>CM033427.1:94879794-97541044 GCA_019425775.1 Rafetus swinhoei | reverse complement strand
AAGTCACAGCACAGTAACTTGCCAATGTAGACAAGCCCTAAGAGACTCCGTAACCGTTCTGGATTCTGCAAATGCTGAATAATAAAGAACAACCTAACATGGCTACCTCTTGCTACACTGATCATTTACCATTTCTATTGGAAACCATTTCTGAAAACAAATCTGAGCCATTCCTGATAGCTGCAAAAGCTGTTCAAGCTCTTCACACATTTACCCCTTCCCAGAAGGTGTTTGAGGATTCTGACATGGAAAAGAAATGTGTTTGACTCATCTTTTTTTTTTTGTTCCATTAGGAAGAAGGCTACAATCACTTCTGAGAAATGAAATAGCTATTTTCAAGAGACTTTTTATTTTTCTTTGCATTGCCTGGGCAACACGGGCTCAGAGAAGAAAATTGATACCTTTAAACAAAGAGTTCACCAGTCTTTGAATTAATGTAGTTATTTTATTCCCACTTAAACAATGCATGAATTGACTAATGAAGAGACTTAAAAGCTTTTTGATGACACAGAAAAAAGAAGCTGTGGAGGTAGATCAGGGTGTCTGATGATCCTATTCATATTTCCAATTTACCTGATTTTTAATCAAACCCCTCTCATCTGCATTCCCTGGCTATTTTACTTTTCCCTTTCTGCTGTGTGGCCATGTTTCCTGACATTTATCCCTGTATAAACACTATTCTTTCTAATGCAGTTATCATGTGATACTAGGATTGAAGTCCAAAGTAAAATGCTCATTGCCTCCACTGGGAATGTGTTTCATCACTTTTAAAATATCCATAATCCATTAGCCTGGGAATAAAAGTCTTCCTTAAATGCATTCCTGACCCTGATCTATTATGTGGCATCTTTAGAGAAGGAATTCCTGTTATATTAAGGAACAGATGATTCATGCAAAATCAAAGCCTTTAGGTTGTTCCCAGCATACAACAATAGCAAAGCAATGCATTAGCTAATCCCTTGTCATTCCTGAATTGGTACAGGCCAAAGCTGTGAGAATTCCAGATGGCATAATTTTGAAAGAAAGAGCTCTGAGATGAACCAATATTGTGTCTGCTTTATAATCCCTTCTTGGCTGATGTGGTTGACTGAGGTCTGCTCTTGCTGCATATAACTGAGCAAAGGGTAGGACTCCATGGCAAAAAAATTAGATTATCTGCATATAGTTTAGGTTGGAAGAGGCAAATTAGTGGTCTTTTATCTTCTTCCCCTCTGATGTCTTCCAAGGTTCCCAAGCTTTTCCTTTCTTTCCTTCTTGGTGTTTCCAGTTACCATAATCTCCCCTCCTGCTTCTTAGGATCCATCAATAGGCCTTCCTTCCGCACTCCAGTCATACCTGTAAATATCAGAGGATGGGCACCTTGCCTGCTCACCTTCTTACAGCACCGGGAATTACAACACGCCTGCAACACTAGCCTTTTAACACACTGCAGTAAAGATACACAAAAGTGCAGGGTTCCCAATATTCCAGTCTATTCTGGGTATGTCTAACATAGGAACATAAGAACGGCTATACTAGGTCAGACCAAAGGTCCATCTAGCCCAGTATCCTGTCTGCTGACAGGGGCCAATACCAGATGCCCCAGAGGGAGGGATCACAACACGTAATCATCATGGGATCCCACTCCTGTCATCCATTTCCAGACAGAGCCTAGGGACACCATTCCTACCCATCCTGGCTAATAGCCATTGATGGACCTAACCTCCATGAATCTATCTAGTTCTTTTTTGAACCCTAGTAAAGTCCCAGTCTTCACAACATCTTCTGGTAAGGAGTTCTACAGGCTGACTATGCGCTGAGTGAAGAAAAAATTCCTTTTTTTTGTTTTAAACCTGCTGCCTATTAATTTCATTTGGTGACTCCTACTTTTTATATTGTGAGAATAAGTAAATAACTTTTTCTTATTCACTTTTCCCACACCACTCATGGTTTTATAGACCTCTATCATATTCCCTTTTAGTCTCCTCTTTTCTAAGATGAAAAGTCCAACTCTTTTTAATCTCTCTTCATAGGGGACCCGTTCCAAACCCCTAATCATTTTTGTTGCCCTTTTCTGAACCTTTTCCAATGCCAATATATCTTTTTAGAGATGGCGTGACCACATCTGTACGCAGTATTCAAGATGTGGACGTACCATGGTTTTATATAGAGGTAATAAGATATTCTCTGTCTTATTCTCTATCCCTTTTTTAATGACTCCTAACATTCTATTTGCTTTTTTGCTTGCCACTGCACACTGAGTGGATGTTTTCAGAGACTATTCACAATGACTTCAAGATCTCTCTCTTAAGTAGTTATAGCTAAATTAGTCCCCCTCATATTGTATGTCTGGTCTGAGAGTTTTAAAGGGCATGTGCAACAAAGCTAAAGAAAGTTTTTCCTGGTCCTGATGCTCAGGGGCTGGGGTAGGAAAACAAGTAGCTGCCTTACATCCCTTCTGAAAGATAGTTATTGGGGGGATTTAGGACAAATGGACCTACTGAGTGGCTCCCTGGGAAAGAAGGCCTGAAGATCCAGAAGGGAACCAGTCAGATACCCTATGAAGATATTGGGTATGAACGGAAGGCCATCAGACCACCTTTTTTCCAGAGGTAATCCAATAGTTAAGAAGCCTAAGTCCTAACAGGGGAGAGAGATTGCATAAAGAGAATAATTCTGCCCTGCTAACATCTTTCTTCTGGGGGTAGGTTGTGGAGACATAGACCGGTCAAACACCCCATTTGGGCAAAGGGGAAAGTGGACACTAAGGATGCGTCTACACAGCACCTTAAACTCGAAATAAGATACACAAGATACCTCCGGTATCCCAAAATAGCTGTGCAGTGTAGACGTACCCCTAAGGAAACATCTCTCACCTCATCTCAGTTTTGGGGCCAGGGCAAGGGAGGCAGCAGATGGGACAAATCTCATTTTCAAAACTAGTTCTAACTAGCTTTGTTTCAGGGACTGCATCGGAGGCAGAAATACATTTTGTTTACTTCTGATTATGGGCGAAACACTTTGTGCCTGATTTTCAGAGAGGCTAAATTATGTAGCTGACATGGAGGTCATCTACACCTCTGAAAATCAGTCTGTGATGGGGTTTGACTCACCACCGTGGGCCCTCCTGCTGGCCACAATGGGAATTAACTCTGACACTGAGCAGGGCATCCTCTTCTGGCTGGCTTCTTGTTGTTGCCTTGCCAGTTCTCCTTGGACCCACATTGCTCTCAGGACTGCAATATCCTCTTTGGGACAATGCCCACTAGTCCAATCTCTTGCCCCCTTCTGGGGGGTTTCAGCAGTCCTCAACTGATACACCTGCCACTGTGCCCAACTGCAGCGCCAAAGTCTAGCCCCTTGCCTCAGGGGCAAGCCACTCTCCCTGGTGGCAAGTTGTAGTGGAAGGGTGTTGGGGAGGAGGGGAGGAACCCAGGCCCACCCACTACTCTGGGTCCTGGCCCAGTGACCTTCGGGTGGCAGCCTTGTCCTGCCCCCCTTCACTCTCCCTTAACTGCTCATGCTCCCTTTCCCTGGAACACTCTCCCATGACTCTTTGCACCTCCTTGGTCCTTGTATCAAGACCACATCCTGAGAAGAATCAGACCAAAACCTCTCTCTCTAGCTCTCCTTAGCCTACCAGAACTGCTTTGTTCAAGGTGCTTCTCCTTTGCTGGGTGCTGATCCTGCACTCTTGCTGGTCAAAACCCAACAGCTCTTTGCTCTTCTGAGCAGCTTCTTATAACAGGGCTGCCCCAGCATTTGCTCTCTGATTGGCTCCCTACAAGCCCCTTTCTGATTGGCCAGGGCTCTATGAAGGCTCTCTCCAGCCTGCTTTAACCCATCTGGCCAGAGTGGGACAGCTGCCCCACTGCACAGGCATAAGGAGTTTCAAAGTTGGGCACCCAAATGCTTGGGGCACAGAAAATCAGTGAACACTTCTGGTTGCTGTTTCGTGCATCTTACTTCCACGTTGCTGCTGAAGTTTGCATCTTTACAAGGCTTTGTTTTACTCTGCTGGAAGAGGCTCTAGAACTGTAAATAATTATCTTAATATTATTGAAAATGCTTTTAGTTCTCTTTGGTTTTACTGGGGAAAGAGTACTTTTCCTTGGTATTGTCTCTTTCATTCCCTATCTCTTATTTTTATTTAATTGATGTTGTTAAATATAGAGTAAATTAGCTAGAGCTTTCAAAGGTAACTTGGTATTTTTTGCTGTACGTACAAAGATCTTAAGGGAAATAGAAACTGAGATATGTATGGCTCTGTTGCATTGTTTTCATTCTCAATAAGTCAGTTGGTGGAGAAAATGACAAAAATGTGTATTGTGAATGGCAGAGCAGCAATACCATACAAATTGTACCTTTTTAAAATTAAAATCTATGTTCTTGAATACAAGATCTTACTGTGACTTAATTTTCTGTTGAAGATAAAACATCAGTTGGCAAACATTTTTATGTCATATGGATTCTTATCTCATAATATCTTTTGAATCAGTGGTGCCAAATGCCTAGCCTCTGGGCTGTATCCAATCTGCTGAAAGTATTGATCTGATCTTCATGAAGCACTCAGACAGGACAGAATACGAGATTTCATTTTTTTAAAATAAAAATCTCTAGCCCTTTCTGTTGCAAAGAAAATTCGCCATATGTAAGCCAAGCGTAACTGATACAAAATCAATGCAGAGGTTGTCTGAGAGCATAAAACAAAAGCTTGAAGAAATGTGAACTGCACTCTTTCATCTCAGTGGACTGAAGACTTGAAAGCCTTAAACAGGCACATAATGATCTGTATTTTAAATGTAGTGCACTTAATTTGCACATTTACCGGAACGTCTTATGCAAATTAGGTAAATGCATGTGCAAATGACTGAGTAAACATAGGGCAGACATAGTAATGGTTCTAACAGTACTTTGCCTTATTTTTTCCCCAAGGAAAGATGATAAATGCAACAGTAACTTTGCTAACAAAAGTAATAGAGAGGTAGCCATGATAGTCTGATCTTGCTAAAACAAAAGGAAAAACTATGTAGCACTTTAAAGACTAACAAGATGGTTTAATAGGTGATGAGCTTTCGTGGGCCAGACCCACTTCCTCAGATCATATTCTGGAAGAGAATTGGCATGACCATATATACCAAAAGGATACAATGAAAAAAGTGAACACATTATAAAACTGACAAATCAGATTTAGTACAGAAGGTGAGGTGAGGGGGAGGGAGGGAGGGAATAGAAGAGGCTTTTCCGAAATTTGGCCTGTCTACACTGGGCCAAATTTCAGAAAAACCTCCTCTTTCGGAAGAGCCCTTCTTCCTTGTGGCATGAGGAAGACAGGGCTTCTGAAAGAGCGTGTCTGCTCTGCCACAAAACATGTCGGAAGAGCAGACGCGTTCCCTGGACGTGGTGGAGTTTTTCCGGGATACCAGAGGTATCCCGGAAAAACTCCATAGTCTAGACATAACCTCTGAAAAAGATGTGTGGGTCATAGTGGACAAATAACTCAATGGGTGCTCCCAGTGTGATTCTATGTCAAAAATGGCTAATGTGGTCCATAGATTTTTAAACAGGATGGTAGTGAGTAGGAATAGGGAGATTGTTTTACTGCTCTATAGGGCATCAGAGAGACCACTATTAGAATACAGTGCACAATTCCGGTGCCTGCATTTTATAAAGGATACTGAAAAATTTGAAAGGTTACAGAAAAGAGTCACAAAAATGATTTGAGGGCTGGAGAAAATGTCTTACAGTGACAGACCGTTTCTGTTTCTTATCCAAAAAGACAGAGATAACTTGGTTACAGCGTGTAAGTACTTTAATGGGAGGGAAAATATCAGTGGCTAAAGGGCTCTTTAATTTAGCAGAGACAGGCAAAATGGAACCAATGGCTAGAAGCTGAAGCCAGACCAATTCAAATCAGAAATAAGGAACAGTTCTTTAACAGTGAGGGTAACTAACTACCTGGACAAACTACCAAGGGACATAGGGGAGTCTCCATCTCTTGATGCCTTCAGGTCATGACAGGATGCTTTTTTGGAAGATATGCAGAAGTTAGTGAATGCAATACATAAGTAACTGGGTGAAATTTAACAGCCTAGAATATAACAGGTTAGATTATATCTCATGGTCCCTTCTGACCTTAAAATCGATGGACAAAGACCATAGTCATGGAAACACTAATGCATGGGCTTAATTTTTCATGAGTCATTTCCAGGCTCATCTCAGTAAAGCTAAGTAGGACTGCAGGGTAAATGCTTATTTGTTACATAAGTGCCATATTCTACTCAATCTTTGTTTCATACTTATTTGTTTACAAGCGGGAAATTTGCTATGGATTAAGGGTAACTTTATAGACCCAGCCAAAAACCTTCATTAAAATATATCCTCCTCTTCACAGAATGAGGATCACGACCAGGACGTGGGTAGTCAGACCTAGTAATTAGAGCAGGATCTGGATGAGGTTGGGAACTAGAAAGACAGAGTCTAAGATAGGCCAGAGGGCAAACCAAGAGTCAGGTACCAGAGTATGGAGTCTCATAGACACATAATCTGAAACAGAGGCAGAGAGAGAGAGGCAGCCAGTCTGACGATGCTCAGACAGCTTCCCATTATGGCTCCCTAGTTTAAGTACTGGCACTAACCAATCAGTGGGCTGCTAGGAAGTACCACTCGGGCCACTTCCTGCTGAGCTGGCCTCACAGGGTCTTCCCTCAGGAGCCCAGCCTTACCCTGGCGGCAATGTGGAGCCTTCAGCAGCCTAGAACCCCCCATGATCCCAGGTTCTAGCCCGACAGGATCATGCAATGAGTTTGATATGCTTGTAAATCCCTCTCTGCCTTTATTCTGATGATAATTTTCTCTAATAGTCTTATGAAATCTGTTACTTAAACATGAACAACAACCTTGTTTAACCACGAGGTGTACTATACAAATACTACTGGGATTTGGACTTTATTCCCCATTAGAAACAATAGTAATACTGGAATTCATTGCTGACTTTCCAAGGTGCTGCCTGTGTTTGTGTAAAAAAGTCTGGGATTTTCACATGCAATGGGAGATGGACACCACACTTTTTGAAAATTCCATCCCACCTAAAAATGTATTTAGACTAAAAGCTCTTTGGAAAGGGACTGTCTATCTAGGATAATGGAACCTAGTCCATGATTAGGGCTCCTAACCTGTACAGTAATACAGATAATACGTAATAGGAAACTTAACTGGGAAGCTTCATGTATTGGGCTTATAAGGCTTGAAATTCTGTAGCTTGTGTTATATAGAAGGTCACAGTGGATGATTTAATGGTCCATTCCAGCTTTAAAATCAATCGATCTATATAGTGATGGATCTGTGCCCTAAATATTAAGTGCAATGTATATATATAGTGTTACCTCTATGCACAGTTAAACTTATCAATGCTATATCAAGAATAGGCATTAATTACTGTTGGTTTTATGGACCAACAAGTTGATATCACTTAACACTTTTCTCTCTCAGTTTTTTCCCATCTGTAAAATGGGGATAATCATATTTTCTGTACATCCCAGGAAGGCAAAACTGTCTTAAAACCCACACCATTTATTAATGTGCCATAGAGGAAATGAATTCTTTCAGGAAAAAACCTGTTCCATTCACATTTATACCTTTGAAAAATGCTTTCTGATGTGATATTATGTAACTCCAAATCTATGTACAATCTGTTTTTTCCTGTTGCCCATTGCTCTCTCCCTGTTTCGCAGCTACACTAATCACTTTACTGTGCTGTAACTTTTTTGCTCAGGGGTGTGAAACCTCCCCCGCCTCGAGTGCAGCAAGTTACAACACTGTAAAGCACCAGTGTAAACAGGCTCCCACCACTGTTAGCTACTCTAGACTAGACTACAGGCTTTTTTCGACAGAGGCTTTGTCAACAGATACTGTCGACAAAGCCTCTGTCGAAAAAGAGTGTCTAGATTGCATTATGCGGATTGAAAAATCGATCCGCTTTGTCGAAAAAGAGCGTTCAGACTGCTGGACGCTCTGTCGACAAAAGAAGGCACCCGGAAGTGCTTCTGGCAGGTCACAGGGGCAGCCTTAAATTCCAGGTGCTTCTGCATGCTCTTTGCAGAGATGCATGCTTAAAGGGATCCTCCTGGACAGCTGTTGCTCTGCTCCTGCTTCTGGCTTGCCTACCTCCTAGAGGGAAAGCAAAGCTGCTACAGTTCTGGCTTTGGTTGCCCTGCTTCCTCAGACACCACAGCAGTTTATTTTCAGGTTTGTTTTTGTGCTTTGCACTGTGTTTTTGGCCATGGAGCCTGAGCTGCCCCCGGGCAGGCAATGGCCCCGCACCATGATGTTCTGCTGCATCTTCATGAGAGCATCATGACGTTTGTGGCAAAGCTGGATTCAGAGCCCAGCTTTGAGCTGCAGCCCTACTGCCGCTCACTCAGGCTGCAGCCCTACTGCCCTTGCTCCCGAACTTATTCCTGGAGAGGCAAGTTTGGAGGCTGGACACCAGTTCTGACTGGTGGGACCAGCTTGTTATGCAGCAGTGGGACAATGACCAGTGGCGCCGAAACTTCCGCATGCGGAAGTCCACCTTCCAGGAGCTCTGTGCCTGGCTTGCCCCTGCCCTGCAATGCCAGGACACCCACTTGTGGCCCGCCATCCCCCCTGGAGAAGCGCATCCCTATTGCTCTGTGGAAGCTGGCCACCCCCGACAGCTACTGCTCCGTGGGACGTCAGTTTGGCGTGGGGAGGTCTACTGTCGGGGCCATCTTGATGGAGGTAAGTCACTGTCGGGGGACAGTCCACGGGGTGGGGGCGGGCAGATAAGGGGGACGGTCAGGACCAGGCACAGGTGATGGGGTGGGAGTGGTAGAAGCCTGCCTGGCCTCACCCTGCGGTGGTGTGGGGGACACGGGGGGTTCCTGAGGGGGGGTTCTCGGGGTCTGGGAGGGGAGGGGTGGGGGGAGCACCTCTCATCAGCTCATGCAACTCCTCTAATGTCCTGTTATGTGTGTTTGTATTTGTCCCTTTCTGCAGGTGGTGATGGCCATCAACTCAGAGCTGCTTCACAGGACTGTCCGCCTCAGAGACCTGGATACCATCTTGGCCGGATTTGTGGGGCTGGGTTTTCTGAACTGTGGTGGAGCACTCGATGGGACTCACATCCCGAGCCGTGCACCACCCCATCGAGCAGCACAGTATATTAATAGAAAGGGCTACTTTTCGATGGTGCTGCAGGCCCTGGTCAACCACTGGGCGCAATTCACAGACATTTGTGTCGGGTGGTCAGGTCGGGCACGCAATGCCCGCATATTCCGGAACTCGTACCTGTACCACAGGCTGCAGGCTGGGGCAATTCTTTCCGGAGAGAAATTATGAAGTCGGGGATGTGCAGATGCCCATGTGCATCGTGGCTGATGCGGCATACCCCCTTATGCCCTGGCTTATGAAGCCATTCACAGGACACCTGGATGCGAGCAGGGAACTCTTTAACTCCCGCCTGAATCGGGCTCGCTTCCAGGTGGAGTGCGCCTTTGGCTGTCTGAAGGGCAGATTTAGACACCTGCTCACTCGGCTGGACATGGGGGAACACAACATCCCCGATATGGTTGCTGCATGCTGTGTGCTGCACAACCTAGTGGAGAGGAAAGGGGAGGCCTTCCTCCCTGCATGGGGAACATGGGCTGATGTGGAGGGGAGGCACTTTGAGCAGCCCCCGACAGCTGCCATCCGGCAAGCCCACCAGCTGGGATTGCGCATTCGAGAAGCCCTGAGGAAGCAATTTTCCCAAGAAGGCCGATGATTTTCCCCAGGGCCTTCCAATTGTGGGATTGCCCCATCCTCCCCAAAATCCCTCCCGGCCCCACATTCACACATTGTACGCATTCATCACACACTGACAACAGAGACGGGTGTTGTTGAAAAAATGTTTACAGTTTATTTCACTGTTGGTTTTATTAAAAACTAAAATACTCTTTTGTTCAGAAAAATAAAGTGTTTGTAAACAAAGTAAAGTGCTTTCCTCAGTGACTCTCACAGGTGGGAAGGGGGGATGTCAACCTGGAAGAGGGAAGGGAGGTTCAGGGCTGAGGGTGTTGCCTTGATGAAGAGCCCCTGGCACTTTGGCTGAGGAGGCCTTCTCGCAGATGGCTGCCCATGCGGGCTGGGACAGTAGGGGGCTGGGCAGGAGGTGGGGCTGTACCTGGGTCTGGGATGGCAGGGGCTGAGGTGGGGGGGCAGGAGCTGAGGGGGGATAGGCTGAGCAGGAGGAGCAGGACCAGGCACAGGACTGGGGAAGGCCATGGCCTTCTGGATAGCAGCAGCGCAAATCTCAGTGTGCTGCTGGACAAACTGGTTCAGCAAGCACCTGCGCCACTCTGCCTCTGCCTCCATCCTCCGGTTCATTGCATCCTGTATCCCTTGCAGAACCGAGATGTGCTGGCGCACCAGGTCCAAATACGTGTGCCAGTGCCGACGGGTTCCCTGCAGCCATCTGGGTGGTGGGACAGGTGTGGTACCCCCCTCCTGGTCAGCTGGTCCGGTTGTGGAGGACAAGAGGGAAAAGTCGTCAGTCATGCATGCTCACACTTTGCTGAGAAGGAGGGCATGCCCTCTCAGGGAGTCAGTGCCTGTCCTAGGGTCAGAGGATGCTCATGTGCATCTCAGTAAGGCATGGTGTGGCCTGGCCAGCAGCCACGGCCTCCCTGGAGCCCAGAAGGTGTGCAGGCCACCATCCTGCCCCCCCTCACACGCCCCCCCATGGCCAAGCAGCACAGACAAGTGCCAGGCCACAGTTGGGGTTCCCACAGGTTGTTGAGAGGCCTGAAGCTGTGTGGCAATCCCAGCATCCCCAACCCATGCCTGCACCTGGCATCACTGCCTGCAGGAGCAGGTGGTGCATTGCACCCATGCGGGTGCAGGAGTAGGAAGGTCCTCCCTGAGGTCGGCCATGTGTGTGTGTCCCAGGCTGTGATCAGCATGACATGTCACAGCACTGCACCATCCACTTTGCTCCCATCTGTCCTGCCCTGTGTGTGTTGGACCCTCACAGCACTCACCTGATGTTCTCTCCCCAGTGTCTGAAGTTGTCTGGGAGGCCTCCTGAGTCTGGGCGTCTGGCTCCTGGGTCAGGGTCACTGTGCTCCCGGTGGTGTGTTCCTCCTCCTCCTTTTGGAGCTGCTGGTCCTCTGCTGGGGTCTCACCCTGGAGTTGCATCTGCTGCTGCACAGGGGTCTCCAACCCAGACTCCACAACCCTCTCGGGATCCCAGGATCCGGTCCAGGTACTTGTAATAGGCACAATAATGTGCCGTTTCCCCAGAGCGGGAGCTGCGCCCACAGGCCCTAATGTACCCCTGCCGCAGCTCCTTGACCTTGGCTCTGACCTGGTCTAAGGTGTGGGGGTGGTGGCCTTCCTTTGCCAGGCCATCAGCCATTCTGGCGTAAATGTCAGCGTTCCTCCGCCTGGACTGTGGAGCCTGAAGAGCCTCCTCCTCGGACCAGAGCTCCAAGAGGGCTTTTATCTTGGGCCCAGACCAGGAGGGTGCCTGGCGTTTGGTGCCCCTGGCTTCCTGCGGGGATGTGTCCCTGGAAGGGCCAGAGGGGTCTTGGGGGGGCTTGTCCCTGAGACATGGCTCCAAGTGGCCCTACCAGGAAGAGCTGCACAGTTAGGGTCCTGGCTGGAGCTGGCTTGCTGCCAGAATGCTAATCCTGGGTGCCTGTGCCTTTTAAAGATGGCTACAGGCAGGAACAATAAAGTTGAAAGCTCTGGGAGGTGTGTCTACCAGGGCTTCTTCCTGGAGACCTTTATTTTTTACGTAAATTCTTCCCCATGTCCACACTTACCTTTTGTTGACAGACCTCTGTCGACAAAGGCGTTATTCCTCATAAAACAAGGTTTACCGCCGTCGACAAAACTGCCGCATTCTGTCGACTTACTGTCGACAGAACGCGGTGGTTGTGTAGACACAGGTATAGTTTTGTCGACAAAAGTCCACTTTTGTCATCAAAACCCTGTAGTCTAGATATACCCTCATGGAAGTGGTTTTCCTACAGCACTGGGAAAGCTCTCTCCCAGCAATGGTGCTGTAATCATGCTGCTACGCTAAAACACTGTTGGGGCTGCACTTTAAACTTAGCAGTACAGACAAAGCCTGAGTCTCACTGTGTTCATCTGTAACATTGTCCTCAGTAACTTTTTATTTTAAGATTTATGAATATTCACCAAATTCAAAATTACCACAAGGGGTAAGTGAATAAGGCAAGTGTTCTCCAAGACATAAAGTCTGAATCTTTCCTGTTCTTGTTCTGTTTTTTTGCAGGATAAGCAAAGATTCATGCCAGGTCTTATTTTAGATTCAATCAAGGACAAACTCATAATCTAAACCAGTTCACTCGTCCTTCAGTCAAGATCAGATGAGGAATGTCTCAGGAAAACTCACCCTTTCAGATCAATGTACACTTTTCCATTATTCAATAGATCCATTTTTAACATATATGTGAAGACCTCTCATTATATACATGAACAAAAGTCATCAAAATAGTGAGTGCTTCAAGCATTATATTTAAAAAAAATGTATATTCAGGATTAAAATAGAAAATTGGAATGAAAAAATGAGTTGAATTTACTAATCGAGTAGTTGATAGAATTTTTATTGACCACTCGATTAGTCGATAGGGGAAGGCAGCCTGGCTCAGTCCTGGCTTGCACTGGGTCCAGAACCAAACCCTCCTGCAGCTCTGCAATTTAAAATGCAGTAGGAGCCAGGGGGGCAGGCTGCCCAGCTCCTATTGTGTTTTAAATTGCAGAGCCACAGTGGGGTTTGGTCCTGGACCCAGCACAAGCCCGGACAGAGCCGGGCTGCCTGTTCAGCCAGCAGCAGCCCCTGTCCACAGCCAGCCACCATGGACAAGGGCTGCTGTCAGAGCAGTCTCTGCCTGCAGAGAGCCTGGGCCCACCTCTGCCCCTTCCCCCCCCACATTCTGCTGCAAGGGGTGAGGCAGCAGCGAGTGGGGGGGGGAGGGGGAGCAGACCTGCTTTCCCACCCTTGCACTGCTGCCTCTGATACAGAGGCAGCAAGGGGGTGGGAAATGCAAGTAATCAACTCGACTACGCTTATCGGGTAGTTGACTAGTTGACTACTTGCTTAAGTCCCTAATAGAAAGTCCAATCCCTTTTTGGCTAATAAAAAAGATGTGGGAGGAGAATGGCAGAAATGGCATTACCTGGGTGAAATGTATCTTTTACTCAGTTCTACACTTAAACATGGGTAATTATCTTTAGCATCTGCCATATTACTTCAAATCCTCTAGCACAGCGTTTCTAAAAGTGTTTAGCAGAATCACTTTCAGAAACACATTAACTGGCCGCCCCCGTTTGTTTATTTACCGATGCTGCGGCCACAGAGCTTCGAGGCTCCCATTGGCTCCGTGTCTCTCTTTGCAACCAAGTAGTGGCCTGGCCCACGCTGCTTCCCGCTGCTCCGCTTGGCTGCAAAGAGCGAAACGGAGCCCATGGAGCTGCGAGGCTCCATGGCTGCGGCGCCGGTAAATAAACAAACCGGAGCGGCCAGTTAATGTGTTCTGAAGTGATTCCGTGGTACACTTTCAGAAACACTGCTCTAGCAAGCATGAAGTAGAAAGTACTTTCCTAAACAAACTTAGCCATGATTATTAATAACTGGAGATGTCACATTTTTCAGAATGTTCTTAGGCAGGGAAAACTTATTTCAAGCTGGGAAATATGTGTAGATTTATTAAATAAATGTTGTTTTTCTTAAACATTGTAAATGGCTGTTGCTGTTTATTCTAAAATGATTGGTTTTAAAATCTGAGTCTCTTTTCATAAGAAAAAGGAACACACAAAATGCACTGGCAGCTAGATTCTCTTCTCCCTTACAACAGAATAAGTCTAGAACAGCAGTTTTCATATGAGGTCACCGGGGCTGGTGCTACACTTGCTGGGGGCCCAGATCTGAAACCGACAGGACCGTCCTTAAGATTGACGGGACCCTATGCAGTACTATTAAACTGGTGCCCCTATGCCCAATGGCAGTCTGGAGGGTAGTGATGAATTTTTAGACATGTGATTTTATAATCTTCAGTAACACACTAATGAAATATTTTAAAGCAAATTTTAAATGAAGGTCCTGTCAACTAACACAGTAAATTCAGAAACTGATGGTATATACCTGGGGTTGGTTCATTATCACTTGAATGGCTCTTTCACAGTTTCAATGTCTGTTAATAGGTCTGGGCAGGCTTTTTCATTTTAAATTAACTAGATTATCTCTGGAGGAGCAGATAGGCAGAGCAGGTGGGCAGACATTAAGACCCAGTGGTGCCCCACATTTTCAGGTGCCATAGTCTGCGTATGGGTAAGGATGGCTCTGGAAACCAAAGCCTGTGCCCAAGTCCACCCTCAGACTGAAGCCTGAGGGCATCTGCCTGGGTGGCAGGGCTCAGGTTAGAGGCCTCCTGCCTGGGACTGAGAACCTTGAGCTTTGCCCCCACCCTCAGGACAGCGGGGCATGTGGGGAGAGGTTTAAAATTTCAATTCCCCCGCTGGGGTCATGTAGTAATTTTGTTTTCAGAAGGGGGTCGCAGTACAATGAAGTTTGGAAATCCTGGGTGTAGACTAAGTCCACTGAAAATATGATTCTTTAAGATATGATTCAGGCTGCATGTCTATCACAGAGGTCATGGAATTCACAGATTCGGTGACTTTCCGGGGCCTCCATGACTTATGAAGTAGCCAGCGCACCTGACCCCAGGGCCATACGAGCAACTGGGATGCTCCAGGGCCAGCTGCTCTGGCTGCTGCTCGGGTGGCCTAGGCAGCTGATCTCAAAGACTGCCAGAGCAGCAGCGGCACCCCAGGGCATAGCGTCCCCCAGCAGCAGTGGCACCTCGGGCCAGCCTCCCCCAATCCTTGCACCAGCAACGGTGCCTTAGGCCAGCCTCTCTTACTCCCCATAACAGCAACGGCACCTTGGGCCAGACTCCTCCCCATTCCCACACTAGCAACAGTGCCCTGGGCCAACAAACCCACTTCAGAGTAGGAGTGCCTTGGGACAGCCAACCCCTCCCCCCAGAGCAGCTTTTTAACAATTCTGCTCAGTCCCATGCTGTCTGCAGTACCTATCAATTTAATCATCTGATTTCTGACACACTAGTGAGAAGAATGCTTAGCAAGAAGTCCATGTGCATGTATCCGGACACCTGGCCAGATGTTGACACAAAAGCTTTGGTCAACTTTAAGGTCAAAGCAATCACAATCCATGTCATTTGGACCAAGAAGAATCCCCAGTGGCATGATCCCATCATCAGCCAGACTAGACATAGATAAAGAAGATAAAGGGTCTGAAAGTGAGCTTCTAGGATAACAGAGCATGGTGGTGCCCCAATGAACTGACTGTTTTACAGCCACATGCTTAGATCCCCAACTACAGAGCCCCATTTGGACTCCTTTATTGAACTAGGGTGGGTGCAGATTTCAAATATCTACAACATGCAAACCACTCTTCTGGCTGTCAACAGCCAGACCAGAGAAGAAATCAGCCTCATATCACAGGATCTCTTTGGTATTCTAGACCTCGGTAAGCAAGGTTGGATGGAGGAGCCCACATGGAAGATCTAGAGGAGGACACAGGATTTCAGCTGGGTAAGATGGGTGCATCATTGATGCTGTTATTATAAAGAATATTGTCAAATACATGAGTGGATTTTAGCCTCTAACCTTGACATTTACTGCCCTGTAGCTTGACACAGGACCATTACGTGCATCCTCTGCTTCTCCACTTCTCCCAGCCCATCATGCTTTTTCATTACAGTGGACAAACAGGGAAGAAAAATTGCAAAGGAGCAGCTTTTGTAGGAGCTGGTACCAGTAGCAATTTAGTAATAGAAAAGCATCGGATTGGTGAAAAAGACTTAAAAAGTGAAAAGCATGACAGCCATAGCCTTGGGAAAATAAGCACCTGTACCGCTTGGAAACCCTATTCATTCAAATCCTACAATTATTTTGGCAATACTTCCCAAAGTAAACACCCTGGGTGTGTCTAGACTACATGGCTCCGTCGACGGAGCCATGTAGATGAGTTTACTAGACATAGCAAAATGAAGCGGCAATTTAAATAATCGCGCTTCGTTTACATCAAAATGGCCGCCGCGCTGTGCCGACGATCAGCTGATCCGGCACAGCGGGGCAGTCTAGACGTGCCGCGGTTGACAAGGGAAGCCTTTGTCGACCGCTCCGGTATGCCCCTGTGTTAAGTACTGCAATAATGGCCTTGCAAACCTTCATGACCACTGTGCCAACAGTGGGTTTGACAACAAGAGATCTGTAACAATCAGTTTCCATGGGGTGATAGCAACATGCTTCTGGACCATTATTGCCTTTTTCTTTTATCCAAGGGTCCTGGTACTCAGACAAGCTTCTCACAGAACTCGTGCTAAGGAAACATTGCATCCATAAAAGAAAGCAAGGATCAGTCCCAATTGTAAAGGTAAGTAGGATCCATACCTTACAGTATAAGGAGGTACATTAGCTTGAGTCTGGCCAGGAAGTGAATTTCTCAGGCCTACACCATTTCTGCCCACAATCCTCCATTGCAAGTGGCTATAGCACAGTCGCACACATCCTTCCTTCCTCACCTCCTCCCTTCCTCCCAACCAACCATGCTGTTCAAGATAGTGGACAAACCCTACACAAGGGAGCATCGAGTAGCACAGCAAGTTGTAGTGCTACGAAGTGTGGGGTGTACCCTCAGAAATCTTTGCGTCTCTCCTGATCGGACACAGCACTGGTGTGGATGCAGGGCATAACAACAGGCACACAGAACTTGACTGTTATTCTGCAGCATGTTTATGCTCTATCAAGTTAGGGAGAAGCAAGACAAACTAACTTGAGATTGTCCAACTAGAGGTTAAACTTGTGAATTAGTTTAATAAGTGTTAAGCATATTGAAATTAGAACTATATAATATGGAATGATAATATTAAGAATAAAAATGCTTTTTTGATGGCAACTGCAGTCTTTCTAACAGTTATTTATTAGACTGAAATTGTTCATGTTTGCTCTTTGCTGACAGAAAAGTGATTATTTTATTTTAAAGAACCATTTCTGAGTTCTAAAAGGGTGAAAGAAAATCAATAGACTTTTCACATTATAAAAAAAAACAATTATCGCCAGACCTTTTTTCTCTTCTGAATAATTTAAAAAATAGTCTGGACCATTTCCGTTCTTCCCTGCAGGCCCCTGGATACAAATCAATATGGGTAAATTTACCTGAATGTTGGAATGAAACAAAGGACAAAGGGGGGGGGGGGCTAACTATCACAGCGAGCAGTTTAACTGAAATCAGAAGCTCAGTTGCCAAGTGAAGACATCAGCCAAGTAAAAATAGCTGAAAGTATCCTCTTTCTCCTTTGGACCAGGTTTAAATCAACAGATGTTTCCCATCAAAAAGAGGAACTGACACTAGGAGTTAAGCAAGCACGTAGCATAGCTGCTGTTTTACAGTAACAAGCTATGGCTTTCAATTTCCAAATGTGGATGTGTAAAATTAGGTTCCCCATACTGTACTTAAATGTGGATTGAGGAAAACGCTGACTTAAGTCTTCGTAATATGTATTATAAACACACACACACACACACACACAGCGGTGGCTCCCCAGAAAAGTCTGTTAATGTGTCTTGTTAGTGTGTCCAGAATTCTCCCTGCACATCTCTACAAAGCTCTCTCAGAGAATCTCTTTGGGTATGTCTACACTGCCACCCTAGTTCGAACTAGGGTTGCTAATTTAGGCATTCGAACTTGCAAATTAAGCCCGGGATTTAAATATCCTGGGCTTCATTTGCATGTTCCCGGGCGTCGTCATTTTTAAATGCCCCGTAGTTCAAACTACCTGCCCGCGGCTACACGCGGCACGGACTAGGTAGTTCGAATTAAAGCTCCTAATTCGATGAGGAGTAACAGTAGTTCGAATTAGGAGCTTTAATTCGAACTACCTAGTCTGTGCCGTGTGTAACATGAGCAAATTCAACTATGGGGCATTTAAATGGCGGCGCCAAGTGAAATGAAGCCCAGGATATTTAAATCCCGGCTTCATTTGCAAGTTCGAATGCCTACATTAGCCACCCTAGTTCGAACTAGGGTGGCAGTGTAGACATACCCTTTCATCCTTTTCGGAAGGTTTCTGGAGAGGCCAACCTTATTCTGTCCTCTATGGTAGGACACCTTCCAATGCCAAGCCAGCAGTTAAGTGGTCTGGCATCGTTGCAGCACAAAACATAGCAGCATAAGATCCAGATTTCTGGGCACATTAAGAGTACGTCTACACTAGCCCCCTAGTTCGAACTAGGGAGGCTAATGAGGGCGACCGAAATTGCAAATGAAGCGCGGGATTTAAATATCCCGCTTCATTAGCATGTTCGGCCGATCGCCATTTTGGAAACTGACTAGCCCGAATAACTGCCCGCGTCTACACGCGGCAGAGAAGCGCGATTCCGAGATAAACCCCTTAGTTCGAATTAACAGTTAAACCTCCATTCCATGAGGTTCATGGAATGGAGGTTTAACTGTTAATTCGAACTAAGGTTTAACTGTTAATTCGAACTGAGGTTCATGGAATGGAGGTTTAACTGTTAATTCGAACTAAGGTTTAACTGTTAATTCGAACTGAGGTTCATGGAATGGAGGTTTAACTGTTAATTCGAACTAAGGGGTTTATCTCGGAATCGCGCTTCTCTGCCATGTGTAGACGCGGGCAGTTATTCGGGGCTAGTCAGTTTCCAAAATGGCGACAGGCCGGGAAGACGCTAATGAAGCGCGGGATATTTAAATCCCGCGCTTCATTTGCAATTTCGGTCGCCCTCATTAGCCTCCCTATTTCAAACTAGGGGACTAGTGTAGACGTACCCTCAGTCAGCATCTGCTCCCCATCATGCTCTGTGATTCGGACAGGATGGATATTGCGCATGATAACCTGGATGAAGCAGGGGAAGCTCTATAACTGATACCAATGAAGCAATCCAGCTCTATTTGCTCATCCCCGACAAATCATGACCCCAGATTTGCTGACTGCGTGAGCCCCGGCAAGCCCGCCTGCTCCTGCCTCGGCAGTCCCGTGTGAGATGGGAGAGTTACACTCTCCAAGCACAGAATAGGGTAGCAAACACATGCTGACTATGTGAACGCCTGCAAGTTCGCCAAGCCCCCCAATTCCCCAGCAAGTCCCTGCGGGAAGGGAGAGTTGCACTCTCCAGGCAAACAGGGACTAGCAAACACACTCTGACCATAGGAGCCCCTGCAGACTCACCCAGTTCCCCCCTGGCAGGTCCCTGTGGAAAAAGTGAGTTGCACTCTTCAGGCAAACGGAGGCTAGCAAACACACGCTGGCCACAGAGCCCCTGGAAATCTGCCCGTCTTCACTACTCACCCTTGCAGGGACCCTCCACAAAGCAAGGCTGATGCTAAGAGTTGTGCAAGGCATGGCAACAGCTTTGTGAAGGCTGCTCTAGCTGCAAGGATGTAGGTTCCGTTCCCCATCTTTCGGGGAAGGTGAATGCCCTGAGAGATAGGCTAATTGAACTGAACATTGAGGCCATGTCTACACTACATGGAAGATCAACACTGCCTCGGTTAATTTTCCGGGGTTCAATATAGGCCCGCTAGATTAGGGTTTCCCAACCTATGGGTCGGGACGCAAATCTGGGTCGCCATTACATTTCAAAAGGGTTGCCAGGTGTCTCCCCAGGTGGCTCTTAAGGAGCCAGTCACACATTTTTTGCATTGCCCTGGGTCACCAAGTCTTCCTGAATTGTCAAAATGGGTCCCCATCTGGAAAAGGTTGGGAACCGCTGCGCTAGATCAAACTCAAAGGGTGCCCCCATTGGCACCAGTACTCCTGCTCTTCTGGAGGAGTAAGAGAAGCCGACGGGAGCATTTGCTCCCATCGACCTCCCGCTGTGCGGAAGGTGATTTAAGATACGCCAGCTCCAGCTGCATAATGAACATAGCTGGAGTTGTGTATCTTAAGTTGACCTTCCCTTTAGCGTAGACGTGCCCTGAGAGACTGAGCAGTCTGCTAAGATGAGACCAAACTGCAAACTGAAAAGTTTGTTACCCCGGGAGGGAGGGGAGGAAAGGGAAGTAATAACATTTTGGGTACCTCAGTAATTGGGCTGGACGTGTTGAGAGACTCCTATAGTCCTGGGCAGGGACCTGGTGGAGGGGGTGGATCCAGGTCCTCCTACCTTGTCCCCCTGCTCCATTGTAGCCATGAGTGTAGTGGGGAAGCAAGGGGCGCACAAGGCGGTGACTGAGGCTGCAGACGGGGCTCCCTCTGGGATGACTACATCAGCAGAATATGTAATGCCACAATCGGACTACTAGCTAGTTGGACACCAGAACTGCACACAACAAGAGAGATCAACAACTGCTTCTTTAGTCCCAATCTCAGAAAAATACTGTTTCTCACCTCTAAAAATCTCAAATTACACCCAGGAAACTCACTTTCATACTGAAAATCTGTATCTCCTTTCTCCAATGCACAGTGCAGCTCAGTGTACATGAAGGGATAGATACACGGGCAGCCGGTTTCAGAAGCAGGGGAAGACAACGTCTCCCCAAACTGCTTCACGTGGCCCCACTCATGCTCCACCAGAGTCCCTCAGGCTCCCTCCCCCAGCCTGCTCTTGCAGTGGCAGAGGCTGGGGCAGGCAGGCTGGTGGCTTCACTGCATGCATCACTTGTCCTCCCAGCACAGGGGCAGGTGGCTCAGCTGTGGAGAAAGGGAGACTTTCTGGTTAGGAGGCAGGCAGGCCCCGCACAGGGAGGCTGGGGACGTGCCTCCTGGCTCTTGTCTCTGGTGCTCCAGGGCCAGGGGGGCTGAGGAAGCCAAAGCTGTGCCATCCTCTGGCTTTCTGGAGCTCCAGAGCTGGCTGCAGCCACGTTGCCCACCAGCTCTATGGAGCTTTGGCTAGGCTAGGCTGTGGCCATGCCACCCACCATCTCTCTGGAGCTCCGGGGCTGGGGGAGGCTGCAGCTGTGCCACCCGTTGGCTCTCCAGAGTTCTGCGCCCAGCGGAGGCTGGGGCTGTGCAAACCTGGGCTGGGAGTGCTACCCTCGGGTGGGGGCATGATCCAGTGGCCCCACTGTGTGTATGTGTGGGGGCGGGGATGATTGGGCAGAGGGCAGCAATGGCCACAGTGGGGGCGGGGCCTCAGGTGGAAGGGGCGGAGCTAGGGGAGCTTGCCTTACAAAGCCAAGGGAACACCCGTGGATAGATAGTTTGCCTTCTGCACTCTGTCACACTCAAAGGAAGCCAATTAAGTGTTTGTGGATGTCTTTTTTGGACGCCCTTGTCCACATATGTTTGGGAGGGAAAGTGTTTATTTCTCACCCTGACAAACAGTCTCTCTCGCATGCTGGCGAAACCTTGAAAAGCAACACGCCTGGTGGTGTGGCACTGACTGGCTTATGATTTTCCTCTGGTACCAATGCATCTGCTGTGTTCATATCTCCCAGCAAACTGTCTGATCTATGCAAGCTGTCCTGCAAAGTGCTCTCGTTCCCAGTTCTGCCACAGATGCTAATGGTAACCTCTTTTCCTATGCAAGCACCCAGCAAGCATCCTATGAGGAAGTCCAAGGCACCTCACACAGTGTTTCCTTGTCAAACAGATTTCTATAGAGAGAACAAAATGTACATAAAAGCTTCCCAGAAGCTGGGAGTGAATGAGAGAGGATGGATCACTCAGTGATTTCCTGTTCTGTTCATTCCCTCTGAAGCACCTGGCATTGGCCACTGTCAAAAGACAGTATGCTGGGCTTAGATAGACTAGGGATGAAAGTGACTAGTCGACTACCTGATAAGCAAATGCTGATTGGGTAGTTGGGTAGGAACTTGACTAGTCTCTTCCCCGGCCCCCTTGCTGTCTCTATCAGAGAGATGCAGCAAGTGGGGGAGCATGAGCCGATGCTGGGGGGGGAGCTGGCTTAAAAGCTGGTTCCCCAGTCCCCAGCACCGTCTCCGTGGCGGGCAGGGGAGTCACGGGGCAGCGGGGAAACGGTGTGCACAGGGATTGAAACAGTCCCACTCACACCAGTCCCACTGCTGCTCCTCTCCCTTTGGAATATACAAGAGCTGCCTGCGGCTCTTGTACATTTCAAAGGAAGAGGCACAGAGGGGAACCCCGTGCCAGCAGGGACTGCTTTGCTCCCCACTGGCGCAGGTTCCCATTGCCTCTCTCCCTTTGAAATGTACAAGAGCTGCCCATGGCGCAGCGGGATAGCGATGCAGTGGGATAGCGATGCAGTGGGATAGTGAGTGCCCCCCTTACTGACTAATCGAGTAGTCGATGGAAATTCCATTGCAGGGAATAATTCTGGACACTCTGGATGCAGGTGAAAACAAGTCAGAGGATTTATTACACACTCAGCGCTGGCGGAGTGACTCCCAGGGGTTAACCTGGTGAACACCGGTTAAACAAAACATTACAATAGATTATATAGGTGGCAGGTGGATGGAGGAGAAGCAATTTGATAGGGTCTGGCGGCAAGATGAAATGAGCACGTAAGCCAATCAGCTACAAAGGTTACATAGCCTCTCCGCCCATCGCCAGTTAAACACCGTATCAATAATACAGATACCGTAAAATCTCAAGTATAATGCGCACTTTTTTTCCAATTTTTTCTGGATCAAAGTCAGGGTGTGCATTATACATAGCAGTTATTTTTTAAAGTTTTATTTTGGCTCCCGGACAAGGTGAGGAGCCGGCAGCGCCGCCAGGCTGGCTCCTTCAGGCTGCGCCCGGGGGTCCCCACGGCAGGCTGGGAGTGGAGAGCGAGCCACAGAGCGCACTGCCCCCCGGGCGCAGCAGGGCATGAGAGGAGAAGGCAGCGAGGCACTCTGCCGAGGGGCCGCCCACTGCCCTGGCCCGGGATATCTTGGCCAGGCCGTCCCCCTACTCTCGCTGCAGCTGCCGATGATGGCCAGGTCCAGGCTGCGGGTTTGGCAGAGCCTCCGCTTGGAGAGGCTCTTGGAAGAGGTAGCTGCGCCCGGGGGTCCCCGCGGCTGGCACGAACCGGGCGTGGCACGCGGGCAGCTGTCCAGGGAGGCGGGGGGCCCCCGCAGCAGGCGCAAGCTCGGTGCGGCACACGGGCAGCCCAGGGCTGGCTCCGGGAAGCGGGCGAGGCTGGGCTTGGTGCTGGTGGACCTGTTGGCAGGAGTGTAGATATATAAGTGCGCATTATATATAGGAGTTCAGTTTTTTCCATGATTCTGACATTGAAAAGGTAGGGTGCGCATTATACATAGGTGCACATTATACCCCTGATTTTACGGTAGTTATTCCTAACAAGCTAAATAAGCCAACATAAACAAGACAAGCATTTTAATGACAACTTTGTCTGTTGAAATTATGATGCATCTACTATGGGATGATACCGCCTCGTGTTGGCGTAGTCCTTGGGTCTCAGGCTCATTATCTAGAATTAAAGGAAGGCAGTGAGAACAACTTTCACAAAGTTTGTTTTGGTACCAGCCAGCGTCTTATCGGAGTGAGGCCCTCTTGGAATGTGGTTGCCAGGGCGACCAGGGTCATGTTAACTGCCTGTGCTGTGTTCCCAGGCCTGTCTCAAATTTAGGATTGAATAGGGGTTCTTAGCAAAATACCATGGACTGCCTCAGTTTCTCTACACCATCGACTACTCAATTAGCTGATTAATCGAAATATAACATCCCTAAGATGGAACTTTGGTCTGATCCAGTATGGCCAGTCTTATTTCAGAAGCATCAATGATCATCCATATTCATCTCTTGGGCTCTGAACAGGGGCCCACTGGGTTCCACCTATGGCCCATGCAACTCCTCTCTGCCCCCTTCCCCATCATGTCTGGCACACTGGGGCACTGGAGCCTGCACTTCCTACTCCTCCCTCTTGCTCCCAGCATTTTTGGAGCACCGTGAATCCGCGGAGGGAGGATTCCCTCCCTCAAGTGCTGGGAGGGAGGGAGAGGAGTAGCAAGTGTGGGGCTCCAGTGACCCAGTGCTCAAGAGGTGCATCTGGCGGGAGGGAGCAGATGGAGTTGTGCAGGTGGAGCCGCAGTGGGCCTCAGGTTTGCCCACCACTGGCCTAGACAGTTAATACTTCCTGGTGTCAATCAATGATGAGCCCCTTCTCCAAACCCCAGCAATGCTTAGACAGAAAAGCAACATTTAAAATGCTTAAATTTTAAATGCCAACAGGCGATTATGGATATTAGATACAAGTCTCACATACAATTGCCAAACCAGACAGATTAGTGCTCCATCGAGTCTGGTACTCTGTCTCTGACAGTGGCCAATGCAAGCTAATTCAAAAGGGCTGGAGTGAAAAATCCAGCAATGGACAATTATGGAATAACCTGCTCATGGCAGATCTGAATCCTAAATCCTGTCAGTTTCTTCTGTTTGATACCAGCAGAAAGAAAAATTGCAGGTCCACTAACAAATCAGCTATCCAAAGGAAGTCGAAAGACCCAGAAGTCAGCAGTTAATTTATGATCGTTATAAGTAGATACCCATGAAATGGGCTATCACCTGAAAACCAATGGCACAGAATATAATTTTTAAAGCGGATGTATATGTTTGAGCAGGCATTGAGCACTCAACCAGAAACCTATGAGAGTATGTGTTACTATGAAACGTCAAGTTGTTTAATTAAGAATAATTAATAAACCTAAGGTTTTTTTCCACTTGCAACTAGGATGGGAATGCTCATAAGAGTAAGGAGGTTTACTTTAAGGTGTAGCAATTACATTTATATAACTTTGCATTTATACTATATCTGGGTTGCTTATCAAACAAATGATCTGCATGTTACCTGGATTTCTATTTTTTTAGGCCTGTAATGGCAAAACAGGTCTTTTAAACTTCTGAATAGAGGAAAGGAGAAGCTGTTTATGTCCCTGCAACCAATACATAATATCTGCATGGCACACAAGCATAAAACAGACTTTGAGGCCTGTTTCATGTCTGTCATATGTTTGTGGACATAATATTCTGCCTCTGAAGGAATCAGCTTAAAACAAGATTACTACAACACCTGAGTATAAATTCTGTAGTATTGGGAACTGTATCTAAAAATATTTAAGCTTCCAAGACAGTAGGTCTGGGATAGAGACACTACAGAAGTCGAAGGCTATGTCTAAACAACAAGCATCTTTCAAAAGAGGCTTTTTTGAAATAATCTTTCGAAAAAGCCTCTTTTGAAAGAGAGCATCTAGACTTCAAGCAGATTTTTTGAAAAAGCGAGCCACTTTTTCAAAAGAGAGTCTAGACGCTCTCTTTCTAAAAAATCACAGTTTGCATTCAATAGCGCCTTTTTTAGAAAGAGAACTTTAGAAAAAAGGCGTTATTCCTCATAAAACGAAGTTTACCATGATCGAAAAAACTGCTGCATTCTTTCGATTTACTTCCGAAAGAACGTGGCTGTAGTCTAGACACAGGTGAAGTTTTTTGGAAAAAGGCTACTTTTTTTGGAAAAACCCTGTAGTCTAGACACATCCTATGTGCTGTTATGTTGAAGCAGTTGCAATGGTGTCAATGAAATACAGGATAATTTTTGAGCACTTTAGGCCAAGCATAATTACTGAGCATGAGTTTCTTTTGTGCTTCCAGGCCTACTCTTATCTAGCTACCTATTTTATCTGTGTTTAATATGGTTTTCTAGCTTTGGAATGCCTCTTAACTATTTACAAAGTCATAACAAAACAGTATCTCCGTCACTTCCTTCTTTCAGCACATGAAAGTCAGTTACCTGATCAGATGATCCAGTTTAAGTTATTATTAGCATTCTGAGAGAAGAACTTATTGATAGCAATGTAAGTGGAATGTTCTGCAGTTATACTGAAAACTGTCTGGCCTGGCCTGGCCTGTGGACATTTTTAGTCTGATGCTCACACGTCTCCTGCAGGTGTAGGCACAATGCCCAGCTGATATGGCATACTTTGCTTTGGTGTTTCCTGGAGTGAAAGTATACAGTATCAATGTTCATTCAGTTCTTGGCCCCTCTATGGAGACTGTCGGCAGGACTGCCAGTTTCACTGGTGGTGAGTTCTGGAAAGAACTGGAATGTGACCACATTTTTTTCCCCTTGGGCCACCATATCACCACCAAAGAACAAACTATGAACAGCCTGGAACTGAATTACTGACCTAAGGTAAAAGACTATATCCGGTTACTAGTTCCCTGAGGCATTCACATCTCCTCTGCAGTTGTTCTGCATGGTGTCCCTAGCCTCTATTTGTCAGAGGGTGGAGATGGATGGCAGGAGAGAGATCGCTTGATCATTACCTGTTCGATTCACTCCCTCTGTGACATCTGGCATTGGCCACTGTCGGCAGAGAGGGTACTGGGCTAGATGGACCTTTGGTCTGACCCAGTCTGGCCGTTCTTATGTTCTAACAGTGTGTGTTGTTGTTTTTGCTAACTATGTGTGTTGTGATACAATTTGAAAATGTAAACATTTATATAAAGTAAGCAATTCCAATAACTAAAACATCTAATTTCAGAGGCACTGCTACAGGACTATAATAAAGGAGAGCAAATTAAATCTCTCATTTAGAATTAATTTTCCAGAAGAATCAATCTAATCTCTAAACTGCCATTGAATGTAAATGTTTCAAACCTGTATTTGAAGACCCGCATATCAGCTATAAATCCCGAGAGTGCAGCTCAGCTAATCTAAACCCAGATTTCATCCAGGCTCACATTATAATGTACATTAGACAGAAATTGTTTCTCATCTAAAGAAAACTTGGGAGAGAATGTAATTATCAGTCATTGGCAATGCAATGGGTGGTATAATGAGGTGCAATGACTGTGATGTTGGCAGTCTCTTCAGTCAGAGGAAGACTGGGACTGAGAAAAGGGCCATGGCTTGTGTAGAGGCCAATGAATCCAGTCTCTGGCAGTTACATTTGTGGCATAAGTGTGTGCAAAGATGACTAATGTGTTTAAATTAGCCCTGCCCACACAAAACCCAGTTTAACTCTGACATCACACTGGCTTTCAGTCTGAATTCAGTATAAGAAATAATTCAGACACCCAGATTTGTAGCAAGCTACAATGGAAAGTTGTTCTCTAAACAGCTACTATACAAAAGCATGTTTTGTTGCCGCTTTCCAACCCAAGTGGTTAACCAATACTTAGGGTCCTGTAGGTTGTCTCCATTTGGAGGAGAAATTGATGATGTTATCAGATATTTCTTTGATGCAGTCTTGCTTTGTGCAAATTTTTTGCAAATAAATCCTGTTTTTATTAACAAAATAGGAAACACACAATATGAGACAGTTTCTTTGCTCGTAGTTTCAGCACACTTGTAGGCAGATATTCTCCCTAGACTTTACATCAAGGCCATGCTCTCAGCACTTACTCTGGCTGTCTCCTTGGCTTTCTGTCTCCTTCACGTTGTCTGCACTGTTTCTGCGGTTGTTTCTCACTGCTTTTTGTCTCTCCCACACACAGCTCCACCAATCAATGCTCTAAACTCTGCTTCTGCTGTATCAGTCTCCAGGGAAACCCTTAGGCCACATGGTTCAGCTTCTGCTCAAGGCTAACCATGTGTCTGTGTTTTGGATGATACTCCTATTGTTTCAACTATTTATTTCACAGAGGAACTCAATTGATTTTTTACACTTATACTCAATGAGGAAGTGATTGTTACATCCACTAGCTTCACTGAGATTTAACCCAGCCCATAATACTATCTTTAAAAAAATCTTAAGATGAATTGGCAAGGTGTCGTTAGCCAGGATTCCACTCAAGTACCAGTTGTCCACTGTGGAGATCAACAATATCAATAATGTGTCTTGTATAAATTCCTTTATTCCCTCATCATCAGCCTACTAAGTGAAATGCTCCTTGCAGTGATGTATAGCAATGGCAAGCTCACATTCTGGAATGATCCATAAGTGTGATGTTGCTCTGTGTACTCCTCAAATAAACCATGCCCTTTCCACTGCACCTTACTAATCTTACACTTACACCAGTGAATACCAGTCACCTTACAGGTGTCTAATTTATGCACAGATGTACACGCTCCTTGTAGATTGACTCGATCCTCATCACATATTATATTTTTCTGTATTTTTGCTGGGCTTGTGCTTGCTGCCACAGAGAAAAGAAGCATTGATAAATCCTTCAATACAAGAATGTCATATAATACAAGCAATTGAAGATTCTATTAAAATAAAATATGTATTGAGTTGACCTATGGTCACATCAGCCTAAAAACCTGGCTTTCTTATTGAACACAGGTTGTAGGCCAACCCAATTCATGCGACTCTCCAGTCTAGATGAAAGATAAAGTGACTCTTTGCCAAGTAAATAAAGATTATTTTATTTATTTAGTTTTTCATTTTTATTTTTCCTGTAAGTAAGTTTTGCTGTGTGGGCTGCTAAGGTACACACATAATGTACTGCACAAGCACTTTTGGTATATATTGTGCAGTACGCCTCTCTAATTTCTTTCTACTGCATTTCCCTAGCTACACTAATGACCATTCTCCAGAGCAGTCGAAATACACTATTCTAACAGTACTAATCACGCATTTTCATACAGTCAGACAGTAAAAAAACTAAGTGTTTTTAATTACTTTTTCATACTGAATCTGAGCTGAAAATGTATGATTCAATAAAAGACACTGGATTATTCAGAGAGGAGAAGGAAGTCAAATCCAGAGAGAAGGAACTCTAATGATCTTTTAGATTTCTGGCTATCCCCGTGTCTTTCGCACAGCTGATTAGAAACATATGAAACTCCTCGGCAGATGTAAATTAGCTCCACTGACTACCACTCCACATGGCATGCTGGTTTATGGATATCAGCATAATATAATTATATGCTGATGGTGAGGCACAATTTTGATCATCTCTCAAAAGCTGGGAAATTCATATATGGCCACAAGGATTCTCCTTTTTCCAGCTCTGATAAAAAATATAAGTGAAGACTGTGCAGTATTAATCTTTTCTGTTTTCCTAGACTGAGATTAATAAGTTGTCTGACACCCCTAAGCAGAGGAAGTAAATAAGTGACCCAACTGTGCATTGCCTGTCTAGAGTAATGGGGACAATTTAAACAAATGGGCAAAATCTCAAGTGTAAAGAAAAATACATTGGACAACGTGAGTTGTAATGAAACACACAACTGAGTCAAACTGACACAAAATACACAAATATTATGAAAACATTCATTGTTGTGTCCCTTTTCTCTCTCTTTCTGATGGCTGCCCCTTATTCTGATGTTGACTTTAATTCATAATTATTTCACCAAATATTGGTATTTGAGCAAATGGCTAGGCATATATTTCAGTGTTCAGTGTCATTACAAATGACTGTTAATGACTGAAGTCCCAAGGGCTTGAATCTGAAATCTTACTGCTGTTGAAAACATTGGAACTCTCTCTAACATTAATGGGTATGTAAAGAGGATAATTGCACTTTATTTTGTTCAGAGTTTCTTCTGACTTATTCAATTGACTGATTTTTTCCAGGAGAATTGCTTATTTGGTCCTTTTCACTCTATGCATAGTGGGTCAGTCCCAGCTCATGTAATAGCATTGACTAAACTGCAGTCAGAACTCTGGCTGGTAGAATACCAAGTCTGGGTGTTGTAGATAGAAGAGCTCTATTATGTCCTTTTCTCATATAAGTTTTATGAAAACCCAAGTGACTTGCCAAGTAAGTGACATGACACTAGGGCCTCTCAGAGCTGATTGTTTTTAGTGAACGAAGACCAAACTGACAATGTAATTGTCTAGTGTACTTCCAAACTGCATGCTGTAAACTTCTGAATTAGGAGACTGAGATGGGCCAGATCGTCAGATGGGTATAATCTGGAATAAACTCCAGTAACTTAAATGGCAACATGAGGTACGTCTAGACTGCGGGTTTTTTTTTGAAAGGAGATATGCAAATTCAGCACTAATTTGCATATCTTCTTCCGATCGCTTTTTTTGAAAGCGGGTTTTTTGAAAGTGAAAGTAGTCTGGATGCGTTTTTTTCAGGAAAAAAACCTTTTTTCCAAAAAAACTGCTCTTCATAAAAAAAGGAGGTTTATGCGGTTTTTCGAAAAAGGTGTTTTTTTTTCCGAAAAAACTGCGTTCAGACTACTTTCACTTTTGAAAAACCTGCTTTCGAAAAAGCAATCGGAAGAAGATATGCAAATTAGTGCCGAATTTGCATATCTCCTTTCAGGGAAAAAAACCCGTAGTCTAGACGAAGTCATGCTGATTTGCACGAGATGAGGGGATGGTTCAAAGGTGGTTCAAACGAGGGATGTGAATGGGTAACTGGTTACCAAGTAAACATCACCCTTACTGGGTAATGGTTAACCAATGCCCGGTAGCAGTCCCCCCACCCTCCATGGGCGGAGGGCTGCTCCAGCCCCACCACAGGCTGGGAACTGGCAGCCCCATGTAGGGACAGCAGCTGGGAGTCCCGTGGACTAGGAGCTGCTCCAGCCAACCTTAATGAATTAACCGGTTAAATCTAACGTTTAACCCGTTAACTGATTAAACGGGATTTTACATCCCTAGCTCAAACCACTGTTTTTATTTAAATGCACAAGCTTAGCCACATCCTCAGGAAGATATGTTGCTAGTAGATATACATACACAGTAAAAGTATTTACTGTAATGTGTTTATCACTCCAAGACAGTATTTAAATTGGTACATCTGAGTGTGATTTAAAGGAGTTGGACGTGAGCAGTGTGGGTGGATGAATGTGGGCAGTGAATGGAATTTTGTTATGGAGGTGAAGAGTCTGTGAATGCTTGTGGGTGTTGAGGCATGTGAATTGAAATTACCGTGAATATTAATATATCTTTAAACTGGTGATTTCCTTGACTGGTATCAACTATGCTGATCAGAAATGCAGCTGATCAACTCTAAGTTAATTAGGTTTTTGTAGGGGAACAGAAATACAGGTTCACTCTTCCTTAAACAAATCCTCTGTACAAAATTATTCCATCATAAAACATCACTTCCTGACACCATCTCCTCCTCCAGAAATCTCTGCAGCATACAAATAAAGAGATCATGATAACTGAAAATGCTTTTTGCCTAGTTCTACACCACCAGTGCAACTGCATAGGTAAAGTATTTCTGAGGCCATGTCTAGAATACAGAGGTTTATCGGAAAAACAGCTGTTTTTCCGACAAAATTTGAGTTACGTCCACACTGCAAGCACGTTATTTCGACAGTAAATCGAAAGAATAAAGGGCTTTTTGCGCAATTGGTATTCCTCATTCTACGAGGAAGAAGCCTTTTTTGCAAAAGAGCTCTTTCGCAAAAAGGCGTGTGTGGATGGGGAGGAGGGTTTTTTTGTGGAAGAAGAGGCCTCCAGGAAAAAAGCACAGGTGCCCTGGTGGCCACTCCATACAAACTAATCACAATTCTATAGTTCTTGTCTCCTGGCCCCTCTTAAAGCTGCAGGCACCCTGGAGAAGCCTTGTGGCAGGAAGTTGGACAGAGAGCAGCCCCTCAACTGTGCGGCTCTCCCTGCCACAACCATATCTGTCCCTGAAGCCCCCCGAGACCCTTCTGGCCCTCGTTGGGAGCAGCCCCAGGGGTCTGAGAACCCACCCAGGGGGCCGCGTGCCCAACTGCAGCTGTAAGGTGCGCAGCGCGCCAGGGAGCGGGGCCGCGCATGCACCGTGCGCCCAAGGGCGGAGCCGTGTATGCGTTGCGCACCTGCTTCCCGGGGCGCAGGAATGGCTCGAGCCGGCCCTGAGCCGGCCCTGAGCTGGCACGAAGTGCTGCAAGAACTGCAGCATGGCTGTGTGGGGCCATCGCATGCTCAGGGGCAGCTCCAGCTCCGTGGCACAAAAGAACAAAGCTGTGGCGTCCAAAATAGAACAGGGCAACCACAGCAGGCACTGCAAATGCTTAGCTGTCCCTTGAAGAGGTAGCAAGCATGCAGCAGCAGCAGAGAAACGGCTGTCCAGGAGGGTCCCTTTTAGCACGTGTCTCTGCAAGGGCTCTGGCACCAGCACTCGGAAGCAACTGGAGACATAAAGCGCAGCCTTTTATGCGAGAGAGCATCCAATGAGTCTAGACGCTCTCTTTCGCAAAAAGCGCATCACTTTTTCGATTCGCTTTTGTGTGTGGACACGCTCTTGTGCAAGAAGCTTTTTCGGAAGATCTCTTCCGAAAAAAAAGCTTCTTGCGCAAGAAGCCCATAGTCTAGACATAGCCTGATTCTTGCAGCTTGCTGGTTGTACAAACAGATTCAGGTGAACCTGCCTTCTTGTTCAGGTGTGTATAGAAAGTCTGCACTAAACATCTGTCTTGTTCTTTCATATGCATTAAGCTGAAAGCAGGAGTCAATACATGAGAATCACTACATTGATCACTAAACATTTATTGTGATTCAGACTTCATCTTGCTTTAGATCTTCCAAGTGTAAACTCTACACATGAGCTAGCAGCTGAATGTACAATTGAATCTGCACACGTCTAGCAGTGTTTAATTAAGCAGAGGTTTCATTAACCGTAGCCAAGCAAGCATACCAGGTGACCCAGAAGCATAGTGTGGACAGAAACACCACTGAGGCTAATGTTGTTCAGTGAGACTAGAACTTCCCCTTTAAAATCCAAAAGTTGCAGAAATGTTCGCACCATGCACTTTGCCTGGATGCCCTACATACATGTCAGTGAACACTGTATGATAATCTACTAAGTCCTGCATTACCATACCCTTTCTAATGTACTCCATACTGGGTACATTGGTGGGGAAGCACTACTCTGGGTCCCTGGGTTTTATCAGTGGCTTCTACACAATCCAGACATTCCCTTTCCCCCCCATTGCTTAAACCTTTCAGTGTTTCCAGGCACACTGGCCAGCTTGTCACCACAGCTATGTCACCACACCACACTATGCATTGCTCTTAACACCTCCACCACAACACAAAAGTACTTACTGCAGACCTCCCAACCACAAATTGGTGACTAACTGGCCATTGACTACTGGGGACAGCCATTAAACTGCCATTCTCTTTTTCAGAGTGAGGATGGCTCTCATCTTCACGATCTGATGTGCAGTTCTGGAGCCAGCTAATGACAGAAGTACAGAAAACTCTCCATCTTCATCATGAACAGCTGCTGTTTCCAGAGCTCAAGCGCAGCTTGGTCCCTCCAGTCTGTGGTTGTGGTCTGGACCCAAAAGTGGCCCTCCACCCAACAAACATCATCTTTGAGGACATGCCGCCATCTGCTTGGGAAGTGTGAGACAGCTGCAGATAGCTCTGTGAACCTCTTGCTTTGGTCTCTGGCACTACACAGGCACCCCACCTTGCACTGCCTGCCTGCAGCTGCCTGCTTGTCTGAAGTTCCTGCAGAAACCTTTCCTCATGAGCAAGGAACAAACATTGAGCATTCACCCTAGCCTGCATTTTAAGAAAAGGTCCAAGAAACGGTGCCAGATTCAGGGGACTTAATGGCAACTTCCTCTCTTCTCTCTCAGTTCTGTTTCTCCAAAATTATCCCTCATGGCTGTAACAAGGGCGAGGCGAGTGAGGCACTTGCCTCAGGCGAATAGCTGAGGGGGTGCAGAAAAATAATATAGAAAACTAATTATTTTAAGACAGCGCCACTTCCCTTCCCCGCCCATTAACATTGGCCGGCCCGCAGTTTACATGTGAGGCCGCATGTTGCTGCTCTGGGATCCAACAGTCACCACTGCGGGCGCAATGTTATATTCTTGCCTCAGGTGCCAAATTAGCTAGTTTTGGCACTGCTATCCCAAGAAGGGCTTCCCTCTATTTTAGGGAGCTCAGAATTGTGGGATAGGTACTCAGAGGGCAGTTTAACTGCATCAGTGTAAATCATGGGTCTAAGTCTAAAGCAACATGTAGACACGCTGCTCTTTCGGTACTTATACTGGTGCTATCCCAGTGGTTCATTTTCTCTCGCATAGACATGACCATAGTGCATCAGCTTCCTCCACCCAAGTAATTATACTATTTATGAAGCATTTCCAGAGAACCTGTGTAGGTGCAATGCTGGCTGTACAAGTTACTGGGAAACAAGAGCAGCATCCATTTTGTTAATATAATCCCTCTGTGCATCCTTTGTATCTGATCCAAAACACACAAAGTTCAGCACTTTAGCACAAGAAGTCTGTGAATGAGTGTGACATGCCTGAGAGTAGAGTTCTCAAAGAGAATCAGCCAATTTCCTGCTTCTTCTGTCTTTCTGCTAGAGCTCACTATTTAGAGCTCAGAACGTACATATCAAAAGGGCCTATGAGTCACGTCAATAAGCATGAGTCACAGAAACAACCTTCCCGAACAACTCTCTTCTGTAATTTTTTAACCCAATACTGACGGCGTTGTTGAAGTGACATTTATACATTAGCATGAGCTGGTGCAAGTAGGTGTTCTGAAGCAAAAAGCCCCACTGTTATTCTCCACAAAGACTGAAGGTCTTGTTTCCCCACCATTTTTTAAACTCAGGATTTCTATTGCTACAGTGAAATAAAATACTTAAACGGAGGGGGGTGAAGGGAGCCTCACTTTCACAGTGATGCTCTATGCCAAAACAAAGTCAGTTCGATACCAAGAAACAGTGGGGCAGATTCACTGCCGAGAAACATAAATGAAGCAGAGACGGATGGCAATTTCCTAGCTGGGAGTTCCCCTGACATGGTGGAGTCTCCAGTGGCTTCAGAGACAGCACCTCTACCACTCTCTTTGTAGCCTCGAACAGAGAGGGGGCTTGTTGGGAGTGTGGCCAGACGGCAATTTGTCCCAGCCATCACCAGCTGATAGATGGCCTTTTGAGGACCATGGACTCTTGGTGTGAGTGAAAGCAGCCCCATGGCTGTTCTAATCTGTGCCTGGGCTCTGGAAGTGAATCAGGAAGCCATATTCAGATCCCTGACAGTATGCCGTTTGTGCCCACAGCTGGACCGAACAGCTGCTGGAGACACCAAAGTGGCTGGCGCAATGTTTCCTAGTGATCAAGGCAGGGGTTGCCCATCCTGGCGCTACATAGCATGCATCTCCTTTACCAGGTGTTATCAGAGTGCATAGGTGATACAAAAATCATTCCCCTTCCTGTGGTCCAATCTCCATTCCATGCAGATGGCTAGATTTTCCAGGAAATATGAGGTCTCAAATATAGCAGCCTACGCACTCTGATACTGCCATTCTCAGTGAATCAGACAGCGAAGTGATGGGTGTGATACAAAAAGCCAACAGGGATATAGATGCATGCAAGTAGTGGCATGGCGCACTGCACAGCCACTTTCTGGACACCGCTGCTTATTATGGTCTTAGTAAAACTTTACTTAGAATCAGTCATAGAAGATTAGGTTTGGAAGAGAACTAAGGAGGTCATCCAGTTTATCTAGCTCAAAGCAGAACCAACCCCAACAAAATCATTCCAGCCAGGGCTTTGTCAAGCCATCAACCTTAAAAATCTTTAAGGATGCAGATTCCACCACATCTGTAGGTAACCTATTCCAGTGTTTCATCATGCTCCTAGTGAAACAGTTTTTCCTAATATACAACCTACACCTTCCCCACTGTAACTTGAGACCATTGATCCTTTGTTCTGTTATCTGCCATCACTGAGAATAGCCTAACACCATTCTCTTTGGACCCCCCCTTCAGGTAGTTGAAGGCTGCTATCAAATCCCCCCTCATCTTCTCTTCTGCAGACTAAATAAGGCCAGTTCCCTCAGCGTCTCCTCATGAGTCATGCGCTCCTAGGCCCCTAATCATTTCCATTGTCCTCCGCTGGACTCTCTCCAATTTGTCCACGCTCATTCTGTAGTTGGGGTCCCAAAACTGTCCAGATGTGGCTTCACCAGTGCTGAAGAGAGGGGAATAATCACTTCCCTCCATCTGCTCTCAGGGCTCCTACTGATGCCCAGTATGTCATTAGCCTTCTTGACAAAAAGGGCAACACTGTTGACTCATATCCAGCTTCTCATCTACTGTAGTCCCCATGTCCTTTTTCTACAGAACTGCCAATTAGCCAGTCAGTCCCCAGCCTGAAGCAGAGCATGGGATTCTTCCGTCCAAAGTGCAGGATTCTGCACTTGTTCTTGAAACTCACCAGATTTCTTTTGGCCCAATTCTCCATTTTGTCTAGGTCACTCTGGACCCTATGTCTACCCTCCAATGTATCTACCTCTCCCCTTAGCTGGGTGTCATGCACAAACTCGCTGAGGGTACAATCCATCCCATCATCCATATTATTAATGAAAATACTGAACAAAGCCAGCCCTCGGACCAATCCCTGGGGCACTCTGCTTGATACTAGCTGCCAGTTAGACATCGGGTTGTTGATTGCTACTCATTGAGCTCGATGATCTGGGCAGTTTTCTATTCATCTTAGAGCCCATGCATTCAAGCCATACTTTTTTAATTTGCTGGTAAGAACACTGTGGGAGACATATCAAAAGCTTTGCTAACGTCAATGTATATCATGTCCACCACCTTCCCCATATCCACAGAGACAGTTAGTTCATCATAGAAGGCAATCAGGTTGGTCAGAACTTGGTGAATTCACATTGACTATTCCTGATCACTTTTCTCTCTTCCACGTGCTTCAAAATGGATTCCTTGAGGATCCTCTCCACGATTTTTCTGGGGACTGAGTAAGGCTGACTGGTCTGTAGTTCCCTGGATTCTCCTTCTTCCCTTTTTAAATTATGGGCACTACATTTGCCTTTTTCCAATCGTCTAGGACTTCCCTCGATTGCCACGAGTTTTCAAAGATAATGCCCAATGGCTCTGAAATCACCTCAGTCAACTCCCTCAGCATCCTCAGATGCATTAGATCTGGACCCATGGATTTGTGTTTGTCCAGCTTTTCTAACTAGTTCTTAACCTACCTCCTTTCCATACTGTGCTGTCTAGTGCAGTAGTGTGGGAGCTGACCTTTCTGTGAACACATAGGCAAGAAAAGCATTGAGAACTTCAGCTTTTCCCACATCATCTATCACTAGGTTACCTCCCTCATTCAGTAAGGGTCCCACACCTCTCCTGACCACCCTCTTATTGCTAACATGTCCGAAGAAACCTTTCTTGTTTCCCTTCACATCCCTTGCTAATTGTAATTTCAACTGCACTTTGGCCTTCCGGATTACACCCCTGGATGCTTGAGCAATACTTTTATACTCTTCCATAGTCATCTGTCCTAGTTTCCACTTCTTGTAAGCTTCCTCTTTATGTTTAAACTCATAAAAAAATTCTCTGTAAAGCCAAACTGGTCACCTGCCATATTTGCTATTCTCTCTCTACATCTGGATGGTTTGTTCCTACACCCTCAATAAGGCTTCTTTAAAATACAGCCAGCTCTCCTAGATTCCTTTTCCCCTCACATTAGCCTCTCAGGGGATCCTGTCCATCAGTTTCCTGAGGGAATCAAAGCCTGCTTTTTCTGAAGTGCAAGGCACATATGCTGCTGCTCGTCTTTCTTACCTTTGTCAGCATCCTGAATTCAACCATCTCATGGCCACTACTGCTCATGTTGCCATCTATTTCTACTTCCCCTACCAATTCTTTCCTGTTTGTGAGCAGCAGGTCAAGAGGAGCATGAACCTAGTTGGTTCCCCCAGCACTTCCACCAGGAAGTTGTCCCCAATACTCTCCAAAAACTTCCTGGATTGTCTGTGCACAGCTGTATTGCTCTCCCAGCAGATGTCAGGGTAACTGAAGTCCCCCATGAGAACCAAGGGCTGTGATCTGGAAACTAATGTTAGTTGCCTGAAAAAAAGCCTTGTCTACCTCATCCTCCTAGACTGGTGGCCTATAACTGATGTCCACCAAAACATCACCCTTCTTGCTTTTACCTCTACTCTTAACCCAAAGACTCTCAACAGGCTTTTTTCCAGTTTCATAACAGAGCACTGAGCAGTCATACTGCTCTCTTGCATATAGGGCAACTCCTCCACTTCTCTCCCACCTATCCTTCTTGAACAGTTTATATCCATCCATGACAGTGGCCCAGTCATGTGAATTGCCCCATCAAATCTTCCTTATTCCAATCACACTATATTTCATTGACCATGCAAGGATTTCCAATTCTTCCTGTTTGTTTCCCAGGCTTCTTGAGTTTGTGTACAGGCACCTAAGATAACTAGCCAATTACCCTACTTTCTCTACATGGAAAGTCTCCCCTATTGCACCTACCGCCTTGTATTTCCTCCCAGTATCCCACTTTCCCATTAACCTCAGGGCTTAGGTCACCATCCCGTGGTGAACCTAGTTTAAAGCCCTCCTCACTAGGTTAGGAAACCTGCCTGTGAAGAAGCTCTTCCCTCTCTTTATTAGGTGGATCCCATCTTTTCCTAGCAAGAGCATCCCAAGGTTGAGGAATTCAAAGCCCTCTCTTAGATATCATCAGCACAAAACCACACATTTACCTCCACAATTTGATGGTCCCTGGCCCATTTCTTTCAACAGGGAGGATGGAGTATACACACTCCTTTATTATTTTCCCTAGAGTCATGTACTCTGCAGTAACATGCTCAAGGTCATTTCTGGCAGTATCATTGGTACCCACATAGAGAAATAGGAAAGGGTAGGAATCCGATGGCTTGATGAGCCTCAGCAGACACTCCATCACATCCTGACTCTAGCTCCAGTCAAACAGCATGTTTCTCAAGTTTCCTAGTGTGGGCAGCAGGTGGATGAATCCGTCCCCTATAGGAGAGTGTCCCTAACCAACACCTCCCATCTCCTCCTTGTCGGTCCCCGCAATACGCAAAGTTCGAAAGGGATGCCGGAAAGGATGAGACCACAACTTGGGGTTGCAAAAAGGGAAACTGATTTTATTTTAGTGATGATTCTGACACCTTGTGACTGAGAACTCAGTCACATACGTGGACGCCAGACAATCATTAGAATAAAAAATAAATAAATTACCAGACAATACAAAACAATAAAACCCTGAGACTTTTCTAAATCACAGTAATTCTCAATAGTTGCCCAGGGGTTAGGAACAGTTGAATTAATACTGATATTGTTCATAAAGTTAACTATTTACACTATTTTATGAAAGAGAACAGTCAAAAATCTTAAAAATGACTATTCATAAACTAACACAACGACTCTTTAACCAACTGTCACTTGACAAGCAACAAGGGTAACTGAAATCAATCAGGATGGGGACAATGACGGGGGAAGGGTGTTATACCAGTTCTGGAGACAGCAGGAACACGAGCACCAGCCACATGCTCATAAACTGTCTCCACTAGGGCCGACCAACTCGGAATACGCTCAGTAAGACTCGAGACCGGGGTGTGCAAGGCGTCTGGGTGATCAGGCCAGGCGTTCACACGATGCGATTCCCCACTGAGAGGGGATTCGGCTGCCTGTTTTATTGCCCGGTCACTTATCACCTTATTGGCTGATCTTTGCCGCAGTGGGTGGAGTAAGCAGGCCTGACCACGAGTCAACCCATTGGCTGATCTTTGCTGCAGTGGGTGGAGTGAGCAGGGGAAGATAATTATTCTGTATGCTCTTATATGGAAAGCGCTCCGCCTCACAGACAGAGCCCCCTATACCAGCCTTTTCAGGTGCAACAGGCTATGGCTCACCTGCGATGGGCAGCCATTTTTGTTGTTCTGTCTCGGACACTCCTCTTGGGACTGGTGTTCATGGAATCCCCACCCGTAGGGCAATGCACCCCATGCCTTCCAGTCAATGGGGTCTGATAACTCTTCCAAACCATTCTCCACCATAGTATTGGTGCAGAGAGCCTGAAAATGGTTTCTGACCTCTATCTGCATTGGGGATACATGTATTCTCGTCCTTCTTCTTCTGGAAGTCCTTTGCTCCTAAAACTTCCTCCTTTCCTTTCTATCTTCTAATCAACAACAGGCTTTTATAATGGAGAATTTCTGGGATAACATTTCCAGAAAAATCTAATTGGAAATAAAGTTTTCAAAACTTCTGCCATCTGCAGATGTTGTTCTGAACAAACCAGTGGTCATACGAACATTGGCCAAAAAAACAAATTTAATTACAACAAATGGTCTGGTAGCACTTTATAGACTAACAAAACATGTAGATGGTATGGCTGTGCCCACAAAAGCTCCTGATACCATCTACATGTTTTGTTAGTCTATAAAGTGCTACCAGACCATTTATTGTTTTTTTCTGTACAGACTAACTCGGCTACCCCCTGAAGCTTCTAAATTTAATTACCTCAGTAACAGTGAGCTGAGCACACAGGTTTCTTTTGTTAATATGTTTTCTCCTTTTTTATAATTATAAGCTTTGCTCTAGCTGTGTGTATGAACACAGCATAGACATTAGGGATACAGCATAGACATTAGTGATATCAGAATCCCATTTAATTGATTAACAGATCAAACGTATTCTTTAACCAGTTAACCGATCAAAGGAGGACTGAGTGGGGGGACCACTCCAGCCTGGCTGGGCTGGATGCACCCTCCCTCAGGCAGGGGCTGCTCCAGCCCTGCCAGAGCAGCCCCCACCTACAGGGTGCACAGACCTACTGCGGGCAGGGTCTGCTCCAGCCCTGGACTAGTTCCTCTCTGTGGTGGGCCCCACAGAGCTAGAGCCAGCCCCTCTGCCCACCGTGAGTGGGAAGCTGGTCCAGTCCCCACCAGTTAACCGGAACCAATAAGCATCACCCGTTAAGCATCACCTGTTAACCTTTCACATTCCTAGGAGACATGCCTATGAGTACAGTGTGTTTTGGCTTAAAGTGGGAACCATTGATGACATCTGTAAATGTCATTATTCTAGTAAACCAAAAAGTACAGCTCCGCTAAAGGTAAAATTTAGCATTCTTAGTAAGGTGCTAGGAGACTCCGAGGAAGACATTATATGAGCCATAAAGTCCCTAAATGCTGCAATGCCACTTTTCTGAAACATCAAACAACTTTGGAAGCAAATTCTAAAGCAGAATCCAACACAATCTGCAGAAAAGCAGTAATATAAATAGATGCTAGATAAAAATAGAACTGAAATAACACATGAAAGAAAGCAGCTAGTTGCCTCTTTAACTGAAAAACAAAGATGAAGGAAAAAACATCAAATCAGTCTCCACCTGAGGAAACTGTGTCCTTGAAAGTACAGGACTATACTCAGCTGCAAAGAATACTGCTCCTGTGCCACCATTCTGACAGTCTCCTAGCTAACTATGCATTTATAGTGCATCAGCCACAATGGTGTTTGGGCACCATCACTGGTGGTGTTTCCAGCAAAACAAACAGGAATACTTAGCCTCTGGCACTGACTTTGGAACATGTCTTTTCCCCCTTCAATAAACTCCCTTAGCCTACTCTCATGGAGGTTTCAACAGCAGCACTTACCATACATAAGTTTCATAGGACTATCACTTTGAGATCTACAGATAGAAAGCACTATATAAAAGTGCAAAGTACTATAGTTATAATTTTTATCTCATTAGATGAGGAATGGCCTCCACACACTGCAGAATTAGTCAATCAACAGTGTGTTCCAATAACACATAGATTATGCTACCCAACGAGACTTCACAGGGCTATTACTGAGCATCAACAAGCAAGATGAAAAGAGCTACACTGAGAAAAACAAACAAATGGCAAATAAGTTGCTAGTGATTAGAAATGAGAAAAGGACATGGGAAAGACCTAGGCCAACTAATCCCCACCCTTTTGCAATTTCAAGAAATCCACCATGTTTTTTACATACCCTCATGATGCTGTTGGGTGAGGCATGACCAATATTCTAGATCAGAATTTCTCAGTTGGTGGGTTTCATATCCTGGGGGAGAGAGAGAGAATCAGGAAAAGCAATCAGGAGGGTCAGGAGGTACTGACAGTCTCTATTTCCCACATACCTTTATCCTTAAGGGTCGTTTGCCTTGTCAAACTCTACAAATGCCCACAAATTATATAGTCTTATAATGATACATTTTTATTTTGCCGTTTAAAGCAAATGTGATGGGGTAATGACAATTTTTTACGTTGACTAAAAAGCTGCCAACCTGAAAAGGTTGAGAAACACTGATGCAGGAGAAAACTAGCCTGCTGCCAATAAGGCATAGTAAAAATTCCTTCTTGGCTCCAAGTCTGACAATCATGCCCTTACATGAGGGCAAGACTCACTATATAGTTAACTGTTTATTCCTGTCTATGTATCCAGCAATAACACTGGAATTCAATAAATTGTTTAATTTTTCTGGAATCTTAGTAATGCTTACTCTTTGGCACCTCCTGGAACAACAAAATAGTGATAACGTTCTTATATTCAAAGTAGATTTCATTCAAATTGACCCTAAAACATTTTACAGTAATTTTACCAACTGTTAGTATAAATTACATATATAGAATCACTTTGCTCATCACTAACAGGCAGCTGCCTCAGGTGAAACAGAGCAAGAGTTTGGGTTGGTACTATGCATTTACATATGCAGTGCAGACAGTCTCAGTACAGCTCATAAACACAATAATTCTGAAGAGTGATATGTTCACAAGACTTCCTAGTCATGAGCTACCAACACCAATCACAGGCTGCTAATATGATCTGGTGAGGTGAGTAGCAACACTTATAAGGCTATGTCTACACTGGCCAGTCTTGTGCAAGAACATATGCAAATGAGGCATGGCAATGAACATTGCCACGCCTCATTTGCATACTTAATGAGCCACCATTTTGCGCAAAAAAACCCTCTTGCGCGAAAGCCGTTCTGCCGCTTATTTTCAGGCAGAATAGCTCTTGTGCAAAAGCCCCTCCTTGCGCAAAATGGTGGCTCATTAAGTATGCAAATCAGGCATGGCAATATTCATTGCTGCACCTCATTTGCATATGTTCTTGTGCAAGACTGGCCAGTGCAGACGTAGCTTTACTGTGTTCAAATGAACCTGTAAAGTGGAAACCAAAAACTGATGCTGACCTCTGTTTTCTGTGGTATTTTCATTTTGCCTACATGTTAACTTAAGGAAGGCTTATAATAGTTTTCATTATGGTGGTAAATATTGGTGAAACCAGTAAATAAAGTTAATTAATGGGCAAAAATCTGCTCTCTCTATTGCTAATTTTGCATGCAAGGTTTACAAGTGCATGGAATCATGTACCTTGCAGCCCCTGCTTAATCCTGGTCTTGCTCATCCACAACAAAATTCTGTGACAGTCACACGACTGTTCTACACTTTCACTTCTAAATGCTGGCAGAGGTAGGGATCAAACACTTTCACTGATTCACCTGAGGCATCTGGCAGAATTCAAAAGAATGCATTCCAAAGGCCTCAAAAATGGAAATCACACACTTGCTGTTCTTCTTGATGCACCTGATGCATCATCTGTGTCCTGGACTCTCCTGTGTTGGGAGAACTCCTTTTGGCACAGTCAATAAATCCATGAATGAGGACTCACTCAGGTCCCATAATCAACTTGATAAACAGTTAAACACTTTATTAACTAGAACCAGAGCAGCAGATACATTTAGTAGCTCACCTGTGCCTGAATCTAGACTCTTCTATCGGGGGATGCACTGAGATGCTAGCCCTACACGCTTTATTCTAATGTAGCAATGCACAACACCACATCTCTCTTGTATTTCATCGAAACACTTCCCTCCTTTCCCCAATCAATGTATCATCAATCAATGTCCCTGGCCTCACACTTGATCCATAAAGTCTTAACAGTTGTGAGTCAGAAGTTACTAGCACTTAATCAACTAGATTTCAGCCTTTACTGCGATGCAATATAAAGTATTTTTTAGTGCATGACAGCTATAGCCAATACGTTCTTCAGGTGAATTTATGTAATGATATTTGATGTGCCTGGCGTGCCCTCTAGTGAAAGGGTTATAGTCTGATAATATATCATAGTTGTCTTCTAATGTGTCAATGTACTGTGACCCTAGCTTTAGACCAGGGTGGGCAATAATTTTTGACAGGGGGCCACTCCAAGATTTTGGAAAGTGGTCGAGGGCCTCACTCTTCCAGGATATTAATGGAGGAATTCCAGGGTCTGGGATGGAATTGGGTGCAGAGGGGAGCTTGGGGTAAGGGACTGGAGTGCAGGAGGGAGAATGGAGTCTGGGAGGGAGTTTGGGTGAAGGAGGCGGTTGTGACCGAGGGCAGGGGACTGAGATGCAGGATTTTGGGATGTGATCTAGGATGGGGGGGATTGTGATCTGGGGCAGGAGATTGGGGTGCCAGATCTGGGAGGTGGTATGGGTGCAGGAGGGGGCAGAGGTTTGGGTAAGGAAGGGGCTGGGGTGCCAGAAGCAGGCTCTGGATGGGAGGTGCTTACCAGCAGACACTGAGCCAAACTAACTGCTGCAGGCTGCTCCATACAGCTCTGTTCTGGGCATGAGAGGGAGGGGGTGGAGGGTAAGGAGGGAAGGAGATGGTTTCCTACACTGCCCCAGCTCCCAGCAAAAATTCTCAGCTCCTATTGGCTGGAAACAGAGATTGGCCAATGGGAGCTAAGAGATTTTGCTGGGGGATGGGAACAGCATGAGAAGTCTCCCTTCTCCCTCCCCAGCCATCCCGAACAGAGAACAGCTGGCCTTTTAATTTGTGAGCTGTTCTCTGTCTAAGGGTTCCAGCGGCTTGGCGGGACAGATCCGTCCCACTGGCAGACTCTTGCCCACCCCTGCTTTAGACCCATAACTCTCTGGCTGCGTCTAGACTGGCATGATTTTGCGGAAATACTTTTAACGGAAAAGTTTTTCCGTTAAAAGTATTTCCGCAAAAAGCGCGTCTAGATTGGCACGGATGCTTTTGCGCAAAAAGTGCTTTTGCGCAAAAGCATCCATGGCCAGTCTAGACGCGATTTTGCACAAGAAAGCCCTGATCGCCATTTTAGCCATCGGGGCTTTCTTCGCTGTCTACACTGGCCCTCTTGCACAAGCATTCTTGTGCAAGAGGGCTTTTTCCCGAGCGGGAGCGTGAAAGTATTTGCGCAAGAAGCACTGATTTTGTACATTACAAAGTCAGTGCTCTTGTGCAAATTCAAGCGGCCAGTGTAGACAGCTGGCAAGTTTTTGCGCAAAAGCGCCTGCTTTTGCATAAAATCTTGCCAGTCTAGACGCAGCCTCTGTGTTTCACAATGCCAGCTCCTTACTGTAATGTGTAATGGATCCTCATGACAGAAAACAGGTAGTATCATGACCATTTGGACATAGAATCTTGCACGTTTTTCCTGTCACAATCTTATTTTTTGCATGAACTCTTTGCAGTGTGCTGTATTGTAGCACCATATATCAGGAACTATCCACATTTTGTGAAGACAGTCACATTTCTAAATCTCTTCCTTACCTGATATAATTATTTTATGAAACTGATTTAACTAATACTCTCAGCTCTTATTTAAGCTTGTGCGTATCCTGGGCTGGAATGGCTGAACTATATACCCTACATTACCCCATTTCTCTGCTTGCAAAATGAACAGATACACCCAGTAGTTTTCCAGATGGGACAAATCTTTTGAACAAGGCTTTTTATTTTGTAATCACAGTATTTGCTGAGTGGCGTGATGAACATAGGACTTCTGGATTCCTGAAGAAACAATCTATTAGGAGTAGACATTAATGAAATATGTCACTATACTGTGCCAAAGTAGCTTAGATGTCAGCGAGGTCATAATGGATATTTATTATTGTTGTGCAACTTTATGTTTCTGACACATTCTGCATCTTCCTATCAATGTTGAATCAATAAAGGGCGTGTGTCTCATTCTTCTTGTTCTCTAATTGCCAAACTAATATTGGTCATTTATTTACTGCCTTCAACTTCCCAGGAGCACAACAGCATTAGATAGATCAATGGTTTTTTGTAACTTGCTAACTTCATTGGCCTAGCTGCACCCTTTACAAAACACACACAAGATTTGCTTTGTTATCAAATACATATAAAACAATAAAGTATAAAAGAATAATAATTAACTATGGTTCTTGAAATCTGTGCTCTGTAGAATTCCTTTGGACCTTTCACCCTTGGTGAAGTGATGGAGCACGTGCCATAGAACTTCTAGTATATTTTGCCTAAATTGAAGAAAAAGACTCCCCAGCATCTCAGCTTTTCCAAGAGAGCACACTGCACAAAATGAAATGAAAAACTGAAGAGCAGAAGCCACAGACAAGATAGGATATGTGACCACCTTGTAAAGCTGCTGCAATCTCTCTTGCCATTCCTAGAACTATTTTGACTGCATCTCTTATTGCTGCTTAGCATCAGAATTAAAATCTAACAGAAGGATGAAAAGGGTTTAAAAAATGAGAAAAAGAGAACTGCTACTGAAGAATGATTGAGACACTGAGATTTAATAAAGAAGTATGCCCCAAAATGTACTGATGTAGTGTAATGTGCATGTATGACAACACCAAAGGATTTTTAAGGCAAAGTAGTTTATGTAACCTGGATTCCTGTAAAAGCAATCAAAACAAACAAAACCTCACCACAGTGAATGATTTGCAAGAAGAAATAAAAAAGGACTGACTTCACCCTGCTTATACATGGATTTAACAACAACAAAAAACATCTGGTAGTCTATAAAGTGCTACCAGACCAGTTTTTGTTTTTTAAGTTTAACCAAAAAAAAGCTTGGGCAGCAATAGTTGACATTAATTAAGTAAACAGAAATACTGGCCAGCTAGCAACTTTCTACTTCCCCCCAAAGAGACCCAAGCTCCTAACTCAGAGGAACCCAAGTATGTCCCAGGACAGCATTCTTATAGTTTTCTGGGGAACTCACTTAATTTATCCCAGCTGGCTCCTCTCTGGCCAGCTGACAATCCCAGCATTTCGCAGCTGTGATCATTCCTTTATTTAAAAAATTAAAAAGTAATAGTAGTATGTTATCCTATCTATCAACCACCCCAATGAGAAGTCTATGCACTCCATCACATTAGGGGAAGAGGTAATACCTAGTTACATGTTGCAACCCAGACTATAAGTATTCTGAAAATCACAAACACAACACTGCATTTCACCAAGCCAAGACTACACAATGCACAGTGGCAGATAGTTGCCTAGCAATACAATTCACAAAAGCCAGAAGGCTAGGTGGAGTGCCATCTAAGCTATACCAACAAACAGGGCATGTGCTAAACCTCACCCTTCTCTCACAGACCTATCTCTGCTTAGCATTTCAAGAACAGAGTCTGATGGTTTAGGTGCCTAAGCCATTTCTTGCAGTAACAAATACAGTGCCTACCTTGCTCCACACAAAATGGGGTGATTGGGGTATCTACCTTATAACTTTTAGCTCAATGGTTAGACCACTCACTTGGGATGTGCAGGTGCAACTTCTCCCTCTGCCAGAGGATGAGAAAGTATTTGAACAGGGGTCACCTTGTCAGGAGAGTGCTCTAATCACTAAACTTTGGGACATTCTGATGTGTGGACCTCCTATCTCCTGCTGAAGATGTTCCCTTGGGAAAAAATAATGAAAGAGTGATTCAAGCAAGAATACTGGACTTCGATTAAATTAAGTGAGTTCCCCAGAAAACTATAAGAATGCTGTCCTCGGAAGTCCTTGGGTTCCTCTGAGTTAGGAACTTGGGCCTTTTTGGGGGAAGTAGAAAGTCGCTAGCTGGCAAGAATTTCTGTTTACTTCATTAATGTCAACTATTGCTGCCCAAACTTTTGTTTTGTTAAACTTAAACACCAAAAACTGGTCTGGTAGCACTTTATAGACTAACAAAACATATAGATGTTTTTTGTTGTTAAATTCATGTATAAGCAGGGTGAAGTTGGTCCTTTTTTATCTCTCCTTGCAAATCATTCACTGTGGTGAGGTTTTGTTTTTTTGATTGCTTTTACAGGAATCCAGGTTACATAAATTATTTTGCCTTAAAAATCCTTAGGTGTTGTCACACATGCACATTACACTAACCATGGGACTACAAGATCATTCCCCCTCTCTCTCTCTGGCCCAATGACTGATACACTTAATAGTCATTTGGTCACAGAGGAAAAAAAACCCTCTATAGTCCAGAGCAGCCACATGCTTCCACAGAACAGAAATTCCATGATTTGATCAGCTCTAGAATAACATTCCTGACTTTTCTTGCAGTGAGGTTTTGCTATGTCCCCTAGGACTATGCTCTAAACCAGTGTTTCACAATTTTATTTGGCCATGGAACCCTTTAAAAAAAACACAGGGGGAAACTGGTTGGCCAAAAAGGTGGAAAAACTGTCAAGCAAAAAAACCACACACAAAAAACACCGGCCCGCTCCTAAAACCATGGCGGCCGGTGGCCCCTTGAAAATGGCAGCCCCGGGTGACTGCCCAGCTCGCCCGCCCCTAAGAGCAGCTGGGGGGGCACGGGGGGGACGGGTTCTTGCGGAACCCTTATTTTCACTTCGCGGTTCTGCAGGGCACTATTTGGGAAACACTGCCCTAAACATTCTCACTGAGTGGTCCACTCCACACACATCTACATCCTCACTTAAAATCTTCCCCTTGGCTTAAATGAGAATAGGGCCAGGGCCAGAGCATGTGGTACCTTTTGTTGGTAAGAAATCTCTGAGAGTTCACACCTTTCAGCATGATGCACTCAAGGACTTCTTGACCACTCCCACAACTTTGCAAAAAGTCCTGCTATAAAGAATCACAGATAACTATTTTTTTATTTAAAGAAGTTTAACTTGCTACTTGATTTTGAAATCAAGTTCTACACTTTATATGTCCACAATGGATTCTTCAGAGGCTCCTTGGGTTCCTAGCAATGATATTTGGGACAAGAAGGAATCAGAGCAGACATCTGTCAATAGAGTATAATGGAATCTTTTTAAGACTCCATTTCTTGCCTTCTCCATTACCCACATTCTTTTTCCCATCACATCATGGTGTTTTTCATCTTTCATTTCCATAATATTCTCCTTCATTTTTCTCTCTTCCCATAGACCCTTTCTATTTGGTCTTGATTAAACTGCATTTTTCTTACATTTCAGGCTGCCCGTTAGCATCTCTGTGTCCTATATCCTGAATGAGAGATCCACTCTCATGTACAGCACAGGAACTAAGGAACAACCTTATCAGCTCACCAAGGATACAAAAATGTCTTCGGGCTTGTCTACACAACAGGCCTAAAGCCAAAATCAGCTACACAACTTGAGCTATGTCAATTGTGTCGCTTAAGTCTCAGCAGGAAGTCTGAGAAAGAGCACTCTTCCTCTGACTTCCCTTACTCCTCATAAAATGAGGGTTACAGGACTCGGAGCAAGTCCTCTAGCTTGACATTATTTTAAATGATGTCGAAATAACTGCTTGCAGTGTAGATGCCAACTATGTTATTTTGGAATAACGTAAGTGTAGAAGTACCCTTAAGTACATAAGAATGGCCATATTGGGTCACACCAAAGGTCTGTCTATCCCAGTATCCTGTCTGCTGACAGTGGCCAATACCAGATGCCCCAGAGGGAGGGATCACAACAGGTAATCCTCACGTAATCCCTCCCCTGTCACCCACTTACAGAGAAACAGAGCATAGGGATACCATTCCTACCCATCCTGGCTAATAGCCATTGATGGACCTAACCTCCATGAATCTATCTAGCTCTTTTTTGAACCCTGTTAAAGTTCTAGCCTTCACCGCATCCTCTGGCAAGGAGTTCCACAGGTTGACTGTGAGCTGAGTGAAGAAAAACTTCCTTTTGTTTGTTTTAAACCTGATGCGTATTAATTTCATTTGGTGACCCCTAGTTCTTATATTGTGGGAAAAAGTAAATAACTTTTCCTTATTCACTCTTTACATACCAGTCATGGTTTTATACACCTCTATCATATCCCCCCTTAGTCTCCTCTTTTCTAAGATGAAAAGTCCAAGTCTTTTTAATCTCTCTTCATATGGGACCCGTTCCAAACCCCTAATAATTTTTGTTGTCCTTTTTTGAACCTTTTCCAATGCCAATATATCTTTTTTGAGATGAGGCAACCACATCTGTATGCAGTATTCAAGATGTGGCGTGCCATGCTTTTATATAGAAGCAATAAGACATTTTCTGTCTTATTCTCTATCCCTTTTTAAATTACTCTAACATTCTATTTGCTTTTTTCACTGCTGCTGCACACTGAGTGGATGTTTTCAGAGGACTATCCACAATGACTCCAAGATCTCACTCTTGAGTAGCTGTAGCCAAATTAGTCCCCATCATATTGTATATATAGTTGGGGTTTTGTTTTCCAATGTGCATTACTTTACATTTATCAACATTAAATTTCATTTGCCATTTTGTTGCCCAATCACTTAGTTTGGTGAGATCTTTTTGAAGCGCTTCACAGTCTGGTTTGGTTTTAAAAAACATTTTACTATTACTTTTTTAGTTTTTGGCTAGCTGTTCTTCAGACTCCTTTTTGCCTTTTATTATATTTTTACACTTAATTTGACAAAGTTTATGGTCCTTTCTATTTTCCTCACTAGGATTTGACTTCCACTTTTTAAAAGATTTTTTTTTATCTGTCACTGCTTTTTTTACCTGGTTGTTAAGCCATGGTGGCACTTTTTTGGTTCTCTTATTGTGTTTTTTAATTTGGAGTATACATTTAATTTGGGCCTCTATTATGGTGTCTTTGAAAAGTTTCCATGCATCTTGCAGAGATTTGTCACTGTACCTTTTTATTTCTGTTTAACTAACTTCCTCATTTTTGTGTAGTTCCTCTTTCTGAAATTAAATACCACAGTGTTGGGCTGGTGAGGTGTTTTTCCCACTACAGGGATGTTAAATTGTATTACATTATGGTCACTATTTCCAAGCGGTCCAGTTATATTTACCTCTTGAACCAGATCCTGTGCTCCACTTAGGACTAAATCAAGAATAGCCTCTCCCCTTGTGTGTTCCAGAACCAACTGATCCAAGAAGCAGTCATTTAATGTATCAAGAAATTTTATCTTTGCATCCCTCCTGAGGTGACGTGCACCCAGTCAATATGGGGATATTTGAAATCCCTATTATCCAGTTTTTTAATTTGATAGCCTCTCTAATCTCCCTTAGCATTTCATAGTCAGTATCATTGTCCTGATCAGATGGCCGATAATATAGCCCTATTGCTATATTCTTATTATTGGAGCATGGAATTACTATCCATAGAGATTCTACGGAACATTTTGGCTCATTTAAGATTTTTACTTCATTTGATTCTACATTTTCTTTCACATATAATGCTACTCCCCCACCAGCATGACTTGTTCTGTCCTTCCGATATATTTTGTACCCTGGTATAACTGTGCCCCATTGATTGTCCTCATTCCACCAAGTTTCTGTGATGCCTATTATATCAATATCCTCCTTTAAAACTAGGCACGCCAGTTCACCCATTTTACTATTTAGACTTCTAGCATTTGTGTATAAGCACTTTAATAATTTGTCATTATTTATCTGTCTGCCATTTCCTGATGTGTTAGACTCTTTTTCATTTGATTGTGTCTCACCTGATGTGCCCCATACTTCCATCCTCTCCTCCTGACTAGAACATAGAGCATCTCTATTAATAGAACCTCCCCTAATAGATGTCTCTGTCCGATCCATGTGCTCCTCCGTATCTGTCAGCTTTCCCTCAGTCCTTAGTTTAAAAACTGCTCTATGACCTTTTTAATGTTAAGTGCCAGCAGTCTGGTTCCATTTTGGTTTAGGTGGAGCCCATCCTTCCTGTATAGGCTCCCCCTATCCCAAAAGTTTCCCCAGTTCCTAATAAATCTAAACCCCTCCTCTCTACACCATTGTCTCATCCACACCTTGAGACTCTGAAGCTCTGCCTGCCTACCTGGACCTGCAGGTGGAACTGGAAGCATTTCAGAGAATGCTACCATAAAGGTCCTAGATTTCAAGATCTTTCCTAGCAGCCTAAATTTGGCCTCCAGAACGTCTCTCCTACTGCTCCCTATGTCATTGGTACCTACATGTACCAGAACCACCGGCTCCTCCCCAGTACTACACATAAGACTATATAGATGTCTTGAGAGATCCGCAACCTTTGTACTAGGCAGGCAAGTCACCATACAGTTCTCCGGGTCATCACAAACCCAGCTATCTATGTTTCTAATGATTGAATCCCCCATTACTAACACCTGTCTTTTCCTAACAACCGGCGTTCCCTCCCCCAGAGATGTATCCTCAGTATGAGAGGATACTATAACATCCTCTGGAAGGATGGGATCATTTCCTTCTGTTCCAGTTGAATGTTCTTCTTCCCTGAGCCCTTCATCTTCCTTAACAGCACAGGGGCTGTCTGACCGGAGGTAGGACAGTTCTACAGTGTCCCAGAAAGCCTCATCTACGTACCTCTCAGCCTCCCTTAGCTTCTCCAATTCAGCCACCCTGTCCTCCAAAGCTTGTACGCAGTCTCTGAGGGCCAGGAGCTCCTTGCACTGAATGCACACATATGCCACCTGTCCATGCTACACTGAGTGCAATAAACGGGATGGCCCCCACTCTGCTGTTGGGCTTCTGCCTGCATTCTCTCCTACAGCTACCTAGGTTATTGATAGGGTTTTTATTTAAATCAGGTAGTTTTGTTTTTAGTTTAGTTTAAAAGTTTTAAAGAATGGCATGTGTACCTCACCCTCTTCCAACTCCCCTTCAAAACTCCCTCTTGAAACTCCCTCTCAGAGGCCTTGGGAGAAAAGCCTATTCTCGCTTACAGACAACCCCCCAACCTGAAACGAATTCTTTCCGGTAACCATGCCACACAACCACATCATAAGCATCCAGGAACCCAGCCCTGTAACCAAACACGATGCCAACTCTGCCCACATATCTATACTAGTGAATTCATCACTGGAGCCAACAACATAAGCTACCAAATCAAAAGGTAATTTGACTGCACATCCAGTAATTTGATCTATGCCATCAAATGCCAGCAATGCCCCACTGCTATATATATATATTGGACAAACTGGGCAGTCTCTGCAGGAAAGAATCAATGGACACAAATCAGATATACGTAAAGGAAACATACAGAAACCTATTGGGGAACACTTTAATCTTCCGAATCACTGTTTAAAAGATCTTCAAGTGGCTGTCTTGTCAGAAACCAGTTCTATTAGCCAGATACACAGAGAAACATTGGAATTAGAGTTCATCTGCAAATTCAATTCACATGCTAATGGACTCAATTGTGATGAAGGGTGTTTGGGGCACTATCAACTTAACACTCCTTGAAGGTGCAAACAACTCTTTGTATAGACTCCTATGTCAGGAAGGATACTATCAATTGACTTTGATTCTTATCTACTTCGTTTTAACAACCCAATCTTCAGATACTTACTGATTCCCTCTAGCTCCCTGTCTCCCACCCCCCTCCTTTTTTCCCTTCCATCCTCCTATTTATTTTGGGTCTGCACATCCTAAACTCATAACTCTGGTCATCTGAAGAAGTGGGCTGTACCCACAAAAGCTAATGATACCATCTACATGTTTTGTTAGTCTATAAAGTGCTACCAGACCATTTGTTTTTTTTGAAACTCACTGTTAGCTGCCCCTGTTCACAAAGCTCTAGTGCAGGGTATGAATTTGAACAGAGCATAGCTGCTAGTCAGCAAATGTAGTGTAAGAACTACAGCCCAGTTAAAACTAGATCTATTTTACTGACATTGTCAATTGCTCTCCTACTGGTTGGGACTCATGGCTGTAGGCCAGGGCCCCAAATTTACCTTCTGGGATCTAATAAACAAACCTCATACAAGAACTTTTTATAACTGGTTATATTCCTGTTCTTGCCTTACGCCATTTGTTTACTAGATGCTTTGCCCAGGACTGGCCTTACCACGAGGTGAACTGAGGCGGCCCCCTTAGGTGCCAAACTGTGGGAGGGTGCCACTAGGACCCAGAGAATTGAGACCTTTCAAAGTTTTGGCCCAAGCGAGGGGGCATGGGAGCATCATTTGAGCTCCCGCCTCAGGTGCCAAAATGCTGTGGGCCAGCCCTGGCTTTGCCAACAGATTGTTGTCTCCTTGGCAGTTATCTCATAGTTTTCACTGGAAAAGTGAAAAATAAGTTTTAAACATCAATCATTATACAAAGTATGCAGCCTATCCCATTCCCATGTTCCCACATTATACAGTATGCCTCTTGAAATCTTGGACCTTCTTGTTTTTAAATTAAAGCAATTTATTAAAGACAAAAAACAATGTATAACCAAGTTAATAACTGGCTATTATCTTGTACTTTGTGAGAGGCTGTTTTAAAACTGAATTATTGTGGACTGTGATATATTACAAATACAATAATGTGATCATTTTCGATCTAGCCAAAAGGTCATTTTTCATACACTGAAAGAAAAAAAGCAGGAAATACACAACATGTCTCAGAATTAAAACAGCCACATGCTTCCTTTCTTATCCAATGGTTTCAGGTCATCACTGTACGCAAGTACATTAGAGAGGTGCCAAACCAGAAGCGGTTTGGTTTCATTTTAGCAGTGTCTTGTTTAGCTGAGTTTTCATGCTAAGAAAGCGAAAGCAGCGTTCCTTCTATTAGGGGGAGCTCTTAAATTGATACTTCGGTAGTTCTTGGTGGCTTAGAAACATCTTTGTCCTCTCACCTAATCCCTGACTACACTCTGCCCTAAAAGCATCTTGGCCGCTGCGGCGGCTCTAGCCCACAGGAGGGATTCATCGGGATTCCAAAAGTTGGGATCATTTAAAAGTTTTCTGTTTAAAATGTATGGAAAAAAAATCACTTTTGTGGCTACTTTGGAATGAAAGGAGTCTCTAGGAGGGGAGAGATTGGTAGTCTGGAAAAGGTAAGAGGAGGGTGACTAGATATCCTGATCTTATAGGACCATCCAGATATTAGGGACTTTGTTTTATACAGGTAACTATGCCCTCCCCCTTCAAAGTCTCCTGATTTGTCACACTTGCTATCTTCTGGCCACTCTCGATAGGAGTCATTTTATCTGCAGCCTTCACTGTAGCAGGCGTTGGGCTCCAGATCTGTCCCCTCCCCTTCCTTTTACGGCTGGTTTTGTTTTTGAGACTTGTAGCCAATGCAGTTTGCACAAGTGTTTTCTTTCGCTGAGCGCGGAGGGCTGACCCCGAGCAGCAGAGCGGGGCGATTGGGGATAGGTTTGCAGCCGGGGGGAGTGGAGGGGAATCGCTGCCAGGTCCCGCGCTTCCCAATCGCAGGATACGTGGCTCCCAGCCCAGGTGCTCGCCAAGTAAGCGGACTCTGTTCTGCGCAGGCAAGAGCTGGGAAACCTATAGCGCTCCAGGCTGGCTCGCCAGCAGCGGGAGGAGGAGAAAGGAAGCGTTGCAGCGCCAGTAACCACTCCCCAAAGGGAAAGTCATTAGGGGGTGGAGAGACACACTAGGTGAAGGGGAAGCTGCGATTGGTACGCAGGGAATAAAGACACCAGCCCCTGGGGGAGCAGCAGCCTCCTTGAGTGTAGGAGGCAGCCAGGCAGAGCAAGCGGCAGCATCCTGCCCGCGTCCCGTCTCAGCCCGCGGCAAGTCCGAGCGCCGCGCCGGTCGCCTCCCTCCAGCCAGCGCCATGGGCTCCCCGCAGAAGCCGTCCCTCGCTCACCTATTCAAAGGGACGTTCGTGCACGCCAGCCGCTCCGCGCCCATGGACGTGCTGCACGGCCACCTGCTGGGCGTGGGCGACGATGGCAGAGTGAGTGCGAGGCGCGAAAGACGGCGGGGCCGGGGCCACGTGTGGGATGGGGGAGAGGGAATGTTGCGCGGCCCGCTGGGCGGGAGTATTTGGGTGCGAGGCAAGGGGTGTGTGTGTCTCCGTGTTCTATTGGGGTGCGGGGCAAGGGGGGGTCTCCGCGTTCTATTGGGGTGCGGGACAAGGGGGGTCTGCGTGTTCCATTGGGGTGCAGGGCAAGGGGGTCTGCGTGTTCCATTGGGGTGCAGGGCAAGGGGGGGTCTCCGTGTTCCATTGGGGTGCGGGGCAAGGGGGTCTGCGTGTTCCTTTGGGGTGCAGGGCAAGGGGGGGTCTCCGTGTTCTGTTGGGGTGCAGGGCAACGGGGGGTTTCCGTGTTCTGTTGGGGTGCGGGGCAAGGGGGTCTCCGCGTTCTATTGGGGTGCGGTGCAAGGGGGAGGTCTGCGTGTTCCATTGGGAGTGCGGGGCAAGGGGGTCTCCGTGTTCCATTGGGGTGCAGGGCAAGGGGGTTCCGTGTTCTGTTGGGGTGCGGGGCAAGGGTCTCCGCGTTCTGTTGGGGTGCGGTGCAAGGGGGGTCTGCGTGTTCCATTGGGGTGCGGGGCAAGGGAGGGTCTCCGTGTTCCGTTGGGGTGCGGGAGAAGGGGGTCTCCGCGTTCTGTTGGGGTGCGGTGCAAGAGGGGTCTGCGTGTTCCATTGGGGTGCAGGGCAAGGGGGGGTCTCCGTGTTCCATTGGGGTGCGGGACAAGGGGGTCTCCGCATTCTGTTGGGGTGCGGTGCAAGAGGGGTCTGCGTGTTCCATTGGGGTGCAGGGCAAGGGGGGGTCTCCGTGTTCTGTTGGGGTACGGAGCAAGTCTCAGTGTTCCATTGGGGTGCTGGACAAGGGGGGTCTCTGTTGTGTTGGAGTGCAGGGGGTCCGGATTGGCAGTGAGATCTGAGTATGTGTGTGCTAGGTAATATGGAAGTGTGCAGGTGTATGGTATTGCCCAGTGTATGAGAGGAGGCCTGTAATACTGAGGTGCCTCAGTAGGGGTGTGTATAAGGGAGGATACAGTGTTGGGGAGTGGCTGAACAGCTGGGGATTTGCGTGTGGTGCCATGTGGGTTTTCTGCAGCATTGTATATATGTGTGGACTAGCAGGGATATGTACATGCCTACTGCATGCCATCAAGTGTGTGGATAATGTGGGCACATGCATGCTGTTTTTAAGTGACTCTCTTTGTGATAAAACTTAAATAGCAAGGAATGGTCCTGCAGCACCTTAGAGACTAACAAAAAATGTAGATGGTATCATGAGCTTTCGTGGGCACAGCCCACTTGCTCAGATGAATGGAGCAAGGGGTCCAGAGGTACAAATAAATTCTCTTTGTGATGTTATAATGAGGTTTTAGCCCAGAGCATAAATTAGAGTGGACTGAGAGCTGTCAAAAAGCAGACATAAATGCTGTGGATGAATTTTTGGCATATCTCTTCCTTAAGATTTGAAATGCGGTGGTATATTAATCTCCAGCTATACAGATGTCTTCCAAAGTATTGTGCTCCCACTTGTGGCTTGAAATTGTCATTTGATTTCTTGTGTCCATTTTCTGCAAAGAAAATGTGGGGAAATGTTCCAGACTCTTTTACAGCAAATCTTTAGGAAAAGGTTGAAAATCTTTAGGGAAACAAGGTAAATAAGGGGAAGCAATAGAAGAAAGTATTTTATGATAGATAGGAGTTATATAGATGTACAGTAAAACTCCAATAGTCCGGCATCCACTAGTCCGGCACTCCTGATAGTCCGGCATCAAAATGGCAAGAGCCTAGTGAGTGAGCTTCGGCAAAAAATGAGTCACAAGGTAACAGCGGCAGCAGCTGAACTGAGCAAAAGGGTAAAAAGGCTTAAAAACTAAAACATTACAGTATACTGTATACAGTATGTACAATAAAAAGGGTTAAGAACACTTTATATACAGTATATAATGTATACAGTATATATATAACCATCTTATAGTACCTCCTGATAGTCTGGCATATCTGATAATCCGGCACCACCTAGGTCCCATAGGTTCCGGATTATTGGAAGTCTACTGTAACTGGCAATTCAAAGAGTTAATTATAGACAGGATAAGCCACTTGGCATCTTTTGGAAAGGACCTGCACATGATAAATAGATCATTTTATTTTCACTGTTTTCAGAACAGCAATTAATTTGGACCATACATATTTTCTCCACTTTTTAAGTTGGATTTACCATTCTCAGTAAAACAAAGTCTGCTATATATTTGAGAGAGTTTGTTCAAGAACTCCCCCTAAGGGGTAAGAACTCTAGGATCACCAAATGCCACCTCTTATTATAACTTAAAGGTAAGGGTTTGGTTTTTCCAGAAAAATATTCTTGGAATAGCATTGCTTCTCATAAATCCATACAGAAAGGAGATAGAATCACCAGGCAGGTGAAAAGGGCTAGCTGGGGATGCACCCTCCCCCCCCATCCAGGACTGCCCCCAAGCCCTGAGCCTCCCTCCCCCCAGGTGCCCTGAAGCCCTCCTTCCCACCAATTCATATTGGAAAATTGCTGGCTGTTCCCTTCATCAGGGAGCAAGGGGAAGGTGCACAGTTTGCTGTGTTCCTCACCTTAGAATGAACCTGCATCTCCTCTAGTTGGGGGAATGCACCCCCTAGTTCAGCTATACCTGCTGGAGCTGTGACAGCCATGGAGAGTTGCTTCTCACCTGGCTCAAACAATGATTTAAGTGAAGAATGTACGTTTTCATTTTATTTAAAAAAACAAAACAAATTGAGTTAAGGACCCAAGCAATGTTGGATAAATCTTTTAGTGTAGAAATAATTTTTAAAAAGACATATTCTGAAAGAATCACATATTATTCTTTGTATAGTGATGAATAGTCTCCCTAGGCATTTTCTTGTCAGAAGCAAAAATATACATACAAACTCACAGAGTAATAACCGATTATACAGAGCTTTGAACATAAAAAGTACTCTGTAAAATATATATTAATATAACTGATGGATTATTGATTCAGCAATGTGAGCTGATTTTTAAAAAGATAATTACTTTTACTGATTGTGCAAGATCAAATATGATGAGGAAGCAATGTCATTGTCTCAAACAATACTAAATCTGGGCCTCAATATTACTATGAGCTTTGCTCAAGTAGATCCGTGAGCCTTGTAGAGTCCCACTTCAATGGCAACTTCAGTGTATATATAGATAAATTATGGAAAGATCATCTTCATCACCATGCCCCTCTCCCCTTCCCCTATTTTAGAAGAAAGAATACAGCAAATTGTGTCTGGCTTGCATGAAATTTGACAGACGTGACTAGCAGACTTTGAACTTTGGAGCCCTTGAAACACACACCATACTTCCTCACTTCTTATTCTCACTATGATCTGAATTTTGCACTTTGATCTGTATGGATTTTCATCGAATGCAGATTTGATTGCAGGATTAAGACCTAACTTCCTCTTTCAGGTGCCACTGCGGGAGTCTTCGTATGGCCCATTAAGGGTTGTTGTAAAACCCACTGAAATCAATGGAAAGACTTATTAACTTGAAAGGGCTCTGGCTAAAAACTTAAATGTCTATACTTCTGGGTGGCTGCCAACTGAAGACAATATAATGCAGTGGTAAAAGAGTTTGCTTATATTTTGCAATATATTGCAAAATTAGAAGTTTAAAGTATTTAACTCACTGCTGTTACTGCACTAACAAAACATGTTAGCTGAATCACTGTATTTGTCCCTCACAGAGTGCCTGATTCTGTAATTTTGATTCATGCAGAGCTCCCATTAGAATCAGTGAGAAATTGGTTGTGTAGAGACTGCAAAATTAAAAACTTGATTAGCCTTATCATCCAAACATATTCTATACATTTGGAAAATTTCAGTACTTATTTTGAAGAATTAAAGTATAAGATTGTCAAATGGGACAGTTCAGACTCACAGAGTACACCAGGATTGTGTGCAGGAATCTCACAGAGGTCACTGTAGGAAGGAGTGAACACTGGGAAAGGATGTGATAGAAGATCTGGAAATTATGTGATCCATGCGAAGAAGAGGAGGCAAATTCCCATGCAGAAGGGGAAAGCGTGGAAGACAGTGCAAAGGTGATGGGGAGAAGGTTACAGAGGGATGGTGAGAGGGGGCATGAGCAAGATAGAAGCAGGAAGGTAAGCAGCAGTGGAACTGGGTAAGGAAGAAGGCTGACCCAGACACAGGAAGGAGAAGGACAACAGTGGAGACTATGAAGATGTGAGTGATATGAACAGAACAGAGAAGAAAGGTGATTTTAGCAGTAGCATTTGGCTGAGCCAAGTTGGAGCACAACTTAGCTGGGCCAAAGATGAGGTGGCTGCAAGAGTCAAGGGAAGAGATGACTTGAGAAGAGTGTAGTGTTTAGTTAGCATGTGAGCCAGGGATGGAGAACAGAGAGTATTTATTGAGAACTTGGGTATGTGGGCACTATGGAGATGGCATGACTTGACATGGGGGAGGTTCAGGACAGAGGGAGGGAAAAGGGAGAAGGAGAATCAAGGCAGTAGGAACTGGCAGTGATTAATCTTCTTTTCCTTTGCATCCAGTTGGGCTTGGCTTGGCTTCCCTAAGGCCTATCAAGCTCTTTGAGATTTTCAGCTGAGTAGTGTTCCAGAGAAACAGGGCATTCTGGTTCAAGGATAGAGAGTGAGTTTCTGCCCCTCCCACCTTCTGCAACAGACAATTCTAGTGGCTCCTTAGCAATCACATAAGCTTTGGCCTGCCCCGTCCAATCAATTTCAAAATGTCCAGGGATTTTCAAAGCTCCAATAGGCAGAACCTCATGGTTTTGGATGAAAATCAGAAAACAACAACAAAAAGATTCAATTTCCTCTGGTGTGAGAGGGAGGAAAATCAGGCCCACAAAGTGCCATTTTGTGTTGAAAGCAAGGTAATGTCTGTAGTGCCCATGTGGAATCTACACATCACAGGAACCAACTTAAAATGTTGTTGTCCCCCTTAGAGTTTCCAGCTTAGTCTTCATAAGCCGTACAACCCTCCAGAATGATAATTTGCATTCTCTTTGCATCAGTGGGGGCCATAACTAGCTTTGCCAGTGATACTGCACACTCAGAGGAGTAATGGGTGGGTGGTTTGGGTTATAGCCAAGGTCCTAATCTTCCTATACCAAGGCAGTGCCCAGAAGCCATCATTAGGGGAAGAGACACTGCATCTTTTTTAGCCATGTCATTGAGGAAAACACTTCACCCCTGACGGTATTATTCCTGTCTCTGCACTATGCAGGCATAATGCTTTTAGCTACTGCCATGCACACACTACAGCTCATCCCATTCCTGCACACTTCTAAGAGCCATAATGAAGCCCCAAAGCTGCAAGATCAGGCACACAAAAAACACTTAAGATCAGGAAATTCCACCTCTAATATTGGTCCAGCAACACTAACTCATTTGTATTACAAATCCTGTGTATAATAAAAATTATATATTAAGGTTTATAGTTAACTATTTTATAGCTGACATTAGCATAGCTAGGGCAACCTTAATTTTGTAATTTCTTGACCTTTGAATGCTTAGACTGACAATCTTAATATTTCAGTAAACATTCTTTTGCAATCAAGTTTCTGTGGTTTTATTATTTTTAATAAAGTGGAACATCATTTAATTGTGAAGTTCACAGACATTTCTGCCTTCACTAGAGGATTGTGTGAGTACCGCTGCCTGTCCTTTGTTTTGCATAGTGTACACGCTTTGCTGGCTTGACCATCTCAGCTGGTCAGTTCACTGAGCCAGCAAATGTTTATCTAACCAGTTGCTCATTTAACAAGCTATGCACAGATGTGCAGTATGTTGATCTTTAAATGAGCAGCTAACAATTTGATGGAATGTAATGCTGTGCATGCTCAGTATATAATTTCAAATGTGTATTGCAATTACATAATTGTGGGGTTTTATGATTATTTTATTGGCATGAATTTAAGATGACTCCTTTACAATAGTTATATAAGTCATCTAAAAGAAGTGCCAAAAATCTACTACTTTCCTTGCGCACCATCATATATTCTGTTCACTCCATATTGTGGAGAGGTTTTAGCGGATTTTTAATGGTCTTAATTTCTTCATCTCCCTGCCCTTGGAGACATCAAAGTCACAATCGTCTAGTTTGACCTCAAGCACATTGCAGACCACAGAACCTCACCCATCCACTCCTGTAATTCATGCCTAGCCTCTGGCTGAGTTACTAAAGTCCTCAAACCATGGTTTAAAGATTTAAAATTACAAAAAAAAATCATAATTTACACTAGTTACACCTGCAAGTGACACATGCTGCAGAGGAAGGCGAAAAAAATCCCAGAGTCTCTGCCAGTCTGACCCCAGGGAAAATTCCTTCCCAATCCCAAATATGGTGATCAGTGAGATTCTGATCATGTGGGCAAGACCCACCAACTCGACACCTGGGAAAGAATTCTCTGTAGTACAGGTTGGACCTCTCTAGTCTGGTAGACTCAGGACCTGACAGATACCAAACCAGAAAATTTGCCAGACCACGGGAGGTCATTATTGACTAGCAGCATTGCCAACACTTCCTGCTTATTGGGCTCTTAGAAGACATTTAGGAGTAAATTAGAACTAAATAACAACACAGAACACTGAGAGCAAGGACTGGTGGCTGTAAACAAACTTTATGGGACCATGAGAAACTTGGCCACACCCATGAGAAGTGGACTTCTATCCAGTTATCTAAAATCATGCCAGACCACAGAGGCAGCTGGACCAGAGAATGCCATTGTAGGCAGTGTCATTTCACCCCCTTCCCCTAAATTTTATCAAGATTCGTCTTGAAGATAGTTAGGGTTTTTTTGCCCTAGTGCTCTCCTTGGAAGGCTGTTCCAGGACTTCACTCCTCTGATGTTTAGAAACTTGTAAAACTACTTTTCATTACTATTATTAGTATAATTATACCAACCTTGGATGGCAAGAAAAATCACTTAGATTTTGGATATTAAAAATCTGATATTTTGCTCTAAAATATTTTTTCTAATGTAATTTTCAAATCTGAATCTCATAATCTGACCAAGTTAGAAGCATGAGGAGTGATGGAGTCTCAAGACCAAATGCTAGCCTTGATGTTTTGTGAGATAGTGGAACATGTATGCACTGAACCAGGGCTCAATATTATCCATATTGGACCTTGGACCAGTAGAGTTTTGTGGAAAAATTTGTATTTAGAGGAAAGAAGGAAATTCTGTTTTTTTGCTTTTAAAAGCTTGTTGGCCCCCAAAGTAAAGAGATTATCAAGTAAAATGCAGGTGACACTTTATGGCACAAGTTCAATAGAGAATGCATGGTGCTAAGGTATAATATAAAGTGGCATGAGTTTGGGACAGCTGCAGTGCTCAAAAAGAAGGGTTACTCACTAGTAACCATTGTTCAAGTGTCAACTCAGTAGATGTGGATTACGCTCGCAGAGGGCTGAAATATTTTTATTTAATTGTCTTCTATACACTCTCTCATTTTCTTTCTCCGCACTGTTGTATTTTTATTAAAATTTCAACTATTCATATTTTACATTAATAAAATTATAGAAAATCTAAACTATTTTTCTACAGCCAAAAGAGAAAGAAAGCCCAAATGCATTGAGTTAATGAGAGTTTACTCATTAAATTCAAGGGAATCTGGACTAACCCCAGAAAGAGATATCTAGAACAAACCATAGATAGACATTTCTAATATATACAATGCGAGATTGTATATATTAGAATATATGTAGAAAAATATAGTCCTATTAAAATGGGGATAAAACAGATTCTGTAAATATCATACATTGATAGTAATATAATTAAACCATTAGATGTAAATTCAGCTCACTTGAATGTGATCTTATTGCTGTAGACCTTTCCCCTATCTCATCTTTTCTGTATGTTTTCTGATTTGTTCCTTTCTATCTAAAATTAGGCTCCAATCTTGCAAAGATTCACACGTGTGTTTAAGCATGTAAGTCATCCTAACTGACTTTTCTGATTTCAAATCTTTGCGGGAATTTGCATTCTCATCTGTGAGGTGCCAAGCCAGGTTATGGATGTTATATAAGTAATATGTTGGAAGGTAACTGCAAACGTCAGACTAGTTATCCTCTGAAATAAATCATGTTCAAATTCATCTCTCATGGGTGACATAACTTATTTAAGAGAGGTTTATTTACTAAAAAAGGTACATAAATGACTTACCACTTCTGTTCAGCAGTCGAGAGCGAATTACTACTGTACTTCAGTATGAGCAAATAGGAGTTTGGACAAGTTTCCAGTTAGCAATAATCATTGCTACAATACTGCATGACTTGTATGTACATACAAAATAGTATGTAGTGAAAAAAAGCAAGGGTGTGGGATGTCAACTTATTACTCTGATGAAATAAGAGCCTCATCTACAAATAGACCTGTCAAGAAATTTGCTCTTTTAGTTTCCCCCAGTGCAAAAGTTGTTTCAAGCACTTTAGGTTTCAGGAATTATGGCTGAGTGACTGATGTGGAGAACTTCATTTCTGTTGTGAATTACACAGAGTTTTATCAACTCAGACCACATTTTTAATAACTTCAGAAACACAAAAAGTATTCACAAGTATTGGTAATCTCTTCTCAGTACCAATCAGAAATACCATTGATATCTGGGTTAATCTTGTCTGAAGCTATTTAACCATGGGGGCTGTTCCATTTCTTCCTGTTACAATGCACTAGATTGAAACTGGACACTAGTTTCAATGTAGTGTTCTGTCATTGGTACAGCCAATACACTCTGGCCAAATTGGAAAATTTCAGATCATGTAACTGTACTAGAGTGGGAAAAAGCACTTTATCTAATTCCTTCGAAAACAACATATTTTTAAATTAGCTTTCTTGGTGCATTCACCTATTTAAACTGTTAGGAAATAATTAAATTTGCTTGCATCATAAAGTCCATGGTTGACCTCTAGTTCTCTCTCAGACACAGAGACCTTGATTTTCCGGTGTAATTATTTACACTAGTGCAAGGTGAGTGCAATATGTTACCATTCTGATTTGGCAGCATTTTGCATTCACTTTCCAATGATGTCAATGGTCACATGACCCAGCGACCATTATTAATTAGGTGTGCATTATCCACAGGCAAAAATACTTGCTGGCTGTGGAGGTTATGCCTTGGGGAGAACCTATATTTGGGTGAACAGCATCAATCCATGTTTATGAATGTTCATTGACCTAAGTTGATTTTCATGGGAAGGGCTAGAAGCCAGCCTTACTCTGCTTTAATTTCATTCATGGTTCTAGACTAACCTTTCATACAGCCCTATGTTATTGCCTAATTTTTCTGTTTTTAGGGATTGTATATTCCTGCTTGGATGGATTTTGTATGACTGATTACAGTAATGCTTTTTGTTGTTCCAGAACTGAATCATTTCAAAACATCTTGAGTAATGGTTTGCTATGAATAAAATACCCACTCCTGTTCCATGGCAACAAGTCTGTTTCCAGCATTTACCATCTGGTAGTTCGTTTCCCTGTTACTTACTCTCACTAGTTTTGTTCAGTAGCTAGCATTAGTCATTCCCCATCCATTTTTACTTCAGTATCTCTGACATTTTCGCTATTGCTCATCACACATTTCAGTACTTATGGATTATTAAACATCTGCAGAAGTGCAATTGATTGAACTGACTGAACACACCACACATGCTTTTAAAATCAACAAATAGACCAAGGGGGAAGGGCGTTGCTTTATCTGAAGTGTCAGTGATTTTTATTACATTTTTCTGATTATTGTTAAATATTTATTTTGCTGTAGAGTCCTATGGTTCCACAGGATCTTAGTGAAAATTGTGCAGACATTATTAAAAATAATCTCTTTCAGTTTAAGTCTTCTTGATTGTTTACAAATTTTTATATTTTCTTCATTAAGATCCTTATTTATATTTTTTCATTAAATAAAACTGATGTATAATCACCATGTATCTAGGTACCTAGTTGGTCCATGTTAATCCATGGGGGGAGGGGCGGGGTCTTTGTTGTTTTTTGCTGTAATGTTGTCCTAGTCCTTCCTTTCCCTGCTCCATCTTTATTACATAAATGTTAAATCTTGTCTAAGGACTGATCAATGTATAACTTGTGTACCACTGTAACTATATAGGTTTAGGAATAGGGATGTTAAAGACTAGTTGACAAGTCAACTATCTGATAAGCATTTGCTTGTCAGATAGTCTTTTGACTAGTCAATATCCCTCCCTTGCTGCCTCTATTAGATAGAGGCAGCAAAGGGGGGGGAGGGAAGGGGTACTTCAAAGTGGCAGTGCCTCACATCTGTGCGGCACTGCCACTTTGAAACCCCAAGGTGGCGTTTTAAAGGGGGAGCCACCTCACAGCTGATCTGAGGATCAGGTGTGAGGTGGCTGCCCCTTTGAATCACCGCCTCCGCGCGTTTCAAAGGGGCAGTGGAGCCTGGGATCAGCTCGGGAGTCCCCAGCTGATCCCGGGCTCCGCGCGGCACTTCCCTAGAACCTGGGGTCAGCTGGGGAGTCCCCAGCTGATCCCGGGTTCTGGGGAAATGCCGAGGGGAGCTTGGGATCAGTTGGGGAGTCACCAGCTGACCCTGGGCTCCACTGCCCCTTTGAAACGTGCAGAGACAGTGATTCAAAGGGCAGCTACCATGGAGCCCGGGGTCAGCTGAGGACTAACCAGCTGACCCCAGGCTCCTAATGGCATGCAGCATAGCATGGAACCCGGGGTCAGCGGGGGGAGTCCTCAGCTGACTCTGCTGGGGACTCTTGTGCATTTCAAAGCGGCACGCCTCATGCAGCCCGGAGTCAGCGGGACTTCCCGCTGGCCCCAGGCTGTACACGGAGTTCCGCATTCCTCCTTTGAAATGTACAAGAGTCCCGACAGGGGCTCTTGTACATTTCAAAGGAGGAATACGGAAGTGCCTATCAACTAGTCGATGGAAATTCCATCGATTAGTCAATTAACCGCATTTTAACATCCTTATTTAGGAATAGGAATAGTTAATGTTGCAGCCCCCCCAATGTGGATGCAATTATGCCAGTATAAAGTTGCTTACAAAAGTATAGCTTATTCCTTTATATTTATTCTAGGCAATTCTTCTGACACTTATGGTGCTGGATATTGCAAGTGTTTGTTCCAGTAAGGCCACCATAGAGCTGCTGTTTCTTTCATATGGCATTTGAAAAACAATGGACTGGATTATAATTGAATTTTAAGATTTGAAAGCCATTCTGATGCTTTTAGGGTAGCTAGGTGGATTCCCCTTGTTACACCACTGTGTGAATGAGGCGTTTGTCTGTGATGGGTTGTAGGCTTTGTACCTCATCACAGTCACAATTTGGTGGTTCTTAGATTTTGCATTTGTAGAGAAAATATCCATACTTTTTGTGCATTGTCAGAGTGCAATTGAACGTTGGCCCCTTCCTAAAGGGAAGGCAGTATCCTGCAACTTCTGTTTTTGGAACTTCAGCTAAGTCTTCGGAACATCACCAGTGGCTCACAGTTCAAGTCAGTGAGTGCTGATGTCCTTTTGGAGTGTTGATGCATGTATCCAGAAAGGCTTCTTGAATTTGGATCTACAGAGTGGAAGTGAATTGAGATCTTGGTGTATCAGCAGATCCAAAGCAGCCAGAATCTTCTTGTACTCCTGGATCACAGCAGCAGCATCTTGCCTGATGTTGGCTGGCACAGTGCCTGCCAAAACTGGGAGACACAGTATTGGTGTTGATTTGAGAGCTGCTAACAATCCTGAGCCTGGCCTTGATTTCAGTGTCACTAAGAATGGTGAGGGAGCCCTTACACCAAGGCTGCGTCTAGACTGGCATGATTTTGCGGAAATACTTTTAACGGAAAAAGTGCTTTTGCGCAAAAGCATCCGTGCCCAGTATAGACGCGGTTTTGCGCAAGAAAGCTCCGATGGCCATTTTAGCCATCGGGCTTTCTTGCAAAAATTAAGGTTCCTGCACTGGCCCTCTTGCGCAAGTATTCTTGCGCAAGAGAACATCCCAGCGGGGCGTCAAAGTATTTGCGCAAAAAGCACTGAATTCTTACATTAGAACGTCAGTGCTCTTGCACAAATTCAAGCGGCCAGTGTAGACAGCTGGCAAGTTTTTGCGCAAAAGCGGCTGCTTTTGCGCAAAATCTTGCCAGTCTAGACGCACCCCAAATGTTTATGCAATACTCCACTGGTGATAAAACAAGGACACATACTGCCATTCGAAGTGTGCATGCATTACATCCCTGCAAGCTTCTGAAGGATGTTAACCCTTGTTTTGTGAAGGTATTGGCAATAGCTCAGCGTCAGATTAAGAATAACTCCAAAGTACCATGGATTATGGTCATGCAATAAAGGCAGACCACAAAAGTCCACTTTAAATAGCACTTTGGCCTCATGGTTGTTCATGTACAAGTGTTAGGTTTCAGTCGCTAAGCTTTGAAATAGGGCTCAGCGGTCTGGAGCAGGGCTAGGGAAAATACAGCTTGCAGGCCAAATTCGGCCTGCCAAGCCACCAGAAGCCTTCAGTGGACTCCTTGCTTGCCCCTCACATGCTACTCAGAAAAGTGGCTGCCAGCTGTTTGTGTTTCTCAGCTGTGAGCTGGGGGAAAGAGAGAGAGGCTTTGGGCACTGCCCCCATCCCCAGCACAATCCCATTGGCCATTTCTAGCCAGTGGGAGCTGGCACATGCTCGCTGCAGCCTATGTAGAGGCAGGCAGGGTGGCTGCCTGAGAAGTATTCTGGGCTGCTGGCCAGGAGTTGCCCAGGTAAGTCTCCTGGCTACAACCTCCTTCTGGCACCCCAGCCCTTCCCTTCCCCCAACTCACTGCCCCCCATCCCACATAACCCAAATCCTCTGCCTCTTCCTGAACCCATACTCCCTCCCAGACCTTGCACCCCAATCCCCTGCCCCAGATTACATTCCCCTTCTGCCCAAAACTCTGCACCCCAGTCCCGTTCCAGGTCACAACCATCTCCTGCCCTAGGGCACAATCCAGATCCCTGTACCGCAGTCCTGTGCCCCACGTCACACCTGCCTCCTTAACCCAAACTTCCTCCCAGACCTCACAGGCTCTCCTGCACCCCAATCCCTAAGTTCTCTTCTGCACTCAGCCTCCATCTCAGACCCTGCATCTCCTCCATTAATATCATGGAAGAGGGCGATCCTCAACAACTTTCCAAAATCTTGGAGTGGCCTCCCATCAAAAATTAGTGCCCACGCCTGGTCTGGAGGTAGTTTTTCACAACCTCTTTTAGAGGCTTTTAGAGGATGCTTGCATTACTAGCACTATCTCATCTGCATCAATGAATTTACAGAATGATGTGAATGCAAAGTCACTGATATAAAGACTAAACAGCGTAGGGGGTAAAATGGATCCATAGAACTGTGTCCTGAGCAAGCCAGTACTGGTAGCAGAGTTGCTGTACACCAGCTGTTATGAAGTGTGAAGGTGGATCTGCTCCTATGCAAATGACATAGTGATAAACTTGTTCCTGAGTGTATATAGTGCCTGCATTAATTTATCGTAAGAAATTACAGATGGAGGATGGGTTGGTTTGCTTAGTGGACCCTGAGTTGGCATTTCAAATTCAGACCTGAGAAATCAGGTGGATCAGATGTTTTAATACAAGCCCATTTCTGCAGTAAAGAAGTTTGCATTGAACAAAATCAGGCATTGTAAAATTATTACTATTTAGTCATCATATGATGTTAATGTGTGTGTGTGTGTGTGTGTGTGTGTGTGTGTGTGTGTAAAATTTAACAAGTAACTATTTTGTTTTTCTCCTTAGATTGTGTTTTTGGAGAAAGCAGATCAACAAGAGCAATTAGCTAAGAAGTGGGGCTTCAAAGCATCTGACATAAGAGAGCTTAGTAATCAGTAGGTATTGTATTTAAGTTCATTTAGTCATTTTGGTTTCAGTTTTTTCCCCAGATGACTGAAGAATTACATGTGTTTGCACATATGGATGCAGACTTGCATTAGGTCCTATAGCGTGGTATGTGTATATAAGACATTTTGAATTGGGCTCTAAAAGTGGACAGTGAATATGCTTTTTTTCATTCTGTGAGTTGGGATTTTAGCGATGAGTGAATTGTACTAGCTGATTCATATTTCACAAATTCAAAAGCCATATTTAGGCTCTACAACTGTGGTCACCAACCGGTAGATCGCAATCTACGGGTCGATCACAGGGGCTCTGAGTCAATCTTCATCTCCCTCTGAACTGCACGCCTGCGCACTAATTTTATATTGGCACTCTTGATTTGTGGAGCAGCTACTAATGGAGCAGCAACACAGGTGAGTAGCTGTGGCGGTGTGGTGGGATCTGCTGGGTTGGGAGGGCTGAAATACTCTGGCCAGCTGGCTGTGGCGTTCAGCCGGAGGAGGCTGCGCTGTGCTCCAGCTGATCGGGTGGCTTTCCCTCTGCTCCAGCACAGCGCAGCCTCTGCTTCTGCTGAACTCCACAGCTAGCTGTCCAGGCAGCTTCCCCTCTGCTTCCGTCCATCTGGAGCGTGGTGCACCCTGGCTGAGCGCCATGGCCAGCTGGCTGGGCAGCCTCTCCTCTTTGCTCCAGCCCAGCTGCCCTGAGCTCAGCCCGGGGAGGCTGCGCCTCGCTTCAGCTGGGCTGGAGCAAAGAGGAAGGGCTTCCCGATCAGCAGGAGCACGGTGCAGCCTCCCCGGGATGAGCTCAGGGCAGCTGGGCTGGAGCAAAGAGGAGTGGTTGCCCGGCCAGCTCGCCATGGTGTTCAGCCCAGGTACACGCTTCTCTGCGGGAGGGGGGAGTCGGCCCCAGAGGAAGCGCGCACCAGTGCTTTCCTGCTGCGCGGGTGGGGGGAGTTGGCCCCAGAGGAGGCGCGCACTGGGGCTTCCCTGCTCCACGGAGGGGGCCGGGGAGAGGAGTCCTGGGAGGAGGCGGGTGTAGGGGACTCCCTGCTCCCACTGGCACTCTGTCCCCTGCTGCAGAACCCTGCCCCCCCCCCGGCACCCTATCCCCTCTCCACCACCGACACCCTGCCCTCACCCCAGAACCCTGTCTCCTGCCCCCACTGACACCCTGTTCCCTGCCCCAGCACCCACTAGCACCCTTCCCCAGTACCATGGCCCCAGCCCCCACCAGCACAGTTGGGGCCACATTAGTGAGGCTTGGGGGATTTTTGGAGGAGGTTTTTTTTTTGCATCTCCCTTGTGTGGCCCCAACTGACTTTTCTGTGGGTCAGTGACCCCTGACTCAAAACAGATTCCCTGCCCTTCTCATAAATAAAGACAATGCAGAAACTTTTTGTGTTTGACATAGTCTTTTATTTAAAAATGAAGCCTGGCCAACAAACCCCCAATTGGGGCCAAGCCCCCATCTGGCCGTAGCATCATAACACTCCTGCACCCCCCAGACCCTAGATCTGAGCCTATCATACATTGGATCCCCCTTCCCTGAGCCCCTCACATACCCCAACCCAAATTCTTGCACCCTCACATCCACAAGCCTGTGGCTTACTTAGTACCCCAACCCTCCATCTGACCCCAACACTCCCCAGCCTGGAGCCCCCTTCCTGAGCCAGGGTCCCCTTCTCCACCTCCTCCTGCATCCAAATTTCCTCCCAGAGCTTGCACCTCTCACCCCTTCCCACACCCAAATCCCTCATTCCTACCCCAGAGCCCACACATCCTGTCTCAACCCAGTGAGGGTACGGCTAGACTGCAGGAGTTTTTCCAGGATTCCAGAGATATCCCGGAAAAACTCTTCCGTGTCCAGGGATGCATTTGTTCTTCTGTTTTTTTAGTGGAAGAGCAAACATGCTCTTTCGCTAACCCCTGTATTCCTCATTCCACGAGGAATAAGGGGGCTTCCAAAAGAAGGGGTTTTTCTGACAATTGGTCCAGTCTAGACAGGCCAAATGTTGGAAAAACCTCTTCCTACAGAAGAATTGGGGGGGGAAAGTGGCAGTGTAGAGTGTATAAGGGCTGGGGATAGCAAGTAATGGAGAGGAGGAGAATAGAGAGGGAGGGGCTTCAAGGAAGGGGTGGGGTCTTGGGGGAAGGATGGGGCGGTAGATCATTGCTTGTTCTGAGATTTAAAAAGTGATCTTGGGTGTAAAAAGGTTGAAGACCGCTGCTCTACAACTAGCTTATTCTTTCTGAATATTGTAAAAAAAAAATCTCTATTTTTTTTAAAGTAGTTTATGCTTGAATTCTGTTATCCATTTTGTAGGCAGTAGGCTATGCCAATGGATCCTGTCTGAAAAATCCACAGTTAAAAAGTGTAGGCGGTACTTCACTTTGAAATTCTGGCTCAGCTTAGCATGGTGTCTGCATCAGACAGGTAGCGAATAAGACTGAGGGACAGATTTAAAAATATGACATTTCACACTATTGAACAGAGTTAAGCGAATAATACTTACAAACAAAATTCAGCCAATATTCATCCAAATTCAAAAATGAATTTTGATTCAACTGTATTTACAATTCTTTAGTGTTCGTGCTTTGAGAGCATTTAAATTGTCAATGTTATTAAAATAGCAATGACAAGCAAATTTGAAACAAAAATGCTTGAATATTTGGTAAATATGAATGTTGAGTTTTATACTTAATTGTAATATTCAAAAGATGTGTTCTGTAGCTTGGTTACATGTATCACCCAATCAGGGGACAGAAACTATGGTATGTAACGTATGGAACAAACCAACACAGAAAATTTCAAAAAGTTTCAATATAAAGTGTTCTTAATTAACAATATGCAAACAATGCACATAGGACATTGCGTGAAAAAAATTGTGAATATTTTAGAATAAATCTGAAACTTATTTGTTTATGATATTTCATAATCAGAAAAGTGAACTTCAGCAAATGCATTATGAACTATTCACAGAGGGTACGTCTACACTGCATTCCTCTTTCGATACATTTCGTCTTATGATACAGCAAGAGAGGGAATTTTTTACTGTTCTTAAAATATTTGACATTTACTCACAGGCCATCAAACAAGCATGTTGTACAAAACAAAAAACATAAGTTATTATTTAAAAATAGTTCTTTAATTTTAAAAATCCACATAAATTGCTATGTTTTTTTAAACAGTGAATTCTTCATGCCAGGAATGGTTGATACACATATTCATGCACCTCAGTATTCATTTGCTGGATCAAGAGTAGATCTACCTCTTTTGGATTGGTTAAACACATATACATTCCCAACAGAAGTGAAATACAAAGATAATGACTTTGCTGAAGAGGTATACACCAGAGTTGTAGTAAGTACAAGAAATGTCTTCTACCTACTGTTATGAAGTGCACATTAATGAACTGTGTCAGCTTGCTAAAGCTGACAGTATCTCTAAAAAATGACAGTATTTTATTTTGTTTAAATGGCACAAGAACTAAAAAAAATTAGAAATATTGTCATTGTCCAAGAGTGCCAACTAAGAGTGCCTTCTAGTTCTGATGTCTAGGAGTATAATTAGGGACGCGTGAACCCAGGAAAGTTCAAAGTATTCTTAGCTTCTCTCTCTTTTTTTCCCTAGGGTGTTAGTGGTTTGCAAAGCTGACTCAAGTTTAGCAGTCAGCTAAATGTATAACAACAACAATGTAGTTCCAATGAAACTGTAATGTGAATGAAAAAGTTATATGCACAACTCTGTTACTTGAAAATACCAGCTTTATGGAATGTCAATATGTATTTCTCAGTGAAACAGCATTTAATCTACGATGTCTCACCTTAATTACATAATGTATTTTTACATAAGATACAACTGTGATGGGGACAATATAAGAATTTAGATAGTCTCTACTTAAACAGTTATAAAAGTCCATAAAAAGTCCATAAAATCTAATATGAAACAGTTGGAAAATTCTCACTTAAGACTGCCTATGGATAACTTGCTTGAATTTATACTTAACGTATGTGTGTCTTTTTGCCTAGTTGCTTACATGAGAACTCATTTAAATTACATGATAGGCTACTACTATTATAGAAGTCACATATACTAGGCTCTAGGCACTTTTGCCAAAATTTAAAAATACAATCAACATAAATCAAGTCAGTGAGTGCTTCACAACCCCAAGCCAAAGAAGGCTTAACATCTATTTCAGGGAGACTGTACCTAGATACAGTTACTCTGTGATCTTTCCCAACCATGAAAGATTAGATAGCGTGTTGTCAGCATCACATATTGGCTTCTTGAGGGGAGTCCTCACAGCAGCATCCTGAAGAAATGCCTACTCCCTGAAGCAGATGTTGATAGTCTCCTGGCAGTTCACCCTTGAGGGAAGACTTGAATCCAAAGGATCCATTGTGGGATGAAGGGAACTATTACAGTTTCAAACTAATATTAGCTGTAGTTTTCCCTTTAAACACATTAATAAGACTCTGCAATAAAATGAGTGTATTTTTCTTCCCCGCCTTCTTATACAGACCCAATAAGTGCAAAATTCAGTAGAGCCATCTTGCAAATTAAATCCACTGATTGCATGTTCTGTCATTTTGGCAGTCTGTCACTTTTTCATATAGCTGAAAACTGAATTCTTTTTATAGAGAAGAACACTAAAGAACGGCACGACTACAGCATGCTACTTTGCAACAATTCACACAGCTGCTTCTTTGCTACTTGCTGAAATTATAGGTAAGAACAGATGACTGAGTTGTAAGAGAGAGATCAGCTGAAATAGTTTTATCCAATCAATGGAGCTAGGCTAATTTGCACCAGTTGAGAATCTGCCCCCTCTCTTTATTCTCTCCCTGAAATCCAACTGTCCCCCCTCAGTTATTTAGTCCTTCTCCCTCTACTCATTCATTCCCATTTATCCTTTGCTCCATCAATTACCACCACTGCCACCTCATGTCCCAAAAAAACAGTAGCAACTCCCAAATTAGTTAGTATTTCACTCACCTCTTTATGTGGCTCTGCTTCTCCTCCTCTGTTGCTGCTTGAGTACAAGACCACCATATGCCTGAATAGCATGAAAAATAGTATCTTCTCGGGCATAAGGGTGGGGATTAGTGCCAAAAATCTTCACTCACCCCTCAAGTTTGGGGAAAAGGAGCTATGCCAGGATTGTCTCTCCAATCCACAGGGAAATCAGTGTTGACAACTCTAACTAAATTATTACAAGACTTGTGATAACTTGGAATTATTCTTTAATTCTCTATTTCTGGAATCAAGTGATTGTGAGAATCTCAGTTTTCATCTTTATAAAGCAAATTCCTAACCCTTCTACTTGTGGTGAAAACTTGAAAGGGAATGAACACTGAAGGCTAAGAAGCCTGAAGACAGAGACACAGAACCCAGTGTTTTATTGTTTTAAAGCCAATTGATCAGTTTCAAAGCCAATCTCACGGGGCTTTCTTAGGCTGTACTCAGGATTTTTGACTGCTTAGGGTGGTCAGTCCTGAGAGAGAGGATGCCAGGATCTTCAATCTCCTCTCAGTCAGGCCTTGCAGGTGAGAGGTGCACCAGGATATTCCCCTCCCCTCCAAGTAGGCCTGGGGACGTGGAGCTTTTGCATACGCACACAAAATGTAAATTGGTTTGCAGTTGCAAACATCATGTGACTGTGTAAATTAAAATGTAGAATTAATTATCTGTGAACTAAACAGCTCAGGACTGAAATATCTTTGGGAAGATACCCCAGTGGTCCACGAGAGCCTGCAGCACCATTGAAAAGTGATATAGTCAGAGGCCTGGTGATCCAGGGGCAAAGATGGGGATGTGGGTGCCATCAGTACCCCCCCATTTAGGGGAGCCCATGGCGGCAAAGCCAGTGACAATGGGGTTGATGTTGCCAAGGGTGATGACCCTGCGCAGCAGGATGGCATTGATGGCCTTGACCACCTATAGAATCATAGAAACATAGAATCATAGGGTTGCAAGAGCCTTTGGGTGGTCACAGAGTCCAACACCCTTCCCAAAGCAGGACCAACCCCAACTAAACCATCCCAGCCAGGGCTTTGTCGAGGTGGGTCTGAACAACCTCTAGGGATGGAGATTCCAGCACCTCCCTAGGGAACTCAGTCCAGTACTTCACCACCCTCCTAATAAAATAGTCAAACCTGCATGAGCACGGCCCCAGTGGTTGATCTCCCCAAGCCGAACTGGTTCCCAACGGAGTGGTCGCTGTCAAGCGTGGTGAGCTTCCAAAGTGTGATAGGGACGCGCTTCTGGAGGGGGATGGTGGGTCTCATGTGGGTGTCTCGTCATCTGTGGGCAGGAGTGAGCCACTTGCAGAGCTCCAGGAAGGTGGCCTTCCACATGTGGAAGTTCTGGAGCCACTGCTGGTTGTCCCACTACTGAAGGAAAATGGGGTCCCACCAGTCGGAACGGGTGTCCTGGTGCCAGAAGCAGCATTGCATGGTGTGCAGGGGAGGATGGAAAGGAATGTGGTGCGTGAGGAGTGTCAGGGTGTGGGTGAAGAGGTCCTCCAGTCCATGCTGGTCATCGTCCTCCTGCAGCACCATGCGGGCAGTCTGCATGAACTTTGCCATGAGGCACAGCAGGAGGCCCAAGAGCCGGTGGCTGCTTTGCAGCAGCTACAGTTCCATGATGAGAGTGATGTGGCACCCCCAATGGCAACCAGAGCACACGGTGTGAGTTCGGTGTCCCTTGAGGGGGGTAGTCAGTGGAGAAGAGAAGCATGAGACGTGGCTGTAGAGAGGAGCCCCTTTAAGCACGAGTCTCAGCTAGCCTCAGGAAGTGACTGCTTTCCTGATGCTCTCCCTGCAGTCCTTCTGGGGGGCGGGAGGAGCTTTAAATGCAATTCAGACTCCAATGAGTATAGACATGCTATTTCGATATAATTCTGCGCTATTTCGATGGTGTCTTGTAGTAAGGATGGCACATAAAAGTCATACGTGGGTCCTGCAGCTTAGCAGGCCTGGGATGGAAGTTTCCAGCTTAACATAGTGTGGGACGCTGCAAGCCCAAACAGCAGCTGGGCTTTATCAGCTCTAATCCATGCCTTGAGCTGGGAAATTACTGAGCAGTAAACAAGTTTGACCTCGGTCTCAGCTCATAAGAGTGATAAGAGTGGCGTTGAGCCAGGTACGCGCACACCCGGTAAACAATTGGGCTACGTCTACACTGGCATGATTTTCCGCAAGAACTCTTTTGCGGAAGAGTTCTTGTGCAAAAACTCTTCCAGAAGAGAGCATCTACACTGGCATGTGCCTTTGCGCAAGAGATGTGCTTTTGCGCAAGAGCATCCATGCCAGCGTAGACGCTCTCTTGCGCGAGAAAGCTCTGATGGCCATTTTAACCATAGGGCTTTCTTGCGCAAGAAATTCATGTTGCCGGTCTACACTGGCCTCTTGCGCAAGAACAATTGGCAAGAGGGCTTATTCCTGAGCGGGAGCATCGTAGTTCTTGCACAAGAAGCACTGATTTCGTACATTAGAACGTCAGTGTTCTTGCGCAAGAACTTGCAGCCAGTGTAGACGGGCAGCAAGTTTTTGCGCAAAAGCAGCCGCTTTTGCGCAAGATCGCACCAATGTAGACACAGCCCTGTACTATAACTTGTGTAGAAAGTTCTGTGTCCATTGAGTTTCAACAGGGACCTAGACCTTGACGGGTGTCCTGAATCCCCCTAGCTGGAGCCATGTCCACTGAGCCCGGGTGCTAGGTAACCGGAATGGGACTCCCCTCAGACCTAAACAGGCATAAACATTTCCAAGTGCCTGTTACTTTTATATGCATTGCTTTGCCTGTAGTGAGGTATTATATTACTTTGCAGTATCTATGTAACCACCTGGCAGTATTAAGCCTGTAATAGTAGTGACGTAGTGAGATTAATAAAAGCAACTATCTGTCCCTAATCAACTCTGTCTTGAAGCGAATCCACAACCCTGTGGCTTGACAAAGGGCATGCTATTTCGAAATAATTTCCCAGTGTAGGCATAGCCTAAGAGTGAAACACTATACATTTAGCTTTGCTGAATCAAACCCTAATTGGAGAATCATCTGTACAAATGCCCAGTTTATATGTGCATTCATGGTAAATCACACATGCAAATATTAGTACACAATTGTATGCTAATTTTTGCATATGAATGCCCAACTTCCCTCTATCAATATATGTTGCTAGTTGGCCTTCAGTATAAAGGAATAATATAATTTTCTAGGAGCAATATAAAAAATAACCCGGTGGAGTAACACAAAAGACTCATGTGGCCCATAGTTTTGTCTGATTATTCATTTGGGTGGGATCTTAAGTTTGAGGGCACCTGGGCCTTATGCCTTAATATTATAAGGGGCATGGACTCCAACACAGTTTTGAATTCTCTCATCATTTTTAATTGAAAATGCCTCAAGGTGCACATGACTTGTCTATTGTGGTTAATCTTTTCAGGTATGATTAACTATTGCCTTGCTTGAGGATGCAGATTTTGCATTTACTCCACAGACAAACTATATATTAAATGTAATATAGAATTTGTATGGTGGGAATTACTGTGTGGAAATGTAAGAGCTCAAAATGACAGAGGTAGAGGATCTGCTTGATCTCATTATTACTTGGTAAACACCAACATCATGATCAGTGCAGTACAAGGCATACAGAGACCTATCTACTGCTCTTAAGAGTTTACAATATAATCTAATTCATCAGACAGCAAGTCATCCCTATTAAGTGCCATACTTAAACACATGCTGCATTTAGACACATGATCACCTTCCATTGACTTTAGTGGGACTTAAGCAGGTGCGAAGTTTAGAATGAAGTGTTATGCTAAATAGAGATGGGCTTAAGCACATGCTTACATCTTTTTCTGAATTAGTGACTAAATAGACAAATACTGTCTGGAAACACATAGTAGGAGGTCAAAATAACTGTACTGAGACCTGATCTACACTAGAAAATTAAGTTGGCTTTACTATCTCAATGGGCATGAAAAATCTGCACCTCTGACCAGCATAGGTAAACTTATCTAACCCTGCATATAGATGGTGCATGGTTGATGGAAGACTTCTGTCAACCTAGCTACCGCCTCTTGGGGAAGATGATATCTATGTGTTCCATTTTTGGGAAGCAGTGAACTGGAAGGACTAGAACCTGTGTCAAGTGATCTAATTACTATGGTTCCCTTGATACCAAGGGTATGTCTATACTGCGGGACAATGTTCATTGCGTAGCTGAAGTTGAAGTACCTCAATTCAGCTTTTGGCGCTGTCTGTACCGTAGGAAGTCAAAGGAAGAACACTCTTCCTTCGACTTTCCTTACTCCTCATGAAATGAGGGTTACTGGCATCAACAGGAGTGCCCCTCTCTGTTCAAATTAGCTGTTTGAACTCGACCACTAGTTAGAACCCTGGAAGATTGACAGCGGCACCTTCGATCTTCCTTTGCAGTGTAGATGTACCACAAGAGACCCAAAAGTCTTTTGGCACATATAGCATGTATTAAATTAGATCTATATGAATCAAACTATAGCCCAGAATCTCTACAATTAGAAATTCCATGCTTAAATAATAAGAGTATAGGAGTAGGAATGTATTATGGACTGTTTGTCTGGGATGATGATGGTGAAATGCTCCGGGAAATTAGAAAGGCTATAAAAATAGAAAATTTAATGATAAGGTGGATTTCAACTATCCTCATATTGACTAGCCACATTTTATCTCAGGATGGGATGCATATGCAAAGTTTCTACATCCCATTAGATGACTGGGCACATTTCACCTCAGGATGGGCTGAAACTGAGGGTAATGTATCATTTAAATCCGCTTCTGTGCCAGATGACTGGAGGATCACTAATGGGATGCCAAATTTTTAAAAAAGGCTCCAAAAGTGATCCTTGGAATTACAGCCAGTAAGCCTAGCTTCAATATTGAACAGATTAATTGAAATCATAATAAAGAAAAGAATTATCAGACATTAATAAACATGATTTGTTGGGGAATCATCAACATGACTTTTGTAAGGGGAAATCTGCTAGAATTCTTTGAGAGGGTCAGAAACATGGGCATGGGTGATCCAGTGAAAAGAGTTGTCGTATCATGCAAGCAAGGTAGTAACAAACTTCAACAGGCCTTTATTTACCAAAGGTGAAACCTCTTTATAAAGCTGCTGCTGCTGCTCCCCTCTGTAGCTCTCACTCAGGCCTGGCCCATCTCCTCCCCCCTTCTTCCTGTTTCCTGTGCTTCCAGATTCCCAACAGCCAGTGCTCCCAGTTTTAATAATTACAAGCAGCACCTAAAACACCACAAGAGTGTATTTAGAAAACCTTTGACAAGGTCCTTCCCAAAGGCTTTTAAACTAAGATGTCAAGGGATAAGAGGGAAGATCTTCAGAAACTGGTTCAAAGACAGGAACGAAAAAAAAAAAGTGGTTAAGGTTATGGAACAGATTCCATATGAGGCAAGAAGAAAAAGACTGGGATGGTTCAGTTTGCGAAAGGATCAACAAATGGGGGACATGATAGAGGTCTATAAAATCATGAATGGTGTGGAGAAAGTGAATTAGGAATCATTATTTACCCCTTCACACAACACAGGAACCAGGGTCACCTAACGAAATTAACAGGCAGCAGGTTTTTTTTAAAAAAACACTAACGAAAGAAAGTATTTCTTCAAACAATGTACAGTCAACCTGTGGAACTCGTTGCCAGAAGATGTTCTGAAGGCCAAAACTATAACTGTATTTAAAAAAGAATTAGATAAGTTCTTTGAGGATACAGTACATCAGTGGCTATTAGCCACAATGGTTAGGGATGCAGCCCCATGCTCTGGGCGTTCCTAAGCCTCTGACTGCCAGATGCTGGGATTGGATGACAGGGCATGGATCACACAACTAGGAATGGATCACTCAGTAATTGCCCTGTTCTATTCATTCCCGGTAAAGCAGGGGTGGGGAACCTTTTTTGAGTCAGGGGCGGCTCACCCACAGAAAAATCACAAGTGAAAGTGGGGGCCGCACAAAAGTGAAAAGCAAAAAGACAAATAAACCATCACTGACATGGTCCCCGACTGAAAAGGAGAGAGAGACTCCGGACATTCACCTTGTACAACAGAGCCTAGGGGAGGCTCAGCCTAGTAGATTTTGTGTGTCCAGCCCTACAGTGGGGCAGTGGGGGGAGAGGGATGGAGCACCAGCGCGGACTCCCCAACACTGGGGGTGGAGCCCTGAGCCTTGGGGGCTGGATGCAGGCAAGCCGGGGGCCACATCTGGCCCCCGGGGCTTAGGTTTCCTCCCCTCCCCCCACTCTAAAGCCTCTGATATTGGATACTGTCGGAAGACAGGCTACTGGGTAGATGGACCATTAGTCTGATCCAGTATAGCCATTATGTTTTTATGTCAGTTTCAAAATGGCTATTTTTGTTTAGTGAACACTTAGATAATAACATGCACAGTTCAGTATTTGATTGAGGCTGCATAAGTATTATTGAACTAAAGCTAATTTTTAGAATATTTCAAAGGCTAGTCCCATATGCATAACCAATTACAAGTTAAAACCTATTGCCAGCAAGGTTAGATGCTGCACTGTCTGTACAAAAGCTTACAAATGGAAGCATTGCATTTGTAATACACATAGATCTGTATCTACCGATTATGCAGTGTAAACTAGTGGGCTCTTTCACAGCTGTATAGTGGTGTGGGGAAGACAAAGACTCCCCTTTAAACAACCCTGGTGTGGCGTGTAGAAAGTCCAGGCAGGATTGCAATCCTTGCTAATATGTAATGGATACACAATGCCCCAAAACAGTGCTTGTTTGTGCCAGGGCTGAGCCCTGGCATGTGTAGGCTTGGCAGTTCATAGCCCTGGCACCTCTGCATCTATTATTTTTTGCATCAATTATGAATGTAAAAAAAAATTGGTTCAATCCCAGCATCCACTTGACCCCTGGCATCTCTTTCATTGCAAATTAAACACCGTGTAAAGGGAACAGGAAGGTAGGCTGTGATCTCCAGCTGACCTATACAGTCAGATGGCATACAGCTGGGGTTCTCAACCTACAGCCTGCAAGCCACATCTGGCCCACCAGACCCTTCTGTCTGGTCCCAATTTCCTGTCCAGGGAAGATAGTCCTGAGCTCCTCTGCTTCCGTTTCCTATTCCCTGCAGCCTCAGCTTGCTGTGCTGCCTGCCCTGGTGTTCCGGGTGGCATGGTCTGGGGCTGAAGAGCAGGAGGGTTAGATGGGGTGGAGAGATCACGGGGCAGTCAGAGAGTGGGGAACAGGGTTAGATAGGGGTTGGGACCCTAACGGGTCCTCCATACAATTTCTGTACTCTGATGTGGCCCTCTGGCCACATTTAGAATAGAGGAAGCAGGCTGTAGGCATAGTGTGGTGGCATGCATGCTCTCCCTGTGGGTTGGTTGGGAAATTTTGGGAGGCATTCTGCCTGCCAGTGTTCTTTCTGGACTTTGTGTAACCAGCATGATCTAGCTCTTATTTATAATGTTTACAGTAGTGAGTCCTAGGTAATTTCTATTTCAATCTTTTTTTTTCTCCATCTCAGAATGTTTTCCTTTTGGGCTAAAAAGTGTGAGCCTAAAGGTGAAAAAAAGAACATGGACATTGTTATTCTTAAATTAAGTTATCTGGGCTAGAATTTGGCACTGTGGTTTTAAATGCAGGTCTTGCTAGCAGTTTTAATGTGGAAACCAACTGATTGAGTTTATTTGTTTATACATTTCACAGATAAATTTGGTCAGCGAGCATTTGTTGGCAAGGTTTGCATGGATCTCAATGAATTTGTTCCAGAATACAAGGAAGACACTGATGAATCTGTTAAGGAGACGGAAAGGTAAAATGATTATATTGATAATATTATCTTTAGAAATTTTGCTTAATAAAAGTGAAAAAGGACAGGAAAGCAAGTCAAGGATTAAACTTAAAACTTTTAGATGGAAGTAGTAATTTTTATTCATCCATTTACAAAAAATCTGATTCTCCTCTCACACCAGTTTTCCACCAAAGCAACAAAATTTGCTTCAGTGGAATTGCTCCTAATTTACAACAGTGTAAGTGGGAGAAGAATATGGTCCATACAGTGTAATTATACTCACAAATTTACATTTATACTTCTTTTAATAATCTGAAAAGGCTGAGTCTTAACATGAAGGACTTGCTACTATAATGGTTTATATAGGCACCAGATTGCTGTATGGAAGCATGGTGATCTGGGAGCCATTTTGTAAATATATAGGTCACTACCATGCAAATATTTAATATTTTACTCATATGAACAGTCACACACAGGATCAGGACCATAGAGGAATACATAATAAGGTAGCATATAACAATCTGAATATTTTATGGAGTGAGTTTGGAATTGCCACATTACTTATGCAGATTATCCCAAATGATTGCCAGTAACATCTTTTCACTACTGCAAACTATCATGATTTTTTAAATGCCATATGATTGAGGAGAGGTTTTTTTAAAAAAGTTTAATTTTTTTTATTAGTACTGCACTAATGTTTGTTTTCCCTTGGCTGTTAACCTAGGCTTCCTCAGGACCAACTCCAGCTATATAGGCCTTAGAGAGAGAGGACCTTTAGTTCTAGGACCTGTTTAAAACATAATTTCAAACAGGAATTTACAGAAAATCTATCATGTGTTTGAGATCCAGTATCTCATGACTGTGGTAATAATGTTCCAATGGATGTTCTATAGTTTTGGAAAAGAGGAATTCCAGCTCTTGTGGAGAAGATAGCTTTGTCCAGCCTGGAAGATTTGCTTTTGAGACCTGGACTTCAGCCATGAACCATGAGAGAAAACTCTTCCTTTCTGTTAAAGGAAACTTTTTTGCCATATTCAAATATCTTTTTTTTAAAATATTGTCACTGAGAACTGCTCAGCATTTAGAAACGTTAAAAATAAATTGGTGAGCATACCAAGGTTATGATCTCACAAGAATGAAATAAATGTAGTTTATCACGTAGACCCATAATTTATCACACGGATTCCAGTAACTTACAACTAATTTTTGTTACATATATATAGAGGTGATATATATTACTTTGCATTTATCTTTAACCAAAGTGTGGAGAGAAAGTAGTAGGTGGACAGGACTGGGGGGAGGGAGGAACTAGGTGGGAAGGTCTCAAGTGTAGATTGAAAAAAAAATAATTGTATTTACACCTGAAACTAGACAAAATTCTTTGGTTTCAGTTTTCAGTGTAAACCATTGAACTGTCAAGGATTTGCAAGAACCTCTGGCTCTGGTGAATTGCTAGTGGTCTAGTGCAGGCCAAGGACCTTCCCTGTCCCTACCCACCCATCCACTGGTGGGCCCCCGGGACTCTCACGTCCAGGAATGTTAAAATCCTGTCTTCTTGCAGCACCAGCCCTCCAAAATGTGAGGATATGGGGGCCAGCTTTTACTCACCTCTAATGTCCTGACCCTGATTTTTTTTTTTAATATTTATAGAGTCATTTCCATTCAAAACAAAAGAGTAGAATGTAACAAGCAAGTTCAAGTTTGTTTGTTTTTTTCCAATTGTGTAAATATTGAGTACTCTGAAAACCTCCATAAATGCTTCCTGGAAAAAAAAAAAAAAAAAAAGAAATCAAAGGATTCCGCTCCGGGCACTTTAAGTGAATGAAAGATAGGGAGTCTATCACTTTAAACCTCAATATGTTCAACTACTGTAAATGAAACATAAAATACCGCAATGTGCTAAAAATAGGATTTTAAATAATAGAATAGATTCAGTGCTCTGATTTAAATTCGCGTACAGCCAAAATTAAAGTGTCTTTTTAATACTGCTGCTATAGCATATAATTATGCTTTCAATTGATTTAATATAACATATATTTGGTTTCCAGTGAGAGCACAGAGTAATTACCACATGTCTGGGGTTAATTACTACAAATGATAAAATTTCTGCATGTTTAGGGCCGGATTTTCTGCTGGTGAAAATTGGTGTAGTTTCTTATTTCAATGGATCTCTGCTAATTTCTACTAGTTGAGAAATTGGTCCTTACAGCTTCCAACTTTCTACATAAAACTGATTCACGTGCAACACAATAATATACTAATGTAAATATTTTCCCTACATTTCTTAATTTATAACACAAATAATTTTTTACCCTTCAGGTTTGTTAGAGAACTACTAGAAAAGAAAGTAAGTAAAGTTGCTTTTGTATCAGCAACATAACCCATATTCTGTGTTGTCATACACTTTTTCCCCCCCGATTGCTGTATGAAATGGCAAAAATTCACTTCTCCTTTGTTTATATTCACTTCTGCATTTCATTTTTTCTATGGAAATAAAATAAACATTTGGAAGAAAACAATTCAGGTTGAATGAATACAATTGTTAATGCTACTGATAAATCAATAAGGATAGGTCTTTTACTAGATTTTAAATAATACAAGACAGTGCCTTTAATGGCCAATTTAATCCTGAGTCTTCACAAACTTGTTTGGAAGCTGTGGCTTTGGGCTGGCAAATGTCAGTGTTCGTTGTTTGGTCAGAGCACTGCAGACTACTATACTTTGGAAAATAACCCTTATTTTCTTAAAAGCTGCTCAGCTACCTACGAAGAATAATTCTTTGGTCATAGGAAGAAATAAGCTAATAAATAATTTCACTGTTTATAAACCATGCTACAAAGAGAAATCTTTAACTCAAAAAATAGTTGCCTTTTAAAATAAAGGCCACAGCTTTACACTGCAGTTAATAATACCTTCCACATTAGTTTTTTTGTATCAGCACAATGGGTTATGTGTGTAAAGGAGATTCTAAAAATATTCTGCAGATGCATTTTATGGCACTGTTGCTATAGTCAAATAATTTTACAGCTTCCGAGTTAACTTTTCTTTCTCTGTGATTTCATTTGTTTGACACTTGGTGCCAAGATTTTCAAATGTGATGTCTAAAGTTTGGCACCTAAATCCATATATAGTTACCAAAATAAATGACCTGATTTTCCAACTGCAGCTGGGAGGTGAAGGGACTGAAGGCCAAAATGTCTGTCCCTCTCCTCTAGTAGTGTCACATGCACAATAAAACAGTGACGGGCTGCAGTGTTGCATGTGAAGGCCATCAGAGATAACAGTAGTTGCCTGGCACTTGCCTCAGGGTCCCCTCTGACTGGTATGCTACTCTTTCTGTTCTGTTGGCAGTCTTCAACCCAAAAATGCAATGCTTAAATTTAACGGCCAGTTCTAGTTTGTTGAGTATAGTTATTTTAAAAGCATGGAGTTTGAGATGCTTAAGACCAATAGATCATAGACTCTAACCTCCTGTAGATCGTAGGTCACAAATGCTTTCCTTGTTTTATATGTCTGGTCATTTCACTAAACTTCCTGGCTATAATCTGGCTCCTACATACAACACTTTCACAGAGTGGAGACACTGAGGGTGTGTCTAGACTACATCCCTCTTTTGACAGAGGGATGTAAATTAGACACTTCGAAATTGCAAATGAAGTCAGGATTTGAATTTCCCTCACTTCATTTGCATAATTGCGTCATGGCGCTCTTTCGAAAAAGTGCTATTTTGAAATTGAAACCACAGTCTAGACGCGGTTCTTTCGAAAATAGAAGCCTTTTTCGAAAGATCCTGTAAACCTCAATTTACCTCGGTTTCAATTTCAAAATAGCGCTTTTTTGAAAGAGCTCCATGACGTGATTATGCAAATGAAGTGCAGGAAATTCAAATTCAATTTCAATTTTGAAGTGTCTAATTTACATCCCTCTGTCGAAAGAGGGATGTAGTGTAGACGCACCCAGAAAGAAGAGGAAGGTGCAGGAAATCCAGTGATTCCTGGAACAACCTGCAGCCAGCATCAACCCCTACTCTAACCTATATCTTAACTCATCTCTACACTGCAATAAAATACCTGTAAGCATCAAATCCAAGAGCCCGGGTCAGCTGATTTGGGCTCTGTAACGAGATTGCACTCTCCTCTCATGAGTGCTTCATGACCAAGTGCATGTACCCACACACTCTCTCCATTTATAGAGGCTCTTTGGTGACTCAATCCTTTGGCCAAATCTCACACAGTCTGTGTGCAAAAATAAAACAACCCCTCCCAGGATACCAGTCCAACAGGGCCTCTCTTGGTGCCCTCTTTAATGTCTCTCAGTTTGTTCCCACTCTGTAATAGAGCAGTGGGCTTCCTTCCTGGTGGCAACATTTTCACCCTCTTTGAGCCCTCTTGGGTCACTGTAGTCCAATTCTCCCTCTCTGGTATGCCTAAAGATCCAAGCCACTTCCCCCAGGCTATGTCTACACTGCAGAGTTTTTGCGCAAAAATTTGCAGAGCGTCCACACTACAAGCACGTTCTTGCGCAAGAAAAGGTGCAGTACATTGTAAGAACACAGGGCTTTCTACGAGGAATAAGCCTTTTTGCGCAAGAACTCTTGTGCAAAAAGACATGTGTGGACGGGCAACAGGGGTTTCTTGCACAAGAAACCCCTATGGCTAAAATGGCCATCAGAACTTTCTTGCATAACAGAGTGTCCACACTGCCATGGATGCTCTTGCGCAAAAGCACATGGCAGTGTGGATGTGCTCTTGTGCAAGAACACTTGTGCAAAAAGTTCTTGCACAAGAAGCCTGCAGTGTAGACGTAGCCCCAGTGGCTACTGGGGGGTGGGGTTGGGAATATCCAGCCCATGGATAGCAGTGGTAGATAGCAGCTGTCCATTGTGTTCATTCTATTGCTGCTCTAATTCCTTGGGCCACCTCCCCATAGCCATGTGCCATCTTTGCTCTTACCTCAGGGCTGTCTTGTTTGCCATGAGTTTTCCACATAGAGCTGTCCACAGCACTGCTACTCTTTGGGTGTCCGTCCTGTCTTCACTACTTAAGCTCTACACAGCAGCAAACTACTGCTCTGTTCTGTAGCTCCTTTTATATGGCCTTCCTGGCCCCTGATTGGCTGCTTTCCTTCATCTACTCTAGCCTGTTTGGAGGAACTTTCTACTGCCCTTTTTCTAGGGTGTGGCATGGCAAGACCACAACGCCTCCAGCAGGGGGCCTCAGGGCCTAGCTCCCCCTCCCCGTCACAGGCTCATGCTGCTCAAGTTGCATGACTAGAAATAACAGTGTAGACTTTAGGTTGGGTCTGGAACCAGGGCTCTAAGACCCCATGACCTGAGTCCAAACATCTACACTACTATTTTATAGTCACACAGCCCAATCCTCACAAACCCAAGTGGCTGTGCCACCGCATTTTATTGGAGTGTAGACATAAGCTTAGTGCACTATCTGGATTTTAGAAATTAGAGATAGGAAAAGCCTATTAAATTACCTAATTCACCACTCACTGGCTAATGCATAGCTGTCCAATTCAAATTTCAGTGATTTCAGGGAAGGTTGTATTTGAAAAAAATCTTTATAGCTTGCTAAAACAAGCCCAATCCTTTTTCATCATCATGTAAGCTTGTGGGTCAGTGCACTCTTGGTGATGTTACACAGATTTTTATTTTCAGTCTCAAGTGTGCAATTTGAATATTTCAGTATCAAAGGGTACAGCCTATAGTGACACCTCGTTTTGGACCTTCCTGCACTGAGGAGTTGCTGAGAAGACTTGGTGACTTAGCGAAGGCTCGTGATATCCATGTGCAGGTAGGATTTGTGAGCTCTCTCTAACTTTTTTCACTGGGAAAAAAATCCACAGGCTAGGAAATTTGCATGAGAAGTTATTTCAAAAGCGTCTCTGTTTTTCTGATATTACCTGTCATAGCTCAGAGAAACCGCACCTGTATTCCCTCTCACACATCAGCAAGGGCACCTGCACTAGAATCACAGCACATCTGTCACCCGTCTCCGGAGTATACGTGCACCTGTCTCTCTCTCACACTCTTCTTTGACTGGGGTTTTATCAGGCTGTGCTGATCCCTTCCTAAACTGTGCATTCCCCAGCAAGTCAGACTGCTTACGTAGGCCTGCTTTGATTTTTCCTCCAGCATAAGTCCCTATTGTGAGAAGCGATTTTGCATAACTTGAGGCAGGGATGGGGATTTGCATTAACTTCCCCCTAGGTATCTTCCAGTAAATCCACTTCATGCCTATAGTCTGAGAAGTTCATTCTTGTCTGCCACATCACTGTGGTCCACTGATCACTGAATCCCTTACATACATACATACATAATCTTTCCATTTAACACAAGAGACTTCAAAAATACATAAACTTAATTCAGTATGATCTCCCAAAATCATTGCAGGAAATTGCCATATCTATCATACTGCCCAATTCAGCAAAAGTACTTAATCCTCATATTTAATTTTGACCCTGTATTAAATTGCAATGAAGTTTTCAGGTCCTCCCTACAATTTCCAGCACACAGCAAGGGCTGGGGATCATAGCTAGGCCACTGCGTGCTTCATCTGTGCCAGCTAATGCATAGTCTTTGGGCACCATAACCAGTTGTTTTTTTAAGGTTTCTGTCCTCTACCTGTGCCAGTCCTGGCATAGGTGAGATCATCCTGGAGAACTATAACCATTGGCCTCTCATCTCTGCATGAAGCAGATCTCAGCACAGAAAAAAATAAGCCTTTGTATTCAGAGCATCTTAATTTAACATTGTTAAAAAGACAAGTGCATCTTACTGTGTCATTAAGTTGCTGCAATTTAGAATTAAAGTACTTTTTAAAGCTTACAGCTGTGCTAAAGCTGGGAGAGAATTTTTTTTTTTTTTGGTTACATAGTCTTAATTACATAGCACACTAAAACTACTCTGCTTTTGGGTAATTTAACATTACAAGAATGGATATTTGGAAACATATATTCCAGAGACAGCACAAAACTGATGAGATTTTCATCTACGCCAGAGAAAGTGGGGACAAAGGTGTCCTTTGTGTTGCCCTGAACCTGGGTCTATTCAGGGTTGGTCTGGTACCTCATCTGACAAGTCCAAAGTACTACTTTAATATTTGTCAGGTACCAGTGACCTTCAGGGGCCATTGTGATATCTGAGATTGCTGTGCTGGGTTACCCCTGCTATACTCCTTTTTCCTGGTCCCAGTCATGTCAGGTTTAGAAAAAAAAAAAAAAAGGCATGTAGGAGCTGCTACACTAGTGCTGTGCCATCTGAAGATTTCTCCTATAGTGGGAAAGCTTCTGAGGACAGGGCCAACAGGTTTAGAAATGCTTTGTGCTAGTAGAGCATCACAGAGTATCAGGTATCAAGTTGTCACACTGTCTGGAATGGCTCATGACCATAAATGCCAACCTCAGGAACAGACTGTTATAAAGGACAGAAACCCCAAACAGTTGCATGTTCTATACTTAGACTTCACCAACCCAGGTACTAGTGTAAATTATTCCAGCTCTATAGAATAGCAAGGGGTCAAAGATAGTACCCGTGGGCATTCCTATCTATCTTGCCACCCAGGCAAGCTTGATTCTGTGATTGGTGTAAAAATGACTAAGACCACAAAATATTCAGGTTATTCCCAGTTCCAAAGGGCTAGTCACTTTTCCCCAGGTAAATTTTACATCTTAGATCTCACACCATTAACAAAGCTTGTAGCCTATCCTGTAATGAACTAATTAACAATTTAACAACTAAGCAAAGAAATGAGAGATTTACAAGGTTAAATAGGAAACACACACCAATGAGTTAGAATCTTAGATTTTAAAAAGGTAATATGAGCTATATGAAGAATGCATGCCCTTTACAGCTGGCCCATACCAAGCAGCATGGGGATCTCTTGCTTACGTTTAGGAATCTGCTCCTCAGATGCGAGGTAGCATAAAGGTCCAGTTTCTTCTTGTCAGGGGAAGTGTTTCCTCTAATTTTTTCCATCCATGTGCAGGATAAATTTTGTTGTGTGAACTTAGACATGTGCAGATGTGCACCACCAGTAGAAACACATGCTGCTGGCCGTGGGCACTCTGACAATTATTGGAATCTCTTTTGGGTGGCCATCCAAGCACTCAGCTTACGGGAATACCGGCTAGGGTTTTCATCCCCTTTTTCCCAGAGTCCAAACTGTAGAACGAGTTTTGACTCCCCCACCCGATTCTTCTTTATGTGAGTGAGGAGGGCAATCAACAAATTCTTTGCCATTGTGATGTCTTACAATAGCTCATTTGGTTTCAAAGGCCCTCTTGACTGCATGACCAGTACTTTACATTAATTAATACTTCTTTCCTGTTCAGTGAGTTACACAGTTATAGATAAACTTCAAAAACAACAAATGGTCTGGTAGCACTTTATAGACTAACAAAACATGTAGATGGTATCATGAGCTTTATAGACTAACATGTTTTGTTAGTCTATAAAGTGCTACCAGACCATTTGTTGTTTTTTAAGTTTATCCTGTACAGACTAACTCGGCTACCCCCTGAAGCTACAGTTATAGATGTTTACAATGCAAACACTCAGTATAATTTTATAGAATGCGCTGCATAGGTTATGAGTGAAATCAATACATGCAGCATCCTGCACTATTCATAAGGCCTAGACACTAAACACATTCTTTACAATTTTAATATTTATCTTAGCAATGCTAATATACAGGTATGCCAGACTGGTTTCCAGATGTGTATTTGTCAGTGTTCACTGAGCCTGGGAGCCTTGGCAAGAGCTGGCACTTGGTCTGCCAGCATCACAGTTGTAAGTCTAGTTAAATATTAGGCCGCCCAGAGTGCTACCCATATAAAATCTAAATAAAAAAGCAAATACTGATGACTTGTTTTTTTCCCCCCTTTACAGAGTCATATAAGCGAGAATGATGGAGAAATCGAACTTGTGGCGCAAATGTTTCCTGATTATGAACATTATACAGATTTATATGATAAAAACAAGCTACTTACAAGCAAGGTAGCATTCAAGAACACTCTATAGTATATGTTATGAGATTGTCAATATTGATAAATGTACTGGTGAATTTTATTCACTGCCCTGAGGTTTAAATGAGTTGCATTGCTATTCATCCAAGGACAGGCAGTGAAATCTGAGAGAAGATCATGTAAATAATATTTACTATAAGGATGACTGCTGATCACAGACAATAAAAGCTTTAAATCTTTAAGTATGCCAGAGATCTGCTCAGCACCTGGTAGGAGATGACAAAGTTAAAGACAATTTGTGCTCCCTTAGAGTATGGTTTGTAATGGCCCCTTAGAGAAGTGGGGTGGAGAGGAGACCAAAGCAGATGCAGAATTTCCTCAGAGGAATCTCCCCCTTCCCTGCTACAGAAGTTTTCCTATCCCTTTGTGCTGCCTGAGAGTTTGGCATACAGACTTGTATATGATCCATATAAAAATTGTATGGCTTGCACATTTATAATTACTAGCTCCTGCCCCACCCATAGAGGTTTTTTAGCTGAGTAGTAGACATGCAATTTCAAGATATTTTGAAATTAAGTTTACAAATTCCTAATAAGTTGCACGAAAACTTGTTTATATACATGTGTGTTTGATCCAGTGGCAATTTAATTCTCCAATTTTTCACACACCTTGGGCATGTGGTATTTTCAAAACCATATTTTCAGGGTTCAATGTCAACTTCTGCTTTATCAATGAATACAGTTGTGTTTAGTAAATTTGGGGGAGAAATATGCAGATGTTATTTAAAATTTTCAGACATTTAAAATCTTATGCTACATCTAGACTGCAAGCCTCTTTTGAAAGAGTCTAGATTACAACCAGTACTTTCGAAAAAACAAGCTGCTTTTTCGAAAGAGAGCACCCAGTCAGTCTGGATGCTCTCTTTTGGAAAAAGCACAGTTTGCATTACATAGCGCCTTTTTTCAAAAGAGCACTTTCGAAAAAAGGCGTTCTTCCTCGTAAAACGAGGTTTTCTGCGGACAAAAAAAACTGCTGCGTTCTTTCGATTTACTTTCGAAAGAACGCAGCAGCAGTCTAGACGCAGGGGAAGTTTTTTTGAAAAAAGTCCACTTTAAAAACAAAACAAAACCCTGTAGTCTAGACACACCCTTAGGGAAAGATTTCCCAGGCACAAAAGGCAGTTGGAAAGTGAATGGGTATTAGGCATTGAACTCCCATTTGAGCCTTAAAAAATCTCCTCCATGTGTACACATCTACGTAGCATTTTATTAGCCAATTAAATATAAAATTACTAGCTTATGATGAGGTATGAAACTTCCCTTATCATGCAATGATAAATTCTATGCACAATAAGTTGTTACACACCTGAAGATACCACAGATCAAGGCTGACCATGATAAAACAGGAGTTACTAAAATACATACCCCTGCCTGGTTGTACTGTTACATAAAGCACTGAACATTCCTATGGAGAATCTAGTGACCAAACGGGGCTTTCTGACACAAGACTCCTTGCTCTATAATTTGTTTCTTTAAAACTCTTTATAATTAAAATGTAAACATTTAAAAAAAAATCACATTTCATTGTGTTGTACTTTTTAACACGTTATGTCAACATTTCAAAATTCACCTTTGCAGACTGGAGCTGAGAACAAGATGGACGTACTTAACTTTAAATGGGACTAGTCCTATTGGTCTGGATTTTTGACTGTCTGAATTTAGGGAATACTGTGTCAGATGGTCTTTGTGTGGATCAAGGCTGCCAAGGAACAGCTCTAACTTATTTGTCAGAAGACAGTTGGGCCTAGCAGAGTTCTATTCTGCCATGGCTACTCTGACCCCTAGACCAGGAGGTGAGGGGGCATCTGGCACAATTATTTGGTGCAAGGTGAGCTCCATAGAATAGAAAATCCAACCTATGACTCCAGTGGGACTACCCAGATGCAATTATTCAAGTGTTTAAAATTAAGAACATGTTTAAGTCTTTAGCAGAGTGGAAGCTCATGTAAATCTTGAGTACTCACCGAGCAAAATATAACTGTCCAAAACTTTTACTATATTTCTAGGTTCCAACACCTTTGCAGGCTAGGTGGCATGCCTCAGTCATAAGCTAGCACAGGGATGGGAAATAAGTGGAGATGCAGTTTGCCATGGTTAGCCTCTGGTGAGCTAGCAGATGCTTTATTTATCTGAGCCTCTGCAGGTATGGCTGCTCACAACTTCCTTTGCCTGCGGTTCACCATTCCTGACCAATAAGCACTGCAGGAAGTGGCATGAACTGGATCACTGCTTCCTGCAGCTCCCATCAGCCAGGAACTGTGAACCATAGCCAATGGGAGCTGTGAGTGGCTGTACCTGTGGATACTCAGGTAAATAAAGCATCTGGTAACCTACCAGGGACTAGCCCTGGTGAACAGCCTCCAGGTTGCTTATTACTCACCCCTGAGCTAACGTGTGACAGATGAATACTTAACACACTTCTACGTGCTGCAAGCCTTTACCCAAATTAGAAAAAGCAGTTTTAATCTTTTGGGCACTCTGGGTTTCAAACCATGAAATGAACAGAGTAGCCCATTGGCTCCTCCAGGAAATCTGATCATTCTAAAGATGATGCCAAATGGCTTTAAGAAAACCCCCACCCCACACACAAGGTTTATTTGGGGAAAGAGATAATCGTTATATTTTGAAATATCAGACTGCTTGTTGGAGAGTACTGTTTAATGTCCCTGTTAAATAACATAAAACATACAAATAAAGGATTTTAATCTCCATAGTATGCTAAGAGCTTGTGTTTTTTAAATTCACATTTTAGGAGGTTAAAACAAAACAAACCCCCACTAATTTCTAAACCAAACTTCAATTTAAAAACCTTCCAGACAAGATGTACTTGTAGAAAACGTAAGAGGGGATTACAGAAAACAAGACATTCCTAGAAAATAACCCAGAATCTTGGTAGTATTATAGCCTCTTGTTCTGTTTATCACAGCATATTCCCTGTCTCTGGGCCTGTTAGGGTTGCAGCATGAAGTTGACTAAAGCATACCTGGGGAATTCTTGCCCAGTCCCTTGTGGTTCCTGTGTGACAACTCTAGAGCCAAGAATCAACTCCACTATTTTTCCTCTAAAGAAAAGCAAGGAAGCCAGGGGAAGTGATTAAATCATTCAAAGCCTGATTCAAAGCCTGATTCACTGAAGTTAATGGGAGTTTTCCACTGACTTCAATAGGTCTTGGGTCATGTCCCTACTACACATTTCAACTCTGGCAATGGAAATGACATTTTGGATAATAAAAACAGGCAAAAAAAGTAATTTCTGTGTTATGTTGTTTCTCTCTAGACTGTGATGGCCCATGGCTGCCATCTCTCTGATGAAGAGTTGAAACTTTTTAATCTGCGAGGAGCTGCAATTGCCCATTGCCCCAATTCAAACTTTTCGTAAGTAAAGAAATAGCTAATGGTATACAACAGACCATGGTATACTGTAGTTCAGTAGTGTAAATTCTCCTGGCAGCAATGACCGAGAGTCCTAGTTTATTAGACATCAGTCATAGTCTAAAATACTAGAGTGAGAGTTACTTGCTCATTTTCCATTGCTGCATGATGTGGAGCAGGAGCTGCTTTGTGCTACTGAGAGCTCTTTGGTCATACATTGAACTGCAAGAACTGGGATATCTTCCCCTTTTTGTACATTGCCCTGGTTGAAGATTTAGCAGCAAACCCCCTCTCTAATCTCTAGTTTACAGGAAATCCCTATCTACTGTTCCCCTCACTTTCTCCACAACTCAGGCCACAACTAACACTGAGGGTACGTCTACACTAGCCCCCTAGTTCGAACTAGGGAGGCTAATGAGGGCGACAAATTGCTAATGAAGCGCGGGATTTAAATATCCTGCACTTGATTAGCATATTCGTCGGTCGCCATTTTGAAACTGACTAGGCCGATTGCTCACACGCCGCAGAGAAGCGCAATTCTGAGATGAATTTTAGTTCAATTAACAGTTAAACCCTATTCCTCATTCCATGGGGTTTAACTGTTAATTCGAACTAAGGGATTTATCTCGAATCGCTTTCGCCGCTGCAGACGCGGGCAGTTACTTTGGGCTAGTCAGTTTCAAAATGGCGATCGGTTGGGAATATGCAACTGCCGTGGGATATTTAAATCCCGCGCTTCATTAGCAATTTCGGTCGCCCTCATTAGCCTCCCTAGTTCGAACTAGGGGGCTAGTGTAAACGTACCCTAAGAGATTATTTCAGATTTACTAAATTTGACTTCTGGGCACCCGACTTTACAAATTTCAAATTGTGTGTCCTCACTATGGAGAAGAATCAAATGTAGTCTGAGGCAGGCTCTGTTAATGTAGATGCACTGCCTCAAACACAGAGCCCCAAGAAGCACTCTGGGGAATGGCGGGAGGCCAGAGTGTCCACACTAACGTTATTTCGGACTTACAAGTTCAGGAATAGTGTTACTCCTCATGAAAAGCAGGACTACTGAGTTAGAATTCCACAGCTCCTTATTCCAGAATAATGGACATGGTAGTATGAACACATGGCTTACAGATTCGATCTTGGGGGCTCATTTTGGACTAAGTTCCTAGGCTACGTCTACACTGGCAGCTTGTTGCGCAAGAACTCTTTTGCGGAAGAGTTCTTGTGCAAAAACTCTTCCACAAGAGAGCGTCTACACTGGCATGTGCTTTTGCGCAAGAGCATCCATGCCAGTATAGACGCTCTCTTGCGCAAGAAAGCTCTGATGGCCATTTTAACCATAGGGCTTTCTTGCGCAAGAAATTCATGTTGCCTGTCTACACTGGCCTCTTGCGCAAGCACAGTTGCGCAAAAGGGCTTATTCCTGAGCGGGAGCGTCAGAGTTCTTGCGCAAGAAGCGCTGACTTCATACATTAGAACGTCAGTGTACTTGCGCACGAACTCACGGCCAGTGTAGACAGGCAGCAAGTTTTTGCGCAAGAGCGGACGCTTTTGCGCAAGATCGCGCCAATGTAGATGTAGCCCTAGTGTAGACCAGGCCTCAGATATTCGTTCCTATTCCTTCCTCATATTCCTTATAGGACTCAATAGAACCCAGCTGACAAAGAGTTTTGAGAAAGTACGGGGGGGGGAGAATGTTGCATACCAAGAGCTTGTCTAAATTAGTGAATTTTGTGTTACGTAGAGATGATCAAAATTTTTCCAATGGAGTCTTTTCATTTGAAAAATGCAGTTTCATCAAAATGGAAGCTTTCTGAATTTATTGATTTTGATTAAATTTCATTGTAAAAAATTGAAACAAGACATTCTGACAGTGTTCTCATTGGAATGGGATGTTTTTATTTCTCACTTCAAAACAACCATGTTTCAAAATGCACTGTAAAATAAATACATAAATATATACAAAATAAAATAAAAATGTCAACAGTTGAACAAAAATGTTTGACTCAAACATATTTTGCAAGAAATGTATCAGTTTTCTGATTACATTCTTATTTGGAATGAAAACAGAAATTCTAGTTATTGCACATCTCTAATACCATGCTTGTTTATATTTGGGTTTACACAGGTGTGACTTGCCCAAGAGAAGTCACGCTGGGATAAGCTCCATTTTGCTCCCGTGCAGTGCTCTCTACATTAGAGCTTTGCATAATTTTCCAACTAAACAAGCCTTGCAGCCCAATAATCTCAATTAATTGGCTTCATAAGGAATCCCAGATTTGTTACAACTGCTCTCCTGAAATAGATTTTATCATAACATGCATTTAGTTTTTGTTTATTTTTCATATTTATAAATCAACCATCTTGACTTTTTACAGTAACACAGCACTTCTAAATACATATATATTATATAAAAAAGGAGGCCAAGATATTAAAAATGGAAGCCAAAAGCTAGGCTCTATTTAGGCCCCTAAACAAGTGACCTGATTTTCCAAAGCACACAACTACTCCTATTGACTCTTGACTTATGCTGGTGTAAGCAAGATTAGACTTGGGTCCTAAAGAAGTCTGTGCTGGTATTACTTTCATGCCAAAGGCTGGACGGGCGTGCAAGTTAAACAAGTAGGGAATCTAACCTCCATCTTTGCCTTAATTCATAGCCTCCTCAGTTGCTTCTCCCACCACTTACTCTCTTCTGCCTCCTGCCCTCTTGTGTTATGTAACCATCATCCCTTCATGGAGAGCTGTGGTCACCAGTGTCGACCCCGAAACAGTCCCTGGTAGCATGCCAAGTATACCATCATCCAAGCAATCCTGTCTGTGCCTGACACCGACTAATTCCCACCAACCACCTTCCAACTGCTATGGACCCTTCCCTTCCTGCTCAGTTGATTCATTTATGGCATTAAGTTCCACTTGACCAATATGTAATGTACATTGCTTCATCTCTGCTTTAGATCTTTGGCCTTCTTTGCCATCTTCCTTCTTGAATATATTAAGGCTCTGATTTTCAGTAAGGGAGGCAATCAGTGAATATGAGACCACAGAAGTGTCATAGTGAGTTTTTATTTTAAAATTACTTTATCCTTTTAATTATGAAGATTTTATAATTCAGGTTCATGAACACAAATTTTTTATTTCTATTGTGGAGGCATCATCTGTTATATACATTTTGGGGAATGCTTTGTATACGGAAAAGATCTTGGCATGAAACTGTTTTAGTTGTCCCTGAGGCAACCTGCCAACATACTGCTTGAATGCGGGAATGAGCCTTAAATCTTTTTGTGTGTGTGTCACGGAGGATCTGTTTCTTTCCAATCCAGGTTGTGCAGTGGCATTTTAAATGTACAAAATGTTCTGAAGCACAATGTGAAGGTTGGTCTTGGCACAGGTTAGTAATTTATTTTAGACCCTTTCTAATGGCTAGCCACATATTCACGTTAACATGCCCCCAACCAGTGTGCCTGATTTTCCATTGTCTTGGATCTAGAAATAGCCAAAAAACAAAACAAAAACAAACCACAGACACACACACAAACTCACGCTAGAGAAATGTTTTCAAAGTGAATGAGGATAGTTTGGTTCCATTAACCCAAAAAACAACTAAGAGTGGGGTCTGGAATTATTTCTAGATTGTAGGAAGACATATTATTCTGTATGTGATCTGTGTTACCCTTATACAGATGCTCACACAGATATAATAAAACCTTCTTTTGGGAATTAGGCAATAGACCAGAGGTGTGCAATAATTTTTTGCTGGGGGCCTGGGTTCTTGTGCAAGAAGTGCTGATTTCATACATTAGAAAAATTTTTGAAGTGGCCTGGGCTGCACTGGAAGGGGCAGGGCCAGGATATTCCCTGCTTCCCCACCCACAGAACATGATTGGTCTGGGGTTGGGGGAGCGCGCGAAGTCTTTGCCCCCCTCCAGAGGTTCCCCCTAGGCGCCTATGCCCCTGGGGTGGGAGGAGACTTTGCATGCTCCCCCTTCTGCCCACAGGCCAATCAGGGCTTGGGGGCAAGAGGGGCATGCAAAGTTTCCTCCAATCTGTCCCAGCCCTGCAAGGAGCATGTGGCGCTTAGAAGCGCCCCATGTTCCTGGCAGGGAAGGAGGAAATTTTGTGCCTTTTCCCCCAACCCCAGGCCCTAATTGCCTGGGGGCGGGGGAGCTGCAGGGCCTCCACAGGCCGGATCAACTGGCTTGGCAGTCCGGATCCAGCCCACGGAGACCCTTTTGCCCACCCCTGCAATAGATTCTGAAGACCGGGCATGATGATGAACTTGTCCCTAGTTATCTTGCCTGCCATTATGTATTATTAAATGAAAGCTCATACAGTTTCCACCCACAAATTGTCCCCAAAAGCAAAGTTTTAATATTTTGATCTATTGTAGATGTTGCTGGTGGGTATTCAGCTTCCATGCTTGATGCTATCAGGAGATCAATGTCTGCCTCTAATACCCTTAAATTCAATAAAGTAAATGAGACAGGCTTAACCCTTAAAGAAGCTTTCCGACTAGCAACTCTTGGAGGCAGCGAAGGTAAAGAATTTTTTTTTTCCATTCTTTAAAACATGTATGTGATGCTTTGATTAAACCTTTGCCATATACTGTCCTCAAAATGGAGCCAGATTTTAGGGTCCCTCCATTGTAAAACTTGTGGCACCAACATGGAATTATTTGGTAGCTGCCTTGCTTTCAGTTTGTCCTCTGTTTTAGGCTCTAACTTTTACAGTCACATCTGTTGTGCAGAGAAAGAGAAGATTCTCTGCAGTGGTGGACTAGGCACTGGTAGATGATTCACGGAGATACCGTATTTTGACAGAAGGGCATTGATATTGTCATAGCCAGTTTGAGTAACTGAACCTTGTTAATTTCTAAATGCTTTACTTTTAAACAAAAAATGCTCAGACTTTTCTTTCACTGGCAGATGATGGATGTTTATTGTTGCAATAGCTTAAAATGCTTTGTATTCTTAGCAGCCAACACTTCAAAACATTGCACAATCATAACCATGTGTCTTATATTTGTCATCAGAGTCATACTTTCTCTTTCTCCTTTTTGAGTTCTCATTGGTACAAACTGTCAATCTTTTTCACAAAACAGTTCTTCTTGCCAAATCACTTCTCAGCCAAACCTGAGCTCCAGAAAAGTATAAACAACATATGGCACATGTTTTTTTGAGAGACACAGTGTCCTTAACCTGTAGCAATATAGCCAGCACATCCAGAGTTCCAGTTAATGATACGTTTTGAATGCACACTTATACTTCATGTTTTCTATAATAAGGTTTTAATATAGTTTTTGCTGTTTAATGGAAAGCAAACCCAAGAATAGTACAGATTTAGTACTGCTTAACTAGTAGAGGCACTCTCCTCCGTCACATCCGGCACTAGTCTACATTTAGCCACTAACTGAGGTTCTCAGGTTCCAGCAATATTTTGTCTTTAAGGAGATACACCATGATAGGTTGGGCCCTCCCAAATTCACATCACAGTTTAGTCAATTTCATGGTCATAGGCTTTTTAAAATAGTAAATTTCATTATTTCAGCTTTTTAAATCTGAAATGTCATGGTGGTGTAGTCTCACACAGAGATCCCAAAGCAGTCTGCACACATGCCCATCTTAGTTAGTCTGTGTCTAGACTACATCCCTTTTCTCAAAAAAGGACTGTAAATCAGACACTTCGGAATTGCAAATGAAGCCAGGATTTAAATTTCCCGTGCTTCATTTGCATAATAGCAGCTGCGGTTTTTTCCGAAACGGTGCTTTTCGATAGAAAAACAGCAGTTTTGATGGGGATCTTTTGAAAATAAAACCCTTTTTCGAAAGATCCTGTAAACCTCATTTTTTGAGGTTTTGAAAAACTGCAGCCGCCATTATGCAAATGAAGCAAGGGAAATTTAAATCCCGGCTTCATTTGCAATTTTGAAGTGAAATTTACTATTCGAGAAAAGGGATGTAGTTTAGACCCAGCTTTAGTTTACCTAGACACCCAACATTGAAACTAAGGGAAACTGCATAATTGTAGGGGTCATTGTATGGGAGGGGTCATTGTATGGGAAGGGGGCTGTTACGCAAGGTCATTGTATGGAGAGTTACAGTACCGCTACCCTTACTTCTGCTCTGCTGCTGCTGCTGGTGGTGCTGCCTAGCGTTGGGCAGTTGGAGAGCAGCAGCTCCAAAGGAAGGATGGCATTGTATGACATTGCTATCTATATTTCTGCGCTGCTTTCTGCAGTGTTGGGCCCTCTTCCAGCAGCTGCCGCTCTCCGACCACCCATCTTTGAAGGCAGCAATGCAGAAGTGAGAGTGGCAACACTGCAAAAACCTCTGCCCCCAAAATAATCTTGTGACCCCCTGCAACTCCCTTTTGAGTCAGGACCCCCAATTTGAGAAATGCTTGCTTTCCCCTCAAGCAATCTATCCAGGATAGGAGAGAAGTGCACAAAAGATCAGATTTCATGGGGGAAGATGTGTTTTTCATTATTGTGAATTTGGTAGGGTCCTAATTATAGGGTTCATGGTTGCATATTGATTTACCTTTTTCTCATTTCTAAATTAATTATTTACACAACCTCCCACTATCTTTCAAACATCTGTAATTTGGGAAACTCCAGAGTATATAGATTTCTTTTTGCTGACATAAGCTACTGTCTCTTATTAGATGTGCCTGCTGCGACTACTGATCTTTTAACACCCTCTTGTGTTTAGCTTAGAAACTGCATGAGGCACACTAGAGAAAAATCTCTCTATACCCTTTCAGGTGAACTAGGATTGTGTCAGCACTGCAGAGAAAAACCCACAGCTGGCCCATGTCAGGGCTCAGGGCTGTTTCATTGCAGCATAGACCTCTGAGCTTCTGGTGCAGCTGGAGCTCTGAGACCCACCCTAAAGCCTGGCCTGCAACTTGAACATGGACATCTATAGTGCACTTAAAATGATCTTGCAGCATAAGTCTCATGAGATGAATTGGCTGGCAAAAGCCAGCTGCAGGTGTCTAGTAGCTGTCTAGGTGTGTTTAATTACATCCAAAACCATGTTCTGCAAAGTTGATGTTTTATCATTTCTGATGTTTTTAAAAAGCGGTTCTCTAATGCTGTGAAATGCCAGTGGCTCTCAAATTCCTTCAGACACTGAAATTCCATGACCATCCGTTAACTATTAAAAAAAGACGAGTAAATGCTGTCTCCATAATTACACCTGATGCAGTTCCAATGCCCAGGGACTTCTAAGATTTGGGGGTGTTTGTAAAGTTTATTTAACTTTACACATTATTCATCCAAACATAAAATTATCCGGGATCATTTCAAAGGCCACTGAAATGACAAAAGCCCTGATGTTTAGAGATACTGAGCAAATCCTAGTAACTTCAGCAGGTATCATGAATGCTCAGCACTTCTGAATAAATCAGACCCAAAGGGCTGGCATTTTATATTACTGTACAAGGCTCAAAATAATAAAGAAGAAAAAAAGGGAAGGGAAGGAGCCTGGTGGCAAATAAAACAAACTTCACTACCCTCTATTTGGCCTTCACTTCCTGCCCTGCGATCCAAGTGAAAAGAACAATTCTGCAGCCAGCGTACAGCTTTAACGACTCTGGAGCTTCTTTTCAGCAAAGATTCATATCTGGCACCTTCTTGTGATAGTCACCCAACTCAGTGAATGAGCAGAATGCGAGAACCAGAAAAATATAAACTGGTGGCAGACTCTGTAACCTCCCAACAAAATTTTCGCTGTGTTTAATTGACAGCCAATTACTCTGTAAAGAGCATTTTCATCCAGAGATCCCAAAGCAGTCTGCACACATGCCTACCTTAATTACAATCTATCTAGACAGCTATCATTGAAACTAAGGGGCTTAAGCCAATGCCCATTAAAGTCAAGCTGAGTCTTTCCATTGGCTTCATTACACATTGAATTAGGCTCTAGTGAAAAATACTTTATCTGATTGGCACTATAAGCAAAAAGTAATAACTAGATGACTGGAATTTGTCCAGGATTTATCTTCAGGAGAAGGCTTAGGCTCCAGTCCTGCAAATGGCTCTGCACAGACAGTGGGGCTGTATGCAGGCATTGCCCATGCAGATCTAGGTGCAGGACTGAGGCCACGCTGTGTTCGAGTTCAGGGGTTGCATTAGCTAGGACTACTCACACCACATGTTCAAATCTTGGCAGGGTCAGTTGAGCTCTGCACTCTTCAAGCTAGAGAATTAGAGCTCCATGCCCTTCTGTGAGGTACTCAGCACTTTCAGCTGCCATTTAATGGCACTCCTCACAGTACATGATCTGACTTTGTGAGGAACTGGGAGATCAAAACGGGAAGAAAAAAGAAATCGAGCTTGGGTGAACCTTCTGAAGTGTGAGGTTTTGCAAGCCTTTCAGACAGTTTTTGGGGGAGGAGGGTTTGCCAAGCTAGTCTGACTATACAGACCAATTTTTATTTATGGTTTAAGCCCACAATCTTGCAAGTGTCATTCCATTTTTGAAAACAAACATTTGCATCTGATGCTTGAGTGGGTTCATGTTACATAAAATGAAGTGAAACAGTTTCTCTGTGTGGACATTAGACATCCCGTGACATTTTTAAATGAAAAAGTAGGGGGTGTGCTCCATTGTCCTGGCCTAAAATTTTCCCTAATTGTAATATTCTGAGTGCTTATTGGTTGTTACACCTCCCAGAATAATAATATATACACCTAAATTATAGTTTTAATAAATACTTTCTAGTCTATATAACCTGTTAGAAAAGCTCAGCCTTCAAGGGCTTTACAGACATTAATGAACTAAGCCTAACATCTCCATTGCAAAGCCGGCAATTATTATGCCCATGTTATCCCCATAAGTGGATGCATTTTGGTGTAAGTATCTAGTTTTAAAGTGCATTAGGATTCTTCAGGATGAAGAGACTTTTGGAAATATAAGAGATCACTTACTCTTGGTGTTTAAAATTAACAACCAATCACTTTGCGACACAGTGGAACCTACACTTAGGATGATATTAAAAAGGCAATACAAAAAGACATTTGATGAAATTTAAGAAGGTGATATAAATTTCATTCTCACTTGCCTTATTTGCCTATCATTTCTCTCTAACAACAAGCAACAAATTTTTATGAAAAAAATCTCCTAAGAATTCAGAGGTTATGTTATTCCACTATTTTAAAGGTCTGCTTTTCTGATAGCAATCTAAACACCTGCAGGTTTCCATCTGGACATAGCTCTCAAACAAGTTGCCAGATGCTTGTACACAGTGGAAAGTGGAATGTGCAGAAGGCCAGAGGCTCATTTATTAACTACATTTGTTTCACAGTCCTAGGATTAGATGATGTGATTGGAAACTTTGAAGTTGGAAAAGAATTTGATGCACTGCTGATCAACCCCAAGGCTTCAGACAGTCCTTTTGACCTGTTTGCTGCAGACACTTCTGAGGTAATCAAAGCATTGAGTTATTGAAATGCTCCAGAAAGCTTCTGTAAACAGCAAGCTATAGATCCGGGAAGTAGATGGGGTTCTGTAGTCTTTAGGGGCTGAAGCAACACCAGTCCTTCTGGGAGTACCTAAGTGACAGCTAGGGTACTGCACCTTACAGTGTATCAGCCACACAACTCAGTGACAATACTGGTGAGGCTCAGCTCAATGAGTTCTTAATGACCAGTTGCTCCTGAATGCTGGCATGGGCCCATTACCTCTGGTAAAAACAATAAGCCAGATTAATCCCTAGGTCTGTTCCACTGAAATCTAGTGACATGAACTTGAACCTGTTGATCCCAGTGACATAAAACTTATATTTTAATGCTAGCAATCTTTTAGCTGGGTTTATTTAGTAAAGAGAAAAGAACAAAGATTTTACTCGACAGAATTAAACAAGGTTATTAGATGATCAGTGGGAAGACAAACAAGTGGGGGGAGAGGGAAATATTATGACTTGACCAATGTACCTGTGAAGTATTCGCTAACTTACAGTGCCACATTTTTCTGATATTGGCTCTTCTCTTATATTGGCTCTTCTCTCTGATATTGGCTCTTTTCTTGACTAACATAGTTATTAGCAAATAGACAAATTTTGATTTTTCAGTTAAAAGCATGTTTTGTGTGAATTTGTTTTTGCAGTCTTCTTCTAGTTTCATACAGTTGTATTTTGGGAAGGAGGGAATGGCTTTCTGAAATTTGTCCTTTTTCCATATTTTCAGGATATTATCCAGAAGTTCCTGTATCTAGGTAAGTCTCAGTTTTCATTATATGGAAAATTTCTTATCTCATACTTATATAGATAATCTTCAAACATAGAAATGGACTGCTTTTCCTTGTTGTTTTTAAAACAGAAATGTTTAAATAAGAATTAAGAAGTACAGCATTTGTGTTATGTTTATATGGTTAAAATGTTTTATACAATATCCTGTTTTCTGCTTGGTTAAGATTAATCCAACCAACTAGCAGATTTTTAACCATGACTATTTGTGTCTACATTGGAGCTCAGTGGTATTTAACAAGGTATTAATGCTAATACTTTTTTTAAAACATAAAGCACTTGCCCAGTCTATATAAAACCTAACACCCTTTCACGAGTTGGTCACTAACATGCCTTCATTCAGAACAGTCACTTCTCATGAGAACATACACGTGCTTTCCATGGGATTGGCTGGACTAAGGGCAAGCCTACGCTTACTTCTGGCATCATTTAATGAAATTATTTGAATAGCCAAATTGTTCGGTCAGTGGAAAAACTGAGTGGAGACCAGCCTTTAGTTCTACAGTACTAGCATTGCCAGTTTCTTTCTTGTAAGATTTATGGGAAGGTTGGGAATTCTTGTGAATAGAAGGCCCTTGCCATATGAACCTTTTGCCAATCTAAGAGGGTGTGTTTTCCACAGGCTGTGGAAGTGATCAGTTCCAGATCTGATGTTGAGTATTGTGTCACTTATGCTAATTGCCATAAGACGTATAGATTTCTGCAATAAAATCTTTTGGCTTTGTTTTTTCAGGTGATGATCGGAATATTAGTGAAGTATATGTGGCAGGCAAGCAAGTGGTTCCTTTTTCAAGCTCAGTATAATTTCATTTCTTTTGTGCAAAACATTCTATGGATCATTCTGCATTTGAGTGGGAAAGGATTGGTTAAATGCAGTGCCTCATTGTCAAGAGCGACACCCTCTCTTTCTTTGTTTAATGCTATGAATTTGCAAAACCGTTATGAGCCTTGTGAGATTACAAGTTTACCTTACCAAGATGATCAGATTTGTAAAGGAAAAAGATTTTTAAGTTCATCTTTACAAATCACATCCATGAGCAGCGGAAGGAGAGATAGCAGGGGCAGCTAGATTAAAGCTAGTGCAGCATACCTGTGTGTGCTATAATCACATCTTCACTTGCATTCTAGACCGCACCCTGTCAGAGGTTCCAAATAAAAAAACCATGCAGCTGTTTGGCACTCAATGGTTGCCCAAACCACATGGAATTCAAACCTTTCATGGTTTTAATGCTATTACAAGCCGAGAACCCAAGGACCTGATTCTCTTTGCACATGACAATTTATACCAGTGAACTGAATTGACTTCAGTGCAGTTACTCCTGATTTAAATTGAGAGATCAGACTCAAGTCCCATGATTTCTGCATGAACCAAGTTTTGGTAAAGAAAATTAGTAGATGAAGGCCAGAAAAAAGGAAAGTTCTCCCACCCGAAATGTCAGAGCTTCCAAATGATCTAGAAGCTTTGTACAAAAAGTTCTCTCCTTTTTTTAATCAGAAAAAATGAGTAGCTAAAAAACAAAGGATCCACAGATTATCCTTGTCTAGTCACAGAGTTTATTAAACCTTTAGGCTTTGTCTGCACTAAGGCTTTTGCTGGAAGAGGCTATGCAAATGGAGGAGGCATAAGGATCTTGCCCAAAAAGGGTTTTTTGTGCAAAAGGGCCATGACCACACTGCTTGTTTTTGCGCAAAAACCCCTTGCACAAAAACGGCTTGGAATAGATTATGCAAATGAAGTGCGACAAAATGCTAATCAGCGCTTTTCGTTTGCATAGCCTCTTCTGGCAAAAGCCGTAGTGTAGACATAGCTTTAGATATAGATTTGAACTGAGATGGATTTTTAATAGCAAACCCAGAGCAGTCTAAAATTTACAGAATTTACTTGTTCCTGCAAATATTTGTCAGTAACGCTATTTGAGCACGGAGACAGGCATAATCCCAATCTGGTTTGCTTCCAGTTTAAAGGTGCCCTTTTTTTTTTTTTTTTTTTTTTTTTGAAAAACACTATGTGATTAAACTCCTCCCTTCAAGAGCACATTTCCCTGTGTTTTAGCTTAGCCATTTTGCCTCTGTTTGCTTTGTAACACAGTAGAAGTGTATTTGAATTTAAATGCCCTCAGAGACCTTTCCTCTCAGGCCAGGTCTATACTAGGAATTAGGTCAGTATAACTATGTTGCTAAAGGGTATGCAAAAATCCCCAGGCGTTAAAGCGCTAGGCTGACAGAATTCCCCTGTTGACATAGCTACTGCTTCTTGGGGAGGTGGAGTTCCTACACTGATGGGAGAAGCCTGCCATCGCCATAGGTAGTGTCTTCACTGATGCAGTGCACCTGCACCCCAGCAGAGTTTTAAGTGTAGCCAGAACCTTGTAGACAATGCTTGTTGAATAAATTAAATTGTTCACTAGTGGTTTTCATGCATAATCCAAACCCCTTTGAAAAATCAAAGGGTCTTGGAACAGAACTTTAGTTCATTGCTTGATGCCACAGAGGAAGCTGTCCTCAGTGGATTGGGGAGACCCATCTCTCATCACACAGTTTGTTCTAAGAGATGGATTACAACAAATATTGCGGATAATAGATATGTTCCAATTTAAATTACTTGGGTTTCAGAGTGCTCACGTGGCACTGAGAATCAAAGGGATCAGGTTTAGTTGTAGCTAGACTCTTGAAAGTGATTAGAATTTTTCACTCTCCACTCTAGCAGGTACTCCTAGAACGTGTAAAGTTCTGTTTTTCCTGTGCTCCAATCTCGCACACAATAAACATTTTCCTGGCCAAGACAGCGCCTTGATACCTGGATTGATTCAGGTAGCTTTTTTCCCCACTGTTTTTAACATTGAAACATTTTCCTCACAAATCTTGGGTTTTGGAAGGGAGAAATAAGGCCAGTTAAATCAATCTACCTAGCTACTATTTGAGGCAATCTCTAGGAAAATGTGTGGTTTGCAGCTGTGGATGCCCTGTAAGAATGTATTCTAGGATAGAGATTGACTACATGGGTACCAAGTGACACAGTTTTATTCGGCACTTTTATCCTGTCTGAGTTATGGACTAAATAAGCACTTCTGTTAAGCCATAGGCCAAGTACTGCCCTTGATTATACCTCTCTGGCCTTCTGTGTAGTTGCGCTAGTGCAACTAATAGTGGAAATTGGCTCTTCTTTTAATGTTTACTTTTACTAGATGTTAGAGATATAAAGTACAATGAAAGAAACCTAGCATGACACCCAGCTGGCTTAGCTACTGGGAGGCTCTCTACTACAAGCTACTGCCAGTGAGTGTTCCACTTTGAGACTTGGTTGTGGTACCCCAGCAAGTTCAGGCACAACATGCGGAACCTGCTAACTGATTAAGCCAGGGGTAGGCAGGGTGTTCTCAGTCAGAGGCTCAGGAGCTGGCTGACTGGGTGGGGCTGATTAGTCACCTGTGAAGCTGTGCTGTGGCAATCTTAGAGGGAACACTGGGTGAGCAAATACCAGCCCATAGGCCAGATCTGGTCTGTCAGGGTTAGACCCTGGTGCCCCCCTCCCCCTCCCCCCCCCCAATGTTTACCTGTGCCTTTGCAAGTATCAGGTGATCGGAGCTCTTGTTGGCCACAGATTGCTGTTCACAGCCAATGAGAGTGGTGTCTTCGTCCACAAACAGCTGCGATCATCTGATAGCTGCACCACCACAGGTAAACATAGCGGTGACCCGCCAGGGACTAATCCTGGTGGACCGCTGCTTTTTTTACTGCCCACCTCTGGATTAAGCCCTTCGTAACATCTGACTACTTGCTGGCCGACACCGAATTGGTTTCTTTTCAGATCATATAAATCTTTCGCCCTTTACTAAAGATTTCCATGGAAATTGACCACGGCTAGTCCCACAGAGGAACAAGACTGCCTGTAGATCCCCTCTTCCTGCATAAGGATGTGGGGGAGTAGTCCCTGCAACAACATGCTCAGACCCACATCAAGCTGAGAAATTCTGCACACGGGTGGGGAGCAGAGGTTAAAGTTAGGCAGGATGGGAAAAGCCATACAGGTAGACGAGAGGTTGGGGGGGAAACCAGTGCAGAAACTCAAAAGGGAAGCTGATGAGGTCCCTGACAAGCACAGTGATTATTTTAGCAGCAATATTTTGAATAGACTTGAGGGGAGCAAAATAGCAGTAGTCAAGGCCAGAAAAGAGGAGTTGTAACTGGAGCTTCTCCAGGTGGCCCATGGAGCTAGTTCAGAGAGAGGGGGACTCAACATGGAAGGCTTTGTGCCTCTAGGGGAACCGTAAAGATCTGCAAGATATAGCTGCCAAACTACAGTAGAACAATTTGGGGAAAAGTTTTTGAGGATCTTATTGTGGAATTTTATTCCTCCCAAAGTCTTTCTATGAACTCCCCCTCCCCCCCCCATTTGCACAAAATTGCCTAAATGAAGACAAATCAAAGCACCAAACCCCCACAAAAAATAAAACCGAAGCAAAATGTGAGTTGGCCACAAGGCATAAAGGGAAACAGAACTAAGAATGTGGCCAGATCCTCAACTTCTGCTGAGCGTCTGCCCCCACAAAAAAGTACAAATAGGCAAAAACCTTGGGAACACATATACCCAACTGCTGCCAGTTGTCTACCTAGACTCTCGATGGAATCTTTGTGTTGTTTGCATCTTTCATGTACGTACAATGACAGCATGCAATTCAGAAAAAAGGATGGGCTGCAGGAGGCTAGCTTACTGGGCCAATATGCTTAATGTGCACTATGTTAAGACCAGCACTTTTTATTTATTATAAAGGGAATCTATTTGAAAGTTTATCTGTCTTTATCTTACTGTGTCACTTGTTTTAACTTTGGTTCTTAATGAAATTGCTACTAAATATTGCCTATGCTTTATGCAGAATTATTAATGTGAAGCAAGTGGTGATCTGCACTTTAAAATGTTGCCTTGGCCAAATGTCTATAGTTACTCTGTGATTTTTGCAAACAGAAAGCATTGTAGACTGGGGAGAGAGATTCTGTATTTGTTCATTTGTACTGAACGTTTTTATTGCTAGAGTGTAATGAACTGTTTATGCTCAAGTGTAGATTGTGGGGAAACGAGGGGAAGGGCCTTTAATGCGTTTATAAATAATATGATATGAATAAAGAAAAGTTCTGTGGAAACTAAATTTAGCCTGTATCGTGGACAGCGAAGCACAACAGAAATGGATCAAAGTAAAACTAGAGTTTATTTAAAGAGTATTTCAGGTCTAAAAATCAAAGACATTGCCAGCATAACCAGACAAGTCCTTCAAAACATAGATAGTCTTAAATGTTCCCATAGGTAATCAATAATTCATGACGAGATGTGCAGCTTTTGAATAAATCAATGGTACAGTTTCATCTAAATACTGTATGCAGTACTGTCATCTCCTCTCACGAAGGATATTGCAGAATTAGAAAGGAGGACCAACAAGAATGATCAAGGGCCTAGAAAAACTCTCACATGATGAGAAACTGAAAAACATGGGATTATTTTGTATAGAAAGGAGGCAAGAGGGAACATGCTAACAGAATATAAAATAATGAATAGTACTGAGAAGGTATATAAAGAACTTCTCCCTATTTTATAACGCAAGAACAAAGGGACATTGAGTGAAATTAAAATGTGGGATGTTCATAAAAGATAGAACGAAATTCTTTGTATACTTTGTGAAACTCATTGCCACAGAAGTCACTCAGGCCAAGAACTTGACAAGATTAAAAAAGGGGCTGGACATTTATATAGCTGTCAAGAATATCCAGAGTTATAATTAGCAGTGGATGAATAACTGATTCCTGGCAGTTTTGAAAAATAAAAAGAACTGCATTTGGGTCAGCCCAAACCCAGAATGTTCAAAAAATGTTGAGTAAAAAAATCCATGTAATTATGTTTTGTTTCAGATATTTTTAAAGGGATAAAGTCACAAAATGCTTTAGATTGCAGGAGCAGAAGGTGGCAGTGGGAGTGCCCTCCTTATAACTTTTAGCAGACTTGTTAGTACTCACCTGGGTTGGGGAGGACCCAAGTTCAATTCCCCTCTATGCCTGATGTGGAAAAGAGATTTTAACTTGGGTATCACAGAGGCTATGTCTACACTGCACACTTTTTTCAGAATAAGCTATTCCAGAAGAAATACTCCAAATAGCTCATTTTAAATAGCACGTCTACACTACAGGGAAGCCTCAAAATTAGTCCGAGGCAGGCTCCCCTGATATGAATGCACTACCTTAATTTAAAGCCCCAGGAAGCACTGGGGAGTAATTACTCTGAATGGCCTGGGGAAGAAAATATTTCGAAATAGCTGCAGTGGAGCATCGATACTACAGCTATTCTGAAATAGCTGTTTCAGAAGAAGGATTATTCCTTGTGGAATGAGGTTTACAGAATCCAGAATAAGCCAGTTATTTCAATATTATTTTGAAATAACAGAACTGCTGTGTAGATGCTCGCAAATTTATTTGGGAATAACAGATGTTATTCCGAAATAACGTTGCTGCGTAGACGAACCCAGAGTGCCCTGAGCTAGGGGACATTTTCTCTTGCTGACATTGTTCCTCCTGTGATAGTCATTAGAGCAGTGACTTGAACTCTGGTCTCCCACATCGTAGGTGAGTGCTCTAGCATGGCTTGCTCTAGCCTATGCTAATCACTAGCATCTCATCTAACTCAAGTGTTTCCAGTCGTGTTGAAACACAACATTTTCTAATGCAGATGAGCCTTCAACGGCTTGTCTGCTAAGACAGCCCGCAGGGAATGGTGGTGGGTTTTGTAAGGTGTATTTCTATCCCAGAGGATCTGCAGAGAGACTATCCACCATTCCATGTCCAGTAAGGTTCCAAGCTAGTGGGTAAGGTTCATTCCAGGGTGACTCTGACCTGTGTTGCCACAAGCCTCAGAGTAGGTGGCTTACACTTGGTGACCAGGCTGAAGCTGTGCGAAGCATCATACAGCCTCTACGAGGCTGAAGCAGCCACAGGCAGCACAAGCAGCAGTGCTGGGCACATGGGGCAGCACATCCCCTCAAAGGGTCCTGCTGGGGAAATTCTTGTGCAACTGAAGCTGTTGGCAAGACCAGAGAGAGAGAGGCTTGTGGCAGCAATACTGCCTTAGAGAACACACCCTTTCCTCCCCAGCATGTAATTTATACATCGTTGGGGGAGTTTCACCCAAACTGGCCAATGGTTCTGTCTGCCTGGATCCTGTTGTACATAGGTCCCAGTTCTCTCTTTCCAAGTGTGTCTGAGGAAAACACCCAACACAAATGATGTTGTTTGGTTCCTCCTTTGTGTTCTAATTGTGTATGTCTCAGAGAGAGGAGTATTTGGAATAATGGTAATTGCTTTTTGCACTGTTCTGCTTGTTTCTGATGTGCTGAATGAGCACCCATGTACTGCTGAAATGAAATAAAGAGGCCTTGTGTTTACATTAATCACCATGTGATCCAGTGTTTGACTGATAAACTTGCTAGCTCACTGTGTGAAACTTACACCATGAGGATCATAGTACAGTGCAGAGTATTAGTGAGGTGCACAGAAGTTACATTTTGCCCTATGGATCTCTGACCTATACCTTACAAATAAACGGTGAAACCCTCTTAATAATATAACTTTGTTCTTATGGGAGCTATCAATCTCTTTTTTTAGAATCAAAATGTTAGTTGTGCTTTATGTGACTATCACGAAGTTTACAGGCTTGATAAATCAATATAACTGCTTCACTGACACTTTTATTATTTTGTGCTTCACTATACCAATCTGAACTGCCTCTTTCATGCATTTGGCAGCAAATATACAAAGAGTCACTTTTTTATTTATTTTTCTTCGTTTTATAATTTTGCAACATTTAGGCATAAAAGAGTTCCATATTTCAGCAGCTATGAAGCACAGTAGATATGGATTTCCTTAAACCAAAAATCCCTTAGGAGAACTATTAATTACACACTGAGGAATTCTGTATCAAGGTTTTGAAAATTATGCACAAGTGATTACTAAAATATGCAAAGTTATGTGCAGATGAATCTTCCTCCCCACCCTTCCCAAAAAAATCAAGCAGCTTGTCAACGGAAGTAATGCAAACTGGTCAGAAAAATACTGAAACCAAAATGCTTTCATTTCCTACAGTTCTCAATAAAAAGGCCCATTGAAACTTTGTAGTACAGGAATTCTGCTTCTGAAAATGCTTAAACACTTCATTTTTAAAAATAGCTGCAATAACTGATTTACTAAATGTTTGCTGGAGGTGCACAGCTCTCCACACAAATGCATACCCAGCTGAGCAGAGAGATTCAAGCATGTTTATGATCAGGCATCTGCTGCGTTGTGTTCTTGGCAGGAAAATAAAGCCAAAATTATTGCTCCATACTGCTGCTTTGAGGGTCCCCTGCTGTATGTGCCATTCTCTCGCTCTACATTCATTTCCCCAAACTTTATTATAGTCCAGTTATAAAACTATTCCCATTACCAAAACAAAAAACTGAATGGGAGAAATAAATAACCCCAGTATGGCTTTCTAATTTAACCAACAAATTTCTGGCGTGGCTGGTGCTATCGGGGTCGGACTACGTATCAGCATGTCTAGTAGCAAAGGCTTCCCCCAAATTTAAAGGGAAGGGAGCAGAAAAAGTTCATGTAATAAAATATTTCTTACTGATTCTTATGAAAGAACAGGGCAGAAGGATTTTATATGGCTTCAAAAGCAATCAAGCGTTAATGTTCCATAACAAGGTATGTCATGGACAGCAAACATTGCTTCTTGCATTTGGAATGGATATGTGTGTTTCATACACTGGATGGTGTAACACACCTTTTAGATGTTACATGTAGCAGCCACAAGTGACTTAAGCATCTACTTCCAAAGTTTCTGATGTCTACAAGAGTTGTACAGAACTCGGTAGTTCCCTGTGTGCTGTAGGTCAGTGGTTTTCAAACGTTTTTTCTCATGACCCAATTGAAGAAAATTGTTGATGCCCGTGCGCCAACATAATATGACTGGAGTGGGGGCTCCAGGATAAGGATGAGGATGAATGCTTTGGGGTGTAGGAGGGGGCTCTGACTTTGGGGTGTATGTGTTAGGGCTGGGGCAGGCGGGATTTACACTGAGCAGCTTCCATTCAGCAGTGCTAAGACAGGCTGCCTCAGACCATGCTGCACCTCAGAAACACCCTGTTGTAGGTTCCCAGCCAATGGGAGTGCGGAGCTAGTGCTCAGGGCAGGGGCAGTACATGGAGCCCTGTGTATTCTCCCCCCACCTAGGAGCTGGGCCAGTTGCCAGCCACTTCTGGGGCACAGCACAGTCTGTGGTGCCCGGACAGGCAGGTAGCCTGCCTTAGCGCCTGATCCCCCTGCAGCAGCGAGACCCAGTGTCTGGCACTCCGCAACCCAGTACTGGTTGCGACCTGTAGCTTGAAAACCACTGCTGTAGGTTTTCTTGACAGCATCTGTCCTCTAGGTTCTGAACGTGATCCAAATCAGGCTCCACCTTCTGTCCTCTCAAGTCCAAATTGAAGACTCAGAGCTCAAATTTGGGCCTTTGTTCTAATCCCTTTAAGTTAGATCTGGGCTCTGGTACATACCCCTGGGAAAGTGGCTTCCTTGGACAGCACAGAGCTTCTGGAAAAAACATTTTGCTCCCCCCCCCAATTCCCTGGAATAGGGGAATGCTGAGGAGGTGTTCTGTGGGGAGAAGACATGGCTGGGGAGCTGGCTGCCCCTTTGGCTGTTTTGGCCAGAAAAGACCAAGAGTAGCCAAAGCATAGTACCTAATAATACAAACCCTTTGGCTTCCCTAACTTACAACAAGGACTGAACCAGCCATTCCCAAAGACCATAAAGATAGAACCTGCGCTCCCATCCCCAAGTTGAGCATAGCTTAGCTCAGCTGCAGTTCAGAATTGAAGCCCACTGCTTATATTTGGATGTGCATTTTGTACACTTGATTATTACAGTTTCTTTCCCTCACTTTTTCCCCTACTAGAAAGTATCTGAAGCTTTTTGGGAGCACTGGTTCTTAGATTTCGGCTGCATGAGTATATTATTTTTGCAAGGAACTCAATTATTATGGACTTATGTGAAGGCATCTGGAGGACAACCGGGTTATTGGGCTATGTGTGACACTTGGATGAGATTTCTGCATGTGACAGTTTAATTAATGGCTTGCTCCCGTGATTTTAATTACTTCACTCCACCTGGTGGCACAACAGCTTGCATTATTGTATTCTGGGGCTCCTTGGCTGGCAGCCAATAAACCCTGGGAACTTCTTATCTGTGCTGTCTGAATATGAAAAAAAAATAGCTCACTGCCTCCCAGAAGAAATTGTTCTTTTTCTCCATATAGTGTTGGGCTCACCTATTCAGTATTATTTAGGACAGCATATTTAGGAAGCTATGGCAAGGGTTAGAACCAAAGGGTTGTTTCCTCTGGTCCCTCACAAGTAAAGAGTCTCTTTCTGAAACTTGGAACATACCTGTCATGGTGATTGTGGAATCCACAGTGGGGATTATTTCTGCTCTGCTTGACTTTAAATGTGAAACAGCTATCAGAAGACAATAAGGACTATGGTTAGAGCAGGGTATTGGAAGTCATGAGATTCATGCCCATTCATTTAATCTCTCTGGGCTTCTACTTCCCTAGCTGCAAAATAAAGTTTATGCTACCTTACTTCATAATGGCATTATGGGGAATTAATGTTTGTAGAGCACTTTTAAATCCTCACATGAATGGTGCACAAAGATACATAAGCAGTAGCTTAGAAGAAATATATATCTGCTACTGAAAGTTTACAGATCTTTCTTTTAAAAACTGCATGTTTATGGGAGCGTGCATACCCTACAGCTAAACCAGTGGCTCAAAAATCTAGTCTAGATAATGACTGAGAATTTTAGCTAATAGTAATTGGATAATAACCCTTGCCAATAGTTTGCCAGCCCTCTAGTGGCATTCACTGTGTTCTGTGCTTTAGAAGCCCTAAAAGACACCCGAGAAGCAATGTATAGAGGTAGCCAGGATTTGAAAATAGCCTGTAATTAATAAACATAGTTATTTGGTCCCCACTGTGCTCATGGGGCTCTTTATTTTGTGTCTGTTGTGTAAAAAGCAAAAGATACAGCAAGCAACAGTGTCATAGGCCCCAGTCCTGGAAAGACTTAGACACATGCTTAACTTTGTGTATGTGACATCAGTGCATGTGTAAAGTTTGTATAGCAGCCTTTGCAGGCTCAGAGCCATACTTTGTAACCTAAACTTGTGACTCTGCTACCAACGTGCAGTATTCAGCAGCATTACTCTAAGGTGTATTTGTGTTTGACTCTTGTATTTTGTGATTTTCCATTTCCACCAGTAAACTTTGATTGACTTTCAGGATTAGTTGTTTAAACTATTAGCTTAGGGAGAGCGACTACTGGGGGGAAAGGAAACTGACTTCTGACTTTCCAGGAGTGGAGAGAACAATAAAGTAATTGTCTGAGCACACGAGGGATTTGCAAATCCCATCTCAAAAGGTGCCATGAGTGGGTGGAGTGCTAGGGAGCGACAAACACTCCTTTGCAGTTCGTCTTTAAAACTGTTTCAGAGTGTTGGGTTTTAGTGTTTTTATTCCTAAGGCTACTTAAATGTAGCTTTGGAGTTCATTGTTACCAGCACCACAGTATTATGCATCCAGCCATAAATTGCTCATTCCTTGGTTCCCATTAGTTTCAGTAAGAGAAATTTATGCAGAAGATTTTTAACAGGGAAACAAAGAATGAGCTTTGGCTCCAGCTAATAGTATGGACATGATAGCAGCCTGTAAGATTTCTTTTTAAATGGTTTCTTTTAAAATCATGAATAGGTCAGATTACAAACAGGAGGATGCCAGACAACTCACCAACACCACATTCTATAAGCCTCTTTCCTCCGATCCCACTGAGAAATACCAAAAGAAACTACACTAGCTGCTCAAGAAACAACCTGCTACAGCTCAGAACCAAATCCACACAACTACATCCCCAGAACCCCAACCAGGAGTATTCTATCTGCTATCCAAGATCCATAAACCTGTAAATCCCAGATGATCCATCATCTCAGGCATTGGCATCCTTATAGCAGGATTATCCAGCTATGTTGACTCTCTCCTGAGACCCTATACAACCAGCACTCCTAGCTGTCTTTGAGACACCAATGACTTCCTCAGGAAACTACAGACCATCAATAATCTTCCTAAAACACCATCCTGGCCACCATGGATGTAGAAGCTCTTGACACCAACATTCTACACGAGGATGGACCAGAAGCCATCAGCAACGTGATTCCCAGTGATGCCACAGCACACGGGGTGGCTGAGCTCTGTGACTTTGTCCTCACCCACAACTATTTCTGATTTGGAGACAATTTATACTTTCAAGTCAGTGGCACTGCTATGGGTACCCGCATGGCCCCACAATATGCCAACATTTTTATGGCTGACCTTGAATAACATTTCCTCAGCTCTCGTCCCTTAGCACCCTTCCTCTACTTACGCTACCTTGATGACATCTTCATCCTATAGACCCAAGGGAAGGAGACCCTTGAAGAATTCCACAGGGATTTCAACAGTTTCCACACCACTATCAAACTCAGCCTGGACCAGTCCATACAAGAGAGCCACTTCCTTGACACTACAAATACATTATTTTCACAAACACCACCCTATACTGGAAACCTCCTGACCGTTATTCTTACCTACATGCCTCTAGTTTCCATCCAGGACACATCATATGATTGTTGTCCATAGCCAAGCTCTAAGATACAAATGGATTTGCTCCAATACCACCACCAGAGTCAAACACCTACAAGATCTTTATCAGGCATTCTTAAAACTTAAATACCCACCCAGGGAAGTGAGGAAACAGATTAACGGAGCCAGATAGTACCCAGAAGTCACCTACTTCAATGCAGGCCCAACAAGGTAAATAACAGAACACCAGTGATCACCTACAGCCCCCCAGCTTACACCTCGCCAGTGCATGACTGACAATCTATAACCTATCCTGGAAAATGAATCCTCACTCACAGATCTTTGGAAACAGGTCCATCCTTGCCTACAGACAGCCCCTCCCCCCAACCTGAAGCAAATATTTACCAGCAGCCACACACCTCACCCCTAATACACTCATCCAGGAACCTACACCTGCAACAAACCCTGTTGCCAGCTCTCCACATAAATGATAGCCTCACAGGACCTAACTACATAAGCCACAACATCAGGGGCTCATGCAATTGCACATCCTCTAACATGATAATATATGCCATCAAGTGCCAGCAATGCCCCTCTGCCATGTATACTGAACAGTCTCTGTGACAAAGGATAAAATGTACACAATTCAGACATCAGGAATGGTAACACACATAAGCCTGTAGGGAAACATTTTAACCTCCCTAAGCATTCAGTAATGGATTTGGAAGTAGCCATTCTTCTACAAAGGAATTTTATCATACAGTTACAGAGGGAACCTGCTGAACTGGAATTCATTTACAAGTTTGACACTGTAAACTTGTGCTTGAACAAAGATATTAACTGGTTAACGCACCACAAAGCCAATTTCTCCAGCCTTTGATATTTACATTTTCACATCAATAGCTATGAATAGGACACATTCAATCTACTTAATTCACTTCATTAACACAGGTCCTACAATTGAAAGGTGACTGCTTTTGCTGGTGTGTGTGTGTGTGTGTGTATACATACACACACCTTGGATTCTGTATTTTCCACTCCAACACATCTGATGAAGTGGGTTTTACCCACAAATGCTCATGATCTAATATATTTGTTAGTCTAAGTTGCCACAGAACTACTCATTGTTTTTAAAGATACAGACTAACACGGCTACTCCTTTGAGACTTTTAAAATGCTGTATGACTTAATTACGGTTTAAAATAAAATAAGTTAAACATCTGACAGTGGCGAAGGCAGGGTTGAGAACAAGAGAGAGACAGAGAGATGTCACTTACCCATAAATGCTGATTTTCAAACAAGCCACAGGCATGAGAACTGTCTCCAGTAAATCATCCCTACATCTTTTTTATACACCTTAGATGTGTGTGTCTCTCACTCCCAACGACAAATAAAGGGCATCTGATTTTAATGTTGGCAGTGGTAACTTTAGTTGCCATGCTTGATGACCAGCAATAATGCAAGATGTCTGTGTTTTCTCACAGCTGATTGTGTAAGAGGGTCACACATTACTAGCAAAGTAAAAAAAAAAGTGCCTGTGGAAAATGGGAATGAGCCAGGCAAACACGTTTGTGTTATTATAGCATATTATTCAATTGATGAGAAGGCTGTGATGCACGTAAGAAAACACACAGTGCACACTGGAACTGTTCAGAACATTCCCTGCTCCTTGGTTCACTGCCACCAGATGAGCTGGAGTTGAAAGGGAACAATACTGGAGAGGTCACCGAAAGCAGCTATCCAGAAGAGGGGAGGAACTGCAGAAAATAGCTGTGCTACTTACACAGACACATTGTACATGCAGGCAATGAAGGACAATTTGTGTCAGGTACCAAGTTATCGCCTCTAGCTCACTCTCCGTGTGAAAAAAGTTCATTATCAAGGCCAAGTGCCTCACTTCATATCCTCTCTGTATTAAGAGCCAGAAAATACTCTCTCCTTCCTTTTGTCCCTCAGGGGATGAAAGCAAACCCATACCTTGGGCTATTCTGTTTTTTTAGGTTAATGCAGCATTAAAACCTTCCTTCTTCTGAAACTCTACCTTGAGATGTCTGCTGATAGCAGTGGGGCTTTGTGGTTTACAAGGGAGCACTGGAAGGGCCAGGAGATAATCCCTGTCCAAACTCACATAGGTTACTCCACTTCTCTGTTACAGAAAAGGTCCCTACCAAATGCATGGGTTAATTTCATGGCCAGAGGGTTTTTTAATTGGTTAGTTTCATGCAGGTCCACCAATGGTGAGGGAAGGGAAAGGGGGCAGTTACCCCAGTCTGCTTGATCCAGCCCGCCCCTTCAGTCCGAGGCCCTGCCCCCTTCCAGGAGCATGGAGCCAGTCCTGCTAACCTTGCCCAGGGGCCCAGCAAGTCTATCGCCTCCCTACTCCATCCCCCAATTTCACGTTTGCATCTGAAGTTTCAAGGTGTAACTGCAGGGGTCCCAGCGCAAAAGGGGGTTGTGCTGGGGTACCACAGCTATTGTAGGGGGATCGCAGAACTTCCACCCTCACTGATGTGCTGTGGAGCTGGAGGAGGCTTCTGGAGGTAGTGGTAGATCTGATCTCCCCAGTGCTGCTGGAATCACCTCAGCCAGGGTCTCCTAGCTCCTAGTGACTGTGGCAGATAAACATGTGGGACCGGGCAATTTGAAAAATGGATACCCCAAGCTTTGTCAGGAGTCATGGGGTGGAAGCCTCAACCTGAGCACCCTGAGTCCAAGCAGGAGCTGGAGGAGGGGAAGTGGAAGGCCTGAGTGAATCTGGGCAGTCTCAAGCCCAGGCAGGAGCTATGGGGGGCAGAAGCCCTGAGCCCTGGCACCCCAACCCCTGCTCTGGGGCTGCTGCAGCACTGTCGTGAGGGTGACCCACACACACGTCTGAGCGGTGCGTGGAAGTGGTCTGGTCTTCCTCCATAACGGTGGGGGCAGGGAAAGGACAAGGTCTGTCCCCTCCCAGTCCAGCTGACCCGGCAGCTTTAAGGAAGAGCCGGTTTCACAAAAAGGGCTTATTTTACAGTCCACTAGGGTATTTTTCACAGCCATGCCCTAGAGTCTGACCCTCCTTGTGAGGATGAGGTGGTAGAGCATGGAATCAATGAGAGCAGAGTTTGAGTTACGGTTGCTGCTCCAGGAAGTCAGAGGAAGCTGAACAGTAGTATGGAGAGATTAGGCCTCTAGACCAATGCACCAGCACTCTTCAGATGCCTTGAGATCTGTGGAGTTTCCCCATGGCTCCTGTGGTATTTGCAGATTAAGGGAAGTTTGCATCTGATCATTTGATGGCGGGAAAAGCTGTAACCCATCCCCTGACTGGATGATTCCGAGAGGAAGTTCTCCAAATTCAAATGTCTGGCATTTCCTGGTCCTCCCGTGGTATCTTCCACAAAAGGCCACAACTGGGCCACAAATAAAGCTCTGTTTAGAAAGTCTCTTTGTCCAAATTCAGAAAAAACTTAGAAAATGTTTCATGAAGGTTCATGCTGCTGCAGCTGCATGCCGCATGCACATGTTAATTAAAGTCTGGCAGAGATCGGGGAGATTGGGTAAAGTGACCACATGTCCCCGTCAGGACCAGACTATGAAAGCAAAGTGGCTTTAGTAGATGCAGCCAGGGACCGTGGGATGCAGCCACTAAAGCCCCTGCATGCTGCATCTCTGCCTGCCCGTGTGTGTGGGAGAGAAGCAGCTCTGTGCATTGTGGTTTCAACTCCCCTCCCCTCCACAGCTGGAGCTGTGTGCATTGCTCTTCATAGCGCTTGCCTGTAAGCTCCACCCCAGCCACTCCCACTGGCCAGGAATTATTTCCTGTGAGTCCAAGAGCTGTGCCAGGTAGGCACCCCAAACCCTGGCCATCTCCCACACTCTACGTCCTGCCCAGCCCCCATGCCCCACCCTTGTCCTGCATTCTATCTCCTGCTCAGATCCCACAATCCCTGCACCCTACTTCCTGTCCAGACCCCTCCCCCCACACACACACACACATCCAACCCACTCCTGCACCCTACCTCTCACCGACCCCACACTCCCTAGCAATCCTGTCCTGCACACTGAACCCCTCAATTTTGACCTCACACTAAAGCCTAGGGGGGCCCCATAAAAATCTCCTAGACCCAGGCCCTTAGAAGAGTTAATCTGGGCCTGGTCCCAGTTGTATTTGGACAGTTTTAGGTTTTCATATGTAGTACCAGAGTTCAAAGAACTTTATTGAGATTACCAGAAATGCCCCAAGTTTTCATCTCACTAATCATGTCTGTTTTCTTTTACAAACTATTAGTTTAATACTCACTGATTTATCAATGCACCCTGGGATCATCAAGGGTTCCATAGGATGAATGATAGGAGAAAATCGGAATAGCCACTCTCAGTTTTTTTTGTTTTTCTCTCAAGGTGACTGTTAATGATACTTGTTCAGTGTTGCCTGAAAAACTCATTCATAGCACCAGTTTGCTGGCAAAACATCCTCTTATCTGAGAAATATGCCCATATCATTGTTGAGTCAGAAGCTGGCAGAAACCCCATCACACATTTTTTTAGAACGTGTACTTTTTTTGGTCTGATTATTTCATGAAACTGCAAAGTGTTGCCACAAAAGTGTGCCATTTTTTAAAAACAATATGGCCACCTGAAGATGTTGACACACGGTGCATGCCATTTGCAACCAAAAAGACCTTCTACATTTCTAACAATTGCTATAAATCAATCACCGAGCAAAATGATGAGCACTGTGTGATCAGGTATATGCATCTTGGTCATAGAAGTATCTGATGTTAACTCTCAGGTCAAAACCTGAAAACTTAAGTGTAGCATCTTTGGTATCTCAAAGCTTTTTTATCTATGTCATATACACATCAGTAAGTAAGTAGCATGTTTCATCTTTGGAAAGCCATTGCCAATTTGAAACTTCTGTCAGGAATTCTGCCTGGGTAGTTCAAGATGGAACTCCAGTTCACCTCTTGATAGAACGGGAGGAAAAACGAGACAAACAGGTGACTAATTACTGAATTCCTTTCCAACACTGGCCCTTCCCCAGTGTCGGCACGTTAGTCAGCAGCAATCTGCTCACAACTAACATGCTGCTTTTTACATGTTTCATTTTGATCTGGAAGCCTATCAACATGCCACATTCTTCAGCTGTTCAGGAGTGATTGGGTGATTTCAGGGCTTGGTGCTAAACTATAAAGACTTTTGCATCTAGGTTATCAGTTTGAAGCTAACCTTGGCAGTCAGGAACCAAAAGTTGTTGCCATCTTGATGATTGTTCAGTGGCCTTGTTCTTACTGATTTTTTTTTAATTAACTCAACTGGATGTATTATGCTGTTATAAGATCAAGTGTCAGAGTGCCCAGAGCAGTTGCAGAGGTGTCTTTTTTGCTGCTGATGCCTATGCTGTACTTCATCTGGGAATAAGTAGGGGACTTCAACCACCAATCTGACCGGTTTGGCACTTTCACATTTCAACATCAACAAATATCTCCTTTAGTCAAACAACTGGTTTTAAAAGAATTGGTTTTAAGTGACACCAGCTTATTACTCCAGGAAGACAATTTTGTTTATAGTTTTACTCCTTTACACTGAGAATTAAGATTTGACACTCTAGTGCAACATGAACCAGTTTGTACAGCTCCATTCACCTTGGGAAGAAATCAGCTGCAAGGAAATATTGTGAATATTTTGGATTTGTCAAAGTTTGATTTGGATTTAGCAAAAGGGTGTTTTCATACTGTAGTGTTGCAATTCAGCTAGGAAGAAACTCATGAATCCAGATCAGCAAAAATGAAGTGAAATGAGCTCATTCCCGTATTAGACACGGAGTAACAGCCATCTCTGCCACACAAGCAGAGCAGGCAGGAGTCCTCAGCAGCAGTTAGGCACCTCAGAAAGATTTGTGCTAGTTGTACAAGAGGGGAGACAATTTCCAGTTTGCCTGCCACTGCAAAAATCTTTGAGCAGACCCTGCCAGGACTCAGAGACTGGGGTGAACTTGGTGAAGTTTGGCATCAGATTCAGAAAGTGCCATGTTCAAGTACTCCAATGCATGGTGGGGGGTGGTGTGGAGGGGAAGAGGAGCAGAAAGGGGGTCCATGGGCCACAGGTGGAACCCCAGTGGGCAGCATGCAGCCCTTGGGCTGCAGGTTGCCCATGATTGTCCTAGACTGTAATGGACAGGAGGAGTGCTGACCAGCAGCTGGTGATGAAGGGGTTAAACTCAAGTAGCTAGCAAAGGTGTTGGCCAGGGGGCTGGGAGAACCAATCGAGATAGAAGGATGAAATTTGAATTGGATATAGATTCCTTGTCTGCTTTCTTTGTGTGGGAGAGAAAAACCAGGAGTTGAGAGAGACAGAATGATTTAAACCCAGGCAGGACTACCAGGCCTCCAAGGAATTTGTAGCATGGGAGTGGACTGAACAAAGAGAAAATTGGAAGTAAGTATGTGGAAAAATGAATCTAGTCATGTTCATGGTAATTTTTCTTTATTTTGTGGTTTGGTTTGAACTGCTCTATGTGAATCTATGCCTCCCTCCACATTTACCATCTAGCACTGCATCCAGAGACTTTTCTCTGTGTTTTAATTTGTTTACCTTAGTTGCTCTGTAACATCTAGCAACCAAGTATGCTTTATCTAGATTATCTTTTGTTTTGTAATAAAAAAATCATTTTTGAAGGTGATGATTTGATTCTTGTGTCCTGGAATGAATGTCTGTGTGATGTGCATGCCTCAGACTGGGAGGTCAGCTACTAGAGACTGTAGTTTGTTTTTCTCTTTTCAAGCTCTTTTCGGGCAAAAGAGTTTGGGGTAGCCCTGGGGGCAGGGGAACCGCAGGGCCTCCATGGGCTGGATCAACCCACTTGGTGTGTCGGATCGGCCCGCGGAAGTCCTTTTACCCACCCTTTCTATGGAGGCAAGATTTTTAAGCTCTCTTGCGGGCCCTCACCTTCTGAACTCGGAGTGCCAGAGTGGGGAGCAGCTCTAACAGACAGACTTCAGAAAGCTTTGGGTACTGGGCAGTTCAACTTCTGGACGCAAATGCAAATCGGATTAGCAGTGTTCATCCCCTGGAAAAGTGGTGTTTGTTTCAACCTTCCATGTGCCTATTTGAAGGTCTTAGACCAGCAACTGGCAATCAAGGGAGTGGCTTTGATTCTTGGTACTGGGGAGTGGGCTGCATGAGTGTCCCTCCTTCCTCTCAGTGGGCTGCATATCTAGTTGTGGGTAGCCTGCAGCCTGCAAACCACTGGGGTTCCACCGGTGGCCCATGCACCATCCCTGTCTCCCTCCCTCATGCTCCTCTTGCACACTGGGGAACTGGGACCCTGCACTTACTTTTCCTTCCCTCCCAGCACTTTCAGAGCATCACGAATCCACTGATTCAAGATGTCCCCTACGCCCCAGAGCTTGAACAAGGAGGGAGAAGTGGAGACGGAATGCAAATCAGCAGCGCTTTGAAGTGCTGGGAGGGAGGGGGAGGAGTAGGAAGTGTGGGGCTCCGGTACTCCCCCACACACTCTGGAGAGGGGCAGAGAGGGGCCATTTTGTCTATGGGCAAAAGTTGGAACCCCAGTGGGCTGCAGGTTGCCTACCACTGTCCTAGGCAGCCTTTCTTCTCACCTGGGACTTCAGAAAAGTATCTTGGTTCTTCTTTACAGACTTTAGGAGTACGAGTGAGTAAAGATTGCCATTACAGTTGCTTTCCCTTTGTGGAAACCACTCTTTAAAATACAATGTATTCCTACAGGCAGTCTTTCAACATGCCTGCACAAATAATTACATTATTAGATAGAAAAGATGGATATATTCCAATTTTTGTTTCTAGGCCTATAATACATAGCACTTATCTGTAATTCTCCAAGTACACCAGTTGATAATAATTTATATACCCATTTCACAGATGGGAAAACTAAGGGCATGTTATCCAGGGGACATTCAGGAAAGTTAAAGCCAATTAATTGTGTGAATGTAAGATGCATTAATTAAAGCACATGAAGGCTTTTCATAGGACTCTCATTAAGAAGTAAAGTGAAGTTTGTTTAGCTTAATTTAGCTGAGCAACCTAGTTATTCTGAGTTAAAGTACCTCTGTAGATAATATCATGTTGATGGAAGAGCTTCTCCTGCTGAGTTCACTATCACCTCTTGTGGAGGTGGATTAACTATGGTCAGTGAGGAGTGGTGATACTCAGACCTCAGTCATGCAAGTGCCAAATCAGTGAGCAACATTACCCAGAAGAGCCACAACAGAGTTAATTTACTAGTCCTATATATTCATATTTAGTTTTAAAATATGTTAGTCTCACAGCAAAATGACTGTCCACGTATTTTTTATCTTAATTACAATTGGTTAACAACATAATAAACACCATCTGATTGATTAATAATTAAATCAACAGTGTTTTAGTATGTTAATTAAGGAGCCACTCATGGTTTACAAGCCTCAGTCTGAGTATCACTAACACAACAGTGACATTAAAGCACTACAGCGTTTTAAGCATAGATCTGCCCTTTACCTCTAAAATGGGTCAGGCCAAAATGTATGTCCATCCCTACTTCATACTGAATAAAGCAAGATGGATTATTTTTTAGCAAATATTGTATGGGCTGTGATGAGCATTACAGCACCCATAGCCCTTGACTTTCTCATACAAATCATAGAAATTTCCTGCCAATTCATTCGGTGAAACTCAACAGCATGTATAGCAGTGCTCCGACATCCTAAGCATTCTTGTGGGACTGTCTGGTAACATCACATACAATGGGAATAGAAAATAATGAGCAATGAGGAGGAAAGAGTGACTAGAATGTATTGTGAATGATGAAAAGGTCACAATGGACCAACACATCTCTACCATTAAGAAACAATGGGTAAGATGCCAGGGTATCCATACTGCTTAAACCTCACTATGGGACTGGGCAAGGGGCATGCCAACCCCGGAGTGAGTGAGTGAGTGTGTTCTGCATCCTTAGTACCAGGGGAAGGAGGGAAGGGAGGACGGCTCTGTGCCTCTTCACATAGGTGGAACAATGGGGGCAAGAACTAGGGGCAGGCTTAAAAACAAACAAAGGAAGTATTTCTTCACATAATGCACAATCAACCGGTGAAACTCCTTGCCAGAGAATGTTATGAAGCCCAAGAATTAAAAAAGAGTTTAAAAAAAAAAAAAACGAACAAGACAGATCCATCAATGGCTATTAGCCAGGATGGGCAGGAATAGTGTCCCTACCCCTCTGTTTGTCAGAAGCTGGAATTGGATGACATGGAGGGATTGCTTGAGGATTACCTGTTCTGTCTTCTGAGAGTAGCAGTGCCAGCTACCCCAAAGGGAAAGAAAAGAATAGTGGGCTAGAGCTAGATGGACCTTGGGTCTGATCCCGTATGGCCGTGCTTGTGTTCTAAGCCAGGGAAAGGCCACCAAATTAGCAATGACAACAATCCCATGGTTCTAACAGGCCACACAGCGGAGAGTGCAGGAGAAGCAGCTGTTATTCTAGTGCATAGACTGAAAGAGAAGCTGTGAGGAAGAGAGCTGAGCTGCAGCCCCTAACACTGATCTCAAGTCAGCGAGTAAATTTGTCTTCTGCATGCACATTCCCTATATAAAGCCTACTTAATATTTACCTCTTTGATGTAAAAAATGACCCCCTTTTGGTGACAAAGAATGTAATGAAAATGATGCTATATTCATTCTGATGATGATGAAATGAGTGTAAAAAGAATGAAAATTGCACACACTTAACTAGTTCCCCTTAACTTTATAAACCTCATGGCTATAGCCACTCACTGTGCCTCATGTGCCATTCTCAGAATTAGCCAAAATATAGTCTTATCTTTTGGGGTAACTCAAAGCATATGAAACAATACATCATTATTCTCGGTGAGCTGTCATTCTAGCAAAGAACAGCATTATGTTTTTCTATTAAAGCAGTTAATTGCCTATAGATGAACAAAATACAAATGGATTGCCTCAGATCATTATTCACACCAACACGTGCAATGATTACATTTTGTTTTCTAAATTATCCTCCAAAAGCACACATAGGCAAGAACCCTCAGACCATAGCAACAGGCCTGAGGTGGATCGACCCAGACATACATAGATATTAACTGCATTATAGTAGAGTGTAATAAGGATAGGATCCTATAATTACTTTTCAGTGTCCAGTATTACAGCCCAGTCCTCCAACCCTTCCCCACACAAGGAGCTCCATTGATTTAAGTAGGGCTTCTAGGAGTACAGGCTATAGAATCAAGTCCCTTGTTAGTAGTACTATGGCTTAGCTTATTACTGTACTGTATTGACTTTAAATATACATGCCTGCATAGTCTCATTTAACTCATGGTTAAACAAATAGTTAGCTCTTTGGGGCAGGGACCATCTTTTTCTTCTCTGTTTGTACAATGCCCTGCACAATGGCATCATATTCCATGACTGAGGCTCCTAGATACTATCACAATAAAGACTACTACTAATAATCATAATCAGTAAGTGCTTTTTGGGTCAGGCCTAGAGCAGAATGACTAGCATTGCTATACATTTTTTTCCTATCCTGTATAACAGAGTACAGTTCTAATCTTAAGTTTCTATGCTACTTTGGGGGGAAATGAATAACTTTGCCACCCTAATTAAACTTACTTTGCTATTATGATTTATGCAAAGGGAATTATTCCCCCTTGACTGTTCCAACACAGCCCATGGTGCCTGGAGATCTCAGGGACTGATTGTAACTTCCTAGTAAATGATCACACTGGGGAAGGGGCGAATATTTAGTTAGGTTTCTGAAAGGTTAATTGTGTATATGATAATAGTGCCAAATATTTTGATTACTTCCATGTACATTAGATGAGTGGGGCGGAGGGGACGGGACTCTATAGAATTACATGCACTTAGATTAGTGATTCAATAGGTGGCACTCTTCCCTCTGAGTCAGCAGTAACAAATCAGCTTGGTGTCAGGGAGCATAATGTGCTGGGGTTGCTGGCTTTTGAATGGCAGGTAAAACAAAAGGTTGGAACCAATTTCAGTAATTGTATAAACCTGACGTTCTGGTTCAATTTCAGCTCAGGCAAGTTTGTCCTGCCTCCCTGAATTTCCTTTGCTGATTCAAGTGAGTACAGGAGTGTTCAGACTTCGTAATATTGGGGGCTGGCCTTAGGGTTGCCAGATACTTTCACAAAAAATCCCGAACATGGCGGGGGAAAAAATTGGTTGAGCAGAAAAAAAGTCACTGCACCTTTAAATCCCCACGCTCTGAACTCCCCTCGCACCCGCCAGATGCGGCAGCGGAAGAATGTCCCAGCCGGCCTTCCGTCTGAGAAAAAAACATGTCTGGGCAAAAACCGGACACCTGGCAACCCTAGTTGGCCTTGCATCAAACCTGAATATACACAAGCATATTTGCTTGTGTTTGATTGATACATCTTGATAAATAGGAATTACAGGTTTTATTCTTGGCCAATTTAATTGATAAGCAAGCTGGTCAGCTTTGTATTTACCCTGCAGTTGTGGTAAAAGTCATGAATCACATTTGTCTTATTTCATTTTAGTTCTGGTGTAAATAAAAAGCTCCTCTCCTAAACTAGGGTGCCATGGGCTAAGTTCAGAGGCTGCAGGCACTGGGGCCGCTTGCAAGTTGCTGGAGGAAATAGTTAAGAATGAATCATTGTGGTGATGATTCAAACTCACTGTCGTGTTGTTTAAACTGATTTGTCTTGTGCAGACAAACCGCCCAGCCAATGGCACAAGATCAAATGGTGCTCTCCAGGCTGACTTCCATGGAATTATGCCAATTGTACAACAGCTGAGAGAGTGAATTAGACCTCTCTTCTGTCCTTAGGGCCAGGTTTTTAAAGGTATTTAGACACCTAAAGCTGCAGATAGACAGCTACGGGGATTTTCAAAAGCACCTAGATACCTGGCTCTTTGTGATCAGGAGTGAGTGATTCCTTGAGAATTAAATGTCTAGGTACTTTTGAAAATCCCACTTGAAAGCTATCTTCATCCTTAGGTGCCTAAATACCTTTAAAAACGTGGTCTGTGATGAATATTTTGGCCCTGGCTCTAGACTCTGCTGAACTTCTCACCAAGGGGCACAATGGTAGGAAGGGGAAAGATTGCAATGCTCGTTAAGTCTAGCAGAACATTCCATAGGGGACTTTTTCAACCAGGGCAAGTTAGAACAGCCTTAAGCCTGCACTAACTTGTACCACAGTATAAAAGGAGGTGGTGACAGAAAGTTGCCTATGTCCCCAGGGCAACTGAAAACACACAGAAATACAGGACTGGAAGTACCTTCTGGGTCACACTGGGTTCAGTCTCCTGCTATCCCAGGCAACCCTGTCATACAATCACCTCAGCATCTGCCCCCAAGAAGGCTTCAATTCCACCCTTAAAAATGTCAGTGGTATTACAGAAGCAACAAACCGGTCACAAGGGAGCTATTTTAGCTTGAGTCAGGCCTCTGCTCTGATTTTGTTTTTCCCTTTGTGCAGAGAAGCAGCGTGGCCAATTGCAAAGATTCCTCCAGACAGAAACAGCTGTAACACATGGCACAGGAAAGTTCTATGAAAAGCATTTGAGTTTTGAACTCCAGCAATTTAGCTCTCTGTAGGAAGCAATGAGAATCGATACAGAGAGAGTAGAAAGACTATCGTCTGAAACAGAAAGGGGCTTTCAATACTAGTGTTCATCTAGAACTACCCCGTAAATGGAGGAAGACCAGCACTACAGCAACAGAGAGATAATGCACACATTTTTTAATCAATTTACAAGAAGAAATAGGAAACATTTGGTTTTTTTCAGAAGACTATATGGACTCATGTTTGAGGACTTTGTATTACATAAAGCAAAAGCTATATTTGGTTGAAAAACAAGACAAAAAAATCTATCAAAGCATTAAGAAACACCAGTAAAAAATGTACACATTATACATTAGAGGGACGCTACCAAAAAGAAATCACTTGGTATTTACCACCACTAATGATTTTCTTGTGTCAGTTATTTTTAAGTAGCTTGGTATTTATAGCTTAAAATAGCATTCTACTTATACTCAGAAGCAAGTGATACATATATTCTCCAGTACTAATCAATTTTATAAAGATGTGTTCCTGGCATAATCTTCTGCTTCTGTTTCATTAGTTAAAAAATAAACCCACTCAGCAGCTTTTCAAACCACATGTCTGCTTGCTTTAAATAAGTCTTGGCAAATTTGCTCCAGACCCTGTTAATCTGCTACTGAGGAGCTCTGAACAGCCGAGTAAAGCACAAACAGGACAAGCAGGAAAACAGGCTGGGCACAGATGGACAATTTTGGGAAAGGGTAGAGGGAAGGAATCTGAGACACAAACAAAAACCTCAAGGGTAAGAGAGCTGCTAAATGTGGTTTTCATTGTTATTTGGGGGTGTGGTGCAGTCATTTCCTGTACAACAAATGCCACAATTGAAGGTTATTCACAGACATATTTGGGGGAGAGGTGGAATAAGAACACACCTTCAGTCTTCATTCAAGAACATTGGAGCCAATGGATATTTTTGGTGAGACAGAATGGAAAGACATTATACTTTCTGCTAAACAGGGAGTATTGCATCTAGGCTACAATTTATCTATTTACAGCCTGTCTTGGAAGCATGACTTGCAGTTTAGAGGTCTGCTCCGTGGCAACAAGTAGTACACAACCAAATCGAATCCCTTCCTTACCTTGAAAAGTAGCTGCTGTTTTGCCCTAGCTTGGAGGATGATGGATCTGTGGGGTGTGGTGTCTTGAAGGGAACAGTGGAATTCTGGGTATTTCTAGAGGGTGGTGGTAATTTTTTTTAATATAGGTATCTGAGGAAATCAGATCAGAGGTAGCCATGACAGCTGATAGCTATGTAAATTTATATGTGGCCTCATGGATGGGGTAACACTCTAGGAGCTAGGAAAGCTGGGTTGGAGTCCCAATTCTAGCACTAAAGTGCTGTGTAAGCTGAAGCAAGTTAACCGCTGTTTCTGTATTCCTGAAACAGGGACAATAATGCTTACCTAGCCTCATAAAGCACTTAAAAACATACAGCTGAAAAGAGCTATATAAACACTAAGTATTATTCACTTGCTTGGCCATTCAGTTTCCTTCTGGTCTGTATATGTGATTTAAATGTCAGTTCTTGCTCGGGCTTGCCCACATTAAGAAATTACATCTGGTTGGTTGGCTGGCTCCTCTCTGCCACCACATGATGCAATGCTAAATGCACAATCACTGTTTACACTGAGCATGTACGTTATCACAACTCCTCAGGGCCATTTTCTCATATCATATAAGTTCCCAATGAGACACACATGAAAGATGTACAAAATCTAACCAAAGAAACATTTTCATTCCTCTTATCAATCATTTCTTTATAGTTATATTAATAACAGAGCACATGTCCCAAATGTATTTGGGTGCATATATATTAAAAAGAACAACCAACAACGCTAGTCAGACTAAGTCAGCTACAATGCCAACTTCAAATAAAAAAACAATTTTTTTTTTAAGTTTTTCCAGTTACAGACTAACTCGGCTATCCCTCTGAAGTTTTCAAAATCAAAGGTAAACATAAGACTGCTACCCATTGTCTCCACTGCCTAAAGCAAAAGCCAAGGAAAAGAAGATATGTTCTGGAGATCAGTGGACTTAAGTTATCTGAAACAAATGGGAGAATGGAACGTTCTCCAAAGTTGCCTACCACCACTCCCATATAGCAGCAGCCCCAGCTCATTAGATGTTATCTGGGTGTGATCTATGGTAAGGGGAGACAGTCTCTTAGGCACCATGACCAAGCTCTTCAGAAGTATTTAGGGGCCCCCTTCAGGCCCCTTGATTTTAGTGGGAGGGACGTGCCTCAACAGCTCTGAGGATCTGGGCTCGTGATAATGTTTGAAAGATCAACACACTTAGAAGCTTATAGGGATCCAGTGCAATGTGTGGAATGCTGGTGTAATGTGCTCCCTCAGCCTGCCCCATTAAGCTACATTCTCCTTAAACTGTATCTTCTGCATGTGCTTCACAGTTCATACCATACAGCAGTGTTTTATTTGGCCACGGAACCCTTTTAAACTCAAAAGAATTTTGCGGAACCCCTAATAACAGTCTTATATATGGAGCTGAAAAAGTAGACCACAAATAAGTATTATTGTTATGTATTGTAGATACGTAGATTAATCTATCATAGTCAATTTATATTTGTCATGGTTACATTTTTAAATACAAGAAATCACGCGACTATACTGAAGTGATTCACGAGAGCACTGCCTGCGCACTCCCATACAAGCAACTGGTTTGACAGCTGAAGCTTCGACTGTCTGACGTGGCACTAGTATATTCGTATTCAGTCACCCATGTGATCCACGCTCCCTGAGAGTGAGTATGGGGATTTATGGTGGTATATAACAGGTGATAGCACCATTGGCTGACTGCGCGCACAGCGCTGAGTAGTGACCCCACTCTATGGCTAAGCTGGCATTACACAGGGACACTTATCGTGGCAAACACAAATGAAAATTTTTTCAATAAAATTAATAAATGCTTAAATATTATTTTTTAAATCATAAAATGTTATTGTAATGGAATTATCTCGTGGAACCCTTATTTTCACTTCATGGAACCCTGGAGTTCCGCGTAACACCATTTGGGAAACACTGCCATACAGAATACCTAGCAGTAATCTAATGACAGAGGTGACAAAGGAATGGAAGATAATAGCAAGATCCACAGATGAGGAAAAAATAGTGTCAGTCAGCGAGACATGCCAATAGAAACCAGCAATCATAGCTCCTGATACAACCTGGAACTACGGGAACAGCTGGGATGAGCACACTTACATTGCAGATCTCTGGGTTTGATGACAAAGAGGCACAGAGCTGTGTTTCATCTACACAGTGAGGGCATTGTAACTCAAATCACCTCATTGCCTTCCCCTCCCCTTAATGAGAGATTACAAAGGAGAACTTTACAATTCCTACTGAGGAGACCCCTGAGTTGATGAGCAATTGCAAACACCACTCTATGAGATCTGTCTAGATGGGTGGAACAGAACCATTCACACATGATACCACCCACTCCACAAAATATGATGGTCAATGGTATCAGTCTGTTGACAGAAATTAAAGACTCAACATGGATCAGTTGCTTGGTCTGTGGCTAGGAAGAGATTAACCAGATAGCCCAACTCCATCTCCATTTTACACCAAGGCCTCAAAACTAAGAGGAATCAAGGATTACCCAGAGTCATAAACTTACTTTTCCCCTCTTTAAACCCTATGTTATTTCAGGTAGGACAACAAAAACACCTTTTTCTAATCTAAATCTAATCTGAGCTGGTCTTCCAGAAATGCTGCTGAAGTTAAAATGCTCTATTCACATTACATTTTCTATACTCCTTTGTGCTTGGGAACCTGTGGAAAAGGAGCATGCCACTCATCCTGCTGACCTATTATATCTATTTTAACAAAGGCCAAAGTAGATTCATATACAGGGAAGTTCCTGACTAGGATTGCAGGCCAACCAACCCTGAAGAATCAATCACAGGTTTTAAATTAAATCCAACATATCCTGGGACAAGATATTTAGGAATGTTCTCTGCAGTCCGTTCTAGAGAGATATCTAGGCAGGCTGGAAGTGTTTAATAAAGCTCTAAGTCCTTCACTGAAATCCTTCCATATAAAGAGAGTGATCAGGATATTGTAACAAGTATATAAAGGAGGAACAATGGCTTCATGAATTAGGTTTTCATCTGTGAAATTCTAGGCTCAAATCCTCACTGATAATTACAAGTGAAGATTAACTGGGTGGTCTCATTCTAATTTTTGTCTACATTGCAAAATCACCACTCTGTTGAAAATTGAGACAAGGCACCTATGTAAAATAGCAGGATGAAAACTATTTAACAATTCTTGACACGATTAAAAAAGAATTAATGAAAGTAGGGGGAGGTGCCCCCTGCTCGCTATGCTTGCCAACCCCCCTCTTTGGGGGTAGCTAGCCCTGGCTTGCTTCCCCTTCCCCAAGGCCAGGGAGGGCCAGCCCAAGGCATGACAGCCCTAGCCTGCCCTGGCTCTCTCTCCACCATCACCAGTCCCCTCCCCCCCAGGCCAGGCCAGCCCCAGTTCTACCCACCCAGGCCTGGCTCTCTTCCCCTGGTTGCCGGGGGAGGGGTGGGGGGTGGGCTGAGGCCAAGCCCCTCCCCCCCAGCAGGGACCAAGGCTGCCCCAACCCCCGCTCTTGCCCTCCTGCTCTCAACCCTCCATGGCCTCTTCCATCCCCACCCACCGGCCTAACTCTTTCCTCCCCCGGCTCCCAGGCAGGGGAGCTGGGGCAAGGCTGGCCTGACTCTCCCTCTGACCTAGGATGTGTATGATAGGACTGGGGTGCAGGAAGGAGGTGCAACTCCTGCCCCCCTGTATCACCAGAGAAGGGAGGAGGGGAGAGGGTGTGTGGCCCCCCCTCCCTGAGCACCAGGGGGGCAGGGAAGGGGAAAGGCTGTGTGTCTCACGGCTTCCACTCCCCAAGCACTGGGGAGAAGAATGGCGGCGTGGCTCCCAGGTCTGTGGCTTCACCACCTCCCCCCAAAACACCGGGGAGGGGAAGAGGGGAAAAGGCATGCAGCTCCCGGCTTCAGCCCCCTTCCCAGAACACCGGGGAATGTGGGGAGAGAAAAGGCCACGCAGCTTCAGCCCCCTCTGGGGAGGTGGGCCGCTCCGGGGCCTCCCCACACCCTGCACAGCAGCCAAGCACTGGGGAAAGGTGAAGGAGGCAAGTGGGATGCAGAGTGACATCATGACATCACTCTGTCATCTCAGGAAAAAAAATGTATATAGAGATATATTGCTAATGAAGCAGGAGGGAGCCATGCCCCAACCCACACATTCCATGTGATGTTTGTGAAAAAGGTAATTTCCACCACAACCCAAACTTCTGACCTGATATAGACATTTCTGGTTATTCAGGGCTTAAAGACAAAGGAATTGGCCATTAAAAAATTCTTTACATAGTGTACATCCTGATGCATATAAAAACAGACATCAGGAAGACCGGGGTTTCAATAATGTATGAGCTGCTTCCTTTTGAAAATCATCAGTATTTCATTAAAAAAAAATAGAGATGTAATATATCAATACAGCACTTAAATACTCAAATGATCACATTTTCAGCTGCCTGCTTGCTTTAGGAGTCCTCTACTATGCTCCAGCAGGGCCTGTAAGGAAAATATTCAGAAGAAAAACAATGTATAATAGAACTAGTAATTTATGCAAGAAAAGCACACTGGGCAGTCTCCCAGCTAATTCATGCAAAGTGATTACTGCTATGATTCATTGTCTCATGAATAATCCTAAACTCATAGAATGCTGATTTATTGGTGAGTAATATGCACTGGATGACATTTCTTCCCTCTAGCCATGATTCTGAATCTTTAGTACGGGTTGAGTTTTCCTTCTGTATCACTATTCCCATTTTAGATCAGTTTTCAGCTCTGTTTATTCTCACAAGAGGTTTTAAATTTTTCACAACTCTCTTCCCTTAGATAGCAAGCCTCCTCATCACCGCTTTAGTGTTACCCAGCACATACAACTTGCATTTAAGACTATTTGCTACAGCCTGTCTACAGTGTGATAACACTGAGTCCTTCTAATCTGCCCGAGCCTTTAAAGCATTTGGACTATCTCCTTTTCCTTAATCATTCACCACATATTTTATTACAACCTCAGGCAAAATTCTGTTGACTTTCATTCTCACACATCAACACATGCGTTTCCCATTGAACTAGTTTGGCATTATGGGTGAGTGAGGGAAGAATTTGAACCTTGGTGTTGTTTCCTTGCTGGTGATGCTCCTTGTTTACCATTGGTTACACAGTTGTCTCCTTAGAAGAATTTGTGCTCAGCAAATTCCCTACCTTACCTTCAACTGCACACAAATTAAAACAAAATTAGGACTTCTAGTCCCCTAGCAAGTTCAATTGGCAATTTGAAGGCCAGCGTACATTCTGCTGAAGTGTATATAATACAATGCCAGGAAGAAATCATTTATATCAACATTCCACAGAGTAAGATTATATAGAATTTTTTTCTGATGGTTTTTGATCCCTATCACTACGATAATTGATGCTAACTGCACTTTCCCTACTTTGATTTCTGAAATTCCCTGCCAATGTTCTCATTCTCCTTCCCCTACTCCACATTAGTCATCCTTTTGGACTGCAGTGCTAGTAGACTCTTCAGATCTGCCATTTATTATTTTCAGTGTTGAGTAGTAATTTTATATTGCCCATTTTATAGAGTACATTGAAGTTTTGTGAGGCTGTAACTCATTAGCTCCTCCTACCTAAGTTTCATGGAGCAATTTCTAATAACACACTTGGATACTTTAAACAGAAATGGATGAACTTGTTCAGAGTGTATTTCCTCCCTCCACCACCCATGCTGGTTTGCTATTGTCAGATTTCTTAAGAATGCTGAGCAACTGTCACAGAGTTTGTTTCTGCATCATTTGTCTCACATTATATAATACAGACATCCTGTAACTGATCTTTGGTTGAATGAGCCTAAAGAATATGTGTATAGAATACACAAAAGTGGGCTGTAGTGTACATGTTTTATTTACTCATGACTAACGTAGTCTTCCTAAACTCATAGGCTATGTCTACACTCACAGCTTCTTGTGCCAGAAATATGCAAATGAGGCTAAGCATGGAATATCACCGAGTCTGATTTGCATACCTAATGAGCTGCCATTTTTGCAGAAGAGGCTCTTGCGCCAGAAGGAGCTGTCTACACTGCCCCTTCTTGTGCAAGAACACCCCTCTTATGCAATGCTGTTACACCAATTATTTTCAAGAAGCACCAGCCTTGCTACAGTTGGCAGGGGGAGACCACTTCTGCCCGTAAGGCTAGACCACACTTTTTAATTGGTTACAAAAATTAAGCTTAACATTTAGTCAGTTATTAAATAGAATTTTACATCCCTGCTACAGTATAAACCAGGAGTAGGATCTCTCCACTGATTTAAGTCTAAAAACTCATTTCTTTATGAATTTAGAACATGGATCTTTTATTAAGTTTGAGAGAAGACCTGTTTCCCAAACTAAGAAAGCACATATAAGCAATTATCCTTACATATACATAGAACAAAACCAGATCTACTTGATGCCTGAGTGAGCCACCACTTCCTAAACCATTGGTTAGAATCCTTACAGTATTTGTGAATCTCTACTTAAAAGTAGGGATGTTAAATTGCGGTTAATTCACTAGTAGTGGATGGAAATTCCATCGACTTGACAGGCACTTCTGCATTCCTCCTTTGAAATGTACAAGATCCCCTGGTGGGGCTCTTTTACGTTTCAAAGCAGGCACCCCTATGCAGCACGAGTCCCCAGCAGGGGCTCTTGTGCATTTCAAAGCCAGGGAGCTCCGGGGTCAGCTGGGGACTCCACAGAGGAACCTGGGTTCCACACGGCATTTCAGAAGAACCCAGGATCAGCTGGGGACTCCCCAGCTAACCGCAGGTCCCACACAGCACCTCCTTGGAACCCGGGCTCCACAGTTGCCGCTTTGAAATGCTGCCTCCGTGTCTAAGCAGCAGCCGCAGCACAGCTGATCCTGGGTTCTGGGGAGTCCCCAGCTGACCCTGGGCTCCATGGTGCTTTGGTGTTTTAAAGGGGCAGCACCACACAACTTGTCAGTCGACTAGTCCTTAAGAAGCATTTCCAAAGCACCAAGTACAGAAGAGTGGTTACTAGGAGCTAGTCAGGGCTTCACAGTTCTGTTTTGCACCTAGGAGCCCTAAAGGGCCAACAAGCCAGCCGGCAATCACTGAAGGTTTAGGAAACAGACATACAGGAGGCCCCCGCTTTACGACAGCCCAATTTACCACCCCCCGTGCTTATGACATTTTCCGTAAGAGCAGAAGGGGCCGAAAGCCCCCGACATTTACAGCCCCACATTTACAACAGCGCACAACGCCCCCGACTTGCAATGCTATCCCAATAACCGATCATGTCACAAGTCGGAGGCAGCCTGTATTCCTTTGGCAACTAGGAAAGGAGTGTTGCAGGGGTCTGTCCTGTCCCTTCCATCTAGGAGATAGCAGAGCTTGCCAGGGGAATACTATAGAAATCCCTAACCCCTTCAAATCGTGGATTTTTAGGAACCTAGATCTCAAAATAAAAAAAATATCTGTGCTGGACAACCTGACCACTTAGATTTACACTTACACATTCCCCTCTGTATTTTCCTATGTTTTGCACAGCATTAGCAAGTGTTAGTCACTATCAAAGTAAACTGATCACTGGGCATTTTAAAAAACACTCTTCTCTAAGGCAGCATATTTATATTGCCAGGGCTCAACAAACCGCTGTTTCTACTCACCCGGGGTGAGTAGATTTCAGCTGGTCGCTCCGTGCACCCCATTCACCGGCGCATGCACGCACGGTGTGGGGCTGGCAAGTAGCTCTCACCGCAGTTTGTCGAGCCCTGTATATTGCACTCTCCAGTTAATTAAAACATGTCAGCATAGTTGTCTAATGTTAAATGAGGTCTGGTATCAAGTGATCAGGTTTCTTGGCAGGTTTTTCCTTTGTCACTATTTGCCACTTTAAATCCAAAGCATCAACTGTCATACCTTTGCCAATGCCAGATTACTCAATAATACATTTAGCCATTTATCCAGATTAATTTTAAGGCCTCAGGCAATGAATTGCCACTATTTTCTTTGTAAGAGTACTGAGATCTATTAGTAAGTTCATCATGTAGGAAGTTACCTTTTCTTTGTTGTACCCTTCATGACAACTTAAATTCACCTTCCCTATCCTTGGTATCTGTACTAGTAGAATTAGACAGTTACATACGCCCAGTAATATTGCATGTTAAACAGTTCTTCCTCTCGCTTTGACATTTGTCTTCTGATTTTAGATTTAGAGTTTAACCTGTACGATTAGGCAACGTATATAATGAATATACCTAGCATAAAAATTCACCTATAGCTTTGGCCTTAGTCAAGTATTCTATTGATTGCCTTGCTGGAATATAGATATTCATACTTGTGAAAAATCAGTTTTCAGACACCACAATATGATACACTGAGAAAGTGAAATGAAAGCTAGTCTCTTAACAGACAGCTCTAAGTGGTATTGTTGCTCTAAAAGTCAGCATTATGGTTATTTCAGTACTTGTACACTCCAAATAAAGAGGTCCTAATACAGAATATCCCATATACCTGAATGCCTTTCATCAGTAGACCAGATGAGACACCCTATCCCTTGTTCCAAAAATGGCAAAGAAACTGATGCTTCCAGCAGTACGGAGGATTTCCTCAGTTGGTACAACTACCTGCTACAGCCTGGCATCCAGCAGCTTGAGCTACTGCAGTGAGGCAGGGCAGAGTTAAGTAGCCACATTCACCTCCCAGACCCGTGTGTAATGGAAAGCTTTGGGTGAATTGTTTTATAGCACCCATTCACACGACTTGAGACGTTTACACAATGTTGTAACTGCTTTTCAGGATCTGTTCAGCATCCACTGGGGAAGCACTTTGGTTTGCAGTTAATTGTATCTGAGATGGTATCTTAACCCGCTTATTTGCTTAAGATTCAAGTCCAAAGAATTAAAACACACCCAATGTAATGTTCATACATACTCCAACTCCACCTGTAAGATTCTTAAATATGATTCAATGGAGCAGTGAGTGGGATTTTTACTCCTTTTCCACTGCACTCCCTTATAAATTATAACTTGTCATCCTACAAGTCATACTAACCCATATTACCAACATGTTTTCATAAACTGTCCTTGATGGCATCAATAAGATTCCCTACCCAGCTCCCACCTGAATTCTCTTCAAATATCCATCTGCAAATCTCTACTTCTCAGGATCAGAAGGTAACAGATCTCATTATGCTTTCTACTTTAAATTCCAGAGCTGGAGAAATAGTACTTTCACTGCTTTAGTGTGGTTCCTTTTGGCGGATACCAATATGAATCTTGGCGTGTGAAACTCCAAAGCAAGCACTTTTTCCATGTCGGATGACTGAGCAATGACAATAAGCAAGCACATTCAGAGCCAGTAGACTGGACGGACGACAGCTCTGTTTCCATTAGGTGAAGTTTCAATACTTTATCCATTGGTGAAGGCTGCTGCTTTCCAACAAGTTACCATGTGCCACACACACCCACCTGTTGCTCCTTGTCGTAGTTAGGAAGGGCTATGCACAGCCCCATATTTAAAAATCCACATTTAGATACAGATCCCATGGAGGGGCCCACTGCAAATGGTCCTGCTTTCAGAGGATAGAATGGTGTGGTACAGTACACTACTTATTTGGTCCCAGATATCCATTGGCAATAGAGGTGTAGGCAAAGCAGCAAGAAAGCAGCCTGTAAGTTCACAGCTAATGCTCTCCTTCTTCCCTGTAGCCATGTTGTTATTTGCTGAAATTATCTGGCCATCAAGAAAAATTAGTTTGTATTCCATCTGCCATGCTTTTCACTCAAAGAAGCCATCTTAAAAATTGGTAAATGAAAGCCAAATGGGTTAGACTATGCAGACTTCAGGCGTATAGAAAACAATATTCACATACTTATGTAGAAAGTAGTTGCAGCCTCCCCCCCCGCATCCATGAGACAGCCTCTAGTTACACAATAAACTATAACAAAAAGGAATATTTCCCTCTGTACATGATTTTATTATTTACATAATACAATATAGCATAAATGCTGGGTAGCATGATGTGCAATACATAAATATGAACTATCTGTACACATTTGCATATCTAATAACTCAGAACTGAAGGACAAAGTTAAAGCAAAAAAGCCAATGCTTTTAATAGTGAAGTAAAAACTAAGACTGAACACTGCAATTAAAAAAAAAAAAAAATCAGAAGTATTGCCCTGTGTACACAGTTAACTATTTACAGGTGAGAACAGGCATTACCACAACACTAGTCTAAACTGTACTGGTTTATATAAAAAACACAAGTTTCATACATCACAAAAAAACTTCCATTATAACACAGAAGTGATATTACCAGACAAGCATCAGTGAAGTATACTGCCTTTTCTAGAGTTATTGTACAATGCTGTAGATAATGCAGCCCATGCAATACACCCAAGAACACTACAGTCCTACATCCAAATACAATTAAAAATGATAAAGCAGCCCTCAGAGTGGTGCCAAGTACCACTTAGTCTACAGCAGCCATGTTGGGTATGATTTTCCATGCAGAATGGTGCCATCTTATTACATTTTAAAAAACTATGAAATAAAAAAAGCTCTTATTTCTCTTGAACTCAACATGAAGACACATGACAAATTAAACTGCTCAATTATTTGCAACTTATATTCAAACATATTGTTACTTGAGAGAACTGCTGTGAAATCTAAAAATAGCTTTTTTCTTTTATAAATAAAAATCTTTCAGCATTGTGCTACACAACATTTTTAGCTATGCAAGAGTAAAGCAGGCAAACCTTCTGTTGCAGGCTAGTTCATGAAGTTTCTAAGAGGACATTTCCTTTAAGAACCTGCTCTGGTTACTCTGAACTATTTCATGTAGTCATTTCCAGGACTGTTCACCCATGGTCTCAGAAATTCTCACTTTTCCTGCTGCATTTATTAAGCAACTTTAACTATATCTTAAGTATAGCACCAACTCTCCTCAATGAAAGGTGGATCCTACATAAGCTTACATTCTGATTCAAACAATGAATTGTGGAAATTAAAATTAGGAGAAGATTTAACTATGGTAGAAGTAGACTGCCAGCTTTTTTTCGGTGTAGCTTTTCCCCCCAAACAGGCACATAACACTAGCAAAAGATGATATACCTTAATTACATTTCCAAAAGGCAGATCTGCTGCAGACATGCAGATTTGGCACATGCGAACTAGACAATTTGTCCTCTGTGCATTTCTGTCTTCCTGTGCAGGTCTTAAGTAATCTAATTTTATTCTGGGGAGGGCATATACATTTTAAAAGGACTGTATCTATCCAATTCTGCCTGTAACAAACACCCAAACATCCTGAAATATCAATAAGACAGACAAGACTAAAGTAAAACTCTGGAGAACATCAAAAGAAAATGGCCATGCATCTGCTCTTTAATGTTTTCCTAGGATATATTAAAATAAAAACAAAGTCAGTCTTTTCACAAGTAGGTTAGTTTATATTCTCTGGATTTTTTCAGCCACAACAACTGGATTTTCTTTCCTGATTTTAGCCGCAGCTTCTGCTTTGTAATCATATGGGCAGTTGTGCTTGTCAGAATAACGGTGAAGTCCACAAAACAAGTTTCCACATCGACAGTCAAACCCTGTACAGACAAAAGGAAGCAGTGTCATTGCATCGCCAGCCAAGCTATGATTTTAAATCTTCATCACTACAAAATACCCCAAATGCTTACAACTGTTCTGTGAACAGTATATGGAGAACAAAGATTCCATGCATTTCAGAACAGCTGTTTCACAGGGTCTCATACCAATGAGTGTTAGTATCCAAAGTGAGTTTTATAAAAAATACTAAGTTCAACCTAAAGAACTTGTAAATGGAAGTGCTAGCCAACAAAAGCTGTTAAGTATTGATAAATCCCTTCCATATACCTGTAAGGCCAACCTTCTTTCTGCACATGAAACATCTGTTCTTCTTTGGTTTGGGCAATTCAGGAGCTCTTTCTTCATTCTGAGAAGTACTGGGTTGAGATACTGATGGACTTGGTTGAGTAACCACTATGGAAAAAAAGAAAACCAAAAGATGTAAACTGAAATGAGTGCCAGATTAATTTCAAATAGTTCAGACATTTATTCAAGAATTTAGGTACATCCCAAGACACTGTACTCCTTTCCCAGAAGCTATGCAAAATTCATAATATGCACAATATAATGAGTTTCAGGGGGTAACTGCGTTAGTTTAGCTGAAAAAACTAACAGCGAGTAAGTAGTCCTGCAGCACCGTAGAGACTAACCAAGAATATGTAGATGAAGTGCCCATGAAAGCTCATGATACATCTGAAGCGGGCTGTGCCCACAAAAGCACGGTACCATCTACAATATAATGAGTAAGGTTATTTTATATTTCTACTTCTGTCTTTAAGCTGTTCCTTTATAAACTTATGGCTATGACTATTACAATCAATTGCAAGACTGCAAGTCAGAAATATAGCCACTTCATCATTTAGAAGCAAAAAAATGAAGGGAATGGAAACTAAGTGTTATATAATATACTTTCATGAAAAATTGAAAGTCTAGGAATGCAAAGTGCCATTAAGTGCACAGTAAGTACTAGGGATGTTAAATTTAGATTCACTGGCTAATTGAAGAGTCGGTGCAATCTGCATCGACTAGTCGATAAGCAACCATCTTTGAAGTATACCAACAGCCCCAGGGCTGTTGCTACACTTCAAAGGCAAAAGCGCTGCGGGGAGCACAGGGCCGGCAGGAAACTCAAGCAGTCCCCATGCTCCCCGCGGCGTTTCAAAGCAAAGCTGGAGACTTAATCCCCAGCTGACCCTGGGCTCCATGCAGTGCTGCTGCTTTGAAATGCCGCAGGGAGCCCAGGCACTGCTGCTTTGAAGTGCCCCCTCCTCCCAGCCCCCACGCTACCTCTTTCTGATAGAGGCAGCCAGGGGGGAGGGAGGGAGGAGGGGAAGGAAGGAAGGAAGGAAGGAAGGAGAGTGACTAGTCGACTAGCAGGTCAACTATCCGATAAACATTTGCTTATTGGATAGTCGATTAGTCGTTCACATCCCTAGTAAGTACTATGTAGCCATAAGGCCTACTCTGAATATCAATGCATACTGGAAAATTTAAATTTAAGGTCACATGATAAACGTGAATATTTTGCTTTTTAGTATTCCTTTGAAAGATCTCCCCCTCTCCTCCCATTTAATAGGTAGAGCATTTTGATCACTTGGTTTTTGAACAATTTAAATTGTAAGCTCGTTTGATATTTGAAATAAAAATACACAGAAAGCATTGATCTATACAATACTTACTGCACAATTAACACAATGAAGATTAAAGCACTACTATTTGTAATAAAATGCGAGATGAATATGGGGTTTCCAATCTAACAATAGCCAGGTGAGACAGTAGTACTTCAGTGTTGATATTACCTACAGCAAGGGGAGGGATTCTCCTGTCAGTGTAGATAATCCATCTCCCCAAGAGACCATAGCTAAATTGACAAACCTACTATTGTCCACACAAGGACTTAGGTTGCTTAACTACGCTGTATGGGAGTAAGGATTTGTCATGTTCCCAAGTGACAATTATGACAACCTAATTGTCTAGTAAAGGCCAGGTCTAAGACTGCAACACAGCTGAATTTCTGAATTACTATACCAATTGTTCACAGTTCCCTGCTGTGAGCTCTATTTTCAGTCAGAGAAGAGTTACCTTTGCCTATGAGTGCTCTCCACTTTCCTATATAAGCACTCCTACAATAATTTAGAAACGAGAAACAGCCCACATTTATCCTGAACCCAGACATTCTTGTATTACAGCAAGTTTAGTATGACAGTACAGGTACGATAGATACTGACCCATTCTAAAGCTAGTTTTCAGTTTCTCCCATGAAGATTAGGGGTCCCAGTTGAGCCTAATTTCATTTAAGAAGTTTGAGTTGTATGTCCAGAAGTAAAATGTAGTTTTATGAGCATTAAGACTGCTACTTGAAAGGCAGGTTTAATCAAAGTTTAAAAACACAGTTTAAAGTTCCTCTTCAGAGTAATTCTGAAGGTCTGTTTTGACTTTTACAGACATCTGAAAACATGCTAAGCAACATCATGTTCAGTCCCTGCCCTGAATAGTTTACAATCTAGATAAATGACAAAAAAAAAAAAATCAAACAGATTGAAATATCAGATAAGTTTTACATGAAAGACTAGGACATGTAGAGGCAGGTAAGCCCCATTTGCTTACCCTTTCTTGATACACTGCTTAAGAAGTGTTACCCATTCTCTCCCCAACTCTGAGATCTACAAATTTCTGGGCTTGCCAGGTGCCATAATTTGTCAAGGCTACAATACAGGATTCTCAAATCTTCACTCCGAAGCTATCAAATGGCTACACTACTTGGGTATATTTCTAGAGGAGCAGCTGACATCAGTTCAATCTTGGGAAAACTGAAGTGATAGCGGGTAAAGAGAAATAATGAGAAGATCAAGTTTTTTTTTTCCTAGGGTGCATCTAGACTAATTCCTCTTTCGAAAGAGGAATGCAAATGAGAGACTGAAAATGCAAATGAAGCGCTGATTTACAAATCTCGCGCTTCATTTGCATCATCTCTTCCAATTGCTTTTTCAGAAGAGATTTCTTTCAATAAAAAAAGCAGTCTAGATGGGGGTCTTTCGAAAAAAACCCTTTTTCGAAAGAACCGCATCTACACTGCTTTTTTTCCCAAAAAAAAAACTCTCTCCCCGAAAAAGCGATTGGAAGAGATGATGCAAATGAAGCACGAGATTTGTAAATCAGAGCTTCATTTGCATTTTCGATTTCCCCTCACTTGCATTCCTCTTTTGAAAGAAAAATTTAGTCTAGACGCACCCCTAGAGGGCATCTTTCCTACTGTCACAAAAATGGCATGTTGTTCTGGACTCATGATACTAGACCTCCAAAGCAACAAGAGCAAGACAAGCACTCTTACCTACAGCTGGCCAGAAGACTGCGCCTGTCAATCCAACTCTGACCCAAGTCATCGTACTGCAAGCATTTGTAACCACCACACTTATCAGGGCACACACCCACAAATCCATGTGATACAAGTTTAAGGACATACATTAGTTCTCAGTGGAATGTCTGAGACCAAGGCAAATGGATTAAAGTTCTAGTATTTATCTTCAAGATGCTAAATTGGCTTTGATCAAGTTTTTTGAGAAGACCCTTTTCCTTTGTGATCATGGCCTCTCCAAATTGTGATATTTGTAGACTATCAAAATCAAATAGGACAAAATTAAAGTGAGAAGGGGAGCAGCCAGAGCCTTTTCAACAGGCCTGCCCACTCATGTTCTCTTAACAGCGAATGGCAGTGACCCTAAATTTTGACATGACTTAAGATGAACAAGTCCTTCCTCCTTGATTTAGTTTTCCCATAAGAATATTTCCAAGAAGAGAAGAAATCCTAAATCTGGTGAATGGAAGAGAAGAAAGTTATGAATAGCCTACACAGGAGTTATTCAACTTTGGAAAGTGCTCAGACACTATAGCAGGCACAATATAAGAACACGATAAAAAAGTTAGAGGCTAGATTCTATGATCTAGCAAAACTGGCTTCAAGTTACCTGTTGAGTGGCCATATGTGAAGTTCATGGCATATGAACTCAAGAAAAAAAAACCACACACAGGACAGCAGTTTTCTTAAAGATCCAAATGTGTCAGAAGAGTGCCAGTAAAAGATCTCAAAGTAGGGGTGGGAGAGGGAAAAAAAAAAAACTATGGTTTTCCAGGTACAGTTGGACCTCCCTGGTCAGGCACACTCAGAATCTGGCACATCACAAAAGAGGGAGTTTGCCAGCCCAAGGGATGTCATTGCCAGCCTCACAGCTCCGCTCCCGCCCACTGGCCCCCACAGTCTCTGGTCTGGCAGTGTTGCCAGACTAGAATCCCGGATTATAGAGGTTCAACTGTATTTACACGGACTTCCAATATGCAGTTTGTTCCTTTGCATTTAAACTGCCATAAACCCTGAGTTTTAAGTTCCAGAGGCATTTACTATTTGTCTGGTAACTAACAAAATATTTTAAATTTAAAATTATTATAAGGAATGGTCTCAAAGCAGCTTGTTAGAATTGGAAAAACTAGAGTACTATTTTACATTTAATAGGTTTTTTTTTTTTTTTTTAAACATCAATTAGTCATTAGCTGTCACCAAGGAGACTAGAAGCTTACAACTTACCAGCTTCAAATACAAATTCTGCAATGTGGTAACTGAAAATTCTTGTCAATAGTTAAAATTAATTTGCCTCACTTGTCACACTGTCATTACCATTACCACCATATTTTGCATGTTATATTTCTTTCCTCACTGGCACTCATGTATGACCTCATGCTTTTTTAAAAGGCATAAGACCGAATTATAGGAGATAAAAAAAATAATTATAAAAAAGTCTCCCTAAACTGTGCACTGATGTTTTTGGGATGTATACAATATGCACACTTGTATGCATCAATCCAGGTCACAGAACCATATTACCGATACACCTTTTTTACATCCCCAATAGCAGGAGCCTAAGTAGGACTACAAGCCATTATCGCTGCTCAAACAGGAAAACACACAGATAGAAATAAGTGGCTCATTAATTTAATGTTTCTTCAACTCTTCACCTCCAGGTTTATCCAGTTTCCAAAAGCGGTAATTTTGTCTAAGTATCACAGAAAAGTTTCTTGTAAGACAGTGGCAGCATTTATAAAATTGGTGTTTATAAAATTATTTAAATCAAGTTTTTTGAAGTAGCCACACTAAACAGGAGAAAGGAAAGAGACAACATTGATGTTAGCTGCTATAGATTATAGCACATTACTCAAACTTGTAGGAGATGGTATTTTTACATTAAAATTTGAGCAGTACTCTTTGTGAAAAAGTCTGCACCAACAGCTACAAAATCCTTGAACCACTGTTTTTTAAAAAAACATTGGTTCAAGGATTTTGTAGCTGTTGGTGTAGACCTTTTCACAAAAAACAGAGTCATGCTCCAATTTTAATGTAAAAATACCATTTTAAGGTATGTGCAACCTATCCCAACACAAGTAGAACTTAAGTCTGCTTACATTATAAACATAAGGACCTAAACTATTAAATTAACTAATTCAAGAACAATCGATTAATTATACACATAGGTATCTGATCAGTCTGTCCTTTAGATTTCTGTCACAGGCATTAGACTAATCATAGCACTGGGTCGCTGTTGAAGAAAAATATACTTAAAACTATTTAGGCAGTAAGTTCAAGTAATATTTATCCTCTGTAAAGCTGCACTTAAAAACATTTCCTTCTCTAATACATCTGAAAACAAGAAGCCATATTCTTGTCCACACCAACAGACATTTGAGACAAAGCTACTCCTAGATTTTCAACAGAAGTTTCAATCATTTAATTTTACCACCCTGCTTCTTTTTGCTTACAATTCTAAAACAAATATAGTGTACTAAGTATTTCCAAATTTGAACCAAAAGTTTAAGAGCCAAACTTGCCCTCCTTTCTAATGGGAATTGTGTTTATGTCCGAAGGCCAAATTTAGCCTTACAAACACTTAAATATTCAGAATGACCTTTGGTTTTTATTAATTTTCTTATGACAGTATTATGATGGTGAGGGAAGAGAAGGTAAAAGAAACTGTCAACTTCTGTTAAGGCACTAGTTGTATTCATAGTTAATTTGAAGGCACACCTGGCTCTGTTGTTTCTGTTTTCGGTGTTACTTTTTCCTCTCTTGAAATGCTCATTTCTGTCATTTGCTGTGTAACGGGCAAGGCAGCAACAGGCACATTTCTGTTACGTTCAATGAGAAAAGCAATTCAAGTTAGTTTTGAGTTTATACTAAATGCATGTGTTGACCTGCATAGAGCTTGGACTTCTCAGTACTTGAAACTATGTTTTAACATTAGAGGTAGCTTCCATCTTATAAAAAGAATAATATTTCATTACTTTCTTTTAATAATTAATTCATTCACTATACAATAGGGTTCCCTCAACAGCTCATTTCTGGACCAGCACTGGTCCCAGAGATCTCCCAGACACAGTTTAGGACGGCAGCAATCTGGTTCCTGGTATCAAAAAGAGGTGAGAAATACTGCTCTAGAACACTAAGGAAGCTATGTAGCAAACTGCTACTCAGCTAAGAGTCAAGAAAGTATTCTTGTAATATCTAGCATTCCAAAGCTAAACACTGTATACCACTTACATAAGAATTCTCAAATGCTACCACTATATCTTCAAAGCATTTGTTAATGACAGTTCTCCAGCAGGCAGTTTGTCAGCTACATATTCCTTCAGAAACTAATGTGGTGATATCAGTATGCTTACACCATGAGAGTTTTCATTACAGACCCTCTATTTGTTTTATGGATGTAACTCAGTGTACGTTCAAAACACTAATCTACAACTTACCTTAATTTATCAGATGTGCTGCCAGCAGCACCTTCACAGTTTAAGTTAGTATCTGCTCTCTGTACTGATGCAGAGTCTGAGGTAGGACTGCTTGAACCACTGGCTGTTCCTATGCAACAGAAATATGAAAGTTATTTATATTCTACACATTTACTTAAAATCAACTATTGAAGAACACTTCTGTATAATTAGTTTAGCTGTCCTCACCCAATTACTTGATATTTGATTAGATTGCTTCATGTGTCTTTAAAATTGCATGCCAGTGAAACACAGCTAAAACGATCATCTAAATATACGGATCAAGTGCTCAGCAGAGACATAAGGCGGGGAAGCAAGTATAGTTGTCCAGAACGTACGAACACAGTTTTATTCCTCGCCAACCATGTAAGCATTATTTCCTTTGACATTCTTCACCATCCCCTCCCCCCTCCAATTACTGCTGGTTTCCAGTACAGTCACTGCAGATGTCCCTGCCTCCAACATTTGTCCTACAATTCCTGCCATCTTCTCAGACAAGATTTCTCCTAATAAAAGTTTACCCATTGGACTGATTCTGCCACTATTCTGCTGTCGCTGAAGATGCTCTTTGTAGCAGACAGAGCACATTCCATTTGTTCTAGGATTCCCATAAAATCCACATCCAGTACTACACAGCATGGGCCCTGGGGTTTGGTTCGTCTCCTGAGCCATCTCTGTACTGTAAATAAAAACCAGAAAACTGTATTAGAAGCTGGCACATTATCAAAAATCAATCTCAGTTGGTATGGGCATTAGTATCCTTTTTTGCTACAAATTAGGTCAGCATTCTTAAAGGCTATTATTTGTGTTACATAAAGTTGCAGTAATGGAGAGCATTGATATTATGCCATTATAAAATCCCTCCACCCAAAAAAATTCAGTTATACCACATATGTTGTAAGAAGAGTACAAATAATAATGCAACCTTTTGAACAGATTCACTTTACTCATCACTGATCAGTTTAAAAAAAAATAAAAACACAAACACCTGAATGTGTTACCGGTTACTCGCTTTGGCTATTTTCTATTCCTGAAGTAAAATCTGCTTCCGTACCTAATGACTGGAAGGTAGCCAACGTGACACCAATATTTAAAAAGGGCTCTAGAGGCGATCCGGGCAATTACAGACCGGTAAGTCTAACTTCGGTACCGGGCAAATTAGTCAAACAATAGTAAAGAATAAAATTGTGAAGCATGTAGAAGAACATAATTTGTTGGACAAAAGTCAACATGGGTTCTGTAAAGGGAAATCCTGTCTCACTAATCTATTAGAGTTCTTTGAAGGGGTTAACAAACATGCGACAAGGGGGATCCAGTAGATATAGTATACTTAGATTTCCAGAAAGCCTTTGACAAGGTCCTCACCAAAGGCTCTTGTGTAAATTACATGGCCATGGGATAAGAGGGAAGGTCCTTTCTTGGATTGAGAACTGGTTAAAAGACAGGAAACAAAGGGTAGGAATAAATGGTAAATTTTCAGAGTGGAGAGGGGTAACTAGTGGTGTCCCCAAGGGTCAGTCCTAGGACCAATCCTGTTCAACTTATTCATAAATGATCTGGAGAAAGGGGTAAGCAGTGAGGTGGTAAAGTTTATGGATGATACCAAACTGTTTAGGATAGTCAAGACAGAAGCAGACTGTAAGGGACTCCAAGAAGATCTCACCAAACTGAGTGATTGGGCAACAAAATGGCAAATGAAATTTAATGTGGAGAAGTGTAAAGTAATGCACATTGGGGAAAAATAACCCCAACTATACGCACAGTATGATGGGGGCTAATTTGGCTACGACAAATCAGGAAAGAGATCTTGGAGTTATCGTGACAGTTCTCTGAAAACTTCCACACATGTGCAGCGCGGTCAAAAAGGCAAATAGGATGCTAGGTATTATTAAGAAAGGGATAGAAAATAAGACCCGAATATCTTACTGCCCCTGTATAAAACTATGGTACGCCCACATCTTGAATACTGTGTACAGATGTGGTCTCTCACCTCAAAAAAGATATTTTGGCCTTGGAAAGGGTTCAGAAAAGGCAAACTAAATGATTAGGGTTTGGAACGGGTCCCATATGAGGAGAGGTTAAAGCGACTGGGACTTTTCAGTTTAGAAAAGAGGAGACTGAGGGGATATGATAGAGGTGTATAAAATCATGAGTGGTGTGGAGAGGGCGGATAAAGAAAAGTTATTTATTAGTTCCCTAAATAGAAGAACTAGAGGACACCAAATGAAATTAATGGGTAGCAGGTTTAAAACTAATAAAAGAAAGTTCTTCTTCACACAGCGTAGTCAGCATGTGGAACTCCTTGCCAGAGGAGGCTGTGAAGGCTAGGACTATAACAGAGTTTAAAGAGAAGCTAGATAATTTCATGGAGGTTAGGTCCATAAAAGGCTATTAGCCAGGGATAAAATGGTGTCCTTGGCCTCTGTTTGACAGAGGCTGGAGAGGGATGGCAGGAGACAAAGCGCTTGATCATTGTCTTCGGTCCACTCTCTGGGGCACCTGGTGCTGGCCACTGTTGGCAGACAGGATACTGGGCTAGATGGACCTTTGGTCTGACCCGGTATGGCCGTTCTTATGTTCTTATGTTCTTATGCTGGATAAGCCACACCAGATCTTTGTACATTACATTAATTTCCAGAATTGATTAATTTATCAATGGACTAAACAGCAAATAAATGGCTTTTACTGCTTATATGACATGCGGATCATTAATTATGTCAGGGGTGGTCTATACTATGGCACTATATTAACCTAAGGTATCTTAGTCAATGGACCATAGGTCCAAAGTTAGTGCAGGGTCTACAGCCACTGGGGGGAGGAGAGGGAAAAAGGAGGGAAGGATGTCAACAGAAGACCCATCGACTGTCAGGGTAGAGTATGGGAGTCAAATGGAGAGTGGGTTGTGGTTAATTTGGCTGGTCTTAACTAGACCTGCCAAATCGACTGATGGTACATCGATCTCTGGGTGTCAATTACGGCTGCAGTGTCCATGTAGCCTCAATATTCAGAAATTCCACTAATGAAGCCAAGTGAGCGAAGCCTACCACCAGTACTAGTAAATGGGCTATTTCAGTATGTCCTTTTAACTACAGATGTTGTTTCCAAAACAAATTTGTCTTGTTGTGCATGGAAGCTGACACTTAACTGTGGCAGCAACATGTGTGCAAAACCTACAGTTTGCAGCATCAACTGGCATTTCTGAAATTTTTTTAGTGCTTTAAAACTCGCATTTGCAACAAGTTAGAGCACATCTCTTGAAAGAACTGATGCATTTTGCTGCTAACCTACACCCACTTACACTGCCTACTTATTTCCATATGCATAGCCAAGTACTCGGGCTCACAAGTTTATATCTAGGTATCCATATCTGGCATTGCATAATAAAACCTCTCATCCTCTGCATAACATGAACAGTAAAAATTAGCAATATAAATCTCACCTTCACTAGTGGTTTCTCTGCAATGCAAGTTTAGTAGAAAACTTGATACAACAATGAATCCTTTGCTAATAACTGGCACAGTATAACTAAGTGATCGACTACAAATTGAGGGCAAGTTAAAATATCATACTCTGCTGGTAGAAACATTTTAAAACAATATACTTTTTGGGGCACATAGGGTCTCCTTTAATAACTTCCAAAATGAATTACAGGTATTTGAAAAGACTAGGTTAAGGTTCATAGCAACCTAATATACAAGTGCTTGCTATGGACCAACATACATTCTGTAAATTAAGGTCTGCATCTTCCATGAGCGATAGGTCTTAGAGATACTCTAGAGAAGTTTCAGCTACTGTAGTGTATCAATCACCATGCAGCGCCAAAAGAGATTGAGGGTCTATTATAGCAAGTGCTATAACAACAGAAACAATCCCTGACCTAGAAAATGTACAAGCTAGACATGGCATACCAAGGTGGCAGAAGGGGGTAATTACATGCTCCTTTTCCAGATCTGGGACTGAGACAAAGAAATTAAGTGATTTGCCCAAGGTCACTCATGTAGTTTGTGACATCTCTTGATCTAGATAGTTTGGTTGTTTGACTAGAAAGACTTGCCTTTCAAGTGCCATAGATTCCTTCTACCAAACTATGATTTTACAACTTTCTTATTTTATATTATGCAGTTGGAACCAATCAGCTATGCAATAGAGACAGTGGACTACACAAAATGCTGCTAGATGAACTAAAAATACAGAAAATATTTTCTTCTAACCCATTGTTAGAATATCACAATTCAGATATTCAGAGAATAAGAGTGCAGACTTTGAATGGAGTCCCTTTTAATTCTAAGGATGTCATCATCCATTATGAGTCTCCAGTAGCTCAATTTGCTCTTCTGTAAAAACAAACGTTGTAAAGCATGTTTCACCACTTACTACTTAAAACCTATTTTTAGGTTCTGAATAGTTGTTTTAGATATCACGTAAATAGAAAAACCTTCACAGCTCATGTCAGTATTAGAAATATGTGCCCCTAATTAAAAGGGCAAGTTGTTATTCTCCAGTGACTGTCAAGGAAATTGTGCTATTTCATTTTTCTTGTACCAGGTCCAAGTATCACCTGACTAACCATTTCCTTTGAAAAGCATGAAGATAAATATACCATCAATCATTAGTATCAACCAGAAACTAAAGTATACTCTTGTACCTTTGAATTAATATACCGGGGGAAGCACAAATGACTATGGGTTTCTTAAACTTAATTGTTTCAAGCCCTTTAAAACAGGAGTGTTTTGCTTGACACACATCAGCAGGCACCAGCTAGGATGGGGCTTCATAATTTAGCAGTCACCCACTTCAATTCATGCATTCAGAGATGGCTTTCCTCTAGAAAACCAGATTATAGTAGTATCACATGTGTGCTTGCTTTCCTTAGTATTTCTCAGAAGCTTAGGTCATATGGGTGAATGCATTAGCTTCCGCCTGTCACAAGGCTGCAATGTGACAGGCTGAGCTAGAGGCTCAGACACAAAACCTCATCAACAGAGGCCTCTGAAATCAGCTTCTATTTATATCTCAAAAGGTTGCCAACTCCTACACAACCCACAGAACTGAAGTAGCAAAGCATACATCCACAGTAATGGAGAAATATAAAATCCAATTAACAGGATGATTACAGCTTCCTCTCTGAAGAGAGAGGGAGACATTCTTAAATTCTACTTAGAAAATGCAGCATCATGGGCTAGTCATCTCAAAACAGCTATTACCATTTTTTACATGCAGAAGTGTTATCTGAGGCCCCCCAAAATGACTGTTGCATACACATACACAATACTCAGCATTGTTTTTTGGGAGGGATTGGGGGTATTGGTTCAACAGAAGAATTTGCCTGCATCAGTTTGTTCCTTTTTAGATGGAAGGAAGAGACTGACTAAAAGACTGGGATATTCTAGTTCGACCCTGTTAATTCCCATTACAGAAGAAACTATGTTTTGCAACTTGCATTAGCTCAGCTAGAGATTCTATTACAGTAATCTGGATAGCTACTAGTTACACATGTTAAACAAGGGGAGAAAAATACTTGATAGCTATAGGTAAGCAACTGTAGACCATATATGAAGTATTTTATGTGAATTACAGCTAAACTCGAGGGCACTTCAATAATACAGTTAACAGTGAATTTAGAAGTGGGCTTAACACACCATAAAAAGCAGCAACGAACGCCACATAAGAGTACTTTGTTATTCATTAAAATATGAACAAATAAATTTACGTTTTAAAATTGACTTAGGAAAAGAGATGAGAAAAATCAAACCTATACCTAAATCAATACTAAATCCATGGAATTGCGTCAGTGGCGGGGCAGAACGGGCAGGGTGACCTAAATCCTTATTTATCCTGACATCCTTCTGCAGGAAGCAGACCCCAGAAACCGGTCTGTCCGCGGGCATTTGGCACTTTAGCAAGGGGGCTGCCCCCCCGACACCCGGGGAACATGGCTCGCGATGGACAAGGGCACAGTCAAGCCGAGGCGGCGAAAGACACAAAAGGAAAGGGGGGCGCCTCTAGCCGGCAGGAGCCCCCCGCCGGAGGCCAGGGAGCGCGGGCGGGCGAAGCGCTGCAAGGTGCCTCGCTCCTCGCCGGGCTCTCGGCCGCCCCAGGCCTGGGCCCTTCTCAAATCCCTGAGTCACGCTGCCCCGCCGCCCGCTCCGCGCCGCCGGCCTCCCCAGCAGGGGCCCGTCCGGCCCTTTGTTCTCGCCCGCTGCCGCGGCCCGCGAACCCGGAGCCCCCCCCTCAGGCCCGGCGGCGGGGATCCGGCTGCCAAGGGCTCCGTGCGCCGGCCCCCCGCGACCCATGGCAGGGCGCTGCTCGGGGAGAGAAGAGATAACGGGCCCTTCTACTCGGCGCACGGACCCGAGCGTTTCCCTCGCCCATCCCCCCTCGGCTCCATCCCCCCCCCACCCGCCCACGCGAGGGGAGGGGGTCGGCGGAGACACAAAGGCCCGCGGGGCGCCACTGACCTGCTGGCGAGGGGGGCTCGGTCCAGACAAAGGCGGCGGGGGGAAGGGGCGGGTGGCTGTCCCGGCGCGAGCGGGGCGAGTCCCGGCCCGATGAGGAGCTCGCGCCGCCGCCGCTCCTCTCCTTTGTTTCTAGCAGCGGCGCGGAGCCAGGCGCGAGGGGAGCAGATCCTGACGCTCCGCGCGCGCCGGACTCGCGCTGCTGCGCCGCGAGGCCCCCGGACCGGACGGAAGCGCCGCTGCACGCGCAGAAACCGGCGCGCTGGTGTCGCTCGGACGGTGCCGCCGCCGCGCGCTGTTCCCGGGGTGGGGCTGGCGCGGCTGGACGCGAAGCGGCCGCTCGGAGGTAGCGACACTGCTGCTGCCGCCGCCGCGCACTCTCTCCAGAATCAGTCGCGCGCGCGGGCGGAGGGAGGAAGAGAAGGGGAGGCAGGAAGGGGCGGGCCTCCCCGTGACGTCACCGAACTGTGGGGCCTGGGAGAGCGGTGGGGCCGTGTGCAGAGTGGCAGAATAGACATCTCATAGTCACCGTCACGGTCACCCCCCCCCCCACGGGGTAGGGGCGGGGTCAGCCTTGCACAGAGCAAGGGGAAGGGCAGCAAGGGGGGGGTAGTGATGGGGAGCGGAGTTGGCACAGTGCACGGGACGGAGGCGGGTTGTGTATAGCAGGGCGTGGGAAGCAAAGCGAGGTGTGTACAGTGCCGAAGCAACTATGGCGGGGTGTGTACAGTGCCTGGGGCAGGGGCAGCCATGGGGGGCAGGGTGTGCATGGGGCAGGAGCAGCAGGGGACGTGCAGGGTATGCGTGGGCTAGGGGCAGTAGGGGGAGGGGCGGGGTGTACACAATGCATAGAACAGGGCAGCGATGGCTATGTACATATACAAAGTCAGCGATAGGGGCAGTTGGGTGGAGCATGCACAGTGCGGGGTGGAGTGATGAAGGCGCGGGGTGTGCACAGTGAATGGGACAGGAGTAGTTTTGTGGCTGCAGTCCAGTTTTCCTCTTCCTCCAGTCTCCAGGGGAGCATCTTCCCCAAAATCCCAATTCCTAGGTAGGTAAGAGAGAGCAAGTGATTCATGTCATCATCAGTTGCTCGCAGACCTAGCAGCAGCCCATTCTCCCCTCCCCAAAACTGCCTTATACCCACCACTAATGTTATTGGTTCTCAGAGGGGTAGCCTTGTTAGTCTGTAACTGAAAAAACTTAAAAAACAGCCAATAGTTCTGCAGCACCTTAGAGACTAACAAAAAATGGAGATGTTAACATGAGCTTTCGTGGGTATAACCCACTTCTTCAGATGAATGGGGTACCCTGGACCCCTTACACCATTCATCTGAAGAAGTGGGTTGTGCCCACAAAAGCTCATTATACCATCTCCATTTTTTGTTAGTCTTTAAGGTGCTGCAGAACTATTTGTTATTAGTTCTGTAGTTCAAGTTGTAACAGTTGGTGTTGTAATGTTGAAGGCCCCTGCTTCAAATATCAGTTTTAATAAGCATTTCTAGTTCTAGTTTGTAAAAAATTAACTTCAGTTATATTATAATTCATTATTATTGAAACAGAATGTATGTGCTTATTACTTCTAATTTTTTCCTAATAAATATTTAATATAAAGTAATAAACTGCTGGAAAGATTGTTAGTCCTTCTTAATAATAAATTGCATTTTTGATTATACAAAAATAATTGATTCTTAAAATACTCTGTCATAGAGGCCTACTAGAAAAAATAAAGTAAAATATGTCATGATAAAACGTAATGATATTCCCATGATATTTAGAAACAAACAATTTTTTTTGCTATTTTCTCTGTTAGTCTAAGAAACAGTTTATAAAATTAAACATGCAAGAGAGCTCAAAGGGAAATTGATATTTTCTGTATTTAGTTTAATGAAAATGTTAATACTTGTACTACTCTTTCAAATATTTATGTCAATTTATAAAGCACATATAGGTGCTCAACAACAATGCATAAACTATGACAGAAATGAGCTACCCAGACAGAACCATGTAAAAACTGAAGAATATATCTGGATCTTTGGGGATTCACCTACACCAGTTAGGAACTCATTCACTGCCTGCCCGTGAATGCTTTTGGGTTGTGCAGCTTTGGCTCAAAGTCTTGAGACTAGCAGCCTGCTCACAGTCCAGTGGCCTCACCCTGACTTTCACCAGCCTAGATTTTCCTTGAAGGGTAGCAACAACAGCTCTTTCAATCCTGAGTTTCCCCAAAACTATCTCCCCTGCAATATCCAGTCTCTCTCACTGGGTAGTCACAATTTATTAAGTTCCCTGCCTATTAGTTTAACCGAGGATCCATCTTCAGTTTAATATACATTACTAACTATTGAGGGAAACCTGCATGAAAAAAATTCTGCTCACAATATTTTAAAGTTCTGCTAATTTTGTCAATAAATGAATGTGAAGGCTCTAGCCTGGCCATGGGGAACACAGGACTCTGGTTGCACAGAGGTTGCAGATCACTTTGCAGCCCTCAACCCAACTCCCTGAAGGACAGACTTGGCAATGAGGCTGTACCTACCCCACAGACTGCAGGTACCTGGCCTGCCCCCAAAATACCTCAGAGCTCTGCCCCTCCACACCAGGTGCACCAAATGTGGGTAGGCAGGGTCAACCCAACAGCATCCAAATGTGGAATGGCTTAATGTGAGGGGAGAGGTGTGGGGTGAGACCAAGTGCAGCTGTTTGGGGGCTCAGTAGACTGGATGTTCAGGTGCAGGAAGTGAGGTGAGATCAAATATACTCAACAGGTATGGGTTGCAGTGCAGGGGGATCAGTGTGGGGTGGTCTGGCTGCTAGGTAAAGGGCTCAACAGGGAAGCTCCAGGTGCAGAGGGCTCTGGGTTCAAAGGGGTGAGTCTCAGCAGGGAGTAGTGTTCTAGATGTGGGAAGGGCTTGGCAGGGGGATTCAGCAGCAAGGGAGTCTGGGTCTGGGTGTGAGGAGTCCAGATACATAGGGGAAAGGTTCCAGGGGTCCAGATGTGGGGGATTAGAGTTCAACAGGTAGGACCAGGTGTGTGATGAGAGAGGGATTTGTCAGGGCAGTCTGAGTTTGGGAGGGGCTGGATGCATGGGGCTTGAGTGGATGTGACAACAGTTCCCCATACAGTGACCACTCCCGAGGTGGCTGAGGAGTGATAGGGGTAGGAAGCAAGGGGGTGTGCATGGACCCAGGGGAGATTTCTGGAGGTAGGTCTGACCTGGCCACTCCTTTCAGGGGACGTGTACTCCTTCTCCACCCTCAGCCCAACCAAGATTGGCAGCTGAGCCTAGCACAGCATAAGAACTATTGGCTGTGAAGACCCAGGTATAGGAAGAGTGGGGCTTGGCAGGGGGTTCTGGGTGCAGGAGGACTCTAGATGAGGCTTGGTAGAGGGGGCTCTCAGTGCATGATGGTGAGGTATGGGCCAATGATCTAACTTGGCCCACAGCAAGGTATTTGATTCCTCCCACCCTGAGCAGAGAATTATCTTTCCACCCAAAATGAAATGCCAGCCGATTGGAGAGGAGCACATGACTGTTCTTGCTGCTTCCCTTTCAGAAAATAATTTTTCTGTGGGGAAGCAAGGAAGTCTGCAGTGGATGTGAATTCTGCACACCTGCAGTGGTGCAGAATTTCCCCAAGAGTAATTAACAGAGAATAGAAGGTTACAAACAAAACAAAACATGCTGTCTATTGCCTAAAATGTAACTTCATCAAGTTGCTACCTTTGTCTAAACAGTTTTCTCACCTAGAGTCAGTTCCCAGAGACTTCTATTCCCTTATCTGTAGGATCTGTCTTTTTCAGATTGCAAAAGCTCTCTTTTGTCAATCCAGTGATGGATGCTTTCTGCCTTTGTTTGTATTTCCCAAAATCTATAGGGTCTGCTTCAAGAGCCAGGAAGCAAGATCTATCCCCCACTGTGATTGGTAAGCAGTCTTCTCTCCCCCGGCCCATTGCATAGCTTGGTTGTTTTTCTTATATATGGATGTACTTCTCATTGTGCTCTGGAGCTATTACCTGGCTCAATTTATATTGGAGACAGAGGAGGATACTATTCCTTTGTCTAGAACAGTGGGCAGAGGCACTACTTGCAAACCATGTAAAGATATATTTTCATTGCACATCTCTAACTTTTATACACCACCTAGACATATAACACACTTATATTAATGACCAGTGTGTTTACCAGTTTGCATATGATACCTCACAAGTCACAACATCTTTTAGATACAGATTATGACAACAGTGTGTTGGGGCAATAAGAGAGGAAGGCCTGATGTGAGTTGTGTAATGGTGTGCCTTCTGCCAGTTGGCTCTGGATGATTCCCTGGGTCACAATCATCTAAAGATAATGACAATAATGTTATCCAATTTCCACAACCTATTAAAAGCACCATATCACAGTGCTGGGGCAGCAGATGGGCATTGCAATGTATTCAGGTTAACAAAACTGGGGGCTGATGAACATAGAGTAAAGGTCCAGAGTGAGTGAGCTTCATGGAAAATATCCTGTTGCCAGTCCCCTCTCATTTGAGCAGAAGATGCTTTAATTAAAAATATCTCTGCTAATCAGAGCTATGAAGTATCATACAGAGAGAGAGATGGTCTCTTGGGTAATCAGGTTCTAAACCATTTAGGTCTTTAGATGAAAAACAAAAAACCCCAACACCTTGAAATATCTTTGGTACCTAATCAGTAGCCAGTGCAGATTACAGAGCAATGGTCAATAATGGTGAAAAGCCACTCAAACATTCTGCACTCATTTCTGGGTTTGAGCAGTCTCAAGGCAGATAGCCTCTTACAATGATCTAGTAGTCAAAACATGGGCAATTGTTGCAATGTTTGCATCTGACAGAAACAGTACTCTGCATCAGGCACAGAAAGGAAAAGTATTCTTGGCTATGGCTGTTATCTGAACATCCAGGAGTAGTCCTTGTTCTTGTAGACTTTTGCAACAATTGGCAGACAGATTGTCTCAGTTAAGGATGACATTATCACCCAGCCAATGTTTCAGGTTTGTTTCTCCACTGTACCCCTATTAGCTCAGTCTTGTCTGGATTCAGTCTCATTTGCAGAATCTGGTGGGTACCTGCTGTGGAAAGTCTGTTTTCTGTCTCTCCTCTTATTCCATTTGCTTTGCCTATCTGTCTTCCGCTTAGTTGTCATGAACTGTATCCAAGGATTGCTCTCTGATACTCCATGCTGTGTCTGCTGATGTTTCAGAAGATACTGCTCACAGCCGCAGCTAGTCTGACCACTAGTTTAGCTTCCATAGCTTCTCAATAAGTTTGAATAGCAAATAGTTTCTATACAATTCTAGATGTAGAACAATGTTTTATTAATTCATAGCCTGCAGCTCCATAGCTGGGCACCTTTCTAAATCTTGTAATACAATTGTCCTATCAGTCTGTTACTGACAGGAATCTACATAAAGTCAGTGTGCTAGACTGGTGTGGATTAGATATAGTCTGCCTGTACCCCAGCGTGGTCTGATTGTGTCCATGGGCAGGAGCAGATAAAATACTTTGTGCCACATTTAAAAATACATTACTATACATTGCATAAACTACATAAAGTGCATAAGGTTGCTAGCACTGTAACTAACTATTTGGCTTCTAAAACATTCATTCTGTGCTAGATTGTGTACAATATATATGTTATATTGAGAGTAGAAGTGACTGAAATAAAAAAAAAGATTTCACAACAAAACAGCATTTAAAAAGCACAACAAAAATATTCATAAAAACTTGGCTTTTTAAAAATATTGTGAACATTTTATCAAAATCATTGTCAAAATATTTAAATTGTTAGAGAAATGGTTATAGACAATTTTTTGATTGCTCAGTTCTCAGTAAATGAAATATTTTGATAACCATTTTGATAATGATTTTAATATAAATCTCAATACAATTTGAGAAAACATGAAAAAAGTGTCAATTTCAAATCTTGTAAAACGTAAAAAAACCCTACCATTTTTAATTGTGGTTTTTCATTTTAAAAAAACACATCTAATTATGACTTATACAGAAATCATTTTGGCCTTCTTAAGTTATGTTACACAATCCTGAATGTCTGATTTTTTTGGTCAGGGAAGAGGTCACAATTAAATTAAAAAAGAATTCATCAAATAAAATAAATGCAGACCTGCTTCTGCTCCCATTGAAATCAACAGGAGTTTTGATTTTGATGGCAATGAGTGCAAGATCAGGTCCTCAGCACATTCCCTGATGTTTATTAATGTTTTCTTTCTGTCACAAACCTGTATTTATTTCACTGAACCATTCATCTGTAGTCATGTTTGAATGAATAATAGAAATAACTTCAATTGTCCTTATCTGCTTTTACTGCACTTTCAGGGTAAATGAAACATATATATTTTTTCAGTGCTCAAAATTGTAACTATTATGCAAAATGAATGGAAAAAGGGAACTGAGATATGAACAATAAGAGATTGTTTGGTTTTCTCCCATTTGTCTTCTTTTGCCTGCTGAGCAGCTGTGACCTTTGCCCTGTTTATTCATCACAAAGCACATATGTTCGGATCTAGGAGTTTCATTCACACAACCTATATTTGTCATGTTCAAATAAAATCCTGCTCTAACAATGATTTGATAGAGTGAGGCTAGTTTCCTTTCCATCAGAACTCAAAAATCCAATATACTACTGTGCTAGGTCTTACTCCTATTGAGGTAAATGGAGATGTTACCACTGCCATTAATGGCAACAGCACTGCCTCTTGGGTGTATAAACAATATTATAAATGGCATGGATAAAAGAAAAAAATTAAGTGACCAACAACATTTATGAACCACCTCTCTGTCTGACATCTATATCTGCAGATATATCACATAATCATATAATCCTTCCTCATATAACAATAATCATAATTCAACACAACAAAATGACATGCACTTATGTAGTGCCTTCCATTTGAAGATTTCAGTCCACTTTACCAATATGAATGAAGTTCAGTTTCACAACACTCCTCTGAAGTATTATTATCCCAGTTTAACAGAGAAGGGAAAGTGAAACAAAGAGGGGTTAAGTGACTTGCTGAAGACCACATAGCAGGCTGTAGAAGAATTGGAAATAAATCCCAGAACTCCAAGCTCCTCATTATGTCTTAATCACAAGGTCATTCTTCCTCCTGCTTATGAAAAAACATGAGGTACAGGATGGACAATCTGCTGAAGACATTTTTCATTATATTGATATGAGAGAGGGAGAGATTAAAAATGTCACTACACTTTAAATACGCTGTACTTTAAATCATAGTTTGTTGGTGAACGCTGTCATGAAATTAGATTGGCAAGTTTATTTTCTATTCAAAACTATTCACTGAATAGTTTTAATGAATAAGTCTTGAGCAGCTGATCATTCATGAGCAATTTCTTGTAAATATTTTAAATTCAAGAACTGTTGGTGAGTTTTGATTGAACATTTAGGTCACAGTATTGTCTAGTTCCCTGTTCTGTTGGAAGATGTGAACACTTGCATTTACAAATATAACAAATTCTATGCATCTCCTCTCACACAGGGGTGTAAAACAGGAGTAACTAATTTAATTGTAAATTGAGGCACCAGAAGGGCACCAGAATTTAGTTCAGTTTCTCTTGCCTTTCAAGTAGCTGTAAGAACCACTAGGTCCAAAGGGTGAATTTCCCCACTGTTCAGGGACCCAGCAGAAGGCATATGCACCATTTTAATACCACTTAAACCTCTTTTGAATTTCAGTCTAAGATGATTTACCAGTTTTATAAGATATCTTTTAAATCAACTTACTATTTAATTATGAGAGTGGTTTCTTTGCTGGGAGTATTCATTTGCAATACTTCAAAGGCTGGAGACAGCTACAAATGTGCCTAAGGCTACATGAGAGTTTCAGCTCAAACTGCAGTTTTTAGGATCCTTGTGGCCCCAACAACTACCAGTACTTAAATGTATTTGGAATTGCGTAAACTAAAATTTAAAGCATGAAAACAAACAGTAAGTGGAAAAAATCTTAAAGGTTTTTCCTCCCCTGCTATTAGGATAATTTTTGGGCTTGGTTCTGCTCTCATTTACCCCACTGAAGTTACTGGTTACACCAGTGTAGAATTATACAACAATGATGCTCATACAGCTTTAGTATGGGATTTTCAAAAAGCACATAGCATTACCCAGACTCCACTGGGAGTTAACAGTACAATTCTCACTGATTCAGTGGGTACAGAATTCTGACTACAATAAGCATTTGAAAATTGTATTCTAAAAAAACTACAGCCCATACAGGAATTGTCTACAGTTTGTCACATGCCAGACTGCTCCCCTTTCTCTGGCTCTATACACCATCCTCCAAATGCTTCCCCTAAGAAAACTACAGAGCTAGCTATTTTTTTCCACTGATCACCCAGTTTAGTTTCTAGCCTTGTGCAAACTCTTTTGTCTTTTACTGTCTAGACTAAATAACTTGTATGCTTTTTAATACTTAAATACATTTTTAATAAACGTTATATACTAATTCATTGGGTAGACACTGCCAGAGTTTCCCCACATAGTTGTCCTGTGAGAAGACCATCGTTCCTGCTAAGGTGCATACCTGTGTGGCCGTGCACAAAAAATTCTTCCCCTGCCCACCTGCTCTGGAGAGCCGCGCTGCAGCACTTGTGTGACAGGTGACTGCTCTGGCGGGCAGGTCTGGATGAGACGGCATGGTGAGGGAGCCACGGGCGTGGGGGGCTGGGACCTGCCATATGGTGGGGGGAGGCCTGCTCTGGTGGCCGGGGCTGCCACGTGGCAGGAGAGGCTGGGGCCTGTTCTGGTGGCTGGGGCCAGGAACAGGACCTGCCACATGGTGGGGGTGGCGGGGTGTCTGCTCCGGTGGCCAGAAATGGGACATGCTGCATGGTGGCGGGATGGGGTCTGCTCCGGTGGTGGGGAATGGGTCATGCAGCATGGCCGGGGGGGTTCTGCTTCGGTGGCCAGGAGTGTGTGTGTGTGTGTGTGTGTGTGAGAGAGAATAAATTAGGTGCCACGGTGGCACGGTGAGCCACTTGCATAGCTCCAGGAAGGTGTCCTCTGAATATGGAAATTCTGAAGCCATTGCTGGTTGTCCCACTGCTCCATGATGATGCAGTTCCACCAGTCAGAACTGGTGTCCCGTCACCAGAAGTGGTGGTGCACAGTGTACAGAGGAGGTTGGGAGGGGTTGTGCTGCATGAGCAGCATATGGATAGAGGAGAGGAGGCACGGCAGCAGATCTAAGAGCCAGCAACTGCGTTCCAGCAGGTCTGGCTCTAAGGCTGGGATTGCTGTGGCATCCGCATGGGCAACCAGAGCACGCAGTGAGGTGAGTTTGCTGTCCCTCAAGGAGGCAGGCAAAGGAGAAGAGCCTGAGACATGACTGTGCAGGGGGTTCCTTTAAGCACGAGCCTCAGATAGCCTCAGGCAGCAGCTACAGGAAGTGATCACTGTCCAGATGCCCTGCCCAAAGTACTTCCGGGGGGCCTTCAATGCGATTCAGCCTCCAATCAGTGTGGACGCTCTATTTCAAAATAGCCATTTCAGGAGTTTTTATTCTGAAATAGCTTATTTCAAAATAAGCGTGTAGTGTAGATGTACCCTAAGGGTGAAACTCACCCCCTGTGCAGAGGGTCAGACAAGGCCTACGCAAAATATACATCCTACCGAAGTTCTCAAAACTGCCCTTAAATAGCATTTCATTGGTGCATAGACTTTGGTATAACCCTCTGCAGAGGATGAAATGTTGTTTATTACCAATAACCAGGTATTACTAGATGGATTTCAATGGGACTTGAGAGTATGCAGCAACTTGCATAATCCTGGCCCAGGGGAAAAACTTTAATGTTATGAGAGAGAAATCAAGACAACATGAAGTGAATGATATCTGCATCTGATACGTGAAAGCAAATTTTGTGTCACAAAGCTACACTCCTGAAGATGACACCTGGAAACACAGCTGATCTGGATAAAGGCACGGTGGAAAGGATCAGATCCTTGAAAAAGACTGGAGTATACTGGCTCATGTGAGCCCTGTGCAGAGATGGGCAAGGGAAGAAAATCCCAAGACAATGGAGAAAGTCCTTGCTAGTACAGGTTGCACCTCTCAAATCCAGGATTCTCTCATCTGGCAAAATCAGTGGTCCGGCATGACCACGGATGTTCCTGGGTGAAAGAGACCTGGGGCAGGAGGGCCAGCAGCTGGAGGCCTGGTGCAACCCTGTGAGTCTGCTAGCAGTGGGGCTGCAGCAGCCTGAGCAGAGTGCGATTGGGCCTGTCCACCGCCTGGCAGTGGGGCTGGGACCACAGCAGCCCAAGAGGGGAATCCGTCCATGTCAGCGTGGGAGGCAGTTAGGCCACAGCAGCCCGGGCAGCGGTAGCGGTGGCAGTGGAAGTGGGACTGTCTGCTGCCCAGCAGTGGAGCTGGGGCTGCGGCCGCAGCAGCCCAGGAGGGAAAGCCAACCATGGCAGCCTGGCAGAATCAGCATGGCTGGGGCAACGTGCCGCCTGGCAGTGGGGTTGGGGCTGCGGCAGCCTGATCAGGCAACATGCTGTTCTGTCAGTGGGGTTGGAGCTGCCCAGCCGGGCCAGCAGTAGAACCAGGGTGGGGGCTGGCCTGCAGACAACCCTGCTGGTCTGAAGGAGCCAGCAGCAGGGAGGGGCAGCAGGCTAAGGGGCTGGTATCAGGGGACCTTCCGTTGTCTGGCAAATTCCCTGTTCTGGGACCGGTCAGGTCTTGACAGTCCAGACAAGAGAAGTCCAACCTGTACTGCTATATAAAATAAAAAGGTGACTTGCATGACTGTTCAAAGTACTGAGGGATTAAGATGCTGTTTCAGAGCCTGAAACTGTTAGAATCATAAATAACTGCATTCACTGAACAATGAAGGCCATTTCAGGAAAATTGCAGCTTGGTTTTAGAAAGGAAAAAAAAGAATAGCAGATGGTTAGTTCACTGTGAGACAATTGGTGGAAAAAAATTGGAGGGAAAGGATGGTTGAGCTTTCCCTGATTTGGAGAAAGCATATGAGAGGAGTGAGATTAAGGTCTACAGCAGGGGTGGGCACAAGGGCCTCTGTGGGTCAGATTCGGCCTGCCAAGTGGGTTGATCTGGCCCACCAAGGCTCTGCTGCTCCCCTTCTCCCAGGCCAATTATGGTCTGGGAGTGGGGGAAGCGCATGAAGTTTCCTTCTCCCTGCCAGGAGCACGCGATGCTTAGAAGCACCACGTGCTCCTGGCAGGGTGGGAGGAGACTTTGCGCGCACCCCCAACCCCAAGCCCTGATTGGCCTGGAGGCAGAAGGGGAAGTGCACAAAATCTCCTCCCACTGCCGGAGGCATGGACACCTAGGGAGAACATCTGGCGGGATGCAAATACTTCACGTGCTCCTCTACCCCCAGACGTATTCTGGCCCCACCCCTTCTGGTGCAGCCTGGGGCCACTTCAAAAATTTCTGAAGTGGCCCCAGCAAAAAATATTACCCACTCCTGGTCTAGCGTTGCCAGGTGTCCGGATTTGAACCGGACAGTCTGGTATTTCAGCTTTCTCTCTGGGAAACAAATTGAGAAAATACTGGACATATAAATGTCCAGTATTTTCTAATTAAGTTTTTATTATTATCATCATGAGTATCAGTATGTAGCTGCATACTGCCTGGCTGGTAGACACGCTCATGCTGCGTGAGTGTGTCTTCCAGCCAGGCAGTACGCAACTACGCAGTAGAGAGGAGGGGGGTGGGCCTGGTCGCCACCCCACATCTGAAATCAAGTGTGTCCGGTATTTTTTTTTATACCATCTGGTAACCCTACCCTGGTCTACAGTATCAGAGAGCAGTTGTAAAAGAGGAGGATGGATGCGGGAAACCTGTTTGGAACTGGAAGGCATTTGAGACTAGAATTTGCAGGCAGAGACAAGAGTGGCCACAGGCAAGAAAACAATGGATAGACTGTGTATGGGAATGGCTGGGGTGACACCTCCATTGATTTAAAACATTGGACTGGCAAAGCCTGGAAAAGACTGATCCAGTAACCTCTTGCTAACTGAGAAAAGAGGAAAGGGAAAGAAGTGGCATAGGGTTTTCACTTGATACACTCCATTAATCTTGATTAATCACACTTTTCTAATGAATGGAGATGATACTGTTGTATTACCTGCTTAAAAATAAATTTTACATTTGGGGTAGGGATGTAAAATGCTATTTAAAATGTTAACCAGTTAAACTATATGTTTAACCAGTTAACTGTCCTGCCATTTCACGCTGCAGGTGGGGGAGCCCCTGGTGCAGACTCCCACTTGTGGCAGGGCTGGGCCTGCAGCACTGCACCCCAGGTTGGGGCTGCTCAGGTCTGGCAGGGCACTGGTTAACCAGTTACTCCAGTAAGCATGCTGGTAACATGAATGCTTACTGGGTAACCAGTTAACCGTTTGCATCCCTAATTTGGGATCCTACTTTCAATGAGGCACCTAAGATTATACCTGCAAAATTTGTGCATGCAAATTAGATGAAGGGGAAACAAATCCATTCACATAGTTTCCCTCTGCAAACATAGGTTTTTATGCCGATTTTTTTTTTCTGGGATCGTTAAAGCCAATTGAAAATTTGGATTATATTGTATAATGCATGTAATCTTCAGAAGCACCAATACTGAAGCTGTTCAGCACAGAAGTTGACAGCATATGCCACCCACATCTTTTTTAAATTAAAACGTTAAGACTTATGAGATATAATAGTCTATTTATTGAACAGAGTTTAATTGAATGTGCCATTTGAAATATGCAATATTAACATTTTAACTTACTCTAAGTAAAATTGTTGGCATAGTCTGATAAAACTTGTTACAAATGTAAGTGTAACTTAATATGGTTACAGAGCAGTGCTATGTGTGTCATTACACAGAATCTAACTAGTTCATAACAAAACTGTAATATTTAGCACTTGTATATTGACCTTTACAATAGTGCGTAAGCATTATTATCCCCATTGTTTACAGTGGAAACTGAGGCACAGATTAAGATCACATTTTCAAAAATAAGTAGCAACTGTGGGCACTCCAAAACTGAGGTGCCTTACCTGAGATATCTTGAAAGTGTTGATTTTCAGAATTTTCTCAGCATCCTCACTTGGAAAACCAGTTACCTTCAAATGCCTCATGGTCAGCCTCTAAAAAATGGGACACACAAACAGAAGTAAAAAACTTAGCATAAATGACTTGCCGTCACGACTGGGGCACGAGAAGTCTAACCTAGTGGTCAGAACAGCAGTCAGGCTGGGTCAGATACCAGGAGTTCAGAATCCAAGACAGGCCCAAGGGTAAACTGAGAGGAAGGCACAGTCAGATTACCAGGAGATCACTTGGGGGAAGCAGCTCTAATCAGAGAGGGCTCAATGGCACAGATGGTTTCCTGTTTTTATTCTTGGTTTAAATAGAAGCTGGGAACCAATCAGGCCTTCCATCATTCTGCCAATCAGATCCCAGGACTGGAGTCCTCAATCAGAGTTCAGTACCTCTTTTACCAACTATTAGCAAGCCACTACATAGCCAGTTGGACCATATTAAGGCCTAAAAGCCCTGTGTTGGCCAGTGTTCAAGACCCCCAGGTCCTTGATGTGTGCTCAAGAGCCCACTGCCCACCAATAGAACTTTGGTCTCTTGCAGCCTGCTTTTCAAAATCCCTTTAATCTGGAATTTTGGGGGTTCTTGGCCCCTCTAAAACAATCAGCTCCTGACTCCTAGACCACTTTTCTGTCTATAAGATCATGATAGCAGTGGATTTGAAAACATTAACAATGCTTCTTCACTCATAAGTTTATTTCAGACCTACCTCAGAAGAACCTACTGTTTTGGCTAGTCAGTAACCCCGCATGACCGACCCTACTTTAAGTCCTGATTGAAAAAATGTTTTCACTAGCACTTCTAAGAATATCTGTCACATTACATTTTCAGAGATAAGATACTTTTTAAAAAGAGCTTCCACACAGCTCTCCTGTATAGTGTGACAGATGATGAATATGTAACGTTAGCAAACCAGGCCAAGCAGTTGCCTTACTACACACCAAAGGGACAAGCCTAGAAAAATATCACTTTAACTTTCCCATCCATCTCTCAGCATTTATAAGATTTTTTTTTTGTTTTCTTTGTATTCTCCTGGCCCTCTCTAGATATTTGATAGACTCTGTTTATAAATTCATAGCTCTGGACCAGTTTTGCCTTTTTGAATCTTCATACAAAAATAATACTGAATTTCCTTAATAAAAACAAAAATAATAGTATTTATTTGGGCATCAATACATAGCAGTGGTATGAAATATAATGCAGACTTAAAAGTGAGTATTGACACAAATACTTTGTACTAACGCTATATATTCCTTTTTATCGGTGTATTTTAATCTGAAATAATAAAAAAGTAGCAACGGCATTAGTGACCTTTTCACGGAGATTTTACTTACATAGTCATTTCATAATTCAGTAGTTTATATATTTTGTTTTATTACTTCTTTAATAAACATGCCTATTACAAGGGAAAAATCCATTTATCACCTCCTTGGCTGCAGAGATCCCCCTGCCAAAAAGAGGTCCCTTTTATTTAAGTGCCTAAATACGGATTCATTCACCTACCAGTCACCCAGTCTTGAATATTTTGATCTAAATCACCTGCCCAAAGGCAGCCTCATGCCATGAACCAGAGCAAGTAGGCGGGCGGCCCTCTCCACCTATGGTTCCCATCCCTGTTCTGCCTGCAGCCCTACCCCTTTCTACTACTTCCTGGACATTGGGGCCCACCCTGTTCCCCCCAGGGTTCTCCCTGTTTCACACCCCCATTGCAGCCCCACAACTCTTTTTGCTCCTTTCTGCGTTTCTCCCTCACTGCAATCCCTGAGACTGGTGATACTCTGTCCCCACAACATGGTCCTGGGGTGCAGCAGGGAGTGCAAGCTCCTCCAGTCTGCTGGGACTGTTGAGACACTGGGGCTTTTCCTGTCCTGCCCAGCACTTCTGCCAGAAAGCAGGCCAGGAGCACGGTGGGCTTTCCCGCCCGCTCTGCATAAGAACATAAGAATGGCCATACTTGGGTGAAACCAAAGGTCCATTTATCCCAGTATCCTGTCTTCTGCCAGATGCCTCAAAGGGAATGAACAGAACAGGTAATCATCAAGTGATCCCTCCCATTTCCAGCCTCTGACAAACAGAGGCTAGGGACACCATCCCTGTACGTGCTGGCTAATAGCCATTGATGGACCTAACCTTTATGCTACAGCTGCTGGATGGTGGATTTTTTCTCGGGGCTCCCCAGATGGTGGGAACCCATGGGCAGGGGCCCCAGAGACCCAGTGGCTAATGTGTCACTGCACATGGGGAGCAGATTGATGGGGGATTGGCCAGCGAGTTCATAAACTACATGATCCACTTGCCGTTATACCTGGTAGGGCTATGCAGGTCACTTTTGCTACACCTCTTATCAACGGGCCTATACATCAGGTGCTGTTAGTTATCATACATTGGGGTTAAAGATTTAACTTGGTCCTCAGCCTCATTTGAGTTGCTTTGAGCATACCGTTCAGTTATGTGAACGGTGTGCTCATTATCAAGCTTAGGCCTGTCATGACAAAAGTGAAGATGAAGTTAAGTATTGATAGAATCAAAGAATGAAGAGAGGGTGGATTTATTTGAGTAAGATGAATTTTTAAAAAAACGTAACGGTGATTGTCATCTGCCTAGAAATGATAGCCTAGGCTATATTTTGAAACTACATGACTGCAATTAACCTATATCTATGCCAGCAAAACCAACCAACCAACCAACCAACCTCTTAGTCAACATAGTGGTCCCTGTGAGTGTTCCTAGGAACAAATGAAAACAAGAGGCTGGGCTTGCCTGTACATGGCTTCTTTTCAAGGGGTATGTCTAGACTGCGGGGTTTTTCCGGGATACCGCCGTGTCCAGGGAACGCGCTTGCTCTTCCGCTTTTTTTTTGCGGAAGAGAAAATGCGCTCTTTTGGAAGTCCTGTCTTCCTTGTTCTACGAAGAAGAAGGGCTCTTCCGAAAGAGGGGGATTTTCCAAAATTTGGCCCAGTGTAGACAGGCCAAATTTCGGAGAAGCCTCTTCCAAAAAAAAAAAAAATTTTGGAAAAAGTTGTAGTGTAGACCTAGCCAAAAAGTTCTGCTTTGTGAAAGAGAATGATGGAAGGCTTTCCACAATGTTGGCATCCATCTCCCTTGTGTGTGTGTGTTGGGGGGGAGGGGGGTTTGCTTATTTCAAGTGCAAAATTAGTCATGCTTGTAAGTACTGTTGTCAACTCAGTGGCTTTGGGTAGGTTTTATTCTGGATGGTGGGTTTTCTCACAGGAAATCAGTACTCTGTGGACTACTAGTGCCAAAACAAGCTCAAAACTGCTGACAAGAGGGGAATTCAAAGGCTATCCTTTTTGCATCACGATATCACATTTGTGTGCTGCCATCATTAAATATACACAAAGCACTGTGATTGTATTAGTTTAACATTTTGGAGGATGAAGTAATTGTCAATTATTAAAGTAGATTGCAGCTGGTTTTACCTGCTGAAAGTCTGTTTTTAGTACTTCATATGGCAGAAAGTCAGCCTCATTACATTAAAAGGTTATCTTTGAAGAAGGCTGATTGTGTACAGTATTGCCTGAGGTCAACCAGCTGTTACAACAACATTCCCAATTCAGTGACAAATGACATAGTACTGTGGCGGCATTCAGACACTTTGACCTTTTGGGGTTTACTTGTTTTAAAAGCTTTCCAGAGTTTGTAGAGGATGAGCTTTATATTTTAGACACTGCAACAGTGATAAATTCCCATTTGTGTGTCTGATTTCCTTCAGTGGTTCTCTTTCCTTTGGTCAGTAGATGAATAATTTTTTATCCTAATACTTGTTTTTGGTTTAGCTATTGAAGACTACAGGGCTGTAGTGGGCAGTAGCTCAGTTAATTAAAACAAAAGTTAGCAGTATCTGATTAAGATAACAATTCAGGGTAAAGTAGTAAGTGCATTGTTTTATGTTTTATAAAAAGCCATGAAATTTTAGTAGTATGGGATCTCACTACAGTATTTGGTACTAAAATCTTTTCTGCACTAGAAAGGGCCTATCAGTATAGATACAGCAGCTGAAGAAAAACCATACACCAGCTAAAGAACATTTTGGCTGGGTATAATTGCATCTACATTGAATTTTTTTGCTGATATAATTAATCATACCTCCAAATGACACTATTATGCTGTCAAAAGTTTCTAGCATACAGCTGATATTTGTCTCTGCTTAGAGCAGAGAAGAGACCACCTATTTTTGTGATGATTATATTGTGCAGTTTAGCAAACTGTAGATTAGCAAAATTCTACTGTCATAACTAATTAAATAAAAATTTAGAATTGAGGTTCTAATTCTGGAGACCCTTGCTCAGGATATCATCCAAGTGCCTGCATATTCTGAATAAAAAATGTGCAATAAAATAAATATATTTGTTACAAAAAGAACAGTTCTGCATTGGCTTTCAAAAATTAGAAAAGGGAATCATTAGTTTAACATTGGCAAGAGGCATTAACTTTGGGGCAAACTTTAGGAGTAGGTGAGCCTCATGCACTTTGAGATTTTGCAAACTAATTGGAGTTGTTACTGTAGTGTTGTGTATTTTGGTATTTTTTTGTACAATAGTGATTCAGACTATTTTTAACATCCATGTTTTTCAAGCATGTGTCAGAAGTATGTTTTTCAAAGAGAGGCCTGTGCTTTTCACATATCGCCTCAAGCAAGACTGACAGAAGTAGGTGCTCTGTGGTGAACACATTGCATCAAAAATAAATAAACAAACAAACACGTAAATAAATAAATCCAACCCAACAAAACACAATATTAAAGGTGTATTAAGCTTGCAGAGTTTTGGACTTAAATGCTAGGAAATGCCAGAACTCAGGTTGCTGGTGCAACCTTAATTCATCCCCTTTGTGCATAAACACTCTTTAATTACATGATCACATGCTATTTTTTCCCATAGGAAATTCTTCACTGGCAAGCTTCTGAATGCTTGACACTGCAGTATTAATGTTCTTTTAATTTACATTTAGTTGGGTGTTTTTGTTTGTGGAGATATTAGAAGGGAGAATATAAATTTCCTAAAATTTGTAAAACCTTAAAAATTGAAGAACCCTTCACCTTCAAAAATGTCATCATGTGGGTGGTGCTATGCCCCCATATTTTTATGGATTTTTTTGAATATGAATATGTATAATTTGAATATGCTTTATACAAAACAGGACAAGTACTGTATCATTCAAGAGCCTATAGTCCCTTTAATGTGTACCTCTATTTGTATGCTTGTATCATTCTTGTACATGAAGCTATAAATATGAAGTGTAAGCCTGTTTATTAATCTAGAATTTCTAGTGAAAGCCATTAGTGATACCTAAGGGACTTTCTTGCCCAAAGCTAAAGGTAATGATCTGAAAATGGCTTTGTTTTTCCTGTAAACCCAAACTGCAGTTGATCCTACAAAGTTATGTGACCATGCTACCTGCTGTTGGGCTCCATTTTGAATTTGGTATTTTTCCATAGGATTGGGGAGACTTGAACAAAAGATTCCCACCTTGAGGAGATTTTATTTAAGGAAGGGGGAGCAAACAAGGATTGTCTTCAGCTGGCTTTTGAAAGTTGTCTCCTCATCTCAAGAGATACACAAGAACACCTTGAAAAAAAATAGAACTCTGATAGGAGGGATGAAGGAGCATTGCTGGGACCAGGTTGGAAAAAAGTTCAGCTCTGGCTTGTGAAAAATTGCATCTGAGATAAGAACTAGGATGAGAAATATGATTTGTAACAACTTTGCTTAATGTATTAGGCTTAGGTGGCACATTTTGCTTTTTTTCCCCTGAGTAATTTACTTTGATCTGTCTGTTTTCACTTGCAATCACTTAAATACTACTTTTTTATATTTAATCAAACACTTTTGTTTATTATCAAACACAGTGTAAATAACTGCCTGGGGGGTTATTTACCACTGTGCATATCTCTCACTGATAAAGGAGGTGAACATCTTTGTGAGCTTGCTCTCTGTAAAACTTTTACAGAGTAAGATGGATTTATTTGGGGTTTTGGTTCTATGTGGGGGCTCTGCTCCTGAGTGTTGACAAGTCCCTCTAACTGACCCCTCCTTGAGCTGAGCGGTTATCAGCATTTGTGTTACTCTGCTGGGGGGCTGTTACGCAACTCTTTGCTTTTGCTTAGAGAGACCAGAGCATCTGGCCCAGCAGGCTAGGGTGGCGCGGGGGGGGGAGAGGTGGGCTGAGTGGTATGATCAGCACATCAGGTGACAGTCTCAAGGGGATCTCTGGGATCGAACCTATCACAATGTGGAACCATCTTGGCTCCCTACTCATGGGTCATCCAGGCCTATAGGCTGAAATCTCTAGGGGGGGGGGAGTGTTAGCCCTGGGGGAGGTTGGTGGCTGCCCCCATGGCCCAGCCCTACCCCTGGCCTCACTCCTAGGGGAATCAGCTCCGACCTTCCCCTGGCCGGCTGGAGTAAGGAGGAGGGAGGTTGGGGCAACGTGCTGCTTCTGCCTTCCCCTGGCCAGCCGGGACTTGGAGGGAGGGGAGGCTGGGCAATGCACCACTCTAGCCTCACGCTTATGTGGAGGACCATAGGGGATGTGTGCATTCACACCCTTCACACCCCCACTGCGTACAGGCCTGTCATCAGCAGATTTGAAATTCTTTAAAACCACAGCAACATCTTCTACCATTTGAGACAACAGAGTAAAAGACGCCTGAATTGTTTAAGTGTGAAATTAAAAGCAATTGAAAAGAGAGTGTTAAAATGCAATTTCTTGGGCAACCTTAACTATAGGCATCACCACCTGCATCATCTACAATATAATGTATCTCTTTTTCCTTTAAAATGTTTTCCTCTCTTCTCTCACCTTCAAAATCCTTTCTTAAACAGAACATGAATGTTGTGGTGTTCAACTCTGAATCAAATTTCCAAAACAGTGAGGCTTGAGTAGTTTCAAATTAGGCAAAAGGAGTTAATTTAATTTATGAATTTATACCTCATTTGTTCCCATGGTGTCTATTAACCCATTCCTAGTTTTCTGAACTATTCATGCAGCTTTCTCCCAAATTATGCTCATTAGTATTGAGGTCGGGCTCAATCCATCAAGGTGCTCAGTACTTCCTATAAGGAGCTGAGTATTAGCACATTGCAGGAGTTGCTGATCTTCTCATAGGTTCAGGTTTGTGTGGGGTAAACGAGAACATATTTCTCTGATGAAAAAAGATGTAGTGACAAAAGAAATTAACTTTTAAACAAACTCCTGGAGACAGGCTAAGATAATGTTGTTTTTAAAACACAGTCATTTTAAAAGGCTCAGAGGAAGAACAACATATTTAAAAATCAAAACCTACAAAACTTTGAAGAAAAATTCTTTGGGGATGGCAGATGGAATATACTATACAGCTTTACTGCTTGTAATTCAAATCAAGAGTGTATGTGATGAATCTATAAAAAATGCTCCAGGAATGCTTATGGAAATCATCATTCATCCTGTGATGATCTGCAGGGGGCAAAAAATAAGGAAAGAAACAAAGGCCCCAATTCCACAAAAGTTGCTCCATGTGGGCAGACTCTTCACCCCCACTGAGCCCAGTTAATGCCAGCAATTAGCAAGATAGCATCCTGAGGGTATGTCTACACAGCAAAGTTATTTCGAAATAACAGCCGTTATTTCAAAATAACTTTACTAGCGTCTATACAACCAAACCGCTTATTTTGAATTTGGGTAAACCTCAACACCAAATTCGAAATAGCTATTTTGAAATAAGTGCTGTGTAGACACTTATATCGAAATAGGGGGCCTCCAGCCTTCCCAGGGTGCCCTGGTGGCCACTCCAGCCTCAACCAAGAACACTCCTCTCCCTCTCCCTCTCCCCTTCCCGGAGCCCTTAAAGGGGTTGATTTTGGCCACAGTGCCTGTGCCAGCTCCAAGCCTGCCAGCCCAGAGCCAGAAGTCACTGCCCCTGATCCAGTGGCCCCAAAACATGAGCGAGCAAGCCACTGGCAGCCAGCCCTCCACCGCTCCCCAGAAGCAGTCTGCCAGCTCCTAGGAGCCTGCCAGGGCCCAGGAGAAGGTGGGCGCCTTCCTGGTCCAGGGTGGAGATCATGGACCTTATTCAGGTTTGGGGGGGATGCCCCCAACGTCCATCATCTCCGCACTAGACGGAGGAATGCGGCTGTCTATGGCAGGATAACTGCCAGCCTGGCCACCAAAGGCCACATGCAAACTCAGGAGCAGGTTTCCATGAAAATCAAGTTGGTCCGGCAAGACTCCCACCCCGAGCCCTGAGCTTCCCCTCCCCGTTCTTCCCCTTGCTTCCCCCTTCCAGCTCCCTCCTCCCAGGTTTCCCCCTCCTCTCTCCCACCCTCTCTCTTCTCCTCTCCTGCCTCCTTTCCCTAGTCTCACCAGAGTTTCATTCCCCCTCTCCCCCGGTTTTGTTAAATAAAGAGAGTTTGTGTTCATGAAAATACATGTATTTTATTTTACATCAGGAAGGGGGGTTAGGGAGGGGTAAGTGGAAGGACGTGAGGGAGGAATGAGGTACAAGTCCCCAGTGGGGCAGACCAGGGAGGCTCTTAGTGCTCCTCAGGGTGGAAGCTCTCTCGCAGGACCTCCTGGATACTGATAGCCCCCCGATGGACCTCCCAGATGGCAGCCTGCAGAAAGTGCAGCCAGGCTCACAGCAATGCATCCACGAGAAGCACCAGAGTGCCCAGGGGCAGGTCTGTCTCCATGTTGCAGAGTGCTGTGGTGTCCCGAGTGAGGGCAACCAGAGCACGCAGAGACAAAATGCTTTGCTGTCCCTCATTGAGGTAGGCAAGCAAGCAGGGAAACCTGAGAACTGGCTGTCCGGGGGAGGGGAGCCCCTTTAAGCACAGGCCTCAGATAGACTCAGGCAGCAGCCACACAAAGTAACTCCTGACCTGATGCCCTGCTGGACCTGGTTCTGGCTGGCCTTAAATGTTATTCAGCGTCCACTCAGTGTGGATGTGCTATTTCAAAATAGCAAAACGCTATTTCGAAATGCATTTTGTGTGTAGACGCATTATTTCAAAATAAGATATTTCGAAATAACACTGTAGTGTAGACATACCCTGGGAGTGAAATGCTGGTGAGAGTGACATGGGGGATGACAACCCAGAAGCCCAAGAACTGGGTGTTAGGCTTAGTCTACACTTAAAACTTTTATCATAGTTATGTCAGGCTTGGAATGTGATTATTTTATCAGCATAGTTGCATAGACTCTACAGCAAGGGAGACCACATCAGTGCCCTATCTATGTAAACAGACTAGCCCTGCAAGTTGCTAAACTAGACTACTGATTTGTGGGCAGCTTGATGCCTACACAGCACCCGTGTGTGGATTTTGACCATTTTAATAATAATAATAATGTATCAACTTACATTATCAAAATCTAGCAGCTGTAGAAAACAAAAGCATTACCTTTTTCTTCTCCGTGTGTTTTATAGAAGTCATTAACATCAAATGCCTAGGTCAAATTTAAACCATTTTGACATGAAAATTACCTTTTGAATGACATTATATATGTAGTTGAATGGTCATCTTCTAGGACTTTGGTCCTGCAAGTGCCTCTGCAGCTACAGACTCCTTTGCCCAAATGGTCAATGGAGCTCATTAAGGGTGCACGAATCACCCACATAGAGGTACTTGCCTGATTGGGCCTAACAGTGTATTAGGAGTTTGTGGCTGATTTCTAAGGGTGCATCTACACTGCATCTGGAGCTCGAAATAAACTATGCAATTTGAGCTAAGCAACTTGTGTTGCTTATTTTGAGTTAATTTCGAAATAGAGCGCTATTCTGAAACATTCCTTACTCCTCATGGAATGATGTTTACAGGGACGTCGGAATAGTGAGCCTGTTATATTTCGAAATAACGAGCTTGCTCAAAAGACATGGAATAGCTATAATAGCTCCGCAGTGTAGACATAGCCTAATACATTCAAAGGCCCAGACATTCAGCTGGTGTAAACTGGTGCAACTCCCTGGACACCAGTTTACACTAGCTGAGGATTTAGTGCCTTTGAATGCCTAATTTTACATACATGACATTTGCTGAAAAAAAAGTTTGACCTCTCTGATCATTGTAACGTTCAAACTGCTTCTTTATTCTTTTTTTTTAAAGGGCCTAACTAGCCAACTCATTGCTACAGGAAAAGAGACATCAAGAGAAAAAGACTTCCAATGAAAGGGATTTTATTTAATTTTTCTCTTGTGTGAAAGAATGCATTGTTCCACCTCCAGAGTTTATTGCTGGCTGTGGAGAAAGCAGCAAATGAACGAGTAAAGGCAAAGTAGATGAATGCGTATTGAACAGAGGTTTTCACCAAGGCAAGAACTGGCCAGATAAGAAATAAATTGATTTGCTTCAGAAGACTGATGTTATATTTTAATATTCCAGTGGTGCCCACTTTATCTGGATGCCTTTCAGTACTGTTTGTACTTTGTTTTTATCTCAAATTGGGCCTTTCAACAGACTTTGTAAAACCTGCAGGGCAACAGTTGATTGTCAGCTGTGATTATGTTTAATTAAGAGAAATAGGGAACTTTCCAAGCCTCTCTTCCCCTCCCCCACCAAGTCTTAACTCATCCAGTATTTTTTGTTTTTGTTTTGTTTTCTTGAGTCTTTTGGGAGGTAAAAAGGAAAATATAATATCATTATTTGCATCACTATGTTCTGAGTCACACTATACTATCATATGCTTTGCATGAGCTATTAAAATGACTAGACATAAATGAAAAAAGGATACAATACCAGATAGTTAAAAAAATTGACTTCCATCCCACTTGGGCTATTATACAGGAATATTTCCCTAATATAGAGAGAGTAAACTGATTCTCCTTCTTCATAAATCTAAATACAAATACAGAAGTAAAGAAATGTAGTTCGACAAATAAGGTGAATTTGTACTATTTCTACTAGGAGTTTGAGTACAAAGCTTGTCTACATAGGGACGTTTACTGCCATAATGATACTGGTATAATTATACCACTGTCACTACAGTAGTGGTATAATTATAGAAGTACTATGATCAGGGCTCGCCGAACCGCGGCGAGCCCCGCTCGCAGGCCGTGCTGTCTGGCTATCTGTGCACGCACAGATCGTTCTGAGCATGCGCAGATCGCCCGAACCCGGCTCTTCTGGGTTACAATCTACTCGCCATGGGCGAGTAGATTGTATAATTTGTCGAGCCCTGACTATGATACACATCTAGCTCTGCTGGTAAATATCCACATGTAGACTAGCTCAAGTGCAAGTGTCTCCAACTGATAGCTATAAAGCTCTGAGCCAAAGCCCTTTCATGTCAGTGGGAGTCCATCCATTGATTTCAATAGACTTTGGACTGGGACTGATCCCCTGTTTAGTGTCTGTGTTAATTTTTTATTGTACTTTACGCATTAAGGTGTGTCTGAATAGACAGCTGGCAGGTGTGTCTGAATAGACAGACTAGTTATATATTGGATGTAAGTTGTTCACAAAACTAATGTAAGTGAATATAAGTAGCCAAATATTGTAATTGATACTGATTTGGCATGTAGATTTCATATGACAGCATGTATAAGTAGTGTAATAGCTGAACTACATGCTCAGTCATGGTAACTGCAAGCATACTGTGATAGACCTCCGGCCTCCTTTTCTTTAATATCTGTCTCCCAAAGTCCACAAGAAGTATGTGGGCAGAACTTTGCCCTTACATGTTAATCATTAATAAATGTTTGAAGAATCAATTGCTATGCAATATCCATACATATTTATTAATACATTAAGGGTCTGCTCTTGCTCTACTGAAGTCAATCACGGCATTTCCCATTCACTTCAGTGGTGCAAGATTGGGCCCTAACCATGTAAATGGAAAACTTAATTTAAAGCATTACAACCTATTTTATTTTCTAAGTGCAAAGCATATAGAATAAATTTAAAAAAAATCTTTGCCCTTTATTAGCAATGTACTGGAACTTTAGTGTTGAGCTGACATGGTAAGGTACTAACTGGAGATGACAAATTAGCAATGCTGTTTAATGGTTCAGTATCAGATTTATCACAATATTTATACATTGTTGCCCGGCAAAACCTTTCTGGAGATTCTGAACTTGAGTCATCTCTCATGCTGATGTAAAACAGGAGTAACTTCATTGGAGTCAATAGAGTTATACTGACATAAAAATGGTGTGAAAGCAAATCAGACCCAGGGGATTTCATTTGCAGCTTTTGAATAAATAAGCTTGGGAAATGCTTGCACTGCCATATTTCCTTCAAATATCAAAATAACACATATGGCAGGTGCATGACATCAATTAAAGTGCAACAAAGAGATCTGAGTTTGGGTGCAGACTGTGACAAACAGACTCATTTTCTATTTCTTTTCCATTGTGCATATCCCTTCTATCTCATTTGGCAGCTGTGATCATTATATCATATTTCTGGCTCAGAGATCAGAAGGGTATCTCCATGTGGAGGTCAGCTCCCATTGCTCTTCCATCCAGAGAGCTGAATATGTAGCACTTGCTTATCTAGAATAAGATAATTTCCACAATTTTATTATAAAATGTCATAAAATGGACCACACAGCTGTAAAACATTTGCCTTAAGAGACAGAAGGCTCAGTACTCAACACTGTGGTACCAGTTTTATACTGGTATATCAACTCTGATTCAGGAATGTTATAGTGGTGTAACACTGGTGTCACGTAGTCGAGAAAGAACACCAATATTTACTTTTCAGACCTGATTCTCTTCTCACACCAGTTGTAGGCTATGCAATTCCAATGACTTTAGTGCAGTTACTCCTGATTTACACCAGTGTAAGGGAATTTCACATGTTGCAAAACCAGACAATTTTAACAGGGTTTCCGATGAGCAGGTTAATACAATTCTAGTGACAACTGTGAGGAACCAGACACAATTCAATATATTGAAAATAACCAATTTCAATGTAATGTTCAAAATACAGTTTATATATTTCTAGCCCAAGCATCTTCAGTAAGATGGACCTAGGTTTGGAAATTCTTATCAATATCCTGAGAGGGGGAAAAAAATGTGTTTTACAATCTCCTTTTAAAAACACAAACCTGAACTTCTGAAAGCTAGGAAATTCAAAGTTAAAAGACTGCCCCCCTCCCCAGTAGGAAGGTTCACAGTGGGGCACAATGTTTTTTTGGTTGACTTTTCTTTCTATATATTTTCACTAAAGTCTTTTACCCTATCTTATTAATAAACACATTGGGCCAGAACCAGATCTTAGTTAAAGATATAAATGCATAGTAAATTCAGTGTAGTCAGTGGATTCACTCCAGGTTTACATTAGCAAGAAAAGCATATGGTCCACTGACTTTACAGAAGGCCAGATTGTGATGCCCTTATACAAACTGAGAAGTATCTTACTTTGTGCAAAGGCCTATTGAAATCAATTGGACTACCTGCAAATTTAGGTACTACTCAATGTAATGAAGAGTATTTCAGTCTGGCCTAGAATTTGACACTTAATTTTTTTTTCATTTATTGGAGTTGCCCAAGTAAACATGGTGTCTGGAATACCACAGTAATTCTCCATCCTTAGAACAGGAAAGGATTGCAGTAGTTTCTATATCCTGTGTAGGAAATGAGAATTGATGTTGACTGGCCCTCAGTCTTCTCTACACTGGAATAAGTCAGGAGCAATGTCATTGAAGTAAGAGGTGTTACACCTGTGACAAAGAGAAATTAGGTCTTTTAATAGCAACTACCTCTTCTTTTCTAGAGAGGTGTTGAACTGATATGGTCCTGAGGTGAATTAGAATAATTCTGACTCAGACACCAAAATCTAGCTTGTCTCCAACAGATAAAATATGTATTTGACAGGCTGGGAACTTTTCCTGCCTTCTCACAAATAAATCTCAGCTGAAGGCTGCTAAGGAAATCTGACAACACTATTTCATTTACCACATTATATGGGGAAAAACTCCTGCCTTTTGCTGATAAATTCAACAATTAGAATTTGCCACAAAGGACTAAATTAGTACTTTGGATTAAATTATACCCCTTTTACATCAGTCCAGTTCCAATTACAGTCTCATTACAAAAGTCCAAGGTTTGTATTTTTTATAAATAAAAGTTATATTGTATGACTATGTCTGTGTGAGGCAATATTACAGGTCTGCAGAATACCATGGCAGCTTTCAGATGCTGGACTGGACGTAAGAATTTCAACCCCCCTGGACAATACTATAAGAATACGTCAACACATAGCTTGAACACTGAGGACATTTATCTCACTGCTTCATTGTAGCTGTACAGATGTCAGAATTCTTTCCCCCCAGCAGCTCTCTGAGGCAAGTAATAATTTAAGGGCTTGAAAATGAAATCAGGCTGGTACTCTGAACACCAATGAAAGCAATGCCTGGGTCAGAGTGACAACAGGCAGCAAACTCCTTTCTTCTGATTATAATTTGAGTATCTTTAGTGTTCCTCAATCATTTTTTTAATGAAAATCAGTTTTTAACTGAACATAACCCACATTTGTTGAGGTTGTGTATTTTGAAACAGAATTCCCTTTTGCTCTTTGTCTTATGACTAGCTGCTTTTTATTTATTCATCATACATTATATAAGGCCACATTTTCCAAACCATCTTAAACTGCCTTCATCATGACTCTAAATGTCTCTCGGTGTAAAACCTTTATTTGTTGACATTAGTGGACATATATACTTTCAAAATATATTAACAATGCATGCAACTATGTGTACACAAATATGTATTTTGATCATTTCTCTCCAGTCTACCCTTCACAGGTTGTTTGTTTTCCTAGATTGCAATCTCTTCTGGGCAAGAACTGTATTTTCCTTTGTGTAAGGAGGTGGGTGGGTGGATATTCCAATTTTTAGCATTACCAAAATACAAAAAAATAATGCTCATAGCATTTTTAATTGTATGCTATTATCTATTTTACATGAGCAATGTTTGTGTGTGCAAATCTTATGAACATGGCTTAGGAACTGGTTTTTAAAACTTAAGCTTTGCCTACACTAGCACTTGTGTTAATAAAACTTTTGTTGGCTATAGGACTGAAAAAACGCCCCAAAACAAAAAACTAAACCACTTGCCAGACCCACAAAAAAATGTTACCTACCAAAGCGCTGCTGTGGACATCGCTATGTCTACAGGAGATGAGATGCTTTCCTGCAGACATAGCTACCGCCGTTCACAAGAGGTGATTTAATTATGCCGGCAGAAGAGCTCTCTCCCACCAGCATAGAGAGTGACTACATGGAGACTTTACAGTGGCACAGCAGCAATGGTTCAGCTGTGCCACTGGAAGGTCTATAATATAGATAAACCCTGTAATGTCTTAACACACCACTTTCTGTAGTTTTCACCAGTCTCTGTTTGCTTTCTTGTGTTATTTAATTTTGGAAAGCATTTTAGGACAAAATGTATCTGAGTTGCTCTATTGGGGGTGTTGATGACAGCACTTAGAATTTTGCAGGATTACGCCACAGAGGCGGGCCCTGATCCTTACATCACTCATTTTGCTTAATGTTAAACACAAGGACATTAGCCAAATCTTGGCCTTTTGTTGCAGTGCATTGAACTGGAACTGTCAAATCTATTTGTCTTATTGTTTTCCCCTTCAATGTTACCATACCCTGTGTGCTTTTCAGAAGGTATGTTTTGCTTGGGTTATTTTAGCAAGAGTATCATAAATAGAAGCAATTAAGAGCTGGAGCCTACCATGCCATGCCAGCACTAGGTAAATTTAAACTTTGGCTGACCTTTGGTTAAGGCTAATAATTAAGTTCTTTTGTTAACTGTAACATTTACAATACCTCACGGAATCATTGTTAAAACTTAAGTGCTGCTTAGTGTTTTAAAATGTGATGAGCCTCCATGGAGTTATGAGACTTACACACATTTTTGCATCAGTATATTTTAAGAGCAAGTACAGTATCGCTTTTTTCCGAGTCAGAAGTGAATGAAAAAAAAGTCATTCCCCTCTCTCTCTCTAACTATAGTATTGCATATTATTCTAGCCAAGGGCTATGCCATGAGAAACAAGATAGGTACATGCATTCAATACTCTAGTTCAGTGGTTCTCAAACTTTTTGGCCCACGGCCCACACTGCTCAACACAAATCTTTCCGCGGACCACCAGCCAACCACCCACCCATGATGACAAAATGGGTGCAGGAGTGAGTTGGGAGATTGGGCGCAGGACCGGGCTGAGGGTAGGGGCTGTGGCCTAGAGGTTAGAGCAGGCTGGCAGTGGGGGTCTGGCAGCAAGGAAAGCCTCCAGGTGAGCGGTTTCCTGCACTGCCATTTCCTCAGCGCGGAGGAATGGGGAGTGGCAGTGTGTGCAGCTGCTTCCGCCTCCTGCAAGCTGGATATGGCCTGTGAGGCTCAGGGTTTCCCCTGCCCCCGCACCCCCCTGCCCTGCACACAGTGGGAAGCCAGCCTTACAGAAGGGGAGTGGGCATGCGGGGCTGGAGCACCAGTAGGGGCTACCTGCTGTGGGGAGGAAGGGCGAGCCTGAGGCCCACCTGCAAGATGGTCTCCACTGAACACACTTTGAGAACCACTGCTTTAGGTTTATTCATATACAGAAATTCTAAGGTTCAGATGAAGTATTTTAAAACTTACATTAAGAGCGCATTGTAATTAAACCAAAGCTGATACTTTGCTATATGAGGCTACGTCTAGACTGCTGCTTTTTATCGGAAAAAGGTACGCAAATTGCGCTCCACAATTTGTGTACCTTTTTCCGATAGTTTTGTTGGAAGAGGTTTTTCCAAAATTTGGCCCGTCTATACTCCTCTTTCGGAAGAGCCCTTCTTCCTCATGGAACGAGGAAGACAGAGCTTCTGAAAGAGTGCGTCTGCTCATCTGTAAAAAATATTGGAAGAGCAGACACGTTCCCTGGATGCGGTGGAGTTTTTCCGGGATACTGGAGGTATCCCGGAAAAACTCCATACTTTAGACATAGCCTGTCATGTAACAGGTACTGAGTATAAACAGATTTGGCTTATACTTTATTTAGTTCTTTATCATGGCAGAACATTAAAAAAAATCTTGTGTAATGACTGGACCTTGTCAGAGAAACTTCACGCCATATTCTGTTAGAATAAGCAGCTCTCTCAAAACTGAAAAGCTTTGTGAAATTGGATCAATTTCACTGGTCTGTCATTTTAAAAAAAAAGCTGGAAGAAAGTTCTAATAATGTTGAAGAATCCCATTTTAACATTTTTAAAATGAAATGTTTTGATTTTTCATTCTGAAATCTTTTTTTTTGTCTAGTTTGTATTATATATTTTAGCAAATGATTTCCTCCACCTTTTTCCTTTGCAGAGAATTTCAAAAATTTTTGTGTTTCAGTCCACTTTGTAATGAAGTTAACTTTAAAAAACTCTACACCCTTGACAAATTGGAATTTTCACCTTTCACCCAGCTCTAGTAATAACAGCTTCAACAGAGACATTTGGAGAAGATGGTGGATTGGAACCATCTGTAGCCTCATCAGAAGTGAAAGAAGCCCCATTGTCAAACATCTAAAATCCAGATGTACAGAGCACTAGAAAACACCTCGTAGAGAACAATACAGCTAATCTCGCTCCCTTACCTCTTAGTTTTCTGGTTCTGTGATACTACACTCGTTGTTAAACCAACTGCAATGATGCTTTGAGTGCTCTGCATTGATTCCCAGTCATATAGTTAGAAACAATAAAGTGCATTTTATTACTCATGATCAGACCACTGACTGGCACTGATAGGTGGGATATGATCTGAGACTTTTAGAGACTGATTTCTGAGTCTTCCCCTGAGGCCACTGTGCAATTTAGAAGCTAACTACTGGAGTAAGAAGAATATATATAGTATTTTGCTTTTAGTTTTGCCTTACTGTGGCCAGGTAGGATGGCATGTTCCATCAAGGAAAGAATGAAGGCGTCTAAAGACTTAATCTAAATCAAATGCTGAAATCACTGCAGGGCGAATAAAATAGCCAGACCAAAGCTTCAAATCTTGTTTCTGTGCTCCAGTCACTTCTGAAGGAGGAGACGGGGTGGAGAAGGGGTGTGGAAAAGAAAGGTGGAGGTGGGTGAGTGATAAAAATCATATTACACTGTTCTTGGTCCACAGACTGCTTTTTTAATCCAGGATTTTTGGCATATTATCAATCAGTATGCTATAAAAATGGATATTTATTACACCAGTTTACTGTTGGAGGTTAGAGAACAGAGGAAATTAATCAGGGTTTAACTTCTCAGATTATTTCCCAGAGCCCCCCCTCTCCCATTCCAACAGGCTATAAAAACTCCAGGGAGGGGGGAAGGGAAGGCTTGGGGCTCCAGATTTCAGCAGCTAGACTTCAGGATGGAACTTGGGGCTTTTGCCCAATGGCAGTGAGTGGGATGGGGCTAAGGGATTCTGCCCTTTGGGGTGGCAAAGCTCTAGGCTTCAGCTGTGGGGTAGGGGTGGGGGCCTGAGGGCTTTAGCCCTGGGGTGCACCAGGGCTTTGGGCTTCTGCCCTGTGTGTTTGAGAATATTTAGCCAAGCTCTGCTCCAGAGAACTCTGGCCAGATTTAAGCCCTGTGTGTCCCTGTGTGTAATGCATAAACAACATATGCAGGGTTGCTCATGAGATTTCAAGAATTCATTAAGCTCTGTCAAATTACGAGAATGCTTTCAGTGTTCATGCCATGGAGATTTAGAATAGTAAAGGGAAACCTTCCATCCTTGGGCCTGGAAGTCTGGCTGGCAGTTTCGTGTTTGTAAGCACCACCCTGGTTAGTATCTCAAGACAAATCCTATTAGATTCAGCACTTCTTGGGAAAATATTTCTCTTTTAAAAAGGGCTCAGTTGTAGCTTAGATGTACAGCACCATGTCTGGGATAGCCTCCCTGAATGGCAATGCCTGTTCTTAAGGGGCATAAGCTCCTTGTTCTACCTCTTAAGACAGTATACAGTATGATCAACTCTGTGTGGGGCTCTGCTGGTTGCTATGGAGATGGTGGATGAGACATTGGTCCCACCTCCTCTCTGTCTCTCCTCACCCCTGTTGAAGTGGCTCCGGGCACTACCCAGAAGCAGAACTTGTACACACGTGAGCACAAGGACTGCCATTGCTGCTGATTCCTGCCTGGGAGTACCAGGAGATGGGGAAGGGCAGAGGGACTGTCTAATCTGTCTTTTGGTCTATGTTCTTGGACTGTGCCCATCACTGTGATACCTCAGTACACGAGAAATATAAGACTCCTTACATATCTTCCCCACCCCTTGCATATCTCTATAGGGGCAATCCATAATCTGGCCCTGTGTATCTATTTTCCTCTCTTTTCCCACCTCTGCCCATCCATTATTCTGTCCAGTGAGGCTGGACTTCCTTTTGCAACCCTTTTGAAAGTTGTAAGGAGGCACTAAACATTGCCATCTGTCACCTTGCACAGGTGTACTTCTTTGCTGAGTCATCTGACAAGGCGAGACACAGCAGCAAGAGGGACTAGCAGTTACACTGGGAGAGAAATAGACCTAGACATACACAGTTTATAAAACATGTAATACAGAAGTGTTGTTTAGGGTTCTCCAAGGGCATACAGCTTGAAATAACCCAGTGAAATTGAGCAAGGGCAATCCATTAAGAAAGGTTTTCTAACTGTTTGATCTGTTAGACTTTGTCACAGATTGCCAAAGAAATGGTGGAAGCCCTTTTTTTTACTTTAAAAATGACTTGACAAGCACCAGTGAATATATTTCAGGAAATAATTCTCGTCTGATAGGGGAGTGAATGCTGTGCTAATATATCTGCTCTGCCTTTATTTTCTGAGAATCATATTTCATCAATCAGCATCCAGTGTAAAGGAGAGGAATTTTGGGGACAAATTGGTGCAATTTTACAGATGGGATTGTTTTCAGCTATTACTTCATATCTGCCAAGGATCATTTGCACAAAGCTTTTAACTCACAGAATACTGGCATTTTCCAGGCTGCAAATCCAAATTGATACTAAGCAAAAATTGCCTACACTTTAAGGGCTCTTTTCAGAAGACATGAGATGGCCCATTTTCAGAAGGGAGGGACTCAGGTTTGTATGAAGACATTGTGTACAGTGCGGAACTACCAGCCCCAAACATTCAAAAATCATCAGTTACACCTCCCAAAAATTCATGAGATGGGCTTGAAATTTGCTAGGTTTGGAAAAAAAATTAAATTCTTTTAGTTTGCTTTATGATTTTAAGCCTTTAGCCTTCACATTTTCAGGCTTTTGTCCACAATCACGATGGCTATAAAGTTTCCATAAAGAAAAAAAAAAAAAAAAGAGAGAGAGAGAAGGAAAGGAAAGAAAATTGAAATACTTACATAATCACATAACTAGGAACTGTGGCTTTAAGAAAACCACCAAGTATGATGAGACTTACATTAAAATTGTGAGAGGTAGCAACATTGCAAGCAGAAGTCGTGGATGTGCAATTCAGGTATCTATATGTACAAAAGGTTATTTAGAGGCCAAACTAGTCACTGGTACATGAATTTACATGACCTGCACATGCAATCTGAGCTGCAATATTGCTCATGGCCCTCTCATCTCTGCTATGTTCCCAAATTCTTAACCTGTGGAGCTGCAGTGGGAGCAGAGGTGTGGTGGAAAACAGGAGTAGATGCAGGCTACTGAATTGACTGAGATGTAGTGCAGAGAGGGCCCAGAATTGGGAGCTGAGAATATGGAAGGGCACAGATTAATTGACATTTGTATTTTGGGGTCACTGATCCCCACCAAAGAAAAGGAGCTAGAAGTCCCTCTGCCCAACCTTAGCCCTAAATTTATAGACATTTATTTACTTTTAAACATCCTTGTTTGTTCTCCAAAATGGTGGTTAGGAACAATACTGCAAGGGATTCAAAATCCAGATCCCAACCCAAATTTTGCCAGTGAAGCCTTTCTTTAGTTTCTTTCTTCCTTTCTTTTTTTTGGCTAGCATCCTCCCATGCTTATCCGCAAGGCACCACAGTGAGCTGAAAGACTGTAGAAAGCTGTCAGGGTTGTCTCTACCTAAGTGGATAGGACAACCATTTGAGCCAACATCAAGAGAATGTTTGCTGGTTTGTTAACATGAAATACCAGGCTGACAGGTAGTACTACATATTTTGAGACCATGGCAGCCAAGGATAAATGGGGTCTAGCTATTTATAATCTCCAGTATCAGTAATTTCCAGAAATCCCAGACTGGTTTATACTCAAAGAATATGCAAATTAAACAGCCTGCACTTTATTTATGAGATATTTCTCTGATATAGTATATAATTCTTCAATTATAGGGTGATACAGGGGACAAAAAAAGCAGGCCAGAAAGTAAGTCAAGACATCTGGGTTAGCAGGTTGAAAATGACTCCTGCCCTAGCCTGCTACCAGACTGCATTCCAGTGGAGCTTTTCCAGTCTCAAAGAGGTATATTTCCTAAGTCTTGTGTAAGTCCCAACCCCTGTGCAGTTGCTCTTCTATTCATGTTAAGCAATTACATACACCCAACGTTTTTTAGTCTCACTTGTTTACCTTTTTCAGATTGACTCCATTCCAGTTCTGAACTAGCCTGGATACAAGAGGAACTTGCCTCGCTAGACTTTTTAATAAACAATCTCCCTTATTAAATAGAATGGAAGAAATGATGAGATTATATAGGGAACCTCGCCACAGAGGACAAACAGACCAACAGCATAATTAAGATCTTGTGTTTATAATCTCACCTCAGGACCTTTTCTCTAGCAGAATCTAGCAGAAGGTCCTCCTATCTCTTACACTCCTGGAATAAAGTGAGTTCCCTATGCAAAAAGAAAACTAAGTACCCTTTAAACCTGCCTCTCCTGATGGACCATATGAAACTTATTGAGGGTGATCGTGCATAATATTTTGGGCTCTGATTCTACAAATACTTAAGAATTTACTTAATTTTAAGAGTATGAGTTGTTGAGCATATTTGTGTATATTTGCAGAGTTAGGGTTTTAGTACATGTTCTTTCTGTAGAGGCTCACTCCAAGTCTCATTATCAATTAGGGATCAGTGAATAAAAGAAGAACCAATCTGGCCCTGTATCAGAATTGGAGCCAAACTTTTTTGAGATTTGAAAATTGGACTGAGGCTTTGGTTTTGTTTATTTTAATTTTCTTTACCACATATTGGTCCCAGGCACAGGAACTGGTAGAACTGCAATATTAGGAAAGAGGCTATTTTAGCTGTGTTTCCAACCTAGCTGAAATCAAGAAGCATTAAAAATCTTAAGGAAATGCTTTCCAGGAAGCGTCTCTATCCTTAAAGATCCTTAAACCTCTGACGTTTTGATATAGTACATGAGCTCTACAGTTTAGATCTGAATCAAGATCCAAACTTTTCTGGTTGGTACAGGAATATAGTTCTATCCCTTTAAACAATTTGAGAGGCCTCTTGTGGTACTCACTGTGTTCTATGAAGTAGAAGCCACCTGAAACCAGCCAGAGTAGCAATATATATGTAACTAGGCTTGGCCTCTTTGTGTAAATTTAATAGACCTGATTATTTGGTACCCAGCTGTGCCCATGTAATTTCTTCATATTGTACACTTGTGTAAAGAGTAACAGACACAAAATTTTCCCAAGTGAAAATTTTAGGATCTAGTATTTGCATTTCAGCTCCTTAGGTAATGGTGCTAGCCTTGAAGTTTGGCTCCAAATCTAAACTATCCTAAACCAAAGTTGCAGTGTTTGAACCTTGGGTTTTGGTTTAGCTCATTCTATAGGTTAGGCAGGAGGTCACTGAATTCTGTAGTATAAATAGCTGGTGAAATTCCTGATTGTGGAATTCTGTTTTATAAAGATGGTGCAAAAAGTAATTTGGCCAATTCAAGTTTCCTTTGGCTAAGGACAGCTGACTACTCATGGACAATGTAGCTAATTGCACAGGCAATTTGCCAGCTCTTATTTTTATTTCCTGGGCTGTGGAAGCTAACAGTAAGACACACATACAACTCCCATATTTCTCCTTGGTGACAACATTACTTCCTTGTTAAAAGACTTGAAGATAATTTTTCTTTTTCAAAAATCAGGCCTAATTTCTTGGAATGCAGTATTTAAAAAAAATCATGGCTACTCTGACAATATTTTCTGATTAATCAATAAGAGTGTATGGTCAAGCCTCTTTAAAATAAATTATGACAGGTGCTTTTGACAGCACAAAGGCAGGTACTTTCTGACTATCTGCACCAGAGAGGAGCACTGTGGATATGACGCATCTCTCTAATATTGACACTGAGTAGAAATAATATTTATTAGATGCGTATATCCTACCTGAAATCCACTATCAATAATAAGTTCCAGTCTTGTGATGAATGTTATTTTGTAGTTGTTGTTGATGGATAAAAGTGAATTCCTCAAAAACAGCTTAATTTTTCCTGGCTGAATTTAAGATTTTTGCAGCACTGAAAGAACTGATGCTACAAAGATGGGCAAATTGACCCAGAAACAACTTAGTGACTCTCTACTATAAATTTCCTTCCTACCCATCTTTAAGATATATGAAATGAAACTTCCAGCTAAGTCAAAGTTAGTACACTTAGTACAGATTTTAGGGAGCCAGTCAGTTATGGAGGTTTTCCTGAGGAAGATGCAGCATCTTATTCATGAGAAGAGTTCTTGTTTAAAATTTGGCTATGGTAAATTATAGGGTACTTACACAAAGAGCTTGATTCTGATCTTAATCACTTCTGTACATCAGGAGAGTAACTCTACTAGAGCTATATCAGTGTAAGTAAATCAGAATCATATTCAGTGAGTTCACCAATTAGATGAAGGCCTCTAGTGTCTGGCTGGAACACCACCAGCAGTGCTGTTTTGTGAACCAAATTGTGACAGGTTTGGTTACAGAGGTTCCCTTGGGGTTGTTATTCAGTGTGCTGATCATACCACTGAGCCTGCCTAGCAGCCCCTTGGAGTGCCCCACCAACCTGTTTCACTGGGCCAGAAGTTTTGGTTTTCCCCAGCAAAGGCATAGAGTTGGGGTAACAGCCTCTGTCCCCTCCTCCCCCCCACCGAAGCATAGCAACACAGACACCGAACCAGCTCAGTTCTGGGCCCTGGTCTACACTCGGGAGTTATTTTGAAATAACTCCCCTTATTTCAAAATAACAAGCAGAGCGTCCACACTACCAAGCCCATTATTTTGAAATAACCGGCTCCTTATTTTGAAATAACTCCTGCTTTCCATGAGGAATAACGCTTATTTCAAAAAAGTTATTTAGAAATAGCGGTAGTGTAGATGCTGCTGCTATTTCAACAGAACTACTCCCCAGAGCAGTGTTTCCCAATTTTATTTGGCCATGGAAACCTTTTAAACTTGAAAGAATTTTGCGGAACTCCTAACAACAGTCATAAATGGAGCTGAAAAAGTAGACCACAAATAAGTAAGGATAATAATAAACAAATGCTAAATAAGGTCATGAGATCAACACAAATGAAAATTGTTTTCAATAAAATTCATAAATGCTTAAATATGAATTATTATTTTTTAAATAATAAAATGTTATTGTAATGGATTTTTCTCGAGGAACCCTTATTTTCACTTCGTGGAACCTGGGGTTCTGCGGAACACCATTTGGGAAATACTGCCCCAGAGTCATTCAAAGTAATTACTCCCCAGTGCTTCCTGGGGCTCCAAGTTGAGGTAGTGCATCCACATTAAGGGAGCAAGCCTCAGCCAAATTTTGAGTCTTCCCTGTAGTGTGGACACACTATTTCAAAATACTTATTTCGGGAGTTATTGTTTTGAAATAAGTTATTTTGAAATAATTTCCTAGAGTAATTTCTTCAGTTACAGGGACTTGTCAACATCCCAGAGCACAGCCTTCAAAAGGGACCAAATCCCTAATAAATCCATCTAACTCTGTGTAAAAGCTTTATACAGAGAAAGTTCATAAAGATGTTCACTCTGTTTGTTAATGAAAGAGAGATATGCACAGCTGTGGCTCTCCCTCCCCCCACCCAGATAACAATTATTTATACTGTGTCTGATAATAAAAAACACTTCTGTTTAGTAAGTATAAGAAGTAGGATTTAAGGGTATGTCTACTCTGCACACTTATTTCGGAATAAGCTATTTTGGAAAAAATACTCTGAAATAGCTTATTTTGAAATAGCGCGTCTACACTACAGGGAAGCCTCAAAATTAGTCTGAGGCAGGCTCCCCTAATGTGGATGCACTACCTTGATTTGGAGCCCCAGGAAGCACTAGGGAGTAATTACTTTGAATGGCCCTGGGGAGGAGCTATTTCAAAATAACAGCAGTGGAGCGTCCACACTACAGCTATTTTGAAATAACAGTTTCGGAAGACGCATTATTCCTCATGGAATGAGGTTTACAGATGTCGGAATAAGCTGTCCATTATTTTAAAATGTATTTCAAAATAACGGAATTGCTGTGTAGATGCTCGCACTGCTATTCCAGAATAACAGCCATTATTCTGAAATAACGCTGTTGTGTAGACGCACCCTAAGTGATTACAAGTGAAAACACAGAGACCAAAGTAAGTTACTAAGCCAAAATAAACAAAATATACCAATAAACCCTAATACACTAAGAGAGATTGTTACTATATATTTCTCACCCCACTGCTTGTTCCAGGTAAATTCCTTCAAGTCAGAGCTGATCTTTTCTCTGGCCTGGGTGTAACAACTTCTTGAGTATTCTTTAGGGTGGGGATGCAGCTTTCAAAATCCAGCTGAAAAGGATGTTGATTGCTTCCTATTCCTTAAACAGAATTTTCCCCAGGGCAGGAACCATTTAACAATCTGCATCCCCATTCCACGGTCAGGTGGTCTGGTCACATGTCTTTGTAAGAGTAACCACAGTTTGGGCTTAAAGGAAGAACAAAGCCAGTTAGTTACAGATAGTTACTTTGATCAGTGGGCCATTAAGTCCCTCAAGTACCACTAACAGCTTTCACTAGAAATTCTAGATTAATAAGCAGGTTTACACTTCATATTTCTAACTTCACTTATAACAATTACACATGCACGCAAATAAAATATCCATTTTCAGGGGATCACAGACCCTTGAATGATAGGTTATGTGACCTGTTTTGCATAAAGCATACTTGAATTATGCATATTTATGTTAAAACATATTTGCATAAAAATATGGGGCATAGCATCACATAAGTGTTTTCTATACAACTTTTTACAACTAAGATTCATTCTACAAAAAGAAAAAATTAGTACTTTTGGGACAGGAGTCCCTTTTGGAGTGATTTTTGATAGAAGGGCCTGATTCTTCTCTCACTTCTGTTGTGATTTCCTCAGAGACCCTCTTTACTCAGCATACCTAGAACACCTTGTCCAGTTCTGAGAGAATACTTCACCCAGTTCTCTGGGATTCCAAAACCTCATTTTTTTGACTCCAGATTTTGTCACTCAGATTCCTTTATTTGGCATGCAACATTGCTTTGCTGATTTGATCAGATTCAAGTGAAGGGGTGGATATGTGGCTGAGAACACATCCAAAGTTACACAGAAAACCTCTTCCTCACATCACATTGCATTTACTAGGCATTGCATCACACATTTTTGGCTTGGCTTGGTTACTTGGCAGAAACCAAACCTGTGCCACAGGTTTTGCCCATGCTTGACCTACTGTTTACTTCATCTCCACATTCCTAATTTATCGTTAATTGTTAGTAAATGGTTCCTTTGGTGTTCTCTGTCTTATCTTAGAAAACTCAGATATTCTATCGTTTTAGTCTACTGGCCTATTTACTTATATTATTTAACACAAACATTCTATTTGCAGCCTAATGATCTATTTAAATCCCTAATTCTATCCTTCAAGAAATTAGGCCTCCCTCTCTGTGTTAATTACTCCTGTCAGGCCAGGCTACAGAGTCATAAAGGTTGAAGAAGGAGAAGGATGAGGCCCCGAGATTACAAATCTGTACCCACTGAAGAAATTTAAATGTGGCTGCTGCATATGAGTTACAGCTGCATCCAAAAAGCACAGGTCTCCCAGAAATCTCTCTTTAATAATACTTCATTATTACATACTTTTGTAGTATAGGCATCTGGACAAATGGAATTAACACTAAACGTCATGACTAACCCTTCTACCCAATGTTCTTCCACATTGTCTGATCTTTTCTACAAACTCTAGACTAGTGAGACTCAAGCCTTTATAACCAAATTTCCTGGGATTCTATATTCCTGAGCTTTAGCATGTGTTTCAATTTGCTTGCTCTTCCTAATGTCATCAAATGGATGCAGGTACTCAACTAAGGATCTCCAAGGCAGGCTACGAAGACCATCTAAACCAAAAACAGGAAAGGACAATGCACACAACACCCTTCCTATATCACTACATTACAGATTCTTTCCCTCAGTATGGAGGGTTAATGTGCTATCCATACCAACCTTCAGCCATGAGGAATGGATGAAATTTCATTCCAGTTCTTCTGTGTCTCCCATTCCATGTGGTTCTGAGCCATTCCCTCACCAGACCACCCAAGAATGAGTCCCGGCCACACCACAACACTGTCATTGAGATCCAAACAAACAGTAAAGCATGGTTTAGGGGAAAAGAACAAGTTCTCTACTGAGCTCTAGCCTCCACACAGGAAAAAAAGACAGCACCATGCACTACAATTTAAGAGATCTCTACTCAATACAGTATTTAAAAAGTCTAAAAGTATGCTGCAGTTGCTCTGGCTGTGATGGGGAAGTAGCACCTTAAAGAAGCAAGACAAGAATCTCTCTCTCTCTCATCATCAAACTGTCTTGCTACAAGAAGTGGACATTAGTGAGGTTCTTTCTGTCCCTCACCTTCACCCTCATCCTCTGGGCATATATACCAGTGAAGGAGAGAAGGCACTGTTGTAGGAAAACTTGAATAAGGATGCGGGTTTTGCATTGAGCTGCCCATGCTGCAAACTCAGTAATTATTCTTATTTTATCCAGCAGTTAGTTCCATAGTCCAAATCCAGCTCCTATTAAACGTATGTGTTTGGTGTCATACAAGCCTTCCATTAATAGATCCAGTGGAATCTGGTTGTCTTGAGATCTCCTGCTTTTGGGGAAGTGGAGAATCTCAGGTAACAGAGACTAATTCCTTACAGATCTTTAAAATAGGATGGTGGCTTTTCACTGGATGCTTGAGTTCAGTAATTAGCCAGTGTTGAGAGCAACAGCTTGGTTGTCAATTACTTGTATTGTTTATCAAGCAGGCTGCAAAGTAGGTTTATATATTGTGACAGGGTCATTTCAGAAGGATATAAAAGAGTAATAGAAGGGAGGTATATTAGCTGCAGACTGAGTAAATCTCTGTTCCCAGGGTAAACTGACAAGGGCTAATCCAGAACCAGTGAGAAGGAGCTAGAATCAATCAGGGCAATTAAGCACCTGGAGCTGATTAATGGAGGCTTGCAAAGTCAGGTGACCAAAGGCTAGTTGGAACTCCTGTGAGCAATTAAAGAACCAATTGAGACTGGTTATAAAAAGAGGTTCCCTGCAGTTAGGGCATGAGGTGCTGAGAGGACAGAGGAAGTGCAGCCAGGAATTTAGGAGAGACAAGCACCCATGGATACTAGGAAGACAAGCCTGACAGAAGGAAGGGGCAGGGAAAGATGTGGGGAAGTAGCCCAGGAGTTTTGTAGCTGTCTTGCAGCAGGAGTTGGAGCCTCTTACAGGCAGCTGCTTTTACAGGGCCCTGGGCTGGAACCTAGAGTATATGGTAGGCCAGGATTCCCCCCAACACCCATTTCTACTCAGGGAAAAGACTGGCTGGGGAAAAGAGAGGGGTTTACCCAGCCCTGCATCATTTGGTGAGCCACTAAGACTGTGGAGTTTGGCTTCCCTTTGTAACTTATACTGGCCAATGATGAGAGTAGCTCAACAAACAGCAAGCTGATGCCTTAGGTGGGGTGCCTCTGAGGCAAGCAAATCTCCCTGAAAGTGCAGGATCCATCAAGTTGAAGTAGGAGCCTTGTCACAATATGTACATGAGTTTTACTTCATTCCCCAGCCTCATTAGATTTCACCCTTTGGTACTAGCATGTGGAAATTGTACTAATTTGCTAAACTCATTCCCTGTCTGTTCCCATTTCTAGTGGTCTCCCTCTGCCCACTTTGAATTCATAACAACAACATGATGATAAAGAGTTAGTTGCACCAGAGGAATAAAGCTGGCAAATGCTGAGAAGTTAAAACTCCCACCATACCCAGAGGTGAACTGATCACAGCCTATGGTGTAGAAGAATTAAATTTGGGGGGGATCAGTAAAAATGCCCTTTGAAAGGGAATTTTTTAGCAATCATTCCCATAGGTCAATTTCACAGTGTCCACTGTTGTGTCGAGGAGCTTTTCTTTTGTCTACCTCAATGTGTATTTATTTGCAATTATGAAGCATATGTGTCAGTAAGATAGAGAGATTCAGAGAAATAAAAAAGGGAGGTGGATGGTGGGATGGAGTTAAATGGTCTCCCAACTCCCCTTTGAACTATTTATTTCCTCTTTAGTAGCTGTAAGTGTACAGATCATAAACAAACACCAGAGCAGTCTGTTCCACCCACATCTCTGATTTATTCCCAGAGTCTCAGCAGATGTCTGGCACGTAAACATGACCGTGAGCAGAAAGTGCCTGAGTGTTCTCCAATCCTGGAGTATGAAAAAGGAGTAGGAAGAGAGGTTGTGGTGCTCAAAATATGAATACCAAACTGACTCACCCTTTCGTGTTTGCAAGGGATCAGAGATCGGTTATGTCATCTCTCTCTGTTTTCCAGGCAAAGTGGCAGCGAGCAAGAGGCTGCAATGTTTTCCATCCCTACATAGATGACTCAGGGGTAACCTTCATTATTAACTTATGTGTATAGCTCAATATCAGCTGACCAGTAGCAACCTGTAATTGGGTTGACAGGATTCACACGGACAAGGAAGTTTCAATCCCTGCTATATGCTTTAGGCAGCTTCTCTGAATGAAATTGTTTGAAGCTTGATCTTCTGCTCTCCACTTCTCCCTCTCTTTCTCTCGCTCTCAAAACTTTTCCTGTGGGATGACAGAGTGATATCATCACATCACTCTGCATTCACAGGAACCAGCTCCACCCACTCCCAGCCTGGGCACTGTGGCCCCAGCCTGACCGGCCCTCTTCTTCCCTCCCCAGCTGCTGGGGGAGAGCCCTAGCTGCCATGGCCGGCTGGGCCCCGGCCTCCTCTGGTGGCCAGAGGGGGGCAGAGAGACTGCAGCCTGCAGCGAGGGAGAGGTGTGGGGAGGGGGGGGCAAGAGGCCCGGTCTGGCTGCAGCTGGAGTGGGGTGGTAAGATGCTGGGGCTGACTACAGCCCCTCCCCTCCCGGCGGCCGGGGGTGGGGGGACAGATGGCTGCAGCTGGTGTGGCCCCTCCCCTTCCCGGTGGCCAGGGGGAGAGCAGGGCCTGCCTGCCCCCAGAAACAGGGAGACTGGTGAGCGTAGCAAGCAGAGGGCACAGCTCCCTAGTATTTAAAAACAAAAAACCAAAAAATTTTTGATTTCCAAAGTATGACAAACACCTTTCTATAAATGCTACGAGCTGCACCCTAAATCTTTTACTTTGAACAGTTGTTTCATCAGATTCCTGTTTACTAATATTTCAGTCAACTACAGTTGCTTATTGCCTAACATCAGTTATTTAAATCATTTCTAGTCAAGCTCCAACTCCTACCTGCTAGGAAAGATGAGAGATTAATTACTGTTGAAATTTCAGTCTTTTGGCAGCATGACATTCTGATGATGGGCATAAATATATGAACTTAACTAGATAAATTAGTTAAAACATAGAGGAGTGGTGTACATTTCTCCCCTTTTGTCAGGAAACATTGATATCAAGTTTGAACCGTTGTTAATATTTTGTATAATTTCCTTCAGCCTTGTGTATGCTAGCATATTAGCAGGAAATCTCCCTCTGTTCTGGGATACCTGATGCTTGGCCTACCCAGGCCACCATCACAGGATGGTAAAGCTTTAGGTAAGATAGATTTTAAAACCATAAATCCCAGTAGGTGCCTGCCTCAGTCTAAACAGGTCCCCAACAATTACCTCCTGTCTGTAGAGACAGAGTCCTTATAACCCAGGCAAAGGCCTTTTATTATCATCTGTTCCTTGCCTTTTGGACCAAACCAGTCCCGTGAGCTCAGAAAGAGGCTGAGCCAGATTCTAATGTACCAATGGCTCTACCATTGTCCTGTGATAAATTTCAATGTGATTACTATACAATGCCTTTTCACAAGCATTGTTTCCCTTCCTTCTTATTTACTCAATAAACAAGCCCAATATAATCCTGCAGTAAACATCACAATATGTAACCCATTATAATCATAGAGTGAACATCCCAACAACCAAGTCAACATACTGTATTCATATAAGGATGTTAACTAGCAATTAATTTACTAGTCGAGTAGTCACTGGAATTTCCATCGACTACTCGCATTCTGCCTTTGAAATGTACAAGAGCCCCAGTGGGCTTATGCCTCGTGCAATGAGGTTTACAGGATCGGCTTTCCTTGTCAACCGATCCCCCGTCTAGACTGCCACTTTTTGCCAGCAAAGTGCCGTGTCGGCAAAAAGCGGCGGCCATTTTTATTCTAATGAAGCGCGGGATATTTAAATCCCCACTTCATTAGCAATTTCAGTATGTCTGTTTCTCAAAATGCTTTGCTCCCACTGGTAAAAAACATATAATATTTTGATTTTAAGAAAGCAGGCTAGTGGCTGTATTCACTAGGTCCAAAAAGGAAGCTTCTCAGCTCCTGAACTCTGTCAGACCTGCTGATTAAGCACTGTTGAAACACTGGATTCCATGGTCCATTGCATGGCCTAGGAGTGGCCTTCTGTTATAGCAGAGGTACACAACAAAGTCTGGCCCTGACAGGCTACACTCAGTAGACTCACATAAGGCATATAAGGGACTTAATGTTGATACTGCATTTTTAGAATTGCAGGAGGAAGGCTCTAGACCCTAACCCATGTGTGTGATTTGTCTAGTCATTGTGTCCTAGATTTCTGTTTTTTTTTTTAACAGCACTCTCCCCACGTCTGATGTCTTGAACCCCGCCCCTAGCAAAACAATGATATTTATTGCTGGCCTATATGTTTGGGCCTCCCCAAAATAAAATCAAAACATGTAATAGTGATAATCCTTGTTTTCAGGTACACAAGGAGAAGATAAGATAGACTGTAGTTGATGTTAGAGGTTGGACTAGATACAACTTTATATTGTCTTTTGTGTCCACTGTATCCTACATTGCTTTATAGGGTTAAGCAATGCATGTCCACTAGGAGCATATGGTACAAATTACAGAATGTAATTAGTGATAATACACTGCCTAGGCTGTGCTTGGTGCTTCCAAGCATACAAGAAGTCATGTCCTGGCCCTGTAGAGACCACAGTCTAAGGTTAGACAAACAGATGAGAGAGAGAGAGAGCAATAAAACAGGTTTTCTATGCAAATTAACAAGATTCACCATGGGTAGCATAGGAAGAGAGAATTTAGAAGAGGAAAGTTAACAGTAGGGGAAGATAGAAGTCTTGTGGATGAGCTCAGGGAGGTCACGTCATTCATAGGGAGCCACAAAGAAGAAGGCATGGATGTGACTGACACTGAAAATCAGTCATCCAAAGGTGATGACATCAGTGCAATGCAAGTGGGGTGTGATGTGAGAGTAGGTAAATGGAGGAACAGAGATTTATACAGGGATTTGAAGTGGCGATCAGTTAGTTAATTTCAGCTAGTGGAAAAATGAGAAATTAAAAATACAACCTAGGGGAAAAAGACAGGATTTCAAAAGGAATTTAATGTGGGGAGTCAATGAAGTGGGAAGGAAGGAACGAACATGTATGCTTCCCCAGAGCTCAGGAGCTCAAGAGAAGGGGGTTTACACCTGCACTAGAAAGATAATGGAAAGTGACAGCAAGGCCTTGTCTACGCTAGCTTTTCTTCTGTAACATTTCCTACTCTTGCATCCCACTTGTGACAGCAGCAGTGGGAGTGCTAAAGTGGACAAGGTGCCAGCAGCTACCAGTTTTAAATGTCATATTGTCTAGACCTGTTCTGAGCAGGGCAAGGTGACCTAGGGGTAAAAACGCCAGAAGCCAATCTCTGCTAACTTTGCTACCAGGAGTGGAGCTGCACCAGTGAGAAATTTTAGAGCCAGCATCACAAAGGAACATAGATGTGGTGATGTTGAGTGTTGCCACACACAAGCTCTGAAATATATAGTGCTCTAGTAGTTTTTCTGCGTATCCAAGGCCTTAGGAGTTGAACTATTTTCTCTTGTGTGAAAGGCACAAAATGATGGGAGGTTGAATCTATTCCATCCCCAGCTATCCTGGTCACACTCTATCCTTGGCCAGTGGGACTGCATGATTTACCTGTGTCACCCCTGACTATACATTTATCCCTTTCTTTTGGACATAGTTCTACCACCCCTACTCACGATATCTTCATGAACAGCCCCATTGGCTTCAGTAGGCGCCCTCATGAAGTAAGGTCCTCTTTGGTGTGACCAGTAGCTGCAGTATCCAGCCCACAGCTTTTTTACAGGTCTCTCTTAAGCCCTATAATATATGTAATACCTGAGACTCCTTATGATTATGACCTTGACATGTTTTACCTGGGCCCCTGTAATGATCCCTTTATACTAAATAGTACATGAGCTTGGATTGCTACAGCAATGCAAGTGCAAACAAACCAAAGCAAACAAGGAAAGCACTACGGCTCAGCATCTGCTGTCTTTTTATATGATAGTTTAAGAAGGTCTTGGAAGAATGCATAAACAGAAAGGACAGACAGAACAATTACTCAGCACACATACTGAAGCCTGGTTGAGTAATTAGCAGTAAACTCCATGACACCAAGGCATTTGTTTTTAAACACTGTTGTCATTTACAATCTGAAAGGGCGGAGAAGGCAGAGACTACAGCTTGGAGAGTGTTGGTATTCCATCTCCAATAGCACAGCAGGAAATCCATAATGAAGCCATCATCAGCCATTAAGCCGTTTGAGTGGCATAATTTGTGGCTGTATGGGGCAGGGCGGGAGGAACACCAGCCTTTATCTCCTTATTGTGTGACAGGAGAGGTCTAGGCCTTCCCCTCTCTCATTTATCAAAATGGACTGAAGAAACAAAGAATTTCCAGGATTCATTTGAGCTTGTGGAACTTCATGTTAGGGATGTTAGATAAAGTGTAATTGAATAGTCATGTAACCACATTATATCTTAGTTACATGACTATTTGATAGTCCCCAGGAGCGGTGCTAGCAGCCAGGGAGCTCCTGGCCCCACTCCCAGGAAGCCCCGTGCCATTCCGGGCTGCTGCCTCTGTATCAGAAGTAGCAGTGCAGAGTGGCAGGCAGGAGCCGGTCTCTGAGGGGAGCCAGTTTAAAAACCAGCTCCCTGCACAGACTGGCTGCGTGCCAGCCCGCGCTGCTGCCTCTGATACAGAGGCAGCAGCCGGGGGTGGCAGCAACCCCTGTCTTTGGGGGGGGTCCAAGCTCCTCACAGATAGATGCTCCTTTCACAGAGTGGCCTCTGTCTGTGGAGAGCTTGGACACCCCGCAGACAGAGGCTGATCTGTGGAATGTGGAGCATCATCTGCCCGCGGGGTGCTCAGGCCCACTGTGGACAGAAGGTGCTTTGCGGCAGCCTCCCCTTTCCCCCCCATCTGATAAAGACAGCAGTGTGGGGTGCAGCACCAGCACCGGTTCATGCCTGCCCCCTCACCCACTGCTTCCATAGGAGGTAGCATGGGAGTGGGGGGACAGGTGGGTCGTTGGGAGCTGATATGCTCAGGAAGCTGGCTTGAAAGCTGGCTCCCTGGATGCATTGGCTCCAGCCTGATCCTCTCCCCCTCCGTGCTGCTGCAACTCTATCAGAGGCAGCAGTGCAGGGGAAAGGGGTCACAGTCAGATCTAGTGCTCCTGGGGAGCCAACTTTTAAGCCAGCTCCTCATGGAACTGCCTCCTGATACAGAGGCAGCAAGGGGTGTGTGTGTGTGTGCATGTATTAGATAATCAATAAGTCCAGACTTATCAGTTAATCATGTAGTCATCTATGTGCTGACATCCCAACTTCATGTGATCAATTTAACATGCCACCTCTGCTCACATTCTCTCAGGAGCTTTAAAGGGTTAGTGCAGTATTATACCGTCTGTGATGTTTTAAATACTTAAATCATTAAGATAGCATACTGACCCTCTGCCATGTATCTTGGCCAAACCAGATAGTCTCTGCAATAAAGAACCCATGGACACAAATCAGACATCAGGAATGGTAACACACATAAAAGTGTAGGGGGACATTTTAACCTCCCGGGACATTCAATAATGGTTTTAAAAGTAGCTGTTCCTCTACAAAGCAGTTTTATCACTTGATTACAGAGGGAGACAGCTGAACTGGAGTTCATTTACAAGCTCAACACAATCAACTTGTGTTTGAATAAAGATATTAACTGGTGAACATACTACAAAGGCATTTTCTCTGCCTTTGATATTTACATTTCCACATCTAATGCTGTGTATAGGACATAGCCAGCCTGACTTAATTTGCTTCATTAACACTGGTCCTACAATTGACAGGTAACTACTTTTGCTGTTATATATTTCCATAATTTCTACTCCTTTTGATTTGATGAAGTAGGTTTTACCCATGGAATCTTATGTCTGAATTATTTGTTAGTCTCCAAGTTTCCACAGGACTTCTCATTCTTTTCAAAGTTACAGACTAACATGGCTACCCCTCTGAGATGTTGACAGACATTTTAAAAGAATAATTAGACAGAGTACATGCCAAGTAACCTTTCTGGTCCTCAACCTTTATTCACTGGCTGCTTTCCTGATGGCAATGGGTTCTGAGGAGAAATGGAAAAGAGTAGTCAGTAGTGGCCATCTGAGGCCAGTTTAGCAAGGGTGGCCTGAAGGTGTTTGTGGGAAAAACTGACAAATGAACTGGTGAAGTTGGCATGATTGGTTAAAGTGCTATCAGCAGGCAAGAGGGGGTGATGCAACAAAAGACTAGACTGAAGTATCAGGAAGAGGAAGAATTGTGAAGGGAATTGAACGGGATGGCATGAAATTCGAACCTTATATGAAGAAACAAGGGGAACCAGCGGAAGGATTCAAAGAGGGTAAATGAGAGATGATCGTGGCAGCCATAACGGCAAGGCAATAACAAGGGGGAGGAGTATGGTCTCCAAGGTGGGAGATGGTGGATGAAAATCAAACTTTTCTTGCTGTTCAGACAGAAAAAAATCAATCTTAGAAATGTTTTGGAGGAAGAAACAGCAGGATTTGGACACCGCCTGGATAGGCAATGCAAAAAAGAGAGTACAGCTGAAGATGATCTTTGCCCCTCAGATTGATAACCTGAGAGAATAGTGATGTTTTGTACAGGGACAAAATATTGGAAGAGTGGAACGGGAGCAGAAAGTAAATTCAGATTTGGCTGTGTTAAATTAAACATGATAGTGAGGCATTTAGGAAGAGATGTCAAAGAGACAGGTGAAAGTATGAGATTGGATTCAGGAAGCCAATTAAGTGTGGGAAGTCAGATATCTGAGACACTGATGTGGAGAGGGTAGTGGAAACCATGTGTGTGGATGAGATCACTCAGCAAGGTGTAAAGGGTGAGTAAAAGGAGCCAACAACTCAGCCCTATTGAAAATTATAGACCCGCTGAAAATTATAGAACTGTCTTCATGACTTCTCAGTGTAGTAGAAGCACTCCACTTATTCTATGCAAGTTTTGCAGAAAAAGAGGTCCTCAGTAAATGTTTGAATTGATGACTTACCCCATGCCTTTAAGTTTTTGTCCTAGCAACCACTGGAAGATTTAGAGATAAAAATTGAATAATTCATCCAGGAGAAATCAACAAGTTGCCAGAGAGTGTATATGTGAAAAAAGTATCATTTGCGAATTAAAATCTAAATGAATGTCTTGCATTTGACTGAAAATGTTTTGTACTATTACCAGAGTCCACATTGCCTAATAGCCAAGTGTACAGCCTTCTGAATCAGAAAGAATTGTTAACATCAGATTTTTATTTGTTATGGTTAGTAGGATACACAGTTTTATATGTTGCGTACAGAATACCTCAACTGTCTGCAAGCAGAAAGGAGTTTAGACTGCCAGATCCAGTCAAACGGATTGTCAGGATCTTTGCTGAAAACATGCATTGGGCCAGGGATTTGTCATTTGTGTTGTACTTGTCTAAAGAAACTGTTATTAAGGTAGCATGTATATTGGTATGCACCACAAAAATGTATAGAATAATGATTCTATTGCCTTTTGAGTAAAGAGATTTTTTTTCAGAGACTGCTGTTTGTTAAATGGTCAGATGGTCCTGGCTGAACTGTCCCACTATGTTGATTAGAGAGACAAGGTGGGTGAGGTAATAACTTTTACTGGACTAACTTCCATTGGTGAAAAAAACAACAAATGGTCTGGTAGCACTTTATAGACTAACAAAGCATGTAGATGGTATCATGAGCTTTCGTGGGCACAGCCCACTTCTTCAGATGACCGGTCATCTGAAGAAGTGGGCTGTTCCCACGGAAGCTCATGATACCATCTACATGTTTTGTTAGTCTATAAAGTGCTACCAGACCATTAGTCTGTTACAGAAAAAAAACAACAAACTCGGCTACCCCCTGAAGCTTCCATTGGTGAGAGAGACAAGCTTTTGAGCCACACAGAGCTCTGCTTTAGGTCTCTGGTGATGACTAATCCTTTCTAGTGAATCCACTGCTAATGAAAGATGCTGGATTCATAACTCTGTAGATTACAAAATTCTGATTTTTCCATTGAAGAGCAGATATAGCAGAAGGGTAACGTCCCTCACACGGCTCCATTAATGTGCCTCAATCTTCACTTGAAAGACACTTCTCAGAGATAAGAGGGATGTACAGTCTCCAGGGCCCATGTAGTCTTTCAATCCTTCTGATGAGACTGACAATGTGGGTGCCAACTATGACCAAAATGTGTGGTTTGGGGACATTGATGCACACCGACAAGCTGGACTGAGACCTCTCACTCATTTCATATAAGCTAGATAGCCATTTAGTCTATAATTTTTTAGATTAAAGTTCAGACTTATATTAACAGTATCTCCCACTGCAAAACATAATATGGTCTTAGCCTTCTGCGCACCATACAACTCCATAGCTGAATTATTGAAAAGCAGAGAATGGCCTTTAAGGGATTCCAATTACAGTGTCAGAGATCAAGAATGAAAGAAAAATTAACTGGTGGCAAAGGTTCAGAAGCATAATACTGAAATATCACAAGCAAAACATTATCTTTCTCATTTAAATAATGGATAATAATAATGACGGTGATGATAATAATAATCACGATAAAGAAAGAATTCAGACACAGGACAAAGAAACAACAGCAATAGGTAATACAAAATATATGTGTCACATAATCCTGACTGAAACACACAAAACCATTGAAGACCATTGAGAAGACATAGCTAGGGCTTTGCATTATGGCTATTCTGGGCTGTGGACGAGTCATGGAGTGCGATCACCCCCTGCCGGCCGGGCAGGGCGGCTCAGTGGACCCCCTCGTCCGACTGTCAGACTCCCGGGCGGAATTCCCGACTCTGGGGCCGGTAGGTTGGGTGCGATCACCCCCTCTCAGGTGAGCCGGGGGGATTCAGCGGACCCGCTGTCTGTCCTTCAGCTCAGTTAGGGGGTCCTAGCCCCATCGGCTTTAGCCTGATAGGCCTGCCGACGCGCGAGTGCATTTGCGTGTCCCCTGGCGTGGGGTTGTGGGTAGAAGGGGGGAAGGGGACCTGGGCCCACCCTCGCCACTGGGTCCCAGCCCGGGGCCCTAAGTGCAGGGGGCCCACATTGCCCCTGCACGACAGACGGGGTTGTGTTCCCTAAACGCGTCTGTCCACGAGCGCCACAAGGACCCCACCCCAGGCTGCTTCCTCCCCCCCACGGGCCCTTGGGGCCCGGCTTCTGGCCCCCCTGTGCCTACCGGGGTTCTGGTGCTTGGTGCCTGCGGCGCTCCTCGGTCGCTCCTCCTGGGGATCCGCTCTCCCGCGCCGCGTCCCTGCCGGGTCTCACCCTCCTTGGGCAGCGTGAGTTCCACCGCTCAGTTCTGGACTCCGGGCTGGCCGCCTGCCGCCTGCGGGGGCTGTCCCGGGATGCCCTGGGGCGGGGGCGGGCCATCTGCTGGTCTCGGGGAGAGCTCCGGTCCGTTCTCCGCCCAGTCCTCCTCTGCCTGTGGCGGAGGAGGTTGCTCCCTCCCTTGCGGTTGGAGGGCCCTTTTGAAATGGCCCGCCGGTTGTGACGCGGCCCGGGGGCCCCACCCCTCTTGTGACGTGGCGGCTTCCCCGGCCATGTCCAACCTGCCGCTCACTGCCCCTGCCCCCTCCTCGGGGCCAGCGGCCTTCCTGTCGCGCAGGCGCGGTGGCAGGTTCCAGCCCCACTGCCATTCTCTGGCGGCTCTGGGGTGCCGGGGCGCTCCGCCCCCAGCTCCCCTCTCCTCCCACCTCCCGGTGCCATCCGGCGTGCGGGCCGTTAGCGGCCCGTCACATGGGCTAATGAGCAGCTTGGAGGCAGGTGTAATGAGGCTATTCAAACTTACACCAGGGGCTGCACAACCTCTGAGAGCAGGCAGAATCCAAGAGGTGCAAAGGTACATTAAAATTGGAGCTGTCCAGAGAATGACAATTCTGTTTTGTGCCAGTTGGAAGTTTCAAAATTTGCTTTAGTTCTGCATTGGAATGAAGACAACCTTTTTGAATGTTTTAGTGCAACAGATTTTTATTGAAAAACGTGTTTTTGGATTTAAAAAGCCCAGCTGTTAGATTCAGAAATCTCTCTCTTTGCAATATTCAAATAATAACAACCAGAAATTGGTCCAATAAAAGATATTACCTCACCTACCTTGTCTCTCTAATATCTTGAGATCAGTGGCTGCAACAACACTGCGTGTGCCACTGTGGCTACTGCTATCATGTGGTGCACTTTGGCTGACAGTCCCTGGGTTTGATTAGACAAGCTGGGCATCCTGGGTATGTCTATACTGCATTCCTCCTTCAAGAGAGGAATGCAAATGCAGCTGAGTGAAATTGCAAATGAAGCGCGGATTTGAATTTCCCGCACTTCATTTGCATAATCGCATCCGGGTGCTTTTTCGAAATACCCTATTTTGAAAGAAAAAACACAGTCTAGATGGGGTTATTTAAAAAAAAACCCTTCTTTCGAAATACAGCCGTTCTCCGAGTTACGACCACCTCCACTTACGACCATCCGCACTTACAACCAAAGCGGTCGTAAATGCGGATCTGAGTTACGAACGGCGATCCGCGCTTACGAACAGCGCGGTTGCCATGTAACTCTATGGGATCCGAGTTACGAACACTTCGAGTTACGGACCAAGTGTTGGTCCGTAACTTGTTCGTAACTCGGGGAACGGCTGTAACCCTTAAACCTCATTTTATAAGGAGTAAGGGTTATTTCAAAATAAGGGTTTCTTCTCTAAATAACCGCATCTAAACAGCGTTTTTTATCTCGAAATAGGGTATTTCGAAAAAGTGGCCAGCCGCGATTATGCAAATGAAGCGCGTGAAATTCAAATACGCTCTTCATTTGCAATTTTGTTTGTCTGCATTTGCATTTCTCTCTCAAAAGAGGAATGCAGTATAGACATGCTCTCTGGCTATGTCTACGCTCGCGGCTTCTTGCGCAAGTATGGCCGTTCTTGCGCAAGAATCTGCAGAGTGTCCACACTACCCGCCCGCTCTTGCGCAAGTAAATTTACAGTACGGCGTGGTAAGAGAGGGCTCCTTGCGCAAGAGCTACACTCTTTTTTAACAGGTGTAAGCTCTCTTGCGCAGGGGCTCTTGCGCAAGAGGGCAGTGTGGACACTCGGCAGGGATTTCTTCTTGCAAGAAAGCCCTATGTCTAAAATTGCCATCAGAGCTTTCTTGCGCAAGAGAGCGTCCACACTGCCATGGGTGCTCTTGCGCAAAAGCACAGCTCGCACATGGCAGTGTAGACGTTTTCTTGCGCAAGACTTCTTGCACAAGAACACTTGCGCAAGATGTTCTTGCACAAGAAGCCGCGAGTGTAGACATAGCCTTTGAGTGGAACTTCTCAACCTCATTTGCCCCCTCTTAGCTATGCAAAACCCAAATGTCTTTGTTATTTTCATTCTCTGCCGTTCCTCTGAGGGGGTTGTATGTTGTGTAATGGTGAAAGAGTCTTTCATGGCTGGTACTGATAAGAACACTATATCTTATTATTATCAATATTGTTCAGTTAGCAGGTGCACTGACTCCAGACCCAACCACCAAAAATTGCCATTGACTTCATTAGGAGAGGAATTTTTCCAGAGGATCATAACGTTTATAAAATAAAATAATAATAATGCAGGGGTTACTGAATGAATAACACTGAACAGACAGCTAGACTTAACTAAATATGTCTTTAAAACTGATAAAATATAACCTAGTTAATTTTATGAGCATCTGCTTTGTTAGTATCTATTAAACTATTACCCCAACCCATTCTTGAATAATAATTTTTGAATTTTAAAGTTGCTTAGTAAAAGTTTCTCAAATTTCTCCACATGTGCATTTCCTTCATTTCTCATGGCAACTATTTCCTATTCAATCACATTCGGCATAGTTAGACAAGCTGAGAATGATGCTTGAGTTAAACTTTTCAGCAAGTCCTGATGAACTTGGTTGCCAGTGCATAAATCAGATGAAGGAGCCCAATCACCTGTACCCTTGAAGACCTCAGAAAAAATGATAGGAGCAATAGAAAGAGTTGGATTCTCATGAACCCAGATAAAATACTCTAATCTAGAACTGAGAAGACCAGTAAATTCCTAAAGCCACAATCCTAAAATGAGCTTCATCCAGGTTGAATTCTGCTGAAGTCAAGGAGTTGAAGTTGTACCGATCTAAATACACACCCACACCCGTCATTTTGAGTCTGACCCAGGTTCTTTTCTTTTATTACCATCACTTCTCTTGCTAGTACCATATGCAGTAGTACTGCCTGGTAAAATGGGACTACAAGTCATAAACAGAACCAGCAGCACCTCTTTACATGGTGTAGAAGTCACATGTAAAGAGGACAAAATGATGAAATGATTTAGTCATTTAGTAGATGGTGCTTAACTCTGGTGTCTTGAATAAAGTTCGAACAATATAATCAGATTGTTTCTACCTAGATTGCTTTGTTCACTTAATTGAATGAGATCTCTCTTCAATTACTGCCCTGACTGGTGTGAAGTGTGATTGGCACCATTATAATTACAGTTATGTTCAAATAACTGAATTTCATTTCTAGGAGAAACTGTAGGACTTTGATGTTGCTAAAGTATGGACCACATCATTTGTTCCATAGTTTGTAATGCTGTGAAATGCTTAGAGATTTATGTGAGGTTCTGTATAAACAAATGCACAAGAATAATAATCCTTGAAATATAATCTGATTACACAAAATTACTGTAACTGATTAACTATCCTGTAAATGTATCAGCTTGTTTTATAATTTCATATTTTTGTGGCAATGCTGAACAATTTCACAGAATTTAATGGAAAAACAAAGCTGTTCAAGAATTAAGACATTTTTGTGACAGCTGAAAAAATTGCAGTCGATTTACGCTGGTCAGAAAAGGATACATTGGAAAGGATGGGGAAATTGTAACCTAAAGATCATGCATTGTTTGTTCACAATGCAGAACAAAGAAGCAGATTGAGGAACATCATAGGTGGAGAATAGAATTAGAAGAAGTCAGAATCATCATAATGAAGGCAACTCCAGTAGTACCCTGTACTCTAGTGAGGCATTAATACTGACTCTAAAGTGTGTCCTCTATTGAACCCATCAGCATCACTTTGTGCAGCACCTTGGATTGTCTCTTGCAAATAACCAACAGCCTCAACTCTGCTAACCCTGTGAGAAAACAGTACAAGGTGTGGTTGGCTCCTAGCCAACAGGTTACAATAACAGCTTATATTATGTAATGCAATCCTGAGCACTAACTTGATGATGGTGTGGTCTGAAAAATAATGTGGAACACATTTGTTTCTCTCTCTGGGCCATCTGGTCTTTTTGTGCTAAATGTGAGTCAAGTCATGGTGCCCACATATGGTCCAAAAGAAACTATCAGTATTTAACTGACCCAATTAAGGATCTAATAGTCTTAAATATCAGGACATTATTGTTATGAAGTGTGTTTCAGGCACATATTGAGAGGTAGGAGATGTAAGTGCTTTGGGGAGGGACTTTTAAAAAATGTTCGTACAGAGCCCAGGCCAATGGGACCTTGCTTCTGACTGAGGTCGCTAGGCCCTGGTCTACAGTAGGACTTTATTTTGAAATAACCCCTGTTAGGTCAAATTTATAAGCAGAGTAGCCACATTACCAAGCCCGTTATTTTGAAATAACTGGGCACTTATTTCAAAATCTGTACTCCATTCATCAGGGAATAACGTAATTTTGAAATAGTTATTTTGAAATAGCAGTAGTGTGGACGCTCTGGTGCCACTATTTTGAAATAACTACTCCCAACAGTTATTCGAACTAATTACTCCCCAGTGCATTCTGGAGCTCTAAATTGAGGTAGCACATCCACATTAATGGAGCCTGCCTCAGACTAATTTTGAGCTTCCGCATGGGGGGAGATACGTTATTTTGATTTTGTAAAATCAGGAGTTATTAAATCAAATTTAGTTATTTCAAAATAATTTTCCAGTATAGACATGCCCTAGATGTTACTGCAACAAAATAAATAACACAAATCATAATAATCAGGATTTAAAACTCAGATTTGTGATTGCCCCAAATCAAAGACACTTACCTTTGTTGTGACCCTGTTTGGTCACCCGTAAAATGGGGACAATAAAAATACTTACTTCCAGGTACCCTGGGGTGAGCAATGCACAAGGACCCTTTGACCCAGCCTCTCCTTTGTTTTCTCTGAAGCCTGAATGTAGTCTCTCTACTTGGGGGAGTACCAGGACTGGTCTCCCTGGACATCCACAGGAATGGAAGGAGGACGGAGGAGGTGGTTCCCCTGCTCACTTACTGTCCCTGCCCTCTGCTCCCCTACCCACACACTGACTAGCAGAAGGTATTTAGCTCCTGAAGGATCTTAGCAGGAATTCTGCTACTCTGAGGCATAATTTCTCCAATAGTCTCTCTAGGGCTGTTTTTTGTCCACACCTGCACAAGTTGTGCCAAACTGGCATAGTAGAGCCCAGGGACGTTATGATAATTCACTAATGTTTGCCAAATACCCCCAGATGGAAGATATTCCAGAAGCACAAAGCTTTCTTAATATTCTAGACTGATTATTAAAAACAAAAAAATTGTGATTCCAGGTAGACACTAGTATCCCCACAGGCTTCCCCATAATTCACTTTTGCCTTTGTTGTAACTGTCTGGAGAATTTCTTTGCAACCATTTTATGACACACATATGCTCTGTAAACTATAAATAGAAGTCAATCTGTCAGAGGTCCTTTAACACATTCATTTGACTAGCTCCTCTCTGACAATTTGCTCAGCAATGTAGATTTCAAAATGAATGATAAAAATATCTGAATAGTGTCTTTCTTGTCTGTTTTTTTTCATTACTCCTTAATAACCTTTGAAGCAGCATTGAAACTTGGCCAAGAATTCTTTCATTACATGATTAATAATTATATTCTGGCTGACCTATGATATCATTTAGCATTTCACCTACAGTGGATTTATTCAGATATAATTGTATGATTAAACACCAAAGACACAGTCTGCCGCTTTTGCAGCTAATCTATCACTCATTTGAGCTAGTTCTTCACTTATTGCCTTCATATAAGAGAAACAACAGTTTCTCTCAATGTTTTTAATGACTGGATATATTACTAGGTGTGCCATGTGATACTCCAGCCATTATGGCTATAAATCATCTGTAGGCCCAGATCATCCATTGTCCCAGAGAAATTTTTTAGTAGGGACAGGACAACTCTGAGATGAACTTCCTCAAGTTGCCTTTAAAACATCCCTTCCAGGGAGTAGGCATTTGGGAACATACAGTATCTGTAGATGGTAAAGTCTCCCAACACTGAACATCCAAGGGATTCAAAGGGAAGGAACACCTAGATATACAGAAAAGAAGCCATGCACATGTAATGTTCCTCATTAGCCCATGTTTTCCCCCATGAAGGGGCAATGCTGCCATTAGCTTGGTCCTTGCAGTTGCTCAGCAGCAGACACAGAGGGAATTAATGCACCTCTGTACAATACTAGTTCTCTCCTGGATTTCTGGAGGGAAGTTCAAGGAGGATGTGGGTGTGAGGGATGGTCTACTTTGCTGCGCTGCCCCTGCTATTTGTGGACTTCCTCCCTCCTGAGCCGGCATGGTCGTGCTTTATACCCACTTCTTCCCTCAGTGGGTAAACACGTGAGAGCAGGGAGTTGCAATGTGTTTGGTGCAATCTACCTATAGTACAGAACTGAATGCACCATGGTACCATAGAAGGGATAGGTTGTAACCTGGACTGTATATGCACATACAGGTGTAAGGTGAGCAAGAACCCATCCTTATGCCCCTACCCTGACTATCAGCACTTTGGACCCAGGATAAATACGATGGATAAATAGGAATCAGGCATCCCTTATTCCACCCAAACAGGTATGTGGGGAATGGAAGGAGCCTTGGCTCTGCCCCCACTAATAGTTCTGGGGGAATTCTGCAATTGTTGCTTTTTGAATCATAGTAAAATTGCATAATGCCCTCAGGACTGCCTCTATGCAGGTTAGCAGAAGTGAGCCTGTGCAGGGAAGGAGAGAGAGTAATTTGTTGCTGAGATGAGTCACAGATTTTGTAGTGAATATCTAGTCATTTATGTGATATTCATCCTGATTGGATGACTTAGCTTTTCATGAACAACTTCCCCTTTGCCTCAGATGAATTTTGTTTCATTCCCTATAAACATCACTTTTTTGATTAAGCAAAATTTTGGTCTTAAGCACAAAATTTGGATGTTTCCAAACTTTTTTAGAAACATTTTGTATGAATGTTTGCAAACAACACTGAATAAATGGGTATGAAGAGACCAATTCACAGCCTAGTTTTTAATTCAGTCAACTGAACAGATTGTTTACATTAGGAATTTTGTAGCAACATCTAACGCTTATATGTTAGTTGAGAATTGACTTACTTATCCTTTGACCCCTTTCTGGGAAGTAATGATTTCTGGAGGTGTTATTTTTTGAAAATTATAATTGCAAGGTGGTATTTCAGATTGCTCAAGCTGCAGAAGGCTGGGAAATGTTGATGCCACATAAGGTCATTTTGATTCTAGCCTCTCTCTGCTGATGATCAATAATAATAGTAGAATGTTGTGTAAAACCACACACAGTGCTGCTCTTTGATAAATAATTATTGTAGTCTATACTCTCTTCATTTTGTATTCGTGACAGCCAAAATGCTGATATTTTAATCTAACCTTTCACGGGCAGTTAATGAAACACGTGCTTTTGGGGACCATTTGATTTACTGACTTTCTGTGGCTGAGCAATAGTGGGATACTGTTAGATAGGATACTCCTATATAAAATCAGGTGCTAAAGTCCTGCTCTGGTATCTTTTGTATTTGTTCTGGGGCTGTGCATATGGGTCCTGCTAGAATTCAATATGTCAGTATTGGATAGGCCATTTTCCCCCCACAGAGAGCCATTGTGGTCCAGTATAACCAAAGGTATGGTCTTCTCAAGTTATGTTCACCATCTAGAAAGTGAAAAATTAAGAACAGAATCTCTCATTATTTGGCCTTGGAAATTACTCTTGAGTCTTTGGTGCCACATCCACACTACAGAATTTTGATCAGAAGTGGGAAGAGGTGCCATCTTTGATTGATAGCTGTATTCAAAATCCCCCTAGTCCAGACACAGCTATACTGGCAAGACTATTAAGCTTTTACTGATATATCATATCTTACTTATGGAGGTGATGGTAAGGCTAAACCAGCAAAAGTGTAGCTTTGCTATTGTATGGTAAGTCCATAATAGGAGTGCTTGGTGAGTATAGTATATCGGCATTAACTATACAACTAAAACACTCCTAGGGCAAACCCAGCCAAAGTCTAGACAAAGCTTTGGCAGCTAAAACCGTTTTTATAACTGGTTTAGTGAAATCTGCTTCCTGGAATAAGTTGAGGACATTTTCAGACAGTGATGCCTTGTGTGCTCTGCAGTTCCATCCAGTTTTAAGATGGGCTTGAATTTCTGGGATAACTTTCCATGTGTAAATCAAGCCTGAGTCATTAAGATGGTTAGTGATAATAAGCACACATAAACACACAACTGTGAGCTGTGATGAAAGGAACAATGGATGGAGCAGTTTTGTATACTTAAAAAAGATTCTGCTGAAGGATATCACATAGAATTGGGGAAGGCAGAAAACAATTAGGGCTGAGCAAACTGATTAGGATGGTCTGAAATGAACTTTGGCCTGTCCCTTCGTCCAACATATTAACTGAACCTATTTATTTATTTTGAGATTTGAAAATGTTGGCTAATTTACAAGAAAAATAAACAAATTAAAAATTACATCTTTGTGCTCCTTCCTAGTTGACTGAAGGAGAAACAGCAAAATATCACGAGGTAAATAAGGTCCATTCCTTTCCCTGGGGTGATGGAAGCCAGGAGCCTGCAAAGAAGCAATGCAAACCCTTTCTTGTTCTGTGTTGCTGAGGATAGAATTTGGGTTACTGACACTGGTGGATTTGCAACTCCACAATATTCTCTCTGCTCCCCTTCTCTTCACACACACTAGCTACTCACATATATTTTTATTATTAATTATTTTAATTAATTATTACTACTACTACTACCACCACCTTCAAGCTGCAGGAATGCCCCTTGCCTTTTCTCAATCCAGACGTGGTTGGGAATCTGAAGCTGAACTCCAGCATGCAGCTTGTATATGAAGTCTCAGCCCAGGGATGACGATCTGCCTCTATCTGGAATCTTAATGAGAACAGAATGTGTTGTAGAAAACTTGCAAGAAATGCTCACCGGAACAGGCTTTCAGTTGGAATATTTGCATAAAGACGATTTGGATATTTTCCCCTAACCCTGGGATGCTTTTGCCCAAGATCTTTAAAAGATAATGTTCCTTAATTGCTCTTTCTGGTTTTAGCATTCAAAATAGCTAAGGTATGTTTTTGGAAACTGATTGATTAAAAACAAGAAAAGGCAGGTTCTTTGTACAACATATGAAATGGCTGCAGTTCCCCAAGCTCTATATTCAAACATATCATACAGGCCCTAACTTAAACTTTCCACATAAATGCATTATAAAAGATCTGAGTCAGATAGAAAACATATTCCTTGTGACTACTTAAAACAAGCTGGCAATCCAGCTGATTACAGCCCAGCCCTGCAATAATTTCCCCCACAACGCTCCAACTGCATCAAGGCCCAGCTAAGTGAGATATTATGTTATGTTTTCTGAGCCAGATCCTCATCTGGTGTAGCTCAACATGACTGCACCGCCCTCATAAGGGCTGGATTTCAGTTGGTGTACCTCACTGTAACTCTGAACTCGACAGAGCCAGGTTGATTTCTATCAGCTGAGGATATGACACAAAATGTCTTGGGATGTGGCTGTTATGGAGGAGGGGAAGTCGTTTCCAGAGTCCATCAACTGTACAGAACAGTGTTTTGGCCTTTACCTGCTTAAGCTGCTTGTTGGAAAGATTTTACATTTTTAAGGGGATTTAGTACTCATCAAGATTTCCAGTCTGCACAGGCCTAGTAGGAGCAATATTAGATCAGCTCTCTTGTTAGTGCCTGATCCTAGCCTAGAGCATTGTTGATGACTGTCTCTGCTCCACCTCTGGCACGTGTGGCATTGTGTGGCATCTTTTACTGACTCCAGACACCTCAGCGATGCAAGCAGAAAAAGTGGCCTGAGAAGCCTTTCTGTAGGAGCTCAACGTAACCCTATTCCTCCAAGACTGTGGCACTGCTTCTCCTCCATTTACACCAGTGCAAATCAGGAATCTGAATAACTCCAAGGGTATGCCTACACTAGCTCATTAATTCGAGCCAGGTAGGGAAATGAGGCGACCGGAGTTGCAAATGAAGCCCGGGATTTAAATATCCCGGGCTTTATTTGCATGTTTCTGTCCTGTCGCCATTTCGATTTGAAATTTCACTAGCCCAAACTCACTGCCGCGCAGCTACACGCGGCAGTGAAACGTTAATTCAAACTAAGTCCTTAGTTCGAATTAACTGTTACTCCTCGTGGAATGAGGAGTAACAGTTAATTCGAACTAAGGACTTAGTTCGAATTAATGTTTCACTGCCGCATGTAGCAGCGCAGCAGTGAGTTGGGGCTAGTGAAATTTCAAAATGGCAACCGGACAGGAACATTCAAATAAAGCCCAGGATATTTAAATCCCGGGCTTCATTTGCAACTCCGGTCGCCTCATTTGCCTACCTAGCTCGAATTAATGAGCTAGTGTAGACATACCCCAACTGTGGGTCAGAGTTGCAAACATGAAAGTGGTGTAACGGAGAGCAAAATATCAGGCCCTATTTAGAGTTCCTCAGATGATGTTAACTTGTAAATAACCGCTCCAGCACTTCATGCACCAATGGAAATATTTTGAATAGCATACTATGACAATCTGCAACCTCCTTGAATGAGGGTTTTTTCTCTCTTGTGGATCTTCCTTTGTATAAAACCACAATTCAGGAGGTCACAATATGCATGGACACACATTCTTGTTGGTCTGCCTTTACGATGGCTGCTGTCCTTGTCTAGTCCCCTGGGGCCTACCTGTGATCATGCATCCTGATGGTTCTCTGGATGGCTCCACTGGTCTAGGATCTTTGTTGGTTGAGGGGATGACAACTGGGTGGACTGAGAGGAGACACGTGCAAATTAGAAAATTTGTGATGCTGTCATACTGCATCCACTCCCAAACTTGGTAGATCTATGTTGATCACCAAGCAGTAACTAGTACTCATGTAAGTGCTCAATAGAGGAAAGACACTGAAGAACAAGCCCTCCACACTTGTGATCCTGGCCTCCCATGGATCCCAGGAGATCCTTTCAGACCCCTCGTAATATACTAAGGTTGGAATTGTCCCTACCCTGACTTTTTCAGACTGGAGAACAGGAATCTTGTAGTTACCCAGGGTGCCATTTCAGATTTTGGTGGTGGTGGTGGTGGGGTGTGTGTGTGTGTGTGATCTGTGCATGCCATGATTGGAGGTGGGAGGGGAGAGAGTGAGAGCATGGAAGAGGGAGCAGACTGAGGATAGAGGCTTCTGCAGTGTTATTGTGCATGCTCAGTACAAAACCAAGCACTAAGTGGGAAGCTGGGAACCAACCCCATCTGCCCTCCTCCCTACATACATCATTTCTATCCAGGGGCTACCAAAGCATGGGAAAACTCTACTTTTTTTGGCAGACAACTTAGCAGTTAGCTGACAAGAGCACTGTATCTAATTCCTATATAAAAGAAAGAAAATTAAATAAATGTTAAACCCACTTAGCTCTAACACTAACATATTCTGACATCTTGTGGCAAGTCACATAAGGGGACATTGGTTAGCCTTAAAATTTTAATATATATTCTTATTTTGTTACTAACTCTGTGCAGAGATTCAGAGGAGTAGCCGAGTTAGTCTGTAACAGGAAAAACTTAAAAAACAACAAATAGTCTAGTATCACTTTAAATACTAACAAAACATGTAGATGGCATTATGAGCTTTTGTGGGCACAACCCAGTGCCCATGAAAGCTCATGATACCATCTACTGCTTTGTTAGTCTTTAAAGTGCTACTAGACTATTAGTTGTTTTTTAAGTTTTTTCTGTGGAGAGAGAGAGACAGACCATGTCAGGATTCCTGGGGTCTATCTCAGCTCTGGAAGAGTAATGGTGTCTAGTGGGTTTACAGCAGGCAGCAGATACATTTCAGCTCTACATAAGAACATCAGAATGGCCATACTGGGTCAGACCAAAGGTCCTTCCAGCCCAGTGTCCTGTCTTCTAACAGTGGCCAATGCCAGTGCTTCAGAAGGAATAAATAGGAGAGGCAATCATCATAATCCATCCCCTGTTGCCCATTCCCATCTTCTGGCAAACAGACTCTAGGGACACCATCACTGCCCATTCTGGCTCATAGCCATTGATAGACCTATCCTCCTTGAACTTATTTTGTTCTTATTGGAACCCTATTATGGTTTGGGCCTTTCCACCATCTCCTGGCAAAGAGTTCCCGAATTGATTGTGAAAAAATAATGTATTTTGTTTGTTTTAAGTCTGCTGCCTATAAATGTAATTGGGTCAACTTCTTGTGTTAGGTTAGTGAAGAAATAATTAACATTTCCTTATTCTATTTTTCCATACTATTAATGATTTTCTAGACATCTAACATATCCCCCACCATTTAGTCATTTCTTTTCCAAGCTGAAAAGTCCCAGTCTTGTTAATCTCTCCTCATATGGAAGCTGTTCCTTACCTCTAATCATTTCTGTTGCCCTTTCTGTACCTTTTCCAAATCCAATATATATATTTTTAGATGGGGTAACCAGTTCTGCATACAATATTCAAGGTGTGGGCCAACATTGACTTTATGTACAGGCAATATGGTATTTTGTCTTATTATCTATTCCTTTCCTAATGATTCCCAATATTCTGTCAGCTGTTTTAGTTTTTAGACTGTCACTGCACATTGAACAGATGTTTTCATGGAACTATCCACAATGATTTCAAGATCTCTTTCTTGAGTGGTACAAGCTATTTTGTATCTGTAGTTAGGATTATATTTTTCCATGTCCATTACTTTGCACTTATCAACAATGAATTCCATCTGCCTTTGTGTTGCCCAATCACTCAGTTTTGTAAAATCCCTTTGTAACTCTTTGCAGTCAACTTTGGATTAGTCCCTGTTCACCCCTTTTTCAAGAACATTTATAAGTTTAACACAGTTATCCAAATGCAAATCCCAGCAGCACAACACTCATTCCTACTCTTCCCCCCATCTTTTAAGTGGAGTACCCTGCAATGTTTTCATGATGATCTAACGATCCTTCAATTACTTGAATGCCCAGCCTTTTATTATTCTATTCACTCACCTCTCTCTTTTTATAACAAACTCCCTGTCCCAAAAGTAAACCTGCAAGCAGCTCAAAATCTGTTGCATTTAAGAACTGCCTCTGGAGCCAAGGCATGCAGCTGTAAGCAGACTTCAAGTATGAAATCCAGGGGTTCCAATTTCGGGGGAGAGGGGTTACTCCTCCCCACTCACTTCCCATAAACGGCATTCTTGCACTCACCCCACTCTGTGGGGTAATAACTGTGTGGGGATCCTTTGATCCCAACCTGTTGGTCATTACATGGAAGGGGATGATTTGGACCAGTATTAATTTCAGAGGAAGACTTCTGAAAACAGGTGCAACTGGTACCTGGAGAAAGCAACACAACAAGCACATATGCTGCATTGTCCTGCAAATTTTCTGCACTACCCTCATGTTGATCCAACATCCAAACTAATTAGGAACATCCAAAGGTATGTCTACACAGCAGTGTTATTTCGGAATAACTAACGTTATTCCGAAATAACATAGTCCGTGTCTACACTACATAATGTCAAAATAATGTTGAGCTGGAGGACTTCTTACTCCGACTCCTGTAACCCTCATTTTACAGGGAGTAAGGGAAGTCGGAGGAAGAGTGCTCTTTCTCGGACTTCCTGCTGTGTAGACAGTGCCAAAAAACCAAAATAAGCTATTTTAACTTAAGCTATGCAATTGACGTAGCTCAAGTTGCATAGCTTTTTTTGGCTTTAGCCCTGCTGTGTAGACGTGCCTCAACTGATCACTACCTGGAGGTGGGTCATTTCTATTATTTAAAAATGGATCAGAAGCATAGCGGATCAACCTGACTGGAGTGCTTGCTCCTTTCACACTCGGAGAAAGTGAAGTAGAAGTGAAGGCACATTAGACTCTGCTAACACCATTAACTATAGCTGTTTTTTCAACGGGAAATCAATGTTTGAGTTTTTAACCTCAGTGTTGTCCATATCTGTTTGGTTTCTTGTTGTTTAGGGGATTCTATATCAGAAAGAGGAAGTAGCTGTGTCAAACACACCGTACATTACCAACTGTTGTAACATGCAAGGTGTGTCTAAGATGATACCTGGCAGTTTTTTGTTTTTGGTTTTTTTAAGTGTATGAATCACACTGGAATTTTATGCAAGTGGAGTTGTAATGATAGATTTGCAAAACATGGCGAGCCAGCAGTTGACTGTTCCTGCTCAACGCCTGCCCATAGTGGTTCTGCTTTTGTGCTGTCATTCCATCTCACTCAGCCTCTGCTGACTCGCCGAGCAGAGAGATTTCTATTCCCAGCTGACAACTACTTCTTCGATGAGATGCTTTGCAGAGCACCCTCAACAGCCTGGGAAGAGAGATTAAAAGAAAGGCAGGTATTTGAGGGTGTGAAACATAAAATGGTCTGTCCTGCAGTGAGTTTACTGGCCTTCTACTTCTCTGTACCTTAAAAAGTCATATTCAGGCCAGATCTAAGCTCTCCAAAGACTAAGGGCACATCTGAGAGCGTGGGGAATTGTGTGGACACACACTCAGGCTGATTCTGCAGGAAAAGGGGTTGTTAATCACTACCATTGCTTCACCTGTATTTGTCATGCAGCGAACTGATACTTCCTAAATTTCCCATTTCTAGGCAAGCCTTGCTGATTCATGTTTCTCTTAGAAAGGAGAATTAGTCTGGTGTGTACTGCAGTGTCATGAATCATGGTCTCTGCGGCTTTCAGCTATATTTATCATGGGAGAATGTATTAAAAGGAAATGGTGAGTCAGCCTGTTTAAACGTCATGGCTTTGAATTCTGCTCACAGGCTGGTTTCTTGAATGGTTTCATGTTCTGCGGGTGCACGTCTCTATTTTTTCTATGATCCAGCAATGAACTCACGAGTCTGCTCTCACAACTGTTGCCAAGAATCACAGATCACAGACATTTAGTTGAATGTTCAGAGAAATCACTATTCCGTCTTCTCTTTCCCTATCATGTCCTGTTAGTGTCACACAGGAATACTGCTCAGATGAGCATTATGATGAGTGAGAAAGCAAATTACTTGGGAGGGTATTGTCTATGGCACAAGGGGAATGGGAGGCCAGGTTACCATGCGTAGTTGAGACAATCATCTGTGGTAAGGGAGAAAAAGGGAGGAGAAGAGAAAGAAAAGGTCAAATGAGAAAACAAAATTTGGTCGATTGATGCAGGATACCTAGAAATGGGAGAGCGCACATGAGTTATGGAGAGAGAGAATAAAGGAGGAAACATGTGAGCATGTGCTTAAGCTCATCCTTAGTGTGGTTTGATTTCAGGCATGCGCCTAAGTCTCATTTAGAGCAATGCAACTTAAGCCTGTTTAATTTTAATTATGTGCTTCAGTACGTTCCTGAACCACAGCCAGAAAAGAGCACCTGGGTCTAGATGGAAGGACAAAGGGTGAGAGCATGGGGGCCTAAAAACAAAGAGCCCAGAAAACAGACAGCATTTTCATTACAAATCCCCCTTGTCAGGGCTTTAGTTTAAAAAAAAAAAAAAAAAAGCATTTGGCCAGCACATGCATGCCTCAGTTTGAAATGGATTGGTTTAGTCATTTTTTTGGCATGTAGAAGGCCAAACGCCCCCTTTCTCTTTATGGAAGAAAAGATCATTGTTAGTAGCTTCAGTTAATGCATTTTTCCCTCCCGTTAGCAAACCACCAAGGGGTTGGAGTGGGGAAGACTAGCTGTAACTTAAAAAAATAAGACAGGCGTTTAATACCTAACATGGAATAATGCCCTTTGCTATTTGAAATGGTGCTTATTTCTTTATATAAGCTGAGCTAGAAAGCGCCCAATGCTTCATAGAGCTACTGTCCAGCAAACACACAGAGATTACTTACTTCAGTGTCTACAAGGCCAGGATCTCAATATATAAAAGAAATTTTCTGCATTATGTGGAATAGCTTCTTTTTTTCTAAAACAATTGTTATATCAATGGCATGTGGCTCCCCGAAGCCCTGTGTGTGAAGTGCTTCTATTGATTTCAAATCATTTCATTGACTCTTCTGAGTCTGTTTCCCTGGAACCACTGAAGTTTTATGCCCTTACAAGGCATAACTGTCTTTAACAATCTTTCACTTTTATTGCTGTTATTCTAATTATTTCCAGCTGCACATGTAAATTAAGTGACCAAATGAGAGAACAAGTATTTTAGGGTATGTCTACACTACCCCCTAGTTTGAACTAGGGAGGCTAATGTAGGCATTCGAAGTTGCAAATCAAGCCCGGGATTTAAATATCCCGCGCTTGATTTGCATCTTCAACGATCGCCATTTTTGAAATTTACAAGTCGGACTAACTACGCGTCTACGCGTAGGGATATTTCGAATTAAAGCCCTAAATCAAACTACCTGTTAAACCTCCTTGCAGGAGGAATAACAGGTAGTTCGATTTAGGCTTTAATTCAAAATACCGGGTCCCTGCCGCGTAGACGCCGGGCAGTTAGTCCGACTTGTAAATTTCAAAAATGGCGATCAAGTTTGAAGATGCAAATCAGCGCGGGATATTTAAATCCCGGGCTTGATTTGCAACTTCGAATGCCTACATTAGCCTCCCTAGTTCGAAATAGGGGGCTAGTGTAGACATACCCCTAGTTCTCTAACATTCAAGAGGGGATAGGAAACTGTCTGGCAAATTTTGCTCCTATCTCTGTCTTGCTTCTGGAAGGCCTTGACTCAGTACTTTACTATCCAAGCAATAGGACACTTCTGTTGATGTCAGTGGGAGAGCAATCTGAACTTGATGAGGAATCAGTGTACAAATTTGCCCTAGAGTTGTAGCAACGTACTAAGATTAGTCTTTCAAGTTAATATAGAGTTTATAAAGTTCACTAATTGAACTCAAGGTTTCCCCATTATATAATTTGTCTTTAGGTAGGTTCTCTTTCTCCCTGTTTAATATTCTTTATTAATTGTGTTACCATACTACTTCAATTTATTATGTTATGTACTGTATAAACTTAGTGCAGGGGGTAGTATCTGCCCCCCAAAAAGCTTGCCATTTTCTTTTTCGCCTGTGGAAGAAGAAATATTATTTATTTTTATTTATTTATTTATTTAAATATTTTTACTTAAAATATTCAAGGCAGCTTACAAAAAAAAAAAAATTAAAATACTGAAAGCATCCCGACAGGTAGGACTGGAACCATTGCAAAACAGTGCCTCCAATACCCAACTCCGCCAGGTGACCCAGGAGGATATCATGGTCAATGGTATCAAAAGCCACTGAGAGGTCTAAGAGAATCAACAGGGATGCACTCCCCCTGTCTGTCTCCTGGCGTAAATCGTCTACCCCGGCAACCACGGCTGTTTCAGTTCCAAAACCAGGTCTAAAGCCAGAATGAAATGGATCTAAGTAGTCTGTCTCTTCCAAGAAAACTTGGAGTTGCAACGCTACCGCCTGCTCGAATACCTTGCCCAAGAAGGGAATATTAGCAATTGGGCAATAGTTATTTAAGTCATGTGGGTCCAGGGAAGTCTTCTTGAGTAACGGTTTTATCACTGCCTCTTTCAAGGCAGCAGGAACCATACCAGATCTAAAAGACGTGGGAAGTGACTTACCCAAGGTAACAGAGCAAATTAGCAGTCCAGCTAGAAACCAGAACCCAGATCTCCTGTTCCCAGACCCATGTTGTCTCTCCTCCTTCTGTTTTTGAGTGAATGTGAATTGTGAGTGATCTCAAAAACTGGCAGCCTGTTCCAGAGCTGCAGAGCCGTCAAACTCTGCTAGTTTTAGGGAGTGAAATTTCAAACAATGATGAGTGGAATTCCAACAGTTTCACCTGTGAAACTTGCACAACAAATCCTGTACACCAAGAATATATTTCTTCACCTAAATTCTGATCTCAGTGATACCACTGAAATCTAAAAAGTCACATGATTTAAGTCAATGTGAGTGAATTTCAAAACAATTCCATAAATTCTCACACACACACTCTTTCACATGGATGTGATGATCAAATGAAGTCGACCTCTGAATCTCACCCATCACTGGTCTCCTTCATTAGATATGTACCTGCTAAGTATGCTTTAAGAGCACTTATTCAGTAAGATTTAGGAATAGTCCCATAAATTACAAATGTGTTGTTAATTGTCGGTTTTCTGCATTTCTTAGGATTGGATCCTCCCATTTCTACCAGATCATAATCAAAATAATAATAATAAAAAAAGAGTTTGAAACAATTTGCATATATGCCTGGTTGAACTTGTTTTCTGTAGGAAAGAAATCCAGACTAAAATGAACTAAATTACAGTTCCAGTCACACTTAGAATTAAACCACATTAAAAAAAAACCTCTGAAGCACTGTACCTTGAACAGCATTCGTGTCACTGTAATGTAAACATGGTTGACCTAGTCAGTGAAGACCTACTTCAGAACAGGTTTTAAATTAAAACAGTCATGCCTAGTCCACAGCTCAAAGATGTTTAAACTGTGTTTTAAAATAGTTCTGTTGACACATTGTAATTGTCGGTCAGAAAGAGCCTAAGTGTTCCCATTGCCTATTAACCTGAGGGCATGACATATTCTAAGGTTTGAGCCCAGATTTTCAAATGGAAGTAACATGTGCACTTCTCATTCAGAGATAATAGGCCATACATATTTTCAGTGTGCTATACATGTGCATGGACTCTTGCTATCCTAAAGAGGGCACTTTCTTATATTTCTGTAATTATCACACATCCGAACTGTTCAGTCATATGCTATGTATAAAGAGTTCATACACGGTATGTATATTTGTATTTAATGAGTAAACTCCAACATTAATAATAATGAACACATTTAAAAATGTTTGAAAAGGCACTGGACAGTTCACTTGTTTGATTTTCTCATACGATTTCCAGTTCTTTCTGCCAGGAAAGGCATAATTCAGTCTTGTAGAATTTCAGCACTTGTACTTCCTGTCCCAGCTAGAATCAAGAATTGAAGAAGGATATGCAAATTCAATATAATGGCAATAAGATAACTTTAAGCCTTTTTTGTATTTCATCAATTCCACTTTTCATCCTTTTTTTCTAATGAATAACCAATAATAGCGGCACCAACTCTTGCAACCTTATTTCAAGTCTCACAATATTTGGGTTTTTTTAAAGTCCTAGACCAGAGATAATGAGACCTCAGTGCTTTTGGAGCCAAATTAGTGATCAACAACATTACCCAAAAGAGCCATAGTAGTCTGACATGCATTGTTTCATTTATATTAGCATCATATACTCATATTCAAACAGTCTCAAACATATACTAAATATTTCCTCATAAATTATTTTCCCTGAAAAATGACTTATGTATTTTAATTTTATCAACTATAACTGATTAATAATCTAGTAAAAACATCCTAATTGGTTAAGAACTTAGACTGGTTAATATATCAAATCACATGGTGTTTTATTTTCATATGCTGCAAAGAGCCACAGGGGAGATATTAAGAAGCCACTTGTGACTCACAAGCCTCCGTCTGAGTATCACTGCCTTAAGACCTGGTATATGAATACACTATAATCTCATATTCTACTAAAAACATTTCCAGTCTTCAGAAATAAGTTTACAAATGGACCCTCAAATTTCAAAAATCAGAAATAAAATAAAAATAACTGATTTTAAATTATTTTAATATCTCATGATCATTGAACCAATCGCCTGGTTTTTGGGAATCTGACTCATGGTTGGAGGTTGGCAATACTTCAAATATTAATGAGATGTTCTTTAATCCTGCTAATTATGCCTGTTACTTTACAGGGATGGATGATACTGAACAGTCTCTGAAAAGACAACAATTAATCAGAGATTGCAATCAATCTGTGCTTTAGCGGGTTTAATACTAAAGTTCAGTTTGACTAAATCCCCCAAAGCCTAGATGTTTATGAAGACCCTCAGCTGTACTGTGAGACTGTATTTCCAAAACTGATATAGAACTCACAAGATTTCCATAACACTAAAAACAAATTTTAATGGAGCCGTACACAAAAACTGAATAAGCTTAGGATATTAGAATTAAGCATGAAGTTTATCTCTGTAGGAGACAGGTTTTTCTCAAGGTTTGAATGAACTCCCTCACAAACTAAGAGCCACCACAAATCTCTCCAGCTTCCTTTCCACATGCAACATGCAGTTCTTTGACCTTGTCTTTGCTAATATGACGTACGATGTATATCTAATAATATACTTAAAAAATTAACACAATTCTACCCTTGTGGAAAGGAAGAAGGAAAGAAAGATTTTCATGTTAAAGATGCCAGTCACAGTACATATATCTGGAAGGTGACTGGATACTGTGACAAAGGGGGCTATGCAAGAACCTAGTATAATAACATAATACCATCTTCTTTCCTTATCCTACCGACCCTCCATCTCATTTATCATCTAATTTTGGACATGTCATTGTACGTGTTCTGAGATACCCAGAACTTGTAGGCACTAAGTAAATAATACTTTTGTCTCCTACGATAGACATAACCAAGAAGTACAGAGAAAAAAGCTAAGCTGAAAAATAGAGAAAAGCTGACCCAAATAATTAGAAACTTCCGAAAGGTTCATTTTGGAAGTAGACATGGGCAAAGATGTGCATTCTGCTGAACTGAGTTATGTTTTATGGTGCCTGAGCAAATATGTGTTGTTAGTTTGTTTATACAGAAACCTATATGTGCATGGCCTTTAGGGTGGCAGAGTTACCTAGTGGCTAGAGCAGCAGACTGAAGTATGAGGCACCAGTTCTGTTTGTGGCTCAGCCAGCCACTGGCCTGCCTTATGACCTCGAACAAATTGCTTCCCCTCTCTGTGATTTATGTTCCTCCTCAGTAAAATGGGATTAATGAAACTGATCTTTGTAAAGAAAAGTTCACATGCCTCCCTGCCCTGAACCTGCTATGAGAGACAGTGGTAGAATGTACCAGGAGAAAGGTGCAGGAAGTGAAGGACAGAGAGCACCCCTTCCCCTCCCCCCCCCCGGCCTTAGGCAGATAATACAGGGACGAGAGAGCACTGTGGCCCCGGGCTGTGTGCAAGGAAGGGGATTTACTGGGCAGGGAAGACACATAGGGTAGTGTGACGGGGTTGTGACAGGCCGGTGGCGGCCCGCACTGGCACGGGGCCGGCAGCGGCTCCGGCCCCAGCAGAGCGCCCGGGAGGGGCTGCCCCGCTGGCGTGCCGCTGGGAAGGCACGGCCGCCGAGCGCCGCGGGGGGCAGGGCCCGGCGGCCACGGAAGACCGGACCGGCTGGCGGGCCGGGCAGGACGTACACGGCCCCGGCGGAGGACGCTGGGGCGCGACTCCACCCCCTGCGCCCCGACGCAAGAACGCCAGGGACGTCGGGGGCGGGGGCGGGGGCCGGAGAGCCGACGTCACCTCCAGCGGGAGGTTTAAAAGGAGGCCACAAGCCAGGGCCAGAGGAGGGGACGCCGAGGAGACGATCCCTCCCCCCCCCCGGTGGAGTCGGACGACGGAACCACCGGAGGGACTCCGGAACAGGGACACCTGCGCGTCGGACAAGGAGGTGAGGACCAGCGGCTCGGACGCGGGGGCCGTGACCACAGGGCGGGCTAGGAAGCAGCCTGGGGCAGGGCCCTTCTGGCGCCCGTGGGCTGACGCGCTTCAGGTCGGAACCCCGTCAGTCGGGTGAGGGATTAGCACCCAAGCCCTTAGGGCCCCGGGCTGGGACCCGGTGGAGAGGGAGGGCCCGGGTCCCCCTAGCCCCCCTAGGCCCCTCCGGGCTACAAGGCTTACTAGCGCGGAAGGCATGGGAGGAAGGGGACTGGAGACAGCACCACCCCAACACCCAGAGGGGGTTCAGGCGGAGGCACCCCCGGGGAAGGACCGGGAACGCGGGGCTCGCAGGGCCCCGTCTTCTCCCCCCCCCCCGAGGGGAGGGGGTGGCGGGAGCTCGCGCCCCTTTAAACGCTAAAATCCGAAGGGACAGACGGTGGGCTCGCTGGGCCGTGACCCCAAGAAAGGGGACACGTGCTCGCGCCCCGAACCAAAGCCGTCACAGGGGTGTACCAACCCTGCAGGAGCCGGTAAGGGTTACCCTGGCCTACCTGTTGAAGACAGCCCCACCCCGCAGCCCTGTTGGGCATGCTCCAACTGGAGGACCAGTATAAAGGCCAGTGGAGCAGCTCAGTCAGGGCTGACCACTACACAGGAAGGAGCTACTGCCAGCACTTGGGAGCAGCAGCAGCAGCAGCAGCAGCAGACGATGTATGCCACAGTAGAGGCCAGCCAGCAGAGACTGGCTGGGGAAACTCCCAGTCTGAAGGAGGCAAGTGAGAAAGATGGTAGGCGGGTAGGAAGTAGCCCAGGGCCGGGAGTTGGAATCCCCCAAGAGCTCTGCATGTTGCTGGCAGATTCCCCACTGAGCTAATGGTGGGACATACCTGCCACTGACAGGGCCCTGGGCTGGGACTCAGTGGAGAGGGAGGCCTGAGTCCCTCCACCCCATTAAACCCCAAAGGGGTTTAACTGTTGCTACTGTTGTTGCTACTGACTTTGGCCGCCAGGCTCTATTGCCCTGTGGACATGGGCTGTTAGGGTATGTGTACACTAGCCCCCTAGTTCGGACTAGGGAGGCTAATGTAGGCATTCGAAGTTGCAAATGAAGCCCGGGATTTAAATATCCTGGGCTTTATTTGCATCTTCCCGTCTGGGCGCCATTTTTAAATCCCCCTAGTCCGAACTAACTGCCCGCGGCTACACGCGGCAGTCAAACGTTAACTCGAACTAAGTGGAATGAGGTGTAACAGTTAACTCGAACTAAGGACTTAGTTCGAGTTAACGTTTGACTGCTGCGTGTGGCGCCGGGCAGTTAGTTTGGACTAGGGGATTTAAAAATGGCGCTCGACGGAAGATGCAAATAAAGCCCGGGATATTTAAATCCCGGGCTTCATTTGCAACTTCGAATGCCTACATTAGCCTCCCTAGTTCAAACTAGGGGGCTAGTGTAGACATACCCTTACTGACTTGGGCCACAAGGCCCTACTACCCTGTGAACAGAGATTTGTTATTGACTCAGGCCACTGGGCCCTACTGCCCCATGGACAAGGGGTAGCTACTTATTTTTGCCACTAGGATGGACTCTTGTATTGGGAAAAGAGGGTAGTGAGAGGTTTGGAGGTACTTGGGGACTGTAATATTCAAGGGATGGAGCATGTGTTGAGGGCTCCATGCTGACAGGCTCAACACCCTGCCTCTGAGGCGGCTGGGCATACTCCCACACTGACAGGCAGTCACATGTCCCCCTGGTATTGGGAGGCACCAGTCACCTATGGATGAAAGGGTCTGTACCTAGTTATTGATCCCTCAAGCCATCCAGTTCCCCACATTTAGCACTCTTCTGACTTTTATAGATTTGCTGAAAGAATGACACCCTTGCTATTCTGGAAAGAGGAAATCTATAGTATGACTGACATTTATATAGTCAATCTTCTGCAATGATTGTCTGAATTTTTGTCTGGAATCATGGTGAATGAGGCAATCTCACATGTGAATGGCACTTCAAGAGAGCAAGGAATAAGAATGCCAGATAGTGACACATCCATTTTTTGGGCCAGTGTTTTGTGAGGCCATATAAATAGTGCAAGTATTTTAAAAACATACTTCAGACTAATAGACAGCCTGTGACTCTAGCTCAGTTATATTAATTTGCTGAGATTTTAAACATTTATAATCCTATACTCTGTGCAATTGTCCATGCTGTAACAGCTGCACCTACTGATTTAAAATGGAAATTATCTTTCCTGTTTTTAACCAAGCACATTTAATATAGGGAGATGGAAAAGGGAGGAGCGGAGGGAGGGCAGATTAAGTTGGGGGTGAGGGGAAAATGGGGCAGGAAGAGGCAGATAGGGATGGAGCAGTGGCAGGAAATGAGTTGGGCCTTGGAGAAAGGTGCACAGTAGGGGTGGGACATTCAGGAGGAGACAGAGGGGAGTGCCTCCCCCCAACATATTAGAAAGTTGGTGCTTCTGCATCTCCCATAGAAAGAATCTACATACAATCCCAGCCCATAATTAGGGGGCGTTGCTCCAGCCCAGCCAGGGTGTTGGTTAACTGGTTACCCATAAGCATCACTGGATAAGGGTGATGCTAACCAGGTAATCGGTTAACCCTTTACATCCCTAGCCCACAATCGTAATAAGCTTAATACCATAAAGTCTTCCAAGGATATTGCAGGAAATTGCCGTATCTGTCACACTCATTCCTGTCCTTAACCCACTAAATAAGAAAGTCATAAATATTTTTTTTTCCTGGAAACATAGCAGCAAAAGTCACAATACAAAGAGTAGGCTTAATGGTTTCCAATGGCGGTCTCTGTTTTAGCTAGCACAACTCTGTCAACACGTTTTTATATCTGCAACATTTTCAGATGTGGCCACTAAACTCTGTCTGGATCCCAATTGACTTAGGCACCTTTATGAATTCCACTAGGCACCTATCTGCATCTTTAGGCACCTTAACGCCTTTATAACTTTGGCCCCTGGTGCACAGCTGGCCCAGACTTAAAGCCAGTTTCATACACAGAGCCCTCCTTCCCAAAATGTGTGGTGTGCTCTTCCAATATTTAGAAAACCTGCAGTCTCTGCCCACCAAACATTGCTTCAGTTCAAATCTTGTGCAGGGCCTTGACAGTCTAGTGCACTCTCTACTTTACCCAAGAGACAATCAGTATCCCAGATATAGTTGGCATGCTTCAGTGAAACAGCATATTTAAAGAAAAAACAACCATTTTGTTAAATGCTCTAACCAGCTCTGTTTGGCAGCTTGGGTGTATTTGGCATTCTCACAAAGATGCAGTGGATGGGTTTAGCAGCTAGGAAGGGAACTAGGTGTGTCCCCTCTTTGTGGGGGAAATGGTAGGAGTGGTGTTTGTGGTTGTTTTCTATCTGGGCTCCAGAATCTATTACTCTACTGAGACTTTTGCCTGATATATATCTATATATATCTATATCTATATCTATATCTATATATCTATCTATCTCGATCGATACTCAAGGATACCTAAAGTTTGTCACAAGTTAGTAAGATCTTACCAGCACAGACCTTGTTGGCATTTTCATGCCTAGACAACAATACAACACAGCTAGTACTCCCGTTGTTTGTTCATTCTATGATAATCTGCAGTGGTTGGATAGTTATGATTCTGTAGCTATAACAAACAGATCTGTTGAATATGATCAGTTTTTACTTTGCAAATATTCAAACATGTGAATGGCAAATGAGTCAAGAACCCTCTCCCAAGCTGATCTGTTACCCCCAAAGGCACCATTTTATCTAGTTGGGGGAAGAAGGTGTATTGGTGAAAATTCAATAGCCATCATTTGTCATCTGTAAATATCCTTTCTACATAGCTCTGAAAAGTTGAGTCTAATTTTGAAATATCCAGGGTGGGCTTAAATAAAAATTCTAAAATTGGAAATCAGACTGTAGTGTTATTTCAATCCATATCTGAACTTCATGTCTGTCCTTCATCCTTACACTGGATTATAAATACCTTAGGGCACATCTACACAGCAGGGCTAAAGCTGAAATAAGCTGCGCAACTTAAGCTACATCAATTGCGTAGCTTAAGTCAAAATAGTGCTAAAAGCCTTGTAAAATGAGGGTTACAGCAGTCGGAGTATGAAGTCCTCCAGCTCATCATTATTTTGACATAATGTCGAAAAACTGCTTGCTGTGTAGACACAGACTATGTTATTTTGGCATAACATCAGTTATTCCAAAATGCTGCTGCCGTGTAGATATAGCTTCAAATATAAGAAAGTTCAAATCCTGCTTTAAACTTTGACTCTTCTACCAATCTGTGCGTTGTGCGGATGCATGTGTGTTGTGGCACAAAAGAACAAACTTAACGCATTTACAGACAAAGGATTTTTTTGAGATCACTGATTAGAATCTCCACTTTGAATGTATTATATTTACATGGGAACAACAATGTTCTTTATAATTAGAACAAGATGGGGAAAAAACCGGATAAAAACTGACAAAACAACCACAAGTTTGAAATGTTACACAGCTCAGCAGATTTGCAATCTGAATTCTTTTAAAACAACCTGGTGGAGAGAAAAACATACTTAACCAATGGCAGAACCAGGAACTTGATAGAAAAATAAAACTCTTCCATCTATTTGATTTAGCTACTCCATCAAGGAAATCTCTTGACTTCAGCAGTATTTCAGTGTCAGTTTCTTTGGGGAGGGTAAAACAGTTCAGTGGTAGGTTTTAAATGAAGCCTAAGGCTGTTCCAGAGTAGTTACCAGTCTGACTGTCTCCTGAGTTCTGCGTATACAGACCCAGGAGTGGTAGAATTCTGAGAACCTGCACTTCTCATGTTTCACTGCTTCCTTGCCAATAAATCATTCACTGGCCATGCTGCTTATTTAGCCATTTCAGCAGAACAGCATGCATAGTACTGCAATAGGAAAACAAGCAGATCAAGATGCAACCTGGAATGCATCTTGCCATAGGCTGTTCTGTTAAAATAGCTTTATTCCAACTAGAGCACAGCACTTTGCTCTATTTTTAGTGTCTCGCCACTGCTTGGTCAGCCCCTACAGAAATGCTATAATTTACATTGCTGACAATAGATTTTCCTGTTGAACATGTGTCTGCAGCATGAGCAAGGAGACAGCAGAGTGACTCCTAGGGTGAATCAACAAAGGCAGGCCGATTCACTGAAACTGGAAGGGATTATGTCAGGTCTGGGTGAATTCAAAGATCCAGTGGTTTGGCTAGGCTGGCTATCCTCTAACTTTGGGATGTCTATCTGCAGGTACCCGTTCCTACAGCTGCTACTTGTTTCCTCATTTACAATGTCTCAAAAAAGAATCAGGATTCTTCTCTTCTATTAAGAAATTGCATGTAAAAATCTGCATGCAAGAAGCTTAGTCTACATCATCCTGTTTATTCGGCCTACATAACCCAAGAACAATGCTGAATATTCTTGAGCGCCATCTACTGGCATATTATTTATTAGCTATGTGCTTATGTACAGGATATTTCGTCACAACTCAAGACTCCTAAAAGTTTCCAAGTTTGTAACCCTATTACCCCACCATACCTCCTTAGTTCCTAAGCCCATGAGGTGACCTCTTTCTTCTTCCCTGCATCCCTCCGGGCTCCATCTGAACTTCCCAGATTCCTCATTTACCCCAAACATCAACTCTCTCCCCGTGTCCACACATCACCTTATCTTTAGAATTTCTGGCCAAACACACTGAACAATTTCTCAGCTGGGTCTGCCAATGCTTCCCTGCTATGTCCCAGCAGGCTTTGTCTAGACTACAAAGTTCTATCAGAAAAAGAGATGCAAATTGCGAACCGCCATTTGCATATCTTTTTCTGCTTTTCTTCCCAAAGAGGCTTTTCCAACAATTGGCCTGTCTGCACTGGAACATCTCTTCATAGAACGAGGTTTACAGGGATGCCGAAAAAACGCATCTGCTTTTCTGTCTGCGGTCTAGACGTACCCTAAGATTTGTGATAGGAAAGTCAGCGAGAACAAGTGTTACTGAAATCTTTTTTTGGGAGCTTCCCTATGAAAAGAAACAAGCCTCTTGGGACATTCACACCCACTGCATACACAATACCACAAAAATCAAAAAGCATAACAGCAGGGGAAAGAATGGGCTAGACCATCAGTCTCTCTCACACTTCACTGTACTGTGGCTTCTTTCTTATAACAAATTGCTAGATGACCTGAGGGATGAGGGGAAGGCACCAAAGCTGAAGCCTGCCTGTGCCCCACTACCATGGGCCCTGAGGCACAAGGTATGTCTACACTGCAGAGTTTTGGGAAAACAAACATTTTTCCGAAAAACTTCACTTACGTGCACACTGCAGTCATGTTCTTTCGAAAAAAAAAAAAACCAAAAGAACATAGGGGTTTTTCCAACATTGGTAAACCTCTTTCTACGAGGAAGAAGCCTTTTTCCGAAAGAGCTCTTTTGGAAAAAAATGTGTGTGTATGGGGAACCAGGGAGTTCTTTCGAAAGAGGAAAAAGCAAGGTGCCCTGGTGGCCACTCTGTCCATAGTAATCACAGCCTAAATGCGAGATAGTGTCCACAATGAATGGATGCTATCTTTTAATAAAGCAGATCACCTTTTTGATGTGCTTTTGCTGTGTAGACGCTCTCTTTCGGAAGAAGTTTTTTCAGAAGATCTCTGCTGGAAAAGCTTCTTGCAAAAGAAGCCTGCTGTCTAGACAGCCACAGTGAAAACTGTCTGCTAGAGAAAAGGATGATCTTGTTAGGAAGACACTACACTCTAGGACATCAGAAATCTGGGTTACAGCACATAGCTCTGTCCCAGCCTTCATGTGTTAACTTGGGCAACAGCTCATGTCAGTTCTTCAGCTGTAAAATGTGGATAAAACATCTCTTTTCTCATCGGCTCGATGTCAGGTTGGAGGTCGGTGTCTAGCGGAGTGCCCCAAGGATCAGTTCTTGGACCAGTTTTGTTCAACATCCTTATTAATGACCTGGATACGGGGATGGATTGCACCCTCAGCAAGTTTGCAGATGACACTAATCTGGGGGAGAGATAGATACGCTGGAGGGCAGGGATAGGGTCCAGAGTGACTTGGACAGATTAGAGGATTGGGCCAAAAGAAATTTGATGAGGTTCAACAATGACAAGTGCAGAGTCCTGCACTTGGGATGGAAGAATCCCAAGCATTGTTACAGGCTGGGGACCGAATGGCTAAGTAGCAGTTCAGCAGAAAAGGACCTGGGGATTACAGTGGATGAGAAGCTGGATATGAGTCAATAGTGTGCCCTTGTAGCCAAGAAGGCTAATGGCATATTAGGGTGCATTAGGAGGATCATTGCCAGCAGATCCAGAGAAGTGATTATTCCCCTTTATTCGGCTCAGGTGAAGCCACATCTGGAGTATTGTGTCCAGTTCTGGGCTCCCACTATAGAAAGGATGTGGATGCATTGGAGATGGTCCAGCGGAGGGCGACCAAAATGATTAGGGGGCTGGAGCGCATGACCTATGAGGAGAGACTGAGGGATTTGGGTTTGTTTAGTCTGCAGAAGAGAAGAGTGAGGGGGTGGATTTGATAGCAGCCTTCAACTTCCTGAAGGGCGGTTCCAAAGAGGATGGAGAGAGGCAGTTCACAGTAGTGATGGATGGCAGAACAAGGAGCAATGGGCTCAAGTTACAGTGGGAGAGGTCTAGGTTGGATATTAGGAAAAACTATTTCACTAGGAGGGTGGTGAAGCACTGGAACGGGTTACCTAGGGAGGTGGTGAAATCTCCATCCCTAGAGGTGTTTAGGTCTTGGCTTGACAAAGCCCTGGCTGGGTTGATTTAGTTGGGATTGGTCCTGCCTTGGGCAGGGGGCTGGACTTGATGACCTCCTGAGGTCTCTTCCAGCTCTATGATTCTATGATCCTTCTACTTAGATTGTAACTACATCGGGACACAAGATACTTTAAGAGTTCTGCACATAGTGGATGTTTCAGTTCACTAGCAATTCTAAAAATAATAATAATTATATTGGTTGAACGAAAGGGCTAGTTTGAAATTGAGTGAATTGGAAAGTCGTTTTGGGTTGAACTAAGTTTCACTCAAAATAAAATGTTTTGCTTTAGTTGTGAACATTTAAATATTTGAATGGTTTTGGAATAAAACTGAAGGGAATTTTAACCCCCTCCTCCCCCCCACCAATTGAACCAACCTCCCTCCCCCAAATTTGACAATTTGGTTTTTGACTGAAACAATTTGGCCCAACTGACATAAATTGGAAAAGACATTTTACTGCTGCTAAATTTGCATTTTTTTAAAGTGGAGAAGTGTTTCACCTGAAACTGCACCCAGCTCTAGGAGCTATACCCTACCATGTACATCCGCAAAGTCTAGCAGAATGGGGGCTCTGACCTGAGTTGAGGCCTAGTCTTTAGGGCCCTACTCAAGCAACAATCTTCAGAGGTGTAGGGAACACTGGAAGTAGGAATCATAGGGATGGATGGCTCCTTCAGATGTGTGGGCAAATGGGCTATGTCTAGACTGCATCCCTCTGCCGACAGAGGGATGCAAATCAAGCACTTCGGAAGTGCAAATGAGCCCGGGATTTAAATATCCCAGGCTTCATTTGCATACTCACATTCCGACGCTGTGCTGATCAGGCTCAGTGTTGAAAGTGAAAGTGAAGTGTAGCCACGGTTCAGCCAACAGTGGGGAGCTTTTTCGGCAGCTCCTGTACTCCTCATTTTTTGAGGAGTACAGGAGCTGCTGAAAAGCTCCCCGCTATCGGCAGAGCCGTGGCTACACTTCACTTTCACTTTCAACACTGAGCCTGATCGGCACAGCGTCCGAACGTGAGTATGCAAATGAAGCCCCGGATATTTAAATATTTAAAACTTGGGGTCATTTGCACTTCCGAAGTGCTTGATTTCCACTGTCAGCAGAAGGATGCAGTCTAGACACAGCCATGGAGAGGAAAAACTAAGGTTGGTTTAAAAGGGCAGAAAGTGTAACTGTTCAGCTCAATTTTATTTGAAATGGTTCTCTCTGAGTGTTAGTCTAGGTGATACTTACATGGCTCATGTCACCATAGTATCCACATATCTCCTAAATATTTTGAGAAATAAATATCCTTCTCTCCCCAAATTCCTGGTCAAATAGCTTGATCAATTTACAGCTGCTTTGTTTGCTTGTATGTCCAGGTTCTTTGTGGTGTGTATATGGAACTTGCTGATGAGAAATGCAAACAGAAATGAGCACTGCAGCTAGTTCTGAAGGTGGTATAGCCTAAGATCACTCTTACCTCCTGGGGGAGTTAATTGCACAGGCTAGGTTCAGATCCTATGACATTTTTTTGCTTAAGGCAGAGGTGGGAAAAAATAATTGAAAATAAATTACATTTCCCATACCATTGCCAATCTGACCCCAAACATCCCATTTCATCTCTCTTCTGCAGGGGGGTAGGGGAGATTAACTTAAATATGATAAATCAGGGGCAGATGACCGTTTTGCGGGGCCCAGGGCAGCACAATTTTGCGGGGCCTCCCTTTGCCATGGCGCATGCGCGGGGCTTTTGAAGCGCGGGGCCCGGGGCGGCCGCCCCGCTCGCCCTGCCCTATATCCGCCCCTGTGATAAATCATGGAAGATCACAATGCGCTCATCTGCAGAAGGGCCAGTGAGATTAACGTGATGAAGCTTCGTGCTGTTTCTTGCTACTCAAAAGAAAAATCAGCTGGTTTTGCTGGATTTTTTTCCTTTCTTGATTAACTGATGACACATTTATATTTCATTGCCTGCAGTTCTGTTCTGAATTGAAGCATTACATGCGTTACTCATCTGATGAAGTGGATTTTACCCACAAAAGCTCATGATAATGTGTCCTATGATGCCACAGGACTGCTCGATGTTTTTAAAGTTACAGACTAACACAACTACCCCTCTGAGCCTCAGTACATTCATGAGAGATGGAACTATGTCCATCTCCATCTGCTGGTGGCAGCTAAAACTGCAATTCCTCAAAGAAAGCATTCCAAATGAGAGTTTGTTAAAATAAAAATTAAATAATCCCACTTATAAAAAACAACACATGTAGAAAAAGCAAATGTTGCATATTGTTTACCTGCATGGAATGTACTGGATTTAAATTCTTGTCAGGCACTCATCATTGTTATACTTTAATAATTCCTTATCTATGACAATCTGTCTTTCCCTGCAGGTGGGTTTGACAGGTGCATTGTGGTGGGGGTTGTTTCTCTGCATGGAGAACTACCGTGGGACAGCTGTGCTGAATAGCATCATTTTGCATTGAGTGAGACAGAAGTATTGATGACCAAATGTTAATAGTGGGCCCCAATTGTACCCTCTTCTCCGACCTTCAGGAAAGGAAAGACGAATCACAGATGATGGGCCTTATTGCTGTGACTGCTTCCAGGACTGTCCCTTGTGTGAACAGCTTAACTTGTAATCAGAACTATGACACATGTGCAGTATAGGTGAGTTAGTTACTTTGAAAACCTTACCTACACTCCCTAACTTTGAGAGTGACTCTAATCTAGGCATAAGAGCCAGTTTGTACCTGACCCTAGAAGGTATGCAGGGGAGTGGACAGAATTGTCAGGGGCTTGGGCAGTGGGGCAGCTCTGCATTTCTGGAAAAGCAGGACCTCAGGGAAACTGCTCTCTTTGCCCTTTCTCCCCTCGGCAGGCCTGCAGATATGAGAGTTGTGAAGAGGAGAGCACAAGGAACCAGGCAAGATAGCGCTCCCGCCTGCCCATCCTATCCCTCCCACAAGCTGTAAATCACCACAGTGGTGATCCAGTTTGTATTATATGGGGCATCACATCAAAAGCTTTAATTTGGCTTCTGTAGTTTTGGTACAGAGAGGATATTGTTGTTTCTGGTCTGCATTGGGATCACAAAGCTGTATTTTATATAGCACTTCCTCTTCCTCTACATGCTGCTGCAGGAGTTATATTAGGTACCGCAAGAAGAGACCAGACTGATACACTGAAGAAGTGCCTGTAAACCAGTTTGTCCTGATGCCTGTATATAATAATGTATAGAGAGATTCATTTACAGATAATGTAGATAAATTTCTATAATTTACAAAACAGGTTGAATTTTGCCCAAATCGTAACTTTAAGACATGGATTTAATTTAGTCAATGCTACATTTATCAAATGCTCTTCTATAGTGTAAATCATCCTTTATTGAGCAGTAAACTTTATAGCATATCTTCTAGGTTTGTATTCATATATTTGAGGCGGGAGCAAAATGGCTATAAATTCCTAGTAGTTCTGAGCCTTCACAAGTTGTTTGTATGCTGTAGACATTGTTGGCTTTGTTGCTTGATGTTCAAAATACTTTCTTTCACTGACCCTTTTCTGTCTGTGCTGCTGAAATGCAGATAGCCTTTCCAGTTCAAAAATTGCTCATTTTTCTAATAAATTGAATTTTGGGAGTAATGTCTTGAGATAATCAGTAATAGTACAGGAAGGCTTTAATCTGGCGAGCCTTAATATGTATTATAACTCTGTCACTTATCACTGAACACTAGACCTCATTACTGTCTAACATGGTGTTTGTCTATCCTGCTCTTAAAACTCTCCAAAGATGAAGATTCCACAATCTCCCTAGGCAATTTATTCCAGTGTTTAACAGTTAGGAAGTTTTTCCTAATGTCCAACCTAAACCTCCCTTGTTGCAATTTAAGCCCATTGCTTCTTGTCAATCATCAGAGGTTAAAAACAATCTTCTTTAGAACAGCTTCCAAATCAAGTCCCCTCTCTGCCTTCTCTTTTCTAGACTAAACAAACCCAGTTCTTTCAATTTTCCCTCATAGGCTGTGTTTCTATATCTTGAATAATTTTTGTTGCTCTTCTTTGGACTTTTTCCAATTTGTCCACCTTTTCCCACATACTCCAGGCCTAATCAGCATGGACAGGAAGAATTACTTCACATGTCTTGCTTACAAAACTCCTTAATACATCTCAATGACATTTTTTTTTTTTTTTTTTTTTTGGTACAGAGAGACACTGACTCATTTAATCTGTGGTTCATTATGACCCCTTTCTGCAGGACTTCTTTCTAGACAATCATTTCCCATTTTGTATGTGTGAAACTGATTATTCCTTCCTAAGTGGAGTACTTTGCATTTGTCTTCATTGAATTTCATTCTGTTTGCCTCAAACCATTGCTCCAGTTTGCCCTGATCATTTTGAATTATAATCAAATCCTATCCTGAAACCCTTCCCAGCATTGGGCAATTCATAGCATTTAGTTAATCAGTCACCTTGGTGGCCAGGCATCAGTGAGGGCCTAAACAATAAAGTATCCACCAGTGAGCATTGCAGAGCTCACAGACCAAGCACAACACAAAGAGCTTTTAAACAGTACCTCTACCAGACACAACTAGGGAAAAAAAGACTATTTGCACATTCATGTGAATCCAGAAGACATCTGCCTGGTCACAGAGAACTATTTTTCCAGATATGTAGAAATAATGTTCTTGAAAGTCATGACATGGACTTTGGAGTTTTGGACTTCAGTTTCTCCATAGAAACTGAAGTTCATTTTTGCTCACTTCAGTATTCAAGAACAATGATCAAAATTCACTGCAGCAGAATTTAAGTCATTCCAAATAAAATATGACTTGAATCAGCCCACATTACACAAAGGGTGAGAGAGCCAAGAAAGTCGTACAGCAGGAAGAGCCTTTCCTTGATCTTTTGAGTAAGAGATCAACACCAATATCAGTTGGAGTCCACCACAACTGCTGGTGGATGGCATCTCAGAACTACTTTCCAACTTAGGGTGTTCTCCCCCACTAATCTCTAAAGTGGTAATATATAAAGAGAGGATGGCTAAAAATCAGATAAGAGGTGAAAGCAAGCAGGTACACCTTGGTGCACAGCTCCAGCAAGAGCTGGCTGAGCTGTACCAAAAGCCACCAGGGAGCTATTTAAAGAGCTGGCAGGGACCCGGGTTGCAATAGGACAGTACCTCTAAGAAATTTCAAGTTACTTGCACCGCTGGATGAAAGGCGAAGAGCTTACAAACATTTTTGCAACAGATTGCACTCCAAGAACTGCAGATACTAGAACCTTTGCTGGTGTCAAACTGGATGGGGGGGGGGGGGAGGGGGAGGAAGGGGATGGCTAATTTCAGCAGTTGCCAAGAGAGAATTTTCATTGTCCAGGTCATATATGTGATCAAGACTACGATGTAGAGTTTAGGGGAAGTCATCAACATCTTGAGTTGGTACCTCAGGAAAAAAACAAAAACAGATGGCAATGCAGAAAAAGAAGCCAAGCTCAGTCAGTCATTGCACCTAGTGGACAGCAGATGACTAAGTTGTTACGCATTTGGGTTCGGTAATTAGAAAACCAGTAAAATTCAAAGACACTTGCAGGCTGATAGACATTGAATTTTAAAGATAGTGTACATTTTGTAAATGGTAGTAATGTAGAACTTAAAGTGGGAGATGTAATGGACTCAAACTCTATTATATTGCTCAGCTATTAAGGGATAGTGTGCACAACATATCTTATTAAAGCTAATATCAGCCATTCCTGGAAGTACATTTATAGGAAGACCCGTTTTTGGTGTATTTGATAAGGAATCTCTGTAGTCAGTCCCTATCTGATACAGATGCCTGATCTGCTCGTAGCAGTCATGCAGCCTATGTACATGGTGAACATAATAATGTAAATGTATTTCCTAGAATGTAGAATGTACAAGAACCCAGAGAGTAAGAGAGAGAGAGACAGCACCCAAAGCCAGCAAAGCACAACATACCTAACCTTACTTTTAAGAGCTTTTTTCCTGACTGACTTTGATCACACACTTTGTTAGGGAGCCCCTTAGCTTACAGTCAGGGACAGGACCCTTCCTCTCATCTGAAGAAGTGGGTCATGCCTACGAAAGCTCATGATACCATCTACATGTTTTGTTAGTCTTTAAAGTGCTACCAGGCTATTTGTTAAGTTTATCCTGATTCTTAGAGTGACGCCTGCAGTTCCAGGACAAGCCTCTATATACCAGTGAAGATAAACTCAGGTTTATCTTGCATAAGAACTTGGATACTATACTGATGAGTGCCATAGAAAGCCCTTGGGGGGGGGGAAAAAATTAGTAATTCTGTCTTCAGAGTAAGGTCTGAAAAGCATCCTGTAAATATCATACATTGAACAGTAAGGCTAAGACAAAAACATATTGAATGACCATTTATTCAACTGAGCATTATCCATGGCGTGCTCCAAATGAGGCAAGGATTCTAGAAAAAGTAGGTGATTAAAGACTACCTACCATAACTGGTATGCACCAGGCGAGGACAGTCTTAATTCTGGCATTTCTTAATTTCCAGTGCTTGACTTTCTAGTCTTAGAGTTATTGTTAATTCCATACAAAAGGAAGTCAGAAAGCCAGGTCTGCATCAACAGTCCCTTTCTGACAGGGATAAGTTATTTATTTCATTAGCTATTTTCAGTGTGATTGACAGATAAATGAGATATTAGTGACCCCAAGTCCTTCAGGGTGAAATATAAAACTCTGCCAAGGATTTTTTTTCTTGGTTAACAGATTGATGTTATTCACTTGCATTGTAATTAAAACATGCACAATTATAATGCTTTAAAAAAATGCCTACAGCTTCACTGAAATGCCTGCAGTGTCGTGAATTTGAATGTCACGCTCGTGATTCCTTTAAAGAAGAAAAGAATATTAAATTAAACCCACATGGTAATTACAAGATTTCTGGTACTGTTATTCCATCTACAGCTTTAAAAGTGAGGATTGTTGGATATTGAATTAATCTAAACGTACACAGGGAAGCTGGGATCAGAAAGTATCCCTGTATTTCTTTCTGAACAACCAGTGCTTCCCACGTTCATCTCATATGTAATTCAATATTCTCTTTTATGAAGTGTAAATAATTAGGAAAATCCAGTCACATAAAAAGGAGTATTTTAAATTGCATTAAGTGAAAATAGTTAAGGAGACTAATTTTATAGACAAATTTTCAGGAGTGGTGTAAGACTGTCATAAGAAGGGACTATTCTTGTATCATCTGGACAAACTGGAGAAATGGTCAGAGGTAAACAGGATGAAGTTTAATAAGGACAAATGCAAAGTGCTCCACTTAGGAACGACAATCTGTTTCACACATACAGAATGGGAAGTGACTGTCTAGGAAGGAGTACTGCAGAAAGGGATATAGGGGTCATAGTGGACCACAAGCTAAATGAGTCAGTATGACACTGTTGCCAAAAAAAAAAAGGCAAACTTAATTCTGGGGTGCATTAATGAGTTTTGTGAGCAGGACACGAGAAGTCATTCTTCTCTACTCTGCACTAAGTAGGCCTCAATTGGAGTATTGTGTCCAGTTCTAGACACCCCATTTCAAGAAAGATATGGAGAAATTGGACAAGGTCCAGAGAAGAGCAACAATAATGATTAAAGGTCTAGAAAACATGAGCTATGAGGTAAGGCTGAAGGAATTGGGCTTGTTTAGTTTGAAAAAAAGAAGACTGAGAGGGGATATGATAGCAGTTTTCAGGTATCTAAAATGGTGCAACAGGAAGGGTGGGGAAAAATTGTTCTCCTTGGCCTCTGATGATAGGACAAGAAGCAATGGGCTTAAACTGCAGCAATGGAGGTTTAGGAAGCTTTTTGTAATGTCCAATCTAACTGTCAGGATGGTTAAACACTGGAATGAATTGTCAAGGGAAGTTGTAGAATTGGCATCACTGGAGATATTTAAGAGCAGGTTAAACAGACATCTATCAGGGATGATGTAGATGGTGCTTGGTCCTTCCATAAGGGCAGGGGACTGGACTTTATGATCTCTTGAGGTCCCTTCCAATTCTAGTATTCTATGATACAGTAGACTTCCGATAATCCGGAACCTATGGGACCTAGGTGGTGCCAGATTATCAGATATGCCGGACTATCAGGAGGTACTATAAACTGGTTATATATATACTGTATACATTATACACTGTATATAAAGTGTTCTTAACCCTTTTTATGGTACATACTGTATACAGTATACTGTAATGTTTTAGTTTTTTTAAGCCTTTTTTACCCTTTTTGCTCAGTTCAGCTGCTGCCGCTGTTACCTTGTGACTCATTTTTTGCCAAAGCTCACTCACTAGGCTCTTGCCATTTTGATGCCGGACTATCAGGAGTGCCGGACTATTGGATGCCGGACTATTGGAGTTTTACTGTATATGCAGAATTCATCTTTTTGACTGGGAACATTTGTAATGAATGGTCTGGAGGGACTTCAAACTGAGCATCTTTACACGCGTTGTTAGTAAATTGTTTCAGTGGAGTCAAAATAATATGTATCAAAAGTTATCTTCTCAAAAGTTCTACAACTTCCAGAAACCAAATAAAATGAAAACCCCAAATCCAACCTGAATCTTAAAAAAAATGGACAGGCAAGGGAAATGAATCAGGATGGGATTAGGGTTGCCAAGTCCAGTATTTGAGCTTTCTGTTCAGGAAACAAATTGAGAAAATATAAATGACAAAATATAAATGTCCGGTATTTTCTAAATAAGATGTAATGTAGATTGTGATGTAATGTCGTGTCTGGTATTTTTGTTGAAACCATCTGGCAATCCTAGATGGGATCCAGTCAGTTTCCACTACCATGAAACCCTCCATGATTCACTATCATGTCACTTGGCTTACACCATCCAACCAAACATAACTTTGCCCCCATAATTTGAAAAAAAATTGCAAAAGTCAAAACATCTTGCCAGGATTTTATAAAATCCTATTTCCTATTCAAGAAACTAGGGATGTGAAAGGTTAGCCAGTTAATCCAGTTCCAGTTTCTGGTGGGGCTAGAGGTTCCATTTAGCTGGCGGGGGCTGGAGCGGCTTCCCACCCAGCATGGGCAGGGGGCTGCTCCAGCCCTGTGGGACCAGCCACAGAGAGGGATGCTCTAGCCCAGCTGGTGTGGCCCCTTTCTTCAGTGGGCCCGGGCGCGTCACAGGCAGGGGCTGCTCTGGCTCTTTATAGCAGCCTCTGCCTGTGGCGGGGCAGGAGAGGGAGATAGTCTACCCTAGTCTGGCTGGAGTGGCTCCCCTGTTGCCCCACCTTTAATCAGTTGACCAGTTAAATACCACGTTTAACCAACTGAGTGGGCTCTTACATCCCTACAAGAAGTCAGTTTGCTGCAGTCATTCAGGATTTTCTTATTTTGAACTCTGCATATATTTTTGCAAGTTTTAGGGACAAAATTAAAGCAGGATAAAGTTTTTAAATTCTTTGGGGGCCGACACTATTGTTTCTTACATTTTTGTAAACTGACTAGCACAATGGGGTCCAACCTGTTTGAAAACTTTAGGTGCTAATGCACTCTAAAAGCTAAACAATAATAGGAAAGTGAAAGATGTATAGTTCCCTTAACTGAAAGCACTGAAATATTTTATAGTGTTAATAAAATATTTCAGAAAAGTGAACTCTGCTGTTATCCTAATCTTTAGACACTTACTTTGGGAGAGGTTCTTTTTCCATCTTTACTTCTTTGTCAATGTTTGGAGATGTAATGAGAATTATAAAGAAACAAAGAGAAGGTCCTAAACCCCATATTCAGGCACCTGAATCTATGGCTGATTTTGGATCATGGATGCTCAACATCTTTTAAAAAAATTAAGCCGGAGCGCTGGCACAATTTTCATGGTGGGGGGTGTTGATGATGGAAACGGTATATTTGGTGTTTATTACTACTTCATGCACTCCAGTATTCCTAGTTCCAGCACAATGAAAACCAGGCAACTTAGCTATATTCCATGTCTATGTGGAAAAAAAATTTCTTCAATATAAACTAAGCTATGAATTTAAATCAACATGAGCTCTCACACCTCACATCTTATTTTGGTAAGATTACTTTCTTTTTGTGGGGAGGGAGGATTAGGTCATTTGCTTAGGGAGAGTTAACATAGACCCCTCCCCTCCCAAACCTCCACCCGCTATACCAGAATAAGACAAGCATGCGGTAGGGGTATTATTATAACTATATTGGTAAAACTGGTGAAACTTCCCCTGTGTAGCCAAGACATGAAAACCTGATTTAGTAAAGCACTTAGTCATTTAAACAACTGTATCAGCTAACTTCTGTCAGAAGGTATATGCCAAAAGAATTGTTCCTTCTCAAATAAAAAAACAAACAAGAAAACCCAACCCCAAACAAACCCTCCCTTCCTTTTGACCCCAGTACTCCAACCCTAAATGCTAAACTAAACATTCATGAAAAGTTAATCACTTGGGAAATTAGTACCTTCTTATGTTTCAGTACAGGAAACTGCAGCAGCGCCTGCTTTTCACTGACAGGCAAAACTCAGTTGATGTGCTAGATACTTTGTCTTGAACCACTTATCCTTCAAGCCATCTCCTGTACAGGCAGCAGCTAGAGCAGTCCTGTGAAATACAGTCAGGATGCCTAGACATGAAAAGCCAACCACCACTGAGAGTGCTGGTAATTACAAATATAATTATACATTTTATACATGTATTCACTTATTGTATACAGCTCAACATTCTGCAGGATTGTTTGAAACTATTCTCCCCTTATTCTTCCTAATAGAATTTTACCTTCAAAATGTAATATATTATCTGTTTAGAAATTTGAATTGAAATCACCTTTGCTTGTAGCTTGCTTTTTGTAAGAGGTTAGTTTAGTTTTTCACTATTTCATAAATCAAAACAAAACAACCACCACTGCTTAATCAATCTACAATTCTATCAACAGAAGGGGCAGCTGAAGAACACAAAGAATTTTTGGTGGCTTTTGCAATCAATACTTAGAAGCAAAAATCCTAGTAACCTCAGTATTATATGAAGTGGCATACACATTATTAATAAGAAATATTTTGTGGTATTTCCATGTTAATTCTGATTATGTGCTAAATTTTAATCCCTCTAGCTGGCTAGTCATCTGTAAGCATTTGTCCTTTACGTTTAGATATTGGACTAATTTGAAATAATTTAGTTATGTTACTATATGTCAAAAATAGTGATGCTTACCAGAATTAGCATTCCGGAGACCAACAAGACTGTTATATCTTTTCTGCAGATGCTAATAGGATCATAATTAAACTTTAGGTAGATTTTACATCTGATTTTATTAGTAACAGAATGTCCATTTCACAGTTTATATGAAAATCCATTTGTATTAGTGAAATCTTTTTGACTATTTAGAGATGGTTAAATTGCTGTTAAATTCAGATCTGGGATTTCAAACACCCAAAATTAAGTTGTCATTAGTTCAGTTTATTAAAAATATATAGGAATCATGTAAGAAAAGATCCATGTTTGGATTTCATACTCCCTCAAGGGCAGGGGGTATTGGATTCTGCTGTTTTGGATCAAGCTCATCTCTAACTTTATTGCTATAAAAAGGTTACATTTTATTTTGTTATTGCTGGACAAAATTGTGGTAATTTGTTTGGTAGCATCAGTCATGGTACTTTGTCAGTCTGAATTAATTCCCGTCAAACAGTTTGGTATAAGTAGGTTTATCAAAGTTCAATATTGTTTATAATTTTGGTTATTATTTAAGTTTTTATTTTTAATGTATTAAATTGTTCAGTTGCATGAAATTATGCCTGGGTGTCAGACAACTATTTAGTGCAAGGCTGAGAGCCCACAGAAAAAAAATCATTTGGGGGCCACACACAAGTGAGAAGCCACCCCCACACACCCTCACTGATGCCCCTGACTGAGGAGAAAGACACTCCCCATATTCCCCTTGCACACCAGAGCCTAGTAGATTTTGTGTGGGGAAGCTGTGGGAGGCTGGAGCACTAACACAGGCTCCTCAAAGTTAAAGCTTTAAACCACAAACTGTCTATCACATGTCAAAATAAGTAATTATCATGTCTGGTTTTTTTACTATGCATTCACTAGTCCATTTGCCTAATAATAGTAATAATAATAATAATAATAACAATAATAATCCCAAATCACTCACCGACGTCACTGGATTTAGACTCAGATAAATTCCCAAGCAGCATTTTTCTTACTTTGCCTAAATATTTTCTCATTGGTTGGTATGTGTATGGTGAAATAGAAGTTTACCAAGACTTAACTAATAAAAATCGAAACCTTTCAAGGACAGGTATAAGACACCTGACCCACGTCTTTTCATGAGCAGCAATGCTTCAGTGATCACATAGGATACGTCTACACTAGCCCCCTAGATCAATCTAGGGAGGCTAATGAGGGCAACTGAAATTGCAAATCAAGCCTGGGATTTAAATATCCTACGCTTGATTTGCATGTTCCCGGCCGGTCGCCATTTTAGAAATTGACTAGCCTGAAGTAACTGCCCGCGTCTACACGCGGCAGTGAAACGGGATTCCGATTTAAAGCCCTAACTCGAATTAGCTGGTATTCCTCCTGCAATGAGGATACATCTTAGGGCAGTGTTTCTCAAAGTGGTCCACAGAACCATTCTGAGAAACTGGCTAACTGGCTGCTCTGGTGTGTTTATTTACTGGCTCTGCAGGCATGGAAGCTCATGGCTCCCATTGGCTCCGGTTTGCTGTTTGCAGCCAAGGGGAACTGTAGGAAGCGGTGTGGGCCAGGCCTCTGCTTCCTGCATCTCCCGTAGGCTGCAAATGGTGAGCTGGAGCCAATGGGAGCCACATGGCTCCATGGCTGCAGAGCCAGTAAATAAACACACTGGAGCAGCTAGTTAGCAGGTTTCTGAGAGTGGTTTTGTGGACCACTTTGACAAACTGTCTTAGGGCCTCGGGTTATGAGGCGCCTCTAAATAATAATAATAAAATAATAATTACATCCTTGCCTATGTACCTGTATATATGCAAATATAAACTTTATTTCTATTTTCATTGTCATTTCTGTTAGAGTAACACACATTATTACCACGTGTATCGGCCATGCATTAGAAGGTGGCATGTGAGGACTGCTGAATGCCAGTAGCCCGCTTGTCATCATCCAGCTACACAATTTGCAGTGATGTATAATACTTAAGAAATTATGGATCTTAAGTTCAGGCATGTCGCCAAGAGGTGATATGTCTCAGCCAGGTTCCTTTCAGGCAGGAGACAGCAGAGGCGTCTCTCTCTGGCTGTGTATTGGGCTTTGCAGGGCTCATTGTCGATGCCTGTTTGCATACTAAGCAAAATGTTCATCAAGAGACTGAAAGCTCTTCAAGAGAGGAAATTTACAGGAAGAAATAAACAGAATGGCACCTGGCTCTGAATATACACAATGGACTACTGGGAGGGCATAACTGGGGATGCAGAGGTACACCCTAGATCTTTCACTGAGGAGGCAAGTTAACAGCAGCACGCATCTTTTCAATGGAGGGTCACAATAAAGCCTGACTGTAAAACACAGGCAGACGTGGCTGAGCATTGCTCTTTAAGATATGAAAGGATCAAGTTAAGTAGATATGGGGCTTAGTGGCAAGGAGGAATCTGGTCACATAATACATTCTAGAATTGGGTAGGTTATGATCTGCTATATAGCCATTTGTTTTCAACCCTAACACTTGCCATCACTTGCATTACTACCCTTGGTTAAGCTTTTCCTTGTTCTCATGGTAAACATCTCTGAGCGTGCTGTGTGTGACGCAGAGCACAGCGGGCTGAGAGGTGTAACTGGTGAGCTGGGCGTGTAGTGCTTCTGTGGTAGGACAGTAGCTGTGCATATGGCAGGCCTCCAGTGAAACTGGATGCTTCAGGGAGGTGCTCCGAGGGCTCAGAAATGGAGTGTGCTTATCACTGACCTGTAGATAGAGAGCACAGCTTGTGTAGATGTAGACTTTGTGTTAGCATTGTATGACTACATGGGCCTTCTCACACTAAGCTCAGTGGTAGCAGGGTGACTTACAGCTGGGGGTACTCCAAAGAAGTGTACCCAGTTGGACTACTTAAGGTACTACTCAACATGAGGGCATTTCCATAATGGAAGGGCCCTAGAGGAAATATAAAGCAACCCAGGGTCACACAGTCCATATTTCCTGATCTTTAGAGGACCAGTGAATTCCTTTCCCTCAGTTCTGACCAGCCCACTCCTCTGATCTAGAATGCCCTCTGCAGTGTCTGGAAGTGGATAGAGATGATCCTGATAATAGTGAAGCACTGGGAGTTGGATTGGGACCAGGTTGGTTTTATGTACACTAGACTTGGAACGTGTACAGAATCTCTCTTTTCAGTAGCTGGCATTACCACCTGTTCTTCTTGTTATCAATGCTGTCAATAGGAATAAAATGAGCAAGTCGCATTTTGGAACACTGTAAAGGGCAGAAATATGCAACTTACTACATTCCCAATTTTCTCAGACAATCCTGGGCATTAATAGACTGATCCCTCATTCTTAGGACAAAGGGGTGTGTGTGTGTGTGTGTGTGTGTGTGTGTGTGTGTGTGTGTGTGCGCGTGCGCATGCGCTCACGCTTAGTAACCACAGTTTTATTTAGGCAGAGTGTCTCTAGAGCTCATGGAGTGCTCCGTGTGTGGCCATCAAAGTGAGAAAATTCCAGGTTTCCCTCTGAGCAGTCCATTTAAATTTAAGGGCCAGACTTCACTGCAGCTCTTACTTGGCTGTTGTCCCAACCCCCTATACCTCAAAAATTTGAGTCTTTGGTTGTTAACCTGACCACTTTGCATTGAGGATGAAGGCTAACTTGCTTGAATGGGAATAGTCCTTTAGTGCCTTTCTATAACTCCCTCCCTGCACTCAGAAGGGTGGAGAAATTCTCCCACAATTCACTGGGAAAGAGTCAGAGTGACTCAGCTTACTGCCTCACATCAGAGGCATATCCTGAACTCTTAGGGTGTGTCTACACAGTACCCTAAACTCGAAATAAGATACGCAATTTGCACTACACATATTACGTATCGTATTTCGAATCTATTTCAAAATAGCTTATTTTGAAATAACGTGCTATTTCAAGACATCCCTTAACCTGGTTACTGGGATGCCGAAATAGTGTGCCCATTATTTCGAAAAATATTGTGTAGCTTGTGTAGAAAATATTGTGTACGGGTGGCTTGTGTAGACACGGGGTAGCTATTTTGGGATACCTCTGATATCCCGAAATAGCCTTAGTGAGTGAAATATCAGTCAGGCAGAGTGTTGCTCTGCGGTTGTGCCCACTGGGCTAGGCTATGATCCTGGTGCTGGATAATTCTGCAGTGAACACGTATCCCAAGATGTTCGAGATCTTCTTCAAACCTTCTCATTAACACTGCGTCATTCTAGATGTTGCTGCATAGCTCTGCCCTGCTTCCTTGTGCTGTTCACAAGTCTGATCACGGAAAGAAGTGACAGTTGCACAGTTGAAAACATCCCACATATTGATGTTTAGTGTCTTGCACCAAAGATTATAAATAACCACTTCAGCAAACCAGTGTATCTTGAAGCCTTCAGTTTTGATGCAGGGTAATAGTCAAGTGTCTGCCATTTCTGTAGGCTGTGTCACACAGAAGTGCATTTAAGTGTAGTGCTAAATAGCAGTTAGATTTAGTGCCACCATGTAATTTCTATATGGATGAAATGCTGCTCTAATAATTCAGTAAGACACGGTTTGCCATGAATAATGGTAGCACTGAACTGTGGGCTGCTTAGCTCCTTCTTTTCCTCTTAGAAAAATATTACAGAGTTAATGGTTTGAAGTAGCTTTCTAGTAAAAATTTCAAGTACATTTCCAACAATGTATTGCTCTTATCTCTCAAATGTCCAAACTATCAATGTTGGTCTTTTAGGGTATGTCTAGACTACAGGCTTTTGTCGACAGAGGCTTTGTCAACAGATACTGTCAACAAAGCCTCTGTCAACAAAGTGTCTAGACTACATCCAGTTCTGTCGACAAAGCAAGCCACTTTGTTGACATGAGAGTGTAGACGCAAAGGACAGTGTAGATGCAATAATGTCGAAAGAAGGCGTTATTCCTCGTAGAATGAGGTTTACCGCCATCAATAAAACTGCCGAGTTCTGTCGACGTTATGTCGACAGAACTCAGCGGTAGTGTAGACACAGGTATAGTTTTGTTGACAAAAGGCCGCTTTTGTCGACAAAACCCTGTAGTCTAGTGACACCCCTAGATATGTGACAAAACAAACATCCGTTATTAATACAGTAAAGATCTTAAAAATTGTTTGATATTTCTATGCCTGTGGTCTTCTTCACTGCTGCAGCTGAGAAGGGAACTATTTCTTTAACATACTTAATATTTGCTAGTTTCATGATCAGTTTCATGATCCAGTTTTTCTAATGTCAATAAAGTGCAGAGCTATGTGAAATGTCTGCGAGGAAGCCACTAGAAATATTTCTGGTTTCTGGCTTTCTTATAAAGTCCAAACTTAGATTAGGCTTGTCAAAAATCTCACAGGCCTTTCAAGTAAACCTGAACAGATCCTGTACTGTTCACACATTCCTGTGGAGCAGAGAAAGTTTTGGTACTCACCTAACAAGTGCCACTTGCCAGGCCTATTGCTGGCCCTAGTATTACTCATACAGGATACCCATTTTTTCTGCTTTGCATTCAGCCGCAAGGAGGTAGTATGGGTCATACATATGACTTTGCTTCAGTAAGCATTGTCTACCATGTCAGGTCAGAAGTCTCATAAGTATTTTAAAAATTAGCATCGGTAACAATGTGGCTGACACTGATTACTATGAAAGGCACATGTGACAGAAACTAGTCCTTTTTGGCAACAACTCCTCTCTTGATACTTTCAACTATCATTGAACTGCAGGTATTGATACTGTCTGCTCAGCAACCCACTGAGCTATTATCCACCAGTCCATCCTTTGAGCTCTGTATCTAAAAAATAAAAAGAAGACATTTAACATGTACAGTGTGGCCAGTCTTATGGTCTTATGTAGTGCAGAGAAGTCCAGAGCATTTGTGGAATGAAGCATAATCATTTGTAATTCCAGCAAATATAAATGCTTGCTGTTGCACAGCAAATGCATGGAGTTTTTTATAGAGTCCACATCTGCAGAAGAATGAGGTCATGGAGGCAGTAACTACCTTTCAATCGAGTGCTACAAATTGCTTTTGAAAAAAACAACAACCTGAAGAATGTGCAGAGTCTGCATTATGAACTCATTACTCTTGCAATTGTGAGATCCCGTCTAATCCTCTCTTTTCACTTCCAGGCTAATCCAATGCTTTTTCTCACCTCCTTTCCATAGTAATATCCACTTCCATTTGGCTTAAAGGTTTTTTAAGCACTTTTAATGTTGGTCACATAGATAATCAAGCATGTAAACATGTTGACTTTCTATTTTTGCAAGAAAATGGCTTACTTCCTCCTTCTCCTCCCCAGTCAGGATGATGAGTGAACCTATTATTGAGTGCAACATATTATCTTGTCTGATGTGCTAAACGGAATTCAGCACATTTGTTATCTCATGCAACTATATTTAATTAAATTCAATCAATTACTTTGTATTGCATTTAAGTCTCTACATAGTGCATTGTTTTTATTTGTACCAGATATAATGTTAATTTCTGCATGACATACTTTTAGCTCCAACGCATGATTCAGAATATATTCTAAACCCCCAGCTGTTTGCTTATTGTCTGCACTCATCAGAATCTGCAGTAAGGCCAATCCTATATCATTATAATGCTTCCCTAGGAATTTCTCTTTGGCTGGAGGAGCTCAGCAAAGGAATTACTTGAAAATAAAAGACCATGAGCTACTACTGCATGCAACATATCTTTTTAGAGGTGTCTGTCTTCGTCATTGCAAGCTCTCAATAGCGATGTAATGATCTTTGTCAAATCTAGATCCAGTTACTGCCAGCAACAGAAGGCATATGTCCTGGCCGAACAAAAGAGCACTTATTTTCACATCCCACTGATGATATTGCATGATTACATTTTTGCATAATCTTAAAAATTATTATGCAGATGTTGTGCAAATGATAAAAAATGTTATTACAAAGAGATGCTTTGTGGAGGGAATTTAAATTCTGTGCATACATTCTTGTTTTAATATGCCTGGCAAATTCTGGATAATAACCCTTTCCATGTTAATGCAAGGACAGAAACAAGACTCTTGGTTGTTTCTTGTTTACAGCTTTACATATTTTACCATTTTTAATTTGTAATCTCCTATCTCAGTAAAACTAAGCAGCAGTGTCTGATTGTTTGGTTAGATTTTTTTTTACTGGATAAATGAACTTGTACATCAGAGTTTAAGAGGTTATGAGCTGCTTAGTATGAGTTCATGACAGAAGGGGCTGAGTGAAGCTACTACAAGAGTGAGGAAAAGTGAAAAGGAACATAAGGAAGTTGATTTTAGTTTACTGTTGATTGAAAGGTTGTTTTCTAGATACCGAGTTCTGCAGCTCACTATAGTGTACTGTCCTGACTTTACTAGGAGGCCGTTAGATAGCACATGCCTGAAAATATATGGTAAATGGAATAACAGCTGCATCGCTATAGTAAGGGACAATATTTTTTGAAAAAAACAACAACAAATGGTCTAGTAGCACTTTATAGACTAACAAAACATGTAGATGGTATCATGAACTTTTGTGGGCACAACCCACTGTGTCAGATGACCGGAGTTTTTTGATTTTTCTTATTTACTCCTAAACATTTTTCCTATCACATATCAACTTATGCATTTCACCAGCACACCTCTAGTCCTCTTCCTCATGGTTCTGGACCTCAGCTGCAATCTGATTCTCTTACACCAGTAGAAATCTTTCTGAGGGAACATCACTGATCAACAGCTGGCCATCACTTTCACAGGCCACCAAATACCTCTTTTCTATAGCTGAATTTCTTTGTAATTAAATACATAGGGCTTCCTACCACCACCACTAGTTCAAAATGCCCCCAAAATTATATCTGGGATATATGCTTTACCCATCAGTAATAACTATTAGAGCAGTGTGACTAGAATGACAACTCCATAAAATAAAGATAGGTTTTTTGTTCTAGAGCACTACAGGAATAATTAACGCAGTTCCATAAACATATAGGTAATCTACTTGATAACATTTGCAGAACTGTAGATACACACTCTCCAATCATATCTCAGTAAACACAGCAACCTCCTCTATTCATTACAACCACTGTCCATAAGCATCCCTCCCTCCTTAAGCCAACCATCAGCTTTCTCCCTCATTTCATTCCTGGACTCTCTCAGATAGTAACACCCCAGCCATGTCCCTAACATCTAACTTAGGATCAGGGTCCCCAGTGCAACCTAGGTTTTGTTGCTCTGGGAGTGGAAGGTGGCCAGTACGTGAGGTCCTCTCCCTGGAGTCTCCACTCCTTATCTCGTGTCTTGGGGGTTATGAGGTAGGGCAAATCCTTGTCCAAGAAAGAACAAAATCATTTCTTGCCACTTTCCTTAGAGTTTTGAATTCTAAATCTAAACCTCCAAGAGAAACTCCTCTTCCCTCTACCCATCAGCTGTGCTGCTACTCCAAAATCTCATTTTCCCCCTCCATTCATTTTTACCAGGAAATGCTTTTTTTTTAAAGCATGCAGGTGTCTTAGAAAATTCCAGAACTCTAGTCACAGTTAGTTTTGCACTTTTTTTAAAAAATTGAGACTTGCCTAGGCAGACAGCACTTTTTTATTTTCTTTCTGCTTCCAACCAGGAGACTCCTACCTCTCTCACAGCCTGTGTTCTTCCCATGGGAAAAAGAAAAGCTCACTTTTTTTTACCACCATTCTCAGCTCTAGTGTTCTGGCTGAAGAAGGGGGGGGCAAAGGTTACCACATGCTTGTGATATTGGTTCATATCTCCCTGCTTGTACTCACTAAATATATATTCTAAAACTTCAGTATTCCAGTATGTTTGGTTCATGCAATTAAGAGCCTGAATATGACCCAGTCAAGTAGTTTCTAAGCATATTGTTTAAAAATGTCTTTAATGACTATTCATATTTCAGTGTACAGCATGATATGATTTTCTTTCTTAGTCAGCATTGAAGTTGACAATGAAGAAGGCAGTGCAGCTGAGAGTGAAGACGATGACAGCAAAATAGGTAATCAGTAATGGACAATTTCAATTCTACATTCAGACAGTTTCTTGTTGCAGTGCATGACGAGAGGTGGAGGCTTAATTCAGTTTGTGTTCAGCAGGTCTCCACTTAACAAAATGATTGGCTTTTGTGAAGAGATTCAGGCTGAATTTAAACTAATCTTCTGACGTGAAGAGCTCTTTAGCCTGTTACCAAGTTGTTCTTGATTCCATAGTTCATAAATTACTGTAATTCTGTTTTGACTGTAGTGCACTTAATTTCATATTTAAACTCCTATCTTTGGAAAACTACTCCAAGTGGTTGGAAGGCAGCAGGGAAGTCCGTAAAGTGGGCTGGTAATATAATGAACTTGGTATCTTAATCTGTCATGGGAATAGGAGTGAGGTGATTTGTAATGATAAAATCATAGAAAGTAGGGCAGAAAGGGTTTTGAAAGGTTAGCTTGCCCACCCACCAACACCAAGGCAGGATGGTGAGAGTCAATGGCTGAGGTTAGAGAAACCCAAGACTTCCCCGCTCCACTGGGTTCTAACCCAAGGCCTAATGAAGTAGTAATTAAAATATATGTGGTCTAAGGGGCAGGTTCCCCTGTTGGTGTCATTGGTTCACCCATGGGTCTCTTCTGAAGTTCTCACTTTCCATGCTCTGAAGGCTCTTTCTTTCTCGGCCATCTCTGCAATTGTGGTGAATTAGTGTTGAGGACTGGGCCCAGTTGCCTGGGACATCACCAGTTTCTTGGCAAGAGGCTGCAGCTATCCACTCAGACTGAGCTAAATTGCTCCCTTGTGAGCTTAGCCTCTGCTGAGAGCAGGCCCAGCAGGGGCAGCTGAGAAGGACTCTCTGGACCCAGAGCTGCTCCTTAATCCTTACTTCCCCCATGTGGATTTGTACACCGCATCACATCACTTCCCCCCATAGTTTTCTTTTCTCAAGATTAAACATGCCCAGGTTTTTTTTTAATATTTCATCATCGGTCAGGTGGTCTAAACTTTTTATTATTTTGTTATGTCATGTGTAGCTACAGTATATCGTATTGTTAACAAATTCTCTGCGGATGTGGGAGTGACAATTGCAGACATTGACACACAACATTAACTTTCTGTTTTTGTCTTTTCTACTCCCCTGCCCATCATGATTGTGAAGATGAAGAGGAATCTGAAAAAGAGAAGAAAGTAAATCCAAAAACCAGAAGAGGAAATGCCAGAGGGAGAGTCAGAAAAGATTCGGAAGAGGAAGAGGAGACAAGAACAGCTGGGCAGCGCAGACAGAGAAACAGGAGAGCACAGAGGAAACAGGCAGGGAAGGAGGACAGTGATTCTGATGAGGAATCCTGCAAAACCAAGAAGAACAGGGCCAATCAGATATCCAAGCAGCAGGAGCCTGATGAGGGTGTAGACAACAATAAAGGGGGTAGAAAAGGAAGAGGCAAAAATGAAACCAAACAGGAAAAAAAACCTGAGGAGAAAGGGAAGAAGGATAAGGACAACAAGAAAAAAGATAAATCAAATAAAGGTTCAAGGTAATTATTTACATAATCTGAAACCTATCCGAATTTATAGTTATGAGTTGCCCATGGCTAGCATGAATCCCTTAGGAATAAGGGCCAGTAATTTTTTTTTCAGAAAAGATCAAGGCCAGAGACCCAGGGACTCGGAACCAACAACTGAGGTCAGATTTTCAAAAGAGCTTAGTTTCCACAGCTCCCATTGTGACACTTATGGCCAGATTCCCAAGAGCTCATCGCCAGCTATGCTGAGCTATTTTGCAAATCTGTCTATTTATTTAGGAGCCTTTGTGTAATCTAAATGCTTTTGACAATTGAGCACTCACTGTGGGTGTTGAGGCCTTCTGAAAAATTCCAACTTTTGTGTGTTTTGCTAGCAGTCTTGATGCTCTCCTTCTCCATCTCCCACTCTCTCCACCACACCATGTTTTGTGTTTTTGAATCCCATTCACTGAAAAGGAAGCACTTATGTGGGTGCATCATGGAGCCACTGGAGTTAAATACATTTATTCCAATGAGCAGGGAGAGATATTCCACGTCTCTCATTTTTACATTTCACTACAGACATCAGTGCCCCCAAAGATACCCCAAAGAACCACAGGAATCAAAGGAAAGGAACCCATAATGAGAGACATGCTGTCTTGCCTTACATATTCATTCATCCCCAATTTCAGTACACTGCTGCTCCATTTCCCCTACTTGTATCAGGCCTAGAATTTATCTTTGTTCCACCTCTTCACTATGAAAATCATTATAGCATTACCCTTCCTTTTTGTGGTTTCCTGTGCTCAAGTAAATTTTACTCAGTTTGTATTCCTGACTGTGCCAATTGATATCTTCCACTACTTATTGTTATTGAACATTAAATAGCCATGTTAAGAAAAAAAGACCCACAGAAAATTGTAAAATTGAATGACGACAGGACTTTTTGGACTAGATTAAAAATTTCAGTATAGAGGGACATATTCATTTAGACTAAATAATCAGAAATATTATACAGGCTAGAACATACTAGATCATGGGGATATCAAGGATAACATCTGAGAAATAACTGAAGACATTTATTGCTGGAAGTACATCAAGAACATTGTCTCCTTAGACAGTAAGTGAGACAACTAAAAAGATCATTTTTTTCCGACTAGGTACAAGCTCTGGGACACCAAGAGTAGAGAGTTTGTCCTTTCATCTGGCAGCAGAAGCCTCTGAGATGTCACGAAATGACATCTTAAAGATTTTCAAAAAGTAATTGTAAGAAAGTTGAAATGAGTCAAGGGAAGTTTTTTAAGTTGCTTATTAGTTTAGACAATTCCTTACAACAACAAAGGGCATTTAAAGAGTGTTTATAAGCAAACACAAAATAATGAACAAACAAAAATGATGTGCTGATGATCAGATAGAGCATTTGCAAACCTTGGGGTAGGAAGAGAGGGTGGAAAATATGAGCTCTTTAGTATGTCTATGTGGCTTAATCACAATAATGACTATCTACTGCAGTGCTCCCCAAGCTGTGGTACATGCTCCCCTATGGCATGCTGAGGAACATCCAGGGGAGCACGGTGAGATCCACGTCTGTCCCCATGGTGGAAGGGGAGAGAGTGCCACCCAGCCCTGCTCTGTCCCCAGCTCCTCTCCAGCCTGCCCCCAGCCACAGCTCTGACCCTGGGCCTTGACAGCCTGCTCCTGGCCCTGCTCCCAGCCATGGAGAGTCAGAGGGACAAATCTAGCTTCAGCCCTGCTTCTGGCCCTAGCTCCCAGCTGCAGCCATTGGTACCAACCCCAGCTCCATTCCTGGCTTCAGTTCCAGACCACGGCTTCCAGAGAGTCATGACCAAACAAATGTGGGGACCATTGACCTACTGGTTAAAAAATGAAATACTACTTCTGGCGTCTCAGGCATGCTGAGAGAAAATAAGGTATTGAAATGAAAAAAAAAAATCAAGGAAAAGAAAAGCATAATGAGGAACCTTGGAGCATTCACTGATAACTTTTTACCATGCTGTGCAAATATTTGTTTTCCCTGTCCATATTCTGTCCACAATAGTACATTACCTCTCACCTCACAATTACAGTACTTAGATTCCTTAACAGCCTCCTGTGAAGAACCTTGTCAAGGTCTCTTTGAAAGCTCTGAAAACCTTTTAACTGAACCTGTTCATTGTTATAGGGCCAGACTGATACTCCTATACTGAACAGAGCTGTAGGAGTAGTCCCACTGATGTCATATAAGCAGTATTTTGATCTCATGGTTCCGAAAGCATAGCTCTTCTACTTGAGCTAAAGGAAAGAACTGTCAGAAATTTTTGGCCAAATTAATTTATTTTTAAAATTGCAATTTAATTGAAACCATTTTGTGAAAATTTGACTGTATTTTCAATGATTTTTTTATTTTCTCTAACTAGAAGAAATAAAAAATTTAGTTAGCTTCATTTTGAATTTTGTTAAACAATTTTTGATTTTGAGAATTTTTTTTGACCATTATAAGTCTGACATTACATCCAATAATGAGCAGTGGAACAAATAAGGGTTTTAATACATATTTTATTTTGCCTTGTTTGCAGTGAGTCATTTTGTACAGCATCTTTTCCTTACTAGCTCTGCAGTATCATGATTTATTTCTCATACGCCCCCACACACTCCCCTTGGAACCAGCTAAAACACTTTTTATAACACAGAGATTCCCTTGTGTCAAAGGGAACCCTCCTTAGCCACTTTGATAAGAAAGATTTCTGACTGCTTTGTGCTGCTTCAGTTGGAACAGAGGCAAAAGATTTAGCCCTTTATTATAAATAGTATAATATTCAGTTCCTTATCAGTCCTTCTGTGTTTAAAAAAGAGTACTCCTTTGCATTAGTATTCAAACGCATCCTGATGCTGATATATGAGACATCTGACTTTTGATTTTCTGTACATTGTCCTAAGTCTTCATATCATTCTTCCACTTGCTCATCTCAACACCAAATAATAAATATGTCTGATTGGTTTTCAGCAAAAATCGTTTTTTTTTTCTGGAAAGGTTTTTTTCAGCAGTGTGATTTTTTTTTATGACCTGTTCTCGCTGAAATTTTATGGATGATGAGTTCAACTGACTTAACATTCAGCTCTCTTTAGTGTGTAGCATTTGATTCTGTACTAACAATTTGGTAATTGTAGAATCCTGTTTTCTTTTTTTCTGACTCAGTCTAATGTGTTTTATAGAGTCATCTCTTTTTATATTCTTCCCACATAGCATTTGCTACCAAAGCTAGAGCTTACTGAAGAGTGAAAAAAATGTTTTGCTGCTTTCTAAAAAGAATTTCCAATCAGGGAACAAACTATATTATGTGACTTGATCACATATTAGATCATGCATATCAAGCATCCAAAGGTGTAATGGCAGCAAGCTATTTGCAAACAGTCTATAGTCTAAACTTTGCAGGAACAAACCATTCCTAAAACTAATCCAAATAGAAAACAGTTTCATAAAAGCCTCAGTCCATTGACAGAACATTCAAAACAGGAAAAAGCACTAAATACACAGGATACATTGTTTTTTGTAAATTGTTTGCTCTTCTCTAGTTGCCATTCTCAGCATTGATTTGAATTGAGTTCAATGATTGCTAAATATTTCCCTCCATTTGCTGCTGCAAAAAATGGTTTCTGGGACTGACAGCTATCTGTTTTTTGGTAATATATGGAAGAACAGTAAGTAGTTATTGCCACTGTTCAGGGCACTTACACTTCCCTTTCAGGGCACCCTAGGTTCCCTGCTCCTCAGCAGTCACCTCTCTTTGAGCAAGTCTACACTAGGAAATTATTTCAAAACAACTAAATTCAAAATAATAACTCCCAAAATTACAAAATCAAAATAGTGTGACCACACTACAGGGGAGCCTTGAAATGAGTTGAAGGCAGGCTCTGTTATTGTCGACATGGTACCTTGACTTAGAGCCCCAAGAAGCACCGAGGAGTAATTACTTTGAATGACTCTGGGGAGTAGTTATTTTGAAATAGCAGCAGTGGAGCATCCACACTAATGCTATTTCAAAATAACTATTTTGAAATAAGTATTATTCCCCGAGGAAAGCAGGAATATAGATTTTGAAATAACCAGTCCCTTATTTCAAAACAACAGGCTTGGTAGTGTGGATGCTCCACTTATTATTTCAAAATAAGGGGGATTATTTTGAAATAACTCCCTAGTGTAGACCAGGACTTTGCAGAGACCAATATCTCTCTTTTCTTCTTGATCAGGGATTTTTCCAGGCTGCACAGTTTCCTGCCTATACTGTGATATCTGCAGCAAGCCAGACTGCCTAAATAGGCTAGCACCTGCACTTTACTTTCTCTTCAAAGGTTATGGACATTTGTAATTGGCTGCTGCTTTATGTTGCCACATAGGGCAGCTTTTTATAAACAAACACCTTTAATCTTAAGATGAAAGTGTTACAAAGAAAGCATATTACAAAAAATTAAAAAAAACTACACTCTTGCCGATAACTTACCCCAGAGATCACTCTAGAGATCACTCTACTATCACAACAAGAACTCTGGTAGGATTCATTCTTTGTCTGTTGGTCTCTGGAGAATCCAGTCTGAGCTAGCATATGCAAGCCAACCCAGGATATGGTATTACACTGCGAGGGAATTGCATCCTGACTGGTTTGCTTTCATTGCCACCCACTGTTTTTCATTCCTGGCAGTGTTGTGGTAGGCCTGCTTCATGAAGTAGAACATGGTCCTATTATCAACCATTCAGTTTAAACAATGGACACCCATAAAAAAGATACATATAATCCTGGCCAATAGTAATACATACGCTTAATACCAAACAGTCTTTCAGCATCACAGGAAATTGCTGTATCTGTTACAATAATCTTTAGTCATGTTATCCAGTCCAATATTGAGGAAATGTTACCCACCACAGTCCCAATATCCAATATAATCTGAGGTACCCACTAACAGTGTAGTGTTGGCTTTGCTTTACTGCAGTAGTGTATCTGGATTTATATATAATTGGAGATGGGTCACTCACTGCAATGATGTTTGCATCTAACTGGGTTTAGACTAGGGTTTAAATTTAAGTTTCATTCAGGGTTAAGTTTGGGGTATGACATTGCTTGAAATCTCATTATATTTTGCCCCTAAATAGCAGAAATTGTATGAAAATAGCTGATCTTGGGAGAGTTCTGAGATATGTAATTGTGCAAAAGCAATTTCTCATGCAAAATTTCCATACTCTCACATGAACAGATGGTGTCACAAGATTTTGGCCACATATAAATTGGACCCAGCAAATAAGACCCTTTTGACCCAAACCCCTACAGTGGGGCAGAAATCCAGAGATTAGACTACAACACTCCCTTCCCCCAAATTCAAAGGGTTTCAGAGCTGAAATTCTGGTTGTAGTCCCTCAGACTGTATAAAACACGAATAATTTTAAAAAGCCATATGCTCTGCCTTTCTGTATTAATAATAAGATGGATGATAGTCATTATTGCAATTTATAGACCATATTATGACTAGTGCTGTTCTGGCATCAGGGAAGAGAGAGTGAGGGTATAGCTCTTCCTACTCCAAAGAAGTCTGGGGCTCCTGGACACACTCCATCCCTCAGAAGGAATTCTGTTTTAATCATAAACTGGCAGGGATATGGCTCACTCAAAACTGTGGTTTGAAAGAAAACGCCTCTCTCCCCTGGGTTTAAACACCCTTATTAAAAAGAACCTTCACGATGTTCCAAGTTGGGTTTCCTTACATGAACCTTTACATCTAACAGATTGGATTACCTAGGAGGAGCAGATCTCTTGCTCTGTAAAGGCCCGATCCACAGCCCCTTGAAGTCAATGGCAACATTCCCATCGGCCTCACTGGGCTTTGGATCAGGTCCTGCATCTCTGTTGCTGTCATAGTGCAGCTCAGTTTCAGTATTTCAAGCTCCAAATACTTCATTTCAGGTTCAGGGTTAAGGAAATTCAAGTTCAGAGTTACAATTGCAAAACACACACCTAGAGGATCATCTAGTGTTTCAAGTTAAGGAATTAGTACCAAATATCTGCCTCGATGAAACCTTCAATCACACTTATGTTTTGAAACTTACTGTATTTATCCCTCCACTTCTGTTTGAAGCTCTGACTCTGAGTCTGAAGAGGAGCCAATTACAGAGGAGGAATTGGCCAAGCTGAAGGAAGAAGTAGAAGAGAAAAAGAAACTAATTGCCACATTACGAAACAAGCCCTGGAAGATGAAAAAGAAACTAGACATCCTGAAGTATGATCAGATTCATAATGAATAACACTGTCCCTGTAGTGTTTGTACTGCATACTCTCTTGTCGTTTTTCCTCAAATTTTATCTTTTTTTCTATATCTTTCTATTTCTTCTATATGTTGAACTTTAAACATAGCCCCCATAAGAGATCAGGCTCCTCTTATTTTTTTTTCCGCTGACAGTCCATCCTTGGGACTCAAGTGGCATTGTGTGTCATTGCTCCTTCACCTCCTTAGATTGGGGGTAAAAATATAAAGGAGTCAGATTTGTTTTGTAGGATTCCTCTACCCACCCTCATCAGAACTTTCTGATCATGATCGTTTCCCATAATTTTCTTTGGAGGTGTCCTGAGTGCCCTCTGATGGTTTGTGTTGGCTGCAGTGTTAGCATATATTTCAAGATTTGTGGAAAAATTATCTGCCTCTTCTCTGCCTCTTAAACTGTGGATGGGACCATGCCCACAGTTTGGGAAGGCACTACCTTCCCCTGCCTCTTATACCCACTGCCCATGTCTGAAGTCTTTATATTAAGACCAGATCTTTTTAAGATATATGTAGTAACTTGTGGGCTTGACACAGAAATCACTTATTGAATTTCTATGGCCTGTATTATGTGAAAGGTCAGACTAGATATTTAAATCCCATGCTTCATTTGCAATTTCGGTCGCCCTCATTAGCCTCCCTAGTTTGAACTAGGGAGCTAGTGTAGACATACCCTTAGATACTTTTGAAAATGTTACCACTTGACACCTGATTTTAATAACCCAAGTTTGAGAATGTTGGTTTTTTTTTGTTTTGTTTTGTTTTTTGTTTTGTTTTTATTAAATAGTTTGCTCCATCCTTGCTGAGCAGCTATACCATCTGACTAACTGAGCTGGGAGTGGAGTGGTGCCATTCATATCAAATAGTTGTTACCCGAAGGAAGAGGCTATGTATGCCAATGCACTAGAACATCAGCTCCCAACCGCTGGTCCGCGGACCGGTGCTGGTCCGTGAACCACTGGCTACCGGACCATGGCAGCTGCCAGAGCTTAAGCCGGCTGTTCACGGTGGTTCAGCTCCAGCAACTGTGGTGGCTGATTTTGCCTGGTGGTATTCTGGGGCTGAGGTGGTGGCGGCAGAAGGAGGTAGAGCAGAAGGCGCCTCCCTCCCCCCTCCCACCCAGGTAAGATGGCAACCTGGCTGGGGCTCTGCACTTCTTCCCTCGCCTCTATCCGTGGGGGTGTGAGAGGTGCTTGGGGAGGGAGGGGGCATGAAGAAGGAGGCCGCCAATGGCCGCTCACCCTGCCCAAGAGGCAGTAATGGTCACGCTTCCTGGGGGGGCAGCCTCACTCTGGGGAGTGCAGGAGTGGGATGGGGTTAAAGAAGTGTTGCGTGAGGAAGTGGTGAGTCATGGGGCAAGGGGTGTTGGCATAGGCCGTAGAGGTCAGAGGTTAAAGGGTCAAAGGGCACAGGGTGTACGGGTGAGGGATCAAAGGGTGTTAGGCACTGGGGAGCAAAGGGCTGGGTTGGGGCTAGGCAGAGAGGCAACATTTTATTTACAGAGTCATTATTTGCATAATGACGATGCAAATAAAACATTACCAATCTGCCAAAAGTTTGTGAATGGGTTTGCCGTCTGCAGTACAAAAAAGGTTGGGAACCACTGCTCTAGGATATGTCTACACTGCATAGTTTTTTCCAAAAAATGGCTGCTTTTCCGAAAAAACTTCACTTACTTCCACACTGCAAACACGTTCTTTCGGAAAAAAAAATCGAAAGAACAGAGGGGTTTTTCCGACATTCTTCTTCCTCTTTGTATGAGGAAGAAGCCTTTTTCCAAAAGAGCTCTTTCGGAAAAAGGCGTGTGTGGATGGGGAAGACGGAGAAGAGGAAAGAGGAAAAAGCACAGGTGCCCTAGTGGCCACTTTGTCCATATAATCACAGCTTAAATGAGAGAGAGCATCCATTCAGTGTGGACACTATCTTTTGAAAAAGCAGGTCGCTTTTTTGATGCACTTTTGCTTTGTAGACACTCTCTTTAGGAAGAAGTTTTTTTGGAAGATCTCGTCCAGAAAATCTTCTTCCAAAAGGAGCCTACACTCTAGACATAGCCCTAGAGTTAGGGGGGTCGAGTTGTCCATTTACTTAATTAAATCTTGACAAAGTGAGATTTTATTGGAGGCTGTCTCAGCATTCTCTCCATTTCCTTTGCTTCATTTTTTCTTCAGGGAAAAATCATTAACAGCTTTTGTTCAACTTTGATGACCATGTTAGAGTACTAAATGAGCATCACACTGACTACAAAAAGTGATCATATTTTAAAGAATTTCATTCTGTTATAGAAGGAAGTGTATTGTTTTGTTATTTGCTCTTTAGCTTTGTTCCAAAAATGTGTGAAATATAATTATTTAATGTGCAGGTGCAGAACTAGAATTCACAAAGGAAGACACTTACTGTTACATTAAGGTCTGGCTTCCAAGCTAACGGTTTTTGGTCCTACGGCGATAGGACCACATTTGAAAACTGAGTTTCTGTATTTGATTCTGGAGAACAGTTCTAATTCTCATTGTTAACACAGGTTTATGGTTTACAGACACAAAGTATGCATTGTCTAATCTACAGAGGCCATTAACTGCTATGTAGTCAGAGCACAGTCTATTTAATTAGCATGCAATCTTGCAATTATACAATAATATGCCTTACAACTATATTGAGTAGTTTTTATATTTAGGGAAAACTTTAAACAAGGAAGTAGTAAAGTCATTGCCATTGTGTGAACTATAATTAAATGAATGACAACAGAATATGAAGGAGATGGCAGACATAGATCAAACCTGTATCAATAACTTGGGAGTGGCTGTAGGAATGGTGACAAAGGATGTTTGGGAGGGCCCCTAAAACATAATTGGTTCAAATCAAATAAAAAGAGGAGGGAGAGACTCCAGAGGCTGTTACAAGCAGCATGCAACAGGGGAAGCAGAGCCCGGGAGCTGGGGCTCGGTTCCATTGAAATCAATAGTAGCCCTCTGACTCCTGTGGGATCAGTGCAGTAGGGACCTGTGAACATTTTTTCAGTGGATGATTTCTAAATAAGAGGGGAGGTGGCTGGGAGAGGCCGTTTAGACTTTGTTTTTTTCTCCAGTTGCTTTACTTTCCAAATCAAGAGTAGCCATAAAAATAGATATGTTGTACCAGAATATTCTATAAATACAGCATGACAAGTGTAGTCGGTCGGAGTGGCTGCCCACTGAGCCGGAGGAGGAGGAACCCCTCCGGACGCCATGCTGGGCTGAAGCTAACCCCACCCTGTCACCTGACCGGAAGCCAAGGGGTGGGCCCAGGACTATAAAAGCCCAGGCAGCAGCCTCAGTCAGGGCTGGGCCTGCCAAGAGGCTAGAGGCCTTCCCTGGACCCCCCCTGCCACCCAGCTATTGGGTGGCAGTCTCCTCCCTCGCCACTGCCACAGGCGATCCGTCTGTATCCCTCCTGAACAAGGAGCTCCCTGACTGTGTGTGTTTGCTGCCACGCCCTGAACTGAGGGCTTGGCCACACCTTATGAACTACCTGTGTTTGTTGGCCGCCACGCCCTGAACTGAGGGCCTGGCCCCTGCTTATAAACTCCCTGTGTTTGTTTATTGCCACACCCTGAACTGAGGGCCTGGCCCCTCCTTACAAACTGCCTGTGTTTGTTTATTGCCATGCCCTGAACTGAGGGCCTGGCCCCTGCCTATAAACTGCCTAGGGTTGTTTGTTGCCACGCCCTGAACTGAGGGCCTGGCCGCCGGTTATAAACTGATGGTATTGGTTTACTGCCACGCCCTGCACCGAAGGCCTGGCCACCCCTTATAAACTGATGGTGGTTTGTTGCTGTCACCCCGAACTAAGGGCTGGACTGCTCCCTGTGAACTACCGGGGCGGCCTTAAAGGGGCAGCGCAGTGGGTCGGAGTGGCCGCCCACTGAGCCGGAGGAGGACGAACCCCTCCGGGCGGGCAGACCGACTACAACAAGACACAATCATGAACTTCTCAGTGGGACAAAGGAAAAGATACTCTTCTGCTATTAGCTTCATTCCTCCCCCCCGCCCCCCGATATCTGTACTTTGATTCTGTTGGTATGATCTTATTGGCAGTCACCAAACCTAAATTAAATGGCACTATCATTTGTCCCTTATTACTGCTGAACCACTTTCTAAGTGAGCTGCCACCTGGCAACAGTTGTGTTGCTGTCAACTTTTAGCCAGTCTTTTTAAGGCTGACTTGGAGAAGTTCAAAGTGATCAATATTAATAGGACATTTCTTTTTAATGACTTTTTACATGTTGGTGACTGAAACCTTCCTGAACTGTTACTGAAAAACGTGAGCGATCCACTTGAATCCTGTTCACCAGCAGCAACCTCTTAGTGCTGTAATACATCCTCTACTTTGTAAATGCTGAACTGTCCTATGCAATGTAGCTAGCACTTTGGAAGCTGCAACCTAATACCTAGGATTAATAATTAACTTGGGCTACTTAAGGGCAATACTACCTGGCCCCATGAAATATTTAGTAACTCCTTGTATTGGTAATTAGATTAATAAGTTTTCTCTGAACCAAAAAAAGCTCTCACAGTTAGGTAAAGGGGTACACCTTGGGCCTGTCTTACACTATTGATAATTTACCTTTAACATGACACCAGTGATAACAAAGCTCACTTTCACCTTTCTGTGTTGTTTTTGGCACTTCCTCCTATCTGTGGGGTTGTATCACTTAGCATGTAGTGTGTAATATTTTTGAAGATGCTTCTCAGAAAATGGGCAGATGGGATTTAATAAATTGTTGCAGTGACAGGACTGCTCTTCCTGTGCATCTCACTTTCCTTAGCATAAAGTGAAGAGGCTTCTTACGATTCTCCAGGGATGTACAAATAAATAAAGTTCTTATTCTCAAAGCTAGGGACTGAGACAAAGAGCATTTCAAAAATATGCCTAGGAAATAATAATGTGCCTCACATACAAACATGTAGAAGACAGGGAAATACATTTGTTGGCTGGATATAACCTGATAGTTGCATGTTCAGAGCCAGTCAGGACACAGGAAGTTTAGCAGGGAGTGGGGGAGAATTTCCTTAGTTTTCCCCCTAGACTAGAAATTCCTCACAGCAACTAAATCAGAAGTAACCCATTTTAATTCACTGGGGAATCCCAGTACAAAGCCACTGAGAGTTTCTGGGGGGGAGAAGGTATGAGCAGGAGCAAGGAGAAAGCACTGTGCAGTAACTATTTAATAGCTACAGCATCACATAGGGCTTATGTGCTTTCATTATTAGTTTCCTTGAATTTTTACGGCAGACATATTCTCTGCCCCATCGCCCACAGGCCCCTTTTGAAGCTCTACTCCACCACTAGATTTGTTTGTCATATCTCTTGTTAAATATTCTAATGGGAATTTTTCATGGAATTAAATTGTTACTGAGATTTGCACGTAACTACCTATTAAATAGGGACTTGAAATTAGGCATGCAAGTATTCCTGAATGCAGCTGGGTTGCAGCAGAGTCCAGAATGGCTTCTCTATATATTTTCCTGGGCCAGGGTTCCCCCGTACGGATGTTATTCACTGGGTCTTCCTAAAGCTGTAACGAGTGTACAAAAATGCTCTTTAAAAGTCAGTTCTAAGCCAACGTGCACCACCCACTCCAGAAGAAGGTACGTATGTAAAATATCTAGTGTAACTTTTGAGATTTCAAGTGCTTTCATTCTGACACAAGATGCTGGATGGTGTGGAGCTTGTTCCATTTACCAACCAATTCGATGTAATCTATATTTGCTTTTGTTTGCTGTGGGATGTGGGAGAGGCTTCTGAGTGGTTCTTTAACAGGAATGGTGAGTGCAAAGGTATTTAGATTCTGACAGGCAGATAGCTCAGCATTAAATATACAGTTCAGCCCGGGTAAAGTAAAGGATCCCCTTCTATTTAAAACAGAACATCTGCCTAAGTGGATAGTAGCTAGACTGGATGAGTATGGCCCAATGTGTTTAGTAAAGTTAAGCCCTTAAAATATAGAGAAATTAAATACTGTCCTGCAGATAAGGGATTTTCATAACATATACAAGGAACCACCAGGGGCCTAGTTAGACAGCTGAAAACATATGGAGAGGAAGAAAAGCCTAACAGATAATAATAAAGGAGGGAAGGGCTAAATGAAAGAGAGAGGGGGAAGGAGAGCTTTATTGGGGGAAGTCATGGGAACACACCAGCAGTAGTCCAGGAAACCTGGATCACTACATCTAAAGGGCAAGAATTTAGTTTGAACTAGAAATCTGCATCCATCTTTCAGAAAGAAATAACCTGCCACTCCCTCGTCCTAACCAAAGAATCCAGCACTTAGAGAGGAATGAAATACTATATTCTAATGCAGAGGAGAACACATAAAAGACATTTAATATAACATTCATTGCATTATAATCAAACATTCCCAGTTTGCATCCTTGGATTTAACTGAAGCATTGAATTAATTATCTAAGAATACATGTGTTTATAAAATTTGCCAGTGGAAAATAGTTTCTTTGTTTGGGCTTATGATCATTTTATAACAGAAAAGAGGATTTCTGGAGAATTTCTGTGCCCAGCTATGTATGTAGAAAGATCTAAAGTATACTAGGGAGGAAATGTTTTCACCCTAGTGACACTGTGTCAGTCTTTTGTTTGACTATTATCCTTCTGATTCTCTACTCTCCTCTTGTTTCACTTTGAGATGTGTATATGTTAATGTTGAAGACTGGAACAGTAAAATAAAGTGGGTGGTTTCTTCAGTCCTTTCACAATCTGGGTCTTGTGTTTGCATATAAAGTCTCCACAAATCAACTAATGCCACAGTAAATGTCTTGATAGTGATTCATTAGGTGACCCTCTTCCTTCTTAATTGAACAAACGGGCTACTTCTGAACACTTGTCATTAAATTCCCACAATATTTTTCATAATAAGAGAGATTAGCTTTGGTTTATGTGGCAGTTCTGAGCTAGTTAATCTTCTTCTTCTTCTTATATAAACATCACCTGGGCTGTGTCTACACTGGCTCGATGTTGCGCCAAAGCGGCCGCTCTTGCGCAAAAACTTGCTGCCTGTCTACACTGGCCGTGTGTTCTTGCGCAAGTAAACTGACGTTCTACTGTATGAAATCAGGGCTTCTTGCACAAGAACTATGATGCTCCCACTCAGGAATAAGCCCTTTTGCGCAACTGTTCTTGCGCAATAGGCCAGTGTAGACAGGCAACATGAATTTCTTGCGCAAGAAAGCCCTATGGTTAAAATGGCCATCAGAGCTTTCTTGCAAGAGATCTACACTGGCATGGATGCTCTTGCGCAAAAGCACATCTCTTGCGCAAAAGCACATGCCAGTGTAGACGCTTTCTTGGACAACTACTTTAACGCAAGAACTCTTGCGCTAAAGAGTTTTTGCACAAGATCGCACCAGTGTAGACGTAGCCCTGCAATTTTTGTGATGCTTTGACACATTGCAATGTTTTTGTTTCCATGTGTATTAAACCTGTGGGTAGCAGATCTATTGTTAATAACTCCAGTCAGAGGGACTCAGGCAATTAACCTGTTTGCACAGCTTCCAGAAAATAACTGCACCACAATAAATAACTAGCATTTCTCTAGTCACCAAATACCTATACAGTCAGATTTGCTGACTACCACTAATATAATATTTTTGATGGGACTGTGAAAACATTTGATTTTACGAAGTCTATTTTCTTTTATATAGTACTAAAGGATTTACCCAAGTGTTGTTCGGATCCTTTTTATTTTTCTTCATTTAAATCATTGATCTGGGGTGGGGCTGGTGATGAGGGGTTCAGTACGCAGGCTGCCCTAGGGAGAGAGGACAACCCCAGCCCTCTTTCACTGCAGCACCTTGGGGCCAGGGGAAAAGTGCCTGTCCATAGCTACTGTAGCTGCAGCAGGCACAGTTAGGGGAGGAGTGCATGACTTTCAGCTGAGGGACAGACAGAGACACAGACAGAAGCATAAACAGACAAATTTCCCTGCCTTCTGCTGCCCCAATAGGGTTATAGCTATCCTCATCCTCATCTGTCCCCTTGCTCCCTGCTGTGGTCATTCTGCAGTATAACTGTCCCTGCTAGCAGAACCCTCCCTGTCCATTTTATGAGAAACAATCACATTCCAGGCACATTCTATTGTCCTGGCACACCCAAACCCTCACCTTGTTTTAAGTCACGATAAGAGGAAGCTGCATACTAAATATGGTGGTCCTAGCTCTTACCATTTAGGTAGAAGTTCTGAACAGCCAGGGCTCATCTAGCCTATGCTAGAGTGTCGAAAGAGGATATGCAAATTCCACAGGAATTTGCATATCTTCTTCCGCTCTCACTTTCGAAAAATGAGGTTTACGCGACTTTTCGAAAAATGAGGGGGCTTGCCAAAAAAGCCGTGTCCAAACTACTTTCACTTTCGAAAGCTCTTTCGTAGTCTAGATGAGCCCCCAGACACTCAGACAGACAAACTCTCTCAAATATATAGTAGACTTTAGACCTGGTCATTCAGTAGTTAAAGCAGCCGCTTCTCCTCAGTAAAAGTACATGCTTTTGTATGTCTTAGAGTTCATGCTCACAAATGAGAATAAAATGGGGGTGAAGAAGATGAGTAAATGACTGGTGTCACCTGATCACCATTTTAATATGCGGACATTATACTATATCTTATAAATATGTTAAAGGAACTCTCTTTTTTCCCTTTCATTCTTATGTCCTAGCTGTCTCACTAGGGAATACTTTAATAATTTTGTCAGTCAAAACTCCCATCTTCTGGAGCCAATTGAAACCATAATTATGAAAAATTGATTCAGGGTGGTACAATAAAACAAGACATATGTGGACTATATATAGTCTAGAAGAGAACTGACACAAGGGAACCCTGATTACAGTCTATAAAAATGTTCAAGGTAACAATTAAAATGAAGAATAATTCATATTGTTCCAGTGGATGAACAGATTAGGACCAATGCCTGAAGAAACAGAAATATTTCTTAAGAAGAAGCACTATTGGGGAATAGGCTAGATTACAGAACAAGACACCATGACTACAGATATTCAAGAATAGGCTAGCTAACATTAGCAGGAATTAAGTAAAGATCAATTCTGGAAAATGCAGTTGGCTCAGACTAGATGACTCAACTTGTTTTCTTCTGGTTGCACTAACTGTGATAAATTTTCCAGAAAATGCAAAGTATAAGAGTATCATTAAGAGAACGGGGATATATAAACATCCAATGAAGAGTTATAGGACATCCTTTTCAATGTTTAAGTGGCAGGAATTCCTGGTTTTACAATAATATTATATGTATGTCTCTTGGTCCTTATTTCTCAGGGAAGCCCAGCTTTTTGTAGAAAAATTTGAAGGTGCCCTTGGAAAAGGAAAAGGGAAAAAGTTTTACGCATACAAAGTGATGATGACAAAGGTAAAGATTTTATTTAATCCATTTTGTACAAGGCAAAAGCAATAGACTATTGTAGATTACCACTCACCATACCTTAACAAATTCCACCCCATTCTTCATGTGAATTTTAATCTCCCATTGTCCCAAAGCAAATGTTAATCAAACCTCTACCTGCTGTTTCTGATCTATCTTCAAGACACTCCCAATTTGTTCCATCAAGAGTTCCATCCTGGGGAGATTAAAAATGGATTATGGGTTAGGCCTAAAATAAAGAAAGCTGATGAAAATCATGCTCCTTGAGAAGATTCAGAATGTTTTGCTTTTCCCATTGTAGCAGAAAAACTCATTGCATATGGCAAACCTGCAGCTTACGTATTAAACTGGAACTGTTCCCTGCTCCCTCATACAGTGCTTGGACGCATTCTCTCTTTGCATCAGAGATGAGAGAATGCTGAAAAAAAATCAGTGCAAATATTTCTTAAAGTTTTAAAACAAATATTGCTTTAACCATGGTCGCTATCAATTTGGCTTCATTTTCTGTAGACATTTGCGCAACCACATTTCACTAGCATTAATGTTCATCAAAAAACCCACAACAAATTTTCTATTTTGACATTCTGAAATATTCCTGGAAAGCCTGATTATAATAATTACATTCTTCCAGTTGTGGGTCAGAGACAGTACCAACCACAACTAAGATGTACAGTTTGAATTTCAGATTTGGAATAAAGTATGTTAAATTATCAGAAACAGTTTTCAACTCAGATAATAGTGAAGAAAAATCACAATCTGCTCAGACATTGCAGAGAGAGAAAAGAGGGCATGTCAAGGCTGTTCCCCACTCTGGCACTTCAAGTACTGAATGTGGAGGCCCACAAAAGACTTGAAAATACCCTGGCACTAAGGCCTCTCTTTAAAAACTCCCCAAGGTCACAGATTCCCTAACCTTGGATTGGTATCGCTGTCATGACCCAAATGCAAAAACCCCTTTGAGAACCCTGGAAGATGCATTTGGTAATTTCTTCCTATGGGGTACCCTCCAGCTCTTTAACCCTCCCCCTGGAGAGAGCTTAACAAAACTGTAATTTTTTTAAATAGCTCACCTTGCAGTCTTAGGCATGTGCACACAGAACCTCCTCCCTTCTAGCACATAGGAATAACGTCATGGTCTTAACAAGGTGATTTTTATTAACAAAACAAGGAAAACATGCTTGGTAAAGTATTACTTGCTTGCTAGGTGTTACAGAGCAACTGAAAAATAGAACATAGAGAATTGCTTCCCTGGGATTCAGTTTGGAAAGTTACAGTGTAAGGGGGTAGTTACATAAGCTTTGCACAGAGAAGTCCAGCAAACCCCAAAATAAAGAAAATAAGCATCTGATGAAACGTCCCCTGTTCTACTCCCATATCTGATGTTTCAAGGTTCAGTCCTTCCTATGCATGGATGCCACTGGATACTCCATAACCTGCTCCCTGGCTCAATTCATGTCTCCCAGCTCTCCTCTGATCACACAGAGGGTACGTCTACACAAGCCACCCGTTATTTCAAAATGTTTTTTGAAATAATGGGTGTGCTATTTTACCGTCCCGGTAAACTTTGTTGCATGAGGGTTAAGGGATGGCTCAAAATAGTGTGTTATTTTGAAATTTGGCACTGTGTAGATGTGCCAAATTTCAAAATAAGCTATTTTGAAATAGATTTGAAGTAAAATACACAATTTGTGTAGTGCAAATTGCGTATCTTATTTCAAGTTTAGGGTGCTATGTAGATGCACCCAAAGGCTGGAACAAGAAGGTCGCTGCTTCCAATTAAAAAACCCACACACTGTTTTTATTGGCTCTCCTGGCTTCTGCCAACTCACTTCCTGCTTCCTTAGCATTCCTGGAAACTCTCTAGGACCCACTGTCTATAGTTTTAACACTTACAGGCAATTAAGTTAACTGAATGTCTAGAATGTCCAGAAAAGGCTAGTCCCCCTTTCATCATCACAGGGCAATATATAGCAAATTAAGGGTTTGTTACAAATGATTAATTCAGTTCTATGTTGAATAACAGAGGAGTGACTAGGAATGCATCTGAGAACCCTGAAAATGCCTCCTCTTTTTCTTTGTGATCCTTTACAGAAATGGATGAAATTTCAACGAGACTTTGAGAATTTTAAAACAGCCTGCATACCATGGGAAATGAAAATCAAAGAGATTGAAAGTAAGTATTTGTGGAAAACAATACAATTTGCACTGAGCAGCAGGTATACACCCCAGAGGCATCTCTGATTCCAAGAACATCCTCACTGGTTTTTAAAAATAGCTTTCCAAATGTTCTATTCCTCAGAAAGGAAGATGGATCCACCTTCTTAATGATCAGTTAACCCAAAATGATCTCTTCATCATGCTAGAGCACTCTCACCCCTACTAGGAGTCACAACAGAGGATAAAGCCACATTCTGAACAAGAGATTATGGTTAATGAAACAAGCTTCATAGTCAAAGCTAGTCCACACAAACATATAGCTTGTAGCAAGCTGGAGTGTGAATCTCTCTCACGCTAGCCTGTCCCAGACTAAAATCCATGTGCATCCTGCTCATGTGCGTTAACAGTTTGTTAACATGCTTTGATCTTTGAAATGGGACAAAGAAGATGGGACAAAGAAGCACACCAGCCAAAGCAAAAGGCAATGTACTCAATGTACTGATTGGATCTGAAGACTAAACACTCCTATGACCCTTAGAAAGGTCTCTGCAGTCAGAATTAAGGCACTTTAGTATGTTTGTTGCATCTGTTTTGTGGGGAAAAATAGACTTCTATGTTCATGGCTCTCAATTTGGCACTTTTTAGTACCACTAGACCCGTACAAATTGTTCCTTCAAGAACATCAGCAGATGTACACTACTGTGCTGGTGTATGTAGAAACAAGTTCTTTTTTCAGGTAGCCCAAACGATGACGTCTATCATTTTGACTGCATTGCACATCTCTTATTTTCCCAATTGGAAATTTGGGTACGTCTATATTGCAATTGGAAATTTGGGTACGTCTATATTGGGTACGTCTATATTGCAACATTATTTCGAAATAACTAGCGTTATTCCGAAACACCTTAGTCCGCATCTACACAGCAGGCAGTTATTTCAAAATAGTGTCAAACCATTTCTCCAGTTTGTTGAGATCATTTTGAAACGTAATCCTAACCTCCAAAGCACTTACAACCCCTCCAAGCTTGGTATCATCCTCAAACTTTATAAGTGTACCCACAATGCCACTATTTAGATAATTGATGAAGATATTGAACAGAATTAGACCCTGAACTGGTCGCTCGGGGATTCCTCCTGATTTGCTCTTACAGCTTGACTGGGAACCACTGAAATAAACTCTAGGTTGTACTTCCCTAGTTTGCTTATGAGAAAGTCATGTGAGATGGTACCAAAAGCCTTACTATAGTCAAGATGTACCTACTGCCCTTATTGACAAGGCTCATTACCCTGTCAAAGAAAGCTACAGTATTAGCTTGGTTTGGCATGATTTGTTCTTGAGAAATCCATTCTGTTACTTATCACCTCATTACATCACAGCAAACTGATTGCTTGATTATTTGCTCCATTATCTTTCCTGGTACTGAAGTTAAACTGGTCTGTGATTTCCCAGGTTGTCCTTCTACCCCTTTTTATTGATTGGCACTATATTTGCCCTTTCCCAGTATTCTGGAATCTCTCCCGTCTTCTACGATTTTTCAAAGATAAATACTAGAGTTTTATTTGTACTTGAGTTTTACATCAACTGTAAAATGCCCATTACTTTCAAATGGCAGTTTCATTGAGAGCTACTCTGGGTATGGGTCTTTCTGGGAACTATGTGCTGAGTCACCAGGCCCATTCACCAAATGGAGATCCTGAAACACAGACTATCTAAAAATACTTTTAAAGGTCATTGTATAATGCCTATATTTTATAAGTGTACCCTCTCTGCTGCTAAATCTTCTTTTGTGAAAATTTATTTAGCTTGAAAAGGCATTAACAGCTAATAATCAAACATATCCTTTAAAGTCTTTATGGTAATAATGCTCAGAATAGATGCCACTGCTAAGTTTAACCCTTTTTATTACCCAGTATTGAAATTAGCTCTGGAAAAGTGCTCTTGGCATAGAGCTCATAGGTTGGCTTTGTTGCTTGCATATAATATGCTATTTATTTAACAGCTCTCAAATCACAACATACAAAATAAAGACAAAAAAGAGAATATGACCACAGGTATCATAATATGTATATAAAAGCGGAAAGGACTTGTGATTACTGTTGTGGCAAAATTTGAGAATGTTCTTATAATAAAGTAAGCTTTATGTTTTATAGGGAGAGATGCCTTCCAATAATGAGTTAAGTCACCAGCAAATACCCCTTGAAACAAACTTGGCTTAACATCACAGGGAATTGAGTGGGAGCCTCAGCCACCGATCAGCCCTAATAATAGTGCAAGATAGCTTTACTGATAGTGGCTTTGGAACATGCAGTGTCAAGGTGGCCATGACCAGGGAAATGGCCCACTGTTTTAGGTGATTTATATTTTGTGTTGCAAAGCATTCCTAGGCAAGGCAATACTCGGCCAAAAAGAAAGGGCAACTCACCACATAATAACTTGAAACACATGGCATCATGATCAACAAAGAACAAAGCAGTTCATGCAATCACTGGGATGTAATTTAGCACACAGAAGAAGCTGTTGAATAAATGTAGTTAATTCAAATTGAGCAGCTGGAGACAAGTGGTTCTTTTGGCGGGCTGGTAACAGAATAGAATTCATTCTGAGAACCCATGTGAGTGATCCTTCAGTTATATTTGGTAAATAAGTTGTTTTGCCATTAAAACTCACGTCTGCTTAAAGTTAGTAGGATAAGTATGTAAAAATAGACTCGGATCATTAATTGACAAAGTGTTTGTGTACAGTTCTCTCCTGTAATGAAATAAGCTTTTCTCTTTTCCTGAGCTTAAAAATGCCTTGATATTGAGATTACCACACTATAAATGTTACCTTCATAATGACCCTCAAGAAGTAGGATTGTGAAATTTCTCTTTGTTAAAAAAACAAAACAAAACAAAACAAGTTTGGACAGAGACCAAGCATGACCTATGTCAACCTAAGAGAATACTATTCTGCATCATTAACTAGAGTGGTTACTGCAAATGTATGTGTTTTTACAGTTCAGGTTTGCATGGACTGTGTGCATGACTATCTAACCCAGGGCTACTCAACATGTGGCCCATGGGCCGCATGTGGTCTGCAGCCCGTTTGTTTGTGACCCCCGAGTGGAAGCCAAAACAAAAAAGTAGTCCATATAATGGTCTTCTGTTGATATGCATTTTAGTAGTTAAATTCCTGGACTGTCATTGCTCATTAAAAGGGCTGTCATATGGGTGGAAATTGGGTAAATATTGCATTTTATTAATATCAGCAGAACTGACTTAAATGGGGCTGGTGTGTTGTGTAGTCTTTAATCTTTGTATTAAAAGACTATAACAGGGTTTAAAAGAGAACTAGATAAATTCATGGAGGTTAAGTCCATAAATGGCTATTAGCCAGGATGGGTAAGGAATGGTGTCCCTAGCCTCTGTTTGTCAGAGGGTGGAGATGGATGGCAGGAGAGAGATCGCTTGGTCATTACCTGTTCGATTCACTCCCTCTGGGACACCTGGCATTGGCCACTGTCGGCAGACAGGGTACTGGGCTGGATGGACCTTTGGTCTGACCCAGTATAGCCATTCTTATGTTCTTATGTTCTTATTCATGTATTTATGTCAGTGTGAAAGAAGCTATTTGCATATACTTGCATGTATATGCAACCACACTTAAGTTGCAGCCCTCGGCATGTGTTGTGAGTATCATTGTGGCCCCCAGGGCTTCCAAAGTTGAGTAGCCCTGATCTAACCCATATCAAACAATGAAGTTGAAATTTGAAACCCAGAAGATCATCAAAGCAAACCATCACTTCCAAAGCCCAAGATTTGGTGGTGATGGGGGACTTCAACTATCCAGATATATGTTGGGAAAATAACACTGCGGGGCACAGACTATCCAATAAGTTCTTGGACTGCATTGGAGACAACTTTTTATTTCAGAAGGTTGAAAAAGCTACCAGGGAGAAAGCTGTTCTAGATTTGATCCTAACAAATAGGGAGGAACTGGTTGAGAATTTGAAAGTGGAAGGCAGGTTGGGTGAAAGTGATCATGAAATCATAGAGTTCACAATTCTAAGGAAGGGTAGAAGGGAGAACAGCAAAATAGAGACAATGGATTTCAGGAAGGCGGATTTTGGTAAGCTCAGAGAGCTGATAGGTAAGGTCCCATGGGAATCGAGACTGAGAGGAAAAACAACCGAGGAGAGTTGGCAGTTTTTCAAAGGGACATTGTTAAGGGCCCAAAAGCAAGCTATTCCGATGTGTCGGAAAGATAGAAAATATGGCAAAAGACCGCCTTGGCTTAACCACAAGATCTTGAATGATCTAAAAATAAAAAAGGAGTCATATAAAAAATGGAAAGTAGGACAAATTACAAAGAATGAATATAGGCAAACAGCACAGGAATGCAGGGGCAAGATTAGAAAGGCAAAGGCACAGAATGAGCTCAAACTAGCTACGGGACTAAAGGGAAACAAGAAGACGTTTTATAAATACATTAGAAGCAAGAGGAAGACCAAGGAGAGGGTAGGCCCACTGGTCAGTGAGGAGGAGAAACAGTAACAGGAAACTTGGAAATGGCAGAGATGCTCAATGACTTCTTTGTTTCAGTCTTCGAGAAGTCTGTAGGAATGCCTAACATAGTGAATGCTAGTGGAAAGGGGGTAATTTTAGAAGGTAAAATAAAAAAAGAACAAGTTAAAAATCACCTAGAAAAGTTAGATGCCTGCAAGTCACCAGGGCCTGATGAAATGCATCCTAGAATACTCAAGGAGCTGATAGAGGAGGTATCTGAGCCTCTAGCTATCATCTTTGGAAAATCATGGGAGACAGGAGGGATTCCAGAGGACTGGAAAAGGGCAAATATAGTGCCCATCTATAAAAGGGAAATAAGAACAACCAGGAAACTACAGACCAGTTAGTTTAACTTCTGTGCCAGGAAGATAATGGAGCAAGTAATTAAGGAAATCATCTGTAAACACTTGGAAAGTGGCAAGGTGATAGGAACAGCCAGCATGGATTTGTAAAGAACAAATCGTGTCAAACCAATCTGATAGCTTTCTTTAATAGGATAACGAGTCTTGTGGATAAGGGAGAAGCGGTGGATGTGGTATACCTAGACTTTAGTAAGGCGTTTGATACGGTCTCGCTTGATATTCTTATCAATAAACTAGGTAAATACAACTTAGATGGGGCTACTATAAGGTGGGTGCATAACTGGCTGGATAACCGTACTCAGAGTAGTTATTAATGGTTCACAATCCTGCTGGAAAGGCATAACAAGTGGGGTTCTGCAGGGGTCTGTTTTGGGATCGGCTCTGTTCAATATCTTCATCAACGATTTAGATATTGGTATAGAAAGTACGCTTATTAAGTTTGCAGATGATACCAAGCTGGGAGGGGTTGCGACTAATCTGGAGGATAGGGTCATAATTCAAAATGACCTGGACAAATTGGAGAAATGGTCTGAGATAAATAGGATGAAGTTTAATAAAGACAAATGCAAAGTGCTCCACTTAGGAAGGAACAATCAGTTTCACATACAGAATGGGAAGCGACAGTCTGGGAAGGAGTAATGGCAGAAAGGGATCTAGGGGTTATAGTGGACCACAAGTTAAATATGAGTCAGCAGTGTGATGCTGTTGCAAAGAAAGCAAACATGATTCTGGGATGTATTAACAGGTGTGTTGTGAGCAAGACACGAGAAGTCATTCTTCCGCTCTACTCTGCGCTGGTTAGGCCTCAGTTGGAGTATTGTGTCCAGTTCTGGGCACCGCATTTCAAGAAAGATGTGGAGAAATTGGAGAGGGTCCAGAGAAGAGCAATGAGAATGATTAAAGGTCTAGAGAACATGACCTATGAGGGAAGGCTGAAGGAATTGGGTTTGTTTAGTTTAGAAAAGAGAAGATTGAGGGGGGACATGATAGCAGTTTTCAGATATCTGAAAGGGTGTCATAAGGAGGAGGGAGAAAACTTGTTCATCTTGGCCTCTGAGGATAGAACAAGAAGCAATGGGCTTAAACTGCAGCAAGGGAGGTTTAAGTTGGACATTAGGAAAAGTTCCTAACTGTCAGGGTGGTCAAACACTGGAATAAATTGCCCAGGGAGGTTGTGGAATCCCCATCTCTGGAGATATTTAAGAGTAGGTTAGATAAATGTCTATCAGGGATGGTCTAGACAGTATTTGGTCCTGCCATGAGGGCAGGGGACTGGACTCGATGACCTCTCGAGGTCCCTTCCAGTCCTAGTATTCAATGATTCTATGATATAATTCAAAGATGAAATGACTCAGTCAGATTTTCAGAACTTTCCGTCCCCCATCTAGCACAGAAGAGGGCTGGACATGAAGTTACTTTTAAGACACCTTTATGCCTGTCCATCCATCCTGGGGTCACCAAGTGCTTGTCTAATCCCAACATCTGCTCATTACAACATCTGGCAACCAGCTGATGTGCAACTTAAGGTCCTTTATGTGGGCCAGGAATCAAGAACAGCTAGAGACTCCTAGGGCTGATCCTCCCACCCCCCAGATATGCACCCATGTGCTGGGGTACAGACAGGATGGCATAGGAGCTGAGCATTCTCCTATATTGAGAGAGCCATTAAAGGTAGATTGCTGGCTATTTTGTGGTCGAGAGTAGGTCAGAGGCAAAACCTGTCCCTTTGTCTTGTTATAGTTGTCTACTTAAATGGTGCTACTATTGGAAGAATCTAGAAAATAACATTAGAAAGTATAAAGTCTTCCTCTCCTAGGAACTGAAAAGTTCAATGTCCTGTACAGGCAGTGCCAATTACAAATGATAGCATAAAAGCTCCACATCTACATAAACAGGATAGGCATTTCAGCTCATCTTCAGCAAAGACCTTGGATGAATCTCCTCTCCTTAATTCAATCCCAGCTACTGACCGCTTTCATGAATAACTACAGGTCAGTGTTAGAATTAACTGGGGTACAAGGGGTAAGAATTAACTGGCGTAATCTTAACTGATGTTATGCCAAGAGGGCAATTAGCAGAGAAAATAGGTAACATAGTAACAAAAAAGTGCATGAAATCGTCAGACAGAATAAATGTTTACATACCCCCAAACCAACAGGAGCCACTTTAGCCAAAAATAAAAAAGATCATGTGGCCAGTGTTTTTAGTTACAGCAGCTACAACATTAGAACAACATAAATAAAATAAAAGAGAATAAAATGCTCTTCGAATCTTCATTTAATTATAACAGTCTTGATTTCAATAGGAGGTTTCTTCACTTGGGCATGCCAAACCAGAACCTAAACTGCTATTTTATGTTTATTAGTAGTACTATAGTAGTAGTAATAGCTAGGAACTGTGCAGAGAGAGACACAATTCCTGCCCCATAATGCTTATGGTCAAAATAGAACACAATTAGTCAAAATAGAACTACCGTATTTTAGCGAATATAACCCACAGGTTATATTCATTTTTACAAACCCCGCACCCCCCCTGCAGGGTATACTTGGGTTCCTGCGCAGGAGCGCTCCTCCTGCCCCTTCCTGTGGCTGCGCAGGAACCGGCAGATGAGCGCTCCCCCGCCCGGAGGCTAGAGGCTGCGCAGCTGCAGGAAGGGGCGGGGGAGCACTCTCATTCCCCTGCCTGGAGGTTGTGCGGCCACGCGGGACCCAGGGGGTGAGTATTCCCCGCCTGGAGGTTGTGCGGCTGCGTGGGAACCAGGCGGGGTGAGTGCTTCCCCGTCCGGAGGGTGGCTAATTCCCCGACCCGTAGAAGCTCCCCCTTCCCCGCACAGTTTGAAAAAAAGTCTTGTATACCCTGCGGGTTATACTCGTGCGCGGGGTATACAAGATTTTTTTTACTCAAACTGCAAAAACCGCGGGTTATATTCGGGTGTGGGGTATACTCGGGTGCGGGGTATATTCGCTAAAAGATGGTAATTGGCAGAACTCAATTAATACTCTGCCCCTCTGATCAAGGTACCATTCTTGTTCCTAAGCCTTTCCTGTTTACACTAGTAATCTTTTGCACAGTATACACTTGTTTCCCTAAACCTGAATCTTAAACCATCTCTTGTCATCATTGCTGTAACTTTTATATTGGTGAAGTATAGACTAATCAGTCTGTTGTGTGAAAAATCTTTTGTACTGAGTATGCTCCTGGTTTTCTAGGTATTCTGCTTCTGGTGTTGTGACAGACAGCAATCTGTTAGTGATTTAGCATAAAGATACCATTGTACTCTACACAATCACAGTATCACCACTGCAAATTCTAGTATTTTGGACCACTGCTGGGGAACAGTATGTGAGTGTTTTTTTTCAATTCCACAAGTTGTCTTTCCAGCAACACTTTGCTTTCTCCCTGGAGAGTAGGCCAGAAACAAAGCATATGCAGAAAGACATTGATAAGCTCTAGAGACCAGGATTTCAAAGATGTTTTGCTGATTTCAGTGGGAGTTAGGTGCCTCGTGCAATTTTCAAAAGGTCCTAATCAGATGAGGCATCTATCTGCATCCTTATGCAACCAAATACCTTTGAGAACGTGGCCAAGGGAAATCATCTGAAGATTTTTTCTATTGTGTTAGTGTCATGTTACTCTTATTCCTTCAATATAAACATATTGGCTGTCTCTAGACTGGCAAGTTTTTCCGCAAAATCAGCTGCTTTTGCGGAAAAACTTGCCAGTTGTCCACACTGGCGCTTGAATTTCCGCAAGAACACTGACTTCCTACTGTCTGAAATCAGTGCTTCTTGCGGAAATACTATGCTGCTCCCGTTCGCAAAAGTCCCTTTGGCGCAAAGCTTTGTGCAAAAGGGCCAGTGTAGACAGCTCAGATTTGTTTTGCGCAAAAAGCCCGATCGCGAAAATGGCGATCGGGGCTTTTTGCAAAGCAGATTGGGACGCTTTTCCGCAAAAAAAGTGCTTTGCGGAAAAGCGTCCGTGCCAATCTAGATGCTCTTTTCCGTAAATGCTTTTAACGGAAAACTTTTCCGTTAAAAGCATTTCCGGAAAATCATGCCAGTGTAGACACAGCCAGTATCTTTGGTAAATGATGTCTTGACTTCTCTTTTTTATATCATGTCAATTAAATGAATGGCAGGCTGCAAAATTGAACAATTACTAAATGATAAAATTACACAAATTAACATAGAATGAAGAAAAATCTGATTTTTTTGGTATTGTAAGTGCTCACAAAAATGCTCAAGTAATTCTTGTCTCAAAGTAAGAAGACAAGAAGATTAACTGATCTCTTTTTATCACTTCAAATGTTCTCATAGGTCATTTTGGCTCTTCAGTAGCTTCCTATTTCATATTCTTGCGCTGGATGTATGGAATAAATATGATTCTCTTTGGATTGACATTTGGCCTTGTAATGGTGCCTGAGGTAAGAATGGGTGATGTGGGATTTTCTTAAATTGAGTTTCTTATTTCTATAGGCACATAAAATGTTACTGAGGAAAGTTGTTTAAACTTTTACCTTTGTGACTAAAACACTTACGGCGAGATCTCTACAAATGCTCCAATACTTTTAAGCCATGGAAAAGAGACAGAATCGTGTAAAATGGTCCTAAAAGCTGTGGTTTTGCTCTGGGATGCATTCCTGGCCCAGGCACTGCACAAGAGAGCCATAAAGTTCCCAAGCACCACTTAACAATGATAGCACCACAGGGGCAAGTGAGGCAGGGATGCCACAGCAGAACTAAGTGTGAGACAGGTGTGGGAGTCAGGGCTACATCCTGTCATGATGGGGATATTCCAGGTTGAGTTCCAGGTCACCCTGGAAAGTCTGTCTAAATTATGTGAGGGGCATCTTCATGCTTGGCACTGGGGGGGGAGGAAGAACACAAAGGTGGTTTAAAGCTACCTTAGCCCCCATCCGCTGGTCTGTGAGTTCTATGCTGCACCCCAATAGAATATTTGCACTTTGAGCTTGAAATATACCCCATGCCAGCGATGATCAAGAGCTAAAAATGTCTAGCCACAATGGCACAAGGGGCAGGCATAGCTAGTCACCTCACATTTGTACCTAGCATCTTGAATGAGATTGTACTCAGGGCAGCTAGTTCCTCCCTCTGCTCATGTTGCCATAGTTACACTTCATTGTTAGAGAGCTAGCTTGCTTAGAGCTAGCCTGTGGTAGGTGTCCTCAAGCTGGAAATTATACCTCCAGCTTGGAGTATAGATGTATCCTTAGATGTGCAGCAAAGCATCTCAGCATAAGGTGGAATTCAGCCAGAGTTGAATTTATCCTATGCAAAGGCTCAGACTTAAGCAGGGCTCAAAATAGGATTTAAATCAAATGTAAATGGTACATAGGTCTTGGGCTGGCCCCTAAATTTCAGTCATAGAGAATATCTTCCTGATTACACTTATGTCCAGTATGTGCATGTAAATGAGTGCATCAGATAATGGCAAGCTCAGAAGATTTATTTAGGATATGACATCTTCCAAATTTTTTCCAATTGATGGGCCAATTTCTGCACTCAGTCACCCCTCAGTAGAGTAATTTAAACTAACGGTGTTACTTTGGATTTACACCACATTTAGGGCATGTCTACATGACAGAGAAGATCGACCCTCTGGAGGTCAATCTTCTAGCATTCAATTTAGCGGATCTAGTGTAACCCCCCCAAATCAAATGCTGAGGGCAGCCCCCGCTGGCATCCTGTACTCCTCATTCTGTGAGGAGTAAGAGAAGCCGATGGGAGCATGTCCTCCCATTGGCCTCCTGCAGTGTAGATGCTGCGGTGGTTTGGCTAAGGTAAGCTGAATCGAGCTACGCATTTTGCCTGGTTGGATGGTGTACCTTAAGATCACCTGCCTGGTCTAGTGTACAAGTCAAAAGAGAAACTCCCAGTGACTATAGTGGAACAGGTTGGAAACTCGATTGGCCTAGTACCATCCATGAATGTGCAAACCTCTCAACAGAGACTCTGGTTGTCATCATCTGAAAATTATATGCATGTAATGACTCAATATATTTTCTATGAACAAAAGCAACCAAAGTGAATTTGCATCATTGAAATAACTCACCGATCTGATGAATATTTGTTAACCTCTTTGTTGCTGCTGCATATCAGTGGTGCAGCCTGACAGCCTGACATTCCATTGATTTTTTTGGTAGAATGCCACTTAATAACTTAATAAAAATGGGTGTGGCATAATAAAAATAGCCTCAATCACTATTCAAAGTTGGGAAGAGAAAGAATTTGGAGAGGTGGATTGGTATCTGGAGAGAATTATGAAGACTCCCAAAGTGAATCTCCTGTGCAGTTGTTCATATTTGCATTTTATGCTTTTTGGTCATTGGTGTTGTTTTGAGTGGTTATCTACATTCATCATATTTTGGCTACAGGTATTGATGGGGAAACCGTACGGCACATTGCCTAGAAAAACTGTCCCGAGAGCTGAAGAAGCAAGTGCTATGAATTTTGCAACTTTGTGGGACTTTAGTGTAAGTGTGCATTATTGCAAGATTGCTTATTATACAACTCTTTTGGCTCTACAAGGCTTTGATTTCAATGTTCAGTGCTTCACAGTTCAATTTCAGCAGTTTAAAATGAAGTATGTCAGGAGGTAATTCAAATGGAGAGAAATCAATTCAAATAACTTTTCCATTAATTCTGGGTATAGATGTTTTCTTGACCTAAAATGGAACATATGAACATTCCATGTGCATTACTGTGTCTTTAGAAATAAAAAAATGAGAGGAATTTCGGAAGAAAAGAGTGTAGATTTGTTTAGTCACTAGTGTAATTCATTTGCTTCAGTAGAGTTCGACTATGAATAAACTTGACTCTTTGTCATTATATGCATTTAGATTTCATACTGTTGCCATGTAAACTCCAAGTAAGACAAAAACTTATACTACAGGGTTTCTTTTAAGGATAAATTAGAAGCAAAATTCTGTTTTTAAAATTTGCAAATATTTTAGCTGCAGTGAGAAGAATGGCTGAATCCCTTATTGCTTCTTTGATGCTTATCCTATCCTTAAGCAATGAACTTTCTCTAATAACTGTCGGAAGGTAGACTTCTAAATACAGTATAATACTTTTTATTGATTGAAACAATGTTTTCACCACCTTTCATACACGGCATACCTACCTAGTGTGGTTATTGCATGTCTACAAAAGTAAATTTAAAATGACTGTGCTGAGGACAAATTCCATGTCACAGTGAGTCCAGATAACAGTACCTTGGATGAAAGGTAATGAAAGTCTCCACATTGTCTGTCAGGCAGCACAAATGATGGAATCATTTAAAAGATTCTGCACAAATGAAAAAAGGTGGAATTGTTCAGTTACAAGTGTTCTCCAGATTAATGGGACCAGCATTTAGATAAGGGTGATTTTGCCTGCAGCTTTTGTCCAATCTCCCTTCAGCATTTAGGCCTCAATCCTTCTAAGATTTATGAATATGTTTAACTTTAGTCACTTGTTATGGATTTCCGCAATGATAGGTATGATAAAAGATATGGCAGGTTCCTTGGAACAGTTTACAGCCCAGACATGACAAACATGATAGAAGTGTTCATTTTCTCCATACTTACAAACAATAGGGGCAGTGTTAAATATTACTCAGGGGATGAAAGCGTTAAAATCTCCTTGGTTCAGACACATCTCTGCTGATGCTGGGAAGGGTGGTGATGGTTGCAGGCAATGTTCCATCCCTCAGTCTAGGAAGTTCTGCCAGTTGGGAGCAGCTGTGAATTTCTGGACCATCCTAGGAGCCCTGTGGACAGAGGCTGTGGTAGGGATTTACTGAATTAGCTTAGCCCTTGGCCATTCCTCCCATCAAGCACTGCCCATTTTCAAGTGGGCAGTGCTGGCTACCTAGAGAGGCCCGGTCCTGTGCCACTCCAACCCCAGGTGGATATTCTTAATAGGGACCTTACCCCAGAAGCTCATAATTCTTCCCCTGGTAAAGTGCCTGGAATGAACTCTGGCCCTCTCGTTTACTTCTTTAGAGAGTTTCAGCCTGGTAGCAAGCCACCTGTGGAGGAAGTGTTGGATTTTTAAGCTCTCAGAACACAGGCAGAATAACAGAACAGATACATTGATCTGTAGGCTGACTTCCTGACTTTTAATGCAATACTCCCCACCCGACTCACTGAAACCCAGTGAATTTTTAAAATGTTTAGTTTAATAAAGTATTTAAAGTAACACATTCATCTCTCTCCACAGTGCTGGATGTAAAGCCATAACTAGCCAGGTGAACCGTGTCTCCTTAGCCACAAGGTGATGGCCCCTCTCTAGATCCATGAAAGGTTGTCCATGTTCTTTTTTTGGGGGGGGGGGGGGGGGGAGGAGATCCTGCCCCATGGCAAGGAGCAACTGAATAGTAGTCTGCAATCACTGACACATGCCGGTAATTAATAGAGTTGTACTCCCCTTATATTTGGATGGTCAGGAGTTACAATAGTTGAATGGCAGTAGAAAGAGACACAGCAGTGAATCAGGTGGTGATTCCTATTTAAACTAAGGAAGTCGTTCAGCAGAGGAGAGACACTGGAGGAGAAAAGGGAGCCCTTTAGCAGCATAGAGGCTCTTGTAAGAAGAGTGGACTCTAGAAGAAGGGGAGAGAGGTTTATACAATTGTATGGAGAAGGTGAAAACGAGGAGACTTGAGAGGAAAGAGATGGTAGCTGGAGTTGAGAGGCCACTGGTAACTGAGAAAGAAACAGGACCTAGCAACTCTGAAGGGGACAGACTAGCAAACTAGCTTGATAACTAGGTAACAGGTAGCACAAGAAGCAAATGGGAGACAGAGAAAAAATAGTTGGCTATAAAAGCGAAGAGATAGTGAAAGACATGGACCCCAAGAACTGGGGTGGGGGGGGAGGGAGGGGGAAGAAAGAACTTTGACAAAGGAAGTATAAGGCCAAAGAACATTCCCAAAGGACAACAAAACCTTTCTCCAGACAGGGATGAGAGCAGGTACCATGCAGCTGAGATCATTTTAGAGGCAAAATAATTTTTCAGGTCCAAAATAAAATGATAAATTAATATGTATACGTAATCAAACACTTTTGGTATCATGAATAATTTCCCAATAACATTTCTTTCTAAAGTAATAATAAAGGGCTCTAAAACTTGCAAAACATGAGGGGACAAATTGTGCCTGGCCCAATTATCCTTTGTAATGTGACTATTTTCATCCTGCACAAATTACTAAATAGTGGTTGCCTTTTGTCTTTTAATCCAGAATTGAATTTTTTATATTTATGTATTCTGCGATTCAGACAATTACCCTATGCCATAGCAATCAAAATCTCAATGCTCATTATAATCATGTATTCAACTAAAGAGAATATGGTCATCTGTTTTATGTTTTGCTGTGGGAAGGTAGTAGAGGGAGACCCTATACTTATGGCTACTGCTTATCAGCTAAAAATAGATCATACGCCACAATTAAATACAGTAGACAAAGCCCCGGAAACAACATCCTTAATTATTCACAGTGCAGGCCTTATCTAGAGGTATTAAAACACCTATGACAACACTGACTTAGCAGAGTTTGTTGACTTTAAAGATATTTTAATACACGGTGTGATCTAGACAGTCATCCAGAAATATATGAGTCTGTGAACAACTACACAGTCAATCTACAACCACAATAATTCTTACATGAAACACCACCATTTCTTAATAGATGTACAGATGCCAAACACAAACTATTTAATGTGGATGTGCCTTCCACACTTTTGGTGCTATACAAATAAATAATAATATTCTCTTTATCCTAGAATCAGATGCCTAATGTCTCCCCTGTATGCATTGCATTATGGATGTTCTGATACCAATACAAATAATGAGATACATTGATTACCAAACCAAGAAATCTGTGAATATTACCTCTAGTTACCAAATGTTAATATTTCATTTTCACTTCTACCACAATTACAAATGAGGTTTTGTAAACCGTGTGTAACAACATTTCAGACATTTTAAAAGCTCCAATAAATCAAATGAATAGCTTGTGATTACACAAACAGTAATCTATGGACATTATAATCTATTAATGGATTGATTTTAAGAAATACCAGCAGCTAAACAGAAGGAAAGTAAATGGACATTTTAATTTAGGAGGACTAATGCACTCTGCATTAGCACTGTCAGTTCATAATCAGAACATATCAGATTCATCACCAGTATATTGATAAATTACGCACTGGCATGCTGAACTCTGATGTTTGACTTGAGTTAATTGTGCCTATTTGGAGCTTTGCTGCTACTTTGCAGGTGGAATGCTGTTCATCAAAGGATTTTAAATGCAATGCTCTCCTACAGTGGTAAATTCTTATTCTAACCAAAATGGTCATTGACCAAACTAAGTCAACTATCCGGATTACTTTCAGACTCCAGCAATTGCCCATGAAATTATTTTTGAGAAAAGAACAATCCAAGCCAACAGAAACTTCGTTCATATGAATTTTTTAAAGAAATGCAGTTTTTTTAGTACCAACCTAGCAATTTGTTTTATAAACTGAAGGTACAAGAACCATTTCAGTATCCAGTGAAACACATCCATGCATTGAATAAAATGTATCAACTGTTAACCAGCACACAACACCACTGTCCAGGACTTTATGACAGGAATTTTATACCAGACTTGAGGGAAATTTTAAGAACATGGAATATATTGTATATTATATATATTTTGTTTAGTTGAAAAGCTACTTTCTGTTAAATCTCTCCCCTCCTCAAACAAAACCACCTGGATGAAAAACCTTTCAGCAGATATGTTTTAGATGATGTGCGTAACCTGTGAAGTCCCTGATAGGTTATGGATCTGACAATCAACATGAAATCTTTTTTCAGATCCTCTTTAAAGGTTCCAAAACAGGGCTGTTCTGAATTCTCATAGAATAGTCATGCCCCAGCTGTCAGGTTTAGCATAATGATGTCTGGAGATGTCATGAAGGAGTAGAAATGAATGTCTCTTTGATGAAGTCTCTTTTGGTGAAGTTTAATGAGGTTTCGTGTGTGCATGTAGGTATGCACATAACAGATTAGTTAAGCTGTTATGTGCCATTTACTTTTCAGGGCCTTGCACAGTACTCCGTGCTCTTCTATGGCTACTACAACAACCAGAGAACAATCGGATGGCTGAAGTTCAGGATGCCTCTTTCCTATTTCCTTGTGGGAGTTGGGACCATTGCCTATAGCTACATGGTTGTCATCCGAACGTGAGTTCCTTCTGGCTGTAGGGAAGTAAAGAATGAGTTAAAATAAATGCTACTCTCTTTACAAACTATGGGGTCAGAGAGGATAATGTAGCAGTTTTAACTGCAGGATTAATGCAGCTCTGCTGGAGTAAAGCTGCAAGGAAATGCTGGACTATGTTAAAACCATGTATAATTTCTTAGGCCAGTGTTTATTTATTAGGGATGTGAAAGTGTAAACGATTAACCGATGAGTTTGGGCTCATTGGCTAACTATCATGATTACATGCAGGCCCTGCCCCATGCTGCTGCCTCTGTATCAGAGGCAGCGGGGGCGGGCGAACAGCGGCAGGTGGGAGCCAGCTTTTAAGCTCCCATGGAGTCACATCCTCCCTGCCTCTGATACAGAGGGGGAGAAAACAACCTTTACTGAAATAAACTTTCCCTCTGCAACTTAAAGGTATAAAATGAATGTATAATGCAGGGAACAAAGCTCTCAACTCCTCCTTTTATAATCATCAGCATCTGGTACAATGTCAGATAACACCCAGGCCATTTAGTTGTTTGTCTTTTAATCATACTTGGTGTGAATTAAACTTAAAAAGAAAAAAGGAAGAAGAGGAAAACACAGGACACAAAATTCAGCTGTATAAGCCACAGTGAGCAGTAAATGGTTCTCAGCAAGACTACAGTGGTTAGTTCACATTTACACAGTGGTATAGGAGAATTGATGCCATTGGTCATGACTGACAAATTAGTCTCCAGTTGTGCTTTCTCTATTAAATTATATTTAGAGCTCAATATTAAAAACAGTAGGAAGAATAGGGGTAAGTGGGAGAAAGGAAAGCAAGGCTAGGATGCTAAATAATTACACTTTCACTTCTAGAATTCTGGTTTTAAATCCTGGCTTAGATCCAAAGTGAAAGAGAGTTTACTGAGGGTAGTGATTTGGTCTATAGTACCTGTTTGCTTACACCAGAAAATCCCTTAACATAATAAACATCAATAAATAAACAAGCATACTGAAGTGTTTCTGCCGAACAAACTCATGATTGGAAAAGTCAGATAATGGCAGGTCAGGATTATCTGACGCTCTGGTGCAGATGGATAGCAGAAACTCATGCACAGCGTTCATGTGCCATATCAGGCTGTTTGTTTTTCCCTTTCACAAGCACTAGATTAACTCAAAAAATACTTGGTTTGTTAGATAAGGTAAGCAGCATTCCCAGACAAGAAAATGGCCTAACAAATTATATGTGTCTCATTCACTGTTCATAAAAATGTGCATGTTTAGAGAAAGAACAAAACATTTTGAGGCAGCAGGCATAGCTTTTGACCAAGAACAGCTTTTAAAAATGTTTCTTTGATGCTATATCCCTGAAGATTAGAAGACTCTTCTCACCGATTCCTCTCAGGGAATTATATTTGAGTGGCTGTCACCCAGAAAAAAGAATCCGTATAACACAGAAACTCTGAGGCCAAAACAAAGGGAATATCCTTGGGGAAGCATATGCTGTATGTGCTAAATTTCCATCTGGCTACAAGATAATAGTGATGATCCACATTTAGGTAACACTTACATCAATTCTTTATATATGTAATATTCTTCTGAAGCCATTTTTTCAAAAGCAATACAGTAGGCACAGAAATTAAAACCTAGTGTCATCAAGGTTGTTGTTTTTGATGGTGGTTGGGGGCAAAGAAGAGAGATGTGAGGAGTGTGTGTGAGTGAGAGAGGAATTGACTATTACATTTATAGAAGCCATTTTGAATTTGGGGGCAAATCAGCAACTCTCTCACTCAGCCACCCAACAGTAAGTGGAAAATCTGCAGCCTTAAGGTTGCAGAATTCACATATTTATAATTTTAGTCTCAGACTCTTAAAGAGTTTTCAGCACATGATGCAATTGGGGCTAGATTTGCTTGTCTAAGCAGTGGGCAGAGAATGTGGCCATGCATGCCCATGGCTACTGTGAAATCCATAGACTCTCAGCAGTCTTGGGGCATCCTTCAAGCATCTGGCATTCACCCAAGCCTAGAAGCTCCATGTTAGTCTCTGGGCCCCCTGTCTCCATACAAGTATGGCTTCATCTGGATTGCGTGGTCAGGAAACAAATTACAAAAAGATAGGTATGGTAGATTCAAGAAATTGACGCAAGGAAGCTGTTAGGTTAGAAGAGACTTTCCCCATTTTTTTTTCTTCTCTGTAATGGCAAAGTGTGTGTGTGTGTGTGTGTCCACTATCTAGTTGCTGCTTGCTTTAATGATGATCACGTTGTTTAAATGCTGTTATTAAATGTGGAATGTAATACTGGAGAGTATTTTCCCAAATAGTTTTCAGAGGAGAAGGGAATTATGAGAACAAGAACTGTCTGAAGAAATATTCACAACAGGTTATTTTCATACAACTTCAAACAGCTAGCAAAGACAGTACCCTGAGGCTATATCTACACTACCACGTTATTTCAAAATAAGTTGTTTCAAAATAATAACTCCCAAAATAACTATTTCAAAATAAGCTTATTCCTCTTCACAAGCAAGAGTTATTATTTCAAAATAACAATCCCATTATTTCAAAATAACAGGCTTGGTAGTGTGGAGGTTCACCTTGTTATTTCGAAATAAGGGGTGTTATTTTGAAATAACTCCCAAGTGTAGACATGTCCTGAAACATCTGCATATCAGATACACATATGGTAACAAACTCAAAATTAGCTGCCTAGACTCACTTGTAATATAACACATACAGATATTAAATATGCATTTTAACACCCAAATTTCCATGAAACATTGGCCAACTGCATGTTGGACGAAATCCTTCCATCCCCAAACACTGAGTTGTTTAATTTCTTTCTGGGAACTGGGGAGAATTAATCCTTCCATAACATGACAGAGTGGCAGCAGGGGAGAAGCGTCACCAGGCCCTCTCAGAAACCCTTTGTGCTGTTAGTATCTTCCACCACTCCCACCTGCAGTGTCAACTCCACACTGGTTTATCTGCCAGAGACAACTCGATTCCTATGGATAAGAAAGGAGGAATGATGTATAACAGACAATTATCTAGATTAATACACATATGTTTTCTTGTGCATCTAGGAGGGTGTTTTTTTTTTTTTTTTTAGGGAACATAGTTCACGTTGTTTATTTCTAATAATAGGAACCTGCTCCACAACATAACCTTAAAGTAGAAACTTGTTTTACCCTGAGCATGAAATTAATGACATATCCAAGGCCAAATGTATCATTCCCTAGTAATGTTCTCCCCTCCTTGTGCTTGATGAGCTGAATTAAGTAATATAATATGCAGCAATGACCATCAATGTTACAAGGCTGACAATACCTTGAAATAGGGAAGTAAGCAATCCAAGGTGATGTCAAACCACTTAAGAAACAATTTGCTATTGGTGGAAGCTATTATAAATCCTGTTACAAGCACATAACAGACTAGCAGCATAATAGAAAGCAGCATTTGTAATTTGTTTAGTCATGCAATAAGGTTTTTTCCCCCCTGGACAGTTATTAGAATTTATTTTTCTCTTGGTCAAACCTAGGATCTGATCAGCAGCATTGTAGGTCTTCTATAGTTTTCTGTTTAAGATAACTTAGTCTTCTCTTTTGAAATCTTGTTTCCTGCTGAGTTTCTCATCCAACTGAACTTCTCTAACATTCTGCTGAAGAAACAAATAAGAAACTCTGTGGTGAGAAAATGAAGTGACTTTACCAGATATGATCTGCCCATCGTTTCTTCATCATCATGGGACTGGAGTGCATGTCTTGGGTTTGGGATGACATAACATGATATTCTGTAACATGAGGAACATTTGAACATTTGAAAATCTAAATCACTTCACAGAGAACTGCTGCTTCTCTCTAACCATGGGTTCTTTGTACATCTTTCTGGCCTTTGCAGAATGGCAAAGAATGCAAATGAGGAAGGTGGCGGGGATGATACAAGTTTTAATTTCAGCTGGAAAATGTTCACAAGCTGGGATTACTTGATCGGCAATCCTGAAACAGCGGATAATAAGTTTGCCTCAATCACAACAAGTTTTAAGGTAAGCTAGAGCTCACTACAAAGAGTGAACCTGACTCTCCCTTCACACCAAAGTCAGTCAATGGAGATATATCACTGTAAAACAGTGTTTCTTAAACTTTTTTAAGACTGAGGAACACCAAACAATAATTTTTTTTTATGGGGAACACCAAGGATTTTTTTGTTGAGGGGGAAAAAAAAAAGCCCCCAGGAAAAAGTTGTTGACCAAAAAAAAAAAAGGAGGCTTGCCCCTTTAAGGGTGGCCATTTCCAGGGAAAAGTTGTTGACTAAATAAAAGCCCCCAGAGAAAAGTTGTTGAGGAAAATTTTTTTTTAAAAAGGAGGCTTGTCCCCTTCAAGGGCTGCCATTTTGAATTCTGTTCTCTCCGCGGCACACCTCTGACTTCCTCGCAGTACACCGGTGTGCTGCAGAACACACTTTAAGAAATGCTGCTGTAAAACCAGTAGGAGAGTGGAACTAGGTCCTGTGGTATCTCACTCTCTCTTTTCTGATAGTACAGCAGGTGAGCAGTACTCGTTGCAATGGCTGTGTTCTGTGGGATTGCTGTACACGTCCTTGCAAAATGATTCCCATGCAAACATGTTTCTCTTCTCCTCCTCATCTCTCCTAGTTTCCAGTTTCTATGGTGCTCTTATTTTTTTTTAAAAAAAGGTTTTGTTTAAAAAATGCTGGTGACATTTGCAGCACTGACATTATCATATTCTCTTGCTGCTCTGAAGAGATGCCACTAGACAGCAATGTCATTGCCACAAGGGCCCATTCGGTGTGTCAAAAAAGAATGGATTCAGAAGTTTGACATCACACCTGCATCTCAGTAAAATAAAAAAGGTCACTTTGTTTTTTTCTCACAACAACAAATATTTTATTTTTCAGGTGAACAGGGAGACACAGCCCAGTTCCCTGTGCATGGCAGCACATTCACTGACTGGACTCTAACCTTAGGGTTGTCTGGGGACGTCAGCAGTCCCTGGTGTGCTCATGAGTACATGAGGGGTAGTGCAACTGCTACATTGGTTGCATGCAGCCTGTCTGTAGAGTGCTGAGGCAAGCAGTTTAGGGACAACATGGGGGAAGAGCATGTAGCCGTTTCTACCACATGCTTCATTTGGGAAATGCAGCATGCCCTGTCCTCCCCTGTTAGTGTGGAGAGTTCAGGAGGCTACAACTGTGTTAAGGATTTGGAGGAACAAGAGCTTCACTTATTCCATCCCACTTAACCAGCAATACCTCCTGTGCTTTCCATAATTCGGTCCAGGGTGCTGACAACCCTCCCCCGCAATTTACACATAAAGGGCATCTCTCCCCCACTCAACAATATAAGTAATTTCCCTGGGAGTTACTCAGGTCCTATGGGTGCAGAATAAAGCCCAACGAGCTCAAGCAACAGTGGCTTTTTGTGCAGTTTCCTACGGAGGGTAGAGGACTGTGAAGATCTGCCTGTCCTCCCCTCACATTCTCCTATGCCTACATGGGAGCAGCCAGGATCTGGCATAAAAAAAGAAAAATTCAGTTGAGAAAGAGAGATCTAGAGAGATCACATGAGGTTCTTGATGGAAATCCCATGATACAGCCATCCTACCTTCATTTCTGTGACCAGGCTGGGAGCTGAACAGTCAAGGTGGATGTCTGGCCTTACTAAGCTCAGTGGGAGCTTTACCAGTGACCTGAATGGGGCCAGGGCTCCACTCAAGAATTTCTGCTCTCTCATTTCCCTTATGTAATAGGCAAAAGAGTAGTAAAGAAAGCAGAGTCACACAGAGTTGTTAGAAGGCAGTAATCCTGCTGCCCTGATGGGCGATTGATACGTTTAGGTACAGTAATGTAAGAAGCTGTAACTAAACTCTCCCTCTACAAGAACATCTTGGAGACTGTGTGAACTCTTTCTGCTGATGAAGTTCAGGGAGGAGGAAGGTTAGAGTTACTCAAGAGCCCTTAAATTCACCTTCAGTCTACACAGATTAAAGTGCAAATCCTTCATTTCAATATCAGAAATCATCCAGAGTTGGTTTAGCCTGGGATTCCTACACACAAACCCTTTTCAATCCCTCTGACTTACAGACCTACAAAATGAAATGGTGCTGTCTCCACCGCCACACAGGAGTTGCCTGGTTCCTTAACAAAAAGGTTTCAGAAAGCTGATTCTACACTTACGCTTCTGGGTCTCTAAAAGCACCTGGTGAATTCAGTCAGTGCTAACAGCACCTGGTGAATTCAGTCAGTGCTGACTTTGTTTTGAATTACAGCTTCGGCATGTGAATTCAGGTGTGAGAAAAAATGAAAATGAAACTCAATGGGGACAAGGCCATAGAAAATGAGCCTGACTATACTCATGCAAGCCAAACCCAGCAAGGCCCCACAGCTCCAGGAGAGACTGTGATACATCAGCGTCACCTTCTTAAGAGATGCCCAGGAGTAAACACCATTCATCATGACTTATTTAAAAAGCCTGTTATCTAATAGCTGAACAGACAATATAGAGCCTGATGTTCTTAATGCTGCTCACTTACAACTACACTTTTGTTTCCAATAAGTGCAGGAAGCTATTGTGGAGGAGCAGGAGAACCGAAAAGAAGAAAACATTCATCTAACCCGATTCCTGAGAGTTCTTGCTAACTTCCTGGCCCTGTGCACGCTGGCTGGGAGTGGTTACCTCATCTATTTTGTTGTGAGGAGATCCCAGAAGTTTGCTTTGGAAGGCCTGGATAACTATGGCTGGTGGGAGAGAAATGAAGTTAGTCCCAGCACACTTTATGAAACAGATGTGGTTTGAAGGCACAGTTCTCTCTTTCTTTCTCTGCTCTACAGTGTGTTTTTTCTTGTCTTTTAATTAGGGCTTGGATAGTAAATGGGTAAGAAGGGATTTCCCTTTTCTCTGTTTCTCATATTCATTAAGACAAGTGTGTTTTGTTTTGCTTTTTATAATAGCTTTTCATGTTGAGCTTCCCCACTTCAATTTCAGGCCTAATTATAACCCCTTCGTCCTCCATGCTCTTTGGTCTGGCACTCTTTTTCAGCTCCTAAGAGGACTCCAGAAAACCCTGCAAAGGGTCTGTGTTCAAAGGGTCTAAGAAAACTGACTCCACAGAAATCTGTTTTATGGGGAGGTGAGCAAGGGAATCACTGTGAACTAGGAAACTTTGAGGTAGGGGTGCTGGGCCGGGTGGCTGATGATGCAGAAGGCTTAGCTGCTGAACTGGACTGTTACTTGTCCGGTGGATGACCCTAGGGCTGTTGCTACATTTCAAACGCTAAAGCGCTGCGTGGAGCCCATGGCTCCCCTGCTGACCCCGGGTTCCATGCAGCGCTGCCGCTTTGGAATGCTGCAGTGGCATTTCAAAGTGGCAGTGCTGCACAGAGCCTGGGCTCTGTTGGGGAGTCCCTAGGTGATCCTGGGCTCCATATGGTGCTGCTTCTTTGAAACGCTGTGTGCTGCCTGGGGACACTTCAGCTGGCCCCGAGCTGCACGCGACTTTTCAAATCAGTAGCACCACATAGAGCCCGGGGTCTGGTCCCAGGCTTCAAGCAGTGCTGCCACTTTGAAGTACCCCTTCTTCTTTCCCCCAACAAGGGGCAGCAATGGGGCGGAGGGGGAAGCAACTAGTTGACTAGTCCTTCACATCCCTACTTGTAAGATCTGTGGACACTCAGGGTGCGTCTACATAGCAGGGCTTAACTCAAAATAACCTATGCAAATTGAGCTAAGTCAATTGCATAGCTTATTATGAAATAGTTTATTTCAAAATTGGGAGCATCCACACAGCGCTTATTTTGAAATAGAGCACTCTTCCTCCGACTTCCCTTACTCCTTGTACAATGAGGGTTACAGGAATCGGAGTAAGAAGTCCTCCAGCCTGACAGTCTTTCAACATTATTTCAAAATAACTGCCTGCTGTGTAGACACGGACTACATTATTTCGGAATAGCGCTAGTTATTTCAAAATGATGTTTCTGTGTAGACGTACCCTCAGTGTACACTCCCTGCATCCTTTGCTACCTCTCCAGTGAAACCACCCTCATACTGCTGGTTATTGATTCTTCTTCACTTGTGGGGAAGGGGAGTATAAGGATTTATATATTGGGGTTACTGAATGGATTCCTTGGATTCATCTGAGTGCACTTATACATTCCCGCCATACTCCCTTTCCTTTATCTGTCTGTCAGCAATACAGCTTTTATGTTGAATCCCTTACTCAGACCAAAGTCTGACATCAAGCTGTCTAATTTCTTGCACACATTTAAAGCAACTAGTGACAGGGCCTCAACTACTTTATTAATACAGCCTGTTAATGGCATTGTGAGGCATCATGCGATTTACCATGTTGATGGAAAAAATGGACAGTATATTTCTGCATTCCAGCTGAGTAGTTTAGTTCAAGTTGGCCAAAAAGATGGATGGGGTTGTATATTAACAGTAACATTACTTTTTTTAAGCCTTTACTATTGGTTACTTCAGGTAAACACAGGCAAAAGGAGAAGTAATAAATCATAGTTTCAAGCAAACAGAGTAAATTCAAGGACATAGGGGAGTTCCATTAAGTCTTTGGATAAACATGACATTCACAAACACACACACACACAAGTTTAGGTCTAAAAAATGTGGCACATTTCCCTACAATATAGACCAAAAAAAAAAAAATACTTTGGGCCTGACTGCTCTTTTGTTTATGCTGATTCTGTATTGATGCAACTCCATTGTCTTTACTGTTATTCTTGCTTTACACTGATGTACGTTTATGTATATGAGATTAAAATAACAGATTTTTGTTACAGGCAGCTGGGGCAAAATCCTTGTTCTGTGACAAAAGGAGAAGAGCATCGGTTGGTGCTCTCCCACGTTTACTCTATTTATTGTTGTCTGGCTTAATTCCCAGGTCACAGCCACACAACAGCACCTGACATAGCAAGGAACTACAAACTATGATTTATTAAGCACATTCAGTACTTTATTCCAGCAAACCTCTCAGTGGCTCCATTGGGAGAATTTTTAGAGCAAGGGGTGATTAAGAAGTGATAAGCCAGGCTCTGCATTAAGCACAATGATATATAGTACTCATCACTTTCCTTCTAAAAAAACATTGGGCAAGACTCTCTCTTGCATTCCAATCTTTTGACATCCGTCTGATGGTACAGAGGGGCGATTCCTTGGTACATCGGGTTGCTAGCTGAGTAGAGTCAGTGTAACTAGTTATTACACCATCCATTTATGTAGCTCCATGGTATGACCAGAATACTATTGTGCTCCTGCTATTCTCCACTGGGATAATACAAGGCCAGAGCAGAACCTCAAAAACAGTGAGTCACAACTGGCTCCTTTTATATCCCTGCCCCACACACACACCTCAGCTGTACCAACTAGACCATGCACAACTGGGGGTATGTCTAGACTACATGCCTCTGCCGATAGAGGCATGTAAAATAGGCTACCCGAGATAGTCAATGAAGCAGGGATTTAAATATCCCCAGCTTCATTAAAATAAAAATGGCTGCCACGCTGTGCCGGCTCAGCTGATCGTCAGCACAGCGCGCGAGTCAAGACGCGGATCGGTCGACAAGGGAAGCCTTTGTCGACCGCTCCTGTAAACCTCGTTTCATGAGCCATAAGGGAGCGGTTGACAAAGGCTTCCTTTGTTCACTGATCCGTGTCTTGACTCGCGCACTGTGCTGACGATCAGCTGAGCCGGCACAGTGCGGTGGCCATTTTTATTTTAATGAAGCCGGGGATATTTAAATCCCCCCGCTTCATTGACTATGTCGGGTAGCCTATTTTACATGCCTCTGTCGGTAGAGGCATGTAGTCTAGACATACCCTGAGAGTCTAGCCTGTTCTTTGGAAAAGAAAGAAAGTAGACACTGAGTGGAGTTCAGTAGACTTGGAATCTAACTCCTCGTTCTGTCAATGGCCTGTTGGGTGATGTGGGAAAGTTACTTTACCATTTTGTGTCTCAATTTTCCTATCTGTAAAATGGGGATAATGATACGGGCCTCTGCTGTAAAACACTGGGCTCTCTACTGATGCAAAGCCCTATATTAAAGTTAAGTATTATTATTTGGAAGAAAATTGATAGCATCAGGAAAAATTCATATAATAAATTCTGTTTGTTTTTATCTCGTGTACTTACAGAATTACTTAAACAAAAGGCATCTAATAAAAGCATAGAGAACTTGTGGGAAGACACACTGATTCAGCCAACACAGAATCATTAACATTTGAAAGATAATGTCTTGTTATATTAAAAAATCTTACCAACAGCAAACAAAAATACCACACATGAACAGATTTTACATTTAAGATCTTGCATACTCAAACACAATGATTTTTGCAAAGACATATCTTCCAATTTAAAAATAACAGCAGTGGGGGCAGAATAGATCACCACATTTGTATGTAAGGTGTCCTTAAGTCAACTATCAGTTTTAATTCTAGACATCTTGAGGTTTTGCTACTATAAAATATAAATCCTCTTCCTAATTAATTTTACATGAAAAATACACCTTTATTACTGCCTTCAGTTGTAGGGATTATTATTATTGCATTCAGTAAGATGGGAAAGAGTGATTTATATTGACTAAACTGTTTATTCTTAAAACTTGTAATTTAAACAGCAAGCAATGGGCACTTAGTATTCATCGTTGGTGTGATTTAGGATGCTGGGAACTTGTGTTTAGACTTCCCCGCAGTCACAGCACTACTTATAAGATTCATAACCTTACTTAGTGGGAAAATCAGAGCTGCTTGTGCAGCTGTTTATTTTCTAGCCTTCAAAGTGCCATGCAAATGTTTGCTCTCCAGAATAGTTGACTTCTCAGTGTGGGGAAAGGATGTGTTTGGAGCTAGAGTTTGCATACCAGTTAGTGGATATCTGGTGATTATTATTCCATGCTTACAATATAATCACCGCTCCATGGGGTAGATATTACTTTTGAAATTCACTTCTTGCTCCTTGCAGATTTTTAGGGATTGGCAAAAATACAGCAGATATGGAGAAGTTGAATATTGGAGGGGGGCGGGTATCAGGGTTAATTCACTTGTGCGCATTCACCTCTAGGATTGAAACACCCGATTCCAATCTACCGATGACCTGTCTCTATTTCTCTCTTGGCATTAGTTCAGTGATTCAGTACTGTCTCAGAGTACCGTCTTGGTACTGTCTTAAGCACTTCTGAGATTCTCGTGGATATTTTATTGTTATCAATATGCCTGTATTTTTTCAGTAATATCACCAATAAAAAGTAAGAACACCTCACCGTAATGCATGAGAATAAGAACCAATGGCCAGGATTTCTGTCAAATTTAGGTTTACCAAACTTTTAAATCAATAGCACTCAGTGGTAAATATATTCTGTCTTCTTCAGTTATAAAGCCAGAAGCTGCTAGGGCTGCCAGCTACAAATACTTTTTATTTGTTTGGTTTTAACAAGTGCTATTTCTTTTTGTTAGAATTAGTTGTTTAAATAGTGATAATTAAAGACCTTTCTATATTTATAGGAAACAGCACTGAATTTGTATAATCATAAAATCTCCTGATAGTCACTGTGCTATTAGCGCTGTGCAGAATGTGCTACTGGTTGTCTATAAATATGAACATCCAGTAATTAGCACTCATTAAAATCCAAAAATAGAAAAGCAGCAAATGCCATTTATTTCTTACAATTGAGAACACCGATCCCACTGATGAAACGCTATGAGACATCAATGCTCTGAATTTGCAAATGCAAATGGGTAATTTTTCTTGCTGTATAGTTCCTTTCTTGTGTCATGTAATGTGTGCAAACAGAAGTATAATCTACCCTTTGTTATAACAATGTTGAAAATGCATTACATTTTGCTTACGTTTTGGCAAGAGTGGGCACATAAGAGGTTAATTTCAGGCAGTCCCAAGATATCTGGGAAAAATCGCACAAAAGAGCAAAAATCAATTTCACCTGTACTCCAGAAACGAACACCTTATGGAATTAGATTCACTCTGTGGAATGTATAATCTATACTGAGTTTCAAAATGATTAGCAGGTATCTTTATGCTCTAGGACTATTCAACTCATGGATGCTGCTTGCTTTTCTTCCCGTTCCCCTATCAGGGAGTGAGGGGAAAGTACACTTCCATAAAGTTGTATAGATAACTTAATGTAGTTACAGAATGCTAATCACAAAAGATAGAAAGGAGAGCACAGTCTGGTTTGCACCTGCAATGTGGACAAGCAATTACAGATCATTTAAAGGTCATAGAAGGACCCAGATACCAGGCTCCAGTTGATTTAGTGGTACATTGTTCTAAAAATGCCTCATTTTGTTTAAACCCAGACCCCTTAGGTAATCTAATATTCTTACATATACAAGGGATGGATTTGACATGAAAAATTATTGGAAATGGTGAATCCCTCAAATCTGATGCAGAGTTTGGCCTGAAAATAGGTGTCATTTGGAATAAAGTAACTAATGTTTTATTATCCTTTTCAATGCTAGTAGTTAAAAAGAATTTAAAAAACAGAGATTAAAACATTTCCCCAATTATTTACAGTAGATTATAGTTGATTTTTTCCATACCTTAGTCTCCCATGAAAACATCTTATGTAAACTCCTACAGTAAGGTTTTGTTTGTACACTGGGTGAAATACCAGGTAGAATGGCAGGGGAAGATCAAAAGTCAAGGACTTGTGTCTGACTTTTTCTTGTGTGATTCTTTGCAGGTGAACATGGTCATGTCTCTTTTGGGAATGTTCTGTCCAACTTTATTTGATGTTATCAGTTCTCTGGAAAACTACCACCCTCGAATAGCTCTCAGATGGCAGCTGGGGCGCATCTTTGCTCTCTTCCTGGGCAATCTCTACACATTCATCATTGCCCTGATGGATGAGATCAATCTCAAGGCAAGCTAACCAGGAGATCTTCCATCACCATTGAACGCGTGTTGTTTTTTTTTAAACTTCTAATGCGGGTCAAGTTAAGTTAAGGGTTCCCAAGATGGTGCTGTGATCTCCAGGGAGATCAAACATGGGTTACAGGGTTGTGACTATAGTTGGGGAGGAATTTTTCAATTAATAAAAAGGTTTTTTATCAGAAAAATAGTGATCTGTTGAACCTGAAATTTATTGGAAAAAAGAGTTGGTTTAACAAATTCCTCAACTAAAAATTGGTTTTTTTTCCTGAAATTGGCAAAATGAAATATTCAGAACACAAATCTCTCATTTGAACTAATTTTTTGTTCAGAAATGTAAACTATTTATAATAAAAAATAAAGCAATGGTCAAAATCAAAATATAACACTTTGACTGATGCAAACCTCATTATTTTTCATTTTTTGTTTTGCAATTGTGTCCCCATGATCTTTAGTTTTCACCCAGATTCAGGATGGTCTTTTTTTTTTTTTTCAAAATCTCAACAATTCACAGGATAGATAATTTTTTCCAACCTTCCGTCACCCATTCTAGAAGTGACTTCACCATGTCCCTATGATTCCCAATCCAGCTATAAGGGAGGCAAGTTCTAAGCATGGGAAAGATTAAGAACTACTGAGTTAAGTTCATACAGTTGATCTGTCGATTAAAAACACATTTGGGATTTCTTTTTCTAGCTGGAAGAAGAGAAGATAGTGAAGTACAACATGACAATATGGGAAGCCAGCCTCTACAATGGTACGATAGCAGAAAATACCACTGCCCCTCCAATACAGGTGGATCCTGCAGACGTCCCTAGAGGGCCATGTTGGGAAACAATGGTAGGGCAGGTAATGAAGTTTATTTAGTATAATAATGAATCTCTCAGAGGATTTTACATCACCACCACTCTTTATTTTTGTTATCACTTGGCATTTTCCTAAAATAGGAAAGGATTGTGAATTAAAGGAATACAGGATCCATGTCACTCCTTAGCTAATGGGCAGAGAAATACTTGTCCCTTTGTTGAATCTTCTCAGGCCCTCACAGTTCCCCTTGCCCTCAGACATTAACTATAGCTTACAATGACTGGAAACGTTTCTTTTCTCCTCTGTTTTTCTGTTCTCTTCTTCTTCTTTCTGTCCTGTACAGCATATTTAGCACTCATGAAAGATGCTTGATTGACCCCTTCAAAGAATTTTGATAACCCAATACTAATTTGTGACAGCAAAATGAGTGTGTCAAAAGGTACAAAATGTGAAGTTCAACAAGGCAAGTGTTACAAAACTGTGAATAGCCATCGCTGTGCTTTTAAAAAGTTATTTCTCCATATTTTATAACAGGTGACTTGCTGCAATTTAAGACTGTAGGGGTACATCTATACTGCACACTTATGCTGAAATAAACTATTCCAGAATAGTTATTCTAGAATAGCTTATTTCGAAATAGCACATCTACATTGCAGATAAGCTACAAAATTAGTGCGAGGCAGGCTTCCCTAATGTAGACGTGCTATCTCAGTTTAGAGCCCCAGGAGATACTGAGGAGAAATAACTTAGAATGGCCCTGGTGAGGGGCTATTTCAAAATAGCAGAAGTGGCGCGTCAACACACACCTTATTCTGAAATAACTATTTTGGAATAAGCATTATTCTTTGTAGAATGAGGTTTACAGATTTCGGAATAAGCTGTCCGTTATTTTGAAATAACAGAATAGCTGTGTAGACACTCGCATTGTTATTTCGAAATAACGCTAGTTATCTCAAAATAATGGTGCAGTGTAGACGTGCCCTAGGCTGTTTCAGCCAGCACAGTGTAGTGATGGATATACCTAGTAGTTCTGTTTTATTCTGTTGAACAGACACATTCATCTGAACTATCTGTGACTGTTGCAGGTCCTCACTCAAGTCCCTTGCCCTTGGACACCTTCTGGTCCACAAATCAGACAGAGACCTTCTGGTGCAGTTACCCGTGCCTTTTATTGTCAGTTCCCACTTCTATTTACAAAGCTTACAGTGAACACAGCCAGCACCTGCATCTGCCTGGGAGCACCCTCAGCCACACCCTAGCTCCTTGCTTCTCCTCCTGGTTCCTCTCACTTCCCCTCTTGGGCTATGTCTACACTCGCGGCTTCTTGCGTGACTAATATGCAAATGAGGCTAAGCGTGGAATATCGCCGAGCCTCATTTGCATACCTAATGAGCCACCATTTTTTTCAGAAGAGGCTCTTGCGAAGAAGGAGCGTCTACACTGCCCTTCTTGTGCAAGAAAAACCCTCTTGCGCAATGCCATTCTTCCTGAAAAGTAATAGGTGTAACGGCATTGCGCATGAGGGTTTTTCTTGCGCAAGAAGGGGCAGTGTAGACGCTCCTTCTTGCGCCTCTTCTGAAAAAAATGGTGGCTCATTAGGTATGCAAATGAGGCTCGGCGATATTCCACGCTTAGCCTCATTTGCATATTAGTCACGCAAGAAGCCGCGAGTGTAGACATAGCCTTGCTGTCTTAAATAGCCTTCTGCTCGTGAAGCCCACAGCTGTTTCTAATAGCCCTTCAGGCCTGGGCTTGCTCAGCTGTTTGCCATCAGCCTCTTCAGCTAGGTTACAGTGGCAGAGCTCTGGCTTAGCCAGCAGTCTGTCACAGTGACCTATGTGGCTTCTGTGATCTCCCTGTAGCCTGTTTTCCTCCTTTTGACCAAATCTTATGCTCTCACTCCTAACATTTCGCCTCTCTCTGAGACCAAACATTTGGCTTCCCTCTGAGACCAAATTCTCATTGAATTCTAGCTTTTGATGCTCCAGTCACACTGCCAACTTCTCCATTTGGAAATCAGGATCTTCACTGGAAAATCATACAGTCCCCTCAGAAAGCCAGCTGCAGATGTCACCAGTAGGGAGCAGATAGCCTGGAATAAACTATATTGTAGCAGGCTCTCTGCTGGACTCTCTGGTGCAGAATTACAAGATGCGAAACTCAGTCTCATATGTGCCGCAGAGGGACAAAGGTTTTAATTCAGCAACATTTGAGACCAACCAGTGATGGGGACAGACTTTCTGGAAACTACAAAAATAGGACCAAAAATTGAGGGATGAGTAAATCTGGGATGAGGCCTGATAAGTGATGAAGCTTCTGCTAGGACCTCCCAGAGGGATGTAGGGACATCTCCCTCCCTCACTCACACCTGTGGGAACTGGGGTAGGCAAAGAGATGATGGTGCACCCTACATGTTTGAATGTTTACAGTATCAGGAGTGAAAAGTTGACTTCAGAGATCATCTAGAAGAAAATTCCACTGTTGCAGTCTTTCTGTGTCCCAGGATAGAGGATTTCTCACACTCCACAGCGGAGATTGGATTACAATCTGGCAGTCCCAATGGGTAGTGGTCACTCAGCAGGCTGTTAGCCACCAAACTACAACAGTCCTGGTACTACTTTAACATGTTGGGGGACCAGTTTGGCCCCCTGGCAAGCCCCAGAAATCCTTAGTAGTATTAATGGAGCAGACTGTTCCCCTCTCTTTTAAAACATGCTGAGCACATCTGGGAATGTCTCCCAGTATTTATTTATGACTAGCCTAAATTTTCTCTTAAAAGAAAACATTGTGTCAACAGGAGTTTGTGCGACTGACCATCTCTGACACTATGACAACATACATCACAATTCTAATTGGGGATTTCCTGAGAGCGGTCTTTGTCAGGTTTTTCAATTACTGCTGGTGCTGGGACTTGGAGTACGGATTTGTAAGTATCTCTCTCTTTCAATCCTATTGTCAGATACTCACTTGGCTTGTTGGTAGTAATTTCTATTTTCCTCTTGTGCATCCCAAGGTTAGAGAAGACAAGACACATTAACTTCAAAATCCCCTGACCCACATTAAACATCTTTTCTCCTCTCCTTTTGGCTCTCTTGCTACTTTGTTTTGTTTACAGACATTTCCATTTTAAAGGCTCTAGCTTTAAATGGTTTAATATGATTAAACCAGCCAGTGGAATGGGGAAAAAGCAGCAAAGAACTGGTTTTAGATGGGTTAGAAATTTAGTTGGCACATTGTTTTAACTAAGATTAATCATGATCGTATTACATTCACCTGATTAAAACAGTGACTCAGTTTGGTGACAGGTGTATTACGAATATCTAGAATGAGAGCATGAGGCTTCATTTAAGTCTTTGGCAAAACCCCATGGCCTTCCATGGAGCAAGGATTTCATCCTTAGTTTAGAATGTTTTCTAAGGCCTGTTCTTCCCAGCTAGTCAAACAACAATTCACACCAGCTAGTCAAACAACAATAGAAAGCATTCAGAGTGGAACTTGATGTAAACTTACACCTATATCTGCACTAAAGACTTCTGCCAGTACAGCTATGTTTGTCAGGGCTGTGATCCCTGTCTGAGTAGACATGCTTGCAAAGGCCTCCAGTGTAAACACAATTGTACCATCAAAATTGTGATTTTGCCTTCATAGCTTGTTTTGCTCGGGGGGGGGGGGGGGGGGTATACTAGTAAAAGCATTTTTTTTTCTGATATAAACTGTGCCAACAGTAGGGCTATGTCTACACTTGTGGCTTCTTGCGCAAGAAATATGCAAATGAGGCTAAGCGTGGAATATCACTGAGCCTCATTTGCATACCTACTAAGCTGCCATTTTTGCAGAAGAGGCTCTTGCACCAGAAGGAGCTGTCTACACTGCCCCTTCTTGTGCAAGAAAAACCCTCTTGAGCAATGCCACTATGCCGATTATTTTCAGGAATAACGGCATTGCGCAAGAGGGTTTTTCTTGCTCAAGAAGGGGCAGTGTAGACAGCTCCTTCTGGTGCAAGAGCCTCTTCTGCAAAAATGGTGGCTCATTAGGTATGCAAATGAGGCTCAGTGATATTCCATGCTTAGCCTCATTTGCATATTTCTCGTCGTGCAAGAAGCCGTGAGCGTAGACATAGTGTAGGAGTGCTTTTGCTAGTATAGTATACAGGTAAAGTATATGGATAACAGGTTCCTAGTGTCATAGCCATCCTGTCCATAGGACGAATCGGAGTGGCTGCTCCAGGCCCCGTGCTTTTGGGGGCCCCCATGGTGGCCACCCCAACTGTCTTATTGATGGGAGGAACCCTGTTGAAACCCAGCCTCAGGGAGCTCTGCTTCCTGCCGCTGTGGAGAAGTGGGGTGCAGTAGGCCGGGAGAGGGTTGCGTGGTGGGCAGAGCAGGCTGCCGGGCTGCTCCAACCCCTGCTGCTCCTGCATCAGGCCCCATAATCCTCCAGGTCACATTTTTTAAGGGAGAGGACAAGGGGGTGGAGCATGGATGGGGCTTGCAGAAGGGGCGGGGCCTGCGGTGTGGGGGGTTGCACCGGGTCCCGCACCTGGGGCACTGGGAGGAGGGACTTGCCCCTCAGGCCCTGTGCTCCCTCGGGATGGCCCTGCCTAGTGTAGGTAAGTTTTATGTGTAAGTAGAGTTCCCCTACACACTAAATTTCTTGGTATTTCTCATGCATTCATCTTTATAATATTAAATACTAACACAATAAATAGAATGCAGGGGTAAAACTGACCTCTCCTTTTGCTCCTCTTCCATCCCTCTTGCCTCGTATTACAGTCAATAATAAATCCACACATACTTTCAAAGCTTTTTAGGCACTATTTTCAGGAAAAAAAAAATGACACTGAACCATTCAGTCAGGTTATCACTCACGGAAAGCTAATGCAGGGGGTTAGGACATTTGTCATTCTGGTTTCTGGTGGAAGAATTCCATAGCTATGAGCCAGCCACTTAGAGAGCCCTCTGCTGTGGCAAGTTTCAGCCTTAGCCCTGTTAACAGCCAACATCCTGGACAAATGAAGCTGTTGTGGTTGCTCTCAAGATACAGGCAGTTCCTGAAATAACCAAGGCACAGCCTCTGTCATGTGAGAAACAGGCATTTAAATGAAACTCGGTGTTGGACAGGGAGTCAGTGTACCATGTGAAGCTCTGTAATGATGTGCTCTTATTACTCTGTGCTACTTAGATGGACAGCTACATGTTGGACCAGCTGGAGCTTCCTCAGTCTTCAGATTTACCACAGCCACTGGGCTAGTTGAGGCTGAAGGTGAGGGATGCATGAATCACTGCAGACAGTCATTCATGAGAGTCATCACAGAGAGAAAGTGTCTCAGCTTCCCCACCTGCCAATGGGAGCAAAAGGCATTTTGGGGCACTAGGGCTATTAAGAGATCCAGGGGCAGTGAAAAGTCCAGAATGACTCCAAGCCTTCATGCCATTGGAGAACAGATGCCGTCCATTTAGAGATGTTATAGTCTTGGCCTGTTTCCCTCTGCCTACAAAATTCGACTCTAATTTTCCCAGTGTTAGGAGCAGCCAGCTGCTCGTTGTGTAGGTGTTTATCCTCACTGAAGTCCCGGGAAATCTGGGAGGTGTCAGGGTTTGATGGGAAGGAGATACGGAGCTGAGTAGCATCTGATGTTACCAAAGGCCATGGGAGCAGATTTGCTGTAAATCTTACTGACTGGATAATAGTCAGTTTCTCTGAACCAGAGTGACAAAACTCCTTTAGCATTCTTTGCAGGAAATGGCTTTAGAAAAAGAATGAAAAAATATGCCAATTTGCTTCCTAATGGTTTCTAAAGCTTGACCACGTGCAAACAATAAGCAGTGTCACTTGTGAGATCACCATTGTTACCCCACAATACAATACTGTCCCTGATTCTGGGGCAATGTGACTCAGACACTGTTTCATAGAAAGTGATCTATGAGGTGAGATAGGGTTAGGCCAAATTATGCCTTTAAGCATGAGAATACTCTCACTACAATCAATGGGCTACTCACACATAAAAATAGTGTGTGCGTAAGCACATTGCTGAATGGACCCTCAACTTGAAGCAAGTCCTGTTGCTCATTGTGTTCTGCCCAGTGCCCTTGAGGCATTGCTCCCTCCTAAGAGAGCATGTATCCTGACTCAGCTTCTTCAACAACGTTCCTCTTCCCTCTTTCCCTGGCTCATAAAGATAGTAATTTAGCCCTCTGAACAAAATAGACACTGCTTTACTCACTTGGATTTAAAGTATTAAACTGACTGATTGTAGTGTCTAGTTTTCATATTTGAATCCAGTCAGCTAACATTTCAATTTCTCCAGTTAGTATTTCATACCACTGCCTAATTTTTCTTTCCCTATTGCTCTTAGCTACCTTTGTGTATGTTAAAAGAGTAACAACAAAATCAATAAAGCAAAGCTTGGATGGACAAGAGCTCTAATTAAAGAGCATGGACTAAGAGAGCAAAATACCATGTCTCATACCTTTTACACATCAGCAGGCCAGTTACGCACAGCTACACTTTGACAGAGTACAGTTGCACACTCTTGATGGCTCACCTGGGAATATGCATGGTCTTGGGGGCAGCTAGCAAATGGGATGCTCAGATAAAAAGTTGTTAATGAAAGCTGTGGAATGTTTACTTGAGAGTAAGTGGATTCCTTATTTTTGTTATTAATTATTGTGCCACTGGTTGATAAAGCTAAATGAAGTCGCGATGGGTAATGCAAGATCACATTTAAGAGATTTGGTCCCTTAACTTTTGACTTGTAGTCTAGATACCATGTGTTGCCCTCCTAGTTAGTTAAAACAGCCATTTAAGCCAGGTTTTTAGATGCTGTTGGAGCACACAAAGCAGCCAGAATTTATTGGTGAATCTGTCCAAGATTTTCCCACTGCCAGCCCTGTTGACAATATTTCATTTGGAAAAAAAACCCCTTTGTTTATTCTGCTTCTTTCGTCATCACCGGTAATAAATATTCAGAAAATAGAACTTATATAATAGTTTACTTCATACAACGTCAACAAAATTAACATTGACTTTATTTTATGGATAAGTACAGAGAATTTGTATTTGTGGGCAGTGTTCTTTTACTTTAGAACAAAGGCTGTATAAACAACATACATATCACAGCATTATATATAGACAAGTATATTTCATACAAAGAATTATGTTAAAAGGACTAGGGCTATCAAGCGATTAAAAAATTAATTACGATTAATTGTAATTAATCACACTGGTAAGCAATAATTTAATATGATTTATTTAAATATTTTTGGATATTTTCTATGTTTTTAAATACATTGATTTCAATTACAACTCAGAATACAAAGTATGCAGTGATCACTTGATATTTTCTATTATAAATATTTGCACTGTAAAAACAAAAGAAATTGTGTTTTTCAATGCACCTAATACAAATACTATAGTGCAATCTCTTTTTCGTGAGAGTTGGACATATATATGTAGAATTATGTACAAAAATAAAAGAATAGAAAAGTTGAGAGCCAAAAACTCCACTCAGTCCTATTTCTTGTTCAGCCATTTGCTCAGATAAACAAGTTTACTTACATTTGCATGAGTTAATGCGGCCTGCTTCTTGCTCACCATGTCACCTGAAAGTGAGAACAGGTTTTTGCATAGCACTGTTGTTGCCAGCGTTACAAAATACTTCATGCCAGATGCAGTAAAGAATCATATATCCCTTCATGCTTCACGCACCATTCCGCAGAACTAGTGTCCATGCTGCTCAATAACAATGTGGACTAATGCATGTTTATTTTTGGCATCTGACGTAGATGCCACCACCAGAAAGTTGATTTCCTTTTTTGGGGGGAGCGGGGAGGGGTTCTATAGTTTCTGCATCATAGTATCACTCTTTTAAGATTTCTGAAAGCATATTCATACCTCATCCTTCTCAAATTTTGGAAGGCACTTCAGATTTTTTAACCTTGGGTTGGGTGCAGTAGCTATGTTTAGAAATCTCACATTGGTATCTTCTTTGTGTTTTGTCAAATCTGTTGTGAAAATGTTCTTAAAATGAGCTGCATGCCAAATCATCATCTGAGACTACTATAACAGGAAATATGTGGCAGAATGTGGATAAAACAGCAGGAGACATACAATCCCCCTTTAATGGGTTCACATTATTTTTTTAACAAGTGTTATCAGCATGGAAGCATGGCCTCTGGAATGGTGGCCAAAGCATTAAGGAGCACACGAATGTTTAGCAGATCTGGAATGTAAATACCTTGCAATGCTGACTACAAAAGTTCCATGTGAATGGCTGTTCTCTCTTTCTGGTGACACTGTAAATAAGAAGCGGGCACAATTATCTCCTGTAAATGTAAGTAAAATTGTTTGTACAGCAATTGTTTGGTTGTACAATAAGGACTGTGAATGGAACTGTAGTTTCTGAAATTTTGCATTGTTTTGTTTTTGTGTGCAGTTATGTAAAAAAAAAAAATCTACATTTGTAAGTTGCACTTTTGTGATAAACAGATTTCACTACAATACTGGTATGAGGTGAATAGAAAAATACTATTTCTTTTGTTTCTTTACAGTGCAAATATTTGTAATAAAAATAGTATACTCTCAGCAGCGTACACTTTGTATTCTGTGTTGTCATTGAAATCAAAGTGTTTGAAAATGTTGAAAAACATCCAAAAATATGTAACAAATTAATTGGTATTCTATTGTTTAACATCGTGATTAAGACTGTGATTAATTGTGATTCATTTTTTTAATTGCAATTCATTTTTTGAGTTAATTGTGTGAGCTAACTGTGATTAAAATCAACAGCCCTAAAGGAACATTAAGGTTACAAAGTCCAGTACACAAAGTTTATTGTACTATCTCCTAAGGTTGCCTTGTCTGTGAAAACTTTTCCAGAGAACCGTTAACCACCTAGCCTCCAACACTTTCTAACTAGCTCTAATGCAAAGATACAAACTCATATCTGTCCAGTTATCTGAAGAAGTGGGCTGTGCCCACGAAAGCTCATGATACCATCTACATGTTTTGTTAGTCTTTAAAGTGCTACCAGACTATTTGTTGTTTTTTAAGTTTTTCCTGTTACCGACTAACTCGGCTACCCCTCTGAAGCTTTTAAACTCATATGTGTTCCTCATGTATGCATTTATACATTCATACATGCACAAAGGTGACCATTACTGGAACACTGTCTAGTTCTGGATTACACAATTCAAGAAGGATGTTGATACATTGAAAAGAGTTAAAAGAAGAGCCAAAAACTGATTAAAGGATTGTAAACCATGCCTGCTAGCAACAGGCTTAAGGAGAACAATCTGTTAAGTTTATCAAAGAGAAGGTTAACAGTGACTTGGTCACCATCTAATTGCTTCCACAAGGAAAAAGTTGATAATAGAGGACTCTCCAGTCTAACAGACAAATTCAGGCTAGCCATAAAGTTCACATTTTTAAGGCACACACTTTTAACAGTGAGGGTTGTTAGCAAAAGTTAATTGGAACAGTTTACCAATGGTTCTGGTGGATTCTTGATTGCTGAACAATTTTCAATCAAGATAGAATGATTTTTACTAAAATGATATTCCCTAGTTTAAAAAGGAATTAATTCAGGGAAATCCCATGGCCTGTGTTACACACAAGGTCAGACTAGATGATCTCAATGGTTCTTTCTGGGCTCAGAATCTATGAATCATTGTTTTAAAAGTTCAGAGCAAATCCCATAAGAATGGAACTCTTTTTACTTCCCAGTAGTATCTTCACCTCTGCAAAGAGCTCTGTAAGATTTACAGTGAAATACTTCAGGCTGTACTGAAGGCAGCACATTGGTCTTGAGTCATATTCATTTGTTTCATGAATAATTTTAATTATGCAACGGAGAGAAGATATTGCCAGTATGTTGTTGCTGTTGTAAATGACCATTTTAATCTATTCCTATTTTAATCTACTTTAAATCTATTCTGTGTCAGTTTAAAACATTTTCTGTGTGCCTAATGGAAGCATTTGTGTCTTTTCTTTCAGCCTTCTTATTCAGAGTTTGATATAAGTGGAAATGTGCTGGGACTGATCTTTAACCAAGGCATGATCTGGTAGGTGGCAGAGAACATTTATGATACCAACAGGGTGTTGTATACTAGATCAGTTTAGTTAGCAGGGCTGTGTGAATTTTTTCACATTGCCTATGAAATCAAGCATGAAATTCATATATTTGAAATGCTGGGCTTGATTCACCACTGTGTTACTTTAGTTTTATGCCAATATAACTCAACAGGAGTCAAACTGGATACCTAGAAATCAATGGTGTTAAGTCAGCATAGCATTAGAGTAACAGTGGTGAGTCAGATCCAGGCTAAGGTGATGGGGCCAGATTCACCAATGTACGGTACGCACTTGGCTCGGGTTTCACACCACAGCTGTCAAGTCAGATTTATAGCTGTTGGGCATTTTTGGAGAAGCACAAAGGTGCTGGAGCTTTCCTGAGATTCTGATTTGTAGTTTTGTACTGAAATTAACAGCGTATTCATGTGGCCCAAGTCCAAAGAGTTTCTCAGGCACAGAAGCTGTTTCCTTACCCCTGAAGCCTATGGAATAAATGGCAGAAAGAAATAATTGCCTAAATATATAACTAACTCTGCTATACAGTTTAGTATGTGCCCTGAGCTATGAACTAGCAGAATTTCAATAGCAAGGTGCAACCTTTGGCCCATCAGGGCAATCTGATTGCAGCCCGTGAGACTTTTTACTGACACTGAGAGTCTGCAAGCATCGCCGCTGCCCCCAGCTCTCAGTGACCACAGTTCACCATTCACGGTCAATGGGAGCTGTGGGATGGATTCCATGTGGCCCACAGGTCACAGGCTGTCTACCACTACACTGTGGTCTCTTTGTATTAACAGATGAAAAAAAAAAGGTAAAATTACAATATAATAGTAATACCTAGCTCTTATATAGCACTTTTCATCTCCAGACACCAAGTACCTTCTGCAGAGGAGAAATATCATTATCCCCATTTTATACATGGGGAAACTGAGGCATAGAGAGGGGGCTGTGACTTGCCCCAAGTCACCTAGTAGGCCAATGGTGGAGCTGGAAATAGGACCCAGAAGGCTTGGTTCTATCTACTTGGCCACACTGGTAAATCCTCCGAGGGCAAGAAGAGTGAGGTCAGGCCCAAGGACATGAGTGCCCAGTGTTTCAAAGTCATAAACATGTAAATATACATAACTAACACCATGTATTCACAGTCAATAGGTACTTATTTAGAACCAGGCCCTAAATAACAATGTGTCACATACTGGGGTGTAGTGAGGGGCTGTGTCCCCACCTACTCTGCAACCTTGGATGCCTCGCGGTGCTTTGCTGTTGTGGCCCCCAACCTGGGCTGCTCATAAACAACCTAACAACATGCAGGTTACATCCTGAATGTCTGTGTACAGCTGCAGCTCTGGTCCACCAGCTCTGACCCCAGCAGTACGTCAACAATACTTCAGTCAGCTTCCAGTGTGACACCAACGCATTCCCAGACCTGAATTTTCCCCAGAAATGTGTGTTCTGCACTGGCCAGCCCTCCTCTAGTCCGGATATTAAAAAGTCCATTGCCCCTGCAATAGTCAACAGTCTGCTACATTAACTAAAGTTACCAAACTGTTCAGTTTAAACAAAAACACTGGATTCATTTAGATTAAAAATAAAACAAGTTTATTTAACAAAAAGAGGTTTTAAGTGAATATAAGACACTCAAGTCAGAAGTAATTACAAGACAAATAAAGCTAAGATACTTTCTAGTAGCTAAAACATGACAAGCTAGACTTGGTTCAAGGTAAAAATCATTATCTCATGTTCCTAGCAACTGCTCTCACCAAATTCTCAGGTCAGGAATACCACCCCCCCAAGTCAAAGGGCTGAGTTTGTTGGCTTAGGTGAGAGACAGAATGAACAAATGAGCCTCAAATATAGTCCAGTCTTCCTTTGAAATTCATTTTCCTGAGGGGTTAAATCTATATAAAGTTCATTCCAGCTGTGAGGAAGGAGGCTCAAAATCTCTTTCCCCATGAGGCTCTGTGTTCGTTGTTGATCTGTTCATGCCCTCCTTCATTGCCAAAGAATGGCCACTTGATTAGAGATTGCTGATCAACTTTGAAGACACTTGGTTAGAAGCATCAACTTGTCATTCATCTTTGGGAGACCACTTTATCCATATTGGTAAACACATTGTAAACATAATTTCAGTTTATGTTCATATACACATTGCAGAAGAATATTAGTGATCAGTGTGCTATTAGTTTTTAAATGATGCCTCATAAGGCATATTTTTCACCAAGATTATTACAATAACGTGTAGTGCAGAGTTACAGAGCTGCTCTCGGTCACATCGTGGTAACAGAATAAGTAAAATAAATGTCAGCACAGGAGACAAGAAGAATATTCTTAATAAAACAAGGGTAAATTAAATTGAGACTAACCTAGATTATGATAAAACAAGTTACTCAGAGGCTAGTAAGAGATTAAGGGGTGTGGGATTATCTGTTCTACAAATGAAAGAATCTACTTGAGTGGATTTGAAAATGAAAGAACCATTTAAAGAAGAACATGAAAAGGGGAAAATCATAGAATCATAGAATCCTAGGGCTGGAAGAGACCTCAGGAGGTCATCGAGTCCAGTCCCCTGCCCAAAGCAGGGCCAATCCCAACTAAATCATCCCAGTCAGAGAATTTTGTCAAGCTGAGACTTAAAAACCTCTAGGTATGTAGATTCCACCATCTCCCTAGCTAATCAATATTTTTTCTGAATGGATGGTTGAAGTTTATTTGGAGAATAAAAGGGGGTCAGGGGAGTATTAAGACTGGAACAGAGATCATTCAAAGAATATTTTATCCCTGGCAGGAAGTCAATGGAAGGAGATGATACATGGTTTCGTGCGCTGTGTATTGCTGCAAAATAAGGGGATATGAAAGCCCAGAGTGGGTGAAAGGTTACAGTGTATCTCAGGCTGCAGAGTTTTACAGAGCACTTTCTTGTTTGTTTCTAGGATGGGTTCTTTTTACGCTCCATGCCTGCCAGCGATCAATGTGTTCCGCCTCCACACCTCAATGTATCTGCAGTGCTGGGCTGTGATGTGCTGCAATGTCCCCCATGAGAGGGTCTTTAAAGCCTCTAGATCCAATAACTTCTACATGGCCATGCTGCTCTTTATTCTCTTCCTTTCTACCCTGCCTGCTGTGTACACTATTGTCTCTATCCCACCATCTTTTGACTGCGGCCCATTCAGGTCTTTCGCATTTTATATCCATCTCTCTCTTGATGTATAGGTTATCTCATGGGATGATAATTGTACAGTGAAGGACATAACTAAAACTAACTTCCTTAGTAGGTGTTGTCACTTTATAAACAATACTAATTTTATTTGCATAGAGGACCATAATATCTGAAGATGAATTAAATGTGAGAGAAATGATTAACTATTTAAAAGTATTCACTAACTGGTAAGACAGAAATTATTATTTTTTAAATAAAGTTTCTTACTGATGTAATCAAGTCTGAAATTATATGTCAGGAATAGAGAACCGTTCTGCTGGACATACATGCTCTGCCTGCTTGAGATGATCTGTTCAAATGTAGAGTGAGAGTAGACTCATTGCTTGGGAGATAGAACATTTAGCACTAGTGTGCCTCAAGCACAAAAAAACATACTGCAGAAAAGGATCTAGCTGTAGCAGAGGGGGAGGCTAGATGACCTAACAATGTGTTTCCAGGTCAAATTTCTGAGATTTTCTGCAGTACTTCAATGAGTTCTATCAGCAGCACTAGTATTTTTGGTGCTGTGAGACACCCTCTGGAATTCTCAGGAATGACGGACAGAGAGGGAACAAAAAACAGGACTATGTCGCACTTTAAAGACTCACAAGATGGTTTATTAGGTGATGAGCTTTCGTGGGCCAGACCCACTTCCTCAGATCAAATTGTGGAAGAAAATAGGCATGACCATATATACCAAAGGGATACAATCAAAAAAAAGTGAACACATATAGAGAGGGAGTACGTGTTTACAGCAGTTATGTGTGTAAATCCATGCATTTTGATACAAGAAAAAACAATATCCCAGATAATGTGGCCTACAGTTTCAAAAGGGACTAGTGATTATGAGCACCTCAGGTTTTGGGTGCCCATCTTGAAACACATGAAAGGGAATTTTCAGAAAATGCTGGACGCCAACGCTTTGACAATCTCAAATTAGGCATCCAGAACCACTAGTTGCTTTTGAAAAATGTGGTCCTGCATTCCCCTACAAGTAGGTAACAGCACAAGTGGAGTATAAGTATGAAGACACTTTCCCATTCAAGAACCAGTTGATTCTACACCCTAGTTTTCACCCTGTGCATTACAGAAGTGGATATTAGAGATAAATCTCCAGCACTCCTGTTTGCCATTTAGGGAGATATATGATACTGTTTGATATCTACTTGCAAAAATGTGTTAATGGAGTAAAAGAAAAAGAGTAGTAAATTGGACATCCAGTTTCTAGGGAAAGGCTTGAAACATCCATTAATGCCATGAGTGAAGTGATTCCAGTGCATCTTTTAAAGGCAAAGAAGTCTTGATGTCTTAGCTCTAAAAGTTCTTTTAGATATAGGCAAAACAGTCAGGAGATTTTTTTCAGTAGAGTGTCACACTCAGGATCATTATGTGGGAGAAATGCATGAAATACGAGCAAAACTGCTGAGACATGAAACTGATTGGAGGTCACAGAACTGATACAAACAGGTGATAATAATTACCAATTTTCTTTTAGTAAGTCAGAGGGTGCCCTCTGGGGACAAGTCTGTGTAACTGACATCCCAGACCATGTGCAATTTAAGACGAGAAACTAAAACATTTCCTATAAAGTTTCCTCTTCTTCTCTCCCTCCAGGGGTGAAGTTGAGTGAACAAGCTACCCATTTTTGCTTTTTCTGTGTGCTGCTTTAATCTATTAACATGTATAAAATGTTATGGGAGTCTTAAAATTGACTCAGTAAAAAGCATTTAAATAATGTGAACAACAATAACTTATTGTTGTGCCCAGCCCTGGTCTGATAAAAACATGTTATATGTTGATACACAACTGGCATCTACATAGTATGAGATACAGTGTTACTTTCTGTTTTTAAACAGTGGGAAAACCAGAATGTTTGAGGTCATTTCGGAAACCTTGGAGAATGACTTCCCTTCCTGGTTTGGGAAAGTATTTAGTTATGCTTCTAATCCTGGACTGATCCTGCCCTTCATACTGCTTATGGTGTACGTACAGTATTTTAACTCAGCTCAAAGCTTTCCTATGTGAATCTTTGCCTAGTTCCTTTCATGTCATGTCTCCCTAACTCTAGGTTGCCCACCGGAAACATAGCTGAGTACAACATTGATTCCCTTTTGTTGAGGGACTTGAAGAATTCAATAATTTTGCTTGGTCATAATTAAAGTGTAGCTGCACTAAGGGCAGGCTTCCCAGCCCCTCTTTTTTGTGCAATGGCTTTTTTATTGTTTTATTACCATAGTGCCAAAAATCATTAAGAAGCAAGCAAACACACACATATGGGATCCAAATTTCAGTGAGTTTAATCAGTCTATTGAGCAGAACTGCACATCATAAAACCTAGCACGTTTCACAGTGCACTCTCTGAAGTGCTCTTCCCTTGAGACAGAGCTTTTCTTTAAGCCTGTTCCTATGCATCTTAAGTTTTCCATAATAATAAAGAAGCCTGAAAAGCAAGTGACTGACCATCATTTTGCTAAACTAGGTTTGAGGAAAGAGTTGGGGGCATGTTGAAGAGAAGCCACATAGAGGGTTTCCAATCTAGACTCCCACTCTGAAACACCAGTGAAAGAGGTGTGCTGTAAGCCAGGATTGCTACACCCTCTTACTGCAAGTTCCGGGTCCAAAGTCTAATTTCTGAGGCTTTGGACTGGGAATGGACGTTTGGCCATAAATCAGTCCAGAATAAGAATGAAAATCCTGAAACTATTCTTCTCAAAGAAGTTTTCAAAGTTAAACTGATACATAAACCTATAGGATCATTTAGCACACACAAAAGTACAGTCACCTCTTGGGTGAAATTCAGTCATGATATAACATCGCACAGGAGTACGGACAAATATTTTACAACATGAAATGTTGTAATAGACACTGCAGAAGGAACTTACACACGCAGAATGCAACTTTGAGATGGCAAAGACTTGCTGACAGTCATGTGAACCTGAAGAATGGGTTGTTCCCATTGATTTCAAGGATTGCAACTTGTATTGTGTATTAGGGGACGGTGGCCCAAAATGCAGATACAAAGGCAAACTAGAGGCAAACTAGAGAGAAGATTAATCACTTATTTCAACCAGGAGAATGACATACTGTTAATATTGTTATAAAGACATCACATAGCTGGATCTCCAGTTAGAGTTTTATTAGATGAGAGTAGGGGGTGAAAATATGCTCATTTCTACCCTTATTTTACAAAGAAAAATGCCACATAGCTGTGATTTTGTGTGTTAGAAGATTATGATTTGGAACAAAAGTCATCTGGTTTTTCATGTTTTGCTTGTTGTCTTTGCTGTCACGACAGCATTTGAATTTGCCTATTGTTGTGCAGGCTTAAAGGATTTTATAAACAACATTTAGTAATTTAAAATATACATCCTTTACAAGTTAATTTTGCAGAATACCCATGTAATGGAAGAACAGCTGTATGAAACAGCCTCCTTAATTACTATAACTAAAAGGAAAGTTCTTAAATAGGGAAAAGTGAATTTTTCAGTTCAGTTGTCCTGCGATATCAAGTAGAGATGTACTTTTTCTTTCCTCCCATGAAGAAGCACATAACTGAACTGTCAAAAGTGTCAGTGTTAACAAGACAGGTAGTTGAGTAAAAACCATTTTTTCATGTTAACACATTGTAGAAAATGAGGACAACCTATTTATTGTTATGTGGCTTTACTAATAATTGTGTTAGCTTTTATAATTGTTACCTAACAAACTAAATTCTTTTTCTTTTAAAATATAGATTGAGCATCTATTACCTCAATGCTACCTCCAAATCCTATAAGGAAGCTAATTTGGATCTCAAAAAGAAGCTGCAAAGTGTAAGGATGCCCTAAATAGTGTAGAAATGTTATTTTATTGTTGCAAATGACAATGATTTGAGTAGTTAAATGATTTGAGTAGTTAAAGTATGTCTCCCTCTCTCCCCTTTAACCAGCAAGCTGAGGAAAACAAAAAGAGAAACAAACAAAAAGCACAGTCATCACGGGAGATGGAAGAAAACTCCCTTGAGACTAAACCCAAGCAGCGAGGCAGCAAACAAGACTCCACTGCTGATCAAGGTGCAACTGCTTGGATGTCTGTATATTTGCTTCCATCCCTCTACACTGTCTCAACTTCGCTACTTACCTCATTGTGACACCCTGAGAGGGAAAGTCATTAAAATGAAAAAGTACAAAATAACCACAATACAGAAGCTTGCAGCTACCAGCTTAATCTTCATTGCTTGGTTTTCCTCCTTGCCTTATAAGAAATATCTAATCTCCTTCTATAACAATCCAGAACAGCAGTCACAAACTGCAAGCTATAGTACTTTTTAACTGTTAGGCCCCAATCCAGCAAAGATCTTAAGCAGGTTCTTAATGTTAGTGGGACTATTCACATGCTCAAAAACTAAGCAGGAGCATAAGTATTTTGCTAGTCTGAACTGCAGAATACTATACTAATTTTTATACTGGATTATTGAGGTCCAGATTGTGGATTTTCAGCCCAGGCTCCTGCTGGAAGGGGTGAAGTGCAGGATATAGTAGGAATCCTCTGGAAGAATTCTGGCTCAACCAAACTTTCTCTTATGTGTAGTCTTGGGCAACATATGGTGTTCTACCTGTCTTAAAGAGGATGTAGTGTGCTCTCGCCTCAGGCACAACTGTCCTCATTGTCCGGGCCACAAAACAGGCACGTGGTTTGTCATGGCTGGCACCAGGAGAAGTCAGGCTGCCATAGCAGGGAGGCTGAAGGTCAGGGATGAGATATACCAGCAGAGCTATGTGGGAAATTCCTAGTATACCCTGCTGCAATTTACCAGTTTTATAATGAAATTGCTGAGCTTTGCCATCTCACTCTCTCAGTAGCCCTAGAAACCACCTCCACTTACTTGGTGCTGCCTTCTGTAAGGGTCGGAGCTTCTGCTTTCCCTGCTTGATGTCTTTGGGGAGGGGAAAGGCTGCCTGGAAAACTTCAGAGGGAGCCTGTGGCCCATTTCCCATAACCTCAGTCTCAGAGATGGGTGTGGCAGAGTATGCCCTTGGCCTACTGTTGCTGCGACAGTCTGCAGCTGACAATACCCCAGCCCTGGCACCACTCCAACAGGCAATCTTGGCTCGATGGCTCAGTTTGGTTTTCTAACTACATTTTAGGTACCCAGAAAGGACGAGGCGACAAAGAGTCTAAGAAAAAGACAAGCCACCCACAGGAAGCAAGCGGCTCTCAGCAGTCTCCGCAGCATGGCCCTGGTCCCAGTGCTCATTATTCCTCCCATGGCAGAGGAGGAAGCTTTGCTCCGCCCCCACACATAGCTGTGACTCGACCACCTGTGCCAAGAGGATATGGCATGTCTGGCTACCCCCCCAGAAATCCACGTTTTGAAGGTTTTCCTGGAGGACACCCAAGAATGCGAGGCATTCCTAACTATAGATAATAAGGCTGCGCTACACTTTCCTCTAGTAAGAGTGAACCATAGGAGTGTATGGTACAGTCCTGGTAAGATGTCCCATTGATTTCAATGCGACTCCTCCTGTGCATGAAGTTGCTCGGTGAGTCCAAGTATTTTCAGGATTGGGGGCTTCAGTACCAAAATCGAACAGAAGCCATTACATTAGTCTGCTTGTTAATTTGAATGCCTGGGAAAGACATATGTTGTCATCCGTGTCACAGTGTTTCTAAGCATGCAAATACTTATGAGGAGAATGAAAATAGTCACGTATGCTTGCTTAAGCTTCTCAACATGTTTCTGTAACATCCCATGGGCACTTTGTTTATTTTTAAAACCACCGTTAATTGTCATTATATTGCTTGGAAATTATAGCGGAGTTAGTTTTCCTGGAGCAGCACACACAGCTTGTGCTGGCTGGCTGCAGAGGACTGAGATTCACCTGATTAGTTTAGACTGGAAATATATAGCTACCTTTCAACTACTAAAGCAATACCTCTACACACCAAGAGATAGTATTCGGCCTAGTGTTTGGAGTGCCTGCTTCCTAGTGCAGAAGCATTATGCAGCTGAGCTTTTCATTTTATTAAAATCCCTATTTTTCCTGTCAGTACAGTAATAATTCCTATCATATGTAGTACCATGCAGCTACCTCCCCAAGCACCTGCCTATGAGCAGAGGTCACTCTGTAGCATCCTGCCTCTCTTTAGATCTCTCCAGGACCCTTTAAAAACTCACAGTTCAAAGATGGTTCAAAACAATTCCACAAGGAGTCCCAATTATTTAGTTCTCTGATAGACTCTGGCCCTGTAGGCCCCAAGCAACTCTCCTGATTTATCCCAAATAACACAAAACATAAATTCACAGAGTCTTCATGCCAGCTGGCCTTTACAGTATCTCTTTTGCTTGCACAGGGTTTCCAACAGGCCTTCTATCTTAGAGGCCTTTCTCCCATTTACTCCTACTTCCATAACTTTTTTCCCCCACTGCTGAATCAGGGCCCTACAAGCATCTGCAACTTCTTACTCTGTTTTATCCTGGGAATCACCTGATTCAACCCAGGTGTGGCTAACCCAGTACAAGGGCCTGGTTTAACCCCAAATTCTCCAGCCCATGGGGCAAGTTTCCCTGTTACATTTTTGAAGTATTTTATATGCAAACAGAAACTACATTTGAAGAAAACAGTTCAGCCTTGTCTTTTGGTATCAACCCTAAAATGCTTTTCAAGGTTGGGTTGCTCTACAGTGGGGTGTTAGGCAATGTGCCCCCTAATCTTTTCCACCCATGTGCAGATTTTTCCATCCAGTGAGGAATACATTTTGTTATGTGCACTGAGGCATGTGTGAATGTGCACCACCAGGAGAAGTACAAACCTAGCAGTGGGCGCTATGCAAATCAGCAGTGGGTGCTATGCAAATCAGCTTGGAAACTCTCCTGAGCGACCACACAACTGCACAGCTTACAGTATTAGCATAATGGACACTTGCTATTACTGCTTAATTATTTATGTGTATGATGGTAGCATCTGGGAACCCCAGACATGGACCAGAACAGTGGCTATCCAAACAGGACAAAAAGGTGGTCTCAGCCCAACTATTTACATACACCTGTTTGAGAGCAACTACACAGTTTCATTACATTGATCAGAATTTGACGCATGAGATCTATAAAACATGTAGAAAAGGTTAGTCAATAAGCCCACATCTGAAATTCAAATGCATTCATACCAGGGATCTTCTGTTACAACATAACTCTGTTTTGTAGTGTAGAAGCAATGTTGTTCCACAAAGCAAAGCTTGGGGCAAATCTGTGACATCATGAAACAATTAGACTAGATGATCATAATGGTACCTTCTGGCCTTGAAATCTGTGAACTGTGCCTCCTCGCCCCAGGGTTGAATTTGTTCTGGAGCATTGAAATTAAGGGTTAGATCCTCAGCTGATGTATTTCAGCATAACTCCATTGACTTCAACAGCAGCCTCATACCATATATGAAGTGAAAGTCTATATCTTTGGGTGTGTCTAGACTACAGGGTTTTTTTGGAAAAACTTCACCTGCATCTAGACTGCAGCCGTGTTCTTTTGAAAGTAAATCGAAAGAACGCAGCAGTTTTTTCGATTGCGGTAAACCTCATTCTACAAGGAATAATGCCTTTTTTCGAAAGTACTCTTTCGAAAAAAGGCGCTATTGAATGCAAACTGTGCTTTTTCGAAAGAGAGCGTCTAGACTGTTCCAAAAAAGTGGCTCACTTTTTTGAAAAATCTGCTTGTAGTCTAGACGCTCTCTTTCAAAAGAGGCTTTTTCGAAAGATTCTTTTGAAAAAGCCTCTTTCAAAAAAGGCTTGTAGTCTAGACGTAGCCATAGTGATCAACCCCTCAGCCAGCTGAACCCTTTGCCTTTCTGCTTTCTAGTTCCCTCTCTCTCATCTGCCTACATACTGGCTCTTTTTCCCCCTCATGAAGACATTTGGGCTATGTCTAGACTACATGGCTCCATCGACCGCTCCGGTAAACCTCATTTCACGAGGCAAAGGAAGCCTTTGTCGACCGCGCCATGTCTAGACTGCTGCCCTGTGACAGATCAGCTGATCGTCGGCACAGCGCGGTGGCCATTTTTATGTTAATGAAGCGGGGATTATTTAAATCCCTGCTTCTTTGACTATGCCGAATAAACTATTTTACATGGCTCCATTGACGGAGCCATGTAGTCTAGACGTAGCCTAAGTCTTGCAATGGGCACTGTAACTGTGCATTTCTATCTCTGTACTCAGGCAGGTCTGGATTAGCATTCCGTGAATAATTTAAGGAAAAATATAATGAAGTTCAATTATTGCTCACAATCAGATTTCCAAATTTATGTGAGTAAATTTCTTTGGATGGGTTTTTCTGTGGCAATGATTATTATTGTGGAAGAATGGATGGGCAGGGAGCTAAAGTGGGACTCAGAAGACCCAATGGCAATTCCTTCTTTCCTCACACACATTCTGTACTATCTTGGGCAAATCCTTTATTCTGTTTTTCAGTTTGCCAGGAAACTAGTAATAACAGTGTCACTATTCAAGCTACCTGCTCCTGTGAGCTCTCCCTAGTGTCCCAGAGAGCACCCCTGGAACCCGGCCCAAGGTTTTTTGGCACACTAGGCAAACTATGATTTTGATGCTTCCACACATTCAGTAATTTGAGGGAAGCAATTGCTGGCTCTGCCTTGCAGGGGAAGAAAGAGGCTCTGCCTGCTGCCATTCCCCTCTCTCCTCTCCTGGCTCGGAGCATGGCAGCATAAGGAAGTGTTTTGTCTGCAGGCTTCCCCGGCCCACTCCCATTGACTGGGTTTGTGGTGCCCCTTAAAACCTGGCACCCTAGGTGACCGCCTCGTTCACCTGTAGGGTTGTGCTACAATTGAGAGACTTCTTGCCTTTACTGTGCTGGTGTAGAACCCTGCAATTCTCCCCTTCTCAGACCACATCTCTGGGCTACAGCACCATGTCCTACGCATCTCAGAACAGTGACAGAAAGTCATGGATTAATATCTGCTTTAAGTGTTGCACACAACAAAAGTCCCATATTAGAGATTTTTCTTTGCCCTGGGCATTAGGTTTTTAATGTTCTTCATTGGGAGCAACTAAGTCAGTTAATTTCATAGGCATCTGTGATTTAAGAAGTGCTGTTATTTTAATATTTCAGTAGTGCAATGAAGATGAATTTTCAAAAGTGATCAGTATTAGCCTACATGCTCCTACAGAATTCAGTGGTTGATTTTCAGAGCCTAAAAAATCCATTTTTATGTCCCATGGGGTGATATTTATTTTAATATGTTACAGAGGTTTGTGATAAATTACATTTATTATGCAGTTTTGATTGCCTCATCTATACTCTGTCCATTAATCCATTTCTGCATGGATTACTTATACTATTTAAAAAGTCCGAGCAGCTTCAAACAAGCTCTTAAAAAGCCAGAAAACTGTTTCTTTCCTTCTCCAAAGTATGGAATTTCTTCTCACAATTGTACTGGAGATAGATGCAGGAAAGACAATATTCAATGATGGTTTAAAATGGAAATATCTCAAATCCCAGCAGATCTCAAACCAGAATATTCTATAGCTGATTCAATCTTAGAAAAATTATTTTCAAATATTTTCCAAATAAAAATAAGAAATTCATGGGGACATATTGCCCATGAATATGATAATGATATCATGATTATACAATGATAATGTTTATTTGTCCAAAAATTCATAACAAAAGTGTCCATTGTTTCTCTCTTCAGAAAGTTTCCATCATCTTATCAGAAAGCAGAAATATTTCCATGTGACTTACATGACCATTCACACACTGCAAATACTAGAACCTAGTATAGAAAGTAAAAAGTTTTCACACACCTCATAGGCTGAAAGTTATTCACCACAGCTATTCTGTTAATCTGTATGGATTATCTAACTGCCTAGGAGGTACATCTGTGGCACTCATCCCTTACAGAAACCAGAATCAGTTTCTCACCAATTCTTTAACTACAAAAAGGGCAAGGCTAGTAACAAATGCTCAAACAGTATTATTTTACACCACTGAAATAGGAAAGAGTCTCAACACGATAAATTAAACAATTCTTCTAGCCCAGGACGATCCTGGAATAATAAAACTTTTTATTGCAACATTATATTGCTCTTTCGCTCCTGATATTGTTTGTTAAATGTGTTGATTGCGTCTTGTCTTAAATTAGATTGCAAACTCTGAAGCATGGTGTGATGAGTTTAGAATCTGTATGATTAATGATTTCTTTGTAAGATTGTGAATTCCTTTTGTATCTTTACTAGGCTGAAAACTCCTTTTTGAATGTGTGGGCTAGTTACCTTCTCCATGGTCTCTTTGCTTCCACATTGGACTGAAATTCCAAGGTGTACTGATGGAGAGCTGACAACAGCCTATTATTAAGTACTATCAGCCCCCCAGAACAGGCCTTACATCAGGACAGTGAAAAAGAGTAACTGCATGCTAGGAGAAATTAGCTGTCTCCATCTTCGCTCACCAGAATGCTGGGGGCTTGGAGAGTGTAAATTCCTCGTGCAGGACAAAGAGGCTATGTCTATACAGCGGTGTTATTTTGGAATAACATCAGTTATTCTGAAATAATGTAGTGCATGTTTACACAGCAAGCCTGTTATTTCAAAATAAATTTGAGATAATGGGCTTCTTCTTACTCTGACTCCTGTTACCCTCATTGTATGAAGAGTAAGGGAAGTACCCTCATTGGAGGAAGAGTGCTCTATTTCAAAATAACTGCTGTGTAGACAGCACCAAAAGTTGAAATAAGCTATTTTGACTTAATCTACGCAATTAGCGTAGCTCAAGTTGCATAGCTTATTTCGAGTTTAGCCCTGCTGTGTAGACATGCCCAGAGACATGGACCAAAGTAAGAGGCTGTAAAAAGGACACTTGGGGAAGACTTAGAGATCTACATAGGAAGTTTGGACAGGTGAATTAGAGGGATGAATGCTCCATGTTTCAAAACCAGAGCCATGAACTGTGAACAGAAAGACCCTGCATGGCCTCAGACAATCCTGAGTCCAATCCAAAAAATTGTCTAGAAAGTTGAGGGTTATTATTTTTGTATAGCTCTGCACATTTTTCTTGGTATTTAATAAAGAGCAATAGTGGTTTAGAAACTTGTGCAAAGTCTGTCAGTGTTAACTGCTACTCCTTATCACATGCACATTGAACGATACTCCAGAAGGCTTCCATCTTCAGTAGGATTCTGGGAGTACATCTACACAGTGGTGCTACTTGGGGATAATGTCCATTATCCCGCAATAGTGTTGTGGTTGTCTTAACAGCATTCCTGTTATTTTGAAATAATAGGCATCTTATTCTGGCTTCCTGTAAACCTCGTTGCACGATGAATAAGGAAAATGCCAGAATAGCCTATTTTGAAATTTGGCACTGTCTACGCCAAATTTCGAAATAGACTCTCTCAAAATAAGCTATGCAATTTGCGTAGCTCAAATTGTGTAGCTTATTTTGAGCTACGTGTGACTGTATAGATGTACCCTGCGAGATACATACCTATGGGGTCAGCACTCGTTCTAGGGTGCTAGGCAGTGGACTACATGGTCTGTGTCCTCAGAAAGGGGTACTAGATACACCAAGGCTACGTCTACACTGCAGAGTTTTTGTGCAAAAACTTGTGGAGCATCCACACCACAAGTGTGTTCTTGCACAAGAAAAAGTACAGTAAATTGTAAGAACACAGGACTTTTGTGCAAGAGTTATTCCTCTTTCTACAAGGAATAAGCCTTTTTGCGCAAGAGCTCTTGCGCAAGAAACCCCTGTGGCTAAAATGGCCATCAGAGCTTTCTTGCACAAGAGAGTGTCCACACTGCCATGGACGCTCTTACACAAAAGTACATCGCTTGCACAAAAGCACATGGCAGTGTGGACGCGCTCTTGCGCAAGATCTTTTGTGCAAGAACTCTTGTGCAAGAAGCCTGAAGTAGAGACGTAGCCTAAAAATGTGTCTAGAGTCCCCAAACAGAGACAATTCAGACTCTGGAGGCTTAAAACACATGGATCCAGAAACTGGATTCCCTCATAGCCATCTGGTGAGTAGCCAATTGAAGGTACTCAATTGGGCCTATAACACAGGGACTTTGTCTTCCATGTGTTTATAGAACTCCAGGTACAATGGAATTCCAATTCTGGTTGGGGGCCTTATAGTGGTACTATAATAATAAATAAATAAATACATAAATACATAAATAAATAAAAACTAATACTAACACAAATACTAATTAATACAAAAACAAACAACACATTTTGAAATTAACACTAGTGCCCAAATACTAAGCTGTCACTTATATTCTAATATTATGTCATCAAGTGTGGGCAAAATACATCAGTGTGATAACTAAATCCACAAGATAAAACACTCGAGAAATGTATGTTGTAGAAGAGTTTAGCAGAAATCCTTATATTTTTTCTTTTTATATTTGCTGATTAAAAACCAGTCTGGCTCAGTGTGAAAATATATGTGCATTGATGTTTTTGCCAGCAGAGGTCACAGCATCCCAATACATTACAGGAATCACAACATAGAAGCTATAATTTTAAAAGGTAAAACCAGTGTTATTTATTTGAAACCTGATCATTTAGAAATAAATTTTTGTTCAATACCTTGTATTTTTACAAGATTTTTTTGTTTTTAGGGGTATTATAAATGAGAACAAATAGTTAATTTAACAGAAATAACAGGGTTTTGTTGATAGTGGTCAATGTAAAACCAACAACACTCACTAATACTGTTGTTTTGTGGAACCAAAGAGGTCATGTGACAAAACGAATCACTAGAACTGGGAAATTCTACAGAAATTTCCCCCTAACATTTGTTTGAATTTTGAATGGAATAATTTCAAATGTGTTCATCAGGGAATAAGTTTACTGGCCTCAGTGTTTCATAAATTCACAGAAGTCAGACAGGACCATTAGATCATCTAATCTGGACTGTGTAACACCAGCCATAGACTTTTATCTATATTGAGCCCAATAACGTGTAATGTTATAGAAATAGCAAACCTGAAACAAATATTGTCAAATATTCACAGAAAGCAAACTTTCAAACTCATAAATATGAATCTTGGCACTGAAAACTTGATTCTAAGAGTTACAGTCATGCACTCAGGAAAGAGGAATAATAGGCCACTTGACCAACGTCCAAACTAACCAATCAGTTCAGCCTGAATTTTATTTTTTGCCTGATCAGTACTCATCTCCAACAAGCTACAGACATTCCCAGAAACTATTACATAAAGCTATTTCTGAACACATAAATAAACTAAGCTGCTCTTAGAAAATTCATAACCTAGAAAAAGATTAAATTTATTGCATAGGCTTGTCATTATGACTTATGCACCAAATTCTACAAAGAACACAGCAGTGTTCTAGTTCCAGTTAACTGGAACTAGATAAGAACACCAACCAAAGAGACTGATTAAAGTAAAGGCTGAAACATCTATTAGGTATGATGTAACAAATCTAGGTGAAGAATAGCCAGGTGGTTCATCCCCAAACAAACTACCCAGCAAGACAAGTCCAGTCTAGTTTCCAAACAAACCACCACCAAGGCAGAGAAATCCTATAGAGGAGATAGCTGCCAGCCCCAGCCTATGAAATCTATCCAGGGATCAGAACCCCTTCTATATGTAACACTGTGTGCCATGAACATTGTGCCTCTTGCAACCTGACACCAGAAGAAGGACATGGGCAAAATGTAAACGTGGCTTTAAAAATCTGTTTAATCTTTGGCACCAAACACTCCATCCTCATAACTGTACATGACACCACTTCTAAACAGGTAAGAGAGTTCAGATACCTTCTCTGGGTGCATTTCCATAGTTTAATATGTCTGGATTTCTTTTAAATTTAACCTTAATTTTTAATTTCCCAAGTTTATAATACTTGTTTAGGGATTATTACAACATCTCTGTAATTTCCCCCTCCTGTTTACAGAGATGTATGTCAACTTTAACTTCTATTTCATGTAGGTTTTCTCTGGGGCTAGAGAAAGAGAGAGACTCTTATAAATCTTAAGGTTTTGAACTTTTGGATGGTTGATGAATGTGAAGTATTATTATAGGTTGGGAGAGGTGAACCTTGTGGTTTAGTGACACATCTGCATGATGCCACCACTAATCCTGCGAGTGAAGCAAGAAGGAAAGCAAATGAGTATGTTTGCATGTGTAAAAAGATCAGCATTGGCCTCCTTTTGTGCCCCTTTACACAATCTATTGATGTATAATTCTTCTCTACTGCACCGTCTACCTTTTGGAAAGGCCTTTGTGTACCTTTCTGCCTTATCAATTCCCCCATTGAATTTGAAATCTTATCTGAAAACAAATCTTCTTTTCCAGTACGGAGTGTTGATTTCTTTCAACCACTCCTGTTTATTATTTTTTACTTTGCATCTTTCTCTTTTAACTCATTAAGAGAGTTAAAAGATAAACTAGAATTGGCCCCGTGTCTCTTACCCATGTGACCATTCCATTGACTTCAGCCAGTTACTTGTGTGCATAAGGTGAGCAGGATTTGGCTCCAGCTCAGTGTGTTTCATTATGAAAAGGTGCATGTGTGCACTCTCTCTGTCTCTCTTTCTCATGGGGTGATGGCCTTTTTGCACTGGTATTTCAGAGCAGCAAGAGATTTCACAACTGCTGCAGCGAGTAAAATTTAAACAGCTATTTTCTGTTTAATCATGTAATGGATTATTTATACAATGAAAATTTTATTTTTAAATATTTAACTTGTTTCTGGATTCTCTCAACTCTTGTGTTCTTTGTTCTTCCCTCACATTTGTATGCATTGCCCTGGTTGGATGCCATTATTAAAAGCCTCACCCTCAAAATATTTTATTCTACACATCAGTCAAAAAGAAAGGCTTGTTTTAAAGACAAAGTTGGTTTGTTTAAAAAAAAAAAAAAAGAAAGAAATAATCTGAATTGTGTTGGTTTAATTTCAACATATTCCAAAGCCTTCCTTATGAAATATGCTTCTTAAAATGGAAAACAGAAACATTCCAAAGTCAATGAAATAACAGAACTTTTCTATTTCTGTAAAGGGAAATCCTGTTGTACTAATCTATTAGAGTTCTTTGAAGGGGGTTAACAAACATGCAGACAAGGGGGATCCAGTAGATATAGTCAGGGCTCGACAATTAGGGCAATCTACTCGCCCGTGGCGAGTAGATTTTAGCCCAGCAGAGCGCCGCAGCACGGTCTGCGCATGCGCAGCGTGTCAAACCACGCGGCTGGCGAGCGGGGCTCGCCGCCGCTTGTCAAGCCCTGGATATAGTATACTTAGATTTTCAGAAAGCCTTTGACAAGGTCCCCTCACCAAAGGCTCTTGTGTAAATTACATTGTCATGGGATAAGAGGGAAGGTCCTTTCATGGATTGAGAACTGGTTAAAAGACAGGAAACAAAGGGTAGGAATAAATGGTAAATTTTAAGAATGGAGAGGGGTAACTAGTGGTGTCCCCCAAGGGTCAGTCCTGGGACCAATCCTGTTCAACTTATTCATAAATGATCTGGAGAAAGGGGTAAGCAGTGAGGTGGTAAAGTTTGCGGATGATACTAAACTGTTTAAGATAGTCAAGACAGAAGCAGACTGTGAAGAATTTCAAAAAGATCTCACCAAACTGAGTGATTGGGCAACAAAATGGCAAATGAAATTTAATGTGGATAAGTGTAAAGTAATGCATGTTGGAAAAAATAATCCCAACTATACGTACAGTATGATGGGGGCTAATTTGGCTATGACAAATCAGGAAAGAGATCTTGGAGTTATCGTGGATAGTTCTCTGAAAACTTCCACACAATGTGCAGTGGCGGTCAAAAAGGCAAATAGGATGTTAGGAATTATTAAGAAAGGGATAGAAAATAAGACACAGAATATCTTACTGACTGTGTATAAAACTATGGTACGCCCACATCTTGAATACTGTGTACAGATGTGGTCTCCTCACCTCAAAAAAGATATTTCGTCCTTGGAAAGGGTTCAGAAAAGGGCAACTAAAATGATTAGGGGTTTGGAATGGGTCCCATATGAAGAGAGGCTAAAGCAACTGGGACTTTTCAGTTTAGAAAAGAGGAGACTAAGGGGGGATATGATAGAGGTATATAAAATCATGAGTGGTGTGGACAGGGTCAATAAAAAAAAGTTATTTATTAGTTCCCATAATAGAAGAACTAGAGGACACCAAATGAAGTTAATGGGTAGCAGGTTTAAAACTAATAAAAGAAAGTTCTTCTTCACACAGCGTGTAGTCAGCATGTGGAACTCCTTGCCAGAGGAGGCTGTGAAGGCTAGGACTATAACAGAGTTTAAAGAGAAGCTAGATAATTTCATGGAGGTTAGGTCCATAAAAGGCTATTAGCCAGGGGATAGAAATGGTGTCCCTGGCCTCTGTTTGTCAGAGGCTGGAGATGGATGGCAGGAGACAAATCGCTTGATCATTGTCTTCGGTCCACCCCCTCTGGGGCACCTGGCGCTGGCCACTGTCGGCAGATAGGCTACTGTGCTAGATGGACCTTTGGTCTGACCCACTACGGCCATTCTTACGTTCTTATGTTTATGTTCTTATAACTTGGGGATCAGTTCATTCTTCTACTTAGAGCTTAGCAAGATTCAAAGGGGATTGGATATTTATATGAACAATATGGACATCCAGAATAAATACAGTATAATTCTAATAAAAGTATGGGAAAGGAAGAAAACGTGTGCCAGGACTTTAATGAATTCTAACTAACTATTAAGGAGTATTAAGACAAGATTCTATCACACATCTACCTACTCTGAGGTTTTTTGCAGCTTTCGGTGGAGCATCTTGATCTGGCAGCTTTTGAAGACACATGGACCATGGGTTGATTCGGGATAGCAATGTCCATGTTCCTATATCAGCCCAACTCCTGTACCTAGCCTAACACAATGGCTGCGTCTAGACTGGCATGATTTTGCGGAAATACTTTTAACGGAAAAGTTTTTTCATTAAAAGTATTTCCGCAAAAGAGCGTCTAGATTGGCACGGATGCTTTTGCGCAAAAGCGCTTTTGCTCAAAAGCATCTGTGGCCATTATAGACGTGATTTTGCAAGAAAGCCCGCGCCATTTTCACCATCGGGCTTTCTTACGCAAAAATTCCTTCCCTGTCTACACTGGCCCTCTTGTGCAAGAACACTTGCGCAAGAGGGCTTTTTCCTGAGCGGAGCGTCCAGTATTTGCAAGAAGCACTGATTTTGTACATTACAAAGTCAGTGCTCTTGCACAAATTCAAGCGGCCAGTGTAGACAGCTGGCAAGTTTTTACGCAAAAGCTCCTGCTTTTGCGCAAAATCTTGCCAGTCTAGACGCACCCAATGAAAGGTGCCTATTTAGTACTCACTGATGTCACTGGCAGTATTTTCCCTGGGTTCAGAATGCGGTTTTTAGTAACATGGGCGCTTTAAACAAATATGGGAACGTTTAGAATTTAACAGAGTATACTGCCTGTGAGCATTCTTAACCACCTCTTATAGTTTTTATGTAAGTATTGCAATGCAAAAAGAGTAATTACATGTTTTGCAGACTTCCAAGTCCCTGTCCCTACTCAGTCCCAGGCCCCAGTCCTATTCTACTCCTTCCCCCAAGGTCCCAACCTGCCCCTTTTCCCCTGCCTCTTTCTGCTTCAAGTAAGACATGAGAAGCATTTCTTCTGCTTTACTCCATGCTGATTGGGCCTCAACTGGAGTATTGTGCCCAGTTCTCGGTATCATATCTTTCAAGAAAGATATGGACAAATTGGAAAAAGTCCAGAGAAGAACAAAAATGATTAAAGGTTTAGAAAATATGACCTTTGTGGGAAGATTTAAAATAACTGGGTTTGTTTAGTCTAGAAAATAGAAGACCTAGAAGAGACATGATTACAGTTTTTAAGTACATAAAAGGTTGTACAAGGAGAGGGAAAAATTCTTCTTTTTAACCTCTGAGGATAAGACAAGAAGCAATAGGTTTAAAGTGCAGCAAGGGAAGTTTAGGCTGGACATTAGGAAAAACTCCTTAACTGTAATGGTGGTTAACCACTGGAATAAATTGTTTTGGGAGATTATAGAATCTTCCTCATTGGAGATTTTTAAGAATAGTCACAGAGAGGTAGCTGTGTTACTAAGAATAGGTTAGACAAACGCCTGTCAGGAGTGGTTCAAATAATACTTAGTCTCGCTATGAGTATAGTAGACTGGATTATATGACCTCTCAAGGTCCCTTCCAGTCCTATATTCCAAACACCTCCTTTTTTTTCCAGAAAAATTATCAGGATAAATTACATGCCATCCCATTCTGTTCTGATACTGTGTCCATAACATACTATATTAGACAGGAAATTGGAGTATTTATATATAAATCCTGATGTGTACACGTGTAACGGGGGCTAGCAAGGCCCCCTTGATCTTGCCTTTGCTTCAAAAATCACTCTGAGACCTTTTGGCTTAGCAGTCACCAGGGGAGTTTATTTACATAGTGCAAACCCACCACCTCTCACCCCATATCACTAGGGATTTTCCACCTTAGGGGCTTCTCTTTCTTGCAGGAGGGAAGAGCTACCTCTCTCCTTCCACTCTTTGGCTTCTTCCCCCTTTGCTTCCTTCCTCTGAGCCTGTACATTAACCCCAGGCTAATCAGACTGACAGCCATTCTAGCTCTGTCACTCAGGTTCCTCTAGTCAGCTTTAATTCACCTCCCTTAATTGGAGCTGGAGTGACAGAACACTGGTTCAGCAGTTCCTGGTGAGCACCCTGTCACAACATGTGTCATTGCTGATCCATATTTATTCTACATTTCATGTATATGCCCCCTTTCCCCTTACAAGACAGTACAACAAATGCAACAACAGAAAAGAAACAACTAAAGAAGGGAATATCTTTTAAAAAAAAGTGTCTTGCGCCATTTCTAGTGCTCCAGGTACTGACAGAACTATCCCTAGCAACAAAGTAGCCACCTGGAGCCACAAAAGAGGCCTGAGTGGCCCATGATTCCAGACTTGATATTTAACAAGGCACGGGGAAGCGACAGATACAAACATTGCTTAAAAAAGGGTTCTGCTTGTTCAGTGTAGGTGAATGCAGCATCCACACAAAAGACAGCAACATCTTGCAATTATTGAGACAAGAGCATATGATCAGACATGATCTGTCTTAGATCAATGCACAGTGAATCTAATACACAGACTTTTTTGTTGTTGCTGGTAACTAAGACACGTCTCAAGTGGATCAGAGCGATTCAGCACAAGATGAGAGCACCTGCTGCTGGTGAAGCACACCCCTTAAGAGATACTTATTGATTATAGAGCTTAGTCCATTAATCTCTGCTTAATGATAATATTGCTTAACAATAATGGTTCCACATAATCTCAGTTGATTGTTTGCATTGTTGATAGTATCTGCTAAGGTGTAACTAGAGAACTAATGAAGATCATTCTTTTAGTAAACAAATCCTGACATGATAGGATAGTCACTTGGATACATTGTGTTCCTTAGCTCTTTTGCAGTTTCTGTAACCAAAAGCAGCCCTGGTGTCGCCCAGCCATAATTAGTCAGATGATTCCGATTCATTTTTGTGCAGTCACAGTTAACGTTTTGAACATCTCTTGGTTGCTCCTTTGAATAATACCTATAATGTATTTTCCGCAACCACATTAAAATGGAATTACAGCATATACACTACTTGGGACAGCCCCTGGGCCATGGGAAGCAAGCTGATCAGAAAGGAGGGCTAAGGAGGCAGAAAGTGACTTCAATTTCCTCTATACAATGGGGATCATAAGGCTGGATAGCACAATTTAAAAAGTAGGCCATGTTGGCTGAGAAGAGTGTTTGTCCCATGTGGCCGGGGAGTGTTCTTATGCAGCATCTCCTCCCATCAAGGTCCTTTGGAGTGCTGACAAGTTTAAGCACTACTCCCCTCACCAATAAGAGTCCTGAGGGCAGCTGGTTGCACTTACCTTCATTCCTGGTACATCTGTCTCAGGGCACATGGGACCTTGCAGATGCAGGGAGACGTAGCTTGCTCTTATCTGCACCAATGTTACCGAATCTGTTGCTCAGACTTTCCTGTTCTTTACAGTGTACATGAGATCAGAAAAACATGAACATACGTAAGATTAGTGTGGAGTTAGCAAGACCCGTTGGGTGGTCAGTAATTTTAAATATTAAATCTTTTATTTAAGTGTCAGAATATAGATTTAGGATGTTAACTTTAAACATTTCCTTTTTTAAAATCATGAGTACTGTGTTAATTTGTAGTTCACAGACGAAATCACTCATCTGTTTCTCACTAAAACACCTGCCAAAAGAGAAATGATAGAGTAGGGAGAATATATAGCAATTAGCTTATTAGAACTGAACAAGTAATTTGCTCTTTCAATTTAAAACCTCTCTTTTCATGAGGCATGTCTGCAAACAAATCGTGATTTCTTTTAATTTATTCATCATTCAGATTTATTCATTAAAAGATTTTTGTTCTGTGGATTAACTAGGCAGTCCATGTTTAGTACCTAATACTGTAAAGTTGGGCTCTATTGGTTAGTAATCATTGGTTGCATAAGAAAATTAGTGTTATTTCTGTTCCCTGATTTGATGACCAGGAAGGCTCAAGGGGAGGCAGAAATTCAGGGAAAGGTAGCATATAAATAGGATTAAGAATTCCTTTCTGTGCCAATCAGGCCTTCCCTGAGACATTGTTCTTAGAAAAATTAGACTAGCATAAGGAATTGCCCAGCACTCTAGTACACACCCTTTCAGAAATGTAAAGCCAAAATTGTACTGTTTTGTGCTGCATGGAGAACTGCACAGCATCAGCTCATGACATTTGCCCCCTTCCTCAGTGTGGAGAAATATATGCATAGCTTTTTGCTCCCACTATGAATTCCACAAACTAGTTTTAGAGAAGACAAAAATAAATGTATTAATTACCAAAGATAATTTTAAGTGATTATAAAGGATAACAAACAGATCCAAGCAGATTACCCAGCAAATAAAACCAACATTCAATATCAATTTAGATACTAAAGAAACTGGTTAAAAGCAGTTATTTCTCACCCTAAACTTTGTTTTAAGCAGATCGTTTTCAAGAAACTCAGCAAACTGCTTGCTTGCAGCTTAAAACTCCAGGTATTCCTTTCACAGTCAGATATCTTTTCCAGCATGGGCCCAGTCTACCCCCGTCCCCAGGGTTTATCTTTGTTTCTTGGATGTTCTCAGCAGTCATCCTGGGTGGGGATTCAGTGAAGAATGACCCTTGAGTATCTCACTTCTCTGCCTTAAACACAGCAGGAACTGTTGTTGCCCATTGTGGTTGCTCCCACTACCTGACCCGCCATCAGTGGAAAAGTACTGGTGTTCCATCAGGGAGTCAAGTACCAGGTGACTTAGTCACATGACCTTGCAGTGTCAAAGCAGCAACAAGTCAGAGGTGGTTTGCAGAATCCCAGGAAATCTTATGAGGACAGTGGGAGATTAGCATCTTCAAAGACCTGTTGTTCCTCCTAATGGTCCATTGACTTGTCCCCAGTTAGCTAATCAAACTGATTGCATTTCTTTTTAATGAGCATTCCCTAGGTGCAAATGCTTTTGTATTGACTATATAGTCAATATTTGTAACTTTAGATAAAAAAAGATACATGCATAGAAATAGGATAATTATATTCAGTAAATCACAATCTCTCTAATGCTATCTCACATAACTTACCTTGCACAAAATGTATCATAATTACACTATAAACATATTAACAGTATTTCTATGAAGAATCATAGAATTATGGAACTGAAAGGGATCACCAGAGGTCATCTAGTCATAGAATCATAGAATACTAGGACTGGAAGGGACCTCGAGAGGTCATCGAGTCCAGTCCCCTGCCCTCATGGCAGGACCAAATACTGTCTAGACCATCCCTGATAGACATTTATCCAACCTACTCTTAAATATCTCCAGAGATGGAGATTCTACAACCTCCCTGGGCAATTTATTCCAGTGTTTGACTACCCTGACAGTTAGGAACTTTTTCCTAATGTCCAACCTAAACCTCCCTTGCTGCAGTTTAAGCCCATTGCTTCTTGTTCTATCCTCAGAGGCCAAGATGAACAAGTTTTCTCCCTCCTCCTTATCACACCCTTAGTCATGGCAGGACTAAGTATTATCTAGATCAGTGGTGGGCAGCCTGCGGCCTCAGGGCTGTGTGCAGCCCGTTGGGTTTCTACAGGTGGCCCATGAGACATTTTGTTTACTGCCCACGTACAGAGTTGCTAGATTCTGCTGATTTTTGTCCACATAGGTTTTTTTTCTTACCAGTATTACAAAAGTGACACGTGAAGTAAAACACATTGACTGTCTGAGTGGTGTGCTCTGCTTCCAATCAATCAGCACACCCTACAAATTCTAGGTACTCGACCATAGTTAGCAAAATTACCTTGTTCTGGGAAACTGTCTTGGTTATGACAATCTTGCAGCCCACTGAGATGAAGGGCCAATCTTACGGCACACTCATGTGGTCCACTCACTAACCTAGGTTTCCCTTCACCGATCTAGACCATTTCTGACAAATGTTTTTCTAACCTGCTCTTAAAAATCTCCAGGGAGGTGTAGTGTCACCTATACAGTGGCTCAAATTCTGGTATTAATGTGGAGTAATTCCATTGATTTCAATGAGATAATACACCTCATGCTTAAGGGTTTAAGGTAGTCTCTTACTATTCATCATATTTTGCATGGCAGGTTATCCCACATCTGCCTTCTGTGGAGTTCTTAAACCTTCCTCTGAAGCATCTGTACTGGCCACTCTGAGACAGGATACTGGATTACAGGGCCCATCATTCTGTTTCAGTCTGGTACTTCATGATAGTCCCTTCATATTCATGATTGTCCCTTCGGACAATCTAGTATAGTCTGACCTCCTGCACATTGCAGATCACAGAACCTCCCCTAGCCTCTGAATGAGTTACTGAAGTCCTAAGATTATGATTTAAAGACTTCAAATTACAGAGAATCCACCATTTGTACTAGTATAAACCAGCAAGTGAACCATGCCTCATGCTCCAGTAAAAAATCCTCGGGATCACTGCCAATCTGACCAGTGGAAAAATTCCTTCCTGAACCTATGTATGGCAATTAGTAGACCTTGAGTATGTGAGCAAGAACCACCAGCCAGACATCTGGGAAAGAATTCTCTGTAGTAACTCAGCCCTCTCTATCGAATGCTCCATCACCCACCATTGAAGATGGTCACAGATCAGCTCCATGCCATTGTAGGCAGTTTCATCGTACCATCCACTCTATAAAGTCTTGAACCCAGTCAGTTGTTTTTTCCCTACTACTCCCCTTAGAAGGCTGTTCCTGGCCTTCATTTTTCTGATAGTTGAAAACCTCTGTCTAATTTCAGCCTGTATTTGGAGATGGACAGTTTATATGATTTTTTTATCTCCTAAATGTAATGGAGACACTCCATTTTATGCTGGTGCAAATGAGAAGAATTTGGCTCAAAGCTTTGTTTACTCACTCCCATCCATCAATGTCCCATCTATCTATGCAATTAGTCCTTTGGATGGCTCATATTTCTGATTTCCCCCAGTGCGGATTCAAAGTATTTGTTGATTTCATTTCCCTTCATGTCTGATGTGAACAACAACGCTGAAGATGAAAATTTTAGTTGAAAGTCTCTGCTCTCTATATGAAACTGTTGAATCCCTTTGTGAGATTTTGCATATCTTGAAAGTACCCGTCTAGAAAAAGTGATGTATTTTCTGTCCATTCCGACTCTGAAGTCACATGAGAACTCTGGAGTGATGTCAGGAATGCTAAAAATCATGACTATTTTGGATAATGGGTAGTTATTAATAATTTTCCCTCTTGATGTTAAATGACTGTGGTATTATTAACTCAGATATTAAATTGAGCTTGTGCATTTATCTTTGCAAAAAAACCAAAAACAAAAAACCAAAAAAATCAATGCATGGACTTAAACCATAAGTACAAGTGAGGAAAGGTCATGAGCTCAATTAATTTTCATGCCCATTCATCTAAACTAGAAATCCAATCAAGCAGGTATTTAAGCTATGTTGTCTAGTGCTACTTAGAGTTCAGAGAAGGAAGCTCCCAAGCCCATTTTGTGTCAGAAGTAGTCTTTGTTTAATCCTCATTTCCCTCACATGCCCTTTAGGAATCTGGGGGGTGGGGTGGGGAGGATGTTTATTACTTGATAAGACTTCTTTATGAATCAATAGAGGCAAATTATGAAAAACAAACAAAATCCTTATCAAATGAGTTGTTTTCACTACTCCACTTTTCCTGACTGAAAATAAAGGAAAAACAATCCAATTATTTCTCCTATTCAACTGTTTCTAAAAGCTTTCAGTGAGAGCTGATTTGGATTTTTTCAATGGAAAATGAAGTTTATGCAAAGTCAAAATTTTCTTCAAGAAAATTTCATAATTCAGTTAATCATTAATCTGTGTCTGTTTGACCGGATGCAATGCCTCATGGGAATTGCAGTTTGAGGGACTCATATCCCCATTCTCTTCTGTAAGCAGTAACCCTAGGCAGACTACATCTTCCATGATCCCCTCCAGTCACTTCAGAAATTCCATGGTGCTTCATTGAAGTCACAGGACCAATGTGTATTGTAGGAGATGTAATTGAGCCCTCAAATTAGAACCAAGCCAGAACAAAATGTTTTAATCTAGAAATGTCTACACTTTTCATTTTGATTGAAAATGATAAAATGAAAAATGAAAAAATGTTTAATTCAGAACTTTCTGTTCAATGAAAAATTTCAGTATTTCAAGGTGAATCTCACTTTGAGATTACAATACATTTCAGAATATCAACATTTTCTTCAGGATAGAAATTCTGATTTTTGAGCAGCTCTATTGTAGGTTTTGAGCAGCTCTATTATTTACTTTTACACATTTTACAGGGGCCTGAGTGCAGGATGATCTCCAGATAATGAGGGAGATTCTAGAACATGAACAGAGCTCAGGGTTATTTTTGAACACATCTTTAATCTTGATATTTTTCCATTTTGGACTGGTATATTTCATAACTTTCAACTAAACAGAATTTTTATATTAGAGTCAAAAATTTTGGAACGGACCTAAAGCGATTACATTTTCATTGTTTTTACAGCTGTGTTGATCCAAGGCTATAAGAGAGACTTGATGGGTGAGTCCCTCATGTCTTCTATTGGACCATTTTCTGTTGGTGAAAGAGACAAGCTATCGAGCTACTCAGACTTCTTCTTCAGGTGACCTTGGTCAAGTCATTTAATCTCTATATACTCCTGCTATTTCCCCACAATCTCATTTTTTGCCTCTCTCATCTATTTTTAGACTCTAAACTCTTCAGGTCACAGAAAGTCTCTTACTACTTCTTCGGAAAGCCCTTGGTTGAAGCCTCAGGTTCTAACAATAAATGAGAGACAGATATTGGTTTCTCCAGTAGATGTTAATCTTGCAATGACCTGTGAAGACAGGTTCCCCTCTCCCATACTGAGCCTCATTTATTTCACTGGATCTCTGGACAAGTTTAGGTTAAAGGTCCACCTGCCTGGACCTCACACAACAGGACTGCAACGTAACAGGTCTTAATACAAATTTAGATTTCCAGCATTAATTACTAATAATGATTTATTATTAATTGTATAGCTTCTCAGAGCATGACACAGGTTTATGGACACATACAACACCAGTTAGGTCCTTGCCCCAGAGAACTTTCAAGCTGTTACTTTGATTTTGCAAAGAGACCTACATGAATAGACCCCCATTCCACACAGGGGCTTGCTGAAGCCATTAGGACTGTGAATGGGAGCTGGGTGTGAATGTGCAGATCTTTTTGCATGACCGAGCAAACATGGAGAAAAGAAAAGAAAAAGAAATGGGAAGGGATTCAGCATTAGCTCCCATCCCCCCCACCTTTTCTGGGAATTTTATTCTGACTTGTTTGGTCTTTTGTTGTATTTTCTGTAACCTTTTATGGCCACCGCAAGGAATAATTGGAGCAAGGGACATTACTGTTTATACCCTCTCAAAGAGCCTGAAAGAGAGCTGCATATTAACAAATTCAATGGCCTGATCCCCATCCTGCTGGGTCCATATGCCCTGCTTGACTGTAGGTATTAGCCAATACCCTGCAGCCTTTACTTAGGGCCATCTGAGAGGCAGCTAATGAGTCACTTTAGCAGTGGGCCCTTCTCCCTCTTCAATGGGGCAGTCACTCTGTGACAAGCTGGAAGAGACAGATGCAGCAAACAGCAGCCAGTTACACATCCGTGTTAGAGCTGCAGTCGTGTCTCTCTCTGCCAGTTCTAACACAAGCTCTGCAGGGGGAATTTACACATCACCTTGCATGTTCTTTTGGTTAATGCATGAGCACGCTTCAGTCTTTGAAAAGAAATGCTGTAATGTTGGATTTTTTTCAGGGGAGTTGTGTCAGGCAGCAAGAGAATTTGCTTTCGGCCTTTACCTTTCTAAGCCAATTGTGGGAACTGAGTTACTCTCCTGGAAATGGAAATCTCTGAAAGAGAGGACAACTTCCATGCTGTTTGTGACACCTTTGCTCCAAAAATACAAGTTGAGTGAGAACATACTCAAACTCCACAGCATGAATATACTTTGGGAGAAGCCATCTTGCAAGGCCCTGCCATCTGATATCATTTGGTAGGGGCCAACCACAAATTATATCAAGGCAATGCTGCACTGAGGTAAATTCTTATAAGTTAGGCAGTTATCAAGGAAGATCCTGTAATTGTGTGGTGTGTAGTAACTCCCTTCACTTTTCCATGATCTTGCTGAATGCTTTTTTCTGCATCTAGGATAAGGGCAGGGGCGGATATAGGGCAGGGCGAGCGGGGCAGCCGCCCCGGGCCCTGCGCTTCAAGAAGCCCCACGCATGCGCCGTGGCGCCACCGCGCATGCGCCGTGTCAAAGGGGGGGCCCCACAAAATTGTGCTGCCCTGGGCCCCGCAAAATCGTCATCTGCCCCTGGATAAGGGGATGATGCCCAGTTTCAATGATTTGTTCCAAAACCAGGCAATGCTTATTTAAAAAATCACTAGATCATTCTGCATGGCTGGATCTCTCTGTTAATCAAGGTACACCAAGCATTCAGTCATAACTGTCAAGTAGTGTGCTATAATTTAGTCGTAATAATAGTCTATATTGAGCAAAGGCTGGTGCAGCGTGAGGAACATAAATTCAAATATTTACTCTTCTAGAGTAATATCACAATGAAGACTGTTTGCCTGGCCTGTCTGCAAGTAATGTTTGTTTCTGATGAAACATGAAAGAGAGCCCTCAGCATATTAAGCACATTTCTGATAGTCTCACCTAAGTCATCTTCATACTAACAATCCAAAGGGTTTGTCTCCCCTAGCTTGCTTGTTTCCAAAGCTTTATCTTTGGAAAGTTTTGCTACTTTATCTGTGTGTTTCCTCAAAACTCCTGTTGTATTTTAGCTAACATATCCCATAAGTCTCCCTGTTTGCTGATGTCTGGTAGTAATGTGCCAAAGCAGCTACATGGTCTCTTCAGTTTTCTAGGTCAGTTTATTATACTATGGGTGAATCATCTTTGTCATTGCCCTTTGAGGACTGTTTCATTAGCTGTAATATCAACATTCAACCCATCTTATTCCCAGGTCTGTTTATTGGACCTGTATGCCTGTTCAGTATTTCATATACCAAGTGATGTCTTTCCTACAAGACTATGTAACACTTTGACTGAATCAGTTTATGTTGAGTTTCTAGCTCTTTCATTTTTTGTTTCCAGAGCGCTTTATTCATCAAGGCACTGTTTCTTTCTCTGCCTGGCAAACGCTATAATTTAGCCTCTGAGAACTTTCTTTAGAGCCTCCCACGAAGTTCCCAGGAAACTATCATTCCCAATTTTCAGAGGGCCTGCTTTCACTCCAACAGTAATTTCAAAGTGGGCTTTTCCTTAAAAGGAATTATTTAAATGTCATATTTTAGTAAAAGGGTATTAGGCTGCCTTCAAGCCAAGACTGGAGCATGCCTTGAATGAAAAGGGAGGTGAGGGGGGACACTGCAACAGTCATGCAGGTGTTAAATAGATGAAATTTTCAGGAGGAACCTTTCCCAGAATGGCCACTGGCTTATGCTGTGAAGCAAATTTAGTGGCTTCATCTTTTATAGCATTAAGTTCAAGCTCCTCATTCTCCCCTGGAAAGCCCTCTATAATCTCACCCTGATCCTTAGCTCTACTCTCATTTCCTGGTCTTGCTTCTTACATTCCTGCAATATCTCTCACCCTCTTTTTCTTCCACATGGCTTTTGTGTAACTCTACACACCTAGATCAGTGTTATCTTCCCCCTCCTCCTTTCTGACTGCCATGTTCTTCTGCTTTAAAGCTCTCCATAAACCCTGCTTCTTCAGGGAATTATTATTATTTAGCCACACCAATAACCTCTGAAGCTTCACTGTCTTGAGAGTTTTTTTAATATATATATATCTTGATTTATCTCTTAGGATCTGAACCTCTGACCTATCTCAGGAGCTAGATAATCAGGGAATGCCAAGAGCTACATTTATTTGGCCCTAATTGGCCTGCCTCTCTTGCCATGCCAGCCCACCACAGCTGTGGTGAATAGCTGCCACCGAGCTAGATCTGCCTCCTTTTGAAAAAGAGGGGGCAAGGTGCCCTGTGGGAGTGCTGCAGGGACTCTGAAACTTGTCTCTTAAGTCTGAAATATTTTAACTTAGGGATGCTCCAGGCATGCTTCAAAAGACAGCTATTTCAGAGGGCTGAGGGAATGCTTCTTATACTGAAAGAGGGGTTGAAAAGGTAGCTGGCTAGGTTCCTGTTCATGTGATTACTTGAGTGTTTCTACAGTTGTGTTGTATTATTATTGGTGTGACATGGCACTGCCATGCTCAGTCTCCTTTAGCAGTGTTTCTTGTCTAAACATAAGCAAATAAAAACATTCCCTTAAAACATCCTCTGTCTGAAGGCTTCACATCCACCCCACCCAGGATCTCTGGTGATTCTATTGTGAGTCTTACAGCTTCCCAGGGGCAGGTAACTGTGCTACCTCCCTTAGCTACAGGGAACTGCCACAGGTGTTGACTCCACTTCAGTGGTTTCTACTCTCCAAGCACAGCCTGTTCCACTTACTCCTCCTTTTTCTGTCCTCTGAGAGAGGTCTTTATTGCCCTCCAGGTAGCCCTTCCTCTTTTAATTAGCTCAGCTGGGCAGCCATTTCTGACACAAAGGGGTATGCCTGGTCTACTGTCAGGGACTAGCTGTTGTGAAATAGTTGAATGAGTGCCTTTTTATTATTTAAAACTAATATATAAAATAATTTGGCAGGCAGGCCAGGGACAAACAATTTTCAGCTTTGAAAACAGGCAGTGAGATCACATCTCTTGTGAACCTTACTCTAAAATGGTGGACACAATTTCACAAACATGCTAATTTACAGTTGCCAGTGAAAGGGCCTGATCAGCTATTGCCTTTCTTTTGTTGTCTTCAGAGGAGTTGCACTGGTGAAACCCAGGACTAACACAGTAGTGAATGAGGCGCAGAAAGAAAGGTCTCTGATTGCTCCTGCAATACTTGTAAGCATAACCCTTCATTTATGCATGCACAAGCAAAGTAAGAACAAGTCACTAAACCCACTGAAGATGCCAAAGGTTGTACTTTTGGATGTCTGGAGTTTATAACATCAAGGCATATTTACAGAGACCCTTTGAAAATTTCATTGAAAATACATGTAACCCCCAAATGCCCCCAGTCCACATCTTCCAAGGTCCCAAGGACAGCCTTAGACCCGTTGTAACCACTGAAGTTCTGCTGCATGGTGGGGAGGGACAGGATGCCAGGGGATGTGTCCCCTATGTACTTACGACGTGAATCCTCAATCAGGATTTCTAGGGTGACTATAGTTAGGAGCTCTTTAGAGGCAGGGTGGCTACAGGATCTATTGCTCTGCACATCCTTCAGTTTAGCTGGCTGCACGCGTTGCAGCCAGTCCCCTTCCAAACCGCGCCAAAGAGTCACCTGTACACGCTCTTGCTTCACACGCTCCACTCCACTTCCCCACCCTTGTGTCCCGCCCAGACACCAAGTGGCGGGACCTCCTACCACCAATAGAGGGTGGGGAGCCCCGGTGGGACAGTCTCTATTCCACCTTGGTTCCGCGGCCCACCGGGGACATCAGCTGGAGAATCCTGCACGGAGCTGTGAGCACGGGCGTGTATTTGGCGCGGTTCACCCCCATTCCCGACACTTGCCCCTTCTGTGGCGAGAGGGAGAACCTGGCGCACGTGTACCTCGAGTGCGCCAGGTTACAGCCCCTCTTTCGGCTCCTCCAGAACCTTTTGTTGAGGTTCTGGCTGCACTTCTCCCCTCACCTATTAATTTATGCACCCCATCCGAGGCCCCACAAAGTCGCGGGACCTCCTGGTCAACCTCCTCCTGGCTATTGCCAAGATGGTAATTTATAAGACCAGGGAGCAGAGGTTGGCCGAGGGAGGGGCCTGCGACTGTGGGGCCTATTTCCGTTTCTGCATCTGCTCACGTAACCGGGCAGAGTTCCACTGGGCGGCGTCTGCTGGCTCTCTCAAGACCTTCGAGGGGCAGTGGGCGCTGTCTGGGGTTCTCTGCTCGGTGTCCCCATCCGGTTCCCTTGTTTTAGCCCTTTGACCCTCACATCTGTCCTTGTTTTCTCTTTATTTGTCCCAAGTAATTACTTGGTTTCCTGGACTCAGTGGACCCTCCCCATAGGCTGGGGGGAGGTCCTTTAGATGTGGACGGGCTAACGCCCGCCCACCTCCCGGACTCCAATAGGCACATCCTTCAGTTTAAACCTCTCTCCCTGCAGTGTGGGTACAAGGGCTATAGAAGTTGTAGTGGTGCTCATAAAATGGTTCTGCTTCTGCTCTGTACTCTGGAGAGAACCCCTTCAATACTTACCTGAGTTATTCAAGCTTCATGTTGGGGCCAGACACAGTCCTTTCTGACTAAGACCTTCCAGATATTCTGAAACTCTCCTGAGTTGAGTGTTTTTGTCAGACAATAAGATCTGATTGACCTGCTTGTGTTACCTGGGTTACAGTACCTTGGTTTGCCTCATTCAGACATATCTCAAATACTTTGGACAAATACAAATATGTTTAGTCTTTTAGCCTTATTTAATTGCTAAAAGGTGTATCTCTTTACATTGTCAGTCCTTGAGAACAACTTCAGCATGACATCAGATTAACCCAATGGTAGACATAGCACTGCTGGAAAATATTGTACGTTCCTTCCTGGCTGAATGGCACCGTTTGCCTTTACAAAAACACACATACTCACCTGACCTAAGCTGTTTGTAAAGAAAGGAGCTGGAATCCAGTGTAAGATACCAGCTAGCTGTGTGTCAAATTTTCAAATGAGTTAGTCATTGAAAGAGGGAAAGTGACATCACTCTCCATCTACAAAATTGGGAACATGTTTAGGTTTCTTTTGTGCTAGAAACTGCCAAACTACAGTACAATTAAACCAGAGTCAAAATACTGCATAGAACTACAACATTTTAAAAATCTGAAGGCCAGGAGAAATTCATGCATGTATCCGTGGGCAGAATTCAGTCTCCCCCCCCAACTCCTGATGGTTCCCTCTTTTTATGCCTACTTTTCTTTTTCTCTTCTTAAGGTGAAATTACTGAAAGGTGGTCACTGCTGGTTTACTTCCACTCCAGTGAAACTTTTTCCACTGACTTCAGTAGGATTCAGTCATGGACTGTGGATCTGGCTTATTCTTCTACCTCTAGACTCCACTTTGCCTTTTGAATCTTGCCGAGTCTTGAATTCTTTTTTTAGTATCCATGGTTCCATTAAGACTATTTTTCTACATTTTTCATCTTTAAATGCTTTACTACATTTCTCCTTCCTAAGCTTTCTTTCTTTCTTTTTCTTTCAACTCTCTCCACAATTGTCGCCTTGCATTTCTGCCACTTCTTTGTTCCCCTTCTTTACTTTTCTCTCTGCTCAGTTTCTCCTGCTACCTCTGTCTTCTGGTGATGGGAGCTAGACTATGGATCCTACTTCTTCTCTATGTGGGTGATTGTTCCAGAGTGTGTGTGAGTCAATTTGGGGGTATCACCTTTCAAAAAAGGATAATATAGAATCCTGTGTAGAGATGGGTCTGGCTACCAAGACTGGATCCTGATCTTACTGCTCCCCAAATCCAGGGAAGTTTATTTGTATCTGGAGAGGGGGCCAAATATAAAGCTCTGATCTGGGTTTTAGTTCAGGCCTATTAATAGCTAACACATTTATCACAGGGTAGTGTCTTATGGTACACTGAAATGTAAGTCCAAAGTTAATAGAAGTCAAGTTAGGAGACTCTGGAGTCTATAATCTAAGGTTTGAATGTCTATACTCATTTGTAAACCCAGGATAGGAATTGGTGATACTTGGTCCCAACCTAGTGCTCCAGAATTTACACTGTATTATGCAGTCCCTTCCAACCACCCATATGTCAGATGTCCTAGTGCCCTCCCACATTATGGCTTCTCTAATCCTGTATTTGAGGTGCAGTATGGAAAACTTGACAGTTCCCCAAACTTGAGTGCTGAGGGACAAAGAAAGTTGGCTTTTGGGGTACTTTTGGTGGACTCCCAGAACAAGAGTCCATTGGGGCTGAGTTTACACTGCAAAGGAATAGGGCTTGAACCCTGGGTCTAGGCTTGACTCAAGCTTGTACCGGTCACCTCAGTGGAGTCCCAGTGTCCTAAGCCCTGTCTTAGCCCTGATCTACACTACCAAGCATCCACACTACCAAGCCTGTTATTTCAAAAATAAGGGGCTGGTTATATCAGAATAGCCCCTGCTTTCCATCAGGAATAATACTTATTTTGAAACAGTTATTTCAAAATAGCGGTAGTGTGGATGCTCCACTGCTGCTATTTTGAAATAACTACTCCCCAGAGTCATTTAAAGTAATTACTCCCCAGTGCTTCCTGAGTCTCCAAGTCGAGGTAGCACATCCATATTAACGGAGCCTGCCTTGGACTAATTTCGAGGCTTCCTTGTAGCGTGGATTTGCTATTCCAAAATAGTCATTTTGGAAGTTATTATTTTGAAATAATTTCCTAGTGTAGATGTGCCTTTAATGTACTTTGTATGTAGACAGAAGAGGAGTTAGGCCTGAGTCTGAGTTCAGACCCTGGCACTGCAGTATAGATATACCCATAATAAGCAAAACCCTCTTCCATTTTGTACTGTGCAACAGCTCTGTATTGTACATATTTTCTGTTGACTAATTACTAATGTACCATCTCCTGGCTATTGGGCTGAGTGTATTTGTATGGCTGTTAAGGGAAAGGGAGATCCGGTGCAACTGTCCTGGGTCTTGATTTCTGCAGGGTCTAAGCACCTCTGTGCTGTTGCAACATTCTCTATGACTCACAGTGAAACCCCAGGTCTAGATAGTGACTGCTGGTGTTGTTGTAGGCAGCCTGCAATGGGAAGGTAAGGGCAGAGGTTCTGTATGAAAATATCAAGAGACTGTGCCTCCACAACAGAGTACAAGGAGTCCTACTGGGGTAGGTAAAAATAGGGAAGAGAGAGGCTGAGAGAAGGAAATGAAGAATGAAGATGGTTCAGGGGAAGAGGTGGGGAAAAATAATGGAGAGATGTGGTTAAAGAGAACAATTGGAGAAAAACATTGAGATGTGTGCGTGTGTATACACAAAGTGGAGAGGAGAAAGAGGACTGAGAGAGAGATTGCAGGTGTACAATCCTACTTCTACATCTTGTCTGTCTTAGGGTTTACACCATATTCATCCAGGCAGTCCTTATTTGGGGCAGTTAGCCCCTCTCACGCTTGCAACACTCTATCTTTAGCATGGCATGTCAATTAGAGCTAGTGTGAATGTCACCTCAAGTTGCAATTTTCACCTCTAGCTCTAAGTACAGACATAATCTGAGTGCTACATTTGGGTTATTCTGGTCTCTGCATACCTACGTATTTGTTACAGTTATCATAAAATCATAGAATCATAGAATACTAGAACAGGAAGGACCTTGAGAGGTCATCAAGTTCAGTCCCCTGCCTTCCTGGCAGGACCAAGTACCATTTAGATCATCCCTGATAGATGTCTGTCTAACCTGCTCTTAAATATCTCCAGTGATGGAGATTCTACAACCTCTCTTGGCAATTAATTCCAGTGTTTTACCACCCTGACAGTTAGGAAGTTTTTCCTAATGTCCAACCTAAACCTCCCTTGCTGCAGTTTAAGCCATTGCGTCTAGTCCTATCATCCAGAGGTCAAGGAGGATCATTTTTCTCCCTCCTCCTTGTAAGTTTTAGGTTTTCTTCCATAAATAACATTATCAAAGAGTTAGTCAGTCTAGCTTTCCTAGAACCGACTTAGTATATTTTAATGAGTTAAGCATATTTAATTGAGAGTTTATTCTGCAGTACACAAAGTGTATTATACAGTGCCCAGTGAAAATGAATGTCATTTAAAATGTCAGGAAAAGAAACAATATTAGGTTTGAAGGTAGATTTTTAATAAGGTTTCCATCCAGATTTATGTGTGTGGCACACAACATGATGACAAATTCAACTCTTTAAGAAATGTACCCAGAACAAATCCATGATGTTTCCAAAGAGACAGAGAAGAAAATCTATTGGATAGTAGTAATTCTGTAAGTGCTGTTGCAAAGGTCATGATGGAAAATGTAAAGCCAGCTTGCCATCTAACATTTAGAATAGTACAATAAATCAAACTGCACAAGCCATAGTATTGGAAAAAGAGTACATTTTGATAGCACTACAGATCTCCCATTGGCAAAAATAGTACTTTCTCAATAAAAAATTCAAAATTTGTTAGCTATGTTCCAGGCATTAAAATTTTCCTTTCTGAGTTGATTACATTTAAAGTTTCTACATTATTCTCGATCAATGTAAGCAAGTTGCTTGTTTACAAGTTGATGAATAATTTGGGATGGAAAATTTTCACAACACAATTAACCTTTGCAGATTTGCTTAGCAATTGAAGAAGCTCAGTTTGAAGAAGCAACACTATGAGTTCTTCTGTGGAATTTTGATTGTGACAGTCTTAACTTCTGTATATTCGTGAATCCCATATTCTCCCCTAGACAAATGAGAAACAAAAATAGCACTCACTGCAATGCTGATCATATTAGTGATGTCTCAGAATGGATGTGCTATACTACCATGCAATTGGCCATGTTTTCTTGGCCTCTTTGGAAGTTTACAGTATAAATAGGGTGCTGCTGGCTGCTATTTTGAAGACAAAAGCAATTGCTTCCCAGAAAATATGTCTCAAACAACTTCCATTTTGGTTTGGAAAAATATTACTGAAGCGATTTAGCACATCTTTAAATTAGGAGCTTGCAGAGTTCCTTTACAGGGCTTTACTCAGCTGTCTGAATTTCTTTAAGATTCTTATTCTTGGGTGAATGAAACACCTAACTAACCCATTACGGGAACTTTTAGTTGGTGAAGAAATTGTATACAGCATTGTGTTTAAATATTGTTCAGGCTTTAACATAAAGCAGCAGAAGTCAGGAAACAAAGTTAAATCGGACTGACTCTTAACCTATCATGTTGGCCCTTTAAGTTTGACACTGAAATTAGGATGCTCTGTGTGCCTTAACTTCGAGTTTCCTAGATATTTTGCATTTGATGCTAATTGTTTTCATAGCATATTAATCTAGCCCTTGCTACGATATGATATCTTGGCTCCTGTATAAACATATTGCTAAGTATGTATATGGGAAAAGCTGAGACTTATCAGCTATCAGGACCCACTGAGAAACCCTTACTGAGATTTCTTTCATGAGGCATCTTGCCCATTCATAGTATTCATTTATTTATTTTGTAATAATCAAGTTGTATAACTGTGACTATGGCAACCAGGCTAGTGAATGGCCACATGGGTGACCCTCCACCATCATAGTCGGCTGCAAGGTTGGTGTAACCAACATGGCCTCCCAGGATTGGATAGTTTTTCTAACTGCACTTGCGCACGCAGAATTTGTGGAGCGTGATGACTGAACCATAGTGGCACTTTGATTGGATGCAGAGGGAGCCCCAGGCTCTCACAGTCCATGTTGTGTGCAATCAGCATGCACCTCATGCCACATGCCCTTGCTTTATGTGCATTTCACTTTAATTATACTGGTATGAAAAAAAATTAAAAAGACAAAAATGAACTGATTCTGGAAAACCTGCATATGGGCAACAGTTAACTAATGTCTCACAGGCTACACATAGATCCCCAATGGGAACCTGCAGCCCTTAGGCCATAGGTTTCCCACCACTGCTGTAATAGCTACCTAAGAAGTTTTCTTTTAGCTTTAAAGGACATTTTGGCTACATCTACCCTGCAGGCTTTTTGCGCAAGAACACTTGTTCTTGTGCAAAAACTTGCGGAGCATCTACACTGCACATGTATTCTTGCACAAGTAAATTTACAGTAAAGCATCAGAAAAGAGGGCTTCTTGTGCAAGAGTTATTCCTCTCCCCACGAGGAATAAGCCCTCTTGCGCAAGAGCTCTTGTGCAAGAAAGCAGTGTGGACGGACAACAGAGCGTCCACACTGCCATGGATGCTCTTGCGCAAAAGCACATGGCGGTGTGGACGTGCTCTTGTCCAAGACTTTTTGTGCAAGAAGTCTGCAGTGTAGACGTAGCTTTTATGTATAGCCTGACACACTTACTTTCTTGTTCGCTGTAGTTATTTATTACACATTTGTTTGTGTGACCACTCCTTTCAAAATATTTTTGCTAAATGTTTGTTTATAGAAATATTACATTCTAATGTATTCCTTTCCATATTCTTTTCTCCATAAATTCTCATGCGCTCTCTTTTTCTCTCTCCCTCTCTCTCTCTGTCTGTCATCGTAAAGACAGGGAAAATACTTATTGTTTTGACTTTCCCTTCAGTTAACACATTAATGCAGATGGAACATTGTTGCTGTGATATATTGGCGTTCTTTAGAAACTTGCAAATGCCTGTTCTCAATGTATGTTCTAAAAATCCAAAGGCACAATGTCATTTAGTGCAATCGACTCACATGATGTCAGATGTTTCATTGTATTATTCATTATGCAACTCATTATATTTGCTAATATTACAAGCAGGGATGAGCAAGGTGCTCAGAAAAAAACAAGTGGTCGAAATGGAATATGAACCAAAGCTTAGAGATTAAAAAGAGTTTGGTTCTCTTTTCATTTGTGTATACTTCTGCTCATTGTGGTCTGGGTCAAAAGCAGAGGCACAACGATTGACGGACTGTGAAAGGCTATTTCTATGGCTACTTTTGAGTAAACTGGAAGTGGGAAGTGATTTAAATATGTTGCTGTCACAAGCCTGTCAACGTGGAAATGTTCATGTGTTCTAAACTAAACTGAACCTCCAAAACTTTTAAAATTTATGTCTCCCTTGTTACAATATTCAGGATGGGTTGAATTTTCAAAAACTGAGCACCTAAAATAAAGGTCATAAATTATATATGCACATACAAGTAATTGCATGAAAACATTCACGTGTGCATGCAAAATGGAAAACTACTTCCACAAATACCAATTTTGCATAGACACATGAGCCCCTCATACCTCACCACAAGTGCCCATTCTTTGAAAAACTGTAAGTGTAAATGAAAGACTGTGTGTAAATAATTTAATTACTGTACTAGCATTTGTGAAATGATTTGCCTGATGCTGCATGTAATAACAGGAAAGCTCTGAACTTTAGCTGAACTATATGATACTTCAGACACTATGTAAAGAGATCTTGTGAGAAATGGTAAAAGTGGTCCTCAGAAGCTGAATTTTGGAATTCCTGTGAATTTTATGCAGCTAAAATCCAGTGTACCGATCTGAGGGTTTACTTACAGTTCTCGTCCATTTCCTGACATTTTAAATCCCCCGAAAGGACACTGAGCAGACACTGCACTGTAGCAGTTAACCCTGAAAAAGAAAGATGATTTTATACATCATGCACCAGATTCTCAGCTGGTGAATATCAATATAGTCCCTTTGATTTCAGTTGAGCTATGATGATTTCCACCATATGGAGATTTCTTTTTAACTATACTTACTTCATATATAGTTCATAGTGCAATGAAACAATAATAGCCGCATTTATACTAGTAGATACTGGATCAGCACTACAATGGATTTATAATACAATTTAGGGTCTTCAAGATATGTCGATAATGTTATGTTTATAACTGACAACTATTCACATCTCTCTGTTGCTGAAAATCTCTGAAGTTATGGCACCATTTTTCAGAGCCCAAGAAACACTCAGTCTCCATCTCTTTCAGGTGTGTACCCAGAAGCAAAATCTAGAGTAATTTTACTATTTACTCAAGACATTCTGTTGGATTCTGTGTGACAGTTCCCCTACACTATAATATTTGCTGTTGAGAGCAAGGAACTTCAATGGAAGTGTAATTATCTATGACAAAAATTAATAGGACTGTAAAATAGCAGAATTCATAGTGTGGGCATTGAGATTTTTTATTGGTTCAGTTTAGTCCTTCAGGAGAGAGATTCTTCATGTCCAAATCTTCCAATTCTCTTCTCTCTCATTGCCAAGTCCCACTGACTTCAATACTGGCAAGTGAGTATTAGGAGGTAAACAGAGCTTTCCACAGAGAACAGAATTTCTTGAGAGAAGATTTTTAAAAAAATATTCTCTTTACATGTTTTTGGTTACTGACTACTGGGATCTTCACACTGGTTATCTCTACAAACAATTTAAAGAAAAATACCTACTTTTGAATCAAAATCCTAAAATTACTTTTGTAGGGAGGTGCATTTGTTTGAGTTACTGGTAACCATATTTTCTTTTATGAATAATACAGCATCTAATTGGACACAGACTGGTGCTAATAATGTGTTGTTTAAAATCTAACACAAAATGAGGGCAAGTCTGAAAAATCTATAAACACCTTTCACTTCCACATGCTACTTTACTGGTGCTCCAGGGCCACTCTCCATATGGAGAACTCCATTAATCATTTGTGTGTGTGTCTCTCTCCATTCAGTTCATCCACAGAGTGCCACTCCACCAAAGTTGATGTCTGAAGAATTTTCAGAGAATGGGGTTTTTTGAGGTCATGTGGGAAACTGAGTTTTATCAACTGAGCTCATATTGTGCTATCACAGTATTGTGTATGGAGGGACAGCCATTTTTCTTTAGTGTCCATTAAGTCACCTATGCTTTCCAATTGGCAGATTCATGAGAAATACTGCATAGTAGCAAATGAGTTGTTAGGATCAAGGGGAAGGAATCTGCCTCCCTGAAGATCAAAAAGGCTTAGAAGAACCACAAAAACACACCCACCCACCCACACAGAGCTACCATTTGAAATGGTATCCTATTTCAGCTTATGCTACTTATAAATATTATCAGTGAGGGACAATGAAATCATAGTTACATACCAGACAGTTCCAGCCTGAAGAGCAGTTGCAAATGTCAGTGCTTTATCAAGGTCTTTGGTAAAAACTGCTGCAGCTAACCCATAGTGCGTATTGTTTGCTCTCTCGATAACTTCATCTACAGTTTTAAACTTCATGATTTGCTGCACTGGCCCAAAAATCTATGTCAGACCAAAACAAAAAAGTGGTTAAAAACTGTGGAAACTTCAGCATGGATGGTTAATTGAAATAGTTTATTTCTAAAGTATTCACTTGTCAGATGAGTTGTCTTCCTATGTTATTAGTCAAATCAAGAACATAGATTTTAGAGCATGATAATAAAATGTTCAGTACTAGCTTAAGTGCAAGTGAGTTTAAAATAATATGGAGTCAATAATTAATCAAAGTAAGTTGAATTTAAACATGAAAATAACTAAAGAGAAACAGAAGATCATTTAATACCCAGCACAGAGATACAGAATGTGACCAGATCTGCACATTGTTCTAGTGACCTCAAATTATTTATTTTTGGTAAACTCTATTTTTAAAATTGAAAAAGATATCCAATTTTTTTTCTCTCATAAACCTTTTACTAGAGTTTTATCTCCACTAGTGCCTGCACAACTAAACAAGGAAACTGCATAAAATAATTAATTCTACTCTTCTTCTGGTTTTAGCTATTATATGGGAAACTATTTTATTTTCTTCAGATGAAGTGGGTTGTGCCCATGAAAGCTCATGATACCATCTACATGTTTTCTTAGTCTTTAAGGTGCTACTAGACAATTGGTTGTTTTTTAAGTTTTTCCTGTTATAGATTAACTTGGCTAACCCTCTGAAGTATTTTATTAGATTCAGCTCTTCTTCTGTTAGTGGGCAATTAACTTAGCTCTGCATTCTCAACCAGAAATTGCAATGCTCCACTATTCAGTACTTGTGTTATTATAGGGAAATACTGCCAGATAAACTCAGTCTTGCTCCTGCTGAAGTAAATGGAAGCTTGGGCCTGACTTTAATATAAGCATCATCTAGTCCTAATTTTGCAGCTAGGGCTATCTGAACTGGTTTAAATAAAAGAAGGAGCTATGTGGACATTCTCCTCAAATTCAAACTGAAAGCCAACTTCTGCGATTCAAAATTGTAAATGAAACTTGAACATTTTTAAATTGTCTGCTCATCCTGGTTTCATCTACATCAGTGTGGATAACAAGAGAGGCTATTCTTGTGCGATGGATGTCCTAATGGAAACCAGGCAAGGAAATATATTTGTGAGATTTTTCCACCAGACTTCCAGATGCAAACAAACAAACTCTTTCCATGATGGCTTTCAGATCTATTTGACCTGAGAGGGTATTTTTAATCTGTGCTCCTGTTGTCCCTTGCTTCTCAGGATTCATTCTAGAGGCACCAGGGCTTTTTTATTTTAAGTTAACCTATTGACAGCTCTCTATTGCACATGGTAATTCTGGCTGCTGAGTATACCAGAAACAGCTTAACTTTCCAGACATTTCTAAAGAACATCAATAGAGCACAACGTGTACCAATACAGCGGAAGACTTGCTCTGATGTGGGTAATGAAGTGCAATATAAACATAACAAGAAAAGTGGGGACGAGTCACAGAGGCCAAATTGTGAATCCCTTCCTCCTATTGGGGAACAGCTATTCAACAGAGCAGTTCCACTGAAGTCAATGGGAAAGCTTCAGTAAAAAACTACTCATCCAGGGAACAAGGGTCCCACCAGCAGTCCCTGAAAGATTTGTTTTCTTTGTTGTGTTACCTTAACTCTGACAGTACAGGCGGATGTAACTAGCAGCTCCAACCACTGCACCTGTTGTCTCATATATGCTCTAACTGATACTTTTTTTTTAGCCTGGCAAATTATTCTCCCTTTCCAGCACATTTCATTGAGTTGATGAAGTAGCTAAGAAAGGGATTCTCAACTGATCCAACTTAGAGTGAAAGATTTATTGCAAACATTTTTATCTACCCAACTGACCTTTGAAATGGATATTTTGTACAGACGTTTAAGCAGAGAACTGCCTCTGAAAGTACAGACTGTCATGAATTTATTTACCTCTTCTTTGGCGATGCGCATACTATCTGTAACGTTAGAGAAAACCGTGGGCTGGATGAAGTAACCTTTGTCTCCCCATGGACCTCCTCCACATTCCAGCTTGGCTCCTTCTTTTTTCCCACTCTCAATTAGGTCAAGTATTTTGTGAAACTGCGCCTTGTTAATCTAAATGAAAAATATTGCAAGAAGGATAAAAAATAGCATGTCCTGATAGCAATCCTTTTGCAACCCATTAACTGCGCCTTAACAATATAGTTGTTTCATTAAATCTTACATGTTGAAATGAAACAGCTGGCAATCCCCACAAACTTTCTTGTCTTTAACATCTCCAAACTTTACAGGCTTTCCCTACATAGATCAATAATTAGAGAGATAAGCATAGTACAAAGTGTTAAATGTTCCAAAGGAGTTCTGGTTGCATTAGGGACAAAAAATGATTCTCCCCTATAAAATACATTAATTTCAGACTTCTCTAAATACTCTGAAATCTGTGGGATTACAATTGGCCTTTGAAGGTCAGCATCACTGATGCTACGGCTAGATTGCAGGATTCTTGTTCAAAAGCTTTTATTGGAAGAGATCTTCTGCCAAAGCTTCTTGCGCAAGAGAGCGTCCACACTGCAAAAGCGCATCGAAAAAGGGATGCGCTTTTGTGAAAGAGAGCGTCTAGACTGCATGGAAAGTAAGCTCTGATTGCTATGCACAGAATGGCCATCAGGGCATCTGTGCTTTTTCCTCTTTCCTCTTTTTGCGCAAAACCCCCCTCTTCCCTGTCCACACACGCCTTTTTGCGAAAGAGCTCTTTCGTGAAAAGGCGTTCTTCCTCATAGAAGGAGGAATACCTCCACCGGAAAACCCCCTCTGTTCTTTCGATTTTTTGTGTGCAAAAACATGCTTGAGGTGTGGACGCTCTGTGAGGTTTTTTGGGAAAAACAGCTGTTTTTCTGAAAAAAAATCTGTAGTGTAGACATAGCGTGAGATTGACGTGTTAATATAAGGGCTGATCCAGCACTCACTCATGTCAGTGGGATTGTTTGGGATCAAGTACATGGGCAGGCTTTCCCAAGGACTGCTGGGTTGGTCACACTCTTTTTACTACCACTTGGGAGTAAAACACAGCAGAATTTAAAATTAGTGCTATTTGGTTTTGTTCTTTCACTGGAAGTTGCTGGAATACAGAATATCTGTTGGAACTGAGCTTGAATAGCAGGTTGTTTATTGGCTTACACCAAAATCAGAAAACAAATGCAAGCAATACTGAGCATATGGCGGCTTGGCAGGCCCATCAGAATAAGATGTGGGAGGTGTGCAAGAAGCAGACCTTTACAATGGGAATGCAACTGAGACAAGCCATTCCCAACAAAATGGTAATGCTGATAACAGAAAATAGAATTGTACCATGTCAGTAAGATATCATTCTGGCAGCAAAATAAACATGCTACTCTCCATTCCTTGCTGTAGGGAAATTTTGTACAAGCAACTCTTTATATGTTTCAAAATGTAAAACCAACAACAAAACTTGTTTCTTATATTCTATAGTTTAAGGACTTTCCTATCTTTTCCATTTATTCATTGATGTTTTTCTGCATGTTTTTGGGATTCAGCCCTCCAAGCACAGTCACAAAGACAACGAGTAAAGTAATTCTTGCATATAAGTTACTCCTATCCGTCAGTGTGGATAGGACCCTTGTTGTGGACAACACAACACCATTTGGAATCCTGGTTCCTGTGAAGCCAGTGGCAAAACGATCATTGATTGACTTCAGTTGGGCACACTATGTATACTTTTTCCCAGCACTTAATAGCGTGCTTATTGATCAGTGTTGCCCATTATTATATTGTTTTGTTGGGGATGGGGGGAGGCTGAAGACAACAGTTACATTACTTTAAAGGATGAAGTGGCAGCTAAACTTTTGCTACAGAACTTACAGCCAAATTTCACTGTAATACTTAAAAGGTTTGTCCAATTGTTTCAACTGTCAATGATTAAAACCATTGTTTACAGTTAACAGGGTTATATTTTAAACCCTTATTGTTAGAGTTTCTAGGTAAGGGTTAGATAATAAAATTACATAGAAAGCTGTAGTTGGGAAGCTGTTTTTTTTCTTTTTCATTCTTGTGGTACAATATTATAATTTGTGATGGATGTTTTGCTCCACATACCTTTTCCACACAGTAGGGAAGGGGGCATAGAAGTTGACTAAGTAAACAGACGAACAAAGCAGGAGGCCATATACTTCAGATTTACCAGCTCTAGTATTATCACACTCATTCTCATAAAATAGTATTTTTAAAAGGCTTTGGAGGACCCTGGGTCATTTCAGTCTATTTTGTAAGATTCCAACCTATTCAATGGTTCAACAAAATCTATGACAAAAGCTTGAAAATATTTAAGAACATTGAAGGCTAACAGTTCCCCTGCCCCTTGGCCACCCACTATACTTTTAAGCAACTGCCTTATTGTACACAATAAATACAGAACATTACAACACTTTGAAGGGATCTCGAGAGGTCATCAAGTTGATTCCTTTGCACTCATGGCAGCACCAAGCACCATTTAGTCCATTCCTGGCAGGTGTTGGTCTAGCCTGCTCTGAAAAAAATTTCCAATGATGGAGATTCCACAACCTCCCTAAGCAATTTACTCCAGTGTTTAACCACCCTGACAATTAGGAAGTGTTTCTTAATGTCCGACCTAAATCTCCCTTGCTGCAATTTAAGCTCATTGCTTCTTGTCCTATCCACAGAGGTTAAGAAGAATATTTTTTTCTCCTTTCTCCTTGTAACAACCTTTTTGGTACTTGAAAGATGTTATACCCCCTTTCAGTCTTCTCTTTTCCAGACTAAACAAACCAAATCCTTTTCAATCTTCCCTCCTAGGTCATGTTTTCTAGACCTTTAATTATTTTTGTTGATTAATATATTGGTATCTTTGTGGGCAAAATATCCTTGATGGGTGCAACCTCATGAAGAATGGAATATCTTGAACTGAAACATCTGGATGTTGCTGTCAGTTGTGCCCACTTTCCAAATTAACACTTTGGGGATTTCAGTTCTAGTGTAGATTAGTTTGCAAGTAGATTAGATTCAGTTCTAGTGTAGATTAGATTGCAAGCTGTTCAGGAAAGACTCTGTTTCATGCTCTGTGTTTGGACAACACCCAGCACAATGGTGCTCTAATCTGATAGAGGCCTCTGGGCCCGATTGTAATAATAACTGCTCATTCTGTGCAAGTCAGTGTGCATGTACATGTGATTGAATATCTGATTGATGTCGTGTGTTCCATGAGTACCTCTGTGAAGGACTCCGAGGGAGATACAAATCAGGGCGCATGTAATTCACTTCCCAAAATAACATCAAGTGTCATAAAACTGATGATAATAATAAAATGGTCAGGCCCTTGGAGGATAAGAGAGAGGTTTCTCTGGGAAGCTCTTTTCCCCCATAGGATGAAGATCTCATTGTTAGCCTTATGTGGCTGTTTGATAACACTCTTGGAAATAATGAGACTTTTGCATATAGAATCTCAAATAGCAATCTTGCTAATCCTGAGTGCTGGATTTAAGAGGAAACATTCTCTCATGGGTAACTTTAATCATATAAAATAAAATGAACCTACATGCTAGAGTTTGGCTGGAGATGCTGATTGTCTAAATTCTGTTACAGTGCTTTTGATGAGGTCACGCCCACACACAAATCTCCAATGGTGCCCAGTGGGGTTAAGATTCTCCAAACGGCAGGGGGGTCTCATGCACCAAAATATGTGGCCTATATGGGAGCTCTTGGTGCTGACCACTTCTCAAACTTAGGCCACTATTAGGCATCCAGTTTGCAAAGGTTTGGTCCTGTTACCTCAATAATGTAAAGAACAAAACAGCTCCCTTCACCACTCATCTAATGGAGATGGGGGGGGGGGGTGAGGAGACAACAAAAATAAATGCATCATGAGAGGGTGAAGAGACAGCTAGAATAGGAAGGAAAAAGGCAAAACGAAAAGTGAGAGTTTTAAGCTACCCCCTTCTTCAAAGTGCACAGCTGCTCTGCTCTTTCGACTCCAGTTTCTGTCCCTCCGGTCATTTTTAACTTACTCTCCAGCACAAAGAATGCCAACATTTCCATTTGAGCCTGTGGAGAGTTGAAAGAAGCTGCTGCATCACAAACTGCTGCTGCCTTTTGGAATGTGAAGTGGGCCAAACTAGTTCAAGGAATTTACAAAAAAAGAGGAAATGGGTTTGACATTTAGTAATTAGGTCACATTTTGGGATGATTACTGCTGTTTACCATGTTCAGCTGAATCCCAGCTCATCCCTTTTTCAATTCAGTTTTGAAAAACAGTTTTAACCAAAGAACTGCTGGCCTAGGAAGAAGATAAGATAAGTAAGCAGATAGGATAGAAAGCTGGCTAGACTGTCGGGCCCAACGGGTAGTGATCAACAGCTCGATATCAGGTTGGTGGTTGGTTTCTAGCAGAGTGCCCCAAGGATCGGTTCTAGGACTGGTTTTGTTCAACATCTTTATTAATGACCTGGATGAGGGGATGGATTGCACCCTCAGCAAGTTTGCAGATGTCACTAAGCTAGGGGGGGAGGTAGATACGCTGAAGGGCAGGGATAGGGTCCAGACTGACCTAGACAGATTAGAAGGTTGGGCCAAAAGAAATCTGATGAGGTTCAACAAGGACAAGTGTAGAGTCCCAAGCATTGTTACAGGCTGGGGACCGAATGGCTAAGTTGTAGTTCTGCAGAAAAGGACCTGGGGACTACAGTGGATAAGAAGCTGGATATGAGTCACCAATGTTCCCTTGTAGCCAAGAAGGCAAATGGCATACTAGATTGCATTAGGAGGAGCATTGCCAGCAGATTTAGAGAAGTGATTATTCCCCTTTATTCGGCTCTAGTGAGGCCACATCTGGAGTATTACATCCAGTTCTGGGCCCCCCACTATAGAAAGGATGTGGACGCATTGGAGATGGTCCAGCGGAGGGCGACCAAAATGATTAAGGGGCTGGAGCACATGACCTATGAGGAGAGGCTGAGGGATTTGGGTTTGTGTAGTCTGCAGAAGAGAAGAGTGAGGGGGATTTGATAGCAGCCTTCAACTTCCTGAAGGGAGGATCCAAAGAGGATGGAGAAAGGCTGTTCACAGTAGTGGCGGATGGCAGAACAAGGAGCAATGGGCTCAAGTTACAGTGGGGGAGGTCTAGGTTGGATATTCAGAAAAACTATTTCACTAAGAGGGTAGTGAAGTACTGAAATGAGTTACCTAGGGAGGTGGTGGAATCTCCATCCCTAGAGGTTTTTTAGTCTTGGCTTGACAAAGCCCTGGCTGGGTTGATTTAGTTGGGATTGGTCCTGCCTTGGGCAGGGGGCTGGACTTAATGACCTCCTGAGGTCTCTTCCAGTTCTATGATTCTATGATTCTAAAATAAGAGGTGCTAGAGAGCTAACAATGAGAATGAGGGCAAAAAAGAAAGATGGTGGGAGTGGGGGGGAAAAAGCTTTTTTTTTTTCCTTTTACCCCTCTTCAGAAATGTACCTTTCAGCAGTTTGACCCGTCCTTTTGATTGTTGTAGGTTTGTTTTTCTTTTTCATATCAATCATGAGTACTTAATTTTAAACTTGGCTCACAGGAACAGCAACATAAGGGTGGCTTCCTGTTAGCACACACTAGACTAATACACGCACACACATCCTTAATTCTCTGAAGGTCATTGTTTTGAACATTGCATTCTTTGGCCTTTGTGTTTATTCAGCCCAGGATTTGGTTGCTGTTTCACTAATAGGACTCACCTTTCAGAGTCCCCAGCTTGGGTAGCTTTGAATGCATTTTGCCATTTTTGCGATATCTTTGATTATTGCAAGTGTGTGCAGTTGTCAGAAAGAGGAAATTTAATTTAATGTTGGGGAATTTTCTTTACTCAAGCTCTAGCTTTATCATCTGTAAGATGATATTTTTATTCTATAAGGATCAGGTAAACAGTGAGTAAAAAAAGATATATTTACACTACATACCCTAGTGTGTCTGCTCCCTTTTTAGTCAGACTTTGGACAAGGAACAATTTAACAGCTCTGTAAATTAACCTAAAAAAATCCTTATCAATTGCATAAAGTTCCATTTAAAAAATAAACTTTAATTGGATATTTATTTAGCAGACTAAGGTTCTGCAGTGCAAAATCCCTCACCACCAAATTGTGATACACTGTGTTTAAAATTTGCAGTATTTTGGGGAGCAGACCTGGTGCAGCAGCTGAGTGTTGGAGGAGTAGGAAAAATGTCAGTAACTGACTTTTGCACAGCTGTTCACTTATAATGCAGTGGCAGTACTGGAGTATACTCTCCTTAGAGGTCTCATTAGTATAGATGGGTAATGATAATTTGTACTTTTACAATGGCCATCATCTGAGGTTTCTCAGGTACTACACTATTATTCCCATTCTATAGAAGAGGGAGCTGAAGTAAGCTGTCCAAGAAATTTTAGTTAAAGATAACAGGCATAAAAGCAGGTCTCCTGGTATGCAATCTTCTACAGGACTTGAATTAATAATAGAGTATATTTTATAGTGTGGTGCCTGTGAGAGAGACCCACTCACTGCAGGAACCACAGCCTCCTCTGTTTGACTCCGCCCTCTGGCCAAGTCACTGAGTGTTTCATCTTCTGGGGCAGGGGAGGGGTAGTGAAACAAAGTCTTTCCAGAACAGTTTCCAAGGCAGCCCACTGTCCTCTACCTGGTCTGTGCCATTTCCCCAGAAGCGGGCAGAGGAAAATGGGCCCATCTTCTGTTTCAGGTTGCTGTGCGGGGGCCCTCTAATGAGCAGCCAAGGTCTCCATTTTTCCTTTGAGCCTTCTCCTACCTATCTGGCTTCCCTTCTCTTTGGGTTTGCCTGCCTCTCAACTCTCTGCCCAGGGAATAACTGTGGACTATCCACTCTAGTTCTAACACCCCTCCCTTCTCCCAGGCAGTGACTACAGCCTATTTCCCTGCAGCCCCCTTCTATTGCCAGTTACTTGGCTCTATACAAGCCCCTCCTGTTCCTGTCCAGTTGAACCTCATATTTGGATAATCACTCCCTGCTCTCCGGATGCTCCTCCAGGTGTCTCCTGTAGACATTTGGACCTAATTTATCCTCTCAGGGCTAGTGTAGGGAGTACTCCCAATCAAAGTGCCTCTTTGCCATAGCATTACAGGATCATACAAAAGTTAGGTAACTATAACTGACCTGGGGACCTTGGTTTACACAAGAAGACAGAGGATCACCAAGAACAATTTTCTTAGCTTGTTCAACGCTTCTGCGGACAAACTCTTCATAAATAGGCTCTTCCACAAAAATCCTAGAGCTTGCTATGCAGCATTGACCCTGATGGTAGAACAGACCACTGTGTGCAAACGCCACCGCACTGTCCACTGCAATGAAATGAATAATTAATCAAGTCTCCTTTCTTTACATAACCTAGTTTTGAATGCTCAACATGAACTTGTGGAAAATCTGCCTTGCTTCCCTTTGTCATGCTACCTCATTTCTAAAACTTGCCACTCTAGGATCTTTTAAGGTACAAAGGTTCACTTGCTTACAGGTATCCAACACTACTATTCAAAAGGCATCTAAAGACAATATACTTAGGCAAGTGCACGTTTGACCACATGGTAGAGAATTTTAATCCCACATATTTCATGATGTTGGTCAACAGTGCCAAAAGGAATATTCAGTTGTGGAATGCTGAAAATTACCATTCAGGTATTCATATTCCAGAGTGGCAGCACTTTTGCCATTGGTCCAGAATCTCATGGATTCATGTCCCACAACAGATTTTAGTTTTCTACCCCAAACTGTTACTACCATACAATCCTAGGAAGTCCCATCCTTTCATGAATGGCAGACCAAGGTCTCTTCTTCCAATTTTTAAGTGAAAATTAAGTTAAATGCTCTGAGGCATGACTAGAAAAGGATCCCACACAGGCACTGGACAAATGTAAAATGTTGTACACATAGAAAAGAAATAAAACAAAAGTGATTTGGCTACATGGTTTAAGACCAAGAAGCAAAAGAGAAAGGTTGCTTATAACAGAATAAAAGATAAATAGAACTACTAACAATCCGCATCTGCAAATATGATATTAGGACTTTTCCCTCCAAGTTCCAATGTAACCCTCTTCAGATTACTCTTTCCAGCAGCTTCTTTGATCAGTTTGCCAACCTAAAGCACAAAAGAGAATTTCATCTAAGCGTTTTCATCTAAGCGTTTCCATTAAATGTGTTCTTCCACCCCCAGCTCTCACTTTCTCAAAACAGTAAAGGCTAAGTTAGTAACTGTGAAATATTGGAATCATTAAAAAAGATTTTTTGGGGGATCAGGTGGTGGGATAGCGTATTATGTTTCCCAGGAATCCCTCCATCCTTAGAGATAATGCCCCCAGCTCCTGCTAGTGCATCTGTGAAGGGTTAATCTGGGGCTCTCTCGCATGGGCACAGCACCTCTCATTTATCATGTGCCTGTCTTGGAGCAGCATTGAGCACTACAGGACCCCCCCTCAAACAAGGGCACTCTGAGGTAGAGGGCAGGAAGAACTGCTGCCAAAGTGGGCATCAGGGCTCTGATCTCCCACTTTCTCCCTTTCAAGCTGTCTTCCTCTGTGCCCTGCAGTTGGAAAGACTGTTGAAGCACCATATGTGTGAGGAGAGCTGTGGAAATTAAGCCTCTATTTACAGATCCCACCCTTCCCTGGCCCAAACTCTCCTTCTTCCACAGGATCAGATAAGGAGGCCCGGAGGGGCCTAGAGAATATGGGCAGGCAGACCCACTCCATAGCACCGTTCTGTTTCCCCTCTACTGCTAACATTATTAAGGGGTCTTCCTTGTGGTCTGGACTGGAGGAGGTAGGGTGGCAATGCCTTGCTGGCTTTCCTTGCGACTGGATAATTTGGGGAATTGCTAGGGCCTAGCTTCTACTTGTCTTCCTGCTTCCAGGGACACCTGCTCTCACCTTCTTGCTGCTAAGTTACTTTGTTGGGAGTGGGTTGTCACTGCTTCCTCTCATGACTACAGGGTTTGAACATTCCCTCCCATCCCCTGCAGCCGCCAGCTGTAAGAAGCTGCACACCAGCAGCTACTGGAAAGAACTATGTTCCTAACCCCTTACTGATCTTCATTAGCAAGCTCTGTGTGGGCTTGATAAAGACAGTGGCAGTAGCCCTCACATCATGACCCCACTCCCCTGGTAGGAGCACTGGGCAGGTGGAATGGGGCACCCTCCTTGCCCTGACTCCATTTCCTTGGCAGGAGAACTGGGGTGTGGCTTCGGGAGGGGACTGTAGGTGGAAAGGTTGGAGAGGGGTCCCCACTTGCTCTGGCCTAGGTCTCCGGGCCCTATAAGCCCCTAGCCCATCTCTGTATGGAGGAGGAGGTGGGTTATTTCTACTTTAGCTTAAAAGCTCCTGGGAGGAAAGCAGCTGTGTCAGAGAGAGGATATGGACTCTTGTCATATGGCAGGTGTGTTAACTGTTGGATGCTACACTTATGATCGATAAGTATATTTTGTCTCTTATCCACACTCCTGTGTGGCAGTGGTTTATAACAATGGTACTCTTGAATCTCCCGTGGAAAATCCATAGAGTATAATTAAATAATGTCTTTATTGGGCAAGTATTAGCTCAGATCTATGCTTTTTACTAAGTGAGAATTGGAAAACCTATTTGCAATCAATCCCTCTCTAAATGATTGAGTGGAAACATTATCAAATACACTTTTCTTCTCAAAGAAAATGTACTTTGATATATGCGTTAACAACATCATCATTCATTTGCATCATAGTAAAGGTGTGTGGCATTAGTGATCCTTGAAACAGAGGCCCAATCCTCTAAAGCAGTGTTTCCCAAATAGTGCTCCGTGAAGTGAAAGTAAGGGTTCCACGAGAACCCAATCACTCCCCAGCCTGTCTTGACAGTTTTTCCACCTTTTGTTTTTTTTCGGTCGACCAGTTTCCCCTGACGGTTTTTTTTTAAAAGGGTTCCATGGCCAAATAAAATTGGAAAAAACTGCTCTAAAGACTTACATATAATCTTTCCACATGTGAGAGTCCAGCTTACTGCAAAAAGATCACTTGCATACATATGCTTAAATCTTTGCAGGGTTTGAGCCTAGACTTCAGGTGGTTTTCCCTACCAAACTGTCATTTTTGTAATTAAATTGCACAAAACTCCATCTATTGCATTTTCAAATTTATAAGACAACTTTCACTTCTTTTTTAAAAAGAAGCCCGAAAATAGTACTGCTAAGTTAGAACCAATTGTATCTCATTGGATTCCTTTGTTTGAAGAGGCCTTCCTACAATACCAACATTGTTTAGATATGTTTGAAGTTTTCAATAACTAACAAATCATTAAACAGACTTTGTTTAACAAAATAGCAGCCAAAAGATAAAAAATAATTACATAATGCTAGCTAGATACTAAATCATTGCTGAGAATCAGAGGAGCAGAGTGTTCTAGTTCATAGTTACTTGCATTCACAATAATACCTGTGTAGAGCCTGTGAAAGACACTTTATCTATGTCCATGTGGTGAGAAATTGCTGCTCCAGCAGTGGATCCAAAGCCTGGCACAATATTCACTACTCCAGGTGGAAATCCAGCCTAAATTGTAAAAAAACCCCACCAGAATTAGGAGTAAATGATGAACAGGCGCGTATTCCTGTTACTCTCATTAAATTGTTTCTGTTCTACAGCTCCCCAATAATTTTACCCCAACATGCAAAAAAGTCATCCCTAACCCCACTTAAATATTTTTCTAATGACAGTTTTTGTCTTGCTTTTCTTGCAGACTAGGTATCTTGCTCCAATCTCTTGCAGATATTCTTTTGGAAATGCAGACTCTAATTTTCTGTACTATTTCCAGTGTTTTTGCTTAAAGGTAAAACAACATTAATTCAATATGCCCCTGTCTAAATCAGAAAATGTTTAATGACATGAAAGCTGTTTAATATATTTTTCAGATTCATTAGGGTGATTCCATTCTTTTGACTGCTGGTTTAAAGTGATATTCTGCTTTTTAAAGTGAAAATGGCACATGGAATGGCTGGCATCTTTCCTTTGGCACAACTTGAGCTTCAGGATTTTGGTGGTGAAAGGAGTTCCTGAAGGGAGTACTAGCAAGGAACTTTTCAGCATGAAGTGGGTGGATCTGGCTAGTGAGGAGGCATGTCCTATGTACCTAGGAAATGTGCCATTCAGTCTCCTTTCAAAAGCTTCCGTTTATCTGTCCTCCTCCCTGGTATACAAATCTTAGCATGAATCAAACCCGTTATCGCATTCTAATAGAAATTTGCTCCGTGTACAAATAGAATATGTTATTCCCCCAACTGTCACCCCAGCAGACTCCCCCACTGTGGTGGGAGAATCAAACTGGGTACCCTTCCCACTCATGAATCATCACCACCAACCTAGTCCCAACTGTGGTGCAAAGTAGGTGAATGAAGATGGACCTCAATTGCATAGAATGGGCCTGCAGGGCTGGCAGAAGATTGTTTTATTTTACATGAAACAAATATGCCATGGAATTACTGAGGCCAATAAACACACATCTCCCATGAATATCATTGTGACAGAGTCCCTTTTTAGAATAGAACAGTGACTTTGAAATAAGAAGTTCAAGTTTCCTTTTGAGGCACATAATAGTGATATATAACTCCCAGAGAAGCATGTTGCATCAACAATACCATACAGCTGAGACACATACACATATTGTGTACATTAAAGCCCTAAATCGAATTAGCTGGTATTCCTCCTGTAATGAGGTTTACCAGCTAATTCGATTTAGGGCTTTAATTCGGAATCCCATTTCACTGCCACGTGTAGACGTGGGCAGTTACTTCGGGCTAGTCAATTTCTAAAATGGCGACCGGCTGGGAACATGCTAATGAAGCGCAGGATATTTAAATCCCGTGCTTCATTTGCAATTTCGGTCGCCCTCATTAGCCTCCCTAGATCGAACTAGGGGGCTAGTGTAGACATACACTAACTTAGTTTCTCTTTAATATTGCTATTCAATGGAGCCATCATCTTTATTTTTGCTATTAAAAATGAACAGGTGGGATACTTGGAGCAGCAAAAGAAATTCCCTCAAATTGCATTTTCTAATAAATATTTACTGTGTAACTCACTAACAAGCCCCCTTGGCCCTTTTGTGACTTTTGTTCACTTAATCATCTTCTTACATTTGACCTAAATGTTCTGGGCTGTATTTGTGATGAATCATTGTTACAAGGCAGAACACTAAAATGTGCTGAGTCAGTACTGTTAGCACTTGGGAAGGTTACTGACCTGGTGATTATTGACATTGGCGGCAGTAATTACATCTAGATGAACATAAGAACATAAGAACGGCCGTAGCGGGTCAGACCAAAGGTCCATCTAGCCCAGTATCCTGTCTGCCGACAGTGGCCAGCACCAGGTGCCCCAGAGGGGGTGGACCGAAGACAATGATCAAGCGATTTGTCTCCTGCCATCCCTCCAGCCTCTGACAAACAGAGGCCAAGGACACCATTTTATCCCTGGCTAATAGCCTTTTATGGACCTAACCTCCATGAAATTATCTAGCTTCTCTTTAAACTCTGTTATATTCCTAGCCTTCACAGCCTCCTCCGGCAAGGAGTTCCACAGGCTGACTACACGCTGTGTGAAGAAGAACTTTCTTTTATTAGTTTTAAACCTGCTACCCATTAATTTCATTTGGTGTCCTCTAGTTCTTCTATTTAGGAACTAATAAATAACTTTTCTTTATCGGCCCTCTCCACACCACTCATGATTTTATACACCTCTATCATATCCCCCCTCAGTCTCCTCTTTTCTAAACTGAAAAGTCCCAGTCGCTTTAACCTCTCCTCATATGGGACCCGTTCCAAACCCCGAATCATTTTAGTTGCCCTTTTCTGAACCCTTTCCAAGGCCAAAATATCTTTTTGAGGTGAGAGACCACATCTGTACACAGTATTCAAGATGTGGGCGTACCATAGTTTTATACAGGGGCAGTAAGATATTCTGGGTCTTATTTTCTATCCCTTTCTTAATAATACCTAGCATCCTATTTGCCTTTTTGACCGCCGCTGCACACTGTGTGGAAGTTTTCAGAGAACTATCCACGATAACTCCAAGATCTCTTTCCTGATTTGTCATAGCCAAATTAGCCCCCATCATACTGTACGTATAGTTGGGGTTATTTTTCCCAATGTGCATGACTTTACACTTATCCACATTAAATTTCATTTGCCATTTTGTTGCCCAATCACTCAGTTTGGTGAGATCTTCTTGGAGTCCTTTACAGTCTGCTTCTGTCTTGACTATCCTAAACAGTTTGGTATCATCCGCAAACTTTACCACCTCACTGCTTACCCCTTTCTCCAGATCATTTATGAATAAGTTGAACAGGATTGGTCCCAGGACTGACCCTTGGGGGACACCACTAGTTACCCCTCTCCATTCTGAAAATTTACCATTTATTCCTACCCTTTGTTTCCTGTCTTTTAACCAGTTCTCAATCCAAGAAAGGACCTTCCCTCTTATCCCATGGCCATGTAATTTACACAAGAGCCTTTGGTGAGGGACCTTGTCAAAGGTTTTCTGGAAATCCAAGTATACTATATCTACTGGATCCCCCTTGTCCGCATGTTTGTTAACCCCTTCAAAGAACTCTAATAGATTAGTAAGACAGGATTTCCCTTTACAGAAACCATGTTGACTTTTGTCCAACAAATTATGTTCTTCTACATGCTTCACAATTTTATTCTTTACTATTGTTTCGACTAATTTGCCAGGTACTGAAGTTAGACTTACCGGTCTGTAATTGCCGGATCGCCTCTAGAGCCCTTTTTAAAATATTGGTGTCACGTTGGCTACCTTCCAGTCATTAGGTACGGAAGCTGATTTAAGGGATAGGTTACAAACCACAGATAATAGTTCAGCAATTTCCCATTTGAGTTCTTTTAGAACCCTTGGATGAATGCCATCCGGTCCCGGAGATTTGTTAACATTAAGTTTTCCTATTTGTTCCAAAACCTCCTCTAATGACACTTCAATCCGGGACAGTTCTTCAGATTCATTACCCACAAAGGACGGTGCAGATTTGGGAATTTCCCCAACGTCCTCAGCCGTGAAGACTGAAGCAAAGAAATCATTTAGTTTCTCCAATGGCTTTATCGTCCTTGATTGCGCCTTTTATAGTTCGATCGTCTAGGGGACCCACAGGTTTTTAGCAGGCTTCCTGCTTCTAATGTACTTAAAAAACATTTTGTTATTTCTTTTTGAGTTTTTGGCTAGCTGTTCCTCAAAATCTTCTTTTGCTTTTCTTATTACATTTTTACACTTGATTTGACAGTGTTTATGTTCCTTTCTATTTATCTCACTAGGATTGGACTTCCACTTCTTAAAAGATGCCTTTTGTCCCTCACTGCTTCTTTTACATGGTGGTTAAGCCACGTGACTCTTTTTAGGTCTCTTGCTATGTTTTTAATTTGGGGTATACATTTAAGTTGGGCCTCTATTATGGTGTCTTTAAAAGTTTCCATGCAGCTTGCAGGGATTTGGCTCTAGTCACTGTGCCTTTTAATTTCTGTTTAACTAACCTCCTCATTTTTGTGTAATTCCCCTTTTTGAAATTAAATGCCAGGGTGCTGGTCTGCTGAGGTGTTTTCCCACCACAGGAATGTTGAATGTTATTATATTATGGTCACTATTCCCAAGCGGTCCTGTAACGGTTATTTCCTGGACCTGATCCTGCGCTCCACTCAGGACTAAATCGAGAATTGCCTCTCCCCTTGTGGGTTCCTGCACCAGCTGCTCCAAGAAGCAGTCATTTAAGCCATTGAGAAATTTTATCTCCACTTCTCTTCCTGAGGTGACATGTATCCAGTCAATATGGGGGTAATTAAAATCCCCCATTATTATAGAGTTCTTTGTTTTGGTAGCCTCTCTAATCTCCCTCAGCATTTCAATGTCAGTATCCCTGTCCTGGTCAGGTGGTCGGTAATATATCCCTACTGCTAATTTCTTATTTTTGGAGCATGGAATTACTATCCATAGCGATTCTATTGAACATGTTGATTCATTTAATATTTTTATTTCATTTGATTCTACATTATCTTTCACATACAGTGCCACTCTGCCACCCACCCGGCCTGCTCTATCCTTTCGATATATTTTATATCCCGGTATGATTGTGTCCCACAGATTTTCCTCATTCCACCAGGTTTCAGTGATGCCTATTATGTCAATCTCCTCATTTAATACTAGGTACTCTAGTTCACCCATCTTATTAGTCAGACTCCTAGCATTTGTGTAGAAGCACTTTAAAAATTTGCCACTGCTTATTTGTCTGCCCTTCCTGATGCATTGGATTCCTTTGTATGCGGTTGTTTGTCTGCTCTGGCCCATGGTTTGCCCCCTCCCTCCTCTCTTTCTGACTACAGCTTAGAGAATCTCTATCAATGGATTCTCCTCTAAGAGAAGTCTCCCTCCGATTTACGTGCATCTCCACACCAATCGGCTTTCCCCATCTCTCAGTTTAAAAACTGCTCTCGGCCTTTTTAATGTTTAGTGCCAGCAGTCTGGTTCCACCCTGGTTTAGGTGGAGCCCATCCTTCCTGTATAGGCTCCCCTCTCCCAAAAGTGTCCCCAGTTCCTAATAAATCCAAACCCCTCTTCCCTACACCATCGTCTCATCCACGCATTGAGACTCTGAATCTCTGCCTGCCTACCTGGCCCTGCGTGGAACTGGAAGCATTTCCAAGAATGCCACCATAGAGGTCCTGGATTTCAGTCTCTTTCCTAGCAGCCTAAATTTGGCCTCCAGGACATCTCTCCTACCCTTCCCTACGTCATTGGTACCTACATGTACCACGACCACCGGCTCCTCCCCAGCACGACACATAAGTCTATCTAGATGCCTCGAGAGATCCGCAACCTTCACACCAGGCAGGCAAGTGACCATACGGTTCTCCCGGTCATCACAAACCCAACTATCTATGTTTCTAACGATCGAATCACCCACTACTAACACCTGCCTCTTCCGAATGAAGATTTTAGATTATTCTATTTACCCTAAAGAGGCAATTTAACCATTTCACCACTCTTCTCTGGTGTCCCTTCTATATGTTGTGACATGAAGGAAGCAATGGAATGTTACTTGGAAAGCAATGGAATGTTGACTACTGTACTTGAGACATTCAGAAGCAGAGGAGGTGTATGATACTTGGATGTATTGTGCAGGAAGTTTGGCAGCAGCGAAGTTGTTTAATTTTACCTTCATTAATAATAAACCCAGGTAAACAAAATATGTGTTCAGTAAAATCACCTGCATCAACAGATCTGTTACTTAGATAGCAACGATGGTTAACTAACCACCACTCATCTTCAAAAGCTACTTGTTTGCTTTGAACATTATAACACTCAGTCATTTGCCAAGAAATTTAGATTTCTAGATTGCTAAAGTGGTGTTTTTCCCCCCAGTAAGCTAGATTGAAAAATGTCCAAGATTTTTACCCTTCGTTTGCTTCAGTTGTTTGCAGTAAATTCCATAGTACATGGCTAGACATGCTATTTGCTATTTTAGCATAGTGCAAACTAGTTTTTATACCTATACTGGCCTCTTAGAAAAGTGTAGCAGCCTGCTATGGCAAACTTACCTCTTTAATTAAAGATCCCATGTAAATAGCAGTCAGTGGAGTTTCTTCTGCAGGTTTGATGACTACTGTGTTTCCACAACAAAGGGCAGGAGCGATCTTCCAGACAAACATAACCAAAGGGAAGTTCCACTAAAAGACAGATGAGAAGGTGTATCCTATTTCTAATACATCATTGTATTGCATTTGTATTCACAGTAGCATGAATTGTCTCATGGGCTGTGTAAAACCCTTTGTTTTGGGTTTATGTGATTTCAGCACACTCAGACTGGCAGTTAGAGTTCAGATGAGGCTGCAAACACCTCATGCAGCCCAAGAAATGCCTGATAAAAGTTGCCAGGTTAGTGATGAAACCGATGAGTCTTGCCATCGCCTTTTCTCTTTAAGGCCATTCCTCACCTGAACTGGCCTCCTGACCGGGATAGGGTTGTAAATTGCAACCTCTCACCTCTAGATGACCTTAGGGGTGGTAGATTGATTCTCTCACTCTCAGTGCTTTTCAAGGAGCAGCTGGTTGGCTTGCTCCCCTTGCTGTGCATCTCTGGAGAGTCAACTGGTAGGTTTGTTGCTTCACAATGACCAGGAAATATGTTCAGGATCACTAACAGCCTGACCCTCCACCCCACAACCTGCGGTAGCAGGACTGTGAAATGTTCATTCTTTCCTCCTGCTGCTGGTGTTTAAAAAGGTTTACCTTCTAGGGCTGGTATGTACCACTGCCGTAGATAATGAATATCATGGAGCACATAAAGGCTGTGTCTACATTGGCACCCTTTTCCAGAAAAGGGATGCTAATGAGACAAGTCAGAATTGCAAATGCCACGGGGATTTAAATTTTCCCCGCGGCATTTGCATGAATTTATAACTGCCGCTTTTTCCGGCTCGGGGCTTTGTGGAAAAAGCGCCAGTCTAAACAGCGGCTCTTGTGGAAAATAAAGCCTTTTCGGAAGATCCCTTATTCCTGATTTTAAGAGGAATAAGGATCTTCCAAAAGGCTTTATTTTCCCAAGAGCGTCTAGACTGGCGCTTTCGTCAAAGCCCCGAGCCGAAAAAATGGCAGCCATGTTCATGCAAATGCCGCGGGAAAATTTAAATCCCGCGCATTTGCAATTCCGACTTGTCTCATTAGCATCCCTTTTCCGGAAAAGGGTGCCAATGTAGACACAGCCATTGTGTCTTTAAATCATCCACACAATACTGGAGAAACGTCTCCTGGTTAGGCTGCTGCAGCCTATATAGCTTGAGCAAGTGGGCCAGATGTCTGCTCCTATGGAAATACTTCCTGCAGGCAGAAGGCATTGGGTCTCCATACCTTCCCCTGTCTCTGGCTGCAAGCACAATATGCTCTGGTTATCTCTGAAAATCTGTGAGGGGTGAAGATACTTGGAGATCTACAACTTATTATAAGAGATGATGAAGATTGTCTTGTTTACTCCTTACCTGCCTGTATCCATCTGTTATTTTTGGCGTCATTGTCATGGGTCATCAGGGATGGCCAGCATCCTGGGTACTATGGCGTTAACTGTACCTAAGCCAGGTAGCAGTCAGCCAATAGAAATGCAGATAGGGATTTCAAACTGGGACAAAGGAACTTTTGGTTTTTCCCTCCTTTGTCCCTGGGCAGTTTCTCTCCAGATACTGAGAAAAGACTCTTCACTATCCGTAAGTAGGGTAAAGTTTAGATAAATCCGTTTATTGTTTTATGGTTTGGAAATGGGAATCTGATGTCTGTGCATTTAAAAATGGGTTTTCCTCTCCTTTGTAACTAAGCTTTTGGCCCATGGGGGTCCCGCCATAAGTGTATTAATTGGTGACTTTTCCATCTAGTCATTATGCTTGTAACAGGAGTATTGTAGTGATAATAAAAGGTCTTTCTTTTTTTTTTATTAACCTGGTATTGGTTAATTTTTGTGTGTCCTGGTTCTACTTTAGGGATGAGATTTCCCAAGTGATCTCTTCCCTGGTTTTCTTACCATTACTTGGGTGGTGGCAGTGGACTTTTACCTCCAAAATCTAGGTTTTTTAAGATTTTTGGGGGAAGTTTTATACCAAAGCCTGGAAAGATAAGGTTTTGGGGTACTTTTGTGGGGCCCCACTTCTGCATTCATCGTGCCAGAGTGGGGAAAAAGCCTTGACAGTCATACTTAAGATTGTAAATTCTTTGAGGGCAGGGACTATCTTTTTGTTCTATGTTTGCACAGCACTTAGCACTTTGGGTCCTCATCCATGACTAAATCTCCTAAGCACTATAGTAAGGAAATAATTTGCTTTACATTCTTAAACTGTACATATTTTGTGAGAGGTTGACCCTTCAATGTGCCAAACAACTTCTGATTTTAGCATCGCTCCGCATGGGATCAGGTCTAGAAATGGTCTGGCCTGAGAAGGAAGGTTCTGATGGTTAAAGATCCATACTTTCATTCACACAGAGAGAATTTTGAAAGCAAGTCCTTTTAAAATACAAACATTTGGGGTTTTTTTATGGAAAGGCCTCAACTTACAGGAATAATTTGGCCACACACACCAATGGGCTCCAGTCTTGTAAATGTGAAATAGTTTCCATCTAAACAAGAGGAAAAAATAGTACACTCAGACAAAAACTTTTGTGAGAAATGGCTAGAGCATAAAGAAGACAAAAATTAGTTACCAAAAGTAGCTACACAACTTTTGTACTTATGCTTTTTTCAGAATCTTAAGTATCCAACCAAAATGTACATCTGGATTCTATCTGGATCTTCCCTACATGTCTCAGTGTTTGATGCTGCCCAGTCTTGCTGATTTTTTCCCAGCTTTGCTTCTGTCTGTATGGTGGGAAGACTTCTAGATGGGGTGTGGAAAGCACACTCATGGAGCATTTTTAATTCCTTCTTTTCCTCTCCCCCCCCCCTTTTTTGGAAGTCCTTTTTTAAAAGCTACTCACAGTCCTAGGCACACATTAGACATTTTTTTTAATATTAGATTTTAGCTGACATGAAATCCATTTAGTATAAAATCCTCTAGGTTTCAATAAATATGTGCTCCAATAAGCCTAACTTAGAGGTCTTTGTGATGCAAAAATCTCTGAAGTTATTATTATAGTTTCCCCTAATTCCTCCTTCATTAAAAATCTATCTTTTTTGTAGAGAAGACAGGGTAGTCAGATTCCTTAGAGCTGATCAATGGAAGGGGCAGCAGAATGGGCTTTGAGCTAAATCAGGTGAATTTCTTCCCTTCACTTCTTCTAGTCAGACTTTTCCTCTTCCAATGAATTCAAAGAATAGTAAGGCACTTCACTTTCTTCTGGTCTTGGTCTTAGCCTTTCTTGAACCATAGTCCTTTCTTAAGATCTGGTTTCCAATGCTACTACACAGTTATGCGTAACCTCATATATTAATATGGCCCCTTTAAAAAACTCTTCATATTTACTTTGAAATGTAGAAACTTATATATCTATAGTAATCTACAGTAATTAATTAATATTGTTTAGTTGAAAAAATAACACAAAAGTAAATATGTAAGTTATGTTAACTGTGCCATATGTGTAAAAGGAGGCATGTGATATGCCTTAATCAACCCATATTAATGTTTATCTGAAATATTTCTCAAGGCAAGATATTTCTCTGTGTTATAGATGCTAGTGGAGGAAGTCATTCAAAGCCACATCATTCTTCTATCAGTTCTACCTAGAAAATACTTTCTCAGAACTACTCACCCATTGGAATGGTACGACCTTGAACTTTATCTGCCCAGCCTGCACAATAGCGTAAACTTCTAAGGCAACCTCCTAAATCCATGTTGTAGGCAGTGGAAAAAAGTTTTCCACCATCAATGGATTCCATTGTCTAGAAGAAAACGTGAACCATGCATTAATAATGACAGTTACTTTTTATATCTATCATTTGTAATATTGCTATTGGCTGTCCAAATTGTAGATTTGCAGCTCTGGTGTAGTCACTTTCTAGAAGGCAAATCAATTTCTGAACAAACTGGATATCTGCAAATGAGACTTTTTTCATAAAGCTTTACTTTCAGTGATTTATGTAGATAATTAGATAATGGTACATTTAAATGGTTGTGGGGGGAAAACAGAATTCTGTTAGCTGAGTGAAGCTGCTCTAGTTTAGCATTCTATTGCTATGTATAAAAAGAGCTACATCCTGAAGCTTCTGGCTCAGCGGATATAAATAGATTCATAAATTCCGACTAGTAGGCTTTCTCAATCTGCATTAGCTTATTCATAGCCGATGAACCCGCTCAAAGATCACCAAGGAATGCAGAGGGTCCCAGTACTGGCAACGCTGCTCAAATGGCATTGCACTGGGATATTGTGGGTCTTAAGTATTATGGGAGACCTTCTATGGTCCCTCAATGAAAGAGTGAATAATCTGCGTATAATGTGAGCAAGGTTCCATTGTGGAGGGCTCCCATGGTAGAATGGTAGCCAAACCAAGCCAAAGTCTCCCATTTATGAAAGACCTGCACACATCTGAAGCCTTTGATGGAGGGCATTTCAGTAAGTAAAAATAAATACCTCCTAAACAATGCTGCTGAACCCTGCTACTTCCTGGCCACAGGAGGCAGAACTCTCCGTTGAGCCGCCTGCCCCTCTGCATTCCTCTGCCTCCACACATGGGGCTCTCAGCTGAGTTGCGTGCTCCTTCTCCATGGCCTGACCTCCATATACCTGGGCTCTGTGGTCCAGGAACATCCCTGGTCCTACCAGACCAGGGAGTCCCAGTTAAGGGAGATACAACCCTGTACCACAGAACATTCTGATTAAAAACTATACTGTAAAATTAAAAAGGCACATATTAAAGGGATTAAAAGCTGGATAACTGATAGGTCTCAGTATATAATCGTGTACAAGGAATGTAGGCCATACCTACAGAATGGGAGACTCTATCTGGGGAATCAGTGACTCTAAAAAAAAATTGAAGGTCATGGTGCATAATTAACTGGACAATTCAATCTTGTGGCCAAAGGGCATATGTGATCCAGGGACGCATAAAGAGGAGACTCTGTAGGAGAAGTGTGGTTATTTTGCTTCTCTATTTGGTACTGGTGCAACTGCTACTGCAATACTGTGTCCAGCTCTGGTGTCCACTATTCAAGAAGCACGTTGGAAAACTGGCGAGGGTTCAAAGAAGAAATGATTAGGAATCATGCCTTACAGAGATAGACTCAGGGAACTCAATTTATTTAGCTTAACAAAGAAAAGGGATGTTAAAGGGTGAGTCAATCACTGTTTTTATAAGTACCTATATGGGAAACAAGTATTTGGAAATGGGCTCCTCAGTCTATCAGAGAAAGGTATAACACAATCCAATAGCTGGAACTTAACGCAAGACAAATTCAAACAGGAAATGACACGTCCATTTTTAACAGTGTGGGTAATTAGCCGTTAGAACTATTTATTAAGGATATGGTGACTTCTCCATCATTGATAACCTTTAAATCAAGTTAAGATTTTTAAAAGATAGTCTCTAGGAATTATTTTGGGGGAAGTTCTGTGACTTTGATTATATAGGGGGTCATCCCAGTGGTTCCTTCTGGCCCAGGACTCTATGAATTTATGAACACTTCCTATCTAAAAGGAAAAAGGGATCTAGTATGTTGAAGGTGTAGGAAAGAAAAACTAAGAAAAACAAAGATGTAAAAGAGAGTTTGGTAGGGCAGGAAAGGAGTAATTAGATATTATCAGACTGGCAAGTAAAAGCAAAACTAACAAGAACAAAACAACTTCAGCTGTCTTGTGGAAGTAGCTTATTTCCCCTTTCTCTTACACCTTTATAGGCAGTACTGGATGGCAAAGATACAAATAGCAGTATATGTCATTCTTTAGTGAAAAATTGGTTTGTAAAGTCCATATAAAAATATGACTCTTTTAAAATGTGGTAACCTGCTCATGTAAACAGTGGAAAGCTCAAATAGCAGCTTCCCTAGTGTTTTTCAAGCAGTGTGACAGCTAGTTCTTCTGTTCAGTCTGACAGGCCTAGTTTAGAGTAGGTATTTTGTTAAAGAAAAGTACATGTTCACATCTGATTTTTTTTAAATAAACTACCCAAAACTTTAGCAGTTGTCAACTCTCAAGTATGAGCAAATGACCACTGCCCCAATACATCTTCATTTTTGGTTTTAAAAAGCTTTCCGAATGCAGGCAAGTATCGACTAAGGGCAAAAGGATATTACTTTGCAGATATTTATATATTTTTGTATGCTAAGTATGCTGGTTCCATTACATTAAATTGTTGGTGCTGTCCACAGCTGCTGGCAATCTAGTTTGAATGCTGTGATTGAAATACTCTGGGCAATGTGATTAAATTATTGTCTTGTATGTTAGCTACATTGGATGCTATGGTTAAATATCTGGCATCTTTGGCAGTAAAACATGGTCCCAGCTCAGGATTTTCTGAGTAATTACAATACATGGTGGTTATTGTTTATGTGGCTGACCCTATCACTAACACTACTTGCAATAGTAAAGTGAACATCTTAATGACAACAACACATGTGGGCTATAGAGAAAAATATAGGTAAATATTTTGGACTGTGTGCAGTTATTTGCAGCACTGATTTAAAGTTTCAAATGCATTTCATGCAATTTGTCAGTCATCTGATTATTTAAAACGTTCCAGTAAGTAGCATTCTACTAAATATTCAGGTAGGTTGTCTTCTGTTTGCTTACCTTCTCACTGGCAACAGCAAATATGTTGCTGCCTTTGTTCTTTGATTACAATATCCAACATTTTTCAGATATAAGGGAATGAGGTGGAGCAGGGGCAGATGAAAATGCTACATTAATGAAATCCAAAATTCCTTCCCTCTTTAAGTTGTGCCCATTGTAATTCTTGAAGAGGGAGCTTTGCCTTTTGGCCTTGATTTAGCAATTTTCAGCACTTACTTAAATACCATTGAAGTTACATTAATGATGATGGGATCTAAGTATGACTTTAAGCTGAGCAAGTGCTTATGTGCTTTGCTGAATGAGGGTACAAATGTACTGGGCATTTGAACCTGACAATTAGCAATACAAAATGATCAAGTCATAGACATGGATAAAAACAAACACTGACCCGGCCTGATTTTTGAGAAGGCCTGAGCACCAACTTCTCCATCAATGCTGAGTCACTTGAAAATCAGGCTATAAATATAAGACCACTATTTCCCTTCTTTCTGTAAACATGTTATACTTACAGCTAAGAGTAGACGATCTCTTTCAATTAAGTCAGCTAGTTTATATAAGAGCCTTCCTCGTTCTGAAGCATCCATTGTACGCCATGGCGAACCAAGCTGAAAAGCTTTCCTTGCTGCTTTAACAGCTTTGTCTATGTCCTCCTGTGTGTGAACATGGAGAATTATTTGATTGATATTTGATTCTGTCATCTAATCCTGTTTTTTTTCCTTTGTAAGCATGCTACGCATTTTGCAGTAAATATACAACATGTCAACCATCTTGCAAACAGCTTACAGTCTAATTAGAAGAGAACTGTCATTTTATATCTCTTTTTTTCAAACATGCTCGCTATCTCTTCAAAAGTTCCCCCATTATATAAAGTGATATAAGAAATACATGAAGTCTTAAAAGCCCATAAATAAAAGTATATTAAGGAACTCCACTTTTAAGTTTAGGTTTTCAAAAACTTAGCCCCCATTTTAGCACCCATGGTTATTTACTGGGGTAACAATCTATTTCAGTCTCCAGGTAACTGCCTGTACCCACAAAATGAGGCACCTAAATGTGTAATGTAGCCAAACTTCTGGACATAAAACCCTCCAAGGCTTGGTTAAAGCCAGGTTCAAAATATGTCATTTAAAATATTTGATCTAATGAACACAGATATATTCTTTGGAAAACAAATAATAGTTTTGTAATAGTAAGTGCAGGACCTAAGCACCCTAACTCATGGAAGTAGCTGAATAATTAACCAGGTTTTAATTGGAAACCCTAAACACTCTACAATCTTGGCACAGTGTCTACATTAAACATGTTAACTTGTCAGCCTATAGCAACTTTTATAGTACTGTTTATTATTAATCTTTTGGCTTTCACAACAATAGAGAAAAATATATTTCACTGCATGAAATTATAACCACATGGCAGGTGTTCTAGGATGCAAAACAAGCAATTAAACACCCAGATAGACATGATTTTCAGTATCCGGGAATTTGTTGTATTTTGTACATCCTGCTGCTCCTTTTCCACGTAAAATACAAATGGAGGTTCAGTTCAGCCCTTTGGGTTTTTTTAGGTATATTTCTAGAAAAAGTAGAAATCTGTCTGTAGGAAATTTTTGCATGAATAATTTTAACAGCTCCTTCTGTAAATTTGTCCTACACTGTAATTTGCTTAATTCTCCTCTCACAATGGTGTAAATCAAGAATATCTCTACTGAAGTCAACATGAGGGTAAAATTGTTGTAAAAGGAGAACCAGGACAAAAAAAAGTAATCTTTATTGATTGCTGATATTGAATTGTTCTTGAATAACTTAGTGAAGGACAAAATCATGCCATGGAAAGTCCAGAAAGCAACAGAACTACTACAGACCTGCTATGTAGGCAAGATCTTCATGTAGTGGGTACTTACCATCACAGCACAGACAGCTCCCCAGGGGCTCTCTGTGCCCAAGTCAGAATGAGGTTTGGGGGCAGAATATAGGAAAGGAGTGTGTGGAGCTTGTGGATTAATAACCATGTAGCTCTGCTGAACAATCCCACCTATATGAGACAGGCACAATAGCTATGGGGAATACTGAAGCTACAATAAAGCTCAGAGGTAGTTCTGTTAGTATTTGGTTGCCTGATGGAGATGATTCCTTCCCCAGGAAACCAGTGGAACCACCACATGCATAGCCCATGTATTTGGACATTGTGCAGGGAAAAGGATTTAATCCACTGTAATTTTATACTTTACTCATCACAGTTTAAAAAAACTATATACACTGTATGATGGAGTGTATTCGACTACTGATCTAGACCTAACATTTTCCTGCAAGTGTGTAAAAGACAACTGTACACAGTATCTCTACAGTATTATGCCCCACTACTTCACTCAACATGAACACTAGAGGAGATGCACAGCAGAATGAGGGAACATCCATCCTACAATCCTATGGAGCTTAACATACTCTTAATGTGGTCCTGCTTTGAGAATGCAAATATGTTCATACCATTCTCCCATGTGCTCTATCAGATATTAGTGCCTCAGAAAAATTGTATAAAATAATAACACAGTTTAATTTTATGGTGCCTATCAGCCTAAGGATAATAGATGCTTATAATCTATATATGATAAAATGCTTATTTTTTCAGGGATCTTTTCTATTACCTATTCCAAAATAGCTAATGAGAATTCATAAAACCAGAAAGCTAAAGTAAAATTCAACTAATTAAAACCTTTAAGCAAAAAAAATATAAACACGTGCTCTGTTGCTTGTATGACACTAAATGTAATATAGAAATCTTCACCAAGAGACAGTGTACAGGGCCAGGCTTACTAGGGTTTTTTTTATACACTTGTTATAAATGTGCATTTACTTTACATTTCACTGACCATTTGTTAAATAAATGTAGTCATGCTTTATTATTACTAGGGGCCTTCTGGATTAGTAAGCGTAGCCTGAAAGAGCCATCTAACTGAAAGGAAAACAGTTCCCACCCACATATGTATCTGTGCTTTGTAATCTTCACTTTAAAAAAAATGCCACTGCAAGGCAATGTACAGCTCTTTGTTAGCTACATTGTACACAGAAATTAAATTCCTAAAATCTCTTGGCTCATTATCTAAAGTCTAGGCTCTAGAATATTGCGTTTACAAGGACTGTGTAATTTACTAGATTTGTACATTTCACTGGACAATTTAGTTAATAGCCGTTGTCATTACACATTAGTTTACAAAGTTACTGGACATGAAGCAAACCTGTGTGCTGCACAGCATTATCTCTTTATTTAATGAGTTGTTAGATGGCGTGTAAAGAATGAAAGCTACAAGAGTTTCTGTGTTAAGTGAACAGTTGCAGGTCATGAGTAATTTAATTTGAAGATGATCAAATATCAGGCCAACCTGATTTGCAATGTAAGTTGATATTTAAAGATTAAAAAGAGAAGAGGTAAAAGGGTGGCACTTTACATCAGAAGTATCTACAATGCCAGTGAGATACAATTGGACAATCAAGAGTGGCTATGACATTCTTTGGGTAAGGACAAAGGAATAAGAAAGGAAGACAAAGCCACACTGAGCATCAGCTGCAGACCACCTGGACTGGAGAAGAACAAGAATGAAAAATTCCAAGACCAAATTTCATAGGGCCAGATTTACTACAACTTGGACCTCCATGGTCTGACACCCTTGGGACCTGACCGATCCCAAATGAGGGGATCTGCTGGACCAGGAGAAGCCCCTCCTGTCATGGATCATGCTGCTCTAATGCCCCCTGACTAGGGGTCCAGCCTGGTCCCACTGCTGCCCCAGCTGCCTGGGGCTGTCTAGCTGCCTCCGGCTCCACTGCTGCTGGGGCCAGAGCACCATGGCCAGAGCTCTGCAGCCTCCTGGCTCCATGTCTGGTGCTGGGGCTCTGGAGCAGGACCGAGGGCTGGGGTCAGAGCTCTCCATCGCCGCTGCTGGGCTGGAGCTCCCTGCCATGCTGCCCATCCCCCCTCCTGGGGGCTCCTGCTGAGTCCCTGCTACTACGCTCCAGCCCTGCTGTCAGACATCCCTGTTCTTGGGTCCTGTTGTCCAGGAACACCCACAGATGTTCCCAGACCAGAGACTCCCAGTTTAAGGAGGTGCAACCTAAAAAGTGTTTTTAGGTGTTTAAAAAAACACTTGTTATAGATATGCATTTGCTTTATATTACACTAGAAGATTTACCTGGCATTGCTCAGGTCCTTAACTCAATTCATTTTTTTTTTTTTGGAAAATAAAATGAAAATGTGCATGTTTCATTTACATCATTGTCTTGGGATAGGGAGGGGGATGAGGATGCCACAGGGAGAGAGGATTCCCCCAGCCCTCTCTCACCACAGCAGCTTGGGGCCATGTGAGAAGTGCCTCTCCAGTGGACACATCAAGTGCAGCTGCAGTGGACACATCAAGGGGAGAGAGGTGCATGTCCCCCTGGGTAGGGCAGGTCCAGGTTCATCTGCTCCCTGTACTCCCCAGCTAGAAGTGAGGAATGAAGCAAACTGCACTTTCCCCTCACTCCTTGATGAAGAAGAATAGCTAGCAATATCCCTGTATGAATCATGGGGCGGCGGGGGGGACGGGGGGACTTAACCCCCTTGCCCTTCCTAAAGGCAACTGGAGGGTGGGAGGCTCAGGGTTGGGGCAGTACTGAATAGGAAGGGAGGGAGCACTCCCAGCTAGCCACTTTCACTTGCCTGGTGATTCTGTTTCCTTTCTGATGGTATTATGAGATACCCCATTCTAGGCATATCCCATTTTCCTGGCACAACCAACTCTTACCTAGCTTTCAGTTATGATAAGAGAAATTTGTATACCAAATGAGGTGTTCCTAGCTCTTGCCATTTAGGAGTTCTTGAACAGACAGATGGACCGACAGACAAACTCAAATATACAGTAGATTGAGCATTTGTTCAATAAATGCTTCCTATGTCACATGTCCTGCTGAGGTACTTGAAACTATAGGAAACCCATTCCCATGAAGGACTTTAGCCATCTGTGTTATGAGAAAGAGATCCAAGTCTGCACAGCAAACCGGTTCATTGCCGGGTATCTTACAATCAGCTCTTGTGCTTCGACACCTGTCAAAAAATCTCACTTGGATCTGAGTCCTAGCATCATATTCATGGGCTCAGTATCTGGTAAAGTGCTGAAACCTGTAACTTAAAATCCACAGAATTCTACTGCCAATAGAATACTTAAGCTGGATCTCTACCATATTAGGACCAAATGGTCACCAAAAGGGGATGGGAAGATGAGCAACAAGGGCACTGAACTGTGCTATGCATTCAAAGGCTGAAGGCATAACAAACACATTATTTGGTCCAATAAAAAAACAATAAAACTGGGAGAAATTGGAGACAATTAAGAAAAGGGACATGTAGGTTGAATATGAAGGAGCTTTTGTGACAGTGAAACTATGGGTATGTCTACTCTGCAATGTAAGCCTAGCCTCAGAGTCAGGCTTGAGATCAAACCCTCTTTCCTACATACAAACCTCTCGGGCTCAGACCTACCCTGCATGAATAGAGGGCTTGAGCCCCAGTGAAACCACACCTTTGAAGATTCAGCTCAATAAGCATTACTATATTGCTGTTGACTTAGAGGGAGTTATGAATATACAGTGAAAGCAGGACTGAGTACTTAGTATTAAAACAGGTGCAAAATATTTTAATTAAATGCAAAAGCCCTGAAAAACAGTGTCTTGTGCATTTTGTTATTAATTTCACCACAGACCAATTTATGTTTACAAACTTCTCTAAGTAAAAATGGGAACATTTCAAGGCAAAAATGATGCCACAAATGAGAAAAATATATAGAAACAGAAAAAATGTGTGCATGCCCTCACGGATGTACATATGCATGCTCAGGAATGAACATACACAAAGGCAAACAAGAGCAAATATTTGCATGAATGAAAACATTAACAGATAAAATCAGAAATTTTTCCATGGGTCTAGTTAAAAGTTTTTCTATAGTTGTCAGCTAGAAATATAACACTTGCATCTCAGGGTTCCTTTTAGAGAGTTCATCCAAAAAAAGTCTCTGGTCATCAGTTCTAAAACTATGTAAACAAAAGAGCCTACTATATTTAAACATATAACCCTGTACATGATAATGTGCACTGAAACTAGCTAGTATTACTAAGTAAAGTCTTTACAGATAAAAAATCATACAAAATTATGAAAATATAGGAGTTCTTGAGTTCTTGGAGTTCTGTTCCATATTTTTGAAGTTACTGTACATATGTGCATTTTTTTAATACCTAGCAAAATAAGCACATTTGTCTACTGCCTTTGCAGTCTTCCCATCAAATCTTAACAGGTAAACAATGTATGAGCCAGCTTAATTTTGCAGAAATTAGTGCTGGTGATTCAGTAGGTGGCATTCATCATTGTGAATCTGCATTAAATGACCCACTGTGTTGTAAGGAAGCACTATTGTACTGGAATCAGTCACAAAAAACATATATACAGAGTTGTGACCACTTATTAACCAAGATTCCCTGACATTTTATGTAAGAGTTGTATGCCTAGCAGGCTAGTGTGGCTGCCTATTGTAACTGTAATTACACAGCCCATAGGCTTACTGTGAATAGAACTGTTAAGAAAGGCTTTCAAATTAGGCACAACTTTGAAATAAATCAGACAGTGATGAATTGGTGGTATCCCAGTTTTTTGTATTGTATCAGGTGTATCTTGAGCACAGTTTTGTATCTTCACTGAAGGAACAATGAGAACAAGGAGCTGGGCATTATGGGAGGAAAGAATTCAGAAATAAATAGCAGGAATAATGGCAAGGTGACTAGATTGTATACAAAGAAAGCAAATTCAGGGCAAAGCTGTAAAAACATACCTTGTCCCCTTCTTCTACCTCACAAATTTTATCTCCAGTTGCAGGGTTATAGACGGTGAATTTTTTGCCACTAGTTGAATCATGCCATTCATTGTTTATAAATATCTGCAAGGAAATAAGGAAACAAAAATGGAACATCATCAGAAACACATTGTCGAAGTTTATTACCCAATACAATGAAAAATTAGCTGAGAGCTATCCAATTATATATATATATATATATATATATATATATATATATGTTTTAAGTCCTTATGTCTCATTGGGAAATAAGCCCCTTGGATTTTCGCAGAATAAATATGGATAAATAAATGTAGAATTTTAAAGAGTTTGGAAATTTCAGTAACATCCATCTATCTGCTTTGAGTAGCCATAGACTTTAAAAATGCAGCCTTTCTCTCAGGGCTTTCATCTCACATAGTAAAAATAATTGCTCCTTTAAGATCATTGACACTCAGGAAACTTGCACAGGTGGCTAGAAGGCAGTAAATGGCCTATAGAGTCTTCTATGCACTTTCACTATGCACTGCAGCTGCTCTAGCATTAACACACCCTTCAGCAGGGACATGGATGACAGGTGGAACTGGAACTGTACGTTCCCTCATCCTGCTCTGCTGGCGTACAGGGGTCTCCCCTGGGGAACTGAGCTCTGCGCTGCATAGGCAATGTAAATGTGTTGTATAGCCCTCTTGAAATCCTGTCTCCCACTTAACCAGCAGAATCACACAGGCTGTTGTGCCTTAGAGGCAGATTTGTCACCTAACACAGAGGTTCTCAAACTCTTTTTTCCCCTGAGGCCCTCTCCCGCCTCCACGTGCTATAAAGACTACACCTGTGCCACATTAACTGGTATTCTGTGTATACCTGCGTAAAGCCAGGGCCAACAATGGGGGATAGCAAGCAGGGCAATTGGACCCGGGGTTACATCAGGCCCCACAAAGTTAAGTTGTTCAGGTTTCCGTTTCAACCCTGGAAAGCAGGGCTTAGGGCTTCACCCCCTGCTCAGGGGGGCTTTGGCTTTCTGCCCTGGCCCTGGCGAGTATAATGCTGACCCTGCTTGGTGGACCTCTTGAAACATGCTCACAGCCCCCTAGAAGGCCCAGACCCCTGATTGAGAACTGCTGATCTAACAGAAGATGACCAACGGGTCCCAGTAGAAGGGATGTTTTGGAGAGATCAGTTTTATTTATCTCACTTTTCTTTCGTTTCCTTTCAGAAACATGTGTCTCTGAAATGAAAGACAACACTAAAGAGCTGTGTCCAGTTTAATGAAATCTACAACAAAGAAGGAATCATTGAGGCATAGTGCAAGAGCCAGAAAATGTGGTTTGTACACTCCTCTGCTTCCGTATCACAGGAGAAAAATAAAAAGGAACGCTAATCTTTGTGATTTTATTCCAAATCCCTCTGGCGTGCAGATTGGTGCTTCATTAAGTATGATCCTAATAAAAGCTTATTTAAAAGTAGAAACGTAATACTATTAATCTTTTACAGGAACTTGGGGATCTATTTCATTTCAGGGAGGAGTATCTGCAGATCAAGAGGCATTTACTTTTGTGATTACTAAAATGACACTACTTACTTGGCAAAATCATGGATTGTCTTTGTAATTATTAGATAGATCTTAAAAACACATTGAATATACATGTCAAAATGCATACATCAATGTAAGAAGCTTATTTAAGCTGTTATAGAACTATAATTTGTTTTTATTTGTTAAATAAAAATATTGTGCAATGTGATATATTTTAAATATACTGGGTCAAATTCCATTCTCAACTATGTGGGAGCAGCCCCTCTGACTTCAGTGGGTTACACCATTGTTTACTGAGAGCAGAACATGGTGCACAGTGACTTGTATACATGTTAATTCTAGAGTATTACAGATGTGTAGTGCAACAAGGTCTACAATTAAGACTGACTGACTGTTTTTGTTCCAAAGGAGTCCCACATCTTCTCAGTCAGTGTTTGAACTTATGTAGGGAAATGGTTCTCAAATTTTAGCAACTGAAGGACCTCTATTCTGAGTTAAAATTTTTCATGGACTCCCCAAGCCAGCTTTTAATTTTCTCTGGGGATGGTCAACTCCCAGTCAGCTCAAGCTCAAGCCCGCCCCCCACCCCGATTAAATCTTTTATCGTGTCTCTCTTACTCTTTCCCCTCTAAAAATGACACCAGACTTGATGTTCCATGTATCTCTTCCTCTTACACATTCTTGGTGTCCTATTCCAAACAATCAACTTCTTAGCATTTCAGTGACTTCTAATGACTAACTTCTTGCATTGTATGTACTGGAAGTGAGCTGGTAAGATTTAAAACCAAACCAATAAGTGCTTCTCCCTTCTGGGTATCCAGCCTTAATGTCTTTTTTATTTTAACTCTTATACAGTACTGAGCACGTTGTTGGCAATAAACAAATATAATGAATAACAACAACAAAAATCAACTGTGGTCAGTTCAAACCAAAGATAATCACAAGTGGTTTATGCAGCAGTTCTAAAACTGCTGAGATCATCATCCAAAGATTATTTAATATTTGCCAGGAACTGCATTGCATATGCAGCTTTAACCTTTATAGAGGCAGAAAGAGCAGTGTGTGCCAATTTTCCTTTTTACAGCTGGAACAAGAACTCTCTTGCACAGATAGGAACATTGAGATATGCTGGCACACAAGCAGAATTATAATAAAACTTGATCGGATGGATATTTCAACCTCCCACATTTGGGACAGGACTTACCATTAAAAGCACAAATTAAGTCACTCTCACAAAAAAAAAATTGATTATGTAATAAACAAATTCACTTTTACTGTGGAAAGCTTCCCTTTAAGAAGTAAATATCTGAATTCCTTAGAAGGTCTGGATGACAACAGAAACACATGTGAGCATTTCTTTCAAAGACAGCATAAAAGTTTCAGGACTGGCAGGGATAAAATCACCACCCTATCTTATCTGCTTTTTACCCTGAATTTTGTAGTCTGTTCCATATGGGACTTTTCTTCTCCTTGGTTTTAAGCTACACTGATCTTACACTGACTTCATATTTTCTAACACTACACAACATGAGGATTTCAAACATAGTTAATGCTATCTCTCTCCTTGGTGTTTTGTTACTTGTAAATCCTGCTTGAAGGTTAGTATGAGTGTTGGTACAAATGGTATAAACAGCATTTCCCTATAAAATGCTGTGAAAGAAACCACAGCAGTTATGAAAAAGTCAACATTTACCTACAATTACCACCTAGTGGTATTAGAGGTACTGCAATTATTTTCCTTCGTAATGAGAAGGAAAAATTGGCATCTCACATATCACCATGGTAAATTAGAGTTTTTCTTTATAGTGAACATGATACCATGGTAAACTGATTATAATAGTTCTGTATCAAATACTGTGATCACTTTTGTGCCTTTCAGACACAGTATTTGTTTGAGTGTGGTACAGAACTGAACTGGCCCAACAGTTGCTGAAACTGTGAAACAGAACCAAATGCTCCTCATATATGTCAGATCTGCAGGGTTTTAACTATTGAGTGCCTGTAAAATCTTAACATTGGTATGGAGTTTGAAAAGGACCCAGTGGGAAGTAAGTAACTCAATGGTCAGGTAAAATTCAAAGTGCTAGTTTCTATACAAAAGTTAACTAGAACAAGGTTTTGTTGGCTAACTGGACTAGACTTCCTCACCACTCCAGAGCCACCACTTGATACATAAAAGTTAATTTTTCTTTCACAAAAAGTCAACACTTTTTGTGAAATGCCACACAAGCAACATATAATTTAGTCTAGAAAAGAAAAGAGGGAAAGTATCAGTAAAAACATCTTATATATTGGTCAGTGGGTAAAAACAATAAGTAGTTACACCAGTGCTAGTTGTAAACTGAGGTACTCTTTATTGGGGGCATTATTAGAAGACTTACAGTAAAAATATGTTCCATAACTTATCAAGTCTTCCCCATTATCTGTGGATCCAGATCCCTCATTCTCTGCATTATATTTTACCACAGGCTCAAATTCTACCACTGTCATAAGCAATGGAGGTTTTTTAGTAGACATGTCTATATAATGACAGCTAAAACCATCACCTAACACGAAGTTCCTCATATTACCACCACTGAGGCACAATGGGAGGGTGCTGATGGACATAGCTGCTGCAGAATGAGCATGAGAAAGAGGTTTCCCATTTCTAATATCACCCTATTCTGTCACTCAGCCTAATAGGTGTTGCAACATTTAACTGGAAAATAAGGAAACATTTTTGGGCAAGTTATAACAAATGTGTTTGATTTACCAATGGGCAGAATGCAAGTATGACAGTTGTAATAGCAGGATAAGTGCATGTATCCCATGGTATTGCAATTTAGCATATTGAGGCCACCACCACATATGCTGTGTAATGAAACATGTCAATTTGTTCAGGAGAATGGAGATTTATTTACTCAAATGCTAGAGATAGTGCTTAATCTGATTCTGTGACCAAAAGAATGGTAAAGGTAAATATTTTGATAGGAAAACACAAGGAGGAAGGAGCAACAAAGGAGGACCCTGATTTGAATGGAGAAGGTAGGGCAATCAACTGGTTATCTAAGGTGTTTGTACATGAATACAAGAAGCCTGGGAAACAAACAGAAAGAATTAAAAGCCCTGGCCCAGTCAAAGAACTATGATTTGACTGGAATAACGGAGACTTGGTGGGATGACTCACATGACTGGAGCACTGTCATGGAAGGGTATAAACTGTCCAGGAAGAATGGGTGGGAGAGAAAAGGAGGAGAAGTTGCACTATATGTAAGAGAGAAGTATGATTGCTCAGAGCTCCAGTATACAGAGGGAGAAAAGCCTGCTGAGAGTCTATAGGTTAAATTTAGAGGTGAAAGCAACAAGGGGTGATGTTGTGGTTGATGTCTCTTACAGACCACTGGATCAGGTGGATGAGGTAGATGAGGCTTTCTTCAGACAACTAAGAGACGCTTCCAGTTCACAGGCCCTAATTCTCATGGGGGACTTTAATCATCCTGACATCTGTTGGGAGACTAATACAGCAGTACACAGACAATCCAGGAAGTTTTTGGAGAATGTTGGGGATAACTTCTTGGTACAAGTGCTAAAGGAACTGACCAGGGGCCATGCACAGCTTGACTTGCTGCTCACAAACTGGGAGGAACTAGTAGGGGAAGTAGAGGTGGGTGACAACCTGAGAAACAGTGATCATGAGATGGTATGTTTCAGGATCCTGACCAAAGGAAGAAAGGAGAGTAGCAAAATACACACCCTGGACTTCAGAAGAGCGGAGTTTGACTCCCTCAGAGAACTGATGGGCAGGATTCCCTCAGATGCTTACATGAAGGGGAAAGGAGTCCAGGAGAGCTGGCAGTACTTTAAAGAAGCCTTATTAAAGGCATGGGAAGAAACCATCCCGATGCGCAGTAAGAAAAGCAAATATAGTAGGTGACCAGATTGGCTTACTGGGGATGTCCTTGGTGAGCTTAAATACAAAAAGGAAGCTTACAAGAAGTGGAAACTTGGACAGATGGCTAGGGATGAGTATAAATATATTGCTTGAGAATGCAGGGGAGTTATCAGGAAGGTGAAAGCACATTTGAAATTGCAGCTAGCAAGGAATGTGAAGGGTAACAAGAAAGGTTTCTATAGGCATGTTAGCAAGAGGAGGGTGATCAGAAAGGGTGTGGGGCCCTTACTAAATGAGGGAGGTAACCTAGTGACAGATGATGTGGGAAAAGCTGAAGTACTCAATGCTTTCTTTGCCTCTGTCTTCACAGACAAGGTCAGCTCCCAGACAAATGCACTAGGCAACGCAGTATGAGAAGGAGGTGGGCAGCCCTTGGTGGAGAAAGAACAGGTTAAGAACTATTCAGAAAAGCTAGACATATACAAATCCATGGATCCTGATTTAATGCATCCGAGGGTACTGAGGGAGTTGGCAAATGTCATTGCAGAGCCTTTGGTCAGTATCTTTGAAAACTCATGGTGATCAGGAGAGATCCCAGATGATTGGAAAAAGGCAAATGTAGTGCCCATCTTTTAAAAAGTGAAGAAGGACAATCCAGGGAACGACAGACCAGTCAGCCTTACCTCAGTCCCTGGAAAAATCATGGAGGGGATCCTCAAGGAATCCATTTTGATGAACTTGGAAGAGGAGAAAGTGATCATGAATAGTCAGCATGGATTCACCAAGCACAAGTCATGCCTGACCAATCTGACTAGCTTCTATGATGAAGTAACTGGCTCTTTGGATGTAGGAGAGTCAGTGGATGTGATATATCTTGACTTTAGCAAAGCTTTTGATAGGGTCTCCCACAATATTCTTGCCAGCAAGTTAAGGAAGTATGGATTGGATAAATGGACTATAAGATGGATAGAAAGCTGGCTAGACTGTTGGGCCCAATGGGTAGAGATTAACGGCTCAATATCAGGTTGGTGGTTGGTTTCTAGCAGGATCCCCCCAAGGATCGGTTCTAGAGCTGGTTTTGTTTAACATCTTTATTAATGACCTGGATAAGGGGATGGATTGCACCCTCAGCAAGTTTGTGGATGACACTAAGCTAGGGGGAGAGGTAGATATGTTGGAGGGCAGGGATAGGGTCCAGAGTGACCTAGACAGATTAAAGGATTGGGCCAAAAGAAATCTGATGAGGTTCAAAAAGAACAAGTGCAGAGTCCTGCACTTGGGATGGAAGAATCCCTAGCATTGTTACAGGCTGGGGACTGAATGGCTAAGTAGCAGTTCTGCAGAAAAGGACCTGGGGATTACAGTGGATGAGAAGCTGGATATGAGTCAACAGTGTGCCCTTGTAGCCAAGAAGGCAAATGGAATATTAGGTTGCATTAGGAGGAGCATTGCCAGCAGGATTAGAGAAGTGATTATTCCCCTTTATTTGGCTCCGGTGAGGCCACATCTGGAGTATTGCGTCCAGTTCTCGGGCCCCCACTATAGAAAGGATGTGGATGCATTGGAGAGGGCCCAGCAGTGGGCAACCAAAATTATTAGGGGGCTGGAGCACATGACCTATGAGGATTTGGGCTTATTTAGTCTGCAGAAGAGAAGAGTGAGGGGGGATTTGATAGCAGACTTCAACTTCCTGAAGGGAGGTTCCAAAGAGGATGGAGTGACAGATGACTGAACAAGGAACAATGGTCTCAAGTTACAGTGGGGGAGGTCTAGGTTTGATATTAGAAAAAACTATTTCACTAGGAGAGTGGTGAAGTACTGGAATGGGTTACCTAGGAAGGTGGTGGAATCTCCATCCTTAGAGGTTTTTAAGTCTCGGCTTGACAAACCCCTGGCTAGGTTGATTTAGTTGGGATTGGTCCTGCTTTGGGAAGGGGGCTGGACTTGATGACCTCCTGAGGTCTCTTCCAGCCTTATGATTCTATGAAACCTCAAGTCCACAACAAATATTTCCTAAACTGGGACACGTGCAATCTTATATTTATGTTTTATACACATATTAGTTTATTTGTATAGGTATTGAAAGAGACATAAGTACAGCTACTGTAAGATCATCAGCCAACGATGCCTAAATCTGAGGTTTGTGGTAAAGATAATAAGGTATTATATGACTTCCTAGTGATTTCATAGATGGGTCATGGTTGATCCTAAGGAGTCCTATGAAATTAAGGAAGCTATGAGGGGACACAATGCCCAGCTGTCAAGTGGTTAATAAAAAAAAAATTATATCTACTCACTAGCTATGTTTCCAAGAAAAGAGATTAAGAGATTAAATAAGATTAAGAGATTAAGTAAGAGATTAAATATTAACATATTGTTAATAGTGTTGTGTGATGCCAAATTCATCTCTCCGTGAAAAGAGTACGAGTGAAACATACCATTTTTGGAAGTTTTGCAAATACTGAATTAAGTACTACATTTAGGGTACTAGAACAATGAACATAAGAATGACCGAAGGTCCATCTAGCCCAGTATCCTGTCTTCTGACAGTGGCCAATGCCAGACGCCCCAGAGGGAGTGAACCGAAACAGGTAATCATCAAGTGATCCCTCTCCTGTCATCCATTTCCAGCCCCTGCCAAACACAGACTAGAGACACCATTTCTAACAATTTTGGCTAATAAGTATTGATGTACCTAACCTCCATGGATTTATCTAGTTCTTTTTTGAATGATATTATTTGAGAGTCCCTTACTTATTATTGTTCCTAATATTATTTCCTCTTAAACCTAACCTCACACTATGAACAAACCTATGTACGAGGGCACTGAAAATTGCAGTATCCAAAAATCTCTGTTAGGACACATTATGAGTTTGCTTATACAAGTATGTACTAAAGAAAATGGTGCAAAAAGCCAAAATCCAGCCTATAAGCAATGTTTTATATGCTGTAATGTTGGGACCGATTTTAATTCAGGAACTCAAGAGTATGTTGGCAGCTATGCTCCTTTGGAGTGTACACCATTGACATATGAGTTGCAGTGTACTAAAAACAGAACATACGCTGCCACAAAGAACAGACTATGTTTTACTTGAATTGCAGTACTCTCATTGACCACGCTTAAGAAAATGGTCACAGTTATCTTGCAAAATGGTGTGGTAATATTTGCTGTCAGATATGCAGGTCTTCCCTAAGGAGGTGTTTCTTGTGCCTGATGCTCATCCATTGTTGCACATGCTTCATGGGTGTTCACTTATAAGGACTAGATACAGATGATCAGGCTTAAGAGTTTCTGACCAGTCAAATCTTTTCTTCAAGTAACTTTTTCCTTAAAAAATCTTATGGTGTGCATTGTATAGCTGTGGTTTTCACAGAGATCTTCAAGTAAGATGGCAAGTCTCCAAATGAGCTTATGAAGAGTTGTCCTTCACACTCCTGTCCTTGCCACTAGAACTAGAAACCAACATTTGTTGTAGATGGATTCTGCCACTGTTATACTGTTCTGAAGCTTTGTATTTAAAAATTCTGACCCAGATGGTCGTACTATGGTAGCTGCAAACAAAATCTCATTGGATTGGCATTCATCGTCAGTGATAAAAGTATAGTAAAATTCTCCAAGTGCCTGGGTTACAGCAATTCATTCCAGACAATCAGAAATGTGGGAAATTGGCAGCTCTGCAAGGTTTAGCTTCAGTCTGGTGTGGTTTAGGCGTCTGCAAGATTGAAGTCTTTAGCTCCTTGTCTGGGGATTTTATTTGCTTGCTATATGATGTGGAACATAGTTCTGCAGGGCCTCTTTACGTGGGTGATAAAATGTCTCTTTAAGGATGGCACAAGGCAGGATGATCTGCTGCGTGAATCTTTTTGGCAGTTGGTTCCCAGCTGGCAGTGGGCTATTGCACAAAGACTTCAAGCACTGAAGGCTTCCATAGCAACTGAGGAGGGGTTCCTAAGCTACTCGGTGGCCTGGGAGAAAGAAATTCCTGATCCCCATCTCTGCAGAAACCCTCATTGTGCAGCCATGTTACTCAGGCTGGCTTCTACAATTTGGATTTATCCTCGTGTTTACCCTTTAGCAAGAAAGATTTGCATTTAACTCAAAATAATTGTTGCCCACTGTAAGATAGTGAGCAGTTGTGCCAGCCAGAGAAGATGAAATCAACCACCCACACTATAGTTCAATCCAAGGTTAATTCCTCAGGGGATGGCTTTTATTATCACAAAAAGACTCAAAACAATAGCAAAACAACTTAAAACACCTGAACCTGGCCACCAGGTCTCAGTAAGCTGGGATGGGAAAAACACTCTCCCTTGCAGATAACCCTTTCTAGGTATCCTATAATTCTAACTATCCTGGTTAATCAGAAATGCCGAAGAGATGGGTATAACATAAATCCTGCCTTTCTCAGGGAGTTAGGTGCCTAAATTCTGGGATTCTCAGCCATGAACCCTCTCCTGTATAGAGGGGTATAAGCCATGTTTTGCAAGAAATGCCAGGGAGGCACACAGGTATGAGGAAAAAGGCCGGTCTCTCACCAACCAGAGGAGTACCTCACTAGGCCATACAGTCATTCTCACTCTCTTGCTGGTCCAATTCATATTTAAGTATTCATGCACATTGGAATAGCTTCAATGGGAGAGATTGAGATCTGCAGACTAGAATATCTCATCATCAGCTAATCAGGACCTCACTTGAGTGTGTGTGTGTGTGTGTGTTGGAGGTGGGTGGGGAGGAATAAGTTCAAATCACTTCCCCACTTCAGGCAAAGGGGGAGGAGTACTGAACCTTAGTTTTCCATATCCCATGTGAGTCTTCTAGTCACACACTAAAAGCTATGGTGGAGGATTCCCCAAGTTGCTTTATGTGAAAATGTTTACTGGCTCAGATGAAACAGGCAGTGGAATGCTTAGTCTGAGGATACTGCTGAGACTTAGGCATAAGATAGATGTGCAGGTATTTTACAATGAGCTGGCTGTGCATGCTCACAGACAGAAACATAGTTCCTGCAACAAGCTCTGGGAACTCACGCACCCAGGGATTTTAAGAACGAAGGGTATGTCTACACTACAGCACTAATTCGAAATAACTTATTTCAAATTAGTTAATTCAAAATAAGCTAATTCGAAATAACGCATCTAGACCCAAAAACTAATTCGAATTAGCGTTTTGCTAATTCGAAATAGCGCGTCCACACTGATTGGACACTGGGTCGCATTTAAGGGCAGCTGAAACCGGTTCCGGCAGGGCATCAGGTCAATAGTTGCTTTGTGTGGCTGCTGTCTGAGGCTATCTGAGGCTCGTGCTTAAAGGGACCCCCCTGGACAGCTGGTTCTCAGCTTTTTCGCTTGCTTGCCTACCTCGCCGAGGGACAGCAAAGCGTTTCCTCTCCGCCTGCCTGTGTCGGTGGTTCCCATTGGGGACGCTGCCACGGTTGGCACTATGGAGCCAGAGCTCGCCCTGGGCATGCTGCTCCAGTTTTGACCTAATAGGTTGACCTCCAGTTTAGTCTAATAGGTCATATTGGAGGTACAACGTCCGTGCCAAATTGGGTAAAGAATGTGAGTGAGGCCAAACAGCAAAAATTAAGATGTTTGTACACCAATGCGAGGAGCCTAGGTAACAAAATGGAGGAACTAGAGCTATTGGTCCAGGAAGTGAAACCAGATATTATAGGAATAATGGAAACATGGTGGAATACTAGGCATGATTGGAGTACAGGTATTGAAGGGTATGTGCTGTTTAGGAAAGACAGAAATAAGGGTAAAGGTGGTGGAGTCGCATTGTATATCAAAGATGAGGTAGATTGTAAAGAAATAAAAAGTGATGGAATGGAGAAGACAGAGTCTGTTTGGGCAAAAATCACATTGGGGAAGAAAACTATCAGATCCTCCCTGGGATAGTGCTTGGGGTGTGTTATAGACCACCAGGATCCAATTTGGATATGGATAGAGACCTCTTTAATGTTTTTAATGAAGTAAATACTCATGGAAACTGCGTAATCATGGGAGATTTCAACTTTCCAGATATAGACTGGAGAACAAGTGCTAGTAATAATAATAGGGCTCAGATTTTCCTAGATGTGATAGCTGATGAATTCCTTCATCAAGTAGTTGCTGAACCAACAAGGGGGATGCTATTTTAGATTTGGTTTTGGTGAGTAGCGAGGACCTCATAGATGAAATGGTTGTAGGGGACAATCTTGGCTCGAGTGATCATGAGCTAATACAGTTCAAATTAAATGGAAGGATAAACAAAAATAAATCTGAGACTAGGGTTTTTGATTTCAAAAGGGCTAACTTTAATAAATTAAGGAAATTAGTTAGGGAAGTTGATTGGACTAAAGAAATTATGGATCTTGAGGTGGAGGAGGCTTGGATTTATTTTAAGTTAAAGTTGCAGAAGCTGTCAGAAGCCTGTATCCCAAGAAAAGGGAAAAAAATTATAGGCAGGTGTGTTAGACCAAGCTGGATGAGCAAGCATCTCAGAGAGGTGATTAAGAAAAAGCAGAAAGCATATAAGGAGTGGAAGATGGGAGGGATCAGTAAAGAAAGCTACCTTATTGAGGTTAGAGCATGTAGGGACAAAGTGAGAGAGGCTAAAAGTCAGGTAGAGTTGGACCTTGCAAAGGGAATTAAAACCAATAGTAAAAGGTTTTATAGCCATATAAATAGGAAAAAAAAACAAAAAAAGAAGAAGTAGGACCGCTAATTACTAAGGATGGAGTGGAGGTTAAGGATAATCTAGGAATGGCCCAATATCTAAACAAATACTTTGCTTCAGTCTTTAATGAGGCTAATGAAGAGCTTAGGGATAATGGTAACATAACAAATGGGACTAAGGATATGGAGGTAGATATTACCATATCCGAGGTAAAAGTCAAACTTGAACAGCTTAATGGGAGTAAATCGGGGCCCAGATAATCTTCATCCAAGAATATTAAAGGAACTGGCACATGAAATTGCAAGTCCATTAGCAAAAATTTTAATAAATCTCTAAACTCAGGGGTTGTACCATTTGACTGGAGAATTGCTAATATAGTTCCTATTTTTAAGAAAGGAAAAAGCGACCCGGTAACTATAGGCCTGTTAGTTTGACATCTGTAGTATGCAAGATCTTGGAAAAATTTTGAAGGAGAAAGTAGTTAGAGACATTGAGGCTAATGGCAATTGGGACAAATTACAACATGGTTTTACAAAAGGTAGATGGTGCCAAACCAACCTGATCTACTTTTTGAGAAAGTAACAGATTTTTAGATAAAGGAAATGCAGTGGATCTAATCTACCTCGACTTTAGTAAGGCATTTGATACAGTACCACATGGGGAATTATTGGTTAAATTGGAAAAATAGGGATTAATATGAAAGTTGAGAGGTGGATAAGCAACTGGTTAAAGGAGACTACAGCGGTCATATTGAAAGGTGAACTGTCAGGTTGGAGGAAGGTTACTAGTGGAGTTCCTCAGGGATCAGTTTTGGGGCCAATTTTATTTAATCTTTTATTGCAGACCTTGGCACCAAAAGTGCAAGTGTCCTGATAAAATTTATGGATGACACAAAGTTGGGAGGTATTGCCAATTCAGAAAAGGATCAGGATATCATACAGGAAGATCTGGATGACCTTGTAAATTGGAGTGATAGCAATAGGATGAAATTTAATAGTGAGAAGTGTAAGGTTATGCTTTTAGGGATTAATAACAAGAATTTTAGTTATAAGCTGGGGACGCATCAGTTGGAAGTAACGGAGGAGGAGAAGGACCTCGGAGTCCTGGTTGATTATAGGATGACTATGAGCCGCCATTGTGACATGGCGTGAAAAGGCTAATACGGTCTTGGGATGTATTAGGCGAGGTATTTCCAGCAGGGATAAGGAGGTGTTAGTGCCGTTATACAAGGCATTGGTGAGACCCCATTTGGAATACTGTGTGCAGTTCTGGTCTCCCATGTTTAAGAAGGATGAATTCAAACTAGAACAGGTACAAAGAAGGGCCACTAGGATGATCCGAGGAATGGAAAACCTGTCTTATGAAAGGAGACTCAAGGAGCTTGGCTTGTTTACCTTAACCAAAAGAAGGCTGAGGGGGACATGATTGCACTCTTTAAATATATTAGAGGGATAAATACCAGGAGGGAGAGGAATTATTTAAGCTTAATACCAATGTGGACACAAGAACAAATGGATATAAGCTGGCTAGTAGGAAGTTTAGACTTGAGATTAGACAAAGGTTTCTAACCATTAGAGGAGTGAGGTTCTGGAACGGCCTTCCAAGGGAAGTAGTGGGGCAAAAGATCTATCTGGCTTCAAGATTAAACTAGATGGGTTTATGAAGGGGATGGTTTGATGAGATAACATGATCTTGTTGACTAATTGACCATTCATTATCAGTGGTAGATAGGTCAATGGAGGGATGATAGGAGTTACTATAGAGAACTTTCTGGGTGTCTGGCTGGTGAGTCTTGCCCACATGCTCAGGGTTTAGCTGATCGCCATATTTGGGGTCGGGAAGGAATTTTCCTCCAGGGTAGATTGGCAGAGGCCCTGGAGGATTTTCGCCTTCCTCTGTAGCATGGGGTACAGATCACAGCTGAAGGATTCTCTGCATCTTGGGGTCTTCAAACTATTTGAGGGCTTCAATATCTGAGATATAGGTGAGAGGATTATTCTAGCAGGGGGTGGGTGAGATTCTGTGGCCTGCATTGTGCAGGGGGTCAGACTAGATGATCATAATGGTCCCCTCTGACCTTAAAGTCTATGAGTCTATGAGTCTATGAGTTTTTGGACTTGCTGCTGCAAGCCTGCCAGCAATGGCTGGAGGCTGCCTGGCACCATCTGGTGCACGTCAGCCCCCTGCCTCTCCCCCGGCTTCCCTGGGGGCCGTGGAGGAGCCGCAGCAGCGCCCGGACGCCAGCGTGCCCCGCCGCATCTGGCGTCTGGACACCAGCAGCGACTGGTGGGACCGCATCGTCCTGGAGCGCTGGGGAGACCAACAGTGGACCCAGAACTTCAGGATGAAGAAGGACACCTTCCTGGAGCTCTGCGAGTGGCTCGCCCCTGCTCTGCGGCAACGGGACACTCGCATGAGGCCCGCCATCCCCCTCCAGAAGCGTGTGGCCATCGCCCTGTGGAAGCTCGCCACGCTGGACAGCTACCGATCTGTCGGGAACCAGTTCGGCGTGGGGAAATCCACCATTGGAGCAGTGCTCGTGCAGGTACGGCACTCACCGGCCACTGGGCCGGGGGGAAGCGGGGCTGCAAGGAGGGAATGGGCTGCCCCAGGGAAAACGGGGGGGAAGGGGAGGCGAAAGTGCCCGCACGGGAGGGTTCGGTCTGTCCCGGCCGCACTACACACCGCCCGCGGTGGCCAGGATCGCAGTGGGGGTTGCTTCCGGGAGCAGGGCACGGGGCAGTGCCAGGGAATGAACACTCCCAGCCACCCGGGCGCCCCAGTGATTCGCAGTTTGCTGTGTCTCTCTGCAGGTGGTCAAGGCCATCAACCGGGTGCTGCTCCGCAGGGTGGTCCGCCTCGCCGACCCGGACGTGGTCATCCAGGGTTTCGGCGCCATCGGCTTCCCCAACTGCGGGGGGGCCATCGACGGGACGCACATCTCCATCCGTGCCCCGGAACACTGGGCCTCCCAGTACATCAACCACAAGGGGTACTTCTCCGTCCTCCTGCAGGCCGTGTCTGACCACCGGGGCCAGTTCACGGACATTAACGTGGGCTGGTCCGGCAAGGCACACAACGCCAGGGTGTTCCGGAACTCCTCCGCGTGCCGGAGGCTGCATGCTGGGACCTTCTTCCCCGACCGCCACATCAGGGTCGGGGACATGGACATGCCCGTCTGCCTGGTGGGGATGGCCTACCCCTACAGCCCTGGCTGATGAAGCCGTACACGGGGCACCACAACCCCTCCCGGCAGCCCTTCAATGCCAGGCTCACCAGGGCCCGCATTGTGGTCGAGGGGGCCTTCGGACACCTGAAAGCCCAATTTAGATGCCTCCTCACCCGCCTCGACCTCGCCGAGCACAATATCCCTCCTGTGGTGGCAGCATGTTGTGTGCTGCACAATTTATGTGAGCGGAAGGGGGAGGCTTTCCTGCGAGCCTGGATGGCTGAGGCTGACCGCATGGCTGGCCAGTACGTGCAGCCCCGCACCGCCGCCGTCCGGGAGGCCCAGCGGGGGGCCGTCCAGATCCAAGAAGCCATGCGGGAGAGCTTCCAGGTGGAGGAGGACTGAACTCTCCCTGCACGCCCCACTGGGGCCTTCTTCCACCCTCCCCTTCTTCCCCTTTCCCCTCCCTAACCCCCCTTCCTAATGTAAAATAAAAACACCTGTTTTGCCAAAAAACCCTCTCTTTATTGTACATAACTGGGGTGGGGAGGAGGAATGAGGATGGGAGAGGGGAGGGGGAAACCTGGGAGGAGAGAGCTGGAAGGGGGAGGAAGGGGAGGAAGGGAAGGGATCCTGCTGGCTCTCCTGTCTCGCAGCACTGCGGGTGCGGGGCGTCAGGGGAGTGGGTATGGAGGGTGGGGCAGGAGGGACGGGGGGTGCGGAGGAAGTGGGAAGGGGAGCAGGGGTGGGAGGAGGAGCGAGAGCTGGGGTGGCCGCAGGGGCTGGAGCAGGAGGAGGCAGGAACCTGTCCACCAAGGTCTGGAGGTGGCCTCTGAGGGCACAGCCCTGCTCCTCCAGCGCCTCCAAGCTCTGCTGCCACAGCCATAGGTCCTCCCGGACCCAGTGGTCCTGGGTGCGGAGCTGGTGCTCCAGTAGCTGCAGGTGCCACCGCTGGTAGTCCTCCAGGTTGCGCATGTGCCTGCTGGCCCGGGTGCGGGTGGCTGTTGCATGCGGGGTGGTGCGCCCTGCAGTCCCAGGTGCTGCGGCTGTGGTGAAACAAGAGCAGTGGTCAGTTCTCCCTGGGGACACAGTGGGTGAAACCCAGCCCCCCTCTGCAAGGCAAGGTCGGTGTGTGGGGAATGGGCCAGGGCCTCTGCATGACACCCCGCTGCTGCTCCATGGTAGGCAAGGCCCAGGCGCACGGTCCCTGGGCTCTCTCTCCCTCCACCCCCCCATACACATAAGGGGATCATGATGGCACTCACATGTGGAGCCCTCCCTGGCCTTGGACGACACAGCCGATGTGCTCTGTGGGATGCCTCGGGGGTCCTGGGTCCTGGGCAGGCTCCCTGCAGGCTCCTGGCTCTCAGCATCCTCCTCCTCCTCCTCCGTGTCAGGGACAGGGCCCTCTGCCCCGGGGTCGAACACCACCCGGGGGGCATGGACTGCATGAGCCCCCAGGATGCGGTCCAGGGCCTCATAATGAGGGCATGCCTCTGGGTAGGCCCCTGGCTGGGAGGCCCTGGAGTAGGCCTGCCGCAGGTCCTTGATTTTGCAGCGGACCTGCTCCTGGGTCCGCATGTGGCCTCTGGTGGCTAGGCTGGCAGCCATGCGGCTGTAGACGGCCGCGTTCCTGTGGCTAGTGTGGAGATCGTGGACGTTGGAGGCCTCCCCCCAAACTTCGATGAGGTCCATGATCTCCGCACTAGACCAGGCGGGCACCTGCCTCTTGCAGCCCCAGGCAGGCTCCTGGGAGCCGCCAGCCTGGTCCTGGGAAGAGGCGGAGGGCTGGGTGGCAGCGGGCTGGGTGGCAGCGGGTGGCTGGCTCATGCTGTGCCAGGTGCAGGGTCTGCTGGCTGGGTGCTGGCAGGCTTGCAACTGGCACAAGCACTATAGCCAGACCGTGCCCCTTTACGGGCTCCGGGGCTGGGAGGGGGGGCAGAAGAGTTTCCCTGGTTTGGCCCAGAGTGGCCACCAGGGCAACCTGGGAAGGGCTAGCCTCCAATTAGTTCTAATTAAGTGATTACACAGCCCTTAATTCAAACTACTTAATTCGAACTAGGCATTACTCCTCGTAGAATGAGGTTTACCTAGTTCGAATTAAGCGCTCCACTAGTTCGATTTAAATTCGAACTAGCGGTTTGCATGTGTAGCCCCTATTAAAGTTAATTTGAACTAACCGCTGTTTGTAGTGTAGACATACCCTAGCTACAGACTTAGGCAGCAATTGAGCATGTGTTTGACTTTTAAAAAAATTGTAACCTTTTATTTCCTCTTCTTTGCTTCTAGCTGTAATGATTAAAATAGATTTTAAATTAATTTTTCACTTTTCCTTTTTTTACTGCAAGCAATTTACCTTTACACACAACATGGCTTTTCCTCAGATACTGTGAAGGGCAGTGGTGGCAAGAGAAATGGTTTTTTCTGCTACCTCACACAATTTAACTACCTGATAAGTAACTAATTGTGCTTTGATGCCCATGGGAGCTCCATAGGGCCTTGGTATTTTCAGAAGCCTCGCAACACAAGTAATTTGTGAAACAATCATTGTCTAATTCTTTACTGTAACAAAGTAAAATATTTACCAGTGCATGTGAGCCATTCTTACATTTCTTTCATACCTAAAACACTCACTGATTTTGCTGGCATGTCTTTAAAGGAGTTTTGGCTACACAAGGAATTCAGGATCCTGCCCCAATTCAGGATATTTGGGAATTTAAAAATTAATCCATCCAATTTAAGAACAAATACTGGGTCAGACCAAAAATCTTTTTAGCTCAGTATCCTGTCTTCCGACAGTGGCCAATACCAGCTGGTTCAGAGGGAACAAACAGAACAGGCAATCATACAGTAATCCATCCCCTCTCACCCATGCTCAGCTTCTGGCAACTGACTCCTGAGTGTGTTAAGGATCTTTGTAGAATGCTTTATGAGAGAGGTACAGACTCCTATCTGGATTAATTGGATTTAATTATTTAGGGCCACATTGCTGCCTGTTGTAGAAAAACCCGTGAAAAAAGGCCCATAATACGAGGCAAAGTCCATGAGGGTCCACCCAGAAAGTCTCCCCTAGATCAGTCTATTGAGGGCAGAGGGGTGCACTTATTCCATGTTGAACAGGAAGACAGCCTGGATTCTTCAAATGTTTGAGAATATGCTGGAGGTCAAGGCACGTATAGACTGAAGAGCATGTACTGCTGCACAGGTTCTGCCTCCTCCTTCCCCCCGATTATTGTATGGCACCCTGAAGCTTAACTGCAATGATGCTTTGCCTGCAGCTACAGCCTCTGGAAGCCCCATAAAGGGTCGGGGGAAGGGGAGGGAAGTGGCTACATAGAATGGAAGGCCCTACGAAAGTCATCTCAGCCTTAGGCAACGTTGGCTTGTCAGAGATTTAGTTATGGGTTGGTTATGTGCTGCATTTGTGTGTGCTTCCCACCCCCTGCGTTACCTGATTCCCTCACCCCAGCTCTCAATTTATGCAGTCTCCAGGCCCACAGGCAGTTCTCAATGGGATTTTGACAACAGCGGGAAAGTGCTACGAAAGGTAGAGGAGGCCCATCTGGTCCTCTCTGCATGTACAGCTGTGGACCGTGACCCTTCGTTCAGTCCCCACCCTGAGTTCACGATAATAGACACAAAGCTCTGAATTAGCTGAAAGATGTAAACCTTTTGGCAAACACAGTCTCTGACAAGGCACTTGTGCATTTGTTAGTTCAGAAAAAAATATGTTATATTCAAGAAACTTAGACCTGATAATGTCCATTTTAGATGGTAATGTTAAAATATCTGATATGGTTCCGTGGTTACTTACAAAATTGGTCCTATTAGTAAAAGATTTTCTAAATGACCTTATGTTGGTTAAATATTGTGGAAAGAAAGCAGTGGGGAGTGTGGAGGAATATTCCAATGTATTCTTTTCAGACCTTCAAAAACGTGTTACTTTTTGTCTGTAGGTTAATTCAAAAGCTGAAAATGCACCACTGCAGTTCTTAGGATATCTTTCCTGGATTAAGCTCTTTTAAACTTTGAGACAGGAATAACCCAAATGAACAATCACATAGCAGAACTATACTGCACTGGCACAGTTTTAACAACTTGTTAAATATTTACAAAATGATGCCCCAATCCTGACCTTTTTTTTTGATGAAAAATAGACACTGAAATCAATGCGGGTGTTCCCTGAAAATAGGGTGCAGAACTGGGTCCAATACAGCTGATCCTGAATGGGGCTGAGCTCTCTAGATTACCCTAAAGTTTTAAAAGGAGTCAAGTTTTGACTAATAAAAAGCTACATTCAATTCCATACATATTTGTATTCTGAAAAAATTGAAGTTTAGTTCAAGAAGTGACATCAAGAACACTTTCTTGATTGTTTTACATGTGAACTTTTCTGTATAGCAGTAACTTTGATTATGAGGCATTTTGCTTTGTGTCCAGAAACTGAAATAGCCGTGGCCAGTAAAAGCTGCAATTGTAAAGAAGTTGCTCAACTTCTTTTTACTGCTGATTTCCCTTTGCTCTACCAACAATGTACTTGAAACTTTGACATTGGCAGAAAGTACCAACGGTTTTGCTGTTTGCTCAAAGTTCAGAGACTCGTGCAACTAATGGTATACAGTGGTACCAAACACATAAAGTCTCTTTTTAAACTAGGAACATAAGTCTATTTTTAAGGTTAGTTTGGAGGATACAATTAATGCTTACCTTATCTGTGTGTTTTTACATGAGCATGGAAAGAATTTGCTATTGTACAATATCTCTGGTAATCCTGACTAATTAGCAATGGTGGACTTTAGCTGTTTTATTGATAGTTATTTGCTTAGCTAGAGAAATGGGTTTGTCATCTGTAGGAAAATAAGTCAAGAACAGGAGGACCCTTGCTTTAGTTTTTTTAAACTTTCATCCAGACCAGCCTCATTGACATATCTGTAACTATCCCAATTTATTTTTAAAAAATAAGACTAATTGTTAACATGTTCTATATTTATCTTTTATTTTCTTGCTGTTCAATGATTATATAAATATTTCCATCTCTGGATTGTTTACCTGTCCAGGATACTTATGGCCTCAGGTCTCAGCTTCTGAAAAAATATGGACAGCATCCCCAAAACAATAGCATAAAACTTACTAACCCCTTGGAACAGTTTCTCAGGACAAAAGACATCAGAGAAAGTTACCAGAAATTACAGTATAAGAATTAAACTGAGGTAAATATTTGTAAATACACAATTGACTTAGTGAGACAAGGTGAGTGAGGTAATATCTTTTCTGGGACCAACTTCTGTTGGTGAAAGAAACAAGCATTTGAGCTTACACACAGCTCTTCAGGAAAGATATTATTTCTCCCACCTTGTGTGTCTAATTTCCTGGGACCAACATGGCTACAACAACACTGCATACAATAGCTGAGTTAGAGTTATTTAGATGGTTTGAACAAAACTAATTTAAGTACAGATATAGTTGTTTATAAATGCTTAAGGCAAGTTAACAAGCATGCATAATACTACTAACCTTCGTATACTTAATTTTCAGATCACTGAGTGGTGCAGGCAGAGCTGGAGCAGACTTGCTCTCTGGGATTTGTTTTTTCGTATTTTCAGTTGACATATTTAGTTAGTTCCTGAAACACAGGTGAAATGAGGAATCAGAGAAGCTGACTGATTTTGTCCTGACTGAGCACTTAGCTTTATTTGTGCTATTTTGTCTGAACTGGCTATGATATATTTGCATACAAGAATATGATTGGATGAAAGATTTCACTGCAAAAAGAAAATGATATTACTTATTTGTAACACCTAGGGCAGCAGGGTTTTCACTTCGGTTGAAATCTGTATGAAGTATATTCTTCAGAACTAAAACTGCATGGAAAGACTTTGTGGAAATTTGCAATTATTAGAACGTTACTTGTTCTAATAATTGTAAACCTTCATTCTTAGATCAGGCAGGTCCAAAAATTCTAGCATGGACTCTTCAGCTTTGGAAGTAGAGACAAATGTATTAGTTCTGGGTGCAAGCTAAGCATTTCCCACTATAGAGCCAGCCAGACTAAAGTACTCAATTGTGATTTTAATACACTTGGAGAAAATCATAATTCCTGTCGATAACACTTATTGTTGTAGAACATGGGGATTGAGGACTAATTAATTAATTTAAGTCCTCAGACCCTTCTCAAGTAATTTATGGGAGAGGCAAAATGAGAGACCTGCCTGATCTAAGAAAAAATGTACAGGTAAAACAAAATCTACCAAATTGAGTAGCATTTTTTCAGCAGTTCCTGCTAGAAAGGGTATCTGAATTTATTAACATAACTATGTGTAATTCATTATGAGTGGACAACTGAAATACTATCACATCCAGTGCCCTTCTGCCAAAGGAGGTGCCCACTGATGCTTGTGTAGGTCTATTTTCTAATAGTGTGGAGCAAGTGTTTACACACCTCTTCATATTAAGCATGGAACTTCTGTACCCATGAAGTTGCCATCGCTCTCAAAGAATGAGCCTTGAGTTTTGTGGATACACTGTTCTGTTCATTTTCTAAGCTTTTGTTATGCCTCCTAGGCCTGATCCAAAACATACTGGTCAATGGAAAAAATCATTGCTTTCAATGAGCTGTAGATCAGGCCTCATCTGGGCTGTCTTGCGATGAAGAAAGTAGAGGTTTTGTTACCTCTCCCTGATGGATAATACAGATTATATAATTAAGCTGATCTTCTGATCCATTTGGTTCTTTCTGTATATATCTTAGCAGCTCTCCTGACTTTTAATATGTGCCACCATTTCGCCTTTACCTGTATGGAGCAGTCAAGTAAACTTGAAGATTTGGCTTGGGAAAAAAGAAGGTAGCAGGATAAATCTGGCTTTATGAAAGACCAAATTAATTTTTGAAATGAAAGTCAGTTGTATTCTGATGCCTACTTTACCTTGGCAAGAAATACAGAGCTAGGTGTGGAAGTGGAGGAACACTCTCCAGTTAATTTGAATAGGCAGCTAGTGAGGGCACTCAAAACTAAATATCAGTTCCAGGGGAGGGATTATTAAAGCATCTGCTTTAAAAAAAAAACCTCTTTGCATAATGGGAGACAATATTCTCTATTGCCAGGAGAGAGGTAGTCTATGGTTGCTTCTCTTTGGTTATTTTCTCCAGCCAAAGAATGGGCTCATGTTTGTAGGTAAATAAATCTATTGCTGGTTTACTCCATTCTTTTGTTATGCCAGTGAAGTTGGCGGGGGTGGAGCATCATCAGCAAATGCCAGCTAGCCACATATTCATTATGAACGAAATGCTTCAGAGATCACTGCTAGGGCACTGTGATTTCTTCCACCAGCCTGAGTGCTTTTATCAGGCTTGGGGCTGAGGTCTGGAGTGCCAGGATGGGGGATGCAGACTCCGATCTTGAGCTAAAGGATTTTAAATGTGGGAGAGGTTCTGAGCTGAGCATGGGGCAGGGAGTTGAGGTGCAGGAAGGGGTTCAGGGGGCTGGCTCTGGGAGGGAGTTTGGGTGCAGGGGGACTCAGGACTAGGGCAGGGGCTTAAGGTGCAGGAAAGGTTCAGTACTGGGGCCGGGGTTCAGAATGTGGACTCCAGCTGGGCACCACTTTCTGCAGGTGGCTTCTGAATGGTAGTGCAGTGGACTAAGGCAGGCTCACCCCTACTCTGGCCCTGCACCACTCCCAAAAGCAGCCAGCAAACTCTCTCCATCCCTGCCCTCCACCACTCTGTGGAGATGGAGTACAGGGTGGGGGGAGAGGCACCCTGACATCAGCTCCCCCCTCCTCTTTTTCCTGTGCCCTACAAGCAAGAGGCTCCCAGTGGTGAGCAGCAGCTCCAAGGCAGAGGGCAGGAGCAGCACGACAGTGGTGAGAAGGGTAGATGAAGTGCCAACACTTGATAGCCTCTGGGCCAAACCTGTCAGGATCACCTGTAAAGGCTCCAAGATCTACCAGTAGATCCTGATCTACTGGTTGCTGACCACTGCCTTAAAAAGATTACCTGCTATATTGATCCCCTGACTTCTCATACCATTTGATCCTCTCTGCTGAAACTTCTGCCTTCCGTTACTATTATTGTCAACAATACCTTTAATTTTCCCAACTTTCTATTTTCTCAGACTGCCTGCCTCTTTAGAATTTCTCCTTTCTACCTGAAATCTACAGCCCTTTCTCAGCAAAATACCGGAAACAGTAGCTTTCTGTGAGCTGTCTTGAAACCCATCATTCAGCAACATTCTTGGCCATTTCCAATGTGGGGTTCACCCAGGCCTTAGCACAGAAACTGCTTCTCTCCATGCTTTCCTCCTGCATCTTTCTACCATAATTACTTCTTTCCACCTCATATTTTTAATTCTGAAAAGCCTTTGACACAGCTGACCACAACATTGTCCTGGACCACCTCCATTGCTGGGCAAGCAAATCTCATCACAGTTGCCAAAAGGTTCTTTCCTTGATCAGCTGATGATTACTTCTCTATGGAAAGGTTGCTCTTCTAGACTAATGTGCAGTCTTTAACCAGTTGTTCTTTTTGCTATCTACCTTCTCCATCTCAATTATCTTATCTTTACCTCAAACCTCAATTAAAATACAACACATCTGACACTCATCTGGACATACTGTTTGGCATTGTTAGCGACTCTTCCTTGTTCAACTTTACCTGCATGGAGCAGTCAAGTAAACTTAAAAGTTCATGATAACGTTCTTCTGCAAAATATTTTTAAGATAGAAGCAAATGTCTCATCCTCCCCTAACTCTCTCTCCCTTCTTGATTCAGACGACCAATCTGTCCTCCCAGTTTGTATCTCTGACATCTTCCTGGGATCTCACCCAAACCTCCAAGGAATGGAAATCTTCCTCTTGTTATCACAACAGTATTGCCATGCACCTCTCTTCTTCATCTTACACTGTTATCTCACTGCTGCTGGTGTGTGAGGCAGATCCTTAATTTACAAGAGACTTCCTGTAACTAGATTCTCCACCCATTTTCAAATGCTAGCTTTCTTCTCTGGCCTAAGACTTTTCCTAGTGCTATCTTTAAAAACTTTTAAAATTGTGTTATATAACTTTGTGATGTGTTTTGGCACACTGTTTATGTTTAAGAGGCTGTACAACACCATTTGTATTATAATGCATTCCGTTGGTTTCTTCACACAGTTTACAAACAAGAAAAAACAACAACCAAATAAATAGAAAGCCACTAATGGGGCATTCCACAGCACCCATTACAAACCTCACATAGAGTAACTTTGGGAGATATCACCAAGGTTATAAGCATTTGGCTTTTAGTCATATGTATTGCAACACAGGCTTGGTATTGAGCTGTTTGCCAACAGCCTCCTGCCTCACAGACTCATCGGTGAAATCAGTCATTTGATATAGCTCATTGCATAACAAGCAGTGCAGAGTTTGATGTGAAGATTTTAGTAAACATGCTTTGTGATTTTCTATTGATGCAATTACTGTGCCGTAAGTGTAGACCGGAATAAATGTGTTACCTACAAAGATTAAGAGTTCTTTATTTTTTAATGTTGGTGTCCTTCAATGCTCCTCAGAGGTTGAATATAATTTAGAAGCTATAAAATCTACATAGTATTTCCCCTTTCAGTTGTCAATAATACTGAAGCACTAGCCTTCCAAATTCTTCATAAATGGAACAAACAAATATCCATTCTAAACCTTCAATGGAAATAGACACAAATTCTACATTTTTGAGAATATATTTAAATGTGTTTGTTCTTGTCTGACTCTCTGCAGCCTCATCTATTCAAGGTGCCAAAACTTCCTCCCAGCCCAAACACCTGCACCCTAATCCCTTCCAAACTTTCTTTTCTCACCTGTGTTAAAACTTTCCAGAAAAACTACTTCTAGCTGCCAAAATCCTCTTGCTTTTCTCTTCCTCTTCCTTGACCAACTAGAAATAGGTCTTTCACAGTTAGCATTGCATCATTCCACTTCTAAACCAAGTTTGTTCTTCTACTGTTGGTGTCAGTATTCAGTGACATTTTATCTTCCCACGTATGAACTCACACATTTTAAGGATCAAATTTTAAAAAACTTTAAACAACCATTGAAATCACATGACTCATTATTAACAAAAGTTCTAAGCTATCAAGTGATCCAGAGTCAGGCTTAGTTTATTGTGGATATCAAAATATGATCAGATTACAAATGCACTTGAAAATGACAGTAGCATATGAAGAATTTCTGTTCTGGTAATCTTATTCAAGGTGAATTCAAGGCAAAAGTATACTACTTTGTGGAGAGCCACAATCTCAAATGTGGATAATGTAGATCAGAAGATTAATATATTTTAGAAGAAGGCATGAAGGGGGAAGTTAACATAAAGGATGTGGCCAGAATTTCATATAGTGGATCTGATGGTCACTGAAAGACCTCTGGGGGCAGTATGTAAAACATATATCTTATTTTATATGGTTATATTACACCATTACCACAAATTGGGTTATATGGAAAAAAGATGTGTTCCTGTCCTCTAAATCTGGTGTAAAAACATCTCACTCTTGGGGGCATGCTGAGAAACTGCATAATACCTAAATATTTTACTCTGTGTTACCTCTGCCACCAGCTCAGAAAGGGGAACACTTACACTGTCAGCTTATCCGCTCCTTTTCATAATGTGATCTTCACAAGCTAATTATGAATAGAATCCTCTTATGGGAGTGGAGGTTTTACAAAAAAATAACAAACAAAGTCACAAAAATATTCCTAGACAACTATTGTGTGTGTCAGAGTGTTCATTCTTTTTTGGTTTAATGCCATCTACCAGGCCCTTTGGTTCGCAGTTTAAACCAAATCATCTCTATGTTGTTAAAATATAGATACCTACGTATTATCTTTGTGATTTTTACTATTCTATTTACCCCTATTGGTCTGAAATGATAAAAGAACAGAGGTTCACCAGATCTGTCTGGATTGCTATCCTCAAGGGGCAGATGGCAGGACTGACAAATTCTGAATGTGGTAGTTTCAATTTCTCTGGCAAATCTAAGTTGATGCTATGATTGGGATACAAACCACTTTTATCCAAGCAACACATATCCTAGAAAGAGTTGCCTTCATGTCTAAAAAGATGAGGGTAAGCCAGCTGATATACCCCACCTATGTTTAAATAAAATGAGACAAATTACTATTACTACTACTACAAACCAATGAGGAAACGAAAACAATATGTATCGATACTGCAGTCAAAATTTTCATCAGAGCGGAATAAGCTTCTTAGTTTTATCTTTAGTTGTATGTAAGGGTACGTCTAGATTTGCTCCCTAGTTTGGACTAGGGATGCAAATGTAGACGTACCCTTAGACTAGAATTCTGGACCATTGTTCAGTATTTTTGATCCTGTGAGGAGGATCAGAGGCAAGGGAGGAGGTCAGAAATACCATAATCTTCCATTATTGGTCCTGATACTAAAATACCAAAAAATCACATTAAACTCCAATTGCAAGTAAGTAACACCATATTTCAGAAACAACAAGGAGTCCTGTGGCACCTTAGAGACAGATTTATTAGGCCATAACCTTTCAAGGGTAAAAGTCACTTCATCAGATGAGTAGGAGTGGAATTTACAGAAGCAGGAAAATATATAAATACTAGTACAGGTTAGACCTCCCTGGTCCTGCACCCTTGGGACCTGAGCGGTCTCAGATGAGGGATTTTGCCAGACCAGGGGAGGTCATTTCTGACCCTCCTGCCACCAGTCCCCTCCAGTCCTGGCCCAGCAACTGCCCTCCCAGTTGGCTCCCGTCAGTCCCCTCATACCCTACCAGCAGCCCTGCAGCCTCTGTGCCAAGCTCCCACTGCCATGCGTGAGGCTTCCACAGCCCTGCTGGGAAGCCCTGTTGCCCTGCCAGCTTGCAGGGCTCCCCGGGACTAGCCCTCCACTAGCCATCCATGTTACGATGTTGCCGGACCAGAGAGTCCTGGTTAAGAGAGTTTCAACCTGTATAGCAAAAGAAGGGAGTTATACATGCACACACACACACACACACACAGAGATATCCCTGCCAATGTAATTTCCACTCTAATTAATCTAATGAATTGGGTTTTACCCACAAAAGCTTATGTACTAATAAATCTGTTAGTCTCTAATGTGCCACAGAACTCCTTGTTGTTTTTGCAGATATAGACTAACATGGCTACCCCTCAGACACTTGCCACTATATTTCAGGTCCATATGAACAGAGATAATGATCCACTATGCAACAAACCAAACCAAAGCAACAACAAATTAAGAGGTGCAAGGAGAATGAAGGAAGACAAAGGACATATAAGACAATATCCATTTGATCTTAGGGATCCACACTTTTCCCTCATGCAAGGACTCAAGTAATCAGGAGTCTCAGGACCACACTGAATATTCTTATTTTCTAGAAACAGCACATTTCCAATACATACTGCTGGCATCAGTCAAAAGGCAGAGTGGTTGTGATTGAGGAGGACCCTGCTTGCTTAAGTATTTTATGTACTACTGTACAAGTTATGCCCTGCCTTTCTTTACTCTGTTTGTAAAGTATATAAATTGAAGGTTGCCTTTAACCAAGTATATCACAACTCTAGATATTACTTTTTTCTTAAACCTTAAAAATACCTTAATTCTTAAAATGCAGTTATTTTATAAGTAACTCATTTTATGCCCAAAATAAAACAATCTTCAGATGTATTTCATCCGCTAGCTTAATGAACAATTAATTATTAGGGCCAGAAAATACCTCTCCCTAAACACACAGGGCTTGATTTAATTCCATAGAAATCAACAGGAGCTTCTACGGGCACAGGATGAGGCCAATGATCCATAATATTTTTTTAAGTTCCTGAACATTATCCTAATGCTGTGGCATTGATGGAAAAAATGCAAAGTGCCCTGGATTTGTCCCATCATATAAAGGAGGGATGGACAAGAGAGGGGAAAATTTCTCCACTGACTATTTAATCTGAATGGTCTTTTCATAAGGAAGTTCAGGATTGATAATTTTCTCATTCCTACACACATAATATGGCATACTCATCACCAAATAAGGAAGAAAATGTATTGCCATATTCATATAAAATATAAAGGAGAGTTATATGTAAAAGAGAGGATAAGTTATATGAATAGAAGGGGATGCCCCTTACAAGTGTCAATGGGTTTGGGAAAGCCCAGATATAATATCCTTAATATAAACTGATTACAGTCTTTCACTGGAGGAGCCAAGCTAGCATCCTTTACATGTGCATTCCAAATTATTATATACACAGACCGTATAAGATGGTCCATATTTCACTTGAAGTGCCCTAGATGTAAGACAACACAAGGTTTATATTAGGGATTTAAAAGAGTAGTTGACTACCTGATAAGCCTTGGTCAACTACTCACTTTCCCCCATCCTTGCTGCCTCTACATCAGAAGCAGCAAGGGAGGGGGGCAAGAAGGAGGTGGTGCGGGGTGAGGGGATGCTGGCGTAAAAGCTGGTTCACCCCAGCACAGTCTCTGAGGTTAGGGAGGGGGCAGGGGAGGCAGAGGCGCAGTGGTCAGGGACCTGGCGTGAGCTGGGACTGCTGAATCCCGACTTGCACCGGGTCCTGGACCTACCCTGCTGTGTCTCTGCCTTTTAAATGTAGTAAGAGCTGGGTGGCCTGCACACCTGACTCCTACTGCATTTAAACTGCAGAGCCGCAGCAGGGCCCCTTATTGACTAATCATGTACTCGATACAAATTGTATTGAGTACACGATTAGTAAATTACCCACTTCTTAGCATCCTTAGTTCATAGTTTTATTGCAGGAAATGGAGAGTAGGTGTTCCCCATCTTTAACTGCTGCAATTTACATGTTCAGAGAATGTTCCAAATTACACAGTTTTTGGCAGCTGTTGACCAAGTAAAAGTCCAGATGAATGAATTCCTCTTGTGCATCACAATTGTTACAGGCCTCCTAAAGAGTGGGATAAAGGGAGATTTTCAATAGTTCAGAAATTTATGTTAATCTGGATGGAGATTTTTTTTAAATGTCAGGAGGATTTTGGATAGAGATGCAGCCGTGTTAGTCTGGTGTAGCTGAAACAAAAGACAGAACTATGTAGCACTTTAAAGACTAACAAGATGGTTTATTAGGTGATGAGCTTTCGTGGAGCACTGAAAATCTAGGAGATCTAATAAATGGTCTATGCAAAATAAGTTAGTGGTCTTTATCCAGTTCCCAGGGGACAGAAATATACATCAGAAAATCATCATCAGAGGCATTAATTTGCACCAGTATTAGCATTTTGAGCAAAGAAGCCAGAGATGTGAAGGGACATGAAAAATTAATTTCCCCTTTACTAACACCCAAGTCAATATGAATTCACAGTGGATTTGAAATTATCAGTAAAATAGTCTATTAAGAGTTATTTTAAGTTTTATAAATTCAGGCCAAAGTGACCTGATTTGCATATACGCTGAGCAATTTCTTCTTCAACAGGAATGTTAGGTGCTCTTCTCTTCTGAAAACCAGCACTCTTACTTAAGTGCTTAAATATAAGTGGGAGGGAAGGGCAGCTTCAGGTAGCCAAGTTTGCAGTTTGTTCTCATTTTATTTGTTCTGCATTTACTAAGCAAAATCTAACAGTGTATCAAGTAACAGTGCCACAAGAAATACTTCTTGACAATATCTCCTTCACAAACAAGTCTAAGCAAATACCATAGTATAGGCTACTTCATTTCTATTCATACAAAAGAATTTGCACTAGACATGGTTAGTTTAATTTGTATTGCTATGTGTGGATTGCAACGAGTGATACAGGAAATGGGAGAGGTGGAAAAAGCAAGGCTGAAATTTATGGAGCACTGGTGAGATTATATAACACCTTAACCAATTTCCAGCTCTCTTACTCTGCAGGCTGCTGGTGCCATTACTTTTATATATTAATCCTGCTGATCTCTCTCCAGACTCTAGTAATTTCACTTTGAGCCTCGTGCATTTCCTACATGAGGTACAGAACAATTGTGTCTTCTGCTCCGCTTCTCAATCTTGTTCCAAACCTGAGCCACTGCAGATGATAACCATGTCATCCAAGTAGATCAGGGTGAGTAATAATATGATGGCAGGCCACCAGGGTTAAGCACTGGCAGGCCACCACCACTATATTTACCTGCACAGTCACAGGTACAGGCAATTGCATCCCTGTTGGCCTGAGATCACTTTTCCCAGCCAATGGGAGCTGCGTGAAGTGGCATGGAAAAGGACACTGCTTCTCACAGCTCCCATTGGCTGATTACAACAATCCCCAGCCAATGTGAGCTGTGATTGCCGGGAGCTGTGGCCATGCAGGTAAATATAGAGGTTGGGGCCTACCAGGAACTAATCATAGTGGACCCGATCTAGCCCGCATGCCAGTATTTGCTCACCCCGATGTGGAGCAACAAGCTTCACCCTACTAATGTGACATTATTTTAGCTCTCCCAACTCTGTGCACAGTTTAGAAGGTGACTCTACCACTGTACTTCTTGTATTTTAGGAGCAAAGGCAAGGAGTATGCACAAGAAATGCAGCAATAACAAGCCATTGCAATTAAAGCCATAAATCCTTAGACACAGGCACAGGAAAGGACTAAATGAAGCCTCACACTGTGGAGATTGGCAGCTCTGAGCCTCCTACATACCATATTCTGAATGTGAGTGGCAGCAGAAGTAATCTTCAGCTACAAGGTCAGGAAGGAAAAGCCTACAAATAGCCCAGATGGCTGAAGAGAACCACTCAGGAAGCTAGCTTTGCCCAGTTAGTCATGGCCCCTCCCCCAACACCTCAGCACATCTGGGTTGACATGACATGACTGGAGGGTCCATCAAGATCAGTCCTTTGGCAGCCTGGTTTCCTGTTTAAAAGTTAGGAACTATTATATTTCTGTGGTAGACACATTATTTTGTGATTAGAATTTAATAATGCTAGGGTATTTCCCCGGAGACACACAGCTTGTCAGTGGTTAGCAGATCCAAGAGGGAGGATTAACATTTCTTGAGTGCAGAGAGAGTCTTTACTCATTACAGAAACTGACTTGCCGTCCAGGCATATTTATGTAATAACTAGCTGGGCTCAGCTGGAGCAAACTGCTTCATTAGAAGCATGTGCACCACTCTAAGCAACCATGTGTTCTTGTGACATTTCTCCTTTTTATTACCCTGACAATTGCTATGTCTTGTTGCCTTTGTGTGATCTAATTTTTGATAGGATGTTGTTTGGGCCTAGCAGAAATTGGGCACAAAATAATTAATTAATGACAGCAATAACAATGCCAATACTAATAATGCAAGAAGAGAGAACTTTACAAGTCATTAAGGACCCAGGTTGGGCTTTTAAGGATATTCAGGTGCTTCTGCACTCAGGGTTTGAATACCTAACTGATTTAAAGGCTGAAATCTCATTTTCAAAGGGCATTTAATAAACCTCCTTCATCCCTGACCACTTCATCCCTAACCCCCTTCATCTCTAATCCCTGCTCCCTTCCTGAACTCCCCTTCTGCACCCCTAACGCCTGCAGTGTGCTGCCTGCACCCATCACCCCTGCCCTCTCCTGTGGCTTGACTCCTACCCTCTGCCCTGTGCCCCTAGCCACCTCACTTCCTTCCTGCGCCTCAACCCCATTCCTCTCAGTCCTGCACTCCCCTCCTGTGCCCACATGGAGAAAGTGACTTGGATGCACGGAGTAGCTGGCATTGGCTGCTTGCTCCCCACTCCAACACTGCTCTTCCGCCACGTACCCCAGAGGCAATGTTAAATGAGGGCAGAGAGCAGCAGCTCCTGATGCTCGCTTCACAATACAGCCTAGGTGGGGAAAGTGACTGGGATGCAGGAAGCCCTGGCATTTCTCCTTGCTCCCCCATTGCAGACCCCAGGGGTATGGAGGGATGTTGGGATGGGGAGCAGTATATGTGCATCACTATTCATCCCCCATCCATGGTCCTCCACCGGGAGGAAGCAATGAGTCTACTCCCTCCCACCGCCCCTGCAACACTTCCTCTGTCAGCTGTCTGCACAACTCTACACTGCTGCATGGCATCCCTTTGACCGTGGTATCCCTCGGTGGTCAACTGGGTGATTCACCCTTGTGGCCAACTCTGGTCCAACCCAAGAGTGTAAGTATGAATCTTATATTAGGGTCAGATCCTGTACACACTTATCACAAGGTATACATCAGATAATCCCAACTAACTCCACTACTTTTAATGGGATTTCTTACACTCTGAAATACTATGGCTGATATTATCTGTAGGATCAAACACATGCAAATGAAAAGAAATTATCAGATTTATAATGAATAACAAATACAACAAAAATCTGTGGTATTTATTCAAGCAAAATTTTCTTTGCTGTCAATGGAATTATATCTTTTAATAGAACAGTGTAAAGCTTTCTACAGTTTCCTTTAGTTATCCTCTAGAATTAATAGAGAAATTGGTCCGTGTTATAAATGTCTAGATGATGATTCGAGAAACTTTTAGAAAAGATATTATAATCACAGGAAAATAAATAGGGGATAATATAATATTAATAAAAATTATAGTTTTCTCTATTAAGCTAAATTCAATGCTGGTGTTCCTTCATGGACTTTAGTGGAGTGATGGCAGCAGAATATGACTATATAATATTTAGATAAATTTCTATAGAGCACTATTGATTTAATTCTTATAAAATTCTATAGGACAGTTGAATTATATAAGAAAGTTTTACTCGAAGCAGGAATTTAATTATTTTTTACTGTTAAAAAGAATTTAAGATATATATTACTGTTAATTTCCCAACTTGCTAGTAATGGTAGAGTAATAATTAGCTAAATGGTTCAGGGTTTTCTCAAATAGTTTTGTGTCTCAATAAACAGACAGGTCTATGCCACAGGTTGCAGATAAAAGACCTTAACCTGATTTTTTTATTGAAGTAAATCAGGAGTGAGTCAGCTGAAGTCAATGGAGTTCAACTGGTTTGTGTGAGACCCGGATCAAGCCCAAGGTTGTTAGTTATTAACCTGCATTGTTAGTAACAATTGCTGATAAGTATTTTTCAGCATTCCCTACATGAACATTTGTTTCAAAGCCAAGATTTAGACAGCCTCAACTGATTTTACATAATTGCTTTGTGTGCTTTATAAGCCTGCACTGGAAGTAGCACTGGAGGATTATGTCCTTTATTATGAAAGTCTTATATGTAAAAATAACCCTTTCTCCTTTTTCTGAGAATGTTTGAGGGAATATTTAATAAATACTTAAATGTGATATAGTTATAAATTCTTGACAACATTGGATAGGTAATGGTGAGACAATCTCCTACTAACCTTCACATTTATCTTTTATTACCCAGTGCATTTTCCAAAATACCTCATTACCACCTTTCTTATTATTACTAATGACATTCTTAGAGACAAAAGTTGATCCCCAGCATAAGTTGCAGTGCCATTTATTAGATTTGTTTTTATATTGATTTGTTTATAGGCTCTCTGAATGAACACCTTAGAAATTTACATTAAAAATCATGTACAGTTTGAGATCGAGTGTGCACTTGCCGCACGGTACAGGATTAAACATGTAGGGTGTGATTCTGACCTCACCTGCACTGCAGTAATTCAGGAGTAATCCTGATAAACTGGAGAGAGTTAAACTGTTATAAAAGCAGCGTAGGATCAGTCAGTATTGATCCTCTATCAATTATGAGTATGGCCTCATTGCCATTTTTCACACAAGTATTTCCATTGATTTCAGCAGGAATTTCCTTACTTGCCTGAATAAGGAATTATAAGATCATGTCCCTAACATGTAAAATCAGAAGTGGAATGGGTAGAGTCAGGAAAATTCCATCTATGTCATAAGATTCTTTGTTAATAAAAATGATTGTGCACAGGACTTCAGAAGACACTATTTTCAGGTTGGCTAGCTGCGCAACTCAAAGTATTATCCTAGCAGTATAACGAGGGGGCATGATTTACAAATGATAAGAAAAGATTATGCCGTTTACATCTTGTAAAATATTGATGAGTATTTCAATGAGTCTAGAGCAGTTTCAAGGGGACAGTTAATTAAAGAGGGGACTGAACCAAAACTGTGAATCTGAACACACGCAAACTCTGGATTTAGGATTTGGAATCCAAACCCAGATCTGGACCCAAATTTCACTACACTGACTGTTAACGTTAACATGGACCAAATAAAAGCCTCCACACCAGGATTTGCAGAGTTACCTTATTTTTAAGGTAATTAGAATTTACATTATCACGTTGTTGGGTAGCACACCTCTAATCTTGAAATTTAAATACAGTGAAACTGACTTCATTAATCAGTCATCTGAAATACCTGTTTCTTTATGTATTGGTTTGTTGTGATCATATGTATACTGTTTGTTAAACCAATAATATGCAGGTTCCAAGTAATCTATATCACTGATATGCAAAAATTAAACAAAACAGAGCACTTTATTGTTTTTGGAAATACAGTAATTTAGGTGCTAGTTCTTCATGAAGTCAATTAGGCTATGTCTAGACTACATCCCTCTTTCGAAAGAGGGATGTAAATTAGACATATCAAAATTGCAAATGAAACTGGGATTTGAATTTCCCGTGCGTCATTTGAGTAATGGCTGCCGCGTATTCTTTCAAAAACTCAAAATAATGAGGTTCACAGGATCTTTTGGAAAAGGGTTGGTTTTTTTTCAAAAGAACCGCATCTAGATGACGGTTTCACTTTCAAAATACCCCTTTTTGAAAGAACGCGTGGCTGCCATTATGCAAATGAAGCACGGGAAATTCAAATCCCAGTTTCATTTGCAATTTTGATATGTCTAATTTACATCCCTCTTTCGAAAGAGGGATGTAGTTTAGACATGCCCTTAGAGTTTTGCTATTGTCTTCAGTGGGAATAAGTCTGAGTCATTTAATTAAAGCAATACCTGTATTTTAAAAAAATTATATATTGCAATAAATAACATGAACACACATTGCATTGCATGTTTAAGCCTAGATCTAAAACTCAATTAGGGAATGGCATCCTTATAATATCCACTTATACCCAGAACTAGTAAACAATCCTAAAGCAAAAAATCAAACAGATCAAATAAAAATCTAGGAATTAATTTGCTAGTTTGTTGGATAAATGCTGTTAGCAGATGTATAAATTGACTTCATGTATAAAGCAAACTCAATTAAAATATACAGTAAACCGTAGAGATAGAGGAGCCTGCACTGAAAAACCAAATGAGTTTGAATTCTCTGCATTTTGAATAGCGGCACTATTAAATATCTCATTCAAAATTAGAGTTAATGCCAAATGAATTCCTTTCCTGTTCTAAATTATTATTTTTTAATTGCAAGATAATTTCAAATATTCAGATTAGTAGTGACACCAAATGCAACTGTGATTTCACATTCATTTATTAGATATCTCACCATTAGAGAGGTAGCCAGACAAAGAAAATTTCAAAAAATCCATTTCTCCGGGTATTGGCAATGATTGGCTTTCCAATGAGTATGTTTTAACAAAAATATTGGTTTAACAAAATGTAATGCATTATCTTCCTAGTCCATTAATTCACAAGAACCAATATGGTTACAGTGATTTTCCAAATGTTAAGACGGATGATTATTTGCAAAACAAATATTTTCTCCTTTTTACTTTTTATTTTTATATATTTTTTTAAATAATTTTTTCGCTACAAAACACATGCTTTTTGAATGAGACTATCTTTTAATCCCACACTGGATATTTCATTCTGTTCTATTTAAATTGTACATAATCTTGGCTAGAATAATACTCTGAAGCAAATATTGGTCCCCAATGGATTCAGGACACTTGTAATCTATACAATCAAGAATGTAAATGAAATCCCTTTACTGCCACTTGTGTGTAACGTTTTCTGGCTGGGGGCTGTCCAAATGTCTTATGAGGAAAAACAAACCCAGATCCTTAAAACAAATCCTTTAAGAATTTCATATACTTCAAAAAGTTTGAAATCAAAAGAGAGATACTTTTGTTTGATTATTAAATTTATCAGCTAACAAAGTAGTTAATCAGATCTTAATGCTGACTTGTTTTCATCATGGTATGTGACAGAGAACATGATGGTTGTATACTGGAAATGTCAATGTTTCATTTAATATTTGGTTAACATTTCCCAAGAAAAATCAATGTATATTTATAAAGTTTCAATGTATATGATTTTTTCTAAGTTCCTCACAATATTTCCTATTGGTGGATCCACACTATCTTCTGTTACTAACTTTATGGTTTGGGTATATGTGACAGACAATGTTATACTGTATGTACAATAACAATGGTTATGCTAAACATAATTATAAAAATAAGAATTATACCTTACCTGGATTACAATCCAAAATCAGAGCCTCTCATGATGATGACAATAATAATAATCTAAAAGTAATTTACCTGCAGAATCAGAAGATTATAGAGCAAACAGAGAGGTAAGAGTCAGAGTTTGTTACAAAGTGTGCTCCATCAAAATTTCTCTCGATTCCTTATAATTTGGGAGGTTTCCCTGAAAACAAGTTGCATATACACTAGGTAATGTGAAAGGGTAAAAAGTGGTGATAAAGATTAAAGTTGTGTGAACCTTCCATGCCGTATCAAGTTTGATGAACTTCCATTAGCTTCAGTGGACATTTTGCAAAAGTAAGTGGAACAGAATTTGGCCTTTCATAACTAACCTGAAATTAAGCCTAGGTTTGCATGGCTCATAAACCAATATCATGTGAAGTTTCATACAAAGATGAATTAATTTTGCGTTAATTTTTTTTTTCTTCCCATGGATGAGAAAGGCTTCATCTGAAAACCAAGCTAGACATTGCAAGTACCCTTGAGTTTCACTATGTATTATGGGGCTGATTAAGACCTGAAAATTCCCAGCAAAAAAAGAAATTAAAAAGGTGTGGTTGGCAGGAAGTTTATCAAGTTCCATGCAAACAGAAACTGCTTTTCTGGCATGAGAAGGGCATGAGATGATGCAGAAGATTTGCTCTATAGGGGACTGAAACATACTTTAGATGGAAAACTGGGTGTATATGTTCCAAACTATTGATAGAAATAATTAAAAATGCTAAAAACAGATTGCAATGGGAGGTATGGGATTCTTAATTATAGCTCTGAATATTTTTCTATTATTACATGTTTCAGTATTAATTTACAGGAATAATCCTTCACTTACTGATTTCAGTAAGAGCCTGATCAGATCTTTTTATCATCTTTATATAATTCAGTGCCCATATATCCATAACATTTATGTCATGCCAATAAAATTAAAATGTGCTAATATCTCCAAAGCAATTAAATCACTGTAAGGCTTAATACTTCCTGGGAGGTAGAAGACACCTGTGAGCCTCTTTGATATGTTTCTAAATTTATTTATTTATTTGTATTTTGTTCCAACCATATCATGCCCATTACTGGGTCTCTGCATTGGCTCCCAATCTCTTTCTGCAACATCTTCAAACTTCTTACCCTCACCTTTAAGGCCCTCATAAATCTTCCCTCAGCTATATCACTTTTCTGCTCATAGAATCACAGAATACTAGAACTGAAAAGGACCTCGAGAGGTCATCAAGTCCAGTCTCCTATACTCATGGCAGGACCAAGTGCCATCTAGATCATCCCTAACAGATGTTTGTCTAATCTGCTCTTAAAAATCTCCAGTCTCCATGGTTTATGACCTGTATGTAATTTGGCATCTGGAATGCACCCCATTTCCCCGCTCCCACACAATTAGCTCTGCACCTCTATGTAGTTTCTATTGTGACTGGAATATTATCCCTCAGGCCTTAATCTAGACGATTTTATTCTGACCCTTATAATCTCTCCACAAGACTCATTTCTTTTGGCATCTTTTCTTTGCTACCATCTCACTTGGCTTGTTTTCTGGGAACCATCTACCAAGTCAAATACATGTATTCATTTATTTTCAAATATTAAAAGTGAAGCTAACAAAATAAATTCGCAACACTAAGCACATCTGACCTTACACTGTCACTCTCATAATCATTCACCACTTTTCCACACCACAGTTTGTTATCCCTCACTTTATAAAATCTCATTTAGATTGTAAAGTCTTAGGAGCAGAAACCTCACAATGTATGTGTTTGTAAGGGGATCTATCTACTTAGGGTGCTGTAGAAGTAAGAGCAATAATAATACTTTTACATAGATATGACTGCATAGTGAAGGTAATCATATACAGAAACCAAAATTCTCTCAATTGAATAATTTTTTTCCTCTATACAGTTTGTTGCTAATTCATTAGGATTGTCATTCCTACAGAATAGTATTAATGGAATACCATCACGTCTATGCTATAAGTAATGGAATTCCTTGCTGTTCCCATGTACCCACTCAAGATGGCACTTAGTAAAACTACAAAATGTCTGTGCTTTGAGAGGAAATTACAACATTCAAGTGCCATGATTTAAAATGAAAAATAAGAACAAATTGTTAAACTAAATAATAGTGTCATCCAACAGAACAGTCATGCAAGCTCATACCAAGTTAGGTCAAGTTATGAAGATACTGCTTTGAGGCTAGGCAAATACACAGTTGCATATAATACTCATAAGCTCAAGAGCATTCAGTGTTTTGAGAATTGCATCATATATTTTCAGTTCACCTAATGTACTTTAAAGTATTTCATCAGACACCACAACTTTTGGATGGAAGGCAATCAACACAAAACCCTTTCAAAAGCAAAGTGTATGTGGTGTTTACCCCATACAAAAGGATATTATATGAACATTATATTAGATCGGATTGTAGTAACTATGTTCAGTATTTTCAGTGCACCAGTGGTGGCAAAATAATTCATTTAAATGAAAGTTAATGATGTATCTATTTTTATATTTATTTGTGTATAGAGATAGAAGGATCCATCATGCTGTCATTGAAGTCTATGGGAGTTTTGTCCTTATGTTGGCGAACAAGAACCATAATAATGAATGTAATGCAATAAAGCTTTAATAAAAAGTTTCAAATTCATTTGACCAAAGTAATATTCAATGCTGCATTTTAAACTGCATTAAGAAGTAAAGTTAGTTAAATATTATACACTGATGACTCATTCAGTGGCATGTCATTTTTATATGTAATATCAAACTATTTGACTTTCTGAGTTGGGCTTAGAACTAGGAAAATAATATATGAAATTATTTATGGGTTTCCCATTTGGAAAAGTTTCTGAGATTTTTTTCATAAATACATGTTAATTTTACACTTTCCAAATGCATTCTTTGTGAATAATTTTATTATTTTCTCCTAATCTAACCACACATCAGAAAATCAAATAGTTTAATGTAATTTTTTTTCTAGTCTGAAAAGAAAAAAGTTTTCAGATCACTACGCTTAATCATTTGAAGCATACTAATAATGGTAGCTTCTGTTAAAAAACAGGAAAGACCAAAGATGGACTTAAATATCATCAGAGTAAATAAAGGTACTTATTATATACTGAAATGTCATTTAGGTTTGTGCCTGGAATTGGTGTGCCAGTGAAGAAATGAAGCATGAATAGTCATGGCAGTAGGTGAAGGCGCTAATCCTTGTAGTAAGCATTTGTAGAAATGAAACTTTGATACATAATACATGTCTGTTTGGTGTTTGTTAGTATATGGTGGACCAAGCTCAAGAAAGGAAAGTACACTGGCGAGTGTGGAAATACATTATGGGCACAGAAATTAATTTATAGGACAACAAAGCAAAGAGTTGTCATATATCTGTATGCATAGTCAATATATAGTAGTTAAATTCCTGTTAAATAAAATACTTTATAGTGGTGTTCTCTTTACTGCATTTCTACTGTAATAGCTACATTATGTTAAATAGGGCTTAAAATAAGAAATAAGTCAGACCCGAGTAACACAAATTTCCTGTAATAATTCTAAAAACTAAAATTTCATAATATAGTTTGCACTGCAGATGTTACTACCAAATGATGTAAAAGTTATTGTAAAATGTGTATGGTTTGAACTGCACATTTTGTTGGTGAAGTGGTGCTACAGTTAATTTAGGGTCTGATCATCCCCTGCATGTGCACATCCCTTGCAACCAGTTCTTCAGTATTTTCAACCACTGTTTTATTTGTTAGACTATTGAAATACCTTTTTTGTGCTTAAGACTACAATCCCCGTCTAGATATGAAGAAAAAAACCACTCAAATCAAGGAAAAAACAGATTCAAAGACTCACAGGAGGTCTACTTCATTCTTTAGAGTACATAACCAATGCTATTTTCTACACTGGACATGTGGGGGAAAGGTCTACCGATCCTAGAGCCGATTATCCACTTTTTTACACGGTTTTTATGCCAGTGCGATACAGTGGACATTGGGTCCTTTGCGTTTAAACTTACATGAATTATACAATGCTGAAGATAAAACACTCCAAATCAGTGTAAAATAGTTAAGTTTATAGTAAATGGTTCATGAAATTCTTGATGAAGTCATTAAGATTGCCAACTACTTTTCTGACAAAGTGATAAATATATTGTGCATGCCAGAAGTGGCACATAAAATGGAATGTTAAATTGTTGCTGATGTACTACACAATTAACACAAAATATTTAATTAAAAATATGGTGTTACAATTTGAACATTGAACTCTGTTGTTTCTGGCTTTTAATACCTATTCCCTGACCTAGATTTGACAACTTCTATGAGTATTAATTCTGTATTTGTATTATTTGTATGTTATTTTTTTAACATTCAGCACACACACACACACACACACACACACACACTCAGTTCTGTAAAAGCAAAATAAATACTGTCTCCTACTCACTACCACTGTCTATTTTAGTTCTCCAATGCATAACATGAGGTGCAAATATATTAATCATTTTAATCTTTATTTAATGTTACTGAAAAGAGCAACATGAAGTCCACTGCAATACACTGATCAGCTTTAGGATCATAGGGGGTAACCTACTAGTACAACTGAATCATTTGAAGCAGCTTCTATTAGCAAATCTGATGATCCACTAGACAGAGAGCTTTTTATTTTTTATTTTATTTTGTTACAATGCAATGTAATAGGATATGGGATGTGAAGGACAAATGAACTTTAAGTATTCTGGGTTTTGTTGTTAGACAACACACAGAGCTGCAGATATTGTTGATCCTTCTGGTTCACAAATAACACATATACCTCTAGTAAAATGTGAACATAATCCTGAAATTAGTGTAGTATATGTTTATTACAAATAAAAGGGTATGCTCTTGCATTCTGCATGTCTTGAACAATCCCACACTCAGTTCAGTTGGAATTGTAAGTGTGCAGAGAATCAGTCCTAAATTTTAAAAAAGATAAATTACATAGTATTTTTAATGTCATTTCTCTTTCATACACAACAATTTTCTACAGTAGCTCCACTTAACTGACTCGAAACAAGTATTTGCCTTAGCTAATTATGTTCTAAAATTGTTCTCTGACTGCAGTACTGTCTCTACCCCCCACCCTCAGTGGTTATTGTTGAGAACCAAGGATTCTGAGATGCATGCTCTGCTTTGAATGGTACATTTTCAGGTGTCTTGCATGGCAGACTTACACAGACAAAGGCAATGAACAGTAATGGGACATGTGTGTCTAATCTGCTGCACATAGTGCCAAAAATCTACTCCAATAAAAGTAAAATATTTGAGGACCGGCTGCATATTAGTCTCACATCACAAGTGCAGTCCACAAAGAACCTTAGAAAAAGGGAAGCCTTTATTGCTTTTCACAGATTTGGAGTTGGTAAATAGGCATTAAGATTTATTGTCTTTTGTGTAAATCGACAAAGTATGCATCCTTATACCTGTACGTTACAGCTAATCTTACAAACTCCAGCACAGACATTCCTTTGGAATTGATAAAACACCAAATAGTTTAAATGTGTACAAGTCTTAATCTCACCTAGTCTGTTGTTTCAAATCTCCTTAGTTTTTTAAACTAAGCCAAAATGTTGTCATTCCCTACATTTCAATTGCTTGCCTATTAAAAAAAACCTCACAATGATCTAAGACACTTACAATAAAAAAGTGCAAATATAAATATTAGATATAATCTCTACCACTGGTTACTTCTATTATGTCAATAGTCATTAATTGAAGTATTTTCTTTTAATAATAATTTTATATAATTATTAATAAAATTATATTATATAATTGCTTACATAAAAAGTATTTGAAGACTAATGTTGAATTATTATATAAAGCACAAAAGCCTCAAGTAAATGTAAGGAGCAAATCCTGCTCTCTCCAATAAGGTGAGCACACTTTGGCTATGAACATACTATGGTAAGAAAACAGGGTTTTATTTTAAAATCTAGTATAAGCAAATGTACTGCACTATATTCCTGTTTGGAGCCAACTGCATTCTTCTTAGCCTGAAAATCTTTCCGAAAAAGCAAACTTCCAGGGCAACCTTTCAAAAGAGATACTAGATTCCCCTTTATTAATGCCCTTATAGGGTCTGATTATGAAACTTGCACTTTGCTCTTCATAACAAATTCCCTTTCCTTCTTTTCATTCTGGTGTGCTCTCTCATTTAAAAATCACACTGGGGGAGAAAAGGCAGAATATTTTTCCTAAACAATTAAGGCCTCTCTCTTCTTCTCAGCCAAGGTCCCTTTTTTTCTGTCTGTGTCTTGCATATCATATGCCAGAAAAAATATTGAAATATTTTTAAACTTAAGATACTTGCATCTGCATTAAGAATTTTGGTACTTCACAGATAAATTGTGAACACCAATTACAATCTTAAATTCTCACACAAAGCTCTCACGCAAAGCTAGGAGTTTATATATAGGCATTGCTATAAACTTAAATGTTGGTAGCCCATATAATATGGCATAACATTTCTTGGAGGGTTAAGCATTATAAACATTCCTCTTTGAATATGTACTATTATGTTTTTCTTCTTGGAACACTCATCTCATCACATTCCAAATGTATTATGCTCAGACAATCAAGAGTCCAAGGCCTTACCTTTACAACCAAAGCTTGATTTCCCAGATCTGTTAAACTTCACTTCCACAGCACACTCTGCCCTCAGGTCTGTGATCAACGCTCCAGTCACAGCACCAAGCATGACCTCTATATATACACAAAGCAGTAATAGCAACAAGTGACTACTTAGATTCTTACTTCAATACCACATTTATCAAGTGATATTACTCATAGAAAGAGATCCTTCAAGCAAACAATCTGCACTGAATTGGTACACTTGGGAAAAAAAGGAACTTATTCTATAGCAGAGCAGATGAAAATACCCACAGCTATTCCACGTACCACTCATTCTGTTAACCATGTAATATACATTGTCATTTTGACGTGTAGACCATTTCTCTTCCTCCATCACCTCCACGTCAATCCAATTCACTCATTCTTGCTTATGATGAAATGGAAAAAAAGGAAACACAGAAAGATTGTTATCCTAGGTCTGCATTTGTGGCACATTTTAAAGCCAGTTAGATTAACCATTGGGAAGATGTTAGCCTTGATAAGAGAAGCCCCACTGGCTTTCTGTCTCCCGTAGACAATGAAATCACATAGTTGTGTCTGTGCATCTCTGTTTGGATTGTTCTAATTTAACACATAACAGATTGAGGGTTGCCTTCTCTTCCTAATTAACTCAAGTTAAACTAATGAGGGAGTGAGGACGGGAGAGGGGGAAGCTTGGAAGAGAAGAGAGATCATGAGCTGGAAGGGATTGAATTAAAGGAGACTGAGAAAGGTAAAAAAAAAAAAAGATTGATACATTTAGGCTGCTTTCTTGGGGATAGGATGTTTTCATGGTTTCCAAGAAAAGACAAAGACATTCTGTAAAATTACTCAATAAATATATAAAATCCAATTATGTGTTACTTTCTAATAAGCAGGAATCTATTTCAGCACCCACAGGGGAACAGCTCAGATTTCAAAATCTGGATTCTGCTATTCTATCAGCAGCTTGTCTTACCTTGCACCCACCTCTAAATATACGATTTATTGCCACAGTTATTTTTGTCAACCAAAATACAAGGTATAGTTGCTAAATGTCCCTGGAAGGAAGAGGTTGGGTTTTTGAAATTTCTCTTAAAATGCCAGCAAAATGGCAAGTTTTGCATTATTCTTTCCTTTGACACCATTTCAAATATACAACATAACAGAAAGTTAGGACTGAAGGATCTAATTGCAGTGTTTTCACACAAAGATTTCTAAGATGTAAGTGGGCACAATTTGTGGATTACAAGAGTGTATGTACATGCATGTGTATGAACTCACTGGTGGAAGAAGAGAAATCTTCAACTTTCATTACTATAATTACATCTCTATGTGTTGGTAGTTTTCTATAAGATATTAAACAGTTATATGAAGGTATATATTTTGATGCCACTTTTCTCTGTATGTATAGGTAAGACTTCCTATGTATAGATAAGAATTCAAACTGCTGGTCAGTGTTCCCTCTATGGGTTCCCAAACTGGGGGGGCATGCCCCCCCAAGGGTATGTGAAGAAATTCCGGGGGGAAGGGGGCACGAGGTGACCCAGCCACACACACCCCCGTCAATCCCACCCCAAGTTTTGCTGCTATTTTTTTTGGGGGGGGGGGCGCGAGGGTTTTCTCAAAGATCAAAAAGGGGGAGTGATGCCAAAAAGTTTGGGAACCTCTCTGCAGCAGAACTCTGCAGATGATTAATCAGCCCCACCCAGTCAGCTCCTGCACTGAGCCCTGAGCCTCTGACTGGGTGCTGCCCCATAGCTTAGAGGAAAACATAAGCACAGTAACATATATTCTCACTTACACTAGTTTTACTTTGTTGTTCCTTCATTGATTAGAGGGACTACTCCCAATTTACCCTGGTGTGAGACAAGAATCAGCACCAACAGTTTAAAAAAGGGCAACAAAAATGATTAGGAGTTTGGAACCGCTGCCATACGAGGAGAGACTAATAAAACTGGGACTTTTTAGCCTAGAAAAGAGGAAACTAAGGGGGGATATGATAGAGCTCTATAAAATAATGACTGGTGTGGAGAAAGTAAATAAGGAAAAGTTATTTACTTGTTTCCATAACACAAGAACCAGCGGTCACCAAATGAAATTAATAGGTAGCAGGTTTAAAAAAAAAAAGGAAGTATTTCTTCACACAGTGCACAGTCAACCTGTGGAACTCCTTGCCATAGGACTCTGTGAGGACTTTAACGGTGTTAAAAAAAGAACTAGGTAAATTCATGGAGGATAGGTCCATCAATGGAGAACTGGAAAAATGGTCTGAGGTAAATAGGATGAAGTTTAATAAGGACAAATGCAAAGTTCTCCACTTAGGAAGGAACAATCAATTTTACAATTACAGAATGGGAAGTGATTGTCTAGGAAGAAGTACTGCAGAAAGGGATCTGTGGTCATAGTGGACCACAAGCTAAATATGAGTCAACAGAGTGATGCTGTTGCAAAAAAAGCAAACGTAATTCTGGGGTGCATTAACAGGAGTGTTGTGAGCAAGATATGAGAAGTCATTCTTCCGCTCTACTCTGCACCAATTAGGCCTCAATTGGAGTATTGTGTCCAGTTCTGGGCACCACATTTCAAGAAAGATGTGGAGAAACTGGAGAAGGTCCAGAGAAGAGCAACAAGTATGATTAAAGGTCTAGATAACATGACTTATGAAAGAAGACTGAAATAATTGGGTTTGTTTAGTTTAGAAAAGAGAAGACATGATAGTGGTTATCAGATATCTAAAAGGGTGTCACAAGGAGAAGGGAGAAAAAATGTTCTCCTTTGCTTCTTGTCCTATCCTCGGAGGCTAAGGGCTTAAACTGCAGAAAGGGAGGTTTAGGTTGGATATTAGGAAAAACTTCCTAACTGTTAGGGTGGTTAAACACTGAAATAAGTTGCCTAGGGAGGTTGTGGAATCTCCATCTCTACAGATATTGAAGAGCAGGTTAGATAGACATCTATCAGGGATGGTCTAGATGGTACTGGGTCCTGCCGTGAAGGCAGGGGACTGGACTCGATGACCTCTTGAGGTCCCTTCCAGTTCTAGTGTTCTATGATTCTATGATTCTATGGATATTAGCTAGGATGGGTAAGAATGGGATCTGTATTTGTCAGTATCTGGGAATGAGTGTTGGGGCGGGGAAATCACTTGATGGTTACCTGTTCTGTTCATTCCCTCTGAGACACCTGGCATTGGCCACCATCAGAAAACAGGATACTGGGCTAGATGGACCTTTAGTCTGACCTGGTATGGCCATTCTTATGTTCTTAAAATGTGTGTGCAGTGAGCTTCAACAGGAACATGTTGCTTGCCCAGTTTCACTTCAGTGGAGGTTTCAAATTAACTGCCACAGATTTTCTGTCTGGGCCTTCTGGACTTTCCTTTCTCTTCTGTTCAGTACCAGAAAGGCTAATCCTTATAGAAAGCAGAAGAGGAGACAATGAATGTCTCTACTGCAGTTGAACCATACACAGTCCAATATACCAGAGAGAAGAGCATCCCCTTAACATGCATACACCACTGACAGACTGGTTAAAGGAGATATCAGACAGAGTGAGATGTTCAGACTGGGGAAGCAGAGGCTGAGGAAAGGCAGGGAGTACGAAGCCAAGAAAGGAGGAACAAGTTTGCTGAGTGACAAGAGGGCCATGCTGAGCTGCGGAAAAGTCAGGCTTCTAATGAGAGTGTTATGAAGATGATTTCAGCTTGGAGAGGGTGAAGAAGAGCAGCTGTGAAGAGAGAGCTAAACTGCAAAAGGGCAGGGTAAAAAGTAGTGTCAGGCTGAATAAGGGATAAAGGGAAAGGGATTACAAAGCAGAGAGGCGAGCCAGGAAATTGGGGGTAGGGAAATATTGCAAAGGTAACCATTCTGAGGTACAGGAGAAGGGTGAAATCTGAGACTCTGCAAAGGGGGCTGGCTGGAGGGAGGAGTTTCAGTAGGAGGTGGAGTGTGTAGGGGTGATTTGTTAGGACAGAATGGGGAGAAAGGGAGGGTGAGTGAAAGATGCTGGGATAGGGGGAATACCAGATTGGGGTTTCCTCAAGTTTCAAGTCATTATGAACTTGAAAGTGGACGTTCTTGTTCGAAGCTTAGTTGTCTGTGTATGTGTGTCCATCTCTCTGCCATAGCTCTGATTGGGGTTAATAAAAGCACTGGCTGGTTTAGCAAAAGCCAAGGGGATGTGACAGGAAACTGAGAAGGAAATCGCAGGCTGCCTTTAGCTCACTGTGGTTATTTGTCTCTAACGAGGCCAGTTCATCGCCAGCCTCTTTGCAGATGAAATGAAGCGATGGGCTGAAGCAGGGCAAAGGAGGCGTCGTGTCCTGACAGGCTGAGGTGTGACCTGATGAATCCTAACCATCCTGGACATCTTCAGAAGAACAAGTAGAGAGAGGGGAGGAGGTGGAGGGGTTCAAAGCCAGAGACCAGACTTCGGGTAAGGGTGAAGGGGTCAGGGTAGGAAAAGGGAAAGTGGGATTATAGATCACCTCCTTTCAGATCTAACACAAAGCACACTGTCACCACAACCGCTGCCTCTGGGATCTGGAACTTCTTAAGAGGAAATATTTTGCTGAAGATACTGTTATCATTCTCCCTTCACTTAGTTAAAAAATATCTCTGGATAGATGTTTCTCATCCAGGTATAATTTTCAACAGATATTTAGTTGTTGTTGTTGTTTTCAACAGGGGGAAAACAAAGGTTTTCTTTCTAAATGTGCTGAATAAATTTGCCACCAAAGACATGCCTGGGAAGGCATACAGCTTGTTTTTCAAATTCTGTACACACAGACTCGTACACTGGAGTGCACTTGTTTATCTGTAACTATGTACCTATTTTGCACATCCAGAGAGGTGGAATGCCAATTAGTGATTGCAAGTACTCATTGGACACAGATGGAAACGTCTTTGCATCTGAACACATCTTTAGTTATCAGCATCAGAAAGTTGACTATGGGACATTATGTGCCAACCTAGGTCTTAAACCTAATTAAACTAAGCTTAATAACAGACTAAGTAGTCATAAAAATAAATTGCAAATAAAAACTGGGGAGGATGCAGACTGTGTAAACACACTTATAAATATTCTATTTGAAGTTAAAATATACACAAATAATAAGGTGGATTACTTAATATGACAAAAAAGAGAGAGAAAAAAATAATTTTAATTTAAAATGTGAAAGTAGGTGGGACAGAATATTTTAATTATTATTAAATTATTAAATTATTCTCCACTTGGAAAAGTGCTAAATAGCTGCCATTAATAGTTTAAAAGCAAATAAAGATAGCAATATTAGATGTGATAAAGTATGTTATATTCCTGAATTACAACTATAAACCTGTATAACCCCCCCTCCTCCAAAAGTGTGACAAACACTGTGGTCCTGATTCTCCATTGCCTTATATCTGATGTGGTCATTTCCATGTGTGGAAAAGGGGTGTAAAATGCCACCATTTTGATTTGGTTCTGCACTGATTTTACATCCTCTTTTCATAGGTATAAAAGGTTGTGTATATTCAGGCCCACTAATGGTCACTGTTTTGTTACAGAAATTGGGGCCATGACAAGTATGCACTTTAGGGCTGATCTCACGCTCACTAAAGTCAATGGGAAGCAATAGTCATTGGTTCAGCCAGAACAAAACTAATCAAATTCTTTCACCAATTTCGTCAAAAAATTTATAACATTGATCAGCAGTGATTATACAACACTGTTATTCTCCATAGATGTAAACACATTAAAATACATTCTTGGTTACTGATAATTATCTAAGATACTCAGTGATTTTTAAGGCAAGACAGAAACAAGGTCTAGTTGAGGCAAAATTGTTGGCACTTTGGTTGTCCTCCCCACAAGAAAAAAGGTTTTAAAAATTGAGCAGAAAGTGGGGGAATGAAGGCAGGTCTGAGCCCTTTGGGAAAGCTGTCTGGTAATATTTTGACTTGATAGCCAGGAAATGACTCTCCTAAAAATGAGGGGAAAACACACAAAATAAACTTCACAGTATTGTAATGGCTAGTTTTGGATTATGAAAATAAACTAAAGTTAACTGCATGATCATTGGCTGCAGTAATGTCTCATGTCTGTTTTATTGCCCAACAAAGAATTGCTCACATCAATGCTTAAACTTAAATAAGTTTGAAAAAAAAATCTCTCTCTTTTGCTAGTGAAATATTACCAAAACAAATAGGAAGGTAAGGGCCATTTCTGGTGTTTGCGTCCATGCGTGGATAGATTGTATGTAGGGGCTGGGAGGGGAAGGTGTGTGTGTGTGTGTGTGTGTGTGTGTGAGAGAGAGGCTAGGTTTACAAACCAAAATCTCTATCTTATTTTTTCAATGAAAATTGATGTTTTTCAAGATGTGTAATTTTTCATAGCCTAATTGAGCAAACTGACTTTCCTAGTGGGACATAGCTGTGAACAAATGTTACATGAAAGGATGCATTCATAAGAAAAGGAAAACAAAATGGCTGACAAAAATGACTGTTATCCCACTATGTTGGGCATAATGTGATACTATTCAGTGTAAAATGTTAGGAGAACTCTAACATTCTCCGATGTTCCATGTATACAGAATATCCTAGAAGTGTCGCTCATGCAGGTACAATAATCAGATATGCAGCTGTCTCAGTTACAGCTACATTGTGTACTTGTTTTATTTAGCTAAGAAGGGACGTGTGTTCCTCAACCACCCCTTTGGTTGACCTACCTCGATCTTGGGGCTGGATGGAGGTCAGCCTCTACTTTTAGGATATTTTCCTCTGTAAGAAAGTGGACGAAGAGGGGCAAGGAATGAGTGAGCCCTGGGCTATGAACCCTCACTCTTCTTGCTGGCCAGAGTAGCCATACTCCGGCTACGTCTAGACTGCAGGCTTCTCTCGGAAGAAGCTTTTCTGGAAAAGATCTTCAGAAAAAACTTCTTCCGAAAGAGAGCATCTACACAGCAAAAGCACACTGAAAAAGCGATCTGCTTTTTTGAAAGATAGCATCCACACTGAATAGACGCTATCTCACATTTAAGCTGTGATGACTATGGACGGAGTGGCCACCAAGGCACCTGTGCTTTTTCCTCTTTCCTCTTCTTTCAAAAGAACTCCCTCTTCCCCATCCACACATACCTTTTTACGAAAAAGCTCTTTCGGAAAAAGGCTTCTTCCTCATAGAAACAGGTTTACCAATGTCAGAAAAAGGGCAGTTGCCTAGGGGCCTGGTGATTCAAAGGGGCCTGGGGTTCCCAGCTGCCACTGCTGCTACTGAGGTGCTAAAGAATGGGAGGCATGCCATGCTCTGGCAGTGCTGAAGGATGCCTGGGACTGGCACAAAGCTCTCCGGCCAGTGCTCTGGGCTGGCTGTCCTAAGTCCTACCCCTTCTGCCTGAGGCCCTGCCCCTTCTGGGGGCTCAGACCTAGGCCCCCTCACACCTTGCCCAGAGGTTCATAGAGGCTGCCTGCACCTCTGCTTATCAGACAGAGCATACTTTAAGATGCAAGTTTTGCTTTTAAATGGCAGTATTTAACAGTAAGCCTCTTAAGAAGCTATCGTGTAAAAGACTAATCATACCATCAAAACATTTCCATCTTGAAAGCTCTATACCCAAAGGCTCATGAATGTAGTTACGAGTCAGCCACCAACCTTATGCTGTATTTCCACTCCTTGCTGGGGAATTATGCTTGAGAAATTCAACTTTCATTGAAAGAACGTGTTATTATCCCTTTTGATTGTGCAACATCCTTAAAATTGTGAACCAAGCATGCAGAGGTGACTGCCTGAGGCTATATCTAGGCCAGCACTTTTGTCAGTGTAACTTATGTTGCTTAGAGGTATGAAAAAACACCTTTCTGAGCAACGTAAGTACAGCCCTATTGGGGTCAGACCAAAGGACCACCAAGCCCAGTATCTGGTCTTACAACAATGGCCAATGCCAGGTGCTTCAGAAATAATGCACAGAACAGATCATCATCAAGTTATCTATCCCTTGTCTCTCATTCCCAGCTTCTGGGACATCATTCCTGCCCATTTGCCTAATAGCCATTGAAAGACATAATTTGCACCAACAGAAGCATTCATATGGACAGTGCTGTGTTAACAGGAGAGTGTCTCTCATTGACACACTTAACGCTGCTTGTTGGGGATAGTTTAATTATGTCGATGGGAGAGCTCTCTCCCATCAGCATAGAGAGATCTTATAGCTGTGGAGCTGCACTATAAGCTCTCTAGTGTTGACAAGGTCTGAGTTGGCAGAGATCTTAAAATAATCACAGTGAATGGTGTGAATTGCCCCATGTCATTTAGAGTTTTGGGATTTAGTAGTTGTCTGAATATATGCCATGGAATATAATATTTTACCATGGAATTTAATATTTTGCTTCAGTCAGGTGACTGACATTTTGTTTTTTGTCTCCCTGATCTGGCAAAATCTGCCCAAAGCTAGCTGTGGCTCTTTAGATTTCCTCATTAGAGTGAATTAATTGGCGCACACACAAAAAGAGTATTTTTTGGCAGATGCCTGAACAACGAAAGAGCCAACAGCAAGGGATTGGAGCTGGGCCATCTGGCAAGTATAGCCAAAAAAATCCTCTAAAATAACTGTTGAGAATAATTATTGATGAATTTTATGTCAATGAGGATTTACAAACCTGAGCCACAACTGTATGTGATTTGTGGAAGGGGAATGAGAGCATTTCCTGGTAACATATTACTGAATGCCACCACAAATTGTAAAGGTTGTTGTTGAAGTATTCATTCCTGTTGGGCCATAGCATACAAGGGCCTTGTGCATACCTTTCTTCTTCAAGCTTTGAGGGCACTGAGGGCTACGAAAAAAATTCTAAGCAATTAGAACTCGGTTGATGGTCTTGGAGCAAAAAGCTCACTAGAAGTAGCCAAATCAGGATTAGTGAAAGCATAGATAAGTCCATCCTCTAAACCATGGGTTCCCAAACTGGGGGGCGTGAAGAAATTCCAGGGGGGGCATGAGGCGCCCCAGTCTCCCCCCCCCATCAAGTTTTGCTACCCTGTTCAGTTCCTTTTTTTCCTTTTTTTTTGCTCAACAAGTTTTGCTGCTATGGGGGGGGGGGGGGGACTGAGGGTTTTTCAAAAATCAAAAAGGGGGGTGTGATGCCAAAAAAGTTTGGGAACCACTGCTCTAAACCATGTGTCTGGCATGACTGAACTTACTGTTTATGATGGTTTGTTTGTTTTAGTCACATCTATGGCAGTGACAAGGAAGCAAAGGCCTCCAATTTTCAGATGATCTGGTAAAATTGTATTCAGTATTAAAATGGATATAAGAAGAAATAACCTCACAAGATGAATCACATCCTATCTTTCAGAGGATAAATAGTTTATCTGTGTCTAAACAAAATGATTGGAAATTAAGGTCCACTTGCTGTGTAATTATATAATATTACAAATATGCCGTTGTTTCTGTACTGTTGGTATTAAATACACATTTTATAGAAACCTGGTAAAGTTTGGAAATCTTCTTAGTTCTCATTACTTGGAACAAAAATGTTAAGCAAGCTGAAAAACAAGTCTTGTTCCACTCATCTGAAGAAGTGGGTTGTGCCCACAAAATCTCAGAATACAATATATTTTGGTTATTCTCTAAGGTACGTCTACACTGCTCAGCTATTTCGGGATACCATTTTGATTGTGCAATGTCCTTAAACTGTGAACCAAGCATAGAGGATACAGAAGTGACTGCCTGAGGCTATATCTTGGCCAGCACTTTTGTCAGTAAAACTTATGTTGCTTAGAGGTATGAAAAAACACCTTTCTGAGCAAAATAAGTACATAAGAACGGCTATATTGGGGTCAGACCAAAGGTATCCCAAGAGGTATCCCGAAATAGCTACCCCACGTCTACACAAGCTGCCTGTTATTTCAAAATAATTTTCGAAATAACGGGCCTGCTATTATGCAATCCCGGTAAACCTCATTGCACGAGGGAAAAGGAATGGCTTGAAATAGGGCGTTATTTCAAAATTTAGTGCTGTGTACATGTGCCAAATTTCAAAATAAGCTATTTTGAAATAGATTTGAGATAAGATATGCAATTTGTATCGCGCAAATTGCATATCTTATTTCGAGTTCAGGAAGCTGTGTAGACACTGCTACAGGACCACTGTTTTAGTTTTTTTTGAAAAACAACTAGTTGCTTCTGCTGCTCTTAAAGGGAAACTAAATCATGAGTTTACTGTGCTATCCAGTAGAATACATTTTTCTCGTTAATTATAAGGCAAGAGTTCATTAAATCAGAAAATATACACAAACCTAGAGTTTTCTGTGAATTCCTCATTTATCTGAATTAAAGGAATAAATTAAGTTGAGGCTCTCCACAATGATTCTAGTGAGGATACTGCTAAACTTGTTGCCAAGCAACAATTCTCTAACTCTATCTTATAATCATATAGTACTGTAAAATGCTGTTTGAAAATTGTTCCACAAAACAAAAAGGAACTGATGAGTCACCCTCAGCTGCTGGTAAATAACCCAAGAGGCAATCTAGCAGAAAGTGAGTTATTCTCAGTCACTGAACTGTTTCCTACAATGTATGGCCTTGCAGCTAAAAAGACAGCTCCAGAAAATTAGTTACAAAATGATGTGTAGATTATGAAATCCCAAGTATAGAAGAAAGTGTCAGAATGTACAGTTATTCAGATCACAGAAATCTGTGGCATGAACTGATCAGCTCTGAAGTGGGTTACCCACCAGGGGACCTGGAACTGGATAATCAAGATGACCAAGGCCAAGTGTGCATGTACACTTGTACCTAGAGGTGTTCTATTTGATTATTTAAGTTTCCCTATGTCTTGTTCCAGCATCTTGTTGTTTAAATTCAGAACAGGAGCTGCTTGTAAGGAGATCTTTCATGCCTTTTCATGGTGAACTTGGCTAAAGAGAAGGTGGCATGAGCTGGCCATGAAACAGGCCTGTCACATGAGGGCTTGTTCTCTGCTTTTCCATATAATGAAGCTTGTTTCTGCGAAGGACTGCCTTTTTTATATTGGCTTTCTTTGAAGTTAACAGGGTCACTCAGTGGAGAAAAAACTGGCTATGAGAAGGGCCTGATGTTTTCTCCTGTTGATCACAGAAGATAGGATGGACTAGAGCTAGAATTTAGGTTTTGCTCAGCCATCTAGTGTCAATGAATTGCCTGTTTTTGTTTTTTTTTATGTGTGACCCTGACCTTGTGGCAGTGGAATTGGGATTGCTCTTGGTATAAATGCTTTATTAAAAAAGCTTTGCTGGAGTTGGACTACTCAAATCAGCTACTTTCCCTGATGGAGGAGCTTCTGCGCTGAAAGCTGTTTTACTGTTGCCAGGTGGGCAAATGAATTGAATTAATTTCTACTGATACTGAATAAATCCAAAGGATTTATTAGGCATATCTACTCAGTAATGCTAGTTGATTTAGACTCAAAAGTCTAACCACTCTCTACTTAACGATCATTATAAATAATAAGACTTTAAAATGAATTAAATGTGTTGTTTCATTGATAGTTTATACATCAACAGATAGAACTATAATCATGCTGGGAGATATATGGTATGCCATTATGACTCATAAATTACTGCTACTCAGCTGATCTTTATCCTGAAACTAGGTTTTCTTTTAAATGATATGAAACATACATAAACAGCTAGTTATTGAATTGTTAAAAAGAGTTATGTTACAGTCCTTATTTTAATCTTAGCATTGTATTGCTGTTTATTCCTGCAACTAGTCATACTTTTAGTATTATAGAAGCCAGTCATGCTCTTCTTATTGATAAAAAAACTTCTATTGACTGAAAGCTGCTGGAGTTGATACTTAACTTGCACAGTTTTGTTCCATTAAATCTGTATGCTGAGGAGTGGATTTGTGATAAATATTATACTGCTAATTATTGTTTGTGTAGTACCCTGACTTTGTAAAATGCTATGGAAATGCTCATTATTAGTCACGATGGTACGTGTAGCGGCTCCATTAGAAGTACAAACATCACACTGCTTTATGGTCTGATTCTGATATAAATTGTGAGAATAGCTGGATTTTAGGTTTGTTTGCCAATTTATTTTTAAAAAATAGTTTCAGGTCAACCTGAAATGAAAACTTTTCAAATATTTTTGCAAACTGAAAAGTTTTAAAAACTGTTTTGTATCAAGTGATATGTTTTGCTTGACCTAAAGAAGTTTCTTTCTTTTTAAACTTTTTTACACCTTTAAATGTTTAATGAAATGGAAGTAAATTGTGAAATAAAACATTTTTATTTGTTTTCAAAATTAAATATCTATTTTTTTTCCAGAATTTTTAGTTCATTTATTTGTGCATTTGTTTGTTTGTTTGTCTGTTTGTTTTCAATGGAAACAATTTGGTGAATTTGACATGAACCTAGAAATGTTTCAGTTGACCTAATTTTTTTGCAGTAAAAAATGTCCAAAAATACTTTGCCCAGATGTAATTTTGATGTCTTTTACACTAGTATTTAGCAAATAAGTAGCAACCCCACTAAAATCAATAGAATTTATATCACTTGATAGCTTCATAAGTAAGATCAGAGTTGGAAACATAGGCTGTTAGGTAGTGAAAGCAGATATTGTTTGGCATTTATACTATAATATTAAAATGTCAGTGTGTAAAGATTGGAGTAAAATTTTCAAATCTAAAAGCTTCACTTGATTCTTATCTTGAGTTGGTAAATATTATATCCCAGTTTTACTTTCAAATAATACTTATAGGCATCCTCTGATAAGTGGGGATTTTGAGCAAAAGGCCTAATCCCTCTCAGTTATAAATCATTATATATTTTACAAAGAACTATGATTAGTAATTGCTGCTCTATTTCTTTTAGGGATGCTTTTATTTCTTTTGAAAATATGAAAACCAAAAAGCAAATAAGATCCTTTTATTAAAATTCTGGATATTCTAACAAAATCTCAAGATTTTCTTACTTTTTTTTTTTTTTTGCATTTAAAATTATCCCTCTAGTTATCTCCTGATATATCTAGCAGAAGAAGATATGATGGAAGTAGTGGGGAACAGGATTATTATAACAGGAGACAGGAGAACTATGGCCCCCATTCCTGTTTCAGGTCTAAATCAGGCATAACTACTTGAATGTAAATTTGGTATAAGTGAGAAGATAATATCAAAATGATGCTCTTTGACTATGTGGTCTTGGATCTGTGCTGAGATCTGGAGTTATATGATGAAATGATGAAAAAGACAGATTACAATTCTGGATGATCAGTAGACATTATTATTGATCATGACAAATCCATTTTGGCCTGTCTTGTCTTGTTTCTGCTGTTGGACTTCTGCCTAAATTTTGTAAATTATAAAGTGTTTCATTAGGAAGTTCACCATTACCTGGATTTATTCCTTTCTATTGGAAATGTTTGTAAAAGATCCAATTATTTTCCTACTGTCACTCACTAAAGCAAGCAGTCATGTTTAGAAATACTAATATAAATTGGATGTAAAAACCACAGGAAAAATATTATAAAAATATGTATGCATGGATCAATCAATGATTATATCCCATAATCACAGCTCCTTCCTTCTCTTTTGTAAATATTAACCAAACTGATATATCAGTTTAAAATTATACTATGTACATTTTATATTAATAATTCATTCCAAAAGTTGGGATAATTACATCATATATGGTTCAATTATTTATTATGGAATTAATATAGAACTAACTTGCACTATAAGAATGGAAATTATATGCACAGTAAACATTTTTTAAACAAAATGTTCATGTCCTTGCTTTTATCACTAGAAGATGGGGCAATTTGGTAACGATATAATATTTTAAACATATTTTAGATTTAAATTTGTGATTAACAAAATATGGTAATAATATTTACGAAAAATACACCACAACTTCTTTTTCTGTCTGATTTTTCTCTTGTTTACATTCAATTAAAGCAGCCAACATCAGTTTTGGGAAATACTATTTCTTTGGAGATTTAATAAATACCATAATTGTTATAAGTTAATGAAGGCCAGTTTGGGCTTTATATTGCTCTATTGTGATTTTATTTTCTTTTTTTCCTTCCCATTACTAGCATACGCATATAACTATACACTTTTCCATTTTAAATATTTCAGCAGGAAATACTTATTTCCATTAATCTAATTTTGAAATATATTCATTTCCAGTTGAATAATTGTTTCCTTCTAGTCCCACTGATTGGTTTTATCAAAAAATTCTCTGTGAATGACAATTCTGTTCCCGTTTGTCGAAGTTGAATATACGCACTTGATTGTGCATGCACATAACTCACTCTTAAATACAAGTTTCTATTTCATTCTGGAGGCAGAAATAAGTGAGATCAATGTATCTAATTCCTATTTTTCTCTTCAGAATTATTTTCTCTTTTCTATGAAATTTTAATGTTACTACCAAAACGCATATTTAAATATCTCCTCCCTCTTTCCTACACACACTGAACATTAGTTTCTTTGGTACAACTGAAGCCTTGCTAGGTTGGACATTTGAAATAAAAAACATCCTTACTGATTTTTAAGTTGCTGAAAGAGGCTTTGAGCCAAAACATTAATATCTTCCTCCTCACACTTTTGAATTGTCTATTTTTCGAGCACTTCTTTTTTAAAAAGAATGACTGGATTGACTCCTGCACTTCTTCATACCAAGATACATGGTGTTACTCCATGGTGTTACTGTTGATTAATCCTGATGTGCCTGAGAGTAGAATTTGTCCTGTTATCTATATAATGATTAAATGAATCCCATCAATAAATCTATCTGGATTAATTGTCTCAAAGACCAAAGGAAAAAAACAACTGATTGATTAGAGATGTTTTGTTATTTATGTGAAGGTTCACAGTGTTACCACAATATCATTTGCCTTTTAAGTGTTTTACTCTATACATTCCTGTTTACTGGAGTATTTAAAATACCTTCCACTTCATATGTTTCACGAGGCATAAGGGATCAGTCGGCAAAAGCTTCCCCAGCCAACAGAGCCACGTCTAGACTGCCGCGCTGTGCCGGATCAGCTGATTTCTAATGTGTTGTAAGCAAACTTGCACTCAATACATTTACTATTGATATCACAATTTTAGAAGGTGGCATCTGAACAGGTCTTAATCAGCTGTGCTTCAAACCACACCTCCAGTGAGGGTCTCTTATAGCCCAGATATAAAAAGTGTAGCTGTACTAAATGTATATTTCGTATGATATTAGAGGGACAAGATGGTTGAGGTAATATCATTTATTGGGTCAGCTTTGTTTATGAAAGAGACAAGCTTTCAAGCTAGACAATGCTCTTCTTCAGGTCTGGGTGGTTCAATGGAACTTACATTTGAAAGTGTGTGTGTGTGTGTGTGTGTGTGTGGCTGTACAGTCTGTGTCCCCTGATTATTTGGCTTTGGCTCATAAGATCTGCAGTTCTGAGCTCAGGACAAGGGAGTTAGTGCTTGAAACTATGCAGAAAACTGGAGTTGCCATACTGAATCAGACCAATGGTAAATTTATTCAGACTGTCCTGTCTCTGACAATGACTAGCATCCAATGATTCAGTTATGAGATAATCTGCTCCCTATGAACAGCTCATCATAAATAGTTAGTTTGTCTTAAACCTCAAAACAAATGGTTTCATAACTCTTCCAAAGTGTTTTTTGTTCACAATAGTTCATGCTAGTCTAGATATTTTTTCCCCCATCAGTATCCTTTCCCCTTCCTATCTTGTTAAGTTTTGGCCTCAATGACATCATGTGACCTTGATTTACATGAAAATGTATTTTCTTGCATTAGTTTTAAAGTTGCCAACTTTTCATTTCACTGAATAGACCCTTGTGTTATGAGACAGGAAGGAAGTTCCTGATGTACTTCCTCCAGATCATTCCTTATTTTATATACATCTCCTTTATATCCTTTCCTTTCTGATGCTTCCTCATCTCCTTTCTGAAGTATTTCCATTCGCCATTTCAGTCTCCCTCAAGAGTAATGATTTTCCTATGAGAAAAGGTTCCATCAGAAAGTGCCGCTCGCAATTTTATGCAGCTCGCACCCTGAGTCTTGTCATTTTGGAGAGCCACTTCCAGTCCCCTTATATTTGAATAGGCTATAACAGGTTACCTACATTGGTGGATAAACAGCAGTAATTTATCATTCCCCAGCAAGATCAACAGTTGCTATCAGGTTGGGGTATTCAGACAACACTGACCATCTTTCTGTCAGACCTGGGCCAGGAAGCTGTTGCAGGCAGCAAGGGATAAGACAGTTTGAGGGCTGTGTTCATGTACATGACAGCATTACTGTGTGGAGTGAATCTTTACTCTGTGTCAGTCTCCTGCAGTCAGAATATCGGAAAAAGGAGAGAACCATGCATGATTTAGCTGGAGAAGGTTCCAGGGTAGGGACAGAAGATCTGTTGCTGCTGCATAAGACCCTGGTGACCTACACAAGCTATGGGCAGTGACTCTTTGAGAGTGTGTGTGTTTGTGGCTCTGTCTATACTTTTGTTTAAAATTACCATTTTTCAGTGGGGCAGCTGCCAAATCCTTTAGGTCGGGACATTATACAATGTCTCATTCCTTATAGGGAAGATAACCAATAGCCTGGAGATGATGATGAAGAACCACAAACTGAATACCATTTCCAGGGAGTGGCCTAGTCCAAATCTCCAGCTGAATGTCTGTGTTCAGCCCATTATAGAGAAACAAATCGAGCAGATGGCTTTCATCAAAATTAAAAACAAATTTGACTAGCCCAGTTAGATATGTTATTACGTCTCTGGGCAATATTTGATTTTTGCTTCCAGGAACAAAAGATGTGACAATTATCACTAACATTTTATTTCTATTTGTACTTCAAAATATCTCCTGAAGATTGTTCTTCACATGTTCACAGTTACTTACTATGCTGGTCTTTGTTATGTCTGGTTTAGAAATTATTAGTACTCCTTCAGTAAAACCACCTACATGTGTTGATTTGTAGGTTAAACACTGACTATATTTAGAAGAAATAAGTATCTGGAAACCCTTCTGTTGGCGACATCTGCTCATAAATAACAGATCAGTGTGGTTACGCTAATGAAGTGATATTTCAGTGATTTTGATAACAATTTAAGCTGATCAGAACATAAATAGAAATGAACTTTGTTATTTTTCTGGAAGAAATAAGACTGTATCTGTGTTTCATCTCTCTTATGCTGCATGGGAGTTCCTCAACCTTATAAAGTAGTTTCAAGTCCATGATCTGTTAAAAATTTGCTTTCTCTTGCTAAGCTTGCTAAAATTTCTTCTGCATCTGCTTTTCATTATACCATTAAGTATTGCAAAGTTACTACACTGATTTCTGTTCACAGCATGATTGATTGTGATATAATGATTACAGGGCTAAAGAAACAAGTGTTGTCAGTGTATTTTTATTACATGATTTGTTTAGATGGCATTTATTTTGTGATATTATTCAAATGTTTTGATTTAAAATGGTGTTCAGAAAAAAAAACTTTGTAGGTGCTGGTTACTCCAGTTTTTTGTTAATATAGCCATGGGGAATTATATCAGCATAAAACTGGAATAACGTAATTCTGACTCAAGCCCTTAATGGATAGCTGTGGAAGGCAGGGTAAATAAGAAACTGAGATAGCAACATACCAGGAAGCCAATAGAAACTATTGCTCCTGAAACAGAGGCTTTTGAGGAGACTGGCTTAGACTGTAAAGAAATCAGGTTTTAAATGATAATGTTAAATTTCCACTATCTGCTTAATTGGCAGTCATGCAGTCATGGGCTGTGATCTTGTAAGATCAAACACAAGCTCAGCAAGGTCATGGATAATCAGTGCTTGGCTGGAAGATTTCAAAGCTAAAAGCTAGAGAGCTGCAATTCTATCCCCCGCTCAGTAAGAACTGAAGGCTTGATTGCACTGGCTGCTCCTGAGGTGTTTGAGGAGAGGGCGTGCACGTGCACACACACACACACACACACACACACACAGAGAACCTTCCTTCCTTTGAACTCTTGAGCAATGGCCAGGTAAAAACTGAAGGCCATGTGCTCCTGAAAGAGCAGGGGCTGCTTCTTTTAGCAACTTCTCAGCAAAGGGGAGTTCTGGGAGGGGGGAAATGGGGTGGCTGGGGATAAGGAAGCAATATGCTGCTCTGAAGCTATGCCTCACTAAGACGTGTGGGGGGCTCTGAGGACAACACTGAGGCAAAATTATTCTGGGGACCTCTATGGACAGAACAGCACAGTTCTGTCCCAGCATAGGCCAACATTTATAAGGAATAGCTAAATCCAAACCGACGCCTCGATATATCGTTAGGAACAACTGAGTTGATGAAAGACCCACTTTTCAGATGAGATGTAACACTTTTTCTTAAGGGCAGGGATTTTAGAGGTGGTGCCTGGCTAAATTCCAGTTGGGGATTTTATTTTTGCGACCTAAAATTTCCTTGTTAGTCTTAACTGGAGAAAGTGTTCTTTGTTTCCAGTCCTATAGTGTTGCGCAGAGCTGATATGCTGTTAACAGGTAGCCATTCAGGGGATAGGTGAAATGATCCCTGAATATATTTAGTTCTATATCCTGCAGTCAGATCTGCTAGCATGGACCTGAGCTTGGCTCTACATCTTCCACGTTAGGTGATCAGATTGCACGTTTGAAGCCTTGAGATCAACTTGCTATTATCTTTAGCAAATATGTGCCATGAAAGTCAGTTGTAACAATGAAAAGCATCATCTGCCAGTAGCATTAAGCTAGGAAAAATAAAGATGTTTGTTGTTGAAGAAGACATCTAATGATCAGTGGCATTTATGGTAACATTTTAACTGTTGTTTTTTTTCAGAGATCATAATGATATTTGGGAAAAGTGTTAAAGGCCCAGTTTTAGGGAAAAAAAAGGCCTAAGGTTTGTGCACAACAGGAACACTCAGTTACATGCACAGCAGCATTCCCTCTAAAATTTTCCATCGATGAGTGGAGTGAGTTTGTCTTGTGCACCAATATTGAGATCACATGCGCTTGTTTGGATATGTGCACCATGGCACCCACCAATGGTGCTGCTCCCCGAGAGCCTCCACTGTGCAGAGACCCCAGCCCAGCCCCCCCATGCTGGGACCTTGAGCCCTGCTCCCAGGCAGCGCCGCCCCCCCCCTCGTGGGGAGAAGGTGAGACCTGCCCTCCCACAAGGAGCGCTATTCCTGGGCAGCCTATGTGCAGGGCTAGTCCCTGCCTGGACAGAGGCAGCAATATGTGGAGAACCAAGGGGGAGCCGGCAGGAGGCTGAAGGGGGCAGGGAGCTCTGAGAGCCAGAGGGGGAAAGAAGGGTGTGTGCGTGCGGGGAACAGGGATGCAGGGGTCCCTGGACCCAGGAGCAGCCACACTGCAGCCCGGCTCCAGCTCCAGCAGCCGCCTGCCACGTAGCCCACCCCAGGAGAAGCTGGGCTGCCACCATGTGGCCCTGACTGCAGCTCCAGTACTAGGGAATCAGGGACAGCAGAGAGCTACCTGGCTGAGCCCTACTCCCCCACCAAGCCCACCAGCATCTAACCTTGCACCGGCATGCTACTGCATGGCTCTGTTGAGGAGGTGGGCAGGACTAAAATTCTCTCTGTGTGCCCATACAAGCGCACGCCCTTGAGGAAACTTAGATGCACAGTTAATTCAGTTCATTTTGCACATTTTTGCATGTGAATTACAGACCTCCTTTGTTCAAAGTGTGACTTTGAGACACTGTATTTCCTTTAAACCACTGTACATGACATTAGATGGATGGGCAACTCAAACTCCTTTCTCAACTTATCCCACACCTTAGTGTTCCTGATTACAATGTGTTTATGCCTCAGTCAGGGATCCCGAAGAAGGCTATAATTCACACAATGTTTCTCAATGAAACTGACTAAAAATACACTCTCAGCAAAAAAAGGGATTGCTTCTGGATCACTGATAATTGAGAATGAAATTTACTTTCTCACTGAAGTTTAGACTTCTTTCAGACTTACAGCAGAAAGCGTCATAATATATCTAGCAGTACTAGTTCAAATCTCAACTGATCTATTACATAGGTGGCATTTTTCAGGAACACTAAATTGTCTTTCAAAATCTAGACTCTTTAAAAAAATCCTTTGCTCACTTTAAGCATAAGAAAATGAAAAAGAGAAGAACTGACTGAGCCCCCCTTGAAGTATTATTTTTGGAGAATATACATACTGGAGGATTTTATCTTGTGCAGTTGAAAGAAAGAAGAAAAGTTTCTTATGGACAGAACAATAAACTAAGCATGCTTTTTGTTTGTTACTGAGGATCTTTTCCTTATCTGATAGCAGGTATTAAAACAGAAACTGTAAACATAGTCCTGTGAAGAATAGGATGTCTAGTCAATAATCTGTTTCTTTAAAAAAGGAAATAAACAGGATTTCCCCCCTTGAATTACCATGGATCAGAGAAGTAAAGAAGAAACAGTCAAGGAGAAATCTCAACAGTTAATCAAATATAGGAGGAATGGAATGGAGCTATAACAGTACAGCTGGCCTTGAAACTCAGTAGGGGCAAACCTGAAAAAGGAATATCCAAAGTGAAAAAAAAGGAAAATATAGCAAATGAATCCATTATTAGTGACAATTTATTTACTTCATGGCCAGAGAAAAGTGAATGAAAAGTACGTTAGATAAGCTGCCATCTTTTTAATGTTGCCTTCCATGTGTCAGATCATAATGTTTTAGCTGAAAAGACATGTGGGGATATTTTCAATATCTTGGCAGCTTTGTAACTGCAGGAAACTTAACACAAGAGGCATATTTACCTGCCATGATCCTCCAAAAAGAAAATAGTTATGGGAGTACAACTGTGTGCAGATATGGCAGATTTCACATATAGTCTCATAAAACATGTAAATACCACCTTTTCAGGTTAAATCAGACCAAAATTCTCCTCTGCGTTGCATCCTGTGTGGTAATTTATACCTGTTCAAAGTGAATATGAAGTGAACATTACAGACTACCAATTCAGAATGACAACAATTTATATCTAGTCTGTAAAGGTATTAATGACTAAACAAGGAGCAGGGCAGGAAGGAATCAGGTCTAACATAAATAACCATTTTCACTAATTAGCTCAATAGACTCTAGAGATGGAAAAGTTCATTTAGGCCAAATAGTCCACCTCCATTAAATGCCACAAAAGTAGTACCACAGACAAACACATTTCCAAGTAAACAGCATCATTGATACTGAAAAGACACCATGCCAAGCCAAGAAAGACAGCATAGGGATAGCTGCTTGTTCATTGGAAAGATCAATTGCACCTCCTGGTGGCAAGCAAAAAATTACAACCGTCTAATGTGGACAGACACTTTTCCCACGTGAAACAAAATAAACCACATAAGAAATAGATTTTATTAATTTTAATATATACCTTTTGATTTACTCAAGAACATCAGAAGATTGGCGTAGATGTAAATTGAAGTGAAATCTATTGTCTAAATGATAGAATATTCATTTTCTATTTTAGAAACAATGTGCAGTGTACATACAATTTATACAGATCATTGTGGAAGGTATGCTGTTAAATGGGGTTATAGCATTGCTTGAATGTCTCTGTAAGTGTATGAGTAGAGGGGGAGAAAATTAGCTCATGGCTAGTATCAGTGTCTCAGCTTCATCAACTAAAAAAAATCTCTCCCTATATATAAAACAGTTTTTCCTGCTGGACGACAGAATGGTGGCATCACACTCTCACGCTCTCTGGACATCATCATGCTACCATGCTCTCTGGAGATATGTGAATACATTCAGTGCCAGGAGAGAACATTATTGTATTATGAATAAGGCTGAGTACATCTCCTGAAACTACCAGGTATTAAGTGCCAGAGACTAAATGGCCTCGCAACATCAAAACAAGGAATAAACCTTTATTATTAAATCCATGATTCAGACCACCAGCCCTTCTTGGGTGCTGTGCTCAGATTTACCCTAAGAGCTGGCCCCTTGAGACTTTTGATCGGCACTGGATAAGGGTACACTTTGCAACAATATTGAATTGATGTTCATTACCACTACCAAAATTCCCTGCCACCAACTTTTTACTCTTCTAATCCTTTTTAGCCACAATTATCAGGCCTCTTGGCGGCTGTGAAGAAGGCAAAAAAACCAAAGCAAAACAAAACCAACAACTGCCCCCACCCCGACATCTTGTAAATTGTGCCCTGAGGGAAATATTCCTCTCTGACCCTAAAGAGCAAGCCTGGATGCCCAACTCTAACAGCTGTAAGCTAGGGCAGGTGGGGCAACCTTCGCAAGATGAATGATTGCTGGGTGCCTGGGAATACTTAACCACAGAGTGAGGAAGTTGGAGGCCTTGCTGGAGCCAATCGGCTTCCTTTCTCCCTGGGCCCTGGTACTATATGAGTCTGTTTCGCTAGCATTATTGCTAAATCAAAGCATTCAAAAATCATGAGTCAGCCCCCTGGCCCTAATCAAGTTTGGTTTAGAATAATGGGTTAAAAAAATACAACTAAAATGTGGATTCTTTTCATTTGCTTTCTAATTTCTGAGCCTTTAGGATGTACTCAGCTCATGCTTTCAGGCTCTTCTCTGCAATCATGAGGACTAGAAACTTAACTTTTAATTTTAAAGGAAACCAGAAACTCTCATATATTTCCATGCCCCAAAGACCTGGGATTTAAAAAAAACCAAACCAAATGCCATGAGGCTTGTGAGTGATAAAACCATGAGAGCTGGCAGCACTTCACGGTACTCAAATGTTTGGATCAGTTCTTGTTTCATCTGAAACAGTTTGGTCATTTCTAGTGGTGTGCATTTTAAATTAATCAACAGCTGCACATAATTTATCAGCTGCACATAATTTATTTGATGACCACAAAACAATAAAGCGAGCTTGGGAAAAGCTCTATTAAGCAATACTTTATCAATTTCCAGGCAGTCTCTTCATGCTACATGCTTTTACAGAACAGCCAATTAAAAATCAGTATTAAATATTAATGCAAATGGAGATGAGTTCAGGGAAAGAGAAAATACATCATGCAACAGACAAAAAAATACATAAAATAATGGAGGTCAGACCTGTAAAATAAATGCCTAGGGCTTTTCAATATAGTAGATGACAAGCTGCAAGGCCCCCATGGTGAAAATATCTGCTTGGAAGGACGGCACAGCAGTTCAATCAGTCTAAAAAGCCCTCCCCCAGTAGGCTGCAGGGGATATCTTTGAGGCAATTGTGTAGCCAAAATAGTGGATGAGGCCAGGATACCTGGGAGATGTGCTTATTCATGGCCATTTTCAGGAAGCCTTGGTCAGCAAGGATTCTATTTGCATTAAAACAATCGGAGTCTGAATTTAATAAGTATTCCTTTATTCAAAAGTTTTATATTAGAGCAAGTAATTCCTACTTCCTGGTTCCATCTGTAATTTACTGATCTATCCTTGTAGTCCAGATCGTGTCTTCTATGATGGAGGATCACATTTGGTCTCTGCAGCAGGGACACTGTTGCCAACTCTCTTGATTTTATTGTGAGTCTCTTGATATTTGGAAGACTCATCTGGAATGCTGTTATATGAAAATTCAGTTCTCATTTTATAATAAACTTAAGTTTCTAACTCTCATGGTTGCAGAAAAGCTTAAAAATGTGAATCCTAAAGGCATGATACCCAGAAGTCAACTACAAAGAACCCCAAATTTTATATTTTTTAAAAATCTTATTTTTAAGCATGCTTCCTGACTTTTTTTTACATCAGGTTCAAGGTATTAGAATGTTTGGAGCTGACTACTGAATAACAGTGCAACTATTTCTTTCCCCCTTTTTCCTTCTCCCTCTACCCATCCCCTATTTATTTTGGAACTGAACCTTTATTAACTCCACTCATCTGAAGAAGTGGGTTGTGCCCATGAAAGCTCATGATACTATCTTCATGTTTTGTTAGTCTTTAAGGTGGTGCTAGACTATTTGTTGTTTTTAAAATTTTTCCAGTTACAGACTAACACGACTACTCCTTTGAAGCTTATTAAGTTCAGTGTAACTCAACACATGTAGAACTAGTGGAAGTGAGATCAGAGTACTATACTCTGAGTACAGATTGCTATATATCAAGAATATGTTGTAATTGTTTAATGATACCCCATATGAATTCCAGTGGAGACCGGAGAAGACAACTAGGGGTGGAGGTTTTCCCTCTCTGTATTGAAGCAGTTTTTCCTGGGTATTTGGGTGGCCCATTTCATAGTGTGATCTACTTCACTGGTGGAGGATCCTTGTTTGGTGAAGGCAGTTTTAAGTGTGTTAAAGTGTGCTCCTGGACTTTCCCTTGGAGCTTATTCTATAGCATTGGAGGGCCAAGATGTAGATAACATATTTCTTGGTGCAAAGGAGGTAGTTATTGGAACTCTGGTGGTAAGTGTGGTGATCTGTGCTATTCTTGTTATAATTGTCTAGAGAGTTCCATCACTGAAGATGATCATAGCGTCCAGGAAAATAATGCTTGTGCAGGAGTATTCTAGGGAGAGTTTGATGAGTGGATAGTGGCTGTAGAAATTATGGTGGATATCTGTGAAGGAATATAGGACATCAGTTTAGAGGATAAAAATATCATTACAGTAGCTCAGGTTTATCATTGTTCTTTTGGTGCTTTTGTCCAGAATATCTTCCTCAAAGTGGCCCAAGAAGGAGTTGGCAAATTGGAGAGCCATCCTCATACGCATGGTTGCTCCCATGATTTGGCTGAAGTGTGTGTTATGGAATGTAAAACTGTTATGGGTAAGGCTGAAATGGATGAGTTTAACATTGTGTTAGGAGTGGATATCTTGAGTGTTGTCCATTGTCTCCGACATGTTTGAGGCAGGAATCAATGCCACCATTGTGAGAGATGTTGGTGTATATGGAAATGACACCCCTAGAGTTCAGGATGGTATTCTGAGGGAGGTTGATAATGTTGAAGAGTTTTTGGAGGAAGTTGGTTCTTTCCTGAAGAAAGCTGGCCCTTTGTGTGGTGAGTAGTTTGAGGATAGTGTCTGAGTCCTGGTATTCTTTCAGTAAGAGCTAGAGATGATGGATGTACCCACATTTCCTTCTTTTTGTGTCTTGCAAAGCATGTAGAAGATCCCTGGGAGTGGTTTGTGGGGATGAGATCATAGTATTTTTTCTTGGGGTAATATTTGTGGAATCTGGAGTAGGGATGTTAAAGACTAGTTGAATATCCGATAAGCATTTGCTTATCAGATAGTCTGTCGACTAGCTGATTTCCCTGCCCCCCTTGCTGCCTCTATAATATAGAGGCAGCAAAGGGGTGGGGGGAAGAGAGGAGTACTTGAAAGTGTCAGCACCGAACAGCTTAAGGTGCTGTCACTTTGAAACCCCAAGGCGATGTTTCAAAGGGGCAGCTGTGGAGCCCAGGCTAAGCTGGGGTCTTCCCAGCTGATCCCAGGCTGTGTGCGGCATTTCTCCACAATCCCGGGTCAGCTGGGGAGCCCCCAGCTGACCCTGGGTTCCGCTGCTGCGTGGAGCCCAGGATCAGCTGGGAGTCCCTAGCTGACCGCAGGCTCTATGGCGCTGCCCCTTTGAAATGCCAGAGGCGCCATTTTAAAGGGGCAGCTGCCGCACAGCTGATCCACAGGTCCATGGAGCCCAGGATCAGCTGGGAGTTCCTAGCTGCGTGGAGCCCAGGATCAGCTGTGTGAAGCCCAGGATGAGCTGGGAGTCCCTCTGGCATTTCAAAGGGGCAGCTGCCGTGGAGCCCAGGGTCAGCTGGGGCTCCCCAGCTGATCCTGGTCTCCGCGTGGCATTTCCCCAGAACTTGGGGATCAGCTGTGCGGTGGCTGGCCCTTTGAAATGCCACCTCCGAGCATTTCAAAGGGGCAGTGGAGCCCAGGGGCAGGTGGGGATTCTCCAGCTGATCCTGGGCTCCGTGCAGCATTTCCCCAGAACCTGGGGTCAGCTGGGGAGTCCCCAGCTGACCTCGGGCTTTGAGTGGCATGCAGCATAGCATGGAGCCCGGGGTCAGCAGAGGACTCTGAGTCTCCCGCTGACCCCAGGCTCCATGGCTTTGAAATGCACAAGAGCCCCTGCTGAGGACTCTTGTACATTTCAAAGCAGGCACCCACATGCAACCTGGAGTTAGAGGGACTTCCCGCTGGCCCCAGGCTGTATGCAGAGTTCTGCATTCCTCCTATGAAATGTACAAGAGCTCCAGCCCCCAAAAGGAGGAATGCGGAAGTGCTTATTGACTAGATGAGTAGTCGATGGAATTAACGGTATTTTAAGCATCCCTAATCTGGAGTTCTTTATAGTAGGTGGTGTTGAGGTGGCCTCATTGATATAGCACTTGCTTTGTCTCCTGATTTGATCACTATGGCTATGTCTATGTCTTTCGAAAGAGCCTCTTTTGAAAAAGAGCGTCTAGACTACAACCAGTACTTTCGAAAAAGCCAGTGGCTTTTTCGAAAGAGAGCACCCAGGCACTCTGGATGCTCTCTTTCGTAAAAGCACAGTTTGCAATACATAGTGCCTTTTTCAAAAGAGCACTTTCACAAAAAGGCATTCTTCCTCGTAACTGAGGTTTTCCGCGGTTGAAAAAACTGCCGTGTTCTTTCGAACACTTTTTTCGAAAAAACCCTGTAGTCTAGACACACCCTATGTGGTGATCACTGACTAGCTTTAAGGGGTGCTATAGCTTTCTTTTGGCATGAAAGTTAAAGGTTTCATGAGTCATATTTTAGCCTGTAACTGTAGTGGTGTTAACAGGCCACTTCGCCTTGAATAGATACTTTAAACATGTCAACTACCTGTGATGAACAATCTGTTCCTCCTAGTATTTAGCTGTAGCATGGAATACTACCTGTTTTTACACATTCAGATAATGGATGAGATCTGGGGACTAAATTGGTGAAAATTACAAATGTCACACCCAAATCAGCACCTCCTGTAGTTTTAGGTCAGGGTTCGCCTCTGCTCTTAGTGATGCCACAGAGGTGAGCCACTAAAACTCCATGAGCAACTTAAACTGAGGCTATGTCTAGACTATGGGGTTTTTCCAGGATACTGAAGGTATCCTAGAAAATCTCCGCTGCATCCAGGGAATGCGTCTGCTCTTCCGCTTTTTTTTGTGGCAGAGCAGACATGCTCTTTCCGAAGCCTTGTCTTCCTCCTCCCATAAGGAAGAAGGGCTCTTCCGAAAGAGGGTTTTTTTCCAAAATTTGGCCCAGTGTAGACAAGCACAGTTTCTAAATTAAATTGAGCAAAAAATATATTAAATAAATCTGTGTGGTTTCAAAAAACAAACATCAGAGGACACCATTGTCTTTCTAACTATGGACATAGCTCTTATTGTTTCTCATCATTCCTAACAATAATAATTAGAATTGGGGAATAGCTATAACACTTTAACCCAGATCCAGATTTTGAAGAACTTCAAATTTCGGCAGTGTTTGAATTCTCAGTTCCCATTAGAGATATTGAAAAGTTAAACCCTAATCACAAAATTCAAGACTGGGGTTTGTTTCCCATTTACGCCTTAAAGTTCAGGATTGCTCCAAATAGAATTTTTTATTTAAACTGATTTGTATTATTATTAATGAATAATTTACTGGATTGTTTAGTTAGGCCATAGTCCTGATTCCAGTATTTCTTGGCTCAGTAAATTTGTCTCATGTTTTATGAGTGGGTGGGATACTACAAAGGAGCTGTGTGTTGCATAGATCTTTTACCATGCACAGTGCATATATCTGTGTGGACGTCAAAATATTGTGCACTGGACAAAACAATTATGCTAATGAGGATTTTGAATCATGTACTATTAATTGTGGAAATAAGCTAAAACTAAAACAGGAAATTGTCACAGCTGGGTTGCAGGTGGCCACACACGGTAATCAGATCCAGAGTCCACAGACAAGATTCAACTGTGTTGGGAGACCAAGAGCAGGACACATATTGAAGCTTAGAGCTATGAGTCAGGAACCAGGGTCAGGATTCCAGGGGATTAGAGAGAGAAAATGAATCAGAGGTTGGGAGCCATAATTCTGGGGCCAGGAGCAAGGCCAGGTCAGAATGCTAGGAGAACAAGGCAGGGAAGCAGGAGCAGGAGACAGGAAGCACACAGTCCAAAACAAAGGGGAACCCAGTTGTTCAGACAGCTTCCTGTTCTTACTGCTGGCTTACTATTGGGGCAGCAGGACAATCAACTGTTCTTGGAACTTTGCCAGTTGGACCTGAGGGGCGGGCCTTACACTGGGGCTGGTCTTCATGGGATTCAGGTGGCTGTTGCCAGCAGTCTGCCAGGTAGAGGATTAAAGCACAGCATCCCCCACAAATCTTGTGGGCCTGTGTTTGAGATACATGGGTTGTGATCATACCTCCCTGTCCTTTCAAATGCTCTTTGCAGGAGAGAGGGACTAGCTAAATAAAGGATAATTTAGCAAGGCATGATGTTTGATTTCTGAATCCATGAATTATGGATTCACTGGGATACATTCAGTCCTTAGCTAGTAGTCATGAATGTGTTAATGAACCAAGTTTTATGGGGAGCAAGAGATAAGAGGGAAAAGAGAGGGATGGTGGGGGGGGGGAACCCTCCATGCAGCATAGCATACACTTAAGTCCCTGGGAAGATGATGCGTGAAAGATGAACAGCGTGGGTGGATGGGAGGTTGTAGTCAGTTGTATACTGGAATATGCTCAGATTCTACAGTGATGAGAACACTATAAGAATCTGAAGAGAAGGGAGAATAGGAGGCAGAGTACAAAAAGAGGATTTAAAACTTTAAGCTCTCTAGTGGAGTAATGCATTCGCTGTATATTCAGAGTGATTCCTTCGAGGGGAAAGGTTTTAGCAGCAGTCTTGCAAATTCCTTGAAGCTTTTTTTCAGAAAACACAGATATTTTACTTGTAGCTGCATAAATTACATTCTCTATCATCTAAATGTAGTGCTTGATTCTCTGACATCATCAACTTCTCCTCCTCATAAGAACATAAGAATGACCATACTGGATCAGACTAAAGGTCCAGCTAGCCCAGTATCCTGTCTTTGACAATGGCCAATGCCAGATGCCCTAGAGGGAATGAACAGAACAGGTGATCCCTCTCTGTCATCCATTTCCAGACCCTGACAAACAGAGGCTAAGGGACACCATTCCTAACCATTCTGGATAATAAATATTGATGGACCTAACCTCCATGAATGTATCTAGTTCTTTTTTGAACCCTGTGAAAGTCCTAGTCTTCACAACATCCTGTGGCAAGGAGTTCCACAGGTTGACTATGGGTTGCATGAAGAAAAACTTCCTTTTATTTGTTTTAAACCTGCTGCCTATTAATTTCATTTGGTGTCGCCTAGTTCTTGTTATAGGAACAAGTAAGTAACTTTTCCTTATTCACTTTCTCCATACCTGTCATGATTTTATAGACCTCTAACACATCCTCCCCTTAGTCTCCTCTTTTCTAAGCTGAAAAGTCCCAGTCTTTTTAATTGCTCTTCATATGGGACCTGTTCTAAACCCCTAATCATTTTTGTTGCCCTTTTCTGGACCATTTCCAATGCCAATATATCTTTTTTGAGATGAGGATACCATATCTGTACACAATATTCAAAATATGGGCGTACCATGGATTTATATAGAGGTGATAGGATATACTCTGTCTTATTCTCTATCCCTTTTAAAATGATTCCTCACATTTTGTTTGTTTTTTTGACAGCCACTGCACATTGAGTGGATGTTTCCACAATGAACTATCCACAGTGACTCCAAGATCTCTCTCTTGAGTGGTTATAGCTAAATTATTCCCCATAATTTTGTATGCATAGTTAGGATTATTTTTTCTAATGTGCATTATTTTGCATTTATCAACATTAAAATTCATTTTCCATTTTGTTCCCCAATCACCTAGCTTTATGAAATTCTTTTGAAGCTCTTCATAGTCTTGCTTTGTTCTTAACTATCTTAAGCAGTTTAGTATCATCTGCAAATTTTGCCACCTCAGTGTTTACCCCTTTCTCCAGATCATTTATAAACAGGTTAAATAGGACTGATTCCAGTATGGGCCATTAGGGGGTCTCCACTAGTTACCTTTCTCCATTCTGAAAACTGACCATTTATCCCTACCCTTTGTTTCCTGTCTTTTAACCAGTTATCAGTCTATGAGAGGACCTTCTCTCTTATCCCATGACAACTTAGTTTCCTTAAGAGCCTTTGATGAGGGACATTGTCAAAGCTTTCTGGAAATCTAAGTACATTATGTCCACTGGATCCCCCTTGTCCACCTGCTTGCTGACCTGCTGAAAGAACTATAGTAGATTAGTAAGGCATGATTTCCCTTTACAGAATCCATGCTGACTTTTTCCCAACAAATTATGTTCATTTCTGTGTCTGACAATTCTATTCTTAACCATAGTTTCAACTAATCTATAGTTAGTTTCAACTAATATGCCTGGTACTGATGATAGACTTTATGGTCTGTGATTGCCAGGATCGCCTCTAGAGCCTTTTAAAAATACTGGCATCACATTAGCTATCTTCCAGTTATTAGGTACAGAAGCTGATTTAAAGGACAGGTTGCAAACCACAATTAATAGTTCCGCAATTTCACATTTGAGTTCTTTCAGAACTCTTGAGTGAGTGCTGTCTGGTCCCAGCGACTTATTACTGTTTAGTTTATCAATTTGTTCCAAAACCTCCTCTAATGACATACCCTCCTCACTCCTCCCCCTGAAATTTGGAAACTCAAGAGTGCCTGAAAATTATTTTTTTGGGGGGACTCAAACTGCTGCATAAGGTGTTCCACACAGAACTGGCAGTAAAATCCACCCATCATCATTACTGCAATCCATCAGCAAAATCTTTGAAAGTATTTGTTTCAAAAATAAATTGAATGCTCAAAAAAAAGAAGCAAAATCTTTTCAGGAGGAACTTTTTAAAAGAAATTCATACATTGTAAAGAAAGTGCAGACTTCACTTTGAACATTATTTTTCTTCAGAGTTAGTAGATGGTGTAAAAATGATGGATAGAATTCTATATCACAGTAGATATGTTTGCACTTACAACCTTTAAAAGTGAAATCACTTTTTAAATAACCTGATTCTTCAGTATTGTAGACTGAGATCTCTTTGAAATATTTTTGAGAAGTGATCCCTCCGTTTAAAAAAAAGTTTTATTATTTTTTACCTTAATGCAACGGCAGTTTAGAATGGAATGCTATTTTATAAAACTTATATAATTTGTTTCTAAATTGATCACAGTACAAACAAGCCCTGTAAGAGTCCTAAGGAAGAGATCTATGTAGCTTCAAGATGGTCATGACAGTGGAGTTTTAAATCCATTAAACTGATTTATTAAAGCTCAATTAATTTGTCAATCAACATTTATTAGGTTATAGTCCAATAACTGTCTAATTAAACCAAAATTAAATGTATTCTAGGAGACATTATTTTACCATTTGGCTGACATGGAACGCAGAAGCACTCAAGGCCCTTTTGCTGATTTTCATCCCATTGACATCAATGGCACAGTTCTCATCAATGTTAGCGACAGTGGCATTTTTCCAGGTCCTTCTGTTCATGTGAAACTCTTAGCTTGATTTCCAGCCCAAAAGAGGTTCAGAGAGATTTGAATAAGTATATGAATTGCTCAGTATTGTGTGAACCATTTAACAGTTAACCCAGTTCCATTCTGCATCTGTTTTTATCTTTGTTCTCCCTCAAGCTTGAATTACACCTCCCTGGAAACTGAGATTTTATAGAAAGTTCTACTGAATGCATCAGCTCTTTAGTGTTTCATGTTTAAAGTAAATAGCCTATGTGACACCTAAGCCAAAGAAATCTGCAGAAGATACATGACAAAAATACTAATGAAATCTGACTGCCTTTACTTTAAACAAAGCTCTTAGTTGCATGAATTACAATACAGGTGCTACTTGCTTTTATATCATGAGAATATGTTCAAAACATGATTCCTCCATGTTTCCAACTTCAGGCCTGGTGCTAAATTTCAGTGGGCATGATTCAGGAAGCACTGGAATCCAAAGTGCATAGATGCCAATGTTTTAACCTGCTTGAATTATATCATGAGAAAAAAAATATAGAAACCAAGTTTCTGCCTTTCTTTCCTTTTAACAACACAGGCCTGGTGCTGAAAAAGATCAGTCATACAAGCCACTATTAGCTATATGTTCTGTGATCATTTTCTTTAACTTACAGCTAAAATAACCGTGGCTTATATTGGAAAAAATAATATACAAATACAAATTTAAGTTCCTCCCTCCACCTAACTCTCAGGGCTTATCTACACTACAAGTTATGGCAGTTAAAATTCTATTGCTTAGGGATATGAATAAGCTACTCCCCTTAGCAACCTAAGTGATATCAACTTAAGGCTGGGTGTAGACACCACTGTGTCAGCAGAATAGCTACCCCATCTCACCAGGGGAGCTGACAGCCTCACCCAGTTCCTGAGCAAGGTGAGTGGGGGGTTCCTGTAAGAGGCGGGATGGGAAGCATCCAGCCCTCAGTGCCACCTAGACCAGTCCTCAAAGCCACCTGGAGCATGCAGTGCGGGGCTATTTTGGAGATTTAAAGGGCCCAGGCTTCAGGCACTGCCACTGCTGCAATAACAGCATCCGGGAGCCCTAGATCACCACTCCTCCCACTCCCCCACCAGTGGGCCTGCCTCTCACAGAGGTGAGTTTATTATCCCAACAGGATATCTGTAGTGCTTCTAGTGCAGAAGCTAGTGTAGTGCTTCTAGCTGTAGTATGAGTTGCACGTCACAGTTATTATTTTCTCTGTGTTTCTTCTTTGGTTTATGAAAGAACTCTACTGTTCTAATGTAAATCAGTCTTGAAAAATAAATAATAGACTTGACTAAACAAATATTGAGAGGTCTGAATGATCAATATTAGCATTCAGTTTTTTCTGTGACTATTAGAAACAGATCCTCCATGCTCTTAACTCTCATCACAGGCAATGAGTGTCCAGGCTATGATTCAGGAAAGCACTTATCCACAGACTTGACTTTAAAATTTCAGTGGGGCTTAAGCATATGCTTAAAGTTAAGCACTTGCTGAAATGTTTTCCAGATAGAGATGCTTTTCTGAATTGGAGTCCAATGGGAATTTTGTCACTGGCTTACACTGGAATACAACGGAGCTCACAGGGAGCCGCAAGTTCTCAGTCCCTGAAAAAGTTTATAGTGTCTGAGAAAAGGACATATTTTCTACTGTTCTGAAGAGAGATCCATACGTGAGTCAGTTAGCATTAAAACATATCTCTAATTTTAATATCTTAGTGTCATATGACACGCCAACGGGCCTTTTGCAGCCTGCAGGCCTCAGAGAGCTGGAATGGAAATTTCCATGTATGCTGTCTGCAGCTCAGCATAGCCCTGTACCTGCGGGCGTAAACACCAGATGTCTCTTATCAGACAGCCTTCATCAGCCGTAACTCCCTATGCTTGTTGGCTGGGAGCTGACGTTGGGGTAAATAACATGATCTCAGCTCTCAGTCCCATGGGAACACTGAAGGTGGCATTAGGCCAGTTCGCGCACACGCAGTAAACAGCTGGAGGATAATATCATTGGGAGTCCTGCCCCTAAGGGAGTCTCCTTGCAGACCTCCCACCTCAGAGGTGACCCGAGATTCCCCCAGCTGGAGCCACGTCTACTGCAGCCCTGATGTGAGGCATCTCGGGATTGGGACTCCCCATGGCAGAAGGGACGTAAGCATTTCAAGGAGCCTTTTCCTCCTTTAAGCATTGTTCTGTAGTGCTTTTGCTTGCTAAGGTGTACCCTGTGAAGTGTAGTAGCAGTGGAGTAGTAAGCTTAATAAAGTACATTATCCTTATCGGCTCTGTGTTGAAGCAAATCCCATAATCCTGTTCATCCTTGGGCATTGTTAGCTGACACTTAGGCCTACACATCTCTAATTTTACTATCTTGTTTGTTTAAAACAAACAAAAGGAAGATTTTCTTCACTCATCACACAGTCAACCTGTGGAACTCCTTGCCAGAGGATGTGGTACAGGCTAGGACTTTAACAGGGGTTCAAAAAGAGCTAGATAGACTCATGGAGGTTAGGTCTATCAATGGCTATTCATCAGGATGGGTAGGAATGGTGTCTCTAGCCTCTGTTTCTCTGGAGGTGGGTGACAGGAGCTTACGGAATATCTCATAATCCCATTGTCTCGGTGGAGCTGAAGACACTCAGAAACTTGTGGGATACAAACCCAGTTAATAAAAAAATCGTATACATTATTGTAAAAGGTGGCATGACATGATTTTTTTTGATGTAAAATGGCTAATGATTATTGTATCATCCGATTTCTAAAAAAGATACAGCAGAAGAAGTAAAAGAATATTGAAGTAGCCCTCTAACTGGTGAAGGTACAAACCCGTCCAAAACAACCAATTGAGAATATGTCAACCATAGAAAAGACAGAGAGTCAGTAACAAACTGAAGTTTGATGAAAATGTTACTTGTTACTGCTAACGGGGCAGTAGCATTATCACTACAATAGAAGAGTATATCCACCCTTCTCAGATTTTATTCTTTTTTCATTATTTCAAAATCCCTAAATGGTTATAAAAATATTATATTACACAGATGATGTTTCATTGTACATTAAATGGAATGGAAATGAGCTAGTAATGAATTATTTTAGATCTGAGCATAACAAAGGTAATATTATGCTACAGACATGGTAACGAACACTTGATTATTCATAGCTGTTTTATTCGGGGAGTAGGTCATTTTACACTCAATGAACATAAACATTACTTCATAGAAATATCCGTGTAAGGTGAAAGATTTCCTTCCTTACGCTATACAGCTCCACATGTGAAACAATATTACATGTGGTTCAAAGCCAGATAGTATCATTTCATTCATATAAAGTTTTAGAATTTTGAGTTTAACCTAGGCTAGTAATTGATTGACATTCTACTTTCATTCAGGAAGAACACACTCTCTCTCTCTCTCTCTCTCTCTCTCCCACTGGGTTTTTAATTAACACTCTAAAGAATGGCAGAAACATACCCCCCCAATAAAAACATTCATTCAGCAGATTTACGATTTCATTATGCTGCCTCATCAAAACCAAGAATGAATATAAAGCTTTTTCTTTGTGCTGTGTATAGTCCTAGATCACCATACCTTTTACAAAGCAGCAGAATTCAGAGAAACACAACAGTTGTCCTGTTGGAACACCCTTCAAAAATAGAACTCGTGTAGTCACAGCAAGACGCGCCTAATTTCTCTGGAATTGCCAACATATTATAGAACTAAGATATTTTCTATAAGACTGGCAATTGATGCATCCAAATAGGCACTTGTTGTCAGAGGGATTTATTCATCTTGCACCTCAAAATCATCATCAGTCATCCTCATCATCATCAAATGTTTACATGACCAAGTGACTGCTGCATAAACACATGGTTTAATTGACTGATGCCTCTGGACATTGACTTAAAATCATAGAATCTTAGAATCATAGAATCCTAGAACTGGAAGGGACCTCGAGAGGTCATCAACTCCAGTCCTCTGCCCGCATGGCAGGACCAAGCACTGTTTAGATCATCCTTGACAAGTGTCTATCTAACCTGCTCTTAAAAATCTCCAGAGATGGAGATTCCACAACCCCCCTAGGCAATTTATTCCAGTGTTTAACCACCCTGACAGGCAGGAAGTTTTTCCTAATATCCAACTGTGACGGGGCGGACAGGCCCCGCACTGACGAACAAGGGATAGCCCAGGTCCAGCTGGCAGAGGAAGCCCGCCCCTCTGCTGGGCATGCTCCCAGCAGCGGCCGGGTATAAAGGCAGAAGGAGCCCTGCAGTCAAGAGGCCGCAGGGTGAGGAGGCCAGGCCGGGCCAGTGTTCCTGCAGCAGCTGGGCCCAGAGTCACCACCCGCCGGACCCGGACCCGGAGGAAATAGCCGCCCGACCTAGAGGCGGCAGGAGCGCACCCACAACCCCGGCAGGTACGGCCTCAGGCGAAGGGCCCGAGGGAACCAGGGCGTGGTAGGAAGCAGCCCAGGGCAAAGGATATAAAGTTTGGCTCGGCGTGTATCGGCCGGATTCCCCGCCGAGCGGGCAGGAGCCATAGGCCCTGCCTAAAGGGCCCTGGGCTGGGACCCGGTGGAGAGGGAGGGCCCGGGTCCCCCTACCACCCACTTTCCCTTCCCTGGAGAAGCAAACCCCGGCAAGGGGAGGCTTCTTAGGGCGGCTAGGCCTCTAGTACCGTATACGCCCTGATAGAGGGGCCTGGACATTTGCATTGAGACTTTGGGTTACCGTATATGTCCTGATAGAGGGGCCTGGACATTTGCGTTGAGACTTTGGGTTACCGTATACGCCCTGATAGAAGGGCCGGGACTTTTGTGTTGGGACCTTGGAGGTTACCGTATACGCCCTGATAGAAGGGCCGGGACTTTGGTGTTGGGACCTTGGGTACTGTCTAGGCCCGGTAGGAGGGGGTGGAAACCCCTGACAGGGGCGTACCCCCTGACAACATGGTGGAGAATGTGGGCAACAGTCCACCCCTGAACCTAGGGGAGGAACGGTGGTGTGAGCGCCCCGACAAGGATAAAACCATTGGGGGTAGAGAGAGCGAAATGGAGGCGGTGAAATTGTTGGAAGAGATGGCCGAGAGGCAGAGGGAGCAGCTCCGGCAGCTGAGCCGGAGTCTGCAGCAGTGGACAGCGCAACAACTAGAGCAACAAGGGCAGCTGTTCCAGAAGCTGACAGAAGGGTTACTAGCCCAACAGGTGCCGAGGCTACAGTCGAGGGCAACAGCGGACAGTGGATATGCCCAGGTACCGACCATGGGGCACCGGGCTAGGGGAAGTGGGCCGGCAAAGGCTGTGGCGGAGGTACGGGTGGAAGGGACCCTGGTTAGGGCCCTAATAGACTCCGGGTGTAGCCAGACCATGGTACAGGAGAACCTGGTAAAGAGCCCCGAACCCGCAGGGGGTCCAGTCATGCTACAGTGCGTGCACGGGGATATAAAGGCATACCCGACGGCCTGGGTACGGATAGCGGATGCCTGCGAGGAGAAGATTTGTCGGGTAGGGTTAGCCCCCCAACTGGCGTACCCGGTAATACTGGGGCGAGATTGGCCCGGTCTCCGCAGGTTGGTCCAAGATTGGGCCCAGCAGGAACCTCCCGAAATAGGAAGACGGCCCCGAGGGGGGACGGTGGCCGCCCAGGGAGACTCCCCCGGACCCGATGACGAACCGAGAGCTGAAGCTGGGGCATCGAGCACAGCAGGACCCCCGCCTCGGCCAATAGATGAGGGAGAGACGGAGTGGCCGGGGGCCGGAGGGGACTTTATGCAAGCCCAGAGGGGAGGACCCGACGCTAAGCCGAGCCTGGGAGCAAATCCAGGAGGCGGAGGATAAGGAGTCCGGAGGCGGAAGGGGACCGCAAGGACCGAGGTTTGAGGTCCAGAACGACAGGCTCTACCGAGTGGTCCGAGACCCACAGACGGACAAGGAATTTGCGCAGCTCCTAGTTCCCTCCAGGTACCGAAAGGGGGTACTGCGGTTAGGCCATGCAAGCCCCTGGGCCGGACACTTGGGCCGAGAGAAAACACTACAGCGGGTGGTCCAGAGGTTTTTTTGGCCAGGGATCCATCGTGAGGTAAGGGAGTTCTGTGAATCCTGCCCCGAGTGTCAGTGCACCAACCCAAAGGGAGTACCCAAGGCTCCCCTGGTGGCTCTACCAGTGGTAGGGGTCCCCTTTGAGCGGATCGGGTTGGACTTGGTGGGACCTCTCGAGAAGGCTAGCTCGGGGTGCCAATATATCCTAGTTATAGTGGATTATGCCACTAGGTACCCCGAGGCCGTGCCATTACGGAATACAACCGCAGCTACCATAGCCGCGGAACTCTTAGAGGTATTCTCCAGAGTGGGGATACCGAAAGAGATACTGACTGATCAGGGCACCAATGTCTCATCCAGATTAATGGCTGAGCTGTGCCGGTTGTTAGACATCCGAGCCCTGCGAACTACCGTGTACCATCCCCAAACAGACGGATTGGTGGAACGTTTTAATCGGACGTTGAAATCAATGCTCCGCAAATTCGTAGAGGAGGACCCCCGAGGGTGGGACAAAATGTTGCCGGCCTTGCTTTTCGCTGTGCGGGAGGTACCACAAGCATCCACGGGCTTCTCCCCTTTTGAGCTCCTATACGGGCGGCAGCCCCGGGGGATCCTTGACCTCCTGAGAGAGGACTGGGAGGGGCAGGAGTCCCGCGTGATGGGGACGGTTCCCTACGTGTTACAATTGAGGGAGCGCTTGCAGAAGTTAGGGGAGTTTGCCCGAACCAACCTCTTGCAGGCCCAGGAGACCCAAGCCAGGTACTACGACCGAGGGACAAAACTACGAACGTTCGAGCCAGGCGACCGGGTGCTCCTACTCTTACCCTCGCAAGAGTCAAAGCTACTAGCCAAATGGCAGGGCCCATTTGAGGTGGTACGCAGAGTGGGGCCCGTCGATTATGAGGTGAGGTTGACGGGGAGGAAGAGAGGAGTACAGATGTATCACGTAAACTTGCTAAAAAAATGGAAGGTGCAGGAAGGACTTGTGATCGACCCCCGCCCACCTGACGAAGACTTGGGGCCGTCGGCCGTCAGTCCACCCACGAACCGACTAGCCACCCTGGGGGAAGAACTGAGCCCTGCCCAAGAAGAAGAGCTACTCCGCTTAGTCCAGAAATACGCCCACGTCTTATCCACCCAGCCGGGCCGGGCCAGAGGGATGAGTCATCATATAAGCACCCTACCAGGCCACAAGGTTCGGGACCAACACCGTCCCCTACCCCGGAAGATGTGGGGGCCGGTGCAGAGAGAACTCCAGGCGATGCTGGAGATGGGAGTGATCGAAGAATCCCGCAGCGAGTGGCGCAGCCCCATCGTGCTTGTCCCGAAACCCGACGGAACGATGCGATTTTGTATCGACTTTCGGAAGGTCAACGCCATCTCAAGATTTGACGCCTACCCCATGCCACGCGTGGACGAGTTACTTGAAAGGCTGGGAAAAGCTCGGTACCTCTCCACGCTAGACTTAACAAAGGGATACTGGCAGATTCCGCTGACCCCGACTTCCAAGGAAAAGACTGCCTTCCCCACCCCTTTGGGCTTGTACCAATTCGTCCACGATGCCTTTCGCCTCCACGGGCGGCCGCCACCTTCCAGCGCTTAGTAGACCAGCTATTACGCCCTCATCAGCTATACGCCACCGCGTACATAGATGATATAGTCATCTACAGCCACACGTGGCCGGAACATCTCCAACACCTGGAAGCAGTATTAAAGGCCCTCGAGGAAGCAAACCTCACAGCAAACCCCGGGAAATGTCACTTGGGACGAAGGGAGGTGACTTATTTGGGATACACAGTGGGGAGAGGGACGTTGAGACCCTTAGTTGACAAAGTACAAGCCCTACAGGAGTGGAAAAGGCCAACGACGAAGAAGCAGATTCAGCAATTTCTGGGACTGGCAGGCTATTATCGCCGATTCATACCCGATTTTTCAGCGCTGGCGGCACCACTATCGGACCTGACCCGGAATTCTATGCCGACGAAGGTACGATGGACACCGGAATGTGAAGAGGCTTTCCAAACATTAAAAAAACGTCTGGTGAAAGAACCAGTGTTGTTCCCCCCAGACTTTGCTAAGGACTTTATCCTCCAGACAGATGCCTCTGAGAGGGGACTAGGGGCTGTACTAGCCCAAGAAGTGGACGGTGGCGAGCACCCGGTGCTCTATATGAGCCGGAAGCTCTTCCCCCGGGAGCAGAAGTACTCCACAATTGAAAAAGAGGCGCTGGCCGTAAAGTGGGCCATAGATGCACTCCGCTATTACCTGTTAGGTAGACACTTCCAATTGGTAACTGACCACGCCCCTCTGAGATGGCTGCACAGTATGAAGGACACCAACCCTCGGATAATGCGGTGGTACTTATCACTGCAGCCATACGATTTTGAAGTGGCCCACCGCCCGGGTAAGACTCACTTGAATGCAGATTTCTTTTCCCGAGTAGGGGAAGAGGAAACCTGGACAAAGCAGACCGTAACCACCCATTTAAGGGGGAAGGTGTGTGACGGGGCGGACAGGCCCCGCACTGACGAACAAGGGATAGCCCAGGTCCAGCTGGCGGAGGAAGCCCCGCCCCTCCGACCCTGCTGGGCATGCTCCCAGCAGCGGCCGGGTATAAAGGCAGAAGGAGCCCTGCAGTCAAGACGGCCGCAGGGTGAGGGAGGAGGCCAGGCCGGGCCAGTGTTCCTGCAGCAGCTGGGCCCAGAGTCACCACCCATGCCGGACCCGGACTCGGAGGAAATAGCCGCTGACCCAGGGCGGCAGGAGCGCACCCACAACCCCGGCAGGTACGGCCTCAGAGGCGAAGGGGCCCGAGGGGAACCAGGGCGTGGTAGGAAGCAGCCCAGGGCAAAGGATATAAAGTTTGGCTCGGCGTGTATCGGCCGGATTCCCCGCCGAGCGGGCAGGAGCCATAGGCCCTGCCTAAAGGGCCCTGGGCTGGGACCCGGTGGAGAGGGAGGGCCCGGGTCCCCCTACCACCCACTTTCCCTTCCCTGGAGAAGCAAACCCCGGCAAGGGGAGGCTTCTCAGAGCGGCTAGGCCTCTAGTACCGTATACGCCCTGATAGAGGGGCCTGGACATTTGCGTTGAGACTTTGGGTTACCGTATATGCCCTGATAGAGGGGCCTGGACATTTGCGTTGAGACTTTGGGTTACCGTATACGCCCTGATAGAAGGGCCGGGACTTTGGTGTTGGGACCTTGGGTACTGTCTAGGCCTGGTAGGAGGGGGCGGAAACCCCTGACAGGGGCGTACCCCCTGACACCAACCTAAGCCTCCCTTGCTGCAATTTAAACTCATTGCTTCTTGTCCTATCCTCAGAGGCCAAGGAGAACAATTTTTCTCCCTCCTCCTTGTAACACCCTTTTAGATACTTGAAAACTGCTATCATGTCCCCTCTCAGTCTTCTCTTTTTTCTAAACTAAACAAGCCCAATTCTTCCTGTCTTCCCTCGTAGGTCATGTTTTCTAGACCTTTAATCACTTTTGTTGCTCTTCTCTGGACCTTCTCTGATTTCTCTACATCTTTCTTGAAATATATTGCCCAGAACTGGACACAGTACTTCAATTGAGGACTAATCAGCCTAGAGTAGAGTGGAAGAATGACTTTGCATGTCTTGCTCACAACACTCCTGTTAATGTATCCCAGAATCATGTTTGCTTTTTTTGCAACAGTGTCACACTGTTGACTTATGTTTAACTTGTGGTCCACTATGACCCCTAAATCCCTTTCAGCAGTACTCCTTCCTAGACTGTCACTTCCCATTCTGTATGTGTGAAACTGAAATGTCTATGTAAAACTAGAAAGAATTTAAGATGGTACAGCATGTGTCTTGGTTTTATTTTGAAGCCATTGATGATAAAATATTTGTCAATGTGCCATTGAAAGTAAGTGGAGCATCCCCACTACCAAGCCTGCTATTTTGAAATAAGGGGCTGGTTATTTTGAAATAATAACGCTTGCTTTCCACGAGCAATAACGCTTATTTCAAAATAGCTATTTTGAAATAGCGGTAGTGTGGACGTTCCACTGCTTCTATTTCAAAATAACTACTCCCCAGAGTCATTCAAAGTAATTACTCCCCAGTGCTTCCTGGAGCTTTAAGTTGAGGTAGTGCATCCACATTAAGGGAGCATGGTCAGACTAATTTTGAGGCTTCCCTGTAGTGTGGACACACTATTTTGAAATAGTTATTTTGGGAGTTGTTATTTTGAAATAATTTCCTTGTGTAGACATGCCCTTCAAGAAACTATGACCAGCGGGAGAGAGACTGAGCCAGCGTAGACTTATGAGGAGAGAGCAAGAGGATGACAGGCACAGGAGGAAAACCAGGGACTAGTGTGGAGGAAAGTAAGGAGAAAGTGATTGGGGTCACTTATTTTGGGGGGTGGCAAAAAAGGCAGGGCTCATGGAAGGACTTCAAGTTTCTTCATCAGCACAATGTATCTATGGCTATGGCCCAGTAAATGACATCTAGAGCTAAGAAATTATTTCAGTTTTTGACATGGTAATGGGAAAGCAGCGAAGTGGGTAGATTTCATTTGAATGTTGAACAGCACAGCATAAAAGAGGAGATTAATTTGGCATACTGTGAAGTTTAAAAGAAAAAAAAACCATCTGGCTTGAATCTCTCCTCTCTACATAGGTGTAGACTAGGAATGCCTTTATTGACATAAAATAATTTATACTAATGCAGAACATGCATAAAAGGAGAATCGGTGCTAACATATTCATTCCTTTTATCCCCCGTATCAGATGGAAGAGAGTCTAGCCAAAGGTAGAGAGGGGAAATAAGTTGATTGTGCTAATGACTCCTATATAAGTAATACACAACTAAAGGTTGAAAGGCTGTACACCTGATGCTCTGTATAAATCTCAGAAAATGAGTATAAATACTAGTCAGGCAGTAACTGCCTGATTACTAATACAGGTCCTGAACCTGCAAATACTTAATAATACACTTAACTTTACTCATGTGAGTTCAATGGAATTACTCATGGTAATAAAATTAACCATAAGTGTGTATGCAGGATCAGGGCCATAATTAAGTGTGGAGATTGTGCTAAAAGAACCAACGTTTTAGGCTTGTCCTACATAACATACATGATGTCCATTCTGATTGGACAAACTGACTGGCCTGAAATTTGTTTAAATTATAGCCTTGCGTTAACAGCTATTATTAATAGCGCAGTCAAAGGCAGTGGAATAATAAACAACATTCAATATGTATTACATTGACATGAAGTACTGAAATAGCTTGTGAACTAATATCAACTAATTAAATTAAATTCAAATTAACAACGTTTTAGGTAAAGCAGCCCATTTCATACCAGTACAGGTATTATCCAGAGAGAGCAATACAGATATCATTTTATAGTTCTAGACATAGATATATAGTTACAGAGATATTTATAATTTTGAATTGACTTAGAGATACTTGTAAACAGTTTAAACAGACAGACCACTTCCTCTTTAGAAGGGATAGATCAAATACCCAGACCTGTCCCATCATCAGAGTAGAAGAAGGTCCCATACAAAAGTCTCCTAGCTTTAATTAAATAAGTTAAAGATTCTGCAAATGTAGCTTTTCTTATTGCCCATGAATGAATGTCTGAGAAATCCATGAGTATGAAAGAGTTGGGAAATGCAGATGAGTGCAGAGAACTGGGGGAAGGAAGAACATGAGGGAGCACAGGAATCTGGAGAGAGAAGCTGTTATGGTGAGAAAGGTGAGAAATACTGAGAAGATATTGAGTGCACACAGAGTTGGAGTGCAAAGAATTTGGGAAAAGTAAGTGTGTGAAGAGAGATAGGGCTAGTGTTTTAAAGCCAGGGGTCCCAATTTCAATTTACCTTAGGGCTAGTGCCAGTCCTCAAATACTCCTAGTCAGCCCACAGCTTCCCCCTCCCCAACTAGCTAGCTCCCTGCTTCCATCCCCCTGCTGCACACTGCTCCTTCCCCAGTATCTGGGCAGCAGAACTCAGGAGCGGGGGCCAGTGCTGGGAGGGACAGAAGAGGTTGTGTTCCTGCACTGAAGGGAGAGTGCAGCCCAGGCACAGCGAGGATCCGAGGAGAGCAGTTCCTGGAGAGAGAGGGGTGCTAAGAGGCTGCTGCATTTTAATCTCAGTTGTGCTCCAGGACATGTGAGATTGTGGGATTTTCCTGGGAGAACAGAGTTAGATTTAAAAGCAACCATGATGGAGGGTTTCTAGCTCCAGATTCCTAGCCCTGGGGCTGGGTTGTTTTCACTTTCAATTGAGCACAGCCTTTCAACTCTCCCTGTGCAGGGGAGGGACCTGAACCCCTCTGATGCATGTTGACAGCCTTATTTTGTGTGGTTAATGAATGAATTGAAAAAATGGACATCAGTTGCTGGAGAGAGACAGCCTCCCAGGGGCAGAGAGTTATGTGGGCCCATCGTGCCCAAGCTCTAGGAATATTGCTGGGCAGGGGGTGTTTATCTCCACGCTACTCCCACCCCAAGTGCTCCTGCAGCCAATGGGAGCTGTTGGGGTGGTTCCTCTGGGCAGCAACGTGCAGAGACCCTCTGGTCTCCCTGCCCAGGATCTGCTGCCAGAGGAAGGTGCCCCAGATAAGCATTGCACCGCCTGCAGGGCCGGTCCACAACATTTTGGCACCTGAGGTGGGGAGCTCAACTGACGCCCCCATGCCCCCTCGCCAAAACTTTGAAAGGTCTCAATTCTTCCTTCTTCCTGTTCCACTCCTCTCATGGCACTCCACCATCTCTGTGCATCTAGAGCAGAGAGAATACATATGCACCAGCAGCAGACACAATTTTCTAAACTCTGGGTCCTAGTGGCGCCCCCTACAGTCTGGCACCTGAGGCGGCCGCCTCAGTTCGCCTCATGGTAAGGCCAGCCCTGACCGCCTGCATTCTCTCCCCACGCCCCACCTTCTCTTCCCTCCTACACCTAAACTTCATCCTAGAGCCGGCATTCTGCATCCTTCCCTACACCCCCATCCCCTGACCCAGTCCAGAACCTGGACCCCAACCCTCTCCCGTATCCAAACTCCATGCCAGAGCCCAAACCCTCATCCCTCCTGCATCCAACCCTCCCCTCAGAGCCTGCACCCTGCACCCAAATTCTGTCCCAGAGCCTTAGGCAGGTTGGGAAAGGGTTTGGACCTGTTCTGGGCACCACCAAGATTTCTATAAAACTTGCCCCCCTCCTACACAACCTCGTGGTCCATGATAGATTAAGTTTAAAGTCGATTTTAAAGCAAACTTGAAAACATCTCCTTCTTCCAAGAAAGTATTATGCACTGTCTGAATGAAACATTTTAAATCTCATATATATTGTTTTTAAAAATCTCATAGATTGAAATTCACAGCCCAGAACAGATCACCTTAAACTTTACACACGTGTCCTCATAAATAAGCAGCAAACGTATTCCCTTCTGACCAGCCAGCAAACACAGCATGGGAAGTGTGCCAGGACTTATTCAAGGCATTGCAAAACAAGGGAAGGCTTCCAGAAATTAAGTACACAACAAGGGAACCATTTGGGGGCAGGCAGAGAGGGACAGCAGTCCCCCCTTCCTCCCAAGGTTTGAGCAGCTAGCTGGGAGCAACACTGCTTGCTCGCTTAATCATCTCTTTCCCTTCCCTTGCTTCCCCTTCCCAAGAAGGAGTAATGTGGCTCACTCATTCTTTCCCCCTCCCTTCCCTGAGCTTGATAGTCTTTGCACAGCCAATAGGAATGCAGAAGTGTATCTGGCAGAGGTAATAACAGGGCTGGGTGCTTCTGCAGCACTTTTCAAATTCATTTTCCTGAAACAAACAGGCTGGGGAGAGGGGAGTATTGGGGGGAGGGAAGGGAGCTCTGGGCTTAGGACAGAAGATGCTTGCTGCACATTTTATCATGATCTGCCACTGACCTGTGAAGAAGTGGGCTGTGCCCATGAAAGCACATGATACCATCTACATGTTTTGTTAGTCTTTAAAGTGCTACCAGACCATTTGTTGTTTTCAGGGCCGGCCCGAGCCATTTTGGTGCCCAGGGCCCGGGCGCGTGGCACCGCCCCCCCGGCGCATGGCGCATGCCCGGCCACAGCCGCTGGCGCGCAGCCCGGGATCCGCCCCCCGGGGCGCACGGCGCATGCGCTGCCCAGCCTGGCCTGGCCACCACTGCTGGCGCGCGCGCCAGGCCGTGCAGGGCTCAGCGGCCGTGGGGGGAAGGGCACTGCTGGCCGGCACCATGGGGCCGGCGTTGTGGGAGCCGGGCGCATGGCGCCTGATGGCAGCTATAAGGGTCGCCGCGCGCCACTTACAGCTGCCATCAGGTGCCCCCCCCATCGGTTGGCGCCCCGGGCAGCTGCCTGGCTCGCCCACCCTTCAGTCTGGCCCTGGTTGTTTTTTAAGTTTATCCTGTACAGACTAACTCGGCTACCCCCTGAAGCTTCTGTTACAACAAAGGCAGGAGTAAGTGCTTTATGACACTAGTATACACAAGGCTCCTCAAGTGTAGAAGGGGGGCTGAGATCTTTCCCTGCTGTCACGAAACAAAGGTGAGCTGCCTCCACAATAAATAGTGTTTAAATTACACTTAAAACTGCCCCATTTTTTCCAATTCTCTATTTTTTGAGGGGGTTGGGGAATGGCAGTACCTCAGTGTAGTCATTTAGTCCCACTTATCTGTGAGAATCTTTCCTTCGCCTACAATGGATTAGGCATCAGGTTACCAGATAGAGCCATATAGGCAATTACCCACAAAGGCTGATTCCTCTGCCCTGATCTTACCAAATCTCCCCTCCCAGGGTTGCACTTTTCCATAGAACTTATTTTGAGGTGTTGCTGCTCCTTTTTGTGTGCAGAATGATACAAGCAACTGCTGCCCTTAAACAGCCATATTACAGCTGTGTTCTGATGCATCTCCTCTTCCAACTGCATGCTAATGGCTTTCTGACCATGTGTTTTTTTGTGTGATGTATTTGAGTTGGTTCCATATGATTTGGGCATGCACAAATAAAGGGACAGGAAGATTATAGATAAAGAGCTGCTAAGAAACACCTAAAAGCATAAAAAACAATCACGATTTTAAAGTAGTTTGTCAAAAACTCCCAATGCTAAACCACATTGTTATTCAAGTATGTAAGACAGCAAGCAGACGCATTCAGGCTCATAACTGCAAACTTGAACCAAACCAGATAACAAGGTCTCAAACCAAACCAGATAACAGGATAAGCTCTTGGTGTTAAATAAGTCCTCAGATAATGAAATTAAGTGCATGAAAGCCCATGTCTTCGCCTTTGAAGTCACTGGGCTTTGCTTACATCAAACTGATGTGAACCCCAAATGAAAAGATGGTTGAAACTCAACCTTTGCCGTACATTAGATCAAACTTCATTGCACCATGACCCCATGAGGGAGGAGTCCAAAACCTAAGCCCATGCAAGGCTCCTTCATGCTGGGCAAGGGGGCCAAATCCAAAGTCTTCAGCACCACATGGAGGGCCTATAGCCTGAGCCACACTACCCAGTGCTGAAGCCTTTGAACTCTGGCCTCTGGCAGTGGGGCTTGGGTTTCAGCCCTGGACCTCATCAAGTTTTACACCATCCCTGGTGATCCCATTAAAACCATCCACAAACCTGACCCACAATTTGAGAACTGCTGCATTAGAGCCACTGCTGGCAAAGATCACCTGTTAAAAAGACACTGGAATTCCAGAGACCCTGGAAAAACTAACACTGCCTTTAATTCACAGACCCATTCTCAGTCTTCTCAATCAGTACAGCTAAATGTCTTATTTAACATACCAAGTGGTGTACCCAGGTCCACACGATAAGGTCAAACCTCTTGTTTTTAAATTTATTGTTGTGATTTTTAACTAAACTGTAGTATTCCAGACATCCAAATATATTAACTCTTACTTTACCATTTTTCAGCTATTTCTATGAAAATCAAGCCATTTTTTTCTATGGATTTCACCAAAGTTGGAGGTAGCTCAATCTGTTTTGAATATCTGCATTCACCAGCTTTATGAATTTTGGTGCATAACATAGAAAATTATCATATAAAATGTTTTATGTCTGTCTAAACTACCATGTTTTTTAGGCAAATATCATCTAAGGGTCCTGAGTGCTTATCTTCTGGGCAAACTTTGTGCTGCAAATGAATTACTACATCTTCATCAGATAAGGTGCCAAGTGAATACTTTAGCATGTGTTACTTTAGGATCAGTCCTAGTGAGAAGCTAGCAGCTGTGGGACAGTTTTTGGTTTCTCCTTGTGTGCAGGATGGGATATGCCACAAAAAAGTTCCCTTCCTCTTGCATCCCTGCTCAAGGGCCAACCACACTCTGGCTGGAGAAGCACAGCCACTGCCTATGGCTCACACTACTTTTCTTGATGAGTCAGGATGAATAGAGTGATGTCACTTTGCCCCTCCTCTGGATGGGAACTTATGCTGTGTTCTGTCAAATAAGGCAGATCTCCTGCTACTATATACTGTGATCTAGACTCTTAAGAGCAATACTGGCTGAACTAGCCAGAACTCTTCCTGGAATTGTCACTGCCACCTGAACATACCCTCTGCCCCTATGTTCTGCCACTGAGCTATTGTTTTAAAACAGTCATGGGGAACTAAGAATAGTAAGTGAGCCACATGAGTGGTCCTCCTTCATCTCAGTGGTCCACATGACTAGAGGTGGGACAACCCGCAGCCTGGGACCCAGTGGGTTTCCACCTGCGGCTCACGGACCTCCTGTCTTCTCCCTCCCCTATGTGTCTCTCATGTACTGGGGCACTGGAGCCCCACACTTCCTACTCCTTCTCCACCCTCCCAGCACTTTTGGAGCATCATGAATCTCCTGATTCATGGTCTGGCCTTGTTTCTCCTGCTTTCTACCAGAGCTTGAACAGCCACAAACAGCTGATTTGTGGCATTTAAGCTCTAGGAGGGAGAGGGAGGAGCCAGATGGAACATGAACCAGCAGATGTGTGGTGCTCCAGAAGTGCTGGGAGGGAGGCAGAGAAGGAGGAAGTGTGGGGCTCTAATGTCCCAGCATGCGATAGGCACGTGGGGGGATAGAGGGGGGTTGCACACCCCTTCTTTAAAGCAAGGACCCTGAACTGGGGCTTGTGATCACAGACGATGACCAGCTACCTTTCTTACATTGCTAAATGGAAGCAGGAGAGAGATAAATGAGATCCCAGCTAAACAGGGAGAGGAATCATGGTATGAAGAGTGGGTTCACATTATGGAAAACACCGTGACTCTGTCTCAGAGCAACAATCCAGCCCCCATATATTTTTTGTTTCGAATTCGATACATTCAATACATAGCAGCATTCAAATTTACCTCAGATTCTTGTGTTTGTGTGGGTTGGGAGTAGGATTGCCAGATGGTTTAACCAAAAATACCGAACACTTCCCCCCCCCCCAAAAAAAAACATTGTTGAGAAAAAAGGGGAGACCAAAGTTGTTGAACAGCAACCAAAAAAAAAAGGACTCCGACAGTTATTAAGCAAAAAAACCCCCCCAAAACAACAACAACAAAAAACAAAAAAAAAACCCAGTATGGCCCCTTTAAGACCTTTTTTGTTGGTGGCCTTCTTGTTTTCTTACTCTCTGCTGGAAGAGAGCTCCCCTGTGGAACCAGGTAAGCGGGCGTGGGGAAACGGAGCGGAGTGCCTCGGGAGGGTTGAAGGGGTCCAGGAGGGGCTGGGCCTGGGCCTCGTTGCTGAGTGTGGTAGGGTTGCCAGGTGTCTGGTATTTTCACCTCCTGGCAGGAAAATCAGAAAATACTGGACATTTTAGGTGTCCAGTATTTTCTGATTTTTTTTACCGGACAGGAGGCGAAAATACTGGACTGTCTGGATCAGTACTGGACACCTGGCAACCCTAGTTGGGAGTAGGAGAAGGAGAAGTTGGGGCTATTTAATTTACCTCATATTAACTGTTAAATATTCATGTGTGTGTCAGGGCCTGATTGAGACATTTTACACATTACACTTTCACTTTACTCTCAAATTCTGTTGTCTCCAAGTTTCAAAAATAAAATAAAATAATATAAAATAAAGTACCTGATTTTACTTCCCTGTAAATTAGATATTGAGATGAAATTAGAGAAGTCTATTAAATGTAAGAAAATGTTGGTGTGAAGTGTTTCATTTTATACTGCTACTAGCAGGTGAGGCCCATTGTTGACCTGGCAAAGTCATTTTCCGTAGATTACACTTATAGGAAAGTTCAAGAAATTAAATACATATAACAGAATTTTTTCATTAATGTGCCTGCAAAAGGGAAGTTAAAATTTGTAGGATTTAAACTTCAAACATTATTCATTTTGTTGACTAATTACAGTACCATACATAGTAAATTTGAATCAGAAACGTGTAAAACTTCCATTACTCTTTCCATAACTAATTTGAATTATTTTGTGATTTGTAACAGTAAAAGTGTTCTTTGCACTAAAATGACAGTTGAATAGGTGACTTGATTTTAATTTTGTTAGTAAATATTTTTTTGAACTCTAATCATACTAGTCATGACTTTTTTCCGATGAAAAACAAAAGTAACTATTAAAACCTTTCACCAGGCATATTCTGGCGTAAAAAGTAGTGCATTCAGCTAATTTAAGTGGCACCTTTGGTATGTATAGGTGATCCCAAAGTATGACTTTATTTTGCACAAACAAATCCACAAACAAACCCTTCCAAATATATATTGCTATATTTCCCATCTCTATTCAAGTCTACATTTATTTTAAGTATGTAGAGTTTTTGTTGTTGTTTTTGTTTTTTGCTATTCACTGAAAACTAGTAAACAAAACTTTCATTGTTTTCTCTTTTAGGTGCTTTCACTTTTGGCAATGCTGTTTGAGGCAAAGATTTCCTTTTCAGAGGTGATGGCCACCCTTGTTATTATGGCGTTTGTTTTAATTTCTATAAGAATAATAGGTAATAAGACCAAAAGGTACATCTTCCCACCCGGTCCGTGGTCATTACCAATTGTGGGGAACCTGCTTCAGCTTGGAGAATATCCTCACCTTTCATTTATCCAAATGAGGAAAAAATATGGGGACGTGTTTCTCTTAAAGCTAGGGATGGTACCTGTTGTGGTAGTGAATGGTCTAGAGATGGTGAAACAAGTGTTACTAAGAGATGGAGAGAGTTTTGCTGGCAGGCCCAAGATGCACACCTTTTCTTTCTTTGCTGATGGAAAAAGTCTAACGTTTTCTGTAGAATATGGAGAGAGCTGGAAACTCCACAAGAAAATTGCCCGTAAAGCTTTAAGATCCTTTTCAAAGTCAGAAGCCAAGATGTCTACTTGCTCTTGTCTTCTAGAAGAGCATGTGTGTGCAGAAGCTTCAGCGCTGGTGAAAAGGTTCTTGGAGCTCTCTTCAGAGAAAGGCGCCTTGGAGCCCACTAGTATTACCACCTGCGCTGTTGCAAATGTTGTCTGTGCCCTGTGCTTTGGCAAAAGGTATGAATATAATGATGAAGAGTTTCTTAGCATGCTTCGGATCAATGCGGATTTTCTAAAAGCCACAAGTGTTGTCAACCCAGCAGATTTTATGCCCTGGTTTCGTTACCTTCCAATTCCCATTGTCAAGGCTGCCCAGGGATTTTATGAGGTCTTAAATAACTTCATTGCACAACGAGTAGAAGAACATTATACCACATATGATAAGGTGAGGTTTCAAAACTATAGATCAGTAACAACAATTTTGTAATGAATATTCTCTATTTGGTGGTGATAGGGGACTTCAACTATCCAGACATACATTGGGAAACTAACACAGCAGGGCACAGATTATCCAATAAGTTTTTGGACTGCCTTGGAGACAATTTTTTCTTTCAGAAGGTTGAGAAAGTTACTAGGGGACAAGCTTTTCTAGATTTGATTTTTAACAAATAGAAAAGAACTGATTGAAAATTTGAAAGTGGAAGGCAAATTGGGTGAAAGTGATCATGAAATCATAGAGTTCATGATTCTAAGGAATGGTAGAAAGGAGAACAGAAAAATAGAGACAATGGATTTCAGGAAGGCAGATTTTAGTAAACTCAGAAAACTGGTAGGTAAGGTACCATGGGAAGCAACATTAAGAGGAAAAACAACTGAAGACAGTTGGCAGTTTTTCAGAGAGACATTATTAAGGGCCCAAAAGCAAACTATTCTACTGCATAGGAAAGATAGAAAGTATGGCAAGAGAACACCTTGGCTTAACCAGGAGATATTACATGATATAAAAATCAAAAAGGAGTTGTATAAAAAGTGAAAACTAGGTCAAATTAAAAAAGGATGAATATAAGTTGAGGAGCCGGATCTGGCCCCTGGGCCAGTATTTGTCCACCCCCCGTGTCAGACGATCCAAAGGAAATAAAATCAGCATGGAAACAAATGTGCTTAGGAACTGATCTTTCTTAATTTCAGAAGAAAATTTCTACAAGGCCACTTCTACTAACTGATGCGTTAAAAAAAAATCCCTATAAACCTGGTGTCATATTCTAAAAGAGATATGTTTAAAGGAAATGCCTATCAACATTTACAGGTTTCTTTTTTTAATTTGTTCACAATGAACAGTTTTGGTCCTGAGTAATGTAAGGACCTGATTCTCCTATCACATGCACTGGTTTTACAACACTGGACCCAGCTTCATGACCTTGAGTGGAGAGACACTCCAGATTTGTGTAAGTGAGAGGAGAACCATGTCCTATACCTCAGACACCAGGACATTACTTACAGGTTATCATGGGGAAATTTCTTGAGTGTTCAATCAGTTTAATCCCATTTACTTCAATAAGGGATTTGCCTGAGTAAAAGAAGGGGCAAAATCAGAAGTCTGGGTCCCTCCTTCCTCCGTGGCTGTCTGTTGTGAGACTATATTCTTCTTCCCCAGCTCCTCTTATTCCATCTGCAGCCTATCAGCACAGCTCCCCTAGTCATCATTTCCAGCTATGAGGAGTTCGACAGATAATTTAATACAGTCCCATTATACATGATAATTTGTCTTGGCAGAATTTGTTTTTTATAATTGTGACAGATACTGATACTTATTTTTAAGCATTTTTATCCATTTAAATTTTCAGAGTTGCACAAAATCATGCATCTTGTTTAAATTTGTATCTATCTGAATCTTCATAATGGTGGGAGATGATTGGGTATGGGTCAGACAATTATTTAATGACAGTAGACATTGAGTTATAAATGAAGTTAAAGCTTTATATCCCTTTAAACTCTAATACTTTCGGAAGCAACATTTTTCTTACCTTGCCTATATGTATATTTCAATTATTATTAAATGACCTTAAAAAACTAGTTTGGTTAAACTGATGTTTACCAACATCTACTGGTTAAAAATATCTTCTCTTTCCTAGACTAATCATAATACAGCTCCACTGTAATGCAGCCCCACTTCTCGTTGGTTCTCTGAAAGATCAGTGAGGTGATAATGGATAGCTCCCAAAGCTAAAGCACCAGCCCACCCATGTCCCTGCCTGCTCTTTCCTTATCCCTAGACAGGCAAAGGCATGATCCAGTACTGGAAGACCCTTCATTTTGGTAGATCAATAGTACAGGACTGCAGGATTTTGCCTTTTACAATGATGGGTGACAGAGAGATTTCCGAAGGCACAAAGGGCAGTTAGACAACCAAATTGCATTGGGAAGTCAGGCTACATGTTGTGTAAAGCAAAGTGCATTTAGCCTGGATATCTGGGTCCAATAATCTTCCAAAGTAAATCTACAATATAATATGTATATATTATTAAACAAGCACTCAGATGAATTCAATTATCTTTATTTTTTTTTCCATTTCAGGAGTAATCAAATGAAACAAGCTTTCCATTTCTGCTAGGAAGAAGTACATATTTTCAGTCAATATTTAATAGAATACTGCCAGATTCTCATATCAGCATGAATACAATTTAACTTAATTGATTGAACGATATTATTCTGGATTTACAGAATTTAAATGAGAGCAGAATCTGGACTATGTTTTTTAGAGCTACTACTGACTATTGCTTAATTTTGTTTTTCAGAAATATACAGAAGTCAGTACTTTTCTAAACTAAATTTCCATGTTTCATGACATAGCTTTAAAAATATTAATTGTACTTTCAAGAATAGTCTTAGCAGGAATTTCCAAGATTCATATATGCTCTGTGAATTTCAGGTTAGAACACTACTTGCTATAGAAAGTTCTGTGAAAGCTTTTTGGATGAAAATAGTATCACAGATTTTGTTTTTGTTTTTTAGAATCATCTCAGAGACATTACTGATGCTCTAATAAGTGTAAGGAATGACAAAAGACTTGGTGGAAAAGCTCCGGTCTTATCTAATGATAAAATAATAAGTACAGTTAATGACATCTTTGGAGCTGGTAGGTATTAAAAAATCTAACCAACTTTTTAAACTCTTGAGAAATTTTAAGTGTAATTCAACTGGCATGTAAATATTTTTATAGAAAAATCAGGCCTCTTATGTACATCAGTTTTATACCAATGCAACACCACCAACTTCCTTTATGATTTGTGTGTTTCATCCTATTTGAATGACGGCAGTAACCTGGTGATCCATTTATTTTGCAGGGTTTGATGCAGTTTCAACATGTCTGTTTTGGATTTTCCTATATTTGGTTAAGAACCCAGACATTCAGACAAAAATTCAAGAAGAAATTGGTAAGGTATTTACTTTTTTTTTTAAATGAAGCCTTTTGCTATTTTCATGAACCATGTTAAACATTCCTGGTTTTTTTTCTTGGAAGATGAAAAGATTGGACTCCGATCACCTAGATTTGATGACAGGAAAGATTTGCATTATACAGAAGCTTTCATAAGTGAAGTCTTAAGGCACACTTCATTTAGACCACTTACCATTCCTCACCGGTAAGAAGCAAAACGCAAACTTGTTTCTGTCTAAATAAAATGAGTTGGAGAAATAATTATCATCCTTGCTTTCTTCATTTGAGACTGAAATCCCAATTTGTTTATTTTCACTATTTATTTATTTATTTATTTGAAGGAAATTAAGGATTTTGAATACTGTTATAGCAATTTTCAGAGGGGTAGAGATGTGAGTCTGTTTCAGCAAAAACAACCAGGAGTTCGGTGGCACCTTAAAGACTAATACATTTATTTGGGCATAATACATTTGTTAATCTTTAAATAGCCCACAAAAGCTTATGCCCAAATAAATTTGTTAGTCTTTAAGGTGCCGCAGGCCTCCTGGTTGTTTTTGTTATAACGGTGCCTCCCATCCACTGCTTAAAATAAGCACTTTAGAGCAAATACTCAGCGTCAATTCATGGAGTCTCATGGAAGTAAAATAGAACTCTATTTATTTACACCAACTATCTTCATCTTACACCATAGATATTTAGGTCCCCATTCTGATCTCTCTTATACCAGTATAAATCAACAGTATCTGAAGTCAGTTGTTGTACACTATGTATATGAGTATGAAAGCATATTAGGGCTTTAGTTTGCAGGAAGAGCTACTGTAGATAAAGGAGATCAAACCTGGTGCCTCATGACATGGTCTAGCATTCAGTAATATTAAGTATGATCATCTAACTCATTAGATATAAGCATAGGGATGAAAAAAGTTTTATTATTTTGTTCCCTAAATGTTCAGAGAATTAGCATATGTTGATGTGATGCATTTTCCTTTTCTAGTGCAACGAAAGAAACCATTCTCAGTGGATACCTCATTGCCAAAGACACCTGTATCTTTGTTAATATGTATCAAGTAAATCATGATGAGTAAGTATCTGACAATTTCATTTGTATGTTTCATAATGACATTTGGCACTTTATTAAAATCAGTATTTTTACTATGTTTATAAGAGGATAGATTGTGTTCACTTGGGCATACCACATATAAAATAGTAATGTACAAGGATCAGGAAGTCATCTCATTCTCCTCAAAATAGTTTATGAAGATGATTGGAACGGGGACAGAGCCTTTAGGATGATTAGAACCAATCTTTGGGCCATGTAGTACAGTATCCTGTCTCTAACGGGTCAACACCAAAGCATCTCCAGAACCCCCGCCAAAATTCACCTGATCAATATATATGTGTGATATGGTGCTGAGCTTATTTCCAGACCCAAGCTGTAAAACAAAGCCTGATAATTGTGGTAGTTTTAGCCTAGTTATTGCAATGCCCTATGCTTTTCTGGTAAAGGTAGAATCAAAATCTTCAGCTAAGTGTGAAGAGTTCTCAGTGCAGCTGAATCGGGGATGAACAGGTGTGTTTAGGCCACTGATACATTCCTCTAATTCTGGGGGTGTCTGCCTAGGCCCTGACACAAGTCAAAGCTTCTCTGTTTTACACCTGCTATCTCTGGCCCCAGGGAGTCAGCCCAACAACTGGAGATCACTGGGCTACCGGGACACCCAGGCCACACAAACATGATGCCTCTACCAGTCCAAGGAGTACCCAAATGGACAGTTAAACTAGCTTTAGGACTGGTTTTCACCAGATAAATGAGCAGGAGGTTTGTTATGCTTTGTTCTTTACCCACTATGGCCCTGAATCTGATCTTGCTAAAACAGAATGTACCTCAATGTAATGCTGTTGATTTCATTAGACTTTCTCCTTTATGCTGGTCTCAGTAAGAGCAGAGGCAAGCTCCATTTATTAATCATTACCTGAGGGAGGGAACATTTTTCTCAGATTCCCTTTGTGTAGTTTCCTTCCAATTTGTTCTGTCAGTGAATCAGGGATCCCCACATTGTGATCTTTAGGGAATCAGGACAACCTACGTGGAGGTCCCATGCCTCTGGATTGATCTGTTATTTACCCACTACAGTCTTTACTGGGTGCAGGAAGGTATAGCATGCAGCCCCACAGCACTGTCCACTGCTGTTCAGGTTCACCCATAAGGAATCTATTCTATGCATGGATCAAGAGAAAACAGCTGAGTCATGCATGATGCAACAAAATTCCATCACAAGTCTGTGATTTATTGGGAAAAAAACCAATGCAAATTTCATTTTGACTCATTCTGAAACTCAGATGCTCTGGTTGGCAAAAGTAAATTGATTTATTTAGAAGTACAGGTTCCGTGTTTCTGTCTTTGTTTTCTGTACATGTAAGAGCATCTAAAAATTCATTTCTTTTTTCCATAGAACATTATGGGAAAATGCCAATTTGTTTAGACCAGAGAGATTTCTGAATGAAAACGGTGAACTCAACAAAGGCCTCGTTGAAAAAGTTTTGGTTTTTGGAATGGGAATAAGAAAGTGTTTGGGAGAGGACATAGCTCGGAATGAGATTTTTATTATTCTTATCACCATTTTGCAACAGCTGAGGCTTCAGAAATGTCTTGAGGACCAGCTAGATCTGACTCCAAAATATGGATTATCCATGAAACCTAAACCATATCAAATTCAAGTGGCACTGCGCACCCGAACAGTACATCCAGAGGAGCTGCACTTTAAAACATAACTATCACCAGTAAATTAGTGTAGGGAAATCCATTATCCATAATATAAGTTATCCATTTTTGAAGCTATTGTTTTGCATTTTTAATCTAAAGTGTATACAATAATCACAGTATCTTTAATCATCTTCTCTCTGATTATGCTAATGTCAATTAGCTACAGGTTATGTTATTAACTCTTTGAATAAGTAACTTTTTGATTCTAACTGATTATTTTAGTGCACCTCTTCTCACTAATTTCCTAAAATAAAGTTTAAGAATACTTTTCAGTTTTGATTAAGAAAGTCAATGGTTATGTTAAGTGAAATCTTCCCCCATATGGAAATGTTCCATGTTCCCTCTGACTGATGTTTCTTTTTTATTTCACTGCCTTAAGCTTGAAGATTCTTGTAGTTGCATGAAGTGTTTTCCAATGAGGGCACTTCTATGAGGACATTACAGTATATAAAGAATGTATCAAAATCTGTCTTTCCTGTCAAGGTGTAATGGTATTTTCTGCATGATACATTCAGTTACAGTGTGGACATGAAAAGGCCAAACTCTGGATCCCAAACCAAAGTCCAAGTAAATAGACTTTGCACAAGCAGTCTGCACTGTGGTGTAAAATAATCTCCCCAGGCAGTGAAGCACCAGTATAGCATCTCTGCAGCTGTCATTACAGCCCTTGGGCTGTAGTAGCAGCTGCATTCACTGTGCCATCATTTACCATCCCATCTGGTTAACCTTGCTCAGTTTCAGGTTTGGTTTCAAAATAACCTTTCTCAAGCAGCCTGGCCTTGCAGCACCACATGAACTTGGTAATATCTCCGTGACAATGAATCCTTCAGGAATATCACATTTTCTGGGGAGGGGATGTGATTTCTGATATATAGGACAATGAACTCATTCCTTCAAAGCCTGACTCATTTCCATAAATATCCAACTTGCCTTCCAGCCCAGGACAAAATGTGAAGGAAGGGGAGACTCCCTTCTGGTTCTGTCAAGGCTTTCTTCACTCTAGGAGAAAGCAGTGTTGGCAAATAGGTCAGGTTCTCAATACAGCATTTCTCCACACAAAAGATGCATTGCCTCAAACATCAGCACTCTCATAAAAGCAATAATAATAATAATAATAACAACACTTCGATGGTGGGAATTTACTGCTGTCAGAAGGGGCCAGGGAGTGGTGTATAATATTATAGCCTGCAAGGCCATAGGGCAGATTTGCCAGGTGCATTTGTTTTGGAATCATTAGTATGAATTTCACTTCATAAGCAGGAGGTGGGAAACTGATTCATTCCAGTCTGAAATATAGAGAGGCTGACAATTTCTAATTGCTTCAGTAAATGGAAGAGAGCAGTGGAGTGAAACAGTTCAGTGGGACCTAGAGTAGCATGAAGAGGTATAGTAAGAAATCTGTCTTATGTATTGTATGGTTCCCCCCTGAATAATGTTTAATGTATTTGTCTTGTGGCATAGGGGAAATGCTAATAACAAACAAAAACCTGAGGTAGAGAGAAACTAAGTGATACAGGTAATTTGTGGTAAAGTAGTGGTTTGGATCTATATTTCCTAAAGCTGGCGTAAGCCCTTTAATCCTTCTTCCCCTAAGTACAATGTAATTATAGCATATGTGAAAATTAATGTTTTAGTAGCTGCACAAGATCTAATCCAAATTCCAGTGAAGTCTTTGGGTGTCTCTCTACTAACTTTGGAAGGCCTTAGACCAGGGCTGGCATTACCATGAGGCAAACTGAGGCAGCCGCTTCAGGTGCCAGACTGTGGGGGGGTGCCACTAGGACTCAGAGTGTAGAAAATTGTGTCTGCTGCTGGTGCATATGTAGGTAGCAGAACAGTACCATGAGAAGAGTAGAACAGGAAGAAGGCAGAATTGAGACATTTCAAAGTTTTGGCCCAAGCAAGGGGGAATAGGGGCATCGTTTGAGCTTCCCCGCCTCAGGTGCCAAAATGTTGTGGGCTGGCCCTGCCTTAGACTAGGCCCTAAGTCGGAAGGGAAGAGAGATTACTTAAACTTCCAAGCAAAGCAATTATAGGCACAAGTGGCTACTGGTTCTAAGATGTTAGAGTAGCTGTTACTTTTTAAGTTCATGTCTCACAAGTAATCACACTCTTCTGCTGCAGTATGCATCATGGGCTGGGATATGGAAGGCATGGCTAAAGGGTTGTTTGCTTTTGTTGCCCAAATGTTTGACTTCCTGATATTTGTATTTTGTATTTTTTAAAATTGTGATAGGTTGGTGTAAGTGCTTTAGTAGGAGGTGCCTGGTAAACACGACTGGTACAGTAGCCATTATTTGTTATAACAGTGTATCCTGTAATCTTAAAGAAAAGGGAGGTGCAATACTTTGGTATCCTATATAGAACCTTAGAAGGATGGTGGGGTGGAGGAGTAGCCCTGGGTTGGGATCGAGTCATATCTGTTGGACCAATTTTGCATTGGATTTGGGCTCAACAATAAGTTAGGGAAGTTACCATTTCTTTGAATTTTGAAGTTTGCTCATGATAGTATATCTTATTCTGCTGCACATAATAAAGGTTACGGGATGTTTAATGGTTAAGAGACACACACAGTGCGAGGTGGCACAGATCTAAAGTTTGCTCTGACTTGTGGCAGGGGACTTGCCTGTTGCAACATTGAGAGAATTGATGGGAAGCCACTTTTGCCCCTTTCTGCCCCCTGTCCCCCCAGCAAGTTGTACCAAGTGCTTGTTGCAGTTTGTGTCCTTTCTGCCATTCTTATGTATCCTTTACTTGTTTCTCCTCCATGGATTAGTGAGGATGCATTCCTATAACAATCCCTACTTGAATGTGTTTGTATGTGGGGGATGGTTATTAGCTCTGAAGGATTGGCATGTGCATCACTGAGTGGTGAAAACACAGCAGGGCTCTTTTCAGCTGGAGAGTCTCTCTAGTTATTTATGTCATCACGCTTTCCTCTCAGGCTCAATACTTTACTAAATCCTATTATTAAGGACACTTACCCTGCTTGCTTCAGGTAACTAACAGAATGACTTGGGGGCTTTGCATTCCCTTTCTATGAGTCTTACAGAGATAAAGTGAGCTGATGGCACAAAAGATGATTGTTTTGGATTGGGGCAGAGATGACCTAACAAGGGACGCTTGCTAGGAAACAGTTCTTAATTGTATTCCTTAAAATAGGCTTGTAAACACATTCCTAGCAAAGCATGATCTCATTGGCATGTCTCTTCTTTATAGAAATGTAATTTTTATCTTGGGTTAGCGTTTAAATTCTGTGGGGAAAGCTTAAGAATTTTCAAAACTTTGTACATGCAGTAACAAATCAATGCAAAACAATCAGTTCCCCTTTATACTGTTCCAGCTAAGAGGTTGCTTCTAATATAGTATAAAGAGAATGGCATTAAGGATGAAGCTTTGGCATTTAATTCTGAATGTACTTGGTTTTGTGGCTACCACCTACCCTAAAATTATCAAAAATCATGGTTTTTTTTTTTAAATCCTCCTTCTGATTTTTTTTTTTAAGCAGTTAGAGTTCACACTTTCAGAATTTTTTTCCACAGTCATAAAGGTTTGAAACTTCTATTTACATCAAAATGTGAGCTTTCTTTATTTTATTCATTCATATTACTTCAGGAATTGGGCTTTAAGAAAATTGTTCAACATCATAAATCAAGGCAGTGTTTAATATGGTACCTTACCTTTAAATTGTTAATATCCAATTTTTTCCTATGGGTTATTGCAAAGTTAACTCTGAAGTTCTTGGCTTTTTAATGGTGGCTGTACTGCTTTAACCTTTTCTTAAAGTTAGTTGTGCTATTATTTTGCTCAGTACAGGGAAAAGAGGTTCTCTCAGTCTATAGTTCAAAAATAGGCATACTTTTCTATGATTTTTTTTTTAATACATTTGCTTTCCCTCTGTTTGATACCTTGCAATTTTACATGAAAGCTTTGGCATTTTAATTGCATCAGTTGATTTTTTTTTTTTTTTTTTTTTTTGGAGGCATGTGGCGTTTCTATTAGAACAATTTTTACCCTTTTAACAAAATTGTTACCATTTTCATTTTTTAACAGGCTTGATTCATTAGAAAAATGCATGCCCAAGGAAAGAATGGTAATGATGGAAGTCTGAAATCTGCTCTTGTCTTGTGTGTTTTGTTAATACTTAACAAGGGAAGGAACATAATGTATAACATAAGTAGGCCCATAATGATGACTTGGGTCTCTCAAAATATGGGGCTGCTTCCTTAGTTGATGGAAAAAGTACATTGCTAACTGCCTTAACTCATAAGTCTGATGAAGATGTTGCCTGTTCTCTGCCCTACTAGTATGGCTTCTAGAAGCCAAAAAAATCCAAAATCATGCCAGAGTCATGTCATCTAGTCTTTGGGCCATTCAGTATGTAGATGAGAATAAGAGTGTCCAGTGTAACGGGGGGTATTACAAATGAAAGTTCCTGACATGAGATTCTATGTAAATGAGAAGGAGCTGTTTTAGGAACACTTGCTGTAAGATGTCTCAAAAAAATTAAAAGGGATCATCTAGGGTAGCTTAGTTGTTACAAGTGCAGTAAAAGAGGAGAAATGTTATTTATTTTCCTATATCTTCCTTAACACAGAGAGCTTTAATGAGCACACATGACTTTTATAGTGGGGGAAATTGGAAAAACTCTAATAAATGAAATGCAAACACAAATTACAAATACAAAGTACTTTGCATACCTTAAGGAAAGGTGACCCATGAGCTGGGAAAAGTGTATACACATACACCTTAGAATTTCAGACTTGGCTGAGAGATTGGGAACACATGGCTGTCACACAATCAAGTAAGTGCTGTTTATTAGCCCGAGGAAAGAAAACAACTTTCTACAATGTGTTCCTATCCTACTAATAGTTCTGATAGCCTGCTGAAGTGATGCCTGTATGATAGTGTCTGAGCCTATACTGTAGCTCCATCTGCTGGTTGCTTTTGGAACATCGCTCCTTACATATTGAGGTCCAGTAAGAAATGAATAGCATACTAGCCAAAATCACAGATACCTTATTTCAGGGGGAGTGATTCTGTGTGATCATATGTTGTAGAAGCCTGCAGATGTAAATTAACTGTCATCTATTCATTCCATGTAAAGAGCTAAAGAACAACATCTGTAATCTGCTGTATATTAGAGTTCATAGGTCAGTCAGTCCATCCATGAGTCTATTTGTTGAAGAACTCCTCCTAAACAGTAAGAGCTAGGACCACCAAATTTGGTATGTAGCTTCCTCTTATTCTATCTTAAAGTATGGTCAGGGTTTGGTTGTGCCAGGACAATGAGATGTGCATGGAATGTGATTGTTTCTCAACAAACTGAAAGGCAGGACTATAATAGCAAGGACAAGCGGCGAGGAGCCCTGTGGCACCTTATAGACTAACCGAAGTGTTGGAGCATAAGCTTTCGTGGGCAAAGACCCACTTCGTCAGATGCATGTAGTGGAAATTTCTGGAGGCAGATATAAATATGCAGGCCAGAATCAGGCTGGAGATGATGAGGTGGATCCAATCAGGGAGGATGAGGCCCACTTCTAGTAGCTGATCTGGAGGTGTGAATACCAAGAGAGGAGAAGCTGCTTTTGTAGTTAGCTAGCCATTCACAGTCTTTGTTTAATCCCGAGTTGATTGAGTCAAACTTGAAGATGAACTGTAGCTCAGCAGTTTCTCTTTGAAGTCTGGTCTTCAAGTTTTTTTTGCTGCAGGATGGCTACCTTTAGATCTGCAATTGTGTGTCCAGACTTCAAAGAGAAACTGCTGAGCTACTGTGAATGGTTAGCTAACTACAAAAGCTTATGCTCCAACACTTCAGTTAGTCTATAAGGTGCCACAGGACTCCTCGCCGCTTTTGCAGATTCAGACTAACACGGCTACCCCTCTGATGCTCGATAGCAAGGACAGTTACCCCCTGTGGTTATTCAGGAGTATATCAAGCAAGTGCATCTCCAATAGCCCACACAGTGCTGCGGAGCACCTTCTGGCCAAGTTGCATGGCCTCCACTGCCCTGGGCTAGCCCAGAACAGCAGCTGGGCAACAATTCACAATTTGTTCAGTTCATTTAACCTTATTTGGTTTATGAACTATCCACAAGCCACTTGTTGACTCTTGAATACGCTCAAGGAGAGAACATCAGTAATTCTGTAAACACATTAATTCATGGTTTTCCAGTTCTGTGCCTATCGCACAGCCAGTTTCAGCCTTGCTTAGGGCTCAGAAGCCATTACCTTTTCCCCCCATCTGTGCATAGGCGTTCTTCTCTCTTTATTCCTCTTTTTTTTTTTTTTTTTTTTTTCTCTCTCTCTGTGCTGGAGGTGACAGCCAGTCACTTTTGACACCACATCATAGCATAGTGAAGACAGCAGTACAGAATGCTGAGAAACATGACTGATTGTGACAGAGCTAAGTGCTTTATTATTAAATCAGAAGTGAAACAGACCAAGATGGTTAGATTTTTTTTTTTTTAATATATAACCCTCCCCCACCACCCCCCTGAATTTTACAAACACTTTCATATTTTACTTTCTCAAAGTTAAAACTGAGACTCGGTGCTATAAGATCTCTCTATTGATAGCCCCTTTTGACCAAAGTTTTGAGCCAATATTCAAGGTTTTTAGCATTGTTTCCATTAAGAGGCATAATTGATGATGTAGTTAGAATTTCTTTGCAACCCCATTTATTTACAAAGAATGCACACCATGTCCTGTTTCACTGAACACAGTAGGAATCAAACGGAAGGAAACAATTTCCTTGCTTAATATTCCAAGCCTCTTTTCTAGCCAGTCCTCTACCCAAAAACCTCTCTTCACTTTATCTTGCTGTCATGCTACAAGTACTTCTCTGGTTATCCTTGACTTTCTGGTGCCTTCTGCCTGCTTCTTTGGTAGTTCTGACTGCATCTGTGTTCAAACATATACAGGTCCACCAAAACAATACTCAGCTCTCTGTGTTTGTATTTAGTCCCAGTGAACGTACCTTCCTTATGGCCTGTGTTTTGGGTGGTGGCTACTATTGTTTTAGCTATCTTCTTGAATGAAGTGTGTCTGTTACACCTGTCAGCTTCATTGAACTTTCACATCAGTATAATTGTGTGTATGTCTACTTATAAACAATGTGCTAGTAGATATTGCTCAAGTATACCTAGTATAAAGTCTCAGAGGAGTAGCTGTGTTAGTTTGTATCTGCAAAAACTACAGAGTTCTGTGGCACCTTAGAGACTAACAGATTTATTAGGGGCATAAACTAATTCAATACTAAATTGATAATATTGAATTGCAAATGAATTCCTGTTCATCTGTCTCCCTTTGCAATCATGTGTTAAAATTATTTTGTAGAAGGATGGCTACTCAATCCATTACTGAATGTCCAGGGAGGTTAAAGTGTTCCCCTTCAGCTTTATATAAGTTGTCTGATTTGTGTCTATTTATCCTTTGGCATAGAAGACTGTCCAGTTCAGCCAATATACATGGCAGAGGGCCATTGCTGGCATGTTAGTGGACGTGCAGGTGGATGAGCTCTGATGGTGGGGCTTATGTAATTAGTCACAATTTCCCTTCCTTGGATATTCACATCTCCATACCGAATGCTGTAAATGATCCACTTCCACCCAGACTAGATTTGCTTCATTAACAAAAGCAACTTTTTCCATATATATAGACACCCTTACTTCAATTTATCTGATGAAGTGGGTTTTACCCACAAAAGTTAATTTCCTAATAAATCTTAGTGTTTAAGGTGCCACAGGACTCTGTGCTGTTTATACATAGTATAGTTCCTGGGTTTCCTCATGTAGGACTAAAACTTCTTGTGAACTACAAATGACTTGCTTTGTCCATCAGCACATAATGGCCAACACTACTACTTCTAGTTGTACTGGGACCTACAATTTATTTTAAAGCCCATTACAGCATGTCCCTGAATAGGGCTGGCCAGTTATATTAACTGACTCATGGATTTGGTCCCAAATTCATTTTTAGGTTATCTATGCTATCTCCTGCGACAATTCACTGATAAGAAGCTTATTTTTACCTTAATTTTCTTTCCATTATTTCTAATGTAATCAGTGTTGTTCCTCCTGCCCCAAACATTCTTAAATAAGCCCCTTCTGTCCTTAGTCTACACTGACCCAGGATCTTTCAGATCCTGGTGTAAAGGGACTAACCTGTACAACTATCAGAAACCACACCAGACCCCTGTGGTCAGTGAAGTGCCTGGATTTTTCTCTCCAACCACCTTCAGATGTATAACGAATTCTTTGTTGCAGAGCATGTTAAGACTTTTAAAACCTAAATGCTACACTAATGTGAAGTTATATTTAATAGAAGGGGCCAAAAGATGAAACACCCACCCACTGGACATGCAACATCATGGACTCCCAATAACCTGCAAACTAACTTTATGGAACTAGTTGTGCTTATGTGAAGAGGGGCAGAGTGGGAGGGGAGGACACTGAGGATTTGTGACAGGAGTATTCTGCTCCTCTTTGATAATGACTCAATATTACCTTTGGCTTAGAGGCCCTCTTGAGCTGTGGAAAGTTCCCCGAAGAAGGGTCTGTGGAAGTACAGAGCTCAGGGGGCCACAGTTCTTAGTGCAAGTGTAGGCACTAGGATCACTTGGCATATGCAGGAACAGCGTTTAGCCAGAAGGATGTTCTGCCTGTTACAAGGTTGAGATTCAAAGTCGTTACATGTACTTTAAACACGAGAGAGTTTGGAAGATAAACCTCTCAGACTTTTTTTTTAAATTCTAATTACAAAATGGGACAGGGAAAGAAAACTGTGGAAAATCATCCATGCCCAACCAGAAGCATATATTCTGTTGCAGGATACCAGTTAGAGTGTGTAATTATATAAGCCACTTGGCCTGAGTTCAGCAATTTTTAGATGCTGTTTACTTTAAAATAGAACAGAGCCTTAAAAAAGCAACATTTGTTGGCATACAGCTACAATCTTCAGAGTAAAAGAAAAAGGGTTTGTTTTAGACCTACTCTTCAGACTGCAAGAACAAGAGACTCGTGACTTTTCTCTAAATTCCAGCCTCTTGTCTCCAATTGAATTATTCCAGTTATAAGTAAGGGGGCTATGGCTCACTAGTCAAATGAGATTTAACCTGTTCCTTACCAATTTGTAGGAGCTCCTTTCACCCCTACACATACACACATTCTATAAACACTACAGTAGCATGACCTTTATAAATAGCCTATACTACAGACTTAGTTACAATACTGAATCAAGATTTTCTTCCTTTATTGTATTAAAGGATTACAGGCAAGGGGGAAAACAGAATGGAGAAATACATGCATGCATGTTAGTACTGGATGGCTATCTACTATGCTTGGCTTTATTTCCCAGTCATGCAGCATTCAGTCACATACAAACACACAAAAGGAGCCAACACTAACATGAATTTGAACTCACATGGAAATACCATTATTTAGACAAGTTTTTCTAAATATAAATATGTATGTAAAAAAACAACAAAAACTGGGATGCAGCCAAAACAGTGAGTTTCTTTTATTAACAAACAGAATAAATGAACCATTTGTTAAACTTTATATTTTCCTGTTTTGAGCTGGCTGGAAATGTTTGAAGGTACACAGTTTCTTTACAAACAAAGAAAAAAACTGCAACCATTATCTCTAGCTTTTTTTCAACCAGCTTTAGTTGTGGTGGGAAAGTTTCTAGTAAAATAACATTTTGCTGAAGAATGAACATTAATGATTTAAAAAAAAAACCACTCATTCACAAGTGTGTTTGCAAAAATAAAGTTCTGATCATTTCTATTCCTGTTAATCAAAGTTGGGCCCTTATATACCTTAGGTCCTGATGATGTGATAGGAACAGTGTGGATGCATCTCTTTAGTCACACAAAGATCCTGTTAAATTAATGGGATTGTGGGTGGCCACAAGGGGGTCCCACCCATGTAATCCCATTGTAGGTTCAGGCTGGATTTTAAAAAATATTGAAATGCTTCTAAACTAGGGGTCACATTTCCAGAAACACCAAAGTGACTGAGGAAACAAGTCCCATTGAAAGCCAGTGGGACTTAGGCTTCTTTGTCATTTAAGTGCTTTGGAAAGTTTTGCTTACTCTGCAATCAGTTTTCACTCCAGGGCTCTTTCACAGGGTGCTCTTTTACTCCATGCTTTCCATATGACACCTTCACATTTGTAACAGGGGCCTCTGTCCAAGGCTGGTGGATCCCTTCCTGCTTCTCTGTCTCATCAGCATCCTAAAATATTAATATTATTAAACTAACCAATAAAAACTTTATAATTCACACTCAATATAGCAAACCAACCAGGCACCAATGGGGAACCAATCTAATGTCTAGAAGAACTAGCGTGGCTGTAGGATTCCAATGTACATACAGCCATGTGTGAAGCCTTTGGGGAAGGATTTGGGGTGAATAACCAGTACATTGATCTGGAATAGTAACTGAAGACTTAATAGGTCACTCGCTTTTGGTCTTTGTTTGATATTAACAATGTCTTGGTATTATTTATGGGGGAGAGAAAATTCATAGTGAACAATGTTTGATGATTGAAGTAGGATTCCAGGCAATGGGGGAGGGGGTCTCATTGACAGCTCTCTGCATTACCACAGGAAGGAGTAACTTACGTGGGGGAGCAAACCCCACTTGTCATGCAGCAGAAAATGGCACTGATTTGTGACAAACATCACCGGTTAAAGGCGTTGAATCACTTACTCAGGCTGAGGTTTCCTTGCCTCTGGTGTATTTTGCATTGGGTCCCTTGCATCACAATGAACCCATTTGATTTCAGTCAGGCTTTGCTACAATTTGTACCTAATCTACACTTTGTTTTAGAATGAAGTAGTGTCTAAATCAGTGTTTCTTAAACTTTTTAAGACTGAGGAACAGCAAACAAGAATTTTTTTTAATGGGAAGAACCAAAGATGAGGGGTTTTTTTGTTTTGTTTTTTGTTGCTGGGTTCTTGGCAGAAGGAGGAGTGGGGAGGGTTGGGTGTGGGGTCTGGGCATGAGAGGGAACGCTTACCTGGCTTGGCACCCTGCTGCAGCAGGGAAAGCCTCCAGGGAGCATGCTCTTTTTCCTCGGGGTGTGTGTGGAGAGCTCAGTTCCTCACCCATGCAGCAGGGAACCCAGCACAGTTGCAGCACCAGGCCAGGCTTCCCCCTGGCAGGGCGGGGAAGAGAGTAGAAACCCCGACTGTCCCTGCCAGATTAAACTCTGCCACTTCCCCAGCAGGCTGGGGAGGGGCACAGGGGGGAGAGAGAGCAGCAATGCATGGGGGGGAGCAGAGCCCAAGTGCACCCCGAGGGGGCAGCAGAGCCCGAGCATGCTGCAGGTGGGGGTGGGGGTGGCAGGCCTGAGCTGGGTTCCCTGCAGGTGGCAGTTTTAAAACGCCAAGGTCTGGGAGCAGCTCCTCAGCTCCGGCCACCGCTCCCGTTCCCAGCAGCAGCGGACGCTGTAAAAACTGCCGCCTGCACACATGGAGGAGGAGGCTGCGCAGCAGCGGAGGCCCCGTGGGACAGGGGCCATCCTGTGGGCTGTGGGGGAGAGGAGGCAGCCGCAGCAGGCGCTGTCTACGGGCTCTGCAGGGGGCATGAGAGCATAATTTTTTTTCTGTTTTCTCCACTGCACACTCTGACTGCTGTGGAACACAGTTTAAGAAATGCTCGTCTAAATGCCTACTTCATAACATGAGGTGCCAATCTCAATAACTGAAATTCTCACACTTGTGTACGTGTTTACAGGTCCTGCCCTTATCTACTCTCTGGGTGTCCAATCTTAAAAAGCTGAATAATCACCAAGGCATGAACAAGATTCATACGAGAAAATAAGTGGGTATACTACTGTAAACCTCAAAGGATCAGTGTTTCTATTTGTGTTATGGTGGTTTTTTATTATACATGTGCTTAGTGGTTGATGTTTGACACCTCTTAAAAAGGAAAATAGATTTGCCTAGATCTGTGTGTAGTTCTTACTGAGAGCTCTCTTTCATGGACAAGCACATCAAATGAGGACTGATCATGAAGCTCAAAGCAAGTATATGATAGAGGCCTATAAAATTGTGACTGGTATGGAAAAAGTGAATAAGGAAAAGTTATTTACTTATTCCTACAATAAAGAACTAAGGGTCACCAAATGAAATTAATAGGCAGCAGGTTTAAAACAAACAAAAGGAAGTTTTTCTTCACTCAGCGCACAGTCAACCAGAGGATGCTGTGAAGGCTAGAACTTGAACAGGGTTCAAAAAAGAGCTAGATAGATTCATGGAGGTTAGGTCCATCAATGGCTATTAGCCAGGATAGGTAGGAATGGTATTCCCTAGCCTCTGTTTCTCTGTAAGTGGGTGACAGGGGAGGGATCACATCAGGATTACCTGTTATGATCCCTCCCTCTGGGGCATCTGGTATTGGCCACTGTCGGCAGACAGGATACCGGGCTAGATGGACCTTTGGTCTGACCCAATATGGCCGTTCTTCTGTTCTTATCCAAAGCTTAATATAATCAGAGGAGGGTTTTATATTTTCTTGATCATTCCTCCTGCTCTTGTGTACTAAACACATTTTAAACACATTACCTGGAATTTTCTTTTGAGTATTTGCACAGCTTCATCTGGAAGTTGGCTTTGCTCACCATCACACTTTTTTTGGTCAGAATCTGGTCAGGGTCACAGTACAACTTAAATTACTATAGTACAGTATAAACCTTTAGCAAATCAAAGCACACGGCCAGTGTTCAGTCAAGTTTCCAATATTCCCCCTCTCCCAAGAACATGTAGCTCTGTGTGCATGCAACATTTTACCTACATGCTGTTGCCGAATAAGGGAAAAAGTGAACTGAATGTTTTGGCAGGAATGGCATTGATACTTCTCTACTGGCCCCATTAATTTCTCTCCTTCAGAAGGAAGTTTATGAAGTCAAAGTGACATAAGACTTAGTTTTCCCATATATGGTCTGAAATAGCAGTGTGAACGGAAGTGTGAATTTCTCTATCCATTTCCTGATGTATTATATTAATTATCAAGTGATAGAATCATTTTGCACCCTTCTGACAATTTAAGGTTCCATCATCCCTATAAAAACTTGCATCTTACAATTCTGTAGTGTCACCAGCGCATTTTGGTTTTGAAAGGGTAAAAGAGACAAACCAATGTTTTAACTGTATTTCCAAATTATGCTAGACCCATGAGGTGTTTTTTTTTTTTTTTTTTACTAGAAAATTAAGGAACGGAGTAAAAATATATGGAATCTTTGCTGTTTCATGCTTCTACTACCTTGTAACATAATCAAGTGCAAGTGTCTTGTTATAACCAAAATTATGCTATAAGCCATTGTCATCACTAATAAACATGTCATACAATCTCTAAAATTAATTTGGCTCAGAACAGTTCAGCTCTTGTGAATTAAAAGGAAGCTCTCTCACCTGACAAGGTTAAATATGGACAATGTTTACTAATCCAGTCTGGGATTTCCCCCTTCTGGATACAATCCAATGCAATCTTCTCTGTTTCAGCATGTTCTAATTCAGACTTTGCATTCACAAGATTTCTTGAAAGCTTTACTGAAAACTGTTCCCTACAAATGTATTCAGAAAATAGAGGTCATTAGGGATGTGGGGTTTTTTTTTTGTTTTCTTACGTTTCTACGACAGGTTGGACCTCCCTGGTCTGGCACTTTTGGGACCTGACGGGTCCCGGCTGATGGATTTTTGCCAGCCTAGGGGAGGTCACTTCTGGCCCCCTCCAGCTTTGGGCTCACCAATGGCCTCCCAGCCAGCTACCCCATCTTGCTGGCCCCTGCTACTCCTGTCAGCCCCACACTGCCCTGCTAGGCAGCCCTGCTGCCTTTGCACACTGGGCTCCTGCTGCCTCGCCTGGCTCCTGCTATAACACTGGGCAGCCCCACTGCCTGTGTGCACTGGCCTCCCTCTGCCTTATTACCACATGTGGGGCTCCCACTGCCCTGCCAGCCTTCAGGGATCCCAGGTGCTAGCTCTTCATGGGATTCTCTGGTCCAAAAACAAATGTGGTCCTATGGTTGGCAACATCTGTGGTCCAAGAGAGTCCTGATTAAGAGAGCTTCAATCTGTAGTCAGCGCAGAGTGTACTGGAGGAAGGATTTTGAAAAAAGAAGTGGCAGAAAAGTATTGTGAGGTTCTAGATTCCTTCTAGTTTATATTGCTATGACTATATAGCAGGGGTGGGCAATAATTTTTGATGAGGGGGACGGGCCACTCCAAGAATTTGAAAAGTAGTTGAGGGCCTCACTCTTTCGTGATATTAATAGAGACGGTGCGGGGTCTGTGATGGAGGTTAGTGCAGGAGGGAGTATGGGTGAAGGAGGCAGTTGTGACCTGGGGCATTAAACTAGGGTGCAGGGGGTTGGATTGTAACCTAGGGCAGGGAATTGGGTTGTGAGCTAGGGCAGGAGGTGACTCTGATGTGGGGTAGAGGATTGGTGTGCTGGATCTGGGAGGAGGCATCAGTGCAGGAGGGGGCAGAGGGTTGGGGAAGTGTGTGTGTGTGTGTGTGTGTGTGTGTGGGGCTGGGGTGCCAGAGGCAGCCTCTGGCCAGAGGACTTAGTAGCCAGCAGCTGAATCAGCCTCCCTGCCTGCCTTGCACCCCGCACAGGCTGCAGCTATGTGCTCTGTGAATAACTAGGAGCCCTTTGTGCTTATTGAAAGAGGTGGCTCCCATTGGCCAGTTTCTGGCCAGAAGCCGGCCAATTGGATTGTGCTGGTGGTGCGAGCAGCTCCTAAAGCTCCCCGGCTCAGTTTTTAAAGTGAAAACACCCCGCAGTCATGTTTCTGACTGGGGTGAGGCAAGCGGGGAGCCTGCCTGGGGCTCCCTGCAGCATCCGTGGGCCGGATTCAGCCCACAGCTGGATTTTTCCTGAGCTTGCTATATAGCATGGACTAGCTGAATACACTTGTTTCAGCAGTGTTTGCACTTTGTATATTTTAAGTTCTATAAAATACTAGATGGAAAAACTGTTCAAGCCAGCTACCAAGCTGTGGGTCTATATGTTGTACAGTGAAACCTTTGTTATCTGGCACTCTCTTAACCAGAAAACTTTGTTAACCAGCATTGCCCCCAGCCACAATACTGTCACATCTTCAGGCGCACAGACCTGGCTTGGTTTACCATGATTGGCTTACCAATTTTTTTATTTAAGAAGTTCTAATCATCTTTAACTCTAAATAGAAATGTGAGACCAACTGCCTCACACTACAAAACTACCAATATTAAAAACTTGAGTTTTACTATTATTGTCCATTGGTTTTTCCTGGGTTGATGAGACCCTCAGATAACCAGAATGCCTTAATCCCTGAGCGTGCCGGATAACACAGGTTTTACTGTATTTTTATTGCTGGTTCTTTGCTAAGCTCTCAGACCATTTCTTTTATGAAACATCCAGAGAGAGAGTCTCTACTTCTGTTTCCATATTAAGCCACATGTGGAATCTTATTTTAATCTGAGACATAAGAAGTCCCTATGGAGTGGCTTGACATGAAAAATCCACAGACAAGAGTATCTGGTCTTGATACCACTAACCATAAAAGAAGCCCCTAAATATTGGCAGCACAATACAGTTTCCAATGAAACCACTGACCTATCCACACTGGGTTTGCAAAACATTTATGAAATATTCTGTAAGCATCTAATTCTTCCATGATATCACATAGAATGTCTCAGAGGGGTAGCCGTGTTAGTCTGTAAGGGCATGGCTACACTAGGAAATTATTTCAAAATAACTAAATTCAAAATAATAGCTCCTGAAATAGCATGTCCCCACTACAGGGGAGCATTGACGTGAAGTCAGAATTATTTTGAAATAGCACGTTCATACTGATTGGAACCTGTCTTGGACTTGGAGCCTCCAGAAGTGTTCTGGGGAGGGCATCAGAAGGGCGGATGATCCTGTGGCTGCTTGATCAGGCAAACTGCGATGCACGCTTTCAGGGGCTTCTCTCTACAGCTGTGTTTCACACATACTCCTCCATGGCCTCCCCCCTCGTGAGACACAAAACAGACACAGTGTGCTCTGGCTGCCCTTGCAGATGCCACAGCACTCCAAGCATGGAGCCAGAGCTGCTGTAAAGCACTGCCAGTCACATGGGCCTCGTGCTGTCCCTCATGATGCAGTACTTCCAGAAGGACAAGAACCAGCCCAGACCACAGGCCCTGATCACCCAGGTCCTGGAACTCCAGCTGCTGCAAAGGCCCCTCAGTCCCCTGGACACTCTGGAACGCCGCTTCTGGTGAAGGGAGACCAGTTCGGACTGGTGGGATCTCATCATTGTGCAGCTATGGGATGGTCAGCAGTGGCTGCAGAACTTCTGCATGCAGAAGGCCACCTTCCTTGAGCTCTGCAAGTGGCTCACTCCTGCTCTCAGGCAACAGGACACCCGACTGAGACCTGTCATTCCAATGCAGAAGTGCGTCACCATTGTCCTGTGGAAACTCATCGTGCCAGATAGCTGATGCTCCATCAGGAACCAATTCAGTGTGGGGAAATCCACCATCAGGGCTGTGCTCATACAAGTAGTGAAGGCCATCAACCACGTGCTGCTACAGAGGGTCATCACTCTGGGGAACATGGACACCATCGTGGATGACTCTGCTGCCATGGCTTCCCCAATTGTGAGGGTGGGGGGTGGGGGGGTCATAGATGGCACACACAGCCTCATCCTGGTCCCAGACCACAGTGCCTCAGACTTCATCAAAAGAAAGGAACACTTCTCCGTGGTGCTGCAGGCCCACTTGAATCACAAGGGATGCTTCACCAACATCAACATAAGGCACATGACACCCGCATCTTCCGGAACTCCTGCCTGTTCTGAAAGATGCACACCGGCACTTTTTTCCCCGACTGAACCAGCAGAGTTGGAGAGGTGAACATGCCCATTGTAATCCTGGGTAACGCAGCCTACACCTTGCTCCCCTGGTTCATGAAGCCCTACCAATTAGTATATCTATGCCAGGCTGAACAAGTGCTGCATGGTCCTCTGGAGGCTTTTCGCCATTAAAAGGGGAGGTACAGGAGTCTCCTCACCTGTCTAGACCTCAGTGAGTGCAACATCCCCTTTGTGGTGGTGGACAGCTGTGTGCTGCTCCACAACCTGTGTGAGAGCAAGGGGGAGACTTTTCTGCCAGGGTGGGGCAGAGGCTGAATGGCTGGCCAGAGCATACAAGTAGCTGGCACCAGCACCAGATGGAGAGAACATCAATGGGCTGTGCTCATCAGGGAGGCCTTGAGGGACAGTTTCATCCAAGGCCTATTGTAAGACACTCTCCCCTGTGTCTCTCCACAACAGGCCCCTGCATTCCCTCTGTGTGTCTTTCCTCCCATACCCCTCCCCTGTAGAGCAAACAATAAAGCTTTTTTTCTTGACACAACAGGACTATTTATTATGGGGGATATACGACAATGTAGGGACTGGGGAAAGAACCTGGAATGGGAGAGGGGGAGAAGGAGAGCTCAGGGTTGGGGCCGGGACTGGCTTCAACTGCCCGAGAGCTCCTAGCCATTACCACATGTTCTGGGGCCCCAGTGGCCCTTGGAGGGATTACGAGGGGAAACCATGGGGGTGGCGGGGAGGTGGCTGGTGGCCCACTCCATGCACAAGGGCATGTGTTCCATTACCACGGTAAGGGAGGAGCATATGGCCCTGTGCTGGCGAGACAGCTGGTCCCAGGCGGCCTCTCTCTGCTCCCGGTCAGTGGCCTGCTCCAGGCGTTCCTCTTCGAGCCTCCAGACGAGGGCCTGCCTGCAGTCCCTCGTCTGGAGGCTCGAAGAGGAGCGCCTGGAGCAGGCCACTGACTGGGAGCAGAGAGAGGCCATCTACTCCCACAGCAGGTGGTCACAGGTTCTCTTCCTCCTGCGGAGTCGGGTAGATGAGAGCTGGGGAACGTGCCAAGCTCACAGCTGGCCCGGCTGCGAAGAAAAGTGACAAGGGCAGTCATCCCAGGAGACACTGTGTATGAAGCCTAGCCCTAATCTCTGAGCCGACATCAAAGGTCTCAGTCCAGAGGATGGCGATGTGCTTTGAGCAAGGCCACCCAATGCCTATGCAGAGGGCAATTTCCTGCAGGGGCACAGATATCCCATGGGAGCTTCTCTACACCGACTGCCCAGGGACAAGCAGGCATGGGAAGGTTCCAGCCAGGCCAGGAGCCTGCAGGTGGGAGGGAGAGGTGGGACAGCTCGGCTTCCTTCTGTGTCCCGCACAGGGTAGGTCTGGCACTAGTGGCGTCCTGCAGTGAGGGAGTTTCTATCCCTGCCTGCTGGAGGAGGGGGTGGGTGTTAGGGGAGGTGTCTGAGCAGCAGAGTCTACTTGCCAGAGAGAGTGCTACTGGGGTCCCCTCTTCTTCCCCATGGCAGGTTCTCATGCAAGGGATCAGTCTCTGCATCACTGATCAGGAGCAGATGCTGCCTGAGTGCAGGCATGACCCTTTGCCACGTGTGTCATGGAGCTGAGTACTCTGGACTGGCGCTCCATGTGCACCCATACACAGAGGCTGTTATATGACTTCGAGTAGGCCGAGCGAGGAGTGTGCAGCCCCTCACAGCCCATCATCTGCCCCTGGGTGTAGATAAAAAAGTTTTAGAACTCACCTGAAGTGCCTCCCCTCGTTTGAGTCCTGGGAGACCTCCTTAGTGGCGGGGGGAGGAAGGGAGGGACTGGCTCCAGGATGAGGATCAGGTCCTGGCTGGTAGGCCTGATTGCCTGGCTGGCCGCTACCTCCTCCTCCACAATCCTGCTCTTCTGGAGGCTGATGCCGGGTGTGTCCTGGCTGAACTCGATAACGACAGGGAAGGAGGTGACCAGCCCCTCTCCTAGGATAGCATCCAGCTGTTTGAAGTAGCAGCAGCTGTGTGTTGCCACCCTGGAGCATCAGCTCTGTTCCCTGGCCTTGTGGTAGGCCTGCTGGACCTCCTTTACTTTCATGTGGACCTGGTTGTGGCCTGTGTCGGCCAGGCTGGCAGTGATCAGGCCATAGACCTCCGCATTCCTCTTCCTGGTGTGGAGATCCTTGAGGCTGGTCTCCTTCCCCTTTCCCTCCTCCCCCAGACCTCAATGAGGTCCAGGATCTCTGCACCAGTCCAGGCCGCAGCTCTCCTGCATCCCTTGGCAGTGGCAGCTGAGGGAGCAGCAGGAGCGCTGGCAGCCATGAGAAGCTCTGAGAGCATGTTGGGGGTCACTCATGGCTGCCTTGTGGGACGGCTGGCCATGTGGCACAAGTCCTTCTACAGCCTGGAGTTTTAAGCTCCACAGGAGAAAGGGAGCAGTGGAGATGCCTGGTGTGGCCAGAGTGGTCAGAAGGGCAGCTATGAGAGGCTTCTGGAGGCCAATTATTTTGAATTAGGAGCATCGGATTGTCCACACTAACACTATTTTGAAATAGAAATTTTGAAATCAGCGTGGTTCCCCGAGGAAAGCAGGAGCACAGATTTCAAAATAACCAGCCTGTTACTTTCGGGTGGGTAGTGTGGATACTCCGCTTACTACTTTGAAATAAGGGAGGTTCTTTTCAAATAACTCCCTAGTGTAGAGCACGGCTAAGTTTAAAAACCATGAGCAGTCCTGTGGCACCTTAGAGACTAACAAGTGTATTAGAATGGCATCGGTGTGCATTATGGCATGTATGGCATATCTCTTAAGCGTTCGGATCAAGGGAAATGATAGTTATTCTTACCATTGAATTACTTTGCTTTTGACAGTTTATAAAATGACACACTACATCCTATTAACTTCCTTTCTGTGTATGTTAGAATGAAAACAGCCTAGGATTCTCTCCATTGTGTTTATGTACTGCTTCATGAAATATCCCATGTACCTTTTGTAATCTGTAGGTTTATTTCCATAAATAACTTCATAGGATAGGATGTCAGCCTGCACATTATTAAATCCTTCTTTTCGATCAGCCCTTTCAGCATCATTCTTCTCAATAAGCCGACTGATGTATTGTTGTGCCTCAGGTACATCACAATATAAAGTATGAACCTAGTATGAATAAAAAATTGGAATTTTTTTTAAAAGATTTCCTTAAATTTGGAGCAGTTATTTGCCGTTTTTGTGATGCAATTTTCTGCCCTCCAATGTTGTTGTTTTTTCCCCATGCAGTTAATCTCTCAGTAGGCAAAATTGGCGATGAAAATAATATCAATGAAAGACAAACTGCACTCCTGGGATAGTCAGTTTCCCTGGGAGTTACTATTTACCACAGTGAATTTCAGTGGGATTTAAGTGCCTTACTCCATTAGCAAATGGTCTGGTAGCACTTTATAGACGAACAAAATGTGTAGATGGTATCATGAGCTTTCATGGGCACAGCCCACTTCTTTGTGCCCACGAAAGCTCATGATACCATCTACACATTTTGTTCGTCTATAAAGTGCTACCAGACCATTTGCTTGCTCTTCTTCTCTCCTCCCCGTAACAGACTAACTCGGCTTACTCCATTAGGCTCCTTTGAAAAATCTCAGGTGTAACCATTACATAGAGCCATACATTTACAAACACACATCCAGCATAACTTTCTTATTTTTATCTAAAAAAATCCTGAGTAGATTTTTATATTTTCTAGTCTTAGAACAGGGGTAGGAAAACTAAGGCCCAGGGGCTGGATGCAGCCCCTGGCTTGTCTGGATCTAGCCCCTGAGCATTGTCTTTCTCCTCTGTCAGGGGCCACTTCAGTGAGGGCTCTTTTTTTTTTTTTTTGCGCTTCTCACTTGTATTCAGCCCCCGATGGATTGGGGACCAAAAAAGGTTCCCCACCCCTGTCTTAGGAAATCCCATAATAGGAAACCCAATACATATTTTCCAAGGGTCTAATTAATATTTACCTTGGTCACAAGAGTTTTCATTAATGTTGTGACTGTGATTTGAGGCTTCATTGTTTTATGTTCACTCTCACTTTGTAGAAGTTCAGTCACCTCTCTCTCTCGTTTGTATAAGGACTGCTTTGCCATTTCCAGCATGGCCTGTGCTTTCCACAGAAGCTCTTTTTGTAGCACATGTTCATGTTCCTCCACCTGGTCCACTACCTGAAATGTAGCAAAGCATAATTCACATTCCTATTCTAGCCAGAAGTAGGATCTGGCCTAACAGTGCAGAATCTTCATGATAGTAATAGAAGAGATGGAGCAAAAATGGAAAAAAGCAGCAGTGGTCATTAGAAATAAAAATGTTGGTTTTTATCATACAGAATTTGGAGTTGCAATTTAGAATAGCAAACTGCAGAAGATGTTTGTAATAAGCCTTATGCTGTCCAAAATTACAGAGGGCAAAATGAGTAATATTAAAGGAGATGATGTGGACTTTAGAAATCACATGAAATCCAGGGTATAAATGTTTATAAAGCCATAATAATGGAAAATACAGTGTTTCCTTTAATTTCATAAATAGCTTAGAAAAGTAGTCATTATGGCATTTATAAAATATCTGCCTCTCAGGTGTAACCATTACATAGAGCCATACATTTGTTGTTGGCTCATGCTTTGTTATTCCACAATATAACTGAGGCATCAAAGTTCTAGTGTGTAAACTTTTTATTAATGAGAGAGCATAAGTAAACTATTTATAACTAATCATATACTTCTGCATTTTTTTAAAGTAAATTTGACAGCACTATCCTAAAAAGATTTCTGTGTTAAAAATTCCCTGTGCCTACATTATAGAAATATATCAGTTGGTGTAAGAAACAATAAACAAACATTCTGCAATTGAGTCAAGCAAGAAATGTTATAAATAAGTCTGTGTAGAGCTCAACTAATATTCAATCCTATTAATTTTTCATGAATTGTAACATGAATTAACAAGATCTTTAAGTTGCATTTATCTATATCTATCTGAGAGAGGTTTTTATAATTGTTACACTGCAGTTTATAAAGCTGTAAATCAGGTATGACACTGCTAAATGAAGTTGAGTTAATCTATAGTCTGCTTATCATGCTATCAACCATCTATATTCAAATAGCATTATCCTCAGATCACATGAATTGAATATAATGCACTTCAAAAAAGTGATTTTAAAAAAATTAATTCAAGGTAATATTCTGAAGGTGTTTCTCACCATCAGATTTTAAATTGGCAGTGAACATAAATTCAAAATAGTTAAATGTGGATAATGGAAAGGTTTAGGAATTTGTAATGGTAAAAATCATTTTAATCCTAGGTCATTGATTCAAACCAACACCATGCTGGTCATGCATGAAAGCAGCTACCATTCATCCAGTGGCTGTTCAGAGGTGTATATAAATTGAAACTGTGGTAACTGTACAGTGAATATATATTAGGAATTTGTACTCTGTCAGGCTTAACAACCAGCAAGAACTGAATGGACCTTAAAGGTTGAACTACCATTTCTTTCCTAGAAGAGGTCATTAGGCCAATGTTGTGGTGGGAAGCTTGCACTGTTAGGGTATGTCTAGACTACATGCCTCTGTCGCCAGAGGCATATAAATTAGACTACCCAACATAGTCAATGAATCTGGGATTTAAATATCCCCGGCTTCATTAAAATAAAAATGGCCACCGTGCTGTGCCAGCTCAGCTGATCGTTGGCACAGCGTGCGAGCCAAGATGCAGATCGGTCGACAAGGGAAGCCTTAGTCAACCAATCCCTTATGCCTCATGGAAACAAGGTGTACAGGAGCGGTCGACAAAGGCTTCCCTTGTCGACCGATCCACGTCTTGACTTGCGCACTGTGCCGACGATCAGCTGACCCGGCACAGCGCGCGGTGGCCATGTTTATTTTAATGAAGCCGGGGATATTTAAATCCCGGATTCATTGACTATGTCGGGTAGTCTAATTTACATGCCTCTGGCGACAGAGGCATGTAGTCTAGACATACCCTTAGTGCTTGTGCTGTACCTCTTCTGTGGATTTGGGGGACTTCGGTCAAAAAGCCAGCCAGCCCTGGATTCTTTTTTTTTTTTTTTTTTTTTTTTTTTTCAACTTCATAGGAAGAGTGAGTTGCATTTCACCCTCTTTGTGATATTATACAGTAAGTGTAGTTATATCTGACTCAATAGCTTTATGTGATTTATAACCGAACATGTGTATATGAAAAAAACATTGTAAATAGTCTGTTACCATGATTGTGCTTTCCACAAAAGACTTAGAACTCAAAGCTGATTTTGTACACTGTGGCTCTGGTACTTTGACGGTACTTTTTATTTAGCTTTTCTTCCACAAATCTATTTTCTAGAGAAGGAATCCCAAAATAGCTATCCCGCATCTTAACAGCAAGCCTGTTATTTCAAAATATAACTGGCTCACTATTCTGATGTCCGTGTAAACCTCATTCGATTAGGAGTAAAGGACATTTCAGTATAGTGCGTTATTTTGAAATTTGGTGCTATATAGACAGTGCCAAATTACTAAATAAGCTATTTTGAAATTGACTCGAAATAAGTTACGCAATTTGCATAGCTCAAATTGTGTAGCTTATTTCAAGCTATGGGTGCAGTGTTGACGCACCCTAAGAGAACATGAGGTTGCAAGGTCAAGCACTCAAAAGTTAGGCAATCCCAGAATTAGGTTACCTATGCAACCTTTATTTACCCTGACATCAATCTCTGCTCCAAAGCACAAGGCACTAAATCTTCTTAATGAAACAATTTAAGAACATTTTGTTTGAACATAAGGAAAAATGTATTTTCTCCTAATCTCATTGTTACAGTTTTCCTCCCTCTCGGGAGGAAACTCTCACCGGGTGACACCCTACCTCAACAGTTAACCTGTAGTCCACAGTGTCCAACAACAGTCTTTTCCGAGTCACTTCAACTAGTCCACGGCTGCCCGTGCGTAGGGAGGGAAGGGAGACTTGGGCCCACCCTCTCTCCAGGTCTCAGCCCAGGACCTTGAGAACAGGGATGACAGCCTCCTGTTCGGTCGGTGGGGACGTCCCGTAACTCACCGACCCGCGGGCCACTTCTCAGCCCCATCCTGGGCTCCTTCCTCCCCTCCTGCTGTGCTCCAAAGCACTGCCCTCCTCTAGGGCCTCCTGCTGACCCATTCCAGCGGCCTCTGTCTCCGGGGCTGCCTTGCCCCATGCCCCTTTGCCAGGGCCGCTCCCTCCTCCCTCTGGTTCCGCCCCAGCCTGATGGGGCGGCCCACTTTTCAAAGCCTGCGCCCTCTGCCTGGGACGCCGGTGCAGGCGCTGTCCCACCGTTTGGCTCAGCGAGGCAGGGCGCTCCCGTGCAAGCGCCTGCAGCGGCTGCCGAACATTCCCGGCACGGTCGCTTGAGCGCCGCAGTATTCAGGACGAGTGCCGTGTCAGTGCGGGGTGTGGGATTCCCCTTCTGCGCCCCCGACACTCCATCACACTCATTTTAAAAAATGGTAGAACAATTTTGGTTGAAATTTTCCAAATAAATTTCAACCTAAGGCCAGCAGTGAGTTAGAATTCAACACTTCACCCCATAGTTATAAACAACTGAAAATGGAATCTTACAATGGGAAGTGCTACTAACATACATGTAATAAAATTGTACTGTTCTAGGACACTACAGTATTAAACACTAATAAACCATGTAAACATACTGCAACAACATTAGTAATGCAGTGTTTGGATAGTGCGTATTACTAGAACTGTGTAAATAGTTGGCAATAATTTATCAAATCAGTCTGGCCTCTTTCCTGCTCACTGAATATTCTTGAGCAGATTGTGAGCTTAACATATGCATTACTCAAAAGTATCCATTGATATTTTATTCTTTTAAACTCCATATTAATTACAAATGATTCAGTCTTCTACCTTGAAATAATGGGATACTGTTTGCCTGCTCATACCTAAAGCCCAACTAAAAGACACGAGTGATAAGTACCATTACTCCAGACTCAGTCTGGAGATGAAAATAGCTTGATCTTCTCCACGCAAGGAGATGAACATCTAGAACATAACAACCTTCAACTAGCAAGCATCAGTGAGGAGCTAAGGCAGAAAATGAAGGTCGCAACTACATGTCGGAGAAGAGGAATTGAATACTTGAACTCACATACTTGAATGAGAACAGAAGTTAATACCAGCTGGACACTTTGTTTATTTCAACATGTACCAGACTGGCTGCCTTGTGTGAGCAATTCTAAAGATAATGCTTTCAGAAGACCAATTATGTGTCTTCTATTTTGTTTGACTTTTCTGTGATGGCCTCTAATACCCTTGAAACATCTACCTTTTCTGGTGTAACTAAGGCTTTTTGCTGAGGAAAATCCATCTGTAAATTCACCATTTCTACCATTTTTTCCATATTCAGTCTGATCCTCTGAAGTTCCTGCAGTGCTAAATTGGGAAGGAACACAAAGAGGAAAAAAAACACATTTGTAATATTTCTAGTTAATTGTAAAACTTGTCTTTTATTGCCAGGATGGGGATCAGAATAAACTGTGATTTATAGGAGGAAAATTGGATTTTATTCAGAAATAGTTTTGTTTGATTTCTATAGAGACTTTCATAAATTAACAAAGTTGTCATAGGTATTTTTACATCATTTTGAGGTGACTATTACATTTGGATTTTTATGGAGTCAGCAAAGTTGTAGGACCCTCTCACATTTGTAGTTTTTCCATTATACAATGGTAATGGTAATGGTTTTTCCATTATACAAGGGTAATCCTGGATTAAGGGGGCAGGAGTCATAGAGAATTCTCTACAACTTGAACTCCATTTATAGCTTGATCCAAAGCCCACCACAGCTAACAGAAAATCTAATTCTGATAACAGAAAATCTGTTAGCTTTGAATCAAAGTGTGAATTAGAAATGAGGCTTCACTAACCATTGAAAATAAAGAATAGATAAAATTTATCTACCTCATCTAAACAAGCATGAATCTGAAATATGAAACTTACTCAAAAAGTGCTGACTATACAGATGATCTAGTTTTTGAGTGAAACCTTCTAGAATCCAAGTCTGCAAAATATGATAGGAATGAAATTATGAACAGAGATCTTCCCAAAGAAATAATAAGGAATAATCATAGTAATCACAATTTAGTTTTGTGTAAGTAAACATTATTACTATAAAGCAGTCTTACTTCATTATAAGAATCAATGGGTAGAAACAGAATACCAGAACTACAGTCACAATCAATCAGTCTCTGCTGATTTTATCAGAACTTGCTCCCAAATGTCCTTGATAAAACTTTTCTGTGGGATCTGTCTTCATCAACAGTCACATTATACCGAGTCCCTTGTTATACAATAGTTGGGACACATGTATTGTATATTACAGATTATGGATTTCTTTTGTTTTACTATTTGTGATGGTCAGTCTAGCTTCTCCAAACAGGACTGCACTATGCAATCACATAGTAGGGGAACGCTTCTTCCTCAAATCAAGTGTATATTTGAGAGAGCTTGCGTATATGTTCAAGAATTCCTCCCAAACAGTAAGAGCTAGGACCACCAAATTTGGTATACAGCTTCCTCTTATAATAACTTAAAGCATGGGACAGCTTCTTATAAACCCATACACAAAAGAGAGACAATCACCAGGTAGATGCAAGTGGCTGACTTACCACCCCCCACCCCATCCAGGACTGCCCCAGCCCTGAGCCCTTCCCCGGCACCCTTTTGGGAAGATGGGGGCAGTGAAACTCTTCTCCCCAATTCATACAGGAACATTGCTGGCTGTTCCCCTTTTTCAGAGAACACAGTTGGAAAGTGCACAGTTGGCTGCATTCCTCACTCTGGCAGGAACCTGGACCTGCCCCAGCCATAGAACATGCACTCCTCCCCTGCTGTATAAAATATAAACCTGTCTAGATCAGTTAACCTGCTTAGAGAGGGCCATTGGTGGCACTTAAAGCAACATACACCCATAAAACATTCCTGAATAAGAAAGCTTGGAAATTCTGACAAAACAGAACTTTTTTTTTTCTTCCTCTGATCAGCACTAAAGATTATAAGGCTGTTCATCTGCAGCTCAAGTGTAACTGAAAGGATACTTTGTGTGTGCATGCATACTTCTCAAATTAGACAAAACCAAAGAAAGTTAGGGCTTGTTATCCTTTAGTTTACACCAGTTTTTCACTGGTATAGAGTGTAGGAGAAGAATAAGGCCTATCATTTCCAACCTGATTTTGATGATCCTTGATCATTATTCGTGTGATTCAAGACATAAGTGGAAATGGAGTTAGCTTTAAATAAAAAGTTGATAACAGTTTAGGGAGTGCCATTGTAGCAGTGTGCTCTTGTCAAATATGATAAAATATTTTTAAAAAATGAAATTAAGGGCCATTGATTACTAACATTTGACATAAATGTTTCTTTAAGTCTCATTATGTAAGCCAATGCTTCCATACTGAGGAACAATGTACCCGTTGGACCTCTCTGGTCTGGCACCTTGGGACCTGACCAGTCCCAGATGAGGGATTTTGCTGGACCAAGGGAGGTAATTTCTGGATCCCCTGCCACCAGCCCCCCTGGCCCAGCCTGCTGAACCTCCCTGCTGGCTCCCCTCCTCTTGCTGCTCTGCCGACCCCACTGTTCCAGGACCCACTGAGCAGCCCTGCTCTGGGATCTGTCAGACAGCTGTGCGTGCGGCATTGGGGATCTGGGACCCTCAGGGCAGCCACGCACCGGGGGTCTCAATCCCGGTAGGCAGCCCTGGGCAGTGCTGGGCAGCCCTTCCATCAGCTTTCTGCGGTCTGCCCATGGCCTGGCCGGCCCCGCAGGGATCCTTGCTTCTGGCCTCGCAACAGCCACTCTGGACCACAGATGTTGCCAGAGCAGACAATCCTGGTTACGAGCATTTCAAACTTTGTTAGTAACAAAAGTGGTATATAAGAATGAGAAGGGCAATACTGGGTCAGGCCAAAGGTCCGCCTACTCCAGTATCCTGTCTTCCAAAACTGGCCAATGCCAGATGCCCCAGAGGGAATGAACAGAACAGGTAATCATCACGTGATCCCTTTCCTGACATCCATTTCCAGTCTCTAACAATCAGAAGCTAGGGATATCATTCCTACCCATCCTGGCTAATAGCCATTGATGGATCTGACCTCCATGAATTTATCTAGCTCTTTTTTGAACCCTCTTAAATTCCTGGTCTTCCCAGCATCCTCTGGAAAGGAGTTCCACAGGTTGATTGTGCACTGCATGATTGTGCACTGCACTTCCTTTTGTTTGTTTTAAACCTGCTACCTATTTAATTTCATTTGGTGACCCCTAATTCTTATGCTTTGGGAACAAGTAAATAACTTTTCCTTATTAACTTTCTCCATACCTGTCATAATTTTATTGACCTCTATCATATTCCTCCTTAGTCTCCTCTTTTCTAAGCTGAAAAGTCCCAGTCTTCTTACTCTCTCTTCATATGGGACCCATTTCAAACCCTTAATCATTTTTGTTGCCCTTTTCTAAACCTTTTCCAATGCCAATATATTTTTTTTGAGATGAGGCAACCACATCTGTATGTAGATGTGTGAATAGCTATTTAAATATGGAGCTGTTCATTCTGTGTATACAATTGCAATAATTACTCATGAACGCCAGGCCTCCTATTCCCCTGCAAATCTTGAAACAAAACATTATTCTGCCTACTTTTACTAAGGGCCAAATTGTGATACCCCCATTCATGGTGACTAGCACTTTACTTCAGAAGTCCTATTGCCCTCAACAAAACATCTTGTGAATAAGACACTCCTCGTTGTGAGTAAATACATCACTTTCTGGCTCTGAGTGGTTTCATAAGCTTCAATGATAAGTTGTTTGGGGCCTTTTTTAAGCTATAGTCTGTTGTTTTCATGGGATTATAAAGGATATCTAAGGGAAATGCTGTTCTTTTAACATCTGCATATGAAATATCAGCACTGATACATTTAAAAAACGATGTGAAAATTAGAAAATTAAACACATCTGGGAAAATTAAAGAGCAGATTCTGCTCTGGGTTACGTAGATGTAAATCTGATGTAACTGAGATTAGAATGTATCACTGTGTATAATCTCTAACAATGTTCTGTCCTTTTCCTACAAATCACAAGTAAAGTCAGAATTAAGACAGAAGCTCCTACTGTTACCGCTGTCCTCAAAGGGCACATTCTATTGGCGAATCAAAATGCACCTCTCAGCATTTTTAAAGGCGATAAGAATTCTAACGCCATGGCCTTCATTAGAATGAGTGTTATGAAACTGACATCTCAAAGTGATCAAAATAATGTATGCACAGCAAATGAAAGAAATTTCACTAGAGCATAAAATCATGTTCAAGAGGTAAATTTGTTCTGAGATCACTTAATCCATAAAGGGGAAAAAAAAGATACTTAACTGTCAGATTGAATTACTTTACCTAATTACTGTGCCCTGCAATAGCCAGAGCAGGGAATGCCTTTTTAAGTTCACTTATTGAGCCAAACTTGGCAATGACTAGCATTCAGTGCAAATCCCAGTGAGGCGGGATTGCACAGGAGGTATATCAATGCTAAAATTGGCCTATGATTGCATAACATAGAGACAAGGATAATTATTGAAGTAATTTGAAATAAAAGGAGTTACATAGGTATAAGTGAAAAGAATCGGGCCTGTATACAACATGCATTTTCAGTAGAGTGCTCAGAGAATGATACGTGAAAATTGGGGCCCCACCATTAAAGATGTTTTGCATAAATCCCCGTGCCCTGTGTTGAAAATAAGCTTACTCCATTCACAGTTGTACTGGTGTAAATTGGGGCTCATGCTATTGAAGTCAATGCATTTATCCCAGCGTATAATTGGCAAGAAGGAAAAGGATCAGGCCCAGTGCTGTACCACACCCTTCTGATAACCTGTAGTACATTGCATTATATCCTGAGGCTGTCATCATTATAAACAAGGTCTCCCAAGAACAGAATGCAATGGAGTTCTTTCAAGCTTACAGAACACTGTGTGACTGAAATCCTTTTGCCTCTTCCAGATGGAGAACATTCTGATACTGACTTAGTCCAGAACAAAGTTTTAGAAAAAGCAAAATAGGCTGGATTATCACCTGTGGCCAAGTGATGCTTCACACAACTGAGGAGGGGTAGGAATAAAAAATATCTTGATGCCATTTCTATGGCTGCCTTGGCAGCTGCTGGATTCTCCAGGCTTTTGTTGTAACTTGGAGCAGTCTCAGGGCTTCTCTAAATTATGGCCAGAGGTCCACAGACCCAAGAGGTTATTCTATCAGTGAGAAATTGCACAAGTTCAGGGATGCTTCAACCACAACACCTTTTCCTTGGGAACCCCCTCACTCCAAGTTATAGGAATCCTGAGCTGGACAAGTTTGGCAGGTTTCTGGATGTTTTGGCCTACTAGAGAATTCCAGATCAGATGGAATTGGCATGAGGAATCTCATTGTTTGTTTAATGAAAGTTATTTTTGTTAATTTTAAGGGCAATTATTGGCTAAAAACCAACCTCTGCTGTATGTGTTAATCTCTCAGGAGCAAGGAAGAAGGAAATAATATGACTTTATAACAAGATACAAGAAAAAGGAAGTAATGTAAATAAAGGCATTTGCAAAAGTACCTCAGTGACTTAGGAGCATAAGCTATATCCTGCAAGTCACTTAGGCTCTTTTGAACATTCCTCTCTCACACTTGAAATCAGAAAAAAAAACTTGCTTTAGTCACCTTTTCTTCCGCCCATTTCTCGTTTTGTTGCTTTATTTGATAAAGAAGATCTTTGTTTTCTTGGCTCAGTTGCCCATTTTTCTCCCTCAGACTCTGGATGCATTGGAATAGGGCAATAAGGTAGTAAGTCAAACTTTTTGTAACAGATCTTCATTTTGTAAAACAGATTCATTTATTACTATCAGTGAAACACAGTGTAGTGCAGACTCCTAACCTCTGTGGATCAGCCACATGGGAACACACACACACTTGGCTAGTGTACTATAAACACACTAAAAAATGTCATTGATTATTCTGAAGATACACCTGCTTATCTAAAGCAAATATTGTACATGCATGAACCTATTCTTTAATGGGAGAGGAGAATTTATGAATCCTAGCTATTTAATCACTGGCAACAGGAATTATACTACTTTGTATATTAATTGAATATCTTAGAATCATAGAATACTAGAACTGGAAGGGACCTTGAGAGGTCATCGAGTCCAGTCCCCTGTCCTCATGGCAGGACTAAGCTCCATCTAGATCATCCCTGACAGACGTCTGTCTAACCTGCTCTTAAATATCTCCAGTGATAGAGATTCCACAACCTCCCTAGGCAATTTATTCCAGTGTTTAACCACCCTGACAGTTAGGAAGTATTTCCTAATGTCCAACCTAAACCTCCCTTGCTGCAGTTTAAGCCCATTGCTTCTTGTCCTGTTATCAGAGGCCAATGAGAACAATTCTTCTCCCTCCTCCTTGTGACACCTTTTTAGATACTTGAAAACCACTATCATGTCCCCCTCTCAGTCTTTCTCTTTTCTATCATTTTAAGTTGTAAGCTGGTGTTTCTTATTAATACAGATTGGTACCTATTACCAGATGTGTACTTGATGAGAGATGCAGTTGTGGCTAGCATGGGAGATCTCTGCTCAGGGAACCCGTTCCTTAAATTGGGGTGAAGATAAGCTCAGCTATGAACAAATCTTTTGGAAAATGTGCTGCATAAAGAACAATTCTGCATTGGCAGAGGGATGGCCACAGTATTATTCTAGGTCTTTGCCATGACTTGATTATTTTCATTTGATTTCTGTGGCCCTGAGAAGAACAGATAATTTAGGATGGAAATAAGCGCCTTCGTGGCTAGGCTTCTGACATGATGGAGCAACTTTTCCAAGAAGTTTTGAGATTCCAGAGTTGGGGCAGTTCTTATGAAGTGAGATCAAGTGCTAATTAAGATTGCATAATTAAGACAGAATGAAAAAAATAAAATTGAAGGGCATTCTGAGAGTAGCTCCATTGACATCAAAGCTATGTTCCTTTATGCCATCTGTGGATCTGCTCTGAATAGCATAATTTTCTGCAATGAAAGTGCATAAAAATAGGTGAAAGCGTATGTCTAGACTGTAGGCTTCTTTCAGAAGAGGTTTTTCCAGAAGAGATCTTCTGAAAAAACTTCTTCCAAAAGAAAGTGTCCACACTGCCAAAGTGCATCGAAAAAGAGACCTGCTTTTTCGAAAGATAGCGTCCACACTGAATGGACGCTATCTCGTATTTAAGCTGTGATTACTATGGACGGAGTGGCCACCAGGGCACCTGTGCTTTTTCCTCTTTCCTCTTCTTTTGAAAGAACTCCCTCTTTCCTGTTCACACATGCCTTTTTCCGAAAGAGCTCTTTCGGAAAAAGGCTTCTTCCTCATAGAAAGAGGTTTACCAATGTTGGAAAAACCCCTCTGTTCTTTTGCTCCCCCCCCCCCCCCGAAAGAACATGATTGCAATGTGGACATAAGTGAATGTTTTTTTGGGAAAAACAGCTGTTTTTCCAAAAAAAAACTCTGTAGTGTAGACATAGCCTAAGTGTTTTTGAATAAATTTCTACTAAGTTGCATGTGCTGCACTTTGCAGTTGTCAGAAACTGTTCAATAAGTATGTCTGCAATTTCCAACCCTCTGATGAAATTTGCAGTTCTCAGTTACCTTAGCTGTATTTTGCCATTGCCTATTTTTCTTGTTCACCAACTCTTGGTAGGCTTCTAACTGGGCTTTCAGGATCTTCATTTTTCCACTGTGCTGACTCTTTAGAACAGATATGGCCTGCTCCTATACAAAGAAGTATGATGAATAAATAAAAAAGCTGGCCTCAGAAAACAACAACAACAAAAAGGAAAACCTAAACTTTAAAAAGTTTCATTAAAAACAAAATCTTGGATCCCTAATCTCATCCCTCTGTCACCCGTAAGCTTTCCCTAAGCATCATAGTGGCTTCTGTCAATCTTTAGATGCCATCATTGTAGTAAGTTTTTAACAAGCACTCCTGATGTTGTACCTTCTGCTGAGAGGGAGAAAAGGCCAAAAGTTCTTTGAGAACAGGTCAGAGTGAATTTTGCTAAGAACAATACTGAGATCAAAGCACCTTAAAAAAAATATAGTTTTGCTAGAAAATCTACAAGAGACTGAAATAAGTACAAACAAAAAAAACATAGCTATTTCTCAGTTTGCATCTAGACTCACCTAAGTTGAAAAGAAAACAACACAACCTGCCCCACCACTTTTACTAACAATATAGGTGTCAGATAATAAAGTAACTATACAACTTTAGGGCCTCTGGTCATGAATTAAAAGTAACCCTATTAAAATCTGGGTAGTTATTTCACCAGTTTCACAGCAGTAATCATCAGGGGCACTCTGTGTTGCTCTCTTTTAGTTTGTCAAAGCATGGCCATTTTCTTCTAATTGGCTGTGGATCAGACATGCGCCATCTGCTGGAGGGACACCGCCAACTTTCTTCTTTTCTTGCCCCCCTTCTTCATTCTATCTGTTTATATTTCTAAGAATCAATTAAATCACTTGGAAGTGCTAGGTGTGACTGTGTGACCCTTACATTACCCATGAAATCTACATGATATTTGCATTTGTCCCTGGTGTATTAAGTAAATTCCATTCTTTGTCCAGGAACAATAACCATTATATTCTGAACTCTCTCAACATTAGATATGTAATCTTTGTTTCTTTAATTCAATTTCCTCTGGGTGTTTCCAAAGACTTCTTGAACCTGAATACATGTCATTTTTTTTGTATACACTTTGTATAGTATGTTAATAATCCAATCCCTCTAGGAACTGGTTGGCAGTCTTTCCCTGGATCAGCCAGAGACCGCAAGAAAGATAGTAAACCTAGTGAAGGGGTTTGGCTAAAGCAAAAGGTCCCAGCATGTGTTTTACAAGACATCTTACACTGATACAGTACATGTGCATCCACACACAGCCATTCTGTTGACTGCACCTTCTAGGAGCTTATGCTTTGGAAAGGGAATAATAGTGCCGGCAAAAATGTTATTGGTGAGAGACAAATTAAGTGTGGGGACATGCTTAACTGTGCCTAAAGAGAATGTTGGTCAGACCACAGTGTGGCTGTGTCTAGACTACACCTCTCTGTCGACAGAGATGTAGATTAGGCACGTCGAAAATTGCTAATGAAGCAGGGATTTCAATATCCTGCGCTTCATTAGCATAAACATGGCGGCTGCTTTTTTTAGAAACAGAATTTTTTCGAAAAAAAAAAAAAAGCAGTCTAGATGTGGAGCTTTCAAAAATAAACCCTTTTTCGAAAGATCCCGTAAACCTCATTTTTTGAGGAATACAGGATCTTTCAAAAAAGGGTTTATTTTCAAAAGATCCACATCTAGACTGCCATTTTTTCAAAAAAACTCTGTTTTGAAAAAAAGTGGCGACCATGTTTACGCTAATGAAGCGTGGGATATTTAAATCCCTGCTTCATTAGCAATTTCGAGTTGCCTAATCTACAACTCTCTGTCGACAAAGAGGTATAGTCTAGACGTACCCTGACAGACAAAAGGCATCTCTTTTTTACAATCCTAGTTATAATAGCTAGGTGATTGTTTCTTCATTTCACAGTAATATTGATTTGTATCAGGTCTTTTTCCATGGACAGTATCCCCCTCCATCACAGTAACTATTATACATTCAGCTATTAAAAAAATACATTCGTGCACTCAAAACAGAAGCAGATGGGATCAGTGTGTAAGATAGAGATTGAGAAACATAATCCATCAAGGTGAAAGCCAGGAAGTTGTATTAGCCAACATCTTTTCAGTATATTACTCTGTACTTTGCACTACCCTTTGCGCTATAGCTCAATACGTATATTCTCTGTCATAATTTCAGTGGTTTTAGTCAAGTCAGTCACTAGAGGGAGTTCTCATCTAATAAGAAAGTCTGAAGCAAGTTTATAAACAAGGAAGTCTTCAGTTCCTGTGCATGCTTGACACTTCGCAGTCAAATAAGATAAAGGAAAGTAAATACAGAAAAAGAAAACTAAATATAACAAATCAAGGAGTGTAATTACATGATAAAAACTAAGAGCAAATTTCACTGTACCAAAGAAGTCAGTTTGTTTGTTTGTTTGTTTTTGTTTACGGGCTTACCAATGATATTACTGGGGACATAGAATGTATATAAATAAGGAAGAATTTGTCCCTTCATAGTATATTGATGGGAGGGGGGAAAAGAATTAACAATCCATCCAAACACTGATGTTAATCAATGGCACTGGGTCGGTCTTTTTTTTTTTTTTTTGTCATGGGGGTGCAGAGTAGAGATGTTAAGGACTAGTCAGCAAGCAAATGCTTATCAGATAGTCGACAAGCTAGTTGACTAGTCTCTTCTCCCCTCCCCCCTTGCTGCCTCTATTAGGCAGCAAGGGGGGGGGGGAGAAGAGAGGGGTACTTCAAAGCAGCAGTGCCGCACTGAGTCTGGATCCCGGACTCTGTGCAGCATTGTCTCTTTGAAATGCCGCTGCAGTGTTCCAAAGCGGCAGCACTATGTGGAGCCCAGGGGTCAGCTGTGAGGCACTGCCCCTTTTGAAAGGCCACTGCGGTGTTGCAAAGCAGCAGTGCCGTGTGGAGCCTGGGGTCAGCTGGGGAGTCCCCAGCTGATCCTGGGCTCCATGTGGTGCTGACCCTTTGAAAAACTGCTCTGCCCTATCGACTAATTGAATAGTCGATGCAAAATGCATAGACTGTTTAGTGAATTAAATTATACTTAACATCCTTAGTGCAGAGTGGCACCCCCAACTCTCACACACACACACACACACACACCCTGTATCAGGGGTGGAGAACCTCCAGCCCTGGGGAAGGATGCAGCCCTTGGCTTGCCTGAATCCAGCTCCCTAAGGCTCAGGGCCACCCGCCCAGCATTGGAGAGCCCATTCTGATGCTCCAGTCCCTCTGTTATGCCCCCGGGAGCTGGAGCATACAGAATCTTCTAGGGTGAGCCCTCCTATGCTCTGGTGTGCAAGGGGATTGTAGGGAGTGTCTTTCTCCTTCTCAGTTGGGGGCCACAATTAGGGTTCCCCCCCCATTTTTAGATGTGTGAGGCCCCTGACTGATTTTTTTTCTGTGGGTCAGTGGCTCCTGACCTAAAAAAGGTTCCCACCCCTGCCCTATATGAGCCTCACTGCTCTTAGAGCTGGGGCTGGCAGTTGGGACTCTGCACAAGGTTCTAGTGGCCAGGGACCCCAGGGGTCAGGCAGCAGGATGGGACCCACATATGGGGCCTGGTGGCAAAGTCCCTGTGGTCAGCAGCAGGGATGCAGGGCTGTGATGCTGAAAACCTTTGTGTGCTGCAGAACCCCCACATCCTTACTCACCATGCTTATGACATTAATCTTTTCTAAAGAATTACCTGGTTATCTTTTCTTATGCAGTCCAACTCTTTGATTACCTTCGTGTGTCTGATTTTCATTTGTTGCACATCTTTGACAATCTGTGGAAGATGCAAAAGGAAACAATCAACTCAGAGCACTCTTAATTAATGTCAAGTGTATATGCACCATCAAATAATGAGTATAATCTGTGATTTTTATAAAATGCTAATCATAGCTCTAGTACAATCTAAGAATCCGATTTTTGCAAACTTGCATAAGGAAATTTACTCATATAAGCAGTCCATTACATTCCAGGACCAAATCTTAAAATGAGAACAATCATTGCGTATTATTGTAATGCAATTTATTACATTTATTGGTTTTAAAACATATATGTATATATAACTTTGTTCTAGCACTGGGCCTCTAGGATCTTTCTTTCCATTACAGTGGTCTGAGTCAATTCCTCCCTGGGTTTAGACAATATGACTCAGTTGGTTGAGTGGTGTGAGTGCCTTTATTTTAATGAGTCTCTGTTGCTTCAAACTTTTCCTCTGTGAATTTGGCCTAAATAGAGCAATTTTGAACAGAATCTCAAGTAAATAGAGAGCCTGTGAAGTAGTCTGAGGCTGGAAATGAAATAGTGGAACATCTTTGTACATGTGACATGGTTGAGGTGGCTCTTTGTACATACTGATGTCTGGAAAGCCAGGTTTTGCAGAACTGATGGAGTTGATTGCAGAGTAAAGTTTGTGCCAAGGTCAAGAGCAAAACAGGCAAATGGAAGGTTCAAGTGCAGGGACCTGATAGAGGAAATGGAGTTGTATTTGAGGATGCTCCTCTTTCCCAAAAGAAGCAGTTCTGAATTTCGTATATCTAGCAGAAGGATGATGAGACAAAATCACCAGTATTTCTGGTCGGGGGTAATCAAGAACAATGCATAGTGATAAGCCATTAAAATATATTTACAGTACAGTATCATCCATGCAAATGTGGTGGTTGAGGTAAAAGGGACAAGAGACACAGATGATCAAAAACCAGACAGAAATTTTGAGTGAGGCCACTAAAGTCTGACCTTTTTGGAAAGTTAGAGCCATTGAATCATAGAATCCTAGGGTTGGAAGAGACCTCAGAAGGTCATCGAGTCCAGCCGCTTGCCCAAAGCAGGACCAATCCCAACTAAATCATCCCAGCCAGGGCTTTGTCAAGCTGGGACTTAAAAAACTCTAGGGATGGAGATTTCACCACCTCCCTAAGTAAACCATTCCAGTGCTTCACCACCCTCCTAGTGAAATAGTTTTTCCTGATATCCAACCTAGACCTCTCCCACTGTAACTTGAGACCATTGCTCCTTGTTTTGACATCCGTCACTACTGAGAACAGCCTCTCTCCATCCTCTTTTGGACTTCCCTTCAGGAAGTTGAAGGCTGCTATCAAATCTCCCCTCACTCTTTTCTCTTCTTCAGACTAAACAAACCCAAATCCCTCAGCCTCTCCTCATAGGTCATGTGCTCCAGCCCCCCAATTATTTTGGTTGCCCTCCGCTGGACCGTCTCCAATGCGTCCACATCCCTTCTGTAGTGGGGGGCCCACAACTGGATGCAATACTCCAGATGTGGCGTCAACAGAGCTGAATAAAGGGGAATAATTACTTCTCTAGATCTGCTGGAAATAGGGAAGACTGGAACAATGTCTGAAAGCAATTAGGTCCACCTGCATAGCTGGTCTGAGAGGAAGACATCATCCACATTTAGATCTTTACAGAGGTTTAAGAGAACGAGGATAGAAGTAATCTTGGAAGTCAGAAAGAATGAGGACAGAAATGGCTAGCATCAGTAAAAAGCTGCAGTGAGAGCTCAATAGAGAATGGGTTCTGTGCTATGGGCTACACTAACACCCTCAATTAAAAGTGGACCAGGTCATTGTTTTGTGAAAGTGATTAGAAAGGAATAGTTACAGTTGGCAGGAAAGCCATCCCTTACATACAGCTATATTAGCATTACAGCAAATCCTATTATGCTGAGTTCTGTGGTAATAGTTACTGGGAGTAAAAGGGAAAAAGAATGGAAAGTGCAGGTATCTTTTATGACCTTGCCTCAGCTGCCACATCACTGGATCCATGGTAACTGCAGACTAAGATGGCCTAGCCCATTACTGCTGCATAGTGCAGCCTGAAGTCTCACTTTTTTTATCCTGAACCTCGCAAACAAATATTAAGTGCCTCCCGATAGATATGAACACAAAGCTCGCCTCAGGCATTTGTCAGGTTTGAATAAAAAGAGACGCAAACCCGAAGGATGGGTGAAGTTCACTTTTTTTGCCACAAACTAACAAGTGGCTTCAGCATAGGACAGCTTTGAATCCTCAAACTCAGGCTCACTTATGTGCTACAGAAACAACAATAGTTACAAAGGGAAAATTCCACTGACGCTCTCCCATCCCAGGCCTGCCTTGTTCTCCTCTTTGCTTTTGAGTGCCAGTCTTTTAGGCATAGTATCAAATTACACGTTGCAAGTAAGGAAATCGGCCTGAATTGTAAATCTCCATTCAAACTTAATGGAATGCAGATCTAATGTGAGTGAGAAGCTGATCCTGTTCTGAGGCTTGCAAACATTTGGATAACTTTGTAGAATGTAGTATTGTTATACTTGCTTCAGCACTTCCTGGTGCCACGTAGGGATGGAATCAGTGTCACCTGACAACTAGGAGACTGGCTATTTTCCTACGGGGAGGAAACAGCAATCTTGAGAGAGAAGCTGCTCTTTTGGGATTACCAGTCCAGTGACAATGAGTAATGGACAAACCTCACAAAGTTCAGAAGTCCTGCTCTCTATTGAGCTAGTGCATGAGAGAGAGAGAGAGAGAAGGAAATAGGGCATGCAAACCCACCCTCGCCCTTCTTTTAGAAATGCCTGGATCACTAGAAACAACCTATTCAGTACTCTCTCTCAGGAGCATAATCTTTAGGTTAAAGGATATGTCCATTCCCCAAAAATGACAAATGCACATACTGTGGTCAAACTTGAATACTTAATTCAGAATTAATACATGGGCCATATGTCTGTAAGAGTTGTCAGTGTTTGATATGACCACATTTGGCATTAAATGCCACTTTCCTTTAAAGTCCTGTCTTCTGGAAGCATGGGATTAGGTGAGATTCTTAGCTTTCATTTCTTTTAAAGTACATTTTAGCCCTTACAACTGCAGAATAAAACTTCAAAATGTGATGTAAATGTACCTGATAGGCCCAAAACCCAAACAAACACCAGCAGATAAAGATCCCAACATTTAAACAAAAAAAACCTCATGATTTTGGGGAGCAGGACTTGACTCATGATTAGCACTGTAATAAGACAAGTCACATTGTGAATATTTGCAATTGAACATTCACACTTGTCTAGTCAAATGATAAAATTTCTATTTGCTAATTAATCTGACTAATCCTAAATAAATGACACGGCTCCAATTGTATAGAGTGTCTTTATATAAGTCATAGGCTTTCATCTGGAATACTGCATTCAGTACTGGTTACCTCATGTCAAAAAGAATATTGCAGAATTACCAGTTCAGAGAAGAACGACAAGCATGAAAAATCCTTCATATGAAGAGATTGAAAACACAGATTGTTTACCTTAGAAAGGAGATGAAAACAATAAATGGTAGAGAAAAGGGTGATCAAGAGCCTCTGTTCTCTGTTTCATAACACTAGAACAAAGGGGCATTCAATGGAATTGGAAAGAGAGCAAAGTGGAAACTGATAAAGGGAAATATCTTTTCCCACTGAACGTGAGATTAGATGGTGAAACTCATTGCCACAGCATGTTTCTGAGGCCAAGAACTTAGCAAGATTCAAAGAAGGAGTGGTCCTTTATATGGATAACAAGAATCTCCTGAGTTGTTATAGTGGATACACACACACACACACACACACACACACACACACACACCCCCTTGTGCTTCAAGTATATGCCAATTTTTAACTATCAGGGATCAGGATAAAACATTTATTGGGTAACAGAACAGTATTTTCCAGTTAACTGGGGCATTTCTTCCATCAGTCTCTGAGATCTGGGAGTGGACACTGTTAGAGACAGGATAACAGATCTGAACTGATATCTTCTCTGTTAAATTTTGAAGTCGCATATTGAAAAATAAACTGTTATGTTTGAGCCCAATCTCTATAGAATTTTTTTAAAAGTCATAATGAACTTAATTTAATAGAATTAAAATATATGGGAAACTAAAATTTGCCTGTCATAGCTTATGAGTATAGACATACTAATTTATTGGATAATTTCCTGCGTTGTACATTATTCTTTCAACTCAACAAATATTTGAATGCTTTCAATTTTTTTACCTTGGTTATGTATAATTTAGCTAACTTGTATGGAATATATGGTTGCTCTTCTTTTGCCATGCATCCATCCAGCTCAGGCGGCCTGCGATTGTCAGGAGAGCAAACTCCAGGAGCTTTTGGAGGAGCTACTGTATATTAAAAATGTCTTTAACAACTAGAAACACAGACAAAAGTGTACAAATAGCTAAGCTTTATATACAAGTTATATTTTTACAATTTTCATCCCAGACAAAGTGCAATATTTTAAACTTGGTATTTTTGTTTTTGATAAATAAGAGAAGTTATCACCCAGGGGCTAACTTTTAGAAGTATGACTTTAAATTGCAGTCTCTGGCACAGGCAGCTGCTCAGATGTAAAACATTCCGAGGTGTCATTACTCAGATTGTTTCTGGAATCCATGTAATGGACTGCAAAATACAGTTGGAAATGATTCACTAAACATGCCTTCGCATGTCAGGACACTAGAGTTTAGCTCAACTGAAAATATTCCACTCTAAAGTTTATTCCAGAACACCCTTTCATGGGTGATTTGTTTAAGGATTTATTTTGTTTCATCTCAATGCATTATGGAAACTGAACTTTTAATTTCCCTACCTTTTTTCTTCCTTCCTTTGTAAAAACATGAATAATCACCACATTTATGCGTACCAGATTTCTTTAATCTGGTAGTAATTATAGGCAAATTATTACAGGTAATTACAATAGAATGGATGTTATTTCTACCAACCTATTTGTTTCATTCCTTATATTGCAATTATAGATTAGAAGATTTCTAAAGGCCAAAAGATACCAATATGATCATCGAGTTTGACTCACTTCATAATACAGATTCACCCACATGGATAGTTATTGGAAATGTTCTTGAAAGAAACAAATAAAATTTGTATGAGGAAGGTACCCATATTCTACGGTATATGTAAAGAACAATATTTATTATTCATGACAGAGTATGTTCCTCGACTTGCATCAAAATACCTTCTTCTACAGCTGTTTTACTTCCTTTCCACCCAATCAGGCACTTCAAAAATGCCAACTTGTTCCCGTTGATTCGGAGTTTGTTCAGCCAAGATTCTCCTTGTCCAATTCCAACTGTTCAAAATGCAGGCACTAATTTCAGTTGAAAATCCAACACAGTAACTTATTTGCATAGTAGTATAATTTAATGTCCAAAGAATTCTTAAACACAAGGACCCTGCATTACTTCTGTTGAAACCAATGGCAATTTTGCAAGAGTAAGGATGGCAGTAAGAGGAGATTGATTAAATGGAGTTCTGCACGTGGCAGAAGAGCATAATATTCAGTTGGGATCTAAATTCTTCAGTCTAAATCTGAGAGTAGAATTGTGCTGACACTGTTGGGGCTCGCCCAGATTTTTGGTCCATCTTGACCTCTGTCATTTCTGGCTACTGTTGTCAGCATGCTCAGAGGCTTCTAAACCAATTTTGAAATTGCAAATTCACTGTGTCTCCCCTCCCCATTTACAGCCTCTTCTCTTTTATTCATGCTGAACAAGGCATGTGGAAGCAGAGACACTGGATGCAATCCTGGCTCTATTGAAGTCTTTAGAAAAACTCCCATTGACTTTAGTGGAACCAGGGTGTCATCCAATGTTCAAAAGGCAGGGGGTGGAGGTGGGAAGAAGAATCTTATTGCTGCCCCAGAAGTGTGTGTGTGTGGTTTGTGTTGGCAGGCATTGCATTGTGCAGAATGTTTGCTTTTCTTCACATAAATCCAAAACAAAATCAGAGCTGACCGCCACACCTAAATCTGTGGGCATCATTCTAAATCTGGCTCAATATTAAAACTATACAGCTGGCTTATATATTATGTCTATAATCGGTCAAACCCAGTCCTATGTACACTAAGAACCTACAGTCTATGGGAGATTTTGGATCTTGAACCAATTTTGACGCTCAGTCCCATTTCTACATTTAAAAACTCCTCCCTTCTTGGTGTATGAGGAAATGCCAACAATCTAACCGCTCTAAAATATGAGACCAGATCCTTAGCTGATGTTTATTGATATATAGCTTCATTGACTTCCTTGGAGCTGAGCTGATTTACAAGCAGAAGGTCTCACTCATAAATAATGCCATAGGTTTTATCTGGGCTTTTAAAATGGAATGTCCTTTTATAAGCTACTTAGTTATATATTGGAGCTAGGGATGTTAGGAAGCAAGTATATAGCTAATCGTATAGTTGATAGCATTTCTATTGACTACATAATTAGTCGATAAGGGAGGAAGCCTCCCGGAGTTACTTGCTCCCCGCTGTGGTTCTGCAGTTTAAATGTAGTAAGAGCCGCAGCAGGGGTAGCTCCTTTATCCGGTGTAAAGTGGGACTGAGCTGGGCTTGCTCAGTCCTGGCTTGTGCTGGAACCAGCAGCCACTGTGTGCAGGACATCCCAGCGGGGAGCTGGGACACCCGCACTCCCCTCCCCACTGTGGACAGGGGCTGTTCCAGCAGCAGTCCCTGTTCACAGGCTACAGCCAGAGTAGCCTCTGTTTGCAGCCAGCCACCAAGGACAAGGGTTGCACTGTGGGATGCGGAACAGCCTCTGCCTGTGGCAACCCCAAGCCCACCGTGGGAAAAGGCTGCTTCTGGCAATCTCCCATGCCCCCGCCTCCCTCTCTGCTGCCTCTAATAGAGGCAGCAGCAGGAGGAGGGGCAGGCAGCACCATGATGATAGGGGAACCAGCTTTTAATCTGGCTCCCCCACCCCCCCACCAGCACCAGCTCCTGCTTCCCCCCCACCCCTTGCTGCCTCTGATGTGAATAGTCAAGTAGTCAACTCGACTACTCACATACATCACTAATTGGAGGCTTGGCACTTCTATTCACCTATCACCATGTGTCTTGTCACCAGACCTTGGCTGTTAGAAAACATTTTTGTAGGGGATGAAAAGATTTTTGTAGGGTAAAGGCTACATCTAGTTCAAAGGGTTACTTTCCTAAGCCATATTCTAGCCTCATTTACGGAACGCTGGTGATTGCACAATAGTCTCAGTGTACATGTGTGCGTGAAGGGTGCATGTAGCACTATATGATGAAAAATTCCATTTTATGAAGGATTTAAGGCTTATTGTGAATCAGAAGAAAACCCAACCATATTGAAATTCTCTGCAAAGGAAACCCTTAAATAGTCTTTTGGATTGATCAAAACATTTTGATTTTGACTTTTTACAATGATACGTAAAATAAAAATATCAAAACAAATATTCAGTCCAAAACTAAATGTCAAAACATTGTGTTCCAAAAATGTTGAAATAACCAACATTAAAATGTTCTTTCTAATGAAATTTTGGTAAAATAGACAATTTTATGAAGTGTTTAGAATTTGACAGCACTACATTTTCCAATGGAAAATTATTCTAACCAAGTTTTTCTGACCAATTACAGATGGCTGAATGAAAGAGGGGGACATAATCTGGCACTAAAATTACTAAGGGGTAAATTTTGCTTTCACTTCTACCACTATGGAGACTCCCCTCAGTGACTGACGGATAAGCCCACTAAAGCTACGTCTACACTGCAAGGTTTTTGAACATAAACAGCTGTTTTTGTGCAAAAACCCGTGGAGTGTCCACACCTCAAATGCGCTTTTGTGCAAGGAAATCAAGAGTAAAATGGCAGAACAGAGGGCTTTTCCTGCCATAGGTAAACCTCCTTTTACGAGGCATAACTCCCTTTTGTGCAAGAGTTCTTGCACAAAAAGGCAAGTGTGGACGTTCCAGAGGAGCGGGAAAGTGTGGGGGGGAAAAACTGGGAAAAAGCACAGGTGCTCTGATGGCCATTCTGTGAATAGACATCAGAGCTTTCTTGCGCAAGAGATTCTATGAAGCGTGGACGCTCTCTTGCGCAAAAGCACATTGCTTTTGTGATGTGCTTTGAGGTGTGGATGTGCTCTTGTGCAAGAAGTTTTTGCGCAAAAGGCTTCTTGCACAAGAAGCATGTAGTGTAGATGTAGCCTAAGTGTCCATGATACTTGATGACACATGGTGTCACAAAAACCTACTGGTCAGCTGGAAACCTCTGTTAAGTTTCTTTCTTTGTATATTTTAAACAGGAGAGATGCAATAGAGTGGAGATCATGTGGAAATATTTTTCTGAAGCTCTCTATATCACAACTGTGTCCACTCATAAGAAAGAAAGTAATTACTTCAATACATTTGTAGGTTGATGGGACTTTGAAAATATACAGAGGAATAATTCTTATGTAATATTTTTCTACATTGAGTTTCGTACATCGCTTGCACTCTGCCATTCTGTTAAGTGCAATTGTATATAATCTCCGCTATGCTTTCTTGATGTGATTTTTATTCTGAAATGTATGAGGAAAAGCCCAATATAAATTGGGAAATTATCATGGCTTTACAATTTAATCATCATGTTCAGACAATATCTTTTTTTTCCCCAGTCCTAAAACATCTCTTTATGATACAACTATGGAAATAAACTCAACCACTTGAGGAAAATGGTAATAAATCCTCAGACAAAAGCATGAATTCTCCCTGAGGAGCAGTTGCTAAAAAGTCACATAATAGCAATTTGTCAGAGATTGTGTGCAGTGCCTCTTTCTATTTGGAGAGGTAGACATATCACATGCTTAGACTGCACAGTGTCACTTATGGATATTCAAGCTATGTTTTAAAGATATCTCAGGTGACTTCTGCCTAAGATTCTTCTATGGCTCTGTGTGGGGTGGACAAGGCCCTGAAGCCCAGAAAAAGGGCAGTAGAGGCTACTCTACTCCAGCGAGGCTACAGTGGCTGCAGGGGAAGCAGCCAATTGGGGCATGAAGGCCATATAAAAGGAGCTGCAGATCAGAGCAGCAGTTAGTTGCTGTGTGGTGCTCAAGGAGAGAAGATTGGGTAGCTGGCTGGAAGATTAGAAATTCCGTGAACAGCTCAGTGTGGTGAGTTCATTGCAAACAAGCCAGAGCCCTGAGGTAAAGGCAAAGACAGCACAGGGTCATACGGAAGCAGCCCAGAGAATTAGAACAACAGTTGAACAGACATAGCTGCTCTTCACAGGTCTCTGGGCTGTGACTCAGAGTAGAAAGTGGGACTGGGTTCCCTCTCCTTCCCCCCAAATAACCCTTAATTAGCATAACCCTACTAGGGAAAGTGGCAAGGATCTTGAGGCATTCTAGAGGTGAGGAATTGGACAATAATAACCCAACCAAAGGGCTGGAAACAGAAGGCCCCTGAAAGGGTGAAGACACTGCATCTAGGAAGAAAGCCCTGGGGACATGACTCTATTCCAGAGTGGGAACAAACTGAGACATTACAGAGAGCACCAAGAGAAACCACGTCGGACTTATACTCTGGAAAGTGTTTGTTTTATTTTGCGCACAGACTGTGTGTGACTTGGCAGGAGGGCTGAATCACTCCAGCAAAGAAAGAGTTCAGGCACACACACTTGGCTGGGGGCACTTATGGTAGGTGAGGATCATAGTATCTGAGCCCTAGATTCACAAAAATCTCTGCAGTGCCTAACTTTTAGGCACCTAGAAATACACAGGAACACACCATAATTCATAAAGCCTGAGTTAGATACTTACATTCCTTATATAATGAATGGGTACAGGCAGGCACCTTAGACTACCTGAAAGGGAGGGAGTCCAAAGAGCATGGAGCATGCATGGAATGTAATCAAGAAGACGAAAGCAAAATTGGAGTTGCAGCTAGAAAGGATTGTGAAGGGTAACAAGAAAAAATTGTACAAGAAGAAAGTGTGGGATTCTTACTGAATGGGGAAGGCACACTAGTAGCTTATGATATAGAAAAAGATGAAGTGCTCAGTGTTTTGTGGTGTGTGTGTGTTGTGTTTTTTTTTTTTTTTTTTTCCCTTCGTCTTCATAGACAAGGTCAGCTCCCAGACTACTGAACTGGGTATCACAATATGGGAGGGAGATGAGCAGTCCTCAGAAGTGAAAGAATGGGTTAAGAACTATTTAGAAAAGCTGGTTATGCACAAGTCCATGCAGCTGGATCTAATGCATCTGAGGGTGTTGAAAGTGGTGACTGATGTGATTGCAGAGCCATTGGCCATTATCTTTGAAAACTTTTAGTGGTCAGGGAGATCCCAGATGACTGGAAAAAAGCAAATGTTGTGTTATCTTTGTCCTTTTAAAAAAAAAAATCTGTGGTATGACTGATCAGTCAGTCTCACTTCAGTCCCTGGAAAAATCATGGAGCAGGTGCTCAAGAAATACATTATGAAACACTTGGAAGAGAGGAAGGTGATCAGGCACGGTCAACATGGCTTCAACAAGGGCAAGTCATGCCTGATCAACCTAATTGCTTTCTATGTTGAAGTAACTAACTCTGTGAATGGGGGGAAGTGGTGGACATGTTACATCTTGAATTTAGCAAAGATTTTGACATAGTTTCCCATAGTATTCTTGCCAACAAGTTAAAGTAGTACAGCTTGGATGAATGGACTCTAAGGTGGAAAGCTGTCTAGATTGTCAGGCTCCATAGGAAGTGATCAGTGGCTCAGTGTCTAGCTGGGCACTCTACTTTATAGTGGCTGACAATGGATAGGTCCTGGGTCCGGTTTTGTTCAAGATTTTCATTAATGATCTGGATGAGGGGATGGATTGCACCCTCAGCAAGTTTACAGACACTAAGCGGGGGAGATGCAAATATGCTGGGAAATAGGGATAGAGTCCATAGTGACCTAGACAAATTGGAGGATTGGAACAAAAGAAATCTGAGGTTCAAAAAGAACAAATGCACAACCCTGCACTTAGGACAGAAGAATCCCATGCACTGCTACAGGCCAGGGACCGATTAGCTAAGTGGATGTTTGTCAGAAAAGGACCTGGGGATTAAGTAGACTAGAAGCCGGATATGAGTCAACAGTGTGCCCTTGTTGTCAAGAAGGCTAACACAGTATTTGACTGCATTAGTAGGAGCATTGCCAACAGATCAAGAGACACGATTATTCTCCTCCATTCAGCACTGGTGAGGCCACATCTGGTGTATTGTATTCAGTTTGGGGCCCCCACTGCAGAGAAGATGAGGACAAACTGGAGAAAATCCAGTGGAGAGCAATGAGAATGATTAGGGGGGTGGAGTGTCTGGTGTATGAGGAGAGGCTGAAGGAACTGAGTTAATGTAGTCTTCTGAAGAGAAAATGGGGGAGGGGAGTTGATAGCAGCCTTCAACTATCTGAAGGGAGGCTCTAAAGAGAATGGAGCTAGGCTATTTTCAGTGATGGTGGATGACCGAAGCAATGGTCTCAAGTTGCAGTGGAGGAGGTCTAGGTTGCATATTAGGAAAAACTATTCCACTCGGAGGGTCATGAAGCACTGGAATGGGTTACCTACGGAGTGGTGCAGTCTCCATCCTTATTGTTTTTTAAGACCACGTTTGACAAAGCTTTGGCTGGAACAATTTAGTTGGGGTTTAGTTACTTGCTTTGAGCAGAGGGGTAGACTAGATGACCTCCTGAGATCTCTTCCAACCCCAATCTACAATTCTATGACCATGATTCACAAAACCAGCATACTAGGCAGAGAGCCACCTAAACTAATCAATGGGGGATTCTGACCAGAGGGGTATGTTATCTTGGTGGCAGAAAAAGGGCTTAGGTTCTCTGGGCTGGAGGGAGACACCCATTTTTGCTAGTGATTCTCAGCTGTGACCTCCCTCACATTTCTCTCCTTTCTGAATGTTACTTTGGCTTTAGTTCTTCTGTTCTGAAAATACTTATTCATCTTCTGTGGTCTCTTTTCAACATCCTGTGAAGAGGGATTCCTGTTTTACAGATCTGGGAATTGAAGTGTCTAGCAATGCTTTCAGGCTCATCTAAAAAATTCCAGCTCCTTAATCTAATTTAATTACCCATCCTTTCTTATCTTAAACACCCTTCCTCCCTTTATAAACAAATAACGACTCCTGATCCCAGGGGCCCAAGCTGGGAGCAGTGCATCACCTTTGTAGAATTCATTACATTCCACACTCAGGCTGCTCATTGCCTTTGCCAAAAGCAGGCAAGCTGGGTGCGAGCCTCCTCCTGTTAGCAGAGGAAACTGACTGGGGGTGGAGAGCCATAGCCAGAGAACCCCAGGAACCTGAAGGAGAGGACTAGCCATGTTGAATTTAAGGGCTCTGCCTGGGAATGGGGTGTGCACTGTAAGCTGACCTCTAATTCAAAATTGGGGGGGGGACGGGGCAGGCAGAGGCAAGGAGGTTCTTCTGCCTCCCTTAAATGGTTCCCCTGCTCTCGGGTGAGTACCCTAATCATAGGGCTATGAAGTGGGGCTCTCTGTCTCTTCCATTGAAGCTGTTGTACTTTGGATAAGTAATTTAGAGAATCAACATCAGAATAGACCACATCTCAGGTGAATGCCCTGACCACTAGGTAAAAGCCACACCAAGTGTGCCTACTGGATCGGGCACTATACTTGAGTTAGGCAGCCAAACGCCTATTTTGACTGGCTTGTAATTCACTCTGGGACTGAGGTGGGAGATGGCATTCAGACACCTAGAACGAGGCAGCAGTGTGCATGTCTTGAGGCAGGACCATAGGGTTCTAAGGAACCCTTTGCTGCAAAACCTTAGGCGATGAGCAAGTTTAGGATCTAGTGGGAGTTTTGTGAATTTCAGTTGATTCTAAAACTAGGATTTATGCACCTAGGTCAAGTGTTTAGGCACCTAAGTATTTGTGTGACTCTAGGCCTAAGTGACTTGCCCACAGACACACAGGAAACTTGTGATGGAGCATACTCTTGAATCATAGAAGTGTAGGACTGCTACGCAGTCAACCTCAATAGGTCATCAAATCCAGTCTCCTGCACTCTAGAGTCCAGTGGTCTCCAAACTTTTTAAGCATGAGATCACTTTTTGAATTTAAGTGCAATCTAGGATCTACCTCAAACCCAAAATACCCTTGCCCCACCTCCTTCATGCCCCTTCTCCAAGGCCCTGCCCCTGCTCACTCCATCCTCCCTCCCTTTCACCAGGCAGGGGCAGAGGGTTGGTGATTTGGAGTATAGAGGGGCTCTGAGCTGACCCTGGGGCAGGGGTTGGGGTGTAGGAGGGGGTTCAGGATACAGGCTCTGTAAGGGAATTTGGGTCCTAGGGGCTAGGACAGGGACTTGGGGTGCAGGAGGGGGGTCATGACTGGGGCAGGGGATCAGAGTTGGCTCCAGCTGGACACTGCTTACCTCAGGTGGCTCCTGGGTGGTGGGGCAGTGAGGCTAAGGCAGGCTCACCCCTGCTCTGGCCCTGCACCACTCTCCAAAACAGCCACCAAAATCCATCCTTCCCAAGCCCTGTTGGCTCCCCCTGTGAGAGGGGGCACCCTGAGATCAGTGCCTCTCCTCTCCCTTCCCTGCCCTGCACAGGAAGCAGGAGGCTCCCAGGGAGGGGCAGCTCCAAGGCAGCAGTGTGAGGAGGGGCAGTTGAAGTGCTGTGCTTGATAGTCTCTTGGCCAGACCAGTCAAGAGCACATGTCAAAGGCTCCAAGATCAACCAGTTGGTGACCACTGATTCTAGACCATCTCTGATATGTCGTCTGACCCGCTCTTAAAAATCTCCAATGACAGAGATTCCACAACCTCCCTATGCAATTTATTCCAGTGTTTAACTGCCATGGCAGTTAGGAAGCTTTTCTTGATGTCCAGTCTAAACTGCCCTAGCTGCAATTTAAGCCCATTGCTCCTTGTCCTATCATCAGAAACAATTTGCCTCTCTCCTCCTTTTTGAAAACATTTTAGATACCTGAAAATTGTTCAAGGTGTCCTTGGTCTCCATGTCTTGGGCTAGCACCTAACTACTAGACCATGCTTCCTTGCACTTTGTTGCCTCAAAAGTGAGAGCAGCTCATAAACTGCACTAAAACAGCCACAATATTTTGCAATTCACTCCTTTCCAGTGTTAAATCTTGTCCAAATAAAAGTTCTTCCCTGTTTCAGTATACAAACAGGCAACAAAATCAAGGTTCTCCCATTTGCGGTAGTGCCATCATGTTCTTCTACCAGAATGAAAAAAATTCTCCCCACTGCCCACACACTGCTAGCCACTCCTTTACATCCAGCACTTTCGGGCCTTGTACTTCAATAATAAGCACCATCTGCATCAGTGATTCTGCCATTGATTCTTCTGTTGGTCTAGTTCCATTTCTTAGAGACCTGGCATAAAAATGGGATTGTGGAGTTTTGCTGTTCCTAGATAACTCAAGCCAAGCTATCCGAGGGTTCCCTAGGAGTCAGACAGGTTATATACCCTGTCACAACAAGTAAGAGTACAAAAGACATATTTGGTATGATTCTCCTCTCACACTGACTTTGTGGTGGTGCACCGACATTGGTTTCAATAGAATTATTGCTTTGTAGTTGAAGATCAATTAAAGCAACTAACTCTTTTGATATTAAGCTATGGCATGGGACTTTCCATTGTAATCCATGTACTAATCTGTGTAAACCCTGATGTCAGAAAACAGATCTTAATGGATCTGGGAACACTGCTTCAGAGAAGTTATCCTGTTGTCATTCTGCCGCCTTTTGTGTGCTTAATAATGTAAAAATCTAAAGCTAGTAAGTAATTTCTAAAACATTGAATGGTTGCTTACCTTGTCCAGTTTCTTCATCAATTGTAATACTTCTAATAGCACTTGAAGGATGAACTTGCATTTCATCTAAGTAGGCTGTAACGCTGCCTGGTAGAGGAACAGATGAGGTAAGGGTTGCCTGTGATTTAGGTTCCACATCGCTCCTCAGTGAATCTTCAGTTAATTGAGAACTTGAAGGGATAACTGTTTGCACCCAAACCTCTGAAACATTAAGATTAAACAACAATTTGTGAAGTAACTGAAGAAAATGCTCATGGAAGAGATTTCAGTCCAGACTTAATGTCATGTAAAACTTTAATGAGAATGTGCTGCTTTTCAGGTGGGTTTTGCTTTAAGGTTCAAATAAACCTGAAAAGTCAAAGAGCTAAATGCAAGGAAACTTAAACATTCACAAAAATCTCTACAAAGAAAGAATGCAGAGTTTCTCACACACAACATCTAAACGTCATTGAAATATCCCAAATACGTTCATCAGCGAATATTTGTTGGCCAAATTATGGCTTCATTTGCAGTTTCCAGTCAGTGGAGTTCATGCCAACTGATTTCAGATAGCTCTAAGCTGCCTTGGAACTGACCATTTTACATTATGAATCTGCACAGTGCTCTCCTTTTCCATAGCCTTTCAAATAAGTTAAAGAGTCTGTTCCTTTTAACAACCCATCTAGTTACTTTTTGCACGGCAAGGTTCACACTTTATCTGGAGAAAGACACTGCTTGACTAGCTTATAAGAGAACAACCATGCATGAACAGATGCTAATAAACAAGAAATAAGAAACACATAAAGACCAGATTTTCAAACAATTTATGCATGTGTGAAATGTGTATGAAAATTTAAGGCCTAATTTATGATGGTGACTAACGTGAATGCCCAGGTAATTTTGCTAAAGTGAAACCACAAATGTGCCTAATGAATCATTAGAACTTCCAGCCACCTAATTTTAGCATGCAACAATAACTGTGTATGGTAATTAAGTATACTCTAACACACCTAAACTGCTTGAAAATCTTGCCTTAAATACGTGGATAAATAAAGAAACACACATCAGAAATAAACACATACCAGGAAGAACTAGGACATATGCAAGATTTTATTGAAACTAACATGGGTTGTTTACAGTTACAAGAAAAGAAGCTATTGTGTATATCACATGATACAGTCATAATGTTTTCATGGCAGTCTGAGCAAAATATATTTCACTTTTAATTTAATCTTGATTTTAGTGAGACCAAATCAAGCAAGTCACATTGCTGTATAAGTTCTGATTAAAATTAATTATTCAGTTATGTACTTTCATGTCCTGTCTAAACCACAGAAATATTGATGTTGCAGAGACTTGGTTGCAACCCAGAAGCCCTCTGGTGCACTTTCATATATGGTAAATGGGATAAATTGTATGTTAACAAAGTTCCTTAACTGTGCTATTGCCCTAGTAAGTCAGAGGGTAAAATGTGTTGAAAACATGATACATTGAAAGATTGAACTACATTTTAGCTGTGCTAATATAGTCTGACTTAATGGATAGTTTTGATGTCTGGTTGATGACTGGTATCAAGCGGTGTGCCCCAAGGATCGGTTCTGGGGGCAGTTTTGTTCATCTTTATTAATGACCTGGATGAGGGATGGATTGCACCCTCATTGAGTTCACAGATGACACTAGAGGATAGGTAACGCAGTCCAGAGTGACCTAGACAAACAGGAAGATTGGGCCAAAAGAAATCTGAGATTCTACAAGGACAACTGCAGAGTCCGGCATTTGGGATGGAAAAATCCCAAGATGTAACAGGCTGGGGACCATCTGGCTAAACAGCAGTTCTACAGAAAAGGACCTAGGATTACAGTAGATGAGAAGCTGGATATGAGAAAACAGTGTGCCCTTATAGCCAAGATGGCTAATGGCAACTTGGAGTGCATTAGTAGGAGCATTTTCAGCTGCTCTAGGGAAGTGATTGTTCCCCTTTATTCAACACTGGTGAGGCCACATCTGGAGTATTATGTACAATTCTGGGGCCCCCACTACAGAAAGATATGGATGCATTCAAGAGGGTCCAGCAAAGGACACCAAAAATGATTAAGGGACTGGAACACATGACTTATCAGGAGAAGCTGAGAAAGTTGGATTTATTTAGTCTAAAGAAGAGAAGACTCGGGGGGGCTTTGATAGCAGCCTTCAACTACCTGAAGGGGGTTCCAAAGAGGACAGAGGAAAGCTGTTCTCAGTGGTGACAGATGACAGAATAAGAAGCAATAGTCTCAAATTGCAGTGAGGGACGTCTAAGTTGTAGATTAGGAAAAAACGATTTCCCTAAGGGTATGTCTACACTACAGCGTGATTTCGAAATAGCTTATTTCGAAATAACGTGTCTAGACACAAAATGCATTTCAAAATAGCATTTTGCTATTTCGAAATAGCGCGTCCACACTGATAGGATACTGAATCGCATTTAAGGCCATCTGGAACCGGTTCTGGCAGGGCATCAGGTCAGGAGTTACCTTGTGTGGCTGCTGCCTGAGGCTATCTGAGACCTGTGCTTAAAGGGACCTCCCCCAACCCCGGACAGCCGGTTCTAAGATTTCCCTGCTTGCTTGCCTACCTTGCTGAGAGACAGCAAAGCATTTTTTTTCTCTGTGTGCTCTGGTTGCCCTCACTCAGGACATCACAGCACTCTGCAGCATGGACCAGAGCTGCCCCTGGGCACTCCTGGACGTGTTGCTGCGAGCCTGGCCACTCATTCTGCAGGCAGTAACAGTCTCCCTGGTGTGCCCCACTGGGGGCTTGTGCCTCATTCCACCCTCACGTCCTTCCACTTACCCCTCCCTAACCCCCCTTCCTGCTGTACAATAAAAGACATATGTGTTCATTACAACAAAGCCTCTTTATTGAACAAAACTGGGGTGGGGGAGAATGAAACTGAGGTGAGACTGGGGAAAGAAGGTGGGAGAGGGGAGCTGGCAGGGGGAGGCAGGAAGGGGGAGGAGAAACTCAGGGTTGGGGGTCTCGCCGGCCCAACTCTCTCCCAGCACCATGGGTGCGGGGGCCTTGGCATCCCTGGGGGTGTGGGGAGGGTAGGGAGGAAGAAGCAGGAGGGGGAGAAGAGTGGGAGGAGGAGCGGTAGCTGGGGAGGCAGCAGAGGCTGGAGCAGCAGGAGGCAGCAAGCTCTGCCCAAGGGTCGATGACCACCTGGGGGGCACAGACCGTCCTTCCCCCCAGGATGCGGTCCATGGCATCAAAATAGGGGCAGGGGTCTGGGTCTTCCCCTGTGTGGGAGTTGCCCCCTGTGGCCCTGGCATACGCCTGCAGCAGCTCCTTTATTTTCATGTGAACCTGCTCCTGGATTCGCATGTGGCCTTTCGTGGCCAGGCTGGCAGCCATCCGCCTGTAGATGGTTGTGTTCCTCCGTTTAGTGCGGAGATCATGGACGTTGGAGGCATCCCCCCAAACCTGAATTAGGTCCCTGATCTCCGCACTGGACCAGGCAGGCATCCACCTTTTCCAGCCCCTGGCAGGCTCCTGAGAGCTGGCAGACTGGTCCTGGGGAGCGGTGGAGGGTTGGCTGGCACTGGCTGCCTGGCTCATGCTGGGACAACTGGGTCAGGTGCAGCAACTGCTGGCTCTGGGCTGGCAGGCTTGGAGCTGGCAAAGGCACTGTGGCCAGAGTCTACCTCTTTAAGGGCTCCGGGGAGAGGGAGAAGAGTTTTCTTGATTGTGCCCAGAGTGGCCACCAGGCACCCTGGGAAGGCTGGAGGTCCCTATTTCGAAATAAGCGTCTACACAACTCTTATTTTGAAATAGCAATTTCCAAATTGGTGCTAGTCCTTGTGGAATGAGGCTTACCAATTTTGAAATAAGCCCTCCACTATTTCAATTTAATTTCGAAATAGAGGTTTGGCTGTGTAGACACTGGTAAAGTTATTTCAAAATAACATCTGTTGTTTCGAAATAAATATGCTGTATAGACATACCCTAAGAGGTTGGGTAAGCACTGGAATGGGTTACCCAACCCATGGGAAGGTAGTGGAATTTCCATCCCTAGAGGTTTTTATGACCCTGCTTGACAAAGCCCTGGCTGGGATGATTTAGTTGGGATTGATCCTGTTTTTAGCAGGGGGTTAGACTTCCTGAGGTCACTTCCAACCCTATGATTCTTTGCGTTTATCCCCTTGTAAATGAGCTTTCCTACAAAGTAGTTTTTACAATTTGTCCCATGGAAACAATTCATTTCACCCATTAGGAAGGCATATCCATGCTGCTCATTGACCAAAAAAAAATTGTCACACATTACTTCTTTGCATTTTTAGAGAACAATCCTTGTACCAGTATGGGCACTGTAATGGGATTCCCTCCATGTGCAGCCTGGGACTGTGGGATTGCTGTGCCACGTTAACTCTCTCCAGGCTGGGCTGTCTCTCACAGTGCCTTTCTAGTGACCAGAAGCAACCCCTCAGGTGCTGTTATCACTCCGCACAACTGCGTGTGGAGCACAACATTCAATCAGGTTGCATCAATGCTCCCAGAGCCACTCATAAATCTCTTAGGCTACGTCTACACTGGCGGCTTCTTGAGCAACAACAGCTGTTCTTGCGCAAAAACTTGTCGGGTGTCTACACTGCACGCGCGTTCTTGCGCAAGTAAATTTACAGTCTAGGGTCGGAAAACAGGGCTTCTTCCGGAAGACTTAGTCCTCTCCCCACGAGGAATAAGCCCTCTTGTGCAAGAGGGCAGTGTAGACAGGCCGCATGAATTTCTTGCGCAAGAAACCCCTATGGCTAAAATGGCCATCAGAGCTTTCTTGCGCAAGAGAGCATACACACTGCCATAGACACTCTTGCACAAAAGCACATGCCAGTGTAGACGCACACTTGTGGAAGACTTTGCGCAAGAACTCTTCTGCAAAACAGTTCTTGCGCAAGAAGCTGCCAGTGTAGACGTAGCCATTATGTAAGGCACCAGCTAAATCTCTGCCTCTGTAGCTCCCAGTACTGTACCTCAGTAATATATAATCTAATGTACTAATTGGTTCGCTACTTTGTCAATGGGAAGTGGACATATCCCAGCTTTTGTGAAATCTGAGCAGATTTGCTACACACTTCATACAAACAAGAGGTGGCATGGAAAACAAGTGTCTAAATGGCACTGTTTGGCCCTTATTAATACTTTATTTGAAAGCTGCACTTTTCCATGATAACTTCATGAGGTATTGGATTCCCTTCTATTCTTTCAGTCTTATGTTTACTTCTCTGGGCACTTTCTTCTCCACAGAATGTGATGTCTCCTGAAACACAAGACACAACAGCAGCCATGAAAAATACTCTGTATTTTCTATGCCAAGTATCAAGGAAGTTATCAGATTCCTATTTTAGATGTAACTAGTTGGTACTGCAATTCTCTGTAACACTTCTTGATCCAGAAAGTGAAGTCATGACTTCAGTTTGAGCTTGGATTTGTGTCGTGTTCCTACCCTCCATGGTTCAGGCTGTAAATTTCATGTAGCTAAGCAAATACATATCATCAGTTTTAGTTACCCAAGGAATATTGTCAGAGTATGACAGAAAAGAGCCTGGGGATTATAGTGGATGAGAAGCTGGATATGAGTCAATAATATGTCCTTCTTGCTAAAAAGGCCTACAGCATATTTGGCTGCATTAGTAGGGACATTGCCTTCAGATTGAGGGAAGTGATTATATCCCTCTATTCAGCACTAGTGAGGCCACATCTGGAGTACCACATAGGGCTCCTAAGTACAGAAAAGATGTGGACAAACTGAAGAGAGTCCAGTGGAGGCAACAAAAATTATGAGGGGGCTCGGGGCACAAGATTTATGAGAAAAGGCTGAAGGAACTGGGCTTCTTTAATCTGCAGAAGAGAGCCATGGAGGGGGGTTGGGGCGAGGCATTTGATAGCAGCTTTCAACTACCTAAAGAGGATGGAGCCAGGCTGTTCTTGGTGTTGGCAGATGACCGAACAAGGAGAAATGGTCTTAAGTTGCAGCAGAGGAGCTCCAGGTGGATATTAGGAAAACTAGGAGGGCAATGAAACACTAGAATGAGTAACCTAAGGAGGTGACCGAAAAATCTCTAAGGATGGAGATTCTGTCAGGCTTGAGAAGGCTCTGGCTGGAATGATTTAGTTGGAAGTGGTCCTGCTTTGACTTGGGGGTTGGACTAGATAGCCTCCTAATGTCTCTTTGAACCCTAATCTTCTAAGATTCTATGATTTCTGATGTCACACTCTCAATGGAAACAAAGAACACAATAGCATAGCAAGAAGGTGCTAGATATGATGAGCAGGGTTACAAAATTGAAACACACCTAAAAGTTTATCATAGAAGCTGAATTACGTAAGTTATCGTTTTACCCATTGACTTCCTTTTGCAGAGTTGCATCAATATTCCTTTGTATTGTGAAGTGGAACAAATTCAGCCCTTACTCAGAACTTGCAGGTAATCTGTTATTGTATGCCAAAATTCCTAGTGCAAGAATTTTGCAATCAGGGCATCTTCAAAAGATTGCATCACTGCCCCCAAAAGACTCATCCATGCAGGTAAATGCCTCCTCCACTGGTATTTTTACCATTAATTCCTTCAGAGCTCTTAAAAATCACAGTAAGGGAGGAAAAACCCTAATGAAACATAGTTTGTTGCTCTGATACTATTAGAGGTCATCTTTCCTTTAATATTTTGAGACTGATGGGTTTACCGTAATTATATAGCCTTTCAACGGTCATAAGGTGCTATGAAATTATGAATAATATTCATAGAATCATAGAATGTTAGAGCTGGAAGGGACTTCGAGAGATCATCAAGTCCTGTCCCCTGCCCTCATGGATAACATAACAAGATCAGATGTGTGCCCTCTTCTCCAAGTCTGACTATTTCAATGGTTTCTTTAGAAATCTTTGAGTTTGCCCCCAAATTAATTTGTTCCACAGCATATACCAAACAGACAAAGCACTGTTTTGTTCATTTTCAGATGGAAACCCAACCTGCAATGTAATAGAATGTTGAGCTGGGAGTTAGGTGAAAACTCATTGAAGATGGTGGGCAGAACAGCTACCTTTCAGTCAGGATAAATGTAAGCAGCAGTTTAATGTCATTTTTGGAGTAAACGGAAACAACACAAGGTATGACCCAAAACACAGTTCATGTGCAAAGCTGGTCAGGTACTGAGCTATGCTGGCAGACTGTTTTCGGTGGGGGTGGAATGAAAATCTATGGGGCTCTGTGCTTGATGGAGCTTTCTGTATCACAGAGGAAAGCAACAGAAATATCACAGAAGCAGACCATGAAAGCAGCCACAAAGCTTGAAGCCAGCCAAAGAGGTATGTATAGAGTGACTCTGAGAAAAACTAACAGAGAAAACTGTTGGGTGGAATGGTGGCTGGAAAGAGACTGGAACTGTGAAAAAAGGAAAGTGTCTCCTGTTTGATTCTTATTATGTTCAGGGATACAGGACTTTATGTACATTTTTTGTAAACAGACTGCATAAAAAAGAGGAGAAAATTATCTTTTAACAGAACCACAAGATGCTGGCTTGTCTTTTGGGTTAAAAGGGGTAACAATAAGAAGCTTTATTCAGCTTGTCCAAGAGTAGTTCAGACATGTTTACCCTTGCGCTCTTCTCTAGATACTCCTGGATTTATTAGGATTTAGTATGACTGGACATCCATTTTAAAATTAGGACAGTCCCAACTAGGATGTCACAAAAAAGCTTTGCTCTGTTTCATGATAGGAGATCACACTAAATGACAAATCCTCATAGTTGGAGGACAGTCTTTTTAGATTGTAATCTCTTGAAGGGAGGAACTGTTTTCTCCTCTATTCAGAGAGCACCTACTGCATTTTGGGGATTGCCACAATCTAAAATAATACTGAGGTGTAAAAACTGATCAGATTAAAAGAAATCAGGCCTCTAATTGAAGAAGCCGAATTCCAGCACTACTGGTGACTTCTATAAAAGAAATGCCTGTACTTGATCCTATACTTGGACTGACAGGTTTATAATCCATTCTGAAAAAGTCCATTCAGGAAAACAGAGGGAAGACAGCAATGTGGATGCCAGGGCTGGCCTTACCATGAAGCGAACTGAGGTGGCCGCCTCAGGTGCTAGACTGTGGCGGGGGGCCACTAGGACCCAGAGTGTAGAAAATTGTGTCGTCTGCTGGTGCAGCGAGGGGGCATGGGGGCATCATTTGAGCTCCCCGCCTCAGGTGCCAAAATGTTGTGGACCGGCCCTGGTGAATGCCTATAGTAAACCCTGAAGAATACTTTGGTCCCTGAATTTTTGGAGTATCACTTAATTTCTCTACATAGTGTTTTAACCCTATTAACACAGCTGTCTGTTTTAGTGAGCTTTTGTGAGCAAAACCTACAGATGACCTTGAGTGGAGAAAAAAGGGTGGCTATCAGAATTTATAACAGGAAAAGAAGGGAGAGGAAAAAAATGTACCTGTCAATAATAATGACGGTGCTAATAAAGCTAATTCAGTGGACTAGAAGTGTCCCATATGTAGCTTTTGATGTCAATGACGCGTTAAACGTAAGGAAGACTGGTTTTATAATGGGCCATCCTGTTAGTGTCTTTGTTCAGGTCTGTTTTGGGTTTTTTTGAATAGGGTTATGAACTATGTTTTGCCCAGCTGATTGTCCACAAACTTACTCAATTCCTTTTGAGTATTATCTAACCCCTTCACACAGATTAGCTCTAAAGATCTTGGTAAGTCCTAGGATAATGATTCTTTGGTTGGAATACACCTCAAGCTTGACAGACTCCTCTGTTTTGCATTAAACATGTGAAAGATTAAGTCCCCTTCCTCCCTGCCACCAAGCTTCCTGATATAGAAATAGTCCAGTAGAGCATATCATGCTGTACATTATCCAGACTGTCTTTGCAAGGTAAAGGGTCAGAATGTGTGATTTAATTTAAAAAAAAAAAAATGTAGGTTGTGATTTCCCTTTAGAGTTTTATTTTGCCAGTATCAGAGGGTCCTACAGTTCTGAGCTTCATGGGATAAAAGACCCATTCAGCAAGTCTAGCATGTGGTTTTCTTTTCTCCATTCTTTCTTCTGAATGTCTATTAGCTTCTGTATGGTAGGCAAAACGGATGACAAATGCTTGGTAAAGAACATAACACGTATGTCAAATTGTGTGACAAAGGACAATGTCTGCTCACGATGAATTATCTCCGTTCCCAGAACTGAAAGGCCAGCATGGAGTATGAGCAGAGACTGTGGAGGTATTGAGGAAAATTAGCTGTAAACAGATAGGATTGCCTGAATGCTGTTTATCCTTTGTTGCTTCCATTTAATCACAAATAATAGAATTGATGATAAAGGTACAAACGTATTTAGTCTGGCTTGTTTCCATGCTTATTTCTATTTGTGAGAATAATTAGTTTGGAATTCTGACAGCTTGTGTGGATATTTTATGGGGCCCTGGAAAAGGGCTAAAACTGCTCACTGTGTTCTTTGACTGCAGACCTTCCCGTTCCTTCTCAGGCTTCTATTCTTCTGTCTTTTGCCACTATTTTTTGTGTGGAAGCATGGGACCACACAGTATCTTCTCTCTCTCACTCACCTCACACTCACACTCACACTCACACACAGAGCCCTTCGCTACAGAATACACCCTTCATTTACCACCCACACCAATCCACATAACTCTCCCGGAACAACTCCCCACACGTAGAAATCAACATAACCACCCACATGACGACAAAAGAACCCTAAACATCACTCTGAAGCCAAGGATATTTGAGTCCGTGTGAAGTGGTAGAAACAGCTACAAGCATTTAGAATATCACCTGATTCAATCATCTCTGGTATTTCTGGTCTGTTGCTATTGGATTTTTAAATTCTCATTCATTTTTAGCTTTTTTTTTTTTTTTTTACACATGACTGTGAATTATAGCCATGTCACAGCACAGGGGTACAGCTACTAATCTTGGTATGTATCCCCATAATGAGCACGGGTGGACTTTACAAATTCCAAAGGCTCAGAGGCTGGGCTGAAGGCCTTGAGGGATCTCAGAGCATCATCAGTCTTTGGCCAGCTCATGGAGTAGTGCAGTGATACCCTGCTTCTTACACTCAGGTCATGACAATTCCAAGTTTCAATATTAGAATAACACTGAGCATGAAATGAGTGAGCTGTGTGCTTCAGGAATGCATAAATATGAGTGTTGCCAGGGTCAAAGGACCCTGATATAATTAAAGTCTCTGATATAGAAAAAAAGATGATTTCACATAATAAAACGGCACCACATGACTTAAAGCACAGAAACATTAAAACAACGACGGTAGTGCATGGGGAAAGTACATGATATAAACAAACAGATCAGCTGAGCATGCTAGGCTCACATTAACTGGAGAAAAAAAAAAAAAAAGTACAGAACAAACTGCTATTGAGCCCATGAACTACAAAACTGCTTTAAACAAGCTTCACAATCAATTTAATTGCTAGATATGAATTTAGTTTTAGAGATCCCAATTTGTCACTCTTGGATGTTCATACAGATTGGACCTCCATAGCCTACCTGTGGTCTGGTACTCCCAGGGAAAAGCTGGGCCCCGTGCTCAGCAACTCCTTCCCCACTCTCCCAGAGCTTTCCAAGCATGGCAAATAGCTCATTTGTGACTCTCCTCAGAGAGAAAGGAGGAGGAGAAGGAATGGAGTGGTGAAGAGGGACATTTGAGGACAGAGGGAGGGTGGCTGTGCAGACCCATGACTGGGGCTGGGAATACAGCCCAGTGACCTTGGGGCTTGGTGCACTCCCAGAGGTTGTGCTCCTGATCCTTGATCATGGGGCTCCGCAGCCACCCTGCCTCTTCCTGTGAGCATCTCCCCATTTCCCAGTCGATCAATGCTGGCCCCTCTGCTGCCACCAGAGTGGAGCCCTGCAGCTGGCAGCAGCAGAGGGGCTGGTATTGACCTCCCCTGGTCTGGCAGATTACCTGTTTCAGGACTGGCTCTTTTGTAGTTTAACTTGTAGAACCTTATTACAGTTAGCAGCTCTTCTTTCTTCCTCTAAGTTTCTGTGGATTGTATTCTCAAAGTATAAAACTGCATTTCCTAAATTATCCTGTTGACTTCAGTGGGACTACCCATATGATAAATATCAGTGAAATGTAAGTTAATAAAGAGCCCTAAATCTTGAAGTGGTCTGATTTTTTTAAAATCAGGCCATTCCAACAAATTTTATAGGGAATTTTGTCTGAGCGTGGACGGAGTAAAAAAAGACCTCAGACCTTAGATATAGCAGCAGAAAACATGTGGAAATATTTTTATGATGCTAACTCACCCACCACAAAACTTTCCTATATTCCAGCCTTCTTCTGGATAGCTTCTTGCTGCCATGTTGCAAACTTTTAGAATGCACTTTCTTGGGGCTAAGCAGCACAAGTTCTGAGGCTTCTATCATGCAGCTTGATCATAGGCCACCAGACAAGAACATCGCACTCTCTGGGTCCCAAATCAGTGACAAGGTGCAACTTCCTTTTGAACACCAGAAGCAGAGGCTGCTTCAAAATATTTCTTCATCAGGCAAATAAGAAATAGTGATTGCCTCTTCTTAGAGATGAAAGCTTCACCTTCATTGTGCTACTATCACTTGCCAGGCCAGTAAAGGAAAAAAAATGAAAGATCTGAAGAGAACTTCATCTTTTTAGCCACGTGTGCCTTTATTTGGCCAAGAAGCTTAAGATCATTGCTCCAAATGCTAAAGCAATTTACATGTAACAAAGAAAAAAAACCATGACAAATATGAACAACAGCGAATGCAGTTAAAAGTACCTGTAGGGAATATTTCATTGCCCGCCCGACTACGATTAAGTTATTTAAACAAATGTGTTGCAATGGTAGAAAATTTTTGTGTGTGTCTGAAAACTGTAGGTACTGTGTGTGTGTGTGTGTGTGTGTGTGTGTATATATATACTGTATATATATTTTTTTTAAAGGGGTAATTTATTTAAAAAAAAAGGTTGAGAAACACTGATCTAGGCTGACCTCCCACACACTGCAGGCTACAGAACTCTCACACACTTGAAACAGACCCCTAACTTCTGGCTGAGTTACTCATATCCTCATATCATGATTTAAAATCTTCAGGTTACAGAGAATTTACAATTTATTCTAGTTTAAACCTGTAAATACCCCCATGCTGCAGAACTGCCCCCTGCAGGGTCTCTGCCAATCTGACCTGGGGGGAAAATTTCTTCCTGACCCTAAATATGGCAAGCAGTTAGATCCTGAGCATGTGGGTGAGACCCACCAGGCAGAGACCTAGGAAAGAATTCCCTGTAGTTTTAAATCAGAGCTCTGCCCACGTAGTGTCCCATCTGCAGCAGTTGGGTATTCTTTGCTATTGGCAGTTGCCAGTGGTCCATGTGTGTGTTGTAAGCTTCCCCATCATACAATCCCTTCCATAAACTTACCAAGATCAAGCTTGAAGCTAGCAAGGTTCTTTTTCCCCCCTCTCTTCCCCCCCCCCCCCCCCGCTGCTCTTCTTGGCAGGCTATTCCTGAACTCCACTCCTCTGGCAGTGAGAAACCTTTGCCCAATTTCAAGCCTAAATGTGGATAGCCAGTTTACAGATAGTTGTTCATGTGTCCACATTGGAGCTCAACATAAATAACACCTCTCCCTCCATTGTATTTATTCCCCTGATGTATTTGCAGAGAGCAATCCTCTCTCCCCTCAGCCTTCCTTTGGTTTGACTAACCAAACCAAACTCTTTGAGCTGTCTTTCTTGTTTGATCCTAGTAACCCTCTGCACCTTTCATCTTTTTTAAACATGGGAGACCAAAATTGCACACCATATTCCAGATGATGTCTCACCAGTGCCTGGTATGATGGTACTAACACTTTCCTGTCTCAGTTGGAAAGATCTCACCTGACATACCCCAGGTCTGCATTAGCCTTTTCCATAGCCACATCACATCGATGGCTCAGTCATCCTGTGGGCCCAAGTTTTCTCCTCTTCTGTGACTTCCGACTGATGCGTCACCAGCAACTGATGCGTCACAAAAAATTCTTGATAGTCCCTAAACCCATATTTTCCTACCAGTAGTAAACTAGCCATATGCAACCACCCAAATAGCAACATTGTTCAAGCCAACTAGCCACACTCAACCGGCCACTAATGGCTAGCATGTTGAACACTATGGTCCTAAATGCATAACTGTGTACTTTGCACTATTATATATCATACCCTTTCTATTACTCCAGTTTACAAGGTCATCCAGATCTTCTTATATGATATTTCAGACCTCTTCTATATTGGCAATTCCTCCCAACTTTGTGTCATCTGTAAATTTTATTAGCACTCATTCACTTTTTGTAGTAAGGTCAGTAATAAACATTTTGATCCCAAGTCTGATTCCTGAGGAACCTTCCTCCAGACTGACAGTTCACCTTTCCATATGCTCCATTGTTGTTGCTCCTTTAACTAGTTATTTATACACCATTCAATTATCATATGAATACCTATCTTCTCCACTTTAACTACTAATTTCTCATGTGAAAGGTATCAAAATAATGAGCAGCACCTTCTTTCACAAGGATTAGAGGGGTAGCTGTGTTCATCTGTGGCCACAAAAACAAGGAGAAGTCCTACAGCACCTTAAAGACTAACAGATTTATTTGGGCATAAGCATCTGAAGGAGTGGTTCTTTGCCCATAAAAACTTATGCCCAAATAAATCTGTTAGTCTTTAAGGGTGCCTTAGGACTCCTCATGGTTTTTCCTCCACAAGTGGTGCCAGTTAAATCAGAAGACTATGTATAGGGTAACGTACTGCCCAACATGACTGATTATAGCTAAACGTGCCCCTCAGTAAATACTGAATAGTGTGATCTTCCCCACAGTGACATTTTTCCTGTGATTCTCATATCTGTCAATATCAAAATGTGTCAATATGGAAAAACCGTGTCAATACGTATGTTTACTTTGACACCAATAGAAGTTATGTTGTACCGTTTGGGAGATTTCGGCGTGGTTATTTTTTTTAAGAACAAAACTTCAAATTAAGTTGAACAGTCAAGGGGTGTGTTTAGACTACAGGGTTTTTTTTTTCGGAAAAACTTCCCCTGCATCTAGACTGCTGCCATGTTCTTTTGAAAGTAAATTGAAAGAATGTGGCAGTTTCTTTGACCATGGAAAACCTCATTTTATGAGGAATAACACCTTTTTTCGAAAGTGCTTTTTCAAAAAAAGGCGCTATGTAATGCAAACTCTGCTTTTTCAAAAGAGAGCATCTAGACTCTTTTGAAAAAGTGGCTTGCTTTTTCGAAAGTACTGGTTGTAGTCTAGATGCTTTTTTTTCGCAAGAGGTTTTTTCAAAAGTATCTTTTGAAAAAGGCTTGTAGTCTAGACGTAGCCAAGGTGTGGTGTAACTCCTGTTCTTGTTGATTGGAGTAGGAGTTGAAGAAGTTCAACTCTTAGATATTCATGAAAATGAACCTTTTGAGTTTTACCCATAATAATGTTTTGGCTCCAAGGGGCACTAAATATAAAGGGAAGAGGGCGCATTCAGAGCCATGTAATGAAAAAGCTATTTTTCTTGAGAACAGTCTCTTTTAGAGACAAGATAAGAGAATGTTTACTCCATCTCCTCTTTTTGCCTTCTGGCCTTTCATCTTAAGAAGAGGTTTAGTAAAGGAGTGATATAAATAGGAATTTTGGTGATCTGGAGCAAAAAGTGAAAAACACCAAAGCCCTAAAAAAATTTTATTACCCTATCTTTGAAAGTAGTAGGACACTGTCTCTTTGGGAAAACAAAATATCCCTTCTTCTTCCATTCCGTCCATTTTATGCAACAGAGATCACTCAAGCATATCTCAGGGCAACCTCAAAGGGAGAGCCGAGATATGTATATTTAAATAACAAGAGTCCTTATGGCTACAGAGTTACTACAGTTACTGCTATTCTGCATGTTTGTACTGCCAGTTAATAGGGACCCGTCTTGTTGGCTAGTTGCAACAAGTATAATGTTTGATTTGAGTTTAGGAATGCAAACTTACTCCCTGATGCTTGTTCTCACAGGATTACAACCATTTGCTATTATGATTTAAAGTTGCTTACGAACCATGGGCTGGATCCTGAGCTAAAGCAGTACATAAGAACAGAAGAACGCTCATACTGGGTCAGACCAAAGGTTCATCTAGCCTAATATCCTGTTTTGTGACAGTGGCCAGTGCCAAGTGCCCCAGAGGAAATGAACAGAACAGGATATAATCAGGTGATCCGTTCTCTGTTGATCATTCCCACTTTCTGACAAAAAGAGGCTAGGGACACCATCCCTGCCCAACCTGGTTAATAGCCATTGATAGACTTATCCTCCAAGAATTTATCTAGTTATTTTTTAATCCTCTTGTAGTCTTGGCCTTCACAATATCCTCTGGCAAAGAGTTCCACAGGTTGACACTGCACTGTGTGAAGAAATACATCCTTTTATTTGTTTTAAATCTGCTGCCTATTAATTTCATGTGGTGACCCCTAGCTCTTGTGTTATGGTCAGAGGGCACAGAACTGCACAGTAGCACAATGGGGCTAACATGGGTGTGGCCTTTAAAGGCTATGGCACTCAAAATGTTAAATAACAAGAGAGTTGGTGGAACAAAAGTAGGGTAAAGTTGATATTGATTAGAGTTGGTGGTGAAGTGTGGATTTTTGACACTTTTTTATTCTGCATCAGAACAATCTTTCCAATATTTTATGCAATAAAAAGCAAAAGGTCTATGCTCATACAGCAAATCATCTAGTGGTCAGGCCACTCACCTGGGATGCAGGAGAATCGGGTGAGTACCCTAACTGAAGGTTTTGAGGGGTTTTCTCTCTCTCTCTCTTTCTCTCCCCTTGCTAACAAAAGTTGAGGTTCTGAAAAAACCTTCCCAACAGAAGTTTAATTGGAACAGATATACTTCTGCAAAACCACTTCAGATTTGACCAATCAGTATTTTTCGCCTACATTGACAACAGAGCGGGGGGAATAGTTTGAGAGTGCTACTCCACCAGCAACCACCTACCCATGGTGACCATTCTAGGATTGAACAGACAACTCATAGAACCAGCTTGCACTAGCAATGATTGCAAAGTAACCACACTGTATGGGGGATGCTAAATCTCTGTTTCTACTCTAGATAGAACTAGAATCAAAATATCTGCAATCTGCTATTCCTTCCTGATGATCAGAGAACAAAGTTAAAAATGGGGGAACATTTTCACAACTCTTCATTTCTGATTTACATCAACATTTTCCAATCAGATGGAACGAACACCCCTGGTAGCTTATACACTGTACCTGCAATTACAGTAAACAGCCATGAGGCACTGTGGAAAGGAGTGATGCCATTCAGTGTGTCAATCAAGCAGGACTGCAACACTCAGTTGCTCCTAGAAGTTTCTTTTTCCCAGACTGTACTTTCAGGAATGTCGTTAAAGTTGTGGTTGGTGCATTTAATTGGTATTTGGAAAGACAGAAGGATAATGTTACCTGCTTTGCTTTGGCTTTCAGCTGCAGGAAAGACAGAATTTCTTTTCTTTTTCCAGAGCCAAGATCGTGGTGCCAATGGGATATTTTCTTCAGAAGCAAGATACCGTGCTAGGTGAAAAAGAAAATGTCAAATTTCTGGAGAAATCATTTTTTATTTCAAGTTGACTGGGTTAGTTAATGTGCAAAGGAAAAGAATGGAAAGAGAGAGAGAGGTCAGAGGTATAGCAGGTAATATAAAAAAGAGCACATAGGCACTCCTATTTTTTACAATATGGCATAATAAAAAAGCAATGGGGATTCAGTAAAATTTTAAAAAATATACATTTAAAAGGCTCTTTTTAATCTTTTTTACACAGCTTATAATTATGCTATATAACTCACTAACAGAGACAGAGAAATAATCTGAGGAAAGTATGGGGAAAGAGGAACTCCTGAGTTTTAAGTACAGTTTGACGTTGCCATCCTCTGCTGTCTTGCTCAAGTCTCTTTTGTCCTCTGCCTCAAATTCTAATCATGTAACCTGGGATAATATTTAATTCACAATAATGGTGATTTGTTAAAATCTTTAAAATGCCTTACAGATGAAAATCACTCAGTGATCATGAACAGGTCACCTGTTAACACCATGGTATGCTATCAATGTAAGGTAACTCTTAGTAATTGCTGATATTTTAATACCCTTTACAAATGCTGTATATTGTTCCTTTCACTTCACAGAAATTGGAGGCAAACAAATAAAAGAATAAGGGTCAAATCCCTGTCAGGTGCATGACCCAATTAGCTAGAGAAGAGAATGTGGCCTAAAGCCTACTGATGCTCCCCGGGGCTGTTTCATCCCCCTGTGTGAATTAGACCAATCTATACGGTACTGTAAACTGTGCCGGCTGTTACACAGCCAGGGAAGGCTGAAACACAAGGTGCTCTGCCTTCCTACACTAACATGGGCCTGACATTTGAAGAAAGAATTGTGTGTGGTGCGGTGTGTGTGTGGGGGGGGTGTTACTTCATTCAGTACCTTTTACTTGATTCTGTATGTAGGCTAGTTATGCACAGAACTACATTTTCACATGAAGAGAAATACTAGAGATCAGGGCCGGATTAAGGGGGGGGCTACCCGGGCAGCTGCCCGGGCGCCAACCTATGGGGGGCGCCTGATTGAAGTGGTAAGGGGCGCCACATCAGGCGCCCCCCATAGGTTGCCGCCCTGGGGCGCGGCGCCCCGTACATGTCAATCAGGTGCCGTGCGCCCGGGGCAGGGCTGCGCATGTGCCACGTGCCCACTGCCCAGGGCGCAAGAATGGCTCGGGCCGGCCCAGCTAGAGATGACAAACTGATCAGTTTCACTTCTTCTACCAACTCTCTGGGTATTTCATCAGCAGGCCAAAGAAGGGTCAGGCAAACATAACTCATTACATTTCTTGTTGGCATTATGTGACACCTACCATCATTATGTGGCAATCTATAATAAAATGAGACTTCATTAAAGTGTTGTCATGTGTCAGTGCCAAAAGTACACACAATGACTTTTAGCACAGATATAAGCCTCTCAAACTTAGCCAGTCTCCTTATCTGTCAAATATTTAGCAGATCAGGAATTTGCTGAAAGCAGGACATTTGAGTTTTCAATGGGGAGAACAATTTAGGCAGGTCCGAATTAAGACAACACGGAGTCCTAGCCACACCCCAACATCTGGGTCTTTGAAAGCCTTCCTCATTATTTGCTGCCAAAGATTTTAAAAATGTTCAACTGAACTGGTAGAACACTGGCTAACTGCCTGGAAAAATAATTGAAGAGCTAAGCCAGTTTTTGACACCCGTAGCCTCTTTTTCAAGGGAAGAGAGAATATTTTATTTTATTCAGCTAGTTCTGTTTAATGACTTGGTCATTCAACATTGAGAAACTAGTAGGAGTAGAAAAAGCAGAAATGATTGGAAAAGGAAACAATCTATGAATTAAAAATTAGGTGTGAGAGGAAGAGTTCAAAAATCTTGAGGGACATGGTGGCCACAAATAAGTAGAATTTACTAACTACAAATATTTCCTTTTGTTTAATAAAGGATTTTTAATACACAATGTTTTGATAAACTTTTGATAAACTTGTTTCTTATGTATCTGGCACATTTTTATTTAACTAATAAGAATAAAATGCTGGTTTTAAGCATTTTAACTGAACTGAAATTTCCATCCAAATAGAGCTTTATTTAACCCACAAGTAAAAAAACAAAAACAAAAAACAGCTAGAAAATAAGAAATGATTATTCACCCTTTTCTAACACAATGAAAACTTAAAATTAAGAATCTGAATAAATGTATTTTAAACTATTTAATTGTTTCAATAAATGTACACAGGTAGAGTGTATTTTCTTGGAAAGCAAAAAGAAGTACCAATGTCAGGGTAAAAGTTGTATTTAGTGGTGATTTTATATGTTGTAATGGTTCCCAATCAATGAAAATCAACTTTTCTTTAGGAAAATAATTTAGGTACAAATGCCAAACATGATTCAAAGCTTTTTGTTTGGTGATTTTAAATAGTGATTAAAATTGGTAATTTAAATCACTTTGATATCAGTCAATCCAGCCGGACTTGCTTGCATTATCACAATTTGATTTTCACAGCTTTTTTTCTGGAAGGAATATTAATATATGAGAAGATCTTTGAACACAGATGTCACAATCTTCTGTCACATATCTTTTCGCCATCATTTTCTTTCGGTTTGGTCAAGCCACATTTCTTCATTGACAGATTCTGAATTTCTCAGCCTTGCCTAACAGCCTTGCTCAACTACATTGCCTAACAGAGTTGACTAACAATGTTGCTAACCTTATTCATCTTAATGGATCCTAGTCCCTGTGCTTTGCCTTTTTTTTTTTTTTTTTTTTTTTTTAAAAGACAAATATGTTCTTAGCCCTGGGATGCTGAAACTCATTCAAATTGCATTATCTTCCTAACTTCCCTCAAACTGAGAGAGATACTCAAAGATAGCTAAAACATCAATCAAAACTCTAATATTAGCAATTAATACTACAGGCCATTACCTTCTCCTACTTATTTCACAGCTACATTAGTTGTCCCCGACCTTTGGCATTCAGATACACCTAGTACGTGGCTACAGGGAACCAAATTAAAATTATACATATTTCTGTTGAAAACAGCACAACCAACACAGCAGTGATGGAAAATACAGCCACAACTTTCCCGGGGAATGATATGTAGTAGTGTAATATTATTTGGGGAATAAAAAAATGACTCTCTTAGTATTATAACAATACTTCACATTTATATAGTACTTTAGATATTCAAAGCACTCTACAGGCATTGAGTTCTTCTTACTCCTCTCAACCCTGAAAGACAGGTGAGCAAATAAGATCAATTCTAACCTTCTCATGCTTGTCTTATTTAGATGCAGCTGCCTGAGAGTTGGAGTGAAATAATGCTTTATGACCCTGATTGCAACATATCCGTGCACCAACTTCTGCAGTCTTTGACATATTTAGTGATACAGAGACTTCTAAGCAAACTGCTTGCTAAAGGATGTGATATTATCTATCATTTTTTTAAATGGTTTATTTATAGCAGTGGGGAGCTTGTGGAGGCTGTGGTGTTAGTGTATTTACAAATTGTTCTGTCTAGTAGGATGGAGAAGATTGTTTCTCCTCCCCACATCAGCCCTCAGCGCTGGTCTGAGTAACCATGAAGGAGTGGCATCGTGCTTCCTCCTCCTCTCCCATGTTCAGGAGCCTGCTCCCTGGAGTGGAGCAGGTGTGAACAGAGCTGGTATTGTTAAAGGCTATGGTGCAGCCAGACAAGGGAAGGAGAAAACTTCTTCCTTATTCCTATGTACCTGCATGTCCATGAGAGGCTCTCTCAGCCTGTCTCTCCACTTTGACTTTTGTATCATCTTTTCCCTCAGCAACATTTGCAGAAACATAGTCTCAAATTTTCGAAAGTGATTACAGGTAGTGATTTTGGGGGTGGCACAGGACATGCCCATGCGGCCCAAAGTTTGGTGTGCAGGGTGCAAATAGCCGTGGACACCCAAATGCTGTGCTGTGACTCCACTATGGGGGTGCTGAGGGCAGAAGCAAAAAGGTTCCTTGTTTGTATTAATGTAATTCTGCTGTTTGGGAAGTATCGCTATGCACAGCCCCATGGCCCAAACTGTATGACAGTAGAGAACCTCATGTGCTGGGTGTTCAACTTGAAACACCTGAAGTCCAGGTCTTCAGAAAGTGCTGAACACCTACATTGAAAAATAAGGCCCGTTTAAGATTCAAGATAGTTTTCCAATACCAGAAGCACCCCAAATCACTAGTTGCCTTTGAAGATCTGGTCTGGGACCTTTTATTTTTAAGTGTTCATGTGCCACAGAGCAAATTTTATTTAAAAAAAGTATATTTATGAGCAGAACAAGACCAAAGCTATGCAAAATAGCTTTCGGTTCACTGGCCAACCCAAAAATATTTTTCACAGCTATCAGAAATGAATACTTTTCTAAGTTGAACCAAAAAAGTTTAAAAAAATTGCTTTGGGTTCAAAGAAATGTCTCATTCAACTTGAAACAATGCTTTATTTGCTTTTTCTTTTTTTTATACTTTCAAAATGTTTAAAATTAAATAGAAGTTAATTTCAAACCAGAACACTGTTCACAATAAAAAAAAAAAAACCCAAAACATTTCATTTCTAAAATGTCAAAATAAAAATTTCCAAGAATATTTTTTTGGATCAAAACCAAATTAATCATGAATTCATAAAATGTTTTGGTCAACCCAAATCTCTCTCTCCCTCTCTCTGTCTCTTTCGCTTTTGCCCACATCTGGACAAGATTCTTGTTTTTAACCAAATATTTTCCCTGCATTTTGAAGTTAACATTTTACATTTTTGTGCTATACATGATCCATGTGTTTATATGCTTTATATGGAATGTTTATATGACAAGTTATAGCTAGCTGAAGAGAAACCTAGTAAAAAATAACATTTACTAAAATCAATAGTACAGTTTTTCTGCTCCTGCTTCATATTATCCTCCTGATGTCAGACTGCTCTGAAAACAAAATAACTTGTTACTAACATCATAATCATATACAAAATAAGTATGCAGCCAGAATATAAGAACTAGTGAACATATCTTTAGCTGTCATGCAAATATCCCTAATAATAAAATGTATGGGAGGGAACAAACATGAGAATGCATGATATAGAAGCTGAATTGTCTGTTTACAGAATGTGCTTCTGAAGATTTTGATGCGACATTAAATGATACCTCGTGTAGATTTCCCAAATCCTGCCCCTAACAGCTAGGTTTCTTTTCTTTTTCTTTTCTTCCTCCAAAACAGAACTGCTCCAGCTCCATTGCACTACATCTTGTTTCTCCACAGCCACAGAAATAGGAGACAAAATTTGCATCACATTGAAAAATAAACGGGCCTAATTCTCCTCTTGCTTATACTTTGTGTAAATTAGGAGTAACTACTCTGCTGTAATTGAGATCAGAATCAGGTCCAACTTTTGTTTTTCTTTTCTTATTCCTGCTTACTTTTTAGTTGTTTCCTGTGTTTCGTCTTTTACTTCGCATAATCTTATTTGTTCCATTACTTTGTCAAATAGATTGGATTATAATTTCACTCACAAACAGGCTTATTTTATTAATGTGTTTACATATTTCTGTTTTGATAGACCCTTTTAAGGTATGTGTACTTGGAGACTTAGGGTACGTCTAGACTACAGGCTTTTGTCAACATGCATCCAGTTCTGTCAACAAAGCAAGCCGCTTTGTCGACATGAGAGTGTAGACGCAAAGGACAGTGTAGATGCAATACCGCCGTCGACAGAACTCGGTGGTAGTGTAGACGCAGGTATAGTTTTGTCAACAAAAGTCCACTTTTGTCGACAAAACCCTATAGTCTAGACACACCCTCAGTGCATGGCAAGCCAGAGTGTAAATAAATCTGAAGCACACTAACATGCCGTATGCTAACTTATGGTAAGACTCCTGCTACTATGCTTTAAAAATACTAGAGTGCACACTGATGTACTGCTGCAGAGGTCAAAGCCCACTATGAAAGTTTTAGTATGAAGTATCAGCAACCATTCAGTGACTTAGTGTCACATCTTGTCTTGCTGCACATGATTTTCCCAGGTAGACAAACCTTTACTTTAAATGAACAGGCCAAATTAATTCCTAATGTGTCTGTTTCAGTCAGTGGAGTTAAACCAAGTATGCCTGTACTCCACTGAGTTTAATTTGTTTGTTTTGAAAGTCTATGAGATGCATAAAACTTTGTAACTAGTTGCCTTAAAACCTCAGGTTGATAGGTGTGAACTTACCCTTCAATTAATATAATTGTAAACATAAGCCTTGCCTAAGACAAAAGGTGTGAACCCACTCAGAGCTTTTTGGATGAGTATTATTAGGGTGTGTGTTTGGGGGGGCCAAGGGTGCTGCAGAACACACACAGGCTAAGGTCACAGACAAGAACAGGGAGAGGCAGAGGAAAAGAGGAAAGCAAGCCAAGTTGGAGCTTGTAAGTGCAATATGACTCTGGAAAAAGCTAGAAAGCTTTTGAGTCTGGTGTTGGCTGAAAAAGCTTGAGGCACTAAGCAAAGAGACTGCTCCTTTTGTTCTTTTTTCCTATTCAGGAACACAGGGCTTTGTAAATTCTCTGTAAATTAACAAAACTGCATCAAACCCCGCAATATCACCAATTAATACTTCCAATTGGAACATCCCCCAAAGCCTCAAACTTTGACTAGTTGCTAGGTTCAAAATAGGCAACATTATTACCTCTTTTTTGGTAGTGCCGACTTTAAAAAAAAGTACATTAACAGATTATTTTCTAATGTATGAAATTGTTGTTTTACACATTTTGTAGGTAAAATATTAAAGTTACCTGGGGTTTTATAACTGAAAAATCAGCATACTTACCCTAATTTCCTAATCTGTCTTTTTGTATATATTAACAATTTCCAATTGTTAAACCACACTTCAAATACAGCAGGCTTTTCTCATAGTGTAACACTAGGTGTTGATTATTGCATAGACTGAAGAAGGAAGATGCACACTATATACAGTTAGCATTAAGAAAGTTATAAACTATTTGCAAATCAAGTCGTGGTTTTATAGTATCAAATTTGAAATAGTCGTGAGCTCCAGCTCTGACTTTCTGATCATCTTAGTAGCTCAAGCCTTCTGAAAATAACATACAACCTCTCCTCTTCCAAAAGTAAAACTGTGAGCCAGCAGGACAGTTATTGAAGTTTTAACTTTTAACTGAAACATTCTTACTCTAGCAAGATTATTAGGTGTATTGGTTCTTTCACATCTCCATTAATGGAAATATTCATCAGTCCATATTTTTTTTTGCCTCGCTGACAACTTAGCTCTTTCTGTACATTCCTTAAATAGCTATGAAACCTTAGTTTTACTGAAGTTCTTTTGCAGTTGTATAGCCTAAGAAGCAGAGGTCAGGTAGTAAGTAATTTTCAAGCTCTGAACTCAGCTTCCAGGTGCAAGTAATCAAATATTACCTAAATTTTGCCTGGCACACCCCTCGTTTTCCCAGGAAACGCTGTACCGCCTACTGAGCAAACATTTTACCTCTTTTCATTAGAGAATACTTTAAAGCAAATTTACCTTCGTCCATGGTAAACAATCTGCAGATCAGAGACTGGCTCCACACAAGTAAAAATTAAGCTTACTATGTCCTGTATTAGACACCTATTGATCTCAAGAAATGCAGGAGCCTTGCAAGGGAACAGGATACTTTGCCAGTGGAAGGTCAGAAGTGCTTTTCATGTGGATCAGGTTTCTTGTTCTGCTGTTAGTCATGCCATTAAGTAAATTAGTTGTGATGGTTTGTCCTACATTTACATGTGTAGCTACTTACACTGAAGGCTACAAATGTCTGCTTTTTTGGGGGGGGGAAGGGGGGAAGGTTAGTTTATGATCAAATATAGCTCAAACCTGTTGTGCCACAGAGCTGGCTAAAATTCAAGAATACACAAGCTCACGTAATATTTTTCAAAAGCATAAATGTCCACAGTAAGGCCTAGAGTGGGGCACTTGCCCAGAGTGTTGTAATTGGGGCAGCATAGAACACCATCGCCCTGAGGGAGCAGCTACAGCGATGGAGGGAATGTTGACACTACCAAGCTTTGTGGAGGGCATCAACACACAGAAAATGACAATGATAAAGTCACCAGTGGGTGTTCACATTTGCCCGCCTGTTGACAAATCGTGTTCTCACTGGGAGCTTCCCTGTTGACAGTGGGAACAATGCACTGGGCATATGTACCCCACAGTGCCTGGTGACACCATCTCTCACAAGGTGTTGCGGAACTGTGGACTAGAGCGTGGGACATCTTGGGGCCCTGCAATATGTTCCGTCAGGCACCACTTTGGTCAGGGCCTTCTGGAGTCCATTTGTGCCTTTTTTCCAACTGCCGTTCTTTGCTCTGCACTTTGGCATCTGCAGTGAAGAGAATTTATCCTGCTGTTCTCTCACATGCTCTATTAACTGTCATGAGAACCTTGCTGAGGGCAGCTGATATCTTGAAATCACTGACAGAGGAAGAGGACTTGGAGGAGCCTGACAGTGTCTGTGATATGGATAACAGCAACCTGTGATTGTATTTATCAGTCACAGAGCAGCTGCACAAGTTAGAGTGGCACTTTTGGACTACAGCAACCAGCACTGATTGGTGGGATTGAATCCTCATGCAGGTGTGGGATGAAGACCACTGGGTACAGAACTTTAGGATGCAAAAAAGCAACCTTGCTGGCCCCTGACCTGTGGTGCAAGGACACCAGAATGCTGCCCCCTCAGTTGAGAAGCATGTGGCAATTGCTGTGTGGAAGCTGGCAACTCTTGATTGCTACTGGTCTGTTGCAAATCAGTTTGGAGTGGGGAAGTCTACTGTTGGAGATGTACTGCTGCAAGCATACAGAGCAATCAATCACATTCTACTACAGAGGACCATGACTGGAAAATGTGCATGACATAGTGGCTGACTTTGTAGACATGGGATTTTCCAACTATGGGGGGGGGGGGCAATAGATGGCACATACATTCCAATTTTAGGGCCAGTCCACTTTGCCACTGAGGATATCAACAGGAGGGAATACTTCTTGATGGTGCTGCAGGTGTTTAGGGACCACTCTGGGTATTTCACAGACATCGTGGTGTAGTCTGAAAAGATGCTTGACGCAAGCATCTTCAGGAACACTGGCCTGCACAGAAAGCTGCAGCTGGGGAATTTCTTTCCAGACCACAAGATTATAGTGGTGGATATGGAAATGTCCAATGTGAACCTGGGATACCTGGCTTACCCCTTGCAGCTGTGGAAACAGGACATCAGTAAGGAACATTTAAAGAACAAGCTGAGCAGGTTTTGCATGGTGGTTGAATGCACCTTTCGGAGACTAAAGGTGAGATGGGGGTGTGTCTGTGGCAGACGACTTCTCTGAGGATAGTATTTCCATGGACCACGGTTATCATCACGTGTTGCACTTGGCATGGCTTGTGTGAAAGTAAGCGGGAATTGTTTGCTCGGAGGTGGAACACTGAAACTCAGTGATTAGCTGCAGAATTTGAGCAGATTGTCTGTTCTAGTGCCTGAGGAACTCAAAGGGCTGCTGTTAGCAACAGGGACGCTTTGAGGGTGCACTTTGAAAATGAGGGGCACTGAAATAAACCTCTGCTACAGTTGCTTACAGGCCACACCCCTCCACCCCCAGCCAGTGCAACACATAGCTGGGAACATGCCTTTCAAGCCTGCTCCTGGGGATTGCAGTGACTGGTCTGTGGGATTGTTAAATGATAAATAAAAGCATAGAACTGTGATAAAAGCGTGCCTTTATTCAGCAGAAAACAGTGCACTCTCAACCACTGGTAAGGGAGGTGCTGGCAAAGGACTACACCTCACAAATGTGTGTGGGTACAGGTGTTATAATCGAAGTTGGGAGAGGGGGTGGAGTTAACGGGAGAACGAGGACTTCCAAAGTGTGAAGTCATGGAAGGGGGGGTTGCTGGACACAGAATTTTGAATCTGCTGTGTGGGCGAGGGGGGATGAACCCATGTTGGATCACTCTGCTGCTTGAATAAAAACTTGAAGATCTTTGTTCCTCCATCACCACGATCATGTGTGCTGTGGCGTTTGTCCTTGCAGCCCTATAGCTCCCTTTCCAAGTGCTCACTCGCTGATTAATTTGCTCTTCCCAAACCATATCCTCCCTCTTTTCTTTAGGGTGCTTCCTTATCTGTTGCCACGTCTCCTCTGTAATCCAGGGACGGACCATTAAGGTCTCTGCTATTCAGCAGAATGTACAAAATGGAGTCTGTTAACATTGAGTCCAGCATTGTAATATTTCACATACAAATCTTTTTTCCATCATTTCCATTTGCTTTCCCATTGACCCTTACAAGGAACACATCTCAGAAAGCACCGCATCATGGTGAGCAATGAGGTGGAGGTGGCTAGCAGCTGTGCATATACATGAAAGAAATTCCAGCCAGGGCTAGAAAATACCCTTTGCATAGTTCTAGTTATGCCACACTTCTGCACGGGAGGGTATCACCCTGGCAGACATCTCTTTGCTGAGGGGAAGCAAGAAAACCGGGGCACAACTCCTGCAGGCTCATGGCTTTTGCTCTGCTTCATATGCAGCCCACTTACATTCTGCTTTGGTTCCCGCACAAGCGGTTGCTGAATGGTACAAGATAGTGTCTTGTGGGAGGGGGACAAAGCAGCACTGCCATGCAATCTTCAGTAGAAAATTAACAAGCACATCTCCAAAACATCCTGCTTGGCCACATTGATTAGCTACACAGAGATAAGTGCAACTCATAGAACACAGCCACCCTCCCACTTTCCTAAGCCCTTAGCCCTCCACTCCAGCCACTTACCTGCACTTCCTCCCCTTCTTCCTGCTCCCCTGGAAAGTGCTTGCTCAGTGTGGAAGAAAACATTGTCCTCACTCTGCGTTTGTAAGCAACAAGTAGCCAGAGGCAGTTTTATTACGAGCTGCAGCAAGGGAAAAACTGGTTCGGACGGGGAGCCCCCCCCCCCTCCGAGGCAGATCTTCAAATACAAACAATTATGAAGCAGTTTATATACTGTCCATTAGATATAATAACAATAACAATTAGTCTCCTTCCCATTACAAACACCAATGGCTAACAGTTATTTTAGTTCCACCCAGATGCTCCTTATCTCAAGGTCCCTGCCAGAGTCAGCGTTCTATCCTTATCTCTGTATGGAGGCGAGAGGCAAAGGCAGCGTCTAATTACAGATCTCGCGTTGTCAGGCCACAGACTTAGCCTGACTCTTGCTCTCTTGTTAACAAGACCAAGATGGCTGCACACAAATTCCCTTATTCCCTTTTCCTGCCTCCACATCAGTCTGGCTATGTCCTTCAGCAGTGGAGACCAGTTTCTGGCTGCCAGACCCACTTGGTGACCTCATGGGGAGCCCTTGGTCCTCATTTACCTCTTCCTTTTCTTCAACTATGTCATCCTCTGGGTTAGGTCATCTATGTACTGCCTCCGTGCCCTCTGAAATATCCACGAGCTCTTGTTGTTGGAGGTAAGTTCACCACTGAGGACAGCATCTAGCTCCTTATAGAAACAATAGGTCTTTGATGATGCACTGGAGAGTCAGTTCAACTCACCGGCCTTATGACAGGCTTGTCTGAGTTCTTTAATTTTCACTCTGCACTGCTGTGTGTCCCACTTGTACCCCTTTTCACACAAGGCACTAGAAATGTGCCTGCATGAGTCCCAGTTCCCACTGGTCACCTGAGCCGGGTCTGAACAGACTTCTCTCTCGATACACTGATCGGATCCAACAACTCCACAGCAGTCCATGCAGAGGACCATTTGGTGTGATGGCCAGGTATGGGCACCTGGGAAGACACCAAAAGATCATGGCACACTAAGCCAGCCGGTGGGAGGAGGGGTTCACGTGCTCAGGCTGCATAGGGCACTATGATTTCTAAGGTTGGCCCTCTATGTTAAACTTTATCTACCCTGCATGTTTTTTTTGACAATAAAGGGAGATAAGGAAGAAAAGCCTCACATGGAGCTGGAAGATTTTTTGTCAAAGAAAATGGTTGGTTTTCCTCACAAAAGTCACATGGCAGAGTGAACGCTCAGGGTATGTCTACACAGCAAAGTTATTTCGAAATAACAGCCCTTATTTTGAAATAACTTTCCTAGTGTCTACACAGCCAAACTGCTATTTCGAAATAGCAGAGCGCTTATTTTGAATTTGGTAAACCTCATTCTGCAAGGAAGAATGCCAAATTCGAAATAGCTATTTTGAAATAAGTGCTGTGTAGACACTTACTTAGAAATAGGGGGCCTCCAGCCTTCCCAGGGTGCCCTGGTGGCCACTCCATCCTCAACCAAGAACACTCCTCTCCCTCCCTCCCTCCCCTTCCCCGGAGCCCTTAAAGGGGTAGATTCTGGTCACACTGTGCTTGTGCCAGCTCCAAGCCTGCCAGCCCAGAGCCAGCAGTCACTACCCCTGACCCAGTGGCCCCAAAACATGAGCCAGCAAGCCACTGGCAGCCAGCCTTCCACTGCTCCCCAGGAGCAGTCTGCCAGCTCCCAGGAGCCCACCGGGGCCCAGAGAAGGCGGGTGCCTTCCTGGTCCAGGGTGGAGATCCTGGACCTCATTCAGGTTTGGGAGGATGCCCCCAATGTCCATGATCCCCACACTAGATGGGGGAACGTGGCTGTCTATGGCAGGATAGCTGCCAGCCTGGCCACCAAAGGCCACATGCGAACCCAGGAGCAGGTTTGCATGACAATCAAGTTGGTCCGGTGAGACCCTAAGCCCTGAGCTTCCCCTTCCCCTTGCTTCCCCCTTCTAGCTCCCTCCTCCCAGGTTTCCCCCTCCCCTCTCCCACCCTCTCTTCTCCCCTCTCCCGCCTCCTTTCCCCAGTCTCACTAAAGTTTCATTCCCCCACACACACTTTTGTTAAATAAAGAGAGTTTATTTCGAAATTTTGAAATGCATTTTGTGTGTAAACGAGTTATTTCGAAATAAGCTATTTCAAAATAACTATTTCGAATTAACACTGTAGTGTAGACAAACCCTTACACAGTTTTGTCACTGAAAGGCACTTTTCCTTGACAAAACTTGCCAGTATAGACACAGCCTGAGCCTTTCTCGCCAACTTTGCCAGAACACCAAAGGGGTGCCTACCACTGCAGTGTTCTGATGGTGTTGATTACTCTCCTCTTCCATGTTCTGCTACTAGTTCGGAAATATGTAGGAAGGGTGTGTAGAACCATATCCTGACCTCTCCCTGTACCCTTGCAGGCAATTTTTATCACTGAAGAAAGGAGAGAGCCGTCCTTTCTTACAGGAATTGCTATTGTGCTTGGCCCTAGTGAAGGCCATGCTAAGGAGGCATTTAACATGACCTCCAACCCCATATACTTGAAAAGAGCAGATCACAAGAAAAGTAACAATTGAGCTGAGAATTTTATGTTCTCCATTTTTTTTTTCTAACTTGAATATGTAGCTCTCGTCCTGTCCAGGCAGTGGTATGAAATACAGAGCTCTAAAGTGTCTGATGACAATGCAAAATAAAGCACCCCCCCTAAATTGTTAGAAAAGAGGAAATTTAAATGATCACAGTAGATGAACTCTCGTGGATGCAATGAATGCAAATCATGACCTTCACTTAAAATCAGACTCATGTCTTTTTGAGGTTTAGAAACGTTCAGTTTGCAAATGTCTCCTTCATGTCTGTGCTGCCTAATTTCTGTTGAAAGAATGTGAAATACGATATTCTTGTCACAGATCCAAATCTGATGAAACCAGGAAGCACTGAATATTTCATGAGACAGCTTGCTTTCATGTGATTTCAGGTCCACATTTCAGATACATTTCATATACAGCTAAATACACATGCTGGCACATGTTTATCTGAAATGACTTTTGATGTGTGTGTAAGTTGTGAAACTGGCATTACCTTTTAGAGCAAATATCTTCCGTGTTGCAAAAGTGCTTGGTGGGGAAGTGTGTATAGAGCTCTCTTGCCCTTTTCCCCCTCATGCACCTGACAAAGATGGGGGCAGAATTTAGACTTAGCATTCACATACGCATCCTGCTCCCAGTTAATGCACCTGACAGTGTGCTGCTAGGTACCACAGGGAGGCAGAGTCAATCATCTTGGGGAAAGACCAGGCTCAGACCCCCTCTCCCTCTTTATTCATATTCCTGTCCAGTAATGAGCACTGGGGCAAGAACGTATGTATTATCCCCTGTGGAACTATAAAATGTGCATCTCCTAGGCTTTTGTGAAACATCCTAGCACCGCAGGGTAGGCAGAATGGCTCCAGATGAATCCCCTAATAGCTGCTGCTGTTCTGCTGCCCCACCTTTGTGGCTCAGAGGAACAAAAGCAGATGTCTGACTTTATAATGTAATCTGAAAGAGGGTGTTTTTTATTGTTGAAACTCCAGAGCTGATTACTTACCATTAATTAACAGAATAAACTTTTGACTGGAAGCTACTTACAAGTTAATACACGATACAACTCACAAGACTATTCCATTATCACAAAGGCCTATTTCAGGTAAAATCTCGTTAACATCACAATTGGGTGTGATTTGAAGGAGATGAATAAATGTAGATGAAGTTATTCTGAAATAACATAGTTGGCGTCTACACCACAAGCAGTTATTTTGACATAAAATCAAAATAATGTCAAGCTGGAGGACTTGTTACTCTGACTCCTGTAACCTTCATTTTACGAGAAGTAAGGGAAGTCAGAGGAAGAGTGCTTTTTCTTGGACTTCCTGCTGTGTAGACAGTGCCAAAAGCCAAAATAAGGTATTTCGACTTAAGCTACATAATTGACGTAGCTCAAGTTGCATAGCTTATTTTGGCTTTAGCCCTGCTGTGTAGACGAGCCCTTAGAGAAGTTGTGTTTTGTTGTGAGGTTTGAGGTTATGTTGATCTCTTCATAACAAGCTTTTCTTGATTTTGACAGTTCCATTGCTCCAGGGGAATGTAGCTGCCATGAGAGGTCTCTGGTTTCTCCAAAAGAGCTCAGTCTACGTTAGTGTTCAGTAGCAATTATTATTAGCTTTCTCTTGAAGTTTTATAAACTTGTTGTGCTAACCCTTTCTAAGCCCCATTTTCTCAGCTGTTTCTAGAATACTTTCAGAGCAGACAATAACGAAGAAAAACTGGTTGAAAACTTCTAGTATAAAAATACCCCGCCTCTTCTGTTGCTTAAGGCAAAGTTCTGCCTTCAGTGTGTCTTTTTGTGACTGTCAGTTCCATCATTGCATATAATATGTGCTACCGTTCCCAGAAAACAATCACTGATTGGCAGAATTAGGTATATACTCTAGTAGCATGAATAGACCTGTGCATTCTGTAAATCTGCACAAAACTTCATTCTGTAGTTCTTTAAGTATCCAATTCTGACACTTTTATTCATAAGGTGTAGTCCGCAAGTAGTCCCACTGATTTCACTACCACAGAATGAGTCCAAGGGAGAAGAACAGGGCCCAAACAGTAGCACCATGATATCAGGTTTGCTTAGCTTTCCAGCAATTTGGAAATACATTTCTTTTTTGTAGTATCCTTGGAAATTTGTGTAACAATGGCTTCCCCCATTCTTTCCTAGAGACTTCTAAGGGCAGGTCTACACTATGGGATTAAGTGACCTAAGTAATATAACAGCTACATGAACGACATAGCTGGAGTAGACATAGCTTAGGTCAATTTACTACAGTGTCTACACCGGGGTGGGCAAGCGAACCTTCATGGGTCCTGCCGCTCCTCCGCCCCCAAGCCAATCAGGATCTGGGGGTTGGGGACGTCCACAAATTCTCCTCCCGCTGCCTAGAGGGAACCACCAGCTGTTCAGAACAGCTGGCAGTTCTCTCTGGGGGAAGGCGGTGGGTGCAAAGACTTCACGTGCTCCCCCCTCCCCAGGCCAATCAGGGTCTGTGGGCGGGGAAGCATGGAAATGTCCTGGCCCCTCCCCCATCTTTGAAGCCACTTCAAAAATTTGTGAAGTGGCCCCCCTTTTTAAAATTATTGCTCACCCCTGGTCTACACTGTCTGGGTGGATGGGAGAAACTCTCCCATCCACTTACCTAAAGTTTCTCATTCCAGTGGAGTACTTGAGTTACTTGCTCTCAGTTTAGCAGGTCTTCACTACGTCCCCTAAATCAACCCCTGGTGGTGGATCTATTGCTGCAGTGTCAGTAGTGGAGACAAGCCCTGAGACAGTCTAAATTCATCAGGCCCTCCATATTTTCCTGATTGCAGTCCAGGACTCCCGGGACTCTGTAGCTGGAAGCCAAATTCTACTCCCTCAGACTACTTGCTGCCTCTCTGGACCACTTTCTACCTTTTCTATTTCCTACAACAAGAGATTCTCAACCTGCAGCCATCTTTTTGTCTGATTTTTGGTGCAGCAGCAGCCTTATGACTGCCATTTTCTTCATTTATTTTTAGCCAAGGTTTTCTCTATCTCAATCTCCTTTCACTCTGTCCAGTACCCTTAAGGAAACATAAGGCTTTTACTGCAACATTCCATTTCCTTGACATTTTCACTAGTCCCTTTAGGGGAAAAGTCTCTCATTCCAAGCTGACTCAATTTTTCATAAAGAAACTTTCTTTACATAGAGCATTGCCCACAATGCTACAGAACATGAGCAACAGTTGGTTTTTGTTTTTTGTGGTTTTGTTTTTGCACACATTACACAGCCTGTCTTTGTCTTTTTAATAAGTTTAACTTATCATTTAGGGCCGTGGTTCCCAACCTTTTTTATACCATAGACCAGCAAACCCATTCACAAACTTTTGGTAGGCCAGTAACATTTTAATTGCATATTCATTATGGTAATTAATTTTAAGAGGCCATGTATTTATTTTACATCGCATCTGGAGGCACACAATGCATGTTGTAATGGATCAGAGTTTGCAGATATCTATAACACTAAACAAAATTCATAGAAAAAATTCCCCTCTGGCTGCTGGGTGAGGCAGCCCCTCCCACAGGGGTGACTGGTGCCTGCAAAGGGAGGGGCGCAAGGAGGGGTTAGGGCATGTGAGGTACCCTATTTAGCAACTGAAATTTTGTCGGGGCATACGAGCTGATGCCCCCAAGTGCTACCACCAGTCAACTCCGCTCCCCCCCCCTCCTCCCGCCTCATGGGGTGCTGGAGCTGCTATTGTATCTTCCCCATCTCCTTCTATACAATCCGCCACATATCTTATGTCTTTCCCTTCCTCAGCCAGGAAGCTCTTGCTCCCATAGTCTCCCCTCCCTTCATCCCCCCCTTACCTCCCTGTGACCCCCCTCTGAGTTTCCTTCCATTGCACCCCTGCTCCCATTCACCCCATAAGTCTCCCCTGAATTCCCCAACTTCCCTTCGGCACCTCCTGCATCCTTGTCAACCCCTCCCCCAGAGCTGGCGGCAGCTTCCCTGGGCCCCGGGCAGAGATCACAGCCAGGTCTGTTGGGAGCAAGCCAGGGCCAAACCCTTCCCTCGCAGCCCCTGGGCACCACTCCCGGTGTGTGTGTGTGTGTCTCTTACCTGTCCCCGCAAGAGCTGCCTGCCCTGGGGCAGGGGCTGGGCTAGGCAGGGACTAGCCAGGCTGGAGGTGCTGCCCTGGGAGAGGCTCCTGGGGAGCAGTGGAATTGGCTCGGCTGGAGATTCTCCCCTCCAGCTGCAACCCGGGCTCTGGGGGCCCAGTAACGGCCCCTGCTGGGATTTGGGGATCCGCCCCATAGCCTGGTCCCAGAGTTGCCATGAGCAGCAGCTGCGAGTTGCTTCTTGCTGCAGGGGCTGAGCCCAGCCCTGGCTCCCAGAGCCCCTGCTCACTGCTGCTGGGTCCTAGCAAGCAACCCGGCATGTTGCAGGCCTTTCCCCTTGGGGCACTCCCACCCCTGGACTTGGGCAGCATCCCTTGCATCAAGGCAGCATTATGCAGAGAAGCCAACGCAGTGTTGGGCCCAGGGAGAAGAGACAATCCTGGGGAGAGGAGAAGGCGGGATTCTGAGCAGACTGGGCCTTGCTCTAGAGTCCAGCCGAGACAATCTGCAAGGCATGGGAATGGCTTGGTAGTGTGCTGCAGCCAAGCAACCATCAGTTCGTGGCCCAGCCCTGGACTGACATTTGGGACCGCTAATTTAAGGCACAATGACCTGTTAATACACTAAAAAATTACTTCATCTTTTTTGTCATGATTATGGAATATAGTATAGTCTTTGATTTTTGAGCTTACATCATAAAACCTTTGTCCTTTTGTTTCCTTAATCCATAGTTATTGCCATTCCTTCACAAGCTCCTTTGTGACCACACTTAAATTCTTGCCTACCTAAGGGTATCTTAATATCTTCATTTTTTAAAAGTTTGCTTGGCTGGTTCGTCAGCAACCTCATTTCCAGGTATTCCAAAATGCATAAGAATTCATTCTATTGCTACACAGATGCCTGCTTGTAATATTTCTGTAGATATTAGCATTATAAAAGCAGAAATGACACATTAAATGAAATAGAGTGCCTGTTCTGATTGTCATAATGCCTGACAAAGAATCAGATGAAGTTGTGACTGCACCCAGTTGCACTTACCCAGCTCAGTGCCAACATTACCCATTAGTTAGGCCATCAGAACAGTCGCATAATTCAATAGCCTTTTAGACTTCTGGACTTCAAGACTAGGAACTGTTCCCGACTGTTCCCACTTCTCTGTATTTTGATTGGCCTGTATAAACTTGGCAAAACTAGCCTCTTTTTCCATAAATAATTTCATTGGTCAAAATGTGATTGTTTTTCCCTTCTCTCAGCTTTTTCATGCAATCTCAAATGCAGCTGTACTTTAATTTCACATGACTAAAGGTTTAAATTCTCACAATTTTTCTTTTTATGTGTCTCCTTTTGCCCATTTTTTGAACCCGATAGTATGAGGAAATGTGTGCAACCCATATAATTTTGTTTGATAAGCTCCCAACCATCTTCACAGATATGTTTTGTATTTCTGTTTTCACAATTCCCCTTTACCTTTGCTCAGAAAATTTGTTCTCATAACTTCATCCTGAGATTTAAGGAGGTGGTTCTCTATTGGCTCTTTGCAGCACAACTCTATCATTGCACCACTTGCAATCACAGACGTTGGTCCTGGAGAAGTTAGAAGTTTTTTAGGGTATGTCTACACAGTCAGAAAAGCCTGCAAGGTGGGAGGGTTAGTCTACACAGCACAGAAATAGCCCCACAGCCCGAGCCCCACAGGCCCGTGTTGTCTGGCATGGGCCAGCCACAGGTTTTCTTTGCTGTGAAGTCATACTCAAAGAGCTGATTTTGAGGCTTGGTATCTGTACTCTAAGGGTGTGTCTAGACTACAGGGTTTTGTCGACAAAAGTGGACTTTTGTCGACAAAACTATACCTGCGTCTATACTCCTGCCGAGTTCTGTCGACATTATGTCAACAGAACTCGGCAGTTTTGTCGACAGCGGTAAACCTCATCCTACGAGGAGTAACGCCTTTTGTTGACAGAGTTCTGTCGAGAGAAGGCGTTATTGCATCTACACCGTCCTTTGCGTCTACACTCTCATGTCGACAAAGTGGCTTGCTTTGTCGACAGAACTGGATGTAGTCTAGACGCTCTTTGTCGACAGAAGCTTTGTCGACAGTATCTGTCGACAGAAGCCTCTGTCGACAAAAGCCTGTAGTCTAGACGTACCCAGAAATTGGTCTTCTCAATGCTCTATATGTCATCAATACCTTCTTATCTGCATCCCATTTCTTCCCATCTATACTTTTATATATGTTCATCCTACTTTTACAGTTTTGTATATTACACATGTGACCTTTCCAAGTTTCATTTCTTCCAACTTATTTTCGTCTTTTTGGTAATTCTTTGTGCCACCACCTTATATCTTTTATAATGTATTAAGTCCTTACTGTTCATTCTGTATTTTTCATGTTGTCTGTCTAATTTCTTCCCTCGTGCAGTAGAAAAGGAGAGCCAGATATATGAGGCCTAGTATGAAGTGCCGAGAGTAAGGACTAATGCCTGAAAGCCTGGCCCTGCCAATATTAAGTGAAGTTAGCAAGAAATAGGCTGTGAGCAAAAGTCAGGCCCTGATACAAAACAGTCCTGCATGCAAGTTCTCTGTATGGAATATGAATTCAGAAAGAACATGGGTGTTGTTTTTAAAACACAAGCATTCCTAAGAAGTGTTAGGCACTGGATATTTGAATGAATACATTCCAGAAGGATTGTGCTGAACATGCCGATAATAAGTTATGGTTATAAACACTGTCCCAGGACCTATGGACCCCTGCAAACAACAAGGTCAGGATGACAGAGCAATGGATAGAGGTGTTGTGATCCAATCAACAGGTACAAAGTAAAGCATGCTGACTAAGCAAATCAGAGGGGCCATATGTAACTTGTTTGTACCAATGTTTAAAAGAAGGGTCACAGAGGGGGTATCTTTGTCTGACCAAAAGGAAGAGCTGAAAGCCCTACTGCTCACTGAGCAGGTCCATTGCAACAAGCATGCATGCATGTGTGTATCTGTAACCATTGAGCTGGGGCACTAGGACTGGGCTTCATTAACAGTAAACCTGGCCGAGTGTCTTCGCAACTGAACTGAGTCTTCTTGGGCAGTTTGTTCAGGGGCTGTGTCTGCAGATAGAGCCATGCCATCCATAGCCACGCTGGTCCCTCTCCAACATTTTGTGTGTTTAACTTTTCCTTAGCCTTGATGCTTAGTAAGCATAGGGATGTAATCACTTCCCCTTCTGTCGTCTTTATTAATTTCCTAGCTGCATTTACTAGCTATATTATTTGTTGCACTTCTCAAAACACGCTTCCTAGTAGCTGTTTCCTGACTTTATAATCAGACACTCCTCAGTGGGGGCTTCATTATTAATTAAGCCTGGTTTTCTATGCCTCACAGTGCTGCCAGCTAAGTTATCTGGCCCATCAAGCTCACATTACCTCTTTCAAAGCATGTGGGGTATGCACCCCATCACACTTTGACTGAATTAAATTGGGCCAGGATATCACCCTTAGTTTCTAGGATGTTCCTGAAACGTCACTCGTGTTATAGCCCATAATGCTATGGAAATTGGTGATTTTAGATTATTATTATAGCTAATTATTTTAATCATTTTAATGCATGACTTCTCACAAGCATTTGGTATGATCCTAGATGGCCAAATTGCGGTTTACCATGAGACTTAGAGAACACTTTTATTAGGTACAGTATATATTGAATGCAATTAAATGGATCACGGGGATTACAGGAGAGCATTGGTTGATGTAGTGCACTTGTTCCTTGCTCTGCTAAATAAGGTAGTAGTGCTGCAATATAGACAGCTAAGTAAAGGGCAATTATTTCTCTCATTTATAAACTGGAATAACACCACTTTTCCACTCCAGAATAAAGAAGATAGAAGGACAGGGCATTTTTCCTCCTCCATAATTTTAATGCTTTAGTCCTACAGAAATGATTGTGCAATCCAGACAGGATTATAGTTCCAACTAGAAGTTTGGTTAGAGTGAAAGAATAGCTTGCGGAGAGTCATCTATAGTCAGGATGACCCCTTCCCCTTCACTAGAGGTCAAGGACTAAATTCTAACTTGGATTAAATGCTATGGAGACTGAGAATCCACTTTAAATCCCTGTCAGGGTTTATCTGAACCTTTGGTCTGGATATAGAATCATAGAACACTAGAACTGGAAGGGACCTTGAGAGATCATCAAGTTCAGTCCCCTGCCCTAACGGCAGGACCAACCACCGTCTAGATCATCCCTGATAGATGTCCATCTAACATACTTTTAAATATCTCCTGTGATGGAGATTCAACAACCTCCCAAGGCAATTTAGTCCAGTGTTTAACCACTCTGTTAGGAAGTTTTTCCTAATGTCCAACCTAAACCTCTCTTGCTGCAGTTTAAGCCCATTGCTTCTTGTCCAATCATCAGAGGCCAAGGAAAACAATTTCCCCCCTTCTCCCTGTGACATGACACCTTTTTAGATACCTGAAAACCGCTATCATGTACCCTCTGAGTCTTCTCTTTTCCAAATTAAAGAAGCCCAATGCCTGCAGCCTTCCCTTATAACTCATGTTTTCTAGACCTTTAATCATGTTTGTTGCTCTTCTCTGGACCTTCTCCAATTTCTCCACATCTTTCTTGAAATGTCGTGCTGGCACAATACTCCAAGGCTATGTCTACACTCGCGGCGCGGCTTCTTGCGCGAGTAATATGCAAATGAGGCTAAGCGTGGAATATCGCCGAGCCTCATTTGCATACCTAATGAGCCACCATTTTTTTCAGAAGAGGCTCTTGCACAAGGCTCTTACACCTATTACTTTTCAGGAAGAACGGCATTGCGCAAGAGGGTTTTCCTTGCGCAAGAAGGGGCAGCGTAGACTCTTCTTCTTGCACAAGAGCCTCTTCTGAAAAAAATGGTGGCTCATTAGGTATGCAAATGAGGCTCGGCGATATTCCACGCTTAGCCTCATTTGCATATTACTCGCGCAAGAAGCCGCGAGTGTAGACATAGCCCAACTGAGGCCTAATCAGCGCAGAGTAGAGCGGAAGAATGACTTCTCGTGTCTTGCTCACAACACACCTGTTAATGCATCCCAGAATCATGTTTGCTTTTTTTTGCAACAGCGTCACACTGTTGACTCATATTTAGTTTGTGGTCCACTATAACCCCTAAATCCCTTTCTGCAGTACTCCTTTCTAGTCAGTCGCTTCCCATTCTGTATGTTGAAACTGATTGTTCCTTCCTAAATGGAGTACTTTGCATTTGTCCTTATTAAACTTCATCCTGTTTACTGCAGACTATTTCTCCAGTTTGTCCAGATCATTTTGAATTATGATCCTATCCTCCAAAGCACTTGCAACCTCTCCAAGCTTGGTATCATCTGCAAACTTAATAAGCGTACTCTCTATGCCATCATAGTATAAAATACTCTGAGGGTGCTGTGTAGCTGTTTACCTTCTGCCCACCCCTGTGTTGGGGTAGGTAGGCAGGAAATATATAGATAGTAGGCAAAGCAGGGTAGAATTCAGGATACTGTATTCAGGATTGGCGTCTAAAGTCACAATCTCTAGCATTATATGTGATGTGGAGCTGATGTGCTATCTAGTCCTCATTTTCTTGTCTATCAGACAAACTTACTATTTCTTGTCTGGTATCAGACAAACTTACTATTTCTAGCTATGAAGCTGCCAAACTAAAGGGACTATCAGTTAACAGGGTGAGGGCAATATCAATATCTGTTGCTGATTTAATTAGTGTTTGTGAAAGATAGCTGAATCCTGTAATGTGGGACAAATATTCTTATTTTAAGGTATCAGTTTATGGCTGAAACTTTTTCTGGCCCCTCCTAGGAATGTTTTAAGTATATTAATTAGCATAGCAATTAGAGTCAGTTCAAATTTTCAAAAGCTGAAAATATATCTCTCTCTTCTGTGTTCCCAAACCAAGATACTGAAATAAACCAGGAATAAAACTGAATAGGACCGAGATTCTGTTTATTGCTGACATTTTATGATTAATGGAAACAATGGAGAATTATTTCCTACAGGGTGGTAAGAACAGGGTATATAGATCAGGAGTATTGGAGGAGGCATATACAGGCATTTTACCAAGGCCACTAATATGTCTTTTTTGCTATGTCAATAATTTTCAGTTTTCCTTTCAGCAGTCATTCCTCTTTCTTTTATTATAATGGCCTATCACCTTGTGTTTCTATGTGCCGAAAGTACTGAAATCAAAACAGTTGTCGTTTTCTGGGTTTCTCCCTCTGTAGCTGTTTGGAGTTATGTTTCTTCCCCCTCCCCCCCCTTGGGTGGAGTTCTCTGACTCATGGTCTTCCTGAAATTGGAGTAGTGAATCACTAGCACAGAGCTGTACTGTACCGTATAGTCAACACAGCCATGAAAAAAAATGCAATCATTTGACTTGGATTACTTGATGTTTTATCCTCACTCTTTTCTAGAATGAAGATGTTGTAACATGTGCAAAGGGTCATTTTCTAGGATTGTTTGATAAGTAGCAATATACAGCATGCAGCATTACTGTCATAGTATAAGTTATAGAGGAAAAACACGTTTTCCCTCTCTTGTAATCGTTATCCTCATAGAATACACACACACTACAATCACTGATGACAATGGCATACACAAAATACATAGCATACAAAATTACTACACACATTGGCATTTAAGCGGGTGCTAAGTGATTATGATACTGTGGATTCAGTTCCCCTTCCCCCTCCCTCAGATATGGGACTCCTGGAAGCAGAGCTATAGGGGAGGAGTGAAATTTCCTCAAGCTTTTGTGCCTCCAGAGTGCAGATGAAAGCAGAATGGTTCACAAAAGCTCAAGGGTGTTCAGCAGCAGACTTCTTTTATTTCTGCTTCAGAAATGAGATGTTCTGTTCCCTGTAGTGCCTGCTGCTGCTGAAAGTTGGTATATATACTGAGAAGAGATTCACTGACATCTCCACCTATGGGTCTTGCCATAAAGGACTAGCAGAATTTCTTCTAAGGATGGGCCATTTTTGTATTCTGATACCAACGAGTAGCTACTGGTACAATGTTTGTTTGAGCTCTTTTGGGGAGAGACTGTACTGCAGCTATCCTAAGGGGGTCTCCAATCATGACTGAGACTGCTGGGTCCTACTGCCATTTACATTTACTCCAATTCATCTGATGAAGTGGGCTTTACCCATGAAAGCTCGTGTTTCTATACATTTTTGTTAGTCTCTAAAGGGGGCATCTAAACAAGCACAGTTATTTCAAAATAACTGACGTTGTTTCAAAATAACAGTGCAAGCGTCTACACAGCAATTCCGTTATTTCGAAATAATTTTGAAATAACAGACGGCTTATTCCAATTTCTGTAAACACCATTTTATGAGGAATAAAGCCTATTCTGAAATAGCTATTTTGGAATAGCTGTAGTGTGGATGCTCCACTGCTGCTATTTTGAAATAGCTCCTTCCCAGAGATATTCAAAGTAATTACTCTCTACTGCCTCCTGAGGGTTTAAATCGAGGTAGTGCGTCCACATTAGGAAGCCTGCCTTGGACTAATTTTGAGGTTTCCCTGTAGTGTAGACGCGCTATTTTGAAATAAGCTATTTTGGAGTATTTCTTCCAGAATAGCTTATTTTGAAATAAGCATTTAGTGCAGATATATCCTAAGGTACTACTCATTGTTTTTAAAGTTTTGTCTATAGTTATAATACTGACACAAATAGCTCAGGATGTTGGAAGCCTCAGAGATAGTGGCAAAAAATTTCCAAGTGGAAATGTGTCCGCCTCCATTGCTGTAATGAGTAGAGGGTGTCTCATAAGTTGCATGATAACTTGAGAGACCCATGCTAAAACCAGAGAGTTGGGATTTCATCGCATTTTTGTACCTCGACTGGCCCATAGTGTGTGTGATTCCTCTATGGGTGATCACAGTTTCTTTCCTTGTTTTCAGATAGAAAAAGGCTTTTTCACTAGTTCTGAAATCTTGCTCTCCTGGCTTTACAGTAACATGAAATAGGGGAGTGGAAAAACTGACTGAACCAGTCAGTGAATTTTAGGTTAGGAAAGATGTTTGCTACAAAACACTCATGCTGCTTTGAGTCTTGAGACATTTAAAAATATGAAGAACAGAACTCCAGAAAGTCAAAATGGGTTAGTCATTCACTGGTAAAAGAAAGATCTATCGTATTTTCAATGACTTTGAATCTTAGATGCCTTTGCCCTACATCACAGTATAAACTTTTGTTTTAGCAGATTTATCCCTGTTGACTTATTCAGAAAAATCTTTGTTCCATTCCTTCACCATCCCTATTCTGATCTTTCTTGCTTCCTCTAGTACCAAAGCAAATGATGCTTCAATAGATCTCATTCTAGGGATGTCAACCTGTAGTTGACTACACAATTAATTGATAAGTCTGGGCTTAAAGCATTCTCTGCCCTCCCCTTGTTGCCTCTGTATAGAGGCAGCAAAGTGGAGTGGTTAGGGGGCTCCCCGGGAATGAGGCTGGGAGTGCACTGGCTGCCGGCCCCATCACTGGGGATTACTGAATAATTGTGTAACTGCTAAAGTTTTGATGTGGTTACACAATTATTCAACTAATTGAGATCTAACATCCCTATCTCATTCAGAAGAAAACTGCCCTTCATTCTCACCAACAGTCTGTATTCTTACATCTCATATGCACAAGGTATTATGGGTGTAGATCCCAGATTGAAATGGGCCTGGTTAATGAGAACACAACCTCATTTTATTAACTGTTTATTAACTGTTCTCCTCTGATGTTTAATGCCTCCAATTTGGATGGAAGGCAGAAAGAAAGAAGAGGGCTCATCTGCACTTTCCATATTAGCTTTTCTAGCTGGCTTTAAATGTAAATTTAATTGCAGCATGTCTCAGATACCTGACCTGTTTGTCTCATTTGAGATGTGAGGCAGATCTTCTGATATGCAAATTGTAGATTTGATTGCATGTCACACTTCATCATATATGTCTTTAAGGAACATTTCAAACTGAATCACACTGTATTTATTTTTGCATTGCACAAAGTATATGTCTTAGGTCTTTCTTGAGTGACTTGCTATTATATAATATTTTGCTAGCACCTTATAAAAACATTGAATTGCTGGGCTCTCTTGGGACAAAATCCCTTGGGACCCCAAAACAGAACACACACAAATCTGAAAGCATGCAAACTGTAGCAAGTCTGTGAGAGGAATTTGAAGTCAAAATCCAAACTTGTATATGGATTTCAATAGCATTATGTTTGTTTAATGTATTTGTATTGCAGTAGTGTGTCAGTACTGTACATCATGGACTAAGACTCCCTATACAAGCACAGGAAAAAAAACAGTTCCTGCCTCCAAAGAGCTTATAAATAAACATAAAACAAGAAACAAGTGGGTACATATAGACAGAGGGAGAATAACATGATGAGTTGATGTTATTGACTGATCAGCAAAATAGGCAGCAGTTGCAGCACACCAATTGCCTATCCATTGTAGCTGGTCCCTCTGCGTGGAATCAAATCTCTCACCATTTGAATTGCAAATCTCAGTTCTAGGGGAATTCCAGATTTAACAATTGCAGAATTCCTTCAGGACTGAAAGCTAAATCTGAATGTTGCAGGTCAGGCCCATTTGTATGTTTAAATGGCACATTCATTAAACTGCCTATTTTCACAACTTGGTTCTCTGCAATGATCATGGCTGGTCTTCTGTTCTTTGCCCTAATCTTGTGTGAGATGAAAAAAAAAAATTATCCATGGGTATTGGCCGATTTCTGCTCTAAGATCAACCTCAGCGAGGGCAAGGTCATTGACCACCAATTTGCACTGAAAACATAGGCTGTTCTTTTCTGGACTCCGCCTCCCTGCAGCACTAAAGTGCTGCTGCTTTCTGTCTTGATTTTTTTTTAAGCTGTACAATCAGATGAGTCAAAAAATGAAAGGGCTAAGATTTTATTCAGCATTGAGCTTTATTGTTATCACACTGCTTTAAAATGTATTGACTTGAACAAACTTATCCCAATTTACACCAACAGAGGATGTGAGTCCAGATAGGTTAAAAAAAAGTCCAAAAACATTTCTCTCGTTCTTTCTTTCACACTGAAATCTGCCCTTAGTTAACTCCAGTGAATAATTTTGCATGGCATTTGTGTGTGTGTGCCTGTGCTTTTGGACAGAACCCACATTTAGCCCTCAGGCAAATATGAGCCAATCATTGGAGTTGTAGAAATATTCTGTGGTTGCTAGGTGTGGTCACCCAACGGCTTTATAAAAATCACAAGGCTTAGGCTTTCCTCTTCCAGGCTGCAGTTTCCAGAGACGTAACACTTTCTGAGCTGTGTGAAACAACAGGTACGCACTTTTTTGTTCTTTGTGGGTCTCTGTTGATTTAGCAAACTTTAATAAATATGCACTACGTTTACTAAGTGATTTTGTGCAGCTGTCTGTTTGTGTTGATTGGCACAGGCAGAGATGGGTGTGGTCATTTCTTCGTTTTAAATTATTGCATTTACATTCTGGGGTTGGAACTGTCCCTGTTCTTCTTTACTTGAAGTGCACAAGAAATCTTGAGGAAATATTAAGGATTGGAGAGCTAATTTGCTTGGAATTAGCTAGTTTCTGTTTTTTAATGGTTGCTGTGGAAAGCTATTTTTACAGCAAAACTATGAGTAACAGGAAACTAACATACCTTATATGGAAATGATTCGTGAAAGCTGCTTTTATTTTGACAATAATTGCTTAAGAACAGTATTCATTGCTTCACAGACTTCAGCTGTAAATATAAGCCAGGAAAAAAACCTCCCAGTATTTTTAATGAGGTGGCTATGAAACAAATCCGTTTTTAATTAAACACTGATGTATGAGAAACTGAGTATGAATAAGGGCTGCAGAATTTGGTTCTTGGTCGGCTCAGACTTTCCATTAACTTTTTACCCAAGGGTGAGGCTGTTTCTCTCAGTGCTGCCATTCTTCGTGTGCGTCCTGAGGACAGGTTTTTCAAGTTTTTTTTTTGTTGTTTTTTTGTTTTTTTGTATCCATCAAAGTGAAGAAATATTTCCTGGGTGTTGGCAAGAATGTACAGGAGGCATAGACGGAAGGCACACCTAAAAACCTCTGGTGTCTGCACTATGAAAATGTTTTGCTAATGGGGTTTAACAGTGTTGTTATACTTTCTTTCAAGGCCCTCTTAGTGTGTCCACACCACCCCTCATACTAGCATTTCCTGGTGAGGCAAACCCCAATATGAAATGTGGTATGCAAAGGTTTGGCTTGATTCCAGTTTCACAATGGCATATATCACGATTAATCCCACTAAAGTCAATGGAGTTTAAAAAATAATGTAAGATTGAGTTAAATTTTTTGCTTTCCTTTCAAAGACAAAAATTTAAAAGTATATATCTGCTGTTTAATATTACTAGTTTTGAATAGTGGGATACATTCTACCCATACTTCTGATACTCAGCCAAATAACTTTTCAAGTACTTATTAGAAGCAGGAAGGACTGTCTCTCTTCTGCTATGGAATTTGCAGCTAGGCCACTTTTTCTCCCTTGGTCATTTCTAGATAGTGCCCAAGCCTTAGCTTTGGAGTGGAGGGAAGTTTAGGTGCCGCCTTTTAGTAATCCTGGCAAGAGCCCAGCCAGCTTTCCTATTTCTCTTCATAGCAAATTCAAATCCTCTTTCTGCTTTTCCTCTCTTCCCCACCTCTCCTAATACTAAACTTCACTTCTCACTCTCAAGGGCGCTCTCATAGACCCCGGAGGTATCTTCCTGCACTCTTACAATCTTTTATTATCTGTGATAGTAAACTATCATGTTGCTCCAGTTTGTTTAAACTGGGCAGATAAGAAATTTCATTGGGTAGGATCACTTACTACTTAACTCTCTGAATCAACAGAACAAACCAAAGAGCAATCAGAGTAAGGTATTTAACCCAGCCAGAGTGTTCTTTACCTTGTAGAATTGTCTTTAAAAACTCCAATAATAGGTTATTCGAATAAAATGGATGGATTTGTTTGCCAAAATGTCTGTGTGGAAAAGGGAAATGAGACTTTTCCTTGCCCCAAGAGCTGCTTAACAAAGGAGGGAGGGACCATAAAGAAAATGACTTGCAGCTACCTGAAACTCCTGACATGTCAGCACAGCTATGCTCTACTTGGCCCCTCTTCACCTGCATCATAACCTCAAAACCTGTGTAGCTGTGTATATGATTGTTGTGAGGAGGGGAGTGGTTAGCATAGGAGCCATCACCCCCAACTTTATGTTCACTGCAGTTTGAGATTTCTCAATTGGAGCCAGATTCCAGGCCCTTTGTGCCTCTCAAGAAGTAGTGTGTCAGGAACTGGGAAGGAGGATTCAGCTCAAAAACTTCTAACTGTAGTTCAATGTGTGGTGTGTTGTTTGTTTGTTTGTTTTGGCTTGCTTGTATTCAGAAGCACAAAGTGCAACTCAAGAGTGGTATTGCAAAAGTGGGTTTGTTACCTTTGCACTTTCTTGAACATGGGCTTGCAATGCAGAGGGCAGTCATCTGAGAGACTGAGACAGCATCTGGGAACCACCAGCTACAACCCTTTACTGGCCACCCCCCCATTTGAGCAGCAAGGATGGGGGGTGGCATAAGAGCCATGGCAACCTCTCTATTTATTAGTGGTATTGGTCCTTAATATCAACATTAGAATTGCTCTATTGCTTCTCAACTAGGGTGAGGGTTGCATACATTTAAAAAGCCTTCAGGTAGAACTGAGGCTTGGGACCATTGTCTCTTTAACAACACAGGGTCATTATGGCTGAAAACTAAGTTTCCTTTGAGAGTATCCAATCAGGTATTTGGACATTGAAATAGGCCTATTTTTTTTTCACTGAACCAAAAGTGTGTGTGTGGCTTTCACCAACTGTAGGGTAGCCTTTTGCTTGTTCGATCACCCAAGACTCCTACTGGAATAAAAGTGAGTCAAGCAGACCTCCATAACAAGAATGCAGCCCTAGGCTTGATACATGATGCTAACACTATTAGATACTGCTTAGAGACAATATTCCAAATGCAAAGCTAATACATGATCCGTAAGCCGCTAGATATTATAAATGCTTAAAATTAGCTCTGCTTATAAATATTCTGATCTGCTCAGTATATTGTGAAGGTCAAGACTGTAACAGGGTTCAAAAAGGAATTGGGTAAGTTCATGGAGGATAGGGCTATTAATGGCTACTAGCCAGAATGAGTGGGGATGGTGTCAGTTTGCCAGAAGCTGAAGATAGGTAACAGGGGATGGATCACTTCTATAATTACCAGTTCTATTTGTTCCCCCTGGGGCACCTGGCGTTGGCAACTGTTGGAAGACAGGATACTGGGCTACATGGACCTTCGGTCTGACCCAGTATGGCTGTTCTCATGTTCTATTCTGAAAAAAAGGTGTATGTGTGTTTTGGGGTTTTTGTTTTTGTTTTTGTTTTTTCCTCTTCCCCAATGGAATGGCTGCAAAATTAGTATTTTCCGTGGTAAACTATAATTTCCCACCAGGAAAATTAAAATTAATTATTTTGTTTTAGGTCCCAAATCAAAAGGTTCAGTTTCTTGAATCAAATTGAAACATTTACTTTCATGTCAGTTTAACATTCATCTGTGTCTGCCTAGGCTGCTATGGCATCTCAAGAGAGTTCTCCTTCACGTGCTCCCATTTATGAGCTGGCTCCCTAGGCTGAACATCCTCTCTTATGATGCCCTAGAGTCTTGATTTTGGTTGCACTGTCACTGGAAACCAGGAGAGAGACATTACACTAATGCCTCATAAGAGATGTCATCTGGCCAGGAAGCAAGTCCAGCCCATACAGGAGAACAGATGTCTGAGGCACCCACACTACAGCTCCTATGACATACCATTCCAGCTGGGGCAGACACGTTTTAATATCAAATAAGGCTAGAACAAAATGTGCTCACATTTTCAAACAGACATATTTCTGAACTTTTTCCATTCCATGAAAAATTTTGATTTTTTTAATTGAATTTTCAAAATTTTAGAATTTCCCACAAGATGAAAATTTCTATTTTTGATCAGCTCTCTTAGAATCCCCTACATACCAAAATCACACATTGCCACTCAGTCCTTTTAAGTATTTGACATCAATGTTGGAGCCTCAATGTTATACTCAAGAAATGCAATGACATAAATGTGATCTAGGTAATGAGGATTTTAGTTAAAATAAAAACTTCAGCTTCAACATTATATGTTCTTTCAAAAGTTGTATTTTCAGACATCCTCCAATCTGATTAGTTTTCCTTAACATAAGCCTACAGGTTACTTTATTTATAAACTTTCTTACTGTGCTACAGTAAGGTCTGATCAAACCCTTTATTTAATGGCAACAGTCTGAGCTAAAAGGAAGATAGATGGATATGGAAGTCATACCTATCTCCTACTTTATAATCTATCTTTTAAGTGCTGTGTTTTTAGCAATTTCTACACGCTAATTACTCTGATTGTAAGCAAATTCTGAAATGGTCATTTGTCTCCATTTACTTAAAGCAGGATTCAACCAATGAATCTCTATAGGCACAATAATCTAGTCTAAGAATGAAACTTCAAGCTTTTAATTCCATATTTGGGGGAGGGAGGCTAATTCAGAACATTCATTTTATTTTATTCTTTTCTTGAAATCCTATCAATTTGTAAAACATATTTTTCACACACACACACACACACACACTTATAATGGAAAATACTCTCTCATTTAGGCACTCATGGCACCACAAAGTTAAAATCTGATAAACAATCAATCAATCACACACAATTTATAATAAACCCAGTTCTAATGTACTCCAAGGCCAAATAAAAGGGAATCCTGAATGCACCTCACACATTCTTTCTGGCCCAACAAATTTTCCATTGAGGAAAAAGAATAGATGAGATTTAATATTTTCCATTTTATTCTTCTGTTGTGGAAAATAATCACTTGTCTTAATAAAAAAACTGTAGGGTTGAATAAGAGGGGACATGACTGAAATATTCATAGTGAGGAATGGAATGGACAAAGTAGATCAGGTATCGAATTTACCTTATAACAGAAGAGCAAGGAGACATTCAGTGAAATTGAAAGATAGCAAATTTGAAGCTGCTAAAAGAATAATTTTTGCATAGAGTATAAGAGCTTAGCAGAATTCATAAAAAAAATTGGATGTTTATATGAATATAAAGAAGCCAGCATCATAAAAATAACATTTGAAAGGCTGCAAACCCTCATGCTTCACAGCTTAAGACAACCTTTAAGGGGGAAGGATTGAGGAAGAAAATTTTCTGAAGGTTTCTTGCTATTTCTTTTGAAACTGGTGACCACTCTTAGGGTGCGTCTACACTGCACCGTTATTTAGGAATAACTAGCATTATTCTGAAATAACAATGCAAGCGTCTATACAGTAATTCCATTATTTCAAAATAATATCGAAATAACTGGCGGCTTATTCCAACTTCGGTAAACCTCATCCCACGAGAAATAAGTCCTCTTCCAAAATAGCTATTTTGAAACAGCTGCAATGTGGTTGCTCCACTGCTGCTATTTCGAAATAGCTCCTCACCAGGGCAATTCTAAGTAATTTCTCCCCAGTGCTTCCTGGAGCTCTAAATCAAGATAGCGCATCCACTTTAGGGGAGCCTGCCTCGGACTAATTTTGAGGCTTCCCTGTAGTGTGTATGCTCTATTTTGAAAAGCTATTTTGGAATATATCTTCCGGAATAGTTTATTCCAAAATAAGAGTGCAGTGTAGACGTACCCTTAGAAACAGGATACCAAGCTAGTTTGACCAATGATCTGATCTCCTGTTCCTATAACATGTTTCAATATACAAGCAATTGCTTGATACCATGAGCACCACATTGTGTTTACCTTACATCTGGGGTGTCCAACACATTAGCCACTAGCCACATGGGTCTATTTGGCCAGTTGAGTGTGGTTAACTCGCTGTAGTAGTAGCCATAGTGGCTATTGCTTCAGAACTGTTTGAACACTATGGCCTTACACATTCACTCATCAACTCACTGTGTCTGAACTTGCAGACATTACTCAGCCTCCCACTGAAGTCAATAGGTGTATAACCACTCCAGCATTGGCCCTCTTGCTTGCAGAGCCCTTTGGGATTTAATGAGGAAGAAGATGATGAAAACTAAACTGTTTTCTAGTGTTTCATTTTCTCTCTCCAGAAACTTGAGTCAACATGTCGATGGTGCAAGCATTTCTGAAGCAGGCCTGGTTCATCGACAATGAGGAGCAGGATTGCATTGTAAGTTCTGCAACCTTCCAAGAGCATACTTTCACATACAATTGACTTTTTGAAACAGTTAAAACAGCTTTACAGTTAAAACAGCAGCGCAGATTGCCAAAATGCTGGAATCAATTTGTATTTTGTTATATACTTAAGGTATGAAATCATTGCAAAATTCTCATTAACTTTCATGGGGTCAGGATTTTACACTGGGTAAAATCTATGATGGCAAGTTCGGTATCCATAACAGATATTATTCTTATTTTTACACACAGTAACATCTAGTCACCAGTTGGTTATCCCAAAGAGGTTTTGGATATAATTTCAGTTACTGTAATGAAATGCCACTCTCTTTAGCCAGCCATTGGTACTATAAGAAGCAAGGCTAAAATGAGTTCATCTGCCACACAAGAAAATGTGGACACCTAAGACTACCAGGATGAAATGATATTTTAAGAGGATTCAGGCACTTTTAGGTCGGAGTACCATGAAAATAAAACCAAGCAAACATGGGAAGCCAAATCTGAGACTAATAATGTGACGGAGGAACTTATTAAATCAAAATCAGTTCTTTGTTATGGTATAGTTTGGATTAAAATGATTATGATGGAAAGGGTCACTAAATACTGTAACAAATGGGATCTCAAAAAATGAGTACTGGGACCTACTCTCATCAATGCTATCAGAAAGATAAGGAAAAAAGGAAACATGCTGCATCATTTAAAAATATTCTGATGATACAGAGATATGAAAGATTGTTGACCTAGCAAGGAGGATGTGGAGAACCTTAAAGATGCTGATGCCGATTAGGGTACTGGGAAAATGTTTTTTAGTGTCAGTAAATATAAAGTGATACAGCAGTGAGCAGGGCCTCCAAAAGGGGGTGTGCCCAAAGGGAGCAACTATCCCAGGGCCCAGCGATTCAAAAATATACAGAGAACAGATAATTAATTCTATAAAAATTCAGATGTTAGCACTTGAGTTAATGGACTGTGCTATCATACCTTATATCCAACCTGATTTTTAATACCAGTAGTTTACACTTTTATATTTTATTTCATTCTAGGCTTTCAAAGCATTTTACATTCATTCATTAATGAAGCTTCACGACACTTCTGAGTTCGGTAACTGCTAAGGTATAGAATGATTAGGTGCTGTTTTTTTAGCTCTCTTACACCGATTGGTAACACACTTTAATGGAGTTGCTCCTGGTGCACTGGTGGTGTTGGACCAGAAACAAATCCTATGTGACTTTCCCAAGGTTCCACAACCAGTCAGTGGTAGGGGTGGTAATTATATAACTAAATAGTCTTGTGCTCTAATCGTTTCCTACTTTAATAATGGAGTCACAAAAGGACAACGTTCCCTTTCTTGATGATGGTAGAGAGTAGTACAGTTCTCCAAATTAGGAAACTCCTACACGCTGCTTTTTTTTGGCATAAAATGAGTCTGTGAAATAACCAAATATTATTTCTTTTAGAAAAATTCAAAAGCTGGATCCGCTGTCCAGACCTACCCTAACTTCAATCCATCATCTGATGCTGCTGCATTGGACAAAGCGATAACTGCTAAGGGTAAGAAGAGTAAAAATAGGACACACAGGTACAGAATTAGGATTTTTCCCCAAGGGAAGTTGAGAATGATTAACCTTAAATAAAATGACAGAACTAGACGTAACAGCATTCAGCAGAGAAAATTCATACATTGCTAAAAGACTAGTGAGTTATCAAAACTACTGCATTCTGAATGTGCCAAATGGGGGAAACCTGAACATTTTGATTTCTTAACTTTGTATTTCAATTTCAGACTGTAACATACTGCATTAACCATCCTTGCATTTATCGCACAAAGGGTACCAATGTTATACATTTTCTCTTTGGCGAACTGAAGGAGAATATTATTACATGCTAAGTTAACGTTTTTGATTTGATTCCCATAAAATGTCCCCGAGATTAAGAAGACGTGAATTTGCTGATACTGTGCTATGTGCTGTTTCAATTACTGTTTTGGCTTTAATGAATTTCACATTGGGCGCACCGCCCAGAAAATATCTTTTTTTCAATTAGACTTTCTGAATTTGAACACGAGCATGATAGTTTATAGCACTTATTCTGTTCAGCTAAATCCCAATGTATTTCACTCAGAACATTTCAATGACTCTCTGACATTACAGCTAGCATGGATTTCAACAGCCTTTAAGGAAACTACTTATCTCCTTTCTTGGCTATAATCACAATTTACTAAATTCTTTCCTTGGTTAAATGTGAGGCTATGTCTATACAGCAGCGTTATTTCAGAATAACATAGTCTGTGTCTACACAGCAGTTATTTCGACATAATGTCAAAATAATCGTGAGCTGGAGGACTTCTTACTCTGACTTCTGTAATCCTCATTTTATGAGGAGTATGGGAAGTCGGAGGAAGAGAGCTCTAACTCTGACTCCCTGCTGTTTAGATAGCTTATATTGGCTTTTGGCGCTATTTCGACTTAAGCTACGCCATTAGCCCTGCTGTGTGGACATGCCCTGAATGCGTCTAGCCGTGTAAACAAAACAATTATACAAATCATGATTTGATTACATAACTTAGAAATACTGGCAAGCAAAATGGAAGGGTTATTAAAATGATTTACAAAGATTTGTTTTCCATCACTTTCAGGTGTGGATGAAGCAACCATCATTGATATCATGACTAAAAGAACCAATGCACAACGCCAGCAGATCAAGGCTGCATACCAGCAGTCTAAAGGAAAGGTACAATAACAAGGCTGCCTTGCATATGCAACTTGCAGGGAACCACTAAGAAAACAGTTCTAATAAGATGCAGCTTTTTTTTTTTGTTTGAGGTTTCCTGTCTTCCTGTTCAGCAGACCTCACTGTGGTTTACACAGCCTTGCCCCCAGCCCAGAGAGGAAGCCCTAGTTTTACAATGCTCTTAATAAAATAAGGCCTATGTTAAAACACTGTCACAAAGAGCCTGGTGCTTTAAATGGTTAAGATCCAGCTCATCCCTTTTTAATGCTAAAATGTATTTTAACTTTGACAACAAGAAAGATGCTTAATATGCTAAAAGCATATTCCCTGAGGATCTGTGTGCCCTAGTAGCTGGTGGAGCATCAGAACCTAAGCAGAATTCAGCAGAAACTGAATCTAGTGCCCCCTTAGCAATCCCACTGATTTAGGAGGCCCTAACTTGTAAAACAGAGTACTACTGCTTGGTGTATCCATAAAGAGGTGAGAGGCTCTTAAAGCAATTTAGGAGCCTTGTTTTGTAGAGGCATAGAGCTATCATTTTTGTCCACACTGAAATATCAAGAACAGTATTTAAAGTAGGAAGAGTTGATACATGGATCTTCACAAACTCTACTACTAATCCTAAACTTGCAACATCTCTCACTTCCCAGTACAGAACTGTTGGAATAATCTCCATTTTAATAGGGTAGTTTCCAATTTCTTTACCCTTAACCAGGCAAATGCAAAAGCCACCTTCCACCCAACCCATACAAATGCACTTGTAAGAAAATCATGATCACATTAATCGTATTAGATTCTTATAAGAACTGGAAAGTTTACTTTGGTTTTATTTTGTCTCCAGTGCAGTATGCGAGAGAGAGAGAGAGCACTTCTGAACACTTTGTAATAGCTAGTTAAAGAGTCAGCAACATGAAAAAAAAAAAAAGTAAACCAAATACCCAAAGCTTAAAATGTGATTCTCTAGTATGGAAGGTGATTCCCTCCCCATAAGATACTCATGAAAGATGGAATAGTATTGCTTATTCATTTTCTGGGTATTTCTGAACTGTGAGTCTTCAAAGCTTTCTGGCTTACAGCTGTATATTTTTCCTGGTAGTCTCTGGAAGAAGCTTTAAGAAAAGCCCTCAAAAGTCCTCTTGAAGATGTTGTCCTGGGTCTGTTGAAAACTCCAGCCCAGTTTGATGCTGAGGAGCTCAGGGCCGCTATGAAGGTATGGCAATAAAATCTCAGCACAACTCCCTGCTTAAAAAACCAACAAGCCCTCCTCTGCTGCTATCCTTGCTTATATTCTGCAATTATATTCACATTCTAATATTGTTTGCAGTGCCAAATAAGAACACCAATAAATACATTCAGTGTATCCGTCAAGAATAGTCTGTGTTTTATTTCAAAGTTTCTGAAGATGCATTCATAGCTTGCAAGTGCCTATCAGTTAAAATTATGAGGCATGAATAGTTCCAGTTTCACCCTCCGCACACAGGATTATTTAATGCCATGGTGCAAACAACCCCAAGCTATTGATTTGTGCCTGCTAAATAATGTCCTTTTGTTTTCCTTCATGACTATAATTAACGAGCTGGGTGAAGTATCTGTTTTTTTTTTTTTCTTGCATCAATTCGATGTGCACTTTCATCTCGAATACTTTGTTCTTGAGCAGTTCATTTTTTAGACTAATCAAGGCCAATTCCATGTAGTAAAAAGCTTTCTGAATTGCCCCAGGTGAATCAGAAGGAGCACAAATGGCCCTTCCGTTTTAAAAACAAAAAAAAACACCATCACAGAGCAGTAGAATGGGCTAATGCTTCAAAGCTAAAGTTATAGTCAGGCCAAGTAACAATTCTGATGGAGAACTTACTTAATACTACACATAGGGAAATATAATCCATAAGCAAAAGTTCAGCTGGCAAATGCAGCCCTTGACAGTTGTTGAACAAATGGTGCTCTTCCCCTCCATCATTTTCCTATACCATTTACTAAATTACTATGTTTTAAAAAAATTTCCTTCTAGCCAGTTTTCTCAGAGCAAGGCCTACCTATAAGCTGCTCAATCTTTGTCATACTTCTCTCAAGCATTAGTAGAATTAGGTCTGACAAGGAAGAACTGTAGTAAAGATAATTTATAGCATGGTGTAAAATGTTTGTTTTTTATTTACTAGGAGGCTTGGTTACTGCATTAGTGCTTTCTAGCTGCAATAATCTCCAGAAACCTACACCTCAGTAATCAAGGACATTGATTTTATAGTTATCACATGTGGTTCTGGGCCTCTAGATACTGTTTCCCTAGCTACATAAAGTCAGAAAAAATTTGTTCAATCATTTTCCAACAGGGGCTTGGAACTGACGAAGATACCTTAATTGAGATTCTGGCTTCAAGGAACAACAGGGAATTGAAAGAAATCCAGAGCGTCTACAAGGAAGGTAATTCCTGGGTTGTAAAATTGTATGAATAGGACATAAGAACGGCTACACTGAATTAGACCAAAGGTCCATCTAGCCCAGTATTCTGTCTTCCAACAGTGGCCAATGCCAGATGCCCCAGAGGGAGGGATCACAACAGGTAATCCTCACGTGATCCCTCTCCTGTCACCCATTTCCAGACAAACAGAGGCTAGGGACACCATTCCTACCCATCCTGGCTAATAGCCATTGGGGACATGTCCTTGCTGAAAGAATAAAGGCGTCTTCTGTCAAGCCATTTCACTCCTAAGTGTTGGTGATTTTGAAGCATCCATGGCTTAAAATTTAATTTGAAATTTAATTTCTTGGCATAAAATGATTCACTCCAAAATGGCAGGCGTGATCTTACTGTCACCAGCTTCTTCCACTGAAAACATCAGGCTTCTTATGGTAAATGTCACTCAAGTAATAAATGAAAAGTGATGGACCTAAACATAGTGGTGGGCTACCTGTGATCTGCAGGCCACATGCAGCCCATCAGGGTTCTATGTGGCCCATGCCCCTCTCTGTCTCCTCCTCCTATGCCTATCGTGTGTCTGTGTGTGAGGGGGTGGGGAGGAGTGTACTGGATTTGTATCCAAACTTCACAGTTCATTTCAATGTATTAGTAAATATATTAGAGAAGGCACATAAAATTATTCAAAGACAGCTTCCAACAAAGATAACAGTGGGGCCCAAATAAAAATAAATATTATATTAATAAATATACATAGTTAAGTGGGAGATTTGGAAATGGAGGGAAAATGTCTATAAAGGAGATAAAGATTTTTTTTTTTAAATATCAAGTTTTTTGGCTAAAGTTTTGTTGTTTTATTGTAGCGTTTAAGAGAGATCTTTTAAAAGACATTGCCTCAGATACATCTGGAGACTTCCAAAAGGCTTTGCTTGCTCTAGCCAAGGTATGCCATGTTCAAATACTTATAGCAAACTTTATTTTTAAGAAAGAGTTAATAGTGTTGGTTGAATTAGATGGCATGTGTATATCCGCTAGAAAAGCATGGGGACTTGCTTATTGCTTATAAGTCTATAGTAAAAATAATCCCTAAAAGTAATCTATGTGACACAAAATCTCTCTTTAAATAAGACATTTAGAATGTTTTCTTCCTACCTGAAGTTACAAGAAAAATTCCATTTTTTACAGGCATCTGTTTGCTTTTAAACTTTTTCACATGATCACTATTTAAATGTACTTTGAAGGTAATAATAGAAGTGGTAGACATTTTTCAGGCTCACAAGATAGCACTAAAAAGCAATGCCAAGAAATAAGGAAGAAAACTTCCAGCTAGCTATTGCGAAACATTTTTAAATAGTAATATAACTGGCTAAACCCAGAGTGTGTGGGAGGTGGACAAATTGCCCTATATGCAGATATTCAAAAGCAGACTAGATAAAATATTAATGGGCATGATATATACAATAGTGCTGTAACTCAATAGATATCTGACTCCATGATTCAGGGATTTCAAGCTATCACAACCTGTGACATTTTCCCCCAAAATGTCTGACTGAGATTTCAAATATCATCTTGAGACAAAATCCTTTATCAGAATGAAATTTATTAAAAGTCTAACTTAACATGGGTTCTATTTTATCATTTTTTACTTAATGGTTAGATTCTGACACCCCTTATTTTATGCTGAATAGAATGTTACTTCAAAAGCAATTTCACTCAAGTTCATATGATTATTCCAGAAGCAAGGCACTACTCAAAGGAATAAAGGAAATCTGATTAGTGCACAAATGTCATTCCTAGGGTGATTGATTTGTCCACTGGAACTGCACTTTTGTGCTCTAAAACGTCATGCTAAAATGGCTTAATGGGAAATGGATTCCTATAAACAAAATGGCAATATGAAAAAATGATTTTTTTTTTGTTTTTGTTTTTAGGGTGAACGAAATGAAGATGGACGGGTGAATGAAGAGCTTGCTGACAATGATGCAAGGGTAAGAAAATGCTCTGAACATAGATAAACCAGACCTGGAAAAACATTTCTTTCCATGCTCAACAAAGATTGTAACACGCATAAAATCTGTAGCTGAGGACATTATGGGTGTGTCTAGACTGCAGGCTTTTTTCAAAAAAGTGGCCATTTTTAGAAAAAACTTTACCCTGCGTCTAGACTGCTGCCGCATTCTTTCGAAAGTAAATGGAAAGACTGTGGCAGTTTTTTCGACCACGGTAAACCTCGTTTTACAAGGAATAACGCCTTTTTTCAAAAGTGCTATGCAATGCAAACTGTGCTTTTTCAAAAGAGCATCCAGACTGTGGCTTGCTTTTTTTGAAAGTACTGGCTGTAGTCTAGATGCTCTTTTTTGAAAGAGGCTTTTTCAAAAGTATCTTTCGAAAAAGGCTTGCAGTCTAGATGTAGCCTAGATAATTTATTCTACTGCTGTTCTCCTTATCTCCCTCAAGATCTTTTATTCGTTAGGGGTTGACTGATTCTCTTTTCTTAGAGAATGCTTAGTAGATGAACAAGCAAAGGTCTGTTAACGTGATTGAGAAATTACCCAGGACCTCTTCCTTTCATTTATAAAAAAACAATACATCTACCAATCTCTGGGACAGAAGCACGCATGGATGGGAAAAACCACCTGCACTATCCAAGCCAAAGAAAACTCTGTAGCATTCCTTTCTAGCTGTAGCGTCAGCTTTGTAATCATAGGCCCTTCAAGATTCCTTGATGGTTATTAGTAAGTTATGACTTTAGATTTTAGAATCTCTCGAATGAAACTTTAAATACCACAAAAATTTCCCAAAGTTCAGCTTTTAGATTACTGTGATGTTAATAATAATAATAAATATGGGGAACCCCACTGGCTAACAATACTGAAATAGAAGCCTATCCTGAGCTTTTATGCCTGTAGATATACTCATGTCATCACTACTCTAATTGGGTATGTCTACACTCGCACCGTAGTTCGAACAAGGGATGCAAATGTAGGCATTTGAAATAGTCAATGAAGCGGAGATTTAAATATCCTGTGCTTCATTAGCATGATCTCGCCGGCACGTTACTCCGATCAACAGCTGTTTCAAAAGTGAAAGTGCGTGCCAGGGCACGTTAGTTCAAACCAAACCCCCAAAAAATGAGGAGTAATGTTAGTTCGAACCAATGTTAGTTCGAACTAACACGTCCCGGCGCACATTCACTTTCGAAACAGCTGTTGATCGGAGTAACGTGCCGGCGAGATCATGCCAATGAAGCATGGGATATTTAAATCCCCTCTTCATTGACTATTTCAAATGCCTACATTTGCATCTCTAGTTCGAGCTAGGGTGCAAGTGTAGACATACCCATTCAGAGCTTCAAAATCAATATAAAAGCCAGTTGGTTGGCTTCACTGTAAAGCTCCTGTAATATCTGAGTTCAGTTTCCTAGCGCATATGTTCGCTTTCAAACATGCACATCTGAGAGGACAGCACATTCATCCCTTAAAATGGAAGGCGTACACTACACCACCCATTAGAATCTTTATAGGTCAACTAAAGGACATCAGTGTTGGGCTCTGAAGGGAGTACTATTGCCAGTTTCTTTGCTGGATGGATTTAGCCAAGTTAAGGGGTACTTTCCCACAAGTGAATATTGCTGGTGGAGGATGTCTTGAGAGCTGGGGAAAAGGTGGAAGATGAGTTTGGTTTTTTTGGTTTTCCATTAATGGCCCTCATGGAAAGAAAACATGGCCTGGTGTGTATTTTCCTGTATTACATTTCTATGAAATTCTTATCTGAGAATTTCACCTTTGGGTCCCGGAACAGAAAACGAGTCAGTTTTGTACTTTCTACACTGACAGCAGAATACATCTCTCAGGAATGGTCCTGTTAAAAAATGTTTGTAAATGGCAAGTGCAGGATGTCTGGTGCTTTGTGGGACTATTATGACTTTAACCAAAATGCAGTAACAATTGGGAAAGTTTAGAATAACAATCCCCTGGACAAGTTTGTGGGAATGTGAGTATTCTATATTATGTATGGAATGTCCTCAGACCTTGATGAAGACGATTGTGTTTGACTAAGTGTGACCACATTAAATGCATAGTATTCCAAGCTGTCTCCATTATAAAAATAATGTATAAATATCTGTGCTTTGTAATAGGCCTTATACGAAGCAGGAGAGAAAAGAAAAGGAACAGATGTCACTACATTCATTAACATCCTTACTATGAGAAGCTTTCCACATCTTCGAAGGGGTAGGTTAAATGAAGCTCTCTGCCTCAGGAATTGTATTTTTAAAATACACCTCTCGTATGCCTGAGTAATAGGTGCCAGAGGTACTGAAACAGCTAAGGATGTGAGCCAGTGCTCACTGAAAACATACATTTTTTTTCCATTGACTTTAAAAGATGTTTTAGATGTTTCTAAAATCAGGTGGTATATCGGTGTAAATAGATACTAAATAATCCAATCAGAAACATACATCTGAAAAAGCTTATGTGCCCTGGTTATTTCAGCAAAGGCTTGGAGTAAGCTACTCTTATGAAATATATTCTCAATACACACATTTTAGATGGCAGTATATGTGAAGTTGACATTTCACACTATGGGTTGAACTGTATCTCATTTGGAGGATCTTCTAGAATAAATTCGGTTATCTGTCTTAACTTCTTGATGGACACTTTAGCTATGTCTACACTCGCGGCTTCTTGCGAGTAATATGCAAATGAGGCTAAGCGTGGAATATCGCCAAGCCTCATTTGCATACCTAATGAGCCACCATTTTTTCAGAAGAGGCTCTTGCGCAGAAGGAGCGTCTCGCTGCCCCTTCTTGTGCAAGAAAAACCCTCTTGCGCAATGCCGTTCTTCCTGAAAAGTAATAGGTGTAACGGCATTGCGCAAGAGGTTTTTCTTGCACAAGAAGGGGCAGCGTAGACGCTCCTTCTTGCGCAAGAGCCTCTTCTGAAAAAAATGGTGGCTCATTTGGTATGCAAATGAGGCTCAGCGATATTCCACGCTTAGCCTCATTTGCATATTACTTGCACAAGAAGCCACGAGTGTAGACATAGCCTTTGTGTTTCAGGAAACAATCCAATGAACTGACTGAAGTTAGGAAGAAAATTCCCCATCTGGGCAGGTTATCATATAATGAACTAGAATGGGGTTTCTTGTCATTTCCTCTGAAATATCTGAGAATAGCATAATAGCCTGTTTCTGACAGTGCTCAAATGAGCCAACTACATAACACTTTCCATCATCCGATCTGAGACATCCATACTTGTCAGCAGTTGGAAACTCAAGCTACCTTATTTCCCATACTGCATATCTCTTGCTAATCTGAAGAACTCAACCCTTAGCAAATTGTCCACTCCATATAGTGGACATAAAAGAACTGTCTAATATTAACAAAATACTAGGGGGCCGCGCTCTGCTGACTGCGCTCGCCAACACCCTCCCGGCTGGCCATTTTTGCAGCCAGAGAGCCTGATGAAGTCACTCTGTCGTGCGTCAAGAAAAACTTTTTTATATATAGAGAGAGAAAATGAGCAAGAACACTGTATTTTTCCCAATTTTCACTGAGCTTCTTATCCATATTTTAGTCTTTCAGAAATATACCAAATACAGCAAACATGACATGAACAAGGCACTGGACCTGGAACTGAAAGGTGACATTGAGAGCTGCCTGACAGCGATTGGTATGTACCCCTCCATACCGAGTAACTCATAGCTTCTAAACTGTGCTTCCTTCCATATTAACTCTATAAATGTCAGAAGTTAATTATTTCACTGCCTCAATGAGAAGGAATCCTAGTCTTCTATTGGGTTTCATTAAAAGCTTGTATTGGTACTGTACATGACAGGTTGGTATTTGGCACTTCAGTTGGTCCAACTGGAACAAAATAGAGTATGCAGGAGTTCTTCCCAATCAATAAAATAAATTACTGTGTGAAAAATACATATTTCATAAACAGATGTTTTTGTTGAAGTCCATCTATAGACTCTGATTCTCATTTGTTCTATAATTGCTATACCTCGTGGCAGTGCAAAAGGCCCATAGAGTGAGCATAAAAAGTAATTTAAACTCACTTTAAGGTTCTTTGCCTGAGTTGGTATGAAATTGCCCTAGTGTAAATAAAATTAGGTCTGTAAAGTTTTCATTCTCCTCCCGGATTTACATTGCATTTTGATAAAATATTACAAATTATCCAACTAAGACTTTGCTCAGGAGAATATTTTTGTGATTCAAGGCAGATGCTTATTTCCACATGCCTGTTATGTCCTTTAACCTCCCCTATTAATCATGAACAGAACAAATTATGGGAGACTGGGTCTAGCTACAATGGGGGGCGGGGGGGACTACCCTATGGCTGAAGAATCCTCACTTGAAACACCACACCTCAGTGGCCTGAGCATGAACAGGCCCGGATTCTATTTCTAAATTTGCCACTGACTGTGTGACTTTGGGCAAATTGCTGATAGACAAGACTCTTTCTTCTAACAACTCCACATGGCACTTCCAAGGATGGAGAGAGGAAGCAGAAGCATGTTTTCTCCCCATACACCAGCCAGTGGATCTGGCCAGTGATATAGAGGAACTGCATTCTCCCTCTGATGTGATGAAATGGGCCTGTCACTTGTGTACCAGAGAGCGTGGCTATTTCAGGATAGCAGAGGTATCTCAAAATAGCTACCCTGAATCTTAACAAGCCACCCGTTATTTTGAAATATTTTTCTAAACAACGGGCTTGCTGTTTTGGCATCCCTGTAACCCTCATTCCATGAGGATTAAAGGATGTCTCAAAATAGTGCGTTATTTTGAAATTTGGCACTATGTAGACGTGCCACATTTCAAAACAAGTTATATTGAAATAAGATACGCAATTTGCGTAGTGCAAATTGCATCTCTTATTTAAAGTTTAGGGTGCTGTGTAGACGCAACCTTAGGGATGCAAATTGCTGCATAGATGTGAAATATAACTGCACTCCAACCCAGCTTTGAGTGTTTGGGGCAAATGTAACACAACAATTAGATTTATTCCTTTGTTAGGTTTCATTTGGGCACAAAAAATGGCAAAGTTACCACCAGCACACTCAAATATATCACATTAGGCATATGGTTAGTATAGTTAATTTCTTCTGTCTGGGGGTCATATCATAAACTTTATTATACAGTGAACATCTTACTTCACTTTGCCACCTTAGAAGTTGCAGCAACTTTCTTAACTTCATGCTGAAAAATCCAACTTGGAACCAACTACACTATCCTTCTTCCAGTGAGACTCTACATCTGTATGAATTTAGTGAGTGCAAAAGCAACTGATAATTCCATCATAGGTTTCTGAAGGGAGACGGAAAAATAGTAAACAAATAAAAGATGCTGGTGATGGAGGCACTCTACGCGTGGTAGGAATAGGTTGCTTTTGCTTTTTAAAAGTGTTATCTTTGCATGTGTGCTTTACTTCTGTGTCATATTTAACTGTCACATTGTGTTTCATTGCAGTGAAGTGTGCCACAAGCAAACCAGCGTTCTTTGCAGAAAAGCTCTACTTGGCAATGAAGGTAGATGATGATGGAAAAACTTTTGTTTGGGGAGGGAGAACTTTTTAAAATATAGGATGATAACAAACTGGGTCAGAGTATCCTGCCATGGAAAACCCCTCAGGAGACAGCCAGAAGGAAGAGAATTCAGTAGTTTCCATACACTTTCCTGTTTGGTATAACGGGGTCAGATTTGGGGTTGTTGTGTTTTCCCCTCTAGAGGAACGCATCTGCATTTACCTACATACAATGGACACACTTAAAAATTAATTTAGTTTGTTACTCTATAAAATGGGGAATACTGCTAGAACCGATAGGCTGTGTCTACACAGCAGGGCTTAACTCAAAATAAGCTACGCAAATTGAGCTGCATCAATTGCATAGCTTATTTTAAGATTGGGAGCGTCTACACAGCACTTATTTTAAAATTGAGCACTCTTTCTCTGACTTCCCTTACTCCTCGTGCAATGAGGGTTGCAGGAGTTAGAGTGAAAAGTCCTCTTGCTTGACAGTATTTTCACATTATTTTGAAATAATCCTCTGTGTAGACGTAACCATAATGTCTCTGTACCTGGAATGAACTTTAAGAGCATGTCAATGTCATCTGTATTTAGTAACATACGTGGCCTTGTAATTGTAGAATTCTGGGGATCACATGAAACCATCAGGGCCACTGTAAGGAGGATGTTTCCCCATTCCAGTGTTTAGGAGATGACTCAAATAACTCCCGTTAGCATTAATAGGCACTATGCACGGAAACCCAAGTGCATCAGTATGAGTAGACACATCCTCATGCTTTTTCTTAAATGTAAATAGAGCTTGTGCTTTCGCTGGCATTGAAAACAAGCCAGATTTCACTTGTGCCTCCACGCATGAGAGAGAAATCTGCTACTCTAGTGAACCCTTACTTTGTTGCAGTTCAGGGACAGCAGACGGCAAAAGAAGCGTTATTAGCCTGCCCCCACATTTTCAGGGGTCCGAAAAGGGCATTGGAGGCAGTGCAGGGTCTGGGGCTCATTCAGGCAGCAGATGTATAAATGGTTATTTTTTATTTCGGTTCCAACAGTCCATTTTTCCACATTATTTAACACGCAATTCCTTTTGATGTTAAAATTCTACAGGTTGTCAAAAATAAACATGTGCCACGCTGATTTAAGAATAATGTTTTGTGTGCCCATGTACTCATGATTTATTTTTAACAGGGCTCCGGGACACGCCAGAAAATACTGAACAGAGTCATGGTTTCACGCTCTGAGGTTGACATGAGTGAGATCAAGGGCTATTATAATAAGCTGTATGGAGTATCTCTCTACCAGGCCATCTTGGTATGTTTTCCCTTTCTGCTGAAGCTATATTAACTATTGAATGTAGAATGTTGTTGTTATCGGCTGGCTCAGGAGGCTGGTTGCGGGCTATCTGTTAGGTCAGCAATTTTAATTCAGGTGGAGATGAAAAATAGTTACTAGCTGCTGTTTTGTCGGTGACCCACATGAAAGTGGTTTTAGGGCTGAGTCCTTTCCTGGTGAATGAGCGTGTGTCACAAAAGCCATTGAAAATAGCAATACATAGCACTCTTTGACAGTTTCCACCTGGAGGCCAGAAGATTGAGTGGAGATAGACTAAACTGCACTTGCTTAGCGGTGGTGCCACATGAGACAATGGCAGGGCAGGAATGCTTGCACCGCCCTTGTTCTTGCTATAAGGATTCTGGAGTTGGGCAGCCCTGAAGACCAGAGCCTTCTGTCCATATGGCACTTTTCCATGACTAATTCTACTGCTCTGTGCCATGTAGTGGTAGTACTGTTGGTCCCAAGGTATTAGAGACACAAGCTGAGTGAGGCAGCATCTTTTATTGGACCAACTTCTGTTGGTGAGAGGGACAAGCTTTCTAGCCACTGAGTTCTTGTGACCCAAAAAGAGAGAGGTATGGCTAGAAACCTTGTCCCTCTTACCAACAGAAGTTGTTCCAATAACAAAGATTACCTCATCCAGCTTCTCTCTAAGTAAACTACTAATTTTTTAAAAAAACCCTGTAAATAGGACAAATTAATATAGAATAGAAAGATGCTACATTCCCAATGCAGAAAAATAGTCTCAGCAGAATTCAGAGGGTGAGACCCTTAGCTGGTGTAAATCACTAAGAAATGCCAGCTTATGCCAGCTACAGATCTGTCCCTGTGTCTTTAGGCGTACCTTTTTTTTTTTTTTTTAAAGGCAAAAACCAGCATGTACTATGGAAAATTTAAACAATTTCATTCTAGTATCTCACTGAATGTACCACTGCCAAAACTTTTTGAAGGCTACTGAGTACTTATAATAATAAATATAGTGGTTTTGGAAGGAACTTGAATTAAAACACATTAATCTTTACTACTATCTGCCATTTCACAGGTAAAATACTGTACATAGCACAGCTATGCAAGTTACAAGTATTTTAATATATTTATACAAGATACTTTCTTACATGACATCACATGATAGTGCTCTGCATCTCATCTTGATGCAAAAGTACATGACTGTTAGAAAATTGAATCTAATACAGTGTATGCCATCTGAATCAGGCAAGGCATAGTCACACTTGAAGAAACATTCCACTTAATAAATTAGATGCTCATGGAAATGGTATATCATTAAATTTTAAATTACTTCAAAAGAACCCTATAATACAAGTTAGGAATAGCTCAATTTTGTGTTCATTATAAATAAACATTCATCTTCACTGGTAAAGGGTGATTTTCCATTTCATCCATGGTAGGGATGTTAAGGCACATGTTAAGTGTATGAACTTAGGCAAATCACTTAATGTGTTTGTGCTCCAGTGCTCCATCTGTACCATGAATCCATTCTGGTTCCACAACTGTCTATCTTGTCTGTATGTACTATGGTCCTTAAATCTTCACACGGGCTTCATGTTACGCACTCTGATTATTCAAATTAACTTAGTGGGATCAGCCATACAGAGTTCACTGAGTTAATCATGTTTATAAAACCTTTGCAGGATTGTGGGGTTAGTTTGGGACAGGGACAGTCTCATGAGGTGTATATAGCCAGTGTCTAGCACAGTGGGGTCTTGCTCTTTAGTCAGAACTGTAATAACTTTACTGTTCTTAAATTGACAGGATGAAACCAAAGGAGATTATGAAACCATTCTGGTGGCTTTGTGTTGTGGTGACAACTAAGTTTCATGCTCTTCGGATGCATTCCAGCCTTGTCACTGTGGTGGTTATTCCCTTTGTCTGAGCTGTTTATAAAATCTAACACACGCTTTAAACAGAGATGGATCTCTGGTTTGGACAAAGGTCCAGACCCATGCTAGCTGGAAAACGTCTATTTTGTAGCCTGGAAAATGTATTTTCATATTATTATTCTGTGTCATTATTAATCCTTTATTTTCTATTTATCCAAAGTGTACTTAAAGATTCTATTTGCTTTAAAAAGATTAAACATATACAAGGTAGCTTTTTCAGTGAGTAAGGCAAGTATAACTTCATAAATAAAATTAACCTGTGAAAAGGTCTCGTGGCTTTTTTTGTGGCTTCCCTACATTTTATGCCTGCTGTGGTTGCTTATCGTGTATGAGCATGAATGAGAATTTAAAACAGAGGAAAATTTAACAGCTTCTGGCAGCACAGTTAAATCCACAACTTAGATAAAACTGATATAAATCAGTCTCCGAAGCAGAGCACAAAGTTATCTAGCAATGTAATGTATTTTTTTAAAATGAAAGATAAAACAGCATCAGGAAGGTCTAATGCTGGTTCTGTCTTGCTATCACCATGGCAAAGGCTGTGAATGGGGAATAAGATTCAGACTTTTTCAAAATTTAGAACTGTACATAGAACTGTGCTCTGAGCAAAGTTTTCACATGTAAACAACTATAGTAAAACCTCAGACTTATTGAATACTGGAGTAAAAACCGACCAGTCAAATGCACACCTAATTTTGATCCGGAAATATGCAATCAGGCAGCAGCAGAGATTAAAAATTAAAATCAACAAAGAAGCAAGCAACTCCAAGTGACACTTCTTTATATACCTGTCAGTATGAAAACATTTAATGAAATTAGCCTCAGACTACAGAGAATTCAGGCTCAAGAAGCCAATAGTCAGATACTTTGTGCTGCAGAAGATAGCTTTTAGGACCTCTAGAAGCCATTTAAGCCTTTGAAGTCAGTATTCCCCCTCTCCTCCCTTAAGGACCAAACCTACATGGGCTAACTGAGATACCTCCGTTAAGTGATTAGGGATCCTCTTGTGACAATGCATCAAGGTTCGCCTGCCGCTGCACCCCCGTAGCAGCAAGAACAGACTCCACCAGCCAGTAGAATAGAGGGTTTATTGCTTCTCCAGGATACCGCACAGCATAGATGTGATGTGGTTACAGGAGTCAGGGCCAGGATGCCTCAGACCCCTTGGGTTAGGGGTCCATCACCCCTAGCCCCTCAGCTCAGGCTGTTCCCTTCATGTTTCCCAGCCAGCAACCACCCTTCCCCTAACACTCACTTCTTTTGTTCCATCCCTTCCCTTAACCGGTAGAACTGGTTCGGTCACTGTCATGGGGGTCCTCGGGATGCCCCCTGCTGGGCAGTGCTTACAGACAGAGGCCAGTAGGGGTCCTCCACAGCCCAAGCACAGCAACTCCTCTAAATACAATGGAGGAATAAACTACTAAGATTGGATTCTCCAGTCCTGGTCAAGCTGCACTCCTTGAATCATTGGAGGTGGGACAATAGTGGCTTTTATCCACTTTGGGAAAATCCAGTTGACCTCAGAAAATCCAGAGGTAGTAGGTTAAGAGATTTATGGCCCTTTCTTAGTTACTTTGGTATGTCCACATGTAAGCCAGTCTGGTTTCTTTCAATATTTCTCATCCCTGTCAAATCACAGCTTTACCAATTCTATCCATAAAGCATCACCACCTAAACATTGTGACTGCAAGGAGACTAATATAAAAACCATGCAAATCCCAGCATGGTTATATTATCATGGTAGAATTATAAAATTAAAAGCAGAATGTATACCAAATCACTATAGCTGAAAGCAAAAATGACATAGACTAGCAATGCCATAGCTAACTACATATCAGCATGAACATAATTTAACCTCTATATCAATTTAGTGATGGGTAACTTCAAAGTGTTCAGAGACTGAATAATAATAATCCAAACCTACTGAAGAACCCATTAAGTTTTGTAGCCCTGTTTGTGAGTAGGACAATAACCCTTCAAACTCATCTGATATATTGTGTAGAGGGAAGACTGACCTGCTTCTGTCTTCCAAAATCTTTGGAGGGCATACTGTTCTCACATCTGGTGTCTTCAGGGATAGCTGTGGTCAGTGGCTTATTTAAAATATTGGCTGACTTGCTGGAGATATAGACAGCCTTCCCTTATTAACTATAGCAGCCAGCATCCTAAAGGTAATGTCTTGATGCTGCTACTCCTTGTCAACAATTAGTCTAACTTGCTTCTATTGGCCTTCCATGTCGTGTGGAATAGGATTAGCCTATCTGAAAACAGAACTCATAACCTGTGGCCAATCTCAGCCAAGCAATGTGAAGACAAGTGCAAAATGTAGTCTGCATTTTCAGTATCCCCAATAGCAAAACATTTTAATTCACATTGTTTGGTGAAAAAACCAAGACTTCAAAGGTTTGCTTCCATTTTTGGTAAGAATTGTGCAACTATGTAAATAGATTACTCTAAAAAGCTTTTCATTACAGTTATTTAACTCAGTTCCTAACAGCCTTATGGCATATGTTTAAGCCCAGGATATGTAAATAGGCACCTTTGCATCCCTCTCGCCTCAGCTGAACCACGCATGCCAACTAAGCTCAGCCTCTCAAGAAATGTCAGGAGTAGAACAGCAGGCAGAAAAAAAAATGAGAAGGAAAAATGATAAATGCAGAAGTAATATTTTGGAGTTTCCCCAAAGTGAAAAATATAGAGCTCCTAGTTTGTAGGGTTGTCAGCTCTCCCAGACTGGAAATGATGCCATTTCCCTATTAGTTTGTCCTAAATAGCCTGTTGTAGTGAACAAAAGCCATCTGTGAATCCATTCCAGGCCCCCTTGTGTAACAAGGCCAAACCAAGCCATGTATTGAGAAAACTGATTGCTGACTTTCTAGAACATCAGCTGAATCTGAAGGCAGAACTCTAGGGATAGCGTCTTTGGAAAAATGAGCTTTCCTAGAGTAGTCTGGGAGGCAAGATAGATGCCCCAGCTAGGTCCATGAGTCAGTACAAGGAAGGTCAAAGCCAATTTACCTTCCTCATTACCACTTCCTTTGTGTCCCTCCCTGCCAATGATAAGAAGGAGAGTCCATACAATCCCCCCCACATGCAGGGACCCCAACATTATTTGAAGGAGTAGTGGGAAGAAGAAGAGCCCTCTTGCCCACTTTGGCACCCATACCGTGGCCAGCAATAACCTTAAGTGGTTGTGAATGCTATGCTCATTCTTACAGTTTATATACACCCTGTTTAAAACCTCAAACTTTAGTTATGAATAGCTACTGCTCAGTTTTCACTTTCAAGTCCATGCTTGTTAACTTGAGCAATCCAAATACATGTTTCTGAATTGTCATAGCAATTAGCACTCATTACAGGGTGACTAGTATGAATTTGGGTGTGGAAATGTAGACATTGCCTCTAACAAGCTGATGTTGGCTCCTGGTGAGGCAGAAGGGGTGCTTCCTGTTGTGGTTTAGAAAACATACAAATAGTACTGTAAATAAAAAAAAATTCATGATGAGTCATTCCTTCTATGCAATGTTTCAAAGTCACTGTCGCAAGTATATTAGTATTTGTAGTGGAGCTGCTGCTCTACTCTGGCAACAGAAGGATTGAATGCAGGCCAGAGGAAGCCTGTGCAAACTCAGCCATTCAGGGTACAGCTAGAGACAACCAATCAGGGCCAGGCTGGGCCCTATAAAAAGGCTGCAGGGCAAAAAGGTGCTTATACTTACCTTGACCAGTGAGGGTGAAGGACTGGTTCCCAGTAGTAAAGGCACAGCACAGCACAGCACAGCACAGCACAGAACAGTGCTAGGCAGCTTAAAGGGAGCTGGACAGAAGCTCCTGCCAGTCAGGCCTTAATAAAAGGTCTGAGAAGGTGCAAGGTTCATGAGGAAGTGGCCCAGGGAACATTGAGAGATGAGGGAAGACAAGGGGGGGGCAGGACATGGTTGGCTATAGAGGGTCTGTGGATTGGGACCTGGAGAAGTGGGTGGACCTGGGTCCCCCTGGCACTGTACCTGGCAATCACGGAGCATGGTCTTTGGGGACTGCCTCTTGCACCTGACATTTGGGGCTTTAGTTGGCTGCTCAGGCAGGAGTGTGAACTAGAGACAGCTGATACCCCCAGCTCACAGAAGGGGAAGAGACTGGAGTGGTGAGGGCAGTGTCCTGAAGTGGATGCTGTGGACCAAGGGAGTGATTTGGGTCTAGAGAGCCAGAGGATGGAGACAGGTGTGTGGATTGATGACAGCTGAAACACACAGCAGGAGGAGTGCCCTGTTAACAGGCAGAGAGAATTCCTGGTGTGACCAGCAAGAGGTGCCATGGAGGTGAGTCAATACTGTTAGAATATTATACTGGAATTAAATTGTATAATGGTACCGGATTTCAGCAAAGTGTGAATTACATGCAACGAGAAACATATAGGATGAAATCCTGGCCTCTGTGTCCAAGACAACTCAGTGGTGCTATGAATTCAACCATGCTGATGTCTGTCTGTCAAAGTGAGCCCTCACCCCCTTTTGGCCCAGTGTGAAACCACAGTTAAGTTGCTGCCTTGAGTTCCCTTACCTTTAATGCGATTGCAGTACTTTCTATGAGGTTGCGTGCACTGAAAAATACTACTACCAGGGTCTAGTTTATTTAATCAATTGCCAAATGTGGCAGGTAAATAAGACTTCTCCTGCTATTCTTCTGTGCAGCTTTTCTGCTGCCCAGAGCTCTGTAGTCTCAGAGTATCTCTAATCTCTCTCTGCCTGAACCGCTCTTAATTTAGAGTACCTCTTGGCCTACCTTCCTGGAAACCTTCATAGTCTCTCTTTGTGTTCTGGGGGGTAGCTCCTCTCTCAAAAGAGCCTCTTCGCGCTTAAGAGCACCAGTGGGAGTGGTTTCCTACCTAGCTTCCATGAAAGCTCCCTCCCAGGATTGTGGGGCCCCTTGCTGAGCTGTCATAACCCATTATATTTAAGGTCCAGGTGTTCCTTAAATAATTAGTTACCACCCCACTTATCCATTTACTATTCACAAATAAATCTGGGATGGAATGTTCTCCTTAGCAGAGCCTGTTACAGGAAGGCTGGATGCCTGACTCCTGAGAGGACTAACCTGTGTGACACTGTTCAATAAATGTGTTTGAAACTGATTTCCTAGGCTGCAGAGAAGCCAGTATTTCACTCTCTGGGTGAACCTTCTCTTTTCTGGGTAGGGAGGTAGGAAGATTTGGGTTAGAATAGTTTGGGGAACAAATACAGAATATTTTCACACACACCTGCATGTACACCTTGTGTATGCAGGGGATGGAAGCTACACATGAAAATCCCATGGAACAAGTGGAAGTCCCCACAGAAAGTCTGTGCACATATAAGTGTGTGTTTGCAAAGTTGCCTGTTCAGTAGAAGACCCCATCATTCAAACATCAACTGCTCAAATACTTCAGAAGACCTACAGCAGGTGACACGTTTTTGCATGTGACAGCAAAGGATAGGGTTATGTGAAGGAAATGTTTTGCTTAATGAACATGAAGAAATAAAGATGGCATTCTGGGTTTTCCTCCCCTTTTGTTAGGCTCCTCAAACTTCCTCTATTGCCAAACAAAATTTGTACTATATGGCCAGCTAAGTTAGCATGAGTTGTAGCGTTACTTATTGCTACAAATGTCCCCAAACACCCCTTATCAAAGCCATCGCTACAATAGAGGCTTGTATTCAGAGTTGAAACCTGTATTGTTTCTTGATGCTTGAAAAGTGAAATTACACCAGAAGGCCTAAATTTTGAGAACCAAGGCACAGCACAACCCAGTCTATATTTTGTGTGCCGATGAGGACTGTGGGGAAAGGAACCTGATTACAACATTTGTGGTCACTGTGAAATCTTGGGGTACAGCATTGCACAAAAATTAACAAAACCGAAATGTTAAGAAAACGTTTGTCAAGTTCATAAAAAGCTTGTTTCAAGTTAGGCTCCAGGATTGGCACCAAGGTTAGGTCTTATTTTTATTTTATCCAAACTGGCTTATCTCTCAATAACTATTAATGTATGCTCAGGTGTCAAAATAAGCTTATCTAGCTCAACCATTAACAGCCAAAAAGACCTTGTTTCATTGAGGAACACATGAGTCAACTTTGAAACAAAAATACAGGTTAAAACAGGTTTATTATAAAGCATAGTTATAAGAAGGTGGCTTGTGAAGTCAATGGGGATAGTCACATGAATAAGGATTTCTCACATGAGTGGAGGTTTTGCAAATATGGAGGCTGGTAAAGTAGATCATTTGCTCTAAAACACCCTTCCTAAATATAAGACATCATGGCAGAATTTTGTATTGACCCTACTCAGTGACTAGAGTGGGCGAACATGGAGTTAACCGTAATTGTGTCTGTTGTGTTTCAAATGGCTGCTCTTGTTTTTGGCAACTATCATCTCATTATCAACATGTCACAGGAGGAGTTGCTCAAGGCCCCAGAGAAGTGAAAAGTATGAAGGGTCATATACAGATGGCTTAAAACTCCTGGGTTGATTCTTGGTAGTTTCTAATTTTCTTGCTAGTCTCTAGTTGTTCCTCCCAATCTTCCACTTCTGTCATAAACCTACAGATTCTGAGAAGGGAGGGAAAAATGTGCATATTATGCAAGAGGTCACTAGACCTACTGATGTATGTCTCAGTAACTATGCTCATTGCTAAAATAGAAATATATGCTAGTGGGGTAAGTTCCCAATCCCATCAGATCAGCGTTTGCAATATTATTACATGTCTATCTTTCTTCACTAAAAGATTTGAAGGATTATAGTGACATGCCAGATAAATTTGAAATGCTGTATATTAGAACATGGTGGAAACAGTAAGATGACTACTATATAACTGTCTAGTGAAATGGAAATTATATTCCTCTCAAAGGGTTATTTTGCTAGGAAAGCTGGGGCCATTCCTAATACGATGCATTAGTGCTTTTATTTATGGTGGCATCCCTGATTTACTAGATGCTTTCCTGATATATGAGATGGGACAATCCTTGCTCTCTGATGTACAGAGATACAAGTAGCTTAAGATAAGGGAAGGGCAAAGAAATACAGAATTTTCTGTACAAATTAACACGATCCATGACATCAGTGGATTTTTAAAAGGAACTTTCTTTTCTTAAGGCAATCATTGTTGCTAGGGAATCTTTAACTTGAAGCAAACCAAAGTAACTTCAAATCCTATTTGCTCCCATCTTTCCATCTGCCAAAGGGAAGTGCTGTTTCTTTGACTTCTTTTTGTTCATTGCCAATGATTTTGTATGGCTAATATCTTAAGCCTTTGCTGTGGTACAGGGCAATGGCAACTGCATTTACAAATTCTCTGCTTCCAGCTCCCCAGCAGTTGCCTCTCTGGTTGGAGACCCATGTCTGTCTCTACCTGATGAGTGAAGTATTTCCAGGCTGCACAACTCCATGCCTTCACTGTGTATTTTCCCAGCACAGATGAATTACCCAAGGACACCTCCTTGCTTTCTCTTCAGGGACTGATAACATAATGATTGTCAACAGTTACAAGTTACTATGCAGTACTTTCTATGCAAACCTCCTTTATCCTTAAGATAAAAGTTGTTATGGAGAAAATACATTAAAAACAGGAAAAGAACCTGCATGTCAGAATTAACCCCAGCCCAAACATGGATTCTGGCAGGTCCAGGATTTCAAACCTACCCTAAGGCCTGGAGTCCTCTGTGGACCATAGATACTGTCCATTTGCTGGATCAGGAAGAACACATGAGAGTTTAAAACCTGGTTACTTATCCAAAAACTGTTTGGCTACATCTACACTGGCATGATTTTCCGCAAATGCTTTTAACGGAAAAGTTTTCCGTTAAAAGCATTTGCAGAAAAGAGCGTCTAGATTGGCACGGATGCTTTTCTGCAAAAGCACTTTTTGCGGAAAAGCGTCCGTGCCAATCTAGACGTGGTTTTGCGCAAGAAAGCCCCGATCGCCATTTTCGCGATCGGGGCTTTTTTGCGCAAAACAATACCGCGTTGTCTACACTGGCCCTCTTGCGCAAAAGCATTTGCGCAAGAGGGCTTTTGCCCGAACGGGAGCAGCATAGTATTTCCGCAAGAACACTGACAATCTTACATGAGATCGTCAGTGTTCTTGCGGAAATTCAAGCGGCCAGTGTAGACAGCTGGCAAGTTTTTCCGGAAAAGCGGCTGATTTTCCGGAAAAACTGGCCAGTCTAGACACAGCCTTTCTTTGCCTGTCAGTCCATGAAGAATCTCCAGTCTGAAGTAATTGATGCAAACTTTTCCAGGAGGGGTGGCTGCTCTGGAGATGTTATAACCTGAGTGAATGTGCCTAATCACTCACAGCTGTTCTCCAGTTTACTTTTCTTATGGAAATACATATAGCTCTGGAAATACATTTTTGATACAATGGATCCCAAAGGTATTCCCCTATTTCAATAAAGTTTAACTTAGTTCACTGAAAACCTTGCAGGAAATTTTCAGACTGTCACAGCCCTGATCCAGCAAGATGTTCAAGTTTGTGCCTTACTTTCAGCACATGTACTTCACATACCTCGATATGTAAACACATTTTTCTGAAAACAGTTTTCCCATCCATTTTATGATATTAGCACTAAGATCAGCAACAAGAGGGAAGTTGTTATAAAATGTCACAAAAATAAACTGCACATATTTTCTTATCTCCCTTCGGCTAAGGCAGTCAAAAAATATGTCAAACTATGTAGTGGTGTCATGCTTGCCAAGAGCCACGAGCTAACCACGCCATCTGGATCTTCCTTATTTTTGGCTGGCCTTATGGGAAAGATCTCATCAGCTTCCCTTCTCCCATCCCCGCATGGCATGATGTGGTGGCATGTCTTTTATAACAGAATAAAGAAAGCAAAAATTACACTAATTTCATTGAACTTTAAACCCAGCACTGGGTGCGGAGGAGAAGGGGACATCCAGGAGGTGATAGGAAGAAAAGAAATCCTGGTTTAAAGTGGTTATTCTCTCTTGGAAATGTGTGTGCGGGTTGGACCTCACTGGTTCGGCACCCTCGGGACCTGATACCGAGTGAGTGGATTTGCCAGACCAGGCAAAGTCTCTCCTCTCATGGCTGTGCTGCCACTGGGCTAGGGGTCCAGCCTGCCCCCGTTGCTGCCTGGGGCTTTCCCCAACCTCGCTGCTGCTGGGGCTGGAGCTCCAGAGCTCCGCAGTGGACAGAGCTCTGCAGCCATCTGGCTCTGTGGCTGGGGCCAGAGTTCTGCAGCCAGGATGGAGGGATGGAGCCAGAGCTCCCTGGCTGCTGCTGCTGGGACTGGAGTTCGCTGGCCTCTGGAGCCAGAAAGTGGCCAGAGCTCTGCAGCCAGGGACAGGGCTAAAGCTCTCTGGCTGCCGCTTAGGGTCGGAACTCTCTGGCCTGGGCCAGAGGTCCACGGCCAGGCTAGAGCTCCCCGGCCACTGGGGCAGGGAAACTGCTGGAGCCGGAACTCCCCACTATGCCATCTATCCTCCCCCACCACACACACTCACTGGGTTCTTGGTTGAGTCACCAGTGCCCTTTACGGCACTCCTCCCTCACCACCAGACCTCCCTCTTCCTGGGCTCTGTGGTCCAGGAACATCTGTGGTCCATGCCGGGCCACGGATGTTGCTGGACCAGGGAGGTACACCCCGTATCAAGCTTGACACCAAAACTTGCCTTTTGTCAACAAAACAGTGAGAGCATTGACACTGCTATGTGACTCTTGTCAGGAAAAACACCCCATTTTGGCCACAAACTTCCACCCCTGGGAGAGACTTTTTTGTCTTTTCCCCTTCCTTTATTGTTGACAAAGAGCCAGTGCAGACTCTACTGTTCGTTTTGTCAACTGAACTGGCTTCTGCCAGTATCCCACAATGCCTGCCCTGATGGCTCTGCTCATTGTTTTGATATCTGCTGCCCTGCAGGTATGCACCTCTCCCCATTCAATGCTCCTGGAAACATCTGGCAGCTGAGTGAGCTGCTCCTTTTAGGGAACAAACAAAAAACAAATCATTAGAATGCTCCTGTTCTGCCCTGCTAGCAACACAGCAGCAGGTAGATTGCTGCTGCAGGGGGAGGGCTGGGGAGACTGCTGTGCTGCTTTGACATTCCTCAGCATGGATTGCTACTCATAATACCACTCCCAGTCCCTGAGAATGCTGTGGGAGAACTTGAAGGGAATTCCAAGAAGTGCAGGGATCAGCTCTGTCTTTCCACAGTGCTACACTGTGGGATGCTTACCCACAGTGCTTTGCTCTATCTGTTGACAGGGTGCTTGCAATGTGACCATGAAATGTCAACAATGGGAGACACAAAAAGCAGTGTGACCATTTTTTTGCTTTTGGTGACTTTTGCATGTCACAGCACTTTTGTTGCCAAACCTTCCCAGTGTGGACATAGTCTAAGATTGAATATACTGAAGATTCAATCATGGCTTTGCCACAATCCATGAACAAGGGGCACCACAACATCCCCGGAATTTGGAAGGGATAGTTATGCTGAGGGATCCAGAAAAGTTTGAAATTACCATTGGTATTTGGGAGTTAAAAGGAGATGAATAAGGTGAGCAGAGGGGGAAAAAAATAGAATGAGGCAACAAAGAGGAGGAGGAGGAGATTTGAGGATCAACTAAGGAGGCTAACCACTAGCAAGGGGGGCAGGGAAAGGAGCAAAAGAAATCAAGGTATCTCAGTCTGCATTCATCAGTGCAAATTTTTAATCTAAGAATGAAAAGATGCATAAAAGCTGTCCCAGCTTCAAAGCAACCATATATATGAAGGAAGGCAACTATTTTGTCTGAGGTGACTGCAGGAGAAGGAAAGCTATGTTTAGGAAATTGAATTTTTGAATAAATAGAATAAAAAAGTTGTGTTTTTTTTTTGGGGGGTAGAAAAATGTCTTTGAATATCTCTCATTCATTACTAATTGACCAACAACAGTGATAAAGAAATGCATGTTTCTATTTAATTTGTTAGGTTCGGCTAAGTTATTGTATGGCCTCAATGGGACTGATTTTTTTTTCTACTGGCTTGCACTTTGAATAGTCATTTTCACCAGCATGATGTAAGCACAAAACTCCAGTGCAGGCATGTGAAACTGGCGTTTGGTGGGCCGCATGTGGCCCAATTGAAATTTTTTGCGGCCCGCCAGTACATTTTTATAAAGGAATAAAGTGCGGCCCACTGGCCACTTGGAGCACGTGGCTGAGTGCAGGTCACAGCCAGCCGGGCTGCTCTGCACCACAGCGTGCTCACAGCCGGCTGGGCTGCTCTGCACTGGGTGCTCTGCACATGCACTCAGTCAGCCAGGCCGCTCTGTGCACGGTGCCCAGCATGCACTCACAGCTGGCTGCTGTGCTCATACCGCCCCAGCATACCTGAGAAAGAAATGTGTGATGGTGGCAACAATGGTGACTTTGGGACTCAGGTAATTAGGTTAGAGGGAGGCTGGGAGTGCCTGGCTCTGGGGGGCGGGGCGGGGCATTGGGTTGGGGTGCCTGGCTCTGGGGGAGCAGAGAGGGTTATTTTTTATTTATTTTTCCCAAATAAAATCACAAAATGTAGATTAATTTTATATCAATAGATGTCAATTTTTTTGTAATAGCACAAATAATTATATGTTTATGCAAAATCTCAAACTTACAAAGTATCTGCAATTTTCACAGAAGCGCATTCTATTTGATTAACCTATACTTGTTTTTATTTCAACAAAACAAGTTATGTATCATATACAAAATTAAAAAGTACATCAAATTTATATTTAAATTAAAAATTATTTTATGAGCAAATACAATAATTTGATGTGTAAAATTATTATATTAAAACAAGATCTGCGAAAATATTATTAAATATAGCTAAAACATAATCTATAATAATAAATTACGACTTTCTGAGTCATCTAAGTAGGGCCACTTTTCTTTAGTGGCCCTGAAAGCTATCAGTTTTTGTTTGTGTGGCCCTCAGTAGCCTTCGAATTTGACATGCCTGCTCTAGTGAAAAGGAACTGTAGTACTCACTTTTCACTCTTGTAAATGACTGGGCAAAGGCAGGGCAAGGTCAACAGAAAATCAGGCCCACAGTTTTCCAAGTAGGTGTTCCCCATTTTTTTGCACTGTACTGCCACCTCGTGGAGTGACTTCATAATAAGAAAAAAAAAAATGCTGTATTTCAGCAGACATTCAAATACACATGTTTCAAAAGTCAGAGTGCTGGTGGAGACTTGAGTATCAGACACTGCTTGTACAGAAGACAATCTCAATGAGATACTCAACTAAAATATTTAACTTATTGTAGAAGTTGTGATTTCTATTATTTTCAATTATTTTTCTTATAGTTGTGGATTTTAATAGGAAGGAAGAAAAATATGAACAGTACTAGATAAATCTAGCCAGTGCCCAATTATGGTTGGAAAGAGAAATAACTGCCATGAAAATTACAGATAAATTGGGGGACAAAATATGCCCTGGAGTATCTCAACTAGATTAATAGAGCTGTGTTCACACCAGGGCTGAATTTGGCACTGTAATTAAATGGAGAGTATCTTCAGTCACATGGGGCACAGAAGATATTAGAGATGGATATGTGGTATGTGTGCATTTGGGAGATAAGCTCATCCCATAATAACTTGGTAGTTTTAAAGAAAAGTGTGCAGATAGCTGAAACTAGAATTTCAGCTAAGAGGAATGGTGGGGGGGAAGGAGAGTTAATTTTGAATAATTAACAGAATAGAAAGTTGACAAAATAGTCATGTTATGGATATGTATCTGTGCTGAGTGCATGAATGGAGATAAAGGCCTTTCTGGAAACAAAACCTCCTCCGTGCCCACCTCTGCCTCAGCAATATAGTTGTGAGGAATTTTTTTTCGAATGTTGCCTTTTTGTATCCACCAGGTGCCATATAGTTCCACAATATTTTTCTGAGGGAAATATAACAGTTCAGGCCATCCTTAAAGGGCCTAGTCTTCCCTTTCCTACCCTAGATGAGCATTATTTTTTTGGGTGTGGGCTGGAAACTTTTACTTCCCAGACTGGTCTTCTATATAAAATAGAAAATGTGTTCAGCTAAGTAAACCATATCATGCTGTACTGCACAGTGTTGCACTTAGTGTGAAAATAGGAGGACTTGTGAAGAAAAAGGAAAATGGCTCAGGGAAAAAAATGGTTAAGTTATGACAAAACCCAGCTTACATCTATGCTGGCTCAGGAGAATTTTCACTGAGAGAACCCAAAATCTATCTGGCCATAAGGAAAAACCCATGCTCTTGCTTTTGCTCACTTTGTGTTGCTCACGAGGTGCAAAAGGAGCATAAACAGTCAGCATCTCCCCCAAATGGAGGTTCCCCAATGGGGAGAAGTCTCCACAGCAGAGGCAGAAGCTTTCATGAAGCTGATTAAAACTTCCTGTCTCTCTGCCTTGCTTCCCCAATACTCTAGTCCCCAGCAAAGAGCTGCCTAGGGAACATCTGTCAACTGGGTTATACTTTCAGGTGACATGGTATTTGGCTTCTGTGGTGAAAAACTGAACTTGATGGATTTAAAGGAATAATAGTAGAAAGTATGAAATTGTTGTGGGGGCAGTCACGTCTAATAATTGGGGAACAGTAAGTATGTAGGAACAGACTAGGTCAGACTAGTGGTCCCCATAGACCATTCTTCTGTCTCTGGCAGAAGTCCGTACCAGACGCTTTAGAAGAAAATAGAAAAAACTATGCAGAGCGACATGTAGAATAATTTGTGTGTTGGTAAAGTTTCTATCTAAACCATAGCAACTGGTGGCTAGCTTTTGCCCTGCACCAGCATGAAGGTTTACTTACAGTTTTCTCTTGTTTACTATAGTGGTGGATGTTCTCATTTCCCCATCTGCAGTCACCATTGGCCATGGCAGCTGAAGCTTCCATTGGCCATGGCAGTGCCCTCTGGATGCCCCTATGCATAGGAAGTGGATGGGAGGCATGCTGCTGCTGCTTCTGGGAACCACATGGAGCAGGGCAAGCTCCTGACCCCACTCCTCAGCTGGAGTGCCAGAGTGGACCAAGCCCCAGAGCCTGCTCCCCAGTGAGAGCTTGAAGGCCAGATTAAAATGGCTGGTGGGCCGTAGTTTGCCCACCCTGCCTGAAAGTGACCTGAACTTGACATAGTATTCCAGGTAAGGGTGTATGGCATTATATTTTCAGCACTATTTTATGTTCCACTCTTTCTGCATCTTAACATATGGGCCCCGGTCATGCAATGAGCTGTGAGTGGACAGTCTGTTGATACATCTGCCTGTAAATAACACGTTGTAGGAATGAGGCCTTGTGCCTGCTGGTTTTATCTTTTTGTTTGGGTGGTTTTATTTTTTGACTACCATTGCACTCCGTAGTAGAAGTTTTCAGTGTTGCCAAGATATATTTTCAGACGTTATTGTCTATTACCTACCTTGTATGTGGGAAGTGAATCATTTGAACTATTCAGTGTGAATTTCTTTAAACTGATCCACAATTAATTGCATCCACAATTGTGCTGCCCATTCACATAGATTTGCCATGTCTATCTGAAATGCCTCAAAGTCGTCTCTCCTTAACTTTCTTAAATATTTGAGTCATTTACAAATGTGGCCACTTCATTTTTCAAGATCATTGCTGAATAAGCTAAAGGACTATAGTCCTAGTGAAGAAACTTAAGATCCCTTGATGTTAATTTTTATCTATACTGAAATTGAGCATTTATTCCTACATACATTTCTGTCTCATAGTACGTCTAGACTGGAAAAAAACTCGGAAAAAACTCCACTGCATCCAGGGACCATGTTTGCTCTGCTGCGTTTTTTTGAGGAAGAGCAGACATGCTCTTAGACATTTTCTAATTCTTGACAGAACTATAGTCCTCACTTCATTACAATGTAGCTTCTTTAATAGCCTTTAAAAATTAACCATGTGATAGACTTTTAGGAAGCTCAAATACATTATGTAAGTTGTTTCTCCTTCATCTGCAAAGGATCTATGAGTAAAATAGAAGTCATGCTGGTTTGTCCGTATCATGTGATGTTGATTTGGTGGTTTATAATTCTATTTTTAATGATCATTTCAGCTAAATTACACCATATGTTAGAGTAATTATCCAAATTTGGGATATATTTAATGTTTCTTAACTTCCTCTTTCCTAGAGGACAATCTGTACTAGTACAAATTGTTATATTTTTAACACATGCCATTTTGGTTCATGGTTTTCAGCAGAATCCTTTTATCAGAGTTTGTTACCAAAATTATGGTATTTGCTTCTGGATGGTTACATTGAATTATGTTGTTCTCTGGGTTATTTGAAAGTTTCATTCTTCTCCTTGGCTTGTATTTGCCCTAGTGCTTTATGCTTTCAATGCTGGTGACTAGGCACAAATAAATTATGTATATATCTTTGGTGAGGGGAAAAAACCTCAGAGCTTATAACGAAATGTGGAAACCAGTTTGTCAGAAACATGTTCTTTAAATCTTGTTGAAAATATTTTCAGACCAAAAGAACTATCTAAGCAGCAACAATGATCAGAGAACATGGCAGCAGGACTATTCTCCAATGACCATGCTTTGCACCAGCTACCTATGATCCAGAGAATGTGATTCAAGTCTTATTAGTAATATTTAAAATAATACAAGACCTGAATGCCTGAGGCTCCGCTCATTGCGTGACAATATATCCCATTGTGACAACTGAGTGGTATGGGAACTGCTAGTCATCCTATGTTCCAGTTTTCAGAAAACAGGAGGTAGAAGCTGTTCTGATGGTGGCCTGTGGTTCTAGAAATCCCTGTGCTGAAGTCTATAGGTGGCATTCTGCATCTCAAGACCAAAGAACTTCTGGTTCCTTTCTAGTTCTGGGGCCAGATGCTTAGGAAATAAAAGGAGCAGCAGTATCAGATCCTAATGTTTCTGTTTAGTCTTCGTTCTTCCTTGTAGGTTTGATTCTCACACTGGGCTGCCTTCTGGCAGAATGCCCAGTGATTTTCAGAAATGTTCTTAGTTTATTTTTATTAAGGCATGCAGAGAGTAACAAATTATTATTACTAAATAATTATTTGCCTTTAAAATGAGACTGGTTATAAAATGGATATAGTCTAAGCGCAATCCGGAAGTGGTCTGACATATCTCTAGAGTAATAAACTTTAATGCAAATTTATGAAGAACATCCCTGCTTGATTTCATGCCACATCTCATGAAAAGGAGAAGGTCACCACTTTGTTATGCTTTAAATCCCTCCCCTTAAAAATCACCATTGATATGATACTACAAATCATTATTGTCCCACATTATTTAGGCAGGGACAGAAGACTTACAATTTTATGCTACTATTTTCTGTTTATTTTGTTTCTTCTTCCTCCTCCTGCAGGACCAAACCCTGTTTAATCCATCTGCCATGTCCTGTCTGACCTGTGGTGCCCAATTCTAGCTTTATCAACACCAGTAACAAGGCTTTCATAGGCTTCAGTGGGTAAGGATTTCATCCTTAGACTGCAAATATTCTGGGACAAGGACCTTTCTAAATATCATTTAGTACTTTGGGGTTCTGATCCATGAATGGCATTTTAGGCACTATTTCATGGTAGTATTAATAATGATGATTATGTAATTAATCAATGAGTACAAAACAAATTAAGATACAAATCAGTACAGAAGTTTTTAGGAGTGATTCCATTTTTACAAGTAAAAATCTGTTTGCTGTGTATAGTATTTATACTCTACAGAGAGGTTCCTTTCTGTAACCTTAATCCAGAGTTTATGTATTTACACTGATGCATGCTTACAAATTTAGGCCCCTGACCTGCAAAGAGGTGTGACCACTCTTGTGTGCTGCTGTTCCGTTGAATTTAGTGGTATCTTGCATAGAGGCCAGGAGCAATCTAATTTGCAACACGACTGCAGGACTGTGACCTCAGTTACTACTTCCTGACTATAGATAAAATTAAGAGCCCCAATGTGTTTTAGAAGCCTAAATCATCCTTAGGATCCATATGAGTCTAAGACCATGTCTATACTAGACCCGGAAGGTTGGCTTTAAGGTACATAAATAACATAGCTGGAACCAATAGACCTTAAGCCGAGCTTGGGGCCGTCTCCACAGTGGGAGGTTGATGAGGAGCAAACACTCCTGTTAGCTTCCCTTACTCCTCAGAGGAGTATGAGCACCAGCACTGACCAGGGGCACCCTCACAATTCAATTTAATGGGTCCTTACTATACTGGAAAACAAGAAGATTAATCTCCAAGGCGGCAAGTGGAGGTGTGGCCTAAGTCTCCCGAGTCTAAAATCCCTCCGACTTTCAATGAGCCTTAGTGTTCCAAGTGCCTAAATTAGTAACTTTAACCTTTATTTGCAGGTGACAGCATAGAAACAAACATAACTAATCTCACATAAAAAGGAAAAAACTCTAAATCATGCCATAGTTATATCATCTAAACTCCAATGGCTAGAATTTAATTTTTAAAATTTGTAATTATCATACCATATTTTCATATATGACATTGTTTGAAAGTTTTTAATAAGAGAAATACACATGTCCAAGGACATGAAACATACATGCAAAGACAATAAGGCCCTATGACACCTGAGCACTCAAGCATATGATTAAGCTTTACAGCAGATTGAAAATTCATCGAAGAAGCAAGATTGGTCCTTCAGCCTTGGAAAGTATTTCGACCTTTCCTCTTAGCATGGTAAATAGTGTTTTCCTATACAAGGATTTGTTAAGAGCCAGCTGGTTCTAGAAGAAAAACTGTTTTTATGATCTATCCCCACTAGATGTAGCTGTTGACACTTGTGGGAGAGTCTTTTTTGCTACCAGAAACACTTTTTTTTTTTTTTTTTTTTTTTTTCCTCAGCAAGGTTTCAGGGATTGTGTGAGGGGGCTCCATAATGTTCCTAAGTAAATCACTCAACCAGCATTTACCAGTCTCCCCTCCCAATAAAAAAACAAAACCGGCTGTCAAAAAGTAAAGTGCAAAACTTAAGCCTGACATGAGTTCTCATGAATTAATTATGAAGTCCAATGCAATGGTGTTCCAAAATAAATTAGGATATAAGTTTCCAGCTATCAGCCTGACTTTGTAACTACAGTAGTGTAGTGCCGGTTTCTGTTGCAGCATCAATGCATTTTACATGGCTAGGATATAGCAGTAATCCGATCAGCTGCAATTGCCACAATACCAGACGGATCCCTAAAAATAGAAGCCCTATGGTAATCTGTCTAGATAACTGAATTCAATGACTATCTGGCAGCAAATCAGAGAATGTTTCCAGAACAGGATTTAAATATGCCATGAAATTTTATTTGTTACAGAGTGATCTACAAATTTGCCCATGTTCAGTGCCATGTTATTAGTGGGAAATACACTTCTAAAAAGACTGATGTTGTGTCATATTTCCTTTTAATTTTTTTCCCAATTACGGCGACTGGAGCAAAAATTAAAAACTTAATAGTAGTCCTCTGTTTTTGTTACACTATTGTAACAAAATATATTGTAACTTTTAGAACACATTAAAAAGTGTGAAATTTCTTAGCAAAAAAAATGAAGTTGTTTGTGTATCATTTAGCTATTGACCTCATGATGGCTATGATGAAGTATATTTGTATGTACATACATTTATATTTGTATGTACATGATGGATGGCAACATAAAATGCCCAAATTTACGTAGAAAGAGAGAGACGGAGAATGAACAAGATGGTGGATGAACAATGCTTTTTTTTGTTTTCATATGTTAAGGCTGACCTGAGAACGGTAGCGAGATGGGTTGATTCTAACAGAAAAAAGACTACTATAAAGTAAAAAGCTAACATACATTGCATTAATGCTGGATCATTGACAAGGATAATGTTGCTGGCATATTTACAAATGTTTACTGTTTCATATGTGTGAAGATTGGCAGTTTTTGTTCAGTAGAAATCTTTTTCCAGTTTTATTAGCAGAAGGTGTTGTGCGTAGGTATGCTCCTAGTAAATTAATTTCATTCACTTTTGTTCCCAATCTCCTGACCTGAGTCTGGGTTACAATGATTAATACCTCATTACATGATCAAGACGAATATGTATTCACTCTGGTTGCTGTTACACAAATCCTGGTCCATATTCTGTTTCAGTCAATTTTTTTCAGCTAAGTCAGTAGAATTGAAAGGATGTAAATTAGATCAAAACTTGGTCCTGGGAGCTTTGCTATGGCAAACCTGAGATTTCAAAGTAAAATTAATCTCCAGACCACCTATTTTAAACATGAGTTACACAAGTCCATCTGCCATCTTTGCCTTTTTCTGGGATGCAGCAGCTCTCTCTAGCTGCCTAGCCAAAGTCATACCACTGCATCACTGTTAGAAGGTCCTGACCTTGGGGGATAGTAAATAAAACAGCAACATTTGAAAAGGGCGATAGACACAGTGTGGCCAACAGCTACCGTGGGCCCTGGGGTGAGGGGTTGACTCTGTGCTTAGAAGGGGTGAGGCCAAGGGCAGTCAGCCCTTGGCACCACCTAGACCATGACTCAACCTCTTCCACAGCCCTCAGAGCTACATGGAGTGACGGGAGCAGTGCTCCAGGGGCAAAAAAGGGCACACGGGCTCAGGTCACTACTATGGCGGCAGTAGTGATGGTGGCGGAGGCCAGGAGCTCCAGGCTTCTTTGAATCTCTGGGCCCCAGGGCAATTTCCCCTTTTTTGTTCCCTCCCCCTTAGCAGCAGGCCTGCACTGATATCTGCCTCTTTGTGAGTCCCCAGCTCCAAGAAATACCCATTGAAATGGCTGATTTTGCTGAGCTCCTGCTTTTACTGAGCACTCGCCACTAGCTTAGTTACTTCCTGTATCTCTGTTTATCACAGTTCTGTCTTCTGAGACTTACCTCATAGCTTGTCAGCTCATTGCTATTGATTCCCATTGATCGTTCCATTGCTGAATTTGTAAATCATGTCTATCTGCCTTTCATGGAGGGCTTTCACCTCACTCCTTTTCTGCATCATAGCTTCAAACCTCCACCTCCATTTCCCCCATCTGCCCTCACTGGTTCCATCTTCACTCCTTGTTACCACATCTCCAACAGTCCTCATCAACTCTATCTGCTCCTTTTCCTGGCTCCATCTCTGTTGTCCCTCTTCCCACCAGCACAAATCCAGGATCCACTTACGCTCCTCTGGGGATGTCTGAGACAATTGGGGCATTCTCTCTGACTGCACATGCTCTACCCCCCCACACCATTTCCCATTCCCATCTCCACCTCTCTGTTACCTTCATTCCTAACCTCACCTCACCTCACCTCTTCCTTCCCCAGTTTCCTTCTCTCCTGCTGTCTCATGAGAAATGAGGTTGGAATTCCAAAAAACACAGCTACCCACAACCTCTTCATATCATGTTCCCTCCAGGTCTTGGCTTTCAGAGACCTGGTTTACTGCATCTGACATTGCCTCACAGCACCACTCTCTCATGGATGCCTCTCCTCTCACACTCCCTGTCCTGGCTCAGTCTGTGATGGGTGTTAGGGTTTTTTGCTCCTACTCCCTCTTCTTATAGATACTCCTCTTTTGAACAGCACTATAGCATATGTCTCTTCTTTCTTCTCTCCACCCTTACAGCCTTCCTCTCTCATCTCAACTTTCCCTGTCTCTTGTCCCTTCATCACAATCTCCCACACTTATCTTCGATGACTTCAGCTTCCATGCTGATGACTTTCCTGTTCCTTAGCTGCAAGTCTCCTCAGTTTCACTGCCTCATTTGACCTGCAGCAGCAGTGAAAGTAACTTACAATTTCTTACAGGTACTGTTCTATTGCAAACCAGGTCCCTGGCAGCTTTTTGAATAGCTCCTTGCTGGCTTTTGTGCAAGCTCAGCCAGTTCTTGCCAGAGCTGTGCACTTGGGCACACCTGCTCACTTTGACATATGAGTCCTGCAGCTCTGGTGAAGTTCACACGCTCAACCGAAAATGTTCACTCAATGTGATCTTCACCAGGCTCCTTTGTGAGTTCCTCTGCTCTGATTACCACTTGGTCTCTCTCAGCATCACCCATCTAGCCTTTTTCCATTCATAGACCTGCAGATGACTTCTTTTCTGATCTCACCCCTACCTACTTCCTTTCCTTTTGTTGATACAGTTGTTGATTCTCTCCATGTTTCACTCTCCTTCACCATAGGTGCTTTACAAGATTGTGCATGCCCACCCCAAGGCCTAATATCTGATTGTGCTTTTCCTGCTCTCAAGCTGCACAGTCCTTGGTAGCAATCTCTCAGGTTGACTTCCTCTACTACAAATTCATTCTCTTAGTTCTGCCAGCTTCCTGGCTTAAACAACTCTATTTCTCCATCTGAACTGAGTCCATGCTCCTATCCTACTTTCCAATTTGCCAGCTCTGAATTATTCCTCAAACCTTCTAACCTCACTTCTCTCAGCACGGGATCTTGCCAATTTATTCAGAGAGAAAATTGATAAAAGATGTCATCTTCCTCTCCCCTCAGCTTGCCTACCCTTCCCCAAATCCCTGCCTTTCTTAAGACACCAAAATCTCTCATCTACTCTTCCCTCAGTCCCAGTGTTCTGATCCCATTTATTATGCCCATTCTCCTTCCCTCCTTTACTCTTCTCCATAACCTCTCCATCTTTTCTAGCTCTTTTCCCTCACATATGAAAGTGCCGTAGTCTCTCCCATTTTAACAAAAAATCATCCTGTCTGTGCTTCTCTCCAACTTCAGAGATAGCTTCCTTCTCCACTCAGTCTCTACTCCTTATGGAACTTTTGTTGGAGTTCTTCTACTCTAGTTCTCACCCACATCTCCTTCAACCTGGCTTCTATCTCGGTAGAATATTAAATACTAGGAGAGATGAACCAGTTAAATGAGGACCTTGAAATACAGGTTCAACCTCCCTAATCTGCATGTCCCTGGTCTGGCATTCTCAGTGACCCAGTGGGTGGTCTGGGGCTGGAGCAGTCATGGGGAAAAACCAATAGGTTGAGGGGCAGGACAGGGAGAGCAAGGGGTCGGCAGCTGTGAGCAGACCCTGGGGACCAGCAGAACAGCTCCAGCCAGCTGGAGGAGTAGATGGGAGGGGAGCTAAGCCCCAGCTAGCTAGTGGAGTGGATCTGCTGGTGAGCAGCCGGGAACAAAAGGGCCAGTTTTGACCTCCACTGGCCTGGCAAATTCCCTGGTTTGGGACCAGTCAGGTCCCTGGAGTGCTGGACTAGGGAGGTTCAACGTGAAACAGGCCTCATGAAAACTTGGTGGAATGAGGATAAGAGGGCAATAATACCAGAGTCCAAAAAATAAGCGACAGAGTTGGTCACACTGATAGAAGAATGTCAATAAATATGGAACAAAGCATAGACTCAAATGTGTCAAAAACATAAATGAATCAAACTGTGCCATTGAATCTTTATGGGTAAAATTCCATACTTGGACAATAAGAGCATAACCGTAGGAATATTGAGCAGGATGGTGACTTTGACTGTGGTATGCTCAGAGAGATTAGAGAGACTACAAAGGCAGAAAATAAATGCAATAATAATGGAAGATTTCAACTACCCTCATACTGATTGAGTTGTCACCTCAGGAAGGGATGTAGAGATAAAAATTCTGAACATATTTAAATGACAGCTTCTTGGAGCAACTTGTCCTGGAACCAAAAAGAGGAGAGGTAATTCTTAATTTACTAGAACACAGGATCTGAAGAATATAGCTGAACCACTCAGTGACCATAATGAAATTAAATATAACATCTTTGTAAAGGGAAAAATCACGAAGGAAGTTGCCACAATAACACTTAAGTTCAAAAGATAGAACTACACAAAAGTGAGGCAGCTAGTTAAGTAGAAATGAAATAGTTAGGCAGCCAGTGTGCAAAGCAACCATGGCCTATCATGCTGATTTAATATTGTCTTATTATTGCCTTGCACTCACCACCAGTCTGTGTGTATCCATCTGTTGTCTTATTTTAATGTTATACTTAGATCTTCGGGGCAATGACTATCATTTAGTTCCATGTCTGTGCATAGAGTGCACCCCTGGAATGGTTCTTTTTCTCTGTGGTCCTTACTGAATACCCATGTCTCAATTGTGGCTCTGAGCAGTTGTAAGTGTGCAATAGCAGCCACACCCTGGTAAAATGCCTCAGTAGATGGGCTAAACCAGGTGAGGGTAACTAGAAGTGTGGAAACTGACAGTGATTTATGGATTTCCCTGCCAAGCATATGAAGGATGTTCTTATATCTTGGCTACCAGAGACCATATATTAGCCCATCAACTTGAAAAGCAGTGCAGCAATGTATCGTGGAAGGTGAAAGGTTTGATGGGGCACCGGAGAAGTCACTCCAGATTGAGAAGCCTCCAGTTGTGATGGCCTTTGTGCCATTGGGCCAACCTTCAGCTGCCAAGAGGATGTGATTGTCCCAGTGCAACGACTGTCCCATTTTAATCAACCTCATGCCCATGTCATTCATGCACATCTCTCTTCAAAAGTCCTGGGGGAGAGGCAAACAGATAGGTGACACTGACTACTGGCAGTCATAGCCACAAGCCTGCACAACCCTAACCTACAGGCTGACTGGTATATTGGTCCCCCAACTCTGAGCCAAGAGTAGAAGAGAAGCTTGGCAACACCCAGGTGACAGCAGCCCTTTAAGGATTGTGCTAAGGAATGGTTCTATTCTGCTCTCGACTCTCTTATCAAGTCATCACCACAAAGTGACAAACTTTTGCATTGAAATCTCTTAGGTTGATTTAAAATCACAGCAGGCAAGGTCTCATTGGAAAAAATTGCATTGGAAAAATAAATGAAAATAGTCTCCTACTCCTAAGCAAGTGTGCAGGATGTAGTATGACAATTACAAATATTTTCACACAGGCAGGCAAATATAAAACTACATGGATGTATCTCAGATCCAAACAATGGCATATAATAGATTACATCATTGTCCAACAATGCGACACAAGGGATGTCAGGATTACCAGGGCCATGCATGGACCAGAATGTTGGACAGATCACTCAATGATCTGAATCTATACTGAATCTATGCATTGTACCCACATGCCTGAGAGGCCCCAAAATCAAGATGCCCCCTGATATTGCTAAGATAAGCCATGCATCCTATTGAGACCAACTACAAAATCCACTAGAAACCAACCCTGGTGATAACAGTCTCATAGGAGGAACTCGGACACAGTACAAAAAACTGCAACTGAGGTCCTCAGATGGAAGTAAAGGGCTCACTGTGACTGGTTTGATGAAAATGATGAGGATAGGAGATCACAGTAATCTTGAAAGAAAAAATGATAATCCAAAGAAAGTCTGATTCAAACTCCTACAAAGCAAGGCCCAAAGACAACTACATTTAATACAAGATAAATGGTGGGAGAAGACACTGATATCTATGCAGAAACAAAGAAGTCCTTTGATTCATGGCAGCTAATCTATGGACCTACAAAGGAGGGCACAAGGTTACTCATGATGGCTGATGGCAGGACAATCACCAAAGACAAATGTGGCATGGAACAGAGATGGGCAGAACATTTTAGTCAAGTACTGAACAGGCCAGGCTCAACTGAAACAAGTGCCACTAATCAGATACCACCAAAGCTGACTCACCACCCACACCTGAAGAAATAGAGTCAGCATGATGAGCTCAGGAAAGTCCTCAGAGATGAGGACATAGGAATCAAGACTGGCAGAAACCCATACATTGGCAACAGCACTTCAGAAGATCTTTGATATCTGGGACAACAAAGAAATGCTACAAGAGTTCAAAGATGCCACAACTCCTTTATTTTTAAATAAATAAAGGCTGCAAATTGTCTCTGATGTTATCACAAGAGATCAGTTGTATCTCTTGCTGGAAAAATCTTTTCTAGTGTCCTCCTGAACCAACTGATCTCATTTGTCTTGGAAACCCATCCACTGAGACTCAGTGTGGAATCAGACCTGGTGGTAGCACCATAGACGTGATTTTCAGTACTGTATCGAACAAAACTTATATCGGTTTAGTGTCTTCATTGATCTCCGAAAAGGATCTGATAGTCAATAGAGAAGGATTGTGGATGGTCCTCAGGAAACTTGGTAGCTCACCGAAACTGGTAAAGACCAGGTACTTTTTAATGGAGGTCTCGCGGACTCCATTCTCATTTCAAATGGAGTCAAACAAGGCTGTGTGTTTGTAAAGTTCAACCTCTTCTTCACCCAAGTTCTCAACCATGCTACCAATGGGCTCAACAGATGCCCACACAGATACAAACATGGCAGCTCAGTCATCAGTCTTACATGGCTTAAAGCAAAAACTAAAAGTAACAGAACTACTAAAGAGAGTAGCGCACTCTGCAGTTTGTGTCCTCCTAGCACACACACAGGGACATCTCCAGTGCATCATAGATTGCTTCACTGAAGCATCAAAACTGTTTTCTCCAGGTGAATTGTGAGGCCAAACTATGGTGTTGCATCAGTCATCTTCACCAATCTGTGTCATATCCCCTAGCATATCCATTAGTGGAATCCAACTAAAGAAGTCGACAGTTTTTACCTGTCTTGGAAGTTATCTCCACTGATGGATCTCTTAGCTTCTGGGTTATTAAGAAAGCTTTCTGTATCCTGTTCAGTCTTTCTGCTATGTAACAAAGTCTTGAAATCCCACAACATAACCCCCTCAACAAAAATTAAACTATATGATGCTTTTCTGCTTGCATCTCTCCTCTAGAGCTCTGAGACCTGGACTCCATACAAATGGCATATAGAACAGCTATAGTCCTTCCTTATGCTATTGTGGGGATCCACTGGCAGGACAAAATTACCAACTTGGAGGTTCTCCAATAGTTAAATGCTGTAAGCATCAAGGCCATACTGATAAAAGCCCAACAATGCCGGGTTGGACACATCATTAAGATGCTTGAACACTGACTCCCCAGAAAAATTCTCTATGGAGTATTGGTGCAGGGACATAGGAATCAAGACCAGTATCAAGCACAGATTACACTTTGGTGCAATAAAACTGGATTATCTTGAGAGAGGTATGTTAAATAGATCAAACAACACTGGGTGCTTTCCAAGCTGTGGAAGAGGATCAAAATAAATGATTGAGGGAGCTGTGGTCTATGACTGGGTTTTCTCTATACTACGATGATACAAATAATAATCCACAGTCTCTGCCTCCAAGCATCAACAGACACAGATTCATAAACAAATCTTGGTAACAAGATTTGTAACAAGATATGATCAGTGAGTTTTGCTTGCTTTCAGGTTATGAAAAATGTGCACAGCTCACACTTCCATGCTACCAGTGACAGACAGGAATGATACTGCATAGATAAGCTTGCATGCATTTGAACTGTTGTTCTTTAAATCATTTTTAATTTGCTTTACAATATGACATGCTCTTTTTTTTTTTTTTTTTTTCTTTCTTTCTGTTACCAATTTCTACCTTGGATTGACATACTCCTTTCACTTCATAATCAGGATGAATGAGCCACATGCAAGAAGTAACTAGAGCTGACAAATTAAGAGGTAATGTCTCAAACAGAGATTTGGCATCTATTTTTTCCTAAAACATTTTTTGTATAGTGGCAAATATTGTGAGGGGTGAATTTTCCAAGTGTGGCCTCCATTTCTGGGCATACAACCCCCAATTGGTTTGGAGCCATATGAATCCTTGAGTCAATTGATTTTTGTTAGGGGCAAATTCTAACACCTTGCAAATTAAATTAAATGCATATCATTAGAATGGTTAGCAGATATTTTCACCTGCAAAGTGCGGGTGCAGTTATGTGCATGCACAATTTTGCATCTGTACATATGGAGGCCTGGCTGAAAATTGCCCTTGCAATGTGTTAGATCAGTGTTTCCCAAACGGTGTTCTGTGGAACCCTGGGGTTCCGCGAAGTGAAAATAAGGGTTCTTCAAGAAAATTCCATTACAATAACATTTTATGATTTAAAAAATCATTAATATTTCAGCATTTATGAATTTTATTGAAAACAATTTTCATTTGTGTTGATCTCATGAACTTGTTTAGCATTTGTTTATTATTATCCTTATTTGTGGTCTACTTTTTCAGTTCCATATATAAGACTTATTAGGGGTTCCACAAAATTCTTTTGAGTTTATAAGGGTTGCATGGCCAAATAAAATTGGGAAACACTGTCCTAGATTATCATGAACCATTTGTAAAGCAGGGACCCCAGAGATGTATAAATACCACACCCATTCCTTTCTCCCAGTCATAGTCCCTATTCAGGTGAGGGACATTTTCACCTCCATTTCCTGTGCCGTATCAGATCTGGTAGATAAACTGATGCATAGGTCACACTTTTGACTGCTTTCTTTGACACTAAATTCATTTTGAAATATTTACATAGAAAAGTTGATATGCAGACATTAAGGAATATTTACGTGGGGTGAAATCTGATCCTATGCCCAGTTCAAACACTAAGCCTCCCACACTAGATTTTTGGAAACAGACTGTTCAGTGCAACAGGTCTACTCACAAGACTTCAAGCTTGGTATTTACTATGGCATCACAATAGAATTAGGGGAAAACAACTAATTAAACAGGAAGTAAGGGAGGGATTAGAGCATGACTTCTTCCATGATACTCTGGATAATCCAGTTAACTCTTTCATGACCACTTTATTACACAACTTATATCTCATTTAATTGTAGTGGAGGTAAAAACACAGAAATGCTGTTAATTTGAGGCTCCTTCAGAGCAGGTACAATCTATTCAGATTTATCTGGGATTTCTGGCTGCTCCTTCTGTAATGGAGGATTTAATTGGTACTTCTTGAGTATATGTACGGACCGCTAAACAGGAATGAAATTCACTCTTGCAGAGTTCCAATGAAAAATAATGATGCTTTTTCTTAAGATCAATACGTTATTTCAGGTTCTTCTGGCTTTTTCACAGAATTCATCATTTGAGTCGCTTTCAGTGAAATTTATTTATTCAGTTTCTCAGCAATCCCAGTAATCTTGTTTCTTGAGCAGTTTAAATAATGAAAAAATATGTAATTTGTAAATAACCCAAAATCAGTTTGCTGCCTTTGGGGTGTGCGTCATACAGTGCTTCATTCTTTGATTATTCAGAAAATAGTGTCAAGTATCAGAGGGGTAGCCGTGTTAGTCTGAATCTGCAAAAGCGGCGAGGAGTCCTGTGGCACCTTATAGACTAACCGAAGTGTTGGAGCATAAGCTTTCGTGGGCAAAGACCCACTTCGTCAGATGCATGTAGTGGAAATTTCCAGGGGCAGGTATAAATATGCAGGCCAGAATCAGGCTGGAGATGACGAGGTGGATCCAATCAGGGAGGATGAGGCCCACTTCTAGTAGCTGATCTGGAGGTGTGAATTCCAAGAGAGGAGAAGCTGCTTTTGTTTGCATTGGCACATGTCATGAATTTGTACTAGAATTGTGTACTTACTTGCTGGTTGCACTATTATCACTGTTTGTTATTCATCATTCACTATTCACAGTCCTCCTGTTGAAATTCAGCCATGCAACCTGAGAACAGAAACAATAATAGATGATCCATCATAGACCTCGAATATGTATGGTAAACTGTTTGTTTGTGAGTTATATTAATAGAGACAATTACTTGCATAACTATTCAGTGCATTTTTTTAAAAAGTACCTTAACAGAAATTCAGTGCATTCTTTAAAAAATACATTAGCATAGAATGGCCTACAAATAATTTGTGAGTCAAAAAAGATCTAAAATTCATCAATTTCTTGACAAATATTATTTAACCAAGTCAATTTATTCCCCAGGCTTAGTTCTCCCAACTCTCACAGTGAGTACTCTGATCTCCCCTTCCTTCTTTTTTTTGTTCTCCCGTCCAATGTTTCCTGTAAGCTGAGTTCTTGGGTGGCCACCCAGGAGAGATTCAAATGCTGCTCAGCTGGGGTGTAACTGCATTGCACCATTATTTCGAGACCTAGCATTATTCCAAAATAACTATGCCAATGTCTACACAGCTTATTTCAAAATCTGTAAACTTCATTCTACGAGGAATAAGGCCTATTCTGAAATAGCTATTTCAAAATAAGGCACATGTAGATGCTCCACTGCTGCTATTTCGAAATAGCCCCTCACCAGGGCCATTCTAAATTATTCCTCCCCAGTGCCTCCTGGGGCTCTAAATTGAGATAGCATGTCTACATTAGAGAAGTCTGCCTCGGACCAATTTTGAGGCTTCCCTGCAGTATAGACCTGCTATTTCAAAATAAGGTGTTTCGGAATATCTATTCCAGAATAGTGGTGGTTTTTTGTTGTTGTTTTTTTTTTTTAAAAGCGTGCACTGTAGATGTACCCCTGATGAGCAGAATGTCCACAGTCGCCACAGATGGCAGTATGTATTTCTTCTGGTGGCACACATCCTCACATGCCTTGGTACACACAGGAAAAAATTAGAGGAACATTGCACCAATCCCTTCTTTGCCCTTTTATTCTGATGCAGCTCTCCATCTTGGTCTTTAGTGTCATCAGTGCACAATCAACCCCACTGGCCCAACCGTCTCCTCCCTAAGACAATCACATGATCTAGGATATTCAAAGGCGCCTAAGCGCTCCAGTCCCAGCTGCCACTGAATTGAAGTGGCGATGGAGTGGTTAACTTCCTTGGGTTCTTTTTAAAAGTTCAGCTGTGGGGCAGAAGTTCCTATCATCACCTAGGTATGGAGTGTGATCTTCAGGAGGAAATAGACTTCCAGCTGATGCTGTTGCAGTAGCAGCAGTAACCCTGCGGAATTCACAATATGTTCACTCCCCAGTATATAAGATGAGATTCCAGCAGCCACTCAATCCCTTCTGAGCTAGGCCGCTGGTGGGGCAGAGGGAGAGAATGAGCATTTGGACTGAAGGCTATAGAAAACCCTTTAATGGATGCTGTGATGAGGGAGGCCAGGGTTTGGAACATTCCTTCATCTCCTCAATTCTTATTTTGTACTTGGGTTTGCTTTCTAAATATACTGATAGATCCTTTTTCCACTGGGCATTATCCAGCAACTATAACACACTAATATTTAGAAATAGCACCGCATTCTGCCTTGCTTATCCAGACTCAGTCCTTGATAGGAAAACTTCTGCTGAAGTCAGAGTAGATTTGGTAACTGTGAGCTTGGATCATAAAGTTTCAAAAAAGAAATTATTGGGATGTTAGATTACAAAGAATCTGACAGACCGTTACTTGCAACAGCGCTGATAAAACATTGTGTGAGTAAATGCTTCACCTTCCTTAAGCAATTGTCCCCACCGCTTTCTTTCTACAATATTTTTGATAGGCCCTGAGCCTAAAACCTGAACAGTTGCAGCTTCCCTTAAAGTCAATTAAAGCTATAGGGATAACTGACCTTTTGAATCAGGCCTTGGTGTCACAACCCACTGACAAAATAACGTGAAAACAAGCTGTTTCTGAAATAGCAAGATTGTAGGTGAAATCCTCACCCCTGCTCCATGCACTTTACTCCACTTTAGCTCTTTTGCCTAACATAAAGAGTTCTAAAAGCCCTAGTTCCACACTGAGGAGGATCCCCTAGTGCAGGGATTGAGGTAGACAGCCATAAGGCTGTCTTCCAAGGACCCCTCCATCCCTGGTGAGGGAATGTGTTGGAAGTGGGAGGGATGTCAGATGGGTCTGCAGCCCATAAGTCAGCTAGCTGGGAGGAGGCTACTGTAATTTAGACACTTTCTTAGAGCTGTATAATTTACACTCAAGGCTTCTTCAGGATGAAGAACAGCCAGAGTTAGGGATGACATAAAGCCACCAGAGTCCCCGCTTCCCTTGAGCTAAGTGTTTGGGGTGGCATATAATGTCATCTTATACACTTGTTGTATAGTGAGTGGGTTATAAAACAAGTACAATAGATGCTTTCCACTGTGTTATATAATTTCAATAAGAAGCTTTCAAATATTGGCTGATTTGCACTTTGAATTTGCAAGTATCTTATGAAAATCCAACCAAATCACCACAACTTGAAAGTTTTAGCAATGACTCAGTCACTTGACTTAATAAAACAAAGTCATCCACTTAGCATAAAGTGGACTTTTACTTAACTGAAGCTCATTCAAATCCCCATTTTTGCTTGGTGAAGTGTGCATTGTGGAATCTAAAAAGCACTGTCAGATGTTATAATAAACCAATTCTAAAGTTAAATCTGTGGCTGCCAGACAACTGCACTTCAACAGAGGAATGTGAATGTAACACATTGGCATTCTTGCATTGTTTTAAACTCAGTTTGTTCCCACTCTGAATTACTAGAAAGGGAGCAAAAATGGCCATGTTGTCTTGTCTATTGTCTTTAGACAAAACAAACTAGTTCTGACCCAGTTCGAGACCTCAATTTTTTTTTCTGCTTTCCTTTTCCTGCCTACTTCATTAAGGATGAAAATAATTTAATCCACATAAAACCTAGATAACTTTGTTTTGGGAGTCTAAGTAAGACATATTACAAATAATAATAAATGTTTGGGTAAGCTTGAAACCCCACGTTTCCAATGATTGTTAATTCAGTCTCAGAGGCGTAGAGAGGGTGTTATGTGCCCAGGGGAAAAGGCAAAATTTGTGCCCCCCAACCCTCCGTCAGACCCTACCCTTGCCTGTCCTGCTGCCACATGAGGCTCCCCCTGGCGCATGGGGTCATTCCACTTCCTGTGGCCAATCGGCAGCTGTGGTTTCTCGGGGTGGGCTACAGGCGAGTACCCGGATGCTGCAGCCCAATGGGCAGTGCCTCGGACTGACTGGCAGTGAAGGGGATTGTGGGGGTTGTAGTCACAGACTGGGCCTGTGCACCAGCTGTGTTCTGCGCATGCTCAGCCTGAAACTCTGCCTTGTGCACCTCCCCGGCTGGGTGCTTCACTCTCCGTTTCAATTTCCTGCAGGTGCAGAAGTGGCTGGCGCCTGCGGGATCCTAGCACTGTCCTTCTCTCCGCTGTCCAGCCGGTGCCCAAGGGGTCCTAGGACTCCTAGCACTGTCCTTCCCTCTGCTGCTAAATTGGCACCCCTCTAGCATGGTGCCCAGGGGCAACTGCCCTCCCCCACCCCTCATCGCTAGTCCACTGTTCAGCCTGTGTAGTGGAGTAGTGGTCACATCATCTCCAGAATGCTTGAAAGTTAGGGCACCTGGATGCATATAGATGGTTCCAAGTCAATACCTTGAATTGCAACTGGAAACAAATAGGAAACATGGAAAGATACTGGAGAATTACTATGATAAGCTTCCTGTTGCTACCATTGTTCGACAGAGGTAGCTGTATTCAGCATTGTAATTTTCAAATGGTCTTTAAATTATCACCACATAGAAGTGCATGGCAACAATTTAGCCTAAAATCACAGAGGCATACATACCATGGTGAGATCTAATCCTAAAGAAAAGCTAGACAACACCTTGTCAGACTCCGATAAATAGAGGTGTTCTTGATTGTTAACACCAGCCGGGATTCTTCAAACAATCACAAATTGTGAATCTTAGGGTACATCTACACTAGCCCCCTAGTTCGAACTAGGGAGGCTAATGAGGGTGACCGAAATTGCTAATGATTCTGAGATAATTCGAACTAAGGGGTTTAACTGTTAAACCTCATTCCACGAGGAGTAACAGTTAATTCGAATTAAAGGGTTTATCTCGGAATCCCGCTTCTCTGCCGCGTGTAGACGTGGGCAGTTACTTCGGGCTAGTCAGTTTCCAAAATGGCGACTGGCTGGGATTATGCTAATCAAGCACGGGATATTTAAATCCCACGCTTCATTAGCAATTTTGGTCGCCCTCATTAACCTCCCTAGTTCGAACTAGGGGGCTACTGTAAACGTACCCTTAGAGAAATGCTAGCCTAAATTCTTCAATAAAGGTGGTAGGAATTAACACTGATATATACTCAATATCCTTCTTACTCCCCCAACCCCATCCTTCAGCACATTTTTATCACTGACTAAGCCTCCTGCAGTGTGACTGCTACCTAGATAATGGAAAATATAGACCCATTTTCCACAGACCTGGATATGTGATAAGTACAATGATGTGGATTTATCTGCATGGATTCAGCTGCATATATACATCTAATATAAATAGTTTACATTCGCCCAGAAAGAGCAGAAAGGTTAAATAAAAATGAAGAATATTTGCATCTTTTAATTAAAGTTATATGTTGACTATTCCAAAATAAAGACCACTGCATATATGAATGAGTTCAATAATCCATTCCTGGGTTTACAGACCCAAGATCCTTACAGAAAGATCACATAAATGGACCTGATCTTCAGTGCATTGTGTCTCCTGCGCACTGAGTTCCAATTGATAACAAAGTTCTTAAGGGTACGTTTACACAGCAGCATAATTTTGGAATAACTAATGTTATTCCAAAATAACATACTGCATGTCTGCCTTTATTTTGAAATAATGTTGAGCTGGAGGACTTCTTACTCTGACTCATGGTGACCCTCATTTCATGAGGAGTAAGGAAAGTTGAAGGAAAAGTGTTCTTCCTTCAACTTCCTGCTGTGTAGACAGCGCCAAAAGCTGAATTAAGCTATTTAAACTTCAGCTATGCAATTGATGTAGCTGAAGTTGCGTAGTTTAATTCGACTTTAACCCTGCTGTGTAGATGTACCCTAGGGCTACTTCTAAGCAGGGTGAGATCCTTCTTCTTAGCACTTTCTTGCACTGTTCCTATAATCAGGTTTTAAGACAAATGGATGCCAACAAAGTCCATAGGACATTCAGAAAGGTATACTGGCTTATTTTCTCTTCTTCCAAGTATGCAATAATCCTCGTCCAAAAGTACACTGATGTAATATGGTCTGTTCAAAATGAAACCCATCTTGAAAGGTACTAGGCAGCATTTATTTGCATTTCAGTTATTTGTATCTAGGTCTTCTCTGAGTTTTGCACTGGGTAACAGAATTATAGGAATCAGGGTTTTTTTTAACTGTGCTATGTTGAAATATTGTGTTGTCATGTTTGATAAGTGGGTGTGCTTCTGAGGCAAAGTGTTTATATGTCAGGATTCAGGCTGGAAAAAATACTGTAATGTTCTATTCAAATTCTCTCTATCGGGGCCTCTGATGGAGGTGGGGCAAAAGGGGCAGTTGCCCTGGGGCATGGCAATTTAAAAGGGCCCAGGACTCTGGACTGCTGATACCATGGCAGCAGCTGTGGCCAGAGCCCCGTGCTCTTTAAATCACTGCTTGGACCCTGTGCACCATGCTGTTGGCGGTGCTAAGGGCTGGCGGAGAGGGGGGGCCGGGAAGGGCAAAGGTGGGGAGTGCAGCATCGTCTGGGTGGTGGTGATGGCTGCCTTCCACCCAAGTTCTGAACCTTCCACCCAAGGCCCCACCCCTTCCAGGGGGTCCAGAGCTGAAGACACCACTCCCGGCCACACACACATTGTTCAAGGCCTGGCAAAGACTGTCACCAGGTCACCAGCCCTGCACTTTGATTTCAAACTCCTCTACAAGAATAGCTGGATGTTTCTTCTAAAATGATCAGAAGTGACAGTGGCAGGAACACTGATACATTTTTAAACTGCATCAGTAGGCTTCAGAGTTAACACACGGTGGTGATGAATGTGGAGGTTGATCAGGTTATTTTTGTTTTCAAGCCAATGGTCCCAATTCTCCTCTGTCTTACACCAACAGAAGCCAGGAGTAACTCCACTGAAGTCAAGAGAATTGCATTAGTGTAAAACTGTTGGAACGGACAGGAAAATTAAACCCATTGTTTGTGATTGGGTCTGATAGAGTTATGAAGACAATACGACATTGGTTCATTATTTGCAATATTATCTTCACAATTAAAAAAGCTAAAACCAATGTTATAAATGAAACACTAAAGCTTGGAGATGCAGTTATTGGTATAGCATATGAGCCTGTAGCAGCTCAATCTGACTCAATGTGTATTTTCAGTTACAACACAATTATTTGGAAACAGAAGGGGCAACCGGTTGCAACGAAACAATGAACTACTGTGAATGTGCACATGTGTAAAAACACTTCCTGTGTCTTTTTCTGGGTGTGGCTTCTCAATTTGCAATGACAGTGTAATTACAATGGAGAAAGAGCAAAAAATTAACAAGACAAATACCATCTAACATAACTAACCCACTGGGCATCTTTGATCTGTGTTCTTGGCATGCTGGTAAAATCCTGGATGTCTGGCACAATGAGAATATCAAAACCCCAATAACAAAGAATTATTTTATTATTCTTGTGTAACAAATCAGGATCCTGGTTAGAGTAAAAGATAAGCTGAACAGAGGGCAAAAATTGTCTGAGGTCTGCTTCAGTGAATGATAAGCTGGGAGAAAGTCATTCAAGGACCTTCCGTCGATTTCATGCAGTTGATTGTAATGATTGTTGATGGTAATGATGTTTGAGCCATTTTATATTATGAGAAATGTCAAAATGTGTATTGTCTCAGTAGTCACAGGTTAATATAAACATTGGTTAGGAGCTGCAGCCAATACCATCTACAGCCTTCTTAAACACCAGAATGATATAGCATTTCACTATACTGTCACTCACCTCTGTGCCTCTGTTCATCCCCATATCCTTTACTGTAATATTGACTATTTGCTTGTATGATTTTATTTTGTGGCAAGTTTTACTATTTCTTGAATTGTTCTTTACTAATGTCTGCACTAACTCCAATGTGTCTCATGCCAATTAGGGACTTCAGCCTGATTCTCCAAGGTGACAAGTGAGTGCCCTGAGTAGCAGACTAGTCTGGGATGAGTTTCTCTCTGGTTTTGTCCAAATATTCAATCCTGGACCTCTTAAGCCTTTTTCAATGAAAGTTTTGTCAAAACAAGTATGTTCCTGTGACAAACTTTGGTATTGACAAGATTGCATTTTCCAATGAAAAACCATTTAGGGGAAAAAAATTCCTGACTGCCTCTAAACCTTATAAAACTTAAACAACAAATAGTCTAGTAGCACCTTAAAGACTAACAAAACATGTAGATGGTATCATGAGCTTTCGTGGGCGCAACCCACTTCTTCAGCTTATCAATTTACAACCTATCATGGAAAATGACCCCTCACTCTGAGGCCTTGGGGGGGAAAGGCCAATCCTTGCTTACAGACAACTCCCTAACCTGAAACAAATTCTTTCCAATAACCACGCAACACACCTCCATCATAATCATCCAGGAACCCACCCCTGCAATTAGCCCCAGTGCCAACTCTGCCCACACATCTGCACAAGCGATTTCATCACTGGACCCAAGCACCTCATCCACCAAATCAGAGGCTCATTTAACTGCACATCCACTAATGGGATCTATGCCATCAAATGCCAACAATGCCCCACTGCCGTGTATAATGCCAAACTGGACAGTCTCTAAGGGAAAGAATTATTGGACACAAATCAGATATCCGAAAAGGCAACACACAGAAACCTGTTGGAAAATACTTTCATCTACCTGGAAACTCATTAATGGATCTCCAAGTCACCATGTTGTTTCAGGCCAATTCCACAAGCCAAATACACAGAAGGATTGGAACTTAATTTCATTTACAAGTTTAATTCTTATGCAAATAGTATGGACAAGGACATTGGCTGGCTCGCACACTACCTTCCACATCCTATGACTTAACCTACCAACCAACCAATGGAGGTGCTAATTGTTCTTATCAGCCTGTTGTAACTATTTGAACCATCTACTCACTGTTTCTCTTTTTTTTTTCTTTTTTTTTTTTCTCGTTTCTCCCTCCTTTTTTTTTTTTTTTTTCCTTCCCCCTCCCCTTCCCTTATTTATTCTTGGATCTGGACTTCTAATAGTCCTGTCATCTGAAGTAGTGGGTTGCACCCATGAAAGCTCATGATACCATCTACATGTTTTATTAGTCTTTAAGGTGCTACTAGTCTGTTGTTTAAGTTTTTCCTGTTACAGACTAACTCGGCTACTCCTCTAAAGCTTCTAAACCTTATGTCCTCTAATTCATCAACCCAAACTCTTTTCTCTTTTAACTTCCCCAAGGTCAATCTCCACTAGCCACATAAGCTTATTTTACCATGCATCTATGAATACGTAAGCCTCTAAAATAAATATGCACAAACTGAAGAAAATTCTGGGTGGCACTTCATACATCTTATTTTTCAAGAAGGGGTACAAGAACCAATAAATCCAGAACCACTGCTAGAGATAATGTAATATCAACAAATCCCCACTGTTAGCAGCTGGGATGAAACCTGGGACCTCTGAAGCTTAATGCATGAAGAGGAGGGAAAATATTCCATAGTTGGGACCCTCCTTTCAGATGATATCATATTAACCTCTCTGTGAGGATACCTCTGGGGTGGGGGGGGACACACAATTATTAGAAAAAGAGAGAGAATAGTAATAATAATAGTTACCATTTAGGGCTTTAAACATCGGGCAGATTGATCATCATGTGGAACACCTGTTGTGGTTTTTTTTTATTTATTTTTTTTTTTATTGAACTTCATCGTTAAATGTTTCTTTGTTAAATTCTTTTCTACAACAATTATTTCTAGAGATGTATATTAACACCTCCCATTCTGAGTTCATTGAACAATGCCAGTCACTGTGCTTTATACATTTATAGCACAGTGAATGATATATATGGGAACCAACAGGCCTAATGAACAAAATGCCCCTTTTACGAACAAGAATATCATATCAGCATGAGCCCATTCTTGTCATTTTTATTGGTATTTTGATGTGAGAACACAGCAAGGTTGAGTCTATTGTACTGATATTTGTCAGAGAGGGCGTGTGAATCAAGAACAAGTGCTATACAGCAGAGGTGAATGGTTTGCTCTAAAATCAATCCATAATGCAAGTTAGAAAGGGATGGTGTGTGTCACTCTATTTAAGCTCAGCAGTTCCTTCACTGTCTTTTTTTTTTACACTGTGAATCATCCCATTTTACTTTATTCTTTCTCCTCCCCTCAGCTCCCATGAGCTTCCATCATTCTCTTCCTACTCTTCACCAGCAGCACTTCTATTCTCTCGTTTGGCCCCACTTCTTCTGCTCTCCATCTTTAATGTGATACTTAAGGTTCTATCTTCAGTTCTTTACATTTATCTCTCTATTTTGTTTCCCTGAAGGATCTCATGACTTCAGCTGTCATTCCCATGACAATGATTCACAAATACACCTTGATAGCTTTGACATCGGGTTCAGTCATACCTCTGCATCTATGTGTTATGTAAGGGTGTATGTGTGATGTTTTGCCCTTTATCTTCCCTCCCAAATCCTCTCTTCCCACTTCTTCTCTGTGACCTCTATGTAATGTACCAATCATGGCTTTCTGTATACTGCTATCAATTAGAATTGAAAGTTGAATCCCAACACAACACACAGGTGTTGATATTGTTCTTTCAAGCCAAAACAAAATGGAGGAAGTAAACACACACATGTAGAGCAAAGACCAAAGAAATATTTAAAAACTTTCCTTCTATTAAAAATCACTTAGGATACATATGCACTGCAGTGCTATTTCAGGATACTTCTGGTGTCCTGAAATAGCTATTCCTTGTCTTTTGAGCATGCCCATTGCTTCGAAAATATAATGGGCTCACTTTTCCGACGTCCCTGTAAACCTCATTCCACGAGGAGTAAGGGATGTTTTTGAATAGTGATTTATTTCAAAATAAGTGCTATGTGGACAGCACCAAATTTCAAAATAAGCTATTTTGAAATTGACTCGAAATAAGCTATGCAATTTGCATAGCTCAAATTCCGTGTAGCTTCTCTTGAGCTACGGGTGCAGTGTGGGCACACCCTTACTGTAAGAGACTCTCATAAAATGTAGGAACTGCAAATAATACTTTTCAGTGCTTTCTTCCTTCAAAAGTATGAAAGAAAGAGGGAGGTTTTCTTTTTAATCTGTGCCAATATATATTTTGATCTGATCTAAAACCAGTTGAGGGCAAGAACAGAAGAAAAGGCCCTTTTGATTCTGAGTTTACACGAAAGCTCAGTGACTGGGTGAGAAGAAGACTTATGCCTAAGAGGAAATCACAAAAAGAGAAAATTGGCTGCAGCCTGCGTGTAAAAGCCCGCACCGCTTTTTTAACATCAGGGAAATTGGAAAAAAGAATTTTATTCCACTTCTCATGCTCCTGCTGCTCTTACTGCTAAACCAAATGGCACTAGGAAACTGTCTACCTAAAGTGCTGTCCTCCTGAAAATCAAGTGTCAATCCTGACTGCCTGATTTTGAAAAACACTGGCTCCTGAGTATGAAAGTGGAGATGCCAACCTGCCTTCTCCTTCTACCTTCCTCAAAGGGTCTGTAATGGAGAAAGCTGGGAGTCAAAAGTATGGCTGGGTACTTGGAGTACCCCATTAGGAGGCATTTTGAAATCAATAGGGCCTGTGGTATAATAAGATACTAAACAAGTTTGGCAGAATTTGGCTTTAAAGGATTTCCATTATGTGGCAACATCATGCTCATCAAATTCTAGACAAAAGAATCCGCATCTCAGAGCCCATTGCTGGCCAAACCCTTTGGTGTGCTTGATTGGGCTTGGTCCACTTTGGGAGGGGGGAGTATGACTTTCTACCTCTTTGATGCTAGAGGAAGAGGTGACTGAAAAAGCCCCTGTAAAATTTAGTGCACTCTTAGGATGATTCTAATAGGGCCAGCTAGAACTGCCTCAGAAGGACCATTCCACTGGCACAGGAGACCAGTAACAAGTCGTTGAACAATTACATTGATTTGGTGACTAGATAAGCACAGAAAAAAACCAGGCCAAATTTTGGGAACCTTGACAGTATGCATTACACTTTTGTTGACTGGGAGAGTGAGGAGTGGGGAATGGCACAAGCAGGAGGCCAACAAACCAGCAGCAGACAGCAAATGAATGTCAACAAAGATGTGTCCTGTTTGGTGCTGTGACAGGCTATGTTATTCCCCCACGCTGGACGATAAGGAGCAGCTCTGGGCTCGTGAAGCTCCACTCTAATGTTCCTGGAAGGCATGTACAGAATGGGAACGGAGTTTAAAAGTGGAGCAGAGCAGCTCACTTGTTGGCAGATTAGGGGAGAGAATTGCCTCTGGGCCTGAAGGTCTAAGGCTGACTGAAAGCAGGAGCTTCCCCTGATAACCACAGCATGAACCCTTCTCCTGGAGGGATGGGAAGACCAGATTCTGACTCCCATTGAAAGGGAATAAAGTTCTGCTTATAAGAAGCACACAGGATCTTTTTCAGGAGAAAGGGCAATGTACCACATTTATTGAAAATACAGCTTTAGAAATCAATATAAGCATTCATTCATTCACACAGGTGCTCTCACACATACACAGAGGTCCTATAGGTTACCAGTCTACCATGGTTTGAGTAAATCTAAAGGCCAGTTAGATTGCACATGGGTGGGTAGCTAGGTTCTGTTTGTCACGGTCTCATGCTCTGAAGTTTTGCAGAAGGAACTCATTGAATCATGGCAGTATCCCCTATTTTGTAGTTGGAAGCATCCATTTGAGTCTATGGATTTTGCAATGTCATGCTGTGATTGTTAATTCTTAAGTTGTGTTTATTCCAAGGTCACTGACATCATCATCCTTTATCATCATTTTGATGGTTGTTTCTGGGAGTTGCCATATCTGGTTCTGCCCTTTTATTGGTTGTTTTGGCTTGGGAGGTGTATGCCTATGTTTTGGAGTCCTCAGTGTGCCCTTTCTCAGTCATTATTGTGTTCTGATAGTTTGACTGGCACCTCTTAAACTTTTCCTCCTCCTTGGCCATCTGGACCATTTAGTACTTGGATCTTCTGTGTCTTATTTATTAGCATACTATGCATTCCTCACTCACACAGAACAGTAACTACATGACAGAGTAGAAACATATTATTTTTAATCAGAATTAAGCGGTAGCTACAAAGGAAAGCATTAACCCAGGATAAGAGTGACCATAATAAGTCAGACTTTTCTGGCCTTTTCCCACCTCAACATTGGGGTAAGCACGGACAGCTTACATTTTCCAGCAGCACAGGCCATTCCTTCCTGCTGATCAGGAAGGGTGACTAGCAGGGTAAAACACCTAAAACATAATTATATTGCCACCACTTATCACCATTAAACTAAACTTAATATTACAATTCTCCTACATATTTTAATCTCCAGTATTTCTTATTCTGCATATACATGGATTTAATACATTCAGTCTACAATAATTCCCCTTTGTTTCTTATTACTTTATCTGATTCGCATTAATTCCCCTTTCTTTTGAGTGCGTGAACTGCTCTAGAAAAGCAGAGACTTTAAAGTGACCTGACTAGAGGGCCAAATCAAAGGAAAGGCCAGTCCCCACAAAGGTGAAGCAGCTGTCAGCTGGAGACACCCAGAAGAGGCGACCATGCCAGGCCGCATGAAGGTGGCAGCAGTAGATCAATCTCGTCATAGTGCTAAAGGGTTGGTGGGATGGCTCTTGCTCATTTCAGCATAGCCATTGCTCTGGCTACCCTCCGCCTTCATCACACACAGTGACAACGTGCTCCCACAACATGTGTTCTTTGAGATTGATTCAATGGTCTTTGAGGAGCGATAGTTCAGGCAGTTTTTTGAGGGGTCCGTTTGGACCATTCTACTAGCCCTTCTTTAAAATCACTGTTACCCACAGTATCTAACTCATATGATGGGGAATATTATAAAGCTCTGTTATAAGCCTCTTTTTTCTAGGGTTTTATATTGCCTGCCATCACGGTGATATCTGAGCACCTTCCATGTAAGATCAATGCAGCAACCAAGTCCCTAGTGAACTTCATGGAGTCTCTGGCCTTTCTCCCTTTTCAAGGTGAAAATTTCCTCTGCTGGTATGGTATTGGTTTTGAATCTTTTTTTTTTTTTTTTTTTTAAAGAGTAAATTACATTTTTGTTTCTATTTTGCAGACTAGGAGGAGTTAGGGAGAGAAGAGAGTGTCAGGTGTTGTGAGCTTCATTCTAAAAGTGCAAGGGTTAGGGAAGTTCATCCGTATTGTTCAGATATAACCCTGAATTCACTCAAGGTTTATGCCAGCATTTGATAATGCAAATCCTTTTAGAGAACTCAGTGATGGACAGTCTGCCTGGGGTGGGGGAGAGGGCTGTAGCAGTTCTAGGTAAGTATAAAATCTCTCTTACAGGGAAGTCTGCAGCAGCCAGTATATTCCTCAAAATGAGCAGCACTGGCTGGGGGAGAGAGTGTACCCAGGAGAGCTAGGGCATTTCTTTGGCATTTCCACTGATAAGGTTTTTAAGGAGAATTTCATCAGGCACAAGGCATCAGGCTGCAGCCTACATTTAATGAGATAGGTCACTATACCTTGTAGCCAGTCTTATTGCAGTTATATTAGACCCTATAGTCTTGGTTCTTAAACTGTGTTCCACGGAACACTGGTGTTCCGCAGAGAACTCACAGGTGTGCTGCAGCTGTTTGAAGAAAAAAAAACGGCTGCGAGAGCTGTTGAGACACAGCGGATGGTGTGAAGAGGTGAGCAAGTGATGATGCAGCTGGAAATGAGGCGGGGCTACCCGCGTTCCTCATGTGCTTTTGCACCTGGCTTGCAACCGCCTAGGAAAGCTCCACGCCTCGGTTGCGCCCCTTGCCAGAGGGGAGGAGCATTGCAAGGCCAGCAGCAGGGCCGGCTCTGATTGGCTGTCTCCACTGCTGGTCTGGGGATCCTGCCTGCCAGGGGAGAGAACTGCCCTATAGCCGCCACCCTGACCAGGTCTTTGCACCGCTGTCTTTAGCCCTTGCTTGTTACCCAGGACAGCTGAGGGGGGCCAGCACCTTCCACCCTCTTGCATAGACAAGACTCTTCCCTTCAGTATTCTGTGTCAAAAATAACAGAGCCAGGGGCTAAAACTATTGAAGGACAAAACATTAAGCAGTAAGGGACCCACTGTGAATTGGGGGCAGGGTAAGACCCTCAGTACCCCTAATGCTGGCGTGGCTGCTATGGCTGCTGTTAGTCAGCTGCTTGACATTAACCCGTGCTTGATAAGATATTGAATTTATAAATTCCACCAATATGAGTAAACAGAGTAAATTACATTTCCCTATCAAAAAAGGCAGAAGTCTAGAAAGCTTCATAGAGCAGTGAGCGAATATTGTCGTTGTCAGTAAAAGTGTAAAAGTGTCGTCTGGTGTTCAAGGGACAAGCTTTTTTTTTTGTTTGTTGTTTGCTCAACAAAAAATCCTTGGTGTGTAAAAAAACACCAAAAAACAAAAAATATCATTGTTTGGTGTTCCTCGGTCTTAAAAAGTTTAAGAAACGCTGTCCTATAGAATCTGTCTATATGGTGACCACCCCAAGACTTGCCCCATTCATGTTCTCACAGGTGATATCATGAATTTTCTATAATACAGTATAAATGTCACTGTGAACTTAAAAATGTCAGACACAAATAACACTGCTCTACAGCCAAAATGCTTCTGAAATAAATGTAGTCAAACTTTACTAATTCTGGGTCACTGAGAACGAAAATGATGCTTAAAATTGTTGATTGGCTCTAGTTTTCAAGATATGCTATTGGGTCAGTATATACGACCCTTGACTTGGGAATGGCGGAGGATAAGTGAGTTATAAAGGGAAGGGATCTCAATTTAAACCAGAAATGACTAAAATACATCTTTGACTGGATCTATGAATAAATCTATGACTGGGTTTGGGCAGTACTTGCTTTTTAGGCAAAACAATGAATGATGCAATCTGAAGCTGGTATTGCGTCGTACATGATATGAATTGCATCGTGTTATTCCTAGAAGTCATGGATGATGCAATCATAACGAAGCTTACATCACTCTGCTGAACAAATTGCCCTATATCAGCTCTAGAAATCATACAGTGTCATGCTCTCTTATTTGTCAGTGTTTGATTTTGCAAAGGGACACATTTCTGTTTAGCCAAAGTGAGCAGAGATGCCTCGTACTTGTGTGAACAGTGCAGATAACTTCTGCTATGTTTGTGGTGAAGTGACTTTTGCATCACAAAAGCCCAGTATAACCACTATGGTTAAGAAAGCCTATCACCTTTATTTTGGCTGCAAAATTGGAGATCAGGACAAGAGGTGGGCCCCACACATATGCTGCAACACTTGTGCAACAAATCTTCGCCAGTGGTTGAACAGGAAAAGGAAATCTATGCCTTTTTGCAGTGCCAATGATTTGGAGAGAGCCAACAGATCATACCAGTGAAGCTAAGATAAAGGAAGGTGTCTTTGTTGGTCCTCAGATTCGTGAACTTCTTTGAGATGATGCATTTGACCGTGCACTGCGTGGCAAGGAAAAGACAGCATGGAAAGCCTTCCAGTTAGTGGCAATAAATTTTCTCGGAAACAAGAAGGCAGACAACTACAGGTTGTTGGTGGAAAACCTCCTCAAGGCATACAAAAGCCTTGGTTGCAACATGTCACTAAAGATACATTTTTTGCACTCTCATCTAGATTTTTTTTCCACCGAACTGCGGAGCAGTGAGCGACGAGCACGGCGAGCGATTTCACCAGGACATTGCAACAATGGAGAAACGCTATCAGGGCAAATGGAGCCCATCAATGCTTGCAGACTATTGCTGGACAGTGACAAGAGATGCTCCATTTAATGAATACAAGAGACAAGCCAAGAAGCGCCGAGTAGACACTGAATAGGACTAAACTATGTACATAATAGTTTTTTGCCTTTTGTTTCATAATAAATTTTATTTATATAACCCTTTTGCTGATTTTTAAAGTGTTACATAAACAGGACAGGTGAAATATTATCATGTAAAGCAACCATAAACTCATGAAAAGACCTAGGTTTACAATTTATGATTAAAACTCTACTATCTACACAATATACATAGACGTAAAATGTAAAAACTTAAATATCTTGGAAACAGTAGCCAATCAGTTGTTTTAATTGTCATATTTGAATTCAGCACATCAAAATACATAATAAATAGCACATTTTATCTCTGAAGCAGACGACTTCTAAAAAAATTGTAGACCAGTGTAATGTGTCCACTGGAGGTTCTAAACTTAATTATGCTGGAGGGTTTTTTTGTTTGTTTGTTTTGCTTCATTTGTTTCATTGGCTTTTAAAAGTATCAAATATTTTCTGTCCAGGATACTATGGCCATGCTAGATAATTTGAGTTATTTTAAGCATTTTCTTGGTGAAGGACTGTATTTTCACTAATCAGTTTGCAAAGAGTTATGTTCCTGTTTATTGTGGATTGGTGGGGAAAATACAGGTCCTTATTACCATAAAGCTAATGGCCTAATACAGAGAAAGCCTGGTAACGATGCAGGGAAGTTTTCTGAAACACATTCTTTTTTAATGCTACAGAGCAAGTGATACCAGTTTCTCAGCTGAACACCCTTCTTGTACTAGTAATGCACTTGAAACTAAACCTACAGTATGTAATAGGAATCTCCTCCTTTACAACTAGACAGATTCAAGCATCTGCTTATTGCAGTTTGTAGTTTCCCTCTGTTGTAAAATTGTTCAGATCATTAAGATGTGCCCAGAGACAGTACGGTATTTGCCTTTCATTACATCGTCAGCTTCTGCTCTCAAATACTTCAGTGTAAGTGTTGAGTAATGTCAATGAAGATAATGGTTTCATTCTGCATTTGCAGTGGTGTAGTTGACAGTAATATGTGGTCATATGTTTTTAATTTATAAAAAATGGGCACACATACCTACACTGTACTGTTCTTCCGTTCCCCTATGCACTTCTAATGTTGTATTTGCCCTTCTCTGCACAGAAAAGTTACATGCTGTTCCCTCTTAAACAGTCATGAACAGCAACAGGCAGAGGATCATTTAATCTTCCTAAAGAGTAAGAATTCCTGTCTTACCATTTCACACACATGTTAATGTTTACTTGAAACCCTGTCCATTCATCTTAACTTGCCCCGAACCTGAGATAGAGTTTCCTATTCATTCGTTAAGTTGCTTAAGTTTCATGCTGCTAAAAGCGAATTTGGATGCAGATCCAGCACAATTTGATATACATGACCAGTCAACAACTGACCTCCCTCTCCCAGCTCTTCCACCAAAATGGAATAGTTTAAATCTTGAATAGCTTTTCTTTTTAGTGGCTGCTCTGTGCTTGCTTCCTGCATATATTTGCCTCCTATTTTTTACAGTAGTTCTAGCCTTGACATTGAAATATAGCTGTAGAAATACAATCATATTTGCTTTGAATGTACAGGTCTTTTATCAGGAACTATTTTCATGATCTTTGGAACACAGACAAAAAGATACTTGAGACACCTGTTTTGCTAGTAACTAAAATTTGGTTAAATCATTGAAAGAAATGTTGAGCAAGACATTTGCCTGTAAAAATTTTCCCTGGCTGATGGAGCAGTCAGCTTCACCAGGCATTGTCATTTTTCTCTATCTAGTTGGACTAAAAGTTTATTGGTGAGTTGATGTGTTTAAAATTTTTATCCTTCAATTGAGAAGCATTGAGGATTAAGTTTAAGAGGAGTATGTTTTGTCAAAATATTCCCGTTTCCAGAGTCAAGGCTTTGTATTTACATTTGTTTGAGACATCCTTTTTGGTAACAGGTTACGTTACAGGGGAAGTAATCATTGTTTTGTATTCTTGTGTGGCACCGCTAAGGCAGATTAAATGAAGTTGCTTTTGCTGAACCGCAGAGAGCAGAACCAGTGCACTGAAATGAAGATTTCAGTTGCCTGACCTACAGTAGAGAAGCTCTTTTAAGCAGTTTTAGAGGTAACTATTGGCCATTTAAATGAGAAAATGAGACAGCAGGCTATTTAAATAAAAATTACATTGACCCTGCTTATCCCCTCCTGCAGGTAGTTCCACTGGAAAACCGTTTATAGATCTCTGCTGTTTATGTTGTTCCCCAAAATACAAGGGATATTGGTGAATTGTAATGGATAGTTTCGGTTTGAGTGATTATGCTTATACCGTAGATCTATGGCCTTTAAGAAATCTAACTTTATGATTCAGGGCTTGAGCTCCTTGCTTGTGTCTCTGTTGTTATTAGCTCCTATCTTGGACTTTTATTGTCCTTTTATTCTTCTGCATGTTGGCTCTTTCTTCCGTCCATACATGTGAGTGTCCTGCAGTTCTAGGGTATGATTCTGGTGGTTTCCTGGGCAGTACAGCCTCTAGTTCTTGATTTTATAGCCACTGTGGATGATCGCTGATGGCACATCTAAATATGCACCCTGAAAGGCAGGACCATTGCTAGGGAGTGAGGAGTCCAGGACATAAGTGCCAAGTTTCCTCTGCTGGGGGGGGGGGTACCCCCACTCCACCCTTAGCCCCAAGACCTCACTGAACCCTTGCTCCTCTTCCCTCCACTCAGTGCCTCCTGACACCATGAAACAGCTGATCTGTGCAGGTGGAAGGCACAGAAGGCACTGGGGGTGGGGCAGGAGGCACTGGAGAGGAGGCGGTGCTGGTAGGGGACACTACTGGAGGCTGCTCCAGCTCTGGAGTACTGGGTCCCCCAAAACACCTGGCCTGGCGCAGTCACCTCAATTCGCCATACCCGATGGATGTCTCAGATGCCTGGCAGACTTTTCAAGTTCTGCTTTATTATTAATATGTCTAGTATCTTTCATGTTATGTGAATCTTGAGCTTGAGTCCACAAGCTACCCAATTTATCATGCTCCAGGTAAAGTTGTGTGGCTTTAACCCTGACTAACAGATTTCTCTGTGAAATTTCTGATAGTACTGCTCCTCTGAGACATTCAACCTCTCCCAAAGAGCAGATTTCTCTCCAATTAATCAACATCCTACTTGATTTATGGGTGTCAGAACTGGACACAATGGTCCAGCAGCAGTAGCAACAGTGCCAAGTACAGAAATGAAATAATCTCTCTACTCCTCAACAGTACCCTATTTTGTACCCCAGAATAGCTCTTTTGGCCACAGCATCATACTCGGTTTCATTTCCAGCTAATTATCCACCCCAAGCCCTAATTATTTTCAGGGTCATTCTTTTCTAGGATAAGTCCTGCCTTCTAGAAGTATGCCCTATATTCTTTCTTTCAAGAAGTATACATTTAGCTGTATTAAAATATAGATTTTTGTACCCATTTTACAAAGTGATGCAGTTTTCTGAATCCATGACCTGTTCTCTTCATTATTTACCACTTCTCCAATTTTTTTTTTCATCTGAAAACTTGTAGTGATTTTATATTTTCTTCTAGATCATTGTTAAATGTTAAATAGTATAGTACCAAGAACCAATCCCGGTAGGACCCCAATGGAAATAGGCATGGTTTTTGATGATTCCCCGTTTACAGTTAAATTTTGTGACACATCAGTTAGCCATTTTTAATCCATTTAATGTATGCCATGTTAATTTTATATCATTTTAGTTTTGAATCACAGGACACCAAATCAAACATGATATAGAAGTCTAAGTACTTGTCAATGCTATTACTTTTGTCAACCAAACTTGTACACTCATTGAAAAAGTTAGTTTAACAAGATCTATTTAAAAAAAAAACAATGTTGATTGTCATTAATTACATTATCTTCTTTTAATTAATTATTGAATCCCATATCTACTGGTCTGTTATCTTGTCCTAGATCAATGACAGGCTGACAGGCCTATAATTACCAATGTTGTCCCATTTACCCCTTTTCAAAATTGTGGCATTAGCTTTCTTCCAGCCTTCTAGAACTTGCCCAGTGTTCCAAGAATGATTGAAAATTAATACACTATGAATGGTACAGCAATCTCTTCAACCAGCTTTTTTAGAACTCTTGGATGCAATTTAACCGGACCTACTGATTTTAAAATGCTTCCATTTAACATATTTCAGAGAAACTAGTGGAATTGAAGGAGTTTTACCACCAGCTCTGATGAGATTATGGCTTGTTTTTCCTCCAACTACAGAATTGAAATATTTATTGAATACTTCTGCCTTTTCTCTATTATTATTGTTGTGAAGGTGAAGATGATAACAGGGTTCAAAAAGGAACTAGATAAATTCCTGGAGGTTTAGTTCATCAATAGCTATTATCCAGGATGGTCAGGTATGATGTTAGAAGCTAGAAATGGGTGACAGGAGATGGGTCATGTTATGGTTACTTGTTCTATTAATTCCTTCTGGGGTACCTAGTACTGGATACTATTGGAAGCCAGGATACTGAGCTAGATGGACATTTGGTCTAACCTAATATGGCTGTTCTTATGTTCTTACTGCTATTTCTACCATTTAAATCAAGTAACGGACCACCATCATCAAGATTCTTTTTGTTCCTAATATTAGTTTTAAAAAAACAAAACCAACAAACTCTTTATTAACTCTACTGACCATGGGTTTTTTTCCTTTTGTCCCTGTCTTTCTCATTAATTTTCTACAGTTTCTATCAGCTTCTCCTTTATTCCCTTTAATATATATTTTAAATTTTTGTACAGCTGCTTTCACTTCACATACAAGGCTTTTTTTTTTTAAACCCAGCATAGCCTTATTCCTTAATTGTGGCTTTTGGGTACTATGGTACTGTAGTCTTAGATGATTTCCAATTATTATTCACTTTTTTAATTATTTTTTTTCATCTGATTTGACTGTTTTCATTTTTGTGAAATAGGCCCTATTAAAGCACTCTGTGTGTGTGTGTGTGTGTGTGTGTGTGTGTGTGTTTTATATATGTTGTTGGTCTAGGCTTTATTCTGCTTACACTTTGTAAATGTGATCAAGTCATGACCAGTTGTATCTAAGCTACCATTATTTTTTGGTTCTATGGTGTTCCTTCCCTCAGTTTCCATTGTCTGGGAACAGTGATCCGTGGCCAATCGAAGTTGCAAGTGACCATGTTTGTGGACTTGACGATAAATAAACCCACCCGGGGCTAACTCTAGTGAGCTGAATCCAGCCCACTGGCTTATTGCCTACCCCAGTCTAGAAAATGGGGTAAGCAGTGACGTGGCAAAATTTGTGGCTGAAAATTTTGGTCAATTAGTCCCTTTGTGCGCAGCGTTATACAAATTATTAGTAAGAGAATTTACAATCTAGCACAACACAAAAAGATAAAGAGCAGGAGAAAGGAGGTATGGAGAGTTCAGACAAAGGTAAAGCAAGTAACTTACTTTGAGTCATTGAAGAAATCTGTGGCAGTCAAGAATTGGACCCAGATCTCCAGAGGTTCAGTCCAGTTCATTAATCAAGTGTTGCCTTTTAATGTCACGGAAACCCCTTATTCTTGTAAAAGAAGCTACTCTTGGATATCTGTTGTTTTATATACTCCTATCATGTCATTGCACAGACAAAATTAACATCAAAAGGCCTGATGAAATTCAGTGTAGAAGGTAATGCATCTTAGAAAGTGTAATCTATGCTACTCATACTCCCTGATGAATTCTAGATTAACAGTAAACCGTCAGGAAATAGACCTAGCAATCATTGTGGACAGTTCAATATCTATTCAATATGCTACAGTGTTTAGAAAAGCAAATAAGATGTTAGTTTATATTAACAAAACAACAAAATATATTACTAAAAATATAATTGTGCCATTAGACACATTAGTAATACAACCTCATAGGGAATATTGTTTTAGTCATTCAAAAAGACACAGCAGAAATAGAAAAGGTCCAAGGGAGGGCAGTCAAAATGATCAGAGACTTGGAAAGATTCCTATGTTAAGGAAAGATTAAAATCATTAGGACTGTGTATTTTATTGAGGAGAAAAATCTGGTGCCATGACAGAAATAAGCAAAATAGTAATAAGTAGAATACAAGAACCAGGCATAGCCACTTATAGGGAAATATTTACAATTGATGAAAGGAAACATTTTTTTATTTATAATATCCACCCCTATACCTCTCCACCTCAAGATATATTTGGGCCTTACAGTTCAGAAAGGTTTAATAAATGATTAAATATTTGTGTGAATAATATGTCCAGAGTGTTGCTATACAGTTCTATGTACTTCAGGCTGTAAGGCAACCACTAACTGCTAGATTAGAAAGAAACTTGCTTCTGAATTGTTATTGCATAATTATACATTTAGGGAGCTTGTGGCATCCTCTGAAGCCATATTATGCTAGCCAATGTTGGACACAGGTTAGACTAGAGGGACCATTGTTCTGTTTCACAATGACAGTTCCTCTGTTTTCCTATAATCCTTTGTGGGATGTGCCATGCTTGTGTGCTAGACAAACTAGTCAGGAATTTAGCAAGTGTATTTAGCTTGTTACAAAACACAACCCATTTTCATTCTTTTCTTCACAACCTTATTTACAGTACAGTGGGACTTTTGAGTGAAGGAATGGCAGTTAATAAAACATTTGATGGGTATTAATTACTTTCCACTTAATTACCTGCCATGTGGATCTTGTTGAGCTATTGATTACTGGCAAACATACATCCCACTGGGGATAGTGTGATTTAACTTCATCCAAGGAGTCAATTAGCCCAAGTAACACTGGGAGAGCTGGTGCTTTGCCTCAGTAGCTGGGGTTTCTTGCCAAGAATGGTAGATAAGCCATTTATTTGTTCATTAAAACACAGTACTACTGTCAACAGGAGGCACTTACCAGGTGTTATTGAGATTGGTAAAATGTCACTCTGTTTCATCAAAGATTAGCTGCTTCTCTTCAGCAGCAAAATGGGCAAAGAGATCCCTTCTCATCCGAAAGCACAGATTAACTGGTTAGGTCAAGGTATTAACCCCTTACATGTGCTGCTTGTTTGTGAGAACATCAGGTAGAAACCATCCTCAAAGATGTCTAAGAGCAAAAATGTTTCAAAATATGGTCATGGTCAGGGTCATGGGCCAACAGCCATAAAATATGGATTATAATGGTAATGAAATATGGGGAATGAACCTCTGATGCAGCACAGAGAAGTTATTTTCTAGCTGCAACAGAAGATGAGTTTTGAGCCTGACAACTAGTCTGCTAACCACAAGTTTCTGTGGCATTTGAGAATGAGGTGGTCCATTCACCGCCATGGGCTCTGATTTAACATTAACTTGTAGAATCATGGTTTAATGATATTGCGCTTTATCATTACCTTGTTAAGAGACTGAAGAAAAATAAACCATTTTGATAGGAAATCAAATACAAAAAACCAACAAATGATTAAAGCCTGAGAACTGTTTGGATAATCAAGAGTGTCCCAGCCCCGCCTCTTCTCTCTGAGGCCCTGCCCTTTCTGGAAGCATGCAGCCATCCTCCCCAACCTTGTCCAGAGGCTCAGCAAATGTGTAGCCCCACCTGCTTTTATATATCATAGATGTTGTTAACAAAAGTATGGGGAGCAAGAGATGGACAAGCAATATACAGAGAACAGGAAAAAATACATCAAGAGTAATACAAAAGCATCTTGTAACACAAACCAAACACCATGTGTAATCATATTTACCTGAACTGAATAACTTCTTGCCTTTATATGGAAAATGATGGAAAATAGAAATATTCTAAAGAGATACTGCTTAGCTTTGTGTGAACCGCCTTGCTTGTGGGAATGCGTTGCAACAACTCAGCATAGTACGCAATCCTTTATAATAAGGCACTGCATTCTCAATGACCTGTGCAGTCATTCACTCCTTCAGGAAGACATCAAATTATACTCTCCATTCTTTTCTTCCCTCTTGGTGAGCAAGTTGCCTAAAAGGATATGAGGAGAATATGTGGCACTCCTTCTATACTAGCCTGCAAATCACCGAGAAGAACAATTTTCTTCATCACCCTGTTAAATGAAGTGAAGTGCCCACAGACACATCAGAAAGCACAGTCTATTCTGGTGTCCCTCAGGGCATGTCTTCAATACGAGCTGGATCGATGAGCCAGTGGTTGATCCCACAGGGTCTGATAACTTGACTGCCGATCTCTCTCCCATCGACTTGGTACTCCACCCGAATGAGAAGAGTAAGGGGAGTAATGGGAGAGTGTTTCTGTTCACCCAGTATGGTGTGAACCCCACGGTAAGTAGATCTAAGATTCGCTCCTAACATAACTTAAATTTCATAGCTTAGATGTACCTGTACCTGTAATGTAGACCTGCCCTCAGCAGCAATGCAGTCCACACACCATCACTGGTAGAGGGACATGTGTAAATTACAGTATCTAGCTCTTAAAGATGTCTTGTTTTTTTTATTCCAAAACTAAGCAGAGCTTACAAAAATCTAGCATCTAGTCAACCCCTTGTGAAAATAATCTATCTGGAGTTATCATTGGAAAGAAAAGTTTGATCCTGCCAGAGACGGGGCATTTATTTGCTCTGACCTTGTCTAGATGTCTAAGTGGGCATCGCAGCACTGAAATCACTTGTGAAAATTCTAGAGAACATTTACACAATTGTAAGATCACAAATAATTATCTTTTGCTGTTTATATTTGTTAGCATGGAAAACACTGATGAATTATGGCTATGAATTCTTAATCATTGTAACAATAGTTATATTGCTCTACTGTCTTCTTACTGTGTATTTTAGAAATGTGCATCTATCTGTCTGTCTGAGTCTTTTTGTTCAAGAACTCCTAGGGTATGTCTAGACTACATGCCTCTGCCGACAGAGGCATGTAAAATAGGCTACCCGACATAGTCAATGAAGCGGGGATTTAAATATCCCCGGCTTCATTAAAATAAAAACGGCCGCCACGCTGTGCTGGCTCAGCTGATTGTCAACACAGCGCGGCAGTCAAGATGCAGATCGGTCGACAGGGGAAGCCTTTGTCGACCACTCCCTTATGCCTCGTGAAACACTTCAGGGCCTAAAGTGTAAGAATTAGGACCACCAAATTTGGAATGCAGCTTCCTCTTATAACTAAATGCAAGGAAGGGTTTGGTTGTGCCAGGGTAATGGGATGTGCCTGGAATTCGATTGTTTCCCATAACATGGAAAGGGAGGGGTCTGGTAGGAGGGACCACAGGGGGGCTGCAAAGAGCGAGAGAAAGGAACCAGGACATCTATACCTCCATTGGGTGAGCAGGAGTGGAGAAAGGAACAGCTATCTACTCTATATTTCAGAGAGTTTGTCTGTATGTCTGTGTATTTGTCCGTCCCCTGTCCAGGGGTCACGCACCCTTCCCACAGATGTGCCTGTTGCCGCTACAGCGGCCATGGACAGGCACTTCTAACCTGGTCCCAAATTGTTGAAGTGAGTGAGGATGAGGTAGTCCTCTCTCCCTAGGGCAACCTGCATATTGAACTCCTCATTTCTACCCACACTCCTGAGCAATGATTTAAAATGAAGAAAAACAAAACTTATTTGAATTAAGGACCCAAGCAATACCAGGTCAAACTTCTAGCTTTTAATAAGTCTGTTCTATACAATTCCAAGTCATTAAGAGCCACTTTTTAAAAATGCCTATATTTTCATGCAGTGATATAATACCCTTAATTTCAATAGAGTTATTTTTGGTTTGCATTAACACAAAAGGAGGATCAGGCCCAACTATCACAATTGGGTGGCACATCGTGTGGTTTTTTTCATGCTAATGGATAGTTATAACCATAATTGGCTTCTGTGGGCATATACCAAGTTCACACACATTTAGAAGAAGTGTGTAGCCTTTGTTTGTGCATTCTGTTTAAAAAAATTGAGCCTATTAGGGTCACTTTACTTCATATACCACTGAAATGAAAACACATCTGAACTGCATATTATTAAGGAGAAAGAATGTGACTAATGCAACCTTGATCCAAGCTAATGGTACGCAACTCAGATTACACTGAAGCATTGTGCATTGCAGTAAATGTCTTCACACCAAAGAAAAAAAACACTTAAAATCTCTTCAATCCTCTTTTTTTCCTCCAACAAAGGTAATATTACTTCTGAATTTTTTACTTAAATTACAGCTACAAGAAAATAATTATTCTCACCAGAAAATTAAACTTGATTCTCTTTTCTCTCCTTGTATATTTGTTAGTGTGAAGGACACTCATTACTTCAAAACTGCAGTCAGCCAGACACAATACACAACTGTAAGGGAGTGAGGTAAGTCAGAGGTGTATTAGTCACAAGTATGCCAGTTACAAGTGAAGCTCCACTGAGAGACATTGTTCTGTCTTTTGTTTGAGAGACATTGGGCAGTGGTGGGGAACCTAAGGCCCAGCTGCGACCCTTAGCTTGCCTGGATCTGGCCCTTGAGGCTTAGGGCTCCTTCCCCCAGCACTGGGGAGTCTGCACTGGTGCTCCAACCCTTCCTCTCTGCATGGGGCTGGAGCACACAAAATCTACTATCCTGGGCCCCCCAAGGCTCTGGTGTGCAAGGGGCATTTGGAGAATGTCTTTCTCCTTCTCAATCGGGGACCTCTTCAGTGAGGGGTGCTTCTCACTTGTGTGCAGCCCCCGACTGATTTTTCTGTGGGTCAGTGCCCCCCAACCCAAAAAGGGTTCCCCACCTCTGCATTAAGGCAAGAGAAAGTACCCAATAGTCCTAATTCATTCAATCCTGTGCATGATGGTGTCATTGCATCCTGTCGCAAAGTTATGGCAAACAGAGGTGAGTAGGAATGGAGATAGAAATTATGGTAAAACATTATTTCCTTTCTTTGCATCAGGTTTGTGGTGTTAAATTAGCATACTAAAATGTAAGCAGTTGACCCATTTTAGCTGGCAGGGGTGTTTGCGTGTATATCCGAGAGGAATTAGTGTAGTGTTGTGCTTTAATGTGGTTAATGGTAGTAAAAAAGGGAAATGAGACCTTGTTTTTCTGTTTTTGCTGTAAACAAGGTTTCAGGGGAAATTCTTTGAAGTGCAGAGATCTAAGATGGCCAGTTTAGAATCCCCCCTGAGGTACTACAGAAGAACAGTAGGTATCTGTTAATGTTTGCAGTTCCAGTAAATCTTTCTGGGCATCAAACAGTGGTGACAAACAAGATAAAAAGTGGATTATTTAAAGGTGGTGCTCGAGATAAAATAGGATATTCATGTGACTTGTAACACTCAACAATCTTAGATATGTTGGAAGATTTTACTGTTTCTCTCTCTCTCTCTCACTCTCTCTCTCTCTCTCCAGAAAGGAGAAATGTATGAAAATTCAGGATCAGGTTTTCAACATTGCTCAGCTCACAGTCAGGCTTTAAAATATATGGCCAACATGTCAAGAGATCATCACCCAGACTGAAATTGAGACCCACTGAAATCAATGGGAGTTTTGCCATTGGACTACTTGGTGCCAGGAGGCCACCCCTAATATGCTGAACTCCTTAAAAAATTGGCAGTTGGTAGCTTGGTGATTTTCTAAGTACTTGAGCACATCTGAATATCTGTATTTACTATCATCTCTGTCTTTCTCATTTGATAAAATGGCTGTGTGTATACATACTAAGGAAAAACATAGCATTGCTATATCAAAAGTGGCTCTCATAAAAGCAAGAGAAGGGTATATTTGATAGTACTAGCTTTCTATCGGTGAAAGACGCAAGCTTTGGAGCATACACAGAGCTCTTCATATAACAAGAGCTTCCAACTTCCAGCAGAAATTGATTCAGTAAAAATATTACTTCATCCACCTTGTCTCTCTAATATCTTGGAGCAACATGGTTACAATGAAACTGCAAACATATATAAACATTTCAGCAATGCTGCCAAAGCATAGGTCTTTTGCTGGTAGTTTCAGAACTGTTGAATAATAGTATCTGAACTTCAGAAGTGGGTTATAGATTGCAAATACCAGCATGCTAAAAATTCATTTTATGTCTGATTTTTCTTTCCTCTTTTCTTTAAGAAATGAAAACGGAGAAGAAAACAGTATATTTAATCTTTATGAAAAAGTTTGGATTGACTCCATAGTTATAACTTCATTGATACTTAATGCAGAACTAAAATCCCTCCATTTTAAAACGGTAACGTCTGAATTCCAAGTTTTGAACAAAGATTCTGCACATAGGCCAATGTAATTAGCATATGTACAAAGCTATTTAGTGATGGTGGTGGTGAGGGGAATAAAGGCTTCTGAGGTGGAAGTTTTGGCTTGTGCAGTTGGCCTGATTTTAGAGGCTCAAGATTATGAAAAATTGTATCTGTACTAACTTTAAAAAATTCTCCAGCCTCTAGATTGTACAACTCTCACTCATGGTGGTGGAGGGCTTTCACCAGATCAGAGATGGGAAAGATGATTCATGTGAATGTGAGCATTTGAGTATGTGCCTAACTTTAAGTGCACAAGTAGTCTCATCGACTTCAGTTGGGCTACTCAGGCTGCTTCAGGCGCAAGATATTTCATAAAATTCAATGACGTACATAACCATGCCTAAAGCTACTGTGCATAAGTGCTTTTCTGAATTAGGGACATTTACAGGAACAGCAACTGAATATAATTTGAACTTACAAGAGACAGAGCTGGTTGAAATTTTCCAAATCAAGTTTTAAAATCACAAATGTCATTTTTTTTCCAAAATGAATATTTTTTAGATGTTTTCTCAAAAATGTCTTTAACAAAGAGACAAGGTGGGTGACGTAAGAATTTTTATTGCACCAACTTCTGCTAGTGGGAGACAAGCTTTGAAGCTTTTACAGAAAAGGCTTTTAATCAAATATCTGAAACTTTATCTATTTTGCCACTTACCAAATTGCATTTTTCACAGTTACATTGTAACAATTCTTAAAATAAAGACCTTCTCAAAAGCCTTTTACCTAACTAAAAACAGTCCATAAAGTCACCAGAAAATGGTATAGCTGGGTTTGCCAGAAAGAATCATGTTGCAAATGAATATTTAATATTTACAGTATGTATTTGTTGAAATGTACTACAAAACCTGCAAGTACATCATTTTTGCCTTTGTCACTTTCAATCACTGGCTTTTACAAATACAACATTTTAACAAATTTATGTATATGGGGTATGGAATCGTGTTCTGTTGCATAAAGTTTCTATGACTTGCTTATCTCATTAGTGATTTATTCACTATGTATGCTCACCTTCCTAAAAATGCCCACAACCTTTTATCACATGCAGCATAAAAAGTTACATGGTGTGTATATTTCATATGAAAACTTTCAGAAACATTTCAGTTTAATTTAACATTTGTTTTATAGGTTTTAATTTTTGCATTCTGCTGCACAAAAGTACTCTGAGACCCACTGTGTACACTCAAGCAGAGGACAAGAGAAATACAAATCAAGACATTTGATTTTAGAATTATCCAAAGACACTTTTCTATAGGTAGCAGTGTATCAGTTTTGACATCAGACATCTAGGAACCTGTCAGGGTTTTAAAAAAAAATTATACATTGGAGAGATGGGTTGGTAGATTGTTTCCACTGGAACTGTACTCCCAGGGCCTCACTAGCCACAACTCCCACCTAGATCTCCATTTGAAGGGGTGTTAACCAGCTTGAAATAAATCCCTTTGAAAAGCTGGCAAAGCACTAGGAAACACCACAGGGCTTGTGGGATGGATGATAGGCATCTCCTTTTGCCTTGCCCAACACTACTGCCTTCCGACATGGGTTCATCCCTTGCTTAAGCCGAGCCAAAATAGCTTATGGATATCAACATTATTCATGGATGTCTGGAGTTCTTGTAAAGGTGTTACGAAAGGGGCAAGATCTGCATAGGCAGGGCCCTCCCTTACTGAGAAATACCAGGGGCATTATATGGCCATTTGTTTTCAATCACAGTTACCACATCATTGCTGTAGGAAACATTATTTTCTGTTCTTCATGGAAACAAGTACTTCACAGTAATGCAGTATCAGCAGTAACTGTGGGTAAAATTCTGACTCTTTAACCATGGCAACCACTCATTGTATAAGTACAACTCTATGGAGCTATGCAGGTTGATACCAGATGAAGATCTGTCCCACAGTATATAAATCATGCACAGACAGAGGTAAAAATACAGCCTCTTGCAAAAGTCTATGTAAAATACAGCCCCATGTAAAAGAAGACTCTTGATCAAAATAAAACAAATGTTGTTAAATGGGATTATTCTAAATTTTGAGTCTACATAAAAGTATATATGCAAAAAAATCCACTTGTGAACATAAACTACAGGGCCCACACAGCTACAGCTGACAAAGTTTGTTAGCATACAGATGTGATACCTTTTAAAATCCCTGCAGTATCTCCCTACCTGCTGTGCTTAATTTCAGATTCAAGTGCTCTCATTAAGAAAAAACCTGCTTTCTCCTTTACATGTGCCCTATATTGCATCAGTTTTTCTCAAACATTTTCCTGGGGCCATATTTCCCAACCCTTATTGGAAATATGATCTTTAGCTTCTTTTGTAAATTATTTCACGCACATTTCTGCGTGACATGTAAAATGGTGACATCTCCTTTATTAATTTGTTTTCTTACTATTGGGCTGGCATACATTCCCTGAAAAAAAAATCTCCCATAAAGTTTGTATTTAGAGCAGGAAAGCAACATGTTATAATCTGGGAGGCTACCTCTGAAGATTGGCTGCTCTCAGCTAATTCTCATTTTGATTTATCTGACTTTGGATATGCTGGTATTAAACTAGCAAAGACAAGCAATGAACTAAACCCTGGAGATAAATTAGCCATTGTAGCTGGTCCATTAATCTCCTCTTCAATTCTAGAGAATTGTGGCTCACCCAGACCCAGAGATCAAATAAAATGCCTAATTGGGAAAATCCTAAACAAGAGTATCCTGTGGCGCTTGAATTTATTTGTCAACTGTTCAAACAACTATGTTGTTTATATGTATTTAAAACCCTGATACTTTTCCACCTCTGTATCTTAATTCTTTAAACACAGGAGGGCGATTGAGAATTGTTTTCAATTAACTGGAATAGAGAGGGACACTTATTCTAAAAAGGTAATTGTGTTGTGAACATTCTGCCAAACATGCTGAGCATATTAGATCTAACTGTCAGATTTGAGGGATGCTCTGAAAACTTTCACTATAGCTGTAACCAGAGATCATGGATATTCTGTGCATTCAATAGCGTTTGGATTAATAGCATGATTCAATAAACAATTAATTATGGTATAAATAAATGTAGTTTCAAAAACAAAATAAATATAAATCAAAGACAATGCCACTTTGTGTCATTACCTCAGCCATTATTGCTCAGTAAGCTTCTGGCTGTGCTGGCGCACATCCTGTGAGATGGACCAATGTCTGTCTGTGGTGCTGAAGGTCAATGACATTCATTCTATGTGGAATACAGGGTGACTGTAGTTCTATAAATTAATCTGTAAGGCACCCCATCAGGAAAGTCTCTAGGCAGGCTAGCTAACCATCAACCAGGATCTGACCTCTTCTGAGGGAAATATTCATAAAGCGTTGATGACAGGGCAGCATAGCTAGTCTCTTGACTCAATTTCTTTGACCCTGGTCAACCAGGTTTAGATTTAGGTATGGCACAGAGACTGCAATGACTGCTTCTCTTCCTAGCAATGGATAAAGATAGTGTCCATGCCAATTCTTGACATGAATTGTAATATTTTTGACATGAATCGTAATTATTTAGAAGTACAAAAGGAAGTAGTACTTCACACCACATACAGTCAACCTGTGGAACTCCTTGTCAGAGGATGTTATGAAGACCAGGATTTTAACAGGCTTTAAAAAATAACTCAATAAATTCATGGAAGTTAGGTCCATCACTGGCTATTATCCAGGATGGGTAGAAATGGGGACCCTAGCCTCTGTTTGTCAGAGGCTGGAAATAAATGACAGGAGAGGGATCACTTGATGATTACCTCTTCACTCCCTCTTGGTCTTCTGGCATTGGCCACTGCTGAAAGACAGCATGCTGGGCTAGATGGCTCTTTTGGTCTGACCCAGTATTGCTGTTCTTATGGATACTTTTGGAAGCAGGCCATTCCTATCCCCCATCATAAACCCATGGTGTTTAATGGCCATTGAAGTCCAACCCATATTGAACTGTGGATGTGATTTCATACAACTGGTGTGACCAGGCAACCTTATTGATTCTGGGCAGATCAGGGCTCCCCGGCTGGGCTGAGAGACAACGCTAGTGAGGATGCATATTTCTTCACCCCACCCCATTTTTCCAAGGCCCCTAGCCAGAGCATCTATATCCCCCGAGGGTGCTGAGGGGGAGGGGAGAGAGTTGGTCCTGATGGCTCCTGCCCCACCCTTCTTTCATTGCCCACTCACCCTTAATTGGGGCTACTCAAGTGTCCCAGTCTGCCTGTACCAGTGGATTGAAGTTGTCCATTTTCCTTCTCACTGACGTGGGATCATATTGATTCTGCTTATTTCTACCTATTGGATGAGAACAGCATGGCAGGTTGGGACTTGTAGTCTCCAAAGTAACCATGACTGTACCCAGAGTTCTTTCAATACCCACTAGGAAAAAAATGAGTGTAAACAGAACTCCCTTTCCTCTGGAAAGCCAAAGATGAGAGAAGAGCTTCAGGTACTATCCAAGTTTTGGACAAAAACCTCACCTTTTTTAACCCTCTGCCCTCATATAAAGAAGAAAAAAGCTCCTGGGAAAGAATGAAGCATATTTGACCAAGGAATGGGACATAAATCACAGATAAGGAAAGAATTTTGTTGTCATTTCTTCCATAGAAGTGGTTTTCTGCATTCGATTTGACCTGTCAGAGGCAAATTGCACACTGCAAACAATGAATAAATAGACAGTTTGTGAGTGACATATACACTGAAATTTGTCCCATAAAGCCGTTCAGATGTTTTGAGGGATAATTAATGGAAATCATGATTTTCTTAACAAAAAAGTACTGTTTTTTTTTCAGAACTTATTTCCAACAAATAATTGGACCACCACTATTGAGTTCTTTCCTCTTTGTTTTCTATTGTTCTATAATCATTTCAATCAACGTTAATTTTTACTTTTATTTTGAATTTTCAGAGCCAAATAACACACCTTGTATTCTTATGGCCTAAAAATCAAGATCCCTCCCACCTACCCCCCAAAAAATTAGTAGACCATTTTCAACAAAACAAATGTGTGTAGTGCTACTCCACTTTTTGCTGCCGGTTCTGCTTTTGCACTTGTCATAAAAAGCATAGATTTCCCCCTTAATCTTCATAACTGATGTGACAGAGATCTTTAGTGACTTTTAAATCTTTGTACTGAATCATATACAGGCATATGTATTTGATGTTCTTTCTAAATGACTTGCTTTTATCCACATTGGCAGATATATCTCCATTCCCTCTCTCTATTATCCTTAAGAAGAAAAGTTTTCCATCTGCAAAACCCCAAATTCTTAAATTAATTTTAGTGTTATTGCATCACTTAGTAGTACAAATTGTCTTTTTCTCTTCACTGTAGGCCGGTTTTATTTTCCAGTCGATATTCTATCTCTTGCTTGTTCTCTTCTGGTTTTTGAGACTGATGTTAAATCTTACAAGAGGGGTTTTATCAAAAATTATTTTAGATGTATGGCACTGTATTAAGGATAAGTGAAGTCCCGATCAAATGAAAATGCCAGATCTTTCTTCTCAATCTAGTCCTTTCTTCTCCCTAGAGAGAGATGAATGCATTCTCTTTTCTCTATCTTCTCCAATAATCAATGCATCTTTCCCCACCTCTTCAAACACTCACACAATGTGTGGATATTCAACTTTTCTTCTTGCCCAATCAGTTCAAATTTACTGACATGAGCCAGTCCCTGGAACAATCAACTGTCCAATATACTGCCCCCTATTGTTGTACCTCTGATCTTTGCCAGAGCATGTGGTAAAGTCTAGGACTTTAACAAAGTTCAAAAAAGAGCTAGATAGCCATTGATGAACCTAACTTCCATGACTCTATTAGCCAGAATGGGTAGGAATGGTGTCTCTAGCCTCTGTTTGTCTGTAAATGGGGGACAGGAGGGGGAATCACATGAGGATTACCTGTGGTGTTCCCTCTGTCTGGGGCATCTGGTATTAGCCACTGTCGGCAGACAGGATACTGGGATAGATGGACCTTTGGTCTAACCAAGTATGGCTGTTCTTCTGTTCTTAAGACTCACAGCTGCATTGGAGCCCCTCAAATGAAAGAGTTCCAATTGTAAGGTTCCAAAGAGTCTGCTTTACTCTATGCCTAATAACATTTGTTCTATGAGATATGCACTTTGCAAAACTTGTTTACTCATAATATGGGGCATCTGAGGAAAGATTATTTCCACCAGTAGAGTTACTACACACCAGGAATTTGATGTGCTGTATGAAGTGAGTTGGTGGTACCATTCAAGTTTCAAGTGGGCACATATCACTAAAACCATTGCTTCCAGTTCCCTTATTTTATCCTCTTCAAATAAAGCAATGGCTGAATTAGCTTGGGAACCAGAGTATCCTCTTTAGTCCTTTGACCAGGTCCCTCTGGGACAGTCTGAGGCACATTGGCAGGCACCATGGAGAAGAAACTTCTTGCATCTCTGCTGTTCATGCTGTATCTATGCTGTGGGTAATCAGATGAATTCATTCACTAGTGCTGTCCATCTGGTACGTTTCATGATCACTAACTTCACACTAAGGTATTTTTCTTGCTGACAAACCTGGGAAAAGCTGTTTTTGTTGAGTAATTAACTCAGGTACTGAACACCAATCCAAAACGTTGTGCATAATTAACTGATCAGGCTACCTGTCAGAAGCAGGTAATTTTCATCTACCCTTGAGATGCAGTCACTTGTGAGCATTTCAAAACTTGTCTAACTTTAAATATAATACAGTGAACAGCTACGAACTAAGTGGAAGGGAACCACTTTTTTGTTCTGTGAGTGGAAAGTCTGTTAGGTGGGGCTGCAATAGAAATCCATGGGGCTCCACTAAAAGTCCACGAAGTTAATGCAATGGGTGTAGGTTACATTTGTGCACACCTACAATCCAACTCATTTTGGTTCTTGAAGATGAAACATAATATTAAAATTTTAGGATGGGGAAATTATATCATAGCACAGAGCATCAGAAGCTGAAATCACATAAGAAGGCATTATGCATTTTTTACAAGAATTGAAGTTTTAAGAAAGAAACTGAAAAAAAGTGACAAAGAAAACAATGCTCTTTAATTTGCTGTTTATGAGTGGATTTAGTCAAACTTGAGTAGTTCTTGGTATCTCTGTCATAAACACTAATTTCATCGGACTGGATAAACAGTTCTTTACCATTTGATAGATGAATAAGGTATAGGACAGCCTGTGGTAAGCAGCTGGATAGGGGGAAATGAAATGTCACCTATTCAGTTGTCCTGTTGTAGCACAAGGCTGCTAGCATTTCAGTCCTATTCAGATTTCTTTCCAAGTAAAGTTCCTGGAATAATTCACAATGGTACTAACCAACAGCAACATTTTGTTCTTGAACCTAATTTAGGCCTTCTGATTTAGCCCTGAGCAAGCTGCCATGTATACCTGCTGTTTTACAGAAGAATCGCTAGGAAAGGATTGTGACTAAGATTACAATTGCTCCTCCACACTCCACTTACTGTTGGGGGGAGGAAGGGAATTAAATTACTACATATCCCATGAATATATACTTCCCTCATTAAATCTGGCAAACACAGACTGATGGGAGGGCAGTGCAAAGGCTCCACACACTTGCATCTCCTTTTTAACTTAATTCATTCCACTCATTTCTGGCTGAAGCTATATATGAAAGCAGTAGTCATGCTCTGCTCCATAACTAGACATAAGCCTAGCCTAGGAGTGGGGGAGGCTGAAGGGGCATTACTCCTCCCACCTGTCTGCCTAAATAAGACAAGGGCAATGTAGCCCTTAGTGATTAATGTTTTAATCTTATATTTACTGAAGTTAGCCAGTCACACATTCAGCTATAGTTTTCTTTTTTGTTTACCTTTCTCAAGACCTTTTTAAATGACTCCCAGCATTTCAGCTTTTTTAACCAAGAGCTTTGATTTTGAGAGGAAAGTCTTAAATGTATTAATCCAAATGTCAACTTCTGTAATCTTTCCCCCTTTTTTTATTCTGGAGGGATATTCCTCAGGAGGCTAGATTTACTATTTGCAAATGATAGTGAAGATTTTTTCCTATGCCAGTTTGATTCTTAATGAAAAAAATTAAATAATGAGCTTCTATATAAAACCTATCACTATCAGACCATGGAGGCAAAAACACTTAGGCTATGTCTGCACTGCACCTCTCTTGTGCAAAAGCCTATACAAATGAAGTGTGGATTAGCATATTGCTGTGCTTCATTTGAATAATTAATTAGGAGCCATTTTGCGCAAGAGACTTTTGCGCAAAAAGGAGCTGTGTAGGGCAGCTCCTTTTTGTGCAAAACCCCCCTCTTGCGCAAGAGCCATTCCTCCTTATTCTTTCTGGAAGAATGGCTCTTGTTCAAGAAGGTTTTTTTGCACAAAATGGAGCCATCTACACAGCTCCTTTTTGCGCAAAAGCCTCTTGTGCAAAAATGGCCCCTAACTAATTATGCAAATGAAGTGCAGCAATATGCTAATCTGTGCTTCATTTGCATAGGCTTTTGCACAAGAGAGGTGCAGTGTACACATAGCCTAAATTTGGTGTATTTAAACTGCACTGGACATCTTGATAGTCAATGGGTAACATGCTAATCTTGATTTCCATTTATCAGACTGAGTTCCTTTTGTCTTCATCACATCCCAGACCACTCATGTCAGTTATAAAAGCATAAATATTCAAACTAGCAGTATGCCACTATTTCTGACAGGGCCAGAAGTAATTGGCCAGCTATAAATTACAGGGCAAATATATAATTTGGCATTCCAGAAGAATAATCTGAGGACGAATTCAGGTGAGTATCATAGATCAGTGTCAATATTCATAATTACAGCTGCCAGCAAACCTATCTCATTTTTTTGACTTTTCAACAAATTGCAAGCATACCTTGAAACAGGATTTATTTAGTTAGATTAAGATGTCTGAAACAGAGGCCATTTTTCTGTATCTCTTGCAGAGAAGATTTGTAAGCTTCTCAATAGAAGCATAAGGAGTTAAAGAAAATAAATGTGCTGTGCTAATATTAGTGAAAGACTGGTCACATTGCATTCTAAAGGAATATTTAAGGATGAGATAAAAACAAAAAGAAATGATGCTCTTCCAAGTTATATTGGTATCCAAAAGTAGACATTTATCCAAAAGTGGGATTGGTCAATATGGCTTCAGTTCCATCTCTAGACCCATGTGTTACTACTGATATGCTGCAAGCTAACTGCACAGGTCTGTTTCTTGGAGGCTGAAGTGTGCACACACGCACTGTATATTCAACCATGTTCTGGCAAAAATTATGTATATTACCAATTTTGGTCTTTAAGGAAAATTCCTGATCAGTTTGCTTATGTCAGGAGAAATATGACAGTAATTCTGTATCTCTGGTACTTCGCTAAGCTATATAATTGCTCAGAGTGATCTCTATCTCTATCGCTGTATATTTCTCAGAGAATAACTTCATGGTGTCCCATTTGGAATTCTGCTGTGAGGGAGGAAGGTAATATTAAAGGATGGCGAGTAGATCCAAACATGGTAAACTCACAATAGCATAATGGCTCAGCTCTGCATTGAAAGGGAGGAACAATAACTTGTGCCCATGATTCTCCCATAATATCTTGTGGCAACTAGCTACTGGAAAACTATGTGTTAGAAGAAGGTCTTGAAATACACTCTATCTAAGGATTTCTTCCCTTAACCCTGCTGTATTTTGTCATATTTTCCTGAGAGCAAGTCTCTTTTTACTCAGGAGTTGGCATAAAGTGTGTGGAAATTTAGAACAAATTTTGGGATTGCTCAGGATAAAACAAACTGTATGTTTTTGAGGTTTATGCAGTGTTGTCTGCACTGGCTCATTTGTTTTCTTTTACTTATAAATGCATGTGTAGAGAACATGGGAGACTGCAATATTATTTCTATGACACTTATGAGTCTGTTGGAAAAATGTTTTGCTTGACTGCATGAAGTTAGCTCAAAGGTGGGAAAAACAGACAGAGATAAGATGCCTCTAGAGAAAATACCAAGAGTTTTTGAGGAAACAATGCAGAAGCATAATTGCAAGTGAACTTTCTCCATGGCTAGGTTAACAGGTTTATTTTTTCCAGGCCTGGGTCTAAGCTCAAAGGAACTATAAATCATTAAACTTTGGTCTGAGAAATAAGAGTGGGCAGTAGCTACAGAGGTGATTCTCTGACAGAGGCTATCAGAAACCTGCAATAGTTGTGTCTCCTAGCCCAGTAGTAGAGTGAGTGGAACTTGCTGAAAATGTGCTGAGAGAAAAATATAGCTCAGATGAGATTCGTACCTGTAGGCTATGGGTATTTTAACCTGTTTCTCTGACTACTGTGTTCTTGTTAATACGTCATTTCAAAAAGCCTGAATGGTATCACTGCAGACATTTTTCTGGTTACAAAACTGCCAGAAGTGAAGACTTCGGTAGGGATTCACTCCAAACTGGCCTTACTCAAGGGACCATGTTGAGAAACAAGGGTGCTGAAGCCCAAGGCCCTTGTCGGAGACTCTCCTTTGAATGCAGTTGAGTCCCAGGACCCAAGGAGAGTGTATTCACACAGGCCTGCTGAGGGGTAGAAAAGGGGCAATTTCCCTGGAGTCTGGCGATTCAAAAGGGCCCAGGGCTCCCAACTGCCACTGCTGCTACTGGAGCCCTGGGCCCTTAAATAGCTGCTGGAGCCCCATGCAGCACGCTCAGGGCATCACTGAAAGCTACCTGGGGCAGGCATGGCATACTCCAGGCAGTGCTGAGGCTGCCTGGAAGAAGCTAGCCCCAGCCTCCCTTCTGCCTGAGGTCCTGCCTGCTCTCATTGCCCAGGGGCCTAGCGAGCCTGTCAGCCCCACTGCAGTCACAAGAGGGGTGTAATGCAGAACATACTCTGTGATCTTTCACAATATATATTTAAGGAAAATAAGACATTTGGAAATAACCAGGAAAAGTAGAATTGTGGCCATTAAGTACACTGCACATGCCTATCTTACAAATAAGCACATTGAAAACACATGTGACGTTTTGTTATATTAAAATGTTTCCTAGGTTTTTTTTAAAAATTGGGGACAGCTTATAACTATTACAACACATAAGCGGTAACCTTTTACTCCCAGTTCATAGTACTAATCTGCTGGTTCCATGCCTGAAGAAGTTTTATATCACTCCAGACAAGGCTGGTTTCCATAAGAGTACCCCTTGGTATCCTGGAGTACTCTCCTGAATGTGCTGAAGGTCTGAAAGGGAAACATTTCTTCTTTTCTTATTCACCATTGAGGGATATTGTAAGCACACATAAAAGCCTTAGTTGACAATAAATATGATTTTCTGGTAATGGAAACAAAGCTTGCCTGCCACTTCTAGGTCACTGGCACACTGGATAGAATAGCGTGAGGAAGTTTTCACTAGTACTCCCACTGCTGTATCGGTTTGGTTGAAGTATTGAAGATTTAAGTTAGTCGAGCTATTAGCATCTGACTGCTTTCTGGTGATCTGTAGGATCTACATTCTCATTTCACTTTCAGCAGGCAGATATCCACATTTCCCTCTGTCTCGCTCTCTTTTTTGTGGGGAGGGATTGGGGGTATTAACCTGCCAATAAAGGATGCATTCTTTCTTGGGACACAGGCCAAGGATAAAAGGGCCCAACTTGACAAGGCACCAAGCACCATAACTTTCATTGACTTCAGTAAGGGTACATCTAGACTACAGGCTTTTGTCGACAGAAGTTTTGTCGACAGATACTGTCGACAAAGCTTCTGTCGACAAAGAGCGTCTAGACTACATCCAGTTCTGTCGCTAAAGCAAGCCACTTTGTTGACATGACAGTGTAGACGCAAAGGACAGTGTAGATGCAATAACACCTTCTGTCGACAGAACTCTGTCGACAAAAGGCATTATTCCTCGTAGAATGAGGTTTACAGCCGTCGACAAAACTGCTGATTTCTGTCGACGTTATGTCAACAGAACTCAGTGGCAGTGTAGACGCAGGTATAGTTTTGTTGACAAAACCCTATAGTCTAGACACACCCTAAGAAATGAAACTTTGTAGGAAGCACACAACTTCAAGCAAGATTAGACCTAAGCTTTGTCTACACTGGCATATGTAATGCACTGTCAGTTATAGCGCGTCTCACAAAGCACTTCAGGGAAACTGCTATTGTGTATCCACAGAGTGCAGAAGCATGACCACACTTGGAGCACTTGCAGCAGCATTCAGAGCCATGCACTTTGGGCAGCTTCCCACAGAAAACCTCTTTCTCTTCTGCCACTAAGGCCTCTGGAAAGGTAGGTGGGTGGGTGGAGTGCGGTGCATCCTGGGTCCTGTCCCAATACGCAGTGGCGCATCGTGATGTATCCCAGTAATCTCTATGCTTCCATCCATGTTTGGCACCATCTTTCAACAGCTTTTGTGTTGCATGCTCTGCCTCCTTAGTTCTGCAGAAATGAATCCTGACTGTTGAACACGTCAGGATTCACTTTCAAGTTATTCCTTCAGCTTCAAAGTGCCAATGAAGAGTCAGACACTGAACTCGCCACACATACATACATATGGCACGAGATTTATTGTGGCACTCACAGAGGTCCTGACCACAGTGGAACACTGCTTTTGGGCTTGGGAAAAAAGTGGTGGGACCACATCGCCTTGCGAGGCTGGGATGATAAGCAGTGGCTGCAGACTGTCAGATGAGGAAAAGCCACTTTTGTGGGATTGTGTGATGAGCTTGCCCCCACCCTGCAGTGCAAGGATATGAGAATGGGAGCTGCTCTGCCAGTGGAGAAGCATGTGGCAACTGCACTGTGGAAGTTGGCTACTCCAAACAGGTACTGATCGGTCACCAATTAGTTTGGAGTGGGAAAGTCAATAGTTGGACTCATACTGATAGAAGTGTGCTGGGCTGTTAATCACATGCTGCTCTGGACAACATATGTAAAATTGTGGATGGCTTTGCACAGATGGGCTTCCCTAACTACAGAAGGGCCAGAGATGACACACAGATTCCAATTCTGGCACCAGACCACCGAGAGTATATTAAGCAGAAAGGATATTTCTCCATGGTTCTCCTGGCACTCGTGGGCATTTCACAGACATTAACACAAGCTGGTCCAGAAAGGGGCATGACACATGCATCTTTCAGAACACTGGCCAGTTCAGGAAGCTGCAAGCAGGAACTTTCTGTCTGAACCAGAAGATCACTGTGGGGAAATTAAAATGACAATTGTGATCTTTGCAGTCCCTGCCTACCCCTTTATGCTGTGGCTCATGAAGCCATATGCTGGGAGCCTTGAGAGCAGCAAGGAGCAGTTCAAAAGGCTGAGCAGGTGCAGAATGACTCTGCAGTGCGCTTTTGGCCATTTAAAAGCCCAAGTGAGATTGATTTTTATGGAAAGCTGAACCTGGCCAATGACAACATTCCTAGGGTATGTCTAGACTACATTTAAAAAAACCCGACCTTTTTTCGCAAAAACTTCACCTGCGTCCACACGGCAATCGCGTTCTTTCAAAATTAAATTGAAAGAACACAGCGGGTTTTTCAACATTGGTAAACCTCAAATTATGAGGAAGAACGCCTTTTTCAAAACAGTTCTTTCAAAAAAAGGTGTGTGTGGATGCAGAACAGGGACATTTTTCGAAAGAAGAGGCAATTGAAAAAAGCACAGGTGCCCTGGTGGCCATTCTGTGAATAGCAATCAGGACTTTCTTTCGAGAGAGTGTCCATGCAGTCTGGATGCTCTCTTTCCAAAAAGCAGATCACTTTTTCGATCCGGTTTTGAGGTGTGGATGCTCTCTTTCGAAAGAAGCTTGCAGTCTAGATGTACCCTGTGCTTATAGCCACGTGCTGCATCCTCCATAATATTTGTGAAGGGAAGAGTGAAAGCTTCACTCAGGGCTAGACCGCTGAGGCTCAGCACCTGGAAGCTGAGTTTGAATGGCCTGCAATCAGGGCTATTAGGGGAGCACAACATGGACCCATAAGGAACAGGAAAGCCTTGAGGCATCAATTTGATGTTAAAATCCAGTAATATTTGTTGCCAAGCACAGGACTGGCGTGACTGCAATGCTAGTGGGGGACTGTGATTGGCCCCTATTAGTACAAGAGTGCCTGTTGCTTTCCTGGGGTCTGTTTGCTTGTTTTCATGCATTGGAATAAAGAAAGGTTTCAAACCCAAGAATTTCATGTACTAAAAACTACACAAGTAGAAACACCCCCCAACACACACACACACAAAGCATACTATATCTGCAGTTTGTGGGGAGGGAAGCGGGAAGGAGGAGGTAAGGTGTGACAGGGTGTGCATACCCCGCACTAGAACAAGAGGGGTAAAAACCCTGTGGGCAGAGGAAGTCCTGCCCCTTCAACCAGACTGGGCATGCTCCAAGTGCTGGGGCAGTATAAAAGGCCAGAGAGCAGCTCAGTCTGGGCTGGCCAGTGAAGGGGAAGGACCTGTAGCCAGAGCTCCGGAGCTGCAACAACCTGTGTTCCACACGGAGGGAATGGGGGTGCCAGAAGACAGCCGCTGCTCAGCCCCAGTGGAGCTCCAGGGAGAAGCCATTGCCAAGGAGCTGGGAGACCTAGCCGCTACTTGGGATGACACTCCAGCAGAACCAGGAGGAAGCAACCCAGGTAGAGTGCAGGAGCAGTCTCTGCCACTCAGGTACTCTTGGCTTGTTTCAGCTGGATTCCTTGCTGAGAAAGTGGAAGATCATACTGCTGCTCACAGGACCCTGGGTTGGGACCCAGTGGAGCAGGGTGGGCCCTGGTCCCCCTACCGGGGTGTGACCCCCAATCCCATGGACTTTGGCTACTAAGCCACACTGCCCTGAGCTAAGGGTGATTCATAGACTTTGGCTGCTAAGCTGCATTGTCCTGAGCTAAGGGTGACTCACTGACTTTGGCATTGTGCTGCACTGCCCTGAGGCAAGGGTGACTTATTGACTCTGGCCGGTAGGCCACACTGCCTAGTGACCCCGACTATTAACTGACTCATTGTGCTGCCCCGAGACCAGGGGTATTTACAGACTAAAGAGACAGCCGACAACCCTGTGGCTGATTGGGAGGTATTCTTACCCCTGAATAGCTTCACTCCTGTGATAGGGAGGCCACAGTACATTTGCAGATTTGTGTATGTCCAGGTATGATGTGCAGCCAAACTATCTTCTGTGCAATGGGTACTGCAGTTCAGCACGGTTAAACTGCATGGGGTTGGGAATGGAGTGTATGGGGGTGCCCATGGAAGTCTGCAGGGCTGGATGGTGAAGGGGCAGGGGTGGAGTGCAGCAGTGCAGACCAGGGACAGGATGGTGGCCAAAATATGCTAGTGGTGCTAGTTTGGGGACACTGGCTATGGCAATGGTCTCTCCACACACACACACACGCCTTTATGGCACAGTGGCGTGGGAATGTTATCCTTAATGGGACTGTGAACAGAGCAGCTCTGCCACGGAACCTGTAGAGGCGGATTGCCCAGCATCTGCATGACACTTTTGATGAGATCTGTGAGGCTGATTCCATGAAGTGAGAGAGTCAATCAACACCCTGTCCTGCATCTCACTAGCCCTGTGTCAGTATTAGCATCACACAGACCCAAGCGCACTTTCTGCAACCCTCCCACCCCCAACAACTCAAAGCCACTTACCAGGTGTATCCCCTGTTGTGCTTCCCCAAACTCTGACTGCTACGACAGGCTAGCCGCCTACAGGGTAGAAAAGAGCTCCTGACTCCATGCATCTGTGGAGGCAGAGTTGTCCTCTGGATCTGGGTCCCCCTCCCTCTTCGTACTCTCATCTGGGATTTCCTTCTCCTGTCTTGGTGCACACTAGGATGGCCCAGAGGCCCCTGATCCACAGGGGTCATCGGAGTGGAGGTGAGTCCGTCTCTGCGTATTTCATCCAGCTTTCTGTAGTACTGGCAGGTTGTGGGTGCAGCACCAGGACATCTATTTGCCTCTGCACCTTGAGGTAGGAGCTTCACAGTTCTTTCCCTTTGACCCAGCACTGCAGTGTTTCATGGCCCCTTTCCATCATGCAGCTGGAGATCTGTCTGCAGGTATCATAATTCGTATGGCTGGAGTGCAGCTGGGGTTGGACAGCCTCCTCTCCCCAAATGTTGATGCGGTCCAGTACTTCAGCATGGCTCCAAGTAGGCGATCTCCTGGTGTGTGGGGAAGGTATGGTCTCTTGGAAAGATGTGCTGAGAATACAGCATGTGTCCTTAAGCAAATCAGAAGAGGACTTCCAAAATCCCAAAAGAAGGCAAAGGACAGGTCTGAAGGTTGGTCACCTGAGGGAGGGCAGTAGAGTACAAACTGATGACTAGAAAGGTTGTGCATGCTCATCTTTTCGAAAGGATGCTAATGAGACCAGTCGCAATTGCTGGGGATTTAAATATCCCCGCGGTATTTGCATTTACATGCCGCTTTTTCCGCTCGGGCTTTGCCGCAAAGCGCCAGTCTAGATGGGGATCTTGCGGAAAATAAACCCTTTCAAGTAGGCATAAGAGATCTTGCGGAAAAGGGTTTATTTTCCGCAAGATCCTCGTCAGACTGGCGCTTTTGCCGGCAAAGCCCCGAGCCGAAAAAGCGGCAGTTATGTAATGTAAAATACCGCGGGGATATTTAAATCCCCCGCGGATTTGCAATTGCGACTGGTCTCATTAGCATCCCTTTTCCGAAAAAGGGTGCCAATGTAGACACAGCCGCATTGTGGGACAGGTACTGAATGTCTGTCCTATGTCATGTGTAATACAACACGACATCCACACTGACTCCCTAGTGCTGTATCCAGAGTGCAGCGAGCTCTACACTTCTTGTCATGATGGATTACCTAGAGCACAGCAACGACAGGGTTACGGTGCACTGAAGTGCCTTGCTAGTGTGAATACCATGGGAGTTACAGCACTGGAGCTGATTTACTGCACTGTAACTTGGCAGTGTAGACTTGGCCCTAGAAACATAATTTACCTCTCTTCCCTAAAGTTTGTCACTCCAGAATAGAAGTGGGGCATATGTATGGAATAGGGAAGATGTCACTGTCCATTGCCATGCTGGATAACTGGAGGACTTCAGTTTGAACTGTTAATGTGCTGGTGAATAGGTAAATTGTATAGCTTGTTTTATTATGCAGTATTAAAACTGTCTTGCAGCAACCAACCGTAATGTTGCTGTCTTTGAATTGTTCACCATTTACATTATCCCTTTATTACATAACACTGTATTCTCTATTCATCCAAATCATCTAGAAAAGTATTAAAATTATACAAACTTTCAGAGTTAAAATTCCATCCCTCCGGACTCAAATGTGGATTAGTTTTTTTAAAGGCCCAATAGAAGTGCAACAACTATAACATCAATAAGTCAAAGGGAGCAGTCTTAAGGAAATGCCAGAGGATAAACACCAGTGCATGTTTAAAAAGAAAACACAAAAACCTCTTTGTTTAAAGTAGTGCAACCATGAGACATCTTTAGTCCCGTCCAGTTTTCATTTATGAATTGTGTCTTTCATGTGTGCTAGTATATAGCAGAAGATTAAATGGTTCACATAAAACACAAATCATCATGTGAAAGTCCTCATTAGCAATAGAATTTATCATATGATTCAGTGGCTTTAAGAAGGCCAGACAACTCAACAAGACCATAGCTTACTGAGTGGTAATGAAGAGCTGCACCCTATCTCTATGTTAAGTAGAAACTGGTAAAAATGAAAGACTCATCGCAGCTGAAGCAGCAAGCAGAACTGTATGCAACTGCAGTTTTTCACTGAGGTTATCTAGGATTCTGTTGCAACATAGCCTCTTTAGGCCATCCAAAGGGGCCATAAAAGTAGTGGATCTCCTCCCTCCCTACAGGGAATACCTCTAGATTTGTGACTTCTCCCAGGACTGTGTAATTAGAATAGTGACTGAGCACTGCTTTCTACCTGCACAAACACCAGCAGAGGCCAGGCTACTTTTGCCTGCTACAATAACATCTACGGAGCCTTAGTATCTTAGTGTAATTTACAGCAAACTCTAATTTGGCTGGGGGGTTGGTGTGTGTCAGCCCCCAACCAGTCCCAGATTACGATGAGATGTAAAGGAAACATTGACACAAATCGCTCACAGATTCCTGGGATGACGAGATCCTGCTGATAACTAGAACATAAGCAGAATAATGAATGGAATGGTTAATAATGAGAGATCATGGAATACGTTGTAATTGGTGGTGGTCCAAGTTTTCCACTGTGCCTGGTAGAATGTCATTTTCCTAGTCATTACCTGATAGTTTGTTCATTTTTCTTTATCATCTTTATTTTATTAAGAAAACTTTTGGTCATCCACGTCTAACTGTGCCTGATATCTTAGGAGCTTCAGGGGGTAGCTGAGTTAGTCTGTTACAGGAAAAAAAACAGCAAGCAAATGGTCTGGTAGCACTTTATAGACTAACAAAACATGTAGATGGTATCATAAGCGTTCGTGGGCACACATTCTTTCAGATGACCAGTCATCTGAGGAAGTGGGCTGTGCCCACGAAAGCTCACGATACCATCTACATGTTTTGTTAGTCTATAAAGTGCTACTAGACCATTTGCTTGCTGTTTTTCCCCCCAACATCTTAGTGATGATATGGTATGTATAGACAAATCAGGCTTAAATTATTATGTTTTCAAGGGGCTAGTCTTATTGGAATTCAAGGGTGTTGTGTTCATATTGCTCATAAAATATTAGAGAAACAGAAGGTGGGTGAGAATCTTTTTGGACCAACTTCTTTTAGTGAAAGGCAAGCTTTTAAGCTACACAGAACTGTTCTGCAGGTCTGGAAAAGGAATGGACATACTGCAAATGCAGGGTAATGGGTCTTATAGTATACCTAAGAACTCCAAATTACCAGGTAACACTTATTTTCTTGTGGGAAATTGAGCAGATTGTTACTTAACATGTTATTTAAAATAAAATATAATTTTAATATTAAATGGTTAAATAAAGGTTTTAATGTAATTATAATAGTTGTTCTTTGGGGGGGAAATCAGTAAAAAATCCTACCATTAGGTAAAGTTCAACACTCTTATTTCTTTCTGTTTAGTTGGCATACACAGCTCCTTTTTTATTTTATAATGGGTTGCTTTTCATACTTGATATGACACTGCCTTTCAGCACATCACCATCAAATGGTTCACTTCAGCTCACTCTTTCTGCTGCCCACTAACTCTGCTACTTCCCCATCTCCTTGATCTGTTCATTATTGTGTTCCCTTCTCCTCTTACCGTTTGCCCATCTTCTCCCTACCTCTCCCATTTGTTTTTACACAGACTTTCTCCCCTTCCCCACCTCTCACCATAATTATAGGTTTATTTTAAAATAGAGAGTAGAAAGTGGGTGTGTAAACTTAGATAAATATGATATAAGTTAAAGTGAAAGAAACCAGTTTACAGAGGTTTTGTCTCCTAAGGAGAGCTAACCAACCAAACAATAAAGGTGTCTGTTGATGACTGTTTAGAATCTGATGTTGGTCATCTTCCTTTCCAAGTGCTAACTAATGGATCTTATCAGCCTCTTATAACTACTCAGTCTTTAAGATACTACTAGACTGTTTGTTGTTTTTTAAGTTTTTCCTGTTACAGACTCACTTGGCTATCCCCTCTGAAACTTATCTACTCACTGTCTTTTTTTTTTTTTCTTCCTTCCCTTCATTTTTTCCCTTTCTTCTGCTCCATTCTGCCCCCCCCCCCTTCCCTTATTTATCCTTGGGATCTGGACTTCCAACACTCCGGTCATCTGAAGAAGTGAGTTGTACCCACGAAAGCTCATGATACCACCTACATGTTTTGCTAGTCTTTGGAGTTCCAGAACAGTCAGGGAAGACAAATTGGTTAAGATGAGTGCTCTTATAACTGAACTAAAAGTTATAAGGGGTATAACCCCACCACCTCCTCTTCCTCTTCAAATGATACAATAAATATCCATGTGAATCTAGCCTGACAAATTTAAAATGTTTCATTTTGATTATGTTGAAATTATTTGTTTTGATGGTTCCCACATTTTTTCTTGTTTCATTTCAACAGAAAGAATTTGCTGAAATCAATGAATTGAAAATATTTCTGTTGCCTCAAATCTGGATTAGTTAGTTTTTTGTTTCTTTGGTTTTTTTGTAGAGAAAAAGTTCAGTTAAAAATTTCACTCATTTCTAGTCTTAACAGTTCGCTCGATCCTTTTTTTTTTTTTTTTTTTTAAACAGTCTCCCTTGTGATCCACTCTTGCAAGATGTATAGCCTCTGGAGATGAAAATTGAGATAAGAGGAGTTGAAAATGCACAGGTATCTATTATCATTGGTCTCTTAGGGCATGCCCCAGCACCCATTTAAATCAATGCAAATACTTGCATTGATTCCAACTGCTGTTTGAGAAGGCCTTCTCATTTGAAATCTTTGTGGCAGACAGTGTGGCGAAAACATGCACCCCCTACAGAGCTACATAAATAACAATATATGCCACTGTGTTAGTGACAGGAGCTATGTTATTTCTTATACTCGAATTAGTATGTATTGTGTTTGAAGTAGAAATTAACCCACATCAAAGCCTCACATCCATATGATCCCAAACACTATGGAAGTTTGTTTCCAGATCCAGATTCAAAACCAGCTTTTTTGACCTTGTCTCATCCATAATTTGAAGTGTAAATTACATGATGGTTCACTCTTGGAGTTCTTCACTGATGTGAAATATTTCTTTTACAGTTTATTTTAATTCTTATTTATATTCCATAAGGATACAAGCAAGGACAATGAACTTTGGATAATGGCAAACTGGCAAGTACAGGTACAACTTATTCAACATAATGTAATTCAGCTATTCAAGCTAATAGATGTGATAATGGAGATGTCAAGGGAGAATTACCTCAAGGTATTTGGCATATCTTTAAGAATAAGTGAACTAAAAATAAGAAACCTTACACAAGATGCTTTATATTCAAGGATTCATGGAAATATACAAGTGTTGCTTCAGAGGAAAGTGTTGCTTCTGAAACAGTTCACTGTAAGTACCACTCTTTGCTTTTTAGAACATAAAGAATAGACTGTCTCAGAAAGCAAGCTTTTTGTACATCATTTCTTTTAGGAACATGGTATTTCATTACATAAAACTATTGTCAACAGTGAACTGGATGAATAATACAGAGAGCAACTGCTACTGTTAATTAGTATTTCAGATATTGTTTCTGGTTGTGCCCTTACATGGCTATTGTTTAGTCCTTACTGTACTGTCTATTGTCAGAAAGAGAAAAATAAAGTTAGACTGTTGGTATATTTTCATATGTAATTTCTGTTGTGTTGCTTCTTAGGATATGTCTACACTGCACACTTATTTTGAAATAAACTGTTCCGGAATAGTTATTCCAAAATAGCTTATTTCAAAATAGCACGTCTATACTGCAGGGAAGACTCAAACTTAGTCCGAGGCAGACTTCCCTAATGTAGATGTGCTATCTTGATTTAGATGCCTAGGAGGCACATGGGAGGAATAACTTAGAATGGCCCTGGTGAGTGGCTATTTCGAAATAGTAGCAGTGGAGTGTCTACACATGCCTTATTTTGGAATAGCTATTTCGGAATAGGCATTATTCCTAGTAGAATGAGGTTTACAGATTTCGGAATAAGCTGTCTGTTATTTCAAAATAATGGAATAGCTGTGCAGACGCTTGCATTATTTCGAAATAACGCTAGTTATCTCTAAACAATGGTGCAGTGTGTAGACACCCTTAGATGCATCTTTAATATGGGATTATTTTTCCAAAACATTTGAGTGTTTTCTTTATGATTTGGCAATCTAATTTAGCAATCTGCCATAGGCACTTGTGTTATATTCTGATTTATATATTCTGATTTATGGTTAAATCTAATAAGATATCACAGTAACCACAACTTACTGATTAGGACATGACATGATTCACAACTAAATTTCACACTTTTTGAGTGCAGAAAAAGGTGCCATTATGGTCAGAGCTCCATGTCGTCATAGAAGTCGCACGTTCCTTTCCATCATGATTTTCCACAACCTTCATGACTTCTACAGGGGCCAATGCATCAGACTCCGGGATCACCCAAGCTGCTGTCTCCAGGGCAAGGTGTTCAGTGTCCCTCGGCTGCTCTGGTGACTCCATCAGTGATCCCCAGTCAGCTGGCCAGAGCATCTATGGCCCCAAGCAGCAGTCCCCAGATGGCTGGTCAGAGCACCCATGGTCCACAGGCCCTGGCCGTGGTCCACTGACACTAGCAGCTGATGCCACTGGCCCTGGGCACCCACCAGCAGTCCCCACAAATGGCCACAGCCCCTCTCTGTATTTTTAGTAAAAGTCATTTTTGTTTATTATCTGTGACCTATCTATGACTTTTACTAAAAATTCCCATGACTAAATTATAACCTTAATTATTGTAGATCATAATGGTTAAGTTATTGCCTGTTTTTCATTTTTGTTTGGTTTTTCCTTGCTATGTTACTTTCTGCTCTTCCCACTTTACACTGGTTACTTGTTCTACTGTACACAAAGAAACTCATGTGAGCTAATACCATTCCTGTGCAAATTACATGAGGAAAAAGGAGCATGGAATGATTTTCCATGAACGGAGCTTCAGGCATTAAATATTCCCTGTCAGCTAACATTTCCTCCTCCTAAACTGCTAAGAAGTCAGGATTAAATAATAAATATTAATTATAATATGTACTTGGTAATAACCCCAGGTTACAGTAGCAAATTTATCTGCAATGTTTGCATAAAATTACCATTGACATTTTAATGTGAGTGAAAATTCTCCATTTTTGAATAAAAAGGCCAATTCTGGATTTCACACACTAAGCCAGTGCTGTAACTGCAGTGCCATGAGTAATTCTAGTGTGACTAAATTATACCATTTGGACTCCTCAAGTGTGGTGTTTTTTCACTGGACATGCACAAATGAGGACAGCCACTCGTAAGTGTAAAATAATCTCTTAACAAGAGAGGTGTAAGCACATAAGGGAAGCTGAATGGAACCTGAAATGCTGTGGCTGTACCCGGCATCATCTTAACAGTAGTTGCACTTTGCTGGTTCTGATACAGCTATTGGGAAAATTTTGGAGGGAGCCTCCGTGCTATAAAAGGGTCTCAGTTTGCAATTTGTGAAAATAATCACAAGCAGTTTTTAAGTCAAACGATGTATGTATCTGCAGAAGAAATTTCTATGCCACAGCCACGGCAACATTTTCACCCTCCTTCTTGACCCAGGATAGTACAGCTGTATTAGTTTGCACAGTGACCACTGCACATTGGGCTAACAGGTTGTTGGTGGCTCTCCTCTACTGACTATTAAATATTTCAAGGGCCTTGCCACTTTTCCTCATTTTCTGGCTGCTCAACTCATCAGTGTATCTTCTATGCAGCACTCATGGAAATGTGATCTGGGAAGGTGGGTGGTTTGGCTTTTTTTTTTTTTTTTTTAAATTTAAAAAGGCAAACATTGCAGTTCCCATAATTTAGATGCCAGGTAAGACTAGTGCAAAGAAAAAAAGTACATGGCACAGAGCATGAAAAGGGACATATTTTAGCCGCTGATAAGTCATTCAGTGAGGATCATTACACTGAGTACCATGAGTGAGTGGCATCCTCATATGGTCTTCATGAATTTCAGATTAGTACACTAGTATAACCCAGGTACCCAACTGAAAAATGAGTCCTGAATATTTTTGGTGACCTTTTAATGGCTTAAGGTCACACTAGAATTACTCATGCCCTTTCAAAGCTCACACTTTGGTTCATAGTCAGCCATAATACGCAATAACAAAGCTTGTTTTTGCATTAGTTACTGAAGCTATACCTGTTGTACATAAAGGAAATACCTGTGAGATGGAAAGGAGATGCAGTTCACAAATGGGGATACTTAATTCCCACTAGTCGCTAACTTTACACAGGTGTGGCTACCTACTATTGCAACCCAGTAGAAAATCAAATTCAATGTGTAAAACTATAGTGGTAGAAAGACAAAAGTCGTCTTAGAACAAGATTTTAAAACCTTTTACTTCTGTTTTACAACCTTCCCAACACTTTTCTGAAAGGTTTTTTGGCTTGGAATTTGGCACTCACCTTCCATTACCTTACAAAGTGTATACTATTGAATTCTTCATAGAGTAGTTACTGAATAAACCTTACAGTACTTCACCCTAATAATATGGTAGAATCCACTTAATTGGTCCCCTGATAAATGTCATGCTGTCTTAACTGGGTCTATTGGCAGGGAACAGAATCAGTGCAATGTCTTTCAGTGTCTCTGCACAATGGTTAAATGGCTCAACTAATCTGTTTAAATGGCACACCTGTTGTTGTCTAAAAGCCCTTTGCAGTAGTTTGCAAGTATAAAATGGTATTTTCTGAAACACACTTCCCACTGTGTCCCTTTGCTCACTTCAAGCTGTTGCCTACTGCTAAATGAGATTAGATTTTTTTTAAAGAAATTTGTATTCCAGTGCTTACTATAGTGCCTATTTTTAATTTGGTGTTACTATGAGCCTCTGATAATCTTCATGATCACTTAATGGACACATTTGTTTCAGCAGGGTGTGCCAAATAAGGGGATTCAATAAAGGATAATGTGGAGTTTATTGCTCTACAACCATATTTTCATCTTTTTTTCTGTGATTTACACCTTTTGGCTTACAGGCAATACAATAAGATTCATTATGGATAACTCCCAGCTAAAATAAGTACAATTATGACATTGTTGGCATCACAGAAACTTGGTGGGATAATACACATGATTGGAATGTTTGTATAGAAGTGTACAGCTTGCTCAGGAAAGATAGACAGGAAAAAAAGGGAGGAGGTATTGCCTTATATATTAAAAATGAACACACTTGGAGTGAGGTGGAGATGGACATAGGAGACGGAAATGTTGAGAGTCTCTGGGTTAGGCTAAAAGGGGTTAAAAACAAGGGTGATGTCATGCTAGGAGTCTATTACAAGCCACCTACTCAGGTGGAAGAAGTGGATGAGGCTTTTTTTAAACAACTAACAATATCATCCAAAGCCCAAGATCTGGTGGTGATGGGGGACTTCAACTATCCAGATATATATTGGAAAATAACACAGCGGGGCACAGACTATCCAATAAGTTCTTGGACTGCATTGGAGACAACTTTTTATTTCAGAAGGTTGAAAAAGCTACCGGGGGGAAGCTGTTCCAGATTTGATCCTAACAAATAGGGAGGAACTGGATGAGAATTTGAAAGTGGAAGGCATCTTGGGTGGAAGTGATCATGAAATCATAGAGTTCACAATTCTAAGGAAGGGTAGAAGGGAACAGCAAAATAGAGACAATGGATTTCAGGAAGATGGATTTTGGTAAGCTCAGAGAGCTGATAGGTAAGGTCCCATGGGAATCAAGACAGAGGGGAAACAGCTGAGGAGAGTTGGCAGTTTTTCAAAGGGACATTATTAAGGGCCCAAAAGCAAGCTATTCTGCTGTGTCGGAAAAATAGAAAATATGGCAAAAGACCGCCTTGGCTTAACCACGAGATCTTGCATGATCTAAAAATAGAAAAGGAGTCATATAAAAAAATGGAAAGTAGGACAAATTACAAAGGATGAATATAGGCAAACAACACAGGAATGCAGGGACAAGATTAGAAAGGCAAAGGCACAAAATGAGCTCAAACTAGCTACGAGAATAAAGGTAAACAAGAAGACTTTTTATAAATACCTTAGAAGCAAGAGGAAGACCAAGGACAGGGTAGGCCCACTGGTCAGTGAGGTGGGAGAAACAATAACAGGAAACTTGGAAATGGCAGAGATGCTTAATGACTTCTTTGTTTCGGTCTTCACCGAAAAGTCTGAAGGAATGCCTAACATAGTGAATGCTAGTGGGAAGGGGGTAGGTTTAGAAGATAAAATAAAAAAAGAACAAGTTAAAAATCACCTAGGAAAGTTAGATGCCTGCAAGTCACCAGGGCCTGATGAAATGCATCCTAGAATACTCAAGGAGCTGATAGAGGAGGTATCTGAGCCTCTAGCTATCATCTTTGGAAAATCATGGGAGACAGGAGAGATTCCAGAAGACTGGAAAAGGGCAAATATAGTGCCCATTTATAAAAAGGGAAATAAGAACAACCCAGGAAACTACAGACCAGTTAGTTTAACTTCTGTGCCAGGGAAGATAATGGAGCAAGTAATTAAGGAAATCATCTGTAAACACTTGGAAGGTGGCAAGGTGATAGGGAACAGCCAGCATGGATTTGTAAAGAACAAATCATGTCAAACCAATCTGATAGCTTTCTTTGATAGGATAACGAGTCTTGTGGATAAGGGAGAAGCGGTGGATGTGGTATACCTAGACTTTAGTAAGGCATTTGATACGGTCTCGCATGATATTCTTATCAATAAACTAGGCAAATACAATTTAGATGGGCTACTATAAGGTGGGTGCATAACTGGCTGGATAACCGTACTCAGAGAGTAGTTATTAATGGTTCACAATCCTGCAGGAAAGGTATAACAAGTGGGATTCCGCAGGGGTCTGTTTTGGGACCGGCTCTGTTCAATATCTTCATCAACGATTTAGATATTGGCATAGAAAGTACGCTTATTAAGTTTGCAGATGCTGCCAAGCTGGGAGGGGTTGCGACTAATCTGGAGGATAGGGTCATAATTCAAAATGACCTGGACAAATTGGAGAAATGGTCTGAGGTAAACAGGATGAAGTTTAATAAAGACAAATGCAAAGTGCTCCACTTAGGAAGGAATAATAAGTTTCACGCATTCAGAATGGGAAGCGACTGTCTAGGAAGGAGTACAGCAGAAAGGGATCTAGGGGTTATAGTGGACCACAAGCTGAATACGAGTCAGCAGTGTGATGCTGTTGCAGAAAAAGCAAACATGATTCTGGGATGCATTCACAGGTTTGTTGTGAGCAAGACACAAGAAGTCATTCTTCCGCTCTACTCTGCGCTAGTTAGGCCTCATTTGGAGTATTATGTCCAGTTCTGGGCACCGCATTTCAAGAAGGATGTGGAGAAATTGGAGAGGGTCCAGAGAAGAGCAACGAGAATGATTAAAGGTCTAGAGAACATGACCTATGTAAGAAGACTGAAGGAATTGGGTCTGTTTAGTTTAGAAAAGAGAAGATTGAGGGGGGACATGATAGCAGTTTTCAGGTATCTAAAAGGGTGTCATAAGGAGGAGGGAGAAAACTTGTTCATCTTGGCCTCTGAGGATAGAACAAGAAGCAATGGGCTTAAACTGCAGCAAGGGAGGTTTAGGTTGGACATTAGGAAAAAGTTCCTAACTGTCAGGGTGGTCAAACACTGGAATAAATTGCCCAGGGAGGTTGTGGAATCTCCATCTGTGGAGATATTTAAGAGTAGGTTAGATAAATGTCTATCAGGGATGGTCTAGACATTATTTGGTCCTGCCATGAGGGCAGGGGACTGGACTCGATGACCTCTCGAGGTCCCTTCCAGTCCTAGTATTCTATGATTCTATGATTCTAAAAGCATTGCTTGAGTCCTGTACTTTCATGATGCAAGTTTTCTCTCTAATCTTTTATATGGCTTACTTGTACTGTTTATAATTGTCTTGAATGATAATTATTTCTCAGAAAAATGTAAATCCTCCAGCTTCCTACTCCCTTCTAAAAGCAAGGTCAAAATAAAGCCAAAAAAATTAACTACTAAAGCAATAAGAATGTATTTTATATCAGTAAATGCCATTCATAATCAAAACATATTGGTTTTTAAAACTAGCTAGTTCAAATGATTGATTTAGATTTTTTTTCTGACACTCCTTCAGCTTTGAAATGTGCTGATATCTAGAAATGCACAGCCTTTTTTATAGCAGCTCTCCTAATGTGTGCATAAGAACAAAGAAAAAATCCCAGAGTTTATTTTAATTTAAGGCCCTTATACGTTTTGTAGTATAAACCAGCATACCACTAAATGAGCAATTCTTCTTCTTCCTCTACTAAAAACCAAAAAAGCCATACCATGAAGGCTATTGAACTGTATGGTGGATTGTGTATTTACAGATAAGTATTTGAAGAAATAATTCTTCAAATATCATGGTGGTTTAAACTTCACTTAATCGGAAAATATTCAGAGCTAGGAAGGTGTTTTTGAGCAGGCTTCTCACACAGCTCATCAGCTCAGCCCAGCCCAAATGTAGACCTCTCTTTAAATCAGCCTACAAAGATAAACAATTATATATTTCCACTGGGTCATATGCTCCATACAACTCTTAAGGGTGTATACATCTGCTTTTAAATACCCATTTTATCCCAGAACACCAAATCCTTTATTACCCCACCTAGTGATGAACAATCTCATTTTTAACTCTGCCACACAAAGCACTCTCAACAATGGACATTAATAAGATCGTCACATTTTCAAACTGTGATGCGCTGTCACAAAGGCTGTATTTGAAACTGGGGGTGGAGGGATGTGCTGAAGAGGTGGGACAATAATTCAAAGGCACTCAGCCTGAAGTGCACTTACAATGTACATATACATTTGTTCTAGAAGCTTTTGAGGTACTCTTTTTAAGCAAGTGACCATCCAGTCCATACTTGTGATATTACAAACAGCATGGGTGGTGAAGAGCACTTATTGCAGACCGCAAGTAAATGTGGTGAGCACAGTATGAGGTATATAAAGTGCCTAGCAGACCTTTGGTAGGTTAACAAGGAACCTCTCAATCACTCATCTCTGTAGTGAAGAGCCCCGTTCTTTTCAGTGCAGTAGTTTGTGGATATTACATTAGAGTACCAACACTGGATAGCTACTTTTTCCCAATATATTGCTAACATTTTGAAGATATTGCTGCAAATTGTAGCTTAGTAGTTTCCCATTTCTATATGGTGGATTTACATTTCTTTGAAGCTTTGGGAGATCTGAGTTCTGAAATGCAAGATTTATGTTTTCTAGACCTGAGAGAATATGGGGACATTTCACAGAGATGATTGCTTATATGAATATATCATGTACTCAGTCCTGTGGGTGAACCTCTGGGTCTATGGAGGTTTGGATAAGCATCCAAACCTTCAAATACTTATCTGAAATCAGCCTGGGAATTCTGGGGGGGGGGATCAAGCTTCCTTGCTAGAATTTTTATTTTACTTGTTTTTATCTGGGCAGCTACTCATATTATTTTGTCACATACACTCTTAGTAGTGGCCCAACTAAGAAGTTTGAGAATTTTTTTTTAAGGGTTAGGTTTGGGGAAAGCCTGAAGCCATTATTTTATTTGAATGAGTTTTCTATCCCTACTTGTGGCAACATAGGCCTAACAAAGAGTTTTTAGTTTTGCAGTTGTCACATTAGCAGGTGAACCATGCCTTTGACCCCTCCTGGGGAGATCTGAGCATTCTTCCCTCTGTCTCAGGTATCTCACTGTCATCTATCTCTGAGTTGAATCAGGCAAGTTCCCTACTCTTAGGTAAAGCCCCAGCTCACAAGCCTCAGGATATTAACCATGGTTTTACTTCTGCAGGTCTGACATGTCCAGAGCTGAAATTCTATTTGAGGTGAGCAGGCACAGGGCTTAAGCAAGGCTGGGACAGAAACTATTGCAGCCATGTACAAATACTTTGAGCAGCTACTGAACAGCTGCTGCTGGTCTGCTAACTCTTCCAACTTAGCAGGCAATCTACTGCACTTGCTATGTTGCCTGGAGATTAGCACTGTGGCAGACCTTGCTTCCTGACATTCTCTTTTTCTCTGTATCAGTCTGGCCTCCTAGATATTTTCTGAGGAGTGACCCATCTTCTCCAGCTAAGAAGAGCTTTTAAATTCTTGTAGTGCTTTTTTGAGCTCCAGATTTTGGCAGAATAAGGCTTGGAATTGGTTAGATTTGAAACCAGCCTCAGGATTCTTGAAACCAATAACTTGCCCCTGAAATCTATGCTTGGGTGTTCTCGTCTGGTTAGCCCTTATGGTATCTTCATACATAGACCTCGATGAATTCAATTATGTATGTACTAGCGACAGCCCATGCTGTTGACCGTAATCTAAAATTGTGTATAGAAAAGTCAAAAGTGGGGGTTCTTGTTTTCATGAGCAGTTATAGTGACAAATGCTGGTGTTTATACCTGTTTCCTGTAGCCAGTGCGCAGAGCTCCAGTGCCCCAGCTACCTCTTTGTTACTCCATACAGCTCTTACTCCCACCTCCAACATTCCAACCTCTGGCTCACTACCAAAGCCATGGATCTAATATTCCACCGGGGTCTCATGGGGTGATATCTGAACTTGGTGATGTTCTGAACAGAAAGAACACTATGCTACACTTTTAGATATTTCCATCATTCCACACTGATTCAGACACTCCAGGCTTCAGAGTGACAAGCCTGGTATTTTATTATACAGATAATAAACATTCCACTATCCCCAAGATTCAGTAAGTACCCACTCATTGCCCAGGTCATATACAAAGTTTATAAAATGGTTACATAGTATTATCCATAAAAATATTACATATTCGGTCCAGGTGTGTCAACCACTGTCGTAAACTGGAAATAGCAACTACTGTCTATGGGAGACAGATCAGTTACAAGATTATGATTATTTCACTAAGCTAAAAGACACTCAAACCTTCTTGCTTATTTTTGAGATTTTATATTTATCTAGATAAACATTCTACTGACATACAATATTCTCACTTTTTGTTAATATAATTAAAGGTACAAGGAAGAAACACAGTTTTGACTTGTCAGCAAGCAAATGTGATACGCACCTTTGAAATGAATAATGAAGTCTCCAAATAAGATACTCAGTCAAGTTTGGAGAGTTTGCTTTTCTAGGATTAGTAATTTATAGTGATATAAAGTGAAATAACACTGTTTATGTCAGTGCTTAAATATCTTCAGTCAGAGCTTTCTCCAATATCCAACCTTAGCCTCTCTGGATTGAAACTAAGTTGATTACTTTTTGTCCTGTTTTGGGGGGACATTGAGAACATCGGGTCCCCACTCTATCATTTTTTCTCATGGCTAAATATGCCCCATTTAACCTTTCCTTATGTCAAGTTTTCTAAACTTTTTATCAATTTTTGTTGCTGGCCTCTGGACTTTGTCTGTATTTTCCCTAAAGTGCAGCACTCAGAATTGGATGCAGTTCTCCAGCTGAGGACTCACAGGTGCCAAGTAGATTGAAACAGTTACCTCCCACGTCTTACATATGATGCTCCTGTTAAGACATCCCAGACTGACATTTGCTTTTTGTCACACTATTGAGACATGTTCAACTTGTGATCCATTATAACTCCAAGAGCCTCCTTCTACAGCATTGCTGCCTCACTAGTTATTCCCCATTTTGTATTTGTGTATTTATTTTTTTCTTCCTAAGAACAGATCTTTACATTTGTATTTATTTAATTTCATTTTGTTAAATTTAATAGTTGGTCTAAAATCAAGAGTATTTGAATTCTAAACCTGTTATCTGTATTACTTACAACATCTCCCAGCTTGGTGTCACCTGCAAATTTTATAAGAGTACTCTCTATGCCATCATTCAGGTGGTTAAAGAACAACTGAATGGTACAAGATCCAAAACAAAGTTTTGTGAGACCCATCCTTGATATATCCTCCCAGTTTGACAGTGAACCATTGATAACCACTGTCTGAGTATAGTTTTTCAACCAGCTGTTCACCCATTTTATAGTAATTTAATCTAGACCACATTTCCGTAGCTAGTCCCACATGACCTTCTCAAACAACCTCAGGAATCTGACTAAAATTAAGATAAATCATGTCTATTGCTTCCCCTATACCCACTAGGCCTATAACCCTGTCAAAGAAGGAAATTAGATTGGTTTGCTATGATTTCTTCTTGATAAGTAATAACCAACTTAGATTTATCTTGTTCTCTAGGGATGCTTACAAACTGATTGTCCAAAAATGTGTTCAAAGTTAAGCTGTCTAGTCTTTAATTTTTTCCTTTCCTCCCCTTTTAAAGACAGGTATTATGTTTGGATCCTGTAGCCATTGATTTGCCCACACCTTCCATGATTTGAACTGGTGATTCTAAAGTATGGGCTAAATTCATTGTACAATGCAAATTCCTGTACACAAGACAGTCCCACAGAGAATTCTCCCTCTGTAGAAGGATTCTATATTGGTATAAAGCTGGTGTAGCAACCATTTATTGATGCCAAGGCCCGAAGGAATTATTGTGATGTCTGATCTCCTGTGTAACATGAGCCCCAAATAGCTCCTACAGCAAATCTTTTAGCAAAACACACACATTTGATATAAAAATTGTCAGTGTTGGAGAATCCATCATGACCCTTGGTAAATGTTCCAATGGTTATTTACCATCAATGTCAAAATTTTACACCTTATTTCCAGTCTCACTTTGTCTAGCTTCAACTTCTAGCCATTGGATCATGTTATACCTTTAATAACTTACAGAACCCATTATTAAATATTTGTTCCTCAGGTAGATACTAATTTACCCCTTAGCAATCTCTTTGGCAAGTTAGACTGAGCTCTTTGCATCTATCATTATAAGGTATGTTTCCTAATCCTTTACTCATTCTCAAAGGGAGTGTCTACACAGCACCCTAAACTCAAAATAAGATACACAATTTGCACTAAGCAAATTGCGTATCTTATTTTGATTCTATTTCAAAATAGCTTATTTTGAAATTTGGCGCCTCTACACAGCACCAAATTTCAAAATAACATGCTATTTTGAGCCATCCCTTATCCCTCGTGCAACGAGGTTTACTGTGATGGTGAAATAGCGCGCCCATTATTTTAAAAAATACTTCAAAATAATGGGCGGCTTGTGTAGATGTGGGGTACCTGGATGTTAATTTGATGTCACTCTAGTTTTTTTTTAAATCAAACTGACATTCAGTACCACGTAAAACATCCTATGGAAATCTATTACTTGAGGACTATTCCCTTTTTTCAACCAAACTTGTCATCTTATTTTAAAAACCCTCAAATTAGTTTGACAGGATCTACTTTACATAATCCCATATTTACAGGTTTAATGGGTTGGATCACAGAGGCTGTGTCCTGATGTGCTAATCATACCACTGAGCCTCCCTATTCTTCTATGGCATTCCACCATTCTGTCGTACTGGGCCAGAAGCTCTGGTCTCCCTCAGTAAAAGCACAGAATTAGGGTAATAGCCCCCCAGCAGAATAACACAGATGCTGAACCAGCTCAGCTCTGGGAGGTCTCAGTGATATGATCAGCACAGGCTATAGGACCTTGATAGCATCCAAGAACACAACCCTTAAATGGAACCAAACCCCCAAATAAATCCATCATACTCTGTATGAAAGTTTTACATAGAGAAAGCTCATAAGTTCACCCTCTTTCTCAATGAGAGATATGCATCATGGTTGCTTCTTCTCCCCCCTGTTCCTGTCCCAGTAACAATTATTTACACCGGATTTGATGATAAACAACAGTGTTTTTATTAAGTATAAAAAATAGGATTTAAGTGATGGCAAGCGATAACAAATGGATCAAAGTAAGTTACTAAGCAAAAAATAAAACAAAATATGCCACCTAAACCTAATACATTAAGAAACTTGTTACATGCTAATTCTTACCCTAACAGTAGTTCTTTTCACAAGCTAGCTAACATCACAGGTTGGGCCTGATTCTTTCCTCTGTTCAGTCCTGAGCTACGTCTATACTGTACCCTACTTCTGCAAAAAGCTAATGCAAATGGAGCGTGGAGTACAATATCGCCACACTTCATTTGCATAATTAATTAGGGGCTATTTTTGCGCAAAAACCCTCTCTTGCACAAGAGCCGTTCTTCCTGAAAAAATGAGGAAGAACAGCTCTTGTGCAAGAGGGGGTTTTTGTGCAAAAAGGAGCCGTCTACACAGCACCTTTTTGTGCAAAAGCCTCTTGCACAAAAACGGCCCCTAATTATGCAAATGAAGTTCAGCGATATTCTACTCTGTGCTTCATTTGCATAAAAGCTTTTGCAGAAGAAGGGTGCAGTATAGACGTAGCCTTAGATATTTCCAGCAGGCATTGTTGGTGGTAAGTGGGGGTCTCCTGCCATCTGATAACTCCCTATAGTTTGATTTCTAACATTTTATATCCCCTTTGCGAAAGGTAAGAATTCTTTCTGTTCAGTTCAAACTCTTCTCACCTCGAGTGGAAAAGTACAAGATACAAAATGGGTTCAAGCATCAAGTAGTATAGCAGGACCAACCATAATCCAGGCTTTCAGGAAAAACAAGACTCTTCATAGGTTGTTGGTTTGAGTACCAAACCGTTGTGTTTCTGGAGTATCATTAATAGCCCTCATTAGCACACCTAGATTTATAAACAGATTCACATTTCATATTTCTAACATCAGATACAAGAATGATACATGCACAGAAATAGAGTGTGCACATTCAGCAGATAGAAACTTTAAAAATTATATGACACATGATGAATTTTTCCTAAAGTGCCTTCAAGTTATGCATATTCATAAGCCGTTTTTCATAAAGCCTGGGGGGCCCTGTGACAACTGGCATTAATTACATTACTCTCTTCTAATTCTTTATTAATTGAATCCTGTATCAGCCATTCCATTATCTTGCCCAGGATCAATGTCAGGCTGATAGGTTTATAATTACCCATGCCATCTCATTTACCCTCTTAAAAATTGGTCCAACATTAACTTTCTTCAAGTCTTCTGGAACTTCCCTAGTGCTCCAAGACTTATTTGAAAATCAGCATTAATGGTCAAGTGAGCTCCTTAGCCAGCTCTTTAAAAACTCTTGGATGAAAAATATACAGATTGCTGATTTTAAAATGTAGGAGTTCAACAGCTCCTGTTTAACAGAATGGCAAGAATATTATCCTATGATGAGACTATATGATCAACTTTTCACCCAATACAGAACAGAAATATTTATTGGTCACTTCAGTCTTCTTAGTACTTATGACTGATAATCCTACCATTTCCATCTAGTAATGGAACGATACCATTGTCAGAATTTTTTGTTCCTAATATATATATAAAACCCTGTTCTTTGCTGGCCATAGATTTCTCTTTGGGTCCCTTTGCTTCCTTTATCAACTTTCTACAATTTTAGCTTACTTCAGCTGCCACTGCAAACCAAGCATATGAGTGAATGGTTGGTGGAGCCAGAGTATATGGCATTCTCTGATGTTAGAATAGGCCTAGGAAGGAACAGAAAGCCACAGCTACTTTATGCAATCACTGCTCTCTACTACATCTAAACACATCCCAGATATAGAGACTTGGGACCTTATACCTGTATGCATATGTTTGTAAGTTAGTATAAAATAGAAACTCTAAACTAGGGAATGGTTTATATTTTATTTTTGTTACAGCTGTACACTTGCAAAGTACCAGATTACTGTATGTGAGGAAGCGACCCTGCCTTATAGCCTCTGAGAAAATCCCTTTAGGGATTATATTATTTCATTTCCTTGGGACTAAAACTGAGCTCCGTGCTTCCTCCAAAGGCGTTTCCATTGTGGCTTGTTTTCCATGCAAACAATTAATACTTTTATGAACAGAAACCCCCAGCCAAGCAAATCATGCACCCATTGTCAGCACAAAAAAGGTAATCTGATGGACTTGTAAACAAAGCTGGAAATGAAGGGCAGGAGGATGTGTTGCTGAATGAAAGGTCAAGGTGAAAATCCCTCAAGGGCTATTGCTTCATATGTGTTAATGTAAGCATAGCAGTAATGATTATATGTGTGCAGCAGAAACAGACAGTTAGGTGGCAGAGAGGCGTTAATGTGAGTAAAGGGGCAATGTACAGATAGCTGTGCTTATGGACTAAAGACTCATTTAATAGGTAGAAGAAAGGGCTCTGTCTAATGCATCCAAGTGCATTGGTTTCACAGTTCCTTGTGTGCTAGAGAAGCAGAAAGGACTAAAAACTTCCCCCAAATTACATGCAATTTGACAACAGGAGGTTATTTGTAGAGCTGCATTTTGCTGGCTTTTTATCTGTTGTATCTGGTTCAAGATAGTCTGCTCCCGAGAATTGTTTTAGTACCAGCCAGTCATTCTTGCTCATACCAAAGAGCCTTTAAATCAGAAAAGGGAAAAAGTTTCTTTTGCTCTTCTACAAACACAATACATACAAACAGCTACATTTTTCTATGCTGCCTTTTCCTTCCATCTCCCACCAGTAATCTCTGAACATCTGGCATGTCTGCTTTACTTACAACAATGAACATGCTCAGGGACTTAGGTTATCATTTATTTCAGCTTTGTTTTTTATTATATACTAAAAAAAACTATATTAAAATACAATTAAAGGGCTAGATTAAACTGACAAAAGCCAGAAATGTAGAGTGAAGGATTATGTTTCATCCTGAGCTCACTCTAGTATGCCTGAATCTTATAGAGCTTTCACAACAGCATATAATTATATACTGTCCAGTGTTTGGTGGCACAAGATTTGACTTACAAGCAAAATTTCAGCCACACTCCAACCTGCATAGTTTATATGTTATTTTTAGACAGACTTTAAAGTTGATTTAAATTAATTTTGTTTTTTCAGTTATATACCCTACTTTAATTTTTTAAAATAATTTTCATTTTTTCAATTTTCATTCTATAATATTTCTCTCTTTCTTTATGTATTGCCTTTGTAACAAGTCTAATCCCCCCAGATTTTGCGGGACCTTTCTGATTTCATTAAGGTTCTGCTGTATCTTCCTGGTCCCTGTTATCTTGCAGGGTAAGTTTTGTCTCCTTCCTTTCTGCTCTCAGAAATGAGACAAAGCAGAGAGAACCCAGTAGTTATTGGAATGGCATTGTAGTGCTCTCACAAGAACAAGGAGGAGAATGAATGTGGGGGATCTGGGGACAAAGAATGAAAAGGGGATTGAAAGGGAGCAGAACAAACAGGGTCACGTTAAGATGAGATTTGATTGCGATACAAGTGAGAAGGTCAAGCATTTTAAATCAGAGAGGCAATCCATGATTGGGATACAATTTGATGAAAGTAGCGAGGAGGCGTAAATTCTTGTCACCAAATACTCAGAGCCTGTGCTGACAAAGTTCATTGCTACACTGTATTTATAATCAGAAGACATATCAGCAATGACCCGGACAAGCAGGAATACATCTCTTCATCCAAGCTTTTAATCAATGTGGTGATAGGTGTTAACACTGAAGATTGGGAACACTCTAACAAGGGTTGCCATCCAATCCAACAGACTATTAAATGTTATACAATTCAAGAGGACTCCAAAGAATGACAAGGCCATATGTTCCTTAGTGAAAGACAATCCTCTTGAAGAAGTACACTGGCTTTGTTTCTTAGGACATCCAGAATGCTGACGATCGCAATCGTGCATTGACAAAAATAGCACAAACCCTGATAGCCACTGACAGAGTACCTAGAGCACTACTGAGGGGATGAGGGAACAAAGATATATTTGCACTGTCCTCATTTTTGGATTGTTCCCAAGTATAAGGACTTGTCTACACAAACATCTAGTTTGTGGCAAGCTAGGACGTCAATCTTCCCTACAATAGCCTGCCATGGATTAACTATGGGGACTCTACTGACTTGCTCTAGCAGTTCACTAATGCACTTTGCTATACTCTGGCTTGAAACAGGAGTAGACCAAAATGTAGCAATTTAATTTGTGTGCAGCAGCAAAATCCACGGGGGACAGTTATTGCATGGCAGGCTAATGCAGGGTAGATTCACAGCCCAGCATGCCGCATGCTAAATGTTTGTGTAGATGAGCCCCAAACTGGAGCATCCTCAACTTCTCACAGTTCTGAGAACAACGTAATATACCAGTCACATCCCTGACCCAACTCCTGCACTGTGGACTGGGAGTTGGCCCCTTATGGAGCCTCTATGCTAGTTCTGACCTGACCAAGGAAGCACTCTGTGTAAGGGATAGTCTCATTTCTTCCTCTTTAAGGCTCTTTTATGCTGCCAAAGTGGCAGACAAGACATGGAATCAGTAACACAGAGAATCATGCCCAGTCACCAGATGGCAGATTCACCTCCTAGGCAGAATGGATTAGTAACAGGAAGAGCTGTTTTCAGAGCAAAAATGATCACGTGGTGAAAAGCCATTAGGGTTCAGAGGTGGTAGCTGTTGACAGATGTCCAAAAGAGACAGAATAATCCTCTCATCTGTCAGGGGATAGGGATTGTTTATTGTGACCTGCATCCTATACCTCTCCATTTGTGGGTTTTATTGACTATCTGCATTTCGTCTGCAGAAGTAATGTTAGCTGGCATTCTGTTATGTACATATTTTTAATAGAATAATGCATAGCCAATGGATACTGCTCTGGAATGTGACAAATGCATTAGGTAGGTTGGCACTAATTAGGGGCACACTTGCTGCACTGGCCAAGGGAAAGTGGAATTGTCAAGGAAGTATCGCTTATGCAAGCAAGAGAGAGAAGAGGGAGCTCTCTTCTGGGTTTGGCAGAGGAGAGGGAGCTGCAGTCCCTCCTGTATCACTTTAACTGCTTTCAAGATATTCAACTTTTTTAACCATGATCTCAGCTAATCTGTGTATTAAACCAGTTCCTCTCCTTCTTTCAATTTCCTTTATGCTTCTCATTCTGCTTCCATTCGTCTCTTTCAGTTTCCTCATCTCTCTCCTTTTCTTTTTCTCCCAGACACATCCTGGCTGCTCTATTCTCTTCCATTTCCTTCCTTAAGTCTTCCTATTCCCTCTTCCTTCCAGCCCCTTTCCTTCATAGAATCATAGAATCCTAGCGCTGGAAGAGACCTCAGGAGGTCATCGAGTCCAGTCCCCTGCCCAAAACAGGACCAGTCCTAACTAAATCATCCCAACCAGGATGTCCTTGAGTTTACTCTCCCAGTTTTTCTTCCCTATTGTTTTCTCTTTCTTAGGTCTTCCTGCACTCCTTTCTGTGAGGCATGGGGTTAGATGTCTTGATGTCTCTGTGCTGCCTTTAAGTTCCTGTGAAGGCAGAGAACACACATCTGGGGTAACCCACATGAAAAAGAAAAGATGGGCAACTGGTTTGAATGGAGCTCAAAGGGCCAACTTCTTTGCTTTCTGGCATCAGTGCCTCCTAGGAAAGTTCCTACTGTGGTCCTACAAATATGGCTAGTCCCTGTTCTCATTACTCCTCTCCCACAGCCTCTGCTGGTGTCTCCTGCTGCTACGTGTACCCCTTTCTCCAGTCTTACGATGGAAGTAGAACTCATCTGCTACATTTATTTTTTTCATTGCTACTGCCTCAGACTGAATGGCACCTGCGATCTCACTGGAACCATCACACACATCGATCCCACTCTAGGAGGACACTTGGATCTCTCTAGGAGCCCTAAACTCAGGAATCACTGGTGAAGCAGCGATTTTATTGGGAATCAGCTCCCAGAAGGACTGTGTCAGTAAGAAATAACTAACTAGGCTGAAATCTAACCCACCATGGAATGGTAACATTTATGTGGACCCCAGTTAATCAGCAGAACATTTGCTGACATAGTAACTCCACAATGATTCTGAAAATTCCAGATTTAAATAGGCCTCCAGAAACTTCATGAAGAAACCTTAAAAGTAAAGCTCAGTTTTCAGTGTTCTCCCCAAATCCTTTTCTCTGTTACCTTTTGAATAAAAAATAGCAAAGTCATGAAGCACAGTCACAGGATGTATTTAGATGCACAACATTTCTGTTCAGTCTGCACTTCTCACAAAAGCCTTAGCAGTGACCTGACTTGATAGAAAGCCAACAAGTAAATTTTTCATTGTTTCCCCTTGGGATATTATGCCAACCAGTATTGATTTTGGCAGTTCTGAGCTTCCATTACAATGTCACAGTCTTATAGCTAATAATTATGTCAATCCAACAAAGATCTCTGAAGGTAAATTGGAAGATTCTAAGTAGTTTAAAATGTCCCTTGCTCTGATATGGCTCATACATGTTGCTTTTTCTTTTATTTCCAGTGCCTTCCTCATCCATTGGATATTGGAAAAAATATAAACATAGATATTATTCTTTGTTGTATTTGATTGTTGGGGTATTACTTGGATGGATCTGGTTTGGAAAGGCATTGATTTTGCTATTCCTGGCAGTGTGATATGATGTAGGAACTTGATATGACATAGCTTAATGCAAAGTGATGGGTTGGAACTCAACAACTGATGTGGATATGATGTGATGTGAAGAGAGGGAGAGGAAAATGGAGAGAGAGAGAGAGAGAGAGGGGGGGAGCGCAAGACAGTCAGAGCAGAAGAGAAGCTACACCCATGGGTCCATCTCATAAACTTTTCCATAGTTAAATCGGCCAATTGCCACCTTTAAAGAGATCAGTGGTAATTAAAAACAAAACAAAAAGCCCTACATCAACTAGATATAAGGTGAAATCCTGGCCACACTGAAGTTAGAGTTTTGCCATTGATTTCAATGGGGCCAGAATTCCCCATATTTTTAATGTGTATGAGTCTAAGCAATAAACAGGAAACAGATTTTTATGTTTAAATCTCGAGGGAGGTACTCAGAGACCATTGTGATGGGCAACATATAAAACAAAGAGAGACCGAATTGATGTCTAAGATTTTTCTGGTGGTTGCACATGTTTCTACAGTAAGAACCTGCTTTTGGTGGCATTATGGGACAATAACACTCTTAAACTTAGGCCATGTCTACACTACTGTTTACGTTGGCAAAACATTTGTCACTTAGGAGTGTATTGAGCTCATGTTAGTGCTCATATGCACAGTGCTCTGTCAGCAGGAGATGATTTCCTGCGAACATAGCTACTGCCTCTCATTGAGCTGGTTTTATTGTGTCAGTGGGAGAGTTCTGCACTCAGCTACATGAACAATTTTATAGCAGCACAGCTATATCGGTAAAATTGTGCTGCTGTAAATTTGTAAGTGTGGACATGGCCTTAAACACAATAGAAATTCTGTCACCCTCCTGTGTCCCCTTCCAGTGTATAGGGAACATCACCAATGGTGAGTTCGTGGTATTACTATGTGTTGGTTATTCCCAGGTAGTTTGGGGGCCATAGGCAGCCCGGAATAAATCTAATCTGTTTCTGTCCCAACTTTAATATATTTAAGGCACAGTTCTCCAATGTCTTGCAGCTCACACAGCCATCCAGTCAGATGTTCAATTTGTTAAAAGCAACCTGATCAAAATGGTAGCCTTTGCATTGTTTGCATTCACTTTACATAGGGCTAAATGACTATACAAGGTGCAAGGCAGAGGATAATCAAGTGTAAGCAATATGGCTGCTCAGTTCTCCAGAACTCTGAAAGTACTCAATAGTACCATGCCCAGTGTCCCATGACTAGAAGGCAAGCACTGAAGGCAATTTGTCTGCTAGGTCATACAGGAGATATATTTGACTGGTCCCAGCAACAATTCAGGCACAAGAAGGATACTGATAAATTAGTAAGGGTTCAAAGAAGAGTCATGAGAATGAGTAAAGGTTTAGAAAACCTACCTTCTAGTGACAGATTCAAATAGTTCAATTTATTTAGCACAGATTCATGATCTATTCAGCAAAAAGTAGGCTTGGGATGGTTTGATTAGTCTGTAAGTATCAACACAGGGAATAAGTATTTGGTAAAGAGCTGATGTCTGCAGAGGGAGTTGAGTGGCTGTTTCCTGGGCCATAGAGAGCAGTCAAGAAGGGCCACAGTTCACACTAGATATCAAAATCTTGGAGGAGGGAGCATTCTCCCCCTATTCAGCAAGCACCAGCACAGAGCCACACCCTGGGACATAGGTTAGGGTGAGAATGGGCAGTATCGTATGTAGACACAGAGGTCATCAGCAGTCTAATTTGTACTTCTTCATAAAGATCCTATGGGGTAACAGGACAATTGGTGTCCCCCTGGCAACAGGATTCCTGCCCAAATAAAGCCAATAACAAGCAGAATGTCCAGAGAGATGTTTAATCTGTGGCTAGTAGGATTGTAAGAGGAAGAGCAAAAGCTAAACATGGAACTCAGGCATTATAGATTCCCAGCCTTGTGCTCCCTCCTCTAGGATCACTGCATCTAGCAGAAACAGCTCAAATCTTGATCTTCTGAAATTGTGTTAGTGCAATTTGAAGTTAAAAATAGGGGTTTTTAAATCCAACCAAAGAAGAACTTTCTGGATATTTATTCTGTTTGGTGGTCTCAGAGGGGTAGCCGTGTTAGTCTGTAGCACCTTAGAGATATATGTATTGTGAGCTTTTGTGGGCAAAACCCATTTCATCAGATGAGAGTGAAGAAAAAATAGCTAAGTAAGCTGTACCTTACCTGAAAATAATATAAGGGTCTATTTTGGAATACTGCATTGTATATGGAAGATGTAGAAGTGGAATGAATGGCATGCAGAGTAAAGCAAAACAATTTTTCTGATTATCATATTACTCTAGTTGGACTACAACAGAAGTCGATTTCATGGCTTTGAAACTAAATCATTGAGATATTTAAAGAGATTCTTTGCTTAAACTCCAGTGTCATCTCTCATTTACATGAGACCAGAAAAAAACCCAACATTTCATCTTTGAAAGTCTGCAGCATACCTTTTGAATATGATCAGTCACCATCACACTCACTCAGAAGCAAGAGCTTGAACACACTTGCATTAATTTGGAAGTTTGCCAAAGTGACCTTTTATTATTTAATGAACAGAGTCACAGAGGGGCTTACTCAATGAATGCCTCTCCTTGAAGAAGAATCTATCACAGAAGTCCACATTCTCATCAGAACCTAGCCCTATCTAGATTCCCTTTTCGCATTATACATATTCACTAGTTATGCATGCCCTTGAAGTAGAGCTCTCCCAAAATATATTCATTCTGCAATTAAGAAAAGTCAAACTGTCAGCACACTGTCTGTTACTTACTCTGTTTTCCAGAATATTAGTGCATTTTCTAAACAAAAGGATTTGGTGAGAACATATAAAGGAAGGAGGCAAAAATATTCTTAGTAAATTGTCTGCAAAGCTATAAGGGCTTTACTGTAGCTACTAAATGATGTTTTTAAATATGCAGAAAAACAATTCAGCATTTTTAGTGCCTTTGTGAAAAGGTTGCCATAAATACAATTTTCCAACAGATCATTTAATACATCCACTCACAGTTCAAACATGCTAACGGCTGCCTTCCAGAGCTGTCAAAACAGGTATAAGTCTTGTTTACTGACACTTCACTAAAAACTAGGAACCATGCATAGAAGAATTATAAAAGTATCCAAACCTGAGTAGTCTCCTCTCTATGGAAATGAAATTTACATGTCATCTCGTCAGATCACATATGTTGCTCACTTAAATCTTTGTGTACTGCTGGTGCTGGAGGAATATCAATTTCACTTTCTCACACAGCATTAGTTACTCTGCAGAATTCAGAAGATAGAAATGAAATCTTCATTGTTCAGGAGTTTCTGGCACCTTAGCCCACAAGTCAGCGTTCATCCCTGAGTCAATAATAGAAGTTTGATATAAATGAAGTCAAATCATGACCTCACTTTAAATCTCCGAGCAAGTGAAGTTTGTCATCATGGTAGAATCAGACTTACTTTAATTCTCAGTTTGGCTGATAAAGGACATTCCATGGTTGGTGATTTTTAAGAGACTGTAGAAACTAGTGGAGAGGAAAGGTGACATGAACCTAAAGCTGCTAGTTTCGCCATGCCAAGCAATAACTCCAGGTTCATGTCACCTTTCCTCTCCACTAGTTTCTACAGTCTCTTACCAAAATCACCAACCATGGAATATCCTTTATCAGTTTCCTGACCCAGCTCAACCATCTCACCATGCACACATGATACATGGAGGTGACAGTCCATACTTTTTGCCCCAAATGCATTTTCCCAGACAACAGGGTGCCTTCAACCTGAGCCCCCAAGGCCTTCCACTAGACAGGCCTCCTAGACTGATCAATATCTAAAGTTACCAACTCTCTAATAGCAGAAAACTGAAATCCTTTCCTCACCCTGTAACCCCACCACAACCCTGAGGCCTCACCACATCTCTGAAACCCTGCCCATGCTCATTCCATCCCTCTTCCTTCCTTCCTTTGCTCACTAGCTCATTTTCACTAGGGGGACATGGTGTGAGGGGACCAGCTAGGAGTGCAGGCTCTGGGATGGGGCCAGGAATGAGGACTTGGAGTTCAGGAGGCAGCTCTAAGCTGGAAATGAGGGATTTGGAGTGTGGGTGTTTCAGTCAAAAACTGAACAGCTGGGAACCCTACCAACACCTTATATGACTGAGTCCCAGTGCCATTCAGATAGACTCCAGATAGATTAGATCTACTGTATTTCCTCTGTTCAAAGGAGATCAGGATTGCTTGGCATGATCTCTCTTCTGTAAAACAATGTTTTATTTTATCCCAATTACGGTTTGTCTCTATGTCCTTAATTGCTTTTTTTTTCAAATTTTGTTCCAAGATCCTCCATACAGATCAGATCAAACTATCAGGCTCGTAGTTTCCTAGAACACTCTCTCCCCCTTTCTTAAAATTAGGAACTATGATTAGCAATTATCTGGTTATAGGATACAACCCCCAGTTTACAGATTCATTAAAAATCCTTGCTATTGGGCTTGTAATTTCATGTGTCAGTTCCTTTAATATTTTTGGATGGAGATTGTCCGTACCCCCTGATTTAGTCCCATTAAGCTGTTTGAATTTGATTTCCTTCTCAGATGAGTTAATTTCTACCTCCACATCCTCATTGCCATTAGCCACCCAGTCACTACCCCTAAACTCCTCATTAGCTTCATTAAAAACTGAACTAAAGTTTAAGGGTTGGGCCAGGTCTAGATAATCTTGAAACTCCATCCCATCCTTAGTGCTTTACAGTCCATTCTTTTCATGGTTTACTATTTATATGGACATAGAATCCTTAATTATAGGTTTCAATGCATGGTCTAACTCTGCGTGGCTTTTGGCAAACCTCACTTTATTCCTACACTTTCTGACTTTCAAGAGGTAGCTTTTCTTGCTGAACCCTCCCGTCTACTGTTCCATGTAGACTTTTTGCTTTCTCTTTTGAGAGAAAGAGATCTCACCCATTTGAGATGCTTGCTCATCCAGCTTGGTCTGCAAACCTTCCCTACAAATTTCCCCTCCCTCCCCCCTGCTTAGGATACAGGCATCAGCTAGCTTCTGCAACCTTTAAAGTAATTCTAAGCCACCTCCACATTTCAGATCCTTGAGTTTTTCAGTCCAGTCCATTTCCCTCACTAATTCCCTTAATTTTTTAAAGTTAGCTCTTTTGAAATCAAGGACCATTTTGTTGCAGAACCATATTTGTTTATCCTTCAATGTAGTTTAAGATGCATGAGTTGATGATCACTCAAGCCCAGGTTGTCCTGCTAAGGGCCTCTAATAAGGAAGTGGGTGGATACTTGCATGGAAACAGCACTGCTTCTGGCAGGAGGCTGGAAGCATCTATGTGAGTCCAGGACCAGCAGATATAATGGGATATGTAGAAATGCAGGATCTGGATGAAGGTGGGGCATAGCCATGCCTATTTGTGCATAATCAATATATAAATGATCCCCTTAATTGCAAGTGTTTACTGTGATCTTCTAAGTGACAGGTGAAACAAATTTTGTGTGCTCTGATTCTTCTCTTTTAGTACTTAGTTGACTTCACCCCTGCTTTGATCTTCTGCAGCACAGGAAATATGGCCAAGTGCACCAGGCCTGATGAGGGAGAGAGGAGTGCAAAGGGGGCAGTTGCCTTGGGGGCTGGTGATTGAAATTCAAGGACCTGGAGCTACAGCTGCCTCTACCATAGGAACAGTGATGCCTGGAACCATGGGCCCTGTAACTCACTGCTGGTGTGCTATGTGGCATGCTCTGGGCAGCTCTCAGAGCTGGCATGGGGGCAGGAGGAGGGAGCATGGCATGATGTGGGTAGCACTGAGGGCTGGCTGCCCCATTCCTGCCTCTTCTGCCCAAGGCCCTGCCCCTTCTGGGAGCATGGAGATGCTCCCCAACCTTGCCCAGGGGCCCAGCAAATTTGTTGGCTCCCCTGAGTGGCACTGCCATTCAAATAACAGTTGCTAACAAAACTGGAGGTTATTGCCAAACTTGCTATTGACTTCTATACTCTCTTAAGGCCTGTCTCCACACATATGTCTACACTACAGAGATTTTCCGCAAAAACTCGCAGAGCATTCACACCTCAAGCACATTTTTGCACAAGTAAATTGAAAGATCTGAGGGGTTTTTGCGCAATTGGTAATCCTTATTCTATGAGGAAGAACGCCTTTTTGCGCAAGGCGTGTATGGACGGGGAAGAGGGTTTTTGTGCAAGAAGAGGGAAGAGGAAAAAGCACAAGTGCCCTGGTGGCCATTCTGTCGTCCATAGCAATCACTTCTTACTTGCTAGAGAGCATCCAGGAAGTCTGGACACTCTCTTTCGCAAAAGCGCATTGCTTTTTCAATGCACTTTTGCAGCATGGATGGTCTCTTGTGGAAGTTTTTGCAGAAGATCTCTTCTGACAGAAGCTTCTTGCACAAAAAGCCTACAGTCTAGACATAGCCACACATACTGACATTGGGTTGGAAAGAATCAGGCTTTAGAACTAAGCCTAATTCTTGCTAGTATAGGTCACTTTGGTTTCCCTTACTGGACCTGACAGGGTAGAGGTGAATCATATTATAAACTGCTTTACAAATCCATGGGATAGTGCCAATTACAGTGCACAGTCTTGTTAAATATAATAAAATAATTCACTAGTATCTACAACATCCAGGGAAAAAAAACTATTACCAATTATCTAGCAACATCAGTTTTAAATAAGAATCTTGCTAATATGCAGAGGTGCAGTCTGAGGCTATATCTAGACTACAGGCTTCTTTCAGAAGAACCTTTTTTCGGAAGAGATCTTCCGAATAAACTTCTTCCGAACGAAAAACGATCTGCTTTTTCACAAGATAGGCATCCACACTGAATAGATGCTATCTCACATTTCAGCTGTGATTATTATGGATGGAGTGGCCATCAGGGCACCTGTGCTTTTTCCTCCTTCCTCTTTCAAAAGAACTCCCTCTTCCCCATCCACACATGCCTTTTTCCAAAAGAGCTCCTCAGAAAAAGGCTTCTTCCTCGTAGAAAGAGGATTACCAAAACCGGAAAAAACCCTCTGTTCTTTTGATTTACTTTTGGAAGAATGCAATTGCAGTGTGGACGTAACTCAGGTTTTGTCGGAAAAATGGCCATTTTTCTGACAAAACTCTGTAGTGTAGACATACCCTGAATGTAAAGTGAGATTTTTTGCTCATTACACTAGATATAGTTTTAGCTTCTGGAAATAAGGAAGGGTTCAAATAGGAGTCATTCCAATTCCCTATTCCCACTTTACCCCAATGGGGATGTATGATGTTTGCAAAAGGCCAGATTCTCAGGTGTCAGAACTTCCAAAGTTCTAATCTGAGCTCTGCAGCTAACCAGTTCTGGGCAACATCCTTTGCTTCTCAGTTTTCCATACTGTACATTCAGAATAATACATATTTAGCTGCCTCAGGGAGCTTTTGAGCATAGCATCATAGAATCATAGAGCTGGAAGAGACCCTAGAAGGCCATCAAATCCAGCCCCCTGTCCAAGGCAGGACCAATCCCAATTAATGAATTAGTATGTATATAGTGCATGGAAATGCTACCCACAGGCATAAATGGGAGGGAAACTAATGGCACTTGTGGTGAAAAGAGGGGTGGGGGGAAGTCTCAATAGCAAGGAAAGGATCAAAGAAAATAGGTAGCTGCTCCCATGGGAATTTCTGTCACCAGTGGCCAGCTGGAAGAGAGGGGTGTTTCTTGGCCAGTATTCCTCAGGATTTAGCTCAGCTGAGGGGCCAGGACAAACTTCTTTTAGCTCCAGTCCAGCAATCCACCCTATCCCCTTGAATTAGGAATGGGAACCTAGATTGACAGATGCTGTGCGTCCAGCCTATTGTCTTTCTTGGAGGTCAGGAAGGAATCTTTTCTCCAATGGGTCAAATTGGTGGAGGACCAGGGAGTTTTCTGCCTTCTTCCCAGCACCTGCAATCCACAATGGGTTAAGTAGGAACACAAGCAGTATCCAGCTGCACGTTTCTTCCTGATCACAACTCATGGATGGTTTCCAGTGTGGTAAAGGCAATAAAATGAATGGTTCCCAGAGAGAAAAGACTTGGGATTTTGGTAATGGGCATTGGGCTCATGCAGGGGCACTAATGATGGGGAGGAGGCAAAAAGTGACCTGGGGAGTTAAAAGGGCCCGAGGCTCCTAGGTGATACTACAACTGCAGCCACTGGAGACCTGGTCTCTTTAAATCACCACTGGAACTGCAGGTCATATGAGCCAGGCAGTGCTAGAAAGCAGGCTTGGGGAGGCTAGCTCCCAGCCTGCCCTTTCTGCTGAGGCTCCTGGTTTTGGCTTTCCCACACCTTGCCAGGGGCCTGGCAATTCTTTCAACAGCCCTGAGCTCATGTGACTGGGTGGGATCTCAGGCCCTTGCAAGATGAGGTCCCAACCCTGTTGTACTCTGTCCTCCTTTTATGCAGTGGGGGAGGGAGGGTGGGAAGGTGCTGGGATTCAGAGAGTCCTGGGGATAGGACGAGGAGAACCTATTCTGCATTACTGGTTATATGGGAAGAAACCCTGTAACCCTGTCCTAATTTTTGCCACTTTGTCCACATCCACATATAAAACACCATTTATGTGTGTATTTATATTTTCCCATGGATTACTATTTCAAATGCAACTCAGAAGAATGCAAATATGAGCCTTTGGAATGTTATATTTACAGCTCTGGGTATGACACACCATTTGTGAAAGTCTGAACATGTACACTACAAGATAGCAATCTCTGACGTGGCTTCAAGTGTAATAATCTCACCAGCATAAGACTTGTGTTTTGTATCACATTACAGTAGCAGAACAAAGAAACTTTCTCAAGCCTGGCTGATACCTAAACCTTTTTAATTAACTCAGGTTCATTCCTTGGGACCATGTCACCTTAATGTTAAATAATGCAAATGAAACGTGCCTTTGTTTGTTCGAAAACAAAAGCAACTGGAAACTAAATATTCTCAAATTGAAATGGTAAATAACACAGAGCTGGGCATTACATGGTTCTGGGCAATTGGTTATATCCAACTTCTATTTCCTTGGAAATCACAGAGCTATTTGCTTATGTGTACCTTGAGTTGTTTTTACCTGTCATATCACATATTGGTGACATGGATGAATAAGTAGGAATTTGAGTGCTGAAAATAAGTGCAGTGCATGTTATCAAAATTAAATGCAGAGGCTAGGCACAATTAAGAAGGCAATTCCTGCTGTTTGGTAGATATCCAAATATAGCTACACTAGAAAATTTTCCTGGCTTTGCTCAGGTCCTTAACTCAATTGTCTTTAAATAAAATGAAAATGTACATGCTTAATTTAAATCATTGCTCTGGGGAGGGGTTCAGGCTGCCCAGAAGAGGGAGGGCATCATAGCAGCTTATCTCCAGGTGAAAAAGTACCTGTCCATGGCTTCTGCAGTTCCAATGAGCACAGCAGGGGAGGGGTCCCTCACCTGGGGCAAGTCCAGGTTCATCTGCCCATGTGCTCCCCAGGCAGAGTGAGGAATGCAGAAACTATTCTTTCTCGTTGCTCCCTGATGAAGAGGAACAGACAGCATTGTTCTCATACAAATTGGAGGGGAGGGGGACTTCAGCACCCCTCTCCCTTCCCACTTCCCAAAAGGGCACCAGGCAGGCTCAGGACTGGAGCAGTCTTGGATGGGAGCACCCACAGCCAGCCCCTTTCACCTGCCTGGTTATTCTGTCTTTTTTCTGTATGGTCTTCTGAGAAACAATCCTATTCCAGGCACATCCCATTTTCCTGGCACAGCCAAACCTACCATTTAGGAAGAGTTCTTGAACAAACAGACAAACTCTCTCAAATATATAGTGCATAATAAAAGCAGGTCCAAGATTATGCCAAAGGTCCTTGCTGCATTCTCAGAACAACCCTCTCACAATTTTTTAGATGAGTGGTTATAACGCCTGGTTTATAAGACTATTAGGTTTGACCAGCCAGACTTCAGTGTAGTTTGCTTCTGCTGTGTGGGATTCTAAGTATGGGAGTGCCTCCTGCAAGGGAACAAAATGGCTTCCATAAGCATTCCCTCTAGTCCTTTACCATGTTAAAGAATCCAGTCTTCTGTGCTCTTCTGGTGTCAGGAGGGGGTATCACAAAATGAGACTGTTAGAGAGTCCCTACAAACATAGGATCACAAACAGTTGCATTTCTGCTTAAGGCCAGTCCTGTGAGAATGAATTTACTTCTTTCCCTCCTCAGTCCAACAGAGCCCTTATGCATCTGCTGCAATTCTGGAATCAGGTAAGAGGTGATAGTTATTTTGCTTTATTTGGCATGAGCAGATTTAAGAGCACAACTGTAATTAACATCAGAGAAGGCCACTTCTATAATCTGGGGGAAAACAGACTAAAAAGTAAATTAAAGTATTAATGGGAATCTTCAGGATCTCCTCAGAAGTTTCAAAACAACATTTTCTCCACCAGGAGCTGGAGAAAATTGCTTAATCATTTAGCATTTATTCTTCCCCACTCAATACAAACTGATTGGATTGATAGCTGATTTTATGAGGTTGTTGTGTATTTTGCAGTTCTTAATTAATTTGTGACAGCCTTATACCACTCTTCACATCCAGAAATCTTGTGCCTACTGTAGCACAAGCATTTTTTTACTTTACACTAAAGAATTTCATATGACTTATAAGTCTCCTCTGGGGGTGTGGTTATCATAAAATAATCACACCCTTGGGGAATTAAAAACACTTATCTCTGGATCATGACTTGTAATACCCCAGGGGTGTGATTATCTCAGGAAACTCACACTCTCTGTCATGCCTAATTGCTTAATTATTATAGCAGTAAGTTCATACTACTATAAAGGAGTTTAGCTTGTGTCAGCATTTCTATTAGAAATCTCCATTTGCAGGAGTTTGTAAATCTACCACAAAAATCAGCTGCAGGCTGAAACCTGGTACAAAATTTTCTCTCTGGCAGTAAATTTTTCTACCAGATTTCTTTTTTTAAAAAAAAGCATGAATATATATTTAACTTTGTGAAATGAAAAAAAAAACCCCATAGAAAATTAACTATGTATTTACAATCACTAATACTTGGGCAGATATTTGGGGATAAATAAAATAATATGTTTATGAATATTTATGAATATGTATTCATCCACGCTGTATTGGGTAAAATTATACAAGTTTTAGAATCCTCTAAAAGCTTTTTCCCTTTAAAAAATACAATAAAGCCAGGGATGAATAAACCTCACTATGCACTAAATGTAGAAGAACCCTATCTAGGTGCTATTGAATGAGGACAATGGCAATTATGAATGAGTAAAGACTGTAGGATTTAGGCCAGTGTCTGGAATATATTACCAAAATTGCACAATAGACTAAAATCCTTACATGTACAAAATTGAATTTAAAGCTAGTATGATAATTCTGTCTTTAAACCTTGCCATTTTACTTAATGGCAGTGCTTTTAAATTAAGAGTCAAGTAGTGTGTTTGTTACAGTGCTAGACCTTAGGGCCAAAAGGGCCATAGAGAAGTCCTTTAGGTGGCTAGAATGGCTTGGAAGAACCTGCCAATCAGAGGTCAGGCGGGACTACATAAGAAGCTACAGGATTACAGGCAGTTCAGTTGCAGCCCAGACCTGGAGAAGAGAAAGGCTGGCTGGCTGGCTGGCTGAATGAACGAATGAAGAACCAAGGACAGCTCAGGGTGGGGAGGCTGTGTAGAATGTTGGCACTAGGGGGAGAAGCCCTGATGGCACCACTCTCATATCAAGTAGGGAAATGGACTAAGAGAATGGACTAAACTGAGAGACTACAGGGGGCACTGGGATGGGTGCCTGGTAAAATATATACCCTGGAAGGGGTTGAGATTCACAGAGTATGACGTGGCTGGAGGGCTGAGTAGCCAAAAAGGCTTTTTAAAAGACCTCAGTGTAGGGTCTAATTTAGTTGTTACCATTCAAGAAAGAGATCTTGGCGTCATTGTGGATAGTTCTCTGAAAACATATGTGCAATGTGCAGCAACAGTTAAAAAGGCTTACCGAACATTAGGAAAGAGAAAGATGATATAAGACAGAAACATCATACTGCCACTGTAAAAATCTCATTGCATGCTCACACCTTAAATACTGTGTGCAGATCTGGTCACGCCATCTCAAACACTGAGAACGTATTATTAACATTTTTTGTTTTTGAGGTTTCACAGATTAATCCCGGTTTAATGACTATATTTTATATTTGAATATATTTGCTAAATAACAAGAGCAGAAAATTGGATCTCTGTAAAGAATATGTATGTTTTTGAGCGATATTTTCCTAGTCAGGTGTCTGAAACTGATCTCCCAAATTACACTGTTTTGTGCCTGTTTAATGATTGGAAGCCCAAAGATTTATATGGTTCTCAAAAATTCAGCAGATCCCTGTGGCTTGTGAAGCATATGGAATGAAATAATTTGAGAAGGGTAAGAAAAAGTTTCTCTCTCACTCTCCTAGGCTATGTCTACACTGCAAGGTTTTTGCGCAAAAACAACCGTTCTTGTGCAAAAACTTGCGGCGTGTCTACACTGCATGTGCATTCTTGCGCAAGTAAATTTACAGTAAAGCGTCAGAGCAGAGGGCTTCTTACGCAAGAGTTATTCCTCTCCCCATGAGGAATAAGCCCTCTTGCACAAGAGCTCTTGCGCAAGAAGGCAGTGTGGACGGGCAACAGGGGTTTCTTGTGCAAGAAACCCCATGGCTAAAATGGCCATCAGAGCTTTCTTGCGCAAGAGAGTGTCCACACTGCTGTGGACGCTCTTGCGCAGCAAAAGCACATCTCTTGCGCAAAAGCACATGGCAGTGTGGATGCGCTCTTGCGCAAGAACTCTTGCGCAAAATAGTACTTGCACAAAAAGCCTGCAGTGTAGATGTAGCCCTACAGAATGTTCACCATACTGCCAGAGGCTGTCTCCTCTCAGTATGGCCTGCTCTCCATTTTATGCTGAATTTTCTACTTCAGCTTCAGGTTAATTTTCAAACAATGGGTTGTTTGAGTTTAGCTATCTCAAATACTGGCACACTCTGATACAAACTCACCAAATAATAGATTAGTGTAGCACTTTTCCACATGTTCAAACTTCAATCCTTTATGCCCACAGACATGTAGTCTTAGAATGAGTTCTTAATGGTTGGGATGATTGACAATAAAATGCTTGTCTGCTGTGGACTAAAAGAAAACCTGGAATCAGATTTTTTTCTGGTTTGTTTCTTCCTTTTCTATTTTGTGATTTACTACCTATCATTTTGTGATTTACTACCTATCATTTTAAGAGTAATTCACCTGAAGGTCTTTTCAGGAATTATATAGATATGTTGGCAACAGATGGGTGGTGGACAGCGGGGAAAAACCTAAATGTATTGAATGGCAAGTCCATAATGGTTCATGGGAGTACAAAACTTTAATGAACACTAACAGTTGCTAAGTGAAAGGATAGTGACTATCTTATCCAATATACGCTTTCAATATTGCTAATGCTTTGTGAAACAGCATGTCACAAGAAAGAGGAGAGAGGTAGACTATATGATGTAGAAGGTGATAACAAAGAATGAATAATGGAGAACAAGGAATAGAAAGAGCTGTAAACATAAATACACTTATACAGGGTTAAGTTGGTTTGATATTTCAGTTCTGGGCATTTTACAAATGTCCTAGGTAGTTGGATAGAAAGATACCACAGGATAATGCTGAGAGTGAAATATGGAGGTTTCTTGGCCGATGATGGTGCATAATTGTAGTCAAAGCAAGTGTGGCTATCCTTTCAATAGAAGGCCCAGTCACTGTGAACCAGCGCAAATGCCATCATACTGGTTTTGAAATGGCAACTCTTTATTTTACCCATGTCAGAAAAATTGACTCTAACAGAATGAAAATAGAACACTTTAATTATGCTATTTAACCATGGAGGGGGGCATTGTTTTCTGTGGAATGAGCCAACAAGAAGAAAAGAAGCAGAGTTTATAGGAGGAAGGAAGGTGTGGCAGAAGGTGAACAGAAGGCAGATTTATAGAAAGAGGAGGGTAGAGAAGGAGACAAGCAACAAGAAAGTTGAGCAGAAAGAAGAAGGCAGAAGGAAAGGAGAAAGAGTGGGAAGGGAGAAATAAGGCAGAGTGAGAAGAAGGGGACAAGAGAACAAGAAAACACTGTAGATTACCAGCAATAGTACAGTATTTGACTTTGTAATCAACTTCCATGATCAAGTGCCAGGAAGAAAGGAAAGGTCAAATAGAAATGTGGAAGAAGAGATAAGGGAAGTGAAAAGCAGAAGGCAGATGAGAAAAAAAGAGGCTATCAAGACAAGAAAAGCCATCCAGAAGGAGAATCTGAAATAAATGACACAGCTCTTGATTTCATCTCTAAACAACAGGTCTTGGGTTTGCTGTGGTTAGTTTGCAGTATGAAAAAACAGTACTATATAAGTTTGTTTTCCTTTTCCAAGGTGATAATCCAAAGACTGAGCTAAGCAATCTTCCTAATGTTGGGATGAAATAATGGATTAATGATTAAAATTAACATTAAAGTTTTTTAAAATATTCCTTGTTTTGCTGTTAAGTCATAAATCTAGTATTCAGGGCAACTGAATTCTATCTGTGACATCTGCTTTGTCACATTTAAATTCTCTGGCCAAGAATTTTAAAGATATGTGCCTAAAATTGGACTCCTAAATCCATATGTAAGTACCTATGTACTCTTCTGCCTGGTGGTGTTGGCAGAAAAATGGGTTGGGGGACAATTTTCTAAGGATTTTCTTAAAGATTTAGCTAACAGCAGCTTAAGTCCCCACCCAGAAACCTGAGAAACTATAAATGATGCCCTTAGCACATGGATGGACAATACTTCCCTACTGAATTCATAGGATAAATCAAAAAGCACTTATTCAGCAGGGATAATGGAATGAATTTGGGGAAACCAGCAGTCAAAAAAATCAGTTTTATGAGGTAAGACTCCCAATCCTATGGGTACCTTAATCAGAGCCCCAAACTCAATTCTGGCAATTGCCAGTGGGTAGTGCATTTCTGCCACTTCCCCACTCACAGTTAGCTGTGTTGGGTTGGACAAGTCCAAGGATATTGGTAGGCCAGTACTGCTTCTACTACTTGGCTTAGCTGTGCAAAAGGCCCAAGCAATAGGTGGGCCTCTCTAAAGATAGCCCAAACTGCCTAACCTCTGCTGTAGGTGCTACTGCCATTCTGAACCTTCCATCAACTACCTGTTTACACTATCTGTTGTTTGAAACCACCCTCAGCTCTGCTCTGCCCACTCTTCCACAGTAGTCTAAGCCCAGTTCTTTATAAAGAAATCAGCAGTAACTAAGGGTATGTCTCCACTGCCACCCTAGTTCGAACTAGGGTGGCTAATGTAGGCATTCGAACTTGCAAATGAAGCCCGGGATTTAAATATCCCGGGCTTTATTTGCATGTTCCCGGGCACCGCCATTTTTAAATGCCCCGTAGTTCGAACTCCCTGCCCGCGGCTACACACGGCACGGACTAGGTAGTTCGAATTAAAGCTCCTAATTCGAACTACTGTTATTCTTCCTGCAAGGAGGTTTAATGCTAGTTCGAATTAGGAGCTTTAATTCGAACTACCTAGTCCGTACGCTGCAGCCACGGGCAGGAGTTCGAACTACGGGCATTTAAAAATGGCAGCACTGGAACATGCAAATAAAGCCCGGGATATTTAAATCCCGGCTTCATTTGCAAGTTCGAATGCCTACATTAGCCACCCTTGTTCGAACTAGGGTGGCAGTGTAGACGTACCCTAAGACTCTTCACAGTGTGTTCACTCCCACAAATGTACTACTCCACTGAAGTTATGCACCTTTTCCATCTTCTCATCTCTGACCAGACTCCCTTAACTAACTGTGCCTGATAGCGGTAATAGGGTGAGTCCAAGCAATTGTTGTCAGTGTCTTGTTTTCCAACAAGGTCAATAGCATTTTTTGCCACCAACAGATGAGAACAGATAGCTCTCTCTTCTCTAAGACAACATTCATACTACAGCAGGGATTGAGGCTTCAAGACCTGGAAAATCAATTTCAGATCACACTTCAGTTGATCCCATTACTCTATCCCAGATGAGAAGAATAAAAGAGGTCAGAGGGAGAGTTTCTCCCATCAACCTCCCATGGTGTATACCCTATGGTAATTTGACCTAATGTACGAGGACTCCAACTATATTATTTGTGTAGCTGGAGTTGCATGCCATAGATCGACTTTCTGTGGTAGTGTAGACATAGGCTAAGGCTGCAGGTCATAGACCTTATCTAAATAAGTGGCCTGATTTTCAGAGATGCTGAGCTTCAGTTGCTGCTGCCTGCTGAACACTTCTATCAGATCACTAATTAGATACTTAAACATAATTATAAATGTGTTAAATGTGTTAATGTTAGAGAACCATTTTTAGAAAATCTTGGGGTTTTGTGCCTCACCACTTTAAAATGGGGATAATACCTGCCTCCAAATAGTGTTGTGAGGCTTAATTCATTAAAGTGTGTAAAGCGCTTTGAGATGAGAGCCACTGATGGAGAGCAAAGGTGTGTGTGGGGAAGGGGAAAGAGGACAGTTGCCCTGGGTCCCAGAAATTCAAAAAGGCCCATGACTCTGGGTCACTACTCCAGCATCTAGAGTCCAGGGACCTTGAAATCAATGTTGAAGCCCTGCAGGGTACAGTCCAAGCAGTGCTGAGGACTGATTGGCAGAGGCTAGTCCTTAGTCTCACCCCTTCTACCCGAGGCCCTGTCCCTTTTGGAGGGTCCACAATGAGCCCCCTTCCCTTTTTGCCCAGAGCCTGATGAAGTTTATCGTAATCCTTGTTTGAAATAATTGGTTAACAGGAGGACAGAAGTCCAAAGTATTAATAGGAGCCGAGTAGTAGTAAATATACTTCTGGTGGCAGAAGTTGAAAAATGAAACAAATTTTCCACCAATAGTCACTCACATATGTGTATCAGTTTGCTTTCATCATGCTTATGGGCTACTAAAGCATTTATGCAATCTAATTTTTACTGGAGCAAGAGTCTGCAAATTTTTCTGACAAATGTTTGCTCAAAGCCAGTTTCCAAGTGACATTCGTGAGTATTTGCAGAATGATCACTTTAACTTTGCATGTCCAAAGATTGTTTTAACGCTTATCCAATAAAGGAAGAAATGTCATTTGATTTACGTTGCTAATCACAGCTAATCAACACAATTCTACTCAAGAATATTGGCTACTAACAATTGTTCATACCAAACCATAGAAGTAAAACAATTTTAATAATTTCATGGAACATTTTCTAACTGATACATATTAGGAAATTGAATTCTAAAAGTCCTCAATCAGCAAAAAAAGGCTAAATATATATGATAAATGATCTCTCGTGAATAATTTACTCAGCTCCACAAGTGGGAGTTTCTAAGATGTGTCTAAGATTACCAGATAGATTTTTGCTGAATAGCATAAAATAGGGAATTGATACAATGAGCCCAAATGTGATCATACATGGGGTCAGTTTTAGCCATAAGAAACGCTTTTCCCAAATTCTATTTGCCATAGTCCTTTTATTTTTTCTTCATAACATAGGCTACGTCTACACTACAGGGCTTTATCAGAAAAAGGTACGCAAATTGTGCTCTGCAATTTGTGTACCTTTTTCCAATAGTTTTTTTGGAAGAGGATTTTCTGAAATTTGGCCCGTCTACACTGGGCCAAATTTTGTAAAAAAAAACCCTCTTTCGGAAGAGCCCTTCTTCCTCATGGAAGGAAGAAGACAGGGTTTCCAAAAGAGTGCATCTGCTCTTCCGCAAAAAAAAAAAAGCGGAAGAGCAGATGCGTTCCCTGGATATGGTGGAGTTTTTCCGGGATACTGGAGGTATCCCAGAAAAACCCCGTAGTCTAGACATAGCCTAGACTATGTGATGTGTATCAGTTGCTTATTTAAGGCATGGCTGTGTATAAACTGTCATCTATAAATTGTAGTTTCAAACATAATGTCTTTGTTAATAGTCCTGTTCAGTCATGTCTAATATATTTCATCATGTCTTTAATAAGCAGCAGGTTTAAAACAAACAAAAGGAAGTATTTCTTCACACAAACATAGCACACAATCAACCTGTGGAACTCTTTGCCAGAAGATGTTGTGAAGACCAGGATTTTAACAGAGTTCAAAAAAGAGGTAGATAAATTCATGGAGGATAGGACCATCAGTGGCTATTAGCCAGGATAGGCAGGAATGCGATCCCCAGCCTCTGTTTGTCAGAAGCTGGGAATGGGCAACAGGGGATGGACAGAAGACAGGAGTCTGGGCTAGGTGAAACTTTGGTCTCACCTAGGATGGCCATTCTTATGTATTTTCTTAAATTCTCTCTAAAGTGAACAGAGGCTAGATACTGTTGGAAGCTCAAAGTGCTCATGACACGAATGAATTAGAGATTACAATGTATGAAGCCTGTGTAACCCATGTAGAGGGAACTATGCACTTGAAAGTTTAAAAGCAGAAGCACTTACTGGTTTGTGGGGCTTTGCCAACTGAAGTTGAAGTTTCCTAATCTGAAAAGCATCACTACCCAGAAGCAACTGTCTAGGAAATTCAGGAACATATGTTAGTAACTGATGGCTTCTCATCTTCCATCAACTGCAAAGGTTTTTAAAAAAGGAAATTTATGGATAGCAATTAGAATGATCCTTACTATTATTTCTAGAACAGCTTCCGATCCTCTAAGTACAAGAAACTTAATTGCTTACTTTATCAAAATTACATGTCACTGATACAGAGCTAATCTCACTTTGCAAAGCCACTTGTCAGACAGTTTGCAGGTTTGATGTGTTTTGAGGGTAGATTATGCAATCAAATAAACTAATTTACATATTAAATACACTTCTTATTTTAATTTCCTCTATGTTAGTAGTACTGTATTTATTAATGGCTGGCATACCAGAGGCAGCATAGAAATTACCAATGGCTCTGAATATTTAACACATTTATAACTTTTTTATTGGAAGAAATACAATTTTTTAAAATGTGGAAATATATGAATGTCAGCTAAACTTTCATGATCAGAGGAAATGAATTACTAGAGTATTTTACTTAATTCTTTTGCTGCTGAAATTGCTTCTGATAAGGCATTTTATTAAGCAGGTTCATCAGGTTAATCTATGCCATCAATGTGAGGTTATAAATAGGGAACATGGAGAAATTTTTCTATTGAAAGGGTGGTAGTATAATTAGTTATCCGTTCCAGACTGTGTAGTCTCCACCAGGATATAGGGAGGCTCTATGTGGCAATATTAGATAGCATGTGCTATGTTGCTTAATCAGTATGGGATCTTAAAATCTAGAGAAATCTGCCTCTATTCACTGTTTTTTTTATGATAGATGAGTCATTATGACACCATAATTAAGGATGGGTGTGAATTCTCATTCCAGTAGAACTCTTAAAATATCACAAATTTATTCACTAATGCCAAATCTTCTGTGATCAGGGAAATAAGACAAGAGTTTTTGGAGAGATGGCATACCAGTGAGACAGAATATAATCCAGGGCACTGTTTCTCAACCTTTTTTTAATAAAGTACCCTTTAAATATATATATGTACCCCCAGTACCTACAGTTTTCAGACACACAAAATTTTTTTCTACCATTGCAACACATGTAGCTGGGCAGGCGATTAAATTTTTGGGTGTAAAAAGTACAAAAATAACAAAGCACTGTAAAACTTAAAACAAAAATTCAGTTTTCTCCAAATTTCAGTTATGCCAGACTTCTCTCAAGTACCCCTAAGGGGTACTGGTTGAGAAACACTGATTCAGCTTTGCTGCAAAGTTGTAACAAACCAAAATCTGTGAGTATTAGACCATGAAGTTCTCAAACTGCACAGGGCAAATGAAGTAAGTTTAGAATATGTGTTTTGAAGCTTAAGTCCAAGATGGTTTTTCTTTCCTGGGTTTGTTTCTTTAATGCCAGCCTTTCTCAAGCAGGGATGCAGTCCTGGGGATACTTTCATCATGAAAGAGCAAACATGACAAAGGCATTGGCACTCACAGAGAGGCTCAAAGTGCATGTCTAGTTTGTCAAATAACTCCGTGCGTTTTGCATTTTGTTTTAGGGAACTTTATTTAGATGGCAGCAGCAGCAACTCTAAACATTTGGAGATGATGTATTGTGTGCGACAGGCTTTGTATAATAATGTATGTGCCATGGCAGAAACAGATACTGTGAGTGTCACCACTTATTAATGCTCTTGTGCAGTTCACAGAGCCTAAGGTTTGAGGGACCTTTTGGGTCACCTAGTCTGGTCCTCCACCCAAGGGTAGGAGTTTTTTTTTACCATATTCCTGCATAGTGTAACATCTATGTGCACTTGAACACCTCTACTGATGGAGTATTAGTGACTTCTTTGGTAAATTGTTGCTGAAGGCCTTTGTGGCTAAGAATTTTGTCCTTATATTGAATATGAATGGGATTTTTTTCCAATCTATTTTTTCTTATATAACCCTACATTTAATGAACCTGAAAAAGTAAATCCCTTTATTTTTTTATCATTTATCTGTAGTAAGATGTATGAATATCACACTATACGTATCATCCAGAAGTTTTAAGGCCAGTTGTATTTAGCTAGAAGCCCCTACAGACAATGTTTTGATTGTAGGGAGATATGGATGTCTGTGTGTCTGGCTGCTTGAAATTCAGCAGTTTGCTTATTAATAATATTAATAGGAGTTCTATGAAGGCAGTATTTATTGGCAACAGCAACCTGATTCTTTTAAGGGTTTGTGTGTAATTGGCACAAGAAATAGGATTTGTAAGATTAAAGAAGCCAAAGGGAGTTGCCTATTAAACTGGAACTACAACAAAAATTTCTTTTGCCTTGGAGAATTTATGGCTGAGTAAAGCTTTAAGAACTTTTGTTCAGAGGAGACCTTAATATGACTTTAGACTAAAATCAGCAGGGACATCTGATAATCTCCCTAGGCCATACGCTATTTAAAAGCTAGCATGCTAACACCTTTGAGCTCAAACAGCTGGCGCATAGACCAGCCCCCACCTTACTCGCTTGTTGCACACCCTATTATCACCTCTTTTACAATGTGCCTTTTAAACCTTCTATTGATTTTGCTGCCCTTGTAATTTTTTAATTTCCCTTCTTTTATGGAGAAGGATTAGATATGACTGCAAAAGTACATCCACTCTGTACAATAAATTATTTCTTCCCTTATATTTACCCCTTTATCTATATGCATATATCTATTCTTCTGAGGCAAAGTAGGTAATATAACATTTTTTATTGAACCAACTTCTTATTGGTGAAGGATACAAGCTTTAAAAGCTACTCAAAGCTCTTCTTTCTGCTGTCAGAATTAAGATCTTCTAAGTTGCTGTCACTGTCACCTACAGAGTTTAAATCTTCCACAAGCACAGTATGTGTAAGGACAGACATATTTTTCTTCATAGGTGGACAATTTGGGTAATATTAGGTTATCACCACCTATGAGGCACCAAAGTGAGGGTGGTAGTCAAGACAGCCCTTTGTCCATCCTCATTTGGTGAACACAGTGAAAAGGTTTCTCTCAAATGTTGACTGGTCTACAGTAACACATATCTTTGTTATCTGCAATGCACTTCTCTGAGGCTACACTTTATAATGCTGAAATGACTGTCATTCCTCTATAAACAAGGCTAGATTTTGATATTTAGACATTGTAACTGCCTTCATGGGGAGGGGAGAATGCTGCACCATGCTAAAGGTACATATACACTGTGGCACTATTTCGGGATACTTCCAGTATCCCGAAATAAGTTTTCGCATCTTGATAGCGCTCCCATTATTTTGAAATGTAATTGAAATAACGGCATGCTATTCTGACATCCCGGTAAACCTCGTTCCACAAGGATTAAGGGACTTGTCAGAACAGTGGTCTATTTTGAAATTTGTCACTGTGTAGACAATGCCAAATTTTGAAATAGACTATCTCAAAATAAGCTTGAAATAAGGTACACAATTTGTGTAGCTCAAATTGTGTAGCTCATTTTGAGCTAGTGCTGCAGTGTAGACACACCCTAAGAGGAACAAAGGTAACAATCTAATTTGTATCTATCATACTCATGAATTTGCCAATGCAAAAGAGTAATGCACAATATGCTCCGTTTTTCATGGTGCTCACCTTCAATTTTACCCTGCCCTGTTCAGGGTAAAGTGGATTATGAATTTCCTCCCTCTTTTCCTCTTTTAGGGAGATGTGAAACTGTGTAGGGGTATGGAAGTCCCCCAAACAGTGTAATTGTACTTAACCCTTGAATGAGACATTCAAGATGATGAAGAGACAATTCTTTACATTTCCCTACATCTGCACTCCATGAAAATAAATATGCTATTTCTGTAAATCAGTAGAAGGAACATGCTGAAGAAAGTTCTAGGCAAAAGCTGTATAGTGAAATGGAGAAAGAGGTAGAATAATTCTACAGAAAACTGTTTCCCCTGTTCTAACAAATTTGCTTGTTCACTCTTTGAGGCAAGTGAGACTTTGTGATTCCTTACTATTGCTGCAACATACCTGCACAATGGTTAGTGACTATCTAGCCCCATGTTGATGACTGGCATATTATACTCAATTATATACATAAAAGCTATGATACAAGAATATTCAACTCTCAAGCACGCAAATGCTAGGAAATGACAGACATGAAGTTGCCTGTGCAGTCTAAACTCCCCTCCCACACCATGTGTACACACATTATGACACTGTCTTGAATTGTATGACTGTTTATTATTTTTTCCACGTAGCTCTTGCCTCACTCAGTGCACAGTTTGGATTGTGCTTACTGACCAGATAGTTATTAAAAATATATACTTTTCATTCACTGTGTGGATCTGCTTATTTACTGCATGATATCTACATTGAGGAAGGATGAAGAACATTTGACTGATTTCATTTCCTATTGTCTTCATCTGCTGTTTCATATTAAGTAGGAGGATAAGATCAGAAATGAGGATATTCAAAGCTGAACTCAACAACAGTCTCCATCAGCATTGATTTAGTTTTAGTGGCTTCCTTCATACTAAGGTGTTACTAGAATGGAAAACCAACAAATTCTGACACATGCAAGGGATGCTGATATACAGACAATGTTCAGATAGGCATGAAAAAGCTTCAGTGGCAGAATAAGATCACCAGTGATGGACACAAATTAAAAATCCAGCCAAACCACTTTTAGGACCTAACCAGAGACCAATCCAGATGACACACAATATGAAAGGAGGCCGCATCCTTTTGGGATTTGCCATTATGATTATGGTCCAAATCCTGAATGAGCAATCTAGGCTAGTGAGTGGGCCACACGAGTGATTTTTCTTCATCTCAGGGGGGCACAAAATTGACATATCCAAGCCTGATTCCCAGGACAGGGTAGTTTTGCTAACTGAGCTTGCATACTAGAATTTGCAGGGTGTGCACGTTGAACTATAGGAACTCTTTGATTGGATGCAGAGGGAGTGCATGGCTCTCATAATGTTGCATGCAATCAGCATGCACCTCGCTTCACTTGCTTTATATGCCCTGGCTTTATGTGCATATCACACTAGTGTAATACAGGTAGTGTTAAAAAAAAAAACTATGTGGATGAAAATCAGTGGAATTGGGCAACCCTGCATGAGAGCAACAGTAAACAAAATGTCTTGTGGGCAACACACAGAACCCCGTTGGGCCACATGGAGCCTGAGAGCCATAGGTTGCCCATCACTAGTCCAAACCCTGCACAAAGTATCAAACTATTTCATTTTCTTATTCGCTTTTCTTTGGTGCTTGTCACTATATTAACTGAGTGATTCACAAACAACAACAAACTTATTTTCATGCACATAAAGCAATCCTCCAGTGAGGGGGTATTATTATCCCCATTTTACAGATGGAGAACTTAAACACAGAGGCTGTGTCTAGACTGGCAAGTTTTTGCGCAAAAGAGGCCGCTTTTGCGCAAAAACTTGCCAGCTGTCTACACTGGCCGCTTGAATTTGCGCAAGAACACTGATGATCTAATGTATGATCGTCAGTGTTCTTGCGCAAATACAATGACTCGGGAAAAAGCCCTCTTGCGCAAATGCTTTTGCGCAAGAGGGCTATTGTAGACAACTGAGAACCGTTTTGCGCAAAAAAGCCCCGATGGCGAAAATGGCGATCGGGGTTTTTTTTGCGCAAAAACGTCTAGATTGGCCACGGATGCTTTTGCGCAAAAGCATTTTTTGCGCAAAGGCACCCATGCCAATCTAGATGCTCTTTTCCGCAAATGCTTTTAACGGAAAAACTTTTCCGTTAAAAACATTTGCAGAAAATCATGCCAGTCTAGACGCAGCCTAAGTTCAGAAGTGTTCACTAATTTTTGGAGCCCAACCTGAGACACCTAAGGCCTGATTTATCAGAGTACTTAGCATTTTTATAGCACTATATATGTTCAGAATTCCCATTATCTTACTCCTTGAATACCATCCATCCTGATTTAGGGACAGTTTCTGTGGAGGAAAAAGGAAGCATGTGATCATATAATTGAAGACTATATCATAATATATATGCACAAGAAGAGCAAATTAAGGTTGAACAGGCACTCTTAAAATCAAGCATTTCCTGACTTTGAATATAGATTTTTAAATGTATTTTCCTAGGAAACACAAAAGCAGAAATTCTGTCTTTGCTGAAGCCTATTTACTTTATAGATGCTTCAACAGCAGGGTTAGACGATTTAAATAAGGTGTAGGCAATAAAACGATGGCAGTTAACCAGGGTTAAGCCACCTGGTGGGTCTCCACCACTATATTTACCTGTGCCTCTGCAGGTCTGTGCAATTGCAGCTCCCATTGGCCACAGATTACCATTCCTGGCTAATGGGAGCTGAGGGAATTGGCATGGGCTAGGGCACTGCTTCCCATAGCTTCCCCTAACTAGATACAGTGATCCATGGCCAAAGGCAGCTGTCATCACCCATACCGATGGACATGCAGGTAAATATAGCAGTGCCAGCCTGCAAGGGGCTAACCCTGGTAAACTGAACCAGATCCATGGGCTGGTATTTGCCCACCCATGATTTAGATGCACAGTGCAGGCCTTCGCCACTTGAGTTAACAGAGTTACTGACAGAAGTAGTAGATTGGTATTTGTTATGTGAACCAGCCATTAGTCAGTGAGTTTCACAGCTTTTTGCTGACAATAGCAGAATTTTGGGAATCTTTTTTGGATTTTTGTATGTTCTGGAGAGCAATAGATTATAGACCCTTCTTCCTTTGTCACATCCACAACATGTAGCCCCAGAAGACTCCCTCTGCCCGCCTCCGCCCAGGTCCTCTATTTTCCCCAGTTGCTTTCTATGTCCATCTGATCTCCTATTCTTCACTCCAATTAATTCCAGTAAGGCAGCTATCTTTTTCTCTGGGGTGCCTGCAAAGGTCGAGGGGAATGAGAGAACAGAATAAACAGCATCCCTGCTTTTCATACCTATGCATAGCAACACAGTGGTCCCTGGCTGTTGCGAGGAGCAATTGCATGGAAAGTCCTGCTCAGTTCTTGTAGCTGTGAGTAGGGAGCATGCCTAGTTCAGGTGCCTGGAGAATTTAGCTGCCAAACTCTAACAAGTTTTGTACTGAGCATATGCTAAACTGATTTTTTGAGAAGCTAATGATTGGGCTAAATTGGGGTATATTTTCATGGCAACAGCAAAGGTAATTCCCTGATACCTTGAACCTAAAATGTCTTCCTGCAAATGTAAAGCCTGGCTCCAAATCAAGGACATGTGATAGCCAGTCCAGTTAAGCAGTTTTAAGATTGTTTTAATATTGATAAAGCAATATATTTTTTCCTCATCTCATTCTGAGAAATGGGTGACCTATTCTTGCTGAAATGTTCACATATCTGCCTTAGGCAGACACTTTTCATGGAAAATTTTAAACCAAATGGTTGAATTTTAACAATAGGGTTGTTATAATGGAAAAGTTCTAGGCAACTATAGGCATAGGCAAAGCACCCTGCTTTGATTATACTGTAAATATGATAACCCCTTACTTGTGAAGCATACAATTCTGGAAAGGATTTCTAGATTGATATATGCTGATTAACAGCTCTCAGAAGATCATTGGATTGCACTCTAAATGGGAGTTAAACCATTGGTCAGTGCTTGGTGTGGTTTGAAATTTCATATTGTCAATATGAGCATTTTTACTGCAAAAGTCTCTAAGGATCTATTAATGCCCAATAATAGATTGTCCTACTAAGTAAACTATTTTTAACATGGTGTGAAGGTGAATGGCATCCCTTTAAAAATGCTATTGCAGTAATGGAAAAAATGAAATGTTAATGTAAAGAAAAACAAATGACACTTGATTTCAGGCTTAACATTTCTCTTATCTGAAGAGATGATTCAGTTAATGTGCTTTATTAAATGATGTAGAATGCAGCTGGGCTTGTATATTGGGACTGCACTAGGAAGATGTGCGCTGCATAAGCACAAAGATTTAAGGATAGAGTTAGATTATCTTTCTGCCAAGGTAATACATTAGTGATCAAAGTTGACATTGACAGCTATGGGAAAGAGATAATGTATTTAGATATCTTAAGGCAAGAGATGTGAGCTCTCTCCTACTTCCTCCTATTCATTTTTGCTGAAGGGCATTTATAGTCTTTTCCCCTGTTGTTAAACTTGCCTATAGAAATAAATTCCAAACTTAGACACTGCTGTCTACAGTAAGGGAATGCTCCATTCATTCTGTATCTTCTCATTCATTGTATGTTTACCTGAAAATCTGCCAGAGCACTTATCTATTATCAGGTGTGATTCCTACAGGATTTCTTTGGTTAGTCTGGTCACTGAATTTGAAAGTGAGAAAATAAAATGAAGTAAATCAGTCACACAAATACATGTGAACCTCTTGGCACCATCTTTATACAGTACCAGAGTAGAAAATGATGTCTGAGAAATTTGACAGGTAGGTATAATTACAAGGAAGATAATCAAGCCAGCACACACAGTGAAAGCAAGAGGACACACAGATTCTCATACATATATGTATTTAAATATGTAATGAGCCCGTACACACACACACACACACACACACACACACACACACACACACATTTAGAATGTTTTTGAAAATTCTAATATTTTCTTTTCAGCACTCCCAGTGCAGTGTTCATTTTTAACTGTGCTTATTACAAGTAGGGATGGGTACACTAATTTTGGAAAGCATTTAAATATCATGGCTTCAAAAGTTTGATTTAAACATAGGAGTTGTGTTTGAATTTTGTTTAAGAGAACTGTGAAAAAGGGGCAGATGAAAAGAATCAATAAAGAAATTATATGAAATATAGACTTATGGGCAGGCAGAATAAAAAAAAACAATTCAGGGCCACTGTCGGAAGACAGGATAATGGGCTAAATGGACCTTTGGTCTGGCCCAGTATGGCCATTAATGTTTTTATATTCTTATGGGGAATATGAAAAAAAGAACAGTAAGAATAATGTCTTTTGTAAAATTAGATAACATAAAATCTAATGTAAAAGTATTTTGGTACTTCTTGGTTTATTGCAAGCATCCTGAAATGTCTCACCATGTGAAAATACAGCCTGAACAGCGGTGAGACTTCAAAATATGACATCACAGAATTGTAAGTACCAGAAGGTTCAATGCAATGCATGCCATATTTGATCTCATTCAGTAGTGCACTTTGGGTTACTTCTGGTCAATCGAGAAGTAGAAAATGGTTTTCACTATGAAGAAAATTAAATTTTAAAAAGAAATATAAAACTATTTTCTGTGCTAAATACTATTCAACAAATGGGTTGCAGGGACATTCAGTGTAGAAGTCTGTGCATAACTGTCTTCAGTTTGTATTTATTCTTCACCTTTAAACATCTTTGTCATTACAAATGGTACTCTAGTAACAGGTGTCAACACTTTTAGATTAACTGCATCTCTCTTCCCTTCTCCCCCTACACACACAGATGGTTCATTCCAGAAGTGCCCATCCAGGTCTCGGTCTCCAGTGGTCTCCTGTGCCTGGGCAGTGACTCTTGTCCCATTCTATCCTGACTGGGGGTTTTAAGGCAGCATAGCTCCTGGCCTTACGCTGTGATACCCCGCAGCAAGCCAATCAGCAAACAACCATTAGCTGTGCTTTGCTTTCTCTTTGAGGATGCTGAGCAGTGTATTATCAACAGTTACAATTTACGACACTGCTCTTTCTTAGCAACACATTCATTCTTTCAGTAAAAGCATTGTACTTTTACAAATCAAAGAAATGTAAACACACACTGACTAAGCATACCAGGAGTCACCCATCAGTCTTATGGGGCCCTAGTAGACCAAAGAAATTCCAATCCTTCCAGAAAGTAAGTGTAGCTATATTGGACTTCCCTGCATGAAGATATTTTCCTAACTTAGTAGGGGGCTGCTGGAAAGACAAGCAGGAAAGCAATGCAATCACTAGGGATAAGCAGCCTCCTAACAAACACTTGGGAGGCAATTCATCCCAGTCAATAGTCTACCTCTAATTTCCAGCCTGAAGTTACACTGTTTTGTCATGGCTGTGAGTCTAGAGATCAAAGGGACACTAAGGGCATGTCTAAATTATTTCAAAATTACTAAAATCAACATAACTCCTGAGTTAGCAAAATTGAACTAGCCTGTCCCCACAATGGAGCAGGCTTGAAATTAGTCCGAGGCAGGCTCGGTTAGTGTGGATGCGCTACCTTGACTTAGAACCCCAGAAAGCACTGGAAAGTAATTAGTTTAAATTACTCTGGGGAGTAGTTATTTTTTAAATAGCCACACTGGAGTGTCCACGCTAATACTATTTTGGTATTAGCGTTATTCCCCAAGAAAAGCAGGCGTACAGATTTTTAAATAAGTGGTCTGTTATTTTGAAATGCTATTTTGTGGATGCTCTGCTTATAAATTTGACGTAAGGGGGGTTATTTTGAAATAAAGCCCTAGTGTAGACCAGGGCTAAATGATTAAATGGACTTTTTGGAGGGAAGGAGGGAGAGAGAGAGGAAGGGGAACAGCACATACTGTGCCTGCTACTGCAGACTGAGAGAGACTACACATACAGTTCCTGCCAGTGTTGGGAAGCAACTGAAGCCTTTTCTGGCTCCTCAGAAATGGTAGTAAGCTTATACAAACAGGGTCAGCTTTGCTATAAGGTGATTTTCTCTAAAATGCTTTTTTCCTAAATAAGCAATACTTTGCTTAAAGAAGACTGTCTGTTGACTGGAAACTACTGGGACCTGAAAAGCAGGTCCTGAAAGTATGTCAGGCTTTCCGAGGTAATCATTCTTAGCAAGTGAGGACTGCAGGCCAAGACCTGGTCAGAGAGTGAGAATCCTTGGACTTGGAGGTAAAATTAGCCTAACTAACATTTGTCAGGTTAAACATATTTAATTCTCATTTAACAGAAGCACACACATACTTGACCAACATCTAGATTCACATTTGCTAAAAAATAAGCATAGCTCCTTTGATGTCCATTGAGCTAATCTGGTTTACTTTAGCGGAACATCTGACTCAATATGTTTAGACATAGTCAAACTTTTGGGTAATATGGGAACAAGTATCTAAAAGGGTATTACAAGGAAGAGGGAGAAAAATTGTTCTCCTTGGCCTCTGAGGATAGTACAAGAAGCAATGGGCTTAAATTGCAGCAAGGGAGGTTTAGGTTGGACATTAGGAAAAATGTCCCAACTGTCAGGGTGGTTAAAAACTGGAATAAATTGCATAAGGAGGTTGTGGAATCTCCATCTCTGGAGATATTTAAGATCAGGATAGACATCTATCAGGGATGATCTAGACCATGGGTGACCCCCTGGGGGGGCATGAAGGAATTCCAGGGGGGCGCAAGGAGATCCCAGCCCCTCCCCGTCAATCCCCTTGCTATTTTTGTTTTTTGGCCCCAGTCAGTTCCTTTTTTTTTTTTCATTTTTGCTCAACAAGTTTTGCTCCTGGGGGGGGGGAGGGGGCATGAGGGTTTCTCAAAAATCAAAAAGGGGGCTTGATGCCGAAAAGTTTGGGAACCACTGATCTAGACAGTGCTTGGTCCTGCCGTGAGTCCTTTCCAGTTCTAGTATTCTATGATCCTATGAATGCAATGAAACATTAAAAAACAATGTGAGGAAGAAATATAAGAGTGCAAGTAAAATTTATGGCATATTCTGTAAATACATTTCCATTTATTTGAGCTGTCTGTTCTTCTTTTCTTCTGCTCAGTGTAACTGTGGTTTTATTTTTGCTTTTTTTTTTAATTTCAAGGATTTCTCTTGACTGTTCAGTAATTTTTCTCTTCCATTTTTGGTGCTTTAGTATGAACATTAAATAGTTTAATTGTGGATGCAAGTAAATCCCAGTTATATGAAGGTCTAATGGGAATTTCACAAATTAAAATTATGTTTGACACTGAATTTCAGGTATGGAACTAAATATGAATTTTAAGGAAATAACTTCCCTTCATAAAACTTGGATGATACAGTGATTGTGCCAATGCCTGGTTAACAAAAGGGCTAAAATTATGGCAAACAGATTTTATCTCAGTCCAGATTATATGAAAATTAGTCTGGTTTGCTCAGACTAACCAGAGCAACCAAGATTGCAATGTGCTATGTCTGTCAAGGTGCTTTGGCCACTGTCTGTCAAAGAGGTTAGCAGTTTGGTAGTTCTGGACTCTCTGTTTCTGGATTCCAAGGCAGCATTTGTGGCAGGGTCATTTTTTCTTGTATCTGTTCTTGACACAAATATTGTATTTCTCTCAGATGTGTACTTTGTTATACACAGCTGGGCCTTTATCACTTGGCTTGCTGTAATGCAGTTGTATCAAGTTGTATCAAGCTGCAGTTGTATCAAGCTGTGCTGTAATGCAGCTGTATCATCCTGTGCGTGAGAACCATAGTCTAACTGACAGTTCCCTTTCAGCCTTTAAATCAGAACTGGTATTTTGATTACCTTGCACGACCAGATTCCACCTTGCAAGCTGCTGTTTGTGAGTAGAAAGGGCATTCCTCTGGGATCCCCTTGATGTTCAGTGGAACTCATGTAGCTGTTAGGGTCTGCCTGTATGGAACAGTTTGAGGGACTGGAGCCATACCACTGAGCTGCTGCTCTCTCTGGTTTTTGCAGTTACTAGAGTGGAGTCAGCAGTGGAGTCAGAACCAGTTGCCTTCTATTCTATGCAGTTTTACATAGTGCTCATCACCATAGTACCAGAGTGTCTTCCAGTACTGTATTAATCAATGTGACTACACATCCTCTCATTCTTACTCAGAAGATGGGAGTGTCTTGTTCTGTTTTATGTTTTTGGGGTGTGATTTTTGCTTGCTTTTTTGTTTTTGAAATATAAATATACATACTGCTATATATTTATGTAAGAGAAGGTTGTGTAAAAAAGTGCCTGGCCCTTGGGATGGAAAGTGGTGAGATTTGTGATAGCCTGCAATTTCTGGGGGAGATCATTCCACGGTCTTAAGGAAGTTCTGTCTCCTGCTCAGCTAAATATTACCCTTAAAGTAGATAGTTCTGCTGTGCCCAATGAGTGAAGTTATTAACCGTGATCTTCATCCTGAAGCTTTATGCATTTGTTTTGATGTCCTGGACATGGAATGACTTGAAGGTAAGGACTGAGACTTTGAACTCGATTTGAAATTCCTTGAGAAACCAAGATAGAGCTTTTAGGAGAGGTCTGGTACTCTGGAGCGCCTGGTACCCTGTGATGCTGAGGAGAGGTGCAGGAGATAGTTGGAGTTTCCTAAACACCGAAGGCTTCATGCCCAGTTATGCTGCATTACTGTAGGAATTTCTAGAAATATCAAACACAAATCACTGTGGTGTTTGAGTTAGCAGTAATATATTTCTGCTTAGATTTCACATCCTAAGCGAAAAGCTGGGAAAGGTATTTGTTCCATACAAATACCAGATGATCTGCATGAAATATTAATTTATCACAACCACAATAACAGAATATCAGCAATTGCTTAAGCACACCACTTTCCCTTTGTATATGTGATAAATGTTCTTTTCTGGAAAAGAGACCCTTGGAAGATTGCTTGGGATATCCCTCTAGAGACTGGTGCACTAGCCACTGGGTGTCACTGTTATAACACAGATGGACTTGCCAAATTGTATTTATCTAGCAGATAAAAATATGTATGACATCGAAGAAGGCAGTTTGTATGTGAACCTTTCACAAAGCTCATGACAATGATCCATCCACTTATAAACCCTCAGTTATGATGCAATGTTGCAAAATGGAAATGATCCATATCCTGTTTACTAGAGTGTGTATAGATAATAACTCAGTGTTCTATGTTTTGTAGATTGTGCTACTTAGCATTTAGTTACATTCCTTCTCCACCATTATGACAAAAGTTAGCAATGCTTAGTCCTGGGAGAATTCTGCAAATAATGCATTTGAAGCTATTGTAAAATTGCAGAATTCTCCCAGAACTAAATACTCCAGCTTGATTCTATCAAGTAATTCTCTTATGCTGAATTATTTTCAGAAGCAAATGTACTGTGTATATGCCTTTACAGTATTAAAATAGATTTTTTTAAAGAGACTTGACTGACAGAACTAAAAAAAATATAAAAATGGCAGGCTAGTATAAACAATTTGAGCTATCTTTTTATTATAAAACAAAGTCTAAAAGAACAAATGCAAAGCTCAAGGTAACAGGTGAAGCTTTTTAATGCATTAACAAGAATTAATGAAGACTCTATGTCCAAGGAAATAACATCATTACATCTTCCACCTCTCTGTTATAAATTTACCTTGCCTCACTAGCAAGAAGAAAGTAAAGTGATTTTTTTTTTTTGTCAACAATAAAGGGAAGTCAATGAAAGCTAATGATAGTTTTCAACATTGCAAACTCTTAGGAGTGTATTTTCAAATATTGGAATTGGAAGTAGGAGAACTTTGAGAACCTCTCCAGGAGAACTTAGACTCACGTGAAAGCACCCCCAGAATAAATACAATAAAAAATGATAGCATAACCTTGACAGTGGTTCAGTCCAGTTTGTACCATATTCAGTTTGTTACCGTTAGGTAAGGAATTTTTTAACCCTTTTGTTTCCCTCACTGGACTTCTCTCAGAAGATTTGGAGATTAACAATTCTTGATGTATGGTAGTAACTTTCCTTTCCAACAGCCTCATTCTTCACATAGGAAAAACACGCTTTGTTTAAGATGGGGCAAGTGGAAATGAATAAATGCTATGCCCAGACAATGCCGAGCCTGCAACTTTAAACTGTAATATTAAGCTTTCTCTGGTACGGTGTAGACAGAAATCCTTTTTGTTTTTAAACTGAAAGTTTGCATCCATTAGCTTCAAGGTTCATAATTAGTGTTTGGGCCAAACAAAGAGTCGATATGATGTCATGTCTAGACAACATGTAAATTAATATGAAAGCAATTGAGTTACAAATTCTATACTAATACAAATTAATCTGAATTAAGTTTAATCCACAGTTATTAACTGATTAAATGTGGCTGTTGGTAGCTACAGGGTGCTGACTTCCATCTGTGATTATTAGGGGCACAGCTTAATCACTGATTTTCTACTGAAAAATATTTAAAGCAAATGTCATATATACTGACTTTTTATGCTTGTTCACTGAAAGGAACATCTATGAATGCAAATCTGAAATCTACATTTTTAAAAATATGTAGAAAGCTTTTCTTGAATTTCATAATTAGCTTTTGGTTAGAGGGCTGCTTAGTTCTTCTTGTGTTGACTCTGCCTTGTTTGCAATCCTCCTTTTGAGTTGCATACATCTGTGCTAAAGAAATTCTCTGCCGCTCTGAACATTCAAAAATAGTAGCATAAAAATCCATATCCTTCCATTATTATTATTGAAAATACATGAAACCTGTTGCCAAAAATAAGCAGGTATATGTGTGACATAGATCCCACTCAGCTAAAGCTGATTACATTTTAGAGCTGGATATTCATTATTGTAAACAACACACTGACAGACGTGTCCACTAAAATTATGAAAATGATAGTAGCTGACTGAGCAAGGGCATGAGCAAAATATATTCAGTCATAATTATATAATATTGGCAGAGATTTTATATTCTATTATATATAATACTGGCAGAAAAATAAAATTTATCCTTCCAAGCAACATGCTCAACATATTATGAATAGTATGTGGAGTGTGTTGTTTGAAAGGTAAATTTTATTTTTCTGCCAATAGCACATATAATAAATATTGGCAGAAAAAATAAAATGTACCTTTCCAAGAAACATACTATTCATAATATTTGCTATTACTACTTACTATTCCATATTTTTTAGACCAGTAATAAATAGATTTATAAAAAAATTAAAAATCATAATAAAGGAATAAACCTTAGTTTTCTTGCATGTAGATCTTGCATGATTTACCAGCAAGTCAAAACTCTAACAACTATCAGATTCAGGTTTTCTTTTTAATGAAAAACAACTAAAAATGTTATTAAAGTATTCTCTTCTTCCTGTTTGACTGAGAACAGCTACCTAACTTGTAAGAAAACTCTCTCAAAGTTTTTTTTCCCCAAAGCTTTGGAATCTATTATGAATCTATCAAATAGTAGATATAGCTGATAATTACATAGTGTGTGATATCAAAACCAGGGTCATTGTATTGTATAGACTCTTTAATAGACATCCTACTCATTGCCATAATAACAGAAGCTGTCATGACAGTGGACTGTGCCTAGCATGAAGCCCTAAACAATTCTGACAAGCTGCAGCTCATTAAGGGACAGTCATTTGTTGAAATGTCTATCAGCTCTTAGGGATGTACCAAGATGAATAGACCCAAAACAATAGCCCCATTTGTTAGAGCAGTAGCTTCTCTAATACATGATGAGACAATCAAGCCAAGCTGCCTTCAGCACAAAGACATAATTAATCAAATGGACAAATGGTTCAAAAATTGCTCTAGTATATTCTGTAGTGGACAGAGGTTTCCATGGCAACATTGGCGTTTGCGTCACACTTAATGACCATTCTGTACAATGAAGTTCTAAAAAAAAAAAAGCCATGAAAAAAATCAAAATAAATAAATAAAGAGCAAGTGGTAGCTTTAAGGGGCATAGATACCCGATACTAGAGAAATTAATGACTGTATTTTCATAGACTCATAGATTTTAATTCTAGCCTGCATGCCTGCATAATGCAAGGCAAAGAACTTCATCTAGTAAACTCTGTATCAAGCTTATATCCTCAGTTTGAGCTAGGGTGTATCTTTCAGAAAGACATCTAGGCTTATAGTCTTTAAGGTCATAGAATCACAGCATTTGAAGTTTTAAAATCATGTCCCTTGGAATGTTTTTCAAGTGGTTAATTATAGACACTGTTAAACCGTATTTCTAGTCTGAATATTTTCAGCTTTAGCTTGAAACCACTGGATCTCATTATAACTAACTCTTGCTGTAGTCACTAGGCATGACAGCCTATGCTCTGGCCTCTGACATGGCTAATACACATCTTACACCTATGTAGAGGTGTGAGAGTTTTTTTTTTTTTGGCTTGCTAGCCCATAAAAACAATTGAAAATTGTTTCAGGTCAACTGAAAACTGTTGTCTTTTGGTGGGCTTGAGAAATTTTCAATGAACCAAAAAGTTTTAAACAAAATTGTTTCCAGTCAAACAAAATTATTAATTTGACCTCCATAAAACCTATCTCATATTGTTTTTTAAAGATTTTACAAATATATTTTTTTAAAAAGTTGAAGCAACCATTTAAACAAAAAAATTGTTTTAAATAAATAAAGATGTGTTCTGATTTTTTGGGGGGGATTTAAAAAAATCTTTTTACTGAAACACATTAGGCAAATTTGAAATGAATTCATTCCATGTTTCACTAACCCAAATCTGCATTTTTTGGGGGGGAGAAAATAGTTTCATAAAAAAAATTCACCCAGCTCTATGCCCATCCACAACAAAATCAGAGTTTGGCCCAAAGTAACATGCCCATGATTATGCAGGAAGTCAGTGGCAAAGCTGAATCTTATGACTTTCAGCAATATTCCTTAACCACAGAATCATTCTGACTCTTCTAGAACAATAGCCCTATGCATGTACAGTTATGTGATTATTTATTTTTTGTGATTTATTTTCACTGCAAATGAAGCATCATCAGTGGATACTGAATATCCATGAAAACGTCCCTTTATGAATAAGAACAGATTTGTAAGTTTTTTGAAGTTAAATGTAGATAAGTCTCATGTAAACCAAAGAACGAATGTAAGAATAGAATTCTAAAGCTGTTAGCTTTTTCAGTTTCAAAACATTTTGTACTAAAAAATGTGTGAGAAGAAAGACAACTCCTCTGTAGTTATTTTCAGTAGCTATTTGATACATGGACAAATGAATTCCTAAGCATTCCCATTAATATGTTGTCTGTGGCTATATCAATAGCTGAGAATAATGCAGTGTTCCTCAAATGATTACAAATTAAAATATAAGGAAAGATAGACTCCAGCATTTAGTGAATGTTTACCCCAATTTTTTCAAAGATGTTCATTAATGTCAGGGACTCAACATGAGACACCTGTGAATGTTTCTGCCTTTATACCACAGTTGGGTTATTCTTTCTTATTTAAACTGGATAATATAGCTTTCCTTTTTTGGATAATTTTTCCAATCTTTTCCTTTTTTACTTCCATTTCTAGCTTATCCTCCAGCTGGACATGGCTCCTACTTTAGCTCATCACCCCACCCCAGCTCTGTAAGTTGTTTCCCTAATATTTCAACACCTTGTGATTTCTGTAACTTGGGACCTGAATTTTCATGCTTGTATTGATTTCAAGGATGCCATATTAGGTACCAACTGAGTACTAGGTACTAGCATGAACAAAAGAATCACAAGGGTTGGTCAAGTAGATTTTGTATGAATTGCTGTAAGTCCTGAGGTCTGTTAATAGACATAATGAGTGTTATATGGGTGCCGCTGTTGTGTTATGGCAACAAAAGTATTTCTACTGGGGAGGAAAAACAGTGCAACATTTCTTGGGCCAAACCATGAAGTCTACTCAATCCATGCCCATTATTGAAGCTGTTATCTGAAATCATGACCAGATTTAAATATTATGCTGCACTCATGCAATTCTTTCTAGAATTATGTAAATGTGTTCTTGCTTTTAGATAGATAGAACCATGGCAAATTCATCTTTATTAGGAAGAGCCGGGTAATACTTAGTTTACTTTAATGACTTCAACTTCATGGTATAGTGTCATCTCACTGTGTGCCAAATGGAAATCACATGCCCTGCGATAACATAGCCCTGCCATAGCCAGGATTTTCTTTCAAATAAATGACAAAATTGAACATTTTCTCCCTTTTGTTTTTCAAAGAATTCCCATAAAAGCTGATTCAATTTTTTTAACACTCATGAGATTTCTGCTGTACAGAAGTCAGGTATCTGGAATATAAACTGTCTGAAGCTTTTATATATTTTCATATAACCCCAAAACGTGTGTATGCATATGATTGTGTAAATTATATATGCAATAATGCAGTGAAGGTTCATTATTTAACCTTGAGTTTTACTTTCATTGTACATTCATCATATTTTTGTGTGCTTAGTCAGGTAACATTTTTTAATAGGACTATTTTTTGCTTTCTTTTCCAAGTGAGGAGAATAGTAGACTGCTCTGAGAAGTCAAAATTCAGCAATCTCTGCCTACATATTTAACTCTGAACTACCCTTACTCTGCAAAAGTCCTTATTTATCATGTCCCAGGTTAGCCATTACAATTTCATCTTTTATGGTCTTCCTAATTTCCTGCTTGCTAAACTTCAGGGGGTCCAGAATTCTGTGACTGGACTACTCATACACTCCAGGAGATATGACACATTCACCCTCATCCTTTGTCACCTTGATTGGATTTTTATTCATTTCCGAAGCCAATTCAAAATTGCCCTCTTGCTTCAAAACTCTCTATGAATTTACGGCACTCTACCACACTTCTCTGACCTCCTCTCCTGCCAACTCTCTCCATTCTTCTAAACTTGATCTCCTGTTTTGTATTTTTTCTGTGACTCTCTAAGGTGGTGTGTCACTCTTTTACTTCTGCCTTCACATATATTTGGAGTCACTACCTTTCTTCAAACTGCATGTCAAATGCCCTGCAAGCTGGCTTCCCAGTAGTGCTTTACTGACCTGATGACTTTCTCTGGTCATTTTAGTTCACCAGTTCTCGGTGTGATGTCATTTGCATCATAATGGTATAATGCAAACCCCATAATCCAGAAGAGCCCTTATTCAGGAACTCCACTCCCAGACTCAGGTTTTCTCAGTGTTATAAATGGAACCAAATCTCCAGTTTGGCTTCTGTATGTCTGTAAATGTTCTTGTTTTGACAAGCTAGAGTCAGGGCTGGACTAAGACAATGCATGACTCTGTGCACACCACAGGCTGCATTTCTCCCTGCCACAAAGTTGCCCATGTGCCCTGCTGTGGTAAATTGAGGAGACCTCACTTCCCTCCCAAAAAGGAAGGGGCAAAGTTTGAAATCCCCTTATTGACTGATAAGAGCAGTGTAGGTCTCCAGTTTTACCCTCACCCTAGGAGGCAGGGGAGGGGGCAGCAGGGAGAGCCCCCTTATTTTCCCTACCAACAAAGATGCAGATAGTTGAGTGTGTAGCTGGGCTTGCTTCACTCATCTCTTGTCCAGAGCCTTCTGGTGAGGTGCAGGTGGCTGGTCCTCTGAGCAGTGGGTCTTGGAGATAATACTCAATGTATGTGACTTGAGCACATCACATTTCTTGAGCTGTTGTTCTAAGCAGCCAACAAGAGCCAAGATACGTCTATGCTGGAAGTGAAGGTATGATTGTAGTACAGGAAGATGGCAGCTCTTCTCTAAATAGCATAGGTAACATCACTATGGGAGGCAAAGCAATGCGGCTTTGGCACAGATGAACAAACACAGTAAGCATCCAGTGCTTTGGATGCTATCTTTGTGCTGAAACCTGTGCTGTCTATGCTGCTATTGTTACCCATGTTAGCTAAACTAAAGCTAGCATAACTATGCCTATCTGTATTATACTCACCTTGCCTCTGGCTGAGGTATTTGGCTAAATTGCACATTTTCAAGCTTTCTCTTTGCAATGTGGGGCCTAGAATTCTACTTTTTTAATTAAAAAAAATCCCAAAACCAAAAAGAGATGAGGTTCTGAATTCATCATATGATTCCAGCACCTTGCCTTCAAATACAAGCCTATCCCAGATGTGCCTTAGTCAAGCTCTCCCTACAGGAACTTGTATGGTGTGACAGGAAGGGTGGGATTTGAGTTTCACGCTGAAAAATTTTACTTTCTTTTCAAGGTAAACTTTTTTTTTTTCTGCATTGCTATCTTGTCTGCCTGAGTTTGACTGCCATATAAATGACTTGAAGTGTGTGTTTAATATCTGTTTATACATGATTTTCCAAGTGCATTTTACCTTTTATGCTATAATAGTTTGATAGTTTTTAATTGTTTTGAATAAATACTGTGGTTTTTAGTGTTGAACTCTTTTCACGTCTTGTGTGTCTGTGAATGCATTATACTCTAACAAGTGAATGCTTTCTGTCTCTAAATGTCAGCTATTTATGGCTGGAATGTCAAGGCTGAAACTCTCTGAATTTATTAGTACAATGGAGCTGAAGGAGGAATGAAACAGTTTTCTATGTAACCAGAGGAACTGTTGAATAGCAGGTACATAGAGTAAGTGTTTGATTTTGGTTTGCTGGGTAATTAACTCTTTGTGATTCAAGTGATTAGCAGTCTAGTACTGCTCCCCAAAAAGTCAGTTGAGTTTTTACCACTGACTGTAGTGGGGGCAGGAGCATCACTCAATGTTTTGGAAACACTATATGAACCTAAACAGGGCAAAAGCCTTCTTTTAAAAGTGGGTTATTCTTTTGCCTTCCACTCTCACCTCTGCCTCCCAAACACATCACATCTCCCTGATAATCAGCTATCATAGCATTCAACAACATTTGGCTTCAACTTAAATGGGAAACAAATATGGGACTAAATATTCATGACTGAGCACCTGAAAAAATATGCACGAAATCACTACATAAACAAAAAGCTTGTTCTATTGGCCACATTTTAAATAGTAGCTGGGTGCCTTGTTATCCGACTTGGCCACACAAGCTGTCTACAAACTGTTTTGTCCCCATATCAAAGTTTAGATATAATGTTCAGTGCCTCTATAATTATTACTTCAGGTTCTTCCTCTCCATGACAGTCTGCCCTATTAACTCAGAGTTCCAAGATAAAATAAGTGTGCAAATATACAGCAAGAGCCCAATTCAAAGGCTAATGGAGTCAAGGGAATGTGTCCCAGGTGTATCTGCATGCTTTAGTATGGGACCCAATAAGCATAGACTAAGCCTCAAGCAGAAAATATGTGATTATAGTCAGCAGCTTAAAACATGCACTCCCTAATATTAAGTATTTATGTCAAGAGCCCGTTCTTTATGCATTTAAGGGAAAATACTGTCTGTTATAACAATAATGCATCTGAGCAGTTATGTACTCTATACTTCTTAGCTGGAGATCACAAAGTTTTACTAAGATAGCTATGAAAATTGGAACTATCACACAATTTTGACCAAGAATTTAAAAAAAAACTTGAAAGAACTCTTAACTTCCAACTAGTGCTAGTGAATATCCTTGTGTTGCTGCGCTCATATTTTTATGGAAAGGTTTCTGAATATGCATAACTTGCATATGCTTTATGCAAAAGAGCAAATAACCTATCATTTGAGAGCCTGTGATCCCCTGAATGTGTATATTCTATTTGTGTGCATATATCCTTGTATGTGAAATTAGAAAAAGTCATGCTCAACGGCTTAATGACCCAGTGCTAAAGATAAAAGTCTGTGTATGGTTCTGTTTTTTCTGTAAGCCCAAACTGTGGTTGGTCCTACAAAGACATGTGACCATGCCAGCTAGTGCTGGAATCCATCTTGAATCTGGTATTTTCTCATCAGGATGGGAGGGTAAAAGAAAGAGTTACTGCCCTGAGATGATAATATTTAAGGAATGGAAATCAATCAACATTGTCTTTAGCTTGTCTTTTTTGAAAACTGCCTTCCCACCCCAGGAGTATGTTCAAGAAACTGTTAGACCCAGGCCAGAGAAAAGATTGGCTATGGCTTCAAGGAATTTATCTGGAACACGCAGAAGTGAGAAATATTTGTAAGTTTCTAAATTTTGGTTTTAATTGGTGTATTTTGTTTTAGCTTAGTAACTTCATTTGATCTGTCTATTTTCACATGTAGTCACTTAAATCCTACTTTTAATTATCTAACCCAGTGTAAATAATTGTTACCTGTGGGGGGGAGCCATTGGTGTGCATATCTCTCTTTCATTATGAAACATCTTTATGAACTTTCTCTATATAACTCTTTTTTATAGAATAAGACGGATTTATTTGGAGTTTTGGTCCCTTTTCAGGGCTGTGTTCCTGGATGCTGGCAAGTCTCTGTAGCTAAGCCGGTTCAGCATCTGTATGGCTGTGCTTGGGATTTGTTACCCCCCAACTCTGTGTGTCCTGCCTGGGGGAAACCAGACCTTCTGGCTCAGTAAGGGTGGTGGAGTGCCCCAGAGGACTGCAAAGGGGCTCAATAGTATGATAAGCCCAATGGGTGACAGCCTCAGGGGAGACCTCTGTGATCCAATTCATGGAAAGACATGCCATGGGCCATGAAATCTGGTGTTCTCCCTTCTCCTCCTTTCCATTGAAATCTGGCCTCTTTTGTATTTTTACCCTATCCTACAGAGATCTCATTGGCAAGACCAGGGCATTGCAGGGTAATAAGGGATCATGGCTTTGCCACTCTTACTTCTGCACTGCCTTCAGAGTCGATTGCCAGAGAATGGTGGCTGCTGGCCAAGTGCCCAGCTCTGAAGGCAGCATCCTGCTTAGGGTTGCCAACCCTCCTAGTTTAACCTGAAGTCTCCGGGAATTAAAGATTGATCTTTAATTAAAGATTATGTCATGTGATATCTCCAGGAACTTCCAAACAAAATTGGCCGTAGACCTGCCACAGAAGTAAGGGTGGCAATACCATACCATACCACCTTCACTTCAGACCTGGGTTCCCGGCAATCGCCAGCAGCAGTGCAGAAATAATGATGACAGTACTGAAACCTCCCAAGCCCCTTTTTGGGTCAGGAACCCTGCAATTACAACACCATTAAATTTCAGTTTTTAGTATCTGAAATCATTCAAAATCCCGTAACTGTGAATTTGATAGTGTGTTTAGATAGTTAGTAGGGACCTGAAGACTGGGAGAGGGAAGAGATGCATTCTAAATGCTTTTCTGCATATGAAATGATGGGTAAGATACATGTAGCTATATTCAGCCTGGCTTTGACTGTAATATCCACTGACTATGTTCTCCATCTACATGAGGTGAAAAAAAGCTGTAGTGGGGGAGACAGCAAAATGCTATGTGTACATGTGGCATGTAGAGAGCAGAATAGGATGTGTATATCCCAGGGTTCAGAGGTCTACTCATTGACACCATAGCTCACCCTCCTTGCTTCTACCTATGCACATGCTAGCTGGGCATGCAGTGTCTGCACTCTACATCTGCTGCAAGTTCAGACTTACCTAAGATATGAGGTTATTGAATATACAAAGCTATTAATCATCATTAAAAGGTTTTATATTTTAAATGCTTAGCAACTCAGCTCAGCGATGTCTGTGAAATACAATTTAGCTGTATCTAGTTTAGTTCAGGCCTTTCATTAAACTCATCTGAGCAATTTTATTCTTTTGCCAACAAATATGAGTTATGGGCGGGTCCTCAGACTGTCTGACAGAATTGTGTTTTTTGGTATGTATTTAAAAAGTAAATGTCCATTTTAACGACGTTTTGAGAACACTGAGTTCTCTAGATGCATTCATGCAATTGTGGCTAGTACAAAACCAAAATAATGGTCAGTCTTCCAAGGTCTCTTTGGAATTAAATTAGAATTTATGGGATGTTCGTTACACTGTACACTTTCAGTAAATAACATTGATAGCTTTAAGCATAAGATCAGAGCTGCCAGGGTCCTTTTTTCAGCTGGGTGTTTCAGTAAAAAACAAAACATCTGGCAACCCTGGCAGAGGTTTACACCCAAAGTAAATTAAGTAGATAATCTATTAACAATATTTATTTAAATGCCTTCTTTACTGAAAGGCCATGACAAATTAATTTAATTTTAATTTCTAAAACACCTTTTTCTAAGGCTTCATATGCAGCCCAGGTAGGCTTTAAAAGTTGTCATTAAGGTTGTCTGTAGGTTTATCTGCAATAATGTTGTAATCCCCATCTGAGCCAGTTGGCTTCTGTAAGAACTCCAGCAAGGATACCAAAGCGCAGGATGTGGATGTAGGACACTTCCACAAAAAGCTGGACAAAGTGCAGCAATTATTTACGTAAGACACTAATATGCAGCAATCAAACAATAAAACTTCATTCCAAGCCAGTTACCTAGAAAGCCTTTCATCTTTATGAAACAAAAGACAGGACTATGCAGCATAGTACTGTCTTTTGTTTCAGCTAGACCAGACTAACACGACTGCATCTCTATCACTTTTCATCTTTATAACTTTATGAGTCTCATAGAATCATAGAACTGGAAGGGACCTCAAGAGGTCATCGAGTCTAGTCCTCTGCCCTCAAGCACTGTCTAGATCATCCCTGACAGGTGACTGTCTGACCTGCTCTTAAATATCTCCAGTGATGGAGATTCCACAACTCCCCTAGGCAATTTATTTCAGTGTTTAACCAACCTGACTTGAAGTTTTTCCTAATGTCTAACCTAAACCTCCCTTGCTGTAGTTTAAGCCCATTGCTTCTTGTCCTATCATCAGAGGCCAAGGAGAACAATTTTTCTCCCTCCTTCTTGTAACACCCTTTTAGATACTTGAAAACCACTATCATGTCCTCTCTCAGTGTTCTCTCTTCTAAACTAAACAAGTCCAATTCTTTCAGTCTTCCCTCACAGCTCATGTTCTCTAGATCTTTAATCATTTGTTGCTCTTCTCTGGACCTTCTCCAATTTCTCCACATCTTTCTTGAAATGTGATGCCCAGGACTGGACACAATACTCCAATTGTGTAGTCAGTGCAGAGTAGAGCGGAATAATTACTACTTGTGTTTTGCTCACAACAGTTCTGTTAATGGATCCCAGAATCATGTTTATTTTTTTTGCAATAATGTCACACTGTTGACTCATGTTTAACTTGTCATCTACTGTGGCCCTTAAATCCCTTTCAGAAGTACACCTTCATAGACAATCACTTCCCATTCTGTGTGTGTGAAACTGATTGTTCCTTCCTAAGTGGAGTACTTTGCATTTGTCTTTAATAAACTTCATCCAGTTTACCTCAGACCATTTCTCTTCTTTTTGCAGATCATTTTGAATTTTGACCCTATCCTCCAAAGCACATGCAACCCCCCCAGCTTGGTATTATCTGCAAACTTAATAAGTCATTGATGAAGATATTGAACAGAACTGGTCCCAAAACAGACTCTGCGGAACTCCACTTGTTATATCCTTCCAGCATGATTGTGAACCATTAATAACAACTCTCTAAAAATAATTATCCAGCCAGTTATGCACCCACCTTATAGTAGTCTCATGTAGGTTGCATTTCCCTAGTTTATTGATAAGAAGGTCATGCAAGACCATGTCAAATGCCTTACTAAAGTTTAAGTATACCACTTCCACAGCTTCTCCCTTATCTACAAGGCTTGATATCCTATCAAAAGCTTCAGGGCATAGCCGAGTTAGTCTGTTACAGAAAAAAAACAATAAATGGTCTGGTAGCACTTTATAGACTAACAAAACATGTAGCTGGTATCTTGAGCTTCTGATCATCTGAAGAAGTGGGCTGTGCCCACGAAAGCTCATGATACCATCTGCATGTTTTGTTAGTCTATAAAGTGCTACCAGACCATTTGTTGTTTTTCTATCCTATCAAAGAAAGCTATCAGATTGGTCTGATGGAATTTGTTCTTTACAAATCCATGCTTGCTTATTATCTTCCAGATGTTAGCAGATGGATTCCTTAATTACTTTCCCCATTGTCTTCCCTGGCACAGAAGTTAAATTGACTGGTCTGTAGTTTCCCTTTTTTTTAGATGGGCTTTTTTATTTGCCCTTTTCCAGGCTTCTGGAATCTCTCACGACTTCCATGATTTTTCAAAGATGATAGCTAAAGGCTCAGATACCTCCTCTATCAGTTCCTTGAGTATTCTAGGATGCATTTCATCAGGCCCTGGTGACCTGCAGACATCTAACTTTTCTAAGTAATTTTTAACTTGTGAGTGTTTAAGATTGAATTGGCTGTTTAGTTCAATATGTTCACACTCTTGTGTTATGTTTCTGAGCACTTGTGCAAATGGATTTTGTTTGTCTAAAGTTTGGGAAATGACTGTTCTTTGTACAGGTATCTTCAACTGAGGAGCAGAGAAAAAACTACAGTAGTTTGTGGTCTGTGATTGATTATTTCAGTAAATGGTTGGCAAACATTTCAGGGCCTGAAATCTGTCTGCATAAACTCATTGGCCACTGTTTGCAAACAAAAAATGTGTTAGCAGGACCACAATGAGGTTTGTGAATGATTTGGGACTTGAAAGAGAGAAGACATATTCATTTAATTTGCTGTGAATGTTTCACCCAGTTCAAAGTTTACAGATAAAAGGTCATCTTATTTTCTGAAAATGATGGAATAATTCAGGTCTACCTAATTTTGTGTGACAAACTAATTATGTAATAGCATGAATTGAGGACCTGCTGGTGCCAACTATTGACTGGGGGAAAAGAAGAAATGGACATACTTAAATTAGCAGGAGCAGTCCTGTGGGACCTTAGATTAGCAAATATTATTTTTTGTGTGAGTATCTTCATGAAGTTGATGGATTTCCACTTCATATGGCTAAATGCAGTGCCTTGCATGATAAAAAGTCTCAGAGGGATAGCCAATGTTAGCCTATAATGTTAAAAATAATGAGCAGTCCTGTGGCACCTTAGAAACTAACAAATATTTGTTACTGTCTAAGGGTATGTCTACACTTGCACCCTAGTTCGAACTAGGGATGCAAATGCAGGCATTCAAAATTGCTAATGAAGCGGGGATTTAAATATCCCGCACTTCATTAACATAATCTGGCGCTAGTTCGAATCACAGCTGATTCGAACCAGGAAGCGTGCCGGGACACATTAGTTCGAACCAAACCCCTTGGTTCGAATCCAATGTTACTCCTCAAAAAATGGAGTAACGTTTTTTGAGGAGTAACATTAGTTCAAACCAAGAGATTTGGTTCGAACTAACGCGTCCCGGCGTGCACTTCCTGGTTCGAATCAGCTGTGATTCGAACTAGCGCGCCGGCGAGATCATGCTAATGAAGCACGGGATATTTAAATCCCCGCTTCATTAGCAATTTTGAATGCCTGCATTTGCATCCCTAGTTCAAACTAGGGTGCAAGTGTAGATATACCCTTAGGTGCTACAGGACTGCTCATTTTTAAAGTTACAGTCTAACATGACTACAACCCTGAGACTTATATTAGGACAGTCCAGTAATCTAAAAAAACCCTAATAAATGAAATTCTGGAAAAAGTCATCTTTGGACAAAATGTGTTTGACTGTTTTTTATATTTCATTTTGAAAAGTTGTTTTGAAAAAAATTCTATTCTGAAAATGTTTAAACAGAACATGTCAGGATTATCAAAATACTTCACTGTGGCTATCTTTGTGAAGAAAATATTGTCAATCAATGTTTGTAAAAATATTTTGAATTTGATTGTCAGAATCAAAATACATCTTTGTCAAAGATTTCCAACCGGCTCTAGATATGGGATAATTTAGTAAAGAATTAATGTTGGTAGCATAATTAATGCCAATCAACCATGGTTTTATGGAAAATGAAGTTGACATATCTTTTTTTGACATTACAAGTTAACTAAAAATCTTGGTATATTGTGCCAATCATTTGACTGAGTTCCACATGTCATCTATTGTTGCACATATGAAGTGATTAAATATGGTTAACTGATCTCAAAGTAATTGCAATCTCAAATCTACTAAATTGTCATGGCCAAAATTCATCTAGGCGTAAGGCATTTTCATAGGTCTGGAACTGGTGTATTTATGTATCTCAAAACCCAGAAATTATACATTGCAATGACTCATTAAAAATGTTAATCTAGCATTCTCTGAATAGATCCAGATTTTATCCATGAACCATTTTTGTGGATTGCAGACTGGATACAGATGAGTTAGGTCTGCATTCTGTTCCTCCTGCTTTATGGCCTTGGCTAACTTGTTTCACTCTTGTATTGTGGTTTGGATGTTTGACAAGGCCACATAAAAGCAATGTGCTTCTATGAACAAAACTATTTGCTGACAGTGTGTGTGTGTGTGGGGGGGGGGGGGCTGGGGGAGGGAGAAAGATTTTTTTCCCCTTCATTTATCTTGTTTCACATTTACTCAATTTAATATGCTAGGTTCCTACCTGTCAAACGATCAGTTTGACAATGTTCCTTTAGCATATTAGGTGAGGTCTCCATGAATAGATATACTTGTTAAGCGCTTAGATTACACTTTTTTATAGCAAAATTACTTTAGTTGTACAAGTGCAAAAACTCATCCAAAGGAACTCTCATTTTCAGATTCCTGAAAGAACTGTGAAATGCACATTAAAACAAAACTTTTAGTGCACCAGTTTCACTAGACTGTGATAAACAAGCTCTGCTTTGATTTAATCAAAATATGCAACCTTTGGTGTAAGGTTATGTAACTTTTTTTTATTTCTTCATTGCCTAAAGTGGTGTTGGGTTTGAGTTGTATAAATTAGATATCAGTGAATTAGAGAGCATATGATAAGCCATATCAGGGTGGAAGAAACCTAGTGGGAAAATAGGAAAAGGACAAGGAAGAGATCTGACACTAGCAGCCAGTCAGAATCACCAAACAGAGATCCCATAATTATATTCTAAACCCAGCAGTTTGATGTTGGGAGTGGGTTCTGCAACTTCTGAATTCTAAACACTGTTGGATTGAGCTGATACGGAAATAGAAAAAAAAGGAATTCCTAAGAAACTGAAAGCCTGGTGCATCTGTGATCCATCCCTGCTTGTTGTGGTAGTCTGTCTCCCTCTATTTACTCTCTTGCTGGGCCAGGTGCCATGGGTCTGCATTAGAAGCTCATATGCTAAACTTGGGAGGTCCCAGGTATGATCCCAACTGCTAACAACCAGAATCTGCTGGCATTATGTATGCCAAAAAGGAAGCTTACAAAAAGTGGAAACTTGGACAAATGACCAGGGAGCGGTTTAAATGTATAGCTCGAGAATGCCGGTTTAAATGTATAGCTCGAGAATGCCGGGGGGTTATCAGGAAGGCGAAAGCGCAAATGGAATTGCAACTGGCTAAGGATGTGAAGGATAACAAGAAAGGTTTCTACAGGCATGTTAACAACAAGAAGGTGATCAGAGAGGGTGTGCGGCCCCTACTGGATGAAGGAGGTAACCTAGTGACAGATGATGTGGGGAAAGCTAAAGTACTCAATGCTTTCTTTGCCTCTGTATTCACGGACAAGGTCGGCTCCTGGACTTCTGCGCTAAGTGACGCAAGATGGGATGAAGATGGACAGCCCGTGGTGGGTAAAGAACAGGTTAGGAACTATTTAGAAAAGCTAAATGTACACAAATCCATGGGTCCGGATTTAATGCATCTGAGGGAGTTGGCAAATGTCATTGAGGAGCCTTTGGCCATTATCTTTGAAAAGTCGTGGAGATCAGGAGAAATCCCAGATGATTGGAAAAAGGCAAATGTAGTGCCCATCTTCAAAAAAGGGAAGAAGGACGATCCAGGGAACTATAGGCCGGTCAGTCTTACCTCGGTTCCTGGAAAAATCATGGAAGGGATCCTTAAGGAATCCATTTTGAGGCACTTGGAAGAGAAGAAAGTGATTAGGAATAGTCAGCATGGATTCACAAAGGGCAAGTCGTGCCTGACCAATCTGATTAGCTTCTATGATGAGGTAACTGGCTCTGTGGATGTGGGAAAGTCAGTGGATGTGATATAACTTGACTTTAGCAAGGCTTTTGATAAGGTCTCCCACAATATTCTTTCCAGCAAGTTAAGGGAATGTGGATTGGATAAATGGACAGTAAGATGGATAGAAAGATGGCTAGAAGGCCGGGCCCAGCGGTAGTGATCAACGGCTCGATGTCAGGATGGCGGTCGGTTTCTAGCGGAGTGTCCCAAGGTTCGGTTCTAGGACCGGTTTTGTTCAATATCTTTATTAATGACCTGGATGAGGGGATGGATTGCACCTCAGCAAGTTTCATGGATGACACTAAGCTAGGGGAGAGGTAGATACGCTTGAGGGCAGAGATAGGGTCCAGAGTGACTTAGACAAATTGGAGGATTGGGCCACAAGAAATCTGATGAAGTTCAACAAGGACAAGTGCAGAGTCCTGCACTTGGGACGGAAGAATCCCAAGCACAGTTACAAGCTGGGGACCAACCAGTTAAGTAGTAGTTCTGCAGAAAAGAACCTGGGGGTTACAGTCGATGAGAAGCTGGATATGAGTCAACAGTGTGCCCTTGTAGCCAAGAAGGCTAATGGCATATTAGGTTGCATTAAGAGGAGCTTTGCCAGCAGATCCAGAGATGTCATTATTCCCCTTTATTCGTCTTTGGTGAGGCCACATCTGGAGTATTGTGTCCAGTTCTGGGGCCCCCACTACAAAAAGGATTTGGACGCATTGGAGAGGGTCCAGCGGAGGGCAACCAAAATGATTAGGGGGCTGGAGCATATGACTTATGAGGAGAGGCTGAGGAAGTTGGGTCTGTTTAGTCTGCAGAAGCGAAGAGTGAGGAGGATTTGATAGCAGCCTTCAACTTCCTGAAGGGAGGTTCCAAAGAGGATGGAGAAAGGCTGTTCTCAGTGGTGACAGATGTCAGAACAAGGAGCAGTGGTCTCAAGTTGCAGTGGGAGAGGTCCAGGTTGGATATTAGGAAAAACTATTTCACTAGGAGGGTAGTGAAGCACTGGAATGGGTTACCTAGGGAAGTAGTGGAGTCTCCATCCCTAGAGGTGTTTAAGTCTTGGCTTGACCAAGCCCTGGCTGGGTTGATTCAGTTGGGATTGGTCCTGCCTAGAGTAGGGGGCTGGACTTGATGACCTTCTGAGGTCTCTTCCAGCTCTATGATTCTATGATTCTATGAAAGCTGTTAGCACCCTCATTGGTAGAGTCCCCACCAACCTAAAGCAAGATTGAGTCCATTAGCATATGCATTGAATTTGTGTATGTAACGTAATTCCAAGCTTTCTCTGTGAATTTGGCTTGAGGAGCTGGCCTGTGACAAGACAGCCACCTGCAGATCTGTCAGATTATGGTTAGGCAAGCAGAAATGTTCTCCAACGGGCTTCTAAGTATTCCCTTTATGTATATCCGATTTGTGTCCGTTGATTCTTTCCCACAGAGAACGTCCAGTTTGACCAATATATATAGCAGAGGGGCACTGTTGACATTTGATGGCATAGATCAAATTACTAGATGTGCAGTCAAATGACCCTTTGATTTTGTGGCTTATGTTGTTTGCTCCAGTGATGAATTCGTCAGTGTAGATATGTGGGCAGAGTTGGCATCTTTTTTGGTTGTATTATCAGAATACGTTTCAGGTTAGGGGGTTGTCTGTAAGCAAGAATAGGTTTTTCTCCTAAGGCCTCTGAGAGTAAGGGATCATTTTCCAAGATGGGTTGTAGATTGTGTATAATGCGTTGGAGGAGTCTGAGTTGTGGACTGTAGGTAACAACAAGAGGAGTTCTGTTATTTTCTCTTTTGGGTTTGTCTTGAAGTAGTTCATGTCTGGGTACTTTTTTGGCTCTGTCAATTTGTTTTTTCACTTCCTCAGGTGGGTATTTCAGTTTTATGAATGCTTTGTAAAGATCCTGTAGGTGATTGTCTCTGTCTGTGGGGTCGGAGCAAATCCAGTTGTATCGCAGGGTTTAGCTGTATACAATCGACTGAAAAATGTGTCTGGGATGTGAGCTGGAAGCATGAAGGTAAGTGTAGTGGTCAGTGGGTTTCCGATATAGGGTGGTTGAGATTTTTATTTCGAGTTTTCAAATCCCCTACTCATAACTCCGATCATCTGAAGAAGTGGGTTGTGCCCACGAAAGCTCATGATACCATCTACATGTTTTGTTAGTCTATAAAGTGCTACCAGACCATTTGTTGTTTTTTTCTGTAACAGACTAACTCGGCTTCCCTCTGAAGCTCCTGAAAATACAAGGGCACCTCTGCCCTATAACTTACTTGATGTCTCCTGAGCTATCTTGCTTCCTTCAGTAACATAAAGTGGAATTTGTTTTCCATCAAAAGCTTCATTTTAAAAGGAATGACAAAGTAAACCTCATTGTTCTTGATTTGACTCGTATTAGTCAAGTTTTTTGTTTTTATTCTTCTCTTGGTGATTATGGTTTGAATAAAGTCACTACTGTTTTTACTCCATGTTTTGGAGGGTCTTCTCTTCTAGATGATAGAAGAACGTCAGCAAAAATCAATTATTAAGAACAAATAGAAGAACGTCAGCAAAAATCAATTATTAAGAACAAATATATAAGTAGCACTGCTGAGAACATAACAGAGGCTCTCTGTTTCATTTGTTATAAAGCCGAGTCTCTGTTTTTTGTAGTGAACAAAACTAAGCTCTTGCAATCGATGAAGATTCCATGGAAAGTGAACAACTGCAAGCTGCCTGAGGGGAAGTGTGAGGCAGCCTTTTAAGTGTTTAATACAACTGAGTGAAGCGTGGTGAAAGAATTCTAGAAATATTCATTTGAATTCAAAACTTAATCCTTGATTTGATTTGATTTGATTTGATTTGATTTGTGCTCATGTTACTTTCCATGGATACATGAATTCTTCAGCTAGATTCCAACAAATATTTGCAGAATTTTTTTTACCTTGAATGCCTACATATTTACTAAAAGCAAATTTTGAACAGTACATTGTGTAATTTGCAGCTGACAATTTCCTGGTTGGTTGCTTTAGTATCTGATTCCTGAATCCTGACTGGATGATGGATTTAACCAATGTTGTAAATTATTGGAATCTGCAAATAGCAATCTGCAGACCAAGAAAGAATACACCACCCTTATTTTGAACAGTAGTTGATTTCTGCAAGATTACCAAGAGAGATGTTGGTGAACAAAGTGAAGGATAAACTTCAGGTTACTTGGCTTCTATCAGATGCAAATAAAAGGAAAAAATAGCTTTTTGGGGAAACTGGATTACAAAAGCTTTACAGCATCTTGTCAAAAAAGGCCTTTTATTAAAAATCTACTGATTTCCCCTTTTGAATTAACTACAGCAGTGCTTTCTACTAGGGATATTTCACTTTTGTTAACCTAAAATCTGAGAGATCAAGAAAGGATCCTTGAGGGCATATGTGAGATGTGACTTTCTTTAAAAAATGATTTATTTCCTTTCCCCTGCTTGGAGCCTCACATACACCCTAAGAAGGTCCCCTTCAGACCAGGATTTAAATGTGAAGTAAGTGCTGAGCAATGTTTTTTAAAAAATATTGACGTAGTCACTAGAAAGTAAAAACATGATTACTCCTCAGGCCCAGAGGGGCTGATGGCAGCTCTTTAACACTGCCATCAAGCTGAACAAATGTCTAGTTTAGGGCTAGGCTGTTCCTTGTTTTTGAGTAAATGCATGAGCATAGGTAAGAGTAAAAAGCCTCTTGAAGGTGCTACTGGGCCAGATTCTGGGTGCACAGCAGTTAGCCCTAGAGCTGCATGGAAGACAACAATCCATTCTGTGAAAAATGTTACAGCTCTGACATTCTGTGGTGGGTTTTTTTTCCAGTGCAGAATGAAAAGGATGATGTAATAGAGTAGAGATTTGAGCATGAGTGCCCTAACTGCCAGACTGTTTTGGGGGAAGGGCATTTTCTCATTTGCCTAGGGAGGCTTGACCTAGAAATTCCATTCTGGCACTGAATTTTTTTTTTTAAATCAAAATCAGTATGTTCACTGATATGTTCACTGTTTTTTGATTTTTGCAGAAAGGTACCTGTGTGGGTGTTTACCATTTTAAAGTCAGCTATACTAAGCCTACTTTCACCTCATGATACAGGTGGGCAGGGAATCATTAGTTTTGGCTCTGTCCCCTGAAACCCACTAGAACACAGGGAAGGGTAGCAATTTTTACTGCTGCTATATGTTTATGGTAAGTGACTTCAGTCCCAGAGTGAGAGGTGACCAAGGAGGATAATGTCTCTGTCTGATCCACAATTTTATCCTTGGATTGCTGCCAGGACTATGCTGCAATGTTCTACAGTCTGCCATGGATTGTAGCCTTGTGGCACATTCGACCTTTGGTGACTAACCAAGGGATGTAAAACAGTCCCTTCCTAGAAGACTGTGCCTTCCTAAGCATGCTCATGTACTCTTTGTTTTCCAGCTTGTTCATCAAAACTAACATTATTGCAGTCAACCAAAACCTCTTAATTGAAACGTGTGGCACAACAGGCTATGCTTAAGGAGGAGCTTGTGGAAGGGGGGAAAATATTTTCAAGGTGATCACCAGCAAATTAATTGCTTGTTAAAGTAATAGATATTCATTGTAAATCAATCCTATTCAGTTGAACTGTTACTAATCAGTAAAAGATGTATTTCTTTTGCATATTTGTTTATGTGGCAGCCACAGACAAGTTCAATAATCCCTGTTGTGCACCAACTCTTTGTGACAGTTTTGCTTGCTGTTTTATGAACAAGTGATAATTCACTAACTGCTTAATTTGGATGGATTTTGGCAGTAAAGTTTTACATGTCTTCCATCTTACTAGGTTTACATTAGGAAGATACAGGTATGATAGCTATTTATGTAATCTTCATAAAGTAACTTTTGGGGATATAATAGAAGGATTGGGATAATCCAGGCATTCTCAAACTAGGGCTAGGGACCCGGATCATGAGGTTACTACATGGTGATTTGCGAGCTGTAAACCATCCCAAACCCTGCTTTGTCTACTGCATTTTAAATAGGATTTAAGTATATACAAAGTTTGTTTTTAATTTTATAAGGTGTGGGGGGTCACAGTCAGACTTGCTATGTAAAAGGGGCCACCAATAAACCATATTTAGTATTACATATACATTAAGGATTAGGGATACATTAAGGATCTGACTTTTTGATTTTTAATAGACATGGGCAATTACATTCACACAAATCTACATAGAATTTTCAGAATTGCATAAGCAAGTGATCAGTGAGATATGCAACTAGAAATTTGCGTGCCCAATTAGTTGGTTTGGACATATAGTTGGAGAAATTGTGCACCTAGAGGTATAGTCTTTAAAATATGGAACAAAATTTGACACTTATATACAGTTATTGATTTTAGATTTTAGATCTGTGCTTGATATGATTCTATATGCAGATAAATAATACTTTTTGCATTAAATTTAAGCTCAAAGCTCCTCTAGCATATCTTCTCTTTAAATAGTTAAATAATCGCTGTAGATACAAGTTTCTGGGTTCAAGCTTCCCTGTACTAACACTTTGAAACAAATTGCTAGATAAAACATTCTTTTTTTCCTGTTTCATAAATATCCTTTCTAATAAGTGACAATTTACACTTTTTTGCCTTAAAAATTATTTTAATTCATGCCATACTTCTTACTCACCTCACAAAACCTGCTTTTTGCAACTTTTGTTTTATCAGTGAACAATTTAAGATAGCTTGCATGCTTACAAAAAGGTATACTAAATACAGTAACTGATGTGTAAAAGGAAGATTACTGTAGTCATGCTAATAAGCAATGTATGTATTGAGCTGCAAATCTTCAGATACTATTAAATAAATGACTAGTAAGTTAATTTATCTTGTCTATCCATAATCAATATGCACCGCATCTAGGACCTGTGTAGCACTTTTTTCTGACATAACTTGCAAATCATGACTCTAATTAAAAACAAGAATTGGAAAACTTTCTTTATCAACATTTTATATGTGGATAGATGGGTACTGAAATACTCCATCATTAGGCTACTGGTACCTTATAGCAGGCTATTTATAACATCAGGAGGCCACTTTAACTTTATAATAATCCTTCGGGGCTTAAACCTGCAAGTTTTCTGAGCACTGATTTCAATGGGAAATTAAAACATCCCACATGTGGCTTTGATGGTGCTTTTCATGGCATCAGCAGTTAGCTACTTCGGTGCCATTCCTGTATATAATAGACAGCATTACTTCTGAAGAGCAATGTTTTTCCAGAGGCTGTGACTTTTCTAAAGTGAACTGAAGATGAGGTAAGATGCAGTTCAGGACTGAAGATATTTTTAGTGCACTAAACTGGTTTGGCTCAACTCTTAATTTTCTATTGACGATTCCTTCTTTCCCTTTTGTTTTACAGACTCTTTAAATGTAAGTGCATTGGTGATGTGCAGCTAGTGTAATGAACACAGACTTATGTCAGTTTTTCACTATACTTGTATGAGGTCTTTCTGCAGGGCATCATGCTTTGGACTGAAGGAGACCTTACTGAAGTAGAAATAACACTACTACTCTGGAATTCACTATAAGCATAATGAATAAATTGAGAAGCCGTGGAAGGCAGAGGGGAAGGAGATCTACAGCTGCACTCTGGGAGAGAAGGGTAAAGGTGGTATTAAGCCACTTTGGGACTTTTCTGAGGTAAAAGGTTGCTTGAGGCAAGAATAACCCCTGGCATGACTTAAAGCAGCCAGTTTGTGATGGATGTTAAAGCACAAAGAACATTCTTTAGAATAATGTAAAAGGTTTGACAAACTCACTGAGCAAGGAAACTGAGAGCTAAGGCTGAACGACTGTCTTATATCTCAACTTTCCTTATGTTTTCAAAGCAGTGTTCCAAGTGCTGGCTATTCAGCTTAGCTACCCTGTTGCTACTTGGTATTACCAGGTCACAGAGATGTGAGTGATGTTACATTTCATACAGCACATGCTGAAATTTCTAGGTCATTAAAATTTCTTTAACGTGGTCTTTCTAAATTTCCCCCCATGTCACTCCCATTTTAAAAATAAGATGGCTTAAAATAGCCAACAATAAAATAATCTTCCCTGGAAATGCCTGACTTAAAAAAAACCCCTGTTACTTCTGTATTGAGGGAGAGAAGTGAAATTGGGTGGATCCATTACATCTTCCCGATTTTTCTTTACTTCCCCATCTCCCTAAGAAACAATGTTATAGCCACTACCCTCTGGCTTGATTTAATTAGACGGTTTCCTCCACAGCCGATCCATATGAAGCTGTGGCTCTTGACTTACTTTGATCACAACACGAGCCAATGAAATAAAAATGATTTATTAAACGTATCCCCATTTCATTTAATTTTTGTCTAAATTATTTCATGGGCCTGTCTAACTCCAGTGCTGTTCTTGTATGCACATAGCAGCAGCAGAGTTCATGAAGCCATGTTACTCTGAAAAGTTGGTATGTTCTTAGACAGCTCAGCATCTCCTCATACTTGGGAGGAGTGAAGAGCCCAGCATGGGTTTTGGGGGTAATATATGATATCTCTCTCTTTTGGAGAGCTGCAGAAACTAAAGCTATGTCTACACTACAGAGTTTTTTTCAGAAAAACAGCAGTTTTTCTGAAAAAAAATTGCAAAGCGTCCATACCTCAAGTGCATTTTTGTGCAAAAAAATTGAAAGAACAGAGGGATTTTTCTGGCGTAAGTATTCCTCATTTTATGAGGAAGAACGCCTTTTTGCGAAAGAGCTCTTTCACAAAAAGGGGTGTGTGGATGGGAAAGAGGGGTTTTTTGTGCAAAAAGAGGAAAGAGGAAAAAGCACAAGTGCTCTGGTGTCCATTCTGTGCATAGCAATCAGAGCTTACTTTCGAGAGAGCGTCCATGCAGTCTGAATGCTCTCTTTCGCAAAAGTGCATTGCTTTTTCGATGCGCTTTTGCAGTGTGGATGTGCTCTTGCGCAAGAAGTTTTATGCGGAAGATCTCTTCCAATAAAAGCTTCTTGCGAAAGAAGCCTGCAGTCTAGACATAGCCTTAGACTGGTATCAAGCTGTATAAGTGGACTTGTTTCATTTTTTTAAAATACAGCCTGAATTCTTTGCTAGGCGAATTCCACACAATCTCAATAGCCAGACACTACCAAATACATGGTGTGGGGTTTTATTGTTTCATTTTGTTTTGTTTAAAAAAAAATTCCCAGTGCCTCCAATAGTTATCTAAAATGTTATAAATGGAATAACCAGACTGTTGCACTGTTCATGGTAGTACACTTTCTCTCCATTTGCTGATGTCACACTGAGGTGTCAATTAAAGATGATATGTGCAAATAGTTTAGGGTTATAAAGAGCTAAAAGAAAAGGTTAGAATTCTTGAGGTCATGACTTGGCAATTGAAGAGGCAAGAAATGAAGATTATTTGTGGATGAAAATGAGAGCAGATAACAGTGGAAGGCTCTGACTATATTCATACATTTAAAACATTCTGCTTAGATACTAGTTAAAGGTCCACAGTTGCCCATCTGTAGAGCTTAACAATCCACTACAGTGCATGTAATGTGTGCTGTATGAGCAATCCTTCAGATGAAAACAGCTCATTTGTGTTTGAAACATAGATTTTACTGCTGATGAGGACTTAGGACTCAGTTGTGAGCCAGTCTAGGTACCTCCACAGGGGAGTACTAGGGTGATAAAATAGAAATGTCATAGGTCACAAATGGGGGAGCAGTTGTCAATGGGTAATTAGTCCCTCTCCCTCACAGGTAGGCAGGGAATAGCAGACAGCTGGAGCAAAGGAGACAGGATGCTGTGATGGGAAATGGGTGCTCATTGCTTTTCCTCATTGGGAGCAAGGAAGAATTGAGCACTGAATACAGGCACAATTTTGTTCCTTCTTGTGTTAGTTGTGTTGCTGTACAACAATGTGCTGCCCCTCACCCAGAGCAGACTGTAATGTGCCAGTCTAGGACATCTTTCTATCCTGGTGCATCACCCAGATATGAAGGGTTAACATAATAGTGAAGAATGTGGGAATTTAGTGGAGAAAAACCTCCCTGCTAGACTGCAAAGTTCTCCTGAACCTGTTCTGTGTCTGCCACTGTAGCTTCACACAGCCTTCTGCAGGAGTCTCCATGTCAAAATAGATGGAGAATGTCAAAATAGAAAATGTCAAAATAGATGTATATGACTTGTCCCACCCAAGCTTCAAATCCTCAGCCATGCTGCATGGCAGGAAGCCTGTGCAACAATGTGTTTTTGTGGGCTAAACAAAATGAAAGGATTCCCTGCCCACACTCCTTGAATTCTGACCCACCACTGAAATATCAGTGGTGCCCTGCCCTCAAGCCTTTCTTATTTGCACAAAAGTGGACTCGATTTGTTCTTTCCTGGATAACCGTTAAATGCAATGGCAAAGAACAACCTTCCATTAAAACAACGATTCTCAAACTTTGTGGCTCACAACCCACCACGCTCAATGCAGACCTTTCCACAACCACCAGCCAACCACACATGATGACAAAATGGGTGCAGAAGCAGGCTGAAGGGGTGGGGTGGGGGCCTGGGAAGGAGGTAGGGAGGGAACAGGAAGTAGGGAGGGTACAGGATTGGGTACAGGATTGGGATGGGGGTTCTGGAAGGTAGGGAGGGTGCAGGAACAGGGTGGGGAAAATTCTCATTGGGACGGGTGCATGAGGTGGATGGGCATGTGGGGTCTGGGCATGAGGAGGATGGGGGAGTGCTTGTACAGCCCCCTGCTGCTCCCATTGGCCCTGAGTCTGACCAATGGAAGCAAAGGGGAAAGCCTTCAAGTGAATGGTTTCCTGTGCTGCCATTCCCCCATAGAGCTGCTTCCTGTCCCCCATGAGCTGGATCCAGCCCATAAGGCTTCCCCCTCCCCTGCAGCAGGAAGCTGGTGCTGGCATTCCAACCTCATGGGGAAGGAGCTACGGGGATGGAGCACCAGTGCAGGCGCCCCACTGTGAGTGGGAGGGAAGTGAGCCCTGAGCCTGCAGCCTACCTGCAAGATGGTCTGTGGACCACACTTTGAGAACCACTGCTTTTGAAAAGATGGACACTATACATGTTTGTAGCAACAGCTCTTTTATTGTCTAAAAATAATCTCAAGTATAAGTATTTACACTGAGAAAATTTTCTCACAGTTTAAACAACATAAATGGCACTTACACGACCCGTTTTGCAAACTGAATTTTTAACATATTTTCTTCCCTATTTTAAGAGGGGGCACATCTTGATGCCTTGTTAATGTTGAGTAATACCTTAAGCCCCAACTTGTATGCGGGTGGTTGTGTGAAACTTCTGGCTTCAGTAGGGCTCCACACAAGCACAGCAGTCCCAATGGATTTTTTTCCAGGCAATGAGGAAACTTTTTGACATGTGATGAAAATTGAAGGCCATAGATGGTATTGCAAACAACGCGTGCAAATATTTTTTCCAGACTTCGTAAGGGAAATTAATAGGGATCTGGTTTAAGAATCAGCTCCAGGACAAAAATTCACTTTTAATAAAACTCATATATACTGTATGTACACTTAATAAAATCCAATATATCTGATAATGCTCCCCTCCAAAAAGTGTATTGGGATGAGGTTTGTATGCCTAAGTATTGTATACTTTTCTCCGTCCTGCTCACATAGATGACAAGTTATGGGTATATCTTTCAGAATCGGCAGTAATAGCTTTCAGGCTGTTGGTATACAGCTTACCATGCTTGCCTCATCACTTGGACACTGGTTTTTCTTCTTATCAGCTTGTGAATAGGACGTTGCCCTTCTGAGATCTTCACAAATGCCCCTCCTTAATGGCAGATCTGCTCATAGTACTTAGAAGCACTGACATACTTTATTAGTGCACAATCTGTTCTGTGCACTGAGCTGCTTTTGGGTCAAGAATAAAACCTACTGCTTCTCTTTCATACAGCCAAACTATAACTTTAAAACTCTGTGCAGAAAAAAGTACCCGTTTCTTTGTGACTAGAGTTGAAACATAAAAGAATTAGGATGACATGCATGTTCTGAGTTCAGGATTTCTGCATAATCAAAAGATGAACAGTGGCTACTAATCCTAGCATACAGGATGTCTTTGCCATTCTGAAGGAATTTTTATTCTTAATAAGAACTGGGTCATATATATTCAGAGAACTTTTGAATCTACAGTAGATGAGCATACGGAGCTATAAATGTGAATTAGTAACAGTACTAGTTTCTCACATCGTGATTCGAAGACATGCACATTTTTAAAACTACTTTATTTTGCCTTGCAAAGCATACGATTTAAAAACCAGCCATGCATTCACAGAAAATAATGCAAAGGATGTTGGGATACTCACGCTACAACAAACAGAATCATATGCAACCAAGAATATCAGGATAAGAGTTACATTGGCCTGTTCATATGCATAGTGAGTGAATGGTAGACGAAGGGCCAGATTCTGAACCCTTCACTCACATAGATTTTGCAAGCAGTCCTATCACAATCAATGGGTTGCTCATGTGAGTAACTGCCCTCAGGTGTGGGGAAGGGGTACTCAGTCTGGCCTTTAGTAATTGACAGATAAGTAATTCTTAGATTCTCTCAGCTTGAAGATTGCACTGTGATGTCCTCAATGAGTGGTGTTGGTGTATCTCTGTGATTCTTCATGTGGAGAGAAATTTAGAGGCAAAGCTTTTGGGAATTATGACAACCCAACATCTATTGGCACGGCACTGGAGAATGATTCAGCAAACCTATGGAAGGCCACACAGAACAGGTATGTTTAGGTTTGGTAGAACTTGATTTTTATACTTTGGCAGATAATCAATATTTTTAAAACCTTTATTTTAATTTAAATTTTCATAGTGGTGGGAAATCATAGGTTGAGTTCAGAATTTATGACCATGAATGTTGATTTGAAAGTTAAAGCGCTATAATTGTTACAAAAATTACCACATGAAAATATGCAAATGTCCTTAAATCAAACTAAATCAAACCTAATTGTGGTCATCAAATTCATGGGACTTCTGATGGACTTTGCATAGTTGTTTAGTGAAGGATGGTATTGTGGATAAACCACTGGACTGGGATCCAGGAAATTCACTTCCTGGCTTTGCCACAGACTTCCTGTGTGATTTTGAGCAAGTCACTCCCATCTCCTTGCCCTTTATCTGGGATTGTCCAAAGGGCGCAAGAGTTAGGGACTTTCACTGGGAGCATGTCCATGAGAGCCTGCTAAAGATTCTAAACCTCCACTTGTAAAACATGACAATGATGTATCTCTACCTTATAGAAAGATTAAATTTAGTAATCTTTGTGAGATGCTCTGATTGTATGGGAGTCAGATATGTACATCTACCCTGAATGCAGATTATTAAATTAAAAACATGTTGCATCAAATAAGTATGCATTTAAACTCTTAATATGACATGGTGATGATCTTACAGCTAAACAAAATCAACTCCTACCTAACCTATATTTCTAAACAATGCTCCTTCATATCCCCTGAGAGAGTCTTCCTTCACTTGAGGACTATTTACCCAGACTAATGTGTGTGCCATAGATTTTTATAGGGCTGGAAAATAAAAGTTATCCAAGGATCAAATCGTCACCTGCATTTCATATGAGTCATTTTCTATCAGGTTATACAAAGCAGTGCTGAACATCTACATTGAAGTACAGAGATGTTCATCTTGTTTTTACCAAAGGTGATCTTGATCTTTCCTTTAGCTTGTCCACATCTCTCATAAGACTGTCAGCAGGAGTTTTAATGTTTCTAGTCTAATGGCAGAGGAAATAGAAATATTACAACAGCTGCTCTGCATGTGGTAGTCATTTTGAAATGCTGCATTTCAAATTCTCCTATTGAGCTTTCATTGCAGTTCCCACTGAATCAAACAATAAGAATATCCACAGGGTTGTACTATTATTTTAAAAATCAGTATAGCCAAAATTCTGGGGCAGGTGGATGAAATAGGTTGACTTGACTTGTTTGTTTTTTTACTGAAATAGGGGAAACTGTCTCTCTCTTTTAAAACACGTATAAAGGATATTTCCTGCAGATTTCCAAAATCTTTCATTTTGGACTCCTTCTTAAATGTTGGAAAATTGTCTCTTGTCCATGAATTCCATAGAAGACCTAATGTGAAGAATCCTAAGAGAACATTAATTTCAGTGGGCACCCACATACACATCAGTGTGTTCCTGTACTATCTGACTATCTGAAATTTGGTATTCTTTTAGTCTTTGTTTATTTAAATACTGTCATTATTACTCTTATCTGTAGCATCTTCATCATTAATATTCCCCTGCTGTGCAAGTGCTATATAATAGGATTACTGGACTGTTTAAAGTGTTGTTCTTTCAATATAGCCCATTAATGGCTTTAAGCAGCTGTACTGTATCTTGGCCTTTCACATCCAGTTTAGTCTATTTGTAGGAACTCACCTTTACCCTAGAAGGATAATATTTTGTCCAATATAATAATGCTTGTACCACTGGCTTTTCTTGTGAGGAGCAGGAGTGCATGTATTCTGTGGTCATAGATGTGATTAGGCATCATAGGACTCTTTCCTCTTCAGATAGCTGAGCCTGAATTCACATTGATAGTAAACAAGAGTAATTTCATAGTAGTATAATTCAACTGACGTAAAATACATCAATACTGTTTAGATGAACCCCTAAGAAAATGCTTATGCTATATCACCATGTGAGTAATTGGATCTTTTTCAACTAAGGAAAATTTCCTTGAATTGTCCTGTTTCATCAAAACCAACATTTTTCATGAAAATGTCTTAGTTTCAACAAAGTTTTCATAAGGGAGGGTGGAGAACAGGAATGGGTCGCTCACATTCTCTAGCCGGGTGATTAGGACACTGGCCTGGAGTCTGAAAGATGCAGATGCCAGTCTCTCTGCTATGACTCGGAGTGATTTTGAACCAAAAGTCAGAGTAGAAACCTCACTTAGATCTCCCACATTCCAGGCCAGCCCTAGAAACCAGGCTATGTAGTCATACAGATCTTCCTGAATAGGAAAGTTCAGGTTTCAATAAGACACAATTCTAGGAAATTCAAAAAGTTCAAAACCTTGAAATACTGCAAAACAGAGCTGTTTTCTAGTCAGTTCTAATCACTACTGGACTCTGAGGCTATGTCTACCCTGCAGCAGCTATTCTGAGTCTTTTGAGTGTGCCCGTTATTTCAAAATATAATGGGCTTACTATTCCATTGTCCCTGTAAACCTTATTCCACGAGGTGTAAGGGACATTTTGGAATAGCAATTTATTTTGAATTAAGTGCTGTGTAGACAGCGCCAGATTTTGAAATAAGCTATTTCAGATAAAACTGGTGGATGTAGGTGCATTTAATGATGGAAAGCATTCTCCAACAGTGCATTTTGTTAGGAGTTAGACTAGATAATCCATGCTCCAGAAGGCTAAAGATGAGTAGCCGGGCTACCCTGGTAATGTACCCTGCCAACCACAGGCCCCCAAACTCAGCCCCCACAATACGGGGTAAGTGGTTAGGAATGTCAGTTGAATAGCGTAAGTTGAAATAGTTTAATTAGGTTTTTGGTGCTGTCTACAGAGCAGGAAGTCAAAGGAAGAACATTCTTCCTTTGACTTCTCTTACTCCTCATGAAATGAGGATTACCATGAGTTGGAGTAAGAAGTCCTCCAGCTTGACATTATGTTGAAATAAAGGCTTGTAGTTATTTCGGAATAATGTCAGTTATTCCAAAATAATGTTGCTTTAAAGCCATACCCTGAGAGAGGAGCTTAGTGATGAAACAGTGATGCCACATAAGACGCCTAATGTAACAAACAGCTCTAATAAAAATAATTTTAGTTTAATCATAGAGCCATAGGATTAGAAGTGACTGCAAGGATCATCTAGTCTAACCCCTAACAAAATGCACAGTTGGAGAATGCTTTCCATCATTAAATGCACCTACAAACCACCAGTTTTATCTGAAATGTTGACTCCTCTAAGTTCAGCACTGTATAATGTTGCACTTGAGGACAGAAAATGATTCAGTGGATATGGGATGGGCTGTCCTAACCCCTTTGTTTAATTGGTGAGACAAATTTGTGGTGTCATTTAATCACTAGTGAACATATAATTTTACACGGTTAGCAATCTTTTGCAGGAGAGGCCTAGGATTACATTTTATAAACTGCTCAAACTAGTGTACTCAATTAGATTGATAAAGAATATTAGATATTGGGAGAACTATTGTTAAATACCAATTAAAAGGGATAGTTAATAAATAGAAAACTATTGGGAGTTTTAAAAAATTGTTTTAAGAAACTGGGTAAAAATAAATATTTTGAATTGGGTTAATGAAGTAAATGGCATTAAAGAAAAGAGAATACAATAATAGGAGGAAGTCTGAGGTTTCTAAAAAGACCTTTATTTCTGTATCTTTATGATGAGTCCTAAGATGGTCACAGTTCTCTTATGCCAGTAGTTCTATATGTATGTGGTTAGTGCAACATTATATGATGGTATGGTGCAGGATTTTTACTGAGGTGAGGTTAGGATGAACACATCAAGCTAGTGATATCCTGTGTCTATCACCATATACATATTTTTAGAAAAGTTTTAGTGAATTTTACTTTGTATCTATCTCCTTGTAAAGCCAATTGCCTGGGGAAATTGATAATTACCCCATATGTGCTGAATGAAATGAATGAAATGAAATTGCGTTCCTTAATTGTTCATTTTTAGATGTTCACACTTAGGCTTTTTAGGGGTAAAATCTGCTCTCTAGAAACTACAATACATATACATTGTGTTACACGCCACTGGCACATGCTTTCAACCTTAACAATTACTAATGAAGTTTACACACACACACACAATACATTAAAATAGTGCTTTTCAAATTACAGCATCAAAAACTCAAAAGTTGAAAGATGGGGATGTACAGTTGCATATGCAAATTTAATTCTGTCTCTACCTGTTTGTGTATTGGAAAACAGTCCTTGCTTATTTCAGTCTCATGGATTTTTTCCCTTAACTTAGACAAATCTAAATAAATATTCATGGAGACAAAAAGGCATCTTTGTTACCCCAGGACTGTTCCCTTGCCAAACTTCCTTCTGCAAGGTACAGAGATGCCAAATGTCTTCAAAGATGGCCAGCAAAAAAATTAAAAGGGCAACACAACTTTAACAAAGAGGTTACTACCACGTCCTCCTTTAATACATAGTGTATACTATACATCCTACATATGTACCAAAAATACAAGCATAATCACTTAAAATAGGACTTAAGAGACCTATTTCTAAACATGTACCTATGTTATCTTACCAAAAGCATTTTCACTTCTAAGGTTAAGATTTCAGGCAACTTCATATTATAGGTTTAACTGGATGAGAGACAAAGGTGACATTATTAGAACACTACAGATTACTTCGATACAACTTGTACTGATACACATGAAGCCCTTGTTAGACCTAGCTACTGTTGGTATTGTGGCACATAACCATTTCTTATCCTACTTTTTTTTTTCAACCAGCTGAATATAAATATATTTTGAAGACCAATCACTGGTTTCTAAATTTTATTTCCATGGCAGAAGCACAACTGCAGATTGTCATGTAATCTATGCATAAAAGTAGAAGGAAACATTTTTCAGCACAGTATTAGGCTCATACTATCATTCTTGCACTTGTCAGCACAGGTGAGACCCACTATCATTCCTGCAAAGTTAATGGGACACTTCCCTTTGACTTCAACTGAATGAAATTTGGCTTGCTATGTATTCTTTCATGAATATGAATGCTAGTCAAAAGAGTCCCTGGTAGAGCACTGAAATGCTAGTATCATTATGGTGCTGCCCCCTGACCCTCTTATACTCTTAGTGAAGAGATGCATTAACTGAGATGGTGATATTGAAATGTGTCCTCCATTTGTTCTTCTACTGTTACTCCTTTCTGGATGTCAATTGGTTTGAAAACAACCTTTGTTTCCCCCCCCCAGCAGTTTAAGCAACATATTGGAGATCTGGATTATTTTTTTTTCCACTTCAAGTTTGGAATCCTGTGGTGCTAAGAGATGTCATGAGATCTAAATGTTCACTTACCTTAAAAGCTGCAACCACATTCTGCCGTTCAAGAAGATTAACTGTGCATGCATCATTTCACTATGATTGAACCAAACAGGCGTGATTTTAATGTCTCCCCATTCTGAGGATAACCCTTTACCTATCTTTTTTTAAAATGAATTTTAGTGCTTGGTGGCTGTGGGGGAGGTAAGGCCCATCTTCAATGTAAAAACTGAATAATGTCGACCAAGGGTGGCTAAGTTTATCTGATGGCTATTTTGTTGCCTATACATAATGATGAGATTGCCTCAGTCTAGTTACTGGTGAACACTATACAAAAAAACAGCCTTATGTCTGATAGTAATTGGAATTCTTGCTCAATGATTCTGCAAGAAGACCAAGTATTGAATAGACAAGGAGATCCCCATAATTTCCCCATGGCCTGCTAAAGGTGAGGTCTCTCTTTCTTTCTTTTTCATTTAAGATTTTTGGTCTATGCTATGGCAAATTTCTAGAGCTGGCCTACTTGAAGAATAGCTAATGTGTACTTGCTTATTTGCATCCCATTATAAAAATGTGTGCAGGCATCTGTGTATCTAGCATGAAACCCTTTGAAAATCTTTCCCAAGTTGTTTTTCACAATTTTAAAAAGAAAACATGATTTCTGGGTTAGTATCAGAGAAACACAGCTGTAAGTATTTTCATCTTCATTCCTTATTCTGGATTGAAGATGGACATTTAAAATCAATTCTGGATGTTTGGGGTTATTGCCATGTAATATTTTGATCCATTCTACTCTGTCTGCCTTTTAACAGTTGGCAGTTCATAGAATGAGATCATGGTCTTTTCTCAAACAACTCAAACTTTAAAATTGGTGTAATAAAAGTTCTTTAAGGAGCTGCTTCCCTGAGGGCACTGACAGTGAAGTTCCTTTCAACAGTAATGTTTACATCCCTGGTTTATTATTTATGGGATGCCTCACAAGAAGAGCTCTGTAGGGGAAAAGCGGTTAAGTAGAATATTAATTAATTGGGATTTCATAATGAATATATAACAGTTGGTATTGTAGGTACAATGAAGAAGTGTATCAGAACAGTTGGAAAATTGTCCATGTTAAGATAATACAAGAGAACACTTAATAACAGGATGTAGGTTAACGGTAGAATCCACTCATTAGAAGTGTTGTCCTTGTCCTAAATAATTATAATTTGTATCTGGGACCTGAAAGAAGACACAGTCAGATTCTTATCTTGGTTATAGTATTGTCAACCTTGAGTAATTTCATTTCCTGACTAATAAATTTACATTCCGTATATCAGTGGGGGCTCTGGCCCACACCACATTGTAATACAAACATATAATGCTTACTGCTTTTACTCACAGTGAGTATTCCTTATCATTATGTGTACACATGCGCACACACACACACACACACACCTCTCTTGGGCTGAAAAAAACTGCTTCGATGTCACTGGAAAGGGAGCAATGACAAAGTGCCCTTACAACTTTAAATAAGTTTCTAAAAGTACGAATACCCATCTCGAGCTAGTGGACTATGTACTAAGACAAATGCATTCAGAAGGTGCAAGACCGAGGAACAAAAAAATGTATTCTCAACCTGTAGTAGCTACCATTCAGCTCAGAAATGTGAAGTCTGGGGGCAAGGGAGGAGAGGTTATGTTGGTTCCCTTTCCATAATGTTTTGGAAAATGGTATTTTTACTATGAATGATTTGGTTCTGTTCCTACTACTCTTCTGACTTTTTTCCATGATACTGCACAGATAGACATGAAGCCATTTGGTTCCATGAGGCACACAATTCTTCTCTGTCTTTATTTTTATTCATCCAGTCTGGGAAGCCAAAGTTTTCTCCTACCAATGTATGCAAGCCATGCAAAAAGATATGACATGCCCCTCCCCCCCAACCTCTCTCTAAAACTACCATTTCCCTTCCTTGCCTGTGTCTGGTCTGTCCTCAGGCATCTTAAATCTTCTTTTCTGTGATATTCAGAGCTTCTGTCTCCCTTGCAGATGCTGTTGAAAATCTCCATGCACTTGACTCAGAAAAGACAAGCACAACTTATGTTCAATATGCAATTGCATGCTTCATCCCTTACACACTAATGGAAACGCCCACAGGCCAGACCCTTTCCACCCACATAGGTCATGCCCTTAGCACTCTACCTCACATCTTATATTACTCCTAATTGCTTACATACCTACCCACAATCATTGCAAGTTGTGTGTTCCACGGTAGCAATTGCTGGGTTTAAATTAGTAGCCACATTATGTTGGAGCTAGAGGGCATGGCCTTGCTCTCATTTTATGCTTCCTCTCTGTTCAGAGTTTTTGGAAATACTGAGTCAAACAACATTACTCATACTAGCAACAATCACACTTAGCTCTTGATTTTTGGTATAGTTCTAAAATAACAACTACATAGCATCAGTATTTGATACAGATAGAAATGTTAAACAGCCAAAATAAATCTTATTTTATTATATAAAAAATTATTTATTGAGGGCAATACGAATGTTTGCTTCTGGGGAAAAAAAGGAATGATTTTGTTAAAAATTGCATGTATACTTGGAAACAAGACAATATAATACTTGAGGACAAGGAAGAGAATAAGAACCAATGTTACTATTTGTAAACTCCATTTTTTATTCAGTGATACTCTGATAGTAGGGGGGAAGGCCTAACTCATCGAGTAATCACTGATACAAAAATGAGGAATTTATATTTATTTGTAGTGTAGTAACACCTACAGTACTCACCTGAAATAAGGAACCCATTCTAGTGTACAATGTACAAAAAGATAGTTGCTATATAAGCTTACAGAAGTGTTTCTCAAAGTGGTCCAAGGATCCACTCTGAGAAACCTGCTAACTGGCTGCTCCAGTGTGTTTATTTACCAGCTCCACAGCCACAAAGCCTTGCAGCTCCCATTGGCTCTGGCGTGCCGTTTGCAGCCAAGGGGAGCCATTGGAAGCAGAGGCCCAGCCTTTGCTGCTTCATGCAGCTCCCTTTGCTGCAAACCGGAGCCAATGGAAGCTGCAAAGCTCCGTGGCTGCAGAGCCGGTAAATAAACACACCGGAGCGACTGGTTAGCAGGTTTTTCAGAGTGGTTCCGCAGACCACTTTGAGAAACAAAATACAGGACTATGTAGCACTTTAAAGACTAACAAGATGGTTTATTAGATGATGAGCTTTCGTGGGCCAGACCCACTTCCTCAGATCAAATAGTGGAAGAAAATAGTCACAACCATATATACCAAAGGATACAATTAAAAAAATGAACACATATGAAAAGGACAAATCACATTTCAGAACAGAAGGGGATGCAAGGTAAATGTCTGTGAGCTAATGGTATTAGAGGTGGGGAAAGGTAAATGTCTGTGAGCTAATGGTATTAGAGGTGATAATTGGGGAAGCTATCTTTGTAATGGGTAAGATAGTTAGCGTCTTTGTTGAGAGCGACGCAGAGAGTGTCGAATTTTAGCATGAATGACAGTTCAGAGGATTCCTTTCAAGTGCAGATTTAAAAGGCTTCTGAAGCAGGATGCAGGTAATTAAGTCGTTGAGACAGTGTCCTTTCTGGTTGAAATGGCAAGAAACTGTTTTTTCTTTGTGATCCTGTCTAATATCTGTTTTGTGGGCATTGATCCTTTGGCGAAGTGTCTGAGACGCTTTGTCCAATGTACAAATCAGACGGACACTTTCGCACATGATAGCATAAATTATATTTCTGGATGCGCAGGAATATGTATTCTTGATCTTATAACTCACTTGGTTAGGTCCAATAATGGTGTCAGCAGAGTGGATATGTGGACAAAGCTGGCAACGGGTTTGTTGCAAGGGAAGGTACCAGGGTTGGTATTAGTGTGGTATGTCCTGTGGTTGTTGGTAAGAATCATCTTGAGGTTAGGTGGTTGTCTATAGGAGACTATGGGTCTGTCTCCCAGAGCCTCTTGGAGTTTAGTATCCTGTTCCAGTATAGGCTGTAGTTTATTGATAATGTGTTGGACAGGTTTAAGTTGGGGGCTGTAGGTGATGACAAGTGGTGTTCTATTGTTGGTTTTCTTGGGTCTGTCTTGAAGTAGACAGTTTCTAGGTATTTGCCTGGCTCTATCAATTTGCTTTTTTATTTCTCCGGGTGGGTAGTTGAGGTTTATAAATGCTTGGTAGAGATCCTGAAGTTTCTGGTCTCTGTCAGTGGGATTAGAGCAGATGCGGTTGTATCGAAGGGCTTGGCTCTAGATGATGGATCGTATGGTGTGTGCTGGATGGGAGCTGGAAGCATGTAGGTAACTGTATGAGTCAGTGGGTTTTCTGTAGAGGGTGGTGTCTAATTTTCCATTGTTGATTTGTACTGTGGTGTCCAGGAAATGGATCTCTCGTGTAGAATGGTCCAGGATGAGGTTGATGGTGGGGTGTAGGTTGTTGAAATCTCTGTGGAATGTCTCCAGTGTTTCTTGGCCATGCGTCCAGATCATAAAGATGTCATCGATGTAGCGTAAGTAGAGAAGGGGTAAAAGGGGACGGGAGTTGAGGAAACGTTGTTCTAGGTCAGCCATAAAGATATTAGCATACTGTGGGGCCATGCGTGTACCCATGGCTGTGCCGCTGATCTGGAGCTATAAGTTGTTCTCAAACTGGAAATAATTGTGGGTGAGAACAAAGTTACATAGGTCTGCTATCAGGTTGGCAGTGGTGTCCTCTGGGATAGTGTTTCTAATTGCTTGTAATCCGTCTTCATGTGGGATGTTGGTGTATAGAGCTTCTACATCCATGGTGGCAAGGATGGTGTTATTGGGGAGGTTATCGATGTTTTGTAATTTCCAAAAGAAATTACACTGTCTCCTTAAAAGCCTTCCTACAGCTACTCGGGAACAAATCCACACAGAAACACCTTCTGACCCCCAACCAGGATTGTTCTATCTGCTTCCCAAGATCCATAAACCTGGACACCCCGGACGTCCCATCATCTCTGGTATTGGCACGCTCACTACTGGTCTATCCAGCTATGTAGACTCTCTCCTCAAACCCTACGCAACCAACACCCCCAGCTATCTCCGAGACACTACTGACTTCCTAAGGAAACTACAGTTTCCTTATAGTTGTGACTATTTTCTTCCACTATTTGATCTGAGGAAGTGGGTCTGGCCCACGAAAGCTCATCATCTAATAAACCATCTTGTTAGTCTTTAAAGTGCTACATAGTCCTGTATTTTGTTTCAGCTTCACCAGACTAACACGGCTACATTTCTATCACTTTGAGAAACACTGGCTTACTGTCTTGATAGAAAAAATAAACAAAAGGTAGGAAAGGAAATAAGGGCTTAAAGATGCAACATGATGAGGAAATAAGTTCATACGTAAGGCACCAAAAATTTTAAATGAGCCCCACAGGGAAGTGTTGAAGAGAAAAATGCAGGGGAGGGGTAATCAGTTTAATCTAACCTCATTGCACGAGGAATAACAGTTATTCCAAGAGAAGGGTTTTCTCTCGGAATAACGCATCTACACGGGGCAACTTATTTCGCAATACCCTGAATCCAAAATGGCGGTCTGCCGTGAATATGCTAATTAAGCACGGGATATTTAAATCCCGCGCTTCATTAGCAATTTCGGTATGCTCCATTTGCATCCCTAGTCCGAACTAGAGAGCAAGTGTAGACATACCCTTACTCTTCTTAGAATCATAGGAAAAAGAAACCCTTACTCTTCTTAGAATCATAGGAAAAAGAAACCCTATAATAGAATAGGCCAAAGATGGGAACATTTTGTGTTAATTTCTCAGGAACTTTTCCTTCTGGCAGCCCGGCAACTCTTAGTGTCCTCCTGGTATTGGGCCTCCTGGATCCAGAGCTCTCCCTACAATCAGGATCATTTGCATGAATAAACTTCCCTTTCAAGCTTCCTGACACATACCTATTATCTGCCTAATGATATGATATAGTCTTCAGTCCTCTAAGTTGCAGGTGTTAACTTGCATTTGTTATTTAGCTATGGAATTCTTTGGCTGTGGTTTTTTTTTTTTATGTAGAAATAATTGCCTAATAAAGTGTCCTGTCTTCTCTATCTTTTCTCATGCAGTTGCCATTCTAAATTGCCTTTGATAACTCTCCAGGTCTAGGAAAGTAGGTGGGTAGTTATTTTTCTAATTTTCTCTCTTGAAATCTGATGTCTCAAATGCTTCTTTGATCATGCCTCTAGCATGGTCCAGGGAAAAGTGTTCAGGATTGGGATTCTTCATTTGCATGTTAATGGTTGCTTTTCCATAGGGCTTTAGTTATGTTCCCCAGAAGTGGTACACAATAGAGCAATCATTCAGTCATAACATTAAAACTACAGTGGTATCTTAAATAATTCTAATGTAACAATAACTCTAATGCTACAAACAATTTCTCAGACTCTTTTAGTCCTTTGCTACATCAGATTTAGCTCTTTGTTTATGAAGCATCTGACCATTTTGATTAATGTATCTTTTTCCTATAATTGTTTTAGCACTTAATGCAAATATACATTACTTAGAGTCGATGAACTGTTTGATTTGACTCTTTTACTATTCATTGTCTTAGAGTGTATGCAGTTCATCTGATGTAGTGACATTTCACAAAGTCAGTAATAAATTTGACTTTTTTTTTGTAGATGAAAAAATCATATGGATTTTAAGAATTAATAATTTAAAAAAATAACCAATGTATTGTGTGCAGTGTAGTTGTAATGGTGTGAGAGCCAGGATATTGGACAGGTGAGGTGAATGAGGTAATATCTTTTTCTTGGGCCAACTTCTGCTGTAGAAGAAGACAAGCTTTCAAAACACCCAGAGCTCTTTGGGTCTAAAAGCAGCACTAGTTTGAAGGTGTTCATGTTCAATGTTTCTTTCCCTTAGCAGAAAATTATATTGAGGTCAAGAGTAAGACCAGAATCATAGAATCATAAAACTGGAAGGGACCTCCAGAGGTTATAGAGTCCAGTCCCCTGCCCTCACGGCAGGACCAGGCATTGTCTAGATCATCCCTAATAAATATCTATCCAAACTGCTCTTAAATATCTCCAGTGAAGGAGATTCCACAATCTCCCCTAGGCAATTTATTCCAGTGTTTAACCACCCTGACAGGAAGTTTTTCCTAATGTCCAACCTAAACTTCCCTTGCTGCAATTTAAGCCCATTGCTTCTTGTCCTATCACCAGAGGCATGTGTGGAAAGAAGAGCTCTCTCTCTCCAACAGAAGTTGGTCCATTTAAAAAAAAATCTACCCCGCCTACCTTGTCTCACCAAAAGTATTGTTAACCAAAATGGAATCCCATTTACCTTTCACAGAATGCTGTGGGTCTGACAGCTTAGGGAAGAGGTGTGGCATTATCTGAGTATAATACCATAAAAACCATTGTTGATACCACTATGTTAGAGTTGCATCAAATCTTGTGCCTGCTGCAATGTATGGCTAGAAAGGGTTGGACAATCCCAGGCCAAATGACCCAGAGTCAACCTTTAGAAGCATGGGAGAAGTATGTAAATGTCAATTAAAGCCATTCACTACTAGTTAGTTTAGAACTTTGAAATGCAAATATGTATTGTTAGAAATTAGAGGTAATATAAACAAACACATAAACTAATATTTTTAGATGCTAATCATATGAGCAGACAATCACTATACACAGAGATCACAAAGGGAATATTCACCTTTTAGATGAATCTTGGGTGAAATGTCATTGTGAAGATGTCTCTTTAAAGTTTGTGATAAACTGTTTAATGGATCAATTATCTTTTGTTAATTACCATGATGTTCAGGAAACAGAAGGTCACATCAAAAGCTTGTTTTACCTAGGTCTGTATAAAAGGCCCTTGGATCCTGACCGTGTTGATCTCAGGCCTGCATGAGATTTCATAGAGGGGAAATCTAAGCCATAAGGATTGAGATCTATGTCATTGGCTGGAATCATCCTGGTTATGGATTTTGGGCTATAACTATGACTAAATTTAAACTTACTGCAACTACAAGATCACCATCTCTATTATGTAACTGAACTTAAAGAACTGATCTAATGTCTGTATGTATATTAAATTTTTAACCAATATTTTTTTCTTTAAATTTTAGTTTTCTTAATAAGAATGGAGTATACAAGGTGTATTTGGAATAAGGCCTGAAATACTTATTGGCTTGGAAATTAATGTATCTGATCCTTTGGGACTGGTAGAACTTCATCTGATTTGGGTGTCTGTCTGGAAGGCTGGGTACTTCAAGGTAACTGGGTTGTTTGTTTGGACTTCTTATTAACCAATAAGGTAATACAGAAGCTGTTTTGTGCTGTCTTGGTAAATATAAATATTGGAATAACCACCAGCTTTGGGACTAGCCATCCCATTTCTTGCCGTTCATCCCAACTGAGTGACCTTAGCTGGCTCCCGGGGGATCCTGGCTATTACAAGGCGCAAAAGCAGAGAGTAATGTAAGTCTGTAAATGGCTTTGCTGCTTTTTTGTTAGCATCTGTTATAAGTAAAAATACATTATCATAGATCTCTCAAACCTGGACCAGACATCTGAACTGTCATTTTTCACCTCTGATTTCTGTCCAGGTTCACAACCCTTATTATAGGCACTCTGTAACATATTCTATATAGCAAGATGCAAAGAAAGGTAGCGCTTCTGTTCTATGGCAGTTAGAGGCAGAGCACTGGACCCTTTGTAGTCCACAACTAGCGAGTTCAAAAGCACCAACAAAGGACTTTTTCTATTACTTTTATTCTGAACAAAATGTATTCTGTTAACAAAGAATGAGAAATAGTGGTCTTAAAACAATTTTCATGACAGAACCTGGATTTTCAGTGATATAATGAACTAATGTACTGGAAAAGGTTGAAAATAATTAGATCAGGAAGCGCATTTGATAGAGAAATGTAATTGATCTGTATTTATGCATGTTTTTTCTATAATAGGACTTTCTGGTTAATTTAATATAATAAATAGGAAAAAAATTCCATGATAAAATTGGGAATCTAGTAATTTATGTGCTGTGAACTAGCAGTTTACAATTTGGATGAGGCAACTAGGTTTTAGGAATTTTGAAATTCACAAAACTGGTACATTTAGGTCCAACTCAATGGGAAAACTGAAGTATTTAGGCTGAAGTTCTTTGATGAACTGGGGTGTTATTTTCCACTTTAGGGAGTGGAACTGATTGATTGCTTATATTAAATCCTTCAGCAAAATCAAGAGCAAAATCATCTCTCTAGCACCTCCTAATGGAGAAGCATATTTGTTTCCTAATTTTAAAAATAGAAGTGTTGCAGTTAAGGCAAAGCATCGACCATTCCGGTACGCCGCGTCGTTTAAATTTATTCCAGCGGCGATTATTTAAACTGCTGCTTCATTTTCCTATGCTGGGTAGTCGCACCTACATGCTTGTCGCCAAAGAAGGTAAAAAGAAAAACAACTTCAAAATAAAGAACAAGAATGTCTTTTTGGCAAATACATCAGTACATTTTTTCCAGATTGTGTATGGGAACTGTAGAGGAAGTTGCCTTTAGTGGTCAGAACACAATTGGAAGCAATTGTTGATTCTATTTTTAATTATGTAGTTGTCTTGATACTTGGTCAAGTCACACTGTGACACTCAGTGTTGCAATGCTGAACTTTTAGGTGCTTAGAAAAATCATAGGAACTACACTGCAATCCACAAAGCTGAATTAGGTGCTTCAGCTCCCTGTACAATGAATGGGAAGGGTTGGCTTCTAAAATGTTAGCCACGTAAGACAGTATGCTAGTCAGAGATCTGTCTAAGGGTATGTCTAGACTACATGCCTCTGTCAACAGAGGCATGTAGATTAGGCTACCCGGCATAGGAAAATGAAGCGGCGATTTAAATAATCGCCGCTTCATTTAAATTTAAATGGCTGCCGCGCTGAGCCGATCAGCTGTTTGTCGGCTCAGCGTGCTAGTCTGGACGCTCCGCGGTCGACATCAAAGGCATTTGTCGACCGCCCCGTTATGCCTCGTGGGATGAGGTTTACCGGGGCGATCGACAAATGCCTTTGATGTCGACCGCGGAGCATCCAGACTAGCGCGCTGAGCCGACAAACAGCTGATCGCCCAGCGCAGCCGCTTTAATTTAGAAATGAAGCGCGATTATTTAAATCGCCGCTTCATTTTCCTATGCCGGGTAGCCTAATCTACATGCCTCTGTCGCCAGAGGCAAGTAGTCTAGACATACCCTATGATAGCTCATGAGAATTGTGCTAAGCACTGAATCTCTTGGAGATGCGTAAGGCTGAGTTGAAGGGAGGCACCTCAGTGATCCAGGAACCAGTTGCCTGGAGTCCCCTTATGCACTCAAGCCACCCGATTTGAGGGAATGAATTAGGCACCTACCTCAGACCACACAAAACAGACTGAGGAAGGGATCATGGTGTCACTGCCCATCTTGTAATTTTGAGCCCAATGCTTAGGGCAGTCCCTTGGGATGTGGGAGACTCCGGTTTAGTTCTGTTCTTCCCCTCTCTGGCAGAGCAGAGAACTGGGCCAAATGTTATAATGTGGGCACCATCACCTTATATTTTGAATGGAATCCAATCTAGTAAGAGACCTCTGAGCCTACCAGGTTAGGCCCCATATACAGCTTCAGCCACAGAATACTTATCTTGCCTGGATTGGTTAATCACTAGGTAGGAGACAAGTATCTGGATGTGTAGATAGAGACAGCAATGATCATTTCCAAAGGCAAAACATGGGTGCCTAGGGAACTTTTTTTAGCCTGAAAATTTAGGTGCCAAGTGAGTTAAGATCTTCTGGATTGCAATGGAGCCAAAAATGGGGTTTAGCTGCCTAAGTCTGGGTTTTAGATGCCAAAGTACCACTGTGGGTCTGGGCCTTAGCATTTCTCTGAATTCATCTCCCTATCTGTAAAACGAGTGGCTTTCAAAACACCCTTACAGGTCAAGTGGTATAGTGTAATGTCTGTAAAGCAGTGTGAGAACCTAGGATACAAGCCATTACATGGAATCATAAGACTGGAGGGGGATCTCAAAAGTAGGGTAGCCAGCTTTCATGATCAGATGGACTGGACACCATTGCCACAAAGTAGAAAAGGTTATCTAGTATAGTCCCCTGCACTCATGGCCAGGGTTCCCTCTAAGCAGCACAGCTTCACAGGTGATTAATCAGCCCTGCCCAGTCAGTCAGCTCCGTGCAAGGGGCCCTGAGCCTCTGACTGGGCAGGACTGATTAATCACCTGTGAAGCTGTGCTGCCCCATCTTAGAGGGAACCCTGCTCATGGCATACTCTGTGTGACAGGTTTGATCATAGCGTTCCCTTTAGGCTGGTCAAGCCACTGAGCCTGCCTACCTGCCCTCTGGGGTGTCCCACCACCCTGCCCTTATGGGCCAGAAGCTCTGGTCTCACCCAGCCAAGGCACAGAACTGGGGTAACAGAGCAACACAGATGCTGAAACAGCTCATCTCTGGGACGGTGCAGCTATAGGGCTGTTGACAGCATCCAGAAATACAACCCCCCCCAAAGACACCAAAACCCCACATGAATCCATCTTATTCTTTGTAGAAGTTTTACATAGAAAAAGCTACTAAGGTCAGCCCTCTTTATCAATGAAAGAGATGCACAGTGGTTGCTCTCACCTCTCCCCTCCCCTCCCCTTGACCCCCCCAGGTCACAATTATTTACGCTTCATAATAAGTGTTTTAAATAAGTGTTAAATAATAATAAGTGTTTTAAATATAAAATGTAGGATTTAAATGATTGCAAGTGAAAATAGACAGAAGCAAGTTACCAAAACAGAATAAACAAAACATGCCAGCTAATCCTAATATACTTAAGAGAATGTGTTTCAAAGTGTATTTCTCACTCTTGTCCTTATTCCAGGTAAAATCCTTCAAGACCGAGTTGATCTTTTTTTCTCTGTCCTAGGTCTACAGTTTTTTTTAGAGTTCCTTGTTTTCAAGTTTCTTCATATGTATCCTCTTAAAATGGGTAGGCAACATCAAAAGCCAACTGAAGTCAAAAGACTGATTTCTTTCCCTTCCTTAAATAGAATTTCCCCAGGGCAGGAATACTTTGTTTTTATCTTCCCATCTCCATGGGAAAAATACCATACTCAAAATGGATTCCAGCATCAGATAGAATGGTCACATGTCTTTCTAGGACCAACCACAGTTGGGCTTGCAGGAAAAACAAACCAATTTCAAGATCATTGTCTTGAGCAACAGGCCACTAAGTTTCCTGAAGTATCACTAATGGTTTTCACTAGAAGACTTAGATTAATAAACAGTTTTGCACTTCATATTTCTAGCTTCACACAGAATGATATATGAACAGAAACAAAACATACACATTCAGGAGGTTGCAACTTTAAAAATGTCACTTGAAACATTTTGCCTAAAGTGTCCTTGAGTTATGCATATTTATAAGCCAATTTTCAAAAAGCATGGGGAACCCCATCAGTGTTCCCTGTAAACTGAGCACTTGGGCAGCCACCCAGGAGAGATTTTAATGCCACCCAGATGATTAGCAGAGTGCCCACAGCTACCCAGAGCCAGTAGTATGTGTTTCTACTGGTGGTGTGCATCAACCCATGCCTCTGTGCACAAAATGTATTCCCCACATTGATGGGACATTGGCCCCCATGACAATATGTACAAAGCGGTATTGCAATTCCTTAGTTTCCTAACTTGCTTATGATAGGAATCTGGGTGCTAGGACAGGGAAGGGACTATCCTGCTGCCTCATGTTCTCCTGGGAAGGATGCCTGCATGAGGCAGTCCATTCCTGGTAGTCGCAGTTGAGCTTTAAAAGGGTTTCTGGTGAATCTTTATCTTGAAAGGAGAGATTGGGAAGGGATGAAACAATGGGTATTGGGTGGAAAATGGTTAGTAACACCTAACTCAGTATTAAACTCAGCCTGTGGTTTGTTTTGTTACTGGCCATTGCTAAAGGCCACCTGAGAAAGCGTAAGTGTGCATGTGACGAGAGTAAGGAGGGAACTCTGCTCCACTGCTACTGTTCTAACTATTGCAGCTAAATCTACATTAGAAGTGTGATGCACTACACTTACGTCACTGTTGCGTGGATACTTCCTATACTGATGGAAGATTTTTTCCTTAGCAATTTTTCGGAGAGGAGGTAGCTAGCTTGACTGAAGAATTATTCCATTCATCAAGCTGCATCTATGATGGGGGAGGTGGGATTAAGTTAACTCAACTAAAGTGCTCAGGGTACAAATGTTTTCACAGCCCTGAGTGTTGATGCTAGGTTGATCTAATTTAAGTACAGATGAGGCCTGAGTGGTTTGTGAAACAGAGAAAGAGAGAGGATAGCTCCACTAACCTTTTTTATAACTATTTAGCAACCAGACTTTCTAAAGCTCTAAACCTTTGGTTAGTCAAGAAGTATTTAACCTAACTGTGGCCAATCTGGACCCATGGAGGCCTTCTTTCATGGGTGTTTTGAAACCAGAAACAAAAATCAGTACTTGTGATACCTTAAATTAGCAGCAAGAACTTACTGACCTTTTGTCATTCTAGCAAGTACTGATTTCAGGTAGAGGCTTCAAAAAATGGTGCTAGTTGTATGACAGTGCCCTGTGGTCAGAGGCAAAATAATAGTGAACGGTGCTCCTACAACACAGGGTTTTTGAAAACTCTGCATTTAAAAATTTGGCCTTGCTAAACATTCCCATCATCCCTCTGCTGCGAACAAAGACAAAACAATGTAGTAAATGTGATGCTGTCATTCTACTAGTTAATAAGCGCCTCTGGGAAATGTATACTGTCACACTATTTTTGAATCATTTACTCACTGCCATTCATAATCAGACCTTGGTCGTTTCATACAGCAAATTTTCTTCTTTAAGCATTTTTTTTCTTCCATTGCATGTACTTTTTGCTGGTGAGGTCAGGGCTGCAACAAATGACTTTCAAAACCATTCCGTGCTGAAACAATTGTTTTGAAGGAAAAAAACTTGCACATTCAGTGAACTACATGGGCTTCACACATGAATAAAAAACACGTGGAAATAATAAAAGAAATTAAGATCTTAACAGGTTTAAGAAAAACAATCTTTGTTATATTTCAAATGAAAATAGACCCTGGAGACTTCTGAGAGTGAGGTCTGATTAGGGATAAAAATTTAACATCTAGCCATTCTCAGTTCCATTTATTATTGCAATAGAGGCTGAAGTTTATACATGTTTTACAGTAAAAAATGTCTATATTTCTCAAGTGTTTCTTTTGTTTATTTTCCTTATATTTTAGCAATGAGTCTCAAGTCTATAAAAATACTATCCTTGTCTCTGATAATTATGGAAATAGCCTGATATGAGCCCTAAATATGATGCATCCGTCCTCTTTTGAAATTCTTCCAGACCACAGCTTGTTGCAATGCATAGGATCTTGCAATAAGATCTAGACATTACCCTTTATAATAAAATCAAAGGGGAAAATCACTATGGGATTGAAGAAAATTTTGTATTCAAAGTGTGTGATTATTTTTCTGCCCCCTCTCCTTTTGAGTTAACAAAATTATATAAAATATTTCAGATGTATTAATTCTGCCGATAATGCCTGCCATTAGATTGTTTCAGACTGTACTAATTTAGTGAACAATGAGTTTTCCTGTGGCACCTTATGCTATATCTACACTATCAGGTTATTTTGAAATAAGTTATTTCAAAACAATAAATCCCAAAGGACAAGTTTATATAGCAGGGCTAAAGACAAAATAAGCTGTGCAACATGAGTTACATCAATTGCGCAGCTTAAGTTGAAATAGCTTATTTCGGCTTTTGGTGCTGTCTACACAGAAGGAAGTCCAAGAGACCACTCTTCATCCAACTTCCCATACTCCTGGTAAAATGACGGTGATAGGAGTCTGAGTAAGAAGTCCTCCAGCTCAATATTATTTTGACATTATGTCGAAATAGCCCACATCTACACTACAAGCAGTTATGTTATTACAGAATAATGTTAGTTATTCCGAAATAACACTTCTGTGTAGCTATACCCTAAATAACTATTTCAAAATAAGCTTATTCCTCTTCACAAGCAAGAGTTATTATCTCGAAATAAAAAGCCCATTATTTCGAAAGAACAGGCTTGGTAGTGTTGACGCTCGCTCGCCTTGTTATTTCAAAATAACTCCCTAGTGTAGACATGCCCTTAGAGACGAACAAAAGTATATATAAGGTGCCATAGGACTACTCACTGTTTTTAAAGTTACAAACTAACATGGCTACTCCTCTGAGACTAATTTAGTGAAGTGTGTCTTGAAGCTACAGAAACATAGAATTTGATTCTACGACTCTGATTTCTGTTGCATGGCACTTACACAAGTAGCTTTGGTGATTTCAGTGTGACTACTTCCATGATTGTGTACATTGTAGTTAGACACCCATGGCTGGCCTGTTCCTTGTCACTGAGGCTTAGGCTAAGACAGGGGTGGGCAATAATTTTTGATGGAGGGGCCACGCCAAGGTTTTGGAAAGTGGTCAAGGGCTGTACTCTTCCATGTTATTAATGTAGGGAGTGCGGGGTCTGGGATGGATTCTGGGTACAGAGGGGAGCTTGGGGTAAGGAATTGGGGTAAGGGAGTGAGAATAGAGTCTGGGAAGGAGTTTGGGTGAAGCAGGCAGTTGTGACCTAGGGCAGGGGACTGGAGTGCAGGGGTTTGGGATGTGATCTAGGGTAGGAGGGGATTGTGATCTGGGGCAGGAGATTGGGATGCCAGATCTGGAAGAGGGGGGTATGAGTGCAAGGGGGTGACAGAGGGTTTGAGTATGTTGGGGGGGGGCAGAGAGATGGGGCAGGAAAAGTCTGGGATGCCATAAGCAGGCTGTGGCCAAGAGACTTACTTGGCAGCTGCCAAACTAGCCTGCCTGTGTGCCTGCAAAGCTTAAAATGTTTCCCAGCCAGCTGCCTGCTTGCCTGGCCATGTGCGTCATGAATAATTGAGCCAAGGAGAAAGGGCATGGTTCTTCTTGGCTGCCTGTTACTGCAACAAGCTGCTCGCATTGGCTGGTTTCTGCCAGAAACCAGCCAATGGGATTGTGCTGGGGGCAGGGCTGCTCCTGAAACTCCCCCCCCCCCCCTCCAGTTTTAAAACAGAAACAGAGCCCTGGAGCCACGTTTCTGCATGGCACACGGGGCTGTGAGGCAAGCTGGGGGAGCCTGCCTGGGGCTCCCTGCTGCCTCCGTGGGCTGGATCTGGGCTAAGAGATTGTTTAATTGTGATGTAAATGTTTGGACCCTGAGCTCTGGAATCATCACTACCTCATGCTAGCTGCACTGTAATTAAGCAATCCCTTAGCCTGTCCCTATGAGACTGAGTCAACTGGAATAGGCTAGCCACAGGTTTTTAATTGTGGTATAGCTATACCCAGTAAGTGCTATCTAAAGAGAATCAGGCCCATAAAAATGGATGAGACCTAACAGGCCAAACCAGTAAATAGCTGTTCTCCAAAATAACACTTTCTACACTATTGTCCAGTCTAGTTTTAAAAATGTGTTTTTACACATATTAATAAAATACAGGAAAAAACAACAAATGGTCTGGTAGCACTTCATAGACTAACAAAACATGTAGATGGTATCATGAGCTTTCGTGGGCAAAGCCCACTTCTTCAGATGACCGGAGTTATGAGTTTAGGATGTGCAGACCCAAAATAAATAGGAAAGGGGAAGGGGAGGGGGAGGGAATAAAAGGAGGGGAGTGGGAGACAGGGAGCTAGAGGGAATCAGTAAGTATCTGAAGACTGGGTAGTTAAAATGAAGCAGATAAGAATCAAAGTCAATTGATAGTATCGTTCCTGACATAGGAGTCTACACAAAGAGCTGTTTGCACCTTCTACGTCTGTTAAGTTGGTAGTGCCCCAACCAACTTTCATCACGATTGAGTCCATTAGCATGTGAATTGAATTTGCGCGGATGAACTCTAATTCCAATGTTTCTCTGTGTATCTGGCTAGTAGAACTGGTTTGTGACAAGACAGCTACTTGAAGATCTTTTAAACAGTGATTAGGAAGACTGAAGTGTTCCCCAATAGGTTTCTGTATGTTCCCTTTACGTATATCTGATTTGTGTCTATTGCTTCTTTCCCGCAGAGACTGTCCAGTTTGTCCAATATATGGAGCAGTGGGGCATTGCTGGCATTTGATGGCATAGATCAAATTACTGGATGTGCGGTCAAATGACCTTTTGATTTGGTAGCTTATGTTGTTGGCTCCAGTGATGAATTCACTAGTATAGATATGTGGGCAGAGTTGGCATCGTTTTTGGTTGCAGGGCTGAGTTCCTGGATGCTTATGATGTGGTTGTGTGGCATGGTTACCGGAAAGAATTTGTTTCAGGTTGGGGGGTTGTCTGTAAGTGAGAATAGGCTTTTCTCCCAAGGCTTCTGAGCATGAGGGATCATGTTCTTAGAACTGAAATACCCACCTGGAGAAGTGAAAAAACAAATTGACAGAGCCAAAAAAGTACCCAGACATGAACTACTTCAAGACAGACCCAAAAGAGAAAACAACAGAACTCCACTTGTTATTACCTTTAGTCCATAACTCAGACCCCTCCAGCACATTATACACAATCTACAACCCATCTTGAAACATCAGTCGTGATGACAGCTGGTTGGGGCACTACCAACTTAACAGACCTAGAAGGTGCAAACAGCTCTTTGGGTATGTCTAGACTACATGGCTCCGTCAACGGAACCATGTAGATGAGTTTACTAGACATAGGAAAATGAAGTGGCAATTTAAATAATTGCTGCTTCAGCTTGCGCTGTTGATCAGCTGTTTGGCGGCACAGCGCAGTAGTCTGACGCAGCGGTTGACAAGGAAGCCCTTGTCGACCGCTCCATTATGCCTCGTGAAATGAGGTTTGCGGAGCAGTCGACAAAGGCTTCCCTTGTCGACCGCGGCATGTCCAGACTACTGCGCTGTGCCACCAAACAGCTGATCGGCACAGCGCGGTGGCCATTTTGATGTAAATGAAGCGGCGATTATTTAAATCGCCGCTTCATTTTTCTATGTCTAGTAAACTCATCTACATGGCTCCATCGACGGAGCCATGTAGTCTAGACATACCCTTTGTGTAGACTCCTATGTCAGGAAGGACACTATCAATTGACTTTGATTCTTATCTGCTTCATTTTAACTACCCAATCTTCAGATACTTACTGATTCCCTCTAGCTCCCTGTCTCCCACTCCCCTCCTTTTTTTCCTTCCCCCATCCTCTTCCCCTCTCCTATTTATTTTGGGTCTGCACATCCTAAACTCATAACTCTGGTCATCTGAAGAAGTGGGCTGTGCCCACGAAAGCTCATGATACCATCTACATGTTTTGTTAGTCTATAAAGTGCTACCAGACCATTTGTTGTTTTTTTCTGTAACAGACTAACTCGGCTACCCCCTGAAGCTTCTAATAAAATACAGTAATGCTCTTTAACATCTTTGCTGTCCCACTGAAAATGCATCTGCAGTTCCCATATCAGGTTTGACTGTGGACTATCCTATGGTATTAGTCACCCTTATGGGGATCATTTAATCCATTGCCAAATTAGTTTTATTTTTCTGACTAATTTTTCCCCCTGCTTGTTAACTTGTTCCCAATGTTGTTGAACAGTTCAAGATCATTATGGGTAGAGCCTTAGAAAATAAGATTGCACCATATTTCAAAACCCATCATTGCATATGGTTTTGTACTGTTATGTAAAATTTTTTCCAGTGTCTTGCACAGCAAGATGGCAATTATTAACAATATTTTTCTCTAAACTGTTTGTGCAAAACTATTATTCATGCAGGGTTACAACTGAGTTAACTTTCAGAAAGAGTGGCTTGAAAGAGTCCTTGGGCTGGACTGTTTATGAACATGGCCTTTTCTCTTATTTCTAATTAGTGTGAAATGGTTCCAAACAGGAGTCAGCACTGCAGAAGTCTGTGCTGCACAAAGCCAGCCTTGTTAACGGACACAGGGAGTAGTTTGTTTTGCTGAATAAACAATTGCGTCATAGTGCCTTTTCAAAAGGAATACAATCCGGTTTACCAGCTGCCCTCTAAATGTTAAATGTTGTTGGTGTGCATCTGGATATCTTTCCTGTGGATTAGATATCCTTATTCTTCTTTAGAATGTCCTAGATTAATTTAGTGACAGATTTATGCCTAAATATGTTTTAATAAATCATCTTTTTCAGATCTTTGGCAGGGGTGAATTCATGTACAGTAGGTTACTTTCCCATTCCAACTCTCATCTTTCAAGCTTCTAAACCTAGTTTGGCTCAAAAATTCATAAGGTGTATGGAATACTGGTGCACCCCAATTCTGAGTTGGTCTGTAGAACATATTAGTTCAAGTTGTTGCATAAGTCTTACGCTGCTAACTTTTATTTCATATAACTAAGGGGCTGCCCCCTGCTCACTACTCCCGCCAACCCCTTGCTCTCTGGCTGCCAAATTTCCCTGCTTGCTGTGCTCACCAAACCCCCTAGTGGCCATAGATCCTAATGACATCATTCTGTCATGCAGCAGGAAAAAAATTTTATATAGAGAGAGAGAAAAGTATTGACCTGTGTTACTTGAAAATGTGAATTGGGGTAGATTCTTGCAGTGCAACTAAAAGAAACAAGGAATATTTGTCACAGTTAGATCTGATCCAGAACATTAATTGGTATGCATATTTAATAAGCATAACATATGAAACGTGAATACATTGATTTTATAGCCAATTCTTCTCCCACTCTTTCTTGTGTCTGACTCTCTGAGCTGATGTCAACATCTGTATGAACAAGGGTACATCTAGACTACATGCTTCTTTCGAAAGAAGCCTTTTCAAAAGAGTTTTTTCACAAAAACTTCTTTCGAAAGAGAGCATCCACGCTACAAATGTGGATCGAAAAAGCGATCCGCTTTTTCGAAAGAGAGTGTCCAGACTGCCTGGATGCTCTGTTGACAAAAAGGGCACCCAGAACCACTTCTGTCAGGCCAAGGGGGCAGCATTTACTTCCAGGTACTGCAGTATGCCCCTTGCTGCAGAAACACGTGCTGAAAGGGACCCTCCTGGATAGCTGTTCCTGTGCTTCTGCAGCTGGCTTGCTTGCTTGCAATCCTCTTCGAGGGCACCAAAGGTATTGCCGTACCTGCTGTGGTTGCTCAGCTTCCTTTTTTGGACACCACAGCCTTTTTTTTTAATTCTTTTTTTTTATTATTATTATTTTTATATTTTTGGCCATGGAGCCGGAGCTGCCCCGGGCATCCAATGGCTCCATACTGCTTTGCTGCAGCTTTTGCAGCAATTTCAATGCACCGCCTGGATGGTCCTGGCCCAGCACCAGTCAGACGTTGGCCTTGAGACCCTCACTCTGGATTCAGGAGTTCTGGCCTTGCCCCCGAACCTCATGTTGGAGAGGTGTTTTTGGAGGTTGGACACCAGCTCCGACTGGTGGGACCACCTCATGTTGGAGCTGTGGATGACCAGCAGTGGCTCAGCAAGTTCTGCATGCGGAAGGCCACCTTCCTCGAGCTGTGTACCTGGCTCACCCCTGCCCTGCAGTGACAGGACACCCACTTGCGGCCCGCCATCCCCCTGCAGAAGAGAGTAGCTATTGCCATGTGGAATCTTGCCAACCCCTATCACTCGGTGGGAAACCAGTTTGGTGTGGGGAGATCCACAATCGGGGCCATCTTGATGGAGGTATGGCACTCTCGGGGGACAGTCCCTGGGGGCAGTTTGGAGAAGGTGGACCATTGGGAAAAGGTAGAGGGATTGGGGGAGGAGGAGGAGTGGGGACAAGGGCGGGACCCCGGGGGAGGAGGGTGTCCTGGCCTCACCCATACTTGCTGCTGGAGGGGGGGCAGCCTCCTGGGGAGTGGCTCCTGAGTTCCTAGGGGGGGAAAGAGAGAGTAGTGGGACTGGCACCTTCCAAGAGCTAAGGGCCCCTCTCATTCTCTGTTTTGTGTATGTGTCTCTAATGTCTCATTCTGCTGGTGGTAACGGTCATCAACTCTGAGCTGCTGCGCAGGATTATCCGCCTCGGAGATGTGGACCCTATCATGGCTGGATTGGCTGCCCTTGGATTCCTGAATTGCGGAGGAGCAGTCGATGGGACACACGTCCCGATCTGTGCACCGCCCCATCGTGCCACCCAATTTATTAATAGGAAGGGCTACTTCTCGATGGTCCTGCAGGCTCTGGTGGACCACCAGGGAGAATTTACTGACATTTGTGTTGGTTGGTCGGGCCACGCACATGATGGCCGCATATTTTGTAACTCTTGCCTGTACCGCAGGCTGCAGGCGGGAACATTCTTCCCACAGCGGGACTTTGCTCTTGGGGACCTCCAGATACCGACTCGCATACTGGGCGATGTGGCCTACCCACTGATGCCGTGGCTGATGAAGCCCTATACTGGCCACCTTCACCTGAGCAAGGAACAATTTAACGCACACCTAAACTGGGCTTGGATGCAGGTTGAATGCGCCTTCAGCCATCTGAAGGGGAGGTTCAGGTGCCTACTGACCCGCCTCGACATGAGGGAGTGCAACATCCCCAAGGTGGTGGCCGCGTATTGTGTCCTCCACAACCTGGTGGAGAGCAAAGGGGAGGCCTTCCTTCCAGGGTGGGGGACAGAGGGTGGTGGCAAGGAGAGGCTTTTTGAGCAGCCCCAGACAGCTGCCATCCACCAGGCACATCGGTTGGGGGTGCACATCCGGGAGGCCCTGAGGGAGAGGTCCTCAGATGGAGCCCAGTAACTCTCTCCAAGGCCTCCCTAATGGGGGCTTGTGTCTTCACCCTCCCCCCCCCCAATACAGTTCCCAACATAACCCTAACCCTTTCTCCATTCCTTGGAAAATCAAGACAGACACTGTTTTGGCGTTGAAAATGAACTTTGTTTTGACTTTAAAATGAACTTTGTTGTCACTTTAAAATAAACTGTTTTAACTTCCTTATAAATGAGCTTTAACTTTTAACGTAACTTATTATAACAATGGGGTGGAGGTTTACCCTCCCCCCACAGCTGCATGCTGTCCAGGCCAAGCATTACAAGTGATGATCGTGCCCTATCCCCTGTGAACCAGCCTCCCCCACCCTGTCCGTGTGCCAGCCTCACAGCACTCACCTGATGTTCCCTCCCCGGCATCGGAGGATGCCTGGGAGGTGTCCTGGGCCTGGGGAACTGGATCTAGGCTGCGGGTGATGGTGTCCTCCTCCTCCTCCTCCTCCTGGACCAGCTGGTCATTCTCATCCCCCTGGTGCCCCGGCTGAGTGACTGTAGGTGTCTCCATTCTGGACTTGACGAGGCGCCTCGGAGACTGTGCTTCCCCTTCACCCATGAGCTGGTGGAGCTCTCTGTAGTACGGGCAGGATGCAGGTGCTGCCCCGGAGCAAGAGTTGGCATCACAGGCTCAAGCATAGCCTGGACGCAGCTCCTCACCTTTGCCCGTACTTGGTCGAGGGTGGTGGCATCTCTTCTGTGACAGAGCAGCAGCCATCTTGCCATATATCTCTGCATTTCTTCATCGGGACTGAAGGGCCTGGAGTGACTCCTCTTCAGTACATAGCTCCAGCAGGGACTGGATCTCAGCCCCTGACTGGTGTTTGTTCCCCCTGGGTGGAACTTGGGAACCCTGGGGCAGCTCCCTGGAAGGGCGAGGGGGGCCTCCGGAGCCTTGTGGCTGTGCTGTGTGGCCACTGTGCTATTCTGAAGTCAGCTTCCTGGCACAGTGGCTTAACTGGGTGCCTGTGCCTTTAAGTCCTGGCTGGAGACAGGAACTTCAGAGTTGTGCTTACTGCAGAAAGAGTGTCCACCAGGGTTTTTCCTGGAGGCCTCTTTTTTCGATAGAACTGGCTCCCCCACGTACACACACGCCTTTTTTAGAAAGATCTCTTTTGAAAAAGGCGTTATTCCTTGTACAAAGAGGTTTACCACTGTCGAAAAAACTGCCACGTTCTTTCGATTTAATTTCAAAAGAACACGATGGTAGTCTAGACGCGGGTACAGTTTTTTTCGGAAAAAGGCCAGTTTTTTTTTTAAACTGTGTAGTCTAGATACACCCATAGTGTGGAGGTCATTATTACACATTTGTGCACATTCTTTTTTTTAAATCTATGTCTGGTGATCACTGTCACAAACTAATCCTTACAAACTTAAATGTAGATTTTTATTGGGAAATGTCAATTACACAGTACACACAAACCAATAAAAACATATTTTCAGTGATGCTAAAAGAAACTTACAGATAGACAAAGTAATGATACTTGGGAACGTATTAGAGTTTGATTTATAGATATTTATTTTGTTTTGACAATTTGTGTTTAACAGTTTATAAACTTAATTTTTTGAATCTCAATATCTGTCAGCAAGACTGACTCCCCACTTTTCACAACTATGAAAATTTAAATTGATTTTCAAGCATTTTTACTTTTATTTGTTAATTATAAAAATAAAAATCAATTAAGCTTAACTATGTTGTGTGTAGTTTTAGTTGTCAAACTTTGTTCAATGTGGGATCATCATTCAGTATAAAATGGGACCATACCCAGAGATAGAGCCTATATGAGAACCCAAAGCCTGTATCATTGATTGAAAACCCCTTTACTCCCTAGTCTTGAAAGTGTGTAGGGGTCAGGAAGTGAAGCAGAAAACTTAGGGTTTTACTAATGATGATGGTGTCTAGAAGTTTCGTGTGCTCTTGTACATGCCTCACTTAGGGCTCAGTTTTGCTTCTGTTGATCTCAGTAGGAGTTTTCCCATGAAGTTACATGGAAGCAGGAGAGGGCCCAGAGAACACATGATTATACAAGATTTAACCTTCAGGGTTGTGTCAGTTGTGAGACTGATTTCAGTACAAGAAAAATGGCCACTGGACTTTTAGGTGACCTGGTGTTCCAGAAATATTTTAACTCCTGGGTTTTGCACTCCAGCAAAGAGAAAGAAAGAAAAAGCACATTGCCAAATCCACCCTTTCTTTATCAGCAGGATAAAAAAGAGGAGATAATTAATGACCTGACTCCCCATCAATAGCATCTTGTGATTCTGCAATTTGTAAAGCTCTCCTTGTATCCCTTACAATTACTCGCCCACTTATAACAGTAAAGAGAAACAAAACCAATACCTGGGTGAAGATCTATGATCTGTGTAGGCAGGAGGTCAGACTAGATGATCATAATGGTTCTTTCTGGACTTGAAATCTAGGCTGTGGTTAGCATAGCTAATAAAAGAAGTATTGAGAACAGATTTTCTACTATCAGATAAAACTAAAATAAAGGTTTCTTCACTTTTCTTTCCTGGCTGAAAAATTTCTTGGTGCCCCCACAGCAATCCATGTTTTCTTTTGTGGAAAACAATCAGACCTAGCAATAGCCAAAATTGAAATGAAAAAGATATCACGATATTTAAAAGTAAGGGATATCTGTTCCTTGTGGAATAGATGGCGCGACTTTGAAAACAATTGAAGAGTGGGGACCAGAGATGGCATTCTGTAGACCTCTTCTTCAGTGCTGTCCCCACTTCCATCCCCAGCAACTTTAGAGAAGGCTACTGCAATGTCTATGGAATGATTGTGGCACTGGGCCATTGTCTTTAGATTGCAGAAGTCGGCACTAATTTATTGTGAATTCTCGTTTATGAATGATGATTTTTGCTTGCTGCATTATTCATAGCTACACCCTTAGTGCTACTAATGTAATAGACCAGGTATTGAGAAAAGTGGTCATATCTATGTGTGTGTATGAAAGGTTGTGGACTCAAACAGGAAGAATAGTTCAGTATTTAGGGTGCTAGTTTTGGATTTGGAAGACCCAGATTAAATTGCCTTCTCTGCCACAGGATTCCTGTGTAACCTTTGTCAAGCCACTTATTCTCTGAGTCAGTTCCTGAACTGTAAAGTGGGGATGATAGTACTACCCAACTCCACATGCATGTTAAGATAAATACATTTAAAAAGATTGAGGCAGTCAGGTATTATGGTAATAGGAGTCATATAAGTTACTAGAGATGCACAACATTTTCTCTCTGTTTATACTATCTAAATAAGCAAATATAATCTTGCTTTGACCTGTAGAATCATAGAATACTAGAACTGGAAGAGTCCTCACGAGATAATCAAGTCCATTCCCCTGCCCTCATGGCAGGACCAAGCACTGTCTAGATCATCCCTGATATATGTCTATCCAGCCTGCTTTTAAATATCTCCAGTGATGGAGATTCCACTACCTTCCTAGGCAATTTATTCCAGTTTAACACCACTCTGAGAGTTAGGAAGTTTTTCCTAATGTCCAATCTAAACCTCCCTGGCTGCAGTTTAAGCCCATTGCTTCTTGTCCTATCATCACAGGATAAGGAGAACAATTTTTCTCCCTCCTCCTTCTGACACCCTTTTAGAAACTTGAAAACCGCTATCGTGTCCTCTCTCAGTCTCCCCTTTTCCAAACTAAACAAGCCTAATTCTTCAGCCTTGCCTCATAGCTCATGTTTTCTAGACCTTTAATCATTTCTTTCGGTCTTCTCTGTACCTTCTCCAATTTCTCCACATCTTTTTTTAAATATGGTGCCCAGAACTGGACACAATACTCCAACCACGGCCTAATCAGCGCAGAGTAGAGTGGAAGAATTAATTCTCGTGTCTTGCTCACAACACTCCAGATAATGAATCCCAGAATCATGTTTGCTTTTTTTGCTACAGTGTCACATGTTGTTTCATATTTAGCTTAAGTGCAAGTTGTATAGTTTCAAAAGTACCTAAAATGATTTTTATATATTTGTCCTCTGATTTTCTCTAAGGTAGTGGAATTCATGAATTTCCTCTTTCTTGTATATGATGATTTTTTAGTTTTGGAAATTTCTACCTTCCCACCCTTTGTGGATTTGCCCAGTTCTCTATTGCACCCGCTGAGCTAAGCACAGCTATGTGGGGTAAAATAGGAGTGTCACAAAATTCTAATTTTTCATTAAGCCGAAGGTTACATAGGTACGAGGCAACTTCTAAGACCACTAAAAGGAAAATGTTGCTCCTCTCAGCTTTACATTTCTCCTTAAAAACTTGGTATTTTCAACAGCATGCTATCACGTAACATCTAGAATGTAGTTCAAAAGACATATAAAGTTTGTTTTTCTGGCCACTTTAAAATGGGGTAATTTACATAAATCTGTTTAGCTAAGTTTTATAAAGAAATTGGAATTAAAGATTTAGACATAAATTGTCACTGTTCAATTGGGGAAAAAAATGCATCAATTGCTTCCCTTCCATTTGTTCCAGCATCAGGGTACAGTATGCCTGAAGCTTACAATTTCAAAGTCTTGCTAATGTAAAGTGTGATTCTTTTACTTTTAGCATTAAGAGTGAAAGTCAAGCGCCGGATATCTTTAACATTGTCACAGTGGAGGGGTCAGAGATGAGAGATACCTCCACCTAATACCCCTCCCTATGCCATATGATTCCCTTACCTGTAGTTAGCCTAATTAAATTGAATAGGGGGACTGTTCTTAATTGGTTCCCTGCTCTATTAAGTAATGCAGATTACACAATTTAAGAAATCTGCATTTCTTGGAATCGAAGCCATCCACTCAGTGCTCTTTTTCTTTCTCTTTAAATGTGAGTTTGGGGCTCCTGAAAGTTATCATGCTGACAGCCTGGGAGATTGTTGTTCATTTACAGTATTTATAGGTGCAACTACCCCACTGAGGTACTTGAAGGCCAGAGCTGAAGTAAGCAGGCAAACTGGTGTGAATGCTGTCTCTATGACCACTCTATTCTTGAGACAAAGGAAAAATTTAGCACCAGTTGTGATGTTGGATTGTGTGGTGTGGACTCCTATCTACTGGCAACTGTATTGGAAATCACCAAACTATCGGCCATCAAATAGTCATTAGAGAAGTAGCAACTTTTGGTCAATACCATCATTATGCTTAGAACAACTGATTATCTTAGTCAACAATGTTATAAACTCGATCATGTTGATAGAATTGGGAAATGAAGACTTCCTGACATTAGATAACTTAGTCCAACAGCTGCTGATGAAGTAGTGTTCCCGGTAAAATATCTTCGAGTGCTTTGGCCAAACTGGTTTTAAATATCTCAAAATAGTGCAATTTCCTCCATTTCTCACTGTGAGAAAGGATGTTTGTATTAGTGTGCTCTGACTACCACACATTACAAATATAAGGGCTTTTTATTTGGTGTTGATGTAATTGAGTGGAGAACAGCATTTTAGCCAAGGTCTCAAGGAAGAAGACTTCTATCTTGCTGCTTGCCTTCATTTTCCAAAGTCGTAACATATGCAGGGCCGACTCTAGGTGTTCTGCTGCTACCATGCACTTTCTTCCTTGCACCATTTTCACTACTACTTCTCCTGCATTCTAGGGACTTTATTTCCTTCTTCCATCTAATCACCGGCTTCTTATGCTCTAATCAGTCATTTCATCCCCTTTCTCTTCCCTTTGGAGGGTTCACAAACTGCTACCAGAAGAGCCACATTGATCTCCCACAATCAAATTCCCCTGTTTTTGAAATGTATTCTTTTCTCTTCCTTTCTTGTGAATTGATGACATCAGTTCTACCCCTTCCCAAATTAGATAAGACTTTTCATAATATCCACTTATGCTCTTTCCTTCCACTGCTGAGAATCACTTTGCTCCTTCATTTCCTCACCCCGAGGTGAATTTTGACCATCTTCCTATGAATACACTTTGCTTTCCCAGCCTATGTTACCACTACACAAAGGAACAGGAAGTGGTCTCCCAATACTGTACTAGCAGTTCTTGGTGAGCTGGAGATAAAGAAAGGGTATGGGAGCAAGAAAGCCTGGGGAGATAGCTTAGCAGCCCTTAGGGCATGGAGGGAAAAGAGAGAATCCAAGTGAAGGAAGATGGGAGCAGATGTTCATGGGTAGAAAGAATGGATGTGCAGATCTTTGAGGAAAGTGAGAGAAGGAACTGATGGGCTACTGAAAGAGATGGAGACCTTAGGTGGAGTGTAGAATAAAAAGTGGGATTTCTCTGGGTAAAAAGGGAGGGTAAGAGGTAGAAGGAGGGAAAGTGGGAGAGCAGTGAACACACAATGTCACAACCTGCAGTGAATGCAATTCTGTTAAAATGTGCTGTAGTTGTGTGTCTAAATGCAGTTTGAATGACTAGCTATTTGCATGCACAATTCAATTAGTTTACACAATTGTGTAAATGAGTGCATACTTCCAGGTTCATATTTGTACCGGCATTTCTAAAACAGTGCATTTCCTACTTGTATGCATGTAAAAGTGTGGCCCACAGAGTATGCCAAAAGTGCAGAGTTTTATTCTACTTTATATCTTTTATAACTATTTCTTCTACAATAGAGAAACCTCAGACATATCCTGTGCTTAAAAGACCTTAAAATGAAGTAACGAGTAAAAGTACCATATTCCTTTTTGTGCCCCTGTTAGCGATTTCAGTTCTTGCCATTCTTTCAATAGAGAAATGTCTTTTTAAAAAATCCAATGATTAGGATTAGTTTCTGAGTTTCTTCACTAAGTTAACAAACTTTGAAGAGAGTTCAGAAGGGACTGTTTCTAAATCTGATAACATCATTACCGTACAATGGCTTTTTATGTAATCTGGCGTTACCAAATTGCTAATGCTATAACTCTGAATAGGTATGGTATCTTGTATCTTATTTCAGTGTAGAGAGAGGTAAAACACATATCTTCATGCAGTTTTAAGAAGAAAAAAGTATTGGGATCGACAAAGAAAGACAGTTGTTTTTGTTCTAGACAAAAGGAGTCTCTTCTGCTAATAAAGTTACCTATTAAATTCACATTTGTATTGTAACAAAAATATGTAGTCAACTCAGTAATATCAGCCTCAAACAAGAATATGACAGCATGAGAACTGGTAGGAACTCATCAGTTACATCAAATATGTAGAGCACCCTTTTGTTAAAGAACAACTTAATGCTCAAGTTTGTATAGCTTCTTGAGGATGATTAATAAGTTTTAAATACTCAGTATGACTGAAATGTATATCTACACTGACTAAAAAAGTGCCTGAGATTAGAACAAGAAAATGTGGACACATATAAAAACTGGTCTAGGAACGTGTTTTACATTTTTAAATTAGGAATCAAAACCTTCAAATACTTTTAACATGGTTGAAAATGAACTTCCCAGTCTTTTACCCTAACTATCTGCTGCCCCTTTTCACTCACTGTTACCACCATTCCTCTTATACCTAAGCTGACAACATCTTTATCTTTATCTTTTTTCCCTTCTTCCCCCATATTGAGGCCCTTTGCAAGTCCTGTCACTATTTTGATAAAAACATCAGTGGGGTTAATCTCTTCCTCTCAACCATGACTAGGAGGACAATCATCACATACTTATTTGACTTCTTTCTTCATGACTGCTCTCAACACTCTCCAGTTGACCCAAAATGCAGCTCCTATTTTTTGCTCATGTCTTTCCTGAGGACTGCAGCCCCATCATGTATGTATGAAAATGGGGAAAAAAGATATGAAGATAAACTTGCACTAAATGCAATTAACTATGTTTTCTCATTAGATTCCTTTTATTTAAAAAACTGTATATTACCACAAAGGCAAAATATTTTAAGTTCTATCTTCCACACTATCCTCACTTAACTACAAACATGACAGAAAGTGAAAGTAATCTAGGATTAAGTATGCATTGTTTTGATAATTGAAGGTCAGAATTTACCTATCTGTGTGACAGGAGGCAGTACTGAGGAGAATTAAGAGGGAGGACATTTAGGGGTGCATCTACACTTCAGAGCTTAACTCAAAATAAGCTACACAATTGAGCTACGTCAATTGCATATCTTATTTTGAAATAGCTTATTTTGAAATAAGGAGTGTCTACACAGCACTTATTTTGAAATAGAGCACTCTTCCTCTGACTTCCCCCATTACTTGCACAATGAGGGTTACAAGAGTTGGAGTAAGAAATCCTCCAGCTTGACAGTATTTTGACACTATTTCGAAATAACTGCCAGCTATGTAGACACGGACTGTTATTTCAGAATAGTGCTAGTTATTTCAAAATAGTGTTGCAGTGTGGACGTACCCTTAGAGTCCAATGTACTCAGCTTTCTTTAAAATGAAGACACATTTTTCCACATCTTCCTTAGTCTAAAATAAAAGTAGACAAAGTATGGAAATGCTTCAATATGGAAATGCTTTCCTATTAATGTGTATACCATAGTACTTGTCTTATCAGCTAGGTTACATTATATGCTGCTATATTGAATTGAATAGACAATAGTTACAAGAATACATACAAAGAATAGAAGTTAAAGGACCTAACAGCTAAACTGCTGCAAGCCTAAAATAAATGCCAAGTGAACAATCAGGCCACGAGGGTGCTATCCAAAAACCATTTGCGGGAAAACTAATTTAGTAGCCTTGCTCCATATGAATTATGGTCCTGATTTACACAAGTGCACTGTCTAACAAACTCAAATTGCTTATTACACAAGTTGTTCTCTTCACAACACTAGAATGAGTCTTTGGTTTGTCCTATCATTAAAGGATAGACAGGTCTGTTTTCTTCACTGAAGTGCAAGTAAGATGCATATTTTATTGAATGACTACCTTATCCAAGAATTAGTTTGGTATTTATGCAGAATCTAAATAATTTAGTATAGTTTAGAACATTTCCGATTCTTAACATTTGTTGGATATTTTAAGACATGGAAGAGTTTGTTCCTCTCATGCTTATTTATTTTTAGAGTGGCCATTATCCTTCAGTCGTTAGAAACTGTAAGCCAAATTGATCATCACACTGGCACTAGGACTGTGATATAAGAACTGACATGAGACAGGCTGCATTTCCCCAATCCTGCTGATGTCATAAAGCTGTTCTAAATTGTGACCCTAGTGTCATTGTCCCTATCCTGGGGACTAAGAACACCTGTCCACTTCCTTCTCACACCGCTGACATGCTCTGGAACATATTTTTTGCTGAGGACATTTTTATGTGGGCTTGCATAGAGCTAGCAGAAATGACAGGGAAAGGGCATGTTCTATACCAGGGGAATTCATCAGGGGAACCCTATAAGTATCATAGCTATATGGACTATAGAGCATCCATGATTGGGGCCCTATGGGTGTAACTCCACTGAATGTAGTGAAGTTATGACTGATTTATATCCATGGTAGTGATGATCAGGCTGAAGCTTCCTCAGTTGGCTTTTATTGCTTATCTGTTGACTTGTCCCCTTTCCAGGACAGGGTTGCATATTGTATGCCTTTGCCAAGATTTCTTCATTTTCTCTTGTCCAGGCTAGTCCCAGTTATTTGGTGAATGTCAGTAAAAACAGAAGGATTAGAAATAGAGATTAGAGGATTCTTCTCTTTATCCAAAGGCCACATAAGGATTAAGCGGGTGCTACTTTGCCCTGTGGAGCTGGATGGCTATAAACTATGGTATGATGATAAGAAATCCTTGTTTTTTATCCTAATTCTTGCCTATTACAGAATGGGTGTCTCAATACAGACTTCTTTTAGAATATCCGCTCTGTCTTTCTTCAATTCTGCCATTTTCTTGTCAAACAGAACAACTCCAAGTCCAACAATTACTGTAATTTATTAGCAAACTTGGACTCCCCCTTTTCCTCCAGAAACCCTTACAATACCCCATGATGTCCTCCCTATCTCAGCAAAATCTTGCTGGGTTCTTATTTTTTCCAATAGGTCACATAGATCCAAAATGATCAGACACCTTCTCCTCTTTGTGCTCTCCTTCCTTTCCTCATGTTGTCTAATGCCCCATCCTCCTCCTCCTCCTCCTGCTTTATACCTCTGATCCTTCCAAAGTCCCCTTGTCCCTGCATTCCTGTGCCCTCATTCTTACCCTCTTTCTCCTTCATCTGTAACCTTTCAGTCTTCTAGCTCATTCCTCTCAAACAAGCATACTCTGGTTCCTGCCATCCTCTGAAAACCCACGCTATTGAAATTGCTTATAGTGTGGTCTCCTACTTCTTGATGGACAAACCAACTTCTACTACATCCTAATCCTTCTCAAATGTTCTGCTGCATTTGAAACCGTTGATCATATACACCTTTGTGAAATCACATCCTGACTTTTACCTTTACATCCACTCTTTGTTCTCTTACAAGTGCTTGGGCATATTTTTTGGGAGACGGGGAGGAGTCATCATCTTGCCTCCTCCAATGGCCCTTCCTCTGTTTCCTTCACACACACTTTTTGGATGGCCTTATCAACTCACGTGTCTTCAGTCTCAATGCTGCCAACTTTCAAATCTACCATTCAGTTCCTGACCTGATTCCCTTAATACTGATGACTCTCTGACACTTCCTCTGAGGGTATGTCTACACTTGCACCCAAGTTTGAACTAGGGATGCAAATGTAGGCATTCGAAATAGTCAATGAAGCAGGGATTTAAATATCCCACGCTTCATTAGCATGATCTTGCCAGCACGTTACTCTGATCAACAGCTGTTTCGAAAGTGAAAGTGCGCACTGGGACGCGTTAGTTCGAACCAAACCCCTTGGTTCGAACTAATGTTACTCCTCCTGTTGATCAGAGTAACACACCGGCGAGATCATGCTAATGAAGCATGGGATATTTAAATCCCTGCTTCATTGACTATTTCGAATGCCTACATTTACATCCCTAGTTCAAACTAGGGTGCAAGTGTAGACTTACCCTGAGGTGTTTCACTGTCAGACCCAGGCTACACAGAACATGGTAAAAACCAAGGTCCTTATCATTATCAGACACTTCCCTTATTCCAAGTTAATGTTGATAACACCAGCTCCACTCTGATACTCAAACCCTTAACTTGGAGGGTCAGTTGTGAGTCCCCCCATCTCTTACTCCACAAATCCAAGCTGTGTCCAAATCTCACTTCTTCTTCCTGGCCATGTCTTCCTTCAGCTGTTTCCCACCATCTCCTTGACCTCAAGTTGGAATTTCTTGTACTCACTTGCAAGGCCTTTGACAATATTGCTCTTTTTACTCGTTACTGTATCACCTCCATTCAAATCCTATGGAGATAACCTCAGTGTTTTCTGTTTCTCATGCAACACTCTCTATATACTTTATTCCATACCATCATCTCACCATAGAATGCCCTCCACTAGCTGGTTGTGAAAGAAGGTAGTCCGGATTCATTGGAATTTTTTCCAAAAGCCTCTTGTACCATGACACCTACAAGAAACCAGACACCTAATAATGATTAGGAAAAATGGAAATGTGGTAAAGTAGATAGTCATCTTAACAGGTATAATGAAACATAAGAGTTTTAAGGTAAAAACCATCCTGACCACTTTGTGTATGCGTGGGAGCTAATTCAAAGAAGTAAAACTTTTCACGAGGAAATCAAGTTTTCAAAATCATTCTTATTTGGAAATGAACTTTACAAAAATCATGAAACCTTTTCCTGGGGGAAAAAAATCTTTTGCCAGTGGAGTGGCAAATAGAACTATTAATTCATGAATGCTAGAGATGAAGGACTAGAAGGCACCTATATAGGTCATCTAGTCCAGTACTCTGTACTGAGGCAGGACTAAATATTATCAGGGTAGACAGATATCTGTCTCTGGGATGTTCTTAGAAACCTCCAGCGACTAAGTTTCCACAACTTCCCCAGACAATTTATTTCAGTACTTACCTTCACAGCTAGGACGGTTTTCCTAAGATCTAACCTAGGGTGCGTCTACACTGCACCGTTATTCCAGAATAGCTTTTTTTGAAATAATCTTGCAGTGTAGATGTACCCTAAATTTCCCTTGCTAAAATGTAAGCTCATTGGTTCCTTTCCTGTCCTCAGTGGTTAAGGAAAACCATTTATAACCCTCCACTTCAAAACAACCTTTCATGTACTGGAAGAATACATTCTCCTATGTCTCTTTTCTCCATACTAAATAAACCCTTTTTTCCCCATTTTTCCTGAAAAAGGTCATGTTTTCTATACCTTTAATCAATTTTTGTTAATCTGCTCTGGACTTTCTCCTATTTGCCCTCATCTTCCCTGTAGGGTGGAGCCCCAAACTGGACACAATACTCCATTCCAGATGAGGTAGAATCTGTTCTGAGTAGAATAGAAGAATTACTACTTATGTTTTGCTTATAGCACTTCTGCTAATACATAGGGGCCCGTCTATATTAGTAAATTATTTTGAAATAACTTATTTAGAAATAACTCCTGAAATAACTATTTCAAAATAAGCATTATTCCTCATGAAAAGCAGGAGTTATTTTGAAATAACCAGCCCCTGGGCTTGGTAGTGTGGATGCTCTGCTTGTTATTTCAAAATAAGGGGAGTCATTTTGAAATAACTAGCTAGGAAGGAGCACCACAAAACAGTAGCTAAAAATTAGAGAGCAACACAGATTGAATATGGGTCAACAATCTAATACTGTTGCCAAAAAAAAAAAGCAAACATTTTCATAGCCCTGGTCTACAATAGGGAGTTATGTTCTATTTTGTATTTGTGTAATACACAATTCAATTTGAAATGTAGTATTTTTACATGTATCACCATTATATTTTATTCTGTTTAATTCAGATCATTTATCTAGTTTGTCAAAATCATTTTGAATTTTAATCCTGTCCTCTGAAGCACTTGCAACCTCTCCCAGTTTGCTATCATCTGCAAACTTTAAAAATATCTTATGTATGGCATTGTCCAAATCATTTATGAATCTAGTGACTAGAACTGGACCCAGGACAGATCCCTGCAGAATCCACCTCAGCATGCCCTTCCATCTGGGGTGAGTGGTTGATGATAACTGTGAGTGAGTATAGTTTTCCAGCCAGTTGTGCACCCACCCTAGGCTACATTTGTCTACTTTGTTTGAGAAGGTCATATGCAATAGTATCAAAAGCCTTACTAAAGTTCTGATATATGACACATACTGTTTTCTCACCATCCACAAAGCTTCCTACCTTGTCAAGAAAGACTACTAGGTTGTTTTGACAAAATTTTGTCTTGGCAAATCCATGCTGACAGTTAGGGTATATCTACACTGCATGCTTATTTCGAAATAAACTATTCCAGAATAATTATTCCAAAATAGCTTATTTGGAAATAGCATGTCTACACTGCAGGGAAACCTCAAAATTAGTATGAGGCAGGCTTCCCAAATGTAGACATGCTATTTTGATTTAGAGCCCCCAGAAAAGGAGGAATAACTTAGAATGGCCCTGGTAAGGGGCTATTTCAAAATAGCAGTGGAGCATCTACACATATCTAATTTCAAAATAGCTATTTCAGAATAGGCATTATTCCTCGTAGAATGAGGTTTACAGATTTCGGAATAAGCCATCCATTATTTCAAAATTAATTCAAAATAACGGAATGGCTGTGTAGGTACTTGCATTGTTATTTCAAAATAACGCTAGTTATCTCGAAATAATGGTGCAGTGTAGACACACCCTTCCTTCTTACCTTATTTTCCTCCAGTTGCTTAAAAATTGTTTTGAATATTTTCACAATTATCTTTACCAGTACCAAACTTAAAGTAACTGGTCTATAATTGCTTGGGTTGTCCTTAGCTCAAAGATCTCTTCAACTAATTCTTTAAGTAGTCTAGGATGTATTTCATCAGGCCTGCTAATTGAAGACATCTAAAACTTGTACATTCTTATTTTAGTAATAGAGATGTAGCCGCGTTAGTCTGATTTTGCTGAAACAAAAGAAAGGACTATGCAGTACTTTAAAGAAATGTTAGTCTTTAAAGTGCTGCATAGTCCTTTCTTTTGTTTCATTCTTATTTTAGTCTCTCTTCTTACCCTATTTACATGTATATTCTCTCTTACTTGTCCGATTACTCCTAACTTTTTTGGTGAAAATTGAAACAGAAATGTTTTACACTTTAGCCCTTGTGGAACTTACCCATCTAATTGCATAGCTTATTTCAAAATTGGGAGAGTCTACATAGCACTTATTTTGAAATAGAGCACTCTTCTTCTGACTTCCCTTACTCCTTGTTCAATGAGGATTACAGGAGTTGGAATAAGAAGTCCTCCAATTGGACAATATTTTGACATTTTTTCGAAATAACTTTCTGTTGTGTAGACACAGACTGTTATTTCAAAATAACGCTAGTTATTTTGAAATAATGTTTCTGTGTAGATGTACCCTTAGTTAGCTACTTTATATCTCAAGATAAGTTCAATTAAAAAATAATAAATAAAATAAAGTAGGGAAACTCCTCCCCACCAAAGTAAGAATATCCTATGGCACAGAAGAAAACTGGAGGGTGAAGGAGGATGGGGAAAAATAGCTTTCTGAAATATCAAGAATTTGAAAGTTCAAAATTAGGAAAAAATAAGCTTTTCATGAAAATTTCAGGTTCAGAATAACAGTAAATTTTTCTTGGAAATATCAAATGAAATATTCCAATTTATAACTGTATATTTTAATTTTTAACCTCCCTTTCTGTTGTCCTGACTCTTTCTATGTTTTTACGGTACCGAGGATGTTTTATATACAACTGTAATGTCCATAATACATCAGCATCCTCTTTGAACAAAATTTTCAAGAATTGTCAAAACTAGTAAGGGTAACCCTCCAAAGGTTTTAGGGCACTAGGAGTTTTTAAGCCCTTTGTACTTTTTGCAAATTACCCTGATGTAAACAAAGACCTTAGATTTTCAAATATTGATAATTTTTTCCCCCACACTATCAATAAATGTTTTTTCCTAATTTGGTACTATATTTTCTAATAAAGCAGCAAGCATAAGCATGGGGAGATAGAGCTGTGAGATTTGTTTTGTACCTAAAGGCTCTATCAAATTACATTCAACATTATGTACTTTAGGAACTTTTTCAATAAATGAATAGAATAGAATAGAATAGAATAGAATAGAATAATATTTTAGTTACCAGCAAAATCAAGATGCATTTTGTTTGTTTGAAACATGTGTAAAACAGACAGACAATTGTGGAAGAGAACAAAAGATTTTTAAAATACTGACAGTAGTGAAGCAAATTATCTAACATGTGCAAAAGTATTTGTTACTGTTATCCATGCCAATCTGTGTCATTTAGAAAATGTGTCAAAAGCCCACCTCTATCCTTTACAAGTGAAATCTATAGTGATTAGATGGCTGATGGAAATGTTTCCATTAAAAGTAATAACAGCCTTTCAACAGGGGTCTTACGTTATTTAATAATAAGAAAGTCAGCACAATAATCAGTTCCAAAAATAGTTAGAGTAGGATTTTTAACGACCTGTCCTCCTTGTTCTGAAAGATTTCTTTCTGTATGCCAGATGGAAAAATACTTTTTCACATTTCTGAAGCTTGATCTGATTCTGTTACACGTATGTGTGTGTGAAAAAGAGGGACAAAACATTCTTATTTCTGAATGACAACCTACAGAAGATGCCACTCCTGTTCCCAGAGGAATAAGATTGAAGTAATTCTAAGAACCACCCTCTTTCTCCCTTCCCATTTGTTTCAAGACCACTAAACATAAATCAAATCCCAGGTTATTAAACCTTTACTGTGTATGATAGTGTTACTAAATAGGAATTGCAAGTGCTGTCTCTTCAGATAGTAGTACACTAAATGAAGATAGAGAGTGATTGATTTTTATTAACTTTTTCCCCACAGTTTATGAAAATGAAGGCTATCTTCTTTGGTAGCTCATAAGAACAAGGAACCGTGTTATCTGTAAAATGAATGGACTTGTAATGAAGCATAATCTGACAGATGATGACAGGAGGTGGGATGGAGGAAGCTGATTCTTAGAATTAAAAACCACACAATCCTGCTTCAATAACATGGTAATTAATCAACTGGGCCTCACATTTAATCTGATTTTAAACCCTTCTTTTATGAAATGGCATCAAGCAAACTCCAAAACGAAATCTGAATGAAAAATGAAAGCACAAGGTCTAGATACCCTGAAAGGTCCCTCCCACACCTAATGTCCAAATAATGCACCAGTGTAAATTAGAGTAATGCAACTGGCTTCAGGAGACTTTTTTCTTTGAATTTGCACTGCTGTAGAAATTGGCCCGATGATTCCAAGACTAGTGTAGTTTTCCAAAGGTCAGACAGATGTGAATGGCCAAAATAAAGGCTGTATCAAGATTCTGAACTCTAATGATTAGATATGTTTTTATATTTGTATAACACCAGGGTTAAAATTTAAAAGCATGCCCTTCTGAATAATTTTATATTGTTTCATGAAAAGCATTTTGCTTTATATATTACAGCACTGGAACACATTTTACTCTTTCACCTTAGTACCATTAAAAGTGCTGTGTAAAACTGCTGCATGCAGCAAAACGTGTGGACTTGCATAATATGAACCCCATGACAAAATGAGTTGAGATTAGCAATTTCCATTTTGCTTAGTGTCGGCAAATCTTCACCACCAGTGCCCAAGATATAATTTCACTTCATAGTGTGTACAGATAATTATAAATTAATCAGTAGGTCACAACTGGGCATGTACTACCAACCAGTGAAAGGTGAACCTTAGGTGGCTGAGATTTAAATTCACCCAAAAGTTCAGGCACTTAGGTGAAAAATCTGAACCTCTCTTTGCCTCTACAATAGGGCTGAAATCTTAAAAAAAAAAAAAAAAAAAGCTTTATTGTGATATTTCAGGCAAGGGAAAGTAAAAGGAAAAAAAGTAATGGGATAAAATAACTTCAGTTTTGTAAATAAAAAAAAAAGTGCAGGAGTTTCTCAAAGTGTTTCACCTATCCCTATTACTAGACAACTTTTTGTTGCAAAATGTGAGGCAAAACATTCAGAGCCAAATTCTAATCTCATTTACCTCATGCAATCTCACTTCAGCCAGTGAAGTTTGCAGCTGTGTGTAGTATAAAATTTGTCCTTATGTTTGCACATCTGAAAACTAAACAATGCCCCCAGTCCTGTGCTGTCTTTAAATAGTTCTGCAAGTTCCAGGTCTGGTATAAGTTGGTTGAAAAATAGGTGCAAGTAGCACAGTAGAATTAATTGCTACAATTTGTCATACAAATGGACTCTAATTCCACTTGCAAATGAGGGAACAGAAAGGGAGGGTAAGGTCCCTAGCAGAAGAAGGGGCATTGTCAGCCAAAAAAAGGAAGTGTCAAGAGGAAAATGACACTTTTAGAGGAAAGCTAATAACAAGGTGTAAATAGGTCACTCAATCCCTTTAATTTAAACAATATTAAACATTGCTAGCTCTCCTGGCATCTGACGCACTGCCTCACAGACTGTCCCCAGTATTCCAGGGAAGTCTTCTGCCAGTATAAACAGTATGTCAACACCAAACATAAACTGTAAATAGTGCTAAATTTTATAGTGCTTACGACTCATTCTCTGCAAATGTCATTGTAGGGATCTGTATTGATTGTCTTTAATAATTTCAATTTTAAATGTGCTCAGTTAACAAGAAAGAAGTTGGTTTTGGTTTTGGCAGTTAAAAATCCAAACCTCCAAGTTGTCTGAGACTCTGGCAGCCAAGACAGATTCTTTTAGACAAAATGATGGCCTAACATAGGTTCTGCTGGTAACATTAGGCTCTCACTCAATGACATCTGTTCAGCCCTATTATCTTCAGATTATTAACTGAGTGATATCTATGGAATCCCCTGGTTTCCAATGAGTTTCCACTGGTGTTACTGTGTAAACAACATCCATTAATGTACACAGGCATGGGAACAGCATTTTTTGTGCTTATATAAACTGCTCTACGGTATTTCAAATGTATGATGCTGACGTGTAGTTTCATAGATATTTTGGGAAATATGTGTTAGCTAGACATCTGCCCGAAACAATCTTGCATTATTTTTATATTTTATTTTTTTCTTTTAATATGCTTGAAAACATATTACTTCCAATATCAGTTATAGCCAATCCACTAGTAAACCTGATGTATTGTATAGCCATATACAGGCCAAAACATAGGAAATGGCTAAGTGAGAGGGAATATGTTCTAGCAGATTGAATATAAAACGAGGGGTCCAACAACGTGTCTACTGAAGTCAATGGTGAAACTCCACTTGACTCTCCTGTGCAGCATCAGACCTTCAGATTTGAGGAAGCTGACTCTACCACTGACTCTCTCCATGGTCTTGGATAAGATACTGAAGCTAAAATGTTCAAAATAGTAGGTAATAGAATCTAGCCAGTAAAAGATGGAAAAAGAGTATTTGGATGAGAGAAACCATCTTGAATCAAAGATTAAAGAACTACCAAGATTCAGCCTTTTTTTTAAGATGCATGTTTTCACTTGTATTTGCTTGTAACTATTTCTACCTTTATCCCTTTTACCAGATAGTGCCTAATCCATGTTCTTTTGTTTCCAAACTGGTTTTGTTTTCATTATAAATTATCAATGCTGGGTAAGTTTGGTAAAGTGTGTTCTTCCAGAAGTCTGACAGAATGGAATGTTTCACTCTCTCAGTACAGACAGTGACCAAACACTTTTCTCTGTGAGGATCCAGTGAGAGGGATTTGGCGCTGCACTAGGATGATTTTGGGGCAGAATTTGCAGCTGGCACGGTACTATGGTCAGGGTGGAAGAAGTAACCAGTTTGGGCAAAGCCACGGTGAGGTTGTGGGCTACTGACTGGCTATGTTGATCTCGAGTTCTGACCCTTCTACAGGACATCCCTCTGCCTTCTAGCTCTGGTTATCAAACACCTTACTGATCTACGTGAACCCCAAAATGTCACAGTTAGGCATTTGAATTTGAATTTACACCCTAACATAAAAGGCCTGATTTTTTTTTTTCATTGCATAGGGAATACATAGCTCCCACTGAATTCTTCTGAACCATCTCTTACTATTTCTTGGCCTTTAATTCTGTCTTAAGTATTTGCAGAACTGAGACCTATGCATGTGCAGAACTTTGACCCTGTGTGTAGTCCCAGGGACATCGGCACACTGACAGCTCATGTGAATAAAGCTAAGCATGACTTGTACGTTTTTTGCAGGATCAGGGTCTCAGTTTGCACGCATAGTCTCTGCTTGAATAATACACCTTTGAAAATGGCTGACTTACACTCGTGGACTTAGACCCACATCCTCATATGTATTCAAGTGCTTAACTCCCACGGATCTCAATGGGAGTTAGGTGATGTGACGGGGTGACGCAACCCCGCACTGATCGGGGGCCCCCCCCCAGGGGGCAGAGAGGAGCAGACCGGCTTTCCCCGCCACGGGGGAAGCAGCGGCGGCAGCTGGAGCGCGCTGCCTGGCTGGTGGCTTGGCCGGCACTCCAGCTGATGCGCTGGGGGAGGCTTCCTCCACCCCGGGAGAAACCGCGGCCGGTGCGCACCGCACAGACAACGGCTTGGCCGGCACCCCCGCTGACGCCCCGGAGGAGGCTCCAATGAATGCGGGTGTTGGCGCCGGGAAAGACGCTGGGGGCACGGTCAGCAGGAAGGGGGGAGGAGCTGACTTGGCAGACGCCGGTGCAGGCATCTTAGGAGAGGGCGCGGCTGGGCCCTGGAGAGCAAGGGGCGGCGTCCTCCGCAGCATAAAGGGGGCAGGGATACTGGTACAGGGGAGGCCGGCCGGAGCAACGGATGAAGGGGCTCTGGGCCTCCGGAAAGAAGCTGACGGGACACCCGGGTGAGCGGGGGGTGAGGAAGTAGTCCAGGGTGGGCGCAAATCGGATGCCCATGGGCTGATGAGTTGCGGCACATAGCCCCATCAGCCAGGTGAGGGGAGAGCGGATATTCTCCCCCACCTTAGGGCCCTGGGCTGGGGTCTGGAGAGAGGGAGGGCCCAGACCCCCCTCACTCCCCACTTGGGGTAACCCCTGGGAAGCCAGGGAAAGGGACATTCTCACGATCCGGAAGGGCGGGTCGAGGGGAAGGGAGGAAACAGAGGCAGAGAAGGGGGACTGGAGGACATGACCGAGGCACCCCTTGACAAGTGACTAAATACCTTTTGCGCTTTTGAGGTTTAACATAAAGGCTTTTGCCCATTTGTGAAGAATTTGGCCCCAGGCACGTTATCAATAAGTGCCAGGGAAAAACAACTTTAAAAACCCAAAAGTGATGGCATTCAGGAAGGTGGTATTTGTGTGAACTGGTGATCCCTGTAATTTCACTTCCCTTCCTACTTGTTTAGTTAATTGGAAAGATAGAGTGGGAAGGAAAGCTTCTCTAGGTGAACATGTTCTATGTTACACCAGGATGTATTATTCTGGACTTATCCCAGTGTCACTTAGCCTAACCCAAATCCTGAACTCCTTACGCAGTTTTTATTCATCCCTTATTCAGGAAAAAGTTGATGCCAAGAGGGCTCCTTTAATGAGAGAAGCTAAGTACACCCATAAGTGTGCGCAGGATCCATTTTTACTTTTATCGTATTCAACAAAATTCCTATTGAAATCAGTGGGAATATCCTGAAGCAAGAAATGAATATACATCAAATATCTTCAGAATGCGGCCCCAAAAGATTCAACACATGTACCTTACACCACAAGTGTGAGGGCTTATGGTCATGGTCACGGACAATGAAAACTATTTTCCTCATATTATCTCAAATTGTGAGAGCTGCATGAGCAATTATTAGTGGTGTTTCAAATTCACTCTTTTAGTTGATTGAGAAGATTTGAAATGGGCTCAAGTAGAAAAACATTTTTTTCAGTAGATAGAGTATTAGCATCTCCTTATTGAATAAGCAATATTGTATCATAGCAGAACAGTCTTTTGTCTTGTTTTCCCTAGTAGGATGCATCCATTGAATCCTGACAAGGAGTTTGGGGTTTCTTCAGTATCCATGAAAACATTTTTTGTTCTAATTAGTGTGAAATGGAGGATCAGATATGAATTTCATATATTGAGTAGCTGACCATTATTTCCTATCCATTCTAGCTTATTTTTACCATACATGTGAGCATATAAATGATGTAAATATTATATGCTAATAAAGGAGCAAAAAGCAAGCTTCATACTAGTGTAGTGCAAAAAGAGAGCTCCCCAACTCACCCTAACTTTATACTTGTTTCCTCTTGTTTAATCAAAAACTATAGCCATATATAGGTTCAAATCTAAGAAACTAGTACAGGGTTTCTAGGGATTAGAGTCTGGCTGGTGTTACGTTGGCTGTTCTTTTCTTCCTTACATGTGTTACAAATTGAGAAACCATGTGATAAACACAGTTCTGGTTTGGCATTTAACATTCACCTGCCTTTTAGTCATGATCTAATAGTCATAGCCATCCAAAGTAACTTGCCAGCAATAGACTACCTCCCCCTTCCCCTCAAATAATGGAATTTCCACACCAAAATTATGCTGGCCTGCAACCTAGAACGGGTACCATTGCGCCTTGAAGCAGTGAGAGAGTTATGGTCTGATCATTTGTGGCCACATAGGACTAGAAACAGGATCTTTATACTATGACAGTCTTGAGATTCCTAGCTTCCCAGTGAAACTCAGCTCCTGACTAAAATATTGAAAATTAAAATTGTGCTATTTTGAGGCACAAAAAAGTGCTATTTTAGGACATTTAAAGAGGTTTTGTTAAGGCTCATTTGGAGCATTGGACTAAAGATAACCCAAAGGCTTTAAAAATAGAGGGACACAAAAATAATCAGAAAAATACTTTTAAAAATTCATTTAACTCATTTGTGCATGTGGGTGTCTTTTTTAAACACACGTGGCATGCACTGAAAACAAAATGGGGCTGGAACATTTATTCAGTAGGATACTGTATGACCTTTTTCTTTCACACATGTAACATGAAAGGAAATTTCATATTTTTTCAAAGTAAAAAGTACAGTATGGAAAAACAAAATTTCTGGGGTGCTTTTAAAATACATAGTATACGTTTGCCTTAATAAACAATGCCATAGTTCAGCATTGCACTAAATAAGTGTTTATATTTAAATAGTTGCAATGACTGTGTGAATAGTGAGCGCTTTTACACACACACACTGACACGCACACACACTCACTCACTCTCCCCGTTGACTGCAAGGAAAGTTTTAATTCCCACCACATAATGGTCCATTTGCCTCGAGTGTTTCAGAATGGTTCAATAATCACTAGCCATGTGTGCAGTTTGTTGAATTATTTAAGCTTATTTCCAGGGGGAAAAAAGACAGGGAGGAAGGCAACTGATTCAATGCAAATGAAAAGCTTTTGAAGCTCCCTATGGTGAAGATGTGATTACAGTCAGACAGTTAATAACCTAGACTTAGAAAAATCTGAAGGTTTTAAAACTGTCTGGCCAGTCAGTAAATGAGGTTTTTCCACACTATCGACCAACTGCCTTGTGTTGTAATGGTTTCAGATTTGTTTGGAGTGTGAGTGAACCCACAAATGAGGAAAGGACCCCCTGCTTCATGTGTGAGAAAAGTATTTGGTAAACCTCAAAGGGTTTCTTTTTTTGTTTTGTTTTGTCTCACACACACACACTCTTTAAATTTGTGATCAAGCCTTTAGCTACGATAGTGTTCCTTATATTAAAGACTTCAGACATGGTAACAGATCATCCAGTTCTAGATTTTACAGAATAAAGTTGTTTTATTTTACATTTTCTCTCAGGCTTTGAAAAGTAGTCACCCTTCCCCTCCCCGCCCCCCTACACACACATAGACAATGTCCCACATACATTCATTCACTCATCCTTATTTCCTGGCACACACACCTGTTGGCTAAATTTCTGTGGATTAATTAAATGTTGGGTAATTGGGAGGGCAAAAATTGCAGTACTCACTCTATTTTAGTAGGTGCAAAACCAGGGCTCCAAAACCCTGAAAGTCTCATAAGCCACAATGGAAGATGTTTTATTTCCAGTGTGCCACACTATGGGTGCACCTATACTGCAGGGTTTAACTCGAAATAAGTTACGCAAATTGAGCTACTTCAATTGTGTATCTTATTTCAAAATAGAGTACTCTTCCTCCGACTTCCCTTATTCCTTGTACAATGAGGGTTACAGGAGTCGGAGTAAGAAGTCTTCTAGCTTGACAGTATTTTGACACTATTTTAAAATAACTGTCTGCTGTGTAGACGTGGGCTAAGTTATTTCAGAATAGCACTAGTGATTTCAAAATAGTGTTACAGTGTAGACATACCCTGAAGCTGCCCCACATGAAGATTCACCTGCACAGACTTACTAAAGTATCGCTGTTTTCTAGCAGCTATGTCTATTGGACTGCTAATGAAATTTAAGCTACCGAAGTCTGAGACTCCTCTCCATTGGGCACCTGTATAAACCATCGGTCCTGATCATCCTATCCAGCATTTAGCAGTGTGGAAAGGCATGAAATCTGTGCAAAATAGCAGTAAGCAAACAAATATCTATTTATGCTTCCTTCCATGCAGGCAGCCCTGTACAGCGTACGCTGCAGATGGCACAAAAGTGAGGGCACATCCTTTGATAAAGTGATTGTGCTAACAGGGGCCCAACCAGTGCAGTATTCTAGATTTATGCCATGTGCGCAGCCCATGGTGTAAGCAGCCACATCTTTAACTTATGTGACAGACAGCTGGGAACCAATGAACAATAGCAAGAAATCCATTGTATAATATCATTGGACTTACCCATCCCCATATCTGCAGGGAATATTTTCTGCATTCCTTTCACTGAGCAGATAGCATTCTGCAAGAGTTCTCCCATGAGGGTACTGATTTATGTAGGAATTGTTATTTTTATTAATATGATTCTGATGTTCCTATACTCTATTTCTGTAGTCCCACTTTATTTCTGTGTCCTATACCCAGTAAGGGACAGAGGCATCCAGTCTGGCCTAACCTTGGATACTCACCTGGCAGAGTGGTTTTGTGTGCTAGATAATGGCTGTGATGTTCTTCCATGGCTTGTTTGCAGTGGCTCTTTTTTAACAATTTTCCCCTTTCTGTCTGGTTTTGGCCAATTTCACAATAAGACCGAATTGGTCATGCCATGCTCATAGATGCTATGAATGAAATGGGGATGATACTGTGCTGTGTGCACTTGTATACATGTGCAACCTTTTGCAGTGATTGCACTAAGACACTTTTGAGCACAAGGGGGCGAACTCCTCTTTTCCCTTCCTCCTTTTTAATATACATGCTTCCTGGCATCAAAAAACTGAACAAGAATTGAGAAGAAAATACACATGGATTATAGTTGCTTAAATAACACATATAAAGATAACCCTGACATTTTAATTTCTAAACCAACTTCCTTACCTTTATGCTGTCATAAGAAGAGCTGTGCAAAAAAGCACAAAATGTAAACTTTTTGATAAACAAAAAAAGTTTTTAAAAGCTTTGTTTTTGGTTGAATGAAACATTTTGTTCAACCCTAACTAAATGTTCTGTTTAACATTTGAGGGTTTTTGACCTTTTATAAAATAATGAAAATTTTGTTTCAAATCAAAATATTTTTAGTTTTTAAAATCCTTTTTCTGACCAAAACAATTTTGTGATTCTACACAAATGTTGTGAAATATTTTGCTTTACCCTCACCTGTATTTTTTAACAATAACAAAGCTATATTCCAAATATTTCATCCCGTTTTAGTCACAAATAATTGTAAGCCCAAACATAAGCTGTTTATGATTCCCTAGAATTTTGTTGGCTGAGTTAAGAGAAACAAGTTACAAACAGTCCCTGGTTTCTTAATTTTGCAAAGAATAATCCTCACTGAGCTGCTTTTTCAAATCCCAAACTACTCATTTGTTGTCTCTGTTTCAAATGGCTCAAAACTGGAAATGCTTATCTGAAACAAAATGGTATGTGTGTACCAAAATCAGATATGAACCATCATTGCAAAAGTTTGCAAAACCAATACCATATTCATATTCAACCCAATTTAGCCAACCACTAATCACAAATATTCTTTATCAATTAGTAGTTTTATCTTGTATATCATACATAAGAAAACTTAATATTGCTAGAATTTCAGCTAGTGTGAATTTTTATATTTTGCTACAGATGAATATCTGGCAACAGAATGAAGAGAAGGTGGAAGAAAAGAGAATATCTCCTTTCCCAACATTTATCTTCATAACATTAAAAGAACAAAGCAACTATAAATAGGTACACTTGATTAAATAAACAATGCTGAATGGACTGTGCATGCCAAAACATTTTCATGGTTAGTTCACATTGTTTCTGAATTTTTTTTACATAGGTCAGTTGAAAAGGGGGGAAAAAACTAATTGGCGTGGTTCTGTTACATCCTGAGTCATGTGGGTTGAGTTTCTAAAATGCATATAAACATAAGTAAGGAAAACTGCCTTTTTGCAACTCCAACCAGGAGATCACAATATTGATATTCCTTAGTCGCTGCATTATGCTTTTATTCTGCAAATATTCATCAGTGAATGCTGTCAGATTGGAATGTAGGTAGGTTAATGACATGTTCAAATTAGAAGCCAAAGTTTTGTGGCATTGTGGTGCAGCAGGGGCAGAATAACAGCAAGAAGGTGGCAGCTGTGTCACCATACATACATCTCTTGAAAGTCAGGCATGAAACCTTTCCTCTTTCTGGTATAAAATATTAATACGTTTGTAAATTGAAGCTGTTTAAGAATTTAAAAAAATGTGAAATAAGAAAATTTCTGTTTAGGAAAGCATATCTTATTAAGTGTGAAATATAGTAAGAGAGAATATAGGAACCTATGATTATTAAAACCATGATTATTTCTGATTGTATGTTTAGCTGACAAGTAGAGGCAGCACAGGTTGGAAGACTGAGAGTAGTATTAGACACAAGAAAGTCTTCAGTTCTAAACTTGCTACTGACCAGTTATGTGACCTTGAGCAAATCATTTAATCTTTCTTCCTTACTTTCCTCGTGAATAAAAAGGGGTTAATCCTATGCCCTTGCCTGTATCCTAGGGCATTCATGAGAATTAATTGTTCATTTTCTGTGCAGTGCTTCAGTGTGTGAAATTGATAAATACTGTAGTTCTGTATTTATAAATAAATATATCTCCCTTTATTTGTTTCCTGCAATAAGAATTGAAGTGTATGTGTGATGTGGTTGCATGCTCCTTGTGTGACCAACACTATAGTTAGCTCTCCTATGATGATGGAGTTTTCACTGAAATTATATTTTAAGTGCATAGGGTAGATAATGGAAATAATTTCCAGCACATTAACTTCTCTATACAACAGGGCTTTCCACAAGGGCTCATTTTGGCATGAAATTTCACAGGTCCCCTTTAAGGAAAGGTGCTATAAATTCTATATTCTTTTTCTCGGGGATGAATATCCTACTTGCAAAGTGTTACTCACATGTGGAATCTGCTGACTGTGTTAATTTTAGTGGTATTTCTCATATGACTTAGACTTGCAGAACTGAGCCCTCAGAGAGCTGAAGACATGCTCTTCCTTCTATGTGCTAAGTACAGTAAATTGCATGTAAACTCAAGGGGCTAAATCCTGAAAGGTACTGAAAGCTTGCATCTCCCTCTGAAACCTTGCTGAGTTGCCAATTGCTGAGCACCTTTCAGCATTTAGCTGCTTTATTTTGGGCCACATATAGTGATTTTCCCTTTCCTTCCCCCTCTTTTTTTAAACCATGATTATTTTTGATTGTATGTTTAGCTGTATTTCCTGTGTTGAAGCTAAGAACGTTCCTTTTTGACCACCCCTATTTGTTTTAGCTGTGCACGCGTCAAGGGCATAATAGAGATAAGTCAGCCGAAGCTCAAGGTCACACTCCTGGCTTTCCACAGAAACAATGACAACAACAAAATCTGTCTCCAGTTGACTGTCTACCATAAATTTGGGCCTGATGGATGAGTGAATGATCCAAAGCATTAATGTGTAAACAGAGAGACAGTGGAAGAGCAGTAATTGAGTTTTCCCAGTGACTGAATAAACAACCCCCAAATCATTAACAAAAAGAAAGTGGTCACTGAATGTGGAATTATTAATGCAGCCTGTGTATGGGGAACAGTAATCTTTTAAGAAGGATAAAACATAAAGATTTCTAAATTCAAGAAGACAGGGTAAATCTACATAAACATTTGTTTTTAACACGAAATATACATACTGTATCTTTTAGTAAGCATTCTAGTTGTAACTAACTGCTCAGCATTAAACACCCAGATTGTTCTTTAATAAAGAAAGGAAGAAGAGGTAATTCTGTGAACCAACAAGGGATTCCAAGGGAGTTTTATATTAGCCAGTAATTAAATAATAGTTCATGTTGCCTTCTTTCACTGGGAATTACATCCTTTCCACCTCTCCTCTTCTAAAGCAGAGACATCCATTACGATGAGTAGCTACAACACTTGTCAGATCCAATCAGCTCCAAACGACTGAAGGCCAACTGACGTGTGCTCTCTTAAAGCATGGTTTCTTCTCCCGCAAAAGCCCACTGTCCTTTCACGTGCGTGTAACAGTCAGAAGAGATCACATCACACAATGAAGAAAAACAGAAGCATATGGTACTAAGGGGCCTCTGCAGGAGATGGCTAAAATGCCAAGGCTTGCACATAAACAAAACGTATGCAAAAATGTGTGCATATAGAATGCCAGATACAGCCAGATGACAAAAGAGCAAAGGAAGGCAGAGTCTTACTATTTCTACAGCTGCCTTGATGTCTGTATTTTCACTTTAATTTTTTATTACTGTATAAAAGAGGTACACATGAATTGCCTGTCCCGAGCAGTTAATTATGCATAAAGCAGTTGCAAAGTTCACTTTTGCTGTGTAATAGGGGCACATATTCTTCACAGTACATTTTGCTCATATCTATTGCAGGCTTTCACATGATAAATGAATTGCAAACTGCAAGTGACTTCACTGGCAACATACTTTTCCTTGTCCCATTGCTATTAAATAGTGTATGTAAAAGCAAGGTCCATAAATTCACTGCATATTCTTAACAGGCATGTAATAGTCTCTCTTTCTCTCTCTCTCTCTCGGGACATATTCCATACTGCATCTTCTAAGCCAGAGCACAGAATTATTCCATATGAAGCAGTCTACTAAAATGTTTTGCAAAAACATTAATGTGGTGAGGCTAATAGGTCTTTGACAGACCTTGTCCTGTTTGTCCCAGTTTTTTATATATTTTAAAATGCTGTTGCCATGCTACAATAGCATTGCTTTAGATAACAGACACAGATGCTACTGTAAACTGAGGCAGCACATGCTATATGAAGCATGTGAATTGTACAATCTGATGCAGGGCTTGTTCAGATCATAACTTGACTAGAAGCTTTAAAATGTTTTCTCAATAAGAGACTGTTTTTGTTTGTAACTCCATAACATAACATGGTTAAAGGAACTGGGGGATTTGTGAAGACAAGACTTTCCAGCAGATATGCTCTTTGATCCATAAATTGTAACTGAAAGCAATTTGGGTGGCAGTGTTAGGTGATGCCATTGTTTAATTCCTAGATGGAAGCATAGAAATTGCCAACTACAGTATATGTTGCAGTGGAACATTTAATTTAATCTGTACCAATGTTTTTACAGCTTCCAGTATATAAATCTCTGCACTTGCTCTACTGTAAATCAATATATTTAACAAAACAAAAGTGATCATTCTAATGGAGTAAATTTTGTAAATACCAGATTTCACATACAGTTGTTTACTGCAAGACTTAGTGATGCATTTTCTTCCTCTGTAAAAAAAAAGCTATTGAGCATGTTTAGAACAGTAATGATTACTTTTCTGATTCAAGATCTTTTAAAAATATACCTGTATCATTTTTAGCCATCTGTGTTGATTTGCACAGACTACCTTGCTTTCATTTATAAAATGAAATTGAACTGTATATCTTTTAGAGAGAGTTATGTCACATCTGCTAATTTTAATTCCCCTTCTTGAAAAGATGCATTTTGATTTTGTAGGATTGCTTTCTGGTTTTTTCCTCCAAAACTGTCAATGAAATTGGGCCAATAAAAAATAGCTGGCAAAAGGATACAGCTATTCAATGGAAAAATAAAAAAAGGAAAATAAATGTCTAATTCCATCTGAAAATGCTCTGTGCCTAATTATCAATTTTGATGCTTCATTTTATTAAAATTTAAATTAGGATATATGGATGCAAGTAATTCTAGGAGGTTAAAATAAAAACCTAGTGATGTCATGAATAAATCTAAGATTTGGATGCTTCTGCAAATCAAATTGTCTTTGGGTCAAATTCACCCATGGTGTAGCTCCACAGACATTAGTGACATTACTCAAGAAATAAGTTAGACTCGCTAAGTCTAACTCAGAGTTAAGGCATGTACTTTTCAGTCTTTTTGTTCAAACTGGTGTGTGTATGAGAGAGAGAAGGGGAGAGGGTTAGAGTTAAAATTGCTTTGTGTTCAGGTATAACCTGTTACCTAAATACAAGATTCAAATGACAAACATTTTTTATACGGAAATTACCATTTCTGATTTTTCATTTCCTTTCTCTAACTTTGCCCCTCTCATCCTTTGACTATTTTAACAAAAGGGATGTGGGGGGGTGCTGCTGAATTCTAGTACTGGCTATGTCTGGAAAAATCATACCTGCTATGGATATGAAGAAATGAAATGTAATGTAGCAGCTGACTGGGGATGGTGATTCTTTAAGGTTTTTTTCCCCAAGAATCCTTCCCCCTTCAGAGGTCTCCAGTCAGGTGAGTAAATGACTTGAAGAGAATTTCTTTAGTAATGAGAAAATTTGCAAAGATTCACAGGTTTAATGCCATCTTTCAATCTGTCAGTGCTGATTAAAAATGGAGACACCTATGCAACATGTTTTGGGGGGAAAAAATCTTGTTTTGCTCAAATATTTAAAACTTCAACAAGTTTTCTTCACATTTTGAAAAACTGCAACCAATCCCATAATTTAACAAAATGCCTTTATTTACTTTCACATCTCAGGGTGCATCTACACAGCACCCTAAATTGGAAATTAGATACACAATTTGCGCTTTGCAAATTGTGTATCTTATTTCAATTGAATTTCAAAATAGGCTATTTTGAAATTTGGCAGGTACACACAGTGCCAAATTTCTAAATAATGTGCTATTTCGAGACATTCCTTAACCCTCGTGAAATGAGGGTTACTGGGATGCCGAAATAGTGTGCCCATTATTTCAAAAAATATTTTGAAATAACTGGCAGCTTGTGTAGACGCAGGGTAGCTATTTCGGGATACCTGAAATAGCTGTGCAGTGTTGACGTGCCCTCAGTGAATGAGAGAGCTTCTGGACACTCCCATACAAAGAGGCTTCAGAATGAACCAACTAATCTATTTGTGCAGATTCCTGGAAGGTGGCAAGAGCACTCTTCCCTTTTATTTGATACCAGAACAAGCACAGTGATTGAATGTAGCAGGTTCCTCCTGCCACTCCCAGATCCTTGTTTCCATTTCTTCCTCCTGTTGTCTCCTGCTCTGGATCATTTTATGATCGTGCTTTCCTATGTCTTTCCGGCAGCTTGGAACTTAATTTAGTTCTAGCCTCATTGCATAAAACAGTATAGTTGAATAGAAGCTGAGAATGAAAAATTAGCAATTCTGAACTTTTTTATGGTTAAAACTGACATTTTTATATCATACTGATGATTTCCAATAGTTAGTAAATTAAAAGAGCATAGGTTTCCCCCCGGGACATTTTTTTTTTAGGTTGTAGCAATATATCTTGTTTTTAAATTGAGTATTTGTGTAGGCTATTATGAACATTTTGAGTCACAAAAAATATGCAGACTTCTTAAGAACAAGTTCTTTCATTAAAAAAAAACAAAACCCATTTTTCCAAGCGACATCAGGCTTAAGGCAGCTGAAAATGAAATCTTTCTATTTTCCTATATGCAATTGTGCTACTAATTCAGAGAACTGGAAAATATTGTAACTATTTTTCTAATAGATCTCCTGAATGTGTCTGAAAATTCCAAAAGCTAGCTATGGGCAAGGGACAGGGAGTTTTTGCATGCATTTCATGGGACTTCATGATACTATAGCTTTTGCCATCAACCATGTTACATCTAGACTATGGGCTTTGTATCCCTGAAAAACTCCACTGGGTCCAGGGAACACGTCTGCTCTTCTGCTTTTTTTGTGGAAGAGCAGATGCACTCTTTTGGAAGCCCTGTCTTCCTCCTTCCACGAGGAAAAAGGGCTCTTCCGAAAGAGGAGGATTTTCGGAAATTTGGCCCAGTGTATGTAGAGTGCAATTTGCATACTTTTTTTCCAATAGATCATTGTAGTCTAGACATAGCCCCAGAGCAGACTCTCAAAGGCACAGCTTTGTATTCTTTGTATTCTTCTCTAGCGATGGGACTTTCCTGAGAACAAGACTAAACATGTCATTCTGTGCAGACAAGATCTTAATGTAGCAAAAGGGGAGCACACAAAGAAGAAACACTGAAACAACATGTTATAAGTTGTGAAATGAAACTGTTTTCAGCTTTGGTAATCCTGAAAATTGGAGTACTAGGTCTTGAATGTTTAGAGGTTAACAGAAAATAATAAAATAAATTATATTGATTTTTTTCCACCTGAAAATTAAGCAGTAAGAAATAACATGGCATGTGTTGCTGTGAGATAACACAGTCTATACCTCAGGGGCTTGGTGGAGCAAATACCAAACTAAGCAAAACAGAGACCACTTAGTGTGTAGGCAAACAAAACAAAAATGAACATATATTTTTCATAGCATTAATACCGTTTCTCAATAAATCAATGCAGTTCTCTTTGGTTGTGGCATTCTAATCAAAATTAATTAGGCTTTTTGAACTGATTTTCCTTGTCTCTTGAATTCTAAGATGAGGACAGACTATAGTACTAGCAGAGATGGATGAAACTTGCCTAACAAAGCATTCTGTTAAGATTCATTTACCTGGAAAGTGGCTCAGTTGGCTTGTCAGGTTCTGCAGAGCAGTGCTGTTTTGTGGGGGTGAGGTGGTGGCTTGGGAAGAGTCTCTCTTTTGAGGTTTTAAAGTATTTTGAATTCAGAATTCAGCATGAAACACACAGATGCAAATCAAGGGAAGAGACACCTTCCCCAACCTGGGGTCACTTTCTACTGTGCAAATCAATACTGCCAAGTTGCACATACTCCTGACTGGAAATGTCCCCAAACTGGGGACAACTCCAGATCTGATTCTAGTACTGATCCAGATTTTTTACTCAAGTCTTTCTGGATTGTGGGTGACCTGGAAACCCCACAGACTGCAGAGAAATCAGATGCAGAAGTGATTCTGGATCTTAACTTGGCTACTCATGTTTTTGCCTGGTTCTCTCCCAGAGCACATCTAGAGAAGACACATGGCCCAGTGGATAAGGCACTGAGGTAAAAGTCAGGATAAGCTGATTCTATTCATGACTCTGACCTGCTATATGTGACAAGTCACTTCACCTCTATTCCCATTCATTCTTTGTCTTATTTTGTTAGATTGTAAATTCTTTGGAGCAGGGATTGTCTCTTAATACGTGTATAGATGGCACCCAGAATATGGGGGCCTTGATTTTAGTGGAAACCTCTAGATGTTCTTGAAATGCAACAAAATAAGTAATAATACAGAGAATTCCTTTGTCACTTTGACCTCATTGTAGACTAGTACCTGAAGTTGGTGAATGTGGTGCATTGTGATTAATAGTATTTCTTCTATGATACCTAGTTATGTGCATCCACTGTCAACAAAGTATTTTTCTGACAGTTCCCAGAACAAAAAGCTATTAAAATGTGACCTTACATTAAAAAATGGTACAGAAAAAAATGAATATATAAACATAAAACTAAGATGAATTTAATCTGCATATGTAGGTAATTTGGAGGTTTTTTTACTGCAAATTCAGATTAAAATATCATATAATTAGCCTGAAATAAACTGTCAAAAATGTGAGTGTTTCAGGTATTGACGCTCCATGATTTAATTAAATTTCTTACCTTGGGAAAGCGTGTGGATCATGTTATAAAGCTGCTAAACAGGATACAGACATTGCATTTGACATTTTATCCTGATAATGACAAAACAATTGCAGTGAAAAATCCAGGTCTCTGTATGAAATGTTTACTAAACTCCCACAAATTACAGTATTGAATTACAGTAAATTGTATAAATCACGTATGATCTATATCTCCAACCTGGCCAGCATGAAGATGATTAAATAGACAATAAATTGTCTACACTAATCTAATTTATCTGTACAATTATCAGGTATGATCATCCAGTGGCTAGGACTCAGATCCATTAGTCAAGATATCCAGATTCTGTTTCTGTCTGAGCCACTGACTCCCAATGGGCTCAATTCTGCACATTGGAATGAATTTTAGCCCCAATTCTGCAACACATTTATATGAGCAATCCCATAGTTGCATGCTTCAGGATAAGCATGTGCTGAAGTGCTTTGATGGATAGGGACACAGTGCTCAGCATATTGGAGAATTGAGCCCTATCTGCCCTTGGGTAAGTTATTTATCTTCTGTACGGCTATTTCACTATATGTAAAATGGGCTAATACTTACAATCCTTTAAAAAGCACTTTGAGATCCATGAAAGTATATCATGATATATATGTTCAATCTACTGTGTATTTGAGTTTGTCTGTCTATGTGCCTGTTCGTTCAAGAACTCCTCCTAAATGGAAAGAGGTAGGACCACCAAATTTAGTGAACAGCTTCCTCTTATAACTTAAAAGCAACCTAAGGGTTTGGTTGTGCCAGGAGAATGGGATTGCACCTCATAAAACCATACAGAAAAGAAGCAGAATCACTAGGCAGATGAAAGGGGCTGGCTGGGGGCACACTCCATCCCTGTCCTGGACTGCCCTGGCCTCAAGCCTCCTAGCCCCCCAGGCACCATTTATGGAGGGCAGAGGGCCTGAAGCTCACCTCCTCTCCCCTCATCTGTGTTTCATATGGGAGCGTTTTGCTGGCTGTTCCCCTTCATCAGGGAGCAAGGGGAAAGTGCACAGTTTGCTGCATTCCTCATTCTGGCAGGGAAGCACAGGCAGGCAGACAAACCTGCACCTGCTCCAGCTGGGGGACATGCACCCATCCCCTAGCTGTGCCTGCTGGAGCTGCAGTGGCCATGGAGTGGTGCTTTTCAGCTGGCCCCAAGCTACTGCCATGAGAGAAGCCTGGGATAGTCCTCTCTCCCTGGGGCAGCCAACATATTCATCTCCAGCCTCATCCCAGAGCAAGGATTCAAATGAAGCATGTATATTTTCATTTATTTTCCAAAGAACATAAATTAAGTACCTGAGCAATGCTCGGTGAGTCTTCTAGTATTATCTCACATGTTTCCAGATGGATAGGAAATGTTTAGACTGTGTACATTTTTAAAGTAAAATAAAACAGAATAGTTCTATTCTAATTAGTTATGTGCAATAATTGTAGTTTCACACCCCTTACTGTTTCACTTGACAGGTAAATGGTGGAAGACAGAAGACTTATTATAGATTTTACATCCAGCCCATGAGGATTTGGACTGATTCCATTGAGCAGGTTTAGGTCAGCTCACTCCTTTCCTTCAAAGCATCATGGGTGTCTCTGAGCATCATTGCAAGCTTGTTCTGGCAGTAAGCCAGGCTTCAAAAGCCTTTCACTGTGCAGTCACTGACTCACTAATGGGCAACTGCAGGCTTTCTGATTTTCCTTTCGTTTCATGTGTTCATTTGACATAAATTTAATTAAACCAAATCTGGTGTTAAAGCAAGAAGAGATAAAAGTGATACGTTGCAAATTAAAGAACTGTGAAAGATACAGGAAACATGACTTTTTTCTGTTTCTGTAAAATATTGTCAATTTTAGTAAGCTCACTACTTAAAGTCTACAAAAACTGTATGGGTATGCATTATTAAGAATAATGTGCATCCAGGGTTAGATGAAGGTCTTGGCCCCATATTCTCTGTAGTAAAACCTTTCAGAGAATTCTTATTCTTTCTTTCATACCACACTTCAGGTAGTCGCCTCTTCACAGGATATGAGACAAGTTTGCCCTTCTGCCGGCTACATATCCATAGTTGTTAGACAGCTCAAAAGCATACAACAGCAGAAACATGAAAAGATCACATATTAAATATAAAAAAATCATCATTTTTCAAAGGTCTCTTTTAGTTTTTACTTAAGGCTAAAGAGGTGATAGTGAAAATGAAAAAGATCATGCTGTTAAAAAGGTTTCATTTAATTGCTTTGAATGTTGCTTTAGGAAACATCCAACTTTCTTCTTCTTCTTCTTTTAGAAATCTTTTTTTATTATTAAAAGAAATCTCAGAGTGGAAATATACTAAGGCACACTGAAAGGATAGCTGCCCAGAGATGTTCTGAACCAATTGTGTTCAAGGGGGTTTCACTACTGTCACTTCATAAGAACTATATTTCAGTTGCTACAGTACTAAAGCATTAGCACCATGGGCAAATCTATGAAAATTGGAAAGAGCCTCCAATGGATAATAGGTAAAAGTCCCCAGTTTGCTTGAACATTACATATGTGTCCCATATAGAATTGATTAGTTGTTTCATGGAGTACAATTGCTTGGGGGTAGGAATGGATGTTTGATTATATACACATTTTATTTTTCAATTTGCTAGCTCCTTCCTCCTTTTGTTTTTAGAAAATTGTCAAGGTTTTAAATAAATTATACTTCTTGCCTAGATGCTGTCCTCCTTCACATGATGTAAACAACAGACTATGTGGAAACTGGTCTTGGAGTCTCTTGCTGAGGTGAATTACGATATGATTCTTTAGCACTATCTAGTATTTCCCATATTGCTTTCAAAAATCCGACAAAGGTGGATCCCCATGCTGAAAAGGCAATGTAGCTTTAAAGTATGAAAAAGACTCATCTGAGTGATATTAATTGTTTGTGCTGCCTGTGAATTCTAACTAGAGAGTTTCTTCTTCCTCTGTTACTGAGACAGATTAATATGATAATTGCCACAATGATTTCATTCCAAATCCTGAATGACACACTCTCCCAAACTGTGTGGTGTTAGGTTAAAAATTCTCATGCTTATAGTATTTTAACTCAATGATAAATATTTTAGGAATCAATGTCAATTGAACCACTTTTTCACTTATGCTAATGTGAACATTTATACACAAAACCTTTTTCTAAAATTTGTTTAATTCAAAAAGAGGTGAGTTTTAAAAAAAAGACAACTTGTTGTACAACTAGTCCTCAGTGATAAATGTAGCATTTGACATGATTGAATTAAGACATTTGGGGTGGAGTTTTAAAAGCACCTAATGGACTTAGGTGTCAAACTCCCATTAAATGTCTATGTTATTAGGAGTTGGGTTCCAAATTATTTTGGGCATTTTTGAAAATCCTAGCCTTTGATTACAAATAAGATTAGAAATTATTGAAAATGAAGACCACGTTGAAAATGAAATATGGTGCATTACTTAGTCCCGTTTGGACTCCTCATAAAATCACCAGTTTGGCATTAGTGAGAGTACTTGCTCAAAAGTTTTGGAGTGCTGCTCTAGCTGTGCTGGTCCCAGGATATGAGAAAGATAAGGTAGGCAATGTAATATCTTTCAAAGTCAAGAATGCAATAGTAGAGGTCTGTATTTAAGTATATTGAGAAAGCAATTGCCTGCCTGGATCAGTATGGGCTCAAGAAAATTCTGTTAGTCTCCATTCCTGAAAACTTCTCATGTGAGAACCCCTGCGGCCATGAAGAGCTATGTTGTTAAGTAAGCCAATGGGTGTGTATGTGAACATACGGGTTGATCCATGTGATGCAACTTGCAGGAAAAGAGTCTTATTCTTTCTTTTCCACCAACATTTAAATTCATTGACAGCTGGAAAAAAATCTACATGTGGTTGCATATTCTAAGTACATTTTTGTCTCTTGTTTAGCTCACTATGGCCAATCATGCACAGCAACTTTGTAAAAGCTTCCATTAATCCAGAGTGCAGCTGCCTATTTCCTCAGAAATGCACTGCCTCTGGGTGCCACTCACTGCTCAGGCTCCACATAGATTATTGAGTTATATTCAAAGCCTCACCGTTAATTCTCAAGTCCTTACAAGGTATTGTCCCAAGATACCTCAGAGACCTCCTCTCCATGTGAGATGCCAACCTCCCCACCATTGCTAAGTTCTCAGGAAATACAGCTCTATCACCCTCCATGGTGAATTTTGTTATATGGGAAAGAGCAATTTCTCAGCAAATTGAGTGCAGACTGAGGGAACACTAAGTTAAATACATGAGTTTTACATTTGCCTTCAAAGTCTTTAACTTAACAATCCCACAGTTAGAGCTAAAAATGGCAAAGAAATAGAGCAGTGGAGGAAGAGGAATAAAAGGTGTAAGAAGAGAAGAAATAGAAGACAGCCGGGAATAAAATTTAAAAAGAGGTAACTTTGTTTGCTAGTGATAGAAGTGAAAAATTTGTTCATCTTCCTGCAGCATGCTACACAATTCTGGAATAGTAACACTTCAAAGCATGGCAGAATAAACTCAGCCCATCAGCTTTGTAAGATAAAATGCTTGTCATCCCATTAACTCTGTACAGGTCTACCAGGGTTCTTTCTACTCTCCATCAACATTTTAAAATCCTGCAGGACATTTCACAAGAGTCAGAGTTTGAAACAGTTTTTCTTGGCCAAAACTTTGCTTCAAACCAAAATCTTCTGCAGCATGCTATAAACAGAGCCATCAGAGGTTTTATCTTTCTTGTGCATTTCCAGGGAACCTAGCAGTTTTGTGTCTAAGGCCACGTCTTCATTTGCTATGCCAGAGATCGGTTTAGTAAGGACTCACTAAACTAAACACTGAGGGTGCCCCTGCTCAGTGCTAGTACTCCCACTCCTAGTGAGGAATAAGGGAAGCTAATGGGAATGTTTGCTCCTGTTGCCACTGTGGAGATGGTTCCAAGCTCGGCTTAAGGTAAACTGACTCCATCTACGTTAATTACATAGCTGAAGTTGCATACCTTAAGCCGATCTTCTGGGCCTAGTATGGACCTGGTCTAAGCCTCATACAAAATTAAGGAGAAATATTAGAGTCTAATTTTTCTGTGCTCCTCAGTGAACAGATATGTGAATTTGTGGACATGGTTGCCACATGACTTGGGATCTTCAAGAATGAAACACTGTGACAATCAGGGTTCAGACTCCCGAAGGGGAAAACAGGGGTCTAAACTCCTAAGAATAACCAAATGAATCAGCTGGTTGTATACAATGTTGTTTTGTATAAATATGTCAAGTATGATCTTTTATGAATGCTTGCAAAGTTCTGTACTTGATGGCCATTAAGAGAGAGGTATACAAGTCATAGTTGAGTGTGTGGTAATGCTAGGAGGAAATCCTGTAGTTGCACCACAAGGGTACGTCTACGCTTGCTCCCTAGTTCGAACTAGGGATGCAAATGTAGCCGACTGAAATTGCTAATGAAGCGAGGATTTAAATATCCCGCGCTTCATTAGCATAATCTCGCCCGTGCGCTATTCCGCTCGTCAGCTGATTCGAACCAGGAAGTGCGCTCCGGGACGCGTTAGTTCGAATCAAACCCCTTGGTTCAAACTAACATTACTCCTCATTTTTTGCCATTTTCAAGGGGCCACCGACAGAGCTGGTCTTAGGGGCGGGCTGCGATCACATTTTGGCCCAACCTCCCGAATCCTCCCCCCAGGTTTCCCTGGTTACTGCCCGACCCGCCCCCCCCCCCTTTTTTTTTTTTTTTGGTCAAAAATGTCCCCTGGCGGGTTTTTTTTTTTTTTTTTGCTTGACAAATTTTTGTACAGTATTAAAAAAAAAAACATCTGGCAACCCCACAGATGAGCCGGGCAGTTGCCCGGGGCAGCCAATTAGTTAGGCCCGGCCCTGATGGGAGAACTTTGAAACTGAAAAGAAATCCCTACTCTTGGAAAACTAATATACAGGTGGGGAGCCTGGGCTTTTCTTTGTGTTTGTTTACTGTGAAACTTGTTTATATTTCCTTAATGTTTCACCTTTGAATCTATGCTTTCCTACTAGATGAATTTCCATTTTTTAACCCCAAGCAGTTCTGTTATGTAAATTGTGTGGATCATGTTCCCCCATGTGAACTGATAGCAGGGGTCAGGTTTCACACCTTCAGAGATGATGGATCAGTGAGGAAAGTCAGAGTGTCTGGTCACTAAGAACTTGTGGCAGATAGATTTGAGAGATTGAATGGCTGTTTGGTATCACCTCACAAGGAGCACCTGGATTGCTGAGAACCAGGGTGGGATCTTTTATGCTTCTGGGCTAGCTGTGGATATCAGAGCTCTGAGACATAGCAGCAGACAATCACGGCACCTGGGGTTGCAGGGCAAATGGTGACAGAACCCCATCTATGCATGGGTAATTCCCAACATGTCAAAGACATGATGTTATCTTGTAACAAATGCAGAATATTATTGTTGTAGAAGAGACATTCCTGCAACTGTTTCTCTCAAGACTGCCATCAAAGGTAAATGCACATTTCATATCATCCTGCTTTGTCCTACAGTTGAGCCACTCACCTGCTCTGTCTCTAGTGAATGTGAAATTTGAGCCAAATGAGGCTATGTCTAGAGCGCCGCTTTTTTTTTTTCAGCAAAAGGTGCGCAAATTGCGCTCCGCAATTTGCGTACCTTTTTCCGATAGTTTTGTCGGAAGAGGCTTTTACAAAATTTGGCCAAATTTTACACTGGGCCAAATTTTGGAAAAACCTCCTCTTTCGGAATAGCCCTTCTTCCTCATGAAAGGAGGAAGACAGAGCTTCCAAAAAAGCACATCTGCTCTTCTGCAAAAAAATGTTGGAAAAGCCCCATAGTCTAGACATAGCCTGAGTGTGGAAGGCACACACACACACACACACACACACACACACACACACACATATATATGTGAACATATACCCAGGAGAAAGAAGAACTTTTCTGAACCTTTGCCCATCCTCTGTTGTTAACACAATTATTTTTGGATGAAAACCTTTCCTCCTTGTCTTGACTTTCCATATGCTCATGGTTTTCTCTCTACCTACTTCACCTCTGACATTCCAGTAGATCTCTATCACCCCACTTGTACAAGCACAGCCTTTCAATAAGAGATTCTTACTATGTGCCCCTTCTTCCCAGAAGAGTGCTCTATTTCAAGATGGGGTGGAGGTTGGTACAAGGGAGCTGTAGTAGGTCTGTGACAGCTGGAGGGGGAAATTAATGAGCTATGGTAAGATCATAGATGATGTGCAGAGGAATCTCAGAAAATTTGGGGTTTTCAGATAAGCTTGGTCCAACAGGACTCTTCAATTCACCCTCAAGAGAATGTCTCCCTTGCCAAGGTAAGACGAAAGGGATGATAAAATTCACATGAAAGGGCTGACAAGGTTAAATCAGGAAGAATCTCTGAGAAAGATAGTTTGGGAGTATTTTTTAAGTATAAAAAGAAATAGCCTGAAAAGGAGGATATAGAGTTCTATGTCACAGAAATCCATCAAATGAAAGAAAAGTTCAGGATTTGATCCAAAACTCCACTGAAATCCATTGATTTCAATAGGCTTTGGATCAAGGACTCAGTTTTCTCCTGGCCTAAGGTAGGCAGTGGAATGTCTGAAATGCAGCTGTCCTCAGACTCAAATATCCATGATGATGAGGCTCAAGGAGGTCATATATATAATATTCCAATTATATGACATTTAATTTAAAGATGAAAGTGGTTTTTAAAAGCCACCTTGGAGGCAGCCAATCTAAAGAATACAAGAAAAGTACAATGTCATCAGAACTGCTCAACATAATGATAGAATGAACAAGCACAAGACTGATGCACTAATCACTAATATAATGATCTGCCTTGTCCATCATTCCACTCCTACTCTTTGACTCTCCACTGCTGCCCTGGGTGCCATCTCATCTGATTCAAACCTCTTGTCCTCACTTTCAAGGCTCTTCACAATTTTGTTCCTTTTCTTTTCCACAAATCTCTGGATGCTTTCTTGCCAGCCAACCTTTTTCACATGGCAGGCCCACCCTAAAGTAACTGTAAGACCACAACTGTCTGTCCCTTCAAAAGCCTCCTAAATACTGCTGTGACATCAACAAGAAATGAGCTAAAACATGATGCCTAAAGTGTTGGATACTAGACAGAACTGACATTCATAAGAGAGAATTAATAGTTTGGAACTATTAAGTTGTACATTTCGCTAAACTATAAAATTGCACAATCTTTTTACTGTTATCCTTGTTTTTCCTTCTCTTCTCCTGATTATCATGTGCATTTGTTGTGTTTTGTCTTTGAGATGGTGACCACATTTTCCCATATACTTGTAGACCAGTGTTTCTGAAAGTGTTCTGCGAAATCACTTTCAGAAACATATTAACTGGCCACCCTGGTTTATTTATTTACTGGTGCCGTGGCCATGGAGCCTCATGGCTCCCATTGGCTCCGTTTTGTCCTTTGCAACAAAGGGGAGCTGTGGGAAGTGGCATGGGCTGGGCTACCGCTTCCCGCGGCTCCCGTTGGCTGCAAAGGATGAAAACGGAGCCAATGGGAGCCGCGGCACCAGTAAATAAACAAACCGGGGCAGCCAGTTAATGTGTTTCTGAAAGTGATTTCACGGAACACTTTCAGAAACACTATTGTAGACCACGTACCATAATGGGGCCTTAATTCAAATTGTGTCATGAGCACTTCTATTTGATAATAGAGAAAAATAAATTAATCACAGTATGTTATACAATCATCTACAAAGCTGATCAAATGAATATTTCTGAATAATTTATTCAATGAAAAATGTCCCAGTTCATCAGATAAATCACTAACAATTAATAATTTAACCAACTCTAACAGCAGGGATCTATGTGTCATGTGTAGCATGGATAGATCCATGGGTTGGATGACCTGGGCTCTTTTCCACTTCAGCTCCTATCACCCCCTTCTAAAAAACAATATTGCCAAAGATGAGGCTCTGGGACATGGAAAACCCTGTGTGAAAATCCTCCCCATTTTCCTGGTATCCATTGATAGCGAGGCTGGAGGGAACGGCCAGACACAGGAGTGAAGACCCAGTGTCTGTCCTAGTATCTACTGCTCCTGTCTCTTGTTCTCATGCACTGTGACTCTGAATGCACAACCAGGAGCTGCTCCCAAGCCCCTTGCTTGTGAGTGAGGCTGTTTACGGAAACATTGTGGAGCAGCAAAAAAGTTAATCCGCATTCCTGCCCCATGGCCTCAATCCCACCTCTTCCTTTCCCCCAAAACAAAATGCACAAGTATACATGAAAACTGAATTCTAAATTTCTGCAAGCAAGTAGACACAAGACTTTGCCTCATAAGTAGTTTCCTACTCATCTCACATGCTAACAGAATTAATGCCATGTGATTTATCTGACCAATCTCAGCGGAAGAACACATCTTGAATTTTATCTGTTCTGGTGGATCCATACTATCATATGTTCTGAAAGACAGGTTTGAGCAAATGCAAATAATGAATTTGAGGAAATCTTGATCTGCTCATGAGAAATTCTATAAGAAGAATAGTAGTTACATTTTCTGAATAAATTATTTGTTGAAAAATTATTCATTCAACTCTATTCATCACTATCATAATCTCAAACTGCTGAGCTTCTCTGAATCTGGACTTGGGGCTGAACCTAGCTGACAGATAAAGCAGTTGAACTGTGCTGATGAGCTCTGAAGAGAGCCAAACATCTGTCCATGTTTTCTGTTGCTTGCTCCCAGTAGACATTTATGCATTAAGTCTGTTTATCAGACAACACTTTGTCTAAGCCAAGATATAGTGAGACATCATAATAGGATATATAACTAATATGGGAATATGAATGATAGCTACTTTTGATAAGACTTTTATATCAGAATACAAGCATTGCCATTTGGCTTATCTTCACTACAGCCAGACATATTTAATCATTGACAAATAAGATCCCACAAAAGAATAATGTACTTTCAGATATATAGAATGTACACTCCCTATTTCTTTTTTCTAAAAAGAGTGCATTGCTATGCTTTTGTCCCAGACTACTTGTATCCTAAGAGACAGGTGGATAGCTATTTCTTTGTGAAAATAGTGTTGAGAAACCCATGCTCCCTTGACAGAGTAACAATAGCTGATTCACTCCATACTTTACTTAAAAATAAACTGAGGGTATTTTTTTAAATTGTATTTAATAAAGTTGAAAAGGTCTCAGCTGCGGGTTTTTTTTCAACCCAGATTCCATTATGCATGTGTGTTTTTATTTGGAGTGTTAAAGAAAAGTGTTGATCTTTGATCCCTTACATAATGTTATGTAACTGTTTGTTATTAATATATTTTTCTTCTTGTTAAGCCACCAAATCAGTGTTGGATAGAAGCAATATATGTAAATTTCAGGTGTGACTAAGGCTATCGATAAAATATCAGCTACAAAAACAAGATTTGAGGCACATTTTTCACATGCAACCTTCTTTTCAGCTGAAAAATAACTAAACTCGAACTGAAGAGAAAAGGAATTGAAAGAAAATACTGTTTATTGGCAAAAATAAAAGATGGGAACTAATCATCGGGAGTGAAAATGTAAAAAGGTAGTAGCTTAGGTAGTAAAAAATGACTGTTGTAAGCACTAAATAGGCAGAGAAATTTTGTACTTGGATATTGTCTTATCCAATTTCTCAGTCAGAAAATACATAAGCAAAATTAAATGCCTGACCTTATGAAAATAAATAAAACCAAACCAAAAAGCTATTTTGATATGTTCTTAAAAGAGCAGATGAAAGCAAAGCAAACTCCCTTTTATGATATTAAAATCAATATATTAAATCATTTAAAATCACATTAATAGATTATGAACATTTCTATACAGAAATTTGTTTAAATGTATAATCATAGCCTACATTATAGGAAAAATCAAATGTGATTGGAAATAGCGTTATGTCATCTGAAATTCTCTATGCTGTGACCTTAATTTATCTTTATTTCCTATAAATAATAAATGTTATAAATGTCATTAAAATTTTTAAGTAGTATATGGTAGGAATATTTAGGTCAGGACAGGAAACTTTCCTTACTACTTTACAGGACTACACCTGAATAATAACTGGGGAAAAGAATTTAAATGTATCCGCAGAGTGTGTTTCAGAGCATTAATTTTATGTTCTGGTGTAATTATTAGTTTGTAAAGATTTTTTTAATTATTAGAACTATGAGTTCCTTGGACAGAGTCTTACAAAATTTCTCACAATTTACATAATTGTAAGAGAGAGTATGAATAAAACCCTTTTGTTTTTTATTCTGAAGGAATGTGTTCCTATATTATTAGATGAGTGTTAAAACTGTTACAAAAACATAATAAGAGAAATTATCAGGATGTGGTGTATACGAATGTCTGCCAGAGAGTACAAAAATGTGAATAAATGATAACATTTTCCTATATTTTATGAAACTCCAAAGAATAGCTCAGATATAAGATTCTAAATATTGGAGTGCCCCAATGCTTTTTCAAATCACTTTTGACTGAATATCTCTGCTGCAAATACTCTACCTATATTTGAAAAAAAAGTCCAGAGGGAAAAAATACTCACACAAATACAGTATTCCAGCAGAAATTATAGCAGAACATCAGGCATTACACCTCCAGGGCAATCTATGCATCTTTTTAACACAAACTCTCTCAGATGGGCTTGTCTGGAAACACTAAAAGCACTTGGGCCAAGAATGTCAGCATTAAAAATACAGAAGTGGCTGGAAATGCTGTTGTGTGTCAACCTTTATTTGTCCTTTAAACCAAGAAGAAAGAACAAATGTATGCCTGTAGGCCAAATGAAGAACATCTTTTTCCCTCTCCAACTTATGAGATTTGTACAATGAATTGTAATAGAAGGTTCAGATGACAAAAATTACAGTGGTGTGGCCAAGAAAAATACCCATGGGGCTTTTAGTTTCCCTCGTGCCAGGCCTGAACTATCAGATCAGCCTTCTGGACTCAAATGCAATACTGTCAATAGGAATACATCATCTTTTTTGTGGTGTAGAAGAGCTGTCGGTTGTAATTCCCATTATTCCAAAGCTAGGATTTTCCATTAGTGTAGCCACCTGCTGGGTTTCTCTACTCAGGTTTAATGGAGTCTGAATTTGAATTTATCACCATCTGTGGGAAGACAGGAAATGAGAGGAGCATCACTAATTCCTTTCTTCATTTACCAGCATAAGCATAATCTTTATAAGGAGACAGGCAAAAGCAGCAGCGAGCAGGGAGAGGGAGAGAACATTTTAACTCATATTGACATTAGAGATCCAGACGGAGAAAAAGGCTGTCTATTCCTCAGCCAATTCCAGCAACAAAAAGAATGTTTTAATTTCCTACGTTATGTTGTACCAAAACACACAGAAGTGGGATACTATTTCTCTTTTGCTTCCAAGAAATTGTCTAAAGATTTAATAATTTATACCATAAGAAGAGAAGGTTTACAAGCCTAATAAGCTCTCAGGAAGAGTTAAGGACACTAATAGCAATATTGAGTGCAAGCAGAGCAATATGAAAGTTTGCGTGCCCATTTTAATTCTTTTTCACTCCAAAAAGGCACAGGGAAACCAAAGACTGAGGAAGAGAGAGAGGACATTTTCCGTACAAAGCCCTAACATGAAACTAACATAAAGAATCCCTGAAATGCATTACGTAGCAAAAAAAAATATTATCTTTTGAGTTAACATTAAAGGAAAAATGTTACGTTCACAATACCCAGAGGTTTAATATGGTATTCACTTCCTATTGCAATATAACAAGGAGGACTATGCTGTGTTTGTTTATAGGCCTGTAGCTCAATCACAGTGAATTAGGAACCTCCACAGTGAGGTCTTAAACTTCCTTCACTATGATTCCTGCCCTCTAGAGGATGGCTTTTACATACATATGCAGTTGTACCATGATTATGAGGGGAAAGTCAGCAGCATTCAGGCTCCCTAACACTGTGGGGCTACGTCTACACTGCTCTTTCTTGCACAAGAAAATTTGCAAATGAGGCAAAGCGGTGACTATCACTGCACCTCATTTGCATACTTAATGAGCCACCATTTTTGCGCAAGGGGATTTTGAGCAAAAAGGAGCCATCTACATGGCTCTTTTTTGAGCAAAAAAACTCTCTTGCGTGAGAGCTGTTCTGCTGCTTTTTTTCAGGAAGAATGGCTCTTGCGCGAGAGGGGTTTTTTGCGCAAAAAGGAGCTGTGTAGATAGCTCCTTTTTTGTGCAAAAGCCCCTTGTGCAAAAATGGCAGCTCATTAAGTATGCAAATGAGGCATGGCGATATTCACCGCTTCGCCTTATTTGCATATTTTCTTGCGCAAGAGAGGACAGCGTAGATGTAGCCTGGGTGTTGCTTAAATCATTGTCCTTGATGTGGTGATTAGGAGTGAGAAGAAAAGCAGTAAGAAGTTTAATAATAAATGCTTTAAAATGTCTTACACATCATCTGCCTGCTTTCATAGATGTGTGCCCTGAGTTCAAGACTTTCTCATGAATTTTGTTTGTCATCTTTGGATTTATGATCATGAACTGCGAGACTGCTCTTTCATCCTATGGGTCAACAAAGGCAGCTCGAGGAACTTAGATAATTAGAAGGAATGTTATTTATTACAGTGAAGCCACAATTCCACAAGAAATAAAAGCAAATAACTGTACAGCTTTTTTAAAATTGACCAAGAGAATTAATTCTCTTATTGGGAAGGCATTGCATACTGTATTGTGACAAAGCAAATAGCCTCTTGGGTGCTTATTTCTAGTGGAACTCATTTGATGTTTAGTGCATAATGAGACAGAGGAGAAAACAGCTTTCCTGAGTATCTAATGAGTATGTGAACAATTTTAAATAGTTCCATTTGAGTTCTGGAAGATACCATAAATTTGTAGTTTATTAGACACTACTAGTATCTAATGTACAAGTAAATATTGCACACTTCATATGGAATAGATAAAGTATTAACACTAATGCATTCTTGCTTTTCCATCTAGGTTGGTAAGAAGACGAAGAATAGAAGTGGGATAAGGCTGCATTCTTATATTTCTTGCTTTTGGTTATGTTTGCACCACACTTTTATTTAACTACTATAGTGGAGCTGTTGCACTTTTTTATACTTAAACAATAGTGAAATGCTAGAATATTTATGTTGAACACGGGGTAGTTATCTATTTATATTTGTTGGATTTCCTAATTCTCTTTGGCTATATTCATCTTGAATATTGAGGGCCTAGTTCTCATTAACACTAAGGCTCCATTATACAGCTATGAGGCTGATAAAGGGAGCCCTTGGAGTCTCTGTAAATGACATTTAAACATGTTAAGGCCCTTTTTACACAGCCAAAATAGTGGAAGGGGGGTCATAGTTTAACTGAGAATGAGGTCCTAAGAACCCTCTCTTCATGCAAGTGTGTAATAACATATTCTCAGCACTTAATAAGTTTACCTTAGCTTCCAGAAGACTAAATCTCAGTGCATCTAAAAACCTACTTGGCTCCAGATCTTACACGACTTAAGTCAATTTCAATTTTCCCACTGAGTCCAAAGAGTGTAGGAACAGTGCGCCAGGTGCCCTCTCTCCTCAATGGTTCCCACCAGGAAGGTACTTAAAGTTTTAAAATTGCTCCCTTTGCATCAGAAAAGCCAAAGAGGTGAAGACAGGAAAAGTTGGGGTGAATGATTCCTACGGTCTATGGGATTTGGTAGGAGAAACAAAGTATAATTTACAATCTGTACCAGGTTTCTTGTACCTGGCCAATAAAACACAAATATGCAAATTAACCATGAGTCCAACCCAAAACTCATAGGCTGAACAGCTTAGACCTTTATGAAGGGAGATGTGGAGAGGGGGCTAGATCTGACCCCAGACCTGATGTCATAGCATCCAATGTAAATGATACAAAAAGACAGAGATCCTACGTATCCTAGAAGAAGGAAAATAAATGAAAAGGAACAAAGCAAAATAAAAGAGTAGTTAATTGTGGCCTGTCTGTTGTGTGTGATGTCACACATATGGTTATGGTTATTCATACCAAGGGTGACGACTTCACTGATTCAAGACAAACACAAGAAAATCTGTCAGTTCTTGTTAAAGGAACATTGTTATTACCTCAGGTCAAGCAGATGGAGGGCAAACTTCTCTGCTGGATTCTGCTGCTCTTTAATTAATGTCCACATTTGTTATGTCAACATGATGCATCACATTTGGTTTAAAGGTTTATTTTAGTTCCTAATACAAATTGAATTTTTTACATTCTAACAGTTGTGTTGGAAACCAGTGGCTAATATGGATGCAGATTCCTGCAGGTATATTTTGATCAGTTGTCGGAAGAAAATTGTTGAACTGTCCATTTACATATTTTGCTTATTTTGCTCTTTATCACAGGTATTGATTCAATCATGAACGATGGTCTGCCCATCAAAAAGCCTCCTCAATGAGGAATTAGTGGGATATGTACGTTTAACTGCATAGCTGCCTATCTCTGAGGGTTAAATAAATGAAAATGGTAGAATTTTTGCACATAGTGGTACAATTTTATCCCACTGTATGACATAAAGCAAACAAGCTGCAGCCTGCTGTGTACTCCCTTTGACCATGCCTACATTGTGTAGGAATTAGGAGACTAATGAAAGCATTGGAGGACATGTAATTACACATCTTATGAATTTTAGCATTTTCCACAATATGTAAAAAGTAAGTGGACCAAACAGGCATCATATTTTTAGCCTGTAAATCTTATCTGGTAAAACAAATCTGCTAGCAGGTACCAAAATAATAAAAGAATATGCCTGGTTTTTAATAGCAACAGCAGAAAAAAATTACACCAATAGTTGATGCTCTTTCTTAAATAGTTGACAGGCTCATATTGTTCTCTATCATTTTTACAGTGTTAGGCCCAGCTGTTACCATATAATTTTGAAAGATATCTGTATTTGTAAAAATTGAAATGATTTGGCAGCTGTTTGATGAGGCCTAAGAATTAGTGGTCGCCATTTTTCCATCGACTTCAGTGGGCTCTGGCCCTTAGTAGTCAGGAGCCAAAAGCACAAAAAACATCATGACAACTAGGTTCTCTTGTTGGTAGGCAGTATAAGCAGAGAGGCTAAAAATTGGGTAGTGGAGATTGAGCTGGATTCTCATCCCTCCAAGTCAAACACCTTGTGGAGTCAAGGAGGTAAGGCTTACACTATCACCGCCCCTCCTCTTGTTGTACTTGTGTTCTGAACAAACAGAGGATTTCACTTTCTCTAGGGATGCTAGTTGAGTGCCTCTCATGACTGAGCATTAAGAGTGCATCTACACAGCCCTGTAACTCGAAAAAAGACTCACAATTTGTGCTACACAAATTGCGTATCTTATTTTGATGCTATTTCGAAATAGCTTATTTTGTCATTTGGCGCTATCTACATAGCACCAAATTTTGAAATAAAGCACTATTCTGAAATGTCCCTTACTCCTCATAGAATGAGGTTACTTACTCCAGTATCCCGAAATAGCGTTACAGTTTAGACGTATCCTAAATGAAGTCTGTTCTTTCTTTTTTCATCTTCACAAACAAACAAAAACAAGAATAGAGAATTTCACAGGGGTGTGTGTTTATGTGTCTAAAATAGAGGAATAAGGGATGAATCAGTACTGTGGATTTAGCAATGGGCTATGTATAGCCTGAGTGAATTATGCAACTGAATCTACATAATTAGATACCAAGTACATAAAATGTATTTCTTTCATTGTATACAAATAAGTAATTTTTTAAATTAATTAGTACTATTGTCTTGCATCCATATACAGTAATACATGTCTTAGCACATGTAAAATAATTATTTTACCAGGCTATAGGGTGGATGGAAATCCATTATCAATGATTCACTTGGGTTTGACCTATAAACAAGAGTCCATTGGCTAAATCTAAAATCTTTTTGCCAATCTCCTTTTGAAATCTCATGTGACAGAACTTACTTTGTAAGGCCCCAGCCTACAACTCAGTGCCCACTGGCAGATTCTTGCCGCCTAACCAGCCCAACTGATTTCAAAGTAACTTCTCTGGCACGGAGACATTTGCAATATTGGGGCTTAAATAAATCAATACTAGTAAATTTATCCCAAGCCCTGATCCTGCATCCACTGAAAACAACAACAAAACTATAACTGAATTCAGTGAGAGCAGAATCAAATGCCAAATCATCCCTTTGTTTGCATCTATCTTACCTGGACAATTATCATCAATGTCTCTGACAACACAGTAATAAGAAACATGAAAACAGATCTTATTGCTTTCCCGGTAACTTACTGTGTCACAACATTCAATTCCCAATAATCTATTAGGAAAAATACAAGTCTGATCAGTCATTCTTTATGAATTGTCTTATTGCATATGTTATATAATATGAGCATAAAAGTTTAAGGATTCCTTTGGCTAACTTCTTAGTAATGATGTGATTTATTGAAACCGTACTGACAAATGGTTACATTTTGATTGTAATTCTTCAGAACTTCACAAATTTACCACAGTTTATGGAATTTAAAAAAAATAGGTGAATTATTATATAAATTAACATTTTGGATTTTATATCTGAATTTTATCATTCATACTTGCCAGTGATTTTGATAGATAAAAGTTAGAATTAGTAAGTATTTGATTAAAATAGAATATAAAAATGGAATTAAGCATGTGGAGTAATATTTCTATTTACTTACATAAATGAATTTCAAAAAATCCAAAATGCTTAATTTAAAAATCAGCATAAATGTTGTACAAAAGAAAAAAATATTTAATTTTTAACATCTTTGAGAGACAAAGAATTATATTTTTCTCGTGGGCTATTACAAACATTGTAGTACATTTACACAAGGGTTTTCCGTTATAGCATTTTTTTTTCATTCTTTCTTCACAATCTGAAATATTCACTTTGGACCTAAAGGGCTCGTGGCTGGATTGGTAGAAGCAATTGCTGCTTTTGTTGGAAAGACCGAGAGAAATAACTTCAGTATTCTGGAGTCATGGAGAGTGAACAAAAATATACTTTACCATTCGTTCATTAATTTTCCTGTTTGTGGCACATGGAGTACACACTTTAGATCACCCATTTGCAGAGAGCACAGTCTCATGCCAATGTTATGGCCTGCCCTATATTAAGGCTGAGGCAAGAAAGCTTATGTAATTTCCCCAGCATGTGGAAGGCTATCCACAAAAGCTTCTCTACACAACTTTTGTTGAACCAAACACTGAGGGTATGTCTACACTACAGCGCTATTTCAAATTAACTTATTTTGAATTAGTTAATTCGAATTAAGCTAATTCGAAATAACGCATCTAGACACAAAAACTAAATCGAAATAGCATTTTTCTAATTCAAAATAGTGCGTCCACATTGAGTGGACCCTGAATCGAAAGTAAGGCTGGCCGGAACCAGTGCCGGCAGGGCATCAGGGTCAGACCTAGTGTGTGGGGCTGCTGCCTCACGCTATCCGAGGTCTGTGCTTAAAGGGACCCGACCCCCCATCCCAGACAGACAGTTCTCAGGTTTCTCTGCTTGCTGGTCTACCTTGCTGAAGGACAGCAAAGCATTTGTGTCTCGGAGTGCTCTGCTTGCCCTCACTCAGGATACCACGGCACTCTGCAACATGGAACCAGACCTGCCCCTGGGGACTGTGCTGCGTCTCGTGGACACGTTGCCAGCAGCCTGGCTACACTGTCTGCAGGCTGCCATCCGGGAGGACCATCGAGGGGATGTCAGGATCCAGGGGGCCCTGGGGAGAGCTTCCACCCTGAGGAGCGCTAACAGTATCCCCGGTCTGCTCCACTGGGGGCTTGTGCCCCATTCCTCCCTCTCGTCCTTCCACTTACCCTTCCCTAGCCCCCCCCTTTCTGATGTCAAATAAAATACACGTATTTTCAAAAATAGAAACTGTCTTTATTTAACACAATTGGGGATGAACCTCTGGGGAGACTGGGGAAAGGAGGTGGGAGAGGGCAGGAGAGAGGGTGGGAGAGGGGAGGGGGAAAACTTGGAGGAGGGAGCTGGAAGGGGGAAGCAAGGGGAAGAAGGAGGAGGGGAAGCTCAGCACTCAGGGGTGGGGGTCTCGCCGGGCTAACTACCTCCCAGCAACGTGGGGGAGGGGGCCTCGGCATCCCCGGGGGGATGGGGAGGAGGGTGTGGAGGTTGAGGTGGGGGGTGTGGAGATTGAGGAGGAGGATCTGGAGGTTGAGGAGGAAAAGGTGGGGGGGCAGGAGTGGGAGGAGGAACAGTAGCTGGGGGGGGCAGCAGGCACAGGACTGGCACGGGGCAGCACGCTCTGCACCAGGGCTTGCAGATGGTGACAGATGGCACGACCCTGGGCAAGCAGCTGCCGCTGGAACTCCCGGTCATCCTGCACCCGTTGCTCCATGATCCGGGTGTGCGCTCGCAGGGTCTGCAGGTGCTGCTCTCTGTACCCCTGCCGCGTGGTGGTGGTGGTCCTGCTGAGGCCACGGGTGCGGGAGCACGTCCCAGGCGGGGTGGTGCGCCCTGCACAAGCAGCTGGTGCGGCTGTAGAGAAAGAAGAGAAGTGGTCAGTTCTCCCTGGGGACACAGTGGATGTTGCCCAGCCCCCCCCGGCGAGGTGAGGGCAACCGTGCCCTGCACCGTCAGAGCCGATGTGCTTGCACAGAGGCCATGGTTGGCATGTCCGGCTCTGCCCGGGAGTGGGAGCTGCCCCGAGACCGCACCCATGCTCCTGTGCTGTGTATAGTGTGGCCGGGGCAGAGGGGAGATGTTCCCTGCCCCTGTGTAGAGGGGGCATGTGAAGGGAGGGCATCCTGCTGTGTCCCGCCCCAAGGTCGGGAGCGTGTCGGGTCTCTTCACACACATGTGTGGCTATTGGGCCATGGCCCCTGTGTGGCACGCAGTTGGAGCCACCTGCCCAAGGGTGGCACAGCATGTGCCTGCACGTGCACAGGTGGTTGCATGATCCATGGGAGGCATGGCCCATGCGCACAGTCCCTGGTCTCCCTTCCCGCCTCCCCTCCCGGGTAGGGGACAGTGCTGGCACTTATCTGGTATGGCCTACCCTGGGTGTCGGGACAGCTGGTGGTGGCCCCTCTGCTGTGCCCAGATCAGGACCCTCAGCTCCTGGCTTGCTGCCCCCTGGGCTGGTGCGGACTGCCCCGGCCCCCAGGATTTGGTCGAGGGCGGGGAAGTAGGGGCAGGTGGCAGCCCCGCTGCGGCGTCGCCCCTGGTGGACCTGGCGTACGCCTGCCGCAGCTCCTTAACTTTCAGGCGCACCTGCTCCTGGGTGCGCCTGTGTCCCTTGCGGGCCATGGTGGCCGCTATGCGGCCATAGACAGTGGCATTCCTCCGACTGGTGCGGAGATCATGGACATTGGGAGTCTTCCCCCATACCTCAAGGAGGTCCATGATCTCCGCACCAGTCCAGGCAGGTGTGTGCCGTCTACAGCCCCTGGCTTTCCCCTCGGAGCTGGGGGACTGGGCGGGGGACGGCTGGCTGCCACTGTCTGCCATTGTGCGGTCACTGGGTGAGGGTCTGCGGCTGCTGACAGGCCTGGCTCTGGCATGTGCCCAGTGGCCAGACTCTACCCCTTTAAGGGCCCCGGGGCTGGGGGAGAGGAGAAGAGTTTTCCTGGTTGTGCCCAGAGTGGCCACCAGGGGAAACTGGGAAGGGCTGGAGGCCCCCTATTTCGAATTAAGTGTCTACACAGCACTTAATTCGAAATAGCTATTTCAAATTTGGTGTTATTCCTCGTAGAATGAGGTTTACCAAATTCGAAATAAGCGCTCCGCTATTTCAAATTAAGTTCGAAATAGCGGTTTGCATGTGTAGACGCTATTGAAGTTAATTAGAAATAACTGCTGTTATTTGAATTAAGTTTGTAGTGTAGACATACCCATAGAGCTTGTAGGCTTGTATGGACTCCAAGCCATCCACTGAGTTGATGCTGGGTCACTTGGCAAAACATTGGAGGCTGGTTGGTCCATCTCCAGATCTCATTTGTACGGCAATGAAACCACTATATTCCTTCAATATTTGATTGCTGTTTCATGTCATAAGCTCTAGCTGGTACATTTGTGACTCTGTGATGAACCAAGTTTCAATGGTCATGCTGCTGGTACTTGTGGCATAGGTATAGGCATTCCATCTTCCATCCAACTTCACAGTCTCGCTTCCCACCCATTGCAGCTTCCTCTTAGCCTCCTTTCCAAAGAGCCCTGCCTCACCCTTACATATGTACAACCCTATGCAACACATACACTCCCCCAGAACAATATCTACCAATTTATTCCCCTAGAGCAATGTTTCTCAAACTGTGCTCCTCAGAGCTCCAGGGCTCCGCAAGACATCTCCAGGGGCTCTGTGAGGCTGACAAACTGGAAACATTGATAGATACAACACATACAATCAGTGGACCGCTGGGGCTCCGCATAAATTTGTACATATGTAAAGGGCTCCGGAGCCCAAAAAGTTTGAGAACCGCTGCCCTAGAGCACTGCTGTAGCACAAAACCCATGTCCCCTACTCTCTGGCCTTCAACTCCTAGTTTAGGGGTGTTTGTGAGAAGTGGAATCTGAGGACTTGGAAAAGTGACTGGTGGAACTTATGAGCCTTTTTTGTGGTGGTGAATGGAACTAAGAAGAGTAAGCTGAACAGCTAATTTTCTGTTACATTTTTATATTTAATGAGTGCCCCTATCCCTAACCTGTTGTGCATATGTGTGTGAAGTTGTAGTGGAAATGCAGAAGACGATTGTGAGATCGAGGAAATTAGGTGGTGTACAACAATCGTTCCTTTTGTGCCTTCATTTTCTTACAGGCCTGGATGCCCTAGGCAGCCATTTGTGCTTTTTGCTTCTTATTATTCTCTAGGAGTAAGCTGTTTGCTTAAGATGTCAGTGTAGAAATGCACTGTTTACTTTCAACAAGTTCTGGGACGGGTCCCAAGGCCATCCACCTGGTACGGGAGTACAGGAGTGATTGGGAAGATCACATAGCTATCTATGTTGAATGTTTTCCACCTGCTAAAACTAATTATTTGGCCTGGGAAAATATTCGATGTATTAGCAATTTTGCTAGGTTCTCAAAACAATCGGTGTGAGTAATGTAGATCCGATAGTATAAAGGGCCAGGGATATTCCTAACATTAGAACCTCGATGTAGACCGAAGCCGTGGAAGGTGCTACGCACTGGCCACTGGGGTCCGCCCTCTGTCCTTCTCCAGGGGGTTCCTGGGCAGCAGAAGGGGCATAAGCATTGCATTTTACTTTAAGATAGGCTTAGGCTTAATAAGCATTATACTTTCTTAATAAATACTGTATTTTATTCTAAGATTTGCTTAATAAGCATTGTACTTGACTCTGATATTAAGCATTGTACTTTACCTTAATATTTGCTTAGTAAAATCTTTAAGTTTTCACCCAATTTGTGTGCTTATTGCCTCCGAATTCCTTAAGGGAAGAACCATTTTAGGTTGGACATTAGGAAAAAGTTCCTAACTGTCAGGGTAGTCAAACACTGGAATAAATTGCCAGGGAGGTTGTGGAATCTCCATCTCTGGAGATATCTAAGAGTAGGTTAGATAAATGTCTATCAGGGATGGTCTAGACAGTATTTGATCCTGCCATGAGGGCTGGGGGCTGGACTCGGTGACCTCTCAAGGTCCCTTCAAGTCCTAGTATTCTATGATTCTATGATTCATTGCCTCTTGGCAATACAGAATTTTGGAGTCACTGTCATAATCTAGCAATTAAAGGACCAAACCCCCAGTCAAATTTCAAGCAAAAATTCCAAAGGCACTTGGCTTTGACTGTTTCCTCTGCCAACATGATTGAATCTTTGACCAAGAAAAATATTATGAAAAATTAAACTGGTTGATGAAAAGATTGAATTTACCTTCCAAATTTAAGACAAACATTTAAGTGTGAAGTAAAGAGATTTTAATCCTACTTTAGGTGTAAATCTAAACACATTTAATATTGAGCATCCAAGGTATATTTTTTCATACATTCTCATTTACCTTATTGGTACAATAATTTCTAGGAATAGTTTATTTCTAAAAAAGTATTACATTATTTGATTCATAAAAATTAACAATATAATATTGCCCAATCTATGAATTACATATGGTTAATGGCTGCTTACAATGACACATTCTTAAAAAATAGCTTCTATATTGCTAACTTAGATAACTCTATATACTTTTCCAAGACTACAGTTCTGTATTTTATAGGTATATAAGATGGAAGCAAGATTTCTCAGAATATTTTCACCTAAACTATTCTTGAGTTCAAAAAATGTTATAGCAATTTTAAAAGTTAGTCAATATATCAGTAAGCAGCCTTACTGAAAGCAGGATCTGAGAAAAGTGAATTATTCAGACTCTGAGCTGGTAGCTTTTGTGTTAAAGAGGGAAGGTATGAGCTTGTTATGGAAAGAAATTAGAGCCTGAAGATATAGGAGAATAGAGCAGGAAAATATCAGGGTATCTAAAAAGAACATGACAATGGAAAAAAAAGATATTCTGTGCCTGGAGAGGAAGACTATACTAGACTCTAGATTATACACATGTAAAATGTAGGATATTAAGCAAAAAATAAAAGTAAGTAATTTTATATCGACAATGTATTCAAAGTGTATGTTTTGAAACTGCATGAAAAACAATTTGTGAGAAAAAAATAACATAAACTACATGACATGTAACAGCCCAGTAGACCAAAAAAACCACCCCCAACCCCCACAAAACCCAAAACCACCCCCAAAAATAAGTGCATAGAAACATGGGAAGAAAACGGGGGAGAAAAGGAGACTGAACCCCTCCAGCTTATTAAATGCAAAGGTATCAAAAGGACAATTAGGCAGCAGTAACAAGTTGAAAACAAAACTGAAAAATGATCTTTCAGAGGGTAACTCATCTAAACAAGATGGCTCAGGCTAAGCAAGGTGAATCTATGTAGCTGAGAACTACATTCTCCAGCACTAAGGCTGTCAGTCACAACAGAGGAATTTCTTGAGTTTTTTTGTGCATTTAATTTTTAGCAAAGTGGAATACGTTGATAGACAGAACTGCTCCCACATTTGTTACCATTTTTTTTGGCAAGATTGTTGCCTCCAGCAAATATTTATTCAAATTGTAATCAGGGTCCTGCCTGTAAACCTTTTGCAAAGTTTGATGCTACACTTGACCAGTTGTTCTAACATAGTCAAAGAACTGTCATTTCTTCTCATAAAATGGATTAAATAAAATTGCTAGTTCACATGAAAAAACTGAAATAAATGGCTACTCTGATACTCTGAACTTTCATTGTAATTATCTGAATAATATGTGAACAATGGAAGAAAGCTCAGAATACAAGTGGTTTGGTATTTGAGATTGGCAACACAACACAGATTGTCAGAAATGGTTGTATCCTTTGAATTATTTTCTCAGCATGAATTACTCTAAGGCTGCGTCTAGACTGGCATGATTTTCTGCAAATGCTTTTAACGGAGAAGTTTTTCCGTTAAAAGCATTTGCGGAAAAAAGCGTCTAGATTGGCACGGATGCTTTGCGCAAAAGCACTTTTTGCGGAAAAGCATCCGCGCTAGTAGACGCGTTTTATGCAAGAAAGCCCCGATCGCCATTTTTGCCATCAGGCTTTTTGCAAAAACAGTCCTGAGCTGTCTACACTGGCCTCTTGCGCAAATACATTTGCGCAAGAGGGCTTTTTCGAATGGGAGCAGCATAGTTATTTAAGAAGAACACTGACAATCTTACATCAGATCGTCAGTGTTCTTGCACAAATTCAAGCAGCCAGTGTAGACAGCTGGCAAGTTTTTCCGCAAAAGCAGGCGCTTTTGCGGAAGAACTTGCCAGTCTAGATGCAGCCTAAGAGGCTTGTGCTGAAAATCTAATATTGTGTACAATTCTCGCACTGTGAAGCAGAATGACTATAGTGTGAAATAGCCTGAGTTGCTGTGATCTAAACATAGACAAGGAGAACTTTGAAAGGTGACATATTTCAAAGCCACAATATTAAAACTGTGGAGGCAGGAAAAGGGAATAAGGGAATTTGTGTGCAGCCATCTTGGTTTTGTTAACAAGAGAGCAAGAGTCAGGCTAAGTCTGTGGCCTGACAACGAGAGATCTGTAATTAGACGCTGCCTTTGCCTCTCGCCTCCATACGGAGATAAGGATAGAACGCTGACTCTGGCAGGGACCTTGAGATAAGGAGCATCTGGGTGGAACTAAAATAACTGTTAGCCATTGGTGTTTGTAATGGGAAGGAGACTAATTGTTATTGTTATTATATCTAATGGACAGTATATAAACTGCTTCATAATTGTTTGTATTCGAAGATCTGCCTCGGAGGGGGCTTCCCCCCCGTCCGAACCAGTTTTTCCCTTGCTGCAGCTCGTCATAAAACTGCCTCTGGCTACTTGTTGCTTACAAACGCAGAGTGAGGACAATGTTTTCTTCCACAAAACCAATCTGAATAAAGTATGTCAATGCAATTCTGTATTCCATTGCAACTGTGTCCACAGTGGCGGCAGGGGTGGGGGGGGGGGGAGGGTTGTACTACTTTAACTATATTGGTGTCTAAACCAATATAGTTAGAGAGCAAGGGTTGCCAAATTGAGGCTCACAAGCTAGAGGTGGCTCTTTTACAGTTAAAGTGTAGCTCACGGAGCCCCCGATCCCAAACCACCACATTTTCTGCCTACCATTTTAGGGTGGGAGGGAGCTCAGAGCCACTGTCCAACAGTGGAGTAGTAGGGCTAGGGGATTGCTGGAGATGACTAGTGCTTGCAAAGAAGGGGGGAGGGCATGATGTACAAGTTTGCCTCCCAACAGCATAAGTCATGCCCACCCAGATACATCCTCCTCCTATCCTCATTGGCTCCTCCCTTCAAATCCAAATATTAGCTCTGCATTGCGAGTCAGTGGTAAACAGCTGGGAGATACAAGGGAGGGGCTTTTGCTTCTGTGGGGAGAGATGGCAACAAAAGCAGCTGCTCTCTCTACTGTTCCCAGCTGTCTGCTGCTGCTCCTGCCATGGTGGCAGCTCCAGCAGCTGCTGTGCAATAAGAGGGCCCAGCAGCACCTTGTGACCAAGCATGGCCAGCAAATCCTGGCAAAAATCTGGGGGGCATATGACTCCAGGCACCCCGCTGCATTGCCTCTTCTGCCCAGCGGGGATATGGGTTTTGGGGCTGAAGTCCAATAAGGCACATCTGCCAGGGTTTGGGGTTAAAACCCTGACCTACCTCCTCACAAAGCAGATGCCCCAGCCCCATCACCTGGCCCACAAGGCTGAAGCCATGGGCTCTTACAGGTGCCTGCCATTGGTCTGAAGCCTCAATCCCCAGCAGGTGCACCCCAGCTCACAAACTTCTGGAGATTGTTTTATGTGACTCAGAGGGTCAGTAAGTTTGGCCCCTCCTGTTAGAAGAGGTTCTGTGTAAAAACTGGCTCTTGGATCCAAATCTGAATGTGAGTTTTGTGATTTATTACAATCGGTGCAAGATAAGGCTCTGGGACAAAATTTTCAAAAGGACCTAAAGCATTTAGGACTTGGGCTCTTAAGTAACTTAAGTGCTTTTAAAAAGCTTGCCTCCTATCTTTTTACCTGTTCAGAATTGTGGGATTTTTTTTAAAATCAAGTCTGCCTTTTTGAAGAACTGCTCCTATACAAATGCCATTTTTGTGGGCCCCTGCACAGTACAAGAGAACTAACTAGCAGCTAGAGCTGACTGAAAGATTGCAATTCCATTATAAGAACTTTTGAGGTTTGAAATTTTTCATTTTGCACCGGGGGAAAAACACAAAAACTTATGAACTTCATGCAAAAATGGCATTGTATTGAAATATCCTTTTTCAGACACAAACTCAATTTGGGAAGATTGAGTATTTTGTGTGTGTGTGTTGGTAGCCTGGTGGTTATGGTATTGAAAGTTTAGAAGATCCAGGTTCAGTCACTGCTCTACCTTGCTCAGAGCAGAGGTTGTCCTCCAATATCACTCTGATTCTAGCAAAAGCAGCAACTTAAACCTGGGTGTCTCATACCAGTGCCCTAACCACCAAATGATGAGTGTGGGAGCCTCTTTCTGAGTGCACCTCAAACTTCCTCAAAACCATTAGGTCTCTGTGAAATGTTTTGACTTTGACAAACCACCATATTTTTAAAAAATCATTTGTTAAAAAGTTTCTGGCAAATTCTACGAGCAACTTGTAAGATATGCCATTCTACTAGGCTGTCTCTACATTGGCGCGATCTTGCAGAAAAGCGGCTGCTTTTGCACAAAAACTTGCTGCCTGTCTACACTGGCAGAGAGTTCTTGCGCAAGAACACTGATGTTCTAATGTATGAAATCAGGGCTTCTTGCACAAAAACTATGATGCTCCCGCTCAGGAATAAGCCCTCTTGTGCAACTGTTCTTGCGCAAGAGGCCAGTGTAGACAGGCAACATGAATTTCTTGCGCAAGAAAGCCCTATGGTTAAAATGGCCATCAGAGCTTTCTTAGCAAGAAGAGAGCATCTACACTGGCATGGATGCTCTTGCAAAGGCACATGCCAGTGTAGACGCTCTCTTCTGGAAGAGTTTTTGCACAAGAACTCTTCCGCAAAAGAGTTCTTGCGCAAAATCATGCCAGTGTAGACGTAGCCCTAATTTAGAGAATTATGGATTTGGCTATGGGAAGGATTTCTGTCTCTTCTTTTTTGTTACCCTTTAGTTTTGCCATTACACAATATATTATTGCTTTATTTATCTGCTGTGAACAGCAGAGTCAAACAGGCAAAATCTTTGGGCAGAATTAATCAAAGTTTGTCTGGAAGCCCAGAAGGGGTAATACACTAATAATTGCTTGTTGAATTGTCACAATTTCATGTTCAAAATTAGTTAAACATACCCACATATAAAGTGAATTAGTCTATTTATTTATTTCTAGTCCAAATTGCAACAAGTATCTCCGATAAGTGCCCTGATATCAATTAAAAAATAAGTAACAAAGCCACAATAATAATACAGAAAGATTCTTGGATCATATAAAGCAATTCATAAAACCTGAGCAAATGAATTCCCCTATTGTACTTCAGAGCAGATGTTTTCTGCTACTATTGCCTCCCCTTAGAAACAGCAGGGGTTGGTAGTGTACTTTGAGCATAACTTTACTTTTCAGACCAATTTGGAGGAGAAGGAATGCTAGAGTCAAAGATCTCTCATAGGAAATGTCCTATGAAGAGAACTCTTCTGTTTTAGCCAAGGAGATCTCTGACAGTGTTAGGGTGTCCTTTAAGGATAATAAGGTCTAGGAGGTCAGCCATAACCTTGGCCTTTTAAGTATTGGGGAGGTGTGACCTGGGAAATAGGTGATAGGGGTAGATGGGAAGCAGTCCTGAGAGTACGTAGTACTTTGGAGAGAGAAATCACACACTGTTCCTTTACTGGTATCAGTCCAGGAGTGCTGCAGAGTGGCTGGGGAAGTCCCTAAGAGCATTCTTGTGCCAGAAGACAAGCGGTTCCCTGGTATCTAGCAGTGAGTTTCAGCTGGCCTGGTCACTTCAATGTATTCCAACCTGATTTTGTTACAATCTGTATCCAAAATGTGTGAGGTGGTATGTCATTAGAAAATTAATAGCTCATGTGGCTCATTAATATTGTTTTGTGTGGTATGTACACTCAACCCACCACGGATTATACAGAAGTGGTGGAATTATGACCAAAATGTGTTTAAACCAGGCATGGGGAGCTGATAAACAGCAGTTTCCAGATACAGGATTGTGATTTCACCAGACTGAGGCTGTGTCTACATTGGCGCGATCTTGTGCCAAAGCGGCCGCTTTTGCGCAAAAACTTCCTGCCTGTCTACACTGGCGGGGAGTTCTTGCGCAAGAACACTGACGTTCTAATGTATGAAATCAGGGCTTCTTGTGCAAGAACTATGACACTCCCACACAGGAATAAGCCCTCTTGCGCAAGTGTTCTTGCGCAAGAGGCCAGTGTAGACAGGCAGCCAAGACATTTTGCGCAAAAGCAATCTAAACGGAAAAAAGCCCTAGTGGCCGCTTGGACGCTCCGTACCTGCAGGCAGCTCCCGGACTTCCTGGTAACCCGAGCCCCCTTAAAGGCAGACACAGCCTGCAGAGGCCACGAGGCAGAAGCCCTTCTACCACCTCTGCCATCGAGCTCTGCCACGCGGCTCTGCTCCCTTCCCCAACAGCCACCAGACCACCAGCCCAGGATGGCCGCTACGGGGGGGAACAGCCACCCGCACCCCCAGCACAGGAGGCCCCAAGGGGCAGGAAGCGGAGAGCCCCGTCCTGGTCCCCAGGGGAGCTCGAGGCCCTCCTGGACCTGTGGGCGTATGAGGAGGCCCTGCATGACACCCGGGGCACCCGTCGCCGCAACGCGGACATTTTCCGCAGCATGGCCCAGGCGCTCTCAGACCAGGGCCATCCAGCCCGGACCCTTGAGCAGGTCCGGGCAAAGGCCAAAGAGCTGCGCCTGGGCTATGTCCGGGCCAGCGAGGGCCAGGGGGCAGGAGCCGACACCTGCCCCCACTACCAGCGGCTCCACCGCATCCTGGGCCAGGCAGCACCCCAAGGACTGTCCGTGCCCGAGGACATGAGCAGGTGCCCCCTCCGTCACCAGGCCCAGTGAGGTGGGGGAGGAAGACGAGCCAGCCAGCAGGTCAGACGAGGAGGAGGACCAGGGCAGCAGCGTGACCCTCCAGGTGGAGGTCCTCTCCGGCAGCCCTGATGTCTCCCGTGCATCCTCGGAGGCCGGGGAAGGATCCACTGGTGAGTGTTGCACTTTTCACACACAAGGGCAGGGGGGAGCCAGGCGCCCGGGGGGGGGGAGAAGGGGGAGGGAGCATCACTTAGGCAGCGTGAGCTGCACGCTGTGTAGCATTAGCAGTATGCAGCACGTGCAGCCATGTGCAGCCTGGTGACCGAGCGGCACTCATGTCTGGACCGGGGGGAAGGGTGGATGCCGGCTGGAACCAGCCCAGGGGGCTCCGGCCAGAGCCCACAGCTCCGCAAGGGTGCAGCACACAGAACGGCACACTGTTCCATGCCTGGCTGTGAGGAACAGCCAGCTGCTGCTGGGAAAACCGCGGCATCACAGCCCTGTGAACATGGCCCCCACTGAGTCCCTCGTCTGCTCCCGGTGCCTTGGCTGCCCCCCCGAGGGAAGTCCCCACAGCGGCCACACACGTCCCTGGGCTACCGTATGTGAGGGCTAGCGGGAGGGGGAGGGGGGAAAGCGCTCAGGCCAGCCCTAGGGCCACCTGAGTTTCACTCCAATGATGGTACACTCCCCAGTCACCCCTGGTTCCATCCAGGAGACAGCCATGTGATGGGGATCTGAGAGCCCAGACCACGTCTGCCATATGTGCTCCCAGGCACTGTGTGGGGATTCATCTTGCTCCCTGTCAAACACCATTGATTAGCCCAAAGCCTCACAGCCTCCCCCGGCAGGGAGTTCCACAGGTTAACACAACACACGTGCCCTCCCACCCCCCAAGGAGCCAGGACACAGACCGGTGGTTACAATACATGGAGGAGCACCCTTCTCGGGGGGCAGTGCTGTATGCAAACATACAACACGGGGGGGGGGGAGGGAGAGTGGGCCCAAGCCACAGTACCGTGGTGTCACCTGGCCTCTGGGGCGGAGGGCATGGGGTGCGGGGACGGTGGCCGGGCTGTCTGACTGACCCATCCTTTTCTCTGTTCCCTGCAGCGGGACTGAGCAGGAGCAGGGGACCCTCCAGCCCTGCAGCAGCGGCAGCACCCCCAACCACCCAAGCCCCAAGCTGGCGGGTCCGGCAGCGAGACCAACTGCTTCGGCGGCACGTGCAAGCTGTCGAGCGCATTGAGGCGGCCATCACCCGGCGGGTGGAGGCGGACCTTGAGTGGCGCCAGCAGGCCTGGGGCCACTTCCAGGCCCAATGTGAGCGAGTGGCAGATGCCATCACTGCCCTCACTGCTCACATTGGGCATGCCGTACACTACGGCATGGCAGTGCCCCATCCACCCGCCATCACATAAGGCAGGGTGAGTGCGTGCTCCCTTGGGAGGTCTCCCCCCGTGATGCCCTCTGTCCTCACACACACACACACACACACACACACCCCCCAGGGCCCCCTCGCTCCATGGGCCACCCCCCCCCCCACCAGCGGGCCTGTGCAAGGGAGGGACGGCCCAAACCCCTGGGTGACCCAGCTTGGAGTCTTGCCTGCCCCTGGGCATGGAGTGCAGCACCCTTCCCCCCCCCCCACTCCCCCTCGGACTTACCTGCATGACGACGGCACCGACGGTCGATCTGCCCGCCCCAAACTGGTTTGCCACTGATCGGTAGCTGTCCGGGGGTGGCCAGCTTCCAGAGTGTGATGGTGACCCTCTTGTCCACTGGGATGGGTGCCCGCAGCCAGGTGGTGCTTCTCTGGAGCGCAGGGGTGAGCTAGGCACATAGCTCCAGGAATGTCTGCTTTTGCATCCGAAAGTTCTGGAGCCATTGCTGGTCGCCCCAGGACCAGGCGGTCCCACCAGTCGGTACTGGTGTCCAGTCTCCACAAGGACCTCTCCACGGTGGGGTGGGGATGGCACAGGGACGCCATGGCCTCCCTGGTGAGGGAGTCCAGAGCAACCTGCGCCTCAAGGTCCTGGGAGGAGGAGTGCAGCAGCATGGAACAGCAGCTGCAGGCACTCCAAAGTGGCCGGAAGGGGCCAGAGCAGGCACAAGGCCATCCCTGGCTCCATGGCACAACAAACGAGCTGAGATCAAAAAATCAGCCAAAGGCACTAAGGCACAAGGCAGTGGTGTCCAATAAGGCAGAGGGCAACCACAAAATAGAACTGCTATGGCTGTCAGTCCCTGCAAGAGGTCCTAAAGCACGCAGCAGGAGAGAAATGGCTGTCTGGGGAGATCCCTTTAAGCACATGTCTCAAAGGAGCTCCAGCCCCCGCCCCCAGAAAGGGCTGGTGCCCTTTTGCCCTCTTCAAAATGGTTCCGGGCTTCTGCTTTTGCGCAAAAGCCTCCCGCCAATGTAGACGCTCTTTTGCGCAAAAGCGCATCATTCTTACGATGAGTCCCGGACCAATATAGACGCTCTCTTGCGCAAATACTCTAACACAAAAACTCTTGCGTTAAAGAGTATTTGCGCAAAATCATGCCAATGTAGACATAGCCTGAATGCATCTCCCATGTGAATTGATAAAGGTGTGACCAAAGACAAAGAAAAGCACATTTGCATACCAGGCAAACAAAGCCATCAGGAAAACAAGTAGAAAAAAGATGATCACTTAACAATCTTAGTAGACTCCCCCTCCACAGAAGCCTTTAGGTCTCCTGAAGCAAGGTCAATGAAGAGAGGGGTGGCGAATACATGCCTTAGTTTTCATCTGAAGAAACAATAAAATCAGTGTCTTGGATGGGGAGGGAAGGGGAGAAATGGGGATGGGATCCTAAAAGCTAGCCAGCTATTGCGGAAAGGAAGATTGGGGAGGAAACAACCTTGAACGGGAACTGTAGCTGGTTAAGTTGGATCTTATCTGTTAGAAAGCATATTGTTTACTTTTTCTTGTTTGTAACCCTTATAAATTCCTTATACTCAGACTCATTTAAAATCTCTTTGCTTGAATAAATTTGTTTTACTTTTTGCCTAAACCAACTCCAGTTGGTTGAAGATATTGTGACTTGAAGATATTGTGAACTCCAGTCAAGAAAACAAGTTGCTGTGTCTGTCTCTTTAAAGGAGTAGAAATCTTAGTAACACCTGGAATTATTCCAAGCTAGGATGGACATTACAGGGCACAGAATTATGGGGACATCCAGGAGTTGGGAAGTGTGGGGATCATTCTGCAAACAGTCACTGGGGGGTGGAAGCCACGGTGTGACCTGCATGCTTAATGGTAGCTGTTGGTGTCAGATCTGTGAGCCACAACAGCATAGCTGTTAAGTCACCCACAGCTGCAGGACAGGTGGTGACAAACTCTTATTGATCTAGGCAGAGCCTCAAATGACACAGTGGGGTGAAGCTCTCCTCTTACCATATGGAAAAGAGAGGAGCTGGGGAAAGGGACCAACTTATCTGCTACCTTTCTTGCATAGTGGGTATATACAAGCAGCAGGCGAGTATAAATGAGAAAGGGCTATTGGAGAAGAACTAGCTGAGGGTATGCAGCTGCCCTGAATGAGAACTCAGCTGTAGATGGGGAGGTGGGGGAGCTGCTGTCTCAAGCAGGCATGGAGTAACTGATACAGATGAAGCATGGCTCTAAGAGAAAGGACTGAGAACTCCTGCTCAAAGGAGAGGTGGAGTAGCTCTATGAAGCCCAGCCCAGTGGAGAAGGAGCTGTATGAGGTAACTGAACCACAGAGTTAAGAGGAGGAATCTGCTCTCTGGGGAAGAGGTGCTAAAAAAAAAAAAAAAATCAGAAAAGTTAGGAGCAGCCTAGGGAAATGGCAAGCAATTGGAAGGAGTAGCCCATAAGTGCCTAACTCAGGGTCCCTGGACTGGAACCCAGAGCAGAGGAAGGATGGGTAGGCTTGGGTTCCCCTAACTTTTTCCTAGCAGAGGAAATAGATGAGCATTGGGACTGAGGGGGTAAAGGGTAACACAGGCTGAGAAGGGGACTCTGGTACCCTGGAAGGCAACAAGTGTGAAAGGCAATGAGTCAGCGGGCCAGGGCACAAAAGCTGAAGATAGTAAAGTGGAAAGAATGCTGGACTACAGGGGAGGAATGCCTGCAATGCTGAATCCTAGGATGGGTAGGAGAGGGGTGTCAGTGGTGGAAGTACTATACTAGATCTCTGTCTGACTCACTACAGCAACATGGCCCAGTAAGAGAAGTGGTCTTTTGAGTAAGCCTGCCACAAGCCTTGAGGCTTTATAGATCAAAATCAACATTTTAAATTCTCCTGACAACCAATAGGCAAAATGTGGAGCGGAATATGTAAGTAATCATTTGTGTGCTGCTTTACTTAGTGTGCACATGCACCTACGGGGGTTCATGTTTGCAGATAACTTCTTGCAGAATCACTTGTTTTTGAACATTTATCTTTAAATGTGCAGTTTTGGAAATGATGTATTTTGGAGAAACTTACTCCCAGTGTTCTTTATTCGTGGGCGTGGCTTGTGGACATAGTGGTGGTTTGTTTCAGGATTGGTAACTAGGACTTTGGCATTCCTTCCACAGAGTGATTTCATTTTGAAAAATGATAAACTAGCAAGAGGGTCATTGCAATTTAGATAAATCAGGTTCAGTGTATCTCATGGACTTCTTCAATTGGCAGGACTTGTCTGGGCAACCAGCTAAAAAATAAAATTGTCCTTCTGGTATGATGCCTGAAGGAATGCTTGTGGTTATGTGGTGGTGATGAGTAGTTTTTATAAAACAAGGTATTGATTTTTTTTTCCTAAAGGGTGCAAACCAAAATCACCATAGAACTGTGGCCGAATCCTCCCTACTTATCCTGTGGTAGTCAGAGTGATGTCCCTCAAAATATTGATTTCTTTGTGCCTTTACCTGTGCTGCTGGTTCTCATATGTTATCATAGAGATCAAGTGAGTACTAGTAGTATTTTAGTAGCACCATGGTGTGCTGGCTACTGTTGAAACATATAAGAAAACATGATCCCTGGCCTAAAGAAATTACATTCTATAGCCTTGAGTTAGTTAAGCAATTCTGTAAGCATTTTGATAAGACATGATCATTCTCACTGAATTCATGTGCATACCAGCTTGCAGGGTTTGAACCTAACAGATAACACACATGAGGAGGGTGTGGGGATAAAAACATGCTTTTCAAGAATGTGATTGTATTTATAATTTTTTCAAACTAACATTCCATCCCAGCAGAGCATTTAACCATGTACTTAACTTGGATTTCAGTGGAACAATCTTGGCTCAATCACATTACTTTACTGTTTGAGTCCTATATTTTTTTCCGTGATGATTCTGAACTCCTAGCAAAAGGGGATGACATAATGGCTGAACACCCTGGGCAAAGTGGAGTGGGGACCAGCTCAATGCTCCCAGCAGGGATGGGGCCTTAAGCAGAAGAGTTGGGGCTGGGGAAACCAGCCCTCAGCACCACCAGGACTATACTGTGCTCCCCTCCCCCCGACAGCCCTTAGTGCCACCTGGGGCTCTGGCTGCCATTGCTGTTGTCATAGCAGCAGCAGCAGCAGCTGCAAGTCCCAGACCCTTTTGAAACAATGGGCCCCTGGGCAGTTGCCCTCTTTTCTCCCCACCCCCAATTCGGCGGGCCTGACTCTCACAACCTGGTCCAGAACTCTCTGCACCTGACAGGTCCCAAACATGGGAGTTTGCTGAGGTCAGTTCCAGCCTCTCTGCTGACTGACTTTGGGCTCTCCTGGGGTCTATCAGCAGACCCAGTCAGGCTCCCGGGCTCTATCACTGACTGTGGGGCTCCCTCTTTGTGGCCACTCAGCTCCAGGGCAGGACCATGGCTATTGCTGGAACAAAAAGGTTCAATCTCTACCTGTAAGTGATGTTTCCTATTATCTCTGGCTCCAAAGGAGACTACAGTCCATCCTGGCAGATGATGACCTGGCCCTGGTTCTGCATGATTTTGACACATACTGTCTGGTTTACAGCAATGCACCATGGCATGAAACATCAGCCATTAACTTCACATCAAACCTGCGTTCCATTCTGTGTCTCCTCTTCTGCCTGAGTGTTGAGTTAAATTCAGTGTCTCTCTCTACCCTTGATACCTGAGCCCAGGATATCCAAATTATTACCACTGCTCTGGCATGAAGAGAGTGGCTGACAACTCCATTCCTCAGACACAATGGAACTTCCTGTAGGTTAAACTTGTTTGTATGGAAGACAGAGTTGTCTCGGGCACTGGTAATGAACTCCCACAGAAACTAAGGACTATCACGAATGTCATCTTCCTCTCTAAGTGCAAGGCATACTTATTTGACCTAGCCTTTACTAACAGACACGTGGTAACATGTCCATTAAAAATACCACTAAGCAACACTCTTGCATGCAAACTCTCCCCACCTACAAACTTACCAAGATACAGCCATGATTCTTCCCTTGGGAGGGGATGGGGAGGGGGGAACCACACATGGAAGATAGGCACGTCATTGCTGCACTGGTGGACAGTACTCAGATATTGCAGTGATGAAAATACGGGAATAAGAACTACACTAAACTGTATAGGGAAAAGTAAACACTTACATAAGCATTTTTCTGTATTGAGGCCAGGCCTGCCAGTTGGGGGTGGGGAAGGCAAAGGAGGTAACTGCCCTGGGGCCCAGTGATTCAAAAGGGTCCAGAGTGCCTCTATATAAAACCATGGTACACCCACATCTTGAATACTGTGTACAGATGTGGTTGCCTCGTCTCAAAAAAGATATATTGGTATTGGAAAAGGTTCAGAAAAGGGCAACAAAAATGATTAGGAGTTCGGAGCGGGTCTCATATCAAGAGAGATTAAAAAGACTTGGACTTCTCAGCTTAGAAAAGAGGAGACTAAGGGGGAATATGGTAGAGGTCTATAAAATCATGACTGCTGTGGAAAACGTGAATAAGGAAAAGTTATTTACTTATTCCCATAATATAAGAACTAAGGGTCACCAAATGAAATTAATAGGCAGCAAGTTTAAAACAAATAAAATGAAGTGTTTCTTCACTTAGCACACAGTCAACCTGTGGAATTCCTTGCCAGAGGATGTGGTTAAGACCAGGACTTTAACCGGGTTCAAAAAAGAACTAGATAGATAGATTCATGGAGGTTCGATCCGTCAATGGCTACTAGCCAGGATGGGTAGGAATGGTGTCTCTAGCCTCTGTTTGTCTGGCAATGGGGGATAGGAGCGGGATCATGTGAGGATTACCTGTTGTGTTCCCTCCCTCCGGGGCATCTGGTATTGGCCACTGTTGGCAGACAGGATACTAGGCTAGATGGACCTTTAGTCTGATCCAGTATGGCTGTTAGTGCTCCCAGCTAGTGCAGGGGGTGCCCAAGCTGTGGGCCCTTTAAATCACTGCCAGAGTGCCATGCCATGTGCTCCAGGCAGTGGTGAGAAGTGGGGTGCGGCATTGAGGTCTGGCTGCCCCGGCCCCACCCTTTCTGCCAAAGGCCTCTCCCTTTCCAGGAGCATGGTGCTGGGCCCCATCCCCCACTTTGCCGAGGGGCCTGGCATGGTTATCAGCTCCCCTGGTTGGAGCCCAGAAATATCAGTCAATTGTTACAAATATGACTGACAAATATTTCAGTCCAACTCTGCTATTGAATGTATTAATCTCTTGATGACAGACTTTTAAAGATATGTGAAAGAGTATACATCACACTTTCATAAGATTTTAGGTGAAAATTTCTGTATTCCACTTTTGGATTCTTCATGACTTTGAAAGCTGTTTACTGGTTTTTGTGAAAAAGGCCAATGCATTTTTATTTCCAATTGAATCCACTGTGAAAGTCATTCTTTAAATGCCCTTCCCTCCTCAAACAATTGAATGTCGTCTTTAGAATATTCCCTGTAAAGTGATGCTGTATCATCATTTCAGTCTCTCTTGTAACTCTCCATACTTTTTTTCCCCCTTCAGCATGCACTTCAATTGCATGTAGACAGTGTTTTCTGTCTCTATGCTTTCTCCAATCAACTATTTTATTGACAGAAAGAGATTTATCTTATTAATCATAAGAGACTCCTCTATCCAACTTGTTCAATTGCAAAGTGGTGATATTTATTCTTAACAAATGTGAGAAATAATTTAGTGTTTCAGCTCTATATAAGAGGCTACTTTCCTTGCTCTAAATTTTGGCACTTAACATTTATTTTGCCTTGTAATAAATATCTGGCAAACTGTGTATAGTAACTTACTATATTAGTGTGCAACCCTGACAAGTATGATCACGAGTCATTAAAGGTTAGGTGACCCTAGGGTTCTCAGCACTCCATAGAAGTGGGCCCACTGTCACTTATGTTAATGGGTCTTTAATTCTTTTAGTCTTTTTTGGTCCTCAGTTGGTGTTGGTGAACATACTTCATTTGGTATATTTTTAGTAGACATGAGAAATGTAAGTTCTCCACCTGATTACAAGAAAAGTCACCTACACTGTTAATTTCTTCAGTATGTCAAGGATTCTAGTAAATAACATTCTGAAGCTGAGGGAGCAAAAGCAAGAATGATTCTTCCCAGTTCTTCATAACTCTAAAATGGAGCTGAGATCATGAGACTTGTTGCAAAGAGATAGAAGGCTGTGTGAAGGGTCACTTCCTTGAACCTCCTCTTTTCAATGAGACCTGTTACTTATTGCTTCAGTTCAGTGAATTAAGACTGAATTTTACTGCTTATGCACCTCTAGCCCAGTGAATTCCATTTCCACCCCAAAATTTGCTTATATGTGCTCAGTTAACAGTGTAGAGGTTGGTGAAATACATGCAGGAAAACAGTTTTGTGCAGTGTGGTTTTTTTTGTTAACTTTTAATAAATTAAAATTTGAGGAGGGTTTAAAATCTAGCTAGACTTTACTTCGACTCTCACTTTGTTGCTGGCAGAGAGGAAGGAAGTGAGACTGGGAGAAAGGAGAATGCACATGTATCAAATGTAAACTTAAGATCCTGAACAGACTTTAAACAAGTTCTTTATTAGCTGTACCGGACTTAATTTGAAATACAACTTTTGCTTTATAAAGACTGAGGAAGAGAAATCATGTAGACTGTAATCAAATTAGGCGGGTCACATTTTTAAAATAGAATGTGATTTGGTAATAAAGCTAGTCTGTTTTCTTTTTTGTATTAGGAAAAATAAAAGTAAAATGTCATTGGTTTCCACATATTCCCTGGTCAATTTTTCTGTGAGCTTTATATATTAATTTAAATACATACACCATAGTATATAAACTTCCTGTTTTCCTCTTACTATTTGACTCCATTTGCAAAGGGAAAGTGGAAACTTAGCTAAATGGGCAGACCATGTGACATTCCCAGCCAGACTGGAAAGAATGAAGTCTCTAGTTGGAATGCTGCCAGCTTGATGCTGAGTATATAATCTTTAGGCAAGTGAAGTTTTTGTAAACTGAACACAGAAATAGCATTGGAATGTATAGCTGTTTTTGCCACAGTGAAGCATCTGAATTTAGGATTTGGGAAAATTCCTCTTATTTACACAGGGCTCACCCATCCTTAAATACACTGTCACAGTAATTCCACTGCAGCAGAATAATTAGATTTCTTTATGTATTCAAGCTTGATCAAACTGAGTTCATAAAACAAGGACTAGATCATAATTTAAATGAAAATTCTAGCAAACTATTCATTTTATAGCTTAGATGGGTCACATCCTGAGACTTGATTCTTTGCAATGTACAATAGTTCCTCAAAACAGATTGGCTATGTCTACACTGGCGGCTTCCTGCGCAAGAACATCTTGCGCAAGGGTTCTTGTGCAAGAAGTCTTGTGCAAGAAAACGTCCACACTTGCGCAAAAGCACAGCTCGCACATGGCAGAGTGCCCATGGCAGTGTGGACGCTCTCTTGCGCAAGAAAGCTCTGATGGCCATTTTAGCCATAGGGCTTTCTTGCACAAGAAATCCCTGCCCAGCGTCCACGCTGCCCTCTTGCGCAAGAGCTCCTGCACAAGAGGGCTTACACCTGTTAAAAAAAGAGCATAGCTCTTGCGCAAGAAGCCCTCTCTTACCACGCTGTACTGTAAATCTTTTTGCGCAAGAGCGGGAGGGCAGTGTGGATGCTCTGTGGATTCTTGCGCAAGAACGGCCATACTTGCATAAGAAGCCGTGAATGTAGACATAGCCATTCTGTGTTCCACCTTCTGCTTAGAAAAAGGAGTCACCTGTAGCTGAATAGGTAAATTCTTTAATTGTTCATATCTTTTTTGCAAACCCTGCTAGCACAGGTGGATCTAGTGCCTCATTTAGAAATTGAATGTTCTATCCACTTCAGGGGAAAAAAATCAATAAGTTCCTCTGTGATGTCACTGTGTCACTTAGAAAATTCTAGTGTGGAAGTATCACTTAGAATTCTGTACTGTATTAAAGTTCCCAGGGTCTTCTATTATCATTTTAAATTCCCTCTCTTCAATTCTTGCTTTAATTACATGATTGGCTCATCTTCATAGTGCAATGGGTACCTTTGTGCATTTGTTACTCTCCTGAATGCTATCCCCTAACCCTGTATTTAGGGCTCTATCAGCAGAATTGTACAGTTTATGCAATGAGGAGGAAACAAGACAGTTTCAATTTATAATTCCATAGAACTAACAATCTTTTCCTCATAACCATCTGCTGTTGCTGAGTATGTTCACTGTTTCAAAGCAACTTACTTGTCATTAGGATAGACTTGCAGTGAAGCAGCATAAAGTTTTCTATCTGGAATATTGTATTGTTACACAATAGTTAAATCCTTCTCCCCTCCCCTATTGCCAATAAAATTTTGTTTTGGGTGACTATACGTAGCCCTAATATCCTACATTTAGCACTAGGACAGCAGATTTCTGTGCCTTTTTTGAAAAAATGTGCACAGACAACAACATTAGTAACAAGAAGAAAAGTCTTTGTCTACTTTATCAAAACTTTTGCATTCCTTCTGCTGAAACTATGCTTCCTTCACTTAAGTTACGCATCAAAAACCGGCAGCCAATTTAAGTAATTTTGTCTTTTTCTCTCAGCATACAAGGTCATTAATTGCTATTGGGACCTTCATAAACCCTAGTCTGCTGATGGGGTGAGAACTCTATTGTTAAATGTATTATGGCAGGGCTGTCTTTGGAGATTGCCTGCTTGATTGCTTTGTAAAGGCCCAATGGCACACAGCAATTAAAATCCATAGACCTTTATAACCCTACTGATGTTTTATGGGCCTTTTTGTGTCCTTTGGTATGGTTTACCATTTGTGTCTCTCCCAATGGGTCGTCTTTTCAGAACTCAAAGTGGAATTTTTTTTCCAGCATGATAAAGCTAGTTATACATCATGTGAAAGGTTAATGACTATTTTCAAAAAAGAGCATATGTTTAAAGTCATAGGGTGAAAGTTATAGTAAAGAACAATTAAGTAAAATCAGCCTATTTTTTCCATTCTCACAGTAGCAGAATTCTTCTACATTCAGTGTGCTCAATGGGTGTTTTATAAATCAAAGGACTACTTAATACTACCTAATCTGTGCCTATTTTAAGTGAATTTGACTTGATAGTTGATGGAATTGTGTGGGAACATGATTCTGCTGATTTCCCCCACTTTACCTGGAAAGTGGGGAGTGCCATCTGGAAAGCACAATCGCTTGCATATTTGGTACCATGTAGATGCCCCCATTAGAAGAGTCATACACAGAAAATGCTCCTGCCCTGACATTCTGGCTCATGTCGAGCTACAGAGGTACTGTAGCATCATCCCGACCCCTGCTTTTGACCTTCAACATGGAGTCAGTGTGAGAATTAATATAGTTCCAAAATTCATTGCCCCTCATATGGTTTGTCTGTGGCTTCTACTGAGTAGCTCCTAGGTATCCAACCTGTGACAGCATGGCTTATTTTCATATTAAGAGAGGTGGATCTTTCAGTTCAGATTGCTGACATCTTTGGGGTTGGATGGGGCAGCAGCCTTCCAAATCCAAAGGCCCTAAAAATCCTTGCTGTTATTGGTTTTCAAAATTCATACATTAAGTAAATTAAATGTTCTCTTATCAGATATTTGCAATGTATTTCCATGGGGAAATGTTCCCTTCCGAAATTAATGTGCAGCAGCTATCAGTTAAGATAACAGTTCATTTGATGGAACGGCAGATGTTTGCTATTAGAAAACTTAAAACATTCCCTGGAGATCTCCCTTAATTTTTAGGCTATGACTCAATTTCCTTGTGTGGGTGTATAAATCCTTGTATCAATAAACTGTAGAGAATTAAACTAGTCAACAATATTCCAGTTCCAGAGGAAGGACAAATTTAAAATGAAGGGATTGTAATGCCGCATAGTACTCCACAAAGTGGTATTACATAGAGAAAGAGTTGTAGATAAATAAACCCATCTGTACATTTTATTTGAAAAGTGGCCCTTTGAGAATACAGGTAGTATTTAATAATCATGGGAAGCAAATAGGCTATTGCAACCAAACACATTTTTTGTTCTGTTTTTGAGCGGGGATTGTTCTAAGTATGGTTCTGTCTTGGAGCAACGTTAAAAAAATGGTATCACAGGATCCCATGGTCCCTGTATCGCACTGTTTTCCATATCAGTTTTGCTCAATTTGCAAATACAAACACTCATTTTCTTTTCCTTAACAGCCAGACATACAAACTCCCCCTGTGCTCTCACAGTCAAGCTGGGCTCTATCTATTTGATTAATCACAGCCAGTAATAAAAGTTCTGCTAGCCAGATTAGACTCAGAGACACTTGTGCAACCCTATGGTCAGTGAATTTTCACAGGTCATACTGATAACTCTAGGCACAAGATAGAACCCAGGTTAAGTGCTAGAACTCAAGTTGAGTTTGCATGACTGGAAGTTAAGAAAACAAGCAAACATGGTTTTTGTTTGCAAACTGGGAACTTTTGAGATGGAAATCAGGGAAACACAGTGTATGAGGAACCCCACAATATCATTCTTACAAAGCCACTTTGTGACATGAAGGTCACACTGTAAGGTCCTTAGGCCACCCAACAGCCAATCAGCATCCAGTTGTGTCCAAGATTTCTTGGACTTCTTAGATACTGGTATTCTGAATTATTTGATTATCTTTCTACACAAAAGGTATAGTGGCCAAGGTGATATGTACTTAATTGAGAATTTGGAACCATCTACAGAAGGTGGTTCCCAGTCCTTTGCCTGCATAAGATAACAGGAGCCACTTATGGGAAGAGAATCCATTACCACTCCAAGACCGTATGTTTTGTCACCTCAAGTTTCAGAGGGATAGCTGTGTTAGTTTGTAATAGAAAAAACTTTAAAAACAATGAATATTCCTTCAGCACCTTAGATACTATCTACATTTGTTGTTAGTACCAGAGCTTTTGTAGCCACAACCCACTTCTTCAGATGAATGGAGTTGTAAGGGTTCCACGTTCCAAATAAATAGCAAAGAAAGAGAGGGGATGAGGAGGGAAAGGAAAAGAGTGGGAAAATAGTCAATTAGAGAGAGAGCGTTCTAAGTACTCTTAAGTACCCAGTGTTTGGCGCCTTTATGTCATTAGGATGTGGAATGTAGCAGGTAATTGTTTAAACCTCTACTGTAAGTAAATGGAAATTAATCTCTGCAGCTTTCCTTTCAAGCTGGCTTTTGAAATTGGCTTGTAATAATATGGAAGTTTTGAGATCCATTAATGAGTGCCTGGGCAAGTTGAAATGTTCCCCAACGGGTTTCTGTGTGTGACCTTCTTGAATATCTGATTTGTGTCCATTAATCCTTTGTCAGAGAGACCATCCAGTTTGGCCAATATACATGGCAGAAGGGCATTGCTGGCACAGATCACATTGGTAGATGTGCAATTATATGAGCCTCTGGTGTGGTGGTGTATGTGGGTAAGTCCTGTGATGATGTTGCTTGCATAGATGTGTGGACAGTTGGCCCCGGAGTTGATTGCCAGTGTGGGTTCCTGGATGTGTATGATGGAGGTGTGTTGCATGATTGCTGGAAAGAATTTGAGGTTAGGGGCAAGGATCTGCCTGTTTCGCAAGGCCTGTGAGAGTGAGGGGTCATTTTCCGGAATAGATTGTAGGTAGTTGATAAATGCATTGGAAGAGTTTCCATTGGGGGCTGTAGGTGATGTGTTGTTTGTAGGGCCTATCTTGAAGAAGCTGATGTCAATCTGTTTTTTTCACTTCTCTGGGTGAGTATTTCAGTTTTAAGAACGCTTGAGATAGATCCCGTAGGTGTTAATCTCTGTGTGTGGGATTGGAGCAAATCCTGTTGTTTCTTAGGGTCTAGCTATAAACAATTGATTAGGAAATGTGTCATGGATGGAAGCTACAGGCATGTAGGTAAGTGTAACAGTCGGTAGGTTTCTGGAATAAGGTGATGGAAGTGTGGCTGTCGTGTAATTGTACTGTAGTGTCAAACAAGTGGATCTCTTGTGTGGACTGGTCCAAGCTAAAGTTGATCGTGGGGTGGAAGTAGTTGAAATCCCTATGGGGATTTCTTCCAGTGTCTCCTTCCCCTGGGTCCATATGATGAAAATGTCATCAGTGTAGCGTAAGTAGAGTAAGAGTGCTACGGAGCAAGAGCTGAGGAAACGTTGTTCAAGGTCAGCCATAAAGATGTTGGCATATTGTGGGGCCATAGTGTGGGGCATATTGTGCTGCTCACTTGATACAAATTGTCCCCAAATTTGAAATTCTCTCCTCTGATCCCACTAAAGAATATCACAAAAACCCCTAAACTATCGGCTCAGGAAACTTCCTGTTACAACTCCGGACCAATGACACTCCCAGAGTTCCCAGTGTTGATGCCACAGAGCTTAGTGTGTAACTTGGGGGTAGCCCTACCATACAGGGCCTCCTGGAGCAGCCTCCATGGTGAGGGAAACAGACCTTGAACCCCCACAGCTGCTGAGAGAAATTTGAGTTGAAGTCTTTCAACTAAAACATTTAGGGCCAGGTATAGAGCTGGTGTCAATTTGGTGTAGAACTGTTGAAGTCAGTAGTTCTGTCCTGATTTGTACCAGCTAAGAATTTGGCCCTAACCATCAGAAATAGACTTCCTATTTGATCTTTTAGATGCAAGCAGAAAAAGTTAAGTCTAAGTGACACTGCAAAATGTTTATGGGTAGCACATATATAATAGGACAAAATCTAATACAATTGGATAGATACATCTGGACAAATCTACCAAACTATAGAAATCCTTCACACACTCATTTGGGCAAAACCACATGGAATCAGAGTCTTTCCACTGTTTCTTGTTAGTTAAATGTGGGCAATGTCAGATCAATTGGGGGAAGTGAGTTCTGGAGTCAAGCATTTCCAACTGCTCTATAGGCATCCAGCGCTTTAGCAAGAGAGTTCATCATCTGCCCTCATGAAAGAGTGGCCTTTACCATGTCCTTGGTGTACCCAGTCCTGTGCCACCACTGCCCCATTTGATTTCAATAAGCAGTTTCTTAGATTCAGCTTGAGGACAGCAAGGTAAAGCTGTGCCTAACAGCTAATAGCTAAAGAAAGGACATCAGTATGGCAGTTCATAGGAAACAGCACTCTCCTATAGGCCTTTAGTCAGTCACTTCGTTAGCCAGCCGAGAGGCAAATAGGAACTTCGCAGGTGAGCATTACCTGAAGAAGTCAACTTTTTTCTGCTTCTTTCAGTACTGGTTCTATAGATGTAGCATAGATTAGCTTCAGGAACACTGTGGGTATGTCTACACTGCACGCTTATTTCGAAATAAGCTATTCTGGAATAGTTATTCCAAAATAGCTTATTTTGAAATGGCACGTCTACACTGCAGGGAAGCCTCAAAATTAGTCTGAAGCAGGCTTCCCTAATGTAATCGAGAGAGATTTAGAACCCCAGGAGTCAGTGGGGAGGAATAACTTAGAACGGCTCTGGTGAGGGGCTATTTTGAAACAGCAGCAGTGGAGCGTCTACACGCACAGTATTTCAAAATAGCTATTTCCGAATAGGTCTTATTCTTCGCAGAATGAGGTTTACAGATTTTTGAATAAGCCGTCTGCTATTTTGAAATTATTTTTAAATAACTGAACGGCTGTGTAGATGCTCGCATTATTTCAAAATAATGCTAGTCATTTTGAAATAAAGGTGTAGTGTAGATGCACCTTTACAGGCACTGTGTCATCTAACCCTGCTTTAAGCAAACTAGGCTTGCAAGCATATGATATAATGTTCCTAGTGTAGACACATCCTTAGATTCTTGCAGTATAGGAAGAGAAAGAAAAGATAATTGATTGCATTAGAGAGAGAAACTCCTTTCTGAACTGAGGGTGTGGTGGTGGATAGCTATTGTACATCACTGAGGAGAGATGTTAACAAGAAGAAGGTGATCAGAGAGGGTGTGCGGCCCCTACTGGATGAAGGAGGTAACCTAGTGACAGATGATGTGGGGAAAGCTGAAGTACTCAATGCTTTCTTTGCCTCTGTATTCACGGACAAGGTCGGCTCCTGGACTTCTGCGCTAAGTGACTCAAGATGGGATGAAGATGGACAGCCCGTGGTGGGTAAAGAACAGGTTAGGAACTATTTAGAAAAGCTAAACGTACACAAATCCATGGGTCCGGACTTAATGCATCTGAGGGAGTTGGCAAATGTCATTGAGGAGCCTTTGGACGTTATCTTTGAAAAGTCGTGGAGATCGGGAGAAATCCCAGATGATTGGAAAAAGGCAAATGTAGTGCCCATCTTCAAAAAAGGGAAGAAGGACGATCCAGGGAACTATAGGCCGGTCAGTCTTACCTCGGTTCCTGGAAAAATCATGGAAGGGATCCTTAAGGAATCCATTTTGAGGCACTTGGAAGAGAGGAAAGTGATTAGAATAGTCAGCATGGATTCACAAAGGGCAAGTCGTGCCTGACCAATCTGATTAGCTTCTATGATGAGGTAACTGGCTCTGTGGACATGGGAAAGTCAGTGGATGTGATATACCTTGACTTTAGCAAGGCTTTTGATACGGTCTCCCACAATATTCTTGCCAGCAAGTTAAGGGAATGCGGGATTGGATAAATGGACAGTAAGATGGATAGAAAATGGCTAGAAGGCCGGGCCCAGCGGGTAGTGATGAACGGCTCGATTTCAGGTTGGCGGTCCGTTTCTAGCGGAGTGCCCCAAGGTTCGGTTCTAGGACCGGTTTTGTTCAATATCTTTATTAATGACCTGGATGAGGGGATGGATTGCACCCTCAGCAAGTTTGCAGATGACACTAAGCTAGGGGGAGAGGTAGATAGGGTCCAGAGTGACTTAGACAAATTGGAGGATTGGGCCACAAGAAATCTGATGAAGTTCAACAAGGACAAGTGCAGAGTCCTGCACTTGGGACGAAGAATCCCAAGCACAGTTACAAGCTGGGACCAACCAGTTAAGTAGTAGTTCTGCAGAAAAGGACCTGGGGGTTACAGTGGATGAGAAGCTGGATATGAGTCAACAGTGTGCCCTTGTAGCCAAGAAGGCTAATGGCATATTAGGTTGCATTAAGAGGAGCATTGCCAGCAGATCCAGAGATGTCATTATTCCCTTTATTCGGCTCTGGTGAGGCCGCATCTGGAGTATTGTGTCCAGTTCTGGGCCCCCCACTACAAAAAGGATGTGGACGCATTGGAGAGGGTCCGGCGGAGGGCAACCAAAATGATTAGGGGGCTGGAGCATATGACTTATGAGGGGAGGCTGAGGGAGTTGGGTCTGTTTAGTCTGCAGAAGCGAAGTGTGAGGGGGCATTTGATAGCAGCCTTCAACTTCCTGAAGGGAGGTTCCAAAGAGGATGGAGAGAGGCTGTTCTCAGTAGTGACAGATGGCAGAACAAGGAGCAATGGTCTCAAGTTGTGGTGGGAGAGGTCCAGGTTGGATATTAGGAAAAACTATTTCGCTAGGAGGGTAGTGAAGCACTGGAATGGGTTACCTAGGGAAGTAGTGGAATCTCCATCCCTTGAGGTGTTTAAGTCTCGGCTTGACCAAGCCCTGGCTGGGTTGATTTAGTTGGGATTGGTCCTGCCTAGAGCAGGGGGTTGGACTTGATGACCTTCTGAGGTCTCTTCAAGCTCTATGGTTCTATGATTCTATGAGTCATATCGAAGAGACAAATCGTCAATAACCCCATAGCTAGAAACAAAAACTTTGATATGCACAGTCTAATCATGGCCGGAAGCAGTGTCACCAATATGTCCTTTCTTTCTTTACTCTTCCAAGAGTCCTGATAATATGAATGGCAAAAAAAACTTCTGAGACACATTTCTCACTAGATATTAATCAGTACTGAGAGCCATTGCTGTATACACGCACTAATTTGAGCTCAAATACATTCCTATTTACCCAAACTGAATTACACTCCCCCCAAATGGTCCGATTATTTGTAAAAGTAGGGAAATAAAGGCAACATAGCATCTTATTTTTGTGGGCAACAAAATCTAAAGGCTCTTATCTGTTACCTTTGATGAAAGGCAGGAGTGATTGTTCTGCTTATCGATGTAACTTTTAGCACTCTTCAAATGAGACATCTCTTATAAATTCGCTACCTGTCCCACAAAAGAATCATCCGAGAAGAAGCTAGTGCCCTTTGCTCTTTTGTTCATTTAAGAATGGAAAAAGCAACATAACCATAGAAAGAAGACAATTGAAGTAGACATGCGGATGTCTCTCTTTCTGGTAATGAGGTGAAACTGGCTGGTTGAGTCTTAGGTGGACTAGCTGAATTCAGAACTGAAGTAAGTCAGTCTGACATGAAAAGTCTGTGAATGTAAGCCAAAGTGCTGAAAATTAGTTGACATCTCCTATGGTAGAGAAAATTGTATTCAATCAGGCTACTGGGTTGTCCATTGAGGCTTTCTTCATCATGAAATTAATTCAAGAGAAGTAACTAATTGGACCACATTTTGATGAGATCCGTTAGGACGTGATGGGAAAGTTTCATTTCTCTTGGAGATGAAGATGATCCAAAAGATTTGTAAAGTGGAGCTTCATTGTTTTAAAGATAGTGGAAATCTTGTTTAAAAAGAGAAATATTCTTGATAGCTGAGGCAGTAGAGGAGAATTTTCTATTTTTGTACCTTCTGAAAGGAAAAGGATTAACCCCATAGCACAATCATACTCCACACAAACACAGATCAATGGAAAACTTCCCCCTTTGGAATGCCATGCTGACAAATACAGTTTACACTAGTAGTCTGTTACAAGAAAGGCAGAGAAGTTAAAGTAAGGACTAGAATTTGTGAAAGGATTTTATGCAGAGGGAGGGAAGGGGAGTTAAAAGTAATTTGAAGAGATCAAATTGTTTTCCTAACAACATAATAGTAAGCAGACAATAATAAGGGTTTTATTTTGGGAGTGGAAGAAGGTTGTTAGCTTTATAAATGTAAAACTTTATTTAAAAAGTTCTTTGATTGTATTTGTCAGATTTAGTCCAGCTAAGGCTCCAGTCCTGCAAACACATGTGGGTTGAGTTCAATATGCAGTTCCTTATCTGAAAAGTTGTGTGTGTTTTCAGGATCAGGACTTAATACCCTATTGCTATTTTGGACTGACCTCTTCTGATGAGCAACCAAACTGCATTGTGTGGAGACTTATTTCTATAGAAACCTAGCATAAATTAGGCTTCCGTTATCACCATATTTACTTTGTGGGGTGGATTGTATTTGGGTGTGAGCTAGCATAGCTCCATTAGCTTTAATGGAAAGACTTCATTTTACTCTAGCTGAAAATCTGTCCCTAAGTATTTAAATCTAGAGTTCCTTTCCTCTTTAATCATTTTCCCCTAACTTTCCCCTTCATTGTTTTTCTTAGGAAAAGCAAATAAAAAGAAACCCAGAAAAATTCAAAATAATATACAAAAACTTGAACTAATGCAGTATGCAAATTGGGAAATGATGGATTCAAAGTAAAAACACTCAAAATATTCTGCCAGAACATGAAGCTGGGATCAATGTGTGAGTACATTTCTATTTATGTATTCCATATTAAACTGTACTGTATTTTTTTTTTATAGTTTTCCCCATTAGGAAACCACGAATAAACTTGAATCAATTTTTTAAAAAAATTCAAATATATTGAAAGGAGACACCCTATTTCATTTAAACTTGACATTGACTGAACCTTGTATCTTTTTAAATAAAAGATACAATGAAACATTGTAAGCTGATATAAAACAAAAAATTTTACATAGTTTTTCTTGCAGGAAACTTCATTCTTGTTTGTTGGAATTAATGTTTTTCCTGTGCAAAAAGAAAACAGTTTCAAAGAAATTATATAGCTTGGCAGGGTGGAAAAAGTATTAAATAATTGCCTGGCTTCAACTTTATACAACAGTGGTTTAATCTTTTCCCCCTTGTTACCACTTCCATTTTTAGCTTTTCCCAGAGCTGAAGAATGAGTTCAATCTACAAATACAACCTTATTGTTCTTACTATGTCCCTGTTAGAACAGCAGCCTCTCACATTTCTTCCCTGCCCCATTCCTTAACCACACACAATGGAATGAATTGTATGTTAGTGTTGCTGAGCTGTACAGAAGCGGGCTCTATACCATGGTACTGTCCCCTCTCAGGAAACCTCATAAGAACGGCCATGCTGGGTCAGACCAAAGGTCCATCTAGCCCAGTAACCTGTCTTTCGACAGGAGACCAATAGTTACCCAACTGGGTTACAAAACACATACCTCCAAATGATTATTTGTGAAAATAGGGAAATAAAGTCAAAACATCTTTTTGTTGCCCACAAAAAAAAAAAAAAAAAAAAATCTCAAGGGTCTTATCATTTGATCAAAGGCGAGCATAACTATTGCCTCATGATGGTTCTCTATTTCCTGGTGGTCTGGGTACCAAATCATAGCCCAAATGTCTGTTTCTTAGGTGATGCTGATTAGTTGGATTTGAGAGAGACTTTTGTTAAGAGTCACAATTGAAATAAAACAAATGTTCTGGTCTTGAACATTTCAAATGCTGTGCTTGGCTAACAGAACAGACAGCAATTACAAAGAGCTCATTGGGGTGTTGAGAGATTGTTTTGAGACTGCTGTATGGATACATGATGCTTTAGATTCATAATGCAAATATTTATACTCATAAGAGGTGAATCCTCCAACAGATGACAATCTCCACTGGGCAGTCAATTAATGGAATTTTTTTTTTTAAAAAAAACCTTCAAATTTTTTTTCCCTCCAGTATAGATTCATTCATCTGCAAATGAAGAAGAAACCAAAACAACTTTGGTTCATATTTCCAGTTGTCGGTGATGAATATAGAAAATGGTCTGTACCTAGAGATTTAACTTTTTAAGTTCTTCTGAAATATTTGGGCCTGAGAGGAAAAAAGAGAGTCTGTATTTCTTGGCAAATGTCCTCCAGATCAGGACAAGTATGATGCTATCTAACCACAGGGGAAATCAATCTTAGTTACAAAGATGGTTCTAGAATAAAATAGTTAGACTATAGGTTGAAACTCTTTTCTAACAATAACAATCTAAACAAAATAAAAAATGGGACACCATTTATTTGGGAATTACAGAATTCACAGTCAATATGCGAGTTAAAAACCCTGATTTATTAAAGCAGTAGTGCTGCTGGAATACTGTGGGGTTTTTTTGTTTTGTTTTGTTTTTCTTTTTGAGTATTTAGAATGTAGTTCGTTTGTGGCATAGTGGACTGTTCTGTAATGGAGCAAAGTGTTTCTACCATGGTGCTAACAGCAAATGAGACTTCTTAACATATAAACAGAGCTATACTCAAGGCTCCACTACAGTGTATTTTAAAGTATGTTGATGCATTAAAAAAAACTATTTATATACACTATTTATTGTTCTTAGTAGAAAACACTAATATATATAAAATATGAAAGGGTGGTCTTGTGGTCAAGACATTGGACTGGAATTTAGAACTATTGACTTTAAAGTAGGTGGCAGGGAAAGCACAAATATGCAAGGTTTTGCAAGATTGGGATTATATATTCATAAATACCAGATGCATTTAAATGTATATGTGGGCATATAAAAAGGCAGTGATTATGGAAATGCCAGCAGAAAATCCATAGTTCAGGCTGTGTTGAGATTTACACTTGACTTGCCATGAATTTTGCATATTAATTATTGAGATTCAGCTCCAATTTTGGTGAAATAACTCTTTGAAGGACAATTGAATTTGCTAGGCTTACTTTATTTTAAAGTATTCACAAATGAACATTTTTAAATGATTTATCACTTTTTGGTTAACTACTGAACCTATTCCCACCATTTGGGATAACATAACTCAGTAAAAGCAATGTATATCAAATAGTCAAACTTCTCATATCATTGGCTGCTTTAGCTTCCTGATTCTGTCAACTTGCTCTGTTTGCTTGTCTTCTCTGCTGAGTTCCAAACCTTGGGGAGACCATGAGGCATGTTGAGCATGAGAAGTTATGGGAGGTGCTCTGTGAGGGAGAGATGAAACCCAAGGGATGGGAGTGGTTTTTGTGCTACCTTAACACAATTGATAAGCCTTGTCAAAACTCAGACGAGTGGGTTTGAAGTCCTGTTAACAAACTATGGGTTAGCTCAGGCTCCAGCTAACATGTTAGCCAGCATCTTGATGATGTTTCTCAATGGTTTTAAACTGGGATGATTTAAAGATGCAACCCTTTTGGTCCATCAAGACAGGATATAGTTTGTGGAGATGAAGAGAGTGATAGATCTGGCAATAAGAATGGTTAAGTGGAGCTGGAAAGGCTCAAGTTTCAGGAGTGACCTTGGTATGGCAGCACAGGCTCAGGAATGCAAACTGGGGCCAGACTGCTTGAACATGTCAACTTTGAAATGTATCTCATTCAATCCAATGTGGCAAGATTTAGTCCAAAAAGGAAAATGATTGTGAAAGTTTTGAATGAACAGAGGAACTTTTGAAATATTCAGTGTCTACAAACCCCAGTGTAGAGCCCAGCTCTGGCCTATCTTTTTTTCTTAATCATGCTCCCATCCCACCTCACAGCATTATCCTCCCATCCCCTTCTTCATTGTTTCTTGCATTTTGGTCCTGCTCCCACACACAACAACCTTAGATCCCACACACCTGACAAGAGAGATTCCTGTATGTTACTGAATAAAGTTGCTATTTATAAATAATACGGAATTCAGAATTTTTACCTCTAAAAGAATAAATCCAATCTTGCTTTAAACTATGTAAAATACTTCTATTATAATACACATCAAATCTTCTTCTTTCTATCCCTCACTTGATTGCGTATTTAAAACATTTTATTTTTAAAAAATACCCCTTGCTTTATATTGCTAGAATTCTATTTATGACAAACTGATGAGGGATTTAATGTTTTCCTGAAAATTACTAGTCTGTGGTTTTGGTTTTTGGATGGTTTTTTGCCCAGACAAACCCATTTTCAACAAAGTTTACCCAATTATGCTATTATGGCAGTGGGTCCCGCAGCAGCTCTATGTGATTTCAGTCCTGCTGAAGAGCTCTACTTTTGCGGGGTTCATTGGTACAAATATAGTAGGAGTTGTGTGCACATAGGTTCACAGAAATGCCCCCTTGGATTTACTGTGTGACAGGTAGATGTGTAGATCAATAAGAACAAAGTTCGTTCTTTTGGTCTGGTCTGTGTCCAGGTCTGTGTTACGCTATAGTTGGGACCCCTTTAAAAATGTGTTGCTGTGGCATTTTGTTAGCCTTTAACGGGCACCTCAACTTGGCAAAGGGGCTCCTATTTTAATTCATTTCCTCAGGATACTGGTAACAAGGTAAATTAACCCATAATGTTTGGCCTTCAATTTAAACCTTTTGTATTGAATAAAATAGCCACTGATTAAAAAGCAGAATGACAGCAGATCTCCTTCACATACCGTATATGCTGCTTCAGAGCTTTTATCTGCCTCTTTACTCTCTGGAGTCCATTCTTCTTAAGAGTCTTACAAGGGAACAGCCACAACAAGCCCTCCGGGTGCTCTGAATAGCAACATAGCACTCTGTATCTTTCTTGGTCAGCCAAAGCAGTGGCAGGCCTAGTAAGTTCTGGCAGCAATTATATGTAAAACCTCCCCTTAGAGATTCTGGCAACAGATTCTTAATTTTTTTTCCTTTCAAAGTTTGGCAGCTCTTAGCAGATGAACAGTTTCTTTCCCTTTTGAGTAAGTTGCCTGTACCCAGAGTCAACTTTTCCATATGAGTGCTGTAGCCCTCTCATTGACCTGTCCCTGCCTCTTCCATTTTGCTAATTCTAAGCAGTGCAATCTTGTGGGTTTCACTAGTTTTAGAGTGTATATGTCACCACAATAATTAACAAAATGTAATTGCACTTGTTAGACTATGAAAGGATGTTGAGTCCTTGAGATCAAAGAGAAATGAAAGGAAGAGCAGGAATGTCCCACTGTGGGGTGTGTTCTTTTCTTATTTAAAAAAAAAAAAAAAGTCTGTGCTGCTTCAATGACTGGTGCTGTGCAGGACAAAAACACTACTTATTTGCTCCCATCGTGTAAGGTAGACAACTTGCCTGCCAGATGAAGTAGTTAACCATATGCCTGTTTAGGCAGAAGGGCCTCTCCAGAGATCCCACAAGAGAAATGCTATGCCCTCTAGGACTGAGGAGATTAACCATGGTCCTCTACGAAGGCATTGAGCAAATCTGAGCCTCTTAGGAGACCACCAAAAGCCTTGGTTAAGCATTTTGTGTTCCCTTGCTGTCCCTAGCATTCAGACTATCCCTGTTGAGGGATAATGGACAGTGATGATCATGGGAATCTCCATGACATGCTCATGCTGGTTTAGACTCGTTAGTAACTGATGGACATATCTAGGTCTAACACCAAATCAAACAGGAAGTATATGTTGGCACTACAGAGAAGGCTAAGTCCTATCTCTAGGACAAGTAGTTCAACTGTCTAATTCTAGAACTAAGAACAAATCCATTGAGCCATTGCTCTGCCCTAAAATACTGAGAGCTAAAAATTCCTAGATCAACATATGAGTTATTGTTGGGAGTCGAGCAGCTTTCTGAGATGCATCATCAAATAGCTGGCTTTTGGTAGAGAGATAATATAGAGAACCACCTCTTGTCAATCACAGAAAAGAGAACTCACTGCCTTTGTGCCCTTTAAATGAGTTTTCCCAGCTTGGCTTATTTCCATGTAAATCATCCTACAGGGTATCAGGAAACTATTTCAAGGGTTGTTTTCCTCTAGAGAAGCCATGAAATGTTTTTATTTAATAGTTTCTATATAATAAACTCATCGCTTCCCTCCCTCCCTCTTTTTTTTTTTTTTTCAAGTGAGAACCAATAGCGTGTGTGTGTGTGTGTGTGTGTGTGTGTGCGCACACACACACGCGCTTATATAGTATGTGGCAAATATTCTCTGCTTTTTTTTCCCCTCACCAATGTGTGCAGTGAACACATGATAAATACAAGCAGCATCATGTTAGTAAGGAATGATAATTCTAAGTTATAGAAGAACAGAAACAAGCTCCTTTTCCAGACAGTAACATTGACATTATTGATGATGGTTAACTGCTTAGGGTTGGATAGCGGAGCTTAGTCTCACCGAGAACTACAGGGGTACTTGTGGGAACACTGCAGGCATTATGCCTGTCTGCACTTCAGGGAAGGCAAAGGGCTATCCTACACTGAAAGCTGCGGCCAAACAACTGTGTGTGTTGTACACAGAGGGCAAAGACATGGCTCTGCCAAATCCCCACCACCATTTCTTCCAGTTTCTCCCAGTGAAGAAGGGGTGAAAAAAGCGTATAGGGTAGCACTTCCCCAAGTAATCAGGGTACATTTCTGACTCCATAATCCCTTTCCACAATTTGGAAGGCCACATAGACAAGCCAGCTCCAATGTAGCCCACATCACAAGGCCTTGGATATTTATCTGTTGTAGCCTTGTGGGTGGGTTGGTTTGTTCTGTCACTTTTTTTAATGGGGTCTGCCAGTCCTGAGTCCCCCTCAGTGATAAAGAGAGAAAGACGGTTCTCTTGTCAGTGTGTTTCTTAGAACATACAAATTAAAAATGAAAGAAATAAATTTTTCATCAACGGCTCTTCAGAATTCAGCTTCTTAAATTGTACAGCCTGTTTATTACACTGAGGACTGCAGTTACTTTCTGTGGAAGGCTGAATTGCTGATTGATGTTGGAAGCCGAGTACGAATTAATACCTTGTCCTGTGGGGTTGGATTGGTTATGAAACCAATACTCTTAAGATAGCATTTCATAAATCTTCATCTCTACCTATGGTTGATGCTTTCTCTTTGTCATCAGAGATGTTTCTTTTCATTTCATAGCAAAAAAGACCATGTTCTAGTGACTGATGTGCAGGCTGCCTGTAGTCACAGATAATCATAGTTTTTCACCATAGACGAGATTACTCCAGATCTCTGTGTTTACCGTCATTTGAGTCAGAAGTACTAATAAAAGACAAACAGTAGCTACAAAGAAAGCTATGGCTGGAAGTTTAAAGACGCAAAACTTACCCTCCAATGGCAAAATATTACATCTGTGGCTTTTAGAGAACTGACTGGTTAAAAAAAAGTGTGATTTATTTATGCTGCTAAGTTAAAATATAAATAATTAAAACTGAACAATGTTGTTCTTGGCAACTATTTTCACAAATGCAAGTCAGTCTATAGGAAAGTGGTTACAATATGCACAAGTAAATCTGACGTAATTCAACCTGCTCCATGGTGATGCCATTAGATTACATTACTCTGTTTCAAAAGCAGAATATTGTATAAATGCAGGCAGAAATATGTTCTGAAGATAAAAGTAGCCATGAACATGTAAGTGAAATTGTCTCTTGCTGCATATGACTGAAAAAACAACTTAGCTGTACTGGAATCCCTATACAGACTGACTTCACAGCCCCAGGCGTCCTGTGGACCAATCTATCTTATGGCTTTCTCTGTAAGGTTTTTGTCTTAGCATGCCTGTGTCATTCCTCTGTTACTAAGTAGGTTCTCACACTGGAACAGAGCTGGCTAGCTACAAACTAGGGGTTTCCAGAGGCTGTGGAATGTAGTGCATGAAATGATGTGGTTACCCAGGTACCCTAAATATGACCTCAAAGTTAGCATGGAGGATTTTGTCTTCATCCGCTCTTCATATTTGTCCCCCAAATAAAAAAAATAAGAGTTACTGTGCAGGAGACTCTGGTTTCAATCACATAACATTGTATAACATACAACACTCATGTAAATTCTGATCATTGGTGATCCTTCAAGGTTGAGGATGATCTCTTTGTTTTCATGGGTTCTTCAGTGACTGAACAGTCCAATCCTTTAGCCACAGATAGACATTGCAGATGGTGTTGGAAAACATGGTTGAGACAGGATTGCTGCATGCCAGTGGTCTTCATTTTCTAATGTTTTCTGTGGCCAAGGCGAGATGATTTTCCTCAAAAGTGGATATTCCCTCTCTGACAAGTGTTTGCCTGTTATCCCTATCCTGAGCTGCTGTCTCCCAGTTTGTGGTGTCAGTGTCACATCTCTTGATGTTTATTTGGAGGGTGTCTTTTAACCATTTCTTTTGGCCTTCCTGTTTCCTTTCTCCTTTGATAGTTGGCCATATACGCTTACCAAAACAATTGCTGTATCAGGCATGTGCACCCAATGCCCGTTCCACCTCCACTGGTGCTGGATAATCAGGCCCTAAACACTGAAAATGTTGGCTTCTTTGAGGATACTGACATTAGTGTGATAATTCTCCCACTTTATGTTGAGGATCTTCCAAACAAAGTGCTGGTGCAGGTGTTCTAGGTTTTTCAGGTGTTTTCTATAGTTACTCAAGCCTCACATCCACAGAGGAGAGTTGGGATTGCCACCATTTTATGAACTAAAAGTTTTGTATGTGTTATAATGCTGTGATTGTTGAACATGTATTGAGAGAGTCTGCCAAAAGCAAGGCTGGCACAGCGGATTATATGCTCACTCTCAACGTCTGTTTGCCCTCTGTGAGATGCAGCATTTTCCAGGTCTCTTTTGTCACTGTAGATCTTTCTTGCTGGGTCTGAGGATTGACCAGGAGCTAGCTGGTGGAGAACTCTGTGGTAGACAGTCTTGGGTTAATGCTTTCATAACCGCTAAGAAAAGAGCGAGTCCCAGTACACAAAATTGTTTCACATCAGTTCGGATGCCAAAGGCTTCAGAGGTAGAGCCACAGCATAGGATAGAGATGATCATCTAATCATGGAGGAGTCTTATGAGGTGATAAATATGCTTGGGCAACCCAACTTTGACATGATTTTTCACAGAGCCTCATAGTTGACAGTCAAAGGTTTGGTCAGATGGACACAGGCCATCTATAGCCTGGTATAAGCTCCTGGTATTGTTCTTGACACTTTTCCTGGATCTGCTTGATGGCAAAAATCATGTCGGTGATGCCTCATAATGATCATGAGCTGTGCTGGAATTCTGGAAGTACTTCCTCTGCAAGAGGGCACAGGTGATTCAGTAAGTTTCTATCAAGAATGCTCCTGGAAATGGAGAGGAGGGCAATGCCTCAATCATTGCCACAGTTGGCCCTGTCTCCCTCTGTGAAAATGGTGAAAATGTTAGCATTACATGAGTCAGCAGGGACTTCTTTGGTGCTGCCACAAGAAGCAGCAAATGGAGCTTGTTAGTGTTTCTCCCTTCCTCTCCCCCCTCGGCGCCCCACCTTTCAGAACTTTAGCTGGTATGCCATCAGGACTTAGAACTTCCTTGTTCTTCATTTGTTTAATTACTTTGAAGACCTCCTCAGATGTTGATGGGTTGGCAAGTTTCCCAGATTGGGTGCTGAGGATGGAGTCCATGGTGTTGTCTCTCTCAGTTGTTCCTTGATTTAGAAGCTTCTGGTAGTGTTCTTTTCAATAGTCTTTGGTGAAATTTATTATCAATAAAGAGGGTACTATCATATTTGGATCTCAGCAGTGTGAGGTTACAACATGTTGGTCCATACCGGGTATTTGTGTGTCAAAAAAATCTCTGCATATCATGTCTGCCAGCAAATATTTAGATTTCTTTTGCTTTGTCCTCCCACCATTTACTTTTTATTTCTCAGATACTCCTTTGAACTTCAGCTTTGAGCTGATTGGAAAAAATCTGCTTCTGAATGGATAGTGGCTGGTTTTTCCAGTTGCAGAAAGCTTTTCTCTTCTGATCTAAAAGACCTGTCCTTTCAGTGTCCTCGTTTTCAAAGTGTAATTGCCACTGTCAGCAAAACAAGATGTGCAGATGAAAGCCACTTGAGAGAAAACGGTGGCAATGTAGTACCTTGCAAGTTCTTGGGCAACAATTGCTGTTCCATGTTCAAGCCTTTCCCTCTTGGATTCATCTAATAGGGTGTGGACATTCCAAGTTGCAAGGAACATCTTTGTTTTTGGACTGTGCTGAGAGTGAGACCTCTGGACACAGTTATCCAGTCAGGTATGATGAAATAGCCTGTGCTTAGGACAACTTTTCTAGCCCCTTATCGGTATGGGGTGAGCAGAGGGGTTCTTAAGGCTTATTCATTTGTGCCCACTGGTACCAAAAATGCCCTCTATCCCAGTCCAGAGGCACATGATAACCATCTTGTGCTCATCGCCTGCATGTGGATCTGTGATTAGGGACACCTTGTGATCACTTTATTTGCTCCCATCAGTATTTGTCTGTTGCCACAGAACTTTGATGGGTGTGTGTAGGGAAAGTTCTTTGGGTGAAAGAAGCCTGCATGTGAATACGGCGGAGCTGTTGCATACCAACTGCCACACAAATCTTGGCAGAAGAGGCACCTGTGTATGATGGCAAGGAGATCCAAGATGACTGGGCATTCCTCCTCTATTATAGTATTTGGCCAACTTTGTAGTCATTGATAGGTAATCCTGCTTCATCTACTTGTTCTACCATTGAGGTCTTTTATGGGGTTTTGTGGGGCTTCACTTTGGTACCTTGCCTTTGACCTGGGTGACCCTACTCCTGACAGTATCACTGTTAGGGTCTTAAGTATACACAGGCTTCTCCTCTATGTCAAGGTGGTGGCCCAATGAGATGTATGTTCTGATATGCTCATAATCTTTGGATGTAGTATGTGAAGAACATATTGAAACTGCATAGTTAAGCACTCAGAAATAACTAAATGATGATCAAGCTGCACTGTCACCTTTCCTCTTCCCTACAGTGCATGGGCACTGCAACAGGCCAGCTCTATATTTGGTACTCTTTGAATGCTGTCTCTTGACTACATGAAATGCAATGAATAAAGTTGACCACGAGCTCTTTTTTTTTTTTTAAGATCCGTTTCCCTTAGTAATTCTTTATGAAATAAATTCACCCTTATGCAGAGATGAATTTCCCCTTACAGTGAATTTTTCTTACTAAGTAGAAAATTTATTAGTTATTTTTATCTAACTTCATACTGTTTCTAACTCCCCTTCCCCGAGTTTATGCTTTAATATTGTCTGATGAACATTATGTCCCTACTTGAAGGGATATTTGTGAAAGGAAAATAAGTGTTTAATTAGTAATCGTACATAAGTCATTAATACCTCTTAATCTGCAGACACTGGGATATGATATTTAATATACTGTTACAGCTAAATCCTAAGGAATTTTATAAATAAGCAGTTTTTCAAAGTATTGTATAAGAGCGCTGGTGTTGAATTTGAATCTATTATCTGCAAATTTAAAACTCATGCTAGCTTGTTCTTTTAGGATATTTTCTTCTGAAATTCAGTGAGTCTGTTGAGAATTATTGCATGTGATCATTCTTCTGAATGTAAAGTAGTGGCAATGCTATCTCACCACACAAAGTACAGGCAGGCATTAGGGGAGCAGAAGTAATTCAAACTTATTTAGTGACATCCTTGCTTTACTGACAGAATATAAGCTGCCAATTGTGCCAAACTGTATTTTGTTTTTATGAAGTCAATAGTGTCCAGTAGAGAGTGTGTACATTCCCATACCGTATTGCATTTGTTGTTTGCATTATTCAGAATTAAGGATGTTAATCAAATGTGGTGTTTTTCATAGGCATGAGGGGGATGGCTGTACAAATGTAGAGCATGTTCAACTGGAGGATAGTTGCTTGCAAATGGCAGCCTCTGTAAATGCACAGTTGTGAAGACTCTATGCTGTTATAACCATGCACAAGCTAGTCATAATCAAGAAGTCGGGAAAATGGGGTTTTCTAGCACACTCCATTGGCTCCTAGTCATCGAGAAGAAGCAGCAGCTTAGGTACATTGATACATACATTTCCTGGTTACTTTTTTATTGCTTCAGAAAATAAATGTGGGGTTGAATAAATAGGTCTCTTGCCACAAAAAAAGATAAATATGCCCTGACCTCAAAATACTCAACAATGGTTTGTCTGTGCCACTGGTCTAATTGCTAGTCCAGACATAAAAACCAGACTATACTGATTTTTTTATATGGTTAAAAAGTCTCAGGGGGTACCCAGATTAGTCTGTAACTTTAAAAACAAAGAGCAGTCCTGTGGCACCTTAGGGCATGTCTACACTGGAGGATTATTTCAAAATAACAAGACGAGCATCTACACTACCAAGCCTGTTACTTCAAAATTAAGGGCTTGTTATTTCAAAATAAATAACTCCTGCCTGCGAAGAGGAATAAGCTCATTTCAAAACAGTTAGTTATTTCAGGAGTTATTTCAAAATAAAATAACCTGGTAGTGTAGACATAGCCTTAGAGCAGTGTTTCTTAAACTGTGTTCCGTGGCACACCCGGTGTGCCACAAGGCAGTTGGAGGTGTGCCCTAGAGAACAACAGATTTCAAAATGGCTGCCCTTAAAGGGACAGGGCAACTTTTTTGTTTTGCTCAATAACTTTCCCCCGACCCTTCTCCATCCCCTCCTCCGATCCTTTTTTTTTTTTTCCCCCCCCTCAACAAAAAACCCTTGGTGTTCCCCCATTTAAAAAAAAAATTATTGTTTGGTGTTCCTCGGTCTTAAAAAGTTTAAGAAACACTGCCTTAGACTAAGATAATGATATATTTGTTAGTCTTGAAGGTGCCCAGGACTGCTAATTGGTTTTTTAATTTTATATGGGTTGAGCCACTTGTACGGGGAGTGTTTTCAAGTTGTCAGGTAGTCTTTTCTTTGTTATGAAAAGTCACATTAAAAAGAATCAGCATTACCTGTGCACTACTGTCACAGTATATGAGATACCACAGATATTCCCTGTGCTTAGAACAGGGAGATATGATGGTATCTCTAGCACCAAAGTATGTTCATTTTTACCAAATTCTGAGGTTTCACTGTGACATCTTTAGTTGTTTTTATAACTTATTTAGTTTCTGCCTTCCTTTGAGGTCTGGCTGTACTTTCCTTTTTTTCTGTTACTCCTGGACTGTTGAACTGAAACTTGTGCATTTAATTCATAAAAAAAACTTTAATTCTGCTCTCACTTACTTCTGTGTCTCCATAAAAATGGATGGGGTTGCCCTGGTGTAACTGAGAGCAGAATTTGACCCAATTTCTATTTACACTGCTTAGAGTGCATTAGTTTAGGAAAACCAGCTGGAACATTGCCATCTTGGGGGGGCAAAAATAATAATCGAAGTTTGCAAATGGCTTCAGCAGAGGAATATTTCTTTACTTGTTTTCTTGAGACACTCCCTGCAGTTTTGCAATAGTAAAATCAAATTCTATAACTTCCACAATATTTTTTTTTTTGGTTTAATCTTTCCAAGCTTTTAGGCCTCTAGGCTGTCCACTAAAAAGATCAGAACTACTTTTATACTGTCTCTGTTTTGCCAATTACCCTAGTATCTGAGCAGCTCTCAGTTTTTAAGATCTATGACTCTCATTCCTTATCCCACAAAACATAAACATGATACCTTTCAAGATTTGTACTGATCCTACATAATCTCTCTTTATTTCTACCTTATTCTTCGGATCATCTAGGGGATATAACTTTCTATACACTGTACATGTAATGTCCTGAATGTCTTTAGGCAGCAAAAAAGCCAATGAGAACAAAAACATTACTATATATATTTAGCATTTTAGATATGGGCCCATTTTATGCTTTTAAGGGACAAAACTGGCAAATTTGACACACTATTACAAATGAGCAAAGAACCACCATTACTTGTAAGGAGTTAAATGCCAGGAAGGTTTTCTTTTCACAGATAACATTTTAAGGGAACAAAAAATGAGACATCTTTCACTATCTGAAGAAGAAATAGGGGAAGCTAAAGACGAATTATTGCTATTTTTCCATCCTGAAACAGTAGATTCTGTGTTTGGGCAACAAAACTCTGGATATAGCCAAGAGACAGCTCTGGCTCAGAAACGAACATTTCAGCATTTCTAGTGCCAATTACATTCATTTGCTTTCAGTTTTCAGGATGGAAAAAAGCCCTGGCAGCTGTATTCTTGCTATCCTACAATGTTCTTTTTAAGACCTAAATAAGGTTGTGCTGAGATCTCCATATTCTTTTGTCAAGGCAATGCTCCTGCTGTTGGGAATACTAGTACTAAAATGGTTATTACCACTTTGCTAAAGGCGCCTATTACTCTACTTATCTAAAGACAAGGAAAGACAAGACCCTGCAAAAATGAGATTTTAATCACTATGTTTTATTTGATACCGATTTTAATCATTTTCCCCCCTGAGCTTCTTTTTTATTAAATTACAAAATATGAAAAGGGCTGTAAAACCTGCTTGAGGTCTGTGGTTTTTTAAATCTCAACTTTTGAAGTTTGACATTCTAGGAGTGGATATATGGAAGAACTCCGTATTGTTAACTTGAATATATTGTTCCATTTCTTACCCTCAAGTTCCTCTAGTTCTTATGGATGTGCAATTTTTGTAGAACTTTGTGTGCTTGAAGATACAAGCACTCAAAATCTGATAAGTATCAATTTGTAGCCCTGACTCCGATGGATGGGGATTTGAGTATTTTTAAGTTAAATCGAGTATCGCTACATGTAATGGGATGGCTGCCCCACTTGGAGATGAGGGGTTAAAGTTGGCTGGAAAGAGCCTGCAGAGAACCAGTCAATGAGGGATAGGCTTGTTAGGTATCAATCAGGAGGCAGCTTCCTGCAGGCAGCCCAGATATAAGGAGCTGATCATCAAAGCAGAGAGCAGTTGGGCCCTGACCAGTAAGCGACACACACCTTGAACATAGCAGTGCTCAGCAGGTTCTGTGGACCAAAGAAGAGAAGGAAGCTCCAGCCTGATACTTGCTAGGCTGTGGCCTCTGCAACAAAGGGCTGAGAGTGCAAGGACTATGGGGAAAGTGGCCCAGGGAACACTGGCAAACCAGGAGAGTGAAGGAGAGCAGAACGTGGCTGGTGCCAGAAGGACCCTGGGTCAGGATCCAGAGTAGCAGGAGGCTCCTTGCCACAACAGAGTAGTGAGTACTGTCCCGAAGACGACGCTGGAGTCTAGAGAGTGACCTAGGTCCATCAACAGAGGATGGAGACAAGAGGATATAATGACAATGGGCAAGATACCAACCAGAAGGTGGCACACTCAAATGACAGAATGAACTCCGGACAAACTAGCATGAGGTGCTGTGGTGGTGAGTCACAATCTGCTACATTACACTTCTACCATGATGACAACATAGGATTTTTAAAAATTAGTTAATTTGATCTATGTAAATATAGGTTGAACTCTTCTAGTGCAGCTCCTTTGGGACCTGAGAGGTGCTTAACCAGAGAATTTGCCAAACCATGGGAGGTCAATATTGTCTAGCAGCTTTACTAACACTTCCACTGCTTACTGGGCTCTTAGCAGATATTGAGGGATAAATTAGAGCTAAATAACAGCACAGAACTCTGAGTCTCAGTACTGGTTGCTATAAACAAACTTTATGGGACCACGGGAAACATAACCACATCTATGATAAGTGAACATCCAACTAACTAAAATCATGCCACAGCATGGATTGGTGCTGGACCAGAGCATGCCAATTTGTATTCCAATTTGTATATTGGTTTCAATCTTTGGGCTGCTACCACAGCAGCAGCAGTGGCCAGAGTCCTGGGCTGTTTAAATCACTCTGGAGCCCTGTGCAGTGTGGTCTGGGCAGTACTGAGGGCTGGCGAGGGGAGGCTAGCCCCTAGTCCTGCCCCTTCTGCTCAAGGCCCCATCCTTCTGTCGCCAGCCCTGCCACTAGTGACACTGAAAGACATTCTGACTCTACCAAAGTCAATGGCAAACATTCTCACTGTGTTTTCCTTAAATACTTATGAAATATCAATTTCTAATATATAGAGGAAACAGTTCCTTATAACATTATTACTCTAAACCTATCATTTCAAGAAAATCTCCCCCAATAGATGGCAAACTAAGAAAACAACTTCCATTCCCATCTACTATGTTGATTTGTGTTGGGCAATTAAATTGTTTGAGCACTAGTTCCATGTGTGGTCATAGTATCGACGAGTCCAGTGTTGAGAGTACACCATTATTTACAGCCCTATATCTACTAAACTGTGCTTAGTACTGTCAAGATCAAAGCTGAGCAAAACTATCCCTTTTCACTGTTTTGCCACCATCCCTTACACTTATAGGCATGGAAAATGGAAATTCTTTCCTGTTATGGAGAGATAATGTTGCTATGGTTATAATGCTATAAAGGTAAAAAGTAGACTTATCAAAATAATTGGCGGCATGATTCTCCATTAAGGTCAGTCATTGCAGAGACAGGGTGACATGAAATGACTGAACTTTTTAATTTATTTTTCCCCTTCTCCTGTGAATGGATATTCAGCCTCAATGTGCTGACAGAAGCCTACCCTAAGAATGACATTTTAAACCATAAGTCTGTAATGTTAATGCATCAATTAATGTGACAATCTGATGATACTTTTAGAAGGAAATTTACCTTTTCCACTGGACCATTTTGTAGCTGGGAAAGTAAAGAGGAGTAGACTCACAAAAGTAAGGGGATGGAGGAAGGTTTCAGGCCTCTGTACGCAATGTAATCTGTGAGGATCTAAATTCATCAGTTGGCCTCCAACAGAGAACTACTCCTCTGCATGGTGGGGGCGGGGGGGGAGGGGTGGCGTGTAACCTACTACTTGGGCTGAAATTTCTATACTGGGTTTCTGCCTCAGGCTGATTTCTAGTGGGTGGAGGCGAGATAAAATGTCAACCAAAACAGTTCAGTCACTTCTGAGAATGAAGGCAGGGAGATATATATATTTTGCCCCCATTAAAAAAATTCTGATCTTTTTATTGAAAAAGCTTTATTGAACCTTGCTATGAAGTATGAACTAGAAATTTGGCAGGGAATGCCACAGATGTGCCTTTTTTTTTTTTTTTTTTTTTGGCATAGGGAAATTGCCTAGATTAGGCCGAATTATAAACCTTTGCTGAGCCTGTGTGAACTACAATTTTTTTCAGAGTGTTTTTAGATTTTTCTTGGATCAATTCCCCAAAGAGTCTGTGTATGCTGGGCATGCTCCAACCTGTGGCTGAACAGGGTTATGATGTGATGAAACTTAACCCCTACTAACAGGTGATGGGAACAAGAGCCAATCAGTGCTCCTATGATTGACTGCTTCCTGGCCAGATAGCGGGAGGTAGGTAAGGCTCATTTAGGCACCTGTCTCTTAGAAGGAAGATGAGGCAACTAAGCAGTGGGAGATTGCAGATGGGCCAGGACTCTTTCATGGGGAGAAACTCAGAGTAGTTCAAGCTCCTGAGGGTGGGACTTAAACAAGCAAGAAGCTAAGTGAGAGGATCCACAGGGAACATATTAGGTTCCTTTGGAAGTGTCCTGAGGTAGTGTAGAAGCCTGAGGGTACGTCTACACTGCTGCAGTTGATCTTCCAGCATTTGAATTAGCAGGTCGAGTTAAGACTGCTAATTCAAACTGAGAGGGGCGCTCTGGTTGATGCCAGTAGTCCTGCTTTCATTAGGAGTAAGGGAAGTCGAAGGAAGAGTGGTATCCCTTTGACTTCCTGCAGAGTAGACAGCACCAAAAGCTGAGTTAAGGTACTCTGACTTCAGCTACGCAATTATGATATGCAACTTCAGCTACATTAATTTGACCTTATCCCATAGTGCAGATGTACCCTTAGTGAGCAGAAGAGTGGTTAGTCTAGAAGAGAAAGGAGAAGTCAGAGGCCTGAGAACTGAAGGGAGGCCGTTAAGCGCAGGCTGTGGGAAAGTAGCACAAAAGGGCTTAGCAGTAGTAAATGTAAATTTGGCGTGTTGTGCATATGCATTATAATAATCTTTAATTACATAATCCTATACTATTTTTTCATAGTTTTGTGATGTAGCTATATGTACATAGTGCAACTGGCTAAGAAATGACTGTTTCCTGTGAATTTCAAGAAAATACTTTAAAAAATCATTTTGAGGAGGCTGTAAAAGTTTTATTGTGCAAAATATTTTGGCTTTTGGTAACTGAAAATTGAAACTGTGTGTTAAGTTTTCAGGTTTTTCAACAAAGCACGTTCAACTTCAAACAAAATGACTATTTCTCCTCCCCCCCAAAAAAAAAAAAAAAAGTTCTGTTTGGTTGAAAAGAGGAGATATTTGGACATAAATGTTTTGACCAGTTTTAATAAAAATACATGTTAGTAATCATTCTGCTGAAAAATTATTTTTGGAGTCTCATACTAAACTGGTATCTGTCTTGTCTCATCTCCTATAGAATATTACTGGAGGGGAACAATTATGCATTACCCAGGGATGGCCAAGATGACTTACTCTAACAGGTCTATTTTCCCCTCTAGCCATAATTTCTGATTCTTTGTAGAGATGTAAATACGGGGGAGGGGGTTTACACATTATGACCAATAAAAGTCTATCAATTACATGGTTAAACATTTAACTGGGGAACTAGGAGTTCCGGGGAGTGCTGCAGCACCCCCACATTTTGCCCGGGGATCCCTGCTGTGGGGTATCCCACTAGTGTTTAATAATTAAGAAAAACTGATAAACATCAAACTTATTGGTTAACAGGTTACACTTTTACACTATGAATTCTTTCAAATGCAGCAAGTCCGTCAGTAACTTCTATATCCCTCGTATGCTGTAGCAGAAGTTTATTAACAATGTTACAGGAGTCTCAGAACTCATAATGGGGAATTCTTCTAAACTTCCCTAATTTAAGGGCTGAAGCCTGGTCATTTTGTACCTGATTTCTGAATAGTGCTATGTGGTTTTTCTTCCCTTCTAGGTGAAGTTGCATAATTTGGCATTCAGTGGGTCTATGAAGCAAAGACTTAGACGTCTGTGTGCTGGAAGTACCAGGTTTTGCCTTGCTGCAGTTAATCTATTGAATTTAGAGATGTGCCTGCTGATGACTGGAGTATTGTGAATGACGCAGGAATAAGTTAAACTTGAGACAGTGTCTGACTTATTTTCTGCGATGTTGTTAATTGCTTTTCTTGCTAAATACTCATTTTCATTCCCTTGTTTTGCATACCCACTAAATGTCAAATTAATTTTAAGTTGCTTTATATTATCTTGCTACTTGCACCTTTTTGTTATAAGTTTACATGTAATGTGTAACTTACAATGGTTTATTAGTAGTACATTTGGCCCAGATACATGTATGGGAGTTGCATCCATTTGCTCCAAGCTGAATCTGGCTTGTAGATTAGAGCTAGAAAAGACCTGTATGTTACATATTCCATCTGCCTGCAGGTGTAGGAGGGTTGCTGCCTATGCAGAAATAGCATGATAGTTAAGGCATAGTACCAGTAGACTGCATTTTCTAAGATGGATACACAATACAGAATGTGGCTACGTCTATACTACGATCCTCCTCCGCAAGAGGAAATACACATCGAGCACTTCATTTGCATATGCTGCACTCATTTTCATTTCCTCTTCAGATCCCTTTTGAAGAGGAAGAAGGGCTCTTGCGCAAAAGGGGGTTTTTGCACAAAAAGGAGCCATTTACACAGAGGTTTTTTTGCGCAAAAACCTCTTGCACAAAATGGATCCGAGGAGGAAATGCAAATCAGAGCCTGGCATATGCAAATGAGTGCTCCATTTGCATTTGCCCTTGAGGAAGAGGATCGTAGTATAGACGTAGCCTGTATGTATTACTTCCATAGTATAGACTGAAGTGGCATACCTACTGAGCATTCAAGTCTATGTTGTCGTGCATGGCATCTACTGCACCAGCATAGTGGGGTGTTGATATAAATCCAAGAATCATTACATTTTCAAGGATAGGTGCCTAGCGGTTATAAATTAGACACGAGTTCATATGCATACTATTACTCTCACTACCCAGAAACTTTAGAACTTGTTAACTTTATACTATTCTGTACTGATGAAATTATTTCTTTTAAATGCACAAAGATTTGGAAATGTAGCTGGATGGTGAGAAAATGTGTTGTCTCTTTTTTTAAATCATCTGAAGTGCAAACTTGAAAAGTAAGGTGGAAAATCAACTGTTCAAAATTTAAAATATTCAGTTAACATTTCGTTCAAGTTGTGGGTGAAGATTCAGTTTAACTATTTTATCTATTTTCTTTCACATAGCTTTAGATATAAGAAATAATACGTAATATTTACTGGTTAGCGTATGAATCCTTTAAGGTTGCGAACAGTCCTGTGGTTGAACCATAAATTAAATGAGAGGTCTCTTTATCAACCCAATGATGAATAAGATTTCCCAACACAAAACTACTACCCAGTTAGAAGCTTTTTTGTTACAAAAAGCCAAAAGAGTGGAGCTGGTGAATTATACTGGTTTTTTATTTTATTTTTTATTGCTAGAGATAGTTGTCCTGTCCAGTCAGGGTGATATTTATTGGTGGAGACAAGATATGGAAATTTACATTATAGACATCCAACTATTTTTGGCTTTTTCATAAAGAAGGAAGTGTTATCTGGCATTCTATTACCTTTACTTTGCTCAGTCAGTGTATTCTTAATGAGTTCAAATAGGCTCACTTGAAATTCATAGAATCATAGGGCTGGAAGAGACCTCAGGAGGTCATTGAGTCTAGCCCCCTGCCCAAAGCAGGACCAACCCTAACTTAAATCATCCCAGCCAGGGCTTTGTCAAGCCAAGACACAAAAACCTCTAGGGATGGAGATTCTACCGCCTCCCTAGGTAACCCGTTCCAGTACTTCACCATCCTCCTAGTGAAATAGTTTTTCCTAATATCCAACCTAGATCTCCCCCACAGTAACTTGAGACCATTGCTCCTTGTTCTGCCATCCGTCATTACTGAGAATGTCGCTACTACTGCCTCTCTCCATCCTCTTTGGAAGCTCCCTTCAGAAAATTGAAGGTTGCTATCAAATCCCCCCTCACTCTTCTCTTCTGCAGACTAAATAAGCCCAAATCCCTTAGTCTCTCTTCGTGGATCAAGTGCTCTAGCCCCCTAATCATTTTGGTTGCCCTCTGCTGGACTCTCTCCAATGCATCCATATACCTTCTGTAGCGGGGAGCCCAGAACTGGACGCAATACTCCAGATGCGGCCTCACTAGTGCTGAATAAAGGGGAATAATCACTTCTCTAGATCTGCTGGAAATACTCCTCCTAATGAACCCTAATATACCATTAGCTTTCTTGGCTACAAGGGCACACTGTTGACTCATATCCAGCTTCTCATCCACTGTAAGCCCCACTTTACAGTCCATTTATCCAATCCATACTTCCTTAACTTGCTGGCAAGAATATTTTGGGAGACCATATCAAAAACTTTGCTAAAGTCAAGGTATATCACATCCACTGACTTCCCCATGTCCACAGAGCCAGTTACCTCATCACAGAAGCTAATCAGATTGGTCAGGCATGACTTGCCTTTGGTGAATCCATGTTCACTATTCCTGATCACTTTCTGCTCTTCCAAGTACTTCAAAATGGATTTCTTGAGGACCCCCTCTATGATTCTTCTAGGGACTGAGGTAAGGCTGGCTGGTCTGTAGTTCCGTGGATTGTCCGTCTTCCCTTTTTAAAAGATGGGCCCTACGTTTGTCTTTTTTCCAGTCATCTGGGATCTCTCCCAATCTCCATGAGTTTTCAAAGATAATGGCAAATGTCATTGTAGACTTTGGCCAACTCCCTCAGTACCCTCGGCTGCATTAAATCCGGACCCATGGATTTGTGTACCTCTAGCTTGTCTAAATAGTTCTTAACCTGCTCTTTCTCCACTGAGGGCTGCCCACCTCCTTCTCATATTGCATCGCCTAATGCAGTAGTCTGGGAGCTGATCTTGTCTGTGAAGACAGAGGCAAAAAAATCATTGAGTACTTCATCTTTTCCCACATCATCTGTCACTGGGTTACCTCCCTCATTCAGTAAGGGCCCCACACCTTCTCTGATCACCCTCTTCTTGCTAACATGCCTGTAGAAACCTTTCTTGTTACCCTTCACATCCCTTGCTAGCTGCAATTCCAATTGTGCTTTTGCCTTCCTGATTACTCCCCTGCATTCTTGAGCAATATATTTATAGTCCTCCCTAGTCATCTGTCCAAGTTTCCACTTCTTATAAGCTTCCTTTTTGTGTTTAAGATCCCCAAGGATTTCCCCGGTAAGCCAATCTGGTCGCCTACCATATTTGATTTTCTTACTATGCATCGGGGTGGTTTGTTCCTGTGACTTCAATAAGGCTTCTTTAAAATACAGCCAGCTCTACTGGACTCCTTTCCCCTTCATATTAGCATCCCAGGGGATCCTGCCCATCAGTTCTCTGAGAGGGTCAAAGTCTGTTTTTCTGAAGTCCAGGGTGTGTATTTTGCTGCTCTTTCTTTGATCAGGATCCTGAAATCTACCATCTCATGATCATTGCTTCTCAGGTTGCCATCCACCTCTACTTCCCCTACTAGTTCCTCCCTGTTTGTGAGCAGCAAGTCAAGCTGAGCATGGCCCTTGGTCAGTTCCTTCAACACTTGTACCAAGAAGTTATCCCCAACATTCTCCACAAAGTTCCTGGATTGTCTGTGTATGGCTGTATTGATCTCCAACAGATGTCAGGGTGATTAAAGTCCCCCATGAGAACAAGAGCCTGTGATCTGGAAGTTCCTCTTGGTTGTCTGAAGAAAGCCTCATCCACCTGATCTGGTGGTCCATAGCAGATACCAACCACTTCACCACCCCTGTTGCTCTTGCCTCTAAACTTAACCTATAGACTCTCAACAGGCTTTACTCCCTCCATATATTAGTGCTCTGAGCAATCATACTGCTTTCTTACATACAGTGCAGCTCCTCCTCTTCTTCTCCCATGTTTGTTCTTCCTGAACAGTTTATACCCTTCCATGACAGTGCTTCAGTCATGCGAGTCACCCACTAAGTCTCTGTTGTTCCAATCAAATCATAGTTCTCTAACTGTGCCAGGGCTTTTAATCTTCTTGTTTGTTTCCCAGGCTTCTTGCATTCCTGCAAATACCTTAGACAACAAGTTGATTGCCCTACCTTCTTCATTTGAATCAGGGGTCCTCCTGTGTTGCTCCTTTCCCCTTGTGTTTCTTACCTGAGGGCTTAGGTCGCTGTCCCCTCAGTGAACCTAGTTTAAAGCCTGCCTCACTAGGTTTGCAAGCCTGCCCACAAGGATGCTCTTTCCTCTTCTGGTTGGGTGGTGGCTCATTCATATGAGGTGTAAGTGCCCTCACCTGTCATCCAAAGGAGTTGAGAACATTAGATCCGAGGGAGGAGAAGGAAGGAGCTGGAATTTCAACAAACAAACAAAATCATTCTGATGTTTTTTCATCATTGCTTCTAATTAAAACAGTGGAAATTTCAGAATGTAAAAAGTCAACTACATTTAATTTTTCATAATTTATTTTGCACAAGAACACTTCCCAAAACTTTCCCTGAAAACTTTTAAGAGAGTGTGTGCGCACACACATGCATGCAGACATTTTTCTTCAAAATGGCTTTGCTTTGTGTTTTGCACAATGAATTTAGAATTGGTTTGTTTATTCACATGGTGGGAATCTTTCAAAATTGATTTTCATTTTTATATGTTATGGGTGCTTGTCTCCTCTGAAGGTGGATAGCAGCCCCAAATGAGGCATGCAAAACTTGAGCTTTCCAAATTAGGTTCTAACATTCAAATGTCCCAAGATTACAGAAGAAGATTACAAGTGAGCTGAGATTAGAATGTAGATCTCCTGATGCTTGGTCCAGTGCTTTGACCAGATGGTCATCCTGGTACAAGTAAATGAATAACTTTTCTGCAAAAACAGGTGAATTGGATTTGGATTTAGCCCTAATTTGCACACCATTATTAGCATAAAAGGGAGAATTAAAATAGTAGCCAAATAAGATTCTTACTATAGTAACTTCTCTCCCTCTTCCCTCTGAATCTTTCCCTATTTAAGACTTTTTCTTTCAAGATCGCTTGTGTCTGGGACATTGGTATTTAGAGTTACTCATAAGGTTCAGAATGAGGGGTTGTCCAGTCCTTTCTCCTACTTTTGGCTATTAAATGATAAAGCGTATAGCAAAAGGCCTTTTTGTCAGAGGCTCTGTTAGAAATTGACGACTGAGGCTGTGTTATATGAATAAGAGCTGAAGCGAAGATGTATCTTTGCCATCTTTAGGTCATCACGGTGGCAAAAAGATTAAATAGTTTCACAGAACAGCCAAAAAATCATTTTAATTGAGTCTGGACCTGACAGAACAATATTCTTTTCTTAAAATAGAAAAAATCTTTAAAGTAGAATGTTTTATAATAGTCTAAAAATGGCTGCTTTTTCTGACCCCAGTTTAAAAAAAGTTGTATTCTCTCTAGTTCATTTAATCTTTATGTTGCTGAGCTGTTTCTCACAAATCTTCACTCTCCCACTTTCTACTGTACTTGTAATATTGCTGAAAGAAATTCTATCTCTTGTGGTTAATTCCTAGCTATACACTATTTTTAAAAATTGCAGATAAACTGGGAAGAGAAATAGTGCTTGGAGAGAAAGCTTTTAAGAACATTCTACCAAAAAGAAATCAGAATGATTCCATTGATAATTTTTAATACAAATTTATTCTTGCTTAATATACACACAACTTCCATTAAAATTAATGCGAGTTATACTAGATATCTAGGGAGAATACATCCAAGGACAAAATTAAGCCCTCAGGGTATGTCTACACTGCATTCCTCTTTCGAGAGAGGAATGCAAATGCAGCTGAACGAAATCGCAAATGAAGAGCGGATTTGAATTTCCCGTGCTTCATTTGCATAATTGCATCCAGGTGCTATTTCGAAATACCCTATTTTGAAAAAAGAAATGCTCTCTAGATGTGGTTACTTCGAAAGAAGGGTTTTCTTTCGAAATTACCCTTATTCCTTATAAAATAATCTAAGTCCTTACACAGAATTGTTGTAGCCTGTTTACCAGCAAGGAGCAACACACACAAAATTAGATGTTAGTCCATCAATTCTAGTTTAATATTCAAGGGTGGTGGTGGTGGTGATATGCAATAGAGTGAGTCATCTCCTGAGGTGGAAAAATACTATCATTGAGTATTGTATTTAATCTGTAGAACCAAAAGATTTCACACACTAGCACAGACTCTATTCCAGTAACTTGACTGTGACAAAGACCAGAATCAGATTTTCTTTTTCCACAAAGCAAACACGCCCAGCTTCAGCGTAGCTGGCCAGATGTATTAGATGGAACCATTATGAGGGGGTAATCCTTTTTGAACCTAGAATGAGGATTGGTTGTCCCTTTAATTTCTACCATAGCTACTGTGTCTTCAGATATTGTTTTTATTCAGGCATATCTAATGTGCCTTTGACTATTCTAAATTTATGACCTGAAGTAAATCAGTGTTGGAATAGTTAGGTTAGCATAAAGGTGGCTAAGGATAACTGGACAATGGCTAATGTAATGCCAATTTTTCTTTAAAAAAAAAAAAAAAAAAAAAAGTTTCTCCTCAAAGCAAAATAAGCAGTCATGAGATTAGAGGGAAGGTCCTTAATGGACCAGAAATTGATTTAAAAAATAGGAAATAAAGGATAGGAATAAGTGGTTTTCACAGAGAAGCAGTGAATATAGTCCGGTATCTCAAGGATCTGTAGCAAGACCAGTGCTGTTCAACTTTACTAAATGATCTGGGAAAAAGAAATTAACAGTGAGGTGTCTAAAAACTGTCAATACAAAATTACTCAAGATAGTTGAGTGCAAAGTAGACTGTGAGGTGTTACAAAGGAATCACACTACACTTGGGTGATTGCATTTAACAATACAGTTTCATCTGCCATTTTATTACCTAAGTAATGCAGTTGTAAAACCAATCCCAATTATCCTTAACTATCATGGGGTCTAAATTAGCTGTTACCACTCAACAAAGAGATCTTGGAGTCAATGTGGATAGTTCTCTGAAAACATTTCCTCAAATGGGCAGAGGCAGTCAAAAAAGCTAACAATGTTAGGAACCATTAGGAAAGGGATACATCATAAGACAGGGTATTATAATTTTACTATATAAATACATAGTGCTCCCATACCTTGAATACTGCATGTATATCTGGTTGTGCCATCTCAAAGGAAAATTGGAGAAAAAGTAGGAGGGCAAAAAATATTATTAAGGGTATGGAACAGCTTGCTTCCATATGAGGAGAGATGGAAAAAGACTAGGAGTATTCGGCTTCCAAAAGGCACAACTAAGGAGGGATATGATAGAGATCTCTAAAATCATAAATGGTATGGAGTAAGTGAACCAAGGAAGTGTGTGTTGTACCCCTTCACATAATACAGGATCCAGGGATTGCCTGATGAAATTAACGAATAGCAGGTTAAAAACAAATGTAAGGAAGTACTACTTCACACACACACCATAATCTGTAGAACTCATTGCCAGGGAAATATTGTGAAGCCTGAAGCAAATTGGTTTAAGGTGAATCAAATGGCTGTAGCATGGAAGCATTTTATCATTGCACCTATATACCAGATTGAATTGGTGGCCAAATGTATATTTAAAATAAAAGTATGGCTAGTTAGAAGATATATAGGGAAACTCTTGCTCATCCATTCTTTTGTTGCTGCTAGGAAAGACTACTGCAAAATGTTCTAATGATAGTGCTAACCATAAATGGTACTTGGAGGCTTTGACTAGTACAGAATTCAGTACCTCACCTTCAGAAACAAGGTACCTGGGAGAAAGTATTTTATCTGTGTTCCAGACTTAGCACCAGCTTCCAATCCATTTGTGGATATCATGTACAAATTGTCAAGGTCCAAGGTAACTACAGACAGCGTGACCAATCATGCCAGCCAGCTACTTTTCTCGTGTGTACTAGGCTATCTATATCAAAGGTAACTTATCAGTGGGCCCTCGTCAGTGTAATTGCCTGCAGTCAGTAGCCAGATGTACATTTAAGCTTGAATGTGGCCGCTTTTAGAATCTGTAAGAAGACTGATTTCTCTTTCTCCGCTTTCCATTAATCTAGGGCTGTTTTGAATGCCTGGCATTTGACATTGTCACTTGTCTTCCATTTCTCTCATTGAAAGTCACAGTGCTCTTTGTGAGGGGGCTGTGACTGTAAATATTTGGTAAACTCATCTGCTCCTATATCAACCATCTAAAGTTCTCCCGGATAAGACTGTAATGGGTGTGCCAGTGGAACAAGCAATAGTATCTACTACAATTTGGAGTTGAAGTTTTGAGAGAGCAGCTGTTCTTATGAGATTTTGGTTTGCAAGAAAATTAGAAACAAAAACCAGACTTATTCTGGTTTTGGAGCTATTGGAGTGTGCTATTCTGAGAGACCTAACTCCCCTCTTGCCCTTGTAATTCAAAGGGATTTACATTCAAGGATCCAATGCTGATGAAAAAATCTGTTACTAGCATTCTGTTCCATAATCCTTTGTGGTAGACAAATTAATACATATATATAATTTTTCCAAAATATTTTTTGTAGTTAAAAATTGCATTCTGTTTCACTATATACTTCAGAGAATTAGTGAGGCCAGCATACATCACGTATGTTTCCTCAATACTTTTAGGTTTCTTTTTATTTCTATTAGTGAAAAGCAGTTTAGAATTATTCTTATACTAAGTACATCATCATCAAATGCTTGGATTTTAACTGATGCCTGGAATTAATGAAACTGCTATTGTGGAGATGGATTGCATTGGCTTTCATATGGGTCCTAAATTGAGTAGACCATATCAGGCCCCTTTTGGGATTGTTGGTCAGAAGAAAAAGAAATGTGTGTATAATTTTGCTGGAATTTTGAGATCTCCGCTTCCTACGTATTGTTTGATTTCAGCTTCCACTGAAGTTGATGAGAGATGAGGATGATCATGGTTTTGTATTGTAGGAATTGCTCAGCCGTTCACAGTAATGGGTTCTTAATAAGGTTTACTTTGAACTACTGTGTTATACATTAAGGCCTCCATCTTACAAACATTTAACTATGGCAATAACTTAAGGCTCACAAGATTCTGTATAGCAAGTTACATATGCATGTGTGTTTGCCTAATCAGATCTTTAGCTCCAGTGGGTGATGATCTGGACCAGTTGAAAGCAGTTTGGTCCCAAGGATTAGGAGAACGAGTTTTGTCCTGGTGACTTCACCCAATGTATTTCACGTGCTATTATAGCTAAAGAAAGGTTTGGAGGAAATGGAATAATTCTGGGCAATGCACACCTAAAATGGCATTTTGTGTGTTTGAATTAGAACACCCAATTATTCTGAACAAGGCTGTCCTTTCTTTAAAGAACGAAAGGTGTGTTTTTCCTTTCCCCAAGCACTTGTGAAAGAATAGACCTGAGGGAAGATGAGAGGAAAAATACCTAGGTAGTCAGAGCCCAAAACAATTTGGCTAAACTTTCTTGCTTTTACTTTTTTAGCAGTTTTTTTTATTTTAAAGCTTTCAAGTTTTAATCATGATCTTCTGGGAATTGGTAAGAAATTGTTACCAAAAAATAATTGCATACAATAATCACAAATGAACTTTACTAAATTAGTAAAAAAGACTCTGACTGCTAACTTTATTTAAGATAGACTAAAGGGAGTAGCAATTATCTGACAATATTATAATTATTTATAGATATAGAAAAAATTGAGTTAAGAAATATTTTTAAATAGTCCTGGAACATAATCCTAGCTCAGTGGTGGTGTAAATGTGCTATGAAAACTCCAAGATACTCAATGGGACTTTTCAAGGTTCAGGGTCCAATCCAAAGTTCATTTAAGTGAATTGGATTAAAGTACAATGTTCTTTAATCAACTTTACTGAGCACTAATCTGAGATCTTTTTCATGGCCTAGTCTGCACTGGAGATTTGCCCTGGTTTTAGCAAGCAAAGTTGTCTTTTATTTTAATTTTTTTATTTTAACAGCAGAGATTATAGATGCTTGAAACCAAAGCAAACTCAGCTGGTGAGAATCAAAATTTGCCTTTTACATTCTATAGGTATATACCAGGCTTCAGCATTCATTGCCATAGTTTCAAGGGGCATGCTTTCATTATCTCATCTCAGTGTAGGGTTGATTTAAAAAAAATAGCTGTGGTAGCGTTGTTGAGATTTAGTGTTAGCAGTAATGTTCTACATTGTGCTTTAGGGCCTTACAGTTTACACTCTGTCCTTTTTTCACTCTGCCAAAGTAACTGTGAGAAATTTGGGCAGCTGCATTTGTGCAGCAAGTCAAAGGGTTGTTTGCAACAGCTAGGTGATGCAGCAGTGATCTATATGACCAGGCGAGTTCAAGTTAAACCTCTTTAGTCTGGCACTCTCTGGTCTGGCAACATCCCTGTTATGGCATGATTTTAGTTAACCGGATGTCTGCTTACTATGGCTGTGGCTAAGTTTCTCATGGTCCCATAAAGTTTGTTTGTGGCTACCAGTCTTGGCTCTCAGTGTTCTGTGCTGTTACTTAGCTCTAATGTACCTGTAAATGTCTTCTAGAAGCCCAGTAAGCAGTGGAAGTATTGGTAATGCTGCTAAACAATATTGACCTCCCATGGTCCGGCAAATTCTTTGGTTTGGCACCAGTCAGGGCCCAGGGTGCTGGACTAGAGAGGTTCAGCATGTAGTTGCTCATAACAACCAAGTAATTTTGGAATTCATAGTATATAAAGTTGTTGATAATCCTTAAACTGTTTACCTCTGGAAAAGATCTGATTTGTTTGTTTGATCTACTAAATACATTTCTTGTTCTTTGAACATTCTGCAATGTGTCGCTTAGCACTGTAGAAAACATCACTGTTAATGGACATGAATTGAGGCCAACCAGGTTTTTCACGTTTTGAAGTTGCTTTGACAGAATAAAAAGTCAATTGCATCAATGTGGTACTTTACCTACCATACCAAATTTCATAAATTAAAGGACACTGTAATTTAACCTTATATATGGTGCATCACTAATGTACTGTTAATAGTACAGGGCAAGAGTTCAGAGAAGTACCACTTCATTTAGTGTTCAGAGGCACACTCCAAGAGGGAATTAGTTTGTGGGAGTAGCCAGTAGAACTAATTAAATAAAGAACACAATTTCCTGAACAGTTTGAAAATTTTAAGTTTTCTGCTTCTCAGGGCTCAAAATAGATTTTTTTTTTTAATGTAATTGTCCAGGACACTCTAAAGAGAAGTCCCTTCACAATCCAAAAGTCCTATCACTTGCCCCAGTGCTTTTAGTCCCAGGGACTGAAAGCAAAAGTGTATCAGCTGAGATTCTCAGATAACTGAGTCCCAGATTATTTAAGGCTTTGATTAGTCCCAACACACAAGGAGCCAGTACAGACTCTTTCCCAGGTGCATTTGCCTCCAGCAGCCTGCCTTACTCAAGTCCTCAGTTCATGATGAATCTTAACAACTCAAGCTAGAGACATAAAGGGTAACAAGAAGACATTCTACAAATATATTAGAAGCAAGAGGAAGAACAAGGACATGGTAGGCCCATAGCTCAATGAAGAGGGAGAAACAAGAACAGAAAACTTGGACATAGCAGATGTGCTAAATGTCTGTTTCGGTTTTCACCAAGAAGTTTGATGGTGTCGGGATGCCTAACATAGTGAATGCTAGTGGAAATGAGGTAGGTTTAGAAGTTAAAATTAAAAAAAAGAACAAATTGCTTAGAAAAGTTAGATGTCTTCAAGTCATCAGGGCCTGATGAAACAAATCCTAGAATACTCAAAGAACTGATAGAGGAGGTATCTGAGTCTTTAGCTATCCTCTTTGAAAAGTCATGGAAGTTGTGAGAGATTCCAGAAGACTGAAAAAAGGCAAATATAGTGCCCATCTATAAAAAGGGAAATAAGAAAAACCCAGGAAACTACAGACCAGTCAGTTTAGCGTCTGTGTTAGGGAAGATAATGGACCAAGTAATTAAGGAATTCATCTGTAAACATCTGGAATATAATAAGGTGATAGATAACAGCCTGCATCGATTTGTAAAGAACAAATCATGTCAAACCAATCTGATAGCTTTCTTTGATAGGATAACAAGTCTTGTGGATAAGGGAGAACTGGTGGATGTGGTATAATTAGATTTTAGTAAAGCATTTGATATGGTCTTACATGACCTTCTTATCAATAAACTAGAGAAATACAACCTAGATGGGGCTACTATAAGGTGGGTGCACAACTGGCTGGATAACCTTTCTCAGAGAATAGTTAACGGTATATAATCATTCTGGAAGGGCATAACAAGCGAGGTTCTGCAGGGGTCTGTTTTGGGATCAGTTCTGTTCAAAATCTTCATCAAGATTTAGATTGTCATAGAGAGTGTGCTAATTAAGTTTGCAGATGATACCAAGCTGGAAGGGATTGCAAGTGGTTTGGAGGATAGGGTCATAATTCAAAATGATCTGGAAAAACTAGAGAAATGGTCTGAGATAAATAGGGTGAAGTGTAATAAGGACAAATGCAAAGTCTCCCCTTAGGAAGGAACAATCCATTTCACACATACAGAACAGGAAGCACCTGTCTAGGAAGGAGTACTGCAAAAAGGGATCTAGGGGTCATAGTGGACCACAAGCTAAATGAGTCAACAGCATGACACTTGCCACCGCCCCCAAAAAGAAGCATGATTCTGAGATGCATTAATAGGAGTTGTGAGCAAGACATGAGAAGTAATTCTTCTGCTTTACTTTACATTGATTAGGCCTCCATTGAAGCCTCTAAGGTTTTCAAGATGTTGGGAGACACCAGTCAAAACTCCTGTTCGTTTTCAGTGGGAGTCAAGCACCAGGGCTCTTCTGAAAATTCCAATAAATGCCAATCTGAATTGTTTAGGTTTCTAAATACCTTTCAAAATCAGGCTGGTAGAAAAGTTAGGATGCAAATAACCTAGGAGAAGCCTGGTTGGAAAATTACAATTTAAAGTTAAATGTAGTAGTTCCGAACTTGAATCTAGGGCACAGTTCTGCAGTGCAATAGACTTATGCTCTTGCCCTTAGAGGCGTCTCAAGGCTAATGCTTTGACTACCTCTTCTTAGTGACTGTCTATTAGAGAACAATAATGTAGTAGCCTGTTGGATCCATGTTCAGTTCCATCTTAACTGATCTTGCTGGGGGTCCTCATCGTTGTCCTGTCGTCTTGTGACTGTGGCTGTCGTCTGTCTCCTGCTTGCAGGCTGCTCCCATTGTCCTTCCCTCAGCCTCTGTCCCATTGGGTTTGATCTCCGTGTCCCCAAGATGCCCCATTTTCCTGTTTACTTTACACTCTGTTGGCTGAAGGCTAATCAACCATACCCAGAATGACATGTGGTCCCATTCTTTCCCTCTAGTTTATCCTAGGAGGCTGGGTGAAGGACTTGCCCAGTGATGAGCCAACATATTCATGGTGCAATTTAGCCACGTGGTGCTATCCAGGCTAATGTTTAAAGCGAATGAAATAACCCTTTGTTACAAGAAATGAAGTTGTGCATAGATAAAGCATATCCAGTAAAAAACAAAATTTTGTATTTTGGGAGGGTGGGAACATAAATAATGGTACTTGAACTGTCTAAACTCCTTGAACAAATAACATGATTAAATACTCACAAATGAGTGGTGTTTATTTAACTATTCAAACCCTGGATTGGAGCATCATATTGACGAACAGGGTTAGAGAGGCAGCATTTACAGTCAGCAGGCTGACTATATCTTGAGGCAGTCCCTGCGCATGTGTTCATATCTGAGCCTGTGCACTAACTCTCTCTGACTGTTTGGTGGTGGAGCAAAAGAGTAATTGGCATTCTAGTTAACACAGGCTGAAAAATGACCTTGATTTTTTTTTTCACTTTGTCCGTGCATCAGCAGAGTATGAGATCAGCATAGGTCACCTGATCCAAAATCTGCCAATACAGAGTACATTTTAAAAGTGATAAATAACATTACACCTTCACTCCGCTGTGTTGTGTTCTGGTACAAATTACTCATACTTTGACAATGGTAGTGCTAGAACACTGAATTTAAAAATTATACGTACAGTCTCTTTGTGTATATGTAAGAATATTAGATTACCACACCATCATTGTATGCATGAGTTTACTTTCTTTAACAGGAGTTAATGAGACATGAAGTTTTACTAAAATATGCTCTAGGAATTATTTGGGGAGAAGTTCTACAGTCTGTTTGACAGGAAGTCAGACTAGGTGATTGCAATGGTCCCTTCTGACCTTGGAATCCATAAAATATCAAGTGTTTTCAGACATATATGATGGGCAATCCCCTATTTAATCCATGACATACTGGATCTACATCCATGGCAAGTTTTTAGGTTTTGTGATTCTGTGGAGTGGCAGAGTGCAAATTCATTTGCATTTTTTAAAAGTAAGTTTTGTTGAAGTAACTATAAAACTGAATTGTACCAACACAATAGCAACCCCATGTTTACAATGATATTAAATTAAATTTATTTTACTCTTCCCCATGTTTTTGTGTTTCTGACCTGTAACTGCATCATAACCCTTTTTTGGGATCAGGACAAAAAGAGATAATCAGCTAGGTTGGAACAAGTGAAGCTTCTGACACTTGGAAAGGAAGAGAGTCAAATGGAAATTGGGAGGGGGGGGATAAGTATGTTATCTTTATGCCACATCTACACAGCTTCCCTCTTCCGCAAAAGTCTATGCAAATGAAGTACAGATTAGCATATTTCTGTGCATCATTTGCATAATTAGGAGCTGTTTTTGTACAAAAGCTATTCTTCCTGAAAAAATGAGGAAATATGTCTCTTGCGCAAAAAAGCTCCTAATTAATTATGCAAATGAAGCACAGCAATATGCTAACCACGCTTCATTTGCATAGGCTTTTGCAGAAGAGGGAAGCTGTGTAGATGTAGTATGTTTCTGCTAAAATGATCAGCTCTGAAATATTTAATAATGTTGACACTTACGTTGGAGTCTGCCTCGCTTTCTAATTATATCTGTTTACATTTGTTCAGTTTTATTATAGGTTTCGGTAACCGGGTTTGGTTCTTTAAAGGATTTGAAACCACAGACAGAGGAATACCCCTTTTTAGGGTCAAACAAAGATTTTTATTTTTCTATTTACTTTATAATTAATTTTTCATTTAAATCAATTCACTATTTTTGATTCTTTTAAGATAGTGCAATATACAAATAAAAAGTAGAAAAACAGTACAGTTTAAAAAAAACAAATAACTTCTCCTATAGATATACCCTCCTGATTTACCTTTAAACAATTTATGGAGTTAACAAATATATAATATTCACTTTAAGAAAGATAGAAGCATTGCTTAGATTCAGGAGAGATTCTTTTCTTTGTCTTTCCTTTTCTTTGGATTTTTTCGTTGCAACTTACGACCGGTGTTGTTCCCCTTTCGGAGCTTGTGTGCGGCAGCGAGATTCAGCGCCGGGGAAGGAGCCCTGGTTGATCAGACCTAGCTTTTTGGATTCGCAACCCGTCCGCTCTTGGTCTGATCCATCCAACCTTATATACCCTGTTTCGGTATTTTGGTATTCCTCCACTCGCCTGACAATTGCTAACGTTAGATTTTTGTTGTCTTATTCTGCCCTTACAAAAATTTTCGTCTGCTCCATTTGGGGTAACACTGCTCTACAGCCAAAATGCTTCTGAAATAAATGTAGTCAAACTTTACTAATTCTGGGTCACTGAGAATGAAAATGATGCTTAAAATTGTTGATTGGCTCTAGTTTTCAAGATATGCTATTGGGTCAGTGTATACGACCCTTGACTTGGGAATGGCGGAGGATAAGTGAGTTATAAAGGGAAGGGAATCTCAATTTAAACCAGAAATGACTAAAATACATCTTTGACTGGATCTATGAATAAATCTATGACTGGGTTTGGACAGGACTTGCTTTTTAGGCAAAACAATGAATGATGCAATCTGAAGCTGGTATTGCGTCGTACATGATATGAATTGCATCGTGTTATTCCTAGAAGTCATGGATGATGCAATCATAACGAAGCTTACATCACTCTGCTGAACAAATTGCCCTATATCAGCTCTAGAAATCATACAGTGTCGTACTCTCTTATTTGTCAGTGTTTGATTTTGCAAAGGGACACATTTCTGTTTAGCCAAAGTGAGCAGAGATGCCTCGTTTGTGTGAACAGTGCAGATAACTTCTGCTATGTTTGTGGTGAAGTGACTTTTGCATCACAAAAGCGCAGTATAACCACTATGGTTAAGAAAGCCTATCACCTTTATTTTGGCTGCAAAATTGGAGATCAGGACAAGAGGTGGGCCCCACACATATGCTGCAACACTTGTGCAACAAATCTTCGCCAGTGGTTGAACAGGAAAAGGAAATCTATGCCTTTTGCAGTGCCAATGATTTGGAGAGAGCCAACCGATCATACCAGTAATTGTTACTTCTGCATGGTGCCTCCAGTTGGGAAAGGTGTGTCAAAGAAGAAAAAGTGGACTGTGCATTATCCAAACATTCCATCAGCTATACGCCCAGTTGCTCTCTTGCTTGGTCTGCAGACTGGATACACAAAGTACTGCTGTTTTCTCTGCGAATGGGATAGTCGTGCAAGAGATTCCCACTACATCAAGATAGATTGGCCACCGACAGTCATTGGAGCCTGGGAGGAAAAGTGTTCAGCATCCACCACTTGTTGAATCAAGGAAGATTTTGTTACCACCCTTACACATCAAGCTGGGTCTGATGAAGAACTTTGTCAAGGCCGTGGACAAAACACAAGCAGCTTTCAAGTACCTCCGTGGAAAATTTCCAAGGTTAAGTGAAGCTAAGATAAAGGAAGGTGTCTTTGTTGGTCCTCAGATTCGTGAACTTCTTTGAGATGATGCATTTGACCGTGCACTGCGTGGCAAGGAAAAGACGGCATGGAAAGCCTTCCAGTTAGTGGCAATAAATTTTCTCGGGAAACAACAAGGCAGACAACTACAGGTTGGTGGTGGAAAACCTCCTCAAGGCATACAAAAGCCTTGGTTGCAACATGTCACTAAAAATACATTTTTTGCACTCTCATCTAGATTTTTTTTTTCCACCGAACTGCGGAGCAGTGAGCGACGAGCACGGCGAGCGATTTCACCAGGACATTGCAACAATGGAGAAACGCTATCAGGGCAAATGGAGACCATCAATGCTTGCAGACTATTGCTGGACAGTGACAAGAGATGCTCCATTTAATGAATACAAGAGACAAGCCAAGAAGCGCCAAGTAGACACTGAATAGGACTAAACTATGTACATAATAGTTTCTTGCCTTTTGTTTCATAATAAATTTTATTTGCTGATTTTTAAAGTGTTACATAAACAGGACAGGTGAAATATTATCATGTAAAGCAACCATCAACACATGAAAAGACCTAGGTTTACAATTTATGATTAAAACTCTACTATCTACACAATATACATAGACGTAAAATGTAAAAACTTAAATATCTTGGAAACAGTAGCCAATCAGTTGTTTTAATTGTCATACTTGAATTCAGCACATCAAAATACATAATAAATAGCACATTTTATCTCTGAAGCAGACGACTTTTAAAAAATTGTAGACCAGTGTAATCAGCACTTTGTTGCATATTGCTGTCTGAGTTACTTACTTCCCTAAAAGCGGGGTTACTGTTGGTCATCCAATCAAATTTTGTTTTTTATTTTACATCTCCTGTATCTCACAATGCTGCCTTTCCTTTACACTTACAATTAAACTGGTGCTCATTTGATATATTCTGGGTAGGCCTCAACACCTTCCTTTCACAATAGGGTTCTTTCCCAGCCATGGATGGTTAGAAACAGAAATATTTTTGAATTCAGGATGAGAGTCTGGAGGCTAGTTCTGAAGGAAGGGGTGAAAGCCTTGAAAAAATCTGCAGCAGGGGAATTGAAAAATAAATAGCACAAAGAATAGAAGGAAGGTTTACAGTGTGGCATCATCATCATTGGATTCCCTTCTCCACGTTGCATTTTACAAGTTCAAGATTCAAATGTGCATCATTTCCCACCTGAGGCAGATTTAGGAAATGCTTTGTATATGGTTCCACTTAGCCTAGTATTGGTTATGAAAATCTCATACCACCCTGGGACTGGTGGAGTTACTCGGTCATAATTATGTAAGAGAAGCCGTGTATGCAAGTAAAATCTAGAAACAAAAGCAGTTGACTTAAAAAAATGCCCCCCTTTTCCTAAAGAAGTCAAAACATTAAACTCTTGAACTTTGATAGTGTAATGGGTTTTAAAAGGGATTGGTTTGAAAACAAAGAAATAATTAGAAGAAAAGTTAAAAGCGCTAATGATTCTATATATCAGCAGTAACTGGAGGAAAAAAAGTATGCTTACTCACATGGGTGGACAACATTGATCATGAGCAGAGAAAAGGGTTGGATCCTCTCTCTGACTTGACTAGTGCCAGGAATAGAGAAAAGCCCATGGGTAAGGTGGAAAAGAACTGGCAGGAGAAGGAGGGTGGAAGCTGTGTGCACTTACTGCCTGGGGTAGTGATTCGCATAACTAATTCATCTTTCAAACTGACCCACAGGGGAGAAGAGTGGGGGAGCAGTTCTTCTACTTTGCAGGTGCATCTAGTGATTGAGAGAAATGAAGAAGGGAATTGCTAATGAATCTAAGATACAGTCTTCCTGAGTCAAGCAGATATTTTCAGCTCATCATAGCAGAATATATCTTAAGGGGAGATGGGGAATGTGATTTTTGTCTGCTTATGTCCTAACCCATGTCCTACAGAGTTTGTGGAGAGGAATGGGAGAATTGTGTATGAACTGAAGAGCTACTGTTTGCAATGGTGGGGTGTGTTGGACCCAGGATCTAAGAGAGGTGAGGTCAAATAAAAAATGTACCTCTCTCACCTTGTCTCTCTGGAGAGTTTGTTTTTGGCCTACAATAGCAATTTCTGTCAGTATCACTGTCGCCCGGGGTGTGGAAAATTCACACCACTGAGTGATGCAGTTACACTGATCTAACTCCTAGTGTAGACAATGCTATGTGAACAGGAGGGCTTCTCTCATGAACCTAACTACTGCCTTTCCAGCAGGCAGCGTACTTAAGCTGATGGGAGAAGTTCTCCCCTTGGCATAGTTAGCATCTTCAGTGAAGTGCTAGTGCTGTTCACCTTATAGTAAAGTGTCTGTAAGAAACCAGTGATGAATCAAGCACCTCACTACAGAAGCTTGTCATAACACCAGTCTACTTAGCAATCTGCCAAATAATCCAGCCACCTTTCTTAAAAGACAAAACCAATAGAGAGGTGGATATGAGAGAATTCTGTACATTGGGTGCAAAAGTTTAGGACAAGTCTAAACTACCACTTAAGTTAGATTGACTTATGTCATTCTCCCACTGATATAACTTCTGCCTCACATGGAGCTGGAATATTTGGGCTGATGGGAGGGCACTCTCCCATGGGCATAGTAACTTCACCAGACACGCTACAGTCACGCAGCTGCCAGAGGCGCCATTTCAAATTTTGTCCATATGATGTCTTAGGAGTAAATGTTTGCAGAGTTGGACTAAGGTTTTCTGTTTTTCTTTTTCATCTGTTATAGAATAGGTATTTACTATATAGAGCTTCTGGGATTTATGGAAGACGAGGCTATTAAGAAAGAATTGGAATGAGGCAAAAATGGTGGCTGGGCAAATGGTATTGAAGGGCAGACAGTAGCATGGAAGACAAACAAGGAAATGAGTGGAAAAGGACACGAGTAAGTAGAACTGTTGGTCAAACAAAGTTGGGGAATGAAGTAAAACAAAATTCAAACTGTAGGCTGGGACTAAGTGAAATAAAAAAGGAAATGTTAAAGCCCCTAACATAATTTCCTTTAAAAAAAATTCACTCAATTCCTGTTGAAGTAACTCCCCCCTATGTCACCATTAATATTTTGAATGTTTAATATGGTGTTTCAGCTTTATTCCCTCTCTACTTGTAAATGTCACTGCTTTGCTTTTTATTTCTTGTTTCATTTTAAATTATAACTGTTTGACATCAGTTGGGTTTGTTTCGGTGAAATGAAATAACAAGCAGATGATGCCTTTTGTCACTGGGCAATTTTGGTCTCAGAGGAACCCAGTGGAACTGCAATAGCTCAGTTTTTTGCAAATCTTTTTGTGAAGTGTTCAGTCAAATACTTAACTGTGAACCTTGGAGTGAATCTGTGTGCTGTACATTTAATCTAGCCTCAACGTTATGAGGATGCATACAGACAGAGTCTTGGACTTAAGATTTTCTTTGTACCTTAGCAACAAAACTACCAGACAGTCCTTGATGGCACTCTGTGATTGTATAGTGCAGTGGTTGTCAACCAGTGGCCCATAGGCTCCCCATGTGGCCCAATTAGCACACGGCTGAAGCCCAGCTCAGCTCTGGGCTAACAGCTGGCCTATATGCCAGAAGGTGCATCAGGTTCCTTGCTGCCTTATGTGGTAGGGTCCAGGCTTCTTCACTGCAACACAGTGGCATGGTCGGAGTCCGGAGCTGCTTGCCCACCCAGCATGATGGGAGTCTCTATCCGGGGGTGGGCCAGCAAGCCCTGCAGGGTCCGGGGCAGCTGTTAGGCAGGGGGTCTGAGGTGAGCAGTTGGCCTGCCCTGTGTGGCAAGGGGCTTTGTCCAGGGCAGCTATACGGCCCTGTGGAGTCTGGAGCGGGCAGCCAACTGGCCCTGTGTAGTGGAAGCCCAGGATCATGCCTGGATAGCTGCTGCTTCTTTGACAGCTGTCCCCTGTGGCCCAGGTAACATGCACATGATAACCACTGGAAGAGTGTCTAGCACTAATGTAATAAACATAATTAACAGTAAACTAACCTTTTTAAAAGATTCACAGAAAATAAATCATACACATGAAGTGGCACGTGCCACCAAGCTCTCCTGTAGCAGAGATGTGTTAGAGAGGGTTGCTTGTTTAAATTTTTGGAATAGAGCAAGGGATGCTCTTCCCCCTCCCCAAGAGCTAAGGGATCCCCCCTCTCCCTACTTCCCTTCTCCCCTGTTGAAGACTAGACAATATCAGTGTACTCCATCTCCAGGTTCATATGGGTAGCAGTGGTCGGGGCTAGTGAAGATCTTTTTCTCACTCCGAGAGGATTTAAAATTTACAATTTCAAGGCAATAAAACTTTCACAAGAAAGAACTGTTTCTCTGTTGGCTAGCAATACACCTGTGCTGCCTGTCTGATAATTATAATACCAAAGAGATCTCTCTGATTTACTGAATTGTAGGACAGACCTTTTATCTTATGAGGAGGCTCTGCTGTTTTGATGATTAAAATAATTATCAACTGTTGTGGAAAGACATTTAGTCTAGAATGAGATGTTTGTTTCTTGGTCATAGCATTTAAGGCTCATGGAACTTAACAATAACATGGTGCTGCTTTCATCTTCTTTTTAAAGGAGACCATTTCTTCAACAGGTGAAAGATCACCAAAACTGACAGGAGTTCTTAAAACCTTGTATAAATAGTTGTCTAAAAGTGCAATCATTTCTCTGTCTTTGGTATGACAGAGCCAAAAACCAACAAGCATGTTAACTGTATATTTAAACAGTCAGAATAGAGCATACAGCATACAAATAGTGTTGATGTTCACCCATGATATTGTGATATAATTGATCAAAATAAAGCACAGTGTTCTCTCATTACAGATTTATTTGGTGATCATTAGAGTATCACTGATCATAATGATTTCATTTGGTATTCAGAGATGTCATATGTTTCTCTATACATGTTCATGGACACTTAAATAAATTGCTTCTTTACTCTCAAACTCTTTGACATGTTAATGCAAAATGCATTTGCACTAACACAGTTGCTCTCAACCCATCTGGCACCACAGGGGCAGATCTTCTATAGCATATAAATTATTTAAATAAGCTTCTTGCCTCTTGATAAAAGCATAAAAAGGGTATTATTTTAAAAATGCACAGCAAGGCATATAATACGTAAACTATTATTTTTTTCCAATCAAATTGGAAGAGTCATAACAGCTTGGGAAATCCAACAGACTTAGTAGATAATGCTTGCATCCTAAAAATGTCTTCAATAGAAATATATAAACATTTCTTAGAGGTTACTGTTAAGACAGTTGGGGAGGAAGGAGAGTCTTTAATTAGGGCTTAGGACTGGTAGTCAGATAATATGGAAGCTTATTTCTGAGAATGACAGAGACTAGTTATGTTACCTTGGGAAAGTAACTTAATCTCTGTAGCCTGGATTGTACTGGACATTTGAACCATCATAAGGTAGTCCACGTGCTCCATATGTGTATGTTGAGACATCCAAGTTTTTACAGAGAGTCAGAGCGATCAACTCCCCACAGTAAAATCCATGCTTAGGCCAGAGAGTTCCAATGTAATTTCATTGGAACTTGTGATCCTTTAAACAGTGTTTGTTCCTATCTAATTCCCTCCCCATCTACAGGTGATTCTGACAATAGTAGCATGGCTGTAGCTGTAACTGGAATGGTGATGAAAAGTAGTTGATCATGCAGGATTCATGTATCCATTTTGACATTTCCTGGTTTGGAATAAAAGAGGAGGCAAAATATTAGTATTTTCATCCTGCTGCATTCACAAAAGTTATTTACAATTGTATTAATTTTAAAAAGTGAAGAAACAATATGCTTCAGACAGTTCTTTACAGACTGAGGATCACCTGTCGGTAATAACTAACCCATCACGCTTTCTAATGTTCCTAGTTTAAGGAGGGAGCACAGTCTCCTTATGATGGTGCAAGAATATGACAATTCTAAAGCTTCTCCCTTCTCTAGATTGCTTCTACAATTAATATTTGATTAAAGAAATACTAAATTATTAAATATTGTTCTGAATGAACTGTTCAAAAAGATCACAAGAGAACAAAGTTTCCCAAACTATCTAGACACAAGCCTAACATTAAATCTGAAGAGTCAAATGCAGAACTATAGGGAAATTTGGATCTATAACTGTTACTTTGCTATCTGGTCCTATTTCAACAGTTTTCAGACTTTAAAAAATGGCTCAAGTGTTAAGGTGGTGAGACAGCTCTTCACATATCTAAACCAATTCACCCATTCCTAATAGATATAAGTAGTATAGATTGTATAGTTGCAGTCAGTTGCATTGCTGCAGGAAAGTAAATTTGTGTCAGATATTTGCTTTGTTGCAAGAAAGAGCTCAGTAAATTAATGTTCATATATTCTCAAACTGTCCTGGAATATGTGCTAGAATAAAATTCTTAATAGACTTAGTAATATTATTGTTAGGTTTACATTAAATCTTCACAGGAAAATTGTGTGCATTCCAAAATCTCACTCGGTCTACGTATACCACCTGCCTTCCTGAACAGAGTTGTGCAAACTTTTTCAAAAAATGGATATCTCAATTAGGCTTTTCAATCTATATTTAGATACTTAAAGAAATGGCTTAACTTTTTCAAAAGTGCAGAAAACGGAGTAGATATATGGAAGCCAGTTTATTCAAAACAATTCATTGTGAATCATGCTCCTTAATTTGATTTTTTTTTTTTTTTATTTATTAAAGACTCAATTCTTAACAGGGCTGGACAAGCGGCGGCGAGCCCTGCTCGCCAGCCCCGCGGTTTGGTGCACTGCGCATGCGCAGACCGCATTGCGCATGCACTGATCGCACTGCGGCACTGTGCCGGGCTAAAATCTACTTGCCATGGGTGAGTAGATTGCCATAATTGTCAAGCTCTGCAAATTAATGTGTGAATCCGTCTATAGAAGGAAGCATCTTTAGAATTACATTTGACTTCATTATGTCTGCTGATGGCTAAGCCATTTGAAAATCAATCCACACTGAGGGTACGTCTAGACTACAGGCTTTTGTCAACAGATACTGTAACAAAGCTTCTGTCGACAGAGCATCTAGACTACAGCCAGTTCTGTCGACAAAGCAAGCCGCTTTGTTGACAGTCTAGACGCTCTCTTTTGAAAAAGCACAGGGTGGACGCAATAGTGCCTTTTGTCGACAGAACTCTGACAAAAGGCATTATTCCTCGTAGAATGAGGTTTACCGCTGTCAACTAAACTGCCGCATTCTGTCGACTTACTATCGACAGAACTCGGCGGTAGTGTAGACGCAGGCATAGTTTTGTCGACAAAAGTCCACTTTTTGTCGACAAACCCTGTAGTCTAGACGCACCCTGGGAAATCAAGGCCCGCAGTAGAGCCAGTGTCTGGGCCACCTAATGAATAGAGGGCCTGTGCTAGGCTGTTTGATTGGCTACACCACATGACTGGTTTGAAAGAGTCAACTGATTGTATATTAAGCCTAGCCGCAGTTCAGAGACTGCTCAAAGCTTTTGCTCAAGGCTGCAATAGCTCCTGTGCCTGCGTCTTCGCAGCCCTTCTTCTCCTGGTCTGGAACTTCAGTTCACCCAGATACCACTAAAAAATTTGAGTGGTGCTGACACTTCAAACTTTGCTATACGTGCAGTATTATTTCAACAGGGATGTACCTGCCACCTACACCACACCTGTATTGTGTACTTTAGGAAGCTAATTCCAGAAGGGAAAAATATATTTAGAACAAGGAGCTGCTGCCTATCACAGCAGCTTTCAAGGGGTCTTTCCAACTCCCAGAAAGAGCCCAATCCCTTGTCCGAGTTCTGATGAGTGACATGAAACTGGAGCACCAATGGACTGCTGGATGATTTAACCAGTATCTGGTCCTCTGGTATTCTCTCCTTTGCTTGTTTTCATTTAGTTGTGACTTCTTACCCAGGGATAAGAAAGAGGACATAGGTTGCACTAGCCTGCTTGTCAAGATCTATATCTGGAACCTGGCAAAGAGCCCTGTATCACCATGCACAAGTTTTCCAACTTCTGTTAATGGAATAGATTTCTGATGCCCTCCATTCACTCCCTTCTCCCCAGCAACACATTGTCAAATCTGGGTTGCCAGGCCCTGAATAATGCAGGTACCTGACCCGATTTAGAGTTCTGACAACATAATGGCCTCCTTTTTCACAAAGGTTTTCACTAGAAGGACAACTTAAGTTTCAGGTATTGAAACTGTACTACAATTTGCCCTTTCAGGCCATTTTGCCAACTTGGGGCCTGGAATTTGGTCTCAAGCAGCTTATGGGTAGCCAGGCAGATGAACGTATATCAAGGAATGAATGCATGTCCAGAAGCTCTAGGTTTCCTCTTGCCGCCTCCTGCCTCTGCCCATGCCTTGTAGCACTGCCATGCTCCTGGGGACTTTCTGTAATCCTGGCACATTCCATTTCATGCCAAACTGTTCCTACTGCATGAAAGACTAGTAGGATCTTCTTGGAAAATGCTGTCTGTTATCATGGGTTACCAAACAGGTATAATATTAAACTGGGATCCACAGTTCACCCTTCAGTTCTGGGGTGGTATTTTCTGCTGAAGGTATTTAGTCTGACACTTGCCTTGGCTCACTCCAGGTAATCTGGTCCTGAACCTCTGTTTTAGTGTCTAGGCTCTGATTCCCAACTGTCTACTTCTGCTGTAACCACTAGGATTGACTCTGCTCTAACTATTGGACATGACTGTCCATGGCATGATCACTGATAATGCCTAAAGATAAGATATGGCCAAGATTTTCAAAAGTGGCTAGTGTTTCTTAGGAGCCTATCTTTTCAACTTGACTTTCACAAAGTACAGAGAGCCCACTCTGAAACCAGAGTGAAATCCTAGCCCCATGTAAGTCAGTGGGAGTCTTTGTTTTTGATAGCAATTATCCAGAATTTAACTCCAGGTGTTTTGTAAAAGGTCTCAAATGGAGCAGTCTAAAACTCAGGTATTAAAATCAATCACTTTTGAACATCTTAGCCCTGAAGTTTAAGAATGGAAAATTGAACTTTTTGTCATAGTTATCTCTCTTAAGAGAAAATGGTTAGTCAGTTTCTCATTCTATACCTTCTGCTTCCTTTTTGTGATGCAACCCTAGATATCCCCCCAAGCATTTGCCTTGATTTTCATAGTGAAGCTGCTTTAAAAAGTCTTTCAAAAATCTTATTCAGTTCAAGTCACAATGACTATTTTAAAGACAGCATCTCATGCAATGTAGATGCATAGTTGCCATGATATAAGATTGCAACAATCCCTCGTTTCTGTGAAAATAATTCCTTTTTTTTATAGTAGACAGTGTCAGTTCTGCTGATAACCCAATTCTTTTACGTCTTCAAGAAAGATTTAGGTAGCTGTAAGACTGACAGTTTGGGGTGCTAATGTCGTCCACTGCCATCTCTGCCTGGGTAGTCGGGAGATTATACATAACTAGGGAGACAAAAGATCTCTGATGATCACAAGTAATGGAAAACAATACTGTGATTATTCCCTTTCTGTGTGGTAAAATCATGCCAGATACAATTATTGGTTCTTACTGTTTAACTATTAATGTGTGGTTGCTAGACAATTCCCTCTACTTCAGCTTCTGCAATGATTAAACTACTTGAATTTGGATAGTTTGCCGAAGGAAACGAATCCCAAAGATGGGGGATGACTGAGCTCACAAATTCCAGTCCAAGGAACTGATGACAAAGCTCCCTAACGGATAACTAATAATTATGATGAGCTAGAGGATCAGATGACTGGGGTCAGGATATTTATGTTCATGTTTCTGTTAGGTCTGAATAGAGAAATATAGCTAAATCTAAACAAAATTACTTGTAGGAAAAAAAATGAACTGAAGTCCTCTCCATAACTAAATTTCAAAGGGATGCTGACCTTGAATGTCATTGTTCAAAATATTAACAGTGCGAGAGAATGTATCATGCTGTTGCTCATGAAGGAAAAACTGCAAATGATATACAAAAAGAAATAAAATAGCTCACATTCAAAGGTATGAAGATCTGTTTGACGATTGTTTAGCTATGCTCTGTTTACAATATACAAGAAATAAGGACACATACCAGGAGAACAGAGTAAAATTAGATTGTACTGAGCCACAGCAGTATATCAACATGTCATTCATATACTAATGTATGTACAAAATGGCTCTCCCCTGCCAACGATATACCTAGCCATAGTACCACAAATTTGTTAGTTTTCTTATGTGTTTGTCCCACAGACAACACTACCATAACAAAATTCTACATATAAGCTACACACAAACTTGCTTCTCCTACTGGTGGATAACAATGTTGCCCTAATGATGAATCTGAAGAAATAATATTTCACTTAAAATTCAATTGTCTACCTCTGTCAACCTATGGGCTTAATTTTCAGTCTTCTTGCTTATTAAATGCATGTTAAGGCAGAAAAATGTTTTTGCTTAAAATAAGGATATTTGTGTAATAAATAATTGTGCAGGAGGATTTTAATTTTTCCTCTACCCCCCCCTTCCCCACACATTTTCTATAAGCACCTTAATTTTTTCCCCATATTTTCTCTCTGAAATTATTTGCCAGAGTATTCTAGGGAATAATTTTTGGTCTGAAGACTGATTATTCAAGCGGGTTACTGTGAATGTGTACTATGTTGATCAGTGTTTGGTGGATACACAAGTAACATGCAATGTTCCCCAATCATATAAAAGCATAACTGTCCATTACATTTCAACTTATCAGTGAGTTTTTTTCCTTTGATAATGAAACCACCGAAATAGATCTGGGTTTATACTAGGGGTGTTTCTAGACTGCACCATTTTTCTAGAATAACAGCCATTATTCTGGAAAAACAATATTAGGGTCCACACTGCAATTGTGTTATTTCGAAAGAAAAGCAAAATAACAGAAGGCTTTTTCCGATGCTGGTAAACCTCATTCCAAGGAACAAGGCCTCTTCTGAAAAAGCATTTTTGGAAGAGGGTGTGTGTGGATGCAGAATAGGGACTTTTTTTTAAAAAAAAAGAGGCCTCCAGGAAATCCCACAGGTGCCCTGCTGACCACTCTGTCCACACTCATCAAAACTCTCTAGTTCCTGGTCCCCTGGAGCTCTTAAAGCTGCAGACTCAGGAGACGGGGCCTATGGCAGGAAGCCGGCCCTCCAGAGCCTCCAGCCACAGTGTGGCTCACAGTTCCACACATCTGGGCACCATGTCCAAGCCACAAGCCTGCCAAAAGCCTCCTGCCTGTCCCAAAGAGCATGAAGAGGGCTCCCAGGAGCCTGCCAGGGGCCACAAGAGACCTACACTGTCCTGGTCTAGAGTGGAGATCTTGGCCCTCTTGGAGGTGTGGGCCAATGAGGAAAACCTCCAGGATCTCCACTCCAGGCAATTCAATGTCAATATCTATGGCTGGATGGCCGAGAGCCCAGCCAAAAAGGACTATACCAAGAACCTGGAGCAGGTTCATAGTGAAGTTAAAGAACTTCACTTGCCAGGCCTACGTCAGGGCAAGGGAGCACAGATCGCACTCTGGGGCAGAGCCACACTCCTGCCCCTATTATGAGGACCTGCACCCCATCCCTGGTGGTGGACTTGGGGCTGGAAACACCCATCGTTGCCTGCCCAGGGGTCCCAGCCCAGGAGGAGGAGGATGTGGCCAGAACTGTGACCACTCTCACTTTGGAGATGGTACCCTATGGCCTGGATGTTTCCCAGGCATCCTCTGAGGCAGGGGAGGGATCATCAGGTGAGTGGTCTTAGTTTTTTACACACACGGGGTGGGGGCTGTGGTGTGATTGTCGCTCACCCTTCTCGGCCTGGCCATCGCACTGCAGTCCATGCATATGAATGCACATGCAGTGTCTGTCTGTGCCACGCAGACATGTATGTGACCATCTGGGAGCTCCTGACCCACCTGGAGCAGGAGCCTGTCCCTGTCCCTGTCCCACTCCTGCTCCAGCACCCACTCCGGCCTATGCTCCCTGGACCCCCACCCCCGAGGTCACAGAGGTCCCCACACATGAGGTGGAGGAAGCACCTGAGCCATATGCCACTCTCAGCCCCAGCCCTGAGCCCCTCCTCCCCCTTCGGAGGTTCTCAGTCCCCCTCCTCCCTCCAAGGTTCTCAGCCCCCTCCCCATTTCCAGTTTCTCAGCTCCCCTACTCCCCAGTTACTTCTACCCCAAGTAAATCACCACAAAGTTCTGCTTTTAACAACCAAACAGGTTTTTTTAATTGCATCTGCAGGGAAGAGAGGTGGGGGGAGGGGGAAAGGAAGGGTTGTTGTGGGAAAGGCAGAGTGGGCAAGGCACAGGCCCTGAGTGGGGAGGCACTGGGGAGGATTACTGGGGTCCTTGAGAGAAACTCTCCTTCAGGGTCTCCTGGATGCCCATCCCCACCTGATGTGCCTGCCAGATGGAAGCTATGTGCAGCTGCTCAAAGGCCCCTCTCCAGCCAGCCTCTGCCTCCCACCCTGGAATGAAGACCTCCCCCTTCCTCTCCATGATATTGTGGAGCACGCAACATGTGGATATCACCTTGGGAACAATCTGTTCCCCCACATCCAGGTGGGTCAGGAAGCACCCAAATGTTGCTTTCAAGTGGCTGAAGGTCCATTTGGCCTGCATGTGGGCTCTGCCCAGGTGACCATTGAAGTGGCCCTTGCTTGAGTCAAGATGGCCAGTGTAGGGCTTAATCAACCACGGCATGAGGGGGTAGGCCACATCCCCCATGATGCACAGTGGCATTTCAATGTCCCCGACCCTTGATGCTGCACTCGGGGTCAAGCTCATGCAGGGTGATGAGGGCAGCCTGCAGAAACTGCTACAGAAACTGCAGCACGGCAGTGTGGGGCCGTTGCATGTCCAGAGGCAGCTCCAGCTCCATAGCAAGGAGTACCGTGGTGTCCTGAAGCAGGACAACCAAAGCAAGCAGTGGAAATGCTTTGCTGTCCCTCAGAGAAGTAGTCAAGCAAGCAGAAGAACCTGAGAAATGGCTGTCTGGGGGGGTTCCTTTAAGTTCGCATCTCAGATATCAGTTGCTTCCTGAGGCTGACCTGATGCCCTGCCTGAACTGGTTCTGGGTGGCCTTAAATGCGAGAGAGTTTCCACATGATTGGATGCTATCTTTTGAAATAGTAAATCGCTATTTCGTTGCGCTTTTTGTGTGTAGACGTTCTATTTTGAAATAAGCTTTTCTGGAAGATAACTTCCGGAAAAGCTTATTCTGAAAGAAGCTTGCAGTATGGACATTCCCTAAGTTAATTTTTCAGTCATCCTATTCAATATTTATGTACCCTTCAGGATCTGATAGGTCATGGGACAATTATTTGGTCATGGGCCAGCTGGAGGAAGACATGGCTCAATGAATTCTACTCATTACTAATCACTACAGCCTTCTGTACATGGCTCTGTACAGGAGCAAATACAGTTACTCTGGTCACAGAAAATAGACACCTGGTTAACTTACTCCCTCTTTCAAATGGGGGGGAAAAAAAAAGAGCTATGTAGATAATCCATAATGAGTCTGCATGGCAGTGGACCTGAGGCTTAATACTTACTTACTGCAAAGTGGTGTGATGTAATGGAAGGTGTTAAATGATCGATATGATTTGAAGGTGCTCAGCACCTTGCAGAACTGAGCACTTGGAGACTTCTGCAGATGTAATCACCAAGTGACAACTGAGCAGGATATGGAACATCTGAGGGCATAACCTATATTTCAGAGCTCTGATGTGTGACCACCATCCTGCCTAATTGAAGTCTTTCTTATGAGACAAACGAGTCATGAAGCATGATTATTAGCATTTATTATAGAGATGGCACTTAAGTCCCTGTTACTAGATGCAGCCCCACTCTCTCCCAAGGACCTCTTAATGTGGACTGACTGTGCAGAGGGACCCCCTGAGCTCACTGAAGAGCATCATGTAAAGTCTCTGTTAAAACTCTTGTCACATTGTTCTTCATAACTTCAGTGAAACGTACTGGTGGATAATATGTAAAGAAAAGTATGTATACATAGATTGGGAATTAAGTTCTTAAAACCTTAAATGTGTTAAGGCATCTTACCTTGCAAGTTCCACTAGACAGGAAGTAGAACTCTCCCTGGTTGACCATTGTCAACTGTGTGCCTTGCAATGGAAATCTATTTGCATATGGAGTCAAATGCTAATGAAGTGATTGTGGGGACTTCAGGAGAAGAAACTAACGGTGATATGATCAGCGATAGGGAGAGGAGGAGAGGAACTGCTGTTTACAGGTGAAGAACAAAAGACTGGTGTAAAGAAGCAGAGAGATACATTGGCCTCCTTTAGGGGATACAAGTTCCCAGTGGACTAGATCTTGTGACAAAAAACACTCCAAGAAGGACTTTGAGTAAGCATTACCTTATTAGGAAACAGTGCAGCTCGTTAGATCAGTTTAGGCTTTAGAATGGTAGTGGTAATTTAGTTTATATGTAAACCTTTGTTTCCTGTATTTCTTTTTGTCATTTGAATCTCTGTTCTATTTTTCTCCATAAACAAATTGGATATGTCTACACTGCCCGCATTTTGCGCAAAAAATATGCAAATGAGGCAAAAATGGAATATTGATGCACCTTATTTGCATAATTAATTAGGCTCCATTTTTGTGCAAACCCCCCCCCCCTTGTGCAAGAGCCGTTCTTCCTGAAAAAAATGCAGAAAAATGGCTCTTGCGGAAGGGGTGGGGGGAGGGCGGGTTTGCACAGAAAGGAGCCATGTAGATGGCTCCTTTTTGCGCAAAAGCCTCTTGCGCGCAAAAATGGAGCCTCATTAACTATGCAAATGAGGTTCAGCAATATTCCATGCTTTGTCTCATTTGCATATTTTTGCGCAAAATGGGGGCAGTGTAGACATAACCTAAGTGTTGTGTGTTCAGTGGAGCTCTGACCTATAGTGTAACTGGGAAGTTCTGGTGTACTGTTCCTCTGAGAATGGAGGATCTGGAAATTGTGTGCCCAGTGGACCAGGGGCTGGGCATTCAATGGAGATACTGGGAGGATAGGGAAGTTGAAGTATGTAGTTGCTTGTATGCAGCGAGACAGAGGAGCCTAAGAAGAGTATGCCTGTGGCAGGTGGAGTCGGGAAGTACTCTTGAAGGTACAAACAGGACTGTTCACAAAAGGCTGGTGATAACAGAATGCCTCACTTCCTTCTTGGGTATCCCTGGGAAGTATCTCACCCACTTTCCTGCTCCTCCTGCATATTTCTGAGTAAGGCAGTGGGTATTCAGAGGGCTTCAGCCTTGCTACTATTCAGTGAGAAATTAAAATAGATTGGAGACTCTTAACCTGACTTATGTCCATCTGTAGGCACCACTTGCACTCATGCTAGAGTATGACAAATGTGTGTGTAATGTGCACAAAATTTTAGGAGCTAGGTGTTGATCTAGTTACCAACAGATATCTAAACCATGTATTATATGTACTCTGCATTAGAAATCGTGAGAGAGAACCTGGACCTAAAGCTATTCATTCCAGGATAAGTTCAATGTTTGACATAAATCATGTGGTGACATAACTGAGCACTTCACATTCTTAAGAGAAAATAAAGGAATCACTGGCTACCATTTGGCATTATTTATAATAGCAATAATGACTTCCGGTTGGTATTGTTATGCAGAAATAATATAGTGCACATGGGTGCGAGTAGCAACCAAACATTCCAACAATGGCCTTGTGACATGTAAACACTGGTGACATAAAGATAATGGGCTCTATTTACCATATACATAATTCACCCAGTCGATTCCCTCCTCTACTTCTACATTTATATAGATATATCACCCATACAAATCTTTTTTATTTCCTCTGCTTTTAAGAATGCATGAGAATACTTTCTAACAAAGTATAAGCTGAAGGTTAACCGTGTGGTCAACTCCTTGGATAGTGGGGCTTTTACTTAGAGACATTCTACAACGTATGATTTATTTCTGAACAATACCAAGTGCTGCTTTAATAGTGAAATCAATTACTAGCTTTGTAGTGCTGAGACAAGGCCACCTCCTACCACTCTTTGCTAGCACACGAGCAGTCCCTATAAAAGATGATCAAATTCATATCCTCCCAAACCTGCCTCTTTAACCTCATAACAAACTATACCATTATACACACAAGGGGGAAGGAAAGCAGTAAGTTCAAAGCCGCTGAAGGGTCAGGGATCAAATAAGCAGAAGAAGCTTGTTAGCAGCATTCTCTAAGGGAGGCGAGTAACTAAGAAATTATTTGTGCACCAGAGGATTAGTCACACGCTTTGTATACTTTTCTCTCTGTCAAAGGCCCTAGAAGTTAACTCAGTGATGTTGATACTGTGGGGGAATACAGAAGAACCTGCAGTGCATTAAAAGTTAAAAACGTTTGCGGCAAATATTAATTCATTTCCTTGGCAGAGCTTTCCCTCTGAAAATGACTTGATGGTCATGATCCAACCCAAAACAAAGGGAGATGAAAAATTGTAGGAACAAGTACCAGTATTATAAATGAAATGGTAAATCGGAATCAGGTTTTGCTCACCCTTATTCATGGCAAGTGGTACCTCACTCAGCGTTTAGTCCCACTGAAATCAAGCGCTTCCTGGACTACTCAAAGAGCCACTGCTTGTGAGTAGCAGGGAGCAGTGGGTACAAGAATCTTGCCATTAGGTATTTATTCTGTTTAGGGCATTGTTGCATGCTAATGCCAGTGTTCTACTTAAAATGTATATTTTTCAATAGACTGAATTACAATTAAGCAATAAAGGCCTAGATTGTGGTGGTTTGCCTTTGGTCAGCATCAGGGCTGATAGAAAAGTATGTTGCCCCTGGGAAGCTACAAGGGAGGCTGTGTCTGAGAGAGCTCAATCTCTCCTGCAGCTCTCCAGCACGCAAAGGAAATCTGCGTGCTGTAATACCCCTTTGGATGATACAGCCTGTTCCAGCAATGTGGACCATATCCTCCTCATGGCCTTGCTCATCAATCTCCCCACACCCGACCCCCTTTAAGAGTAGTTTGCCCCCGAGGGGTTGAACAGAGAGAAACTTTCTTGTTTCAATTGCAGAGATGGGTTGCTAGCTTGTGTTCAAAGGTGCAAGGAGAGGGCAGGCTCTTGCTGTTTTCAAACCATTCCCCTCATGTGCATCCACCTGGCACAATCTGCACTTGGGTGGGTAAAAAGGCCCACATTAGTACAGTGAATGTAATCTCTGTGCTTGCCAAGCTTTAGTCTCATTGTCTTCTGGGAATAACATTCAACACCATGTTGTAAGTGTTTCTTAACAGTGAATGGAGTTTAGGGGATTTGGAAATCTACTGACTTTGATTTAATCATCTGTAGCTTTACTATTTATTATTGCACCCTTTTCTGATGTACTGTTCTCCTTTTGACATTTATATTGCTGTCACTAATATGTTGGTAGAATTAGTGGCACTGTAGTGTGTCAAATCACTGCAGGGTGGGTAATGCACATACACACACGCGTGCGCGCACTCTAGAAAATACTCTTGTTTGATGGATGAGTGAGCGGAAAGACAGGCATACTGTCCCTGTCCATTCAGCCTTTTACTAATTGGCTCATTACTGTACTAATACAAAATGATCACCATAACCATTAAAAAAATCATTCTCATCTTGCTTTCTTTTTGATTTACAAAATGCCCAGCTTTTCTCAAGCCATATGGAATAATTTTCATTAAAACCCCGAGCATCGTAGGGTATGATATATTTTAAAATGTTTGTGCTATCTTTCCAGATGAACAATCAGTACTAAACTAATGCTAATCCACTGAAATATTTCAGTAATATTGAAGTTCTTTCCAGTTATGTTTCAAGTACATGTCAGTGATACAGTCTATAAGGGTTTATAACAATCTAAAAGCTAAAAAAAAAGGGGGGTATTAGAGGGAAATTATTTTTTCTGCAAATCACACTAATTCCCTCATGCTTTCACTTGGAAATCCAAAGCTGACTATGCACAACTTCCCCCACTGTAATTATTCACCTCAGAGAATTTCATCCCCTGAAACAGAGCCTGAGTTGGCAAGAATAGACCTTTTCCTAGCATCAGTGAACGCTCTATCCCTTTTTTACAAACAAAAAGCAACCCTCTCCCCACTTAAAAAAAACAACCTTGGATGTTACTTCTGCTCAGAACTCTCATTTGCAGCTACTTCTTAAATATTCAATTCATTTTTTATAGCCACTAAAAATAGAAGTTTGTGTGCTGACGAAGTGGGTCTTTGCCCACGAAAACTTATGCTCCAATAAATCTTAGCCTATAAGGTGCCACGGGACTCCTCGTCACTTTTGCAGATTCAGACTAACACGGCTACCCCTCTGGTATTTGACACTTGAATTGACTATATCTGATTCAAATCCACAGACCCTGTCAGGTTTCTAGCTCTTGCTGTGACAGGATCTTCCCCACTGGGACAGAAGTATAAGGAGCCTTCCTCGGTGCAATTCCCCAAACTTCTTTTGTCCTAGAAAAGAAAAACTGCATCCCCTCTTCTAAAATGGGCATATGCTGGGATGGGGTAATGGGAAGGAGTACACCAATGGGTAGGAGTATACAATTGTCCATACAAATCCGAAGGACAGCATGCATGGGAAAGTGGGAGGATTAAGGTAGAGATGATTCAAGGGTTTGTGAAAAGTCTCACTTTGTCAGAGTATTGCCACCTTGACAGACAAAAGGAGGCAAAAATCAATTTCCAGCCTGCCAACCTCAACGTTAGTCTGACATCTGTAGAATATAGTCCTAACACGTATAAATGAGAGCCTCAGAATTCTTGCAGGAGGGCTAATGCTCAAACAAGGGGGTCTTTGATGTTTGTCTTGGGTCCTGCCTGGCTGTCCTTTCATTATCTTCTTATGTGAGTACTAGACCAAGCATCTCAGATGGGTGCTGTCTGAACTAGTTTTGCTTTATGAAGTAGTATCACTAATGAGCTTGATCCTTACCCACATCTCTGGGGAGAAACTGGAGGCCAGCATTTCTGCCTTTGCAGCTGATCTCTATAGGCTTTATAGAATCATAGAATACTAGAACTGGAAGGGACCTCAAGTGGTGATCAAATCTACTTCCTTCACGTCATGGCAGGACCAAGCACCATTTAGTTCATCTCTGATAGATGTCTATCTAACCTGCTCTTAAATATCTCACAACCTTCCTAGCCAATGTATTCCAATGTTTAACCATCCTGACAGATTTTCGTAATATTCCACCTAAACCTCCTTTGCTGCAATTGAAGCCCAATTAAAGGCTTAGTTCATTATTTTCTATTGACTGAGTATCCATGGAGCCAAGCAAAGAGAAACCCACAATTAAGAAAGCCTCAGCTTACAGATACAGCGCCTGATTCCTTAAGGAGCTAAAGTGCCTCCTTGTGTGACACTTAGTGCTCCAATGGTATCTGACTCCTTTATGAGTTGAGAGTACCTCATTGGAGGCACTTGACAAGAACAGACTCATTCTCAGCATTAACATAAACCTTTTATACCCAAAATAGTGCTAATAAGCTGGATCCCATGAGGATAAAGAAAGTGACCGAGTAGCTTTTTAGGCTTCTGAAGAGGTGAGAAAATGATCCATATTGCAGAACATAACACAGTGTGGCTTTTTTTTTTTTTAATCACTTCTTTGTCAGACATTGTTTTCCATTGAGAGACCATTCTATACCTTAGTAAACTATTGGGCTTTGGGTGAGATGAATAGATTGTTTTCTTGTGGTGTGTGTGTTTTTTTTTTTTTTTTAAAGTAAGCAGCATTTATACAATGGAGGTACAATATTTGAACAAGGCCAAAGAGCTCTCAATGGAACTACCACCAATGGGAAAATCATGTCATTGACAGAAAGAGGTGGGGAAAAGATATCCGAGGATCTCCATGGTTAATAGAGCCTGTAAGTGGCAGAGTTTGCATTTGTCTGCATTTCAAAAATGGGGATTGGCTTTTATTTCCATAATTGGCATCCCTAGAAATGTTCAGTACATTTCAGAGGAGACGGTCCATGGAAGGTGGTAGACAAGGGTGAAGAAAAACAAAAGAATTTCACTAATCTCATAGGGGTTAATTACAAAAAAAGGCATAATTAAAGCTTGGACAGCAAATTTTTGCCTCAGCTTTTTAGATCTATGAGTCTTAGCTCATCTAAGCCAGTCATTGGCACTAAAACAAGAATGAGGAATCCTAAATTGGTGGTGGAAGCTTGCCAGAGGCACCCAGAGAGCTACTCGCAGAACCAGAAATTGATCCCAAGTTCCTGAATCTCAGTCCAGTGCCACAGCCACTAGGCTGAAATAATTTCATTTTAGGATCCTCTACTGTGGCAAAAGGGTCAGTAATGGGTGAACATCAGCACCAGTGAATGTTCAGAAAGAATAAATTGAACAGACTTTTCCTGGTATGCCAGGTCCTTAGTTAATCATTTATCTGGTCTTGGAGACTATGTATGGCATGCAAGATTTTTCTTTTTTACAGAAAGATGATGCACCCTTCCCATATGAATAAAGGTAAGAAGTATCTCTCTCTCTCTCTCTCTCTCTCTCTCTCTCTCTCTGCAGGGTAATGTTCTGAATGATATGTCTTGGTCATGGAGTGACTACATTTTTTTTTTATTGAGATCTGCATAGGTTTTAAAACATGATTCTTAAAATCCAGAACATTAGTAACTTCCCTTTTCTATCCTAGGTGGTTGTGCAAACATGTTTGGTATATTAACTCAGTACCGAAAAACCTACCTGCTAGTATTTTTCTAAAAATATCCACTGTGAAATCTCTCGTTAAGTGTCAACAACTCATGTCATCTGACATGATTGCAGAGAAGAGGAAAATAATTTCCAGACCTTGTGAATTTCTTCTCTCTCACCTCCTAAATTAGGCAAGAAGAAGGAATGAAGATCAGTCTGGTGCCCTTTTCTCTTCCTTTACCAATGTATTTAGTCATTACTACATCATGGTAAAGGTGCCAATCAGTTTTCAGTTCAGATGCTCTGGCTATTCTGGCTGTTTGAGTTGGTAATATACCATACAGTTGCAGCAGATTTTCACTGTGGTTACTGTTAACACAGTAGTTTAGTATGAATGTGACTAGAAATCTTGCAAGTAAGTGCCAACTGGACGTGGGTACAGGCTTTGCTTTATCAGTTTTACATTGCAAGTAGAAGTGAAGGAGTAGATTCAAATATACTTTAAACTGAGGGTGAGCATACTCTTTTTTACTTTAACAGGAGTTGTGTGTGTGCTCAATATCATTTGAAAGTCCCACCTTTTACCTAGGTGCCAAATATGGAATTATATGCCTGAACTTTAGTTATCCTTATTTTGAAAATATTACTGTTCATATATGGTTTTCTGCACCATGTTTATTGTGTATCTGCACAGCAACCAACCAGCAGCTGGGGGGCAGGGAGACGACAGACAGTGTATCTGGCGGGATTATTTCAGAGCACTATCTTCCAGTAGGGGTGAGTAGGATGAGGACAATGCCATAGTCACTCTTAACCCTACCTCTTCTCCCCGCCCCTCCCCCCCCCGCACTTCCTTCCCCCCACCTTGAACCATCCTGGACCCTGTGTGATCTCCTACTGAACAAGCAAAAATTCCTTTAGAGACTCATACTGCTATGCAACCACTCCTCAATCCCCCAAGATGGCCAATGATATAAAAGAATAATCTGCTTCTGAGATTCTTGAGAGCAAGGGACCTTGTCATTATGCTGATTTGCAAAGTGTCCAGCACATTTTTTGGCACCTCAGAATTTGGGCAATATATAATCATGAGAAATAACAGTTGTGCATACAGTTTTGCAAAAATAAAGAATATTGTATCCTGAAAAGGAAATCCATTTGTAGTATGATATATGATCTGCCCATAAGTTGTTTGAAAAAAGGACAATTTCTTGTGGGACAACTGTTTGTTCAAATCACCATATCGATTTTAGAAAATGTTTTAAAATGGACATTAGCCAATTGTATATAAACATGCACAAATCACCCATTTACAGCTATAGAACCATAATACTATATACCAGTAGCTCTCAACCAGGGGTCTGGGGCACCAGGGGGCGTGGGAGGAGGGGTGAGAGCAGCTTTCACAGGTTCTGGCAAACATGGCTGGCATTAGGTTTATTAATGCAGGAAACTGAAGCCCTGTCGCAAGGGACTTCAGCCCAGAACCCTGAACCCCACCACTAGGAGCTGACCAACTTGACTTTGTAGTGGTGTAGGGTCCTAGGAAATTGTCCTGCTGGCTACTCTCTAAAATAGTGGTCCCCAACCTTTTGGGGCACCAGATCACCAAGGGCACCAAGGGGTGGGGCTGCGTGTGCGCCGGGGCCCGGGGCGCAAGAATGGCTTGGGCTGGCCCAGATCACTCGGCGGGTGCGCACAAGCACCCTGGCGGGTGCCATGGCACTCACAGGCACCGTGTTGGGGACCACTGCTCTAAAACCAACCCTGGCTTTTATATGAAGAGGAGTAGTAGTTATGGCTCAGCTGGGCAGTGGAGTTTTATAGCATTGTGTGTGTGTGTGTGTGGAGAGGAAAGTGGCTGAGAGAGCAGTTCAGAAGTCCCTGTGTGTGTGTGTGTGTGTGTGTATATACACACACACACACACACACAGTATACATCAAACCGGACTAGAGGCAGTTTCTCTACCCTCAGTTTCCACTTTAATCAAAATAAATCTGTATGGTATTTACACTGAGGTATCCAAAGAATACCTTAATGTTGACTCTACATTCTTCCTTTTCCCTTGAAATATGACCTTGTAAGCAATTTAGCTTCCTCCCCTAATAAGTTTTTGAAGTTTAGTTAGTTTGCCAAACACAAGCCTTTCATCTAAAACATTAAAATGCAGCAAATGTTTAAGTCAAACGTTCTGTGTTTGGGGATTTTCTTTCTCTGTTACCTTTATTGAACCTGAAGTGCTTTTATCTCACACTCTTTTTTTTTTTTTTGGTTAGTTTTACTCTTATTTATTAAATTCCTTTTTTTCATCTTCATGGAAAAACAGATCAGATATTCACAAACTGAGATTATTTTTAAAATTCCCCTTGAAGATTTCTTAGACATTAGGATAATGAGATCTGTGGGAAACAATGTAATAAGAGTTGCTTTTTTTTTTTTTTAATTGAACTTTGTAGATTAGAAATGTTATAGTGGAAGTGATCCTCTGGAAGTTTATTAGATATCAGAAGAAATATATTAAAACGTAGCATGGTCCATGTGACAGTAGTGACCAAATGGTTATAAGGATAAAGGTTCGAGTAGTATGAGGAAAGTCATTACCATGAAAGAGAGATGGAGATGCTAAGGAGCAGAGGAAGAACACGTATACATAAAGAGAGACTCCTCAATTGAGAGACAGAGAGAGAATGAGATTTCTACCCAGGATTAGGCTCAAGGTTATTTAACATGGACATGAATAGAACAGTAATGTGGTCTGGCTGGATTGGACATCAGCCTGGGTGCACAATGTTCTTTCTTTTAACATTACCCATTCCAGGACCACGATTAAACTAAACAAGGGAAAATGTGTAGGAGACCGAGAAGTTAAATGATAAACCACATACCTGCTGTCCCATTCAAGGCTCCAGCACAGATCTTATGACCTAGAAGGAGTGGGTACTAAGGTGGTTTTAAGCCACCTTTATGCCCTCCAGATCTTTGGATACTATGGGTACTGGAGTAGCCCCTGGCATAATATAGCCAGACCTATCAACTTTGCTGTAGAGACAACAGGAGTGAAATGAATCTCTGCAGTGTTCTGTACTGCAGCCTACTCTGGCATGCCCCTCCTGAGCCAGATCTATCCACAGAATTCCCTTGCCACCTCCTACACCATTGCTTAAGAGGGGATCTTTGTAATGTATCTTTACAAGTAGAACCTTTGGTGGTTGGGGAATCTCTTCAGCTGATCTGGGGATTTTAGAGTCTTTTATCCGAAATTTGCAGGGCACAGGATCTCACCTAAAGAATCTATCGGGTATAAACTATTCAAGGGTAAAATTCCAGCCACACTGAAATGAAGAGAAAAGCTTCTATAGATTTCAAGGCTGCCATGAATCCACCCCAACTGTTTGGAGGACCAGGATTAGGGTCAACATTGTTTTACATTTGACCACTTATATTTCCCCATATATTCCTAAAAAGCTTTGATACTTGGGATTTCGCCTAGAGAGAAGAGGAGAAGCTGTAGAAAATGAATACTGTACACTTTTAAATAAAGGAAAAGGGGCACACAAACAAGTAGGGAAAAGAGGGAGGTCTCCCAGCTGGATTGATGGGAGATTGGTATCAAAACATGAGCGATAAGAAAACAGACACTGAAAGAAAATTCAGAAGTTACACAGATGAGGATGATGATTACACGTAATCCCTTCTTGTTCATCTCCTCTCTAAACTAAGCAGCCCAAATCTTTTCAATCTCTTCATACAGAGTCTTCCATGTCTCTCTAATTATCTTCATCATCCATCTCAGAATCTTTTCCAGCTCTGCTTTACTGTGATTGTATTTAAACAGTTAATTCCACTGTGAGAGATTTGCACATTGCAATATATTCTCCACTTTAAGTATAATATTTCTCATTCCAGTAAAATCTTTCAAATACAAGAAATTGCAGAAAAGCAACTGTAGAGATTTGTTGAGATAGTTTGAGGTGAGACCAAGCTATCAATTTATATTAAAGCATTACTGTATTTACTCTTTTTAATCTTTATAAATCTGTTCTTATTTTACTGTTGCAGCATAGTGAATTGTTTTGCTGACCTGTCCAGATTCAGAAACAATTTATTTAGTTATTAATGTATTTGGTCTGATTTTGCATGCATGCCCACTAAGGGTATGTCTACACAGCAAAGTTATTTCAAAATAACTGTACTAGCGTCTACACCCGCCAACCGCTATTTCAAAATTAATTCGAAATAGAGGAGGACTTATTTCAAAATTGGTAAACCTCATTCCACGAGGAATAGCGCCTATTTCGAAATTGCTATTGCTACCGCTCCTCCTCCCACGCCTGCCTCCCCATGGGGTTGCCGAGGCCCCCGTACCCGCAGTGCTGGGAGACAGGTGGGCTGGAAAGACCCCCAACCCTGAGCCCTGAGCTTCTCCTCCCCCTTCCTCCCCTTGCCTCCCCTTTCCAGCTCCATTTTCCCAGATTTACCCCTCCCCTCTCCCACTCTCTTGCCTCCCCTCTCCCGCCTTCATTCCCCCCCACGCCCCAGTTTTGTTCAGTAAAGAGAGTTTGTTTTCTTCAACATGTGTCTTTATTTTACATCAGGAAGGTTAGGGGGTTAGGGAGGGGTAAGTGGAAGGACATGAGGGTGGAATGAGGCACAAGCCCCCAGTGGGGCACACCAGGGAGACTTTAGTCCTCCTCTGGGTGGAAGCTCTCCTGCAGGGCTCCTGGATATGGACAGCCCCCCAGTGGGCCTCCCAGATGGCAGCCATGTGGGGCTGCATGTACAGGCCGGCCAAGTGCTCGGACTCTGCCATCCAGAATAGAAGGAAAGCCTTCCCCTTCCTTTTGCACAAATTGTGCAGCACACAGCATGCTGCCACCATATGCGGAATATTCTGCTTGGAGAGGTTCAGGCAGGTGAGGAGGCACCTAAAACTGGCCTTTAGCCAGCCGAAGGCACCCTCCACCATGATGTGGGCCCGGCCAAGCCTGGCATTAAATGCCTGTCAGGGAGGGTTGAGGTGTCCCGTGTAGGGGCTTCATGAGCCAGGGTTGTAGGGGATAGGCTGCATCCCCCACTAGGTGCACAGTCATGTCCACATTCCTGACCCTCATGTGGCGGTCGGGGAAGAAAGTCCCAGTGTGCAGCCTCTGGCAAATGGAGGAGTTGCGGTACACACGTTCATGTGCTTTGCCAGACCAGCCCACATCGATGTCCACAAAGTGGCACTGGTGGTCAGACACAGCCTGCAGGATGATGGAAAAGTATCCTTTGTGGTTGATATAGAGGGAGGCCTGGTGTTCCAGGGCACGGATGGGGATGTGTGTCCCGTTGATAGCCCCCTCCTCAGTTGAGGAAGCCTAGGGTGCCAAACTCTTCGATGACCACAAGGTGGTTGACTCTGCGGAGCAGCACTCTATTGATGACCTTGACCGCCTGCAGAGGGACACACAAAACCGAGAGTCACTGAGGTGCGAGGGTGGCTGAGAGTGCTCCTTCCCCTCCATTCCCACTCCCCAGGAGCAACCCCCCCTGCAATCCTGGCCACCGCGGGCAGTCCTTAGTGCAGGAACAAAACCTCCCATGGAGGGGACTTGCACTACCTCCCCCCCCTTTTCCCTAGGGCAGCCCATCCCCTCTTTGCACCCCCCCCTCCTGGCACAGTGGCCGGAGATTGCCGTACCTGCATGAGCACTGCTCCAACGGTGGATCTCCCCACGCCGAACTGGTTCCCCACGGATCAGTAGCTATCCAGCATGGAGAGCTTCCAGAGGGCGATGGCCAGACGCTTCTGGACAGGAATGGCGGGCCTCATGTGCATGTCCTGTCACTGCAGAGCAGGGGCGAGCCACTTGCACAGCTCCATGAAGGTGTCCTTCTTCATCCTAAAGTTCTGGGTCCATTGTTGGTCTCCCCAGCGCTCCAGGACGATGTGGTCCCACCAGTTGCTGCTGGTGTCCAGACATCAGATGCAGCGGGGCATGCTGGTGTCCAGGAGCTGCATCTGCTCCTCCACATACCCACAGGAGGGTCCAGATGACGGCCTGGGGTTTGGGCTGCAGCAGATGCTGCGAGGCAGCCTCCAGAAAGTGCTGCCAGGCTTGCAGCAACACATCCAAAAGAAGCACCAGAGTGCCCAGGGGCAGCTCCGGCTCCATGGTGCAGAGTGCTGTGGTGTCCTGAGAGGGCAACCAGAGCACATAGAGAAAAAAAATGCTTTGCTGTCCCTCAGCGAGGTAGGCAAGCAAGCAGGAAAACTGGACAACCGGCTGTCTAGGGGGGTTCCTTTAAGCACAGGCCTCAGCCTCAGGCAGCAGCCACACAAAGTAACTCCTGACCTGATGCCCTGCCGGAACCGGTTTCAGCTGTCCTTAAATGCAATTCAGTGTCCAATCAGTGTGGACGCGCTATTTCGAAATAGCAAAACGCTATTTTGAAATGCATTTTGTGTGTAGAAGCATTATTTCTAAATTAGATATTTCGAAATAACGCTGTAGTATAGATGTACCCTAAATCAGATCCTTGAACTAAAAGGAATTACACTACTTATAAGTGAAAGTCAGGAGTGATCTAGGTATACGGCCTGGTGGGATGGAATACGTGACTTGTACCAGCTCTATATTTCTATGTGTCTCTGAAAAGCATACTGTGATTCTCCCTAGTTTGCAAATAGTTGTCATTTGAGTTTTGAAATTATTATTAGTGATGGAAAGTTAAACTACTGATGGCCTCTTCTCTGCTATTCCAGTTTAATAGATGTGTACACTTATCAATAAATCTCTACTTTGAAGAAAAAATAATCTTTTTGAAGAGGCGGTGGATAGAATTAATTTGCTTTATAATGAATTTGGCTATTCCTGGTATGAACATTTTAAAAGGATTAATGTGAAACAGAATAATTTTAAGGAACTCCCTATGGGAGTGAGTCTGTTGTTTTGAATTACTTCAATAATAAACTTGCATTATTTATGTTGATATTTAGAATACACTCTTCAGCAATGATTTTCATCTGTGATTTTTCAGCTGAGTTACATTCATCAGCTCAGAGCAATTTTAACAAAATTATTATAACTAAGTCTGATCATTATTGGTGCCATATTTTAAGAGTTGTTAACGTGTATAATCAGTAGTTATCTGAAAACAGTCCTCACTTGTATGAAACTCATAATTAAAAATATGGTCCAAGGTTGCTTTTTTTTTCTTTACTGTTCTGAAACAAATTGACCCACTATAAAATTAAATTAATGAACATTTCATTTTTACCCTAAATCATCAGTGCTGCACAAATGCACCATATGTGTAATTTCCACTAATTTTAATAAGCATCATATGGCTTAAAAATTAGTGATGCATGAAACACAAAAAGGTTCAGTTTGGATAAGCATCCAGTGGTATGGGTGATTAGCCAAACTCTCTTGCTGTAGGAATTGTGGAGAACATTTTCAAAGAATCATTAACATACTGCTATCATTTGGCTTCTGTTAGGTAAACAATAGAAAGGAAGTCTATGGTGTCTTCGTATTCCTGCTTTCAATATTGTCCAAAATTCTATTCCATTCTGTACTGTATATGTTCTTATACTCTCTTCCTCATAATAATATACTGCTTCCAGTATTGCGCACACATGCAGGGTGCATATATTTGTTTATAATACAGCTTGAACCTCTCTGGCACTCACTGGTCTGGCAACATCTGTGGTTCACCATGATTTTAGTTAGCCAGTTCACTTATCATGGGTGTGGCCAAGTTTCCTGCAGTCCAATAAAGTTTGTTTACAGTCACCAGTCTTGGCCCTCAGTGTTCTGTGTTGTTGTTTAGCTTTCATTTACCCCCTAATGTCCTCTAAGAACTCAGTAAGCAGTGGAAGTGTTGGTAATGCTACTAAAAATTATTGACTTCCTGTGGTCCAGGAAATTCTCTAGTTTAGCTTTGGTCAGGTCCCAAGGGTGCCAGACTAGAGGGGTTCAACTTGTATAATGTATGTTTAAAGCAGGTGAGGTGAAAAAATCTCCATAGTTGAGGTGGCCTGAATTTGAACTCTGTCTCTTTTTTCAATCTCTTAGAACAGGGGTGGGGAAGCTAAGGCCCAGGGGTTGGATGTGACCCCCAGTTTGCCTGGATCCAGTCCCTGAGGCTCTGGCTCCTCTCTCTCAGGATTGGGGAGTCCACAAAATCTTCTAGGCTGGGCCCCCCAGCCTCTGCTGTACAAGGGGATGTGAGGAGTATTTTTCTCCTTCTCAGTCGAGGGCCATGTCAGTGAGGATTTTTTTTTTTTTTTTGGGTGGTGGTGGTATTTAGTTGTTTTTTGCTTAACACTTGTATGTAGCCCCTGATTGATATTTTTTTCCCCTATAGGTCAGTGGCCCCCAACCCAAAAAAGGTTCCCTACGCCTGTCTTAGAATTTTCCAGAACACCTACATCTCACACACATTTTCCAGTCTTCATCTCTGCCTGATGGTGTATTTCTTGTAACATCTTTTTTGCAAACCTCTATACTAGAAACAGCTGGGGAAACAGTACTGTATACCCCCACCCTCAAATTCTTCCCAAATAATGACATTTGCTTAAAATAGATTATTTTTGGGGAAAAAATGGTTTTTGGCTTTTTTATTTACCTTCTAGTTTTTTAACCTCTGGTATTCTCATTTTCAATCTTTTAAATCTGTAGGCCTGAGGCCTTGATCTTTATTTTAAAGAAAGATAATATTTGCATTTAATAACATGACTCCAAGAGCTGGAGCTTTAAGCAACACCAAATGTTTCGCATTTTGTGATAAATCTATTAGAGTTGGTTCACTGAGATGGAAAGCTGATGCTTGGCAAGGAAATATCATTTACAGGGGAGTATTGTCTCTGCATATGTGGTAAACCTCGTTTTAATTAGTTTTATGGATCTATGTAAATAGTGTGCTGTGGATGTGCCTTAGATTTTGTGCATTTTTTCTTGCAACATTTTGAAGTGGCTACTTACGAAGGTCCTACTACACAAACATGCATAGCTGGCTGTCTCATCTGTACAGGGAAAATGAACAATAGTGCAGAGGACCTGAAAAAAAGAATATTGTAGGAATGTGGGAAGGACACACCATGATGTAATTCACTGAAGGAGTTGTAAGAAATGCAAGGAAGAGCTGATTTCAGTGCATATTAAATATGTTGCTGAGAAACAAACAGGCTTTGACCTCTGCACAGCTGACAGGGCTTCCAGGACAAGTCTTTTCTTTTGTTGATTTCTGAGGCACATCAATGCTTCAATGAGGTCTAGCTAAATAATTCCAGATTACAAACTTTACATATGCTATTTGCCATTGTTTGGAGAACCATCAGGGCTTCTGATTCCTGGAAGAGTGAAGCTCTGAATCTTTTAAAAATTGTCTAGGAAATTTCAATTACAAGAAGAAATTGTGAGGGTAATATGTAGTCAAAAGCAAGGAAAAGCAAAAGTTGAACCTCTATAATCCAGGCTTCTCTTGTCTGGTTTACATCTGTGGTGTGGCACTCATGGGTGCTCTGGGGCTGGAGCACTTATGTGGAAAAAGCCAGGTCCTTACACTGAGCAACTCCTCCCCTGCCCTCCCCGAGCTATTGGAGCACCATAAATAGCTCCTTTGTGGCGATCAAGATTGGGGATGGGGGAGGAGGAGAAGCAAGGACAGGGAGCACCTGGGGGAAGTGGCTCAGTGCTGCACAGACCCACAGCTAGGGTTGAAGCCCCACAACCACAAGACTCTGCAGCTGCCCCGCTTCTTCTCCCAAGTGCACCCTCAGCCCCATCACCTGTTCTCACTCCATCAATGCTGGCTGCTCTGTGGTCACCAGAGCAGAGCCTCACAGCCAGTGGCAGCAGAGAGGCCAACATTAACCTCCCCAGGTCTGACAAATTCCCTAGTTCGGGACCAGTTAGGTTCTGAGGGTGCCAGATCAGGCAGGATCAACCAGTAGTCATATTTTCAAAAGTATTCAACAGCAACAACACTTAACTAGATAGTAAACTTCAGTAGGTGCACAGTTAAGCCAATACCAGGGGCTTTAGAATATCCCATCCCAATGTTAACTCAGCCCCTTTTAAGTATAAATTAAGACAGTCTTATTTTAGGTGATTCTGTCTCTGTTTCTCAAATAATGCAATATATCATACAATTTTTATACCACCTTAAATACACCTGTAGTAGTCTATATTGCTTTGCATATGTCATATGGCATTCATTAAGTTCTTGTACAGCTAAACAACATATTATAGGTGTTCTAAAACAACATGGAAACAGTGAACATTTGTTGCCCAGCATAGTCTGCTAAGCTTTGTAGTAAGCTACCTCATCCTCTGAATTTTATATATAACCAACAGCACAGTTCTCTTTAAATTAAATCTATAATATAGAGGCTGAAGAAATAGGTTGTATGGAGGGCATGGGGGCAGAATTAAAATTGTTTGTGCCTACTTAACCTACTACTGTCTTATTACATGAACCTATTATGTACTCTTGATTATAAGGAGGAGGAAGGATAACAAATCTGACACTTAACATAAATCACCCAAAATTAAACAACCTCATAGTTTATAAAAAAAAAGTGTTGATTTCTACCATGTTTAGCATGATGTCTCCAAATTGCAGAAATTAAGTCAATCTGAAGGATAGATTCTATATATAATTTTTGAACAAGGACATTATTGGCACGGAAAATGTACATTCCAGGTCAAAATATAGTACTCACATCCACTTTTCTGTATGTATGTTTAAACAAATTATAATCTTTAAAAGTGTATTTTAACTTTCAAAGATAAATTCAAGTTTAGAACTGGATGGACCTTATTTTGCCCAAAGCATTTCCTTATCCCTCCTAAAATTCTATACCTGGCCCTTGAAAATTAAAGGCTAAAATAGAGTACAGGGATTTGTAAATTTCTTTTCAGTTTTTTTTTTCATTGAAAAGGGGAGAACCAAAAGTGACACATTTTGAATGAACTAAAAAGTTAGCTGCTATGAGGGCAGAGAAATGGGCTTGATGACCTCTCAAGGTCCCTTCGAGTTCTAGTATTCTATTCTATGATTCTTTCAAAGTTTCCCCGCCATCCCTGAAATTTTGGGTTAGTTCTACTTTCTATCCAAATTATCAGATGCATTCCTGACATCAGGCATATGGGGGGACTATACCTATTTAATCCTTTGTAAATTATATAATATTTCATTAGACATTCTGCTCCACATGACTCTATTGTTGATCTCCCTTCATTCTGCTCCAGTAGTGATCTGACTCCATGTAACCCTAATGACATAGAACGTGACTCTGTGCCCACTGATGTCATTGTTAAAGGATCAAGGCTATATAGCATAAGGCAAGGGGACAACTGCCAATTAAATACCAATATTATAAGCTTATCAGAGCATGGGCCAAATTCTGTATGCAATGTGAACTGCATATGTATGGTATATTGTACATAAATAATATATGGACATGTTGTGATGCTACTATAAGTATCAATCATTCTGGAGATTCGTTTCTATTAATACTTGTATGTTGAAACCCCATTTTCAGTGCAATCTCAACTAGGTTCACAATCTCAGACACAGTTTTGTGTGCATTCACTCCTGAGCATGCTATTAAAAGATTGTGACAGAATTGTCACAAAAAAGTCCATCTTGGAAATTGGTCATGATACCTGTGGCATTGGTTTAGCTCCTACAGGGAAAAAAACCCCAGTTCCTAAAAATAAATAGTTAGGAAAGTGAGGTGTATAAGATATCACTTCATGCATGTAGTTGTTGTTAATATTTATATTGTGGTATTGTATGATGGGATGGACTAGCCTCAGAGGCCACACTGCTAGAGGTCCTGCCACACTCATCCCAAGTAAGGAGCAGTGGAGAGGTCCTCCCAGGAGGCCAGAGTGACTGCAGGGGTAAGCAGCCAATCAAGGCCCAGGAGGGCCAAATAAAAGGAGCTGTAAAACAGAGGAGCAATTAATTGCTGCTTTGAGCTGGAGAATAAAGAATTGTATGTCTGGCTGTCCATCCATTGTGCTGTGCTTCCCTCAGCCAGTTAAGTGGGGGCAGGGATGGGGGAACAAGAGGCTTGCTGCTAGAACTGAGCCAAAAACAGTTTGCTAGCAGCAACCAGGGGAGCAATGGACAAGCTCTGTATGGCTGTGGAGACTGGGGAGTACCACAGAAAGATGGTCTCTCCAAGGAGGAAGCCCTGGGGATATGGTCTCGTCCAAAGGCTGGATTGCTTTCAAGACTGCAGTCACACCCAACCAGAGGGAGCATGAGGTTGGTGCTGTCCCTGTTATGCATTACCTAGAATTCCTTACTTGGGATCAGGGCCTCACTGTGCCATTTACTATGCATGCTTATAATGAAAAGAAAATCTCTGTTTCCCAAGACCATACAATATACATATTGAAGACATCTTGGGATATTTTTTATTATCAGTGTTGGCAATAATTGCATGTATTTAACACACCACAAATGTGTATGGTGCATTACACACAGGATGAAGTCAAAATCCATTTCCCAAAGGATCTTGTGGGTTAGGCATATCAGTTTGCAGTTATCCCATTGCTTTATTCTAGGTGAGCTGAACCAATTCCTAATGAAGTCAATGAGACGATATGATGGGATCGGAAACAGAAATGGACCTGGAATAGAATGCTTCCAGAATATAATACATTACCCCACAAGGATGGAATACAATTATTTTTGTTTGATTTATACTACTAAACATGTGCTTGGCATTTACCATCTCAATCACAGAATATAATGCTTACTAATGAAGAAAGTCCATCACTGAACATAGAACATCCCTTGTGCTTTAGTGTATTATACTTTAAAGTAAATGTGTAATAATCATGGCAGCAAATGAAGTTGTATTAAGAGCTTCCACCCTGTCAATACTCACAATATTCACATGCAGAATAAAATGCCTTTTTAAATTCCACCCTCCTTTAAATATAAATCTCACAATTAACATTTTATTTTCAAAATGGTCATATTTCTTATTAATGACTGGTAATATTTTTAATCATAATTAGGTTATTTTTGGAGGACTAAGTTTTTAAATGTTGAGATTTTCATCCCATTGCATAATTATAATTGACTACTGGTTGTCATGTATAAGATATGTTTTCTTGGATGGTCAAAGATATCTGCAGCAATACAGACTGACATGCTTGTAGTAACTAATTAAATATTTACTAGTAAAACCAATCTCATGTGAATGAGAGTGAAGAAAGCAGAGGTTTCTGATTAAACGTGAAAGGATTTTAGCTTTTCTAAATAGGCACAATTTTACCTTATTTATCACTAAAAGTGCTGTTTTTCCAAAATAGCTGAAAAAAGCAGCATCTGCAGTAGTCAGTTCTGCATCCTCATGTCTCTTAGACTCACTACCTTAGAGTTTCCCAAGGCAATTATTTGTATATATGTCAAAACTGATAGTCCTAAGCAGTTTGACACTTCATCTGTTGAAATGACTACAGTATGTGTGTCTCTGAGCAAGATGAAAGCCTTTCATCTTACTAATGCAACAGTATCATGTCATTTGGGTAAATCAGATGTGTCCCATTATAAAAAGAGCTAAGTTTTCCATTGCATACCATATGCTTCCAAGAAAGATAAGATGCTATATATATAAAAGAACGAGTGAATTACAGCAAACAGGGCTGCCTGAACCACTTTTAGGACTTTCCTTTATTTGAAAAACCGAGACTCAGAGATATTTCCTTTTTTGTATATTAAAAAAATTTGGGACACTAAGGATCAAAGTCTGAGTATGATTTCTTCCTTTCTGTTAAAGAAACTTAATTCTGTTCATCAGTAAAGTGTGGTAAAAGCAGTTACTTTAACTATCAGAGGGGTAGCCGTGTTAGTCTGAATCTGCAAAAGCGGCGAGGAGTCCTGTGGCACCTTATAGACTAACCGAAGTGTTAGAGTATAAGCTTTCGTGGGCAAAGACCCACTTCGTCAGATGCATGTAGTGGAAATTTCCGGAGGCAGGTATAAATATGCAGGCCAGAATCAGGCTGGAGATGACGAGGTGGATCCAATCAGGGAGGATGAGGCCCACTTCTAGTGGCTGATCTGGAGGTGTGAATTCCAAGAGAGGAGAAGCTGCTTTTGTAGTTAGCGAGCCATTCACAGTCTTTGTTTAATCCTGAGTTGATTGTGTCAAACTTGAAGATGAACTGTAGCTCAGCAGTTTCTCTTTGAAGTCTGGTCCTGAAGTTTTTTTGCTGCAGGATGGCTACCTTTAGATCTGCAATAGTGTGTCCAGGGAGATTGAAGTGTTCCCCTACAGGTTTTTGTATGTTGCCATTCCTAATTTCTGATTTGTGTCCATTGATTCTTTTACGTAGGGACTGTCCAGTTTGGCCGATGTATATAGCAGTGGGGCATTGGTGGCATATGATGGCATATATTACGTTAGTAGATGTGCAGGAGAATGAACCAGACACAGTATGGCTGATCTGGTTAGGTCTTGTGATGGTGTTGCTGGTGTATATATGTGGGCAGAGTTGGCATCGAGGTTTGTTGCATGGATTGGTTCCTGAGTTAGTTATTATGGTGCGGTGTGTAGTTGCTGACGAAGTGGGTCTTTGCCCACGAAAACATATGCTCCAACACTTCGGTTAGTCTATAAGGTGCCACAGGACTCCTCGCCGCTTTTGCAGATTCAGACTAACACGGCTACTCCTCTGTTACTTGTTCACATGTGTTTACATAGTAAACAAATATTTAAGTACCCAATGAAAACTCAGAACCAAATTGTTACAATAAGCCACGGGCTGTTTTGTTGGAGCAGGAGCCTGTGATAAAATTGAATGACTCAGCTATAGATCTTCAGAAAAGTAGATTGTCATTCGCACTTAAATTCACTTACTGTACCCCCTGTGCTTGCTCAGTTCTAGCCATAGCCTCACTATTCCCCATTTTATGTGGGGTGTGCACTGAGCAGAGGTCTTCACTGGAGTCAGTGGGTGAATTCACTGGTCTAGTAAGGCTGCTTTGCTGTGTAATTGTCAGGGAGCACATGGGTTGTGATTGTAGTCAATGTGCAATATGGCCCTACAAAAAAAATTAACTAATGTTGCATGACAGTTTTCAGCTAATAGTGAATTAAATCAACCAATTTATCATATATCCAGCTACAGGACAAATGAGTTAATAATGAAAATGCCAATAATCTTTAACTTGCTGCAATGTGCTATAATGATACCATAATTTGTTGTTGATATCAATGGGTTCAGAAAGGACCTTCTCGGGTGATGAATTAGCGGTAGCCAAGTGTGGATTCATATCTTCCTACCTATATACTTTCAACATGCAGCTATGTTTTAGCTATGTATGGGCCTGAAACAACCCCAGATATGGTCTCCTCTGAACTCTTTCAAAACTTGAGGGAAATGATCAAAGTTGTATAAAATGAGACCATTTCAAATTTCACACAGAATCACCTGGGAATGATCCCAAAGCTCTCCAGCCCCTTCAGCAACTGTAGGGAATGTCCTCCCAATTTACATTTTTCTGCTTTGTCAAGCACTCAGGTACAGTGATGAATGTTGCTACAAACTTTAGAATAGTTCCTGGGAAATAGAAATCCAATTTCCTTTGAACTCTCCTTCCTAAATTACCTCAAGCCTTTGTGTGATGCTGCCAGAGTGATCAAGCAGCTTCTTCTGATTTTAGTGTCCCTCCATTAATTGGTTAATAACAGATCATCTAGCCATAATTTGGAATTACCTGGTAATGATCTATTTATTCTCTGGTTACATCAATGGAACAGCTGTTGGAATAATTTTTGCTGTGAGAAATCCCACCAATTCCCAGAGGGAACATGAATTTTCTTTCTCTGATGGAGAATAAACTACTTTGAGGAAATGGAATGAGCCACTGAAAAAATGAGATTCATTAAGTGGACCAGAATAAAAAAATCCAGCCAACGTTCTAGACGGGGCCGGGGGAAGGGGAGAGAAGAGGCTCCTCTGTGGCAATAACCTTAGGCCTTTTATGCCTGTGTTTCTCCTCCTCCTCCATCTCAAATCAAAGTAAGGTATACATCTGTGCTTGAGAGGAAAGATGGTACAATGTAAGGAATGCCAGTGTGAGAGTCATGAGATCTCGATTCAGATTTCCTGCTGTGCTACAAATCTTCCAGTGAGATTTTTATGGTTTAACTACATGATGGGATAGTGCCCTCTGTAGGGGTGTTTCTAAAGCATACAGCATGTTGCTCATTAATTGGTTGGCATACACCCTGCTGATGTGCAGTAAAAGTTCCGTGGTTTCTAACAGCACCATGTTAATGCATATCAGAAGAGGATGCAGGGACCACTTGATATGCAATACATTAAGCTTTAGAAATCACACCCCCAAGGAGCACATTTGCCTACAGTATAAACAACATCTCTGCCTCTGTTCCCTCATCTGTAAAATGGGGATCACTGTACTTTTCTATCTCTTATGCATATTGTACCAATAAACAGAGTGAACTGCTCAGATAATATAGTAGTGGGGGGCCATAACAGTACCTCAGATTTGGATGAATTTCACTAGTATACAATATAAAGTGCATTTACTTCCCTCCTCCCCAGGTAACTTTGCTGGTATCTGAATAATTGCACCAGCCATTATGGCCAGCCGAATTGAACCCTTTATGTTCATTTCCATTTCTAGTTGTTCCCTCTCAAAAAAGGATATAGTGGAACTGGGAAAGTTCAGAGAGGGGAAACAAAGCTGATAAAGGGTATGGAATAACTTGCATACATAGAGAGACTAGAAAGACTTGAGCTGTTCAGCTTAGAAGAAAGACTATTCAAAAGAGATGTGATAGAGGGTGATAAAATAATGAATGGTGTGGAAAAAAGTGGCGAGAAGTGTTTACCCCATCCCCTGTACAGAAATCAGGGGTCAGTTGGTATGGTAATTTGCACTAGGTATAATATAAACAAGAGGAAGACCTTTTTCACACTGTGCAAAATGAATGTGTGCAACTCATTGCATTAGATGTGATGGCCAAAAGCATACCTATATTCAAAACATAACTAGAAAATATATAGGATAGGTCCATCAATGGTTAGGGCTGCAATTCTATGCTCAACATAGCCCTAAACCTCTTACTATCAGAAGTGAAGAGGGAAGGCAGGTGTGGACTACTCCAACTGCTCTCTTCTGTACACTCCTACTGAAGCTCTGGTAGGGTACGTCTATACAGAGCGTGTCTACACTGCAAGCCATTATTTCGAAATAATGGCGAGCTGGAGGACTTTTTACTCTTACTCCTGTAACCCTCATTTCATGAGGAGTAAGGGAAGTCGAAGGAAGAATGTTCTTCCTTCGACTTCCTGCTGTGTAGACAGTGCCAAAAGCCGAATTAAGTTATTTTGACTTAAGCTATGCAATTGACATAGCTCAAGCTGCATGGTTTAATTCGACTTTTGCCCTGCTGTGTAGATGTGCCAGTATTGGGCACTGTTAGAAAGAGGATATTGGGGTGGATGGATCATTGATCTGACCCAATATGTCAGTTTTTTATGTTCCTACAGGTAAATGGGGTTGATGCGTCTCCTCTTGTTGCATTTTTCAGTCATTTTTGGAGAATTTGGTATGCTTTTTGATATTTATGATCTCAGTCTCCTTTTTCTTTTTCTTGGCCATAAGAAAGATTCAGACTGAAATTTGAAAGATATTCTTTCTGGCATTTCGCTCCTTAGCAGATTCCTTGGGCCCTTGTTTTGTCAGCTTCACATTTGTCTTTGTCTCTGACAAGTGGAGAAGCTGTTTCCATCTTGGATTCCATTTCCTTTGACTATACTGAGGTTCTCAAGAATTTATATAGGTGGTGTGTGGTTGTGGGTGTGTTTTTTTTTTTTTTTTTTTTTAAGTTTTCTGCTTAGGGTGTTAATCCAGAATCAACTTCTTAATGATGTGATAGTTTTCCTTTCTCTGGAATCTGTACTCATACATTCGTATCCACGTTCCACCTATACATAAACATTTGAACCATGCACTTTCTTCATGCATAAAAGAAATGATGTGGATTTTGGTCCTTAGCCTGTATAATCTTAACTTTTAAAAGTTGTAATTTTTAAAAATGAAACTAGAAATTGACTCAACTCTCAACACTGGAATTAGATTTGGAGTTGAAACATCTTCAACTTCATGGGTATTTTGGATTCAAGGCTTTGGTCTAAATTCTTCTCCAAAGGTAGTTAAACTTCTAAATATAAAACTGCTAGATCACTTTCATTGAATCCATTGACATCCATCTTACTCTTTAATATAGTCACTGTGGCCAAGAAAAACCTTCATTCTTAAACTTAAAGGAACTTTCAAGACTGAATCTGAAAAGGGGCCTGTAAGGGAATTTGTATTCAGCAATCCTGCTAATCTAATGTACTTATATTTTTATGTTTAGAAGGCATACATGGATTTCAGATAGTACCTCTTATGATTATATTAGATTGATATGTTCAGAGGGAGTGTGTATGTTTGTGTCTGTGAACGCATATATAGGTATTCAAAATAATATAATTTTCATTTTAATCTGATGCACTAATACTTTAAAATTAGCCACAGTTATTCATGTGACATTATAATTAATATCTATAAGTTTAGCTAATTTATCAAGGTTTTGCATTAGCTCATAATGACTATTTTATTTAGAAGTTAGTAATTCATGCATAATAGATGAACAGTGATCCCCTCTATAACTGTAATTTCTCTATCATTTATTTTGTAATAAGGTAATTAGTTGATATAATTAATGAAAAAATGTGTATATTGTGTATTAGATTATTATATGAGAAATGAAAAGGAGTTTGCTTTGGGATTTTACAAGTCACTTACATCATTTAAATGCACATGTATTGATACTCAAAAGTGTAATCATAATATTTTTAAAAAGTAAAACATGATGAACTATCCAGCTAATTCAAGTGCCATTAAATGGAAATTATTGATAAATTAAGGGTGCATTATCAAAGCAGTGTGAAGGAGGTTAGCCTCAAGGTTCCCACTGATTTTAATGGGAATATCATAACACAATCCCTGTGCACCACTTTGAAAAATTTCCCCTCAATCTATTGGCTTGCCATTAATACTACGGAGAACAAATCATGGGACATGGAACCTCATCCATCATTTTGACACATTTCTCTATGGAATGGGAAAAGATTGAAAAAAAAGTCTTCTAACTCTGTTTTTCAGCTCTTCTAAAATAATTTGAACTATTTTTCCTTTATGACTATATAATGTTCTGTTTTCCTGCTGTACCCCTCATTACAGCGGGCAGCCTCACATTTCAGATCCAATTTGCAGATTTCCTGATGAAGTTTCCTTTGGGACAACAAATCTACTTTTTGAAGGCAGATGGGGCTAGGAACTGGTAGGACTCTGATGGTAGAGATGGTTGGGATTTTTGTGATTGTTTTTCTGTTGGGAAATGCTGAGCTGTTGAAGGACACAGTCCACAGGAACATGTATATTTTTACGAAATTCCAGTGGCTGCAAGGTGGGTTTCCTATGAAATCTCACCTCTCTGGTGTCCTGCCAATTGATCTGCCAAGCTGCTTAGTGGGGCGGGGGTGCTTCCAGCATCTCCGACTCTGAGGCAGCTCATCAGGTGGACTGTCCTGGAGCCAGAGCTCTCAGAGGTTCCAGATTCTCAGATCTTTGCAGCCCAGAAACCCTAGCTTCCAGATCCCTTGCCTAGCCAGCTCCCTGCTTAGCAGGCTGTTGGGACTCTGGGAAGCTTGGGAAGCCTCAAACATTTAAAAAACATCAAAATAAAATGTGTTGACTTTTTAATCAAATGTTTGGAATTCCTGGGCCATGGGAGACTCCATGATTTTCTTTTTTGTTCCCTTTTGGAACGCTTTTTAGATAAACATTTCTACAGATTGGGAATTCTTGCTTCTGACCAGCTACGGAAGCCTGGCTGACTCTTGAGGGTTTAGTTGATCCTTTAGCCCCTACATAGCTGTCAAATTCCATGTCAAGAGTAGAGTCTGAATTTTCTGTCTTGCACGTGTGGCTAGATTTTTCCCCAAAAATATTTAGGTACCAAAGGTGCACATAGGCATCTGGTGGGATATTCAAAAGTACCTAAGAAAGTTGGTGCATTAGAAGCCAAACCTGCAGGGTTGCTTTTGAAAATCTCACTGGGTGCCTATCCAAACTTTTAATGCTTAAATACCTTTGAGAATCTGGTTGACCGTGACAGCTGTTCTGTGGTGCTGAAGGCTGGAAGAGAACTGGTCCTCAATATTGTTTTTAATGGTTCAAAAGTACAATCCAAAAGTACAAAAGATAACAATTCTTTGCAGTCACATTAATTGGGAGCCTACAGTCTCCTTCACTCATCTCTTTGCAGAGACATCGGGGTTATTGACACCCTAGGGCTTCAGAAAAGCCTATGGGCAAAACATATGGATAGCAGGGAATTAATTTATACAGAGGGCTGAGGAGGGACATCAAAATGAAATACATTAAAGGGAAAAGAATCTGGAATTACAGGTTGTCCTTTATGAAGCTCCAGAGAAAGAAGGCCCAGGGGGAGTAATGGTAGGGGAATCCTATGGGGATCAAGTGGGGTGGTAGAGGGAACAGACAAAACCAGGGTAGACATGGAGTCATTTCAGTGACTGACCTAGTCTTCTGCATCTCCCCTGTGATTTGTGCATGGAAACACTACCCACTATAGGAGAGAACAATATAATAGGTCATTCTCCTGGGCATTCTGAGGGAAGATTTCCTGAAGGGAACCTTACATAACTTTTCTTCCCTCGTAGCTCCCTATTTTTGACACTTCCACATGACAGGATGGCTTGTCCCACAGAAATGAAAATCTGCACATCTTCCATGCGTTTGGATGCAATGGAAAAAAACAGGCACAATTCAATTGACTTTGTAAAAATTATCTGTGTAACTGAGCTAACAAAATGAATTTACGAACAACTAGAGAATGGCGAAGAGTATTTCAAGTGAAAAAATGATAAATGGACTTTGCACACAAAGTAAGTTTTCTTACAGGAAAAATCACAAACTGGACAAGAAGTGTTAAACTGAATACAGGGTTACCTCAGTGAAACCCAAAGCAGAGCATTGCTCTATCCATAAGAAGCTCCTAGCAGACTGCCTAATAGTCTTAAAACTGCTGAAATTTCAAACAACGGTGATGTCACATAAAATCCCTTACTGCAGAAGTGATACATGAAATCTCACCTATGGATTGGGTCCATTGCCACACTTTGAAAGAGAAACCAGTCACTGGTTTACCCTTAGAAGTTAGTATAATAGGTCCCTTCAGCTAGAGCATGTTGCTTTCCAGAAGCTAGGGGTGGGGGAACCTGAGGCCTGGCGGTCAGATGCGGCCCTTGGCTTGCCTGGATCCAATCCCCCAAGGTTCAGGGCTCGGGGGGGGGCCCAGCACCGAGGAACCCATGCTGGCACTACAGCTGCCCCTCCTTCCCTACCCCCCCGCCTCTCTGCAGGGCTGGAGCACATAAAATCTACTAGCCTGGGCCCTCCCTAGGCTCTGGCGTGCAAGTGGAATGTGGGGGAGTGTCTTTCTCCTTCTCAGGGCAATATCAGTGAAGATTTGTTTTTGGTGGGATGTGTGTTTTTATTTTTGTTTTTGGGTTTTTTTTGGTTTTTGCTTCTCACTTGTTTGCAGCCCTCAACTGATTTTTCTGTAGGTCAGCGGGCTCCCGGCCCTCAAATGGTTCCCCACCCCTGCCATAAGCCATAAAACCCCCCCAGGAGAGAGTTTGGTTCTCAGCTGGCCACCTAAGGCTCCCTCCTGCTGGTAGCATTGGAAGAAGTATCAAAGATAAGCATCTATTTATACATCTCTCACTCTCTCTTTCAGCCTGTCAGGGAATGCTTGTGGTGATACAAAAATAATGCTATAGATTTAATACCATCTAGAACTGAAATGAAAATTGAAATAGCAGCCAACCATGATGTTTCACAGGGCTTGCCAATTTCTCTAAATAGTAAACACAACTGTTATTCTGATGAGGAATTTAAATACAGGTACACCTTTCATCTGTGTGATGAACTGATTATATAATTTAGCTATGATAAGTGCTCACTTGAATACGTAAGAAAACCATATATTATACAAGCCTTAGTCAATCACTCAATAACATAATGGACACTCTTTTCACTAACAAGTTCCACTCTAGATGCTGAAAAACAATTTTGCATCAATAAGTGATTAAGAATATTAAGCCCTGAAAGTGTACCTAAAATATATGAGTACAGCTCTCTTTTTAAAATAACGAGATCCTCTTTACTGTGCAAAGGTATAACTGTGAGGAAAGCATTTAATAAAACATGTAAGAGATTGGCAATGATTGCTAAAATCAAGGATAAAGTAAACAATCGATGAATTATCAATGATTGTGAAATTAATATTCTAAATACACTAATTAGACTGTTCTTATTTATTCAGTCTTCAAATATAACATTCTGGGTAGGGTTTTCAAAAATGCTAAAGCATTAGTGTAATTGTGTAATTGCTCCTATTTACATTGGTAAAACTAACATGGACTACAATGAAAGCAGAGAAAAACCATTGCTGATTTGTGGCTTATTAGGTCATGTGCCTTTCATGTTTCTATGATCTCTTCCATGTTTTTAACTACCTGCTCAATACTTGACTAAACTGCTATACAAACAGAAAATTTCATTGATACAGACTGTTAAACTGTGGTGGTGAACCCTCTTAAGGACTCAGTCCTAGACCTCATTTTTCTGCAGTCCTGGCTTGGCAATCACATATGGATGGCTTGATCATAAAAATATAGTACTGCCCCTGTCTGTTGAGGCTGGAAATCCAAGTAAACTGGCCCCTGTCGCAGTACTTTGGCCCTTCTGTTTCCAGATGGATGGAGGGGGGGATTTGGAGGAAGAGGAGATAGGGAATGTATTCCCTAATATAAATTAATTGGATTTTTTTTCACGTCTCAATACAACAGTCTTTGGGGATATCTCACTGTTCTGCACTGATAGAACTCTACTGACTCTTGGCTTACACTAGTGAGAGTGAGGGAAATGGGGTAAACAAAAGTGAGAATCCCAGTTCCACCTGCACCCGTTTGACTGACTGTATTTTGAAAATGAATCGTGTATGTCATGGGGAGCCTAGATTGAGGAAAGAAGTTAAACACATGGGGCCTTATTACCCCTGTCACTGGTGGTAATTGGAAGTAACCTCTTTGAATCAATGACAGAAAACCAGGGTAAGTGAAGAGACAAGCAGACCCAAAATGTAACCTTTTAGGGGAAGATCTGGTTTTGCTTATCGTGCGAACTGATGTTGAAACCAGGTTCCGAAATAATAAATATAACCTGAGTAAGTAAGTAAATAAATAAAATCTATTTGTACTGGTAAACTAATCAATAAGGCACAGTGCTGGCTGTCACAATGGGGCTTCTGACTTGCAGGCAAAGGGCTCTCAGAAAACAATGCTGTATGTCGTTGATTTGCATAGTATGTGTATTTTTTTTTTTTTTTGGTTACCAGTTCAACCACGTGTTCCAAGTGGAACAGCAAGAGAAACAAAGCTGCTGCATAGTGAACTGAAACATGCCTAAGGCAACACAAAGGTTTTTAATTGCTCAACTTCCATTCCTTCAGTGTCTGGTTCTCTAGGTGACTGATTAAGCTCTACATTTTGAATAATATGCTAGACCCAATGTGTAATAACTCTGCTAATACATTGAGCTGTGACCTTGCCAGCTCTGCTTCTGACCATTTCAGCCTTTGCTTTTTTGCTTGCCCAAGGTGTGACATTGCACCACATACATCTGTTCTGAAGTGTTTTAATATCCCACAGATAGGATACTGGGATGTATTTATTCCTGCGTGCTGTTGGTGGAAACCCATCTTGCAGACTATGGGGAATGGGAAGTTCCCCTGGAAAAGAGATCACAGCAGTGCAGGCCCTTCAGCAACAGGAGCTTTTGGAGACTGCACTAACTGAGGTTTTAAGGAACTAAAATGTCAGAAACTAAACTTTTATATAGGGAGGAATGATGGCAAGTTTGATTTCTACCATTTCCCTCATTTTAACTGTTCTGTTTTAGGGTGCATCTATGTTGCAGGGCTTAACTCGAAATAAGCTACACAAATTGAGCTACATCAATTGCATATCTTATTTTGAAGTAGCTTATTTCAAAATAGGGAGCATCTACAAAGCACTTACTTTGAAATAGAGCACTCTTCCTCTGACTTCCCTTATTCCTCGTACAATAAGGGTTACAGGAGTCGGAGTAAGACGTCCTCTAGCTTGACAGTATTTTGACACTATTTCAAAATAACTGCCTGCTGTGTAGATGCGGACTAAGTTATTTCGGAATAGTGAAATAGTACCCTTATTTCCTTTTTAAAACAAAACAACATCCCTTCTCATCATTGCTGTGAACCGGACTTTGCAATGTTCTTGCATCAAAAGGAAGAGAAATTGTTTTCATTTCTAAAATAAATTTTAATTTCTTTTTAACATTAGAAACAAATATAGTAAAATCTACATTGTATAACCCTCTCTCACCTTGGGGATCACTCTTCCATCAAAGTCAGTGGAAATACTAATGCAAGAACTGGTGTGAGCTATTGTTGCAATATATGGCATAATTCTTTTATGCTTCTAATTTTTTTCTAGCCACCTTGTTACTTCTTTTCTTCATTTGGCTGGTTATTGTGGAAAATATTCTGATACTCAGGTTGGTGATACATCCAGTACCTTATAGCTTGTGATGTGTCTCTGCACCTTCTATATTGCACGTCTGATGTACACGCATAAACATTTACTAGATTGAGCAGGAGACTTTTTGCTATTCTGTTTGTGCTACAAGGATCCAAAAGTCACATTTTGCAAGATAGATTAAAAATTTTTGTTATCACCTGGGAAATATTAGAAAAATTAGGAGTATCAAAATGTGGAGTGATTATTGGTTGTGTGTGTGTGTGTGCGCGCGTGTGTGTGTGGTGGGGGGGGGGAGAATAGTTTCAATTTATAAAGGGTATTAAAGTCCCTTTTCCAGTTTCTATGGAAGGGGCTATATACAACACCAGCTCATGCCTACACCTACCCTTTGATACAGGCCTGTGAAGCAATAATATGTGCCAGGCTGTGTGTCTCCTCTTCATTCTTAAAGTGTAGATACCTATTAAAAATTTGATTGCTGAAAAATGGCTTTTGAAGGCAAGACTCTAATAAGAGTTTGGATATGTCAGACTAGTACACACATCTTGTACAATTGGTAGTACTTCTGCAATCTAATTTCATTTCAAATCTGTTAAGTTTCACACATCTGGCATTTAACTTTTTCTGAGGCTGCTGTCTTTAAAAGTTCAATAATTCTGTCTCAGGGACTTTTGCTTGATTAAATAAATTAGCTGAGTGATCAAACCCTTACCTCGTGTGAGGACTCAGGTTGCTGGCAATTATTGCCCTTAAAAAGAAAAGTTTATTTATCAAAGTCTGCTTGTTACACTGGTTGGATAAATCTGTTTCTAAGTGAAGTTTGTGACTTGCAGCCCGTGACTATCGGAAAAACATGACCATTCAACCCAATCTGAGATTTACACCTCCGCTTAAATCACATCCAAGTGGGTGATCTAGCCTCAAGCCCTGTCTGACAATGTACTAGTCTGTGATTTGACATTAAACTCAATTATTGGAAATGAAGAAAAAAAATCTCTCCTTTCATATCCATTAGCAAAATTGGCATTATATTTTATCTTCTCTTACATCAAAGGGACTTTGGGGTTGTTTTTCTCAGTTTTATTGTTAAAACATTTTAATTAAAAAAGTATTCAATTTATTTTCTGGATCATTGATGGAAACCAGGCGCAAGCCCTGATTTGCATATGAAAGCAGCAACTCTATGATATCTAGCTGTCAGCAATATTTTTCTAAAAGGATGTAAACCTGTCAAAGGTTCTTTAATGTTGCTGCATATTCTAGGGTCTGACTTCAGAATAAACTTTTTTTTTTTTAAAGACGTTCAGGCTGCTCTAGTTGCCTTCCAAGAACTTTGTATAAACATATTTTATCTTTTATGAAAATAAATTGTGACCATTTATTACTCTTTAATTGCGCAAACAAAGCAGTATAAATAAAACTATAACTTTCTGAAGCTTTCAGTTTTCATTGTGCACTGAAAAACACTCGGAAATACCAAATTAATTCTTGTATGTGTGTTAATAGGTGTTCATACAAAAACTCAAAATCATACAATGGTTAAATATGTTCATGAAGTGTAAATGTAAATATAGTTATTCTTGCCAGATCTTTCCTGGTGTAAATCAGCAGGTTGAACCTCTCTAGTCTAGCGCACTCTCGTCTGGCAACATCTGTGGTCCAGCATGATTTTTAGTTAGATGGATGTCCACTTACCATTGGTGTGGTCAAATTTCCCATGGTCCAATAAAGTTTGTTTACAGCCACCAGTCCTGGCTTCTAGTTCTGTGCTGTTGTTTAGCTCTAATTTACCCCTAAATGTCTTCTAAGAGCCCAGTAAACAGTGGAAGTGTCGGTAATGCTGCTAGGCAATTTTGACTTTCTGTGGTCTGACAAATTCTCTGATTCAGCACCAGTCAGGCCTTCCTGGTGCTTGACAAGAGAGTTTCAACCTGTATTAGCTTCAGGGAAATTTTGCCAGCTCAGGGTATTACTCAGCATCCATCATGTATGCATACCAGGTTAATTAGCTTTATAATTCCTAAATGTCTTTCCCAATGAATGGTTATTCTGCAACTCTTTAAATAAAAAGTTTGGGGCTAAATCCTGTTTACCATATTCACACAGAGTGTCACATTGAAGTTAATGGGACTGCTAAGGTGAGCAAAATTTGATCCCTATTCAGTTAAATACTAGCACTATAGGATCTATGACACCCTGAATAAATCTGATTTTGATTCTAAACTTTTGATTCTGGGAGTCAGAAATTTCTACTGCAATATACTTTAGCTAGTGCCACCAGATATGACTAGGGCATCAGTGAGTCCCAATTCTGTTTTCTTAGTGTACCTGAAATTCCCATAGCAAGTGTCAGAGGAATAAGGGGAGAAATGTAGATTCAATGTGAAATATTTCTGCAGAAATTCCATTCCTAATTTGGTGAGTCATGCAAGAGCTCATATTCTTAAGTATTTTTATGGGGAGAAATAGAAAGTTCAACTGTTAGTCTTTTCACATTCCTACTCCAACAATTTGTATTTAATGAATCTGATCTTATCAAGGATGATGGCTGAAGATATGTACAGTCAAGCTCCCTCCTGTGCTCTTTATCATTTTTTTTCCCCTCTCCTCTAAGTTCCCACAGGCAATTAATTTGTTGGCTGTTGCATGCCACAGAACCACTCACTGTCCCTGCTGTAGCTGAATGTGATCCCTGAGGAACTGGGCCACGTACTTCTCTCTTTTTCTCTCTCTCTTCTTGCCACGAGGAGAAGCTATGTGAATGTCTCTTGCCTGCTGAAAATAAAAAACAAAATATAGGTGATAATCCAAAAAGAGAATTAATTCAACCAACCATTAACCTTTATTAGTTTTGATCACTTTTAAAAGTGTCTAGGTAGTCTTGTTTGTAACCCTGTCACTGATACTAAAGAATAAAGATATTACCTCATTCACTTTTTTCGAAATTCCTGTTTAAACAGAATTCTCATTAGAGAATATTACCCTCCCATCAATTTTACCCTTATTTTTTTAAAGCAAGTGCTTCGCTTTAGACTACAACTCAGCACTACTGACGAATCAATATTAATTTAATTATTTTCAGTTAAATACTTGCTCTCACTTCCACACTGTTTTCCTTCTTTCTTGGACTTTTTCAAGGTCTGCCTATTATGACAGACAATAATAGAAGCATCTCAGTTCACTTCCCCTACTGAATCCTGCAAACTCAAAACTGCTTTAACACTTCTAAATATAATACCCCTTTTATAGCTCCTAATTTGCTGGGTCTCACAACAGGGTGGTTTTTTCATTAATTCTTTGCCTCTAGCCGTTCTTCAGCTGTAATTCTGTTTTACTTAGCAATGTTTAAAAGAGTCCCTTTAGCATTGGCGTAAACTTTGCACAAAACAAGTCTCAGCTATTTCAAATGTAGCTTCCCCCTTATGTTGATTTTCCCCATACATAATTATTATCTATAACTAAATCAAATCCTCCTCCTCTTCAGCTGTAATTGTGGTGAATTCACTTTGGTAAGAAAGTCTACACCAGAATTAGCTCACAGTAAAGAGAGAAAGAAGATTTAACAAGAACATTTAATACATTCATTGTAAAAAGGGAAACTGTAGCCTAACAAATTGCACCTGGTCCCAATTAACTTGTTGTAGGGCTTGGCAGCAGAAACTCCATAACATATTTTTCCAAGTGTTCTACATGGCTGTGCCTCACTGAGCCATAGAGTTTAAAAAAGGAGAATAGTGTACAAATCATGGTTTCTGAAACAATTAGAGCAAAGGTAATATGCCTGATTAATTTCCCCTGGAATTCAATGGCATGACTTTTACTGACTTGGATAGGAGTTGGGTTAGAACCAGTGACAGGAAATGTAAAGCACTTCAAACAAACAAAAAGAAATATTATACTATGTGTCACTCTCTTATGCTGGACATCACTTTCACTGTGGAAACAGTAACATACTTAAGGCATGATTCTGTGTGCCTTTTTAGATAGTTATACCCGGTCTGAGAATCTTCCTCCAACTTCTTTTATGTCCACACACCTGAAATATGTCCTCTGCAACATCCCAAAAGTATTCCATTAAGTTTCAGCATGTTATGTTGGTAGTTCTCCTAACCTGGTGTAGTGAAATAACACCAAGTTTCATGAATCAGCTGAATCAAATCTCCTAATTTACAATTATCCCCAGTGAATAAAGACAAATCACATCCCACTCTTCATGTCAATTTGCATATCTTTCATGTCTCTTACCTATAGTATAACCCATCCAAACTTTGCCAGTAGTTTATGGGTTATTTGTCCATATATTTATTGCAATCAATGTCACAATAACACTTCAAATACTTTGTGTCATAAACGAGAAACAGCTAGGTTTTTGTTTGCTTGTTTTACAGGCCGTTGCATATGCTTGCTTTTAGATAACCTGCTACTACGAGTGCAGGAAACCACAGCAAACTGAGTCCCAGAGCAGCAGAGGAAGTGCAGCAGTTTCTCTGTATTCTCACTTTGGAACTAATAGTAACAGAAATATAAGGTTGCCCCTATCCAGGGGAACAAATAGCAAGAGACGGGAGAAGTGGTCACCATTTTTTTTCATCAGCGCTCTGTCTACGCTGCATAATTTTTGTGGAAAAGAAAATGCAAATGAAGTGCTCATTAGCATTTCTCATGCTCTCATTTGCATAGTCTCTTCCGATCCTTTTTGCGGAAGAGGTTTTTGTGCAAAAAAGCCGCAGTGTAGACGGGCCATTTTGTGCGAAAATCCCCTTTTGTGCAAGAACCCTTATTCCTCAAAAAATGAGGTTTACAGGGTTCTTGTGCAAAATGGCTCCATCTACACTGCATTTTTTTGTGCAAAAACCTCTTCCGTAAAAAGGATCGGAGCGCTTCATTTGCATTTCCTCTTCCGCAAAAATAGCACAGTATAGACGTAGCCTAAGACTACAGTGACCACTGGAAGTTGTCATGCAACCTGGTTTGGCAGAAAGTCAGGATGATTCTTTAGCTGGTAAGAGGTGGACCCTTTAAATAAAGGTACCTTCTCTCTCTGAGTTGTAAGCCTCTTCTGGGTATAGCATGTAAACTCTGATTTGCTACAACATACTTGCTGTGATTACTGATTTAATTTAATTCATAAAAATATACCTCCAGTGTTCTAGGTGCAAGTATGCTTTATTTTCAAATGTACATACAAAAGAATCATATTGATCTTACATAAACATTAAGATCCTCCTTACCCAATGGAATTGAAAATGCTTCCTCCATTTTCCTATATCTGGATAAAACATATAGCCTTTCCAAGATGCCCCAGCTATCCATTGTGGCTCCACTGAACCCAGAGGCAAGTGAGTTAGACAGGTGTCTTTTCCTACCACTAATTACCTTGCATACAAACAAAGGTGGGGGGGGGGAGAGGTCTGTTACATGGTTTTCTCCACATGAGTTACAGTAACATCTAGATGAGAGAATCTAAAATTTGAAAGGGCACAATGTGACTTTGTAAAGCAGCAAAGTCAAACTGCTGTAATGAGCTGCTATCCTGAATAAAGTAGAAGAAATGCTGTTACCTCTGTTTCTGTGGGGTATCAGTCTAAAATAGTCTATTCTAGAGGCTGAATTTCCAGAATACCTTTCCAATCTGTGAACTGCATGGCCCTGCTACCCAAAGCTGGAAAGGAATTATTTTTTTCTTCATTAATAGTCAGCAAAGCATTTATGCTATGTGTGTCAAATGACTTATTTTAGAATAGACACACCAAGAACAAACAAAAGTAATATCTATGTGAAGCTACTCTAATTCTCACTGAATTCAGTTGAAAGCAGGGGTGATGGGTAAAGGGAGATACAGGGGGGCCACTGGCCATGTGACACCCTCCCCTTAGGTCCTAGGACTTGTCTCTTCCCTGCCCTTGCTCTGCTCCTCTTCCCCCAAACAATGCAGTCCCCTGGGGTACTAGTGGGGCCTGGTGCTGGCAGTGAGAGTCCATCCCCTCCATACACACACTCACCATCAGCAGTGAGGGAAGTGGAGCAATTTCCAGAGGGCAGTCTGGCTGTTTCGCTCTGCTTCCCAGCAGTGTGTGTGGAAGTGGTCCAGCCACATGGCTCCGCTTCCCGGCAGTAAGTGTGGGGGAGGCGGGAGTCAAACTAGTGCATTGGAAGTTACGTCCTCCCCCATTTCTGGCTGTATTACTAAGATTATTCTTATAACATCACTCTCTCTTTGCAGCTAATAAGATTGTTTAATTGTTTCATTTAACCCAATGTGTTTGTGGGCAGATTGATACTACTGCTTATGTTGATATAACTTACATAATCACTTACATCACCCACAAGCAATGCAAGTTATTGTGACCTAAGCACTGTCTACCCCTAGGTTATGTTGGTGGGAAATGGTCTCCTGCTGACATAGCTTCTGCCTCTCACAGAGGTGGAATAGTTCTTCTGTTGGCATAGAGAGTCTCCACCAGATACACTGGAGTGACTTGGCTGCATTGGAGAAGATGCACTAACATGGGGCTAGTCTATACGAGAAGTGCTAAGCAACTTGATGTATCATGATAAGCTGGTATATGTTATTTCCTTAAAGGAATAACAAATTTAATATTTCTGAACTATCTGGAAAGTGCAGGACAGTGCAGGACATACTTTTCTGAGGGAAAATCTGGGATTGAGTGTGTGTTCAGGTCACTCTGGAGTCATTAACAAGGTTGGTGAGAGCCTTGTGGCTCCACAAGCATCTTGGAGTGACTGTCATGCTGATGGCTGTTTGACAGCAGCACAATTGGAGGTGACAGCAGCAAAGACTTGCAAAGGCGCCCCAGATTACAGGATAGAGGTGACACAGCTGCTCACTCATGTGGATTGTACCCTTCTTTGCCACAGATACACAGAGAGGAAACACAAGTCCCAGGAAATTGTATGATGAAATAATGTTAGACACCATCCTAGTAGCTCACAAGGAAATCGAGGACCTCAAGCAAGATGAGAGGAAATAAAAGTGGTTTGAAACAGTTTCTCATCTGTGGTACATCCCAAAAGACAAGGATTCTTTAGGGTTACAAGGATCATGTATCTGCTCTGTTGAGCACAGAAGGGAACAGAGGTCCAAAACATAACATTTGCAGAATTTCAGAAAACTGTTTTCAGACAAGAAATGACAAAATTTGGCCCTGCAGACAAACTTGGAAAAAATTGCCTAGTAAAATTTGGGAATTTTCAACCGCTATGATAAGGTAAGTAAAATACATGAAAGACAGCTTTGTCTGAACTAAGAAAATCTTCTCCTTTTTAGTTCTACCTTCTTTGATGTGATGTGACAACAAACACATTTCCTGCTGATTGTTTGGTCATTTTCAATTGTGTTTTCATGCAGTGTTTCTCAGATGTCATAAGAGTAATACACATGCAGCGAATAGCCCGAATAAAATCACCTTGTGCTTCCTTGTCAACATAAAACAGTTAAGGGAAGGAAATTAGTTGGATGTCAGATGGGGAGAGGAGGTTAAGGAACATTAGATGGATGACTCATGGCATGACCAAGTAAACAGACTGTATGACCAGTCCTTTCATGCTTATACAACATGCAGTACTTTAATAAATGGTCTTGTATATATTATAGCAATGTTTACAATGTACTTATTGTTTGCAGTACAGTAATCCTTAGTAGATCCATTTTCCTGTTTTCAGGAGATATAATTTGATCATTAAAATTCTCTCTGGGCTAAATATGAGCAATAGTATGTAGGAGCTGTGAAGGCAAAGCTGAGGTTGAATAAATAAAACTCATTTCTCATAGAAATCGTAGAGGTTAGAAATAGGTATAAACCTATTACTCCAGCATGCATCAGTGCAAGATTATTCCCTACACTATATTCACCAGTACTTTGTGTCATCTAGTTGCAAATGTCCCAAGAGATGGCATGTCCTTCCACCACTTCCCTTGGGAGGCTATTTCACAATTGAATAGAGCTCACTGTCAAGTTGCTTTAAAAAAAAAAAAAAGTCAAAATGCATATGTGCACATCTTTATTTATTTGTGCAGCAGACCATAACTCCAATATGCTTCCAATATGCATTTTTATTTTTGACTTTTATCTAAACACTCAAAAAAAGGAAACCTCACACATGTATTTTGCAAAGTTAAGAACAATGTGTGAAATATTTGACGTATATCGCTGAAGGATAGAAATTCAACCTTTGTTCAAGTTCAAACTGCATTCAGGAACAAACAGTGGTTCCAAATAACTTGTTCTGATCCCACATAGGTAATGGCAAGCTGAGCCATATAATACCTAGAATCTACAAAGACTTGCATTCATACTTTTTGGGGTGGGAGCTGCTGACCCACAGAAAAATCAGTCACCATCATACCCAAGTGAGAAGCAAAAAACCAACTAAACAAACCCTCGCTGATGTAGCCCCCGACTAAGAAAGAGAAAAGCACTCTTCACATTCCCCTCACACCGCAGAACCTCGGGCGGCCCAGGCTAGTACATTTGGCAAGCTCCAGTCCTGCAGGGAGGTAGTGGTGCGGGCTAGAAACCCAGCATGGGCTCCCTGGTGCTGGTGGGGGGAGCCCTGAGCCTCAGGGGCCAGATCCATGCATGCCAGGGGTCCCTTGACTTCTATTGCATTGTGGTGGTGTTGCATTGGATGACGTTTCATGTGAGTTCAAAATGGAGGGCCTTACTGAAAGAAATGAAAAATGATATGAATATAAGGGACCTCAAGAAGTCTTCTACTCCAACCCCCGTGATGAGACAGTACCAAATATACCTACACCATTCAGAGTACTATTTGTCTACCTTGTTCTGAATAGTGGGTGGAAAGTTAATGTACTTCAATCACTGATCAGGTGAAACAATAACAGATCTGGCAATTTAATGGTCAGCTTTACTTTGGAGGAGAGATTAGTGATGTGGCATTTGGGTATATTTTATCACAGTTTGTTTTATTTATACTAGCCCTGGAACAGAGGTGATCACAAACAGGCCATCCTCTCCACCAGGAATCACAATCCAAACACTGGTTCCTAGTTCCCAAGCAGCAATTCAAGTGCAAGAATTAACTCGAGAGAGATTTAGGTAAAGAGCAAAAGTACAAAGTATGCTTGCCACTGCTCCCCTCAAAGAACTGCATCAGAAACCAATAAGACTACAGCATCTCGTCCAGGACTAAAAATTTGCTTGCACACTAAGGAAAAGTTCTTGTAAAACTATGCAACGATGCCATTTGATGGCCTCTACAGTACTCCTAGAATTACAAAAATGTAGAATTGGAATGAACCTCAATAGGTCATCTAATCTAGTCCGCTGCACTGGGACAGGACTAAATGTTACCTAGACCATCCCTGACAAGTGTTTTTTCTAACCTGTTCTTCAAAACCTCCTATGACTTAGTTCCCACAACTTCCCTAGGCAATTTTTTCAATCCTTAACTACCCCTACAGTTGAGAAGTTATTATAAATGTCTAACATAAATCTCCCTTGCTATAATTTAATCACATTATTTCTTGTCCTGTTTTCAGTCAGTAAGGAGAAAAATTTGTCATCTTCTTCTTCATAATAACTTTTTAATGTACTTGAAGATTACTATCATGCCCCTCCTTAGTCTTCTCTTCTCTAAACTAAACAAACCTATTTTGTCGATCTTTCTTCATGCATCATTTTTTCTATATTTTTAATCGGATATATTGCACTCCTTTGGATTCTTTCCAATTTATCCACACCTTTCCTAAAGGGTGGTGCCCAAAACTGGACAAATATTGCAGATGAGGCCTCATTAATGCTCAGTAGAGTGGAAGCATTACTGCTTGTGTCTTGCTTTCAATGCTCTTGTTAATGCATCTGGACTTATGTTTGCTTTTTTGGAAATAGTATTACATTGGTGGCCCATATTTAGCCCACTATAGCCCCCAGATCCTTTTCTGCAGAACTCCTTCCTAGGCAGTCATTCCCTATTTTGTATCTGTGCCATTGATTGTTCCTTTCTAAGTGTAGGACTTTGCAGATGTGCTTACTGAATTTCATCCAGACCATTTTTCTAGGTCTGACTACCAAAAGGAGGCTTCTAGACAACACTCCAATACCAAATTCTACAGGCTACTTTCCTCAGATCCCACAGAGGAGTACACTAAGAAACTGCACCATCTGCTCAGGACACTACCTACACAAGCACAGGAACAAATCAACACACCCTTAGAGCCCCGACCGGGGTTATTCTATCTACTACCAAAGATCCACAAACCTGGAAATCCTGGATGCCCCATCATCTTGGGCATTGGCACTCTCACTGAAGGACTGTCTGGATATGTGGACTTTCTACTCGGACCCTATGCCACCAGCACTCCCAGCTATCTCCGTGACACCACTGATTTCCTGAGAAAACTACAATGCATTGGTGATCTTCTAGCCACCATGGATGTAGAGGCTCTCTACACAAACATCCTACACATAGATAGAATACAAGCTGTCAGAAACAGTATCCCTGATGATGCCACAGCACAACTGGTGGCTGAGCTCTGTGACTTTATCCTCACGCACAACTATTTCAGATTCGGTGACAACATATACCTCCAAACCAGTGGCACCGCTATGGGCACCCTCATGGCTCCACAATATGCCAACATTTTTATGGCTGACCTGGAACAACGCTTCCTCAGCTCTCGTCCACTAACGTCCCTTCTCTACCTACGCTATATTGATGACATCTTCATCATCTGGACCTATGGGAAGGAGACTCTGGAAGAATTCCACCATGATTTCAACAGCTTCCACCCCACCATCAACCTCAGCCTGGACCAGTCTACACAAGAGATCCACTTCCTGGACACCATGGTGCAAATAAGTAACAGTCACATAAACACCACCCTATACCGAAAACCTACCAACTGCTATGCCTGCCTTCATGCCTCCAGCTTCCATCCTGGACACACCACACGATCCATTGTCTACAGCCAAGACTAAGGTACAACTGCATCTGCTCCAACCCCTCAGACAGAGACAAACACCTACAAGATCTTCACCAAGCATTCTTGAAACTATGATACCCGCACAAGGAAGTTAGGAAACAGATTAACAGAGCCAGACATGTACCCAGAAGCCTCCTACTACAAGACAAGCCCAAAAGAGAAACCAACAGAACACCACTGGCCATCACGTACAGTTTTCAGCTAAAGCCTCTCCAACGCATCATCAGTGATACCTCACTTTCACAGGCCTTGGGAGGCAGGCCGCCAGCCTGAAGCAAATTCTCATCAGCAACTATATACCACACCACAGTAACTCTAACTCAGGAACAAATCCCTGCAAGAAACCTCGGTGCCAACTCTGCCCTCATATCTACACCAGCGACACTATCACAGGACCTAACCAGATCAGCCACAGCTTCACTGGTTCATTCACCTGCACATCTACCAATATAATATATGCCATCATGTGCCAGCAATGCTCCTCTGCTATATACATTGGCCAAACTGGACAGTCCCTACGTAAAAGAATAAATGGACACAAATCAGATATTAGGAATGGCGATATACAAAAACCTGTAGGAGAACACCTCAATCTCCCTGGACACACAGTAGCAGATTTAAAGATAGCCATCCTGCAACAAAAAAACTTCAAGACCACACTTCAAAGAGAAACTGCCGAGCTACAGTTCATCTGCAAATTTGACACCATCAGTTTAGGATTAAACAAAGACTGTGAATGGCTAGCCAAGTACAAAAGCAGTTTCTCCTCTCTTGGTGTTCACACCTCCACATCAGCTACTAGAAGTGGGCCTCACCCTCCCTGACTGAATTAACCTCGTTATCTCTAGCCTGCGTATTTATACCTGCCTCTGGAATTTCCACTACATGCATCTAATGAAGTGGGTCTTTGCCCACGAAAGCTTATGCTCCTATACATCTGTTAGTCTGGATCTGCAAAAGTGACAAGGAGTCCTGTGGTACCTTATAGACTAAGACGGCTACCTCTCTGATACTTAACACCATTTTTCTAGTTAGTCAGTTTCTTCCAGTTTGATATTGTGATGCTGCATATAAGAAAGGTGACCATTTATATGACCATTTTTACTGGGGTTACACAATTATCTTGCTCAAAGTATGTTATGTAAGGTATCAATAGAAATGTTATGAATTGCTAAATACAATTATCACCACATGCATGTCATCTTTGTATAGAAAGTTATGAGTATTGGCTATGTACTTGTACCTTTCACGTGAATTGTATTTCTGGGCTACGTGCCCTAGATAGCTAGCCAACCTGAATGTAAATCCATATGAGGATGCTCCACTCTCACAACAAGCCATTGAAGAATCTCACCTTTCCCAGTACGTCTTTCCTTTGGATGCCTCACACAGCGAGGAGCCCCCTGGATTCAGCAAAGCATGTAGGAATATGGAATAATCTTATACATTGTCTACTGTCTACTCCAGCATAGCTCGGTAGTTTTCCATACACAGGAACTGTGGGCTTTGTTTGGGACAGTAAATTTCCATGTACAAGGAAGAGGATATAAAAGATACGTAACCTGAGACATCTCTGTTTTGCCTCTTTCCTGCTCCAAATTCTCTGGATTGTAGATTTACAATTAAAAGGAGAATTTTGAATGATGGACTAAAAACCTTCCAATCTTTTGGAAGTTACCAGAGGGACTTTTTCAAGCCAGCAGTCTATTCCATCACTGATATAAGGACTTCACAATCATTTGTATGTATACCATCTATTGACCATTTTAACTCTCTTCTTTTCTGTCATTAATAAATCTTTCATTAGTTTGCTAAGGACTGGCTAACAGTGTGATATCCGTGTAAGATCTGAGATACATATTGATCGGGGAAGTAAGTGTCTGCTCCTTTGGGATTAGTAAGAATCTCACATATGGCGAATTGGATGTTCAATAATCTCTTACTATATTAGATCTGTTTATCTTGATGGAAGCTAAGGGCTGCAATGCTTAAGGGTGGGGGGTGGTATTTGGCTTCTGGTTAACAAGTCTGCTACTGAAGAGGCTTTTTGTATTACTGGCTTGTAAACGTAATTCTAGAATAAGCCACCAGTTTTGGGTGACTGCCTGTCCTGTTTCTTGCAGTCTGCTCTGTGTGTGGCATTCTCAGTGTGGTCCATCCCAGGCACAGAGTCACAGGTATCAACCACAAACATTATAAGTGTGCTCTCTAGGGGTGTGTTTACACTAGGGAGAAGATTAATTCTCTGGAGGTCAATCTTCTACTGTTCGATTTAGCAGGTCTAGGGTAACCCCCCCCAGATTGAATACTGAGGGCAGCCCCCACTGGTGTCCTGTACTCCTCATTCTGCAAGGAGTAAGCCTCTCACAGTGGAGATGCTGTGGCAGTTCAGCTTAAGGTAAGCAGAATCCAGCTACACATTTTGCCTGATCTAGCATAGACCAGGCCTCTGTTATTATTCAAACCATTTATGAAGATATTGAATGGAACCAGAACCAGGACAGTTCCCCGTGAGATTCCACTTAATATGCCCTTCTGGTTCGATAATGAGCCATTGATAACTACTCTCTCTGGTTTTCAAGCCAGTTGTGCACCCACTTAATAGTAGGTATGTCTAGGCTATATTTCTCTAGATTACAAAGGAATTGTATATCAATAAATATTCTATGTTATTTGTTGAATATTAATTATTTGTATTATGAGCCCCAAATATTCAATGTGCTCCTGAATTTTGTATTGAAGCTGTATTAGAGAAGATAGGGTTGGGGAGCTGCAGTCATTTCCCTCCCTCTCCCCCCAACCCCTTCAAAGAGTAGGCACATGGACGGGTTTTCATTCAGTTCTCTTTTGGAAGGGCTTTCTCTGCATCTCTAAGGGCTACAAATGTCGGCCAAATATTCAAATTTGGATGCTTTAATGTTAGACCTCTAAATCTACTCATAATACTGAAAAAAGTTTTCTGGATTTCAGAAATGCTGGAAGTCACAGCTTTGAATAGTCAGTTCCTCTGAAAAATCTGGCTACTATCCTTATAAGTGCCAAGTGGCTTGAGGACCTATCTGGTCTCAAGAAGCAACTTAGTGGGTGGATTCTGTGACAAACTCCCTTGTCCTTGAATCTTGGATATGGGATCCTACTATATTGTCCCCTAGAATCATGGTACTATCTCCTGGAATGCTCACAGAATAGTCTTGGAATTGCTGTATTAGTTGTTACTAGCAGATGTACCTGATGCTGCTTGGATCCTTTTTGTGTGTGTGTGTGTGTGTGTGTGTGGTGGGAGGGATGCAAGAGTCAAGACACAGTGTGGAGGATGCAGAAATCAGGGCAGGGGGTTAGGAGGTGCATGTGGGGCTCAGAGCAAGGGGCTGGGAGGTTGGCGAGGGCTTACAAGAGCCACGCTTGGTGGCGAGGGCAGCACTGTCCTGGCAGCAGTTCCTCCTGGGAGCCCAGGGTGTGCTGCCCTGCTGGACATGATCCTTGGGGGGAGCTATCAGCCAGGCAGCACATCCCCTGGCTTCCCCTTCCCCCTGGAAGGAGCTGCTGCAAGCCTCCTCAGGAGGAGCTGCCACCAGACCCCCCAAGGGGACCTCTGGCTAGAGCAATGCCACCCTTGCCACCACAGTGGGCCCCCCAACCTCCCTGCCCCCTGTCCTGAGCTCCCTTCCCATCTGGTGCTGGGGCCAAGGGGCCTAATTCACTGACCCCTTGTAGGAGGGGCAGTTATGCTCTGCAATGACTAACAGACCCTTCCCTTTCCGTGTTATGGGAAATAATCAGGTTCCAGGCACAGCCCCTTGTCCTGGCACAGCCAAACTCCTACCTTGCTTTGTTATAGTGAGATGAAGCTGTATATCAAATTTGGTGGTTCTAGCTCTTCCTGTTTAGGATACCTTGAACAAATGGACTCTCAGACAGACATTTCTAAAATCTATCATAAGATTAGGTCCATTTGAGGATACTACAATCATCTTTGGACTTCTGAAATGTTTTGGGTGTTATTGTGAACAGTGTGAAACTCAGTATTGTTTTCTCAGGAGGTTTATCCTGTTTGTTTGTTTGATTTTGTTGTTCTTTACAGCTTTGCATTCTTTGAGTTTTATTTTGAATCTCAGAATTGAATAAACTGCAAAACTTGGAGAGGAGGGGAAGGAGCACGCAGGAATTGCTTTATTAGCCAGATGCTTTTGCCTTGTTCTAATGAAACGTTTCTTCTGCTACATCTATCTGCCTGTTTACTTACTTAATCCTTTGTCACCACAGTAGCTAAAATTCTCTACCATGGTGCAGTGGTCCAGAGACTGGCTCTTAGATTACACTTCTGTCTATGACATGGGAGGACATCCATGCTATTTACAAACATTTCTATTGGTCAGAATTATTTGCAATGATATGCCAAAAAAAAAAAAAATCCTACATCATCAATGTCTCACACCCAACTCCTCTGAAGAAGTGAGGTGATTTAATGGGAGGAGCTGGTTCTTAAGAGAAACCATTGGGAGCAAAGATGAGTCTCAAACAGATCTGGTGCTTCTGTGATTCATGGGAATATGCATAATTGAATGCCTACGGATTTGTAACACCTAAAATGAAAGAATAGCAATTACTCTGTAACCAAGTTCAGGAAATTTGATTTAGCACAAAAATAAATGTTCAAATGGAAGGAGTTCCTGCCACCTGGGATATCAGCCAACAAGGACATTTTCAGGGAGTTTTCAGATCCATCAGTTCTAAGATGAAAATGTTTCAAGAGCAACTTCCAAATGGGGAGTGTGAGAGTCTCATGCATCTGGCATGACTGAGCTGGTGCACGCAGCACTGCTAGAAGAACTGTTGCATTGTCTTTCAAAGAAGAAACCCAAGTGAAAAGAAAATAGAACAATTTATTAAAGTAATCCACTATTAAGAGAGGTTTAAGATCACGTTGCATTGGCTTATCTTTGGCAAACAACGATCTGTCTTCCAACTGTAAAACATATCTGTTACAATAGCATATTACAAAATATGAATCTCTCCATTAAAGTAAACGCAAACATACTTAATTGTCGAGGAAAGCCTCATGGAACCTTTCACTACATCTAAAACTTTCATGATAGTTTTACTTTTGTATACTTAGCAACACAAGGTTGTTTTTCCCACTTTCTAAATGGTGATTTTTTTAAAATAATTTTTAGATAATGAGATTCGGGGGTTGGCTGGCTTGTGGGTGAGTTATCCTCAGAAATGATGTGATTCTCATATTCAGATGAGGGGAGGGATGCAAGAGTCAAGACACAGTGTGGAGGATGCAGAAATCAGGGCAGGGGGTTAGGAGGTGCATGTGGGGGGTTAGGAGGTGCTGTCTGATTCTCATATTCAGACAGCAAAATGTACTTGCACAACTATTGCTTATGAAATAACAGAGCGTACTGATACTTATTTTTATATAACTCACTACTGTACCTATCTAGGGTTATGCATCCTCCTGGGTAGCATCTGAAGCTGCACTTGTGTGGAGGACTGGAAGTGATAGTACTAAAATCTGTAGGCAGATCTGAGGGCAGGGAGAAAACACTGACATGTTTAGGATTGAATAGTGTCACCAAGACATAGCCCTGAGTAAAGAACAGAACAGGACCAAACTTCCCCATGTGAGCTCCAAGGAGTACAGGGGAAGAGTGCAACATTCAAAAGGATGGTACAGTGTGTGAACATAAGAACATAAGAATGGCCATACTGCGTCAGACCAAAGATCCATCCAGCCCAGTATCCTGTCTGCCGACAGTGGCCAATGCCAGGTGTCCCAGAGGGAGTGAACCGAACAGGTAATAATCAAGTGATCTCTCTCCTGCCATCCATTTCCACCCTCTGACAAACAGAGGCTAGGGAAACCATTCCTTACCCATACTGGCTAATAGCCATTAATGGACTTAACCTCCATGAATTTATGTAGTTCTCTTTTAAACCCTGTTATAGTCCTAGCCTTCACAACCTCCTCAGGCAAGGAGTTCCACAGATTGACTATGCGCTGTGTGAAGAAGAACTTCCTTTTATTTGTTTTAAACCTGCTGGCCATTAATTTCATTTGGTGGCCCCTAGTTCTTATATTATGGGAACAAGTAAATAACTTTTCCATATTCACTTTCTCCACGCCACTCATGATTTTATAGACCTCTGTCATATCCCCCCTTTGTCTCCACGGGTATGTCTACACTTGCCCCCTAGTTCAAACTAGGAGGCAAATGAGCATAAGGAAATGAAGCAGGAACAGGATCTCTGGCGTTGATTAGTTATTATGTCGGTCGCCATTTTGTGTCACAGGTAGCTCACATCTTCACGCCTGCAGATGCGTAGTCCAATCCATTGCATGAGGAGTAACAGTTAATTCGAGAGAAGGGTTTTGGATTGGACTACCGCGTCTACACGGGGCGAGTTAATTCGGGCTACTGGCTTTTTTAAATGGCGACCGGCTGCGAATATGCTAATCAAGCGTGGGATATTTAAATCCTGCGCTTCATTGGCAACTTCGCTATGCTTCATTTGCCTCCCTAGTTCGAACTAGGGGGCAAGTGTAGATATACCCCTCCTGTGTAATCAGTGTTTCCTGTAAGCCACACACTAGAGTGGCCACTCAGGAGAGAGTCAAATGCTGCCCAGCTAATTAGCAGAGCGCCAACAGCTAGGTTTTATTTCTGCTGGTGTTCTGCATTTAGATTCTGCACATGGATGGAAAAAATAGAGGGAAATATGAACCTACTCTACCTCTGGCCAGCAAAAGGCGTATTGGGCCACTTCCTTGGGTCTTTGGGGTGACCTGGATACTCAGGCACAATAAGAAGTGGCCAGTCCGTGTGCTCTGCCAGTCAAGGCAACTACAGTTGTGCCTTGACCTCACTTGCTGGAGGTGGGAAGCAAAGATCAGAGAATATGAGACACTTGTACCTTTCTCCTCTCCCAACTGTACTTGTGTCAGGCCTGGGTACAATGTAGTCCTTGACCATTCCTCCTGTCTTAATGAAGGTTAAAGAATCATAGCTGTGTATACTTTGTCAAATTTCAAGGACCTGCTTCTGCTCCTGCTCCCACTAAGGTCAATGGGAGCAGGAGTAGGCCCTGAATTTGCCTATTAAATACTTTCATTCTGAATAAAGGCTTCAGAGATCCAATACCGGCCACTGATTCTCAGACACAAATGATACACTCATTCTGTTAGTTAGGGAGGGCAGATTTATGTATCTCCAGCATTGAAGAGCCTCCTTCAACTTGTCAACATGCATTCTTACAAATGAAAAAAGATAGGCATTTGAGGAGCAAGCGTGAAGAATCTTCCATTTATCTGTATGCTAACAACCACAATAGTTTATACAGTTACTTTGTAACTTCGTTCTTAGGTCAGCTGATACAGGATTTCAGAGGCAATTACAGTAAATCAAACTGTAGAATATCCCCATGGGGAAGTTTGAAGACACCTTCGAAAAATGCTCTTCTTTTTTTTTATACCCTAACCCTAGAGCTGCCGCATCTCGCAGCTGCTTTCTTTTTGACAATTCGTCACTCCTGAAAAATGTTTGCAAGCACTTTGGATAATTTCCAATTCATTCTTGCAGGAAATGAGGATTTGCTTCCTCACTTGGGATACCTGCTGCTAGGTTTATTCACTAATAAGCATGATAAATGTTTTAGCCTTTGATCAGTGCTAATTTAACAAGTAAGCTCCACAGAAAAAAGTCTTTGAGGCTCAGGGGCTCAAGACTGTGCATGAGTTGGAAATATGATTGATTGTGTTGCTGTGAGAAATTTCCATAAAAAAACTTTTATCATGCTGCTATGTTCCAAACAATTAAATCAAAAGTGTAGGATATCTAGCCTCGACAAAGGACAGAGGAAGCAAACCAAACTTCATGGGGCTTTGTTTCAAGCTACATAGATTCATTTTTCTAGGATATTCTCTGTATTTTTTTAACTATCTCGATTCTTTCCCCCTGCTGGACATTTCTATGGGATTCCCTAAATAACTTATCTTTCTTTCCACAAAAGATAACATGACATCTTTTTAAAATATCTTTTGTTTTCTGGATTTGGAGAGAGAGAGAGAGAATTATCTCCTGTAAAATTGAACTATTACACAGAAATCTGGGTGGCAAAGTATCTGAGTGGTGCAGAAGTGGTTGCAATAAATGATAATGTAGCAAGTGAAAAGTTGCTGAAATTAAAGTATGTAATAAAATACCTCTCTTATCTAGCATAGGCCCAGCAGGGCATTGGAGAACCGGGAGAAATATAGACCTGTGTGAGTGGAGCTCAGAGAAAAGGAAAAAGGAAAGATCAGATATGAAATGGCATTAACCCTGTAAAGTAGAGCAGGACATTCTGTGTGTCTATGCATCTCTTGGCTATGAACTTTCACCACAAAATTTTCCTCCACTGATATTTGGGTAGAGGTGGCACGAAAGAGGAGACTGCAGAAGACAAAACCACATATAAAGCATGATAGCAGCCTTTGTCCTATACTCTTTAGAATGGTCTATTTAGAATATGAAGATACTGAACTCCTGTATGTTGGAACAGAGGAAGTGAAATTAGTGAAAGTGCAAGATTGAAGAGCTCTCAATTGCAGTCTAAGTTCCTCTATGTAAGGAACAAAACTGATAATAAAGTCAATCCTTAGACTTCTTTCTGATATTCTAAATAATCAGAGCTCCTTGAGTCTATAATTTGAAGGCAGGTTTTCCAATATTTAAAAACAATCATTCTCCTAACTCTTCTTTGAGCCATCTCCAATTTTTCAACATCCTTCTTTAATTGTGAACACCAGCGGTATTGAGGCAGTATTTCATTAGCAGTTGTGCCAGTACCAAATACAAAGAAATTGTAACTCTTACACTCCTATTCAGTATTTATGTACAAAGACCATATTAGGTGCGCTGAAAGTCCATGTTTAACTGGTTGTCCCCCCTGACTCCCAAATTTTTTTCAGTGTCACTGCTTCCCCATCCCTTAAGTATAACTTACATTATATGTTCCTGGATATATATCTTTACATTTTCCAGAATGAAACATTTCTTTAAAAAAAATCTGGACTGGAGACATTTATTTTCCTCACATATTGCCTAGTAACAGTTATATAACTTCTATTATTGAAAGTGCTTGCTGATATAGACAAGTAATAATATTTGCATAAGAAATTGAATGTATCCAGCTGTCTGCAGAAATTAAATCATCTACCTTTATACCTCTGCATCCTTGCATTTTTAATATTTGTATTTATAGTGAATTTAAGCTTTACATTTTTCAGTATGGGGCAGAGTATGGAATTTGCTGAATATGAGTGGGCGAGAGTCTTGAGTCACTGTAACATGCACCAAACTGTCCTGAATAAAGGACCTTGTCTCAAGACAGGGCTAAGAAGCTTTGTAATGTGTGTCAATGTTATTTTGCAAATTATTTCAGGAGGAGGAAGGAGGAAAATCTGAAGTTGCATTGCCCCAAATGGAATTATCAAATCATTTTCTATGCTGAGCCATGATGGTATTTAATTTTCTTTAGCGAAAGTGAACTATATTACAGTTGGGTGCATATGACTGGCTAAGCAATATCATTACAAATCTGGCAGGCCCATTCCATATTGCCTCTATGGTCTCTTTTGGTAGTTTGTGGGAGAGGCATGACTTTTTTTTTTTATTGCCCAGAAAATGGCTTTATTCAAACATTTAATTCCATCAGGAGAAATCTCCCAGGCAACATCTTCATCATCAGGCCCATCAAGGGGGGAAAAGGGGAGCAAAGGGGATAGTTGCTCTACAGAGTAGCAGCAGAATCAGCCAGAGACCTGGGCCCCTTAACTCACTGCCATAGAACCATGCCACACACTCCAGGCAGCGCTAAGGGCTGGGAGGGTCATGTCACAGTCCAGACAGCACTGAGGCCTGGCTGCCCTCAGCCCTGCCTTTTTGCCCTCAGCCCTGCTCCTCCCAGGAGCACAGAGATGCCCTTCATCCCCACCTTGCCCAGGGGTCCGTGGAGACCATTGGCTCTGCTACTCACCATCTTTGAATATGTCAGTCCTATCTTCATCTTTGCAGAAGTGACATGTCTGAGCTTTAAAATGGAGCCATAGCCTTTACCCTATAGAGAGTATAGCTATGCCATCACGCCCACTGGAACAGGAACAATATGGAACAAGATGTCATGAAGTGACTTGCCAGGAAGAAGTATTTTTATTAAGGATACAGAGAAATAACAAGCATTCAAAGCAACAAAGGTTTGCTGATGTTGTTATTGAGACAGTAACATAGGTACACAATTCTCTGTCTAAATCAGTGGAATTCCACTTACAGACAATGGGATTGTGCCTATTTAACACACCTGAGGCTGTGCACCCAACTTTTCAAGAGGGATGAGCAGAATTAGGGCAAGTACGATCTAAACAAGAGTGTTTAAAAAAGATTAACAGTCTCCCATGTTTTAGTCAGTTCCTATCTGTGGAGACTCTCTAACATACTGGGCAAAATGCAGCTTCAGCTTTTCTTCCTGCTTCCTCTTGAAATAATTTACAAAATAAAGTTGACACACATCACAAAACTTCTTGTCAGTGCAGCAAGCTGACTATACTGCCAAACAGCATTCTTTAGTCAGTCATTCTTCAGTAGCTTTCTCTTTCCCAGCATACCAACAAGCCATTTTAACTTGGATTTGCCACAGAGTGTCACTTGGAATTACTTTGGTCATGCATATTTTTTTTTCTTTCATTTTGCCAAAGCCACTGCAGCTGCATATGTGTAGTTGGAAGGAGTACTTGACACTCCTGAAATTATACTTCATCTTTCTTTCCTTTGCTAGGATTACATGAATGAAGCTCATTAGGATGTTGCTGGCAGAGTCTTTTAAGTTAGCTGAACAAAACTTCAAAAAATATCTTTGGAAGCTTTTTAAATAACAACAGTGTCAGATGTGACAGGACCTTTTAAATATATTAAATAGGGTTGCTTTGTATGTGAGTAAGATACAAAGCAGATGGAGTCCAAAATATTCAAAAGAAACTAAAAAGGATGAAAGTTTTGTTGTTTTGTTTTTTGTTTTCAATAGAGACCAAAGATTCCTGGAACAAGCCACCTGGGCTAACTAATAATATACTGTTATTTCTTGCTGTTCTCATGAGGGTTTTATAGCAGTATTATTTGTTCATCTAATTTGTTCTTTTGTAAATTAAACTTCACCATCTTGTTTTCTTTGGGATTACATGAGTTTCTTTAGGATTACCAACAGTAAAGCCAGTTGCACAAAACCAAATGGTGTAATTTACGTCTACTTGTATAGAGTGTCCTATGGTGGATAGGATGTAGGATTGGGACACTAAAATGAGCAGTCCAAATTCTTCTAATTTGATTCAAGTCTTTGCACTTCACCATTTTAAGCTTGTATTCTTTGGGTGAAATCCTGGCTCCACTAAAGTCCATGGCAAAATTCCCACTGAATTCAACAGAGTCAAGGTTTCATACTCTGCAGTCTGAAATATGTACGATGTCTCCTGGAGTACTCTAGGATGTATATCCTTTCAGCAAGTGGAATCAGTGTGAGACCTATGAGTAAATGGTCAAATATTTTAGAAAGCCAGCATTTTTGGTCATTGAAGAAGAATCCTGTATTGTGCTTGTATAACCTCCCGGGGGCAGGGCAATGAATAGACACTGAATTAATTATTTTGCCATTTCCTTGTTGACTTGGCAGTGGATGCAGCAGGAGAGTGGTTAACATACAAAGCAGATGCTGCATCTAAGATTTGTACTGGAAGTTAAAAACATACATGCATGCATACACGTTTCTCAGGTTTGCAGTGATAAGCTAAGGCAGTGGTCTCCAACCTTTTTAACCACAAGATCACCTTTTTAATTTAAGTGCATTGTAAGATCTACCTCAAATACCCTTGTTCCACTTACTTCCCATCCCTTCTTTGAGGCCCCGGCTCTGGCCCACCCCTTCTCAAGGCCTCACCCTGTTTACTCCATCCCTATTCGTCCTCCATCCTCACTTACTTTCACCACATTTCCATAGGGGATGGGGTGCAGGCTCTGTTCTTGGGCCAAGGGGTTCAGTGTATGGGAGGGGCTCCAGGCTTAGCCCAGGGCCGGTGTTTGGGGTCCAGGAGAGGTGTCAGGGTGCAAACTCTGGGAAGGAGTTTGGGTGCAGCGGGACTCATGTTTGGGGCAGGAGGTTGGGTGCAGGAGGAGGTTCAGGGCTGGGGCAGGGGTTCAAGAAGCAGGTTCGGACTGGGCACTGTTTAACTGAGATGGCTTCTGGATGGTGGAGCAGTGGCGTTAAGGCAGGCTTACTTCTGCCCTGGCCCTGCACCACTCCTGAAAGCTGCTGGCATGTACAACACTGGCTCTATGATGCCATGTGCTGCCCCTCATCCACAGGCACTGAGCCCACAGCTTCTACTGGCCACAGTTCCCCATTACTGGTCAATGGAAGCTGCAGGAGTGGCGTCTGCAGGCAAGGACAGCTTGTGGAGACCCCCTACACCGCTTTTCTCAGGGGCTACAGGGACATGCCAGCCACTTCCAGGAGCAGCAATTACCATAATTACCAGGGCTCAACAATTAATCTTCTCACCCATGGCGAGTAGATTTTAGCCCGGTGCATCCGCGCAGCGTGGTCAGCGCATGCGCAACGCGGTCTGTGGATGCGCAGCGCGCGGTAGCGCGCGGCTGGCAGTGAGGCTCGCCACCGCTTGGCGAGCCCTGATAATTACCATAGGGATAATTACTCCAGCCATGACAAGTTAGGCATTTTAGAACTCACTGTTCAAAGTATTAAATTTAAGCATGAGAGAGAAATGAAAAAGATGAAATGCACAGACCAGTCAAAAACAAAAAATACTTCTTTTGCTGCTTGCAAAACATGTTAACAACAACCCCCCACATATGTGTTGGGTTGGGAGATGAGTGTGAAGGACAGTGTGTGTTTGTGAGAGTGACAGACACACACACAGTGTTTGAGAGTGACAGATTTGCATTGCCAAGCTCCCTCTGTCCCCTTCTTCCTGTGTGGAGATAGGGTACAGGAGTGGGGTTAGGGGAGACACCTTGCCATCAGTGCTCCCCTCTTCTCCCTCCCACACCCTGCACAGCAAGCAGGAGGCTCCCTAAGGAGCAACTCGAAGGCAGAGGGCAGGAGCAGCATGATAGTGGGTGGAGGGGCCACAAGTGCCAGCGCTTGATAGCTTACTGGCCAAACCAGTCAGGATCACCTGTCAGAGGCTCCAAAATCTACTAGTAGATCCCGATCTATTGGTTGGTGACCACTGAGCTAACGGGATATGAATTGTTTCCTGTAGCTAACAGAAAATATTATTGACCTCTAATTTTATATGTCAACAATCATGCTAATGTGAATCAACGTGGTGAGAGATACTGGGTCAGGTACCATGGTCTTTTTCTTGTCCCTTGGTTATTGAGGTGAAGAATGGAAGAGTGTATGAAAAAGGGGGACTGGTTAGATTTGAAGGAGCCCTGGAGTGAATTCCAAGAGGAAAGTGGGAAAAGATAGCCCTGAAAGATTAAGTAATGGTAAAACCGCTTTTCCCAATTTTAAAATGTAGAAACTTCCTTACGGTATAAACCATGAGCACTTGGAGACATGAGTGATATTTGTATTGCTCTTTGCATCATTCTGAGAGAGTCCTCTGCAGGCTTATCTGTTTCTGACAAAATCACAGTGGATTCTATATTCACAAGGATGCAGAGAACTATGCATTGTATGTAAGTACAATGCTATTATGTTATAAAAATAAATATATAATGATTGGTTTTTATGAGTTGATGTATATTGTGCTATATGGCCATTTTACATAACAAAATTGTGAAAGGTAATTTGAATGATTGAAGTGGTTGCTTTGTTAGGTACTTATGATGAAGTAATATCATAAGAAACATGTAGAGTGCACAGTATTGTGTGTCTCTAGCTCCACTAATTAACCCTAAGGCTGAGGAGTGAAGATTTTCAGGATTTTTTTTTTTTGTGTGTTTTGACAATGTTCCTTTCTTGGTGTAAGCTCTTGTATGAATTGATATCAGTATATCTATAGTTATTTTGGTTTTGCTAGAGGGCTTTGTGTGTATGTAAAAGGAACACAACTGTTCACTATGGGTATGTCTAGACTACATGCCTCGGTCGCCAGAGGCATGTAAATTAGACTACCCGACATAGTCAATGAAGCCAGGATTTAAATATCCCCGGCTTCATTAAAATAAAAATGGCCGCTGCGCTGTGCCAGCTAAGCTGATCGTCGGCACAGTGCGCGAGTGAAGACACGGATCGGTCGACAAGGGAAGCCTTTGTCGACCGTTCCTGTAAACCTCATTTCACGAGGCATAAGGGAGCGGTCAACAAAGGCTTCCCTTGTCGACCGATCCGCATCTTGACTCGCGTGCTGTGCCGACGATCAGCTGAGCCGGCACAACATGGCGGCCATTTTTAATTTAATGAAGCCGGGGATATTTAAATCCCCACTTCATTGACTATGTCGGGTAGTCTAATTTACATGCCTCTGGCGACAGAAGCATGTAGTCTAGACATACCCTATGAATGTGTAATGGACAACTAGACTATGTTGTTTTATTCTGCTGAACCTGGATTTATGAAGTGACACCAATATAATCTCAGGATTTATGCACTGCTGATATATTATATCCTATGAACAGTTGCAAGATGTGATCATTGGACAGTAGTTCTACATTTCGATAGCCTGAGGAGATTCATTTCCACTGTTATAAAAGGCCTTAAAGATAGAAAAGAAAAGTGCAGCCTTTATTTAACTGTATATATAATATTGAGGTGTGTATATAACTGTGTGATAACTTTCTCTCTCAAGTTGAAATACTATAGCATGTGTTTTCAGCCAAAGTGCCCAACCATGGAAAATTGAGCAATAAAACAGTGACGAAGCAAACATCAAGCTACAGTTTACCAGATAAGTTCTATACACTTCTGATTACTACCCTGATGACTTCTTTATTCAGGAATGGTAGTCAGATTTGCTTCTTTGTAAAAGTATGGCAGGAGTGACAGCACACAATAAATCACGTCTAACAATATGCTGAAAAACTGGCAAGAGACAGCTTGTACAGTGACAAATACAGCTGCCAACAGGTGTATACATCTGTTTCTAGGATTTATGAGAAGAGAATACAAACAAGGAGAAGTTGCTCCTTAGTTTTACAAAATACATTTTAAAAGTCTTTTATTTCTTTAGTATTGATAATATAATTACAAGGAATATCTAAAAATCACATGTACAAATTTTTATTATGAGCACAACTAGATTATGAATGGACTATGTGGATTAGCATTTTGATTATCAAATGCTGCTGCAAATATTTGATGAGCTGATATTAGAAGGGTTCTTTAAACATACTGATTAAAGACACATTGCTGCTGCTATTTTTAACACGTGCATGTAGGTATAAATCAGTTCTGAATTCTGCATCCAAAGCTTAAAGTAAAAAAAATCCAGAACTTCTTCCCTCATTCTTTTATGCAAGATGAAAAGACAATATTAAAAATATTTTATTATAATGAATGGCTTCACAAGAAAGGTCAACAGATTCACTCTCTCATAACTCTTTCATAAAGTAAGTGCCTGCATACAAATTATTTAGACAGAATTTTACTGAAATTGCAAAGAATTTTTTGGTATCTAAGCTACAGACAACTGAGCTAGTTTTAAAGAAAGATAAAATTTTCATAAGATTATAAAAAATAAACTCACATGATGTCAGTCCAATTCCTTGTAGATAAAAGTTCATTTTATAAACACCACTGTCACAATTGGCATACTTGTTGGTACATCATCATATTGAATACTATGTTCTGTTCAATCCATCCTAAAAATATTGCAGAAACAAAAAAGTTCCAGAAAAGGGTGATAAAAATTATCAGGGACATGACGAGATTTCGGTATAATTAGACATTTAAATCTTTGTTTAGTTAACAGAGGAAGTGAGAAAAATAATAATGAACCATGTATTTTTTTAATCTGTGGAACTCTGTCACAGAATATCTCTGAAGTGGACATTCATCAGAATTCATAAAAAGGATTTGGTATTAGTATGGATATTGAGAACTTCTATATTTCTATTATACAAGACAAAACATGTATAAGTGGAAAAAACTCCCATGCTTAAGTGCATAAGTCAACTACAAATCCACATGTCTGGATTTAGGAAGAAACTTCCCCTATAGACTGATTATTACATAATTGTTTATTACAGAGTTTCTTGCAGCTGAGGTATACAGATTTTCAACGGTGATGAATAAGGATACCAACTAAATGGTGTAATCTGTTATGGAACTTCCTGGGCTCCTATATTTTACTTCCTTATGAGACGACAAGGATTAGCTAGGCAAGAAGAGCAAACTACCTTCTGACTTGTAGAAGATCATCCTTCCAGGTCAAGCATTCAAAGACTGGTGTGGTAGCATGGGAATGTTTACAATGATGTTGCCAATGTGGTTCTTTTTTGTGCAAGGATTTGAGGAATTCAGTGTTTATTGTTATCAGTCTGCTATCTGCTATCTTTCACCAGCACTAGCCGCTTAAAATATAAATATATAAAGAGACTTTATGAAGTTCAGTAACAAGTAGACAATTCAGCTTTTATCAGAAATACTGGAGTCATGCTGTAGTTAACTAAAATATAAAGGCTATAGTACTGTGGCATTAGTAATGCCAGTTGAAGTAATTCAGAAAACCAAAACCACATCAGTATAGAGATGGTGAGAGAGAGATTCACAAAAGTAAGACATTCACAAGTAAGGATTTAAACAATACTGGGATACAATGAGCCACAGCAGGATGCCATTATGATGGCACCCCCATTGTGTCTGAGGAATGGAGGTTATTCTTTTGAAATTCCTTCTTTTGTGTGTCTGTCTCACCACCTTACCATCCTTCTTATGCTAGTTTTATAGTGAATTTCCCTAGATTTTTCAAAGTAATATTTAGAGAAATGTCATGTGTAGTATAATTACATCTAAGTGTGTAATTAAGGTAAATATGTGTAATTACAGGATTGTAATATCCAATAATCTTGTAAAGACCCTTTTCATACTGAAAATTACATATACAATCTAGCAGTTCACTGATGTTCAGTGTCTCAGCCATGAGGGTCTTTTAAAGGAAACAAAAGTGCTCAATTTACATGAGAGTAATGCATTTCAAAACATGATTTAAAACATGTCACAAGTTGGCCGGCCCCAAAGCAGATCCAGCTCCCCTGTGTCAGCTCCTTCTCACTTCCAGATGATGTTCCAAATGTAGCACCTGTTCTAAGGTGAGAGTCAGAAAAAGTTAGGACACTGGAGGAGATCTCTGGGGGAGAGTTACAGAAAGTAGAAAGCTCTGTGATCATTGCTTGTGGGAAGAGAAGGGAATGTATGCTTGGGATCTGGGAGAAGACTGAAGGCAGGGGAGTAGACTGTGGGATTTGCTGGAGTCCACAAGCCAGAGAATCAGGGCCAGAGAGGGCTGACTGCAAGAACAGCAGCAGAAGGTGTTTGTGAAGGGGTCCCTCATAAGGAGTCCGCTACCCTTCACTTTCTCCACCCCTAATCCCAAGTCGTGACCCCGGCGACGGGGGTTACTCGTATTCTCGGAGGTGCACAACTCCCGAGCAGGGTGTGAGGGGGACCTGGGCCCTCCCTCTCTCCAGGTCTTAGCCCAGGGCCCTAAGGTGGGGGCAGTCTCTTCCCCAACCTGACTGGCGGGGCTAACCGCCGAAACTCGCCAGCCCGCAGGCAAGACTCCTTCTGCCTGCCCTGGGCCACTTCCTCACCCCCGCTCTTCGGCCCTTCCCTGGGCCTCTCTCCCTTGGCCTGGTATCCCTCACCTGCCTCCACCTCCGTCCTTCCTTCCTGTTGCATCGGCCGCTCCCATTTTATGGGTGTCCAGCCCTTCTCCTGGTCTGCCCCCAGAGTGCATGTGCCGGCGTCTTCCAGGTACATTCCCAGCGTCCTTGCCCCAGGGCTCGGCATCCCGCCCCACCTGCGTCTGCTCTGCAGGCGCTCTCTCTCTTCCGGTGCGGCCCAGCTGCCGCCGCTCTCCCCACCATCCCAGAGAAAGCTGGCCGGTCGCTCACCCCGTCCTCCCGGGTCTCACCCCCGGCAGTGCAGGGTTCCTTTACCCTGTCACAGTGTTGCCTGCTAGCTATGAATTAGAGAGCCAGAACCAATAGAGGAAGAAAGCTGAACACCAAGAAACAGTGGGGGAATTTACCCTCTGACATCTCTGGACCTAGAGAGCCAGACTCAGAAGAACTGTGAGATTTCTAGGGGGAGGCTCCTAATCGAAGAATCTGTGGCATTCTTGCTGGGAAGAGCAGGACTGCATTCTAGGTAGAAAGGGCTGGAGTGTCTGTTCTAATATAAAAACAGGAGAGGACCATGCTGGAGAGCTGAAGTCTAGTGAGGAACATTGAAATCATGCTGGAAAGCCAGGACATAGTCAGAGATACTGGGGCATGTTTCATGTACAGTCTGGACTATGTGAGTGGAGTTCTGGATTATAGTTTTGGACTCTTGTTATGATTTATGTATACAAGATTTTTTTATAATAAATGAACGAAATAAGGGCTTCTCTCTCTCTAAAGGTACATAAGACTGGTCATACTGGGTCAGACCAAAGATCCATCTAACCCAGTATCCTGTCTGCTAACAGTGGCCAATACCAGATGCCCCAGAGGAACAGATCACAACAGGTAATCCTCGTGATCCCTCTCATCACCCATCTCCAGAGAAACAGAGGCTAGGGACATCATTTCTACCCATCCTGGCTAATAGCCATTGATGGACCTAACCTCCATGAATCTATCTAGCTCTTTCTTGAACCCTATTAAAGTTCTAGTCTTCACCGCATCCTCTGGCAAGAAGTTCCACAGGTTGACTGTGTGCTGAGTGAAGAAAAACTTCCTTTTGTTTGTTTTAAACCTGCTGTGTATTAATTTCATTTGGTGACCCCTAGCTCTTATATTGTGGGAATAAGTAAATAACTTTTCCTTGTTCACTTTTTCCACACCAGTCATGATTTTATAGACCTCTATCATAGCCCCCCTTAGTATCCTCTTTTCTAAGCTAAGCTAAGTCCAAGTCTTTTTAATTTCTCTTCATATGGGACCCGTTCCAAACCCCTAATCATTTTTGTTGCCCTTTTCTGAACCTTTTCCAATGCCAATATATCTTTTTTTAGATGAGGTGACCACATCTGTAAGCAGTATTCAAGATGTGGGCATACCATGGTTTTATATAGAAGCAATAAGATATTTTCTGTCTTTTATTCTTTATCCCTTTTTAAATGACTCCTCACATTCTATTTGCTTTTTTGACTGCCGCAGCACACTGAGTGAATGTTTTCAAAGAACTATCCACAATGTCTCCAAGATCTCTCTCTTGAGTAGTTGTAGCCAAATTAGTGCCCATCATATTGTATATATAGTTAGGATTATGTTTTCCAATGTGCATTACTTTACATTTATTAACATTAAATTTCATTTGCTATTTTGTTGCCCAATCACTAAGTTTGGTGAGAGCTTTTTGAAGCTCTTCACAGTCTGCTTTGGTCTTAACTATCTTGAGCAGTTTGGTATCATCTGCAAATTTTGCCACCTCACTGTTTACCCCTTTCTCTAGACCATTTATAAATAAATTGAATAGGATGGGTCCCAGGACAGACCCGTGGGGGACCCCACTAGTTACCTCTCTCCACTCTGAAAACTTCCCATTTATTCCTACCCTTTGTTTCCTGTCTTTTAACCAGTTACAATCCACCAAAGGACCTTCCCGCTTATCCCATGACAATTTATTTTACTTAAAAGCCTTTGGTCAGGGACTTTGTCAAAGGCTTTCTGGAAATCTAAGTATACTATATCCACTGGATCCCCCTTGTCCACATGTTTGTTGACCCCCTCAAAGAATTACAGCAGATTAGTAAGGCATGATTTCTCTTTTGAGAAACTATGTTGACTTTTCCCCCAACAAATTATATTCATCCATGTGTGTGACAATTTTATTCTTTACTATAGTTTCAACTAATTTGCCCGGTACTGACGTCACATTTACCGGTCTGTAATTGCCAAAATCACCTCTAGAGCCCTTTTAAATATTGGTGCAATGCTAGCAATCTTCCAGTCATTAGGTATGGAAGCTGATTTTAATAGTTAAGGTTTGCACTATTTCTGGGGACTCAGAGGAGGGAAAGGAAAGGGAACAGGGGGACTATGACAAAATTGTTTTGGAACCTTACCTGAAAATAATCTTAAATTCATTTTGTTTTAAACCCTCACACAACTCACAAAAAGGGTTTCACTGGACATTTAGTAAACAAGAATTGCTTTGTGGTGAATGCATTAGGATTACCTCCTTTCTTTATGGACAGGGATTTATCCATGCAATATCTGTTCCCACTGCTCTGAGTTATACCCATAAGGCTCCCATGCATCAGGCTGAAACCTGGCTGCTTTGTTCCAGTGTCAGCCTGAAGAGAACTTTTAGAAATTATTTGCTTGCTACAGCCCTTAAACTAGATGTTTTAATGAAACTGCTTACATAACTATAATTAGAGTGGTGCTATCAGGGACCATTATACTAATTACCAGGCAGTTTTTAAACACAGGCAGGCCCAAATTAAAGCAAATATAAATAGGATATTTTTGTTGTTTGAGATATTGGATTAAATGAGTAAAATCTGAGTACACATATTAAGTACTAGCTATGCATTTCTTACTCATTTGAACCAATCACACTGGGTTCAACATATGTTGTTTTTAGTAATAGAGGACAAGGGAACCCATTGGCTTAGTAGTCATGGTAATATCTGAATATACTTTTTTGCTGTAAAGATAAGATACCTACCTCATGATGTAACTCTGTTAAAGACCTATTTGCTTGCTACACTGCTCATAAGCACCATGCATCAAATATTGTAGTGCACACTCCATACTCAGGCAAAATTCACAGGTCCTGGAACAAGGAGTGTGGGAAGTGCTGAAGCACCCCATGGCTTGAAGTGATTTCTATCACACACAGCAAGAGCAGGTAAGATACATCCCACCAACTGGAGCTGGCCTGCCAAGCCTTTCAATCCAGCCCACCTGCCCCTGCAGCATGGAGCAGAACTGCTCAAAGCGACTAGATGCTCCCTGTGGCTCTTTGTGCAGCGGCGGGTGAAGGGCAGAGGGGAAGGAGGAGGCTTTGTGCCAATGGGAGAGATTTTGCTGGGGGCAGGGGCAGCTCATGAACCCTCCTCCCCTTCCCCCGCAGCACAGAGAGCCCCACATGGCACTCAGCGGGGGGCTGCTGGTAGGCACGGAAGACTGCTTCAGAGTGCTGCTGTCTGGGAACTGCTTAGGGAAGCACCTCCCAGCCAGAACTTGCCTCTGGTACTTCAACCCTCCTACACCTCTCCCCCCAGGCCAGAATCCTCTTCTGCACCCATACCCCCTCCTGGACCCTGCACCCCAATCCCCTACCCCAGGTCACAACCCCCACCTTCACCCAAACTCCCTCTCAGACTCTACACCATCTTCTGTACCCCAGACCCCTATCCCAAGCTCCCTTTTGCACTCCACCCAAGACCCCCATGCCCCCTCTCCATAGAAAAGTGTGTCTCTTGACCACTTTTCAAAATCTTGGAGTGCCCTCCTCCAATCAAAAATTATTGCTCACCCTGATATATAGGCAGGCCTATTGAGAGGGGTGGCAAAAGGGATAATTTTCCCCAGGGCCCAAGGATTCAAAAGGGACCCAGAACATCTTGTCACTGCTGGTGATACTGTGGCAATGGTGGTGGCTGGAGCTGCAGGCCCTTTGAATAGCCACTGAAGTCCTGCACGACATGTTCCATGCAACTGGGGTAAGTGTGGCACATGCCAAGAAATACTGAGGGCTGAGGCAGGGAGGCACTGAGGGTTGTCTGCCCTGGCTCCGCCCCTTTCACCCAAAGCCCTACCCCTTCCAGAAGTGCAGAGCCGCCACACCCTCTCCCCCTTCCCCGCCCACCTTGTCCGGGGCCCAGAGAGTAAGGTTGGTTCCCCAGTATCCACGGTTTACAGTTTGGTTCTATCGTGGCTCTCAGCACTCCTATTATGTACATTGTTCCAGCAAAACTACTATGGAGGTCAATCCTGATTTCAGAATTAGCCCGAAATTAACACAATTTAAACATAATGAAGAAAGTGGCAGGTGGTGGGGAGGATTTTTGTGAGAAGAATTTGTTGAAATTGGCTTTGTCTCATGAGGTATATGCACAAACTGTCAACTTGCAGCAATGTTAAATAATCAGCAGGGTGCCAAGACTGCACTCAGAAACTTTCCCTGTAGTGAGGATTAAGAACTTTAAGTGTTAGTTCATCTAGTGTCAGCACACATCACAATGTGAAATGAATTTCCAGACTTCCGTTCTGACACCAATGCCTAGCGACAGCTAAAGCAGTATAGCAGCCATGCTAATTACACTAATAATCCTGCTAAGTAGGATAATATATATATATTCACTCTAATGAAGCTTTAACATACTTCAAAATTCTGAGGGAAGTAGAGTTGACATATCAGAGAGAATGGCTGATGGGATTGTCTCTGGAAATTCTTGGGAGACCTCTGCAAAGGGAGAGTTAGCTCTGCAGTGGTGGCTGTGTCTAGTTTTGCAAAAAGGAGGCTTGTTAGTTTGTGGGTCCTCTTTTTCTTTTCTGAAGGTGGCCAACAGGACCTTAACATCCGCTGTTGGATTTGCTGGACAAAGGCACACAGGACTTTGATTGTTACCAAGCTCAGGGAAGTCTTCATTGCACTTTCTCTGCTGGCAAAGAGAAGCAGGTTTAAAACAAATTGTCCTTGACACAGAGCTATAGTCAACACAGGAATTGCCATTTAGAGGCGATAATGAACCCTCTGTTTTCACACAATGAGAGTTATTTTAGTATTCTCTCTTTAGCTACTTGCTGTTTCTGAAAGTTCATATTGTTAGATAAGTTAGTGCTGGAAGTGGAACATTATCCTGTCTTTTATATCCAGTTCATGAAGAAACAATTGATTTAGACAGTCAGGAGATAAGAGCTTCTATTATTCAGAAAATTCAAAGAGCCCACTTCTTTCTAGTAGAGGCTCAAGTCCGGCAGACAGCTTGATTGTTTTGAATGTTTACCCTCGTCCATCCCTGTTTCACAAAGGCCTTTCAGATAATTCACATTGAATGATCATCTGACACAGCTTGGCACTTAACTGCCTGCAAGCTCTCAAAGGACTCCAAAATGTAGTTTTGTACATCTTCTAGTTACATCTCAGTCATGACTGGCAACAAAATAGTGGATTGCCACATGGGGCACAAGAATAACAGCTCTGAGGAGCTGGCAGAGAACAGACTGTAGAAGTCTTCATATTCCAGGGTACTTTCCCCACAGCCATCACCTCCAGCTACTGGTAATGTTACAGAGGGCAGAACACGTCCCGATCTGCCCCCTCTCCCACTGAACCCAGAAGGGTCCTCTCCTGTTTATTGGGACCAGCAGATTTCCCCTTCCTGCCTACCAGGGGAAAACAGTAGCAGCTCAAAGGAGACTTTACAGCCACATGAAATCAAACAGTCCTGAAATTCGGACTCTGTATATTTTCCCCCTCATTTTCTTGCTATATTGTCATCGGTTGTTGATACCTACCTTCCCCACCTCTTTATTCTCTTCCTCTCTTATGACTGCTGCTGCCGATCCTCATTCTCAGTAACTATTGTCCTTCTCACTCTGTTCCTTCCCTTGCATTTTTATTGGCACCTCTGTCCCGTATCGTTTTTCCCTCTTCCTTCACTTATTCCTTCCTCTTGGTCCCACGGTCCTTTTCTAACCTCCATTCTAACACTCTCACATACATTCCCCCATGTATGTTTATAATATGAATAAAACCTATCTTTTAAAAGGCAATAAATTTCATCTATCATTCTGACTGCCCCATTTCTAGTCTCTTTCCCCTTCATTTTTCATTTGTTTTGTCTTTTTCCAGTGCAAACCCTTTGAGGTAGGATTCCTATCATTTTCTATACCCTTGAAAACCCTCAACCTGTTTTGGGCATAACCACAATGTAGATGATAAAACACCATTAAAATGTTTGTGCTTTCCTTTCTGTGGATTACTTGAATATTTTGGATTTTTTTTCAAGGGGAATCCTGGGGTTTGCTTTACAGAATGTATTTGGGAATGTTGTATGTTTTGATGGTGAAATGGCAGAGCCTTTTGAGAATACCTATTCCAGTACTCACTACATCAATACTTAATCAAATGAATAATCCCCTACCGTGCTAGTACCAGGCAGAGAAGCTAATGAGGGAGAATTCCCAACAAGGATTCTCTCTTCCTTCTCCCATCCCCATCTGTTCACACAGGGCCACAACTGGCAACAGAATTCACAGTGGGACTACAGGGCCATAGATCCCTAACCTACCCACTCCACTCCACCAGTCCATCCAATTTCCTCTCCCAATCCCTAGTATAGGCCTTGGACACATGGAGAGGGACCCGAATGAGGCTGGCATACTGCAGAAGAAGCTGATTCTCCCCTATCTGTGAGAAAGACAAGAGCTGTTCGCACAGGGATCAGAGAGTGATGATCCCATCCCATGAACTAGAAATCTATCATAGGCAGAATCCCCGTCAAGAATAAAATCCCATTTGCATTGTTTTGGGAAGTAAATAGCATCTCATGTCAAACGCCATAACCTGAGCAGCACAGTTAAAAACTATCTATAAAAGCATATCACTTTGACTGGTGCATGACATAGTGGAATGCGTATAAATATGAAATGTTTATATACACATTGATTTATATGTACTTCTAAGTTTCTGTTTTGCAATTGTAAGACTAGAGTCATTAGCGCCAGGATAATGCCAAATTTAGGAATATTTTTCATGACCGTTCATGAAAAAAATATTTGGTTCTGGGCCATTTTCGTGGCTTTGAGTGTTTAGTTTTCCACAAAATTAAATTGTTCCTTTTAGGGGGGAGGGGCACTGCAACACGCTTTATTTTAAAATGGCACATGCTTCCGTGCCAAGGCTCACATTCGCTGGCATGTATCTGCAAAGTTTTGTGGTGGCTTCTTTCCAACATAGGAACCTTTCTGTGCAAAAATGGTTCAGTTTTAGAGGCTTCTCCAAAAAGCATTTCGTCTGTGCATGTTGTTTGCAGAATTCAGAAATCACTCAACTTCTTCTGAAACTGGATTGATCCAGTGGGCTGTGAGGCCTATAAAAGACTGTGATATTTTTTTTCTGGGTCAATGTATCTACTGAAAATGAATATTTGTTTCCTGCCTTTAGTATTAGTATATATGGGATCATATCTGAAACAAACATGTGGAAAGGGAGCAGGTAGCAAAGCTTTAATGGTCTCATCAATCATCTGAAGTCCAGATTCTCCACAATAGAATTGAAGAAGTTTATTAACTGCCATCATTTCTCCAAAGGTAATATGTGTCTTACTGCCCTCAGGAGAATCCATGTTTTGGGCTGCACAGTAGTTCTTTGCATGGCTTGTGGGATTTGCAGATGGACTGAAATATATAAATTCTGCTCAGTGTTAACCCTTTCACTATAAGCTTCTTGCTGCTTTGATGCAAATACTCTGTAATAGCAGTGGATACGTTCCTAAATGTAAATAAGAAATGTGGTTATCTGTTAGGCTTCGGGTTGATTCTTGTCACTCACTAGGAAAGAATCCCCATACAATGCTTTTTTCCTTTGTTCCATCTGGGACAATTTCTATTCCCACTGAAGTCAATTGCAATATTTCCATTAGCTTCAGTGGCAACAGATTGGTCTTTTTCTCCCTCCAGTCTATTTCATCTAATCTGTTTTTTTGACCTCCCTCTGTTGTTCTTATACACCATCCATCACAGTAGTATCTGGCTAGGGAACCCCGAAAAGAAAGCAGAGATTGAAATTGATTGTTGAAGTAAAGAATCCTGGAAGATACATCTAGCTGACTAGACAGTCTAAGATTGTATTTATATTTGATTTTAAAATCAACCTTTGTACAAGAAAATCATGTTTCCCTTGAAAACTGGAAATTTCCGCCCCCTCCCCCTTACAGTTTTAAAAATAAACAAACATTTGGGTCTCCAATTCTAATCGAACTTGTACTCCTCTAAATCAGGAATGATTGCCCTTCCGTGACATTAAACTAATATCCAAGAGATATAAGATTTAAATCAAGGCCAGTTATTTGTGGTTTTCCTCCCCGCGTACTTTTGAATCCAGATGTCATTTGAAATTAGCCCCTTAAAATACGATGAAAATCTTTTTACTTGACCTTTTAGCAAAATAGAATTGAAAAAAAACACATGTGTTGTAACTTCCCCTGCACATATATGTACAGTGGGACTTTTGCTGTACCCACTACCCATTGGAAGCCTGGTTTATCCTGTTCCTTACACCTATGGCTTTGTGTAAGTACAACTAATGGGCTTTCAGTGTAGCTATTAATGTTTTCTATTGAGCTATTGTTCTCTCATGAAATAAAGAGAAGAATCAAGGATCACACAGAAATATTTTTCTTAGCTGGTAGTCAATAAAGGACACCTTCATCCCTCCCCCACCAATGATCTTCTCAGCAAGACACTGGGAGAGAACAGGTTCCAAAGCCGAGCAATTGCCTATGCTTTTTAAAAGTCACTATTCAGACAATATTGAGGAGCAATATCTTTGCAAAAATGTGTCTGTTATGAACTAGAGAATCAGAATTTAAAGATTGGGGGAGGGAAATTATTTATTCACAGCCCAGAAGGATTCTTCCCCAATCTGCATTGTATTGTCAAACGCTTTTTCCAGTCCCATTCTAAGTGCAGTAGCAGTAGCCTGAAGAACAGTCATCATCCTCTACAAAGGAGAAAAAAAATTGTACTGAGTAGAACATCCACGGCAGTACAATTTTGTGCCCTTTGGAAAGGCAGTAATAATTTAACCATATATGCAAATAAGTTCCCATTCCCAGAAAAACAAGTTTAGAGAGAAATGGGTTCAGCTTTCATTCATTCTTTTTTCCCCCGCCCCTGAATACCAAAGAATAAGCAATTGAATCAACTGGTTGTATACAATATTATTGTATTATAAAAAAGTATAACAAGTAAGATCTTTTATGAAAACTGGTGACGTGCTGGTCATGAATATCTTTAGAAGTTTCAGGGGGTAGGCGAGTTAGTCTGTACAGGATAAACTTAAAAAAACAACAAATGGTCTGGTAGCACTTTATAGACTAACAAAACATGTAGATAGTATCATGAGCTTTTGTGGGCACAGCCCACTTCTTCAGATGACCGGAGAGTATCTTTGTGAGGTATGTACAGATGATGCCCAAAGGGTTGTGTATGTATGTTGGAAATATGTTCATAAAATAGATTGTAGAGAAAGAGGATACATAAATTTGTGCTAGGCAAAAGATGTGGATTTGGCAGTCAGCCTGCGTCCAATTTTGTAAGACAATGGAAGTACATTTGCATCTGAGGTAAGAACCAGTTATCAGGAGGATAAGAAAACAACATGATGCCAACTTCCTAAAGCACAAGAATCGGGCTAGAAAAGCTTTATCTGGGGATATGCTCTGAAAGAATAGATTTTAAACATTTACTGGACTATAAAAAGGAGAGAGACTCCCTTAGTTATCCATCACTTGAGGAATGAAGGGAACAGTACCCTCTGATGCTGTGAATGTTGATTCCTGCCAGGAAGGGTTGGGTATGCTGTAAGGGGGAACGCTGTGTAGGCAAAGACATAAATTGCTAACATAAGTTTTGGGCACTAGACTGTGTGGTGTTTTGGTTTTGTTTGTAACCAGGCCTGTCCCCTTTTATCCTGCTTAGTATCATATAAATATTTATTCTTTATAGCAAATGTATTCTTAGTTTTACTATAAGCTATCACAGTGCTTCTGTATTGAAGAGTGAGTCCTCTCCAGCTAATCTGGCTGCCTGATCAGTGCACTCTTTGCAGGCAATGAAAGTAACAATTGCTGTGAATGACCAATGAAAGGGACCGGACATGTCAAGGAGATATCTTGGGGACTAAGGTTCACTGGCTAGTACCTGCAGGTTGGGTTAAGACTGTCAAAGTCTCAAGGTTTGCTGGTAAGGAAGACAGACTGGCGTGACAGTGAGCTGACACACAGTTCATGGCTAGTGAAGCTCCCCCTAGCTGAGGCAGAAGGGTAACACAGTAACATTACTTTCAGTGTCCTATGGAGACCATCACAATGACAGATTCAAATAGTGCCTGTATTTATGGATGGGCACTGGGTGTTCAGTGTTCTCTAAACTATCATTGATTAGCATTAAGTCTCACCTAAGCAGATAGCCTTAAAGGTGATGTTGCAATTCATTTTCCAAGCCTATTCAATCTTTGTCTCTTGCTAAAAGAGGCAATAAAGGTGGGATTTTAAAAAGCACCCAGTGTTGACCTAACTGTGCTCCCACTGCAATCAGCAATGTAGCAGAGTTAGGCCAACACTGATACGTCTAGATTACATGCTTCTGCCAACAGAGCCACGTAAAATAGGCTACCTGACATAGTCAATGAAGCGGGGATTTAAATATCCCTGGCTTCATTAAAATAAAAATGGCCGCTGCGCTGTGCTGGCTCAGCTGATTGTCGGCACAGCGCGCGAGTCAAGACGCAGATTGATTGACAAGGAAAGCCTTTGTCGACCGCTCCTGTAAACCTCGTTTCACGAGGCATAAGGGAGCGGTTGACAAAGACTTCCCTTGTCGACCGATCTGCATCTTGACTCGCGCGCTGTGCCGACGATCAGCTGAGCCAGCACAGCGCGGTGGCCATTTTTATTTTAATGAAGCCAAGGATATTTAAATCCCCGCTTCATTGACTATGTCGGGTAGCCTATTTTACATGCCTCTGTCGGCAGAAGCATGTAATCTAGACGTATCCAGAGAGCTTTTGGAAATCCTACATTAACAGACTAGAAATGACATTTAGACCCAGACTAATTTTAAGCCAGAGTTGAGGCAGAGAAAGAGAGAGTGTGTGTAAAAGTTTTGTATGCCTTTACCTGTGAATTGGCCCTTCTAAATCTAAAGGTTTGTTAGTGGTGTGTCCAAATCAGGCTTCTATCCTGGTGATATCTTACTAAGCTTTTATTTCCCTCACCTCCCTCCCATGAGCCAGCTCTGCATTGTGGGAATATCTTGATATATTTATTGAGACAGATAAGACTAAAGAGCACACTACAACCTTCAAAATAATACAGTAATTTGAAATGGTGAGGCGCTTTAGTACCCGTCACTTTAAAACAGGCTCCTTTCTCTCTTCAAAGCAGTGTTAATAAGAGTTCTAATAAAGCAGGATGGTAGCTGTAATGGGCATGTTTTCAAGTGACATCTCTAATTTGTAAATTAGAGACTGTATTAATTAATTCTCAAGTTTTTAACTTAATATATATCCTCTGTAGTGTTTCTTTAAGGTAGTTAAATGTCATGAACCAAAATGTGGTTGCACGGACACTCAACTCTTCACTGCCCCAAACACCGACTTAGTACTTAAAAGCACAACTGAGTCCTTAACATGCCCATTGTAGTTTGATCAGGTACTGTATGAAATAATCACACATTGTAAAGTAATACATATAACATTGTAAGATGTCAAATGAATTTGGAGTAATATTTTGTTTTGATTCTTAAATTTAAAATGAAGGCAAGATTAAGGATTGTTAATTTTTTGTGTGTATTGTCTGTGTTGCATAGTTGTTACGTGATTTCTACCCTTCACAATGAAAAACTTATTTGTGTACCAATCTGACACAATGGCTGTGTCTACATTGGCACCCTTTTTCGGAAAAGGCTGTGTCTACATTGGCACCCTTTCAAGTAGGCATAAGAGATCTTGCGGAAAAGGGTTTATTTTCCGCAAGATCCCCGTCTAGACTGGCGCTTTTTGCCGGCAAAGCCCGAGCCGGAAAAAGCGGCAGCCATGTAAATGCAAATACCGCGGGGGATATTTAAATCCCCCGCGGATTTGCAATTGCGACTGGTCTCATTAGCATCCCTTTTCTGAAAAAGGGTGCCAATGTAGACACAGCCAATGTGAATCTCTGGTTAATATACGTAGATTTCAGAATAATTTGAATGTTTCTTACCACATGTAGTTTGGGTGGACAAACCTCAAAAAAATTGGTCTAGACAGCGCTTGTCTAAACTATGGGAACTTCTTTGGCCAGATCCTGGCCTCCTTCTAAAGCTCTCTTGCTCTGCTCTTTTAGTTCAAAAGGGCTGTAAAACTGGCTTATTGAACACACAATCTTACATGCTAAGACATAAAGATAAGATTATAGTCCTGCAATGGTTCAGAGACTCCTTTTGGAGGTTTAGTCTCTGCACTGACTACACACAGTGGGACAAATTCATCTGTCATTTACATTGGTATAAAATCTAAAGTAATTCCTCCAAAGTCATGGAAGTTACTCCAGATTTATACTGGTATGAGATCAAAGCTTGGCCCACTGTGGGTGAGGGAAGGAGAGATTTTCAGCCTTTACTCAGAATTATTTTTGCTTTCTGGATATGATCTTGTATATTATTTTTGAACAGTTTTTTGCATTAAATAGCCTACAGCAGGGTCAGAAAAGTTCAACTGTGGATGCAGATGCCTCTACTGCAGCAGAATAAATCAAAGGGCACCAGGGTTTTGTCACTGCCAAGAGTCCTCGCTGGTCACTCATGGGGGTAGTGGACAGAGAGCCTGGGAAATGAAGGACCCAGGTGTCTTTGTTGGGAAACTGCAAACCAAAATGCCACCTGAGTCCTTCATCTTCCACGCTTGCCCAGCCATTTCTGTAACCACAGCTCCTGAGCACAAGCTGATGAAAGGGGTAAGGTTGAAGGGAGCCATGTGCCACAGAACCAACAGTGGTGACATACAGTGCCAACTGAGTAGACTGCAGCTGCTGAAGAACGGTGTTGCCATTTCCTAAATGTAAGTCTTGTCTTATTGGAAGCCATCATCTATATTTAGCTATAAGCTGCTAATTTGTTCAAGAATAAAGCTGAATGTAAATTCAAATCTTCATTTTCCTCTTTGCATATCATTTGGGCTGTTCTTATGTATGTAATGCTAAGGGAACTGATATAAGAAAGGTATGTTATAGTACTAATTGATTTTGTGTTAGATCAAAAAAAGAAATGTTAGGAAGGGGAAGTAGTGCATACACATGCTATAAATTCAACGTCTTTGCAAGCAGAGCCAAAGAATTGTATTTATTTCAGCACGTGTTCACTACTCAATGTAGTATTTTCCTATTTTACTGTGCTGACCAAAACACATAGTTGATAGCCAAATGTCACAGAGCAAAGGGATATAGGTTGAACCTCTCTAGTGCAACACTCTCTGGTCCAGTGACATCTGTAGTCCAGCATGATTTTAGTTAGCTAGATGTCTACTTATCGTAGGTGTGACCAAATTTCCTAAAGTCCCATAAAGTTGTTTACAGACACCAATCCTGGCTCTCAGTGTTCTGTGCTGTTATTTAGCTCTAATTTATCCCTACATATCTTCTAAGAGCCCAGTAAGCAGCGGGAGTGTTGGTAAAGCTGCTAGATAATATTGACCTTCCATGGTCTGGCAAATTCATTGGTTTGGCATGGGTCAGATCCCGAGGGTGCTGGACTAGAGAGGTTCAGCCTGTACCTATATTTATTATACCTAAAATGGCATTTGGAGAAATACTGTATTTCTATTCAATTTCAAATAATTCCTTCTCAAATCAAGTCTTACCTTCTTGCTCCTATTTATGTAACATTCTTCTGCTGATTTACATCAACATTGTCACCTGTGTCTGTAGGCTCTGAATAAGTAAAATTACTTTAGCTGCTTTCAGCCATGTTTGTCATCTTTGTAAGTTGAGCTCTCACTGACATTCTTCAGTTACCACAATGATAAAACAAGTTTCACATTCTTTACTCTTAAAAAATCTTAAAGAACAATGAACGGTCCTGTAGTACCTGAGAGACTGACACAGCTACCCCTCTGATTCTTTACTCTTAAAAACAACAGTTTCTTCCCCACATATGCATGCATTACTACACTTGTCTGAAATCTTTCTTTTGTCTTTGAGACTTTGATTTATGAAGCTGTTTTATGAAAGGCTGTCCGAGTAAGCAGTACCCTCTACCTACTCAGTGCCTGCTTTCCCAATGTGACAAAAAAAAAATCTAGATTTCATTTTAAAAAATATCTGTACTAAAACTGAAAATGCTAGTAGAATTATAAGGCGTTTTGTAATGTTACCATGAAGCAAACTTTATTGCTCTTATTGCTTTCATTATTTATGTAGCGCCTAAAAGTGCTTCACAGGCTCTGCCTCAAAGAATGTAGTCTGGGCATAAGTTTAAGTACATGTATTAGTACCGGTAGGTCTTGCAGCATCAGGGTCTAATTTGACATTTTACAAACAAAAAAAGGAGGGGGAGAGGTAAAGATAAAATCCAAGGTATTACCCCTACAGTTATTTGACCTCATGATGAATTGTTTCACTCCTTTTCCACAGTGGAGAAAAGGGCTTACATAGACTTGCTGCAGAGGGTGTGGGGGGGAGAGGGGCTCTCCCAGTTCAGAAGGTTATCCTGGCCATAGTTTTAGGTGACTTTTATTTCTCCTTTGGTTGGCAGATTTGAATCCCACTCATCAGTGGTTCCTGTCCTCATTGGTGTTCTTAATTATTGAGCTTCATGCCTAGAAGAAAATGGTTTGAAAGATAAGCTATTAAAGAAGGAGCATCTTAGTTTTCCTAATAGACTTCACTTATCTATCTTGATTGTGCGTGATGGGGGTTGTCTAGATTTCATTGTCATTGTTAGTAATGAGCCTCCTTCTGCTTCCACTGACTTAATTGGTACAAGATTAGGCCCAGGAAGAATATTGCTTTGCAATTCTACAGCATCTTTCATAAAAGAATGTCAAAGGGCTGAGCAAACATGAAGTAGCTAAGTTTCCCAACAGGGGGATGTGATGTTTAGTAAATGTTTGAAAGGGGGGAGGGCTGTTTTGATACCAGATTCCTTAATGAAAGCACAAATCTACTAGCAAGCTGGCATTGCAAGTAAAAGCCTGAGTTTCTGAATGTATGTTCCCTTCTTTCCTAAACTGGGCGCATTGTAAGGCTGAACCCTGAATCCGTTCTCTTATGCTGCTGTCCATGGATAGCACTCTGTGTACCTTTAAATTGGTACTGTAGTTTTGACAGTAAAAGAGTTCTTTAAATTTTAGCTAGCATATTTAAACCACTTGCCTCAGCTACTTTAGCAAAAAAATTATGGAAATTTATTTCAGAACCATTGTAGCTTCCCCCCACTTCAATGGTTCTCCTCCTTGTAATCTTCAAATTAGACATTTGCAAGGTATTCTGTGCCCAGTCTCTGTTTCTTTGTACATTGCAATACATATTTATGGCCCATAGATTGCTGGGTGCAGGGTAAGATCATGCTTTATCATCTTTATCGCCCCTAAAACAAGATAGAGCTTCTGTGCTCTAGCTTAAAACAAATCAGAAGTCATTTACTTTTGCAGACATAATGTATTTTCATCTTAACTTTATATATATTTTACATTTTATATTCAGTATAATTAATTGTTTAATATAAAACAAATCCACGGCAGAAAGAGCTACTTATTCCTGAAACAGTGGTGCTAATGCTTAGCACGTACACTATTCATTTCTTTTGCTTACAAGTAAGCAAAAGAATGATAAGATTATTTGCTTATTTAAGTGTAGACAAAATGGAATATGCAGCACCCTGTGGGTTTTAATACCGTTCCACCAAAAAAAAAATCAAAGAAATTTCAATGTGTTCTCATTAAATACAGTGGCCCAGATTCCAGTACTGAACTGAATTATTCCAGTCCAGTTCCACCAATAAAATTTTGCAGTGACTTTTATTTACTTCTCTGAAGGAGAACAGATTTCCAAGAGAAACACATGACACAGGTAGTGATTGAAAAAATGTTCCTTTTTCCTGCTTGGCCACAGTAATAGTTAAAGGTGTGATGAGTAGCTGAAGTTTAGCCAATTTCCCAAATGCATAGGGCTGAGAATTCACCGATCTGTTTGTGGTTGAAACAGAAGGAAACAAACCAGTAAACTCTCAGATACATTTTGCTAACACTGATATTTGAAGGACAGAATTCTGGATCTTTCAAAGCTGCTGACGAGATCTGTATTCCTGTTCTCCTATTCTTTTCTGTTCATTCATCTTAGGTTCATCACGCTTATGCACATTTCAAGCTCATTCTGCTTTCCAGAGTAGCCCAGCTGCACAAGTATTGTTCCAGGTAGAGTAGTGATTTCAGGTCCAAAAACGAAAGCAATAATGAAAAGAAAAATGGCTTGTTAGCCCCAAAGTTTTGATATAGAAAGCTGATGATGGTGATGAACCATAGTGATAGTGCTGTGAAATTTTTATCTTTGATGTATAAATACTTGTATATGCAACTAATATGTGTGCAAGTAAAGGCCTATAGAAATATAACTGAATGTTATGTATGTTCTGTGTATGGAGGCCTGTACACACACATATATTTGTACATATATACCTATCAGCATACTTACACACTGTACATTCAGGACAGATCCATAGAAAAAATATTGGCAGTATTTTGCACAACTCTCATGGTGAGATCTCAGCAAACTTGGCTTAACTAAGTGATCACTTAAGCTAGGTTTATTATTACTTTGGATTATTAGAGTGGCCCAGAGCAGAGTGTACCAATGATTGTGGGCCCGTGTGTGTGTCTTTTTCTCTTTGTTTGCATACATTATATATATATTTAGAGCGGGGTGAGTAATCTCTATGAGAAACTTACCATCTTCTTCTATTCAGAAAATGACTGAGATTTTCCTCAATTTGCTTAGATAGTTTAATTACTTAAAATTATTCACAAAATAACTTCTGTGAAGACCTTTTATCCTGTAGTTTGTTAATTGTTAGAGTCAACCATCAAAATGTGACTTTTCTTCAGGAAACAGAGGCTATGTGAATATTTGTGTTCTCTGATGGGATGATCATAAGTCTTAGAATAGGTTTGTAGTGCAGATATTCTTTCTATGAATGTATTGCAGTACTCTCAGAATTCATCCTTATGAATATTATCCATGCTTATCTGAAGGCTCTGGCTCTAGAAATCATACTAGAAAACGCACAAGGGACATTTTTTTATACTTCCTAGTTGCAGCCAGAAATACCCACCACCACCTTCTTGAAGTATTTCTATACTTTTACTTTATCCTGGCCTGTCTGGGAAGAGCCGCATATAATCCCAGCAAATATCCACTGTGCTATCAGTGTAGTACAGCTTAATATCAGATATGTCCTATGTCTGAAGGGAGATTAATTCAGTAGCCCAGTTCCTTAGTGGGTTTATATTGACATGGCCCTAGGTCTAGCCCCATAATCTCATTTGGAAACCATTTCTAACTGCTAATTCCCTTCTGCAATAGGAAAGGCTATTTTTTCATTACAAAATGGCTTCCAAGAATGGCTTCTCTGCAAAATTGTTGGTAGTGAGTAACATTTTCAAAAGTGTCTTTGATTTAGGCCCCTAAGTTACTTGGGTAAATGTTGCAGTAGTATCTAATGCTTACATTTTCTGAGGTTTGCCTTATTTTCTGTGATATTTGTTTATTTAAAATGTTACCATTTTTTATTCAAAATTTTTATTTTATTAATGAAAGCAAACATTTAGGTACATGAAAATGTTCGAAAAAATAGCAAAAAAAGTTTAATTACAATATTTGTGGAAACCTTCACAAAAATAAACAAATTGATGTGTTTTGATCAACGTGCAATGGAAACAACGTCAAGATTTTGAAATACTTTGCAAAATTATTTTTCCACCTTTTGATCAGCTCTGATAAGGACTACTGTTATAATCAACAGCTAATGTTTTTCAAACTAAGATAGACACCACCACCCCACACATGCCCTCTTCCTCTATGTGTGTTCACTTACTTTTGGGAAGGAAAAAACTTTTGATAAAGTGGGAGGTGAATGAAATCTTTGGTTTGTATTTATCAGGCAGAGTAAGTCTGGGAGTGAAACACTAGAGCCAGCTACATTTTTAGCTTCATGAATATTTGTATCATTTCTCTATTTTGATAGGAAGGTGGTACGACAATAATAGAAAGGAGACAAACTGAGGGACAAATACTACAGTCATTCCCCCTTTGAAGAGAAATTGATCTTTTTTCTGAATAGGAGCTGAAGGTTTGGAGTCAATATGGGATCTTACCCAATGCCCAGTATCCAATGAAATCAGTGCAAAGACTCTGACTGACTAGAATAGCTATTGGATTAGGCCCATAATGCTGTTTCCACAATGCTTCACTAGGACAGGTGCTTGTTTAAACCTTGATCCTGCAATTGACAATGTATTCAGGGATTTTCCCACACTTTTTAAATTGTACTTTTGGGGGCATAGGGTTCAATTGTTCTTTGTACAAAGAGGCAACACTGAACACCTCTTCAGCCCTCCAAATACATCCAAAATGGTACTTCAGCAGTGTATTGGCCTTTGGCTAGGCTTTTACACTGAGATTAATTGTACCCTGGAAGAAAAATTGCCACAAGTAAGAGAGAAATACTGATTTTTTTCAGTACTGTGTTGTTTTTGTTTTTGTAATGACTATCTTAAAAGGCAAGGGAGCACATGGTTTTAAGGCATTGAAGCATACCTGGAACATCACAATTGCACTATTCAGCCTCTTCATTGTTCTGCTTTTAAATCAGCATTCCTAAATCATGGGTGTCTTTATATTGCCTCGTTCTGGGGAAAATGTAGTTATTGATTTTGTATATGCACTACAGTCTCATGGTGATATATAATTGCTAGTGAGTTCTCTTTGTGGTATAGTGTTTACTTAGCAGAACAAAAGCTTTCTTCCAAAGTTAGGTGACAAACTTAAATTGCAGAAAAACAAAAGTCTTGTCATATTTACATCCCTGATTTTGGAGTTTATTTTTACTTCCCTGTCTGACTCAGAAAGGTTGTACAAGACCCTTGCTATTAGAAACATGGAAAATCAGTTCCAGTGAAATAAGAATGGTCTTGAACCTTATCAGAGATTAAAACTAAATTAGAAGACGTGTAATCATTTTCATCTTTATGGGACAAACCTACTCCAACACATAATTGAAGTTTCATCCACTGCTAATAAATAGTGTCCAAATCAATGGAGCTGATGATTTACATCCCCTAAGGACCTAATTAATATCTTTAATCAAATAGAATGTCAATAAACATATTTAAATTAACATCCAGTTATTTCTATAGGTTCAGATTATCTCAACGTTTTCAGAGAACTAGGACCTGGGGTTTTGCTTTAGTTCCTTTTCTAATTATTTTGTTAACATATAATAGGTGTTCTGATAAGCGTGTTTATACTGATGGCATTTATTTCAAAAGGCTTCAGCACTGGGTGTTAGAAAAAATGCCTCTACCTTTTTTATCTGGTCTTTCTTCATACATGATATCTGTTCCATTGCAAAGTCATTAAATGATCATTCAGGTTGCAATATTAAACATTTAGAATTCAGGAATGATAAGATAAGGTTGCCTATTCAACCTTAACTCTGCCCTGGTATGTATATGCATTATTATATAGTCTTTCTGCCTACATGAATATATTGTTTTCTGCATGATGCATACCTCAGACTGAGCAGGGACTCAATGAACAGTGAGAGTCCGTGCTCTAATCCAAGTATATTGGTGTCAGTGGAGTCTTTCCAGAGGATTGTGAGGTTTTTTTTTCCTGCCTCTGCATAGACTTTTAATGTATCCTTTGACAAGTCTCAGTTCTGTCTCTGTAAAAGGGTAATAATGATACTACTTCACATCACAAGAGAACAGGGTGTATAATTCCATTAATGTTTGTGAGGTATTCAATCTTTATGGTGATTATAAGGCCTATATAGAGAAGAAAACTCACAGAAACAAAAGGGAAATTTATTCAGAACACAGGTTAAATATTACAAAATGAAATTCCAAAACAAATTTGGAAATTTAGTTGGGAGACTTCAAAATTTAATTTTGATGATGTTTTGTTTTTTAATAATGTCAAAAATATATTAAAATAGGATATTACATTAATATTTCAAAATTATCTGAAAGTCAAAAGAAAATTAAATGAAACAAAATCAAAATAATTCAGTCAAAAATAACACATTCCTGGGAATGAATTAGATTTTGTCTAAATGACATTTTGCAACAGAAAACTGCTCCCTAATATTTTCAACCAGCTCTAATCCTTAGATTGAGTTAAGTTTGCACCTCAACTGTGACTTTGCCATTTTGTGAGTTCCATTTTTCAACCTAAATGTTCCTTTAATTGGTGTTTTTTTCTGTGAGAAAAGAATAAAATAAAGACATTCCATCATGTGCTATTGTTTGGTGGACAGCTGTAGTACACATTGCATGGCACAAAAAATGTGGTCTTTGCAGTGGGAGCTCTTGCTTTTCCATGGGTCCATTTCTAGAAGCTAAGGGGAAAAAAAACCTATGACACATTTCAGCACTATGACTCATTTCAGCACTATTTCCCCTTCCACATATACCCACATCTATCATATGGCTTCTTCTAGACCAGGAGTTTTCAAATGTGTTGGGTCACGGAGTGTCTGGATAAGCTGCTGTCCAGCTGCAAGATTATTTGTTTACCTGAGCATCTGCAGGAACAGTTGCTCACAGCTCCCATTGGACAGAAATGGTGGATCACAACCACTGGGAGCTGCAAGCTTACAGGATTTAAATATGAGATGGCTAATGACAAGGCACTCTCAGGCCATGTCTACACAAGGATGTTAATATCAAATTAGTTTCTCTGCTCCAAGTGAACCAATTAAACTATAGTGAACTGACATGCAACAGAACTGCTTTATGATGCCAGTTTAAGGTACTTCCCTCGTTAATTGTTGCACCGGCATAATTCTATGCTTATTCAAATTAAACACTCAGCAGTCTGAGTATATATCCCATTGTGCAATATTCCACCACTCAGCTGTGTGTGCTGTGATTTTTCTAATGGTATAGTGGGAAATGTCTATCAAGAACTAGAAGGATTTGGGGGCTAGTGGTCAAACTAATGAACTCCCACACCCCCTCTTCTGGCATCCATTTATATTGATAGTGCCATTTTCAAACTGTCAGCTGCATGGAGGATCCAGTGATCATAGAATCCGTATGAGGCACATGCGTTTGCAATGATGCTGGTAGTTGGATTTAGCTCTGCAGTTCCCAGGTTGTTTGATGCCATGATATGGCTAATGGAGGAGGAGGAATCAAGCACTTACTTCTGTGGGATATTTATCTGGGGCACCTGTGCTTGGTGAAGTGCTGTGTCTGGGCTCAGTCAATTAGCAGTGGGTGGGTGGGGACGGGCAGTGTTGAAAACCAGGGACAACCAGCAGTGGAACATCAGGATGACTGTGACCTCTTTCCCCTGGAGTGGCAGTATCAGAAGACTAACACAAAAGTTCACCTCAGTATGGAGAAGCTTGGAGCTCACTATCTTTCATTGATACCTGTCAATAACCAGTGTGGTGTGGGTAAATCAGCCCCCGGGGTTGTTGTCATGAAGATTTACAATGCTAAGAAACAAATGCTGCTATGCCATGGGTGAAAGCTTGGCAGAGCACAGAAGAGGAGGTATCCATGGCTTTGCACAGATAGGGTCTGAAATGGTATAGGGGCTATTGATGGGGCATACATAGCTATTTTTTGCTGTGACTTGGCATCTGGACCAGCTCTAGGAATGCCCTTCTTCATTTCCTCTGACAATGTTTTCTAGATATCATATGCAAAGATGTAACAGTCTCGTGATATTGAAGATACAAGGTGGGTGAGGTAGTATATTTTGCTGGACCAACAAAAGATTGGTCACGCTATTTGCTCTGCACTGAGTGCAGTAATTAAACTATAGCTGGTTTAACCCAATTTCTGTAGAATTCTTCATTCTGGTGACTCTTTCAAATGAGACTGAACATGTAGCTCTCTAAAGACAGTAGTTAAGCTCAGGACCTCTGAAAGGCCCACACAGAAGCATAGGGAGAAATGGCTGCTATAATGTGTATGTGAACTCACTACTACTTCATATCGTGCATTTAAACAGGGAGGTGACATTTGATCAAGAGAGCCCTGGAGCAGTTGAGGGCACTCAGGTACAAACACAGCCCAATCTATGTATGAAGCAATGAAGTGCAAGATAGAAGGTGGAGAACTGCCAAAGCAGAATAGTTAGGAATGCATCCACACAAATATTCACTGCAAAGAAAATGTTTACTGTGCCGTAAGATGCAAAATAGTTTCCTTTAAAAAAGACTGCATGTGGACACAAGGAACGTTAAAGAGAACTAATTAAAGTTAATCCAATTTAACATCCCCAGGTAGACAAGGTCTCAATGAGGGGCCTTTAATTCTGGAATTCACATTTCAACTGGTCTCATACAAGCAGGGTTTATTGGCCTTCATGGAACAGTTCAGGCCCTTACCTTTTTCATTAGTGACTTGCGAGGCGAGTAAGAAGGAATGGGCATGGGGAGATGGTTGCTTATAGGAAGTAGTGCTTTTCTTCCTAAAAGAAGTTATATTGCCTGTCTATGTATTTCAATACATTGAAAAAATTGCTATTTGAGCTATGCCAGAGCTCCTTTTATCAATCTAAAACCATAAAATAATACATTTCAATTAAAATTCTTATTTGGAATCATTTCGCCAAGTCTAACTACTAGTAACTTGTAAAAGCAACTCTCCATGGATTTTATTATCCAATGTTTTTGAAAAAAATATGAGCAAGAACATTAGCAGTAAGCATCTAAATCCTCTTTAGAGGAAGGGAATTTCTTAACAAAGAGGCTTGCACATCTGAAGGGAAATTTTTTAAAATTCATTTCTTTGTGCAAGTGCTATTTTTTTTTTGGTTTTGATAACTTCAGCTGTTTCCAAAAAGCCAGAAAGATGATAAAAATGCCAGAGCTCAGAGCTCCCTATAGTATATGATTGGTTAACCTTAAGCCACTTCAGCTGTGAAAAAGGTGCATGCAACTTTGAGAAAACATTTTGGATGTGACAGCAAAATTACTTTGTGATGTTTATACATTTTTCATAATGTTGTTCCCAGTAGAACTGATTCCTATGTTTCTTACAGCAACTGTATGAAGAAGCAGGCTTTTAAAAGGATGAAGTTTTGCTGATGCTGCTTTTGCAGAGGCTTGTTAGCTCAGAGAATATACTGGAGTTAAATGAAACAAAGTAATAATGTTGAGGCATTAGGAGGTACTGAAAAGAGGAGTTGTATCTTTGTGTGTGTGTGTGTGAGCTGAGGCAGATAGAAATGGAGAAAGACAGCCAGAGCAGAGGACTTAGACAATGTGCCACAGAGCTCAATAAATCTATACAATTTCTTTTTGCCTTGCAAGGTCATAGATGACGCTGACACCAGTCTCCTAGCAACCCACTCTACTAACCTACTTTTGTCCCAATCACTGGAGAATGGGTTTAATGCTCTGAGCTGTGTTTCAACATGTGGAGGAAAGAATCAAATTGATGCTGGGTAACTGCTGATGTGCAAAATGCTAAAAAGCATTTTTCTGGTCTGTCTCTCCCCTTTATTTGTTGCACAGAATGAGTTTCTTAAAAAAAATAGAATAATCCCAATTTTTCAATCCCAAAGTGACCCCCAGTTTTCACAGTTTAATTCTTTTTATTAAGACATCTAAAAATTCAATGTATACAATGTACTAACCCTATATATATTTAGATTTCAGTCTGATGTAAATTCCAACTCAAAAAGCACCCATCCAAAGCTCTGGGCACCTTGGGTATATTTAAAATCATGAGAAAATAGAAGATAAAGTAAACAAACAAGCAAACAAAAAAGACGAAAGAGGAGCACTACTACTGATCCATCATTGATCATCAGCTGTATGACCAATTAGCTTAAACCCTTTGGTAGTGCATAGTAATTATACAAAAGCCACATTTGGAATATGTACAAGATTTTTGTGATATGTAAAATAAGAAAGATGTGTCACCAAGCAACCAAATAATCATTTATTTCATAGAGTACAATTAAGTTTTGTGATGTAATAGCAACTGCTGAACACACATTTACATAGGATGAATATGACATGGTTACATACTCTAAAAAATGGCACATTAGTATTTTCTCTTTCAGCATTTATACATATTAATATGTAAAAATTTGTGGCAAATAATATAAAGCAAATAATTCACTCAAAAATGTAGCCTCTTTTTCAGCTTCTGGAATACTTTGTGCAGCTCCCTAATTTCCTCTTTATTCATAATTCAGATTTATTCAGCCATTTTTATAGGTCTACTGTGCAAAATTCACACTGTGTTAGTTAACTGCAATTGGTCACATGAATCATGATACAGTTTTCTCATCTCTGATTGGAGGAATATAATTATTATAATCAGGATGAAAGTTTGAGGAAGGCTGATGCAACTTCTTTTTTATATTTGAGTGGACAAATGCAGAAAATATATGTGGTATAAAACAAGCTCCAATTAATGCCATTTTCATTTCAGATTTTCTGTTTCTTCTTCCTCATCCTGCTCTATTTCAGGAGGTGGGTTCACCCTGTGATGAGATCATTTGTGTATTTACAATTCATCAAACTTTTTCTGTGTTGGCCCAACATTGCTGTTCTTCACCCTAGCCACTGACCTTTCAACATCTTAGAGAGGGATCTGACACCAAAATCTCCTTGAGGCATCCCTTAGTATGGCGCGCACACAAAAAAATGGTGGGATGAGTGGGAAATGACATAACTGGTTCTCTACTCTACTCTGCAGTATAAGCCATAATAGCCTTGATCTTTGCCTGCAGCTGAAGAGTGCACAGAGAAACTCAGAAGAAGCTGGAAGTTTCAAAGGTAGATTTTAAGTCGTCATTGTGCTTTCCAGAGTTATATAGCCAACTATGTATATTAGGGATGTTCTGTGGTCAGCTATGTTGATTTCTCAGCTGTTTTACACTGGTAGAGTGACACAAAGCAGTTTTAAACCAGGGAGAGTTTCATCTACATTTTTTTATGTTAATCCTCTCCGACTTGTTTTTTTAATTTTGGCTCCAATTTTCCAACATAGACATCTGCAATTCAGCATCCTGGAAAAGTCTTTGGGTTTTATATGTTATCTTCTCTGCTATTTTTCTGGTGGAGGGACAATTTTACCATCTTACTGGAACTATTGGATGGGACACCTGCTTTTTATTCAAGACAAATGAGAGAATAAGTAAATGCCCTGGTGAGAGGGCAGTTGCCCCATACTGGAATGGAAAGGATTAAAACAGCCCCGGGAGAGGGCTGTGGCTGGGAGCACAATCTGGGGAGAGCTTGAGGCAGTTAATAAGAGCTTGGCTGTGTTGTATAAAATGCTGGCTGGTCAGGAGGAGCTCATTCTTGCTCCAGCAGGAGATGGACCTAGTTTTCTGCTAACATGGGGTACCTTGGACCAGGGCTGGATTACCCAATAGGCAGACTAAGCACATGCTTAGGGCACCAGCAAAGCAGGGGCACCAAAAAAAATGAGATTTTACGGTATAGTATTGTTTTTATTTTGAATTACATATGGGGGGCACCATCATCTTTTCAGTGCTTAGGGCCTCTAAAGGTCTTAATCCGGCCCTGCCTTGGACAGAGAAGAGCTGGCGGAAGACAGGGTGAGCCAGGGGAGCTAAAGCCTGACTAAACCCCAGACTGAGGCCCAAGGAGGTACTAGGGCTACAGAGGAGCAGCCAGGAGAGGAGAAGGCAGCAGGTTAACATACCCTTGCCAAAGATGAGTGGCCATTTCAGACTGCAATTTGCCCCTGAAGCAGAGGCTAGATGACAATTGGCAATGGGTCACTGAGGCACGGTGGGCATAGGGGTTTAGGATTCCCTGGGAGGAAGACCCCACAGTGTAGAGACACTAATACGGGGCAGTACCTGAAGGAAGGGTGCCGTGGTCTGGGACGGATGCCGGTCCTGATGAGTAATGGAGAGTGGACAAACAGGTAAGACGCTGCCTGAAGAGTGCACTCTAAGACTGGACTAAGCTAATTCCTGGAGTGACCAACAGGAAGTGCCGCGGTGGTGAGTCACGAAGTGTTATAGCCCCTTTGTTTAACCATTACCAAGGACTAGACTGCATGTAAGCCTGGGCAATGAATGACCCATGCAGTCCAAGGGGTTTCCCAAGGGTTTGATAACACATGTAGGAGCGAGGAAATGCATTTACTTGCAGCTTTGTGTCTCTGTGTGAGAGGATAACAGCAAAAACACTACAGAAGCATACTGAAAAAGCAACAAAAAAGCCCATCAGCCATCCAGAGAGGCTCTTGAGGGAAAAGATCAGAGCTTTTGGATCGAGTACTGGCTGGAAAGAAGCTTGGAATTGTGAGCAAAGAAACTCCTTGCTGTTTGATTCCTAGTGTGTTTGGGGAAACAGAACTTTGTTGATTCTTTGTGAATAAAGAGAATTGTAGCAAAGATATACATAAAGCAATCAGTTTCTCATCCAAACAACCCATAGTCCCTTCTTGCCCCCCTGAACTGATTAATACTCAGGCCGAAAGGAGTAACACTACATAGGTTTTTCTTTGAACCCATGTTCTGATGTTTTTGTTCTAAATAGTTGACATGATGACTTCTTGCTTGTACAGATCATTCTCTCTCACATTAAAATGACTTTTTCAGATCTGAAGTATTAAAGTCCCCCAATCATTTGACTTGACTACATAGGAATTATTTACAAATAACAATTATTTAGACTACTTATTGAACTAAAGCATGGAAGGCAATGGGGGGAAGCATTTAAAATACACCAGAAACATTAAATATAAACATAATTTCCTTACTTTTTACTTGACTATTTTGTGTTTTTGTAGTTTTAATCTTTGAACTCCTGCTGTAGTGCATTATAGCAAGATAGACCTTGATTTTCTCAAAATTACTTTCCACTGCTATGGGTTTAACTATAAGTATAAATGAATATAAATAAGAACTGGATCTCTTTCTGGAAAGGAGCTAAAATAACCAGCTCTTTACATAGAAGCATCTCTTCGGGGGATTGACATTTATATTAAATTACAAGACAAGTAACCTAAAATGCTTCTACATACCAATAATTGTAAATAATCATACTTCTCACTCTTATATAGTAGTGCAATATCATGTAATAGACTGTAGCTGTGATTTTGATTCAAGTTACAACAGAGTACATACTGAGTAACATTTAATTCACTGGATTTGCACCTACGTAACTGAGATAAGTGTGTGTGTAGTTGGTGCAGGTTTTGTCAGTTTCAGCAGGTATTTCTTGTCCACATAATTGGAAATACTATCAGAACTGGAAATATTTTACCTACCAGTAAAAAGTGAAAAAAATATTAACTACATGTACTACTTATATGTGCTGTATATGTTTTAAATTGGTTTGGATATGTTTCCATGCAGAGGCACAGATATAGATAGATACCCCACACAAACAATAAAACTGTAGATCCACTTATTTTATAAAGTTTAATGTGCAAAGCAATATATTCCCCAAACAATGTTATGTAAAAGAGTAGTTGTGCTTGCGTCTGACACTGCATTGCCTTTAGAAACATATGCTGCAGCTGCTAAATTAAGACAAAGCTGCTGCCATCACTTATAAAACTCTGGTGCCTCTTTTGATCCTCAGGGAAGACAATAGGTTAATAGTCAGATTTTGCCTCTTCCCAGGCTGAGAAGAGAGAGCCCATTTTCAGTATTTAAAGGAATTAAGTGGCTGGTGCAAGAGATAAGCAATCCTTACAAAGCACTGCCAATTGTTTATTGTGCTGACTGTAGCTATGAAAGGGATCCTCCTTAGAAGCACTGAATAAGGATCCTTTAGGTAGTCTTGGCAACAGCATGAATTTGTTTCTCACACCTGCTATTAGTTTCCCTCTTTCTTTCTCACCTGAGCTGTGGTACTTTATGGAAGGCAACTCTATGCATACATTATTTTGTCTATAATGAAGAGGGAGAATTTGGATAAAATAAGAATCTTTGCCCAGCTGTAGATTCCGAACCAAACCTTTTTCTAGCGTAGAGTGAATATCTCTACAAATGTTCTGCAAATATTGGCTCAAATACAAATTTTCAGCTGTTTGTATGCCTTTTATGCTTGCTTTGTGAAAACACAGAGCCAATAGTTTTATTGGCAAGAATGTCTGTGGAGGAAAAAAACCCTTATTTTAAGCAAATATTAGAACTAGTCCTCCCAAAGTTATTTTTTCATAATAGTCATAACTAAAATGAATAATGTGCATCACAGATTCTTGTCTCTGCTTGCATGATAAATTGCACTTGCAGGATAGTATTTTTCAGCCAAGATTCTCAAAGATTTTTACATAAATGAATTAACCCTCTAGTCTAATCATTAACCCATTTTAAGAGAATTAAATCCCAGTCAAGATATTGTCAAATCCTATGTCTCACAACATTGTAAACAAAACCAAAAAAAAAAAAAAAAACCCCACCAGGCTGGGGTTCCTCTATCTATGAGTTATAAACTAAAGTGGCTTTGTACCTCTCCACATTTGGCCCTTGTGTTTATTACAGCTGTGTCCTGCCTCATCTTTCTTGTGAGGACCACAACAAATCTTACAACATCTCCCTTCTATGTGGAAGGTTAATATTAATAAAACCATTCTGCAGATGGGTGAATGAGGGTGTAAAATGGTAGGTGTCTTGCCCAAGAATACAAGGTAGCAGACCACCTGTGACTAAAACTCAGAAGTCTTTGACACCCAGTCATATGTCTTAACCAGAAGGTCAAAGCCATACATACTACCTCAAATTCCACACTGATGCACACATGGATAGTACGTAAATCCATGTAGACCATTGCATATGAATAAGCAAGTATCTTTCATTTCTTCTTATCATATGTATGTGGCCATTTTGTTCATTTCATATAACTAATGCATTTAGAAATTCTTTGGTGTAATTTTTTTCTTTCACTGGAACTACTATGCCAAAATCCAATTGAAATTGAAAATGCGAGTATGTTGACTCTCGGTTAAATGTGAATGTACTCTGAACTGTACAAATATTTGGAATATAGTGAGCCCTACAATTCTGTCCTTTGGAATCTAGATTGGCAAGCTGAGAGAAATTAAATGAGAACACATAGCAAACAATGCGTTACCTTTACAGGAAGTTACAACAGATAACATTTCTTCAATTATACTAATTTTGGAAAGACAGCTACACTCCACTAGCCCTTTCTGATCTCCACCTCCCAATACATACATTCCTATGGAGCAAGAGGCCTACTAAGAGAGTAGCAGCAGTTTGGTTAGTTAAAGGAAAAACAAACCTTATTGCAATCTACAATCCAATTGTTTGCAGTATGGGGCATGTTACATTTTGCTAATCTTGTATCTAACGAGAACCTAAACCGAATGCAGTTTACCACAAAATTGGATACAGACGTAGCATACTGATCAGTCATGCTGTTGATTGGGAAGAGCCAGACTGCAGCACAGCAGGGGCAACTACTGCCTGTGGAAGGTGGGGCTGCAAGGAGGGTCACCTATAAGGGCAGGGAGGGGGCATGTGGGGCACCCATTTAGCAATTAACATTTTAGCGGCACAGTATAGTCATGCAGTACAGTATAGTCATGTTTGCATTTTACCCATCCCCACTCCCAGTGCTGGAAACTGCAACAGTATTGGGGAGTGATATAGGAACCAGTTGTGGAAATTTTGATTCCTTGAGAATCTGTTTCATCCTGCTGTCGATCCAGTTGCTCACCATTTAAAGGACCTTCTCTATAGTCAAAGCTGCTTTGAATAAAACTTTATCTGTTTTTCTTTTCTTTTTTTTAAACTGAGTGATACTATATCAATATAAGCCAGGTTTAAATTGAATTAAAGTGTCCCCTTTGTGCCGGTTTTGTTGAAATTATATCTTCATTTAAACCAGTGCAACTTGACATACCGACGAGGCTTGAGGCTAGACATTGTTTTTGTTTGTTCTTCCATGGTGGTCACTTCCCATGAAACACAGTCATTACATTCTCCCTTCTCTGTGCTCACAACTCACGGAAACATCTTTCTTTGTAGAAACTGGTGCCACAAGCAATAAATCTAGAACAAGCAAAATAGTGGGCCTGAGCCTGCTTCTGTTGAAATAAACAGCACAACTTTCACGGGAGTCAGTGAGGGCAAGATCAGAGAGCCACTTACCTGACAGTGATAGTTTGCAGCTAAACTATATGTTAGAATAATGGGTGCCCTGTAGATACCTAAGATAGGAATTTATCAGCCTCATAAAGATTCCTACACAGACTATTAAAAGCTTTGTTGGTCAAAATCCACTTTTCAACCTAATTTTTTAAAGAAATTCATGACATATATATTTTTTCCTGAAATTCAGTATTTTCAGATGTGGTCAAACCATTGCTAAATATACTTGTTATATTCATTGAACCACAATGCTACAGAAAAACTAAAGTTTGAATTTTTATCAGTATTCAAACTCTAAAAATAATTTTAAAAAATCAATGAAAAAAGTATATCACCCACTTGTGTTTCTGAACTGAGGGAAAGAACTAGATCCACAAATATAGTTTGTGTTGTGGTCTCATTTCCTTTGGATGTAAGAAGCCATAGCATATGGTACCTTGCTAAGCTAGATTTGTGGGAAACTAATGTACCATGCATTTTGATGATAAGAGCTTTTCTGGAATGCAGTGACCTCTTCCTGACATCTAAAATTGGTATTCTCCTGATGACCACAAGTATATTGGAATGAAGATATACAGTTTAACAATATATACATTACTGTGTCACATCCTAACTTCCAGTTTGGAGTTGGTCTTCAAGATGTTCTTGGTTTCAAAAGGCTAACAAAATATTATGTTGATGTCTAATCAGTCATAATTTTGGCTATAGACTTTATTGCTTTCAATTGTCTTAGTGGACTACAATCCATTCAAAATAATGTTTAAACCATTCAAAGCAATAATAAATTACATGTTATAGTTTGCTATATACTGTACACTACGTTAATGTGTAAAGGTTGATATTTGCTTTTGGTTTTACATATTCTCTCCCAATTTTTGTCTGAAAGAAATGTTACTCTTTCTGTTTTCACTAGGAATTTATTTTTATATAGAACACCCCCACCCCTATTTTCAGGTTAGCTAAAAGCCAATACATGTCTCAACTTGTTATGCCTATAAATAGCACACTGGCTTTTTTTCAGGAGGAAAAGACAATACGCCACCTTTATTGCAAATACAGCATGTGCAATGAGTAGTCCTGTGGCACCTTAGGGCATGTCTACACTAGGAAATTATTTCAAAATAACTAAATATGAAATAATAACTCCCCAAATAACTATTTCCCCAAGGAAATAAGCTTTTTCCCCAAGGAAAGCAGGAGTACAGATTTCAGAATAACCAGCCCATTATTTCGAAATAACAGGCTTGGTAGTGTGGATGCTCCACTTATTATTTTGAAATAAGGGGGGACTGTTTTGAAATATCTTCCTTGTGTAGACCAGGGCTAAAAGACAAACAGATATAATCATTATCATGAGCTTTTGTGGGCAAAACCCACTTCTCCAGATGAGATGCATTTATTCACAAACACAAGCCCTGCAGCTGGTGTTGTACTAACAGTTTTATTGGTGTTCATGCCAGCCAAGTGGCCAAGTAGATTGGGCCCAAGGAAGGAGCCAGGTTCTGCCAGCTGCAGTCCGATGCTCCAAAAGGGTCTTCATAGTACTAACCCAAAGCTTCATGGATACACACCCCACTTTTATTATTGTAAGTCCCAACTTTAGTATGTGTGTTTTTGCAGTGTCATGCTGAAGTCATCTCATTGATTTACTTCAAGGCTGCATCCCTTGTCATGCTCCATCAGTCCTTTGATGATTAATGTTCTGGAAGTGTACTTTAAAGTAGTCAATTCTGCCCCTTTCCGGCCATCCTGAATTTGACCCATGCCTGAGTTTATACCTTGTTAACCATGCTGACCATCTGGTGCTGGAGTCTTGTCTCTTGTCTTCTCACATTCCTCACTCGCACAAAGGACAGTTTATTTCAGAGAAAGCAATTTCTTTTACAAAGGAACAGGGGGGATTTCTTATAGACTTACCAAGTTAAAAAGACAATTTTAAACAATTTCTTACTAACATATAATACTTAACCCAGAATATATTTCAATACCTAGCAGCTGCCATAAAACAAAGCTTATGAAACAAAATCTATGTAACTAGGTACAACAGAGCTATAAATACAGTCTATATAACTACTACTATGTGCCAGAAACAGCTGTACATCAAAATCTTTTGCTTGTCTAGCATGGGTTTCTGCAGTCTACATCCAGTCCATTATCCAACTCAGGCAGTCACAGGGGACTGATTTCAACAACAAACGCCTTTATTTCAAGAAAAATCTGTTGCTGGGTTGTGTGTGCTTGTAAATAAAATGCCATTTCAGAGAACATGTGTCCCCTGTTCACTCACACACCACTGACAAAGTTCAGACCAACCCTGTACATTTTATAGGGAACCTAGGAAATGTTGAGGGGGGAAAGGGTTCTGGATGTTATTTTGTTGAAATAAATGGCACAGGGCCTGTCTCTTCCAATGAAATTTAGGGTTTTCCCCTATATTTTCCCCACATATAGGTGTCAGATTATTTTCTGGGCTGGTAGAAAGGTATTGGTTTTATTATTAGTTTCTTCTGACTTGCTTTCTATTTAGTCCTCCTGATTCAAAAGTATTCCTGAAGAATACTTTGATGATAGATACCCAGCTGCACAAAAAATGTATCAAATGTTTCATACAATTGAACTGACAAAAAAAAAAACTTTTGTTTTTAGTCCTACCCTATGTTTAGCCCTACCCTATGTTTGTTTCCTCAGCTGAGGGTGATATACAAGAAACATAACATCTTAGATGTAGAATAGAAAAGATTGTAACACAAGTTGGAGGCAACTTTATTTAAAATGCTTCCTTGCTCTTTATCCAGGGTTTGCTGGAAATTAAAGGCATAATTATGGGCTCCATTCTCTAATCCTTACTCATGCTGAATAGTTACTTACTCATGTGACTCGTTCAACTGATTCAACATGAGCAAATGTTGCAGAATCTGTTTGAATAGATTGTCTGTTATCAGAGACTATTTTAGTTTGCAAGTGTTTTGTGATCCTTCAGGATGAACGGTGCTATATGTATAATGTTTGTAAAATTAATACATACCTTCTCCCTATCCTTCTTTAGGAGCAGGAGAATGATCATATGATCCTATCAAGAATAAATAATCTTCCTTTCCCCTGTTTTAGCATTTTTGTAAGACAGGGAATTTCAGAGACTGCAGAAAAGGCTGGATCATTTATAGATAGTGTTCATTCTTAGCCTACAGTAAAACATCAGCAGTGACTTCTGGGTATATTCAAACCCCTGGGAAATGTACACAGCATCAAAGCAGGTGCCAAGGTAATCTACAGAGAATTGACTGCCTTTGGTAATATTGAAGAATACTTTGATGATAGATACCCAGCTGCACAAAAAATGTATCAAATGTTTCATACAATTGAACTGACAAAAAAAACTTTTGTAGAGCTCATTCAGCAGGGGGGTTTTATTAAAGAATATAGTACTTTTGTTTATAGATTCTTTATAAATGTCCTTTAAACATTTTGCCCTGAGTCTGAGCCAGATTATAACATTATTAAGAGCTAAAAATAAAAATGGATGCAGAGTTTGAGACTGGGCTTCTATCAATTTAACACTAAATAGGAACAAAAACATTAGTATAGTGTGTAGGGTCACAGATTAAGCAGGGATGCACATAATAAGAAAAGACCTGAACCTTCTGAGATAGGACATTCACTAACAGTATAAGAAAGAACATCCAGGTATTTTCTACGCAACAAAGAGACCTAGCTAAATCAGATAGACACTAAATTCAACCGGATCACCCATGAAAGAGACAGAGAGAAAGGGTATATGTGAGAGATCAGCTGTAAAAACATTTCAGTTCTCAGGGCAACTAAACTATACCATTATTTATGGTATGTATTCATTAGATATCAGCTGCACTAAATTATAGGGAATACCATGATGATATTACCAAGCTGCAAAGGTAATATTAGAGAGTTTTTAAGGGCAACAATTGTCTCTTTTTACCTCTTACATAATTTAGGGTTGCTAACTTATCCCACCAGATGGACCAGATGCCATTTGCAGCAATGGTATCTGGTCTGGGAGAATTGGAACCCTAACATTCTCTATTAGATCTTGTCTACATTGGGAAGTTGTACTGGTTTAAATAATTTTTTTTAACAAAACTACTGTAGGGACTCCCATAGTTTGGGTTCAAAGTGTCTCTCTGTCATTTCACAGTAGCAAGACAGCTAGTTCAGGCTGCCTCTGTCTTTTTTTTAAAACTTGCCACAGGGATTTGAGGCATATTTCAGCTACTAATTCATGTGGGAGTAAAATGATCTTCAATGTCTATTTTGTGTTTGTATGTAGTTTATTTGGGAAATTTCAGAAACCATAACACCAGAAAAGCTTGCTTTTCTCCAAACAGTACATATTTGGGGCCCTGAACAGCAATATTGTGACAACAGAGATAATCTGCCAAGCATCACTTTCTTCCTCCAGTTCATTTCCTTTTCTTGGGGAGAATCACTACTGCCTGGGTTATCACGGCAACAACCTTTGATAACCAGTTTACCTCTGACAATTAATGCTGTTACAAAGGAGCTATTGCGATGCAAGCAGGCTGGGTGCTTCTTTGGGTTTGTACTAGGGTGCAAGTTACTGTGTTTCTTTTCAAAGGGCAATTTGTTTATTTTTCTCAAAAAAGTTGACAACATAGTAAATTACAGAATTCAGCTCCTTCTAATGTACAGTGTTTATAGGTTTCTTACAAGCTGGGGTCTGAATTTCTGAAAATTCTGAATAGTTACCTTCTAACACAGTGGGAAATTATAGCTGGGAGTCCCTGAAAAGTTTTCTGTTACCTATTTGTAAAAAAGTTGAAATATGTTTTGTTTGAATACAGTTTAATTTAATCACATTGAATATACAGTAGACTTCCGATAATCCGGAACCTATGGGACTTGGGTGGTGCCCGGATTATCAGATATGCCGGACTATCAGGAGGTACTATAAGCAGATTATATATATGGTTAACCCTTTTTATTGTACATACTGTATACAGTATACTGTAATGTTTTAGTTTTTTTAAGCCTTTTTTACCCTTTTTGCTCAGTTCAGCTGCTGCCGCTGTTACCTTGTGACTCATTTTTTGCCGAAGCTCACTCACTAGTCTCTTGCCATTTTGATGCTGGACTATCAGGAGTGCCGGACTATTGGATGCCGGACTATTGGAGTTTTACTGTATTGGTCAACATGGCATGGAACAGTGAAATATGGAGTTCAATAAAAAAGAACAGTATTCATAAAATATACATTAAAGACAATAAGTGTGTAAGTGCTTTATTATTTAAACACCACAAGTGTAAAAGAAGTTCTTTCTAATAAAAAAGACAGAAATTTAGAAACAAGAAATTTGATTTAACATTAGTTAAGACAGGTCCCATCAATAAAATAAAACATAAATTAGGAATCCTAAAGTTTAGGAATAAAAGGTAGTAAAGGCAAGAATTCTCAAGTTAAAAAAAATGTCAGAATGACTGTTGCTCATATAACCTTAATTTCACTCACTTGTGCATATGCATTATGACACTGTCTTTAATTACATGATCTCATCTTATTTTTTATATGGGATGAATAAGGGCTGTATAGTGAAAGAGGATGTAGTCTATAGAAACCTTTATTTATTTATTTATTTTTATTTTTACAGAAGCTGGAAGACGTGTAGTGAATGAGGAAGGGCACAGCTGGAAGAGAAAGGATTTTCATCAAGGCAGTTGACTACTACTCTGGAGATTTGGATTCTATTTCCGCATCTGCAACCAAGTTCCTGTGTGATGCTTGGCACATCACTTATACCAGACTTTTCACAGAAAGTCACTTGAAGAGGTACATATTAAGGCAATGTTTGTACTAGCATTTCCTAACCCGAGAGTGCTTGATTTTTGCACTAGAACCTCAGTCTGATATTAACCCCAGGTTGATTATTTAAGCAATGTGTCCACACTACCAAGCCCATTATTCCGGAATAAGGGGCCGCAGAATTTGAACTCTGTAGTTCTGCTTTTCACAAGGAGTAGCGCTATTCCCAGACTTCTATATGCTCTGGTGCCACTAATTTGAACTAATTGGCTTCCGAGAGGCTTCCCATAGGTCCCCAAAGTGCTTCCTGGGGCTCTGGTCCATGGCAGGCTCCATTAATGTGGACGCGCTACCTTGAACTACATTTCATTCTTCCCTGTAGTGAGGACACAGACCTTCGAATGTGAAAAATCGGGTGCCCAGAAATCAAGCTTAGTACATTTGAAACAATCACCCAGAGTAGACATGGCCTCATAAAACTTCAGGAAGTGTGTTTGCATAGCCTGCTGGTGAGTGTTACAGTGCCTGACCTGAAGATGATATAAATGTGCAATGCCAAAAGAAGCTTAGCTCTAGATGTAACAGTTGATGTGTCTTAGCTCTAGAGATTCCTGATGTAGTGCATGTAAAATAATGAATATTTATCTAAATTGCTATTGACCTCAGCAGCTTAGGAAGAAAGTCTGGATAGTTGCAACACATTAGCAAGTATGTGTTACAGATTCCTCTCTATGCCCAGTCTTATAGAAGATATAAGAATGGTGCAGCCCTAACAAGAGTGTGTTAGCTCAAGTGGTTGTAATTTTAAACATTTAGCTCTGTAAGTCCTTGGCTCAGTGCCTGGAGTGTCAGCCAAGGGAGGGCAGTGGTCACATTTGGGGGAAAAAAATCCCTTGCTCTTTATCACTTTTTTGGGGATTGAGGGAGACAAAAAATGTTTGAATTGGTGAAAAACAACTATTGAGACTACAATGCATTAATCCCCAAACACGTCTATATCACCTAGAGAGTTTATTAACAGATTTAGTAATCTTTGAAAGATGCTTATTCAGGTGAGCTTCTAGCACCAATAGAAACCAGTAGAACAAGGCAAGGGGTGCATGAGTATAAAACCAATAAATTATGATATGGCCATACAAAGGAGCAGTAGGGAAATGTGACAAGAGCAAAGGTGTTAAGCGATGCATGAATCAGAAATCTTGCTTGTGGATGTTAGGTCTCTTTATTGGTATCTATTTGCCAAAAAAAAATCATGGTAGACATTGCATATACTAAACAATTTGGATTATGTGTATTTTGTTATTCATCTCCACTTCTCAGTAAAAAAAAATGTAAAAAAATAAAGATACTTATTCAATATGCAATATTTCAAGCAATGTTAATAGGTGAGAATCTCAGAATAGATAAATGTATTGCCAGACTTTTTCCTTGCAATGTCCTTTCTAATACCTGAGTGCCCTGGGAACTCAGAACACCTGAGTCTCATCACAGTAGTAGAGTTCATTCAGCAAATTGCAAATTCAAGAATTTCAGAAGGCAATGGCACATTTAAAACCTAATTGCTTTTGTTTCTAAGCTAACTGTCTAAAGTGCTTGGTTTTTCAGCTCTGTCATTTGTCCTGTCTTTTTATTTCCCCCTGAAATTTACTCCATGGTAATTTGTTGCTAAAACCAGATACCTTTCTGGCTGTTTCAGGTGTTGTTAAGTGAGGAGATAATTTCTAACTAGATCATCAGTCATTGCTTACTTTCTCAAAGAAGAAAAAAGATAAAACTTTGCTCTTAAACTCTCATTAGTGAATATGGAAATAATTGAAAATAAAGTGCACACAGTCTAAGATTTATGATGAGGCAACATTCATTAGCTCATTAGGAGGGGAAAATAAGTTTTGAAATGGTTCATGAATCTAGAACAAACAGAAACTATGGCACCTAATTTACCTTGTTTTGAATCACATTACAGATTACCCTGATTTAATTAGGACTTACCACAGAGCATTCAGGTGCTGTTTTCAATAGTATTATATACAGGATAAACCTAGGTTGATTTAGTTTCATTTAAACAAATATAGAAGCTTTGAAAAGGATAGCATTCTTAATTGGTTTTAGAACCAAAGCTTTGGAAATATACATTTACTGTAAATATTTTTTTTTTTTTTTTTTTTTTTTAGAATAGTGAAAACTCTATCAGAAAAAAATTATTTTTATAAGAGGTTGTTTTACAGATAATTACTAGGAAAGGGGAGAAAAATAAAAGTAGTGCATTTTAAAATTTTATTTTTTCTACAGCTGTGAAAGAAAAATCACTAGAATAATCACTTATATATTAATGCTTTACAGTTTGAGCCCAATTCTCAATGTGTATAAACAAGCATAATTCAACCTACATAGGAAAAATTGTGTCACTTTCGGATTTTGTTTAATATGGCTTAATTTACATCTCCAAAGTTATGTGCCAGCAGACAGGGATTGTGATGGTCTTGATAGCACCTACATTTTGGATTTAGGCAATAAAGTGGAAGTTAAACCCAGCTCCATAAGAGGACTTAGGTGTCTAGATCCTTTTAAAGGAGAGAGTTAAAAGGGCCAGGAATGAGACTGATCTAATTGTGTTTCCAGGTGATCATTTACTCAGGTAGGAAGAGTTTTTTGAAGGTGAGGAGGGAGGTATTAAGAGGAAGAGACCACATAGACAAGTAAGGCAGCATTAACTCAAGAGCAGCTTTTCTGGAATCACTTTGAATCATACTGTGAAAAGCTCCATCCCTTCCTGATTTGAACATATTCCTAAACTACTGAAGAGGAAAGAGCCTTTAATGCTTCTTCTGTGTCCAAGGGGAAAAAAAGGAAGATACTGTTCAGCCATGGCTTTGCCTTTTCTGGTCCCTCAATAGAGGACTACTGCCTTACTAGAAGCTGGCTGCCTTACTCCAAACCCTATGAAATTTTAGAACACTCACTGTACACAACAACAACATCTATCTTAATAGAAAAAAATGAAGTATTGCTTATATTTTTGAGGCCAGCTGAATTTTTTTTCATCTCTGATTAACATTCCATAAATGTACAGAGACCCAACAGTGTATTGCAAGAGTCATTTGCATGCTTTTGAGCCACAGATGTTCACCTTTTGGATTTTTTTGGAGGCACCCAGGGTCAAATCAGGGAGCTCTAAACATACATATATATACAAGGACAGATTTGATCCTTGGAAATACATCTGGTCAAGTTTTTACCAAAAATACAGAAAAAAAATGGATGTGAACATAATTTGTACTAACTCTATTGTTAACACTTGTTTTTAATGTCATAACATGAAATCATTAATAAACATTTTTATTTTTTCAGGAATTTAAATTTTCCCAAATGTGAAGTGACATTAAAAACTCCTCAAGCACATGTAATTCTCTCCTGGATGAGAGTTGTTTATGCAAGGATGGAAACTTCAGAAAGGAAAAATAATGGGGAGTAAACATTGTTTCTTGCTGACGTGAAGCTTTCAAACACATGAATTGCTTGAAGAAGTGGTTAGGAAGTTAGATCAAGTAAAAAGGAGAAAGACAACAGCAAAATCCTTAGCAATGGTAAGTTCTGTTACATATTTGAACAACTTAAAAAATAAGGGTTACAGCTGCAAGCTAGACCTCTGAATATGCATAAGTAAAATCTATGTGCACATCTGCAGCCATGTGCAAATTGGTATTTGCATACACATCTGTCTGGGAGCACAGAAAATGTGTTTTTTGTAATTGGTGTGTCCACAAAGGTGAAAATGTGGCTATAAATCCGTTTGAATCCTAACCAACCTCTTCCCTGGAAACTCTGATACTTGTTTTAATAAGTTGTTTTTCACTTCAATAACTGGAATATTTTGTTCACTTGCATTTTGGAAAAAAATATTTATTGCCATGTTTTTTATCATGAATAATTGTCAAATATTCCCTGAAGTGAGTGTTTTTGTTGGACTATTCATATATTAGGTGTATATTTGATGGTGGGAAAACTTTAGATTAGGAAGAGGTAGGATTTTGTGAATAAGAAAATATGAAGGGTTTTTTTTATATCTTCATTTGTAATTCCACCTCTTATATACCTTCTTGAATTCTGTGCTAAAGCTGATGTTCAGGATAACACATTAGTGAACAGATTCCTTATCTTTTGTACCCAACATTTCATGACTGAATGTTATGACTGAGAAACAGGATTTTTCCATATTGAAATTATTCTCCTTTTCTGCTTTTAAAATGTTTTTTATATACCCAAATCTATTGCTGAATAAGCAAAAACTATCAGCACACCTTTTTTTGACTAATAGTTTCTCAAATGAAAAGACAAATTCCACATTAGAGGTGATGATGCTCCTGGAAAAATTGAAAAGAAAGAACATGCTCTTTTACTTACATAAAAAATGCTCAGTGATTTTGAAGGACGGTTGTATGCTATATATTACAACCAGCAATACACAAATGACTGATTTCTTTTGACTCCAATGATCTGTCTACACTGATTTTTTTGGAAACCATCATTAGTATCTTTCTAGAGAATTGTGCTTTAATCATACCTTTGATAGAAAGATTGAAACTCAGTTTCTTTGTCTTGCTTAGACATTTTACAAACATTGCTATGGACTCTATTTCTATTTACTAGTGGAAACCAACCTACAGCATGGTTTTCTATAAAGATGCTATGCTATATTTTCCAAATTGGGCCAAAGTGATGTCGTTCTCTGACCAGGATTTTTTTTAAAAAGACTAATTTCAGGCTCCTAAATCCATATTTAGACAACTTAGTGGCCAGACTTTTAAAAGTTATGAAAGCAGCTCCCACTGAGATTTATTTTTTAAAATCTTGGTCTGGGAATTTATTCTATTTCTGTGAAGAACATCCCTTAAATAAAGCCACTTACAAATGAAGATCCTGATCTCACAAGTTGTTCTATGTGGATGGTTTCTTGTGGCTACCTCAAACCTCATTGAAATAGTATTGTGTCCTCATAGATAGTATGGGTGCATCTTCATAGGACAGGATCAGGGCCAAAGCCTTTCTTATTTGTGAAGAGAGCTACACTTCCAAACACATCAATCAAAGGAATATGGTTAACTAATTTGGTGTATAATTCTTATTCGTCTAATATTTATAAAGGGTAATGATTGGCATTGGGCATCTCAGGAAGCATTTAACAGAAAGACAAGAGGGGAGTTCTTATGAGCATATAAGCTTCATGTATATCTAATATACAGAGGGAATGTATGCCCATCTTCAAAGTTTACAATCTGGAGGTTAATCTTAAAACTCTGATTACTTCTGGAATCCCAGGAGCCATTAGTGGACAAGAGCATCTTCTGTCATGTCTGCATAGCTAAGTGGGTGACTTTTGTGACTTTTTCTTTTGGGTTTAGACCTCACCATGATAATGCATGTGGATGACTTAGAGAACAAAGGTGACTCCTAGGTGTACAAGCAAAGCAATACTAGGTAGAAGTAGGAAGGTTTTTATTACTACTGTGTATAGTATGTGTTGCACTTCCTCAGACTTGCTGCGGAACAAACCCCGACAAAGAGTGCACTGCAGCAGTATTGTTTATTGGTACAAATTCTTAAGAGTAATCACACACACACATATCATTCATGCTGGCAGTTTGGAGGTGGGCTGCAAATGCGGTCTAGATTACTTCCGAGCTGGTCAGGCATCAGCTTCGCAGAGACTCAACCCTGATGTTCCTTGGGAGATCCCTTCGGATCTTCAGGAGGCTTTACTTTCTCTGGGCTGGTCCCAGGTTTCTGCTGAGATGTTACATCTGGTCCGAGAGAGAGAGAGAGATTTTCTGGCCACTTTTCAGTTAATTTATCTTCTTTCAAGGTCTTTGTCTGCCTTAAAAGGTCAAAGATCCCAAACTGCCTTGGATTGGGTATTTCTCATTCACACCTCACATTCAATCCACAGGTTACATACCTATTCATTAATCTAAATAAAATCCAGTTTCATGGTCTTGAATAACAAGAAATTGCATTGTTCTAAAGATAACATACCAAAGGTATGATAAAAAGCTTGACATAAATTGTAACTAAGGCTATGTCTATGCTACAGGGCTTTATTGGAAAAAAAGGTACACAAATTGCATTCCACAATTTGCGTACCTTTTTCCGATTGTTTTTTTGGAAGAAGCTTTTCTGAAATTTGGCGTGTCTACACTGGGCCAAATTTTGGAAAAAAACCCTCTTTCGGAAGATTCCTTCTTCCTCATGGGAGGAGGAAGACAGGGCTTCCGAAAGAGTGAGTCTGCTCTTCCACACAAAAAAGCAGAAGAGCAGATGTGTTCCCTGGACATAGTGTAGACATAGCCTAAGAGAGCCAGGGTCAGGAAAAAGGGAAAAGCAGAGGAGTATGTTCAGTCAGCTAGACGCCAGTGGAGAGGAGGAAGGAGGGTTGTGTCCGACTGGTTACAGTGTGTAGTGAGATAGTTACTGGAATATTATTCCCAGTTCTGGTGACTGTACTTCTTGAAAAGATGCTAATAATAGGCTCAGAGTATAGCTACAAGTATTCAGAGTATTCAGTGTTTGGAAAACCTGCCTTACAACATGATTGAAGTTTTTTTAATCTAGTTTAAGAAAAGAAGGTTAAGAGATGACATGATCACTGTCTATAATTACTTACAAAATCTAATGGGTGGAGAACTAAAGCTACATACATTCAGACTAACACTGAAGGTAACTATCCATTGGAACAATTTATTTCAGGGTATGATGGAGTCTTCATCACTTGATGCCTTTAAAACAGGGTCACATACCTTTCTGCACCATTTGCTGTAGCTCAGGAAGAAGTTTTGAGGCTTCATGCAGGAATCATAGTGAATTTTTTTGGCCTGTGAGATGAAGCACATCAGACCAGAGAATTATAATGGTTTCCTCTGGTGCTAAAAAAACTTACAGATCTGTGAATCTTCTACATTTGAAATGCATATTGCAAAGAGCTTACAAGAGGTTATTTTTGAAACCAATCATCTACTGACTCATTAGGTGTTACTAACCATAGAGAATTCATTATGCTAGTGGGAAGGGGGTAGTTTTAGAAGGTAAAATAAAAAAAGAACAAGTCAAAAATCACCTAGAAAAGTTAGATGCTTGCAAGTCACCAGGGCCTGATGAAATGCATCCTAGAATACTCAAGGAGCTGATAGAGGAGGTATCTGAGATTCTAGCTATCATCTTTGGGAAATCATGGGAGACAGGAGAGATTCCAGAAGACTGGAAAAGGGCAAATATAGTGCCCATTTATAAAAAAGGGAAATAAGAACAACCCAGGAAACTACAGACCAGTTAGTTTAACTTCTGTGCCAGGGAAGATAATGGAGCAAGTAATTAAGGAAATAATCTGTAAACACTTGGAAGGTGGCAAGGTGATAGGGAACAGCCAGCATGGATTTGTAAAGAACAAATCATGTCAAACCAATCTGATAGCTTTCTTTGATAGGATAACGAGTCTTGTGGATAGGGGAGAAGCTGTGGATGTGGTATACCTAGACTTTAGTAAGGCATTTGATATGGTCTTGCATGATATTCTTATCAATAAACTAGGTAAATACAACTTAGATGGGGCTACTATAAGGTGGGTGCATAACTGGCTGGATAACCGTACTCAGTAGTTATTAATGGTTCACAATCCTGTTGGAAAGGCATAACAAGTGGGGTTCCGCAGGGGTCTGTTTTGGGACCGGCTCTGTTCAATATCTTCATCAACGATTTAGATATTGGTATAGAAAGTACGCTTATTAAGTTTGCAGATGATACCAAGCTGGGAGGGGTTGCAACTAATCTGGAGGATAGGGTAATAATTCAAAATGACCTGGACAAATTGGAGAAATGGTCTGAGGTAAATAGGATGAAGTTTAATAAAGACAAATGCAAAGTGCTCCACTTAGGAAGGAACAATCAGTTTCATACATACAGAATGGGAAGCGACTGTCTGGGAAGGAGTATGGCAGAAAGGGATCTAGGGGTTATAGTGGACCACAAGTTGAATATGAGTCAGCAGTGTGATGCTGTTGCAAAGAAAGCAAACATGATTCTGGGATGCATTGACAGGTGTGTTGTGATCAAGACACGAGAAGTCATTCTTCCGCTCTACTCTGCGCTGGTTAGGCCTCTGTTGGAGTATTGTGTCCAGTTCTGGGCACCGCATTTCAAGAAAGATGTGGAGAAATTGGAGAGGGTCCAGAGAAGAGCAACAAGAATGATTAAAGGTCTAGAGAACATGACCTATGAGGGAAGACTGAAGGAATTGGGTTTGTTTAGTTTAGAAAAGAGAAGATTGAGGGGACATTATAGCAGTTTTAGATATCTAAAAGGGTGTCATAAGGAGGAGGGAGAAAACTTGTTCATCTTGGCCTCTGAGGATAGAACAAGAAGCAATGGGCTTAAACTGCAGCAAGGAGGTTCGGGTTGGACATTAGGAAAAGTTCCTAACTGTCAGGGTAGTCAGACACTGGAATAAATTGCCCAGGAGGTTGTGGAATCTCCATCTCTGGAGATATTTAAGAGTAGGTTAGATAAATGTCTATCAGGGATGGTCTAGACAGTATTTGGTCCTGCCATGAGGGCAGGGGACTGGACTCGATGACCTCTCGAGATCCCTTCCAGTCCTAGTATTCTATGATTCTATGTTGTTCTTCAGGAATTGCTCTGGCATTCAGATTGCTTCTGGTATGTATTGTTGTGCTTGAAATCAAGCTACCAGGCCCCAGCTTTCAACAATTCTGAAATTTTCAAAACAATCTTGTAGGCTTAAACACTTGCTTTATGATAAAATAATGGAAGATATGCACCTAAATCCTTTAGATATCTTGGAAAATCTCTGCATGGGTGGGCAGGTAGTACTCAGTGGGGTGACCTTTCTGGTCTGAGATTTATTCCTAGCACTGGTCTGACAGAGCTCAAGCGTGATCATCTTTAGGGTGGTGTTTCCCAAATAGTACTCTGGAAGCTCTTGATGGTGGTTCACAAAGAGCTTGCTGGCCTTGTGTTATGGCTTCTCCTTTCTGCCAGGAGTCAAAAGGGCAAATCACTTATTGCTCTGAAGACAGTTAAAAATACAGTAATAGTTTCCTAGAATTACAATTGCTGTACTTGCCACATTTATACTATATGATTTATGAATTGGTGAAGAAGTGATCTGCATAACTGCAAATTGGGAGGAAGGTGATCATAAAATAATATCTCTGCTTGAGTGTGATCCACATCATAAAAAGACTGGAGAACGTTGTTTTAGTGCATGATGGAGCTGTAAAGTTCCATTTTAACCCCTTCGTGCCAGGATGCATTAAAATAAGGAACTTTTGTATTTGTGGAAGAAAATACATGGCATATTTTTTCCAAGGCATTTAGGAAAAAAATGATAGCCTTTTATTAACTATGTATATGCCCCTGGGAGATGCTGCTATAACAGAGAACACTTCATACAACAGCATGTTTATGCTGTGAATTAATAAGTGTAGACTATGTGGCTTTAACAGACTGGGAGCATTTTGAGTTGCATCTGTCTATATATGCTAGTTTTACTTCAACACCTGTTCACTGACCCTGTTTTTTTACAAATATAACTCTCAGAACCTCCCCATACATATTCTGCCTTAGGGAAAATGGAGTCCTGGTAGAATATATATTTTGCCACCCTGAACCTCCACTGCCTCCCTGGACTCCCCAACCTCTCATTGCACCAAAGTCCCTTTGGCAGCTTTGAACCCTAGGCACAGCCTGCTCTTTGCCTCTTGGACTACAGCACCTGGGGCAGTTGCCCAGTCAAAGCCCAACCCTGATTCTGATAACTAATAATACAAACAAGAGGTTCCAGCTCTAGTTTTCTAAGCCAGTCACATGATATGATAATCAGAAGAAAAACAGGAGTTTTTATTTTAGTAAGAAAACCTTGGAAGCAGCCACATCTGTATTGTTAATGAAGCAGTCCCTAGGTAATTGTGGACAGTACAACAGGAAGGAACCCTTCAATAGAAATCAGGCTTAATAGGCTTCTAGTCTTTATAGTCTTGTGTAGGTTACAAGGGCCTTTGTGAGAGCCACACATGACATAACCAAGCCACAGGAAGGACCTCCATATCCATATAAAGTCTTGAAGATGTTTACCGCCTTTCTTATATATATGGTAATATGGATCCAAAGTTAATTATTTTAATACTGAAGAAATGAAGTTGTTAACCTGGAATATACAGGAACTGTAGTTAGTCTTTTGCGTATTCTGTGCTTTTGGCAAGTGAACTGAAATGTACAATATTGCCTTATTGTTTATGGGGTTCATCAGGTAGTTAGTTTCCAGATGGACGCTACTTTATGTCCTGGGGAACTGGCTTCATGACTTAAATTCCTAAATAGCTAGCCATTGAATGCCATTAGCGTTAGCTATGGAAGCAATGTTTTGCTAACTTGAAAAAAATTATGCTGAATATTCACCATTTTCTGGGAGGGTTAATTGGGGAAAATGAAATACTGTGCTATGTAACAGCAGTTATTAAATTGGTTATGTTGCAGATACAGTACAGCCTCATTTCACAGCAGCAAAATGGTGCTTTGTGCAAATGTAGCTCTCAGCAGTGGGGTTTTGTCCTTTTAATGTTCCAGCTTCCAAAGGACAAGGTGATGCACTAGCTTCTTAGGATACTGTAGCATTTAAGTCTAGCCCAAGCCAGTTATGACTGCAAATGAGTCTGAATGTCCAACAGTAGATGGTCCTTTAGGCAATGAATTTTGATTGTTCTGTTCATAAGAGACTGTGAACTATATGAAGAGAGGAACTTTAAATGTCCCCTGATCATATGAGAGGGTCATTATTCCAGGTCAGGAATGCAGTGCAATGACAATGTAGTGTGATAAATGCTGACAACTATACAGTAGCAATTATGAAAAGACGCAAACATCAAGGGCTATATGCTAACTGATTCATTAATAAAATTGTGTCAGGAAGAGAAGTGTAACTAAAGTTAATAATTCCTAACATACTGAATAAAGAAAGCAGAATCTCTATACTCACTAGAGCAATTAAGTGTTCAAACTCCAATTTCTATGCAAGGGCTAGAGTGTTGTCCTTTATAGAAGGGTCTAGAACTTTGGGGTGGGGGGGCCATTTGTTCACTTATGTATAGAGCAAGGCCTTACACCCGCTGAAGCTGACCTGTTAATCAATGATTACATAAGGGGCAATTCTTGATGTTTTCAGTTTTGAGGCAAATATAATGAGGGCAGTGGAGAATAACCACTGTATCTCATTCTCACTTTCTCACCTTTGAAATATAAGTAGTTTCTGCTGATTGTACTAATGTCAGCAAGCTGATTAGTGGTGAAAGGGTAGCTGTTTAGAGCTGCCTCTTTTATTTAAGCAATAGCTTCTTCTATTTAATGTTATATACCATATGGACTGAAAGTTAGCTTGCTTTGTTTTGTATTAAATCTGTATTAAATCCTTAAGCTTCTCTAGGTGTCTACAGAATACTTTATACAAAAATGTACTTGCATTGTTAGTTATGCAATATAAGAGAAACATTAATGTCTCAGATGGGAGACTGGATGACTCAGGAAATTGGTAATGGGATATGTAGCCTTTTACCTCTAGGTCACAGCCATGAATCCATTCCAGGTAGTAAATCAAAATCATAACAGCATGATGATTGCTTGGAGCTCTACAGTTGGAATAAATTGGTAGTCTGAGTCAGGCAAGTTTCTAGCAGCTGTGTGGCTATGTTACAAAAGTCTACATTCTTTCAATTATTCAGATCCTTTATCCAGTGTTCACATATGTTCACTATTCTATAATATGTACGAATAAGTACAGAAGCAGGGGGGAAAAGTAGTTAAACTGATCCATGCAAATGTTACTTTCCCTAATTTATGTTAAGGGGAAAAAAGACATCTTGAGAAGCTCTGAATTCTCATATTTATTACCACAAGTGGAGAATGGGCCTTATTCTCCATTGCCTGGCACCTTGTGTAGTAGCTTATGTGTAATTTATGCTTGTGCAAAGTACTACCAAATTAAACATTTTACAGCCATTTTTCCCATCTTGCCAGTTGTAAGGTGAGTGCAATGGTAAATCACGCTCTATATGAGAACACTTACAAATAGCAGTCTCTGCATCATAGAATATCTATAATATATCTTCTAAATGCAGAACTTTTTTGAGAGCATGTGTATCACAATACCGTCATGTAGTTTATAATATCAGTTTGTTTCCAAGGACAAATATGTTTTCTACTTAAAATTGATTTGTTTCTCAGATTACTTTCCCACTTGTTGACTATTAACTGTGTGACACCGTCAATGTTCTTGAGCTGATATAATTGAATCAGAGATTAGAGATGGAAGAAATGTGTGTTAATGGGACAATTCCTAGATCTTTTTGTTCTCTGAAGTGACATTAGATTATTTTAATATAGTGGTTAGAGGAATAGGGAGTACAGAATGTGAGGCTATATTCTTCTTATCAGTTGAGATGATTATATGCCTAACTCCTATTCACATTGACAGGAATTATCAATATAAATAACCTGCATTTGGTAAATAGATCCAAAGGAGGTGAGGCGGGGCAACAGATTTTTCTACAGTTTACTTTATGATGTTCTCAGAATATCTAGAAGATCTATCAGTTTGGAGTGAAATTCATTCATGCCCAGATCCAGAAAGCTATGGCACCTAAACCCCAGATGAGAGAGACCTAGGTTTGATTGCCCCCTCTGCTTTAGGAGGAGAAAAGATTTGAAGTGAGGCCTCCAATAACTCCTCAGGATGGTTCTCTAACCACTGGACTGTGGCATAGCCTGCTTTAGGACTTTCTTAATCTCTCCTGTTAAGGCTGCTCTGCTTTTATACACTAATTATTCATAGGAGTCAGGGGCCTTGACTCTAGTCTCTCAATATTTATCCAAATTGGAACAGCTTCAAAATGGCAGTGTGGGGGAGCCATATTAAAATCTCTTGTAGCCCAAAGGTTAGAGCACTCATGTGAACGGTGTGGGAGACCCTGTTAAATGCTTTCTTCCTCTTAGGCAGAGAAGGGAGATGGACCTGAGTTTTCCACATCCCAAGGGAATGTTGTCACCGTTGGGATAAAAGGTAAACTTTTCCTCCCCTGAACAGTGTGTCAAGTAAGGCAGGTGCTTAGCTCATTTCAGAAACAACATTAGTGCTTAAGCCATCTGGTCTGCCAGACATGAGTTCTCATTCTTGGATCACAAACAGTGATAGGCACCTCCCTACAGCCCAGACTTAGGCATCTAGCTCCATGAGAAGGGTGAGGCTTAGGAAACACTTGTGTCTTCAGAATCTCCTATTAGTTAGCCTATGTGGCCTTCTGCTTGTGGATCATTGTAAGCGTCTAAGTCAGACTTTTTGGATCCCATTTTTGTTGCAATGATTTTTCTAGGTAGCTAAAGGATAGGCATTGCAATGCTTCATGTTGCAATATCTGCGTCCCTTTGTGGATCTTATGCTGACACTTTGAAAAGGGTGAATTTCACACTAACTTTTGTTCTTATGAAAGTATATCAATAAATATCCTTTTTTCAATTCCGTTTTAACATCATTGATTAATGTGAGAAAATGTATATTGAATAATGCAATCTACTCCCATTTGACTCCTACTGTATTCTACTACATTAGACTCTCTTAAATCACATGTGACTCCTTTTATGTCTAATTAATTTTGAAATGGTCTCCTATTGGAATCTCCACTTTATTTAAAACCCTTCATTTAGAATTCCCTTTGTTTGAAATAGTTGGTTCTAAAATCTATTGTGTCTGATGATAATAATGAGTATCGTTATAACATTCATCTCGCACAAAACCCCCAAGAAAATTGGTTTCCAAGGTCCGTTTTGATAAGGTGATGTGAGCATGCAGCAAATTTATTTTAGAGTTCGGAAAAAATACTTGCAATATTACTAGTTGTAATTAAAAAAAAAATGGGAGTAATTTCTTTCCTAATATGAGAACTTAGAGATGACAGTAGTTATTATCCCAGACATGGGCAGGAACACAAATAAATTGAAATCCTTATTGTATCAGAGAAAGAGATGTCTGTGGAAACTAAGACTTGCTAGAAAACAATAATTCTGTTTTGTGGGGAAAAAGGATTTGAAAAGTATTTGGCTCTTTCTCAAAATGAAAAATGAGAGAGACAGACAGACAGAGACAGACACCAACCCACCCTATAACAATCTCCTGATTCACAGCAGGGACTTGAAGATGGGTTAGAGAGTCAGTATCTCAATCTGTCCTATTGGTGCCATTCCATTTTACATAAATAATTAAACTGACACTGTGGCCTGATGTTTAAGTCACTAGGCTATGCCCTTTAAAGCAGGAGTTTGAATCTGGATCTCCCATATCCCAGCTAAATTGCTTTGGCTGCTGAGCTTGGCTATGATACAATAGCTAGTGCTCTCTCTCTAACCAGAAATTCCATTCTGAATCTGAGGAATCTTTAAAAATGTAATCAAAACAGATATATTGCCATGCAATTTTTTGATGAGTCAGAATTTTCTGGCCAAAAAAAATGACAAATTGTTAACCAGCTCTAGTGGGAAGTAATTTAAAGGTGGCAAGAGACAGTGCACAATATATAACTGAGGTTAAAATGTTCTTCCTCAAAACTAAATTATATTTATCCACCATTGTCATGTTTTATTACATTCATGTATCAAATGAAAATGAAGAATAGCCTGGTGGAGAAAGACTCAAATGAGGTGATGTCTATATTTTACAACTTAACAGTTTTCAGAATATTCAAAGCTGTTGATGAATAAACAAAACAAAGCAAAGCACAAAAACCAAGCTTAATTAAAAAGAAGGAAAATTAGCTTTTGGGAGGATCTAATTTCTTCTAGCCGTGAGGGAGCATAGGAGCGTAGTAGTGGTTAAGTGTGCAGAACTTTACACAAATAAAGACAAGCATGGACATGGATTGGAATTTCATCAATAACTCTGTCTGGATTACAATGACCAGAGGCTCAATCAATCAGAATAAAAACAAAGGGTGAATGTACATTGGAGGTGAAATCCTGTTTAGTTAATTGACAGGCAGCACAGTATTTGGTAGAGAATGTGACTCTCAAAAGTCTGCTCTTTAATTTTGCAGATTACCTAAATTAAAGACCTACATTGTATCCAAGGGAGCAGTGGATTATAGAATGGAAGACCCTCCACTGAGATAACAGGGCCTGATTCTCTGGTGCAAAACTGCATTGACTTAAAGAAGCTCTGCTGCTGTATGCCATCAGAGAATGTGGCTCACCAAGTTCCCATGTATACAAACCATGGAACTGTCAAGTAGCCCACCTAATTTTCTCTGATGAGGCAAACCACACACTAAGAGAGGCAGTCTTTATAATAGATTAATGACTCAACCCAGAAAGGGCTTTCTAGATTAAAGTCAGCCTCTTCAGTTGCGCCTTGAAGCTAACTGGAAGACAGTATAGCTCTTGGACAGCACAGAATTGTGCTTAATATACCTTTTGAGTAGTTCTGGTAGTATCAGGTAAAATAAAGGTAATTTTCACTTGATCATTTTATATATTACCTTCCATTGGTCTTACTACACATATCCCAAGTCATGCTGGCCCTGACCCTGCCACTGGCTGTGTATAGGTAGAGTCAGACATCCATGGTACCACAGCATATTATTCAATAGTTGAAGAGATACTAAAATTTCATACTGCATTCTTGAGCTGTATGGTTATGTAACAGGGTGGCACTTAGCTCCCATGAGTGCCCCTGTCTGGCTGAGTGCATGTGACTACACTCTCCTTTAAAAGCCTTTTGGTCACTCAGCCCTCTGCCCAAGTCACACCCTGTGTGAATCACTCAGATCCCTTTCTGGAATACACCTTTACCAGGGGTCCATCTTGGTGCCATCTGTATAGTCTCTCAGTGTATTCCCCACTCAGAGGGTATGTCTAGACTACATGCCTCTGCCAACAGAGGCATGTAAATTAGACTACCCAACATAGTCAATGAAGCGGGGATTTAAATATCCCCCGCTTCATTAAAATAAAAATGGCCATTGTGCTGTGCCGGCTCAGCTGATCGTCGGCACAGCGCGGCAGTCAAGATGCGGATCGGTCGACAGGGAACGCCTTTGTCGACTGCCCCCTTATGCCTCATGTCGGCAGAGGCATGTAGTCTAGATATACCCAGAGAGTAGTCATCCAGCGCTTCCCCTGCTGGAGACAGTATCCTCACCTTTGCCTCAGGGCTCTATCACTGTTTATCATATAGTCTCTAACTAGCACTCCACTCAGAGCTGTCCGTGGTGCTGCTGCTGCTGCTGCTTCCTCAGCCAGCCAGTCATCCCTGCTTTTCATTCCTTCAGAACAGGGCTGCAAGACTGCTGCTTTCCTTTGCAGCTCCTTTTATAGACCTTCCTGGCTCCTGATTGGCTGGTTCCTCCACAGCTACTCTAGCCTCCTTGGAGGACTTTTCTATGGCCCTTTTCCGGCCTCAGAGCCTGTTCCACCCTATCACAGGTCAGTATTTCTATGCTTATATTTACATGGCTTTAAAGAGCTGATTAGACAGCTGGCAGTGAGCAGCAAGTAATGTTGAGAATAAATCTCTCATCTTCCTCTGTCTGTCCAGCAAAGTGCAGTAGCACAGATAGTATCCTCCTTCTGTGCAGACCAGGAAGATACTTTTCATTCCACAGCAGTTAGCCACAGTCTGTAATGTTACAAACCCTCTTCTTCTACAGTTATATTTTTTTACAATTGTTCTATTAGCCTCTGTTTCTGATAGCAGTTTGCATTTATAAAGGATTATTAGCTCAGGAGGCTGGGTGCAGAAAACAGATGTTGTAGTGGATAGCTTTCCGGCATGCATGTCATTCACCTTGTCTTTCTGTGTAAGAATATGGGCTCTGCCTCTGGCACAAATGTTCTCTGGGTACAAAGAACAGGAAGCAACAATCCCCCTTCACTAGATCATTCAGAAGATACTGTCAACACAAACTTGTCATTTCAATTTGTCACTCACTTTTGCTGCCAATATCTCAGGGAAGTCTCTTCTGTTGTAGCCTGGAAAAAAAATCTCTCAAACACAATAAAGGAAGGAGGTAGCATGACAAAAGAGCCAGCTAATGGTCAAATCTATTTCTGTCAATCTGCTGGTTCTGAACTATAAAGAAAACTAACTGTAATGGGCACGAAGTTGCTGGTACTATGCTTACTCTTGTGCTTGGTACCACTGAGGTACCATCTAGCAGAATGCCTGCCTGAAGGAGAGCATAATGATGATCAGTCTAAATGTGCCTGTAATATGTTTGGACAATACTAAAAGAGCCCATGCTAACCCCCCTTTTCCTTCTTCCCCCTAGCCACATTAAAGAAATCCTAGTTGATAGAAAGAAATACCGAATATTTGTAGTCTAAACTTAATTCCTGCAAAAAAACCCTCCTCCATGGTTCTAAAGGTGGGTTTCATGTTAGAGGGTAAGAGGCTAGAGAAGGAATAGTGGTCTGAAGTTCAGAAAAGCTAGTGGCTCAGAGAGAAAACGTAAAAGACATAAAAAGAAAAGCACCCTTATTTCCTGTGAAAGAAATATAAATTCCCACCTCTTTTCTATACCCATCCATAAACATTGACCTCCTTCAGGCTAGCTAGTAAATAACCTAAATTGTGGGCACCAGGTATATAAAGTTGCATACGCCTATCTGCAGTACATAATGTTACCACAGGTCATTTGTTCTACTAAGAATTAGCTTGCAGGGGAATCCATTAGAGACACAGTCCAAAGCAATATTTCCAATAAGTTACATTATTTTCCCCACTCCTTTTATCTCTTGTTCTATCAATCTTCCTGCTTTAGGGCATAAGCTGATTGCCAGCTGGGGACAGACTTTCCTCCTCACTCTCCTCCCCCATTGTATAGTTCCTCAAATTAGATGAATTATGGAATGATCTGATTCATCTGAAATCTCTAGTACTACCCACTGTCAGAGGTAGGAAGAGGATACTTGAGGAGATAATTATTTGCCTAGTCTTGCAAGGCCTATGTTCCCTATGACAGAGGTTCTGGGTACTAACAAGACACTAGTCTGTCATGATTTCTAAGCAAAAAAAGACTTTGACTGTGGATTTCATGATAGATTTGCTCTGGTCAAAAAAAATATTAACTGGGGGCCTGTCTGTTCATTTTCACTTTTCCTAATTAAAAAAAAAAAAAAAGGGAAATGAGATGTTTGCCTACAGCTTTGTTGTTCGCCAAGTCCTCCTTGTTACAAGGCTGGATGGCTCAGGAGATCTGGGTTTAACATTCATAGCAGCACTCGTTATAGCCGCTCCATAAAAGATCATTGTGCACTCACCCTCCTGCATTTTCCTTCCAGCCCATGTTACAGGATAATAGGATGGCTCTGAGTGTGTCCACAAATTCTAACGGACATCAAGATTTGATGTGCCTGAGTCAGGCAGGATCCCAACTTCATTGTGCCATCTTAAGGTCATAGAATGCCTGCTTTAGCCCAGCCTCCCATCTACCCCTCTGCAGAACTCTAGCATTGCATCTTGCTCTTTTTCCTGCATACAAATATAGTAGCAAAGCTGGGTTTTAAACAGTAGCAGAGCTGGGGGTGTGGGTTGGGGAGAGATGGTGGGACGTTCTTGGTGATATATTCTGCTATATCTATTGGCTTGAAAAGATGCCAGAGATCCACCTAAAAGCCAGCAGGGTGAAGTAGGTTTAACATCCCTGCCCCCCACTGAGTTCTGTTCCACTACTATGTGAATACTGAGAAGAGACTCCTTGAACGCTCTTGGGCATAACCCAATGCATTATCACAAAACACAGCCAAATTGTGCCCAGCACTAGCACTATCTTTCCTATCTCACCCAAAGGTTATAAAGAATAATTAATGAGCAAGGCAACAACATAGTGTGGATGTGTTTGTAGCAGGGGGAGTCCTAAAAATAATAATTGTCAGATAATGTATCTCTTCCGCCAGTGTCTCTTCATAGCCTATTAATGGGCAAATCCCTCCATGCCAGATGCCTGTCTGCTCCCAACTCAGTTTCACATGGGATATCTTTAGAAAACAGGGTTTGCCTCCACTCTGCTTTTCTGACACTGTTTCATGTGGCATTGCAAACTAGATTATTCCCCAATGAGATGTTCTAGCAATAGTACAGTACCTAGTAAACATTCAAAATAAATTTTGTGGGTAAACCTGTCAACTGCAAATCACTTTTTGGTACCTTCAGATGCAAACAGGTTGGAATATTTCAGCTTTGTTACATTTCTTTTTAATTTGGTGTCAGCCTGAGTGCAACGCCTGCTGAGGTTTGGGGTTTTTTTTGTTTGTTTGTTTTTGTTTTTTTTAAGTTAAGTTTATGCTGTTCTTTCAAATATAAACTCTTCTGGCAGCATAACCATAGAAGCGCATTAAGCAACTTGTCTGCAATCAGCAACAATAAATGCCACATGTTTGAAAATATGGACATCTTTTTAGATGCAATGTGTGTAAATACGCAAGTGAAACCCTTAAAAAGCTTGAATTTTAAAAGGACTTGCATTGTCTGCCCTTCTCCAGCTATAATTCTCCCCTTTTTCAAGAACTCTGATAGTTGTGCTTCTTTCAGGTAACTTGATATTCAGTGGTGCATTATATCTTAGTTGAATCACACACACATTAGTTGACTCATTTTCCCATTAGTCCTTAGATTTAGAAATCCATGACTATTTGAGGCAAAGGAGAAATGGTTCTGGTGAAATGACCTTCAAATGATTGGCACTCTGCTCTAGGCTGGCCTGGTGTGCTCCAGTAAAATTACCTGAGGAAAGGGAGGTTACTGCCTACAGAATGGCAGTTTTAATCTCTGCCACAACCTTCAGGTGAATTCTGCAAGCTGCCATGGATATACCCTGAATAAACTCATTTCGTCATCACCCAACCAACTCCTCCTCCAAAAGTGCTGCCCCCTTTGAATACTGTTTGCCCACTAAAGGCTCTCAACTGGAACAGAAGTTATTATCTAGTACCACCATAATCTTGCCCAGCAGACTTTCTGCCACTGCGGTCTTGTGTTAGCAATAGAGCTAATACATTTTGTTAAACTCTGATCTACAAGTTTTGCAACATCTACTTTCTGTTTTGTTGCATCCCTATACCAGATATGGCATCCATACAACAGATAGTAATTCTGAATGTTGTAGATCAGGGGAAAATATTGTACCATAGCGTGATATAATTTCTAGAAAAGCTGTATTTGAGACACAGGAGAGGTAAGTGGATGAGTGAGGTAAAACTCTTTTATTTGACCAACTTCTGTTTGTGAAATAGACACACTTTGGAGCTTACACTGAGCTCTTCTTCAGGTGTAGGGAAGACATGCAGATTGTCATAGCTAAATACAAGGTCCAACAGAAAAAGGGTTAACACATGTTGCCAGAGATCATAGAAGGTCACGTGTGGAGGGATTGTTGGGATGGCGAGTGACAACTAAAGGTGTGTGGTCAGGTGGTCTTTTTTTCTTTTGCATTGAAGCAGATTATCTTGGAGTATTTGTACAGCCCATTCAGTGATATCATCTCTGGTGGACTGTCTTTGGGAAAGGTAGTTATCCGTTTCTGTGTGTGGTGCTAAGGAATTCACTTCCCCTTTCTGTGCTTTAGTTTCTCCAGCTCTAAAATGCATGTAATAATGTTTACCCACCTTCTTCAGAGAAGGTTTACAGTGATGGATAAAAAGTGCTATATAGGAACCTGCTCCGGAGCTCATTAAAATTAGTTGGCGGACTCTCACTGATCCTAATGGGTTTTGAATCAAGCCCTAAATAAATAAAATATTTGTTGTTTGTGTATTATTTTGTGACTGGAACAGGGGAGATTTGTCCAGTTTATACTTTGAGATGGGGATTATCTCCAAAAGTTAACTGTTTTTGTATTGTAAGTATATGCCTAGATGTTCAGCATAAGCACTTTTAAATTAGTGTGAAGTAATCAAATACATTTACCTAAAAAAATAACCTTTCTATTGTAATAACACAAGTATAAGACACCTGCAGATGGTTAGATTTTTCTTTTTGAAAGGTAGCTTGACCAAATAGGTAGAGTGCGGTTACCAGAAGGTCTGGATTTCACTCCTAGTTCCACCAATGATCTGCTGTCTGACCTTGTGCAACTTGCTTAATCTTTCTTTTTCTCTTCAATACTGTATCTGTCTTGTCTTTTAACACATAAGCTCTTTGGGACAAGAACCTATACTGTGCAAGTATCCTATACTTATTGCAATAGGACCCTGAGCTTAGTAGGGGGCAATAGCCCCTAATTACAATCCTAATTACTTAATGGACATGTATGTTACCCCCTGAATTATGGTTCATACAATATGACCAATGGTGTACACATACCTAATATATATAATAGCAATATACAACTGTACACTATGTACTATATATACTACTAGATGATTTACCTGGCGTTGCTCAGATCATTAATTATTATTTGTTTTTTGGAAAATAAAATGAAAATGTACATGCTTCATTTAAATCATTGCTCTGGGCTGGGGCTGGAGTTGAGGGGTTCAATATGCAGTCTGCCCTGGGGAAAGAGGGCTACCCCAGCCCTCTCTCACCACACCAGCTTGGGGCCAGGTGAGAAGTGTCTCTCCATGGTCACTGTAGATGCAGTGGGCACAGCTGGGGGGTGCTTTCCTCTAGCTAGGGCAGGTCTGGGTTTGTCTGCCCCCCTGTGTTTCTCAGCCAGAGTGAGGAATGCAGCAAACTGTATACTTTCCCCTTGCTCTCTGATGAAGAACAGCCAGAAACATCCCCATACAAATTTAGGAGGGAGCTTTAGTCTCCCCTGACCATCTCTAAAGGGCACCTGGATGGTGGGGCAGTCCTTAATGGGGGGCACACCCCCAGCCAGCTCCTTTCCCCTGCCTGGTGGTTCTGTCTCTTTTCTGTGTGGTTTTATGAGAAGCAATCCCATTCTAGGCACATCCTGTTTTCCTGGAACAACCAAACCCTGACCTTACTTTCAGTTATGAAAAGAGGAAGTGGTTACCAAATTTAGTGACCCTTACAGTTAATGAGGAGTTCTTGAACAAAAAGACAATCTCTGAAATATATAGTAAATATACACATTGCATGTATATAATATTTTATATTAATCTACAATATCTACAATATTTTATATTAATCTACAGTGTTAAGTATAGAAGCAGGGATTTTTAATTTTTAAATTCAGACTGGTTTGTAAAAGGTACTCCTCCAGAAGTGCTAGATACTTGAATATGTATTTGGAAGTCATGAACCATTTTAAAATACAGGCACACATTCTGCAAACACCTATGCATGTGAGCAGTTCTGTGAATGGGACTCAATGTATGTAAATTCACTCTCATACATATATGTTTGGTAAATCAGAGTCATTAAGACTGGCACAAAATATAGCCCTAACCAACAAAATACAAAACGTCAGTCAATTGGACATAGGGTCTTTCAGCCACCCAAAAGTGCTGAGAGGTATATGAGCACTAAAGGATATGCCTATACAGCAAGAAAACTGGCCTGTATCAGCTGACTTGGGCTTATAGGGCTCTGGCTGCAGGGCTATAAAACTGCAGTGTACTCATTTGGTCTTAGCCCAAGCCTGAACATCTGCAGGTTAATTTTCTAGCATGTAATCCCAAGTCAGTTGATGTGGACCAGCCATGGGAGTTCTATTGCAATATAGACAGCAAGGAACTCCTGGATTATTGAGTCCAGTCAGACAATATTTGATCTGTCTGGACTTTAGTTCAAGGAGGTTTCATTGTTCTGAAAATAGAAACAAATGAAGAGAGAGAATAAAATAAGATGTCGACATTAGGTGACTTGAAAATGAGGGAGAGAAAAAAGGATTTCTACATTCATGTACACTCTTAAACGTCAATGCTCAGTATCAAATGTATAAAATATTCAATAAGAGCTGATTTGTATTGATTAAAATAAATAAATATCCACTTTTCAGAGCCTAAGGAAGAGCTCCCTCTTATGTTTGGTAGCATGAACCCGCTCCAATTTATAAAAGCAGTTTTTAGATGAGCAGTACACTCTGGCAGAATGTGAAATTGTCTCACTAGAGCAGTGATTCTTAACCTTACTGCAGCCTGCACCCCTTTGGTTCTCAAAATACGTTCTCGTACCCCTTATTAAAAATTGTTGAAGTAGGTTAGTTTTAGACCTAAGATATATCATAAAAATCTGGCATGTCTCACACCCCCAGAAAGGGCATCTCGTGCGTGCACCCCAGGTTAAAAACCACTGCACTAGAGGGTCAAAGAAAAGGCAATAATTTGGAAACAAAATGAGTTCAGTTTCATTCTTCCTCTCCCCCGGTGTTTTGTTGTTTTTATACTGATGTTGAGTATTGAAGAACTTTGACCCAAATTTTCTTCTAGTGCATAGTGGTGCAACTTTGACTTCAGTAGTCTTGTGCCAATATACCCCATCTGGGAACTTGCTTCCCTGGAACAGAGAGAGTTCTACTATCTAGCTTTTTTCAGAAATCTTGCATTCCTCTCCAAGGTACAACATTTTTCTGGAATATATCAGCCAAAACTACATGGTTAAGGCTGATACAAGCTTTATGTTGTGGCCTGTTGAAACCTCTCATATCCTATCTCATTCTGAAGGCTGTAGAAAAATAAACTTCCAATTTTTAAAAAAGTGAGACGCTAGTAAACACAGATCACAGATAAACAACTTTTTTTTGCTTCCTTTTCCTATGTTTCCTTTTGATATTACATAGATATGGCTAAGAAATATTTCTGAAACTTGCTGCCAATGAAAAAGTAGGAGTAATTACATTAAAAAAAATTTACAATTTAAAAAAAATTAAAAAGCAAAGCAACACACAACATTTCCTCCCTGGGAAGAGTGAAAGAAAGGGAGAACCACATGACAGACAGTTATGTCACTCAATACACTGTGGGAAGGCACTCAAATGGGTGATGGGTGTTTATATAATAATTTGATTTTAAACAGCTTATATGTTATATATATGAATGATTTGGTTCTACCATTTATTTGTACTAGTTTTCCTTGTTAATCTTTACCATTTTTATAACTGCTCCAATTCTAATTAATGTTATGCAACAGATTTAAAACATACTTGGTATATTGAGTCAAATGATGAGTAATGTTTTGAACATTTAAAGCCTAACTGTTCCTTTTTTATTATTGTTTAAGATAAAGAAATAGACACCACTAGAATTCTCCGGGGTAGAACTGTGTCTTTGTTGCTAAGTCCCGGAGAAAGGGGATGTTTAACAATGACACTTCAAAGGCTAGGAGATTAGTCTGTGGCTCGTTTTGGCTATATTTATGTGATCAATAATAGCCATGTACATTTGCAAAATGTGCACATATGAGAACTGTATAAACATTGTTAAATAAAAGACTCTTGCATTAAATAATATGACCTTGCTACCTTTTAGTTGCAGTCTTAGAGTGCAAACTTGTTTTAATTAGCAGTCAGCAAGCAGACTGTAACTTCACTGAAGGAGCATTGAAGAATCACTGCCTATTAACAACCCAGCGGTAAGTAAGCCAGCACAAATACTTATAACCAAATAGTGTGCATTTCAGGAGTGGAGAGGATTAGCTATTGGGCACACAACACAGTGGAGGAAATTGCTTTATTCCCAGTACTGCTGGGTACCAGGAGGCAATCACTGTGCCTCCAGCCCATTAACAGCATTCAGAGTGTTGCTTCCCATAGAAGGGGTTATTGGCTAACCACTGGGTGACCAATTAAATGCTATGAATAAGTCCCAAACCAAGCAGCATGGGGCCTGTTTGTGGCACAGTGGTATCATTACTAAAGTGAAAAACTTGATGAGAAAGGAACATATTTAATTATAGAACTATACAAATGGCTAATTAGGACCATAAAGTGAAATGAATGACTTTCCAGTGGATTTTTGAATGTTACTGATAACTGCTCAGCTTCTTTGGAGACCATGAAAGTGATCTACAGCACTAGCCTGCATGTCATGGTAATGGATGGATCTTCATTACAGGAAACTTTGTTTGACCTGATTGCTCAGGTAGCATGTGTTCTAAAGACAATCCTTGATTCCTTTCACTGCAAGGGTTCCTCCACTTCAACCCCCTGGTCTGTCATGAGTTCTGCTTGCTTTCACAGTAGCTCTTATGGGTTTAAAGGCAAAAACATTATCTGCAGTAGCAACCCCCCTATCACTCTCAAATCAAAGCACAAAAGAGTTTCACTAATTTTCTTGCAACAGAGACCCGTGCTTAGTTTTGCCTTTTAAAATCACGAACTAGTTCAGAAGAAGTCTTTCTCCCTCACACCCTTCCCCAGATCTTGCAAACTCAGCCACCTCTGCCAGTTGCTGGAATCTGTATTGTATATGACAAAGATTTCTTTAAATTAATTAGCCTGACTTCCAAAGGAGAACCTGAGGCCCAAAGATTTCTTAATAAGTGGAGAACTTAACTATGGAAATCTTCTGTTCTGTTTTAGAAACAAGCACAACTAATTTTCAGACTGAGCTTATTTTCCTCCACCTAGATACCCAGAGGCATAGAAAAGTTTGAATATTTTTGTGAGCAATCTGTTGTCTTATTACATTCATGGCCTATAGTGTCCACAGAAATCAGTGGAAGTTGAGCGATCTAGGTGCCCTACAGGTCTGGTCTCAATATGTGGCAGGATCTTGAAATTTATTGACACAGAGCACTGGCCAATCAGTATGTCAGTCTACGTCCTTCTCTAGTCATAAATTCAGCATTACTCTTGATAATAAACTGGCTTTTCTTTTGCCCAATCAGAATGTCCCAGTTTCAGAACAAAAGATTCCCCTCCGATTCAGACCTTTGAATTGTTAATGAACAATGCCATGAAGTCTGAGAAACTTTACATTTGGTATAGTGTGTTATGTTTTCATTGTACAGCATACCAGTGTGTCTCAGCCATATCAACCTAAGGTGCCCATAAAATATTGTCACTCCTTGCTGGTCACCATCTTCAGTTGCCGAACAACAAATGAATTAATAAGATCCAATAAAGAACATTGCAAAAAATTCTATCTTCCTAAGTTGCCTTGTTACCTTAATGAAATATGACTTTTTGACCCCTATTATGGACCTAAACCAAGTGTCATGGCAAGTAGAAGAGGGAACAATAACATAATGAAGGTTAAATTAAAGGTCAGGTGACCCATTTTCTGAATCTCTTTCAAAGTGATATTAATTACTTTCATTAGCTGTGACACTTTATCAAATTCAGAATTAGTGCCTCAGCTGTAATTTGTTTTTTCCTTCGGGGGGGGGGGGGACGGTTATGAGGAAGGCTTGCAAGCACCTGGTTGTTTTATTGTCTGGTGGGCCTATAAAAAGCAGTAATTCAACATTTTGAAGACTAACTTGCCCTCTGCAAGAATTAAGTAACTTCAAAAAATAAGCGGTAATGCATTCTATAAATATGACTCACAAAAATCTAAAATCCACTAGATGAAAACTCTTTGGACAGCACAACTTCTAGGAAAGTTCAAATCCTAAATTACATCAAGCTTTCCATGAAAATTCCTTCATTCTCTTGGCTTGATTCAAAGACATATAGTAAGTAAGATATAATTAGGAATCTTGTTATATAATTATTCATATATAAAATAACTGATTACCTCCTTGGTATAATAGGTAAGTCCATACTCCCCTTGAACTTCTTAAGGATCAGATTCAATCATGAAGATTTATATGATTGGTTATTATATAAACTAATGAATCGGCTATAGTGTGACATATAAATTCTTTTCTTTCTAATAGATGGAGGACATGCATTTGTGAACCTTAAGGTCTTAGCCAGCAGTTGTCTTCCTGAGATCTAAAGTGACAGCAAAGTAACTGGTAGACTCTTGTAGGGGGGGATAAAAAAAGTGTCTGCTTTTTGTTAATGTGGGTGTTCTTATTCATTTTATCATTCTCAAGGTAGCATTTGTCTAAACTTTTAATTTTACATTAAAGCATTGCTACTTATGATATGTGTTATCTTGATCATGTTGACCAAGGAATAACAAATATCACTACAGCAATCAGTAGCTGTGATGAAAGCTACACTTTGAAAGCTGAAAACTTTTGTCCATTTTACACTAATTAATGTGGCCCTTATTTGCAGTTTCTGCAGACTTTCTAGCAAATGAGAAATAGTTGCTGAAACAGTGAATTTGAATTGGATCTTCAAGAATATTCATGGAAAGTGTGAGAATTTTTTAACTTAACTGAAAGCATTCATACTGGAAGCCTAGTTTCAAGAGGGAGTGTCTACAAAGTAGGGCTGAACTTGAAATAAGCTACACAACTTGAGCTACACTAATCGCATGGTTTAAGTCTAAATAGCTTATTTCAACTTTTGGCACTGTCTACACAGCAGTTATTTCGAAATAGAGAACTCTTCCTCTGACTTCCCTTACTCCTCATGAAATGAGGTTTACAGAAGTTGGAGTAAGAAGCTCATTATTTCAAATTTATTTCGAAATAACAGGCTTGCTGTGTAGATGTCCACTTCGTTATTTCAGAATAACTGACGTTATTCCAAAATAACACTGCTGTGTAGACATACCCAGAGTTATGCTCTTCCAAGCACAATAAATAACTCACAGTATATAAGCCTGGATTTTTCTACAAAAATAATTTGGTGAACATTTATGAATCGAACACTTTGACATCTCAAATTACGGAAAATGCAGGTGTTTTCATGGACAACTGTAAACAAAAGAGGAAAAATCAAGTACTAATCATGATATATTAATTCACCATTATTCATCACTGTTTATTGTGGTCATTACAAAATTTAAGCAAATTAACATTTATTACCAAAACAATAATTAAAATATTAATATCAAGAAATTAAGAACACAAGTAAGAAAAGGTCTAAATCGATGGTTTTCAGAATACTAATTCAGCTACATCATATGCATTTTATTTTTTCATTTTATAGAGTTCCTTTTGTTTTGAAAGAGAGTGTGTAAAGGGTTCAAGAGAAATTAAGAACATGAAGAAAAGCATGTAGCTTTGATGTGATCTTAGTCTTTTTTAAGAAGTAAAAGGTCTTATACTGCATCAGTCAAAGGCAATATTCAGATTAATTTCTGTGAATGCAGGATTGAACACAAATACGGAAGACATTCAAAACTTTAAGACAATAAGGTCAAGTGACTTCAAGCTGAAATGATCCAATATGCACCCAACATTCTACACTATTCTACCTCTAGAGTTTTACTATTTAACCATAAGCGTTTTCTAAACTATTTTACTTGTGTACATCTGTAGAAGTGGTTTTTACCCGCGAAAGCTTATGCCCAAATAAACTCCTTAGCCTTTAAGGTACCATAGGACTCCTCATTGTTTTTACAGCTATCCCTTCCTTTTGGTGACAAAACAGTGTGAGCATTTACACTACAATACAACTTTGGTTAGGAAAAACACCCAGTTTTAGTGACAAAAAACCCGTGGGATAGACTTTTGTCTTTTCCCCTCCCTTTATTGTTGACAAAGAGCCAGTGTGGACTCTGCTGCTTATTTTGTTGAGAGAACTGGCTTCAGTATTTCACAATGCCTGCTCTGGTGGCTATGCTCAGTGTTTTGTGATCTCTGCTGCCCTGCAGGTATGCACCCCACCCTTTTCAAAGTTCCAGGAAATATGTGACATCTGACTGAGCTGCTCCATTGAGAGAACAAAGGAAGGCAAATCATTAGAATGCTCCTTCCTGTTCTGCAGACTTTTTCTGCAGGGGAGTGCTGGAGAGACTGCTGTGCTGCTTTAACATTCTTCAGCACAGAGAGCTCACAGAACAGCTCTGCCTTCCCACAACGTTGCACTGTGGGATGCTTACCTACATTTCTTTTTCTCTTTTGACAAGGTGCTAGCAGTGTGGTCATGAAATATCAACAATGAGTGGCAGAAAAACTGGGTTGACCGGTTTTCACTTTTGGCAGCTTTTGCATGTCAACAGCACGTTTGTTGCCAAACCTTCCCAATGTAGACGCAGCCTGAAACTTACCTCTAGAAGGGCATGCAATACATACGTACAGGTAAACTGAGTTTACCTGCTTCTCATTTGGGGAATGTAGAGTTTAGATTAGTTTATTCACTTCTTCTTTTACCATTATATTTCTGTCAGAAATCAGAGAATGTTCTAACATGCATGTGAACATTCCAAGTGTAAAAGCTTTACAAGTGAGAACTATAGAAAAAGTCAGGTTTGAAATATATAGCTTTCATGTTTGTGCTACATGATCTCAAAAGTAGTATTTTTTTATGATTGCATCAATCAGAAGTGGTTCAACTAATTTTTGTCAAACATTATGGGGATAAACAAATCACATCTGAGCTGAAACTAAACGTTGAGAACTTAAGTACAAAAAGAATTTGCTTGAGAAATTATCAGCAACTGAGAGAGGAAATTAGAATGGAAACTGGCATATACACCTCATAATTCTCTCCTCCAAGAAGCATTTATTCAGTAGATAAGGAGGGTGCGTGGGAAGCCTTTAAAAAAATCATGACACTAACAACACGTGCGTAGATTGCTTCTCAGTTTGGGAAGTGCTCAGCTTTGCTGGTGTGAATGTCACAATTATTCTGTGGAGTTCAAATGCTAGCAATAGTATATGAATACTTAGCTAACAAACAAACAAAACCCTCTAGCTTTGCAGATTTAGATGCTACAGCATTTCCTCTAACAGTAGTTCCTATGAAGGAAATGTTATATTGGAAATGAGGTAGAATTAGATTTCCTGACTTGATATCTTTTCTTCTTCGGTTGAAAATAGTAACATAAAAATATGTTTCAGCCTTACCTGGTAGTAAAATAAGCACTGTCTAACTATGAGCCTTATTGTTGACCATATATGAAACACCCACTTACAAGACTCAGACATTCACAGTAGCCTCCTTTGTAGAATTTCCACCAGATTATTTCCTAAGAGAAGTAGGATTTACCCTTCCCCACCAAATCAAGTCCAAGAACAAACAAGGTTGAGCTCCTCAGTGGGATCTGGGGGGACCATCAAAGACCGGAGATGTTTGAACAAAAGCTTCTCCATGTGTTCATTATTTCCAGGGCACTTCATTCAGGGCATTTATGACCAGGACTTCACTTTTTCCCTTTGTACCTCACCAGGGATTCCACAGCGTGGAAGGTGTATGCACCATAGTTAATGCTGATTCTGTTAGTATTACATTTTTAGTGGAATCCTGCAGGTGTGTGTTTGCAGAGGGAGAACTTAATTCTCCTAGTCAAACCATCTTCCCTCTTGCAGTTTTTGATCTGTAGTGAAGGGCTTCCATACAGTGGGAAGGGGGAAATGATACACTGAATAAATACACTCTTGTATTTGCACCCTGCACACTATTGTAATAGTTTTTGTTCAAAATGTGCCTTGTGAGGTGCTGCCTGAGAACTCATAATTAATTTGTCAATAATACCATGGTGAAAGATGAGTAGATATGTAAAGTTATGAATTCCCCTTGTGATGGTGTTAGCCCATATTCAAACTTACATACAGTACTTTGACTATGGAGAAGTTGTTAAACATGTCTATTTCTAAACAAAGGAATGCGTGTTTACCTCAATTTACATATTAGTAATAAACAAGGTCTTTGAGACATCAAGAGAGGGTAAACAGGATTCTCAAAAACAAAGGACAAGCTGATGGTTCTAGCCTGGTATAATCAAAGTTGATTGGCAATCACCTGTTAAGTGGCCATATTTTGATAACAAAGAGGGGAGGAACATATTGATCTATATTTTAGGAACCTTGGTCACCTCTAGACTCCATGTCTCTGTCATCACAGTGGGAAAGAACTTCATCTGGGGGATAACCTTCAGAAAAATGCAGTTTAGCAGGTGATTGGACTATTAAAGTCATGGACAAAACACCTCAGGTTGTCTCTTTCCCTCTCTTTTAACCTAAGATGACAAAGGAACCAGCCCTTGGATTTTGGGGGAATTCTTGACCTGAGGTTTTGGTCAGTGATATTACTGGGAACCTATGGTAAAGGTTTCATCTTAAATCAATTCTAGTTTAAGTTTTAGCTACTAGAAAGCATTTTATCTTGATTTCTCTTGGGACCATTTCTGACTTCAACACCTTGTGCTTGTACGCACTTAAAATCTATCTCTTTGTCATTAAATAAACTTGTTGTATTGTTTAATCAAAATTAAGCCAATGTTGTTGTTTTAAACAGAACTGTTTGATAATTCCACTTAAAGCAGCATACTGTCATATATTGACCCTTTAGAGGGGCAAAAGACCTGTAATATCTGAACTGTCTGGGAGAGGGCTGGATGATGCATAACAAATGATTTGTGGGGAAAATTCAGGACTGGGACTATGTTCGAGTCACCCTGCAAATAGTAATCAAGGCTGCTGGGAGCCTAAATGTGACTGCTGACATGCTGCTGGGGTCAGAGCTGTAGCTGTATACAGACTCTTGGTGTGACCTGCTTGCATTAAGCTGGGAGCAACAGCAACAAAGCACTGTAAGGCAGCTAAGGGTGCTGAGCAGGTGATCTTACTGGTCTGGACTATTTCCCACATAGGGGCTGCACCCATCTTCAGCATCCTTATGCTGGAGATCAATTGGATTTTCATCCCTTATTTTGGCTGCAGGATCAGGAGATACCATCTAGGCCTATTTGTAAAACCCATTAGTGTGTACCATGTAAATAAATCCGTACTGTTGGAATCCATAAACACTCGCATACACTTCTTGACCTGCACAGAAGATCTGTGGGGGTGGGGAGAACCAAGGGTATAAGTGCACCCATAAAATCAGTAAGAGAGACTTCTGTTTTCATGCAGGTGAAGAACGAAGTGTCTGTTTTCTGAGTAAAAAGACTTGGGTGTTTTAATCTACACCCTGTGATGTTGTTACAGTTTGATGTCTGGCTCTGCTTAAAGCTCTGCAATCTTGTTAAAGGACTGATGACAGGCATGAAGTTACTAAATGCTCAGAGTGTACTGTGAGCAGCTATCAACAAAAGAAGCCTTGAATTAAATCCCTGCCCCTAGACTTGTGCTGAGTCCTTACTTAGGAAGCTTCCCTGCTCTACTTTTGTACTCATCGCTTTCGGCACACATCTTAGGAGAGGAAAAGAGGAAATGAGAGAGGGTGGGGGGAAGAGTGTGCTCTAGCTGCCAGCCACTTTATCTCTCTCCAGCTATTGTTTTAATAAGCTCCTTTCCGTTATGTCACAGAGCCTTCATAAATATTGGAATTACAGTCATTCATTAGGCTCCAAACAGCTGACTATGTATTCCTGTATGTTTTGCATGACACCTGGAACATTTTGAACATGATGAATGATAACAAAAGGGGTTCTTGCCTAGCTGTCTGTTCAAAGAGACATCAAAGAACAACACGAGGGATACATTTGGAACATGATGGTTTCCATCATTTTGCAATTGTAAGTTTCAGGAAATATTGCTTGACGGTCTAGTTTACTCATTTGATGCAAAAGCTTATTTAGGTTTTCTCTGTCCTTGTACAGGTGATCTTTATTTTAATCCACTTAACAAACCATTACAGGCTAGATTGCGGTACCCTTATTCATGCTGAATATTATCTTATTCCTCATATAATCCAACTCATTTCAGTGGGAATACCCATGCCTGGGAACACCTCACTAGTGGGAGTAAGGGGTTTCAAAAGTAGCCTTTACTGATCATACAAATTACAATGCATTCATGAGATAACCACGTAAAACTCTTCAGAGGATGATGAATCTATTACAAGCGCACTTAGAAGTTTTGTGCAGAATGCTGAGGAAATATCATCCATTTCTCCAAGCTGATAAAGTATAACAGTGTCTCAGAGTAGCTAACCAGCACTGAGTGGTGCCCATCGCTCTCTCAATAAAGGCAGAGCTAGTCATATGAGAACAGAAGGTCAGTATTTAGTTCAAATCCCAACACTCCATCTGTCATCCTAAATATTAAGAAATTGGTAATGATAGGTCATTGGGGGTGTTTCAGATCAGATATAAAATGGTACTATATTCGGGATGATTTTCAAAAGAAACACTTGAGCAAAGATATGATTGATGATCCAACCTTAAAATGACTCCCAAGCTCATCTGGCACAACTACGGTGTAGTCTCTTGATATCCACTGCAGGTTTGTCTATATAAGGGTGCTTTTGCTGAATCTATTTGCATGTTCTTAATTTGTGCTTAAGTCTGAGGAGCACAAGAGGCAATAATGTTCACTTGAGGCTTGACCCTATACATTTCATTCAGTTGAAATTCCTCATATGACTGTTGTATTCAGTGGAAATTTTGTCAGAGTAAAGACTGCCAGATTGGATCCTTAGTAATCTCTTATGCCAGCTACAGATAGCTATATGATTTGATGCAACAGCTTAAAAAATTGTAGTGTTTGGTTTTGTATTATGAAGTCTCAAAGCAGAAATACCAGAAACCTCCAAATTGCCTTGTTTTTATGGGCACATGCAATACACAGTCAGTTTTCCATCACTGTCATGCATGAGTTTGTTTTTTTCATAGGGGTTTTCTTTAGTATTTTCCTGGGTTTGTCACATGCTATTTTTCAATATGTAGGCCAGTGAGTGGGTACAAATGTAAACAGTTGTTTCAATATTGAGCTAAGTACAGAATAGCCTATCACACATCCCCTCATTAAAGAAATTCACAACAGTGTGCCTATATTACTGTAGCAACACACAGACAAACCCCCCGCATAAATGTGCTACTGTAGTGCGTTACGGGGATTATGCTACAATATCTTCATCTAGTCATTTACCCAAGTAAACTTTACTGGTAAAAGTTACTGGTTTGTCTGAGTGAAATTACATCTGTGTAGTTACCCATCTGTAAATTTCAGCAATGTAAACAGAGGCTGAGACATTGCAATAAGATTTCAAAGGACCAGACTGATGCAATTCCACAGAAGCTGCAGACATGTGCAGCTAAATAAAGAAAAAAAATGGCAGTGGGAAAGATGTCCATTAAGACTGAAAACTATATTTGGCGGGAAATTATATAAACAGGCTGGGCTACAAAGGACTATGCAAGGGGCAAAGAAACAACAGTAAATATCAAGAGGTGCTCCCAAAAATGCAGAGGTTTTATTCAGAGGCCTAGATCCTACAAATTAGGTCTGACCTATTGGTGTTGATCACTCTCATTTCCCATTAAATGAAATGGAAATGGTCTTGCATGGAACTAAGCAACGTTCAAGACTTTAGCTTGATTATTGCTCGTCTGACTTTTCCTACTTCCATGATCAACATGACTTTGTTCATATCATTTCCTCATAAATGTGCAAACCTAAAATTTCCCTAGAACATAATTAAATTATTTAGTGTAAGCAACCTTTCTAATGTAATAGGTTAGCATTTGGGGACTTGCCTATGTCCCTTATATGATTACACATAATAGGATGTTCTCCATGTCGAGGATTTTTAATAGGATGCTCATTATCATGACTTTTGAGTGCTTATAGTGTTCTAGTGTCAAAATGCTGAGAAACAGAAATGATTTTATTTTATTTTTGCCTTTTAAATATGGATTGTATATTGTGGATTGTTTATGACCCCAAGTTAAGACCTATGGCAGTATTTTAAAATAAATACAGACTTTCATATCAAGAAACTATGTTTTTAATGATGCTGCTGCAATGTGCTAATATGTTCAGTTCTACAGATCTTTCAAACCAATCCAACAGATATTCATTAATCTCAAACCGAGTTTTCAAGTTCTTCAGCTCTTTGATGTGTGAGAGAGAGAAAGAGAAGAAGCAGCAGCTTCTTTTTGGGGGGCATTTGTTCTGTCATTCGTGTGATATAGTCTTCGGCAGGCAGAATGGATGAAATCCTCAAAGGAAAGAGTGCTCCCTTCTCTCCCTACATGTGCCCAAATCCCTTCCAAGCACCCTTCAGTGACTGACAACTTTCTGTATGAACTACAATACATTGTCAAAAGTGATAGTAACATACTACCTGAGCCTCATTATTCCCTTTGGAAAAATCTAAATTGTCCCTTTTTCTTTATTTAGTTTCACAGGACTAAGGGCTCAGTGCTACCACCATTACTCACTCTGTCCTATTGAAATCAATATGACTACTTTTGTGATGAGTTATTACTCATCTTGAGTGACAGTGGCAGAACTGGGACTAAGAAGTTAGATTTACACCAATGGACATTTATTTCAGGTTCTGTTGTGGCTACTTGAAGAGTAAGGTTCTTCTGGAGTTCAAAATCTATGAATCCACTATCAGCAGGAGACAACGTGACAGAGCTGGGCCCATGAAGAGTACATCCATATGTCTTCATATCAAGGGGATGTTTCTTTGCTGCTGGGTTTCCTCTTGCCACAAAACTATAGCCATTTATTCTTCTGCAAATTTCAGGCTATAATTTATAAGTCTTGTTTCTAACTTGGTCATAAATCATTAACAAGTGACCTTGTATTCAAAACTAAGCCGCTAACAATTTAAAGCCTAATCATGACTCTGCAAATATCTAACTTTGAAAATTCTGACTCTTCAGCTGCTATACATTGTTAGCATAACTAAACATATGTATAAGAATTTCAGCTAAATTATGTGGCAATGGAGGCTAGATCTCACATCTGGAAAGAATTGGGAAACTTTATTGATTTGTAAGAGGTTTCTTTAATTTTAATTGTTACTGGAGTACATCCATGAATTTCATTTTAATTGTTGTATGCATGTCCCACACTGTAGTACCATTAGGGATCAAAGCTAAAAAAAATCATATTGGCTGAATAAAAAGACATTTTCCAATGATACCTCCTGGTCGCAGACTAGGAAAATTCCATTTTTAGCAAAGAGAAACTGGAATATAAATAATCGATTTGTTGATATTTTACACACTACCCCTGGCCAGGGAAGTCTTCCCAGAACTTCAAAGGTCCATGATAGGTCAAAGCCCTCTACAACTCACTAACTGTAATTATGGTCCTGGATGTATTGTCTATAAGGATTGTACCCTGAGCCCCTAGTTGTAAAAGCTTTTACTGCATATACTGAATGACCTTGATGATTGTATATGTGATTCTACCATAGGAAGAGACAACCATACTTGATAGTGTGTTACACATACAGGCTGTTTCCCTTTTCACACCTTAGCTTTCTCTTTCACTCTTCAAAACTAAAATAATATGTAAGCCAAAAGGAATTTGACCCAAAATAACCCCTTTGCACAAAAGACATGAAATACATTTCTTTTGCATTGTGACACAAAATGCATTAGAACTGAGCAAGAATGGTGGGTTTTTTCCTGTCCTGCAAGCATTTTTCAGAATTTGATAATATTTTCTGTCTTAAACAAGGACAAAAAAGTCAACATCTAGAAAATGTTCACAAAAGGATATGAAAAACTTTCATTCACGTCAATCAAAATGTTTTTGTTTTGATAATAAAGAGTTTTATTTTTATTTCAATTTCTTAAAAAAACTATTGAAGCTGCAATTTAAAAGTTTGAAACAAAATAATTTTGGATCAAAAATAAAAATGTTTTATTCAGAAATTATTTTCTCAGTATTTTTAATTTGGAAAAAAAAAAATCAATCAGCAAAGTTCCACAGCCAGTTTCAATTTCAATAAATTGGCATTTTCTGAGAGAAACAATATTTCACTGAAAAATTCCCCTACTACTAATGAATACATTCATCTACCTTGAGCTCCTAATATCTCAAGTTAGTGGCAGAGATGTGGCATGGAAATAGCTACATTCATGAGGTGGTTTCTCTGCCTTGCTGGTTAGAATGAAGGCCTCAACAAGTAATGTCTGTCTTCACATCAGAGGAAGATGGAAGGATAAAAAGTAGTAATCCCAATTATGGTTTATCCTTGGAGATACTAGTTCACTCTTAGAATCACATAAATTAATGATTAGAACATTTTCCTGATTGTGATTAAAGCCAGATACATCAGAAAAAGACCTAAAACACCTATCCTACAGTTAACTGTGCAATATTGTTCCATTCTATTTGGTGACAGAAATGTGTTCCTGTCCCTAGATCATAATTAGTTTCTGCCTTGGAGCATGGGGACTGTAATTTCATCCTAATTTATATAATAGCAATTGTTATTATTTATATAAATTTATTTTTTACTATACTGATAAACATGTCTTTCTGGGCATAGGAATAGTGTCATATTTGAGAGACAGAAGGAGTGTTTATTGGATAATGTTCAGGCATAGGATAATGTTCCATTGACTTCAGTGAGCATTGGTTGAAATAGTTCTACAATTGACAGGTACTTCTGATGTCATATATGTTTCAGTTATTTCCACTCCAATTCATCTGATGAAGTGGGTTTTGCCCATAAAAGCTCATGATTCTATATATGTTTTGGTTATTTTGGTTGGTCTCTAAGGTGCCACAGGGGTACACATTATGTGTAAAATTTCAGACTAACACAGCTACCCCTTTGAGATTTTATTATGTGCTCCAGTGTTTCCAGAGAATTGATACAATAACTATAAAAGGCGTTTTGGGTCTACAAGATTCAGGATTAACCAATGAAACAAACAAACACACAGTATTCAGGATGTGAGCAATTAACTTTGTTGGTATTCAAATGAACATCAAAGAGTAGTTATTGGTACTCATTTAATGCATAATACAAATAACAGATGATATTGCCATCTTGTGAGAACTTGAGCCAACAGTGAGATTTTCGAAATGAGTAGAGCATGGAATGGTAGCTGCGGAGAGATCCGTGGGGACCTTGGTTTGTGCTATAATGTATGAAGCTTGAAAAACAGGTTCCTACTACATTATAACCATCTGAAATGCAGCCAACCAGCAACATCCCACAGATACCTTCGTAGGCGGTATTATTTTCTTCAGTTTGGTAAAGAAATAGAGGAAAGAAGCTGTAGAAAAACTGACAAAAACCTATGTCAATTGAATATGGAATTGTCCCTGATGTCAGTGGGAGTAAAGCTGTGTCCTACACTCTCCAAAAGATGATGAGTACAGGAAATGAGCTTGATCCTGAGTGGTGAAACAAGCACAACCCCCATTGCTGTGCACAATACCCAGAGTTACAGGAAAGGAAAAGAGGGCTATAAGATTCCTGCAGTCCTCCTCAATGTCTCCTTTTTCCCATGGTGGATCTGTAAACCAGTGTCTCACTCGTGAATTATTTTTGGCATATGTGAATGCCAGTGGATCTGATCTTGCACATAGTACGTGTTTGTAAAATGCACTTTTAATAACAAGTCTTGGGAAGAAATCAAAGACAATAATCAGTGTAAAGTGCTACTTTCACTTCATCATACAGACATTCAGGGTGTTGATGGCTACCATCAGACTGGCCTTTGATCTATACACTATCATTAAAGCTGATGGGTGTGATTATACACTTCTACAGGCTTAATGGGAGAAGCAAGAAAGCCCTGTTTTTGGAGCAAGATAGCTTCAAGTCAGCTCCAATATAGTGCGAGTGTGACGGAGCGCAAAGGCTCCGCCACTGGTCAGATGCGGCAGCCGGGAATCCCGGCTGCCGGGCCCCCCCACGCCCGTGCGGCGCATGCTCGCACCAAACGCCAGGCGTTTTAAACGCCGGCAGGGCGAGTGGGAGGGGGGGAGAGAGGATGGCCCTCCAGAAGACAGGAGGGGAGCCGGAGGCAATGGGAGACGTACCCGACCGGCAGGACGAAGAGCCGGCGGGTCCACCTGTGGGGGGGGGAGTGGCTCGACCCCCCGGCCGGGAGAGGAGCAGCCCGTGGCTGGGTGACAGGCTGAGGCGGCGCCCCCCGGGGAAGCAGACGGCGGCCCGGCTAGAGACGCCGGAGAGCCAGGTACCACGACCGAAGAGAACGGGCAGGGTAGGAAGGAACCCAGGGCGGGCTCGTCCCACGGGGCTGGAGACTTGCGGAACGGAACTCCGCTCCAGCCTTAAAGGGGTGGTGTCCGCCCCCCCCCCCCCCCCAGGGCCCTGGGTTGGGGCCCGGAGGTGAGGGTGGGCCCGGGCCCCCCTAACTTCTCCCCTTCCCCCAACCTGCATCGAGGGACAGCTAAGAGGTGCGATGTGACATTGCGGGGCCGCGACAAGGGGGCGGCCCACCCATGACACTGGGAGGGGCCCCCACGCCAGAGGGGTGTGTCCCCTAGGGGGGCCCCGCGGACAGAGTCCTGTGAGGCAGAGGCAGCACAGGTGAAGGTGGGTGGAACACCCGATACACCCCGGGGACCAGGTGGCATTGGGAGGGGCGGGGGAACTGGACCCCCTTCCCTTGTCCCTTCCGTTCACCTGCCCGGGGGCAAGAGGAAAAGGGAGGCAGGACCGGAGGTGAGGGTGGTAAGTGACCCCCCGCGGTGCGCCCCCTGACAGCGAGGTACATAGATACATGACGAAGCCTAGCAAGAGTTAAGCTGTATATTAAGTTCATTGCAGTAGGGATTCAGGACAGGGTATCTACCATCTGAGAGGTTTTTTTGAAACTGGTTGCAACTACAAGGGCAGAAGTGCTCATAAGAGTGTGATACATGTGCGATTTTGAGGAGAAAGCCAGCAGAGCATGAGAATGCTGCCCCAATGATCTCTGTCTCTGCTCTTTCTCGGGGCCAGACTCACTGGAAAGGCAAGCCTGTACTGGGAGCACTACTTGTTCTTTTTTTGTTTCTATTGTGTTGAGGGAAACAGGACTTGGTGAATGTACTTTATAAATAAACAGGATTAAAGCAGAAAAATGCCTGACTCCTGTCATCAGTTTCTCCTTCTAAGGGAAACAAACTTGTGAGGTCCCAAATATTTCCTAATACTCAGGTCAAAGGTACAAAAGGAGCCAATCTTAAAAACAAATGTGTTAAAAAAGCTTGTGCATTAATTAAGCATCCAAACAAGCATCCATGTGCATGTGTGATCATGGCAATTACTCGTTCAAATGTTGTATATGACTATTTTGAAAGCTCTTGTCCTGTGAGGAGGGAAAATTTTGTGTATATATTAGTTGGAGGGTTACTGCACATTGGTAACTGGTTTTCTGGTGCATTCTCTACATAGTTTGTGATAAAATGTATTGTTGATGAATGAAATATTACATCACTTGTTTATTATTCATGCCTGCCTTCATGCTTCACTCACCTGACTACAATAAAATAGAAATGTAAAAATCAATTAGTGTGCAAATCAAATGCAAACACCTCATGCCTAGCAAAATGTGTAAATATAAACAAAGATCCTTTGAAAGGGAGTGTATTATTATAAAATGCATATTGCTTAGATATAGTAGAATATGTATTAGATATAGTGCCATAAGCATGAACTATAGAGAGTAATTTGCATATATTAACATCATCAAATTAGTATCTTTAAAAGTAAGGAGCACTGAAATTTGAAACTCAAGATTTTCCAGTTAATAAATGTCATTTTTAGTTGTCCACACTACTTTATGCACTTGGTAACAGCTAAAATCCTCATAATGGTATTTTCCAAAAAAAGCAGAGAATGTGGTTATCCTAAAAAATATATACCTATGTTTAAGTTAAGTGTGCATATTATGTTTTGTTTAAAATAAGTATTTCCATTAGAAACCTAAACAAGGTCCCTGATAGAAAGCAGCAATTATTTAGTCCTGCCATGAGTGCAGGAGACTAGATTTGATAATCATTCGAGGTTCCTTCCAGTTCTATGATTCTATTTATGCATTATATAATATCAAGCTACATTCTTGGTAAACAGCTACAATAGAAAGTGGTATATGCACCTTATGGTCATTCTGCCACATTCCTGTGAACCGAATTTTAATTTTGTTGTAGCCCTTAATTTCCATTTTACCTCAAAAAATTATTACCAGATGGCACATGGCTATTTTTACACATTGTGTGGCAAGATTCCAGATGATAATTATGACATTATTGCAAGAGCCTATGTTTTGCATTATGAGTATTTGGTATATGCTTGCTTGTGGTTTTTATTTTTCCCCTATATAACACCACAGTTCTGAGTTGAGAGTAGACTTTGTAACAAAAATAAAATAAAAAAGAAATTCTTTTGAATCTCTCTGACTTGCATTGAAAAAATATTTAGAGTTTATAATCATCAATTAAGTCTTCCATCTCTCCCTTCCAACTTTCTACTCCCCAAAACACTCTAAATTGTATGTTTCTATCAAGGGTAGCTCAGAACAAACTGTCTCATCCATTGAATATCAGAAGAGCCATATATCCCAATATTCAATTTGCTGCTGATGCTTACAGACCTGTCATATAACATCTATGTTAAAGCATTCAGTCATCTATTTTATTAGCTATCTTGCTTTAAAGCCTTCAAGGGAGTCTTTTGAGAGAAAGGGAGAAACAGAAAGCAAAGGTAATTGTAATTACAGTAATTTTGTACTATTATGTAGTAGTAATAAATCCAGAGTTGCAGTGTAACACACTAGAGTAGATTTAGGCCTTAGAACATACAGGGATTAATAGTCTGCATTTTTGTTTGTGTACCAACCTGCACTTATGGAAATACCAGAAATTCTGAAAAACAATACACTGTATGTGTGTGATACTCCAAGTCTGGAAATTTCTCTTCTTTACTTTAATTATACAGTACCTAATGCAAATTAGAGATGGTTTCTCAGAATATTGCTCCTGTTTTCTCTTTAATACACATAAAAGCTATAACTACTCATTTTTAGAATAAAAAAGATTGTAATTTCAGCAGAAATCAAACGTGTGTGTGTGAGAGCGAGAGAGACAGAAGAGAGTATGTATATGAGAGAGAGAGAGAGAGATTAGACCAAATAAAACATCAGAATTAACATGTTTCAAGTGTGTGGCTGTCTGTGAAATGTTTTTAAACGGCTTAATTAAGATTCAGAAATGTTAGCCAGCTTGTTTCCCAGTTTCAATGATAAAAATAAAATGCTGTGTGGCTGAAATGAGAATTAGTCTCTTGAGTATAAAAGAAGGACTTGGTAGAAATCCGTACATTTCCAGACTGCATTTTTCAGCTCAGCCCTAGTGAATGTGAAGCATGCATAATTTGGCACTGTTCTTTCTTTCTTTATTTGCATTTAGCACATATACTTTGGCTAATTAATCATGTAGAGTGTCCTTTCCTCTTCCCTCCCCTCAAATAAATTAACAATTAGTTTGGCTGTGGATAACATATACTAACATTAGAAGAGAGAGAGAAAAGAAAAACAGGACAAATATTTGGATGGTCTGGTAAATTTCCATTTTTTTACTACTCTTAAGGAGTAGGGAATTATAAATGAAGCAAGTAAAAACAAATGTTAAAATGACCCAGTCATTTTATTTTGATTATAAAAAAGAATCTGGTGAATAAGTTGAACCTATATATGATGACCAATTTGCTCATCTCATTTAAAAATAAGAGAAAACAAATGTGTCTCTATATATCATAAAGCCATAACCCAAGTATCTGCAGCAAAGTGAAAGCTTTATTAAGGAGTTAGCTAAGTTGAAAGAGAATAGAAAGGAAATAATAGGTAAAAGGTAATGAAAGCACAACGATTCTAAATTCTGGTTATTAAAGTGACTTCTAAAGTAAAAGTAATTACACATTCAAGGCACCTCACGTCAATGGATTGGGGTCTGCCTTTAATGATGGGTCTCATTACAAGTGAATCTGACTTTAATCCTCTTGCCTCTTGCTGCACTGATTTTTGAAGATTAGCATTCTGGGAGACTGAGTCATCAGGCTATTCAGAACAAGTTTTGCAATCATTGACTTAGAACAGAGTTCTGATAGTGTAGTACAAGGTTAGGATAATCCTTGCTCTTCTTGACATTCTGCTTCTCTCATTTTCTGTTAAGGAGACAATCAGATGGCTGTGGAAGATTTTACAAGGATAGGGTTGTGAAAGTATTCTCTAAAACCAAGCTAATGGTACAAAATAATAGGGAACCAACCTATTCTAAGGCCTAATTTAAACTCACTTTGTCAAATTAAAGCCTAGCCTTTCACCTGTGATGCTGAATATCCTACCCCCATTTGTCTTTTAATTTAATTTCTATGGGATAGCACAGTATTACACCAAACACCTGAAAGTAAGCACTTATATGAAACTTGTCAAAAAGAAAGATTAATATCTCAGATTGTAGCTAACACATTATTTCTCCAATCCTGTGATACATTGCATAGTATGTGTGAAGAAAACTCGTGTACTTATAATGTTAGGTGTTGAATAGTGTGGTTATAGTTTAGATTGGCATTGAGAGGTTTCATATCTCAACTTTTCAATTTACAAGGAAAAAGATGGAGGAGACAGTGGTTAAATCAAGGCCAGCTATGGCCACTCAACTTGGGGTTTTAAAGTCAAATGGAATTCTTTCTAGCCTTGCCTCCCACTTGAAATGGAGGCTGGGAATTTTGAAGTCTTCTTATGGAGCTAGGTGGCAAGTTCCCACTGAAAGTTAGGGGTCTATTGTCTTTGGCACTTCTAAAGGCACCCGTTTTTCTGGGATTTTCAGAGTTTAGTTAACTGTTTTGGAAGACATTTTCAAAAGTACAAAGTTCAGATAAGTATGGCATTCCTGTTCAATGTCAGTGAAAATTTATAAACAGTTTTTATGCAGAAACCAGAACTGGATACATTTCATTCTGCCATGATTGCATTGACTCTGTCTAGCTAACAGGAGTAAACAAATAGTAAAAACTTAACTGTGATGGCCCTGCCTGAATTCTTGCTTGTGGATAGCCACCAGGTTGCTGTAACAGACTCAGATCTTGGATTACACATGCCTGGGTTGGCTGGGTCTGGAATTTCTGAAATTAAAAATATATTAAAATGTTGTTCCAAACCAGTACAAGAATGTTTATGTTCAAAACTTCCCACAGAATAGGAATGATGAAATTATGTTTTGAAAAAGTTGAAATTATATTTTGTTTCAACCTTTTTAGGAATTTCTGAGGGTCCTCTCAAACTATCTAAAGACCTGGCAGCTTTCCAGATGTGAAGCTGGGCAGCTCAGTGAGTCTTGGAGTTTGGGAATCAGAGTTCCCAGGGCTTCTGCGATGCAAAAGAGTTGGGACTCTGGGACCCCTATTTCTGGGGATGTTTGCCTGAAGCATGAAGTAGCTGTTTGAGATAGGAGGACAGGTAAGCTGTCAGAAAACCAAGCAGATTACCATCCGAATTTTGCCCAAATTGGTCAGTTCTTGCCAAAGGGTCAATTTCGACTGATCAACAATTTCTGATGGAAAAATGTTCCATCAGAAAATTTCTGGCCAGATCTAGTCCCAAGCTCTGTGTTTTTAGGCACTCTCTTGGGAGTGCATGTCCCTCTGTCTGGCACCCCGTTTGAGATTCCACAGTCAAACTACTTTGGCCTTAGAACTAGTATTGGCATTCTGAAATCTTTCCAGAAGCTACTTTGTTCTTTCCAGAGTTCCTGCAAAGCTGGAAACTCTCTGCATTACAGTTTCACGCTTTGGGAACTTTGTGGTAGTTAAAGCAACTATGGCAAAGACTCTGCCAAGGGCCTTCTAAGTCACTTATGCTTTGCATATTGATAAAGCACCATAGATATACATATACATAGTAAAATAAAGAATATCTGCATTCAAGGCCATCCTCAGTTTTATTCCTTCTCCTGAGAATCCTTTTGTTGTAAGTTATCATCTTCTGCAGGGTCCCAGATTTTTTGGAACCCTTACTGCTCCTGCCCAGTCTTGTCATCTTGTTCTGGAGAGAGCTTCCCTTTTAACAGCAAATTCTAACACTTTTGTCTCTTTCTGTCCTTCTGCTGTTTCTTCGCCCCATTCTTCTCTCCTATGGGGTTTTTAGAGGAATTCTGGTACTGGTATACTTAATTGCTGAATATTGTGCACTAGTCTGGGCAGGCAGCTCACATAATGAGTATCTGGATATGTAACTTTATTCCCACAATCAGAATGAGAACTGGAACATTAAAATTGATACCAGTTCAAAGGTAGTCCACCCTGGTACGTATACATACCCCTTACCAAAATCCAGTGAGAAAGAGCGACAGAAATGGTGAATACAGTCAAATCATGGTCATGTTAGGAGCTACTTACCAATTCATGAGGACTGCCAGAATCTTCTGAAGATTTGCCTGAAATGTTAAAAGCCTTTTCAGGATTGAGCTAAAACACTTAAAGCCTCCTCATTAAACCTTGAGGTGGACTGGAAGGAATTCTGAGATTAATGCAAATAGCCTGACTAAACACCAATTGCTGAGCTGAGAGGGTTCACTTACCCTAGAAACAATGATCTCCATGGAACGGTTTCAGAATGTGGCATGGCAGATACTATCATCTCTTACACATCAGAAATATGAGAGGCAACACCAGTCACAAACTATAGACCACATTGTAAATCGGCCTCTGCTTCTATGAGGTCTACACTCAAAACACTGCACCATTGCAGCTGTTCCACTGTAGCATCATGAAGGTGCTCCTATGCAGACAGGAAAGCTTCTCCCATTGGTGTAGTTAATCCACCTCCACTAAAAGAAGTAGCTGTAATACCTTCAATTTAGGGCTGTCTATATAAGGAGTTGGGCTGGAATAACTACATCATTCAGAGGTGTGGATTTTTCACATCTCAGACATGATACCTGGTTTGTCTACACTGTCACTTTGCTGCATTGTAACTTTTTTTGCTCAGGGGTGTGGAACACCTTCCCCCCAGCCCTGAGTACAGCAAGTTACAGTACTATAACCTGCCAGTATAAACCGATCTACAGCGCTGGCACCTGGGCGCCCCTCAAGGAGGTGGTTTACCTAGATCGCTGGGAGAGCACTCCTCCAGCACTCCTGCCATGGCCATGCAGCCACATTCAAATGCTGCCACAGCTGTGCTTTAAACTTTTAAGAGTAAAGAAAGTTTTAGTAGTATAGACAAAGCCTTAGTTATGCCAATCATAGAATACTAGAACTAGAAGGGACTTTGAGAGGTCATCAAGTCTAGTTCCCGGCCCTTGTGGCAGTGCCAAAATAAATATGTAGCATAGACCAGGCCTCAGACTTGCACTAAGTCATGTCCAAAGTTACTCATTGGCTCACCAATCTGGCTTTGGGTATTTTAAAATTGCTAATGACCGCACTTGCCATTCAAAGGAAAATAAGTCATTAGCAGGTCAATAGTGATAGTCTTTTTGTGATAGTCTCTCCTGGGACTTGGATCAAAAACAGCTCTTCACACCTGTACTCTTTGGTTAAATATCAATGGTTGGGTTGTCTGAACAGAATGTCTGCCTTTCTATAGATGAGTAACTTCCCTTGTAACATTAACTCTTTGTATCCATGAAGCAGACATGATAATAATTAGAAAAGACAGAGGTACATATAATATTAATAAAAATAATATAGTTCTCTTTCACATTTGTCACATTTACTTTTCCCAGTAAAGTAAGCAGACATTATTCAGAATGTATATAGGGTACAGAACTACTCTAGTGACATATTAAACACAGCCTACACAGGAATATCCCGCTACCAATGTATAATTAAACAACAAAAACATGAATTATAAACACAGATGAAGGAATAAATTCTGACATATGGGTATGTCTTAAAATCAGGAAAGCATAGACTGCTTAGGAAAAAGTCTAGAGAAGTCTGAATCAAAATATATCATTCACCACCAAAGTAACCTTTTTAAGGCTTTGATCACCGTATATTTCAACCTGTTCTTTAATTATACTTCCATTTTGGGATCCAGCATAAAAAGCATGGGGATAGAGAAGCTTTAGCCCAGCCCAGTTTTAACAGATAACTACAATAGTGAGTGGATAATTTGGCAGCTTCCCCTCCATAAAATTGAAAGTTATTTGGTGCTAATACTTTAAAAAGTTACTGAAACAAAGGTACACAATGCTTTATGAGGCAACTCTACATTAGAGAATCCTTGCTGAGCAAGAATTTTCAACAAACCATTTTCACTGGAAAATGTTTGTTGAAACTGAAAATATGCAACTAAAAAGATGGAGATTAAGCTTCACCTTTCAAACACTTTTTTGCACTCTGTTCCATTCTTCATCTGCCCAGTAGCTTCTTAAATTAATTGGTCAAATGATATTCAGTGAATAATTTTAAATAACTTTTGCTATATATTAAAATATATATTAACAATACTCCTTTATATGTCTACAGAACTGAGTAAATAATCTGTGAGTATTTGTGAACATATGTGAATTTAATGATTTTTTGTTAAATAATTATGTTTGTTTTTGCATACTTCTCGTAAGCAATTTGAAGCAGGAAGCCTGTCTCCTTTAATTGGCTGTACCGGACACGCACACACATTCAACACTATATAAATAACAACTAGGATGTGTTGTGAAGAGGGAGAGAAAAAACTGGTTTTAGTTAATGGAGAGGGAGACTGCAATATATCTGGGATGCTTATTTTATGCTTAGTGTGTCTTCTGAATAATGCCCTCCTAGTTGTGTGTGTGGCTGCATGCACATATATTTATACAAGACATCATTTATTCTTTTATTGTATATTTAGCTAAATATAAAATTACAGCAGAGCTGTTGTAAAGTGTTATCATAACTACCATAATCAATTCACTTTATGGTAGAAATCTGGGCAGAGAGCCATACATGTTTTAATACATTACCACTAATTCTAAATCTCAAATTTGTCCTTTAACCGTCTTTGAAATGTGCTGTCACAAGAAGAGACGATTGCAAGTCCTTGTCTCTCTGCCTGTGCATATATGAATATTTCAGCCAAAGAGAAAGAGCACAGTAGACCCATCCCACTGCCAGTTGGATTTACAGGCTTTTACACTTTCACTTTTCTGAGATTTAAAACTGAGATAAATCATGAAAATAGCATTGGCAAGAAAGCACACAAAAAAAGTGTCTGCAAAAAGCTAAAGGCCTGAAGTTACAAAGGAAAGGAAGTGAAGGCAAAATCCCTGAGTATTGAAGCATAGGTAGAAGAGCTAGTGGGGCTTATTTTCAGCCAGGATGCAGCCTGGCTTCCTTTTTCTGCAGGCACAGTTTGCACACACACAAAAATATATACATGCTGGTTGTGCCTGCAGAATGGTATTCTCATTGCTCCTCTAATGATCTGATGGCTGGTTCATGAGATGCAGTCGAGTTGTGTTTTTGTACTTTAAAGCCAGTCTCAGGAAAAGGGATTTAGCCTGGTTTGAAAATTTACCTCATTAAAGATATAAAAATGTCCCCCTTGACATTTTCCAGACTGATCTGGACAGGCTGGGAAGAAATGAGGCACCTCAGCCCTAGAGCCAGGAGTGGTGCTGCCAGCATTCCCTTCTTGCCCTGCCGACAAATGCCTGACAACTGTTGCATGCCGATAAGGGCTCCACTGAGTAGCACTATGCTCAGCCATCAGTGGAGTAAAAAAGATAAGGTGAGTGACTAGGAATTTCCTTCATTCTCGCTGTCATGCTGCCTTGCCTCTCCTAACCCTGTGCCACGTTGCGGGAGAAAGAGATGGCAGCTGCCATCTGCCCCCCTTGCAATCCAGGGGAAAGAAAACAAAACTTCTGTGAGAGGGGGAGGAAAGGAGGAGATAAAGGAAGAAACATGGAGGATGCCTATATACAAATGCAAGAAGTATGGGTAATAAGCCAGAAGAACTTGAAGTTCTAATAAATACACACAACTATGACATAGTTGGTATCACAGAGACCTGGTGGGATAATACACTCTATTGGAATATTGGTATAGAAGGGTACAGCTTACTCAGGAAGGATAGGTGGGGAAAAATGGGGGAAGGTATTGCCTTATATATTAAAAATGTATACACTTGGACTGAGGTGGAGATGGACGTACGGGACAGACTTGTTGAAAGTCTCGGGGTTAGAATAAAGGGGTAAAAAACAAGGGTGCTGTTGTGCTAGAGTTCTACTATAGACCATCTCCCCAGGCAGAAGAGGTGGATGAGGCTTTTCTTTAAATAATTCACAAAATCATCCAAAGCACAGGATTTAGTGGTGATGGGGGACTTCAAATATGCAGACATATGTTGGGATATTAACACAGCAAGGCACAGATTATCCCGTAAGTTCTTGGACTGCATTGGAGACAATTGTTCATTTCAGAAGGTTGAGAAAGCTACTGGGGGGGAAGTTGTTCTAGATTTGATTTTATCAAATAGGGAAGAACTGGTTGAAAATTTGAAAGTGGAAGGCAGCTTGGGTGAAAGTGATCATGAAATCATAGAGTTCATGATTCTAAGGAATGGTAGAAGGGAGATCAGCAAAATAAAGACAATGGATTTCAGGAACGCAGATATTAGTAAACTCAGAGAGCTGGTCGGTCCCATGGGAAGAAAGACTAAGAGGAAAAACAACTGAAGAGAGTGGGAAGTTTTTCAAAGACACATTATTAAGGACCCAAAAGCAAACTATTCTGTTGCATAGGAAAAATAGAAAATATGGCAAAAGACCCCTTGGCTTAACCAGGAGATCTTGCATACTCTAAAAATAAAAAAGGAATCATATAAAAAGTGGACACTAGGTCAAGTTACAGAGGTTTTCAGGAATCAAAAAGGGTGTCACAGGGAGATGGGTGTGTGGGGGGGGGGAATTGTTCTCCTTGGCCTCTGATGATAAGACAAGAAGCAATGGGCTTAAACTGCAGCAAGGGGAGGTTTAGGTTGGACATTAGGAAAAACTTCCTAACTGTCAAAGTGGTTAAACACTGGAATAAATTGCCTAGCGAGGTTGTGGAATCTCCATCTCAGGAGATATTTAAGAGCAGGTTAGACAGATATCTATCAGGGATTATATAGACCATGCGTGGTCCTGCTATGAGGGCAGGGGACTGGATCTGATGATCTCTCAAGGTCCCTTCCACTTCTAGTATTCTATGAGTCTGAGGATGAATATAAGTAAACAACACAGATATGCAGGGGCAAGATTAGAAAGGCAAAGGCACAAAACAAGCTCAAACTAGCTAGAGACATAAAGGGTACCAAGAAGACATTCTATAAATATATTAGAAGCAAGGGGAAGACCAAGGACCGGGTAGGCCCATTGCTCAGTGAGGAGGGAGAAATGATAACAGGAAACTTGGAAATGGCAAAGGTGCTTAATAACTTCTTAGTGTCCGTCTTCACTAAGAAGTTTGATGATGAAGGAATGCCTAACATAGTGAATGCTAGTGGAAACTGGGTAGGTTTAGAATTTAAATAAAAAAAGAACAAGTTAAAAATTACTTAGAAAAGTTAGATGTCTTCAAGTCACCAGGGCCCGATAAAGTGCATCCTAGAATCCTCAAGGAGCTGATAGAGGAGGTATCTGAGCCTTTAGCTATTATCTTTGAAAAATCATGGAAGTCAGGAGAGATTCCAGAAGAGTGGAATAGGGCAAATATACTGCCCATTTATAAAATGGGAAATCAGAACAATCCAGGAAACTACAGACCAGTCAGTTTAACTTCTGTGCCAGGGAAGATAATGGAGTAGATAATTAGGAATTCATCTGAAAACATCTGGAAGAAAATAAGGTGAAAGGTATCAGCCAGCATGGATTTGTAAAGAACAAATCATGTCAAATCAATCTGATAGCTTTCTTTGATAGAATAACAAGACTTGTGGATTAGTGAGAAGCTGAGGATGTGGTATACCTAGACTTCAGTAAGGAATTCGATATAGTCTTGCAAAACCTTTTTATAAATAAACAAGGCAAATACAACTTAGATGGGACTACTGGATAATCATTCTCAGGGAGTAGTTATTAATGGTTCACGATCCTGCTGGAGGGGCATAACAAGTAGGGTTCCACATGGGTCTATTTTGGGACTGGTTCTGTTCAATATCTTCATCAATGATTTAGATATTGGCATAGAGAGTACGCTTATTAAGTTTGCAGATGATACCAAGCTGGGAGGGGTTGCAAATGCTTTGGAGGATAGGGTCGAAATTCAAAATGATCCCGACAAACTAGAGAAATGGCCTGAGGTAAATAGGATAAAGTTTAATAAGGACAAATGCAAAGTACTCCACTTAGGAAGGAACAATCCATTTCACACACATACAGAATGGGAAGTGACTATCTAGGAAGGAGTACTGTAGAAAGGGATTTAGGGGTCACATGGACCACAATCTCAATATGAGTCAACAGTGTGACACTTTTGCAAAAAAAGCAAACATGATTTTGTGATGCATTAACAGGAGTGTTGTGATCAAGACACGAGAAGTTATTCTTCCACTCTATTCTGCACTGATTAGGCCTCAATTGGAGTATTGTGTCCAGTTCTGTGCACCGCATTTCAAGAAAGATTTGGAGAAATTGGAGAGGATCCAGAGAAGAGCAACAAAAATGATTAAAGGTCTAGAAAACATGAGCTATGAGGCAAGGCTGAAGGAATTGGCCTTGTTTAGTTTGGAAAAGAGAAGACTGAGAGGGGACATGATAGCAGCTTTCAGGTATCTAATAGGGTGTCAGAGGGAGGAGGGGGGAAACTGTTCTCTTTGGCCTCTAATGATAGGACAAGAAGCAATGGGCTTAAACTGCAGCAAGGGAGGTTTGGGTTGGACATTAGGAAAAACTTCCTAACTGTCAGGATGTTTAAACACTGGAATAAGTTGCCTAGGGAGGTTGTAGAATCTCCATCACTGGGGATATTTAAGAGCAGGTTGGATAAACATCTATAGACCATGCTTGGTCCTGCCATGAGGGCAGGGGACTGGACTTAATGATCTCTCAAGGTCCCTTCCATTTCTGGTATTCTATGATTCTATGACTACATTATCTTCTTCATATTGCATTTGGTCAGAAGTCATCTGATACTCTTTGTTCCCTGATTGGATGAAAGTACTTCCAGGGTGAATGTTCCTATGTTCTGAGAATGTTTAATTTGACATTTCCTAGCCCTCATGTTTACATTTGATTTTTACTGCCATATTTTCAGAGGCATCACCCTTATCATTTTAAAATTGTGTGTGTGCTTAGAATTATAGCACTGGAAAGGATCTGAAGAGGTCTTCTTGTCCAGTTTCCTGCATTCAAGGTAGCACTAAGTATTAGCTAGACCATACCTCACAGGTGTTTGTCTAACTTGCTCTTAAAAATCTCCAGTGATGGAGATTCCACAGTCTCTCTAGGCAACTTATTCTAATGATTATCCACTCTGACAGTGAGGAAGTTTTTTATATCCAACGTAAACAATCCATTGCTCCTTGTCCTATCCTCAAAAGCTAAAATTTTCATTCCAGTTTTTGTGAATGCAGAACTGATGTATGTAAACATGATGGTCAGTCACAAAGTTCCATTGGCAAGACTGCTGAAATTGGATGTTTGATTGAGCTGGTCTTCCCTGTTCTGTGTATATACGTGTGTTTTGTGTTTGAGGCAGGGAGACCAACAGACATGCATAGGAAAGACTTTTAGTGGAAATAAGAGATCAGACTATTTCCCTAAAGAAGTTAGCATCTTTGTGGTTAATTCTTATAGGGAAATAGGATATGTTTCTATGTTAAATGCTAGAAAGTAAAATGGCCAATAAAATGTGAAAAAGATAAATTGTTTCTACATAAAGAACCAGGGAAGAAGAGTTTATTCTAATACATACTGTTGTCAGATATGTAGATACTGTACCCAATTTTCACATATGAATCCAAGTTTTGCAATTGGGATGGGAAAGGATAAACAAAAGATATGCACAGGTCTCAAGTGGGTGCCCTAATCTTTGGGCTACATGATGCTCTGATGTGAGGATCCCTCCATCTCTCCCATTGTAGTTGTACTACTATGGATAAATAATTAGTCATCAGAGTGGGGCTCTGAATCTCCCACATCCAGTGCAAGTGCTCCAACTACCTGGTTATAGTGTCATTTTCATGCTTGCATTTTCATGCTCTCTTGTATTCACACCTCCTGGTGAGGGTACTCACCTGAGGGATGGCAGAGCCTTGTTAAATCCCTTTGCATCAGGCAGAGAAGGGAGGGACTTAAGGTGGGAGTTTCCCACATCCAAGGAAAATACCTGAACCGCTTTTCTTAAGGATATGATGGACGTTCTCCCACCACCAGTGTGGAGCTAGCAGCGTTGAGAAAAAAAGCCCACTGGATCCAGCAAGTTGGGTGGAAAAACACCTATCTTCCTCCTGTTCATGAACCCCAAAGCAGGGGCTTAGGCATCTGGATACCTACTAGTGCACACAACCAAAGACACAAACATAGGCACCTAGTGAACTTTTACAGGAGAAAAAACTTGTCCTGAGTAAGTTCAGGCATTCGTACAATGAGACGACATCTGAAAGGAAGTTTTGTGAATACTGGTGCCACTAACATCTGCGATTGAGGTGATTAAAGTATCAATTTGACGGCTGAGACCCTTTTGTGAATATGGCCATTTATCTCTTTCAGAACTTCTGTGTTAAAAGCTCTGGAACAGTCTGAGTGACAGTATTTCATCCCATGTAGGCCATTTCAGTTCTAGTGATTTTGTTTGTGTATCCCTCTGTAAAAAGAGTTTTTAAAAGGCACATTTGTCACTTCAAGTCAGATCTTGATCATGATACAAATATAGCAAATACATTTCCTATTAGTACAAATATATTTCCTATTAGTTCTGAAATGGGCTCAACCTTAAATGCAAATGTGCTTGAATTTTTGGGGTGTTTGAAATGCAAATGGTCTGGACTAAAAATGGTCTGGACTCTTTACAATGGTCTGGACTAAAAATATGGATCTGAATGTGTCTCAAAGGACAAGATGTAGGATTCCAAATTGGATCTAAAAATTGCATCTTGAAATCCTCTTTTAGTCCTAATTCTGGCATCAGATGGAGGCTCAGGGTTCCCAGTGAAGATGATGAGGGCCATATGTTTGTATATGTTTTAGGTCCATCAACATTTATTAGCCAAAATGTGTAGGAATGGTGTCCTTAGCCTGTTTGTCAGAGTCTGGAAATGGATGACAGGAGAGGGATCACTTGATGATTACCTGTTTCTGTTCACTCCCTCTGGGGCATCTGGCATTGGCCACTGTCAGAAAACATGATACTGGGCTACATGGACCTTTGCTCTGACCCAGTATGGCCATTCCTATGTTCTTACCCAAGGGTTATTCTGTTACAGAAATACATAATTGCAGCCCTTTAAAAAAAGATTCTTGACACACTTCCCCGCAACAATTTTTTTTCTTTTGACCTGATATTTAGACCTTCAACATGATGCTTTATTTTATGCCTTCATGGTCTATAGTACAGAACTTTTATTGTGTTAGTATGAAATATTTTTATGGAGCATTCACAGTAACTGGTTTTAAAATATGAAGAATGTGGCAAAAGATCCAGGTACACACTGTCAGTAACAGCCTGGAAAATCTCAATTGAGTCATAGGAGTACAAAACCACTTGAAGATTACGACGGGTCTAATATCTTGTCATTTCAAAACAAATGAATAGTTGTGTTTGGGGAAAAAATTCTATAAAAAACACACTTAATCGGAGGCTGAGACCTTAAATACCAGCAGTGAATTTTTACTATAGCAGCAGTCTCAAGGGCCATGCTAATGCTTCTTGTATTAATGTGATGTATCTGAAAAGACAGAAGGCCATACATTTGTGATGAATGGAGGGAAATGAAAGCACATCAGAAGCTAACAGTTTTATTTTTCTACCTTTTTAAGTGGACTCAATGTTTATGAAAGCTGCTGAGTTAACAAAAGAGCCCCCTATTCATGCACAAAATGGACAGCAAAAGTTCAGGCTTCCTCGCATGAGCCATCCGTGTGACCTAAACATGTTCTGCTGCGATCATTCCCTAGTAGTGAGAACTTCAGTCAATGAGTCAATTTCAATTCTTGGCTTAAATGTTTTGACTTTCAATAAGAGTTCCAGCTTTACTAGATATGATCTAAAAATGACACAAAAATCATCAATCCATTGTCCCTTGTGTAGTGAAACTGGTATATTATCATTTATGTATTAATTCTTAGACTAGGAATAATATGAGAGTGAGGTTAGTGAGAGGATTATGAGAGACCTCGAGAGGTCATCGAGTCCAGTCCCCTGCCCTCACGGCAGGACCAATCACTGTCTAGATCATCCCTGATAGATGTCTGTCTAACCTGCTCTTAAATATCTCCAGAGATAGAGATTCCACAACCTCACTAGGCAATTTATTCTAGGGTTTAATCACCCTGACAGGAAGTTTTTCCTAATGTCCAACCTAAACCTCCCTTGCTGCAGTTTAAGCCCATTGCTTCTTGTCCTGTAGATACATAGATTAACTATATCTGCATACAATTAAAAGGGAGTTTCCAAGCACCGAAGGTGAAATCTTGAGCCTTGCTTCAGTTCTTTTGCATTGGTTAAAAGGACTGGAGTAGCACAAAGAGGCCCTAAAATCTCTGAATCTGGCTGGGGCATAATTCTCCTGGTGCCAGCCAGCACTATGGAAGACATTCATAGGGCACCTTCCAAGGGACTCCACTGCAACCCCTGGCATAGAAGGCATGTTGGGGTTGGAGGTGAGTATCAGACATCGAGACACATCATCCATCTCTATGGAGATTCCTGGTCAATGCTGTGGTCCACTGGGCAGCCTGGGGAGGATGTCATAACTAGAAGCTCTGGGGTCCTGTCTAAATTATAGTGGGAGCCTTTCCAGACCCTGCAGCAGCGTGTGGGATCAGTAGGTAACAAAGTCAGCATAGCACCCATCCCCTGACACCCTTGGGCTGAGAGTTCTGCCTTCCACTTTTTAAAAGTGTCTGATCCAAATGTTATTAATGTTAGTGGGAGCAGTTTGAAATGCATGGGTCTTGTGCTGCCCCTATGCATAGCGGTGTATGTCACACACTGGGCCATATCAACTGGTATATCCTCAGTGGGAGCTCTGCTGAAGTCAGTGGAGCGATGCTGATTTGTGTCAGGTGAGGATCTAACTGGTATCTTACTCTACAAGGACCCCAATGATTTCATTGTAATGTTCTCAGCTAAAATTTAAATTGATTTCAATGGGGGTAAACTCTGGCCTTTATTAATTTAGCACTTACCAACTGAATGCGTGCATCAGGTAGTTAATAAAGCTGAGCAAATAAATCACAAGAAATAACTCACCAGATTAATTTCATCTTTTTTCTCTTCATAACTGCCCATGGTCCGATCACATTTCCTTCAGTCATTATTTGTAATTCACAGAGATTTCCTCATCAAATAATTGTTAGTTTGCAGATTGCTCAAATTGGATGGAATTCAGTATTTCATAGAATGCGAGTAAATAGCTTCTGCACCATTAATATCCCACATAAGAGCCCAGAATATGGCCTAGGAGGTGTAAAAGCCTTATGTTATACCATTGGGTGAATTGCACTTTCAGTGAAATGCAGACGTTACAATTACATTTATTATTAGCATCTTGTACTGTAACTTAATTAACTACTGGTAAGTTAACTCAGACACACTACAAATGAATTCTGTGTTCATCTGTGAAATTTAATATTTGCAATCTATAATCAAATCTATAACTTTAAATTTGTTTTTATCAAATATTATAAGAATTCACTTAAAGCTTGCATACTTGAGCATCCACAAGAAATGAAAATGAAAGGGACTTGTACATGATTAATTTGATATTTATTTATAAATGAAAAAGAATATCTGCAAATTTTCCCCATCCAGTGCTTTCTAGCACAGGCTTGCAAAGTTAAGATAATGAGTTAATAGGCACTCCACCTTCATAGTACAATAAAGATAACATTTATTTAACTCACTTCTACAAACATCCCCAGGGAGTTTACACAACATCAGGAAAGCAGAGAATTGCTGAGGGAATGCTAACTAATATTAATTTTTTTGATTTATTAACCCCAAATATTGCAACACCCAAAGGGATCCCATACATAAAGGGACAGGAGGGACGTAAAAGAGCAACAGACACTTGAGAGCAAAAAAAAAAAAATTAGTTTTTGAAGCATGTGGCTTGGAAACATCTGTCTGGATTTCTTTTGATACACCCCCAGCCACCCTCCCTCCAAAAGAAGAAAGTAAAGTAGGTGCTTTTTTTTTTAAACTGCAGGGACCTAGTAACAATATAAATCCTGAAACAGGATATACCTGGCATTTGCAACCATTGTCAGAGACCCACTGCCTTGGAATGGAAGAGAGTTTGGACTTTTAGGCATTGCCTAGAAAGGCATCCCAGGGTCTGCTGCTGGTAGAATAAGCAAGACTTAGTTCTTCTGAAGTCAGAAGGGCTTGGAGAAGGCAGAGTTGAATTAGGGTTTGGCATGCCAGGTTAAAAAGGGCTGACATCTTTGTCAGAAGGCATTTCTGGGTGAAATCAGGAGAGAGGAGGAAAGATCCTTCCTTAGCCTTATCTTAAGAATCCAGGCTTGGTTGAAGACTAATTCTGACTGCACTTTTTGTTCATCTGTGAGAGAACTTTGATTTATTTTGTGGAATGTAAGGCTCAGGTGGCCCATACTGAGTTACATATTAATGAACTACTGGAAATTAGTGGAGCTTACCTTGTGAGATTCCCACAGGCTCAGGCAGATCTGTGACAGACTCCTATTGTTCATTCATTGATCCATTATGGCTTTGTCCTCATTAGGTTGGATTTGGGAAATAATACTGTATGTGGCAGGGTGTTGCCCTGCCCTGGCCCTTAAGGGGCCAAGGAGCTGGAGGGAGGAGGGCCCAGCTGAGGGCTATAAGAACAGCTCCTGGGAGGAGAGAGAGGTACCTGCCTGCTGCTCTGGAGGAGAGAGCAGTTAAGACCTGACGGCCAGGGAAGAAGGAGGCTCCCTGGAGGAGGGCAGGACTGGGGAGGCTCAGGCAGGAGGAACCCAGGCTACACAGCCGGAAGCCCAGTGGTGCATAGGAGGCAGTCATGAAGGGCCAGGGCGAGCATAGGAGGCAGCCCTAAAGGGCCTGCGTGCATAGGAGGCAGCCACGGGTGCATAGGAGGCAGCCACAGCTGCATAGGAGGCAGCTGCAGTAGGCTGTGGGAGGCTGAGCCAGGGAAGCCCCAGGCCATAAGTCCAGGAGGCAACCGGGCAGGCAGAGGTGCACCTGTGGCCAGGGAGTAGGGGCCTAGAGATCCTGCGGCCTGCCCGGAGGGGCTGTTGAGGGCCTGGCAGGGGACTTGAGTCCAGGACAGTGTGAGGGAAGCTAGGAGTCCCTGAGAGGAAGAACTGGGGGTCCCTGGGAGTAAAGAGGACCCTGAACTAGAACAACATGGACTCTCCCCCGAAAGGGGGGTGCGGATGAACTATGGAGTGGTCACTGCCGGAGGCCACCCGGGAAGGAAGAGCCGGGTGAAAAGGAAAAGTGAGTGAACCCGCTACATGTATTAATGTCACTTTCACCAAATATCTTACTTCTGGAACATTTTTTCTACCAAAAACTGAGCTTACCTCGTTCAGGTTTGAAATCATGGAACTGTTGAAATAATTGACTTTTGAGGACACTTTTTCAGAAATTAGAGGGTCATTTGTTTATTTATTCACCAATAAGAATGCCTATCCATGGCCTAGGTGTCCTTGTCAATGTTCCACTACATGGTTATAAGAAGCAAACAGCCGTGGCATACATTGAAAGAGAGGCCTTTGAGTTTAAGATGTATTTTTGCTTTCTTTATCTTAGGGCCAGCAGGGGGGAAGGTATATTTTATCCTCAGAATATTGTAAAGACACCATAAGGCTGCTCTAAATTACAGTCATCCTAAAGACCAGGGTGCATAGAACTCTGTCTCTGTTACTTCGATGCCCCTATTTTCATACCTCTCTGTATGACTGTTAATCAACTCATCTTCAAAAATCTCTTGCCAATACACAGAACTCTTAGGTTTTGTCTACACTGCAGGGTTTTTGCGCAAGAAGCTTTTTGTGGAAGAGATCTTCCACAAAAACTTCTTGCGCAAAAGCACGTCCACACCTCAAAAGCGCATTGCAAAAGTGATGTGCTTTTGTGCAAGAGAGCGTCCACACTGCATGGATGCTCTTGCTCAAGAAAGTTCTGATTGCCATTAACAGAATGGCCATCAGAGCACCTGGGCTTTTTCTTTTTGCGCAAGAAACCCTTGCGGAGTGTCCACACGTGCCTTTTTGCGCAAAAGCTGTAGTGCAAAAAGGAGTTATTCCTTGTAGGGAGAGGAATAACTCTACCAGCAAAAGCCCTCTGTCCTGTTGATTTACTGTATTTTTTTTTTTTTTGTGCAAAAATGTGCTTGAGGTGTGGACACTCCACCGGTTTTTGCACAGAAACCTTGTAGTGTAGACATAGCTTTAATGGTAACAAGTCGGATGGGCAAAACAAGTTTAATGCTTGACATTAGCACAAAAATCTTCAGTTTCTCCCCTTCCCCATCAGTAAGATTTCCTTTTGAAGATCTTTTATTCAAATATGTGTTTTGATGGATGACACATTTTTGGTTTAGCTCAAGTTGATTAGGAAGAAATTTAACTAAACTAAAAAACTCACATTCATTCCAAAATAAGTGACCGCACAGCTGTTTGGACAGTTAAACTATATTGGTTTAAAATCAATGTGAGTAATGTTGATGCAATTCTTTTCTGGTGTAGACGAGTTCTAAATTAATGTGTGGGGAAGGAAGAGGTATGGCATAGTGCTCTTTTTATACTGCAGAAAGATAATGACTCTTTTTCAAGAGGATGTGCTTGCTTTTGTGTTTTGCTGTTATGACTGATAAATTCCATCACTCTGTGACCTATTAGCAAGCAACAATAAAAGCCATGGACTGTCCTTTGGAATTTCTGTGACCCTGTATTTGGATCAAGATTTAGCTAACTGTGGAAGCAATGAATAGTTACACCTTCATTCTGAACAAGCGTGTGATTTAAAAGGTCAGAGTTGCCCTCCCCCCAAAAAAAGGATAGTTCTCTTGCTTATCTTATTTACTGCAGGATTCCAGTAGTTTCAAAGTAATAGCAACCACTGTGGATAAAAAGAATAGTTAATAAAAGAAAGTGCCTCGGAAACAGCCATGTTTACTTGCTTTTCCTTAGAATCAGAGTGTAAGGCTTCTGCTTCTGTCTGTAAGCAGAAAACAAAATGTTTCTTTCCTCTTAGACCAGGAATATATATGTACAATTGAGCTTAGATCTTCAGGAATGCTGACATGGTAAAAAGATGTAGCAGGGAAGTAGCATTTTACTTTATAAACAATCTGTTGTATCCTGCAGAGAGTTAATGTCTTGGCTGTCAGCAAGTGTATAGTTTCAAAGTACATAGAAAGGTAATGCATCAGATCATTCTTGCTAGAGATGGCCCCAAGCTGCAAAGTTTAGACTGACATCTGGATGTGAACTTCCCCAAAGTTGGAAGAGTCTCTCACACTAATGCATCAGAATCCCATCTAGAATTTACTGCAAAACACAGATGAGACCTCACCTTGACTAAAAGGCCTAGCATTCCTCTCCTTACAAGGTTTCAGCACAACCAACTGGGGCGAGTCCTTCAGAAGCTCTTGGAAAATGCTCTGTAGAAATGAAATGTGGGTATCTTTTGAGCTCTTAATATTTTCCTTGCGAAAGGCAGACCACAGAATGAAAATATGCTTGGAAGATAAATCATGCAGTTTTCAAGTAACATCAACATTTTAGGTAGACTTTCAAAAGAGCTCAGCAGTCATTTAGGGATCTACCTGTGCAGCCAGATTTTCAGAAGTGTTTAACCCCTAACAGCTCCATTGACAACAGAGTAAAATGGTGGTAGGGCATGTAAAGAAATGAGACCAGAGAGATATTTAGAACTGATGTGATAACTGAAGGATTTGAAGAAATCAGGTACAAAGATGTAAGATCACCAGAAAGAAAGTGCTAGCAAAAAGCTGTGATGTTTTCCATACACAAGTAACAACAATATGCTTTCAGTTAAATGGTTTTTATTCTAATTTATGGGAAATAAAAAGAACAAAATTTCATGAGAGAACACAGGATATCTACTCTGTAAAAAGCTGCATCTGAAATGACGACAGAATGGCAGCTACCTCCAACAAACAGCAGACTCCTAGAAATTTAAAGTTGCAGTAGTAGGAAACCAAATCATAATAGTTGCATAGCTATGTACCCAGTTGCAAGGAGACAATTCTGGGAGGTGAAAGGTACAAAATAAAATCAAAGAAAAATGCACTAGAAATTAAATGTAATCTCTTGGAAGGAGAAAAGCAATCCTAACACTTCCCAATGCCTACTTAAATATGTCAATTAAGATGGCTGCATGAAAATTAAACAATTATGTAATTAAAATCTGGATATGGAGTAAACAAAAAATTACATCAGGCAAAGCTCATACTCACCCTTCGCTAACTACAGAACATGAAGAAATATAAGGGTAAATATGCTAGCATTGAAGCATGGAGTTCAACTAAAGGGACAGATTAACCTAAAATGGCATGTGGTTTTGATCTGAGAAACAGCCAAAAATTCAGGTGATGATTATCTGATTTGTTTTGACCATGTAAATTGGGCCATTATCCTATAAAAGCATCCCCTCATATGGATTGTTTTGCATGCTTGAGGTTTGTCCTGAAAAGAGAAATGTAATCAGAACAAGACTTCATTGATTTTTAATACTTATTACCAGTGGTGAAAATAACTTAATATTGCTTACAGGTACTGTTCTATTGCAATCCGGGTCCCTGCCAACTCTTTAAAAAGCACCCTGCTGGCTTTTGCCACAGCTCAGCCAGCTCTTTCCAGAGCTGCACACCAGGATGCACCCGTTCACTTTCGCCTCTGCTTATTACCTTTCTGCAGGCCGGAAATATCCTGGCAACAGCTTTTACCTCAGAATTCAAACGTGATCAATTTTAACCATGTCTAGAATCTGGACGTGTGAAGAACAATTAGCCTTTTAACTTCAAAAAGGTTTGGTCTGAGCATTCAGTGAAGGTTCAGGAAAAGGCTCAGAGATTGGTTCTTAATTACTCTGAATAAATTTACCCATAATCAAAAAACCACAAATGTGATCGGCTTAGAAATCGTTGAAGCGACTCTTATTTTTTTAAGACTCCAGAGCTATATTCAGAAAAATGAGGAATGTAAACTCCACACTTTTTTTTACCAAATTAGTCATGAAAATGAGTGGGTTTTACAGTATAAACTGCAACTTTAATCATTTGTCTCCATTAAGGGTGTATTCATTTCTATGATATGATGTATTGGAGGGCAGCTCTGGGCTGCATTTTAGGATACTTCTGTCCTCAATGACAGCCTTTCTTGGACTCTTTTGAAGTTTATGATAAATTCCCATTGACTTCCTTTGAGCAAGATCTGGCCCTTAGTTCTCAGGCACCGTGGTACATTGTGCCATTGGAAATATTCAATTCTGAAATTGAATATTAATATTACACAAGGTGTAAAAAATAAGCATTCTGAAAACAATAACAAGGTGTAAAAAATGGCATATCTTCAGCCACAATTGACATGGATGTTTTCACTAGTTGTTCCTTGTAATTTTCACCTTATGTGGCTCTGTCTTGCTCCTAGTAAAGTCAGGGAGGGCTGGGGAGAACTTTTGCCCTGGACTTCATTGGATAGTGAGAACATTGGGTCAGAGACCAGCTAGGGCTTCTGTTTCATTTCTGTCATTCTGGTGAAGCAGATTCACTAGCCTCAACACCCCCTGTCAGCTATAGAAAGACACAATACAAATTCCAACAAAAATGAACCAATGAAATTGGATAGTTGTGCAATATATCCAGGATCTCTAGGATGTTCTCCAATAGATGTGGCACCCATAGCCACATTTATGATACAGGCTTCAGCATTTTCCCAGTAGTTTTGTCGTCTTTCTAGTGCCACTTCCCTTTTCCTCAGGTCAGAGTTATAGATGTTAGATAGCAATTAGAAAATCCTATGGATCAAATAAAAAAGTTCTGTCCTCTCTTTTACAGCAATGTAGATGAAATGACACACATATAGTCTGTTCCTCAGGTTTCTCTACCCTTCTGTTTTTTCCTAGAACTGTTTGAGAACTCTTTGCTGGTCCCATTGTTGACGTTGTATTGTCAGAGGCTAAGAGGGCTCAGCTACTGAGACAATGATAATCTTTGCAGATGAGAAATATTTGCCACCATTGCTGCTGTGACACTCCCAATAAAGATGCAAGAGTTTGAGTACCAACTTTTTATTTGTTTACCAACATGGCGTGTACAGATAGCAACAAAGGAATGTGGGCTTGTGGTTAGATAACAATCACAGCTCTGCAACAGACTCACCATATGTCCTTGAGTAATTCATATAACCATTTTGTGTCTTTGACTACCCATTTATAAAATGTGGATTAGTTTCCTATTTCACTTTGAAGCATTAGTAGCTAATGTTTTGAGGCTCCAAGTATAAAAATATATATTAAAATTTTGAAATATTCCTAACTCTTAGAAAGTACAATGCAGATGTGAAAAATACTGCTTATTTCCAATTGTTTAAATGTAGAACACTGAATTAAATCTTGGAATGGGCCCAAATCTTATCATTTGGTTCTGAACACCATCAAAGTTCAGGTTATTCAGGTCTTTGTTATTTTGAAAATCTTCCATATTCAGTGAAGACAGTTGTTACAGTTGTTTGTATATCACAGCTGTGCCTTATTGCACCTTATTGGTCTACTACAGCACTTTCCAAAGTTAAGTTATCTAAGCAAGTTATTTAGACAGTTCCAGAAGCCAGAGAGGGAGAAAGCAATGTTCTCAGGAGATATGTGAATTGGGCTAGTTGTTCCCTGTGTGCTATGGTAGACTTTTGTTGTTATGCCCTCATTATTTAGAAGGTTAGGAATGCTTCTTACATGCTTCCATCTGGATTATAAAGAACAGAGAGACTGCTTCATTCTCAGTATAATTCCAAAAGAATTAGATTAGAAACCAGTGGGGAAAGGCAGTGGTTGGAGTCCATCACACAAAAAAGCTATTGCAATGCATCTGACACAGAGTGGATGGCATGGGTGAAATTCATCCTGGTGCAAAGGGTGAGCATGGAGCCTGTGCAATACTTAAGTCCCACTTCAATGTTTAAAACAAAGCTTACGTACCTCTTAATCATGAATAGACTTTGTGCTTGCCTTCTGCACAAGGGTGAATTCCATTCTGTATAAATGATAGTATGCAAATAATTTCCAATTTCAAGATTATGTCCCACATAATTTAAGGTTGGTTATGATTACAATAATTTAGTTTACATGAATTCACTGTGTCATTTTTGATGAAATATTAGTGAAATATGATTTGTAAACATTCTAATTGTGATTATCATCTCTAGTATTAAACCATGTTTTATCCAGTGTTAATACAATGAATGGAGAGAAAAGTGTGGCAAGTTCTTTTTATGGAAAATAAACAAGTAGGCAAACTTTTATAATTACCATTTAGTCTCAGTAGACAAGCTTTTATATATGAACTTATTTTCTAACTTGTATGTAACTTCCTCTGATAGTGTATTACTACATTTTAGAGGGGAAAAAGATAGCTCAAGAAAGCAAAAGGGATTTCTTTTGTGTAGGATTTTTTTTTATCTATACCATATATATATAGTCCCTGATACATCTGTATTGTAGCAAGCATAGATTATGCTCATTTTTAAATTACGAAGAAGCAGAAAAGAGGCCAGAAGTCTTCTTTTATAAATCTCTGTCCATAGAAGGTATAAGTCAAGGTATCAAAACAGAATAGCAGTAAGGCACGTTTTTTAGTTTGTGTCTTGTGCCTTGAGACAGTGGGAAAAGCTGCAGAGCTGAAGTCAGATATTGTCCAACTTATTTATTAACTGAACTTAGGAGATGCATTTTGTTTCCTGCTGGAAAATTCACTGACTGGCATTGACCTCTTGATTTTGGATGAAATTGGTCAAGATACATCTTTGTGATTTGATATAGCATTGGTTTATCTCAGTACCCGCTTCTATCAGGGAACCAGAGAGAGGCCAAGAAAGCCTGCTCTGGATCACAGGGAGGGTCACCAAAATAGAATGTAAAGGCAAATCTATTTAAATACAAGAGAAATGCAATTACACATCTGGTAATCAGTGTTGGTGCAGGTGTTGCTGGAATAAGATTCAAGCAGATTAATTATTTACACAGATTATGTTGATGATTTGCAATGGACTTAAGGGAGGCTTTCTGGCAAGGATTGGGAGGAGGATTGTTTGTGATTAACTTAAAAGCAAGGATAAAGCAATGCCACCATTAAGTAAATATTACAATCTAAACCAACCTTTGCAAACTGCTTCATAAAATCCTGCATGTCGATTGGCTTGGCTATCAGGGCAGAGAGGAAGTGCATCCTTAGCTGCATGTGCTCGAATACTGTTTGTAGTTTAACATGCGTTTTCTGTGAATGAATCTGTTTTGTGGAAAAGTGGAAATGAATTAGAATTCTCTAAATATTGAGATTCAATTGCCATAATGTGCTTATGGGCATTACAGTGGAAATGAGTATCTGGAGGCAGATTGAAGGACTTGACCTAATGCCCTTATCGCTCAGTCCTCCAACTCCAATCTAATGAACATATACCCATAATTATTTCTCAAGTAGTTTTTATCTAATTTTAAAGTGGTTAATTTAAAGCACTTGCACAAAAAAATGTAATAAGTTTCATTAAAATATTCAGCATTAGGAGAACTTTGAGCGGAATATATTTCCTTACTGTTCCGTAGTCATACATATTTATAATATTAAAACTCCTCGGTTGCTTTAATAATAGTATTCTGTTCCACAGATCTGAATACTAATGTTAATATTTTTGCTGCTCTAGAAGGTTGTACGCAAAATAACATACATTTTATATTTCTTATTTTTGTGTGTTTCTGAATTTCATCCCTTTGCCATTAATTAAAATTTGTTCTGTGATAGGAAGCACATTATGAGCAAGAAATAAATCGTATAAGACGAGAACTAACACCATATTGTAGCACAGCAAAGGCCCAATCCGGAATATGAAATATTTTGTGCCTTCATCTCTGACTAGTGACAACTGAGGACATTCTGAACCCTGCAGGATCAGACCCTTATTCTGCAAACTGTTTTCCATCCGTCAGCACTAGACATGGGGAAAACTCTGACTGCTCTGTTGCTCCTGTCCTAAATATTACCGAAATACACTAAAGCTACAATTGTTTAAAGTGCCTATTACCAAAATACACTAAAGCTACAATTGTTTAATGTGCCTTCTGATGTTATCTGCCTTATCTTTTGGGTGCCCAACTTCAGGCCTGAGTGCACAAAAAGAAGTCCACACATTCCAAGGTTCCTTTTGGAAATGTTGGCCTAACATTCCATGGAAATCTCTCAGCAACTAGAGTCCACCATGAACCAGTGTTATTACTGGATGTATTTTCACAGGAGATGTTAGCTTCTGGTCACTTTGGGTACATCTACACAGTAACATTATTTTGAACTAGCTAGTGTTATTTCAAAATAACTTAGTCCACATCTACCCAGCAAGCAGTTATTTCGAAATAATGTTGAAATGCTGTCAAGCTGGAGGACTTCTTACGCTGACTCCTGTAACCCTCATTGTACGAAGAGTAAGGGAAGTCGGAGGAAGAGAGCTCTGTTTTGAATAAGTGCTGTGCAGATGCTCCCAATTTCAAAATAAGCTATTTCAGAAAAAGCTACGCAGCTGATGTAGCTTAATTTGCATAACTTTTTTCGAGTTAATCCCTGCTGTGTAGATGTACTCTTAGTCACCCAGGTGGAATTTAGATGGTACCATAATGGGTTTTTTGTTTACCTAAAGTATATATTTGTGAGTCAATCATTGCAGAAATTAAATCAAAATCTGACTGGGGATTCTGATTGTCCAAAGCCACATTGTGATTGGGTCTTATTTAGATGTTACTACTAGGTACCAGCTTCCAAAGGTGCACAGCTGGAGCCTCATTTCTGAAATGAACAAAAAAATCCCTGTGCTCTTTAAAACCCCAGGGCCTGCAATTCTGCCTGGTTCTTACTTGGGCCATGCAAAGATGGGGCAGTTCCTTATTTCCTTTCCTCTCCCCATTATGTACCTGCCAGTTCTGGCCAACAGTACATATCAAGTAACATGAGTGGAGCTGTGATTCTCAGGATCAATTGATGACAACAAAGAGCTTGTTCTTAATTTTTACTTGTAAGCTCATGCTCCTAGGCTGTGTTCTGCCCTCATACAAAGGAGCAGAACATCGCTAATGAAGTCACTAAGAACTGTGTGAAGCCATGATTTAGTCTGCTTTATTCAAAGTCAAGGTACTGTAATCTGTACTGTAGGGTGAGAAAAGGGGAAGGCAAAGGGAACTTCTGCCCATGGGACAAAATCTTGCCTTATATTTGTATGTCATTCACTGAATAAGCATACAGTTGAGAAGTATGTATGCAAATTTACCATTATTTTGCTGAAGTTCTGTTGTAAACAACATCCTTTCCAAGCTTAGTGTTCTACTCATGTTTAAACAAAAGGAAAACCATTTGTTTATTAAAACTGTATAGATGTACCGTATTGTGTGAATTTTCTAAAATATATTTGCTATTGCTATTTACTAAATGGTATGCGTGTTTATATTAGAAATTTTTGCCCCATGCCTCATTAGTCCTATGGTTTTCAGGTTTTGTTGTTATTGATGTAAAGCAATAGTAACCTTTTTTGTATTTATTAATGTGTTCTATTTTATAACTTACAATGAAATTCTGGTTATATTTTAAAATGATTCATTTGAAACTAAAGTTAATGTGTACAAGAGTGACACACTAGAGATGGGTAGCCATCCATCAAACCTAGCAAATGATTCCATTCTCCAATCATAAGACAGTTGTTTTTTTTCAGCACAGTTGCATGGTAACATTGGTTTTGACAAATGTCTGTGAATAGTGGCACTCTGCAATCAGTGATTTGAGTTGTTGTTTTTCTTAGTTCGGTTTTGTTTATTTTTTTGGATCATACAACATACAAATAGCAGACTGTTTTTTTAAAACACTACATTTGAGAGAAGTTTTGATACAGGTTAGAACTACATTGTGGTTAAGGTGTGACATCAAATGAAGTCGAGGATTCAGATTTCAGATTAAACTGCACCAACATTTTGTGAAAGTTTCTTGCAATATTTCAATCCTCTTCACTGATAGAAATCTCAGGACCACATATTTTGAGTGAATCTGACTTGGAACCACCCTCTAGGCCCTTTTCAAATTAAGATTTGATTAAACAAAGATACAACCGCAGGTTTAGAATCCAACCCACATTATTATAAAACTATTTGACTGAAATTTATATTATTCCCATCTCTTATTTCTTTATTAATTTAAAATCCATACCATTTCCCCATTATTTTACCAAGGTTTTATGTCAAGCTAGCCAACCTATAGTTATCCTCAACATAATTAACAATTTTACCATCTTCATCTAGTATCATACAATCCTAGGGCTGGAAGACACCTTTGGAGGTCATTGAGTCTAGCCCCCTGCCCAAACAGGACTAACCCCAACTAAACCATCCCAGCCAGGGCTTTGTCAAGCCGGGACTTAAAAACCTCTAGGGACGGAGATTCCACCACCTTCCTAGGTAACCCATTCCAGTATTTCCCCACCCTCCCAGTGAAATAGGTTTTTCCTAATATCCAACCTCGACCTCCCCCACTGTAACTTGAGACCATTGCTCCTTGTTCTGACATCTGTCACTACTGCGAACAGCCTCTCTCCATCCTCTTTGGAACCTCCCTTCAGGAAGTTGAAGGCTGCTATCAAATCCCCCTTCACTCTTCTCTTCTGTAGACTAAATAAGTCCAAATCCCTCAGCCTCTCCTCGTAGGTCATGTGCTCCAGCCCCCTAATCATTTTGGTTGCCCTCCTCTGGACCCTCTCCAATGCATCCACATCCTTTCTATAGCGGGGGCCCCAGAGCTGGATGCAATACTCCAGATGTGGCCTCACTAGGGCCGAATAAAGGGGAATAATTACTTCTCTAGATCTGTTGCAAATGTTCCTCCTGTTGCACCCTAATATGCCATTAGCTCCTTGGCTACAAGGACATGCTGTTGGCTGATATCCAGCTTCTCATTCACTGTAATCCCCAGGTCCTTTTCTGCTGAACTGCTACTTAGCCGGTCAGTCCCCAGCGTGTAACAATGTTTGGGATTCTTCTGTCCCAAGTGCAGGACTCTGCACTTGTCCTTAGTGAATCTCATCAGATTTGTTTTGGCTCAATCCTCCAATTGGTTTCGGTCACTCTGGACCCTATTCCTACTCTCCAATGTATCTACCTCTTCCCCTAGCTTAGTGTCATCCACAAACTTGAAGATAATGGAGCAAGTAATTAAGGAAATCATCTGAAACCACTTGGAAGATGGTAAGGTGTCAAGGAACAGCCAGCATGGATTTGTAAAGAACAAATCATCTCAAACCAATCTGATAACTTTCTTTGATAGGATAATGAGTCTTGTGGATAAGGGAGAATCGGTGTATGTGGTATACCTAGACTTTAGTAAGGCATTTGATACGGTCTCGCATGATATTCTTATCAATAAACTAGGCAAATACAATTTACATGGGGCTACTTTAGGGTGGGTGCATAACTGGCTGGATAACCGTACTCAGAGAGTAGTTATTAATGGTTCTCAATCCTGCTGGAAAGGCATAACAAGTGGGGTTCCGCAGGGGTCTGTTTTGGGACCGGCTCTCTTCAATATCTTCATCAACGATTTAGATATTGGCATAGAAAATACGTTTATTAAGTTTTCAGATGATACCAAGCTGGGAGGGGTTGCAAATGCTTTGGAGGATAGGGTCATAATTCAAAATAATCTGGACAAATTGGAGAAATGGTCTGAGGTAAACAGGATGAAGTTGAATAAAGACAAATGCAAAGTGCTCCACTTAGGAAGGAACAATCAGTTTCACACATACGGAATGGGAAGCGACTGTCTAGGAAGGAGTATGGCAGAAAGGGATCTAGGGGTTATAGAGGACCACAAGCTAAATATGAGTCAACAGTGTGGTGCTGTTGCAAAAAAAGCCAACATGATTCTGGGATGCATTAACAGGTGTGTTGTGAGCAAGACACGAGAAGTCATTCTTCCGCTCTACTCTGCACTAGTTAGGCCTCAGTTGGAGTATTGTGTCCAGTTCTGGGCACCGCATTTCAAGAAAGATGTGGAGAAATTGGAGAGGGTCCAGAGAAGAGCAACAAGAATGATGAAAGGTCTAGAGAACATGACCTATGAAGGAAGGCTGAAAGAATTGGGTTTAGAAAAGAGAAGATTGAGGGGGGCAAGATAGCAGTTTTCAGGTATCTAAAAGGGTGTCATAAGGAGGAGGGAGAAAACTTGTTCATGTTGGCCTCTGAGGATAGAACAAGAAGCAATGGGCTTAAACTACAGCAAGGGGAGGTTTAGGTTGGATGTTAGGAAAAAGTTCCTAACTGTCAGGGTGGTTAAACACTGGACTAAATTGCTCAGGGAGGTTGTGGAATCTCCATCTGTGGAGATATTTAAGAGTAGGTTAAATAAATGTCTATCAGGGATGGTCTAGTCAGTACTTGGTCCTGCCATGAGGGCAGGGGACTGGACTCGATGACCTCTCGAGGTCCCTTCCAGTCCTAGTATTCTATGATTCTCTGAAATGTGCTGCGGGTGCAATCCATCCTCTCATCCAGGTCATTAATAAAGATGTTGAAGAAAACTGGGCCTAGAACCGATCCTTGGGGCACTCCACTTGAAACTGGCCACCAACCAGACGTTGTTCCTGTTGATCACTACCCATTGGGCCCTACAATCTAGACAGCTTTCTATACACCTTACAGTCCATTTATCCAATCCATATTCCCTTAACTTACTGGCAAGAATATTGTGGGGACAGCATCAAAGGCTTTGCTAAAGTCAAGGTATATCACATCCACCGACTTCCCCATGTCCACAGAGCCAGTTACCTCATCACAGAAGCTAATCAGATTGGTCAGGCATGACTGGGCCTTGGTGAATCCATGTTGACTATTCCTGATCACTTCCCCTCTTCCAAATGCTTCAAAATGTATTCCTTCAGGATCCCCTCCTTGATTTTTTCCAGGGACTGAGGTAAGGCTGACTGGTCTGTAGTTCCCTGGATTGTCCTACTTCCCCTTTTTAAAGATGGGAACTACATTTGCCTTTTCCCATTCATCTAGGACCTCTCCTGATCTCCATGAGTTTTCAAAGATAAAGACTCTGCAATGACATTTGCCAACTCCCTCACTACCCTCAGATGCATTAAATCCGGACCCATGGATAGTAATGAGTGTTAGAAAAGAATCAAGAGCGAATGGGGTAAACAGAACTGCTTTATTCCCCATGCATGTTAACCTCGAACCCCCTACACAACATTCTGAATGGCAACAATTTGGCACCAATTACACCCTTTTATCTATTTTAGAATGTTAATTCACACATCTATCACTACTTTCCCTAAAACCTTATTCAGTAATCTTATTTCGTAATGTTTAGTAATGTTAACTCCCATACAATTAATATTAATAAGCAGGTGGTGAATACAATTATACCTACCCCTATTTGTTGTTTACTGGTTTTTAGTTGAATCAGCATTATAGGGAGGGGGAAAGCACTTTGACCCTGAAAATATTTTTACAGAACACGTGTGAAGACAAAACAAGACACTGTTCAGTGCAACCATCTTTCAAGGCTGCCAGGACAAAGGGGGAAAAATGTTTAAAGGGCAGTGCCTGCTGTGGCTAACCCCTTACTACTATCCCAGTCCCCTATTAATTTTCACATATCCCAACAATGAGCCCATACTATTTTAAAGGTTTCTTGTATTCCTGATATACTTAAACTCCTTCTTGTTACCCTTAACATGGCAGCCATTGATTTTCCTTGATATCCTTAGCTTCTCTTGTTAGTTTTCTACACTTCTTAGCTTCTGATTTAGATTTCTTACTACCTACTTGCCCTTTTTATCCATTTATTGGGTTTGGGTGAGAGAAGATAAGGGAGATTCCAATGAAAAACTGTTAAATTTCCTGGGAATTTTGACTAGCTAATCTAGTTTGATAAGATTTCTAAGGACACCTTTCCCGTTCTACTCTCTAAAACATTATTTTTAAATTTAAATGGTGCCATTAAGAAGCAATACCTAATAAAAGTAATGTGACCTACTTCCTTTTTTTTGGCCAAATTCGAAAGTCCTTCTGTATGTAAAACTCTCACTTGAAGTCAGTGGGAGATTTACGCAGTAAATGGATGGATTAAAACAGTAACTAACTCATGATTTGATATGACAAAGTGTTAACGTTTTTTTCTTGTTTTAGATGAAGCAATTTATCCCTATTGCTCCTTTACTTCCCAAAGTCCACACAGATTGTTCTTCAGACATTGCTTCTGAAACTATTCTCTCCATTTGGCCATTGAAGCCAAGATCTGTAATATGAATCTATAAGCTTATTTGGTTTGTCTGATTTAAAGGAACAGGTCTAGGGGCTTAGACTCATGCACCTCTGTATGTGCTGCAGCTGGTAGAGGGAGACAAAAGTCTACTTTGTGTTAGTTACTGTGGAGGTATATCTTCATTCTGCCTCTGATAAATGGATAGATCTAATCTCTAGTTTAATTCTGTCAATATCTTTCCCTCTTGCTCCTTTCTCTGCTCCTCTGGCTTGTCTCCTCCTGATTTTCCTTATTCTTTGCCAACTTTTTTCTCTTTTCTTCTTCTATCAATATAGGATTGGTTTCAGTTTGAGAATAGTCTAAGACTTGGCACTAAATGTTAAGGATAGTATAAATAAAGTACATGAAAATATGGAAAAGAATCTTTAGTAGGTTCACGTGCTAAAACATTTCAGCTAAGAATAATTACTGCTGGGTCACAGTGATATCTTGGTTCAACTCCCTTTCACCCAAAATACAAAGAGTAGAATATTTTTGGCAGGGTGAACAAAGTAGCTTGCCTAGAGCTAGTCCTGGAGGTAGGAGATTATCTGAGGTTTGTGCTGTATCATTGTTACAAATAAAAAAGGCAAAGTAAGATTACCAAAAACTGGCTATAACTTGAAGTCCAAGTGTTATTTTACTAATGGGGTAGGTACATTGACCATAAGAAAAACTGAAATGTACTATATAAAATCAGAAAGGACGAAGAGCTGGGAGACAGGATCATTAAGGCTGGCGGGTGTTCAAAGACAATTGTACATTTGAAAAGCCATGATGTTTAGTAATAGGCATAGCAGGAATAAAAAGACCTGCAGTTTATTGCTGAATAGAAAGCTTCACATAGCGGTTAAGGAAAAGAAAGCAATTTAGGGCAAATACAAAATATCAAGGAAGGATGGTGAAAACACACAAACTTCAAATAAGCATGTACAAAGTACATGTAAATCTATTATCCATTTAACTACCTATATATGTATATGCACTCAGAACCCACTAAATTAAAATATACAAAAGAATTGATAAATGTACAAAACACAATTGACTGGAAAAGAGAGCAGCAGGTAATCTTTCTGCATTTAGTGCACTCAGTCAGCATGGAGTCATAATCTGGCAGCCTATGCCAGGGAGCATGGGGATTGCGGTTAGCTAGTGCTTTATCTAGACAGGGTCATTGTGTCATTAAACGTGTAGTTTACTGAAAACCATTGTCCCAGTCAGAATGACCACAGTTGAGGGCATTACACCTCAATCCTGCAAATCCACAAATCTTTGTCCTTGCAAAAACCTGGCCCATTGGGGGTAAAGGTACACACCCCTTTGTGAGTCAATAGAGAGCTTGAGAGCATCGTCTTCCAATGTGTTTTTTGTTAATCTTGGTGATGTGGCTAAAGAGCATGCCACGCCTTTTTGAATATAATGAGCCGGGATCCGAGTTTTCCATGATATACAAAAATGCAGTTCTCCAATAAAAAAAAACTATAAAAATCTGCATTTTTCTACAATTAAAATGAAATGCTAAACTTTAGTTTCCCTAGCCACAATACGTATATATATAGCTATCAGTTGAATGCAGTGTTTTATTGTTATATTTACAACTTTTAAGCAAGTTTGAAGCCTATCAGTGCCATCAATCATGACAATAAAATACAATTAGTCCAATTATGAAGTCACAGTGCATTGTTTTTTACCATTTTCAATGACAAGTTTCAACCTCTTGTTTTTATTTATTTCATTCATTTTATGCTTAGCATTTTCCATGTGTTCTATAATTATTTGACTTTGAACATAATTTACAGCCTTGCAGCATACAGTACAGAACAGCATGTTACCTTCAATATGAAATTTGTCCTTGCCAAACTTAGTCACATGGTCTTTAAGGGTGATTTTTAAAATTTCCAGCATCTTTTCATAACTTTAATTACTCACGTTTGGAAGTTTTACTCTATGGAGTACCTCTGTATGCTGGAAGCAGTTGATTGGAGTATGTTTAGCTATGTAAATTTAAAGCCCAATTCAAAATCACCGCATGAGAGGGAGGTTACACTATCACAGTATTTTCAGTAAAATTTCGTTAATAGCTAATATATTTTATTTTTTACAAGTTTATAAACTAAAGATTCTTTGTAAAAACATAATGTCAAACCTCTTTATGCTTAGGATTTGGTCAATGCTGACACATGCAATGATTCAGGCAACTATAAGTCTGCCTGAAAGAAGGTCTAGGTTTCTGACCCATATAGCAGTACAGGTCATACACAGGTAAGATCCAGAATTTTGTTTGTGTGAAATTTTTTTTGTCAATAAGTGAGATATGGATTCCATATAGGAAGCAGTGAGACCTATTGGTCAAAGAATATCCTGTTTGCTCCATCTATTTGGTCTTTGGTTGCAATCTACATAGACGAACTTGTCAGTGCTCTCCATAGTACTCAACATCACCTGCACCAAGGTTCTGGTGGCCCAGTCAAAGTTTCTTTGTCTTCCGCCATGAGATGTTCAACCCCATAGTGCATATAGCCTCCTGAGACCTTAGAGGAAGATCTGAAATTCACCAACTTCTCTACAAGCAAGGCAGCATTATAGTCTAAGTCAAAGAACACTTTTTGACCACCCTTGATTCTGCTGTGTGGAGTGGCAACTCCTAATATATAGTCAATGGACAGACAAAACAGTTCCAGGGCAAAGATGCATTTCTACCATATACATGAGGTTGTATAAAAGTACAGTGAAACTGTGAATAAATGTGCATTCCTACACAGGCACTGGAGTTATAGTCATATACCATATTTAGCAGAACAGTGTGAACCAGAGTGCTTACAACATCTTAAAGGTTTAGCAAGGGCTGCTGATCACTTTACGCTCCTTCTCTCCTCCCCCCGCCATATCTTTCAAGCCATTACACCTTATACAGACACATTACTTTTTTTTACACTACTACTACTGCAGCCAATATACATGCTTCCCTTAACTACAGAAATGCGAAAGCTTACAGAGTAATGGTTTGACCCTAAATAATTAATAATAAAAACCTGTGTTATGACATTTCCAGTCATTGACATGGAAGCAGACATGATGTCTACATAGAAGCATCAATAAATGAATCAGACGGGAGATACAAATTGCTTATAAAGGGGGATATTTCTGTGCACCATACAACAAATTATCCAAAATATGTTACTGAAATGCATGCAGTGTTGTTGTACCCATGTTGGCCCCAAAATATTAGTGAAATAAGGCAGATCAGGTAATATCTTTTATTGGACCAATTTATGTTACTGGGAGAGGCAAGCTTTTGAGCTTACTCAGAAGAGCTCTCTGTAAGCATGGAAGCTTGTTTCTCTTACTAGTAGAAGTTGGTCCAATAAAAGATAGTACCTCTCCCACCTTGCCTCAATGAAATACAGATGGTAAGAACTTTTACATCAAAATGATTTTTCAATGAAAGTGCAGTCCCCACCAAATCAAAATTTCCCATTGGAAAATTTTTGATTTTGTTGAAAACGTCTGTTTGTGGATGAAAACTGAAAACAAAATATCACATTTTAAATTTATAGACTCATGAAATATAGCACTTCACAGCTATACAATGTTGTGCAAATGTTTAGTACTGTAACAAGAAACATGGGAAAACCAATGGCAAAGATTGCCAATAGTACATTTAATACAGGAGACATTTAAAAAAATGCATAAAGATGACCAATATAACTGCCTTGCTCAGTGGACAGTCAGTCTCCATGTGTAAAAGCAGATGGGGAGGAAGTTATGTGGATAGACTCTCAAAAAGCGTGAAAGACTCTCAGAACAACATATGAAGTAATGCTAAATCAAAACTACTAGAATACTGAAACTACTTGAGCAAATGAAGCCTTAGTGTGCAAAGAAGAAATGCAGAAACAGTAAGATTTATGTAACTCTAAGCAGCCCATCAAACTAACCATTAATCCCTATCTGTTTTAAGAGTGGTTTACTTACTTACTGATCTTTTCCCCACAGTGCTAATTGTCATTGCATTTAGGTGTTGCATACAATATATATTGCAATACAAATAAGTTCACAGCTACTCAAAAAAGAGTAAAACTGTATATCACTACTCCTGCTATTGCAAAAAGATGAAACAGCTGCAGTAATAAAATCTTTACACTGTCCTATTAGTGTTAACATAGCTCAAATCAGAGGTGTGTCTTCCCCATGCTATAAAGACCATTAAAACAAGATTGTGGGGGATGATAAAAAGGAATCCATTTTCACAGGTGAATACTGTTTACTGAAAGACCTATCTTCCTGGTCCTAGAGATTCCATTCTTTGCAACCAGCAACAGCACAGTTCTTGTCCTTTACTGCCATGTGGAAACACTTTGCTTTGGGAAGTGATGTAAATTACTTCAACTTTAATTTGAATTCTTCCCCTAATTTGGATTTATTGATAATTTATGTAAAAGACAAAAAGACACTATTTTGCACTTCTTAAATATTATTCCTCAGTATGAAAGAGATTTTAAAATATTTGAAAATGCTATTTTCTCAGGGTATACATCTTAACAGACAAGGCCCTAATTAAGGCTTATAAGATCCTGAAGGCAAAGAAATGGATTGTCACCAAGACTCTGTTTGAGATAATAATTTACTCAATAACAGAGATAATGGATTGATATTAAAGAAGGGATTAATTTATAAGCAGTTCAGGCAGAATTTCTTTATACAGAGGGTTGCTGAGTAATGGAACAAATTGTCAAAGACAGTGATAGAGGCAAGTGTGAATTATTCTGACACATTTCTGGAGGAGAGAATTGAAGAGTACAGTTGTGAGCTAGATTTCCGGGATGATAAATGGCGATATATGAATTGATTTAATTTGAAGCTGTGAGAACTTGAGGTGGGAGGAACTACATTAAAAAGTTCTAAGATTAGCTAGTGCATGTCTTAATGGACCATATGTTTCCTTTGGTTTCCTTAGAAGTTCCTATGTTCTATTTTGAAGCAAAGTTATAAAATTAATTACAAAATGAGCAAGATAGGAAGGAGGGGGCCAACTACTTAGCAGTGAAGATGCGCATGAGTAAAGTGTCACAAAACATTTCATATCCTTACTTTTATATAGGCTTTATTTATTGAAAAAGGTTCAGCACTGCAATGAGTGGCATCTCAGGGCTGTTGAAAGAAAAAAATAAATGAAAAAATACACAAAGGAGGTAAGACTAGCAAAACACTAAACAGTTACTTCAGGTCTAAGGTAGGTAGCCCTTAGGTCATATGCAGATATTTGAGCAATTAGAACCATTACTAATGGATATACTGGCATTGTTTGTACCATGGGCTTGTCTACAGGTGTGATAGTCTGCACAAACTTTGAGTTAGTGTGCATTAATAATTTCTGTGCACCTGCGACACAAACACTTTACGTGCACTAATGTCTGTGCACTACTTTGGCAGTCCTCCAAGTGCTATCCCACTCTGTTATGTGGACATTAGTGACTGACCTTTTTGCCTTCCATTGATTTGGGGTCAAGCAGTGTAGATGTCCACTCCCCAGTTTAAAAACTGACATGAAGCCAAGATTGGTCCATTTGCTTGTGTACTGAATGCATCAGCATTGTGGCAATATTACTCCGGTGGTACTACATCATGCCCTGCACAGCAGCTTGGAGCTTGATCTCCTTGCTATCTGGGAAGAAGCAATAGTACAGAAAGCTCTTGCTCACCCACCATAATAAGAAACTTTCTGAGAATGTTGGTAAGTATTAGCCTAAAGGGGCGCAGCCAGCATGCTGACCATAGCCACATAAAGATCAAACAGCTCAGGAAAATGTACAAAATAACAACCATGGATGCCAGAAATAAATCTGGCTGTGCTGAGGTAACCTGTCCATTTTCTGAGGAGCTGGACACAATTTTTGGGCATGCCACTACTGAACCCAGTGCCCTTATGGTTAGTAGGGTCCCATTGCTGCTACCACCAGCAAGGAGATAGTGGCCTGTAAAAAAGTCCTCAGTTTGTCATAGGAGAAATCTGAGGACAATCAAGAGATTTCACCATACAGTCTGGATCACTTCAGAGCTCCAGACCCTGAGGAAGATCAGCTCAGTGTGTGAAAATTTATTATTATTATGCTATTCAGCTCTACAACCTTCTGTTCTGAATGCTCAGTACTCACTACCATTTTGTATGGTTGTGAGGTGGAAGGCTTTCTAATAACAACCCCACCTCTCAACCTCATGTGCCTAGTTTAGGTCCTCTTCATTCTGCTCCTACCTCAACACATTTCCAAAATACCAGATGGGCTGAGAAATCAGATTCTGTTTCATGCTGAAATCCTAATAATTAACTGTCCACAAACTCATGCCAGGAAAAGCACATGCACATCTACTAATCTCCTTGTTCCTCCTGCATTTCTTGCCTGGTGAAGACTGCTCCATCTCCACCATATTCCATTCAAAACAGCATGTGAAATTCAAAAGTGTATTTAAATAGTGGGCATGGTCGTTGCTTGTTCTTCAGGTAGTTAGATTAGAAATGCTCCTGTCTGAGGTATATGTGTTCTCTAACAGCATTGCAAACAGGGATTCATACAGGAAAAGATTAGTTTGGGGTAGCATAACTGTATAGCTCGTAAGGCAATTGACTAAGGTACATCAAACACCACTTCATCATTATTGCAATCAAGCAGACCAAGGCGGCACAATGGCTCCTCACTGGCATACATAGTTCATAGAAAAAAGATTGGGATCGGCTAAGGTTCAAGGTAGAATCTCATCTGTTTTTCTCTGTACTTTCTGCATGACTGCAGGGGAGATAAAACAAAATCTGAGATTGAGAAATTGCTTGGCTTATTATTATTGACATTCAGATACCACTGACAGCCTGGCTGACTGAAGGACTAGCTAGCAGAACACCAATGACACATTGAGATTGGTGCTCTCTCGGTGAGTGCTGATGGACTCAAGGTGAGGGATATTCAGTAGAATGGCATCAAAATCATTGCCCCCAGCAGAGCTCACAACTCTCCTACACTCTGCAGCACTTCTAGGGGGTCCATCTTGGTGAATAACGTTACTGTATATCTCACTGATCTGCTTTTGCCTTTTTGAATGACTTTTCTTTGCTTCCTAGTGACCCACCTCAGTGAAATGCCGTTGAGTACAAAGGCACTCTATGCAGAGGGGATTACTCTTCAGCTCCAAGATGCCCCTGCCAGCCTGATCAGGAAACCCTCTCACTTATATTAGGTGAGTTCCAAGGGACTGCGTAAACTGGAATCTTCAAACCAGGAGCAGGAAATCCAACATTCCCTTTTAACCCCCATGCACATAAACCTTACCTTTTCTGATGTCTCCAAGACTGGGGTGAATATCAAGGGATGGAAAACAGCATTAGAAGAAAAAAATGCTATTGCTGAATCTATGAAAACAGTACTAATACGAACAAGCTACTTTTTAAAATCTAGCGGTCTCTCTCTCCCCTGCCTCGGCCACACCTACAGCAGTGAGACCCTGAAAGAAAAGACCTGTATCAATGGCTGAGCAGCTGGCCAACCTGAGGGGTATGAAACAGAGGTCCAAAGAAAATATTTTTGGATCCCGCCTTCCTGATACTTTCTCCCCCCCCAAAAAAGAGCGGGGAGGAACTACTGAGAACTGGAGGGTGTTGTTGATGTCTGAGAGGGAAAGAGACAATTATTTAGAAACAGCATTGAATTGATCCAGAGCAAGCAGCATTGTCATGACCACCAAAACCACTATGAAGAAAGGCGTGAAGACGCAACTCCTGGATTCAAATGAATGGACAGAATGCTCTGTTGTACACCTTTTGCCAATACAATGCTATATAATGTAGCATCTTCAACCCAGCTCCCCGTCATGTTCTGCAGGCCTGGGCTATGCTATGGTACTCGGAACACTAGCAGATGTTCCCTCTCGTAGCCCCATTGCCTTGCTTCTATGAAGCTATTCTCTCCTCCCCAGCCCAGGGCAGTGAGAATAACTCTACATGGGAGCCCAGAACTTTCTAGCCAACTAATGCACCTAGCAACTCTGAATCTTACTCCAGAATACAAGACATTCTGCCACCTATGAAGAAGAAGTTACTCACCTCCATGCAGTAACGATGGTTCTTCGAGGTGTGTCCCCGTAGGTGCTCCACGTCTGGTGTCGGGCTGGTCCCGGCGCCGCGAATCAGAGCTGGCCAGAACTGTATTTGGCCGGACCGCGCGCGTGCATGAGCCGATTTCGCACCTTTCATCTGCCGCGCACGGTCCGGCGCCTGCCAGTTTCCTCTCACCGCCCATCTGCAAGACAGAAAAAAACAGATGAGATTCCGTAGCAGGGAGGAGGGCAGGTCATGGAGCACCCATGGGGACACACCTCGAAGAACCATCATTACTGCACGGAGGTGAGTAACTTCTTCTTCTTCTTCTTTGGGTAGTCCCCATGGGTGCGCTATGTCTGGTGACTCCGGGAGCAGTAATCTCAGTTAGACTTGGGCTGCGGAATCACGATTTTGGTGGCTTGGCAGTACTGCTAAAGCCACAGCTGAATCGGAGGCTAGGTGCTGCACGATTGCATAATGTCTTGAGAATGCGGTACTGGAAGACCAAGTGGCCGCCCGGCAGATGTCATGTAGAGGGACTTCTCTTATGAAGGCTGCTGACGTAGCCACTGCTCGCGTAGAGTGGGCCCTAGGCTGCGATGGGACCGGCTTCTCACAAATGGTGTAACAGGTGGTAATACAAGAGACCATGAGTTTTGAAATATGCTGGGCCGAGAGGGGTTGGCCTTTAAAGCGACCTGATGTCGAAACAATGAGGCGATCCATTCTTCAAATATCGTGGGTTCTATCTATATAGAATGCCAGAGCCCGGTGGACGTCCAGAGTATGCAGGAGAGTGTCACAGTGAGAGGCGTGAGGTTTTGGATAGAAGCATGGTAAAACGATTGGCTCGTTAATATGAAATTCTGTGCAGACCTTAGGTAGGAAGGCTGGATGAGATCTCAATGTTACAGAGTCCTTACTTAAGACCGTATAGGGGGGCGATGCCATCAACGTTGCCAGCTCGCTGACCCTACGCGCCGATGTTACAGCAAGGAGTAAGAGTACTTTCATTGTAAGCATAGGCCAGCGTACCATAGCTAGGGGTTCAAAGGGGGGTCGTGTCAGGACATCCAAAACGAGATCCAGGCTCCATGCAGGTGGCAGGGGCCTACAAGGTGGGTTAAGGTTAGTGAGGCCTCTGAAAAATCTTGTCATCATGGGGTGAGAAAAGACCGACCTCCCTTCTACAGGGCTGTGAAAGGCTGCAATTGCTGCCACGTGGACTCTGAGTGATGATATGGAGAGACCCGAGGCCTGCAACTGGAGGATATAGTCCAGCAGGACATGCAGTGGTGAGATAAGAGGGTTTAGGCCATTCGGAGCGCACCAATGCGTGAACCTAGACCATTTGGGACAGGTAGGTTTTCCTGGTAGAGTCTTTTCTGCTGTGTAGCAAGACGCGCTTCACCTGGTCCGAGCAAAGACTCTCGGACGTGCTGAAGCATCTATCATCCACGCCGTTAGATGCAGAGTGTCTAGCTTCAGGTTAAGAAGGGAGCTGTTCTGCTGCATCAGTAGATCTGGTAGATGAGGGAATGGTACGGTGGTCACGTGGACAGCTGCAGGAGAGTTGAGTACCATGGCTGCCTGGGCCAGGCTGGGGCTATGAGTAGGATTCTCGCCTTGTCCATGACGATCTTCTCGAGCACTCTGGGAATGAGCACAACAGGGGGGAATGCCTATAATAGTGATGTCCCCCAGTGAAGGAGAAAGGCGTCTCCCAGGGAACGGGTGCCCACTCCTGCTCTGGAGCAGTATGCTGTGCATTTCCTGTTGGCACGTGTGGCAAAGAGATCTATCATTGGACGGACCCAGCGATGGAAGAGAGGCAGGAGGACGTCCGTACGGATCACCCACTCGTTATCGTGATGGAAGTGTCTGCTCAGTGCATCGGTTGTTTGCACCGGGTAAGTATGATGGTGTTGTTTGCACCGGGTAAGTATGATGTGACGATAAAGATGTCGTTTTGAATGCACCACCTCCATAAGCGGACCGCCTCCACGCAGAGGGACCGGGACCGGGACCGGGACTGGGCACCTCCTTGTCTGTTCACATAATACATCATGACAATATTGTTGGTGAGAACTCTGGTTGTCGTGCCTCTTATGTGTATCCTGAACTGTCTGCAGGCATGGAACACCGCTCGCAGCTCAAGCAGGTTGATATGCAGCATCCTTTCCGATGTGGACCAACGGCCTTGAGCTGCTTCCGTACCCATGTGGGCACCCCAGCCGACAAGAAAAGCGTCCGTGGTTATCTCCTTTGACGGCTGAGCCACGTGAAAGGGGACTCCTGACAACATGTTGCTGGGGTTGGCCCACCAATGGAGGGACTCCTTGACGTGTGCGGGTAGCGCCATGGTTTTGTGGGTGCTGTGTCTGACGGGATTGTATACCGTGCTCAGCCAGTGCTGCAGGCACCGCAGATGCAATCTTGCATGACGCGCGATGATCGTAGTGGCCGCCATATGACCCAGGAGCTGCAGATATACTCATACCGGGAGTGTTGGAGATTGCAGGACCGTGCCTATTAAGTCCTTTATGACTTGAAAGCGCTCAGCCAGAAGATGAACTCGCTCTGAGAGAGAGTCAAGTCGGGCTCCTATGAAGGTTAGGGTTTGCGCCGGTTGCGGACGCGATTTTTGCATGTTTACAATGAGGCCGAGGGAGTCGAATAGATCCCGCGTTGCAGTTACCATGCAATGTATCTCTGACTGCGTATGACCCTTGATCAGGCAGTCGTTGAGATAGGGGAAAATTGAGACCGCTGTTCTGCGTAGGTGGGCAGCCACCACTGCTAGTGTCGTGGAGAACACTCTTGGGGCTGATAGAAGGCCGAAAGGGAGCACCTGGTATTGGAAGTGCTCGTCCCCCACTATGAACCGTTGAAATTGCCTGTGCACACGTGTATTGTGATATGGAAGTACGCGTCCTGTAAATCTAGGACTGCGAACCAGTCTCCCTTGTTTAATGCCGGCATGATCTTGGCTAACGTGGTCATCTTGAAGCGCTGCCTTCGAATGTAACGATTGAGGCCTCTCAGGTCGAGGATAGGCCTCCACCCCCCGGACTTCTTGGGGACTAGGAAATACCTGGAGTAGAAGCCTTTCCCCTGAAATTCCGCGGGTACTTGCTCTATGGCCCCAATCTGTAGTAGATGGCTGACCTCCCCTTGAAGAGTGACCCCGTGAGATGGGTCCCTGAGAAGGGACGGGGTGGGTGGGGTAGTGGGGGGAACTGAGGTAAAAGGGATCATGAGGCCTGATGTTATCACCTCTAGAACCCATCGGTCCGAGGTAGTGCTGGCCCATTGATGAAGGTATGGCCTCAGCCGATGGTGGAAGAGGCTGATGGCAGGCTTCTGTGTGTTGACCACGGGAGACTTGTTCGAGTCCTTGACACAGGAATCAAACCTGCTGTTTAGAAGCAGGCCAAGCCGACGTGCGATTCTGCTGCTGGCGTTTGCGCTGAGGGCGCTGTCTGATGAGTTATCGTACCTCCTTTGGAAGGGGTAGTATTGTTTGCGCTTGAACGGGGGGGTGTACATGCCCAGGGTTTGGAGGGTCGTAAGAGAGTCTTTTCCAGAGTGGAGAATCTCATCGGTAGTGGAGGCAAACAGCTTCTGTTGGTCGAACGGCAAATCCTCAACCTTAGACGGCAATTCTCTAGGGGCTTCCGCTGACAATAGCCAGGAGGCTCTCCGCATGGCAATGCCTGTTGCCATGGCTCGTGCAGCCATGTCCGCTACGTCGGCAGCATTTTGAAGCGATGTTCTGCATGCGGTATACCCCTCCTGAACAACAGCTTTTAAAAGAGGTCTCTTGTTGTCGGGGAGGTGCTGCATGAGTTCCGGAAGCTTGGAGTAGTTGTCAAAGTTGTGGTTTGATAGAAGGGCCACATAGCTGGCAATTCGGAGGAGTAAGGTTGAAGAAGAGTAGATCTTACGGCCAAATAAGTCTAATTTTTTGGAGTCCTTATCCGGGAGGGAGCTTTTGAAGTGGGGCATCTTAGCCCTATGGCGGACCACATCCACTGTCAAGGAATTAGGCTGTGGGTGATTGAAGAGAAAGTCTAGGCCTTTGGAGGGAATGAAATATTTTTTGTCCACTTTTTTGTTGGTAGGTGATATCGATGTTGGTGTTTGCAGATTTCCTCAGCTACCTCCATGATAGCCTCATCTATCGGGAGGCCAATCTTTCGTTGATGTTTAGGGAATAAGTTCTTGAACAGCTTATGCTGTTTCACCTGGCTCTCAGAGAGCTGTACCTCCTGGGATTGCGCAACCCATTTAAAGAGGTCTTGGAACTCTTTGAGATCGTCGGGAGGTGACGTCTCGGCCAAAGTTACCGCTTCTCCCGGCAAGAGCGCGGATGAGCGGGCACTAGGGGACATGTCTGGTTCCGTTTCCAACAGCTGCCCCTCCTCCAGGTCTGATTGTTGTGCCTGAGGGGCTGGAGAGCATGGAGGTAGTGTGGCTCAGAGCGGAGATTGGTTCCGAGGCTCAGAGCATACCGAGCGCGGGCTAATCGACCGACAGGAGCATGGTGATCCGCAGTGAGATTGGGAGCGGCTATGATGGAGTGACTCATAGTAGTAGGGTCTATGGTAGAGCATGTGACGTCGATCAGAGGCTGCAGGTGACGAGTGTCTATAGGATCCAGCGCTGCCGTGTCTGACACAGTAAGTGCTGCGTGGCGAGTGAGTCAGCGAACGCAGGTGCCTTGACAGGGATCGAGATCTCGAGTATCTATGATGTGAGCAATTACATTCCCTATAGTAGTGGTGGTGAGACAATATACTTCGCCTATGATACTCCTTGCGCCCCGTTGCATGGTGTGCAGACGTAGAAGGGTGGGGGCTCCGTCCGCGACCAGGGGTGAATTAGAGGAAACTGGTGGGCACTGGACCACGTGCGGCAGATGAAAGGCGCAAAACTGGCTCGCGCACGCACGGTCCGGCCGAACACAGCTCTGGCAAGCTCCAATTCGCGGCGCCAGGACCAGCCCGACACCAGACGTGGAGCACCCACGGGGACTACCCGAAGAAGAACAGGAGTTAGAATCCACCACAGTTGTATGCTGCCTCTTCTACCATACAGTTTGTGAATGTTTCCCCTTTTCGCTATAAAGCTGTCTTTTCTATTTTAATCACCGTGAACAAAGTTTCTAGCACTTTCCCAGTTTTCTCTGTGGTTACTTATTGGCAAATTTTGTGCAATAAAAACCATTAAAAGCCACAAAGCTGTTATGATGCATGTTACACACAGAATCACATACATTTTCAACTTAATAGCAGCATCATAGTTTTTTACAAAAGTATAAAACAGTACACACAGCATCAAATAAAGAGTATGACTCCAGTGTTCAATAGGCTATTCCATACCATCCCACCAACCCAGAATGACAGCTGGATGAAAAAGTGCACAAGAAAAAGCAGAAGTCAAAAACTGGGAATGGGTGACAGGTGATGGAGCATTTGATTACCTGGTCTGTTCATTCCCTCTGAAGCACCTGGCATTGGAGGAAAAACAGGATACTGGAGATAGACTGGCCTGCTCCAGTGTCACTGTTTTCATGTTCTTAAGCATCTCTGATAATATTGTGATTTACTCTTTCCACTGAATGCCTTATTGTCTTACTGGCTGTTTAGCAAGTCTGTATACCTCAGCTTCCCACCAATTAAGACTGTCTCCCTTATTCTCACAGATTTTGTGCAAAATACAACACAGACTCTGCACATCCACAGTTGTCCACTTCACAGGTCCCTAACCCATCTAGAAAAAAGAGGACCCATGAGAAAGAGGGAACAGAATCAAAGGAGTTGGGGAACTTGACTCCAGGTCTCAGAATTCAACTGGTTTCCATTATGTGCCCACAGGCTACATCTACACTGGCATGATTTTGTGCAAGAACTCTTTTGTGGAAGAGTTCTTGTGCAAAAACTCTTCCAGAAGAGAGCGTCTACACTGGCATGTGCTTTTGCGCAAGAGATGTGCTTTTGCGCAAGAGTATCCGTGCCAGTGTAGACGCTCTCTTGCACAAGAAAGCTCTGATGGCCATAGGGCTTTCTTGCACAAGAAATTCATGTTGCCTGTCTACACTGGCCTCTTGCGCAAGAACAGTTGCGCAAGAGTGCTTATTCCTGAGTGGGAGCATCATAGTTCTTGTGCAAGAAGCCCTGATTTTATACAGTAGAATGTCAGTTTACTTGCGCAAGAACACACGGCCAGTGTAGACAGGCAGCAAGTTTTTGCGCAAGAGCTGCCACTTTGGCACAAGATCACACCAGTGTAGACACAGCCACAGTGCATGGTGAGAAAAATCTCAGAATCGCACACTCCTAAAGCAAAACAAAGGACAGTGGGCTAGCCACCTGGAATGCCATGTGCTGTGTGTACACAATGATGTAAATCAAAGTAGGGAACTGCTGGCCTACATATATGCAAGTACTGTGGCCAGCATACTAAGTACCAACTAGTGTGCCAATGCAGCATGGTCTGAAACCCCCAAGAAGTCAGGTCCTGAGGGAGACAGAAATTTTCAATTCTAAAAGGATAAATTCAGAGCAGACATTCAAAATGTGGATCAGTGAGCTTGAGCCACAGATTGATAAAAGAATAAACTCCTGGGCATGACTTGACTTGCACAGAGAACACAAAGGAGACAATAAGCTTTTAAAATATTAGCAGCATTGATGGAAGAAAATAACACTTTACTGTTCTGGCTAGAAATGCTCCAAACCAAATATGGACCAAACACATTTATTCTAAAGGGATAGATGAACCCCACATCAAGTAGCATTTATTGAAAAATGACTTCAAAACCATTAAAATCGATAAGCACCTTGCATATGTGCTGGGTGGACCTACCAGGTATATCTTGTACTTTAGATGAAAAGGCCAAATCCTGGAGCAGTAACAATATAAGAGGCTGTTAATAAATGGTTTATCTTTATTCTTAAACCAGAAACTCAGGTAAGCGAATACAAACCTTTACTGCCAACAAAGTCTTTCTCCAGTGGAGTTTTCAAATGTCCATTATCCATTTAGGGGTAAAGCCTCCTGTTAGCTCTTTTTGGGGTTTTAGCTGTTTGAGTTTGAGATCAGAAGGTGTTGCCTCTTCCCCCTGCCAGCTTTTCTTCTTGCATCAAGTTGGATTTAAAGGGGGCTTTTCTGTTGCTAGCTATATTCCCAACAGTTATTGGGAATTGGCTCTTTTTTTTTTTTTCATTTGGCACTACAGTCTGACAGCAACATTCTGGAGCAGAAGACTCACCTACAACAACCTCCATCTGATCACATTTTGCCACTTCCCCAGTGAAGGACTGGGCAATTTGACCTCATATCTTGCTTTTCTTTTGTCTTCCTTTTTTGTGTAATAGCCTTACACTGCTTTAGCTCAGAGTCTTCTGATTCCAAATGATCATGCCTCCTGAAAGGAAAGGAATGTATCTTCTGCTCTTTGATCTTCATTTGTCCACTGAAACAAACAAAAACAGCTGCTAATGGCATCTCCTGCCAATCATCCCAAAAGGATCTCCCAGGAGATCCGAGTTTTTTCCCTGAAACCTCTTCTTGAACCTGGCTTGGTGTTGGTTGCACAAGGAGGAAAAACAATTAGCAAAGGAGCTGTGTTTCCCCCAAGCCCCTTCACACCGGTTTTCACTCATTGTGGAATGTATTTCCATATCCCAATGAAACCCATTATCTAGTCATTATTTATCATATCAAACAGCCCTTTTTAATTTCTACTTCAATGGAATTTTTTTGTTCCCCACCCTTCTTCCCTCCCTTCTGCTTTCATAAAGTTACACAACCTTTGGGGAAAAGCAAAGTTGTTTACAATGTGTAATTATAATTCTAAAAAAGAAATAAAATCACAAATTCATAGTGGAGTGTTTGATCCAGAATATTGTTAGAAACATAATTAATATCTAAAAATATTGATACATCACTTTTCAACTTATAGTCTCTTAACCAGTCAGAAAAATATAGACACTTATGTTTTTTCAGGAGCAGAACTTTGAATAGGTTGATTTTTTTTTCAGTTTCAGCATTTAAATAAATTTAGCGCACCTTTTGTTTTAACAATGGCTAGTGGTGACAAAGTATTGCCACCTTGTGACCCACTAATACTTGTTTGCTTGAGGAATGTTGATGTAGCTACATGCCAGTATCGAGAGAGATTCAAGTACCTCCAGGTAAGGAGTAATATAGCTACTTATGGATATAATGCATTTTGAGTTATCTCATCTAGCATGCTGATAAAAAAAATTGTCCAGTTCTTTTGCTAATGTAGATGTCTTTTATGGAGCTACACCAATTTATGCCAGCTGAGTCTCTGGACGCTTCATATTTTTTTAAACTTACTGCTTTGTAAGTCTATTGTGCTTTGCTGGTATACTTTGGAATCTGAGCAATAAGCCCTTATGTAATAATATGACCTGTCTACTTTAGATCATGTTACCATGTTACCATGCTCTATAACAGCATTACTCTTTCTATCCCAGTAGTGCCCAGTCATGGACTGAAACCCAATTGTGTTAAGCATTGTGTATACACCTAGTGGAAAGCATTTACAATCTAATTAACTGCTGCTGATTGCCTACCCACATATGAATGAATATTATCTATGACTGTGTAGCTATATCAATCTAATCTAATCATGTATCTAGCCACTTGGTACGTGCTGTCTAATGTAATGTATATTTTCAACCAAAGATATAGTTAGGAGGCTGACCAGCACTGTCTGCGTCATTCCATGCCGTGTAAAGAGTGTTTTGTTTGGCTAATAGCTCATTCCTCATTCCCTCCTTTCCTCCACTTGCTTTTCAGGCAACATGTTTTAAAGATGGAGTAAAAGTTGGTACTGAGATGACTTCTCTAAGGCCCAAAAGGCGTTACTCCTTACACAGGCTAGACTCTGTCTACTTTGCTAAGGTACAAGGAGGGAGATGCTGTCTCCTTTTTACCCTGTACACTACTCAGGGCCATGGCAGGGAGCTATGAAGACTGTGTTGTGATGATCCACCTCCCCAAGGAGAATAGAGGCATGTCTGTCATTCTAAACCCTTCATACCTCTATATGTCTGGCTAGATGTTCTGGGGGCAGTTCATACTGCTAATTTCTGAAGGTGTGGATAAGGTCATGGTGACTAAACACACTCCCTGTTTCACTTTGTGTCTGCCCTGTGGATGGGGACCCTCTACTTAGCTGCTAGAGTTCTGTGCCCCGCCAGAACTCCTCACATGCAAAATGCCAGATTTGGACCCAATGTTTACTTTTTAAATTGTTAAAATAAAGAAAAACAAGACTGTTATGGATATTTTTGGTATCATATCTGCAAGCCCGGAAATCAGACTCCTTTATTATGCATGTAAGTGCAGAGAGAAAAAAGGGGAGAGAGATTAGAGAAGAATTCTGAAGGGTATGGGGAATAAATGATGTCCCCTGACTGTTTACATAGTACAGAAATGGAACCTAGCACTCTCCGATTTTCTCCTTGTTGATTTTTCTGAAAGTGGCATCAGACTGTTCAGCCTATTGAGCTGGCTGAACATTCATAAATGTACTGCCTGTTTAATAACAATCTCTCTTTTGGCACTGAAAATGTGTTTTGGACAGTATCGTGGGGTAGTTATTTCATGTATATATTGTAAGTTCTAGAGTTTTTTAAATGACTGAGATGTTTCTGTTTCATACACATTTTCTATCAACATATTATTCTCCAATTGCCCTTTGGATGAGATTAAAAAATAGAGACTGATCCAGGCTATTGTTTTGTGGTCTTCAGTAATTAAGCACATGAAAGTCCATTGGCTTGGAAATTTCATTTTCCATAAAAAGTCAAATCTAAAGACCCTTCTGATTCTAAAGGCAATAAGGTTTAAAATGCATGTATCTATTGCATTTTGAGGAATGTTTTGGACTTCGATTATTACAAATGAATAAAGAGGGTATGAAATTTGAAACTACAAGTTGAGTTACCAAACAAGCTCATGTTAGATAAAACACATTCATCTTTTTCCATGGTAAGTAATGATGATTTATTTACTCTTTTGGGATTATATAAAACACATACCTGGAAGTCTTTTAACAGTGCTGTGTGTTGTGATAACTCTTTCTATTTATTTTGAAAGAGAACAAAGTAGTTATGAAGGTAGTCACAAAGGCATGAATTACATTATCCCCATTTGTCCCCTTCCCCAAGAAGTCTGACAATACTACAACAAAGACAAGTGTCTTCCAGCTCTTTTGTGTGTTAAATAGAAGAGCAAATTTTCAAACTTAGGATATAACCAAATAGTGGAATCTCCCACCTGTTGGATTTACTGATTCTGGACCAGATTGTGGCTGTGACTTGTAAAAATAAACTATGGGAGTTAAAGGAAAGTGAGACATATGTTGCACCTCAATTTATAGACTGATCATAACAACAGTGCCTACAGTTTTCTTGTTGCGTTTTTGAGTTTCTACCCTGCTGCTGCCCTTGGGACATTAGCAACCCCCTAAGTGACTGGTAGTAGGAAAGTCTATGGCTGGTCAGTGAGGGTAGAATGCTTATTCTAAATTCCTTGGAGGTTGGTTCAGAGATTATATGTACTAGGTGTTGTGGAAGATCGTGGTTACACCATAAATCTCACAAGACTTTTCTTCGACTATTAAATTGCAGTGCTTATAATGGATGGAATAGCATACATTAAGGAGCTAATCAATACATGTACTGTTTTCTCTGTATATTTTCTACTTACTGTTTTATTAAAACTCAGTGTTATCCTTCAATGGGGCATTACTTCCATTAGGGTAAGGGGCCTAGCTACTCCACACCAGGACCTTAGTTTGCTAACCCCCTAATTTTTCATTTGTCTATATGCTGTGTTATATTTTCAGTTTCCCTTTATCACCATGACTTTATAGGATATAATATAATCCCATATACCCTTCTATGTGCTGACACAACTTTCCATCCCCCCTAAATTTTCTTAAATGACACCCCTGACCTTGTGAACTACAGAACACCATACATTTTTAGGTCTTGATTTTTGCAAACAAATGTGAATGATGCAGAATCCTCTTCAATGAATGAATGCTTTACTTTTTTCTCCAGCTAAAGTTGCAGAAAACTGCAGTTACGGTTTGAATGAAATGTGAGTTCAGATCTAATCTGGCAAATAATTTGAACCAGGAAATGAAATAAAACATTACAATTAAAACATTTATTTTGACATTTTAAATCATTTTGGTTTGACATTACAAATCAACCTAGAATCATTTCATCAAGAACATTTCACTTTAAAATTTAGAAAATTTAGAAGAAACAAAAGGGTTAAAATTGAAACTAAAAAAAAAAATCAAAAATTGTTTCATGTCAACAAACCAGGAGAAAGATGAATAATGAATTGAAAGAAATAGAGTGTAGGTCCTCTGTGACATAAAATACATAACAACCCAAAGTGACTGATTTCATTGTATAAATTAAACAAAATGGTATGCTTTCAAGCATAAATGGCAGGACTAGGCAATGGATAGAACCAGTGCTACAGTAAAGCAATAAAAAAAAAACCCTTCAGAAGATATAATGATTCTTCCTCTTTCTTGTCACTTCCCTATTCAAGATTGGTGACTTGTGTAGTCTTCTAGCCTTCTTCCAAAACTCAGGGTGATATATCAGGCTGTCACATAGATTTGTCTCTCTGAGATCAACTGATATCCAAGCTAGGTACCGAGTCTTTGTGTTGGAAAAGAACAGGAGAACCCAGAGAAAGATGGAGTAGACAGGCTTCTTTATTGCAGATACTCATTCTGCCTCAGACCCCAAAAACCCCGTTCATATGAGCAACAAATTAACCACGGGTACACTCTTTTATCCAAGTTAGTATGTAAATATACATATCTACTACAACTGCCTTTAAACACTTATTTAGTAATGTGAACACTCATATAATGAATAGTAGTAACCATGTGATGAATATAATTATACCCGCCCTGTTTACTGTTTATAGCTCTTTTAGCTAAAGCATGCAGTTCTCGCACCACAAACTGTCTGAATTAGCAGTTTGCATGAGGGAGGGGGAGGAGATGTGACCCAGAGTGAATGGGAAAGGAGAAAGGAGAAGGAAGGTAATATTGTTCTACGCACAAGGTATTAATTAGAAGTTACATCCTTGGTACAGTCGCATGCTTATCTATCCCAGGCAAGCAAAAAGAGAAGAAAAGGGGAGTAAATCAATAGGAACAGTGCCTGCCCATCACCATGGTAGAAATTACCTAGATCCCTTATTTAATCCTTTTAAACCCAAGCATATTGGACTCCCTCTTGGTAATCTTCCATCCATAGTCATTGCAAGAACCATCTTACCAGTCTAGCTATCTGGGCTCTGCTCTATAGGTCCATCTCAACAAGGCGTATCATCCCTCAACTTGTGTTTAGCTGGAGCAAGCCCCACTAGACCCCGTATAATCTTGTTTCATGGAGGGTCCACCTGTTTGACCATCTCAACATTTTCATTTCCATGGTGGAGAGCATACTGATTTACTTCCTTGTGGCAGGCCAAGCCTCTGTTCTGTACATTAAGATGGGCCAAATTACAGTTTTATAATTCTACCTTTTAATAGTATTGGTGGGAATTCTCTGTGACAAAATGATGCCATTTAGCACCACACAGCTTTAATATGATACCGGGCAGTACAGCACCATCCACAGCAACCATTGATCTTAGATATTTAAATTATTTCATGCTTCTGAGGTCTCTGCCTGTGATATCCTTTAGGATGAGTCCTCCTTCCTCCAATATCGTAGTCTTGTACTTACCAACATTGCCTCTAAGTCCATCCCAAGTGTTGTAACTGGGCAAGGTCTATTAAAGAACTAAGGGTATGTCTACACTATGGAGAAGGTCGAAGTTGCTGCTGTCAATATTCCAGAGTTCAAATTAAGGGGTATAGTGAAGATGCGTTAATTTGAACTGAGAGGGGCACTCCGGTTGATGCTGGTAGTCTTGCTTCCATGAGGAGTAAGGAAGTCGAAGGGAGAGTGTTCTCACTTCGATTTCCTGCAGTGCGCGGACAGCACCAAAAGTCAAGTTAAGGTTCTTCGACCAAAGCTACGCAATTAACGTAGCTGAAATTGTGTATCTTAATTCGACCTTATCCCAGGTAGTGTAGACATACCCTTTGTGAGTCAGCTGAGTGGGAATGCTGGCTGGAAGAAATTCGGAGATATGAGAAGTCTTCAGAAAATATGACTCAATTTCAAAACATCAAATGTGTGTGATTTTTCTCTGTCTCAGATAATTTACTCTGGGCTAGATTAGTAGAGACAAACTTCTTTTTAGCTTCAAAATCCATAACCATCAGTTTTACAACACTGCTAGTTCAGTGTGTATGAAGTGGTCCAGTCTGTTTAGCTAGCACGTTAATCATATCTATACAGCTTAACTGATGGCTAGTTGATAACTCTTTATGAAGCAGGTTTTAATAACACTTTTATGTTTCTGGTTTATGATTCCATTAAAATAATCTTTTGTCATATTAGTAATAAAGGTAGGCTCAAAATAAGCCAAGTAGCAATACAGTATGGCTTTTAATGTCAGCATAAATTCCTGTATTACGAAACATATTTGAAATATTAACAGTATTGTTTGCATTTTCCAAATTTATTACACATTATTATAAAATACAAGTCCTTTAGATTTACAAGAATGTCCCCTGTCTGAAAACTCAGAGACGCATAGTAATATATTAGGTAGATGACCTTGGGGCGCAATTCACTGAAAAAGAAAGTAATGGATTTGACCATGACTCTGTGATAGATCAGATAGATAATTTTGTAGCGGGCCTGATTTTCAAAAGAGTTCAGCCCCCAATAGCTCCACCTAAGAACAATCAGGTTGCATATTTTAAACTTAGAAAAAAATATGCCAACAAAAGTGATGTTTGGATTCCTACTTCATAATTAAATTTGGTTTAAATAAGTGACGTTCATATAACATTTACTATGAATTCTTTAAATGTGGTCTGTCAAGCCTTACTAAGACTATGAATAGGCGGGTTGTTTTTCATAACTTTCCTATACTATGCTTTGCCACTTCATTCATGAAAGTGCAATATCAAGACAAGTCCTGCTGTCCAAGCACTTCATGGAACCGATTTCCTGTCCACATTCAATATTCTGTCCTGTCTGCTCACCTGAAGGCAGAGGGATTAATAAAATGATGGGATGGCCTATAAACCATGAGGAACTTCCAACTTCCAAAAGGAGCATGCTTTACATTGAATACAATAGACCATTTGGGACATTTCGTATTCTGATTGGGCATTTTCTTTTTTAATTACAGATATTTGGATGATATAAATCCAAATTGGGTATAATCTCTGGATTAAAAATTACATGAAGTGAGTGATAAACTTCTTTGTGGTTTTTTTTTGGTTGGGGGGGTGGGGGGCGGGAAACATACGTTGTGTAGCTACATAAACTCCCAGGTGCAGTTACAGAGAGCAGTTTGCTTGTCACTAAGGATTTTAAGCACAGAACAAAAGGGAGAGCAACATATTTAAGCACATACTTAGAGCAAGTGAGGAGCACTTCTAACTTTGGTGACCTAACTAAATTGAACCTTCAGTGCTTAGCATAGAAAATAAAATCATCACTGCACATTAGTCTCCTCCACCAATTTTAATGGGTGAATGGACAATTGAAGTTTTAATTAAAAATAATACATTGTGATGTGGGAGCAAGGCAATAATAGCTGTAATGTAGCTGAGGGTAAACAGAATGTATCCACTTCTTATTTCGGGAGTATGGAATTTAGTCTAGGTTATTCCCTCCTCTCCCGTCCGCTTTTTTTTTTTTAACTACGCCACTTAATAAATCCTGTTCTTAACCCTGAGTTGAACACCACTCTCTGTCCACCAAAGCAAATCATCTGATGTCTGTACCATTGTCTGGATATAACTAATGGTAGAATTTGGTCTTGTGATATTGCATATAAAAAAATGTCCATTTTTCCTCCTGCAAAGGTACGGAGTATTCTTCCTAGTCTTTTAAGTTAAAGACATGCAGCACATAAAATGTATGGCACTGTAAGGATAAGTTGCTTAAAATATTTGTAATACAATGTAAATGGATGGAGCATGATGAACTGTAATACACTCGGCCACTAAATCATGATTCTGATTAATGAGGTTACACGTTGTACTTTTCTGAGATGTTCTTAACTGTAATATCCCCCCTCCCAGATCTTTTCACCAACCACTCCACAGAACTGTGGTATTACATTTGCTTTAATTAAATGTCACTTCTGATAAAAAGATAATAGGGCAAACAAATTCATAGGAGACTACAGTCGGGAAAAGGCCTACCTGTCCTTTTCAGATTCAACATTCCTTTCAGGTATAATTTGGTCAATAAAACATCTGTATCTTGTTAACAAGTCTATTCACAGAAAAAGGCACCACAGTCTGACATTTGTCCTGAATCCATCTCAAAGCCTAGTTCAAAAGGAATGCTGAGAGTTGGGTCGTCTTTGTTGTACCTGCACTACTAAAATTGAACTCTACTCCCGTGTGTACTGGCATAGATGCAAAATAATGCAGAAAATGATCTTGTGCTTAAATGGTTATATTTTCATATTTGTAAAGACTCAAGCAATAGATCTTTGTGCTGAAATCTCACAATCTTATAATCTGTGGATTCAAAGGCCCACAATGTAGAGCCAGCTGAATTTAGGAACCTCTACCTTTTCATAATCAGGGCTATTGGCAATAAAGTTCTGAGATCTTTGCTCAGATACAGGAAGAACACCACCAACTAATTCAACCATGATTATCTGTTGTACTCAATGGAGCCTTTATTTTGATTGATGCCATTCTATGTTACTACCATGCAAACAATAATTATTAATTATTAAATATTTGATGGGGTTTTGGTTAGCTGGGTATATATAAATAGGGTTTGCATATAATTAAGGTTGTATTGCATCGAATTCCTTCATTATGAACAAATAGTATTGCATGAATGGAGAGCCGGCCATTTATTTCTGAAATGACATGAATATGAAAGGCTAGGGAGGATTTAATCAGGTTGAGAGACTAAATCTAAAACATTAAAGGCCTAAGCTTGCTGCCATTCCATATGTGGAACTGAATGTATATGATGTCAGGTCATTACATATGCAAAATGGTTCAAGAACTGGCCTATTAGTGTCCTTGAATCTCCCTATGCTTTCCAGGTCCTATGCAGTACACCAAAGTGAATCAAGGACCTGGAGAATCTCCTTTCCCATAATAAATGGTTGTGAATGTTACTATTAAACTGTGATACTGAACCTGTAAAATATGTAATAAGGGAAAATATCAAAATAGTTTTCAAATCTGGCTTCTAATCCCAGATTCGTTCTCCTTGGATAGATCAGTTAATCTCTCCATGTCACATCTGTAAAATGGGGAAAATAACATTTGGGTTATAAGAATTAATTCATTAATGTGTAAGATATCTACACTGATGAGTGTACCATAGACACCTTTAAGAGATGTAATATAACATTTGGAATCCACTAAAAAATTCCCAGGAAGTTAGCTGCCAGGAGAACGGTTTGTTTCACAATACAACTTTTCTCCTAGGAAGCTGAATTTGCCAAGGTGTGGTAGATCTTCAAAATGTAAAATCTGCATGGAAGAGAAAGCTTATATTGTTACCAAAAGTATGGGAGATTATTATCCTAAATACAGAGAATAGGCTATTTTACGTCTCATTCCTTTGTTATCCTGCAGTTCCTAGTCAAATGAAGAGCCAACAGGAAGACTATACAAAAATAATTGTAGATAATGACACTTTCCCCAGTTTTGCAGAAGCAGCTTTCTTCTGAAAGTTCAGATGATGACCTGTAGATCCAAAATCTTGGCATTCAACATTATTAAGCCAGTCACACTAGTGACTAATATTCTTTGCCAAATTCACAGCTGATTCTTATACTGACTTTAATGTCACCACACTGACTTATTGCAAGGCAGGATTTGTTTCCCTGAGAGCACCCCATCTAAGATAAAAAGCTCACCAAATCCAAATGATGATGCTCATTATTCCAGAATGCCAGCCTATTAGAATGAGAAGAGACTGAAATATTAGTACTTTTGAAAACTTTGGGCTCCAATTTAGATATCCAAAGAACACCCTCACTAAAATTCCCTTGCCATAATAGCTAATGTCAGATAAGCTAAGTCTGCCTGTTTGTATATCAGAATAAATTCCTTAGTTTCTTATACTTATTCTGTTAATATATGGTAACTTGGTACAAAGGGTTTAATGAGTATCACAGCCATTATAAAATGGATTTGTTTAGAAAGTAAAGGAAATTGCTTGCAGCCAAGCAAGTCTTATTGTGCCTGCAGGAAATATAGTCTGGGCAGTTGGTGTACATAAGTTAAACAGAATGTTTGGAGACATAGACATGACATTATCTCATCCCTTTGTATCTGGAGGTTTGTAGACAATCCATTGCTGATTGTGTATTGCTTGAAAGTAGGGGGAGCGATCTTGATTTGTGTGTTTGCCTCCTGAGATTCTGTCATGTTCTGTTCAATTCTATAGAAAATACTACAAAAAACCTATTCTCAAAAAGAACAGAACATTACAGGTATTACATGTGCAGTCTGTAATATTTCCAGCAATGGTAACAATTAAAGATGAGCCTTCATTTTTACATGCAAACCCAAAATGCGAACCCATACAATCTGCATACAAATGACAAAAACAATGCAGTCCTATATTTCAAAGAATAATGGAAGGTGGTGCTGGTATGTGTTGCAGTTTTTCACTTCAGCTGTAGATACCTCTGATCAGATCTTGTGCCCCATTTAGGGCTAACTGCTCAAGGAACAGTCATTTATGATCTCTATCATTTTTATGGCATCACACCTTGAGACAATATTTACCTAGCCAATATGAAGATAGTTGAAATCACATAAATATTATAGTGGCTTCTGCTTGTGTAACCTCTTTAATGTACCTTAGCATTTCATAATCACTGTCACCATCCTGGTCAGTGGTTGGCAGTATATTCTTATTGCTATAGTTTTTTTGTTTAAGCATGAATGTCTATCCATGTGTACCATGGCTACCATTCTATGGTTTACTTTGCTCGATGTAAGATATTTATCTTATGTGACTCTATAATGCCACTCCCCCACCAACCCAACCTGTTCTGTCATTGTTATATATTTTATACCCTGGTGTTACGATGTTCCTCTGATCATCCTCATTCCACAAGATTTCCATGATGCCAATTATACCAACGTCCACAGTTAATGACAAGTGCTTTAGTTTAACCATCTCAGAATTTAGACTTAAAATGAGGGGCAATGAAAACAGGATGCCTTAGAAATCATTGCAGAATCATCCAGTCCGAGTCTTTCCTGGTTTTACTATCTTTGGATTCTGGCCACTGCATTGCAAAAATTCCAATTTAGGCAATTTCATTTTGCCTACTTACAATTCCTCATTTAGTATAATTTGAAAGGGGTAACCTTCACTTGCTGGTCTAAACTGCCATGTATTGCTTCTGTACTCTAAAGCAGCTGCTGCCTTTTCTCTCAATGGTGGCTGCATTTCAGTGGAGGTAGAAGTATAGTTTGTGTATCAGTTTTAAGAATATAAATCATATGGGATCCTTAAAGTTCAAAGATATACACTGTCTGGGTCAAATATTGAGGTCCTTACTCAATTTCAATTCAGTCCTTACTCAGACAGTCGTATCATAGATGCTAATGGCTCTCAGAATGTAATGTATTACAATCGCCCATATTTTTAGTGCAGACCAGAAATACCTCAGCACGCGAGTTTAAATTCTTATAAAAATGGAAACTGGTTGTTTCAGTAAATGAGAAATCTGTTACCAAGACATTAATCTGTCATGAATGCTAACTATCCCTATTGTCATTGAGAGCATAAATAACATGTTTTGTTCCAAAACAAATGAAATGACATTTTCCTTCCTCAAAAAGTTTGCGTTCTAAGTTCAGAAATGGACAGAACACTTTAGATACAATACACTATGTGCTGGTATGAGATACTGTAACAATTGGCCTATTGTCTTCCCTATAATTCTTATAATTATATTCCCTGTGTACTTATACATTTCTTCATTAGTACTGAAAGTGTGTAAAAGCAGATAAGGATCAGTGGCCCCTCTCCTTTCTAAAAGAAATATAAGTACCTTCTCATAGTAAAGAGGGGGAGTAAGCAACACAGTTAGTCAGCATGCTACCATGGTCACAACTACAAAAGTCAACATTTATGCTGGTCTCTGAGAAAACATAATGAGTTCATATTTGAATAGTTGGGTGAAAGTGGAACACAATGGGTGGGGGGAGGGAATGTCGACTTTTTTAATAGCATCTCCTGCAGTTGTTCATCTTTACAGAGGTAAGTTCAAATCCTGGGTTGAGTTATAAGTGAATAAGAGTTGGGGATTTCGGTCTACTTCACATTAGAAAGCTGTTGCATGATTGGCAATTTTTAATGAGAAGTGGTTTAGCTTTGTAATGAGCAAGATGTTCTCTATTAGGATTAAAACAAAAAGGAAGTGTGGCAAAGCTTCTGCAGCACCTGACTCAAACTCCTCCCCTGATACTTTCATTCTTATGAGTATCACATACATATATAGCTTAGTCTTGTTAGTTAGTTAGTATCAAGCCCCATACAGTACAGGCACTCAGCTCATATGTATGTACTTAAAAAGCACTGTGCAATTATAGCACCTGGCTATAATTGCAAGCATGGTGTGCACCTGAAAGCAAAAGATGTTTCTTTAAAAAAAAAAAAGAATACAGCTACAATCTCAAATCACTGTGAACCTGACATATATTACATTTAATTTCCTGTTAAATAATAATAATTAGCTTTCCTATGGCACTTTTTCATCCATATGCCTCAAAAAGTATTTTACAAAGGAGGATACGTGACAATGACAGGAAATATCTCTAGAAAATGGCTTGTATTTTTTGGTATTTTCTGTAGTGTACTAGGAATGGTAAATCATGACATTGATGTGATCCTTATGTTAACTGAGGTTTTGGGGTTTTGCTGTTTTTTAAGTATAACACTGTTTGTATGCATGTTGATTTAATCCTGCTACAGCAAACACAGTGAAGACACTGCCCAGTGAGGCACTTAAAAAATAGGGTTTCCTATATTTAGAATTTCTCTTTAGGAAGAGACATACCTGGGACTTTTTATATCTACTACAATTATATTTGCATTGATTCTTCAGAGAGGTTGTATTTATTTGTGAATGAATCACTCCTCCTGGGGACAAGAGAAGTTCACTAGAGTAGTATCACTCACTCTTAAAATAAAATACAAGGTCACTAAGCTTATTATACATTATATATTTTTGGTTTCAAAATTGTGCAAGGTTAAAATGCTGTTGCAATTATAGCCAGTAAAAATAACTCAGAGAAATTGCACAGGAAGTCCTTGTTCAACACTTTGCTTTGCTTTTTCCATTTCTTTGAGTAAATCTGACGTTATAAGCATAACTGACTCTCTGAGGACCTCTTAAATATTTAAAGATGCTGAGCCTCATATTCTACAGGCAAAAGATGCTGACATTATTTTAAATTAGGTTTTTATACTTAAAATATATTGAAGTGCATTTTGGGGAAATCAAGTTTTTGCTACCTAGGCTGTTTCTGAGAGCTACAGTATATAGTAGTACAGTAGACTTCCGATAATCCGGAACCTATGGGACTTAGGTGGTGCCGGATTATCAGATATGCCTGACTATCAGGAGGTACTATAAGCAGGTTATATATATATATATATATATATATATATATATACTGTATACATTATATACTGTATATAAAGTGTTCTTAACCCTTTTTATTGTACATACTGTATACAGTATACTGTAATGTTTTAGTTTTTTTAAGCCTTTTTTACCCTTTTTGCTCAGTTCAGCTGCTGCTGCTGTTACCTTGTGACTCATTTTTTGCCGAAGCTCACTCACTAGGCTCTTGCCATTTTGATGCCGGACTATCAGGAGTGCCAGACTATTGGATGCTGGACTATTGGAGTTTTACTGTATATAGGCTTGATGAGTAGAATAATGTTGGAGAGGGGGGATTTTTTTTCAATTCAAGTACAATGTGGTCTTTTTCAGAGATTAGCCTGAAATATTCATTTCACATAGTATAGTTGCATTATCCTAGCTTCTTGTATTAGTGATTGTGCCCCAGTAAATGTTTGGTTCTGTATTTTATGGATGTATAAAACCAAAAAATGGTAGGGGGGAATCTTGTCCCCATTAATTCAATGCGACTTCTGGCATTTACTTCAGTGGAGCCAAGATTTCACTGTTTTTGCAAATGGCTGATAGCAGAGATCTTGCTTAAAGACTGTGGTAACCACTACGCATGACTCCTGGTACTATTCACACTCACTTGTGTTTGCAGGGGCAACTTGGGAAGGAAAGTGAGTAATGGATACATTAAACTGAAGTCTTGAACTATGGATAAATTAGGTGCAAAAGTGTGTATTTGTCTCTTTTATTCTATGTTTTCACATTGTCTCAGCTATTAGTGAGCACTATTGTACTGGCCAAGTCATCCTTTCTAGGTTTTTATACTAAAGCCCTGTTCATGATGGGACAGGATATTAATTGTATGCCTACCATGTAGACAAGAGCATGCCTCCCAGTGTAGACAGGCCAAGATGAACTGGCTTCAATCAAGCTAGCATACTAAATATAGCAGTGTGGATTTTGCAGCTCAGTGGAGATTTGAGATATCCACCTGGACTCAGATCCAGAGAGTCAGGTAGCTTGGACTCAGGTAGCTAGCCTGCCTGAGCGTCTTCCAGAGCATTCACACTACCATAGTTAGCAAAACTGTCTACTTAACAATGGAACATTCACTCCCAGCAGCAGTTTAGACATACTGTAAGAGTTTAGTTTTATCGATCCTGTTTATGGGCATGTCTTCACTACCTCCCAGGTCAACAGGCAGCAATCAATCCAGTGGGGGTCAATTTATCATGTTTAATATAAATGCAATAAATCAAGTTCTCCCATCAACTCTGGTATTCTACCAGAAAAAGAAGTATAGGCGGAGTTGACGGGAGAGCGTCAGCTGTCGACTTACCACAGTGAAAATACTGCAGAAAGAAGATCTAGTACATCAACTTCAGCTACATAATTCACATAGCTGAAGTTGTGTAACTTAGATTGATGTCTAATGGTAGTAGACTAATGTAGACAGCACAGACATGATTAAGGACACTAAGAATTGTGCATATTAGCATTAAGTCTTATTTGCCTTGATTTAAGTCTTAGTAACTGGGTAGATTACAATGCCAGTACTACTAATCCCATATAGTCAAAACCCATGAATTAATATCTGCCCTTTTAAAAAATATGAGATTAGCTCAAAATATCATTTTTTTAAATAAGAAATTCAGAGTTTGTTAGTTTATTCTGCACCCTTAGAACACAAGTGTTTCATGTTTTCAAGTTTTTTTCCACAGCAATGAGGTGCTACAAATTTACTTATTTAAAATGATAATTGAGGTTCCTGCTTAATCTCGATTCCAGGAGTTAGAACTTTAAGTAGAATAGCATGAGATCTATGATAAAGTTGTAAGAGTTGGCAAAATTGCAACTATCAATGTGATAATTGCATTTTCTGCCTATATAAGAAATTATTTGTTTTTGTGGTTGTGGGAGAAAGTGAGAGTGAGGATTTGGGAGGACATTTTAATGGAAATTTAAAGTAATGGAAGGTGGATAGAAAAGAAGAGAAATTGGGCAATTGAAAATCCACTTTAAAAAAAGCACTAAGAAAGAAAAAGCTCACCTTTGTAGAATGAAAAGAATAGAACAGCAGAACTAGCCTTTTTCCCACAAGCCGTAAACTGATTTTATAAGTAAGTTGAACTTGTAATTTCCCAACTTCTTCTGAGCTAGTAATGACCAATTTTTAGACTAAATAGTGTCATAAATTCATTAATTATACTGAAACAACAGAAAATAAAATATATGAAATTACTGTAGTACTGGAAGGCAGGAGAAACAAGTCACAGGCACCATACAAGAGGTTATGGAGAACAGGTCAGATTTGACTTCAAGGCTTTTATTGATGATCTATTCTAATCTGTAACCATTTGTGTATTAAAAAAATACCAGTTTTCTTCATGTATATCACCCATTTTCTGCAACTGCATAGAAATCCTTGGGAATAGGTTCTAAATCATTAGCTATTATGATCCAATAGTTTTGACATTTACAAAATGTGCTATCATGCACCCTGTAGATAACACATGTATCTAATAGGAAGTGCAGAGGCAAAAGGAATTAGGCTAGAGAAAGACAAGATAACACATAGTACAGGGATTCTGATGAGAAATTGAAACAAGTTTCATCTGTTACATTCTCAATATAATGTATTAAACACAAACCTGAGACTTCCTGCATCCTCAAGAACATGACAGCACCTTCCCATGAAAACAAAGGCAGCTAACAGGACAGATTGAGAGGCCATAGCTGAAGATTCTGTGCTTAGGGGTAGTGGGAAGTGGTCACTAGTGTGTTTGGTCCATCTGTGGGTTGTTGGGTTGCATGTTATCTATGCATGGATCGCATAGTTGAAGTATGGACCTCTGAGGCTACATATACACTACAAGGTTTTTGAGCAAAAATGGCCATTTTTGCACAAAAACCTGTGGAGCATCCACACCTCAAGCGCACTTTCGTGCAAGAAAATCTACAGTCAATCGACAGAATATAGGGCTTTTTGCAGTGTAGGTATACCTCCTTCTACTAGGCATAACTCCTTTTTGCACTACAGCTCTTGCACAAAATGGCATGTGTGGACGCTCCGCAGGGGTTTGTTGCATAAAAAGAGCCTATCCAAAAAAGCACAAGTGTTTTCTATGAATGGCCATCAGAGCTTTCTTGCGCAAGTGCATCCATGCAGTGTGGACACTCTCTTGCGCACTAAAGCGCATCACAAAAGCGATGCGCTTTAAGGTGTGGACACGCTTTTGCACAAGTTTTTGCTCAAGAACTCTTCCACAAAAGACTTCTTGCGCAAAAACCCTGCAGTGTAGACGTAGCCTGAGTGAGCAGTTGTGACAGGTGTATCTGTTGGTGTCTTGGTAAAGGATGCAAGGCTCTGACCTTTGGAGCTTTGATAAACTCTGCTCTCTGAAGTCTGTGTGGTTTATCTCCCCTGGTGGAGAGAGACAGTGCTGAACTAAGCTGGGAGATTTGGTATAAAAAGGAACTTGCTAGGCAAATTCTAGAGCAGCAAATAGAGGCAGTTTCTGAGGGACGTTAGAGAGGAGTGAGAGAGGCTTTCCTTCCAGATTCAGCACTCCATGCAATGCCATGATGCCCATCAATGGAGCTGTGGTGGTGACCTGCAATGGATGTGCCATATTCCCTTTCCTGCCTGACGCCAGAAAGGACTTCTGTGCACAAAGTGCAAATTAGGGGTTGTGCTAGACAAAAAGATTCTTGGGCTGGAGGGCAGAGATGCTCTTGACAATCAGAGATGCTCAGGAATTCTGAAACAGGCAGTTCAGGAAACATCACTACCCCAGTTTCAAGGAAGAAAAGAGCAGGCCACCAACCAGTGGGATGAACAGGAAGTCAGAGAGGAGGCAACCACCATAGGCAAAGATCATGTCAGCATTTTTTCACAGCTGGAGTCAGATAACAATGGGCAGGCTGTGGACGCCTGAGAGACGAGGACCAGGAGGCAAACCCCATACCTAGAAATTTCTGATTGATACTGATCCTTTATCTGGAAATTGCAGAAGATTCTTCTCAAGATCTAGTTGGTCCAAGAGTACAGAGAAATGTACATGACACATCTGTGGATGGCAGCTGAGCCTGCCCTATAGGAAAAGCAAGCTTCCCCCAAAGAGTTCTTCAACTATCCAGAAAAACAGACTATCCTTGATTCAATATTCAAAAGACTCAATAGAACATTCTGCAAGGGACAAGAGGACAACAGGTTGGTGTCTCTGTAGTACTGGATAGGCTTCTGTCATCAAAAGAAAAAGATCTGTTGATGATGGTTCATATAAGCACTAATGACATGGTGTTGTAAGATATCTCATTGATAATAGATTACTTCAGTGAGCTCAGAAACATGCTGAAGAAGAATGTTCATGTGTATCATCTCTGATCTTTTCTATCCTTTGAGCAAAGGAAAGACAGAAGATAGATACTTTTGGAAGATTCTACCACTGGCTAGGTACATGATATAAGCTGTAGGGTTTGTGGGTTTTGGAACATTAATCTACCTTCAAAGGGAAGAGAGGGGGGTATCGTTTGGGTGGCCTCCATCTCAGCAGAAAAGGGGGGCAATCTCCCTTGGGAATCTCCCCTGGGAAAGTCTGGCTAGAGTAGTCAGAAGGGCATTAACAAAAGGGGAAGATAAAAAGAGGAAAAATGCAAGCTCTCATTTAGCACACAATCAAGATGTTGAGGACAAAATTAATCAAAGAACCAAAGGACAGGACAAAAAAATCTTTATTTGCTGATGCACTGATACTAGGAGCTTGCATAACAAACAAGAGAAATTGGAATTGCTCATTTATGAGCATAAATTCAATTGAATTGGCATTAATGAAATCTGCTGGGATTTACATAAGTGGAATGTTAAAATCAATGGCTATAACCTATTTAGGAAGGATCGAATGGGCCAAAGGGAGGTATACTAGTACTCAATGTCAAAAATAGCATTACCTGTTTCCAGGTTACTGATCATTCAAAATAAAATGATCTTGAATGCATATAGATTTCAATCAATGTCCTAACAGACAAAACATGGGATGAGGTATTACTTGGTGTCTGCTACAGGCTACTAAATCACATCAGGAAATAGGATGACTGGCGTAAGTACTATAATGATGCCTTTGTGGACCTTCATCTTGGCTATAGTTGTCCCTAGGAGGGAAGAAGGCTCTATCTTCAAGAGGCGGGCTCCAGCCCACCAGTTAATCAATCCTTCAGTTTTATCCCCTTTTGCATGGGGTTGAGAGGTTCTGTCCCAAAATGTTCTACAATTAAATGTTAATGTAATTTAATACTGGACCATCACCAGTCTTCTAGTAGGCAAGGGGCACTCCGGTCCTCTCCTTTTGATGGTACACAAATAGTTTGTGAGTCAAGCTTTGTTCACTTCTTGGGTTCTACCTGTTCCTCCCCAATTCTGGAAGCAAAGCTCCCTTCTGGCAGAGAAGCAGAGTCATATCTTCCTTCCTGGACAGTCAGCCCTGAACTGAACCAAGCCTTTCCTTGTCTTCCCTTTCCTGGATTGGCATTTGCTGTAGATAGAGCTGGGTAGGGCTAGCTGGACCCCAAAGCTTTCCATAACCTTTTCTCTGTCAGTATGGGGCACCTCTGCTTCACAACACATACCTATCTGTGATGTGTAGGGGAAAGAGCTGCGTGTTCACTGAGAACTTCAGTTTGAGTGATGTAAGATGGAGGTCTCATACTGCCAGTGATAAAACATCTTTGTTTTAAAATACGGTGTTCTGGGATATCTCATAGATAATAGATTACTTCAGTGAACTCAGAAGCATGCTGAAGAAGAGACTGTTCACGTGTATCTTTTCTGACCTTTTGGAATTTCAAAGAATAATAGATCATTCCTAATTCTAAAGGTGTTGCAAACAATGTGAGAGAATTCTATATCAGACCTTATCTTGACAGATAAAGAAGAAGGGGATCACATAACTTAACATTAATAGTAGCTTAGGTACAAGACATTGTGATTGATCAATTTTATAATGTGTGAGCAGAAAAAAAAAAAGTCCAAACCAATAGCATATACACATAGTGCTTTAAAAGACCAAATGTCACAAAAGCTGAAAACATATGACAGTCAGATGGGTTGAAAAATTTCATCATGAATGGTGATTGAGAATGGTTTAAGACGACGTTACCAGATGCTTTAGAAGCCACAATCAAAGAAAAAAGTCTGTATTTTGTTAAAAAGCAACCTGACTTAAAACAAAAGTGATGGCAGCTATTTAAAAAAATGGGGAATCTATGGCCAGCAGAATTAAGAACAACAAAGAGAGGGTTTTTTAAGTATGTTAGGAACAAAAAGGATACAGAGTATGGAATTGGTCCATTTTTTTTGGATGGCTGAAGGGGGTGGCAAAAGGGCAATTGTCCCAAGGCCCAGCAATTCAAAAGGGCTTGGAGCTCCCAGCTGCCACGATTACTGCAGGACTTTCAGGGCTGGGTGGGGGGAGCAGTGTGGCGCGCTCTGGGCAGTGCTTGGGGCTGGCTGTTCCCAGCCCTGACTATTCCACCTGAAGCCCTTCCCCTTCTGGGAGTGCATAACTGCCCCCTTCCCCATCCTGCCCAAGGGCCTGGCAAATCTGTCACCCCCTTCATGGAAGGAAATGGTAGAATTATCAATAATAATGCTGAAAAATCAAGCTCAATAAATGTTCCTGTACTGCATTTGAGGAAAAAACACAGCATGTTTCACCATAAGATATGCATTAGTGCATCAGGAAGATATTAAATAGAAACTTGGCATTAATTACATTAATCAACATGGATTTATGGAAAGTAGAATCTGTCAAATTAACTTGATATTTATCCTGAGGTGAGTACAGTTTTGGTTCATAAATATAATGGTGATGTAATATACTAAAATATACTAAAATTTCTGTAAGGTGTTTGACTTGGTACTACACTTAATTCTTTCTTTCTTTCTTTCTTTCTTTCTTTCTTTCTTTCTTTCTTTCTTTCTTTCTTTCTTTCACGTCACATTATATAGATTAAAAACTAAAGAACTGATAGGTCTCAAAATATGATTGTAAATGGGCATCCACACTGAGTGGGTTTTTCTAGTGGGGTCCAGTAGGCATCTGTTCTTGGATCCATACCATTTAACATTTTTATCAATGACCTGGAAGAAAACATGAACTCGTTACTGATAAGGTTTGCAGATGACACAAACACTGGGGGAGTGGTAAAAAAAATCACGGATTCAGAGCAATCTGAATCTCTTGGGAAAGTGGGTGCAAGCAAACAATATGCATTTTAATATAGCTAACTATACATACATACATCTAGGAACAAAGAATGTAGGCCATATTTACAGGATGGGGGACTCTATCCTGGGCAGCAAGGATTCTGAAAAACAATTTGAAGATCATGGTGGATATGCAGCTGAATATGAGAAAAGCTGTGGGCAGAAGTGCTGATGTGATCCCTAGATGCATAAACAGGAATGCTAACGAGGAATATATTTACCTCTGCATTTAGCAGTTGGTGAGACTGCTCCTGGAATACTGTGTCCAGTTCTGTTATCCACTGTTCAAAAATGATGTTGAAAATTTAGAAAGATTCAGATTAAAAGCCATGCGAATGATTAAAGGATTAGAAAACTTGTGTTATAGTGATAGACTCAAGTAGCTCAATCTATGATCTTAACAAAGAGAAGGTTAAGGAGTGAGTTCATTACAGTCTGTAAGTACCTTCTTGGAGCACAAATATTTAATAATGGGCTCTTCAAACCAGCACAATCCAATGGCTAGAAGATGAAGCTAGACAAATTCTGTCTGGAAATGAGACATGAATTTTTAACAATGAGAGTAATTAACCATTGGAATAATTTCCAAGGATTTTGGCGGATTCTTTCTCTGACAATTTTTAAATAAAGATTGGATTTTTTTCCCCCTAAAACATATGCTCTAGGAATTATTTTGCAGAAGTCCTATGGCCTGGGTTATACATCATGTATATACAGAGGATCCCAATGGTCCCTTTTGACTTTGCAATCTGAATCTGAGAAGATTGCCAAGCACTTTACAAACTATCAAACTGCTACACAGAGTCAGAGGAACATTTTCTTTCTGATTTTTTTTATGTATTTATTGTAAACAGTTCTCGTGGCTCTAATCGTAATTATTCTAGTTACACCAAGTGGACGAGGGACCAGCTGTAGGCCTCAATACTAGTCACCCAAATTCAACACTGAGATTAAGCAGGAATACGATGATATAATTCTTGTGTCCAGGGCCGGATTAAGACCTTTAGAGGCAGTAAGCACTGAAAAGATTATGGTGCCCCCCCATATGTAATTCAAAATAAAAACAATACTATACCATAAAATCTCTCTTTTTTTGTGCCCCTGCTTTGCTGGTGCCCTAAGCATGCGCTTAGTCTGCCTATTGGGTAATCCATCCCTGCCTGTGTCCCCTATAAAACCTGTGTACCCATTAAAATACTATGACCTTTCCATTTAATAACCTTGATTTCACATTTTTCGTAATGTTTTTCTCTTAAAAATCAGTGAGTGAAAATGAAAATGAGACTAACATCATTGGCTTTTGCCAAAAATATGCCAAAATCCTGCAGCTCTGGTAGCGTACCTTACTAGCTACCTGCAGTATTCCTTCCATAGTCCAGTTTTAAGAAATCACCAAGCAATGAGTAAAAAGCCTTTTCCTCTGTCTCCATTTCAAGCACCTCTCCATGCTCTTGGCTGCTACCTGTACTATACAATGACAGGAGAAAATTGTTCTTATAATTAAAGCCTCGTTTATTTTCCGGTTGCACAATCTGTCCCTTACCACTAAACTGTGATCCAGAATCTAAACTTTCATGTATATAGCCTATGGCTATGAAAAAGAATATTTAAAACCAAATCCCAGTATAAATATTATACAAGGCCATGTCTACACTAAGTGGTGTTATAGTGGAATAGCTATGGTGCCATAGCTATGTTGGTGTAAGCTTATGCTGTAGGCACAGGTCTCAGTGATAGAAGTCTCCCTGAGAAACAGTGACTAGGTAAATGGAAGGCCCATCAGACTAGCTGCATTTATCCTAGGAGTCACAGCTCTGACACATAAAGATGTGGATTTTTCATATCCCTGAGGCAGTGCTATTTCTGTTTGTTTTTTAAAAAGGTGCCAGTACTCCAGGGGAAAAGTTGTTGAGCTCTGACTGGAGGTGCTGGTACTGCGTCTGGAGGTGCCGGTACTGCATACCGGGCAGTACTGTCACAAAAAAAGCACTGCCCTGATCACTGAAGCTATTGTAAGCCACACACCTAGAGAGTGTGGTTCACTATCCCATGCAGTGGCACTTAGACCACTTACACTGAGAGATAAGAATGAGTGAGCTGTACAGCCTAAGCTGAGAGCCACTACATGGAACAGTGAACCACACCCACTAGCTGTGTGGGTTACACTATGTCACTCAATTAGGCCTCATCACAATTAAACCTTAGGTCATGTGTTCACTCCATCTGAAGTCTCAAAGTCTACATTGAAATGAAATAGCTACGTGGCCTGAGCCCCATGAGCCTGAGTAAGCTGCCATGGGCCAGCCTGCGGATTGACTATGCAGTGTAGACATACCCACTGAGTTTGCAGAGAGCCTGCAACAATCACTGAAAGCTGTGAATTGTCCTATTCACCGCATTGACGTAAGTCTGAAAGCTAGGGTAACTTGAATATCAACTCCATTTCACACTTGACTACTGAAAAGAAAATTCAGTTCATGAAGTTGTCCTACAGTTCCTAAGTGATTCCCACTCCATAGCACGTACCAAACATCCCAATTTCACAGCTGCCAAACCCTTCAGTTCCATCCCTGCCACACAGTTATGCCTTATCAATGCCAATATTCTTGGGACATCCAGAAAGAAAGTGTTGTGCAAGGCAAAACAAATTAAAGTCAGTATCAAAACAAATAAATGCAGGATTGATGTATTGATAGTATTACTTGTTTTCATATTTAATTAATAAAAACCTCCTTTTTCATGAAAGTACTATAGATTTCCAATTTGCTCTATAAGCAGAGAACCTGCAATGATTTTTAATGAGGTTCCAGTCAGAAAACCCAGGAATCCTATTGTCAAATGTAAGTCCTGTTGACTGAAGGAGTACACATGGCCTAATTTTTATAATAGGTCAAATTCACAACTGATCAAATTATAGTAGGTCAAATTATCCCTGTAGTCCTTGAAGTTACAGCAGTGGTTTTAGTCCAGTATATTCTAGGTACAGATAAAATTTGGGGTTTGAAGGAATAGGGTATTTAGGTGTCCAGAACATGATGAATACATCACATTAAGGGCAAAGGAGTAAACAAATTCTCATGCTCAAGAAAATAGTAATAAAACCCCCCAAAGAAACCAAAAAGCATAAACCAAAATCTTATGTTTTAAGTGTTGTTTGTTGTCATGTATGCAAATGACCCAAAAGGTTTGATTGGGTTAATAAAAAACTTGTATGTATCCCTTTCCTAAATCACATGGAAAACTCAGATGACCTGTTTAGATTTTTAAATAATAGTTTTAGTATTGCTTGCCACTGGCCATAACTAATTGAAAACCCTCAAAAACTGGTTTCCTTCTGGTAGCTAATTAAAACTTAGAGTTCTGGTTGAAAAGAGAAAATGTAATTGAAGTGTAAAAATGAATTTCATTGACATTAAGCCAAACTTTTTTCAGACCACAAAGTTTCGTGTTCATTTTGAGTTTTTCCTTACAATATGGTAGTTCATCATAGCAAAGCTAAGTTTAAAAAAGAAGACAAAAAAAGAACTCAAGCCATGATACAACATTCCTTCAAACATATACTACCTCAGATTTTGTAGACTGCCATAAGAAAGTACAGTGAAAATCATTTTGGCAACAGCGTACCTCCATATCTAATATTGAAAACAGTGGCAGGTGTTTTTAATGGTGACTATAGTACCTTTGTAAATTATATTTTGGATTTTTTAAAGACTAATTTTATTTAAAATGGTAGATTGAGAAATCTTCAGTGCATTCAGCATGTGTTTTGTATACATATTATGTCCAAAGGTATATTACATGACTAAAGAAAGCCAAAGTGGCATCTTCTGTGTTTTACACCATTGTTATAAAAGACAGTAGCATTGTCTGTAATAAGATGTTGCCTTCTCTGAAAATGTTGAGTTATTGCAGTTGATTCTGCAAATCAGACTGCTATCAAACTTCCCAATGAGGTTAGGGGCAATTTGCCCTGAGTAGATAGAGCAGATGTGAGCCTCTAGTGAATGGTTATTTTTAAAAAAGTTGCTTTCAAACACAATATTCTAGCAGTTGTCCCGTGCTCCTAACACTTGCATCCAAAGTATGGCCATGACTCTGTAGGGTATGTAATGCAAAAAATCATATTATCCACCCTAACTGTGGGTCAGAAAGCAGTGTCCAGATTTGCAGAATCCAAATATTAGAATATTTATTACATTTAGAATACTAATATTAGTGTTATGTGAAGGCTGTTATGAGGTTGCATAACCAACACGTTAGCGTCAATTATTTAACTTACAGAACATTAATTGATATAATTGTCTCAAAGAAAAGTTAACAGTAAGTTCATTTTCTTCACCTTAAGAAACCATGAAAGAGGTACTGAAATAAATGGAATAAAACTTCATCTACTTCTGGTAACTGTTTTTACCTTTTTTTTTCTAGGTTGCTTTGCTATTATTTCTAGATCTCTGTCATGGTGGGTTTGGATGGCATAATTGCTGCTCTCATGCCATTTGAAGCCTTGAAATCTTTCATTTTATAAAAGAGAAACTACAAACAGAAGGTTACATTCCCTTGTTTTGATTTTGGAAGTAAAAGTTTAAAACAGTGCAAGAGGCAGCAGAAATGAGTTTTGAAGCTGCAGTGGTGTTGACACTGGATCTTCAGCGATGATCTTTAAAGATTCCTAAAAATGAAATGCATTTAGAAGTTAAATCCTATTTTTCTTTTTTCTTTTCAACTTTAGCTTTTATTTTAAAGATTTAGTGTTCATTAATTAAATGTTTCATGCATGGATACACTCTTTGAGCTCAAACAAGAAAGAATTTCAATGACTGATACACCGCAATCATGCAAATTTCTTGCTTTTCATATTCATAAACTATGCACCTAACATATCCAACTTCACAGCCTCAGTAACACACCTCAAGGGTGTGCAACAGAAAAAAAGGAGGCAGAGTCAGCAACTACTTTACATGACATTTTTTTTTAAGACTTGGAGAAGTTTCAAAAATTTTAGGAGTGCAAATTATCTCTGCTAAGGGCAGAAGCAAAGTTAGTAGAATCTTCTCAGACACTGACAGAAACAAATCCTTAGTGATTTTTCTGCAAAGAACAGAGGAAGCAGCTTGGCCAGTGCTTTGAAATGAATGCCAATTCCACAGAAGTAGTAGCAGAAGGGAGGACTAGTAATATATGGAAGAATTGTGGTTGATGTTCTTTTTTGCTTTCCATCTCTTAGGGTATTTCTACACAGCAAAGTTATATCGAAATAACTTTATAGCATCTACACAGCCAAACCGCTATTTCGAAATTAAATCAAAATAGCGGAGCGCTTATTTCGAAATCGGTAAACCTCATTTCATGAGGAATAGCACCAATTTTGAAATTGCTATTTTGAAATAAGTGTTGTGTAGACGCTTATTTCGAAATAGGGGGCCTCCAGCCCTTCCCAGGGTGCCCTGGTGGCCACTCTGGGCAAACCAAGAAAACTCCTCTCTTCCCCCCGCCCTTCCCCCGGAGCCCTTAAAGGAGTAGACTCTGGCCACAGTGCCTGTGCCAGCTCCAAGCCTGCCAGCCCAGAGCCAGCAGTCGCTGCACCTGACCCAGCGGCCCCAGCATGAGCCAGGCAGCCAGTGCCAGCCAGACCTCCACCGCTCCCCAGGACCAGTCTGCCAGGGGCTGGAAAAGACGGGCGCCTGCCTGGTCGAGTGCAGAGATCAGGAACCTAATTCAGATTTGGGGGGATGCCTCCAATGTCCATGATCTCCATCCTAAATGGAGGAACGCAACTGTCTACAGGTGGATAGCTGCCAGCCTGGCCACCAAAAGCCACATGCAAACCCAGGAGCAGGTTCGCATGAAAATAAAGGAGCTGCGGCAGGCATATCCCAGACCCCTTCCCCTATTTTGATGCCGTGGACCACATCCTGGGGGGCAGAATGGTCCATGCTCCCCATGTGGTCATTGACCCTGGGGCAGAGCTTGCTGCCTCCTGCTGCTCCAGCCCCTGCTGCCTCCCCAGCTACCATTCCTCCTCCCGCTTCTTCCTCCCCATCCTCCCCACACTCCCAGGGATGCAGAGGCCCCCACACCCGTGGTGCTGGGAGGCAGTTGGGCCAGCGAGACCCCAACCCTGAGCCCTGAGCTTCTCCTCCCCCTTCCTCCCCTTGCCTTCCCCTGCCAGCTCCCTCCTCCCAGGTTTCCCCCTCCCTCTCCCAACCTCCCTCCTCCCCTCTCCCACCTTCTTTCCCCAGTCTCACCTCAGTTTCATTCCTCCCCACCCCAGTTTTGTTCAATAAAGAGGCTTTGTTGTAATGAACATGTGTCTTTTATTTTAAAGCAGGAAGGGGGATTAGGGGAGAGGTAAGTGGAAGGACGTGAGGGAGGAATGAGGCACAAGCCCCCACTGGGGCAGACCAGGGAGATGTTACTGCCTGCAGAACGTGCTGCCAGGCTCACAGCAACATGTCCAGGAGAAGCACCAGAGTGCCCAGGGGCGGCTCCGGCTCCATGCTGCAGAGTGCTGTGGTGTCCTGAGTGAGGGCAACCAGAGCACACAGAGAAAAAAATGCTTTGTTGTCCCTCGCGAGGTAGGCAAGCAAGCAGGGAAACTTTAGAACCGGCTGTCCGGGGGTGGGGGTAGGGGGGTCCCTTTAAGCACAGGTCTCAGCCTCAGGCAGCAGCCACACAAGATAACTCCTGACCTGATGCCCTGCCAGAACCGGTTCTGGCCGGCCTTAAATGCGATTCAGCGTCTTATCAGTGTGGACGCACTATTTTGAAATAGCTTATTTCAAAATAACACATCTAGACACAAAATGCATTTCGAAATAGCGTTTTGCTATTTCGAAATAACTATTTCGAAATAAGATATTTCAAAATAACGCTGTAGTGTAGACATACCCTTATTTACCTAGGACCATATGCTACCTCTATTTGAGTTCTAACTTTCCTTTCAATAAGATCAGAATTTGGCTCATAATCTTTATGCAGTAGTTGATGAGAGAAAGATAATAATTGTTTGGATAATAGATGACTCGGGGCCCAAGCCAAAACTAATTGAAGTCAATAGAAATATTCCCATTGACCTTAGTAGGCATTGAATGGATCCATAAAGATAACTGGTGATTCATATATTGGCATAAGTTACATATCTACAGCTCAGTGTGCCTTGAACACTGGGTAGGTGGGGTTACTAAAGGATAACAAGAAGGTATAAAAAGGTAAAAAATGGTTTTTACAACCCAGCCTTTTACTGTATGTGTGAAATCGCTACATCCCAGTGAGCACATAGCACCAAGTCCATTGCATATGGGGTCACCACAGCAGAGGAAAGAAGGATGTGACAATATTATTCTTTACTCTGATAAAATGACAGAGTTGCCTACAAAGCAGTGTAGCTGCTGCCTGTAACAAAGCCAAATGATCTCATTGAAGGGATGGGAGTGAGGGAAGGCATTGCTTACTCCCTGATATCATTAGTGATCTCTTGTATACTGTAACCTCCGGTAAATAGATGGCAAAGCCCTCTCCTCTTCCATTCCAAGTGCCCCCACACAAACACACATTCAGGTGTTACAACCACATCAGCCCCAAACATATGATCTCAGTTAGAGTACAAACTGAATCTGCCTGGTGAGAAGGAGCCTAAAGAAATTAGGCATGCAAAATCCCAGCCTAAATAATAAGATATGTATTAAAATGAATTGAGCCTTATTACTTAATTAAGGTGGTGGCTAGTGATAATGGGTAACATTTTCAAAATGTTAAATCACTCTTAAATGACTTAGGAACCATTGTCTCATTTTCAGAAGTGACTTGGGAGCTTACATCCCATTAACTTTTACTGTGTCTCAGGCTCTTACGTCAGTTTGACACTTCAGAAAATTTTACTCAACAGCTTTTTAACACAGCCGTAGATCATATGAGAAAACAGGGGATTTAAAATATGGAGAATAACTAATAATAAGTGTATAGGTATTTCATATATATATATAATGGGCAAATCAGATGTCCCCCTTTTTGGATTTCACATCCTTTTGGCTTAGATGAGTTATAGGTTTAATTCATTTTCTGGCCATTACAATTTTATTTGATAGTATGATAATCAGTTGCATTTCTGCCTAATGTGTCCATTTTTCTCTGTAAAATAAATTTAATACATGGTCACAACATATTGCATAATATAGCCCTCTAAATGATAGACTCAATATTTCATCCTATGACTGGGATCTTCCAGCTCTTTTGGCACAATAAGTAAAACACACCGACATAACAGCAAGATGTAAGAACTCTAATTTTTTAAAAAATTCCATTTACTCTAGAGCAAAGCAGAACAATGTCTTCAAAGGCATCCATTTTTTTAATCAGAGATACTGAGCGAGAAATTTGTTGGAGATCAAATGCATTCAACTGCATAAAAAAGATTATGATAGAAACTTATTAAGGTGTTACATGAAAGAGGTAGCGAAGTACTCAGATACAAAATGAATCCAGAGGAGGTAGAAGATGAGCTTCTTGCTTTCAGGCAACACACAGTATGCAAGCGTCATGCTTTATGTTGATGGAGCACTGGGCTGCACTAACAGAATGAGCAGGAAATCTGAAGCCAAAGCAACATCATCATCAGGTTTCTCTTCTTTTGATGTCTCTGTTCCTTTGCCAAATGCATCCAAATTGTACATGTAAGGCTGTATTTTTACCATACGGCACTTGTGACATGCTCTGACTATTTGCTTGCTCTCTCATGGTTTATGCTGTAACCATAAGTAATGAGAGCAACCAGGAGAGGAGGCAGAAAAGGAGCCACGTAATACATACACTTTGTATTTATTGGCCTGATTTTTGGAGTTGAGATCATGGTAGGCATACAGCATCTGGAGGTCCAGTGAGTGCTACACCATCTCCACAACTGTCCTTCAGGTTGGAAAGGCTGGATTCGCTGCCATGAATCCCACAAGCAATATAGTCTCCTAAAGCAAAGCCCTTTCATTCTGGCTAAGATTTCAAAAATTGACTAAAGGATTTGGCATTCGGGGTTAAATCTTGGCCCTGTTGAGCAGATTGGAAAAGCTCCTACTAATTTCAGAGGGGCCAGGATGTCATCCTCAATTCCCATTTAAATAAATTCCCATTAAACTTAGATAGTGCTCTCCATTGTGATATTATAAAAAGTGTCAAAACAGATAACACTTTGCCCCGGTGCATTTTTTTTTACATGTACAATTGTAGCAAGTGTGGGAGGTTTTTCGCAACATGGAGATCCCAATGAAGCACATGAGGATGGATGTACTGCTTCACCTGTTCAATTTATTTCTTTTAACATTAAAGTTAGACCTTCAAAAGGGTTTCAGAAAGATATTTTATTAGAATCCAGAAGTTGAGATGTTCATTCAAAGCTTTACCTGAATGTGAGCTTCTTGAGTTTGCAAAAGTGGAACTGGAATCACATGGGTTGTAGGCTTGATGATGAATCCTGTTCCGATCCAAGCTGTAAATCCCAAAAGAACAGGGTCTTCCATTGTGTTTTGGTACAATAAATTATTCTTATCCTGACCAGAAAATAATCTAAGTATTTCAGAACTTCCAAAGATGATTAATTTTCAATTTATTTCTAAAGATAGGCAAAGACTCAAGGGTGGAGGAGTTCTCTATCTTTCTGATTCTGTAATTCATCATGAATAGACCTCTGGTGGAACAGGAAGCTACTTAATATGAGTAAAAGGTATTAGGATCCAGAACAGAGTAATATAAATCCTTAGAATACTGGTTTCAGATGTAAAATCTAGCAGAGCCAGCAGCTTTGAGAGCAACTATATTGTCCTATGCTTGATTCTGATTACAGTTAACTAATAGGTCTTGAATAAAATGACCTATGAACTACATGGGTCAGTAATTTTGTGCTGTGTCTACATAAGCACTGACTGGAATTACTTGAATATTGTTACAGGAAGATTAAATCAGTGATGCTGATTTATGTTACCCTAATTAACTGTTCATTACTTTTCTAATTTTATCAAAAACATATGTTTTATCCATGACTATTTTTCTTTGCAGAGTTAAACAACAAATAATAATGTATATTCAATAAGAGTTTGCTTGAAAGGTGGCATTAAAACGAATTCATATTATAGAAATATAATTTCTTATCCAGCTAATAATATGTTTTATCCTGCATTACTAGGATAATCCCAAACTTAGTGACAAAGAGATGATAATATAATATTGTGTTGTACCTGGATAATGCAATGGGTCAACTTTCAATTGACAGAGCTCACTAGACAGATGTCAATAAAATTACTAGTAAGTCATGGATCTAAGCCCACAGGGCAGCATAAGTATATACAGTAATTGATGTCTAACCTTTTACTGACAGCTCTATCAACTGAAAGTGCCTTAACTCGATATGTTTTAGAGAAACACACACCCACTTCCACTTTAAAATGGCTTATTTAATACAAGTCCTTATCTTATTAACTTGCCTCAAAGACACATACATCTTTCAATAAAAGTATCTAAACTGGGATTAGTGCCAGGAATCAAAAATTGGAGTCAGAGGGCGATGACTTACTAAAAATAAAATGGTTAGCTCTAAGGTATTTCTGTTTTGAATCTGATATCTAATAAAATTTTGTATTTCAGCTAAGCTAAATTAATCAGATCTCATCATCTTTATTCAAAAGCTCTAGCCACATACAGTGCAACTTAATTGAGATGTTAAATTGGGCAGTAGTTATCTGTACTAAGGAATTAATCTATTATGAAGTTCACATTCCCCCCAAAATTGTTGTAATAGATTTTATTAACCCAGTGTGTGCTACGTGTCCATATGGGTCTGTGGAGGCTCAAACTTTTATAGAGGGATCTATGGCTACCCATAGAGCATTATAAGATTAGCTGTGTTAGTCTGTAACTTTAAAAACAACAAGTAGTCCTGTGGCACCTTAGGGACTAACAATATATAGATATAGATAGTATCATGAGCTTTCATGGGCAAAACCTGAAGTGGGTTTTGCCCACGAAAGCTCATGATCATATATATATAATATATAGTTAGTCTCTAAGGTGCCACAGGACTACTCATTCATAGAGCATTAAATAATGAAATATGCTTTGAGAGGCCTAGATATGTACAATTTAGTCTCATACTATATATGCTGGGTGTAGGGAACTAGGAAAGCTGCAGAGGATTTGAAGATCTATTTATTTTCTCTTTAAAGTTGGCTGCTTATATGCTGAAGAAGGCAGAGCTCATGTGCTTTGAAATCACAATCAGAAAGTTAATGAGGAAAGAAGTAATCTTCTTAAAGAAATTTAGAACCACTTTTTCTGAAGTAAGTAATACATTCCCCTTAAATCATTTTGCTTGAGTTCCTATCTGACACTTGAACCCTCCATGTTTGCATAACAGTGACAAGGATTTCCAAATAGGAGAGATGCAATCCAATTGATTTCTGCTGAAGAAAAATTGCCAACATTTCTGTTTGACATTTCTCTCATGTCAGAAATGGAACTAATAAAATGAAAGTATTAGTTTGAGTGAGTGGGCCCACAATATCAAAACATATTGATTATCAGTAAGCTACAGATATTCCATACATCACATTTCCAGGGACTCTGTATCTACCGCTAGGGTAATAAACATGTTCAGCCAGATTCTTCTCTCATTTACACTAGAATATATCAGGAATTACCCAGATGAAGTCATCTAAACCACATTTCTCTAGTTTGCTCATAAGGATGTAAAGTTGAGACTGTGTCAAAAAGCCTCACTAAAGATAAAGATATTATGTCTGCAGCTTCCCCTCATACACTAGGCCAGTAATGCTATCAAAAAAGTAGCTTAGTTTGACGTGATTTGTTCTTGACAAATCCGTGTTACTGATACTTTATCATGCTATTATCCTTTAGGTGATTATAAATTTTTGGTTAATAATTTATTGCAGTTTCAGTCCTGGTACCAAAGTTAGTCTGTTTAGTCTATAATTCCCAAGGTCCTCTTTTTTCCCCTTTCTAAAGTCAGTGCTATGTTTCCACATATCCATTCCTCTGGGACCTCACTCATCCTTTCTGAGTTCTCAAATATAATCACTAATGGTTCTAGCTAGTTTCCTGAGTACAATGAATTTCATGAGGGCTCCTGACTTGATTACATCTAACTTATCTAATTATTCTCTAACCCTATTTTGGCTTTAAAAAAAACAGCAAGCAAATGGTCTGGTAGCACTTTATAGACTAACAAAACATGTAGATGGTATCATGAGCTTTTGTGGGCACAGCCCACTTCTTCAGATGACCGGAGTTATGACTAGAGGATAAGAAAACTCGAAATAAATAGAAGGGAAAGGGGGGGGGGACAGAAAGATGCTCTGTCGCCCACCCCCCTACCTCTATACATATTTTGGCTTGTGTTCTTTCTCTCTTGTCATTTATATTGTTTTAATTATCTGGTCACAAGGAGCAAAATAGTAATTCAACACCTCAGCCTTCCTGGTGTTGTCTGTTATTATCTTGATGTTGTCCCTGCAACTTAGAGGACTTTCCTACATTTTCCTTTTATTCCTGATGTATGCACAGGCCCTTTTCATATAATCTAATCCAAAATATTTATTTAAAAGCACAGTCTATAAATAGGAATTGTTGATAATTTTTATATCCTAATAATAACTTATGACTGTTTAAATTTAGAGGTGAGCGAATAACTTGTAGAAGATAATTGTATTAAATGATTTTAGTTTCTTTCTATATGCAAGTTATCACAAGTAGTTTATACTTTTTTTCATAGTTTATTTGTTGTCATTCATCAAATAATTTCTTTGGCTAATCCTTATAAGAAATTCATGGTGAATGCTTCATACTTGAATGTGAGATATGTCATGTATTTTGGTTGTGATTAGATAATTTGATTGTTAAACTAATTCCATATGAAAAGTCACATGGTATTATTCCTGCATTTTCAATTAGAATAACTCTCAGAATCTGTAAGTCTCTAACATGCCACAGGACTCGTTGTTTTGGCAGATACAGACAAACTTTGCTACCCCTGTAAGACTTCTCAGAATCAGGTTTCTTGTGAATTTTAAAGTTGCTTGCTGAAATAATATGCCCTTTGCTGTTTCCATGAAAATTCTTGTAGTAAACATATTCCCTAGAATATTCATGGAAAGCAAGATAAATTAGTGCTATCACAAGCAAATACAGAGCAGTGAGCCAGATACTCAAGTGGTTAAATCTCTGTAGCTCCAATGTAGGATCTGGCCTATTATGCTCAGAATTGCTTGAGATTCTCTGAGATCGGTTAAAATCATAATATGTATTTGCCCAATAATGCAATTTATGTCACCATCATGCATACTGCATGTGATGGGGTATCTGCCCCAAAATGGCAGAGAGAGGATTAGAAGCAGACTTAGGGATACTGTGTGGAAAGCAGCCAATAGAAGAGAAGCTGTGGTAAGCTGTCTATCATTGCCCAACAGTCTCATGTAAGAAGAGCTGTAGAGCAGTGTCATGAGTCTAACCCCCGCTTGGGGCTTAGCTCTCCCGCCTAGGTCCTCCCTTGTGGGAGACACCACGTTCTTCCTGCCATCAATGTCTGAATTGCTGCTCAGGCGCCAGCCGCGGGACGAGGGGGACCTGGGCCCTCCCTCTCTCCAGGTCCCAGACCCTAAGAACAGGCGTCGCAGACCTCCTGCTCGACCGGGGGGGCCACAGCCGCAACTCACCGGTCCCCGGATCCTCCTGGGTCCCGTCCTGGGCTACTTCCTCCTCTCGGACCGGCCACCCATCGTCCCTGCCAGGTCCTGCGGTTATCCTCACCCAGTCCTGGCAAGCGGATCCTCCACCGCCGTAGTTATTGCTCCGTCAGGTGTGGTCTGGTTCAGGCCGGTCCCGGTGCGCCTATGTCCCGCGGCTCCCTGCTGCGCTCCTCCAGCTGGCCTCCAAGGGCAACTCCCTTCCCCCCAGCGCAGGCCAGCTGCCCCTAGCCGCGGCTGAGGTGGCCTGCCTCCCGGGATGGCGGTGCTCTCCTGCGCCCGCTGCCCGGGCCCTTCCCTGCTCTGGTCCCGCCCCCCCTGCTTCCAGCGGGGAGCTGCCTTTTGAAACCAGCATCCCTTCCCGGGGACGCTGGCGCATGCGCTCTCCGGCGCCTCCGCCCCCGGCGCAACCGGGAGCCTCCTGCGCCTGCACCGGCGGCGGCCGGCGAACAGGCTTGGCAACGCTGCGCCGGTCTCGCAGCGGCCGAGCCGACCGGCGCTCGAGTGCGGGGCGCGGGGCTAGCTTCGGCAGTCCCCGCTGCCCCGTCACAGGCAGTTATTCCCTGGAGCTCAAGGAGGAAGAACTTGGTGTTTTGCAAGTGGAAGGAAGCTGACACCCTGGACAGAGCAGCATTGGGCAGGAACAGGGGAGCAAGAGGGAGCGCCTGACTGACAGCTAGGATTGGCCTGCTGAAGTTCTAAGGTAAGGGCCAAGAAGATGCTGAGGCCAATGGGAAGTGGCTCAGCAGAAAGTACTGAGGAATTGAGGGGACACAGCATGTGGCTGCCATCTACAAGGTCCCTGGACTGGAACCCAGAGTAGTGGGCAGACCTGCATTCCCCACACTCACCAATGGGAAAGTGACTGATCTAGGAGTAAAATTCCCCCCAGCAGGGAGGGAACACATTAGTGCCACAGACAGAGGCTGAGCCATGAAAAGGACGTGCTGGTTCCTAAAGCTATGAAAGGGCCTGCAGGATGATGGCTGAGATTGACTAGCAATGTGAAGACTGCAGACTGGGGTGTCAGCCTTAAGTTTATCCCCAAGATACCCGGGGGGGCGGGAGGGGAACCAGCCTAGTGTAGTGAATGATACATACTGTGACACTGTAGTATTTAGCATCACAGACTGCAGTGTTTGTGGTCTGCTTCTCAGTGAATTAAAAGGAAAACAAGCACCATTTGTGTCATGCCTTTCACATCTCTGATAGACATGTCATCTAATGCAGTAGCCTCTCTCCCTTTCCTAGATGTAGCTTCCATTCAATATCTTCTCTCATACATGGATTTGGGAAATGTAAGCTTAAAAAAAAAGAATGCCATCCATTTTTTTGTGTTCCAGATGAAATTACTCCTCTTTTGGATCAGTGAGATGCATATATTGATTCTGAGGTCCACAATCCCCAAGGAATTGTCAATGACTAGCTGATATCGCTGAGTGTTAAATTGCTGCATTTAGGTCTCAGATTAAGTTGAAATATGTGCAAAAAGCCAATTAGCCAACCGGCTTCTGTTGGCTATAATGAAAGCTCAGTGAGACTCAAAGTGTGAACTATTTCTTTCTAAGTCAGTTGAAGTTTGTGATTAATGTGTTGGCTTGCGACTGTTTTCTAAGCAGATATCTGTATGCTTCAAGAACTTCCCACAGTTGTCCACTTGGTACCCTATTTTGAAGACAAGTCACCAGAAACATGGAGGAAGGCTGCTCTTCTTCAGATGTAACTATATTCTAACCAAGTGAAATATAGGGGCTGTTGACAGTCTTTCAACTATGAAACTTACTTCATTGTTCCCTGTTGCAGAAAGTTAAGAGCCAGGATACCTTTTATTGTCACTCACTTGTCACTGCAAACCTATCCCCTAAACATGAAATCTAAGGTTTTTTAAAAAATCTAGTAACCTAACATTAACAAATCTACAACACTTGGCATGAGCCCCCATATTCTTTCTTTAAAGGATGCTTTACAATGGTGTAAGCTGTGTCCACCCTCCTCAGATTATTAGTACGTATATTGCTATCACATGCAAGTGCTAGCAAGGTGTCCATGTTGCTTCTGTTTAGAGAAACTATATGCAGTGCATTTTAGCTGCCTGCCCTGAAGCATCCTAATCTCTGGAATGGTTTTTAAGCAGCTCATACAATCTAGTCCCTCCCCACGCCAACACAAAATTTGCAGATATTTTACCTGACTCTTTGCTTATGCAGTAAGCATGGTTATAGTAAGATCAATGAAACCATGCTGGTTTACTCCAGTTGAGGATTTGGTACTAAAAGTATTTTCTAGGTTAAAAGTCAAAATCTCTAAACACCAAAAAAAGCCTAATTTAATAACCACATTAGGAATCTCTAGTGCATGTATGTATAGTAACTTTCAATTCTGTGAACTATCACTAGAATTTAGCCCAATATTTGCCAGTGTTTCATGGGAAAGTGCCTGACAGATCACAGTTATGTAGATTCCAAGGCCAGTAGGAATGGTCATCTGGATAGATCATCAGTGATTGATTATTGTTGGAGCTGATTTCTGCACTGAACTGGTTAAATAATTGGATAGATGTGAATCCAGGAGGGATATTGGTAAATCAAAGGTGGGAGGGAGCATCTACAAAGGTGTGTGGGGGTTCTCTCTCATCAGTATCATCACGACCACCTTCCTCATCCATCATCACCATTTTTATTAGTGTGTGATAGTTTACCTCTTGTAACTGTGATTACCTAGAGATTGTTTTGCCTAGGAATAGTTTTCTCCGATGTAGAATATGTAATGTCAAAGGAAGCTTCTGACTGAGAAAATAAAAATGTTCACAGGTTACAATCTGTTGATTTTAGTCACTCACTGGTAATTCTGCGAGTGGTGGCAATTGGTTGTCAGCTCCGAAAAGTCTGTGGTACACAGGATCTATGGAACCTTGCTCAAGCTGTGTCTTGATGATATGAATTCTAATGAATCCCTCCTCTACGCACTGAAGCTTAATCCCTATTCAAAGAGGATTAGTATTCAAATTTATCATAGAATCAAGAGTGATTAGTGGGCTATCACATGTAGCATGTCACTGAATATTCACTTGAAACCCAGGGTTATTTCTTGTTGATTTCTTTAATTTTATGATTTTTAATACTTTGCAGGGTGGTCCTTCTGATTATTCTCTTTTGCCATTAGAAATTAGTGATACTGATATTGTGGTGAGATGTTAGTGAAAGACTGCAGTCCAGCTGCACTATGTGACACTTATCAGCTGTATGATAATGACTCAAGAAGTTCTTCATTTCACTTGAGGGTGGGGAAAAATCATTCTGAAGTCTCATTGGGGGCTTCAGCTCAGTCCATATGACTTTGATCCTGCATATTTAAAGAAGCATCTTAATGGAACATTTGATTCCCTACTGTGTGTTATGGGGACAGGTCTGTGATTGAAAATGTGACTGACCAAGTCTTGCCATTAGAAGTTTCTGATTTGTCACTCGAAGGGTTCTCTATAAGATGCTCCTTTCTTGAGAGCTTTTTTTCCTCCAAAATATATGCTAATTGAAGGTGGGGAATAAATATAAAAAGCTCTTCCAGATTAAATATTTGAAGGAATTGCTTTAGATTCCTTTGACTCAGAGATAGAGCTGGAAAGATAAAATGAGTACTTTGACCATCAGCATCATCAAATTTGTTGTGGATGTTATTTAAAATTTATTTTAAATAGCATTATTGTCAAGATACACACTCCCTTAGATGAAACCTGAACACAATTCCATTTGTTGACTGATGCTCTGATATCACAGAAATACATATCAATCCACTGTATACAATGTAATCAAAGAGAGAGGCGAAATACTTGAAATGAACTCTTGGCAGCTGGAAGGACAGAAGAGAATTCTAAACACAATTTCTTACCTATTTCTATCCAAGACAGGGCACTATCACAGCCTTGACTAGGATAATAAACATCTCATTTGTATATTTATTTTATTTTTCTTTATAAATGCTTGACCTAAAGACCACTGAAGTCAGTGGAAAGATTCTGGATCTGTCAGTAATTAGGCTAAATATGGAATAGCAGAGGAAAATAACATTCAGGAAAAGTGATTGAGCTGTATGTCTGGTATGTGTCTAGTTGGTTTTAGAGACTTTTTAAAGCTGTTAAAAATGGAATTTTCTTTATATTGTGAGCTTTTTAGAACAGGAAGAGTTATGTGTTTCTTCTATTACAATAGCACCAAGGGGCTCCAAATGTGATCAGGACCCTATTTAACTGGGCACAGTACTAGCAAGCCGGTCCCTCCCTTAAACGCTGTTTTTTTCCAGTTCTGCAAGTGCCTAGTCTAGCAAGGGCTAAATAACAATAAATTAAAAGGAGGATGAGAGATATGTCTGGGTAGGAGTGAAAGTAGAAGATGATGAAGATAGGTCTGGGAGCAGGAATGGATGGATGATGGCAGAAGTTTGTCAAGAAAGGTGAGTTTACAAGGGACTGGAGAAAGGGCAGAGATGTGCTTCTTAATTCTCTGAAGGAAATAGTCTATGCTGGGCATAGACAGCAGCATAAAGCAAGAGTAGATGATCATAATTGCCTCTTCTGATATTAAAATTTATGACAAAAGGGATGGGGTTGTAAATAGGAGAATGGAATGCTGGAGTCTGTAAGGCAGGCTGGGCAGAAAGGGTCATATATTTGTCAGGCTGAAGGCTTCCATGGCAGTTCTGTTAGCCACATTCCGGTGTTAACCATACAGTGTTTATTCACTCCCTCTTCAGAATTAAATAAGTATTAAAAGAAAGGCATTAAAACCTCCAACAGTGCATGAACAATGAACTTTACATGTGTCTGTGGACTAGTGGTAATGTGATAAAAGTCTCTAATTTATAAACTCAGCTTGGAGATGTGATGTTTTCCACTTTGCAGGTTCCTGGGTGCATGTGATTTATCCATTGTCAGTCACTGCTTTATCTGAGAATTCAGTGATGCTACTATCAGATTTATAGGAACATTTACCCTAAGGAGTTAATTATAAGCTTAAATGTTAATATATGTATTACATAAACTGATTTAAAACTTTGGATGGCACATATTTATTTAGCTTTTACTGATTAAAAAGTTAGATGCAAATCATGTGTAATAATGTAAATTGATATAAATCACTAGTTTATACCCAGAAAGAAAAACTACATTTTTCATGCAGTTAAAAAACAAGCTGTTGTGTTGTTGAAACTAGTTTGAGCTAAATTTATTATATTTTAACTCTATAAGTATGCCCCCTATTTTTGCAAGCTACTTAAAAAGAAAGGGCTAGATTCTCAACGGGTGTAAAACATTATATACCAGCTAAGAATCTGCCTCATTAAGTGTGTGTCTAAACTACAGCCCTCTGTCAGCAGAGGGATGTAAAGTAGACACATCAAAAGTGCAAATGAAGAGGGGATTTAAATATCCCGCACTTCATTTGCATAATCGCATCCTGGCGCTGTTTCGAACAAGCGCCATTTCAAAACTGAAACCGCGTCTTAGACGTGGTTTTTCCAACAACGGGTACAGGATCTTTCGAAAAATCGCCCCGTTGTCAGAAAAACCGTGTCTAAACCGCGGTTTCAGTTTCAAAATGGCGCTTGTTCGAAACAGCGCCAGGATGCGATTATGTAAATGAAGCATGGGATCTTTAAATCCCCACTTCATTTGCACTTTCGATTTATCTAATTTACATCCCTCTGCCGACAGAGGGCTGTAGTTTAGATGTAGCCTGATTGGCAATATACCTCTGCCACCAGCCTGCATAATCAGAGAAGTTACCAGTAGGAATCAGTGTACTTTCCAAATATGAAGTACATGATTGTCTCACAGTTGACAATACTTGATGGTGCAAGGCACATTGTTCACTGCCTCCATTACTATACTTACTACACAGTATTTGAGCACCTGCTTAAATACTATATGTTGTAAGGATGTGCAGAAGCTGAAAAGTTACTTTTTGACACAAGTAAACAGTTATTTTACACTCTGAAGTGTGGACTTAGATTACTTTTTTAATCTTAGCTGCCTGAATGTTGTGTGTCATGGGCCCAACCCTGTGCTTTATGAAAATTGGCTTATGAATATATATTATCTGAAAATGCTCTATGCAAAACAGGTCATGTAACATATCATTTTTAAAGTTAGTATCTACTGAACCTGTATATCCTACATTGTGCATGTATCATTCTTGTATGTGAAGTTAGAAATATGAAGTGTGCATCAGGTTTTAGATTTAAATGTGCTAATGAGAGCCATTAATGATACTTTAGGAACATAATGGCTCAGTACTCAAACTGACCGCAGATGTTTTTATTTTTCCCAAACTGTAGATGGTCCTAGGAAGACATGTGCCCATGTACTGGAATCTATCTTGAATCTGCTTTCCCAATAAAGTCTATTTAAAGAATGGAAAGCAATCAAGTCTGTCTTCAGCTGGCTTTTGAAATTGCCACCCTTCCCCAACCTAAGAGAGTACACGTGAAGAGATGTGGAAACAAATAACTGTAGTGAAAGGGTGAAGACAGAGCTGCTTGGCCCAGGCTAGAAAAGATCAACTCTGTCCTGAGATAAGAACAATTATTTAGGGTAAAAATTTGCATTTTACACGTTTCTTAGTGCATTAGAATTAGCTGGCATCTTTTCATTTATTTTGGCATAGTAGGTGACTTTGATCTGTCTGCTTTTACTTGCAATAACTTATATCCTACTTTTTATACTTAATAAAATATTTTTGTTTATTATCAATCCCAGTGTAAATAGTTGTTACATGAAGGGGAACAATCACTGTGTATATCTCTCTTTCATTGGTAAAGAGGGCAAATTTATAAGCCCCATGTAAAACTTTTATGCAGAGTAAGATGGATTTACTTGGGGTTTTGGTTCTCTTTCGGAAGGCTGTGTTCTTGGGTGCCATAAGCGACCTTATAACTGAGCCCTCCCAGAGCTGAGCTGATTCAGTGTCAGCATTGCTCTGCAGGGGGTTGGTAACCCCAGCTCTATGCCTTGGCTGGGGAGACCAGAGCTTCTGGCCCAGCAGGACATGGTGGTGGGGAGTCCCAAAGAGCAGGAAATGATTTAATTAGCACACCAAGTGACAACTCCAAGAGGACATCTGTGATCCATCTCATCATATTGTGGTCAAGTGGAAAAGCCCCATGAATGATCTAATAAAGTGGAGGTGTTCTGGCATAGAGTGATAAGCATGGAATATTCCCATTGGAAATAATCTTGGTGGATGCAAAGACATATGAAGGGAGAGAGTAAGAAGAAAGAGAAGCTTAGAAAACCAAAGTTTAGGGAGTTCCTGAGATACTGGAAATGGTCTTCTGGACTAGGTAGAGAGGGCACTTTAAGATGGAATTCCTGCCCCACAAAGTGAGAAGGCCTTTCATTCAGGAAACAAGAAAAAAAGATGAGGGACTGAGAGAGCAGTTAGCCAAGGAAAGGGAGTCCTATACTAGTATAGATTAAGTCCCTGTATATATATTAAAAAAAAGAGTGGGGCCAACAAATGTCAATTGTCATTGTCTCCAGAAACTCTAATGTAAATAGAAATTCACTAAGGAAATTCTGCAATATTTTAATCCTCCTCCACTACCCCACTGCTGAAGGGAATGTGAGGCTCCGCTTCAGGTGAGAAAAATGGGAACACCAGCAGATAGAAGGAAGAAAGTATCCCAACCACTGTGAAAAACCTCAAATTTCCTATAGGGTGGACTATAAGGAGAAGAGAATGCAGAAATCCAATGTTCTCACATGGGAGTCTCACAGAAGTTGATGCTAGTGCTTTCTTGAATGCAGGTCTCAGGCAATTGGTTAATTCTTCAGTTGGTGCTGCATGGCCCAAGAATTTCTGGTCAGCTGTCTTGCTCAGAAAGACCTGCTCCACATCTCTGAGTGCTCATAGTATGCAGCAATAGATACTGGTATAACATGCAACACTGCTGTTTCATAAAGCTGCAGCAAGAAAGCTCTACTGCAGGGGTCAGCAACCTTTCAGAAGTGGCATGCTGAGATTTAACTTATTCACTTCTAGTTATAGAGCTGCATGCCACTGATACTTTTTAAAGTCAATAGCAGTCCTACTTAGATTATGTGGGACACGTGTATCACTCAGGCTGTGTAATGCTGTATCAATCAACCGCCTTTGTCTGTCGATGGGGCGCTCAGAGGAAGGAAGCTCCCCGCACTTTGTCGAGGATGGTGCAGCAGCTGGCCTGGCAAGTGGCAGCCAATGAGCAAGTTAACAAGGGGCGGGGGCCGTGGGGAGACGTAGGCTGAGGAGAACTTTCGCACCTTCCTGCCAGTAATCCAGGTGCATAGGGGTCAACACAGCTTTAGGAAAGGGGAACCTTTTTCTCACCCCTCCGCCACCCCCGCCTCCATCCAGTCCTGGAGAAACAGCCCAGGCAGCACTTGCCCTCTAGCGGGGTCCTGGCAGCAGTGGTGCTGGTGGCTGGGAGTGACTTCAGCGCCATCTTTAGCCTGCTGGTTGAGGGCATCACAAGGCAGAAAGGGAGGGGAGCAAAGTGGGGAGTGCTGAGGCTGAAGGGCTGGGAATGCACAACAGGGCTAAGAGTGGCAGGCTGGAGGAGGCGGGAATGGGATTCCCAGGCAAACGTGGCAGAGGGGCTGGAAAGCAGCTCCTCACCCCCTGCCCTTCTCCAAAGCAGGAAAACAGTGCCCCAGAGCGAGCTCCTTTCCTCCCCATGGACACCACACCCCAGCCCAGCTCCACCCTGCCCCCGGCAGCTGACTCGGGGCACCTCTAAGTGCCCAGCCACTGTGTGAGCAGCCTAACCTGTTGCCGGGGAAGCAGGAGGGCACTAGCCACTCGTGTACCACAAGAGCCCCACGCAGCCCAATTTTCAGCCTCCCTGCCTGCCCCCCTGAAGCTGGGGCTGCAGCCTCGCAGTTGCGCGCTGGCCACGAGGCTCCAACAGCAGTGCAGGCTTCCCACTGCATGGGGTGGGGAGGACTGAGCTCCCAGTGCGGACCATGCACATGCCATTCAAAATCATCTTGCATGCCACTTATGGCACGTGTGCTGTACGTTGCCGACCCCTGCTCTACTGTATTGTCCTCTGTGCCTCAAGCTTTTCTATCTTGCTCTGGCAGAATGTCTCAGAGAACTTCCTTTCATCTGTTACAGCTCCATTCTCCTCACTAGAGCAACTTAAGAAAAACTGCAACTTTTCCCTTAATGAATATAGCCAAACCCCTTCAGGGCCTGGGATGAATCCCAGCAGATTGGAGACAACTGGTTTATTGACGAATCCCAGCAGAATGGAGACAGCACAGAATATAATGTTAAGAAAAGAGAGAGCGTGCTCATAGCTGGGTCATTTCCATCTCTGTTTTAACTACAGGACGCAACTTCATATGTTTAAATGGCATCAGTTCAAGGGATAGTTAAAATTGCAGCTGCTTTGAGATTGAATATTTCTCTGTAAAAAAAGAGACAGCAGTAAGAAATCAACCAAGTCAAAAACCTCACTCCTATTTATCACCCCAACGATACACACAACTTTACTGTTCTATAATTACCACACTGTCTTACATTCTCCTATGTCCACATGGTTTAAGCAATAATCCTGTGCCTTGTACATAAACAGTGCAACTTTACCTCACAGGTGCCTCACATTAGCTTGCATATATTACTTAAGCCTTAGTTACATTACAGCACATCGGCTCCACAGCTGGCTGCGCTATTGCGGGAGCTGTTATGGATTATCCTGTCTCTATCTCCTGACCAGGTATTAATAGAGTTCTCCTCAGTACCCGCAAGTGATTAATGAGATAAGAAGATAAAATGCTCCACCTGCTGCAGCAGCCATGAAAACTGAATTAATGAGTGGCGAGGAAAAAAAAAATCTTGAGGCTTCGGTTTACTGTACAAGGCAGATCAGCTGCTTATTTACCTGAGCTCCTAATGATGCTGTTTTCATATGAGTTAGTGCTTTCTGAATTAGTGCACTAATAGTCAGTCAATCCAAAGAAAATTATACATTACTGCAGTAATTAGTGTATACCATAAAAATGTGTATGTGTCTTCAAGACTGTAATCTTAGGAAAAACACTTTCTACTCATTACTCCATTGTGTATTATTTAAGCACAGTAAATTGGTTATGAAAGTGCGCAGTGGAATAAATGCATGGGATGAGAGGTTAGTATGATGAAGAGAGTGCACATTGGCTGTAAGGGGCATATGGATTACAGCTTTTTTTTTTGTAACATGCAGATGAAGCGGGCAGATTTACACTGTATTAAGCAGTTGTCAATAATGACTATGAACTTGGGTTCAGAGTGAGTGAGTCTATTGAAAATATGAATGTTGTAAAAGCCAAGACTATAACAGGGTTCAAAAAAGAACTAGATAAATTCATGGAGGATAGGTCCATTAATGGCTATTATCCAGGATGGGCAAGGTTGGTGGTTACAGCCTGTTTGCCAGAATCTGGGAATGGGCTACAATGGAGGGATGACTTGATGATTACCTGTTCTGTTCGTTCCCCCTGGGGCACCTAGCATTGGCCACTGTCTAAAGACAGGATACTGGGCTAGATAGACCTTTGGCCTGATATAGTATGGCCATTCTTATGTCCTCATGGAACATGCCCTTCAGTAGTAAACAAGGAGAAACCTTTATAAGTGCATGCCCTTAAAATTTTACTTTTTTCTTGCTTTTTTTTTCCTCTTACTTTTCTTTTGTTGTTGTTTTAGAGGTAAAATAGGGCCCAACTACTTCCCCGCAATCATATTTACATTGTATTTAATATGAAAAAGTTATCAGCCCCTAGCCCTACAAAAAACATACCCCCTTCCAAAAATTTACTTACTATTCCAAAAACTCTATAGGTAGCTGAGCCCTACAGCATTTTCTTCAGGGCACAAATTCAGGCTCTACTGAACCAAGTGGGCAAATCAGTTGCAGAGTGGAAGATGGAGAATAACAAGCCTCCAACTCTGCCATGTATATATGTGAGGGCTGTTACTAGCTACATGTATCTTAGTTGCCAGGGAAAAGCACAGACAAGCAGGCAATTTCTGTCACAATCCTCTTGGAATAGTGCAGCAAAGGGTTTGCCCTACACGTGGCACTTGTAGGAAACACACAATTTAGTCCCACCCACAGGGCTGTCTCAAGGAGGGCACAGGGCTTGGGGCACCCTCAGAGGCCCAGACAATCCCCCGGCCCCATGCAGGCCCTGTCCCTTCCCCCCTACCCCCCTTCCTTCCATCCACCCCCTACGCCCGAACAATGCACCCCAAGGGATTATGAGAGAGGGCCTGGTGTGGCAGCAGCAGGGGTCACCCTGCCCACCCCCATTGCAGAGATGGGATCTGGAGTGGCCTGGCAGCATGTTCCACCCCACCATGCTGCCCTGCTCCATCCAGTTTCTCCATGGCAGTGTGGATTGCCCTGCAGTAACACAGTGGAGCAGAGCAGGCTACCTGGCCGCTCTGGCCCCGCACTGCGGAGGTGAGTGAGGGGGGACAACCCCTGCTGCTTTCACGCCAGGCCTCCAGCTCTTGGTAATGCCCTAAGCCTTGCCTGTAGGACTGTTGGGGTAGCTGCCGCAGGGCTTCCAAAAGTGTGAGGCCTGGGGTGGCTGCCCCAAACCATCCTATGACTGGAGGAAAATAGTGGGGCATAATCCTCAACATTTATATACAGCGCACAGAGAAATGCCCAATATGGACTTTTGGGGGGACAAATTCCACTGAAACAATTAATATAACTACCAGAATGAATTTGGCCTATCCATTAGATCCTCATCATTATGCAAAGTAGCGCATGCCTTCAAAAGAGTTCTATTACATGCCTTTGTTCTGCCTCAGCATGCAAAATGAAGTTAGGTAGCCTTTAAAATAGAAGGATGAGGGGCTAATGTAGAGATTTTATTAACTTTTTAATTTTTTTTTTTTAACTGCAGAGTTTAGTAGACTTATGGTTTGCAGCTGATTTTTTGAAACCAACACTTTCAGCTTTCAGTGAACAGTCAGCAACTGACATCTTCAAGTGAGAGTTCTCACACTCAGCTACTGGCTGCCAGAGGCCTTTCCACTCTCATTTCCATGGAAACCAGGCAAGAAAAGTTTGTAAAAAGTTTGTGCTTTTAATCCTTTTGCCTATATTCACCCAACCAGCATCCATTGCCACAGAGATGGGAATTAGCCTTCAACATACAAGAGACTTTGGATGAAACTGATCCTGTATCCAGAGTCTAAAGTTCACAGGACTATGGCTCCCTATTGTGACGTTTTTATACTTTGTTTAGGGGAAAGGTTCAAAAGCCTAGGTTTTTTTCAGTTGCAACTTTGATCTTATTAAGCAGAGGTCTGATAGAAAGATATAAATTGTTTGGATGGAATTTCATGCCTTGTTTTTGGACCGTGACCATTTTATGATACATTCTCATGTATGATATGAAACACAGGAATTTAAAGATACCAGCAAATCTTTCCCAGACAACTCAAGAAAAACTCTACAACCTCATCCACACACAGACTCAATCTGGGGACCTTCTACATACTCCAGATATACAAACAAGGAACCTTGGCATAATGATCGTATCTGGCTACAGCACTTTTTTACAACCGCATCTGCTCCAACCCCTCAGACAGAGACAAACACCTACAAGATCTTCACCAAGCCTTCTTGAAACTATAATACCCACCTGAGGAAGTGAGGAAACAGATTACCAGAGCCAGACATGTACCCAGAAGCCTCCTACTACAAGACAAGCCCAACAAAGAAACCATCAGAACACAACTGGCCATCACCTACAGTCTTCAGCTAAAATCTCTCCAATGCATCATCAGTGATCTATAACCCATCCTGGACAATGATCCCTCACTTTCACAGGCCTTGGGACACAGGCCAGTCCTCGCCCACAGACAACCCGGCAACCTGAAGCAAATTCTCACCAGCAACTATACACCATACCACAGTAACTCTAACTCAGGAACCAATCCCTGCAACAAACCTCGGTGCCAACTCTGCCCACCTATCTACACCAGCAACACCATCACAGGACCTAACCAGATCAGCCACACCATCACGGGTTCATTCACCTGCACATCTACCAATGTAATATATGCCATCATGTGCCAGCAATGTCCCTCTGCTGGCATTCGCCAAACTGGACAGTCCCTACATAAAATAAAAAATGGACACAAATCAGATATCAGGAATGGTAATATACTGAAACCTGTAGGAGAACACTTCAATCTCCCTGGACACACAGTAGTAGATTTAAAGGTAGCCATCCTGTAACAAAAAAACTTCAAGAACAGACTTCAGAGAGAAACTATTGAGCTACATACAGTTCATCTGCAAATTTGACACCATCGTTTTAGGATTAGACAAAGACTGTGAATGGCTAGCCAACTACAAAAGCAGTTTCTCCTCTCTTGATGTTCATACCTCCACATCAGCTGCTAGAAGCAGGCCTCATCCTCCCTGACTGAATTGACCTTGTTATCTCTAGCCTTACTCTTGATTGGTTCTCTTTTCTTATGCCTGTATATTTATACCTGCCTCTGGAATTTCCACTACATCAGATGAAGTGGGTCTTTGCCCACAAAAGCTTATTCTCCAATAAATCTGTTAGTCTATAAGGTGCCACAGGACTCCTCATCGCTTTTGTGTAGTTTGAAAACTTGTACTTTCCACCGACTGAAGTTGGTCCAATAAAAGATATTATCGAACATAACTTGTCTCTCTGTCACTTGTATTCATAAGTGCTAGAATTTGGTGTGTGTGTGGTTTCTGCCATACCCCCTGGCTTGAAGTTTTTTCTATCATTTACAATGTTTACAGTTTGGTTCAATGGCTCTCAGCAGCTCCACTATACAGATTGTCTGGATTTACCCTCAATGTAACCAAGATCCAGATCAATTCCATTTAATAGATATGAGAATTAGGAGAAACTTCAGAAGCTGCTCTAAGATGGAATTCTATAGTCCCTTCAATGACTCTACTAAAGCTGACTAAATGCTAAAATCCTTACAAGTTATGGAAAACTATGTCTTATAACCAAATGAGGCTTTCTGAATATAGGTTTGTCCATCCATGAAGTGTGTTAGCAAATACTGACTCTTATTAAAAATAAAAACAGTGTGATGCAATTTCTCTTGCTGTCTTTCTAAAAATGCTGGAGTCTCATTAGTCTATTGTGTTACAAGCCATAAGAAATGCAGGTGTTCCCAATGTGACTGAATTAATCAGGAGCAGGTGATATGCTATGTTAAATAATGGGAAAAAAATTCACAATTGGTAATACACTATTTGTCAAATATTATTCGATCATCTAGTTAAATAATGGGAGGGGATCACAAATAATGTATTCAAGAAAAAATGTCCAAATTTGTTGGCTAAATTATTCGTAATGAATAATTCAACCATCCCTGCACTATACAGAAATGTTCTTGCTATTCAGCACATACTTATATTATTTCTTTAAAGCTTCTATTCCAGTGGCTCCAGGCAGTTTTCAGCCGCTGAAATGTATTAAAATCAGGAATAAAATGCAGAAGCACAATAAACTGGCCATGCAAAACCACCTAAACTAATATAATCACATTAGCTATGGAGCTACTACCACCACCTCCATATTATGGCTGATTCCTGGTGTATCTGGGAGCCACTTAAATGGGCTTCCCCTTCTACTGACAATTGGTGGAGCCCCGATGGAAGATCTGGGTTGCAGCTGTTGTGCAGTTCCCAGCTTTCCTGGTATTGTGAGCTATAATTAAAGTTACATTTCCAATGTTTTGTGCAATGCCTGTTTTTACAGCTCTAAATTATCTCTACCATTCTGCTTTTGGGGTTAAAATTTCCATTTCTGATCTCAACACAAAAAAGAGTTTCCCTTGGCTTATAGCAGGATACCCAAAAGCAAGGGTAGGGCAGAGTGATGAAATGCAAAATTCCTTAGATGCTGAGATTCGAACATTAGTCATCCTGGCTGGGTTGGATTTTATTGCAGAGATTCTAGTGGGACATGAATGGATGTCACCTTGGCCAAAACCTACATATTTCGAATCAGGGAAATCAAAAATACAAACTACACAGAATACCTCCAATGTTTCCCTTGAGAGTCCTGGCTCTGGCCAACATGACTAATCTCCTTTCTCTCTCCTCTCTGGGAGTTATCCAACCCTACTGAACATGCAGAATCTAAACAGACACTGCTATACTGCATTAACTCCCATATGGGAGTTCCTCACTGAAAGGAGTGCTTCTGAACACTGGTTGGGAATTTATCCTCTACCCCATTGATTAACAGTAGGATGTCTTAGAGAGACAATGCAGTATGGCAGGTGTTCTGCAGCTGGTTCCCCAAGACCTGAACATGTCCCATTCCTCACAGAATAGGTCTGTGGGCTTCTTTCATTATCTATGTCCCATTTTCTTAAGAAACAAAAGGAAAAACTAGGTAGCACTTTAAAGACTAACAAGATGGTTTAATAGGTGATGAGCTTTCGTGGGTCAGACCCATTTCCTCAGATCATGTTCTGAAAGAGAATTGGCATGACCATATATACCAAAGGAATACAATGAAAAAAGTGAACACATTATTAAACTTAAGAAAAGTAGACTGCTTCCCCAAGTGGTATAATAGAGTCAAGGAGCTTTCATAGAAACTGTACTGTTGGCAGCATCCTCTCTTTTATAATGACAGCTGCAGCTTGAGTAGTTCCTCAAGCAACATCACCAGTAGTAAAACAAAAGAGGAGCCTCTCAGAGAAGCCTCTGAGACAGACAGCATTCAGGCCCTTTATTTTATTACTTTAATTAACCTGCATATGACACTCTCAAAATACAACAGTGTGAAATATAACATGATTTTTATTTACATGAATAAAGTCAAGTCCCAATAGCTCATAGCTCCCTTTAGGAAAAGGATGGTACACTACTATGAATACAGAGACCATTTCCTGACATGGAATAGTAATTAACAAAATCCCAAACCTACTTGTCTTTTACACAGGTCTTAAAATGTCAATGGTAGTCTTATATTTTTATAATGATATTTTATCAAGCAAAAAGTCAAGTCATTTACTTCTGTTTTCAAAAATATAATCCACAACTGCATAATTCTTCCTGTCAGATTTCCTTTTATGTAAGTTTGTAATTTTATTGTGGAAGCATTCAAAAGGCTGAGCCTGAAAAGTTCTATAACATATGGCATATATTTAACATGGCTTGTGAATTAAAAATAACAGCCAGCCATCTGCCTTTGTGAGCAGATTTTATCAAAGTTTAAATGAAAGGCTCAAAAGATGGGAATGTTGTCAATTAAAATATGAAATACTCAGGTTCACTACAGGGTAAAAGAGCTCAGGCTCACCTTACTTGAACTTGAATCTCTAACAATCTAGCTAGCTAAGCCACCCAGTTTGAATAGTCACTTTATGCAGGAATAAGTTTTAGCAGCTTAGCCTTCAAGAATGTACTTTGTTTTCTAACATTCTAAGTTAGCCCGTAGCCTCCAAGTCTATGAGATATGAACAGTTTTAAAGGAAATCAAACCTATTGCACTTTATACTATTTATCTAAATTATTTTTAGTAAAATCTTACTAAAACTTTGTACTGGCTAAAAGTCTATGGCTTCTATGACTTTGAGTTGCACTAGAAATGTCAGACTCAACAATCTTCCAGCTTTCTCTGAACCTATTGAAAGAAATCAGTATTTGAGCAAAGAACTGTCTAAATATGACCCTAAGCAAAATGGAGGTAATGCTGTAGGAAGAGGAAGAGCTCTGAAGAACTAGCCTCCTGTATAACATACCTCACTCTGAAGGGCATCCTCAGACAAATTGTTAAATTTGTCCACAGTTTTAGGATAATTGACACTGAATGCTTAAACAGCTATAGTAGTAGAAAATGCCTACTCACATCTGCAACTGGTTAGCTATTCTAGCTAACAAAAGTCTGGTCACATTGTTCCTTGTTTTCATGGCCTTCAGATGTGATTATTGCAACTCTTTATATCTACAATTAAAATCACAAAAGCTTCAGCTGGTACAATACTGGTTGCCATGAGCCCCTCATCCCAGGGTTTTGCCCTCTTAAGTGGCTGCTCATTGAATATAGAATTCAGTTCAAGGTCCCTTTCCTGATATTGAAAGTCCTCCATAGGACTGGGCTAAGCTATCTAGGAAATCACATTTTCCTCCATGACCAGGCCTCCCATGGCAGCTTCATTCCATGAGAATAATGAAACTGTTGACCAACAGAGAGAGATTAATCAGCCAGGAGACAGAACTTTCATAGGAGTGGGACCTATTCTATGGAGCTCACCTTATCATATGAGCTAATGGCCACTTTCCTTACTACATTCTGTTATATGAAAAACTTCTTCAGTTGAGCATTCCCGCAATACATTATTTACACACACACTGAATTGAAACTTCTTTTTCAGTCTATAGAATAAACAGAGAGGAAGGAGACTGTACTGCTGTTTCTATTTTTAAACGTGTGGGGAGCGTGGACATTATGATGATATATAGCAATACAGGCATCTAAAGGGGCATAATGTCACCAAGGGTGTGTCTATACTGCACCCATAGCTCGAAATAAACTATGCAATTTGAGCTATGCAAATTGTGTAGCTTATTTTGAGTTAATTTAAAAATAGAGCGCTATTTTGAAACGTTCCTTAATCCTTGTGGAATGAGGTTTACAGGAATGTCAGAATAGTGCACCTGTTATATTGAAAACTGTTTTGAAATAACAAGCATGCTGTCAAGACATGGAAAAAGCTATTTTGGGATACCGGAAGTATCTTAAAATAGCGCCGCTGTCTAGATGCACCCCAAGAGGTGTGTCTAGGATCACTGGAAAAATAAAACAAGTTATCCTACAAGTGACACTTTTCAACCAGTTCTTTCATCTTGCCCTTTTACATGACGCCTTTTATGGAAATATTCGGGAGCATTTTATGGAAAGCAAAATTTAAAGTGGTTTCCATCAAACTCCACATCTGAGTCTGAGCTTTCTACTTTATTACTGGAGAGAAAAAAAATTCTTAATGTTGTCAACCTGAAGGAGTTGGTAACGGGATCCTGAATGTTATTTTTCCTAAAGTTTGGATTGTTCAGTTGGACTTGATTCTGATCACAGTTACATTGCTGAAATCAGGAATTTCCTCAATACAAAGAAAGGCATTACCCCAGTATAAAACTGATGTAAGTGAGAGCAGAATTTGGCCCGTTGGTGACTGGATTCGACTCATCACAATAAGACACTTGAGCTACCAACTCAGTTTAAAACAAGATTCAGAGGGGGGAGTTTTGATTTGGATGTGCCTCTAGATAGTATACACTTAAACCATGGAATCATGTTACAAAAAATGTTACAGCATGTTTATCTAGTGAGCCCAATGATTTAATCTAGGTTTGTTTAATGGTAATTTTGAATAGAATAGTCAAGGAAGTATTGTGGATACTGTAGCTGAAGGACCAGACACACCTTAAATGTTATTCTCTGTTAGGCTTTGCTTACATCAGGGGTTCTCAAACTCAGGGTTGCAATCCTGAGAGCCCCAACCCCCATTTAATTAAATTAACCTTCCCATTTTTAATTTATAAGAGGGAAATGGGTTGCAGTCATAGGCTTCTTGTTTGAAAGTACTCACCAATACAAAAAAATTGAAAACCATTGTTGAAAACATGTTCTTAGGGTACGTCTACATGGCTATTTTGGGATACCTCTGGCAAAATAGCTACCCCACATCTACACAAGCTGTCCCACATCTACATAGGTGTGGTATTTCACCATCCCAGTAAACCTTGTTGCACAAGGGATAAGGAATGGCTTGCAATAGCACGTTATTTTGAAATTTGGTGCTGTGTAGATGCACCAAATTTCAAAATAAGCTATTTTGAAATAGATTCAAGGTAAGATACGCAATTTGCCTAGCTCAAATTGCGTATGTTTAGGAGTGCTGTGTAGATGCACCCTTAGATCTAGAACATGCCTTTGATTGTGTATGTCCAGGCATGAAAATAAAAATCTTAACACTGAGTTGCTGCTTCACTGAATGAATGGAGTAATTTGTCTTTCGTTTAGTGTCTTAACTACATGAGATTTGAAGCAAAGGAACTCTGAGCCAAGTCTAGTAAAACAAGGAAGAACATTAAATTAATTGCTCTAAAAGAGTGTAGCTGTTTTACACCTATTTAAAATATATCCCCAGAAAGAAAACTAATGAGATTTAAATAAATAGGAAGACCTTGTAATAGAGGTACCTAAACACTTTGCTGCCTGGATCCCTTTTTTGAAATATATTGTAATGAATGTATTGAGCTAAATCCAGCTAAGCTTGCACAACATGCTAAACACATTTTACTAAGGGGGGAGATTCTTCATCTGCCCCCAGCTCTGTTTGCTTATTTATCTTTAACTTGCAGATCCTTTGCATAAGGTGATGTGTTGAATTCCACTAGTTTGATAAATATGATGATAGGCAAACACGCTGAAGGAAGTGGAGTTGTGTGCAGTTTGGTTAGTAATATAGTGAAGCCCTTGCCTTATTTTAAGTGTGCAATTAGAGACTTGAGTGCTAATGCACACTGAGGAATTGTGGGCAGAAGAGCAGTTGTGTGGTTAAAGCAGAAGACTGAGAATCAGGAGACCTATGGTCTATCCTGATCTGCCACAGAGTTCTATCGCAAGCAAGTCTCCCATAGGTGTAATTGATTTCAATGGGAGCAGATATAGGCTCTTAATCTCTCTAAGTCTAAACCTTAGTTGCTTCCTCTGGAAAATGAGGCTGTAAATCCTACCTACCTCACTAGAATTGTGTGTGATTACATTCATCAATGTCTTTAAAGTCCTTTGATATTAATAGCACCATAACATAATTATATGGTGGTCTTTGTGGTAAAGGCATCAAGGGCCAAATTTTCAAATAGCAAAGAGCAACCTGGGCCTACAAAAACTGCTGAGGTCGATCTTCTCCTACTTTAGCACAACAGTTACATTTCTCTGTAGGTTGTACCTTTCCAGGAGCTTTTTTTTACTGATCCTGGTGGATTTGCCAGCCCTTCCTGTTAAACTGGTCACTGATCTTTCAGACAGAGCAGTAGCACCAATCTCTGCATAGTCTGCTTTTTGTTACAGAAAGGAGAAAGTTACAGCATCCTATTATGGTACATTTTTGCAGAGCAAAGCAACTTTTTATTCTAGTAACCATTCATGGCACTGAAAATTTGAGAGCTGAGACTAAGGTACTTAAGTACCCTACTCCCATTAAAACTCCCTTTTTTTTATTGTTTGTTTAGATTTAAGTAATAGTAAAAAAAAATCTATACAAGACTTCTAGGAAGTGTGACAATCATACAGCAGCATTTAAAACAAATATTTAAACAGGAGAAAATTAACTCAATGCAGCCAGACAGGCAATCAGCTGCAAAAGAACTCCTTTCCATCTGAATTGTCTCTGGGAACACAACTTCAGCCTCTTCCAGAACCTCTATCCAATGGCTTTTGCAGTAAGTTTGGTAGGTCACCAATTAGGCTATTTCAGACTAAGAGGGATAGCATGTTTCAAAATCCTGGATCCCTCACAGAAAACACTCAGTTGGCAGCCCCCTCTCTCCTATAATGAGGGGGGTCTAGCTCAAATGTTTTTACTAACCTCTGTTGCATCAGTATGTCATGGGAGAGAGGTGGTCTCCCAGGTAGGTACATACTAAGGAGCTTTTGAAAATCCTAGTTGAGAATATTTACTAGGCAAAAAGGCTAACAAATCTGAAACATATCAAAGGGTTGTACAAAATTAAGCTCTGTATTGCCAGTTAAAGTAAATAGAGGTCAGATGATTATATAATTGAACAATGTTTTGGCAAGTTAAAAAAAAGGTTCAAACGAAGAACCATGAGAGAGCATTTGTTCTTATTTTTTTCAATGTTACCAAGCAGAGAAGAAAACAAAAATTAATTTCATAATCAGCCAGTCACTCTTCTGGTAGGAAGAACTATCAGTTGCCCCAAGTTCTTAACAGTAACAAGAATATCCACATTCTGCCTCTTCACATTATCAGAGATTTGTACTCTCCTGCTCATCTCTGATTTACATATTTTAGTTCTTCCTTGCAGCAATGCTCCAAGTAGGTTGGAAAACAGAATTTTCATTCTGTAGAAAATGCTGATGTTTCAAAATTTGTTCCAAATCTGAATGAAAACCCAAACTATGGCAATTTCCTGTAGAACAAAAATTAATAGCTTCCATCGTGTTCCAGAACAAGACCTATTTGGAACCATTTAAATATTTCATTTAAGTAATGTTAAATTGTTTTGACAATGTGGAAAAATTATTATATAATACAAAATATTTCATCGATAAATATAATGTTAAAGTTAACATTTCAATATAAAAGTCTAATGAATCAAAATGATAGGGTGAAAATATTTCATTTCAGCTTTATCAGAATGAAATAATGTTAAATGATCTAAATGAAACTTTTAATGTTAATAAGGAAAAAGTATAAAAATCAAAACATTTCATTTCAGCTTCCCTCCCGCCCCCATCCTAAATGCTGTTGAAATCAACATGCTCCCACAAAATATTTTGATTTTAGAGAAACTGCATTTGCTGATAGGAAATCTGTTCCAGCCAAAAAGTTTTAGCAAGTTCTAGTAATTTTCTTGGAGCTTGGCAAAAGAGAACCCTCACAATTCAGTAATTAGCATCACAAATATTTCCCACACATAAACTTCAGAATTTGAAAAGTCCTAGATTCAGAACTCATACATTTGTGGCAGATTCAGATTTTATGTAAGACATTTGAATAACCCAACCTAAACGGATCCCTCACTAACAGTGCTGGTCTGACTTCCTTTCTTCATTCCGTTACATATTTGAGGTGATGACAGTAAAACATTTCCCTCCCTTCATCTCATGCATATAATGCCAGTAAAGAAAATCTAATAAGTTTTCTCTCCCCATCCTGTGGTGATCAGGGAGAAAGTGGAGATACTTTTTTCAAAGTATCTGACTATGGATGATCAGCATCTCTGAAAAGTGGGCCCTACATCTCTCCTATCACTCTGACATCATAGTTGGGGCCAAGAAGCTCTACCAAACATTTGATAATCCAAACAAAGGAAAGAGCGAGGCAAGAAACAGCTTTAGAACAATGGCAGAAAACAGGTGGCCAGTAATCAAGTAACATTAACTGAACATCTGGAACTCAAAGCATAAGAAAAATTGCATGAAAATGGAGGAGGAAAATTACCTTGACACAACCAATCTACACTGAAAAACAAAGATACTGACTGATGGCAAAACACTTACATAATAGAGCGGAGGAAGTCAGGCTATCTTCCTCCTGTTGGATTGATGTGTTCGTTGCCATAGGCAGTGACTGATTTTCCTAACGATAGGCTTCCTGTATTTCCTGTGAAAGTGGAAGGTAAAAGATTATTCTGTTTGTTTTCAGTGTTGTTGTAAAAGAGACATCTCAAGAAGACTTTTGTTCTAACAGCCTGCAGCCATTCTGAAATGAGTAGCTCATGATTAAGAGGTCAGTTGTTACCAACAGCAGCAGATGTTGTTGGTGTTTGTGTGGTTAAAGTGCACGCTGTTTGCAAAACAAAGTTTCCATTAAAAGAAATATTTAATTTTATCTTCCTTAGAGGATTACTCTGCCACTTAATTTTTACCATGGCTTGTTGCTGCCTTCATCTGGGTTTCTAAAAAGACATGCCATCAAAATTGTTTCTCCTTGAAGCAGACAAAAATGTGTAATTTGATTGGAATTTTTGCAGGGAGACTGGATATTGGTTTTTAAAAAGGTACATTTTTGCAAAATTATATAAAGAGTTTTTAATACGATTTGATCATTTAAGCCTTTTTTGTGGATTGTCATGTATCATGCATTGAATTAATAATAGGGTGACCATCCATCCCGTATTTACTGGAACAGTCCCTTAATTAAGTCCTCTCGGCGTTCCAATTTTTTTTAAAAAATGGGCACATTATTTCCCCTGCTGTGGACAGGGGAAGGGGAGAGGAGCGGAGGCAGGGGGAGGAAGAGAGGAGCCACCAGTGCTCAGGGCTTCAGCCGCTGCAGCTCTGAGCACCAGCAGCTCTCCTCCCAACCCGGCATGCTGCAGGGCTGAACTTCATCCCAGCAGCAGGGCAAGGGAGCTGACCGCACTTGGAGCTTTAGCTGCAGGAGCCCTGAGCGCTTGTGGGCTTCCTTTCTCCCCGCACTGTGGGGCTGAAGCCCTGAGTGTTGGTAGCTATCCTTCTCCCCTGCTTTGGGGCTGAAGCCCTGAGCCCCAGCAGCCCCCTTTGGGCTAAAGCCCTGAGCATCGGCAGTCCCCCCCACGGTCACCCTAATTAGTAAAATTATACACCAAGAGTTTTGAAGCAGTTTCTGAAGAGTAAAATATTTACCTTTAGAGCAGGGCTACTCAACACGTGGCCCATGGGCCACATGCGGCCTGCAGCCTGTTTGCGGCCCACGGGTGAGAGCCAAAACAAAAAAGTAGTCAATATAATGGTCTTCTGTTGATATGTGATTTAGTAGTTAAATTCTTGGACTGTCATTGCTCATTAAAAGTGCTGTCATATGGGTGGAAATTGGGTAAATATTGCATTTTATTAATATCAGCAGAACTGACTTTAAAGGGGCCTGTGTGTTGTGTAGTCTTGCCTTAATCTTTGTATTCATGTCCATCAGTGTGAAAGAAGCTATTTGCATATATTTGCATGTCTATTTGCATGTATATGCAACCACACTTAAGTTGTGGCCCCTCGGCATGTGCTATGGGTATCATTGTGGCCCCCCAGGCCTTCCAAAGTTGAGTAGCCCTGCTTTAGAGCACACATTCCACAAAACCAGAGGAGTAGCTTAAGTCTAACATGAAAATACTTTTGCTTCACGTGGCTTGATTCAACGGGAGAACTTGATGTAAGTCTTTCCATTGATTTCAATGGAATTTACATGAATCCCTGATTGAATATGTATCTAACTGCCCGCTTGATTACACTGGTCTACAATTTTTTAGAAGTCGTCTGCTTCAGAGATAAAATGTGCTATTTATTATGTATTTTGATGTGCTGAATTCAAATATGACAATTAAAACAACTGATTGGCTACTGTTTCCAAGATATTTAAGTTTTTACATTTTACGTCTATGTATATTGTGTAGATAGTAGAGTTTTAATCATAAATTGTAAACCTAGGTCTTTTCATGCGTTTATGGTTGCTTTACATGATAATATTTCACCTGTCCTGTTTATGTAACACTTTAAAAATCAGCAAAAGGGTTATATAAATAAAATTTATTATGAAACAAAAGGCAAAAAACTATTATGTACATAGTTTAGTCCTATTCAGTGTCTACTCGGCGCTTCTTGGCTTGTCTCTTGTATTCATTAAATGGAGCATCTCTTGTCACTGTCCAGCAATAGTCTGCAAGCATTGATGGGCTCCATTTGCCCTGATAGCGTTTCTCCATTGTTGCAATGTCCTGGTGAAATCGCTCGCCGTGCTCGTCGCTCACTGTTCCGCAGTTCGGTGGAAAAAAAAATCTAGATGAGAGTGCAAAAAAATGTATCTTTAGTGACATGTTGCAACCAAGGCTTTTGTATGCCTTGAGGAGGTTTTCCACCACCAACCTGTAGTTGTCTGCCTTGTTGTTTCCGAGAAAATTTATTGCCACTAACTGGAAGGCTTTCCATGCCGTCTTTTCCTTGCCACGCAGTGCACGGTCAAATGCATCATCTCGAAGAAGTTCACGAATCTGAGGACCAACAAAGACACCTTCCTTTATCTTAGCTTCACTTAACCTTGGAAATTTTCCACGGAGGTACTGGAAAGCTGCTTGTGTTTTATCCACGGCCTTGACAAAGTTCTTCATCAGACCCAGCTTGATGTGTAAGGGTGGTAACAAAATCTTCCTTGATTCAACAAGTGGTGGATGCTGAACACTTTTCCTCCCAGGCTCCAATGACTGTCGGAGTGGCCTATCTATCTTGATGTAGTGGGAATCTCTTGCACGACTATCCCATTCGCAGAGAAAACAGCAGTACTTTGTGTATCCAGTCTGCAGACCAAGCAAGAGAGCAACAACCTTCAAATCGCCACAAAGCTGCCACTGATGTTGGTCATAGTTTATGCACCTCAAAAGTTGTTTCATGTTGTCATAGGTTTCCTTCATATGGACTGCATGACCAACTGGAATTGATGGCAAAACATTGCCATTATGCAGCAAAACAGCTTTAAGACTCGTCTTCGATGAATCAATGAACAGTCTCCACTCATCTGGATCGTGAACGATGTTGAGGGCTGCCATCACACCATCGATGTTGCAGGCTACAAGATCACCTTCCATGAAGAAGAATGGGACAAGATCCTTTTGACGGTCACGGAACATGACTTCTAGGAATAACATGATGCAATTCATATCATGTATGACGCAATACCAGCTTCAGATTGCATCATTCATTGTTTTGCCTAAAAAGCAAGTACTGTCCAAACCCAGTCATAGATTTATTCATAGATCCAGTCAAAGATGTATTTTAGTCATTTCTGGTTTAAATTGAGATCCTTTCCCTTTATAACTCACTTATCCTCCGCCATTCCCAAGTCAAGGGTCGTATATACTGACCCAATAGCATATCTTGAAAACTAGAGCCAATCAACAATTTTAAGCATCATTTTCGTTCTCAGTGACCCAGAATTAGTAAAGTTTGACTACATTTATTTCAGAAGCATTTTGGCTGTAGAGCAGTGTTACTTATTCTTTAGGCCTCCTAGTCCTGCTCCTTCACCTCAGTCTGGCATTGAATATGTACCTGAACTTCGGTCCCATAGTAAAATTATGCCAAGACAGATGGAAAAAATAGCAGCTCATGTGGCATAAGGTGAAAAGAGGTATTCTCATTAAAAATGCAACATTTTGTAATACTTTAGTCCTTATATTGTTCCTATAGTGTAGTGATGCTTTAAAAAAGTTTAAGTGCCAAATTGGACACCATGAAAATTTTCAGGCCGTTTTCCTTCCATCCTGAGGATATGAGTAACTCTTCTATTGAATCTAGTGGAAATTACATTAGTCAGTGAATGCAGTTTAAGAAGAAGCTTAAATGACAGATCTTGTACAGTCCTGTTGCACAAGGGCAACTTTGACCTATGCTGGGGATGGGGAAAGAGGTTCCTAAAATCTATTGAATATTGACCCTTGATTTCCAAATCTTGCTCTTATTTAACTCATATTTTAAACCTTAAATTCTTTGAAGTGATTTTTTTCCCCAAAAAAATAAACCAATGCCTAAACAAACCTCTGCAGCAGAACAAGCTAACCTGTCAGGCAGCAGAGGCATGAGAAATTCATTGGCAATTACTCTTCCTAGATACGAATTAACATTACTTAAGGTACCAGTGAACAAAGTAGTAGCCAAAATCAAGCCACATTGGGGATTTTTACCCCAGAGACCCAGATAAGCAACTTGGTACTGTAGGCTGACTATGATTTTGAGTGTCTCTGCGCAGAAGTGAGGTTCGGCCTGGCACTCCATATCTAATCACCAGTAAGATTGACACAGCCAGAGTCCAGAATAAATTTAAACTCAATTATATTATAAATTTGAATAAACACAGCAGTTAACGACATAAAACAACATGCCCTGACACTTTGTGTCACAAAGCCAACCCACACCCACGAAGAAATAGAGGATAGTAAAGAAAACCCCAAAAGGTAAACAACTTTACAATTGGTAGGTGGTACAATGGAGGAACTGGACAGGATTCGGGTAAGTTGCTTGGGACCTTCAACCCTAGGGCTACTTATAGGTTGGGGAGGAACACTGAGTGGTCCCTCGAGGATTCTAGATGGTATTAGAATGGAGCAATTCCAGAAAGGCCTGGGCCTTCACCACAGCAGTCCGAAATGTCTGCAAATAGCCGCTCTCGTTTTCAGTTTCACTGATGCTTGGCCATTCACCACAACTTGGGAACCCGGATAGCTGAAGTGTTATCCAGCTACGATGGTGAGGACCCTCAGTCTCTAGTTGACACACCCACATGCAGTAGCTGAGCCTTCGCTACAGTCTATGCTGAAAGATGTCACAGAGGCCTGAGAATCTCACCACCCTTGAGTCCGACGATGCAGCAACCAAGGAACAGGAGTACTCAGAAACCGAGGAAGAAGCAACCCAAGCCTTAGGGCAAGATCTCCTTTAAAAGGTCGTTGGCGGGAAAAGGAGGTTTGTGCATATTAGATGATGCAGCGTGCAAACAGTTAGTGCTGAGTGCAGATGTTTAGTACCGTGGGCAAATGATGGTAAGTGATGTGTGCACCTTTTAGTACTGGGTGCAACAGTTCTTCTGGTGGGAAAATCCAGTCCATACCAGTTCCTTTGCCTCAAACAGTCCCAATAGTTCATAGATGGTAAAATGGAACTGAGAATTCAAAATGGAAGTTGGATTGCACTGTCCATATCAGCACATAGCAGCACTCAAATTAATCTCAACAGGATCTACAGTCAGGGTTCTAATCTCAGCTCCTCCCACGGGCTTGCTGTGTGGGCTTGGCCCCCATCTATACTATAATATTTACCCAGCATTGCTTGGGTCCTTAATTTTTTTTTTTTAAATAAGCAAAATACATGCTTTATTTAAATCATTGCTCTGGGTTGGGGTTCAGTATGCAGGCTGCCCCGGGGAAAGAGGACTACCCCAGTGCTCTCTCATTCTACGGGGGAAGGGGCCAGGTGAGAAGTGCCTTTCCATGGCTGCTGCAGCTCCAGCAGGCACAGCTGGGGGAAGGGTGCATATCCTCTGGCTGGGGTAGATCCAGATTTCTCTGCCTCCTACACTCCCCAGCCAGAGTGAAGAATGCAGCAAACTGCACACATTTCCCTCACACCCTGACGAAGGGAAAGAGCCAACAGAGTTCCCATACAAATGGAGGGGGAGTTTTACCCCTTTCCCACCCTCCTTAAAAGACACCTGGGGGGGGAGGCTCAGGGCTGAGACAGTCCTAGCCAAGGAGTAGGGGGCTAGCCAACCGCATTCACTTGCCTTGTGAATCTATCTCTCTTCTGTATGATTTTATGAGAAGTAAATTCCATTCCAGACACATCCCATTTTCCTGGCTCAACCAAAGCCTTACCTTGCTTTAAGTTATGAGAAGAGGAAGCTGTATACTGAATTTGAAAGCTCTTAGTGTTTGGAAGAGGTTCTTGAACAAACATATAGACAGACTCTCTCAAATATATAGTGGAGCACCACATGGTTAATGTGGATAAAAATACTTACCCAAATCACACTGGTGTTTCAAGGAATAACTGGTTAATATTGTTCAGTGTTGTTGATACTACATAGCCCTATTGAAAGTATAGGGGGAACCAAATGAAAGTATGACAGTACGAAAGGTAAAATAAGATGTTCATGTAATTTTATTACTTTGAAGCTACAAAGCAAACTAGCAAGCATGGCACAAATGTAAAATTATATAACTATGCAGCAGTGTCCCTTTAAAATTCAACCTGAAACATGGTGCTCCTACCATTTTATCTGTCCTAATGAAACCAGATCAATAGAAAGTTTTATATAAAAATCTCTCCTGGGTTTTGCTAAGGTGACTCAACTGTACTAAAACACCATACACTGTGATTGATGTCAGACTTCAAGTGCCATAAAACTTCATAACTGACAGGACAGTCAAATGCAGCAGATTTTAGTGAAGTCATGAGGAAGGGTTGAATTGTTACAGAACATGGAAACAGTGTCAGTGGTCGGTGGAAGAATAAGATTCATACTGGGCACCTGAGACCTTTGAATTTATCATCTTGGTGATAGAGAGCTCCTGTTATGACATGGCATGGGCTATGCTCTGCTTACATCTGACCCAACTAGGGGCAATGAGCGGAAGTGTTCTTTATTGTAAAATGTTAAAATTCTGATATTTACCAAACAAAAGTTACAATCAAACCTCCTGTGAACCTTTACCAATGCCATTAACAAACACCTGAAAAAAGAAAACTGGCATGCTGGTATTGTGCCAACAGCAGTCTTCAGGAATGACACATGGCGATCCTGGCTTGAGGGCCGTGACCTTTGTACTCACATTCACCAGCTTGAGGCTGGAAGTTAAGCATGAAATGGGCATGACATACTTGATATGCAGAGAGGTTAAGCTAGCTGTGGAGCTCTTTGCACACTTTACTGCTAACCAGTTCATTAAGTAGGCTTTAACTTAAAAGGACGCTATTTGCTCTGAACTCCGTGACTGTAGCCACTGGCACAGAAAGGCTACAAGGGGAGGAAGGCTCAGAATTGCACGTCAGTTAAAGCCCTCTTCTCTTTAAGACCAATAAAAGTCTGTAATATAAAATTTATACACAGACTGCATGAATCCAAAATTAACAGTGTTTATTCAGATGAATACACACGGATATAAAGAGAAAGAATACCCCATAACATGGATTAAAGTAATCTATATATTTATTCCATTGCTACTACTCCAGCTCCTGTTCCTTAACGTTTAGGAAGGAACGTTGCATCTGTTGCAAGAAGGGTACGCCTAGACTACAAGCTTCTTTCGAAAGAGAGTGTCTAGATAGCCATAACACTTTCAAAAAAGTGATCTACTTTTTTGAAAGAGAGCACCCCGGCAATCTTGATGCTCTCTTTCGAAAAAGCCCTGTTTGCGTTCAAGAACACCTTTTTTCAAAAGAGCTCTTTCGAAAAAAGGCGTTCTTCCTCGTAAAATTAGGTTTACCGCTGTCGAATAAACTACCGCGTTCTTTCCATTTAATTTTGGAAGAATGCAATGGCAGTCTAGACGCAGGTGAAATTTTTTCGAAAAAAGACCACTTTTTTCAAAAAAACCCTGTAGTCTAGTGTGAAGGGGTGAGGCAGACCCGCACTGAATCCGCAGGGCCCAGCCAGGGTTACCTGGCTGCAAGGCCCCTCCCCCGGAGCCCTACCAAGCATACCTAGGCTGCAGCTCAACTATAAAAGCCTGGGGAAGGGCTCAGTCTGAGCTGGCAGCCAGAGGAGAAGGACCTATGTGGGGAGCTCCTGACCAGCAGCGACCCGAGACTCCAGAAGAAGCCAGTGGAGATGCCGAGGCGAGTTGGGGCATCGCAGAGGCTGCCCTCCGAGGAGGCATCGCCCCAGGGAGGACAGCAAGCCTGAAAAGTATGTGGGGAGTAGCTCCAGCGGCCCAGGTAGGAAGTGACCCAGGGCAGGAGCGGGAGCCGCCTCTCCTGTCCTGGGAACCTCGGTGTGTTTTGGCAGGACTTCCCCACCGAGGCAGTGGCATGCCGTCCTGTCACTTACAGGTCCCTGGGCTGGGACTTGGTGGAGTAGAGTGGGCCCGGGTCCCCCTACCTGCGGGGAGGCACCTCCACTATAACCTTGTTCCACCAGCACCGGCCTTGCCTTAAAGGGTCGCGCTAAGGCTGTGTTTGTGGACTCAGGCCAGTGGGCCTAGCCTTAAAGGGCCCTCCTTGAACTGCGTTTGTTAAGACTTTGCTTATTGACTCAGGCCAGTGGGCCTAGCCTTAAAGGGGCCATCCTAAGACTGCGGTTGCTAAGACTTTGCTTAATGACTGAGGCCTTGCCTTAAAGGGCCCTTCTTAGACTGCGTTTGGGTGACTGCTTATGGACTCAGGCCTGTGGACCTTGCCTTAAGGGGCCAGCCTGAACTGTATGTGTGGATGCTGTGTTTATGGACTCAGGCTGGTGAGCCTGGTTCTGAAAGGGTAGACAGTGCAGGGAGTTGTGGACCCGGGCTCTTTCCGTGCCTCTTGGTGGGGCTAGAGAGAGCGCCCCATCACATCTAGACATAGCCGAAGTGAAGAAGTATACAATATCCAATAAAAACTGGAATGGGGTTGGGGAGAGAGGGACTGTAGGTAGCAAAATGCAATTGTGGGTTGTAATCTGGCTAGGACACTTAAATTAACCTCCCCAAACAAAAAGTGTAAGTTTTAAAGACCTTTATTTTGCTCCTCATCCAAACAATATCAGGCCAGATCTGTCTCTCTTACATCAGTGTAAATCTGGAGTATTTCCACTGAAGCCAATGGAATTATGGTGGATATTTGCCAGTGACTAGGAAAGCAATATTTGGCCTACAGCTCCAGCAACTCACTATCTCCAAAACCATGGAGAGGCAGTATGGACCTTTTAAGAGTAAACATGTGTTCCAGCATTATGCTGACATGAGCAGAAATTTAAAGCATGCTCTATAAACCTTCATCTCTATCATGATAGAGAAAGATGTTAAGTAGAATAGTAGCTACTGAAAGGGTCTCTGAAGAGGAAGAAACCTTGGGCAGGGGAGATCATTTATATGTGGGTTAAAGTTTTGTTTGGATACTTTCCACCCTGATTACTAAAGTGTCTGCTGCAAACCCACTGCTAGTATGTGCTTTCTTCCAGGGTCTCAGATTGAGGTTTCTGGTAGGAGGAGAAAGAAGTTCCCTCCTCTTTGAGACAATTCTATATCATAGTTGGGTTGGGAAGCTGGTTGAAACCTATTTGGGAGAGTCTGTGTTCAAATAGCCAAGACCCAGTTGATTTTGGACCCTATTTTGTTTATAGCTTATGTACCAGACTTTAGCTGGGAAAATGAAGCAGAGACCGGATTCAATGCTGGAGTCACTCTTTGATCAGAGCATTAATTTAGTAATTACCCAGAGACAATAGCAACACCAACGGCATGTCTACACTGCACCCTAAACTGGAAATAAGATACACAATTTGCACAACGCAAATTGCGTATCTTATTTCGATTTTATTTTGAAATTGAAATTTAGTGCATCTACACAGAATCAAATTTCAAAATAAAGCACTGTTTTGAGCCAGCCCTTATTCCTTGTGCAATGAGGTTTACTGGTATGGTGAAATAGCACATCCATTATTTCGAAAAGTATTTTGACATAACGGGCTGCTTGTGTAGATGCAGAGTAGCTAGTTTTGGGAGACCTCCAGTATCCCGAAATAGCCTTGCAGTGTAGACGTACCCCAACTGAATTACAAATCCTGTTTCCTGCATCATTGGACATTTCTATACTTGGTAGTGCCCATCCAAATACTGTTTTTGTGTGATCTGAGAGGATCAGAGCCCAAGTTGGTACAGCTGCAATAATAAGTAATATAATTTTTTCATAGTTTTGAGGAGGCCCCAGTTCCAGTTGAGAAACTTCAGGGTTTTTTCATTAAAAAAAAAAAAAAAAAAAAAAAAAGCAAATAGCAATGCAGGGGTGCATAGGCAGAGTTAAAGCAGAGGATTGCTATAGCATTTCCACTGCTTTTAGTGGGAATTACCCTGCTATATCTCTCCCCACTAGTTTGACAAGTTAGGAAAGCTGGGACCAGAGTTTAGTAGCATTTAATCAGGGTAAACCCAGTGTAAGCCCTCTGAAAATAGTGCCCAGAATTTGGCCTTAATTTTCCTTTTTTCCTTCCTAGCAATTCCCCCATCAAATGTGTACATCTGGTAATTGTAAAACTGACACATAGTCCCTTTCAGCTTTCTCATGCTATAAGATGTTCCCCACATTTAAAGCCTGATTGCTCCCTCTTTCAGGAAATCCTTGAGGTAGGATGTAAAGAGTTTGAGGTGTATCTACTGGCATTTCTTTGGAACTCTTTTGACCAGGGGTATTGGCATTTGAAGAGCAAGCCCCACCTGCAGACCTGAAATCTTCCTGGATTCCTGGGGGCGGGGGGGGGGGGAGGGGAGCCGGCAGGGCCTTCTGCATGGACACTCCAGGGTGCTGTGGCTGGCAGTGCAGTCCCAATGGATATTTATATTTGTGTAAATTACATTATACAACAAATGTGGACCAGAGATTATTTTAAGTGGATGGATGAAGTTTACAAAGTTCTAAGATTTGATCTGGATACTAACTGAACACCTAGGGCCTGCAGATCTTGCAAACATGCTTTGTTGGAACATTTCATCACTTCTGCTTGTTGGGAGCCCAGACATTCTGCAAGACGTATAAATAAAAATCAATCATATAAAGAAATGGTTGGCCAAATTGGGGGAATGAAAATATACTCCAGTTTGAGACAGATTGCCTTCATTTAATCAAACCCTGTTCATCTCTCCCTTATAAAAGCTCTGGATTTGTAGTGTATCTAAAACAATAGGTAACAGTAACCTTGTCTCGTTTAATTGCAAATGAAAGCTTGCAGTGAACACTGCCAGCTTCTGTGAGAACTAATATAACTCTTATTAAAGTCAATGAGAAATCTACCACTGACTGCAACTGGAGCTGAATCAAGCATTTATTACATATAATGTGGGCCAACTCTATTCTCTTTGAAGTTAATGGCAAATCTCCCACTGACTTAAATGAGAACACAATCAGGCCTTGGGCTTTTACCCTGAAGCGCATCTGAAAAACCATTGATATCATTACAGAAAGCACAAATGTCAATCTGTGATCTAATAATGACTATCACTTTCTCCCTTGTATTCTCCAAAATATTTTGCTCTGTTCTTTCAAGGTGAAAAAGCTCCTTTAGGGGCCTTCTCTACTTCTTTTGGATTGAAACTAGGAGAAGTAATTGTTCTGCCAAAATTGGCTGTGTCACATGAGGTCTAGTTTTATAACATTCCCCAGAGCAGTTTCCTCCTCCTCTGGGTTTTTGCAAACACCTTGACAATGTCAGTGCTGATAGTATTCAGGGCTCAGAGCAATTTTTGGATGTTGTCACCTATTATAAAAAAGAATAATACCTTTTTAGCAGTACAGCACAGTGTTTTCAGATTTCTGTGTGTACCTGAGTTCCTGCATAGACAGACCTTTGGCTCAAAATGCGGCCATTTCTCTCACATGTGCTGGTGTCTTTATTGGACCTGGAGTTTGGGAGTCTTTGCTTCAGCAGACTTTTCCATTTCATGACTCCCTTTTTAATATTTCCAATGTCTGTGACATCCCCTTACTGGGTCTTACATTTTTATATCATAGCAAATTCCATTGCATTAGACATATTTCAGCAAAGCTGGTGCAGGGAAGAGCAAAAAATCCACTCCTATTAAGTCAGCAAAGACCTTTGTAATGGGATAGTGGGGAGCCAGGAGTCAATCCCTGCTGAGGACCTAAATTTCTCACTTTTTCCTCTCTTCCTTTTTTTTCAGGGGTTTTATCTGTGGATGTCTGCAATATTGATGTGATGGATATATTCTGTTACTAACAAGGGACCACACTGTATTCCCGTGTGTGTGTGTGTGTGTGTGTGTGTGTATATATATATACACATATGTGAACAGTTGATTGCACAAATACTTCCACTGATTTCAATGTGACTACTCGTGGGGGGCGGGGCACAATCTTGCCAAAACAAAATGAAAAATGATGGCAGGCCCATGGAGTGGTAAAAAGTGTGGTTCCAATAGCAGCGTTCCACACCTTTGCCAAGGGAAGCAGCCAGGAGTCATATTGCCATGTTCTGGGAGTCACATCACCACATTCTCCATTTGATTCAACAAAGCAGACCTAAGCAATAGAGTAACAAAAGGCTAGCAGTGTTGAAGCCATGGCAGTATAGTAGAAAATGTTTATTGAGAAAAGTGTAGGCATATTCATAGGAGCAACAGACTTCAGCCAAGAGAGAGAAAAGATTCTCTTAGAGGTTTCTTTAACTACACTTGTGCCAGTGCATGTTACCTTCCTCTACAGTTATCTATCAAAGTTATGAGAAGGTGGTCCAAAATCGTTGTCTAAAGAAATGTTGGCTTGTCTTTTCTGTAGCAGATAGAGATGCTGCATGTGGATGGGTGAGTGGGTGGGTGGCTGAGGCTGTATATCTTCTAGATTATGTTGGGAGATTTGGATTTGGCATTAGAAAGACTGTGTCTGCTCAATTTGCTACTTATTTCTCTCATCGTTTCTGATGTAGCAGAAGTCTAGAGTGGACACGTATACACCTATACAAAAGTTATCCATAGACTACATTTCCTGATGAATCTAGTGCTTACTGCTCAAAAGGGCTTACTGTGCATTCCATTTGTTCATCTGTAGTTAACTGTGTAGTTGTCTCATTAAGAAATGTATTGTATCAATTAATATTGATCTTTACAGGAAATGACATGCCACTTGTTCTGTTACTGAACTTTACCATCAGGTGGCATGATGCATGAATGGTAACTAAAACTAGTGAAGTGGAAGAAGTGCCAGCAAAGATGAAGATTCAAATAATAAAAAGAAGAGTCCATTTCATGTGAGTATATAGAGAGATTGTAAGCTTTTTTATGTTAGGTGCTTAGAACGCTTTAACACTATAATAAAACAAATGACAACCAATGATAATATAAATTCACCATCACCACCACCAGGTTCTTCTGTTGTTGCACAGATAGCTAAAAAACCCTCCAATTCTGGACAATTGATTGTTGCCCTGACCCTTCTGTAGTCACTCACACCCACACAAAATAGCTGTAAAATACTACCAGTTCAGAATAGCAGTGTTTTACACCAACTTGGCACCAATTCAGCAGTGCTACAAATGACAATGATTAATTGTGCCAGGCACAATATATTTACTGTAGAAACATTCCTCCCACATGTCCTAAGAAAACAAGCACTGTGCCATTAATAAAAGAAAGGAGTATCTTTGAAACAGAAAAATGCTCAGAAAAAAAATGTTACAGGAGTGGGAAGAACCTATCCTCTGCCTCCCTGCAGAAGCTTTGTCACCAACAGACAGAAGTTGCAGTGGTATGTTCCCTAAAAAGTGCTGCCTATCTGGACAAGACTCAGTAAGAATGCCTTGAAAACAGCCTAATCAACACCTGAGTAAAATAAATAGTTTACTGGCATTTTTGCTTACTATTGTTAGCTTCATCAAATAGATTGTTTGAAAGCAGACGTCACCATTGGCATTCAGAACTCTAGAAAGAGCAAATGGGAAAATAGGATTCAAGTTCCACGCAAACATATTTCTAAAAATGTCTAAAAAGAGAGATTAAAAACTACCACAACTATTAACAGATGAATAGTAATCCACAAAATAGCAGTACTGTATTAATGTTCATGGTGACTTTTAATGACTGTCTTGGCTAAGTATAATTTACCAGGTTGCTTTTGGTTTTCTATGTCCCATATAGATTGGATTTCTCATTTTAAATAGATCAGAATGGTTTGAATCATCATGATAATATTCCTGATGAATTCTAAAATAAATATTTTATTGTATTTATTTCCAATTCAACATGGTTTTTTCCCCTCCTTCTTTTCATTCTGCAAGGTGTAGAGCAAATATTTGGCCATTAATCAATTATTTAAGGGTAGCTATCAACATAATATATTACTGAGACTCTTATGAACTTCTGGGATGTATTGTGATTGGACAACCAGACTCTGATGCCAACTAATTTTTGGCACTTAAGCATACTGGCTGTTTTCTTGATCTTAAATATAGCATGGCATGAAGGCATGGCCCAGTATATGGGCATGGTTTGTGCACTGATTTCAAAAGAAGGCAAAAGGATTCTTCCTCCAATAAGAGCATATTATAGCTGACTACCAGTGAAAGACGTATGTGATGCTTTAATACTGTGGCAAATGTATATATGTACAATTGCCCTCTACTGGCTGGAAAGAGAACTTCTTAGCTTTTATAGGCTCATACTGCTAATAGATAGAGAAGCCTAATATTTGCCTCAAATGCACATTGAGGCCCCTAATTTACAGTGACTTGGTTTCTGGAGCTGCTGAGCACCTGGAATTCTTATCTATTCTGTCACTTTTGGGTAGCATAAATTTCCTAAAGGGATTTCAAAGCAGTTTCCAACCTTGAATTGACATGAAGTGTAACATTCATATAGTCACCAAGAATATACATGAGTTGTTATAAAGAAATAGATTTTGGATTGGACAACCTTTAAGACAATCACTAATTACTGGGGATAAGGATTACTGGGGATATGTTTCCATGAGGTCATTATTGTCTACAGCAGGAGATCTAGAACTTTCCTCTGACTCAGATGACAGGACACTGGACTAGATGGATCATGGGACTGATCCTGTCTGATAATCCTGTGTTCTAATACAGTGGTTCTGAACCTTTCCAGACTACAGTACCCCTTTCAGGAGTCAGATTTGTCTTGCATACCCTAAGGATCACCTCACTTAAATACTTGTGCTTCAGTTTCAGCCCCATGTGGTGTGGCTTAGCCTTGGGCTTTGTGCCCTGAGCCCCAACAATGGCCCTTGCAATCCCATTAAAATGAACTCACTCTCAGTTTGAGAACCTCTGACATAGTGTATAGAACAGCATACACAAGTCGTATGAAATTTTCATGTGTACTGACTTTTGCTAGTGCTTTTTATGTAGCCTATTGTAAAATTAGGCAAGTGTCCACATGAGTCTAAGTGCCTTCTGGAAGGCCTCTGTATACCCCTAGGGGGATGCATAGCCCCCTGGATGAGAATCACTGTTCTAATATATCTAATTTTCATCAGTTCTTTCCCGCTTTTGCAGATCCATAGAATGAGATCTGGAAATATAACGAGTATGGGTAAGGAATGGTGTCCCTAGCCTCTGTTTGTCAGAGGTTGGAGATGGATGACAGGAAAGAGATCACTTGATCATTACCTGTTTGATTCACTCCCTCTGGGACACCTGGCACTGGCCACTGTCGGCAGCCAGGATACTGGGATGGATGGATCTTTGGTCTGACCCAGTATGGCCATTCTTATGTTCTTATTTTGCTGTGGATTTCACTCTCACTTCCTTTTGAATATTTGGGAAACCCTTTCTAATTCTTAGGGACCGCATTTTGTATATGGTAATAATTTAGGAAAGATGGGGTTAATTCAACAAATACGACAATATTACCCGTAGCAAGACAAGGTAACAATATCTGTTATTTGATCAATTTTTACTGGTGAGAGATACATGCTTTTGTGTTTATATAGCAATCTTCTTCAGAAGTCCAATAATACATGTTATCTTAACTAATATCCTGGGATCGAGATGGCTACAACAACATTGCATAATCTCACATTTTTCAGCAGAGATTCCCTTGAGCTGGATTCAGGTAAGACATCTGTGTACTCTGTCAGGACAAACAGAGTCATCATTCTGTTATATTTCTTCCCATTTTTATGGAAAATCAGGTCTCTTTGCCTTCAGTGCCAAACTTACATTATTTTCTCTTGTATTTCTTCCTCTAAGTGGGTCACGTATCTCATGTCATCTTGCAACTGATTTTTTGAAATAATTTAAATCCATAGTATTTTTTAATATTGCATTTTTACTTCACTCTGCTGTTGGTCTGGTTTTCTGACGTGACAAATATTTTGTACTAGTTCCCACTTCAGATACTAGAGAGGAGACCATTGACCACAACATTTCCATGAGGGCCTTATTCCAATCTTTGTAGATCAGGAGTAATTCCACAGAATCCAATGGAGTTGCACAAGGGGCAGTGTACATGACTTCAGAGTCAGCATGACAGATTTAAGAAGTGCTCACACCAGACTATATTGTTTTAACGCAATTATCAGGAATTGCTCCACAGAAAGTGTATGTGACTTACTTTGTTTTTCTCTCTCCTCACTGTTTTAGGGTTTTCTGAGTGAAGTCTGTTACATCAGAGGACAGGATAACAATAGGCCAAGGGTATCAAAAGTGACCCCTAAAAGAGCTGATGTAAAGTACTGATGCTATCTTTGGTACTTGTGAAAGACCATGAGAGGCAATGATGTCATAGCAGAGAAGGGGCATTGTCAATTCTGGGGAAAATGGGGATTATTCAAATTGTTTTGTTCTTTATATCTGAAGACAAACAGAAAAAAACAGCATGAAAATATAAAATTATGAATGAATGAATGAATGAATAGCAAAGAACTTCTGAGTTATAAGGCCTGATTCTTTTTACATTGATTGTACAGTGGCATAACTTCCATGACGAAGTGACTCCTGATTTACACTTGTGTAAGACAGAAAGCAATGAGGCTATAGTTCTGATAACAGCAATATTTCAGGCCTACTGTGTATATATGCTTTTTATACTGCACTCTGCTGTTGATTGTTATGTCTTGACATATTCCAGTACCAAAAAGGGAACTTCATTCCAAAAATCAGTGGAGTTTTTCTGTGATAGCAAAGGGTTAAATCTTAAATTTAGGTCTCCTGATCTTCATACAACACAAAGATTCTTTCTCTCTTCTCTAGCTTCTTGGTGTAATTTGAAGGCTTATAGCCAGGGGCTAATATTCATAGTTGTATTGGACTTTATTTATTCTTAATTTTGGGAAGGCTACTGGTCTTACTTTTCTTTGTACTAATATAATTGTATTTTTAATGTGGAGCAAGTTGCATAGATTCCTAGACATTATTTATGTAATTTTATAAGAGCCATATCCTCAGCCATTATTAAGCAGCTTGCTCCATTGAAGTTATGGAGCTATATCAGTTTATACAAGCTGAAGATCTGATCCTAAATAAATAAAGATGAGAAAACAATATACTTAACTATTATCGTTCACAAAACCCTAGCACTTAGGAGCAAGGAAATTAATAGTTCATTCTAAATTGCATACTGCCAACATAATAATAAACTCATTAGTCTTATCAAGTACAAAAGAAATGCCTAATTCATCCCAATACTACAACTGTAAACTCTGACCTACTGCTTGTTGTTTTTAATGTATTGTTTTGATTATCTTGATTTTTGAATATAATTATTCTCTTTAATGGATACTTTTGGGTGGGAATTATATCACATAGTATCTTTATCAACAGAACTTTTTGGTAATATAGTTATTGTTGTTTCCTGATAATAATGTATCTGTCATTTTTAAAATGAAAAGTCTATGTTAAAATTGTGTCTGTGGACTTATGTTTGAGGCTGATCAATATGTGCCATCGAAGTGTCCTTATATAATTGGGTTTTTTTCTGAAGCTTTTTTGTTAGGTTCATCCTATTTTTTTAACGCTAACTGACAAAAGTATAGTATATATTTGGTGTTCATATTGGTGTATTGTAATTAAACATGCATTTAAGTACTTGGTAACAAAAATGTGTCTAAATGGAGAGTGTAAGATGATGCAGGCAGTAAGGCACTAAGTGTCCATAATGAGCAGGAAAATTGGGGCCATAGAAATTAAAATTCCTATTAAATATTTGAATGAACGTGGACATCATATTATCAAATTAAATTAATCAGCAGCACTGGCCAACCTAATAATAGCTGGAAAACAGCATTCGTATTGCCCACAGAATGCCCTAACCTGCTCCAGGCCTAGAGATTAGTTTAATCCATCTCCTTGATGTACTTTGTCCTTACTTTTCCAAATATCTGGTTCAAAATCTTGTAAAAAAAACTTTACCTAGTTCACACTATGCCTCAAAGATTATGTTGATTTGGTCAAATGCTTTGTATAAACTAAAATAACCTCTAGAGAGGCACAAAATATTATAGTTAGATTCAGAAGCTCAATGTGATAGATAGTAATCAGTCACATACAAGCTATATTTTACTACTCTATTTAGAAGGATCTCCACCAATTAATCTTCATCACTCTTTTAAAAGAGTTATATTCTTTAAATGGTGCTCCAGAATTTGAAACGCAATCTTAATTAAAATTAACTCTGCCTAATGAAAACATACAGTAAAAAACATGAAAAATTTCAAGTAATGAGTATCGAAGAAGTTTTATGGTCTATGATAAGTGAGAACACATGATAGCCAGCAAAGGTATATCTCTGGGAAAAGGAAAAGAGAGAACAGCAATCACAATATGGCATTTAAAATCTAAATAATTTGATTACACAGCTAATTTCCGTCACAAACTAGCAAATTAAGGTTCCCAGGAAATGAGAGCTATTCCTGATATCAAGGATGAAGAAATGAGTACCCTTCAGCACTGGCAGTATTTATAACAACAGGATGACAAATCGCAATATGCATGCCAGTTTACAGCAAACACTTAGTTGTTCCACCTACCTGAAAGAAATTATGTCATTTACACCACATACTTCACAGCCAGGAATCATGGTCTAGTTTAGCAGCTGCAATGTCTTGGGAATTTGAACTAGAACTTGAAGGCTATAATTAGAGAACAACTAAACTTGAAAACTCATCAATAAACCTGAAGCCAGACTGAGGAGATGGCCCAGAAAAATATGCACAAAATAAGATTTCAATTTAAAAAAGCACATATACAACTTGAAATACATGAGTAGTCCAACTGAGTCTACTCGTGTGCTTAAAGTTAAGCACTTGCTTAAGTATTTTGTTGAATGGGGACCTTCATGAGAAAAACAGTAAGTTCTGTATCTGTATAAAAAGGATATAAAACCATAAAGCATCTCCCAAGGAATGATGAATGTATATTGAATATGAATATTTTCTGTATATCTTTTGAATGCTTCTTTATCGTGTAACTTTTTTCAGTTATTAGAAAGCAATACAACTTGTGATAGTTAAAGATGCAAAATGTATTCTGAAACTAGCAGTCTGAATGCTGAAAAATAAGAGCTTATGAACATGCATTGTTATTTGTAAGGATGGTATACAGAGTTGTTGACAGCACATGCTTATTTTCTTTCTGTGAATAAATTGCAGAAGTGGAAGGGCCCAACTGTATCCCTGACGGTACACCTCTGCATCCAAAGGTGTTCAACCAGGATTGTAATTGGCTCAATGTACCAAATACTTAAGATTTTAAAAATAGAGTAAGACATAAGCAGCATGGTGTTGGGTTATAAATGTAGATAATAGCGAAGACTTCCAAAAATAGGCATTTCAAGGGCTTGGACTGTGATAGATTTTAGTGGGATTTTATTCAGGCATGAAGTTCTTATGTTGATACTTATGTGGCTCAATTAATGGCCTGGTTAGAAGATTACAAGCATCCTGCAGCTCCCTTTGAAACCACCACTGTAGCCTCAGCCACTTTCAGGCAACTAGCATCTTCAAGTGTATGAGCTTGGGACAGCAAGCCAATGAGACTCTGGTTAGGCAGGGATACAAATTCTGAGGGATCTTCCTCCTCTACCAGTGCTGGGCTGCTGGCTAGAATCTGGCTCTAAGTAAGGAACTTGTTGTTTGTCCCTCCCTGGACTCTAAATAAGTTTTGTTACTCATTTTGTTTCAGTGAACTGGAATTAGTTTTTCCAACCATGATACAAACTACAGTTTCATGAAGAAAGATTTTTTATTCTTTATTATCCCTTAGATAGAACACATTAAGGAAGAACTAAAATTAATTTATCATTGAATGTGACAAATTATGTGGGACAATAAGGTCTCTATTTTCTTATGATCCTGACCAATTAGTTGACTTCTTTTTTACAATACATGTCAGAACTGACAGGGAATTAAATTAGTGCTATTCTTTGGAGTTAGTGGCTGGAAGAGCTGGTGAACTTGGGAGTTTTATTCTGAGTCTGTAATTCTGCTTCTGGGAGATGAGAGGGGAGGAGAGGAGTCTATAAATACAGACAATGGGACAGATTGTCACTGGCTATAAATCAGCATTGCTCCTTTGAAGTCAATGGAACTACACTGATTTACACCAACTGAGCATTTTCCCCAGGGTTTTTTAATTTGTTATTTCTATAATGGCTTCAAATGAAATATTTTGGTGCAATAATTTTCAAAAATCTTTAGTGTTTTTCCTTCTTTACAGCATATTGTCATTTTCTTTCCCCTTCTCTCCCTCACTCCATTCGCTGATTTTTTTTTTTATAATGTGTAATGAGAACCACTACGTGTGTTAAGATTTCGTTTGGCTATAATACGTATGATAAGGATGCTTTTCATATATTATTTATGTTTGGTGCCCTATTGGTATTTTTGTCTTTGTTATCTGATTTGCTCCTGGGTATTCTTTTGTAAAGGCTTTGGCACATGGACTGATTTAGTCCCAATCCTGAAGTTACTTACCTGCTTAACTTTATGCCCGTGATAGTACCACCATATCCAGTAGAATTACCCATACTTATACAATTACACATATATCTCCCAAGAATCTGTGGAATTAGGGCCTTATCTTGTGTCTTGTAAAGCATTGTGAATCCTTTTTTAAAATTATTAGACCTAATTTTCTAATTACACATGGTGCAGAGAAATGTGTAATTTTCTCACCATGTTATTTTAAATCAAAGCATTTCTCTACTGTCATTGTATTTGATTGTATCCTCAAAATGGCTTGTGCATAATTTTTTTCTGCATTACCACCAGAAAACTTCTAAAATAAATTTTCTGAACTATAGAGTTTGGACAAGGCCTCGACTGTATGACGGGAGCTCAGATGTAGGTGCATTGTTCTGTCTGGGCAGCTTTATCCAAGCCCCACTGTATGACTGGGGCTTTTATTATTTCCAGGGAGATCAAAGAGCAAATTATTTTATGGCAAAGATTCTATTTATTTTTACTATCCTGACAATTGTATTTACTACCGTCAGTATTTTAATTTAATGTGGGTGTTTTTTACTGTTCTAATTATTTTATCATAAAGTTATCCTCAAATTACTATAAGTACAGAAAGAAATGCTTTATAAATATTATGAATGCAAAATAATAATGATGAGTTTATGCATAAATGCACAAATGTTGCAGATACATTTTTTTTGAAAATTTCCCCAATATACACCAGATTGGTTGTTTTTCCAAAGTCTGATTTCATGATCATAAGGGAACTTTTACAAGCAAGGAAAAATAAATCCCTAGACAAATCAAAGTATTATATATATTTTATGAAAAACAGGAATAAATGGTCGGATGAAGTTCCTGACTCAGTGTGATATGCAAGATACATGGACCTATAGCAATGAAATTAACATTTTCAGTAGGTTCAAGACTGGTAAGACCCCCTAAGGACTATCAAATGATGAATAAAATATCATCAACAGTGATGAGTTATTCATGATGCTGTTTCTTGCCATAAACCCAGAGTCTGTTTTGCTGCAAAAATGTTAGATATTGGAAGCTGATATTTTTGCACATTTTTAGCATTTCTAGATTGTATGCATTTAAAAACTGACCTCTTATATTTGCATTACAGCATATATTTGTGTTCCCTTTTTACAGATCACTACATAAAAAAAGGCCACTGAGGTCCTTCATCTAAGTTTATACAAAAGAGACTATTTCGGTCTTTATGGTTGATAAGTCAATGTTTAGGATTTCCATCATACAGGAATGGTATCTACTCTGATTGGTCTTTGACTATTCCTATACACTGACTGTGAACTATAGCTTGAATTTGATTTCATTTTAAAAAGTTTATTTCTACTCAAGAGAATTTCTCAATGGATTGCCAATAAAAAGCAACTATTAAAAAATGTATAATCGAAACAGGAATATGCCAAATGCCAATCTTGCCTGTTATCTGTCTGAGACAATTTGGAAAAAGTTAAGACATATTCAGGTAAAGTTTAAATTCACACCAATAGGGGAAACACATAAAGTGTGTTAGAGATGATGTGTTTAGAGATGATGTGTAAGCTGTAACCACAAAATTTTAGAACCTTGTGAGTCTGGGTTAAGTGTTAAAGAAAACCTGCAATGCTCTATTTAAAAAAAAGCTAATATAAAATAATACAGGATGCTGGTACATTCATTTGCAAAAGCATGAGCTTTTATTCCCACACAGAGTCCTAATGACTTTAAATAGGATTCTGCATAGGAGAAAATTTCATAACTGCAAAGTTCTTCAGAGAATTGGGCCCTTTGTCGACTTTGACATGCATCAAGAGAGGGAGATCAGGACTGCAGCCAGAAACAGAGAGATCAGTAAGAAATGTCTTTCCCATTTTTTATTTAAGGCCATATCTATCTCCCCACCCCTCCTTTGGGCCTCTCTGATGACAACTTTCTAGATGTCTTCTGAATCTACAGTGAAAAACAGTAAGAGAAAGAAAGGAAAGGGAATTACATGCCATTGCATCTTCCTGTGCCTCTGGCTACAGCTCTGATCTGCCTGTATTAACGCATTATTAATAATTACTATCTGTTTCTGTTCCCGTAGCACCCCAAATGGGTTAGATGCATACAAACATATGTAAGAAGACATTGTCCCCTACCCTAGTAAGCTGAGATTAATATCTTTAAAAAATATCATCAGGGTATAATTCCTAATAAAAGAACAAATAATTCATGAGTGGCTATAAAAGACTTACTAGAATTTCAAAAAACAAAACAGTCCCTTTTTGTTGTGATCTGAAAAACACAACCATGCAAAGATGCTTTGTCAAATCTTTCCCTGTTGATATTTATTTGTTTTTTCCCCTCTCACTGATATATTTGAGCTACTGTTAAAAAACAGACTCTAATTTTGCATCCACAATTAATTGATTGTGTGCACAAATCAATTTTTTAGTTTGATCTGAAAGTGCTATCATTTGCATGAACAATCAATTGTGAATACAAATTTGTGGGTGCCAAATAAAAGGACAAGTTGAATCCCCTTTAAGAATTTTCCCTTTTATGTTCTTTCCTAAATAAAATCCCTGAAGTCTATGCCTAAAACCAAATGTGTGTCCAGCAGCAATAAGTTATGACACTTTGCTACTGCACTTCTTGTTATCACGCTTCCAGGAAATAGGATCATGTTAGTGGTTAGATCAGTATTTAGAAGGCAGAACCATCTCAAAATTCATCCTAAATTGTAGATATTAGCAACCTAATTCCAGCCATTTAATTGGTTTCTGAAAGCCAATCTGTAAAGACATGAAATTTAAAAACAATAAAAAGAAACCAAATATCATACAGGAAGCCGTTGCCATTCATGTGGGTACATTCTTGAGGCCACTACAAATGGCGAAATCCATGAATACTAGGGGTGAGGGAGTTTGCAACACAAAACAGCCACATTTTCCATAATGTAATGCTAACTAGTATTTTATTAACTGCTGTTTGACAGTCAACAAACAGCTTCAACTTCAAAATAATCAATTTCCAACCAAATTCAAAGAAATATAATGAAACCCGTAACTGTATGCTAATCACCTGAAATAGTTATTTGAACTTGCTCCCTCAGTATCTTACTGTTCCTCAGGGATGGGGAGTGGGGAGGTAATGGAGTGGGCTTGCAAAGGAACACTGTAATGGGAAGTTGGTTAGACTTTTTCTTTAACTCCTTAAAATTTTCCAGTACAGCATCATTGCCATTTCAATTTCCCTTTTAACTTTCAGGCTCCGTTCCTTCGAGGGATCATACTCAAGCATTTTGTCAGTGAGTTGTTTGCTGCATCTGATGAGCTCAGCCAACGTTTCTAAATTTAAATCTGGTTTTACTGTATCTTCTTCTCTTTCCTCTTTGTCTTCATTAGTTGTCATGAGTTCTGTGAGGTCCTCAACAGTCAATTCCTCTGAATGTGACTCAAACAGTTTTTCAGCCTCTGATTCCTCCCTATCCTCAAAACTGTCCCCTCAAAGGTCATGGGCTATTCTGACAATCCTGTTGATCTCTTCATTAACAGGTGGGAGATCAGTGAAATCACTGATAGCTTCCTTCCACCACTTCCTCCAACAAGCATTGATGGTTGATGATTTTATTTCATCGATTGACTCCTTTACATTAGTCTTTCCAGCACTTCCTGACCTCAAGCAATTCAGCACATAATTATCTGAGCACAGGGCGCACCTGGTGTAATAGGCTTTAAAAGTAGTAATCATACCTGGTCGAGAGACTGGATGAGGGAAGTTGTGGTAAGCAGCAGGAAAACTGCTTCAACGTCAGGATGGGCAAATTGCTGAGCAGTTTATGGATGGCCTGGCACATTGTCCAAAACGAGTAGTGCATTAAGGGCGGCCCTAGGTATTTTTGAACTTTATGGATGAAACAGTTGTGGAACCAGTCCAAAAATAAATAAGCCATGTCCTAGCTCCTTCAGTTTTCCCTCCAAAAACACAGCAGGCTGTGCTTCTCCTTTTCCTTAAACACCCCAGGTTCAATGCAGGGTAGAGCAACGTAGATTTTACCATCCACTCTCCCACGGTATTAGCATGGATGAGAAGGGTCATTGTGTCTTTTGCTACCTTGAAGCCCAAAGCTGACCCTTCCTCCTTGGGAAGGTATGTGCTTGCAGGCTTCCGCTTCCAAAACAAGACAGTTTTGTCTTTGTTGAAAACTTGTTGGGGCTCATAATCCTTTTCCTCAATATTTTTAAGAAGCTGTGGGAAATAATCCTACGTTGCTTTATGGTCTGTTGATGCTGATTCCTCTGTTAACTTTACATTGTGTAAACTGAGACTCTTTTAAGTTTTCTTGAACCTCCACTTGCTTGTGGGGAATGAAACTGCACCATTCTATTTACCCCCATCCCCTCCCCGCCCCACTCATTACCTGATGCTTGCACAAAATGCTTCCATAAGCTCAAAAACTTTTCTCGAATTACAGGGCCATTCGCAGGTGCTCATTTATGTGCCATGTCTTCTATCCAAATGCTTAATGCCTTTTCCATTTTCTCCATTATGAGATCATGACTCACACATGATACCGTCGTGCAAGCTGGTGCACTTGAAGCACCACTATGTTTTTCTCCTTTTTCTTAATATAATACACAGTAGACTCATTAATGCCATACATTCTAGCAACTGAGGCTGCACTACTGGTTCTATCTCCTTAAACAGGGGCTCTCTGGTCTGGCAACATCCATGGACCAGCAGGACCACAGATGTTCCTGGACAAAAGAGCCCCGGCCTAGCCAAGCAGTGGGGTCGAGCGTCCATGGTGCTGGGAGCCTGCCCATGGCAACGGGGCCTGGGCAGCCCAGATCAGGGTGCTGGGAGCGTACCCACCACAGTGCAGCTGGATTTCCATTGCAGCCTTGGCTGGAGTGCCAGGAGCCAGCTTGTAGCAGCAGGGCTAGGTGTCAGCAGCAGCCATTGCCAGGGCTGGCAGTAGGCAGCCGGGGGCTGGACTGGCCTGCCCCTCAGCTAAGCCAGAGGCAGGGGTGTCTGGCCGGAAGCAGAGCCAACAGCAGTGAGGAGCTGCAGGCTAGGGGACTAGTGGCAGGGAACCACCCATGGTCCAGCAAATTCCCTCATTCAGGACCGGTCAGGTCCTGAGAGTTCCAAACCAGGGAGGTCCAACCTTTACTGCCACTCATAAGTTTATCCAATAATTCAACTTTCTGGTTTAAAATTGGCACCTTTTTCCCACTGCTTGCATCATTCACTTTTCAGTGCCATAACTAAGGGAATGCACAGAAAAAAACCACCAGCACGCTGCATCGTTTGCGTCATGTGCACTGCGCACCACCAATATGCGAAGCTGCAAACCGTGAAACTGCAAATAGACACTAAGCAGATCCACATTTCTAAATGATTTATCTATTGTTGTTCTCTCTTGTATGGTGTAAACAGTGTTAAAGGTTTAGCACAGCTGTGTTTTATAAATATTGCCACTGTATAAGACAGAGAGCCATAATATATTATGTAAGAGTGCCTGTGAAGGAAAAACATAAGAGTAGAGGGATCTTGCCCCCCTGGGTACTATCCAGCAAAGAGAAATAGAGCCAGCTATTACAGGCTTCATGGATTTAAAGGCCAGAAGGGTACATTATGATCATCCCATCCAGGCCTGCCGACGGGGGTTGGGGGGGAGGGAGGGGAGGGCAAGACAAAGGCTATGTCTACACAGCAACATTATTTCGAAATAACTAGTGTTATCCAAACAGAGGCTGGCAAACAGGTCTGTCCTTTACAATGGAATGCATGCACTGCTTAATTTGCATTTAATCAGTAAACAGAGACATCAAGCAGGAAGGGAGGCAAAGAAAGCTCAAACAGGTGAAAAAAGACTGCAGAAAACACCCTTCCACATATACTCATTGTCTCCTAATGTCCAGCTGGAAATGTTTTTCAAGACAGAGACTGAAACTATAAAAAAGAGGGACAGAGATCCCAGGACAGCCTCCTTTTCTCTCCATTGCATTCACTGGACCTGACGGGACAAAGGAAGCATTCATTAGATTTTGGGGCAGGGGATTTGGCCAGTAGGATTTGGTCAGTAAGCCTGATGAAAGTATGCAGTGAGAAATTTTTCTGATATAATTGGTTAAAATAGGTGTTAGTAAACATCTTTGTTTTTCTTGCAACCATTTCTGACTTTTATGCCTCATTACCTGAACTCACTTAAAACCTCTCTCTTTGTAGCTAATAAACTTGTTTTCTTATTTTATCTAATCCAATGTCCTTTTGTGCTGACCAGGAGGGGGCTATGCCATACAGGACATTCATACATTTCTAAGGGATGACTGAGGATGTGTTGGGCTATAAACAAGGCTAATGAGAGCTAGAGTGTAACCCAAATGTAACTGGCAGACATCAGTTATGTACAGACACTCAGAATGCAGCTTGCATGCTGGAAGGGTGTTCATGAGTGACCCCGGTGGAAGCTACTTCAGCAGCACATTGTAAAGAACCAAAGGTTGCAGGGCAGGAGTGACACAGCTGCTCATTAATATGCAGGCCTGCAAACGGTGGGATGGCAAAGGGGGCAGTTACCCTGGGGCCTGGCGATACAAAAAGGCCCAGCAACAGCAGCTGGAGCTCTGAGCCCTTTAAATTGCTGCTGGAATGCCACAGGGTGCTCTCCGGGCTGTGGTAAGGGCTGGCTGGTCAAGTGTGTGGAACGGTGTGGCATACTCCAGTGGCACTGAGGTCTGGCTGCCCCGCCTCTTCCGTGAACAAAGAGCCCCCCTGCTACCCATGGTCTGGCAAGTCTGTCAGCCCCACTGTTAGTATGTATTGCAGTCTGGTGTGTCACTGACATGCAGGTCTGAAATCCCTCCAGCGTGATTTGGTTTGGTTTTCCAATATAAGCTTTCATGGTTCTTTCTTTAAATGCTGTAGCCTTCACTGTGTTGAAAATGAATAGAATTATATAAAATCAGTGTTCTGCTGCAATCTCATGGTTCCAAAATAAGTGCTAAACAACACTGATCAGTGAAGAAGCCTATATAATAGAATAAATAGATATTATTGGCAAAAGTATTATTTACACATCGTCTAGGCATCTGTCTATAGAACTAGATGCCAATACACAGTGGATTTCAGCTAAACTCTTGATGAGCCTTCACATAATATTGTTGTTAGCATTGCTCAGCACAGTTGCCGATCAACACTTATCTTATTAAATTGCAGCCTATGGGTAGTACATAAATAGTTTCAAGATTGAAATGTAACAGATTTTATTTGGTCTACTTCAGGGTAACATAGAGCTCTGTATGATTCACAGTCTTCTGTCATTAATGCCAATTATCAATCTATATGTCACCATGAACTGCATCCTATGTTTTCTAGACTAATATAAGTAACCAATCCAACCCTCACTGTAATCAATAGAAAGACTTCTAGTGGAAATTGGTTTATTAAAAAGAGATATCTAAATAGAGCTACATGTATAATATCTAAAAATTCTCATCGCTTTTTCTGTTTGTGATTTCTTTCATGAGCAGATTGTGAAATCCTAGATGGATATGGCTCTTGGGCCTGATACCGTCCACCAAACTGCCAGATCCAGCCTGCCACCATTCCATGGCCCAATGAGAGCGAGGCCAGGAAGGCTCCTTCTCTGCCGTGTCCCCAAGCCCCCCTCAAAACAGGTGGCTGCAGGGGCCATGTGTGTGTCTGCATGCCACATGCCTGGGGGAGAGGCTTTATGCACTGCCCCTACTCTTAATACAATCTCACAGCTCTCATTGGCCAGTTTCTGGCCAAAGGGAGCTCCCTGGGTCGTGCTTGCAGCACAGGGAGGGACACTCCCCCAAGGGACAGAGGCATGCATGGCTCCCACAGCCAAACACTTTGAGCAGCATGTGGGGTGCTAGATCACAGCCCCCTCCCAGATTCCTGCACACCCTCCTACACCTCTCTTGCAGGTCAGAGTCTTCCCCTGCACATATACCCCATCCCAGATCCTGCGCCCCCTCCCACATCCAAATTCCTGCCCTTGGTCACAACCTCCTCCTTCTCTCAAACTCTTTCCCACACCCAATACCTTCTCCTGCACCCTAATCTGCTATCCCAAGCTCCCTTCTGCACCCAACCTCCATCACACATCTGCTCCATTAATATCATAGAAGAGTGCGGTCCTTGCCCACTTATCAAATTCTTGGAGTGGACCCTCATCACAAGTTATTGCCCATCCCTGTTGGAGGGGCTTGGTAACACAGTATAATAATTAATAATAATAATCAATAATACTAAATGTAGGAAATCAATTTCCTTTTGGGATAATTTTTAATCTGCAGATTCACATTCACATTCGACTCATGTAGAGTCCTTCACCCCACCAGGTAGTCCTCTACCATAATCATATGATTGACTATAGAATCATAGAAATCTGGGTTGGGAGGGACCTTGAGAAGTCGTCTAATCCATCACCAGGCCCACTAACAGTGGGGGGCAAAGGGAGCAACTGCCAATACTGCAGCAGCAGTGGCAGGTGGAGCCCTGAGTCCTTTAAATTGCTGCCAGAGCCCCCAGGTAAGGGCTGATTGGGGAGTGGCACAGCCCCAGCTCTTCTACCAAAGGCCCTGCCCTTCTGGGAACGTGGAACTGGCACTGCCCCACAATTCATCAGGAGCCAAGAAATTGTGCTGGGAGATAAATGGATGGGCTGACAGAACTGCCTGGCCCCTGGTAGGTTGCCCTGATAGGTGTTTGTCTCACTTGTTATTAAAAACTTCCATTGATAAATATTCTACAATCTCCCTTGGTAACCTATGCCAGTTCTTAACTGGAATATCCTTATAGTTAGAATGCTTTTCCTAATATCTAAGGGTATGTCTACACAGCGAGGCTTTTCCTAATATCTAAGGGTATGTCTACACAGGTATCCCGAAATAGCTACCCTATGTCTTAACAAGCCACCTGTTATTTAAAAATATTTTTTGAAATAACAGGCGCGCTATTTCAGCATCCCTGTAACCCTCGTTCCATGAGGATTAAGGGATGTCTTGAAATAGTGTGTTATTTCAAAATTTGGCACATGCCAAATTTCAAAATAAGGTATTTCAAAATAAAATCAAATAAGACATGCAAATTGTGTAGTGCAAATTGTGTATCTTATTTCAAATTTAGGGTGTTGTGTAGATGCACCCTAACTTAAATTGCTCTTGTTGCTGTTGCAGCTTATTACTTTTTGTCCTATCTTCAGTGGACCTGGAGAAGAATTGATCACTTCCTCTTTATAAAAGCCTATAAGATATTTGCTGAAGTGATGCAATGGTTAAATGAAAAATGTCTGTTGAAACACAAATATATGGTTTGATAAATTATATAGAAAGAGCTAATAACCAAATAGAGAAACTGTTAAAATTAATTCATTTTATGTCTCTATAGAGACTGGTTTTTAAAAAGAAATCAGTTCTGGAATCAAGAAGTTAGCACTGAAGCTTCCCAAGCAGGTCAGATTATATGACAATAGTACCAGCAATAACAGAAATCACATAAACTACCTTTTCATGATTAACACAATTCTTACTGCCAGAATCTCAGCTGGTTTACATAGCACAGAATCACTCAACACGATCTGAAGTTCTGCTCACACTATTAAGGCTACAGTGGTCAAACTTGCCAATTGCCTTAGATAAGTGGATATGTTTATCTCCATATTTGCAGTGTTCTGACTATTCCATAATGTAAACAAAGTGAAGCTCACAATATACTGCAAATACTAATGTAACGGTGTTTCTTTATCTGAGTCCAAACTGGCAGGTTTTTAAAGGGAACCACTGTACAAGGCAATCTGGATGCTCTCTTTTGAAAAAGCCCTGTTTGTGGTCAAGAATGAGGTTTACCACTGTTGAAAAAAACACTGTGTTCTTTCTATTTAATTTCGAAAGAATGCGGAGACAGTCTAGATACAGGTGAAGTTTTTTTCGAAAAAAGGCCACTTTTTTTTCGGAAAAACCCTGTAGTCTAGACATAGCCCAAGTGATCCATCCCCTGCCACTCATTCCTAGCACCTGGCAAGCAGATACTAGGGGAATAAGCTTTTTTCAAGGGGATATAAAACTAGATTTAAAAAATCATCTTTATACTAAAAAAGAGCCAGATTATTTTTCAGGTGTGTAAAGGTGGTGCCTGTTGGAGCCAATGGCATATCTGGCCATGTGTAAAGCCAGAATTTGTTCTTCCAGATTTTGATCCAGGAAATAATATGAAGGAGAGATGGTCTTTCAGATAGCTAGAGCCAATCCTACAGTGGGTTTTGAACATGAACACAGAAGCCTCAAATTTGAAAGGGGGGCCATGGTTGACTAAAGCACACATGAGTCGTGCGTTCATTTTCAGTGAGGCACTGAGAAGCTGGGAGATGGCACTGTATAAGGGTATGTCTACACTACAGCGTTATTTAGAATTAACTTATTTCAAATTGGAGGTAGGTGACAACCTGGGAAGCAGTGATCATGAGATGGTAGATTTCAGGATCCTGACCAAAGGAAGAAAAGAGAGTAGTAAAATACACACCTTGGACTTCAAAAAAGCAGATTTTGACTCCCTCAGAGATCTGATGGGCAGAATCCCCTGGGATGCTAAAATGAAGGGAAAGGAGTCCAGGACAGCTGGCAGTATTTTAAAGAAGCCTTATTGAAGGCACAGAAAGAAACCATCCCGATGCGAAGCAAGAGAGGCAAACATGGTAGGAGACCGGATTGGCTTACGGGAAATCCTTGGTGAACTTAAGCACAAAAGGAAGCTTACAAAAGTGGAAACTTGGACAAATGACCAGGGAGGGGTTTAAATGTATAGCTCGAGAATGCCGGGGGGTTATCAGGAAGGCGAAAGCGCAAATGGAATTGCAACTGGCTAAGGATATGAAGGATAACAAGAAAGGTTTCTACAGGCATGTTAACAAGAAGAAGGTGATCAGAGAGGGTGTGCGGCCCCTACTGGATGAAGGAGATAACCTAGTGACAGATGATGTGGGGAAAGCTGAAGTACTCAATGCTTTCTTTGCCTCTGTATTCACGGACAAGGTCGGCTCCTGGACTTCTGCGCTAAGTGACTCAAGATGGGATGAAGATGGACAGCCCGTGGTGGGTAAAGAACAGGTTAGGAACTATTTAGAAAAGCTAAACGTACACAAATCCATGGGTCCGGACTTAATGCATCCGAGGGTACTGTGGGAGTTGGCAAATGTCATTGAGGAGCCTTTGGACATTATCTTTGAAAAGTCGTGGAGATCGGGAGAAATCCCGGATGATTGGAAAAAGGCAAATGTAGTGCCCATCTTCAAAAAAGGGAAGAAGGACGATCCAGGGAACTATAGGCCGGTCAGTCTTACCTCGGTTCCTGGAAAAATCATGGAAGGGATCCTTAAGGAATCCATTTTGAGGCACTTGGAAGAGAGGAAAGTGATTAGGAATAGTCAGCATGGATTCACAAAGGGCAAGTCGTGCCTGACCAATCTGATCAGCTTCTATGATGAGGTAACTGGCTCTGTGGACGTGGGAAAGTCAGTGGATGTGATATACCTTGACTTTAGCAAGGCTTTTGATACGGTCTCCCACAATATTCTTGCCAGCAAGTTAAGGGAATGCGGATTGGATAAATGGACAGTAAGATGGATAGAAAAATGGCTAGAAGGCCGGGCCCAGCGGGTAGTGATCAACGGCTCGATTTCAGGTTGGCGGTCGGTTTCTAGCGGAGTGCCCCAAGGTTCGGTTCTAGGACCGGTTTTGTTCAATATCTTTATTAATGACCTGGATGAGGGGATGGATTGCACCCTCAGCAAGTTTGCGGATGACACTAAGCTAGGGGGAGAGGTAGATACGCTTGAGGGCAGAGATAGGGTCCAGAGTGACTTAGACAAATTGGAGGATTGGGCCAAAGAAATCTGATGAAGTTCAACAAGGACAAGTGCAGAGTCCTGCACTTGGGACGGAAGAATCCCAAGCACAGTTACAAGCTGGGGACCAACCAGTTAAGTAGTAGTTCTGCAGAAAAGGACCTGGGGTTACAGTGGATGAGAAGCTGGATATGAGTCAACAGTGTGCCCTTGTAGCCAAGAAGGCTAATGGCATATTAGGTTGCATTAAGAGGAGCATTGCCAGCAGATCCAGAGATGTCATTATTCCCTTTATTCGGCTCTGGTGAGGCCACATCTGGAGTACTGTGTCCAGTTCTGGGCCCCCCACTACAAAAAGGATGTGGACTCATTGGAGAGGGTCCAGCGGAGGGCAACCAAAATGATTAGGGGGCTGGAGCATATGACTTATGAGGAGAGGCTGAGGGAGTTGGGTCTGTTTAGTCTGCAGAAGCGAAGAGTGAGGGGGCATTTGATAGCAGCCTTCAACTTCCTGAAGGGAGGTTCCAAAGAGGATGGAGAGAGGCTGTTCTCAGTAGTGACAGATGGCAGAACAAGGAGCAATGGTCTCAAGTTGTGGTGGGAGAGGTCCAGGTTGGATATTAGGAAAAACTATTTCGCTAGGAGGGTAGTGAAGCACTGGAATGGGTTACCTAGGGAAGTAGTGGAATCTCCATCCCTTGAGGTGTTTAAGTCTCGGCTTGACCAAGCCCTGGCTGGGTTGATTTAGTTGGGATTGGTCCTGCCTAGAGCAGGGGGGGTTGGACTTGATGACCTTCTGAGGTCTCTTCCAGCTCTATGGTTCTATGATTCTATGAAATAAGCTAATTCGAAATAATGCATCTAGACCCAAAAACTAATTCGAAATAGCGTTTTGCTCATTCGAATTAGCGCGTCCACACTGATTGGACGCTAGGTCGCATTTAAGGCCAGCTGAAACCGGTTCCAGCAGGGCATCAGGTCAGTAGTTGCTTTGTGTGGCTGCTGTCTGAGGCTATCTGAGGCTCGTGCTTAAAGGGACCCCCCTGGACAGCCGGTTCTCAGCTTTTTCGCTTGCTTGCCTACCTCGCCGAGGGACAGCAAAGCGTTTTCCTCTCTACCTGTCTGTTTCAGTCGTTCTCATTGGGGACACCACTGCAGTTGGCACCATGGAGCCCGAGCTGGTCCTGGGCATTCTAGTGCAGTTTTTGGATTTGTTGCTGCAAGCCTGGCACCAATGGCTGGAGGCTGCCTGGCACCATCTGGTGCACGTCAGACCCTTCCCCCTCCCCCTGGCCTCCCCTGGGGGCCATGGAGGAGCCACAGCAGCACCTGGACACCAGTGTGCCCCGCCGCATCTGGTGTCTGGACACCAGCAGCGACTGGTGGGACCGCATCGTCCTGGAGCGCTGGGGAGACCAACAGTGGACCCAGAACTTCAGGATGAAGAAGGACACCTTCCTGGAGCTCTGTGAGTGCCTCGCCCCTGCTCTGTGGCGAGGGGACACTCGCATGAGGCCCGCCATTCCCCTCCATTGCCCTATGGAAGCTCTCCATGCCGGACAGCTACCGATCCATCGGGAACCAGTTCGGCCTGGGGAAATCCATCGTCGGAGTAGTGCTCATGTAGGTACGGCACTCACCGGCCACTGGGCCGGAGGGGTAGGGGGACTGCAAGGAGGGGATGGGCTGCCCCAGGGAAAACGGGGGGGAGGAGGCGAAAGTGCCCTGCACGGGAGGGTTTGGTCTGTCCTAGCCGTACTACACATCACCTGCGGTGGCCAGGATTGCAGCGGGGGTTGCTTCTGGGAGCGGGGTGCGGGGCACTGCCGGGGAACGAACACTCCCGGCCACCTGGGCACCCCAGTTTTCTGTGTCTCTCTGCAGGTGGTCAAGGCCATCAATCGGGTGCTGCTCTGCAGGGTCGTCTGCCTCACCGACCTGGACGCAGTCATCCAGGGGTTCGGCACCCTGGGCTTCCCCAACAGCGGGGGGGCCATCGACGGGACGCACATCCCCATCCGTGCCCTGGAACACCACGCCTCCCTGTATATCAACAGGAAGGGCTACTTCTCAGTGATCCTGCAGGCCGTGTCTGACCACCAGGGCCAGTTCACGGACATTAATGTGGGCTGGTCCGGCAAGGCACACGACGCACGGGTGTTCCGCAACTCCTCCGTGTGCCAGAGGCTGCACGCCGGGACCTTCTTCCCCGACCGCCACATCAGAGTCAGGGACGTGGACATGCCCGTCTGCCTGGTAGGGAATGCAGCCTACCCCCTACAGCCGTGGCTGATGAAGCCGTACACGGGGCACCTCAACCCCTCCCGGCAGGCCTTCAATGCCAGGCTCACCAGGGCCCGCATTGTGGTGTAGGGGGCCTTCGGATGCCTGAAAGCCCGCTTCAGATGCCTCCTCACCCGCCTCGACCTCGCCGAGCACAATATCCCTCCCGTGGTGGCAGCATGTTGTGTGCTGCACAATGTATGTGAGAGGAAGGGGAGGCTTTCCTGCCAGCCTGGATGACTGAGGCAGAACACTTGGCTGGCCAGTACGTGCAGCCCCGCACCGATGCCATCCGGGAGGCCCAGCGGGGGGCTGTCCGGATCCAGGAAGCCCTGCGGGAGAGCTTCCAGGTGGAGGAGGACTGAACTCTCCCTGGCATACCCCACTGGGGCCTTCTTCCACCCTCATCTCCTTCCTCCTCCCTAACCCCCCTTCCTAATGTAAAATAAAAACACCTGTTTTGCCAACAAACATCTCTTTTATTTCACAGAACTGAGGTGGGGGGAGGGAGGAATGAGGGTGGGAGAGGGGAGGGGGAAACCTGGGAGGAGGGAGCTGGAAGGGGGAGGCAAGGGGAGGAAGGGAAGGGAAAGCTCAGGGTTCGGGGTCTTGCAGGCTCTCCCGTCTCACAGCACTGCCGCAGCCGCAGGTCCTCGCAGATCCAGTGCTCCTGGTGGCAGAGCTGCTGCCCCAGTAGCCACAGGTGCCGCTGTTGGTAGTCCTCCAGGTTGCGGGTGCGCCTTCTGGCCCGGGTGCGGGTGGCTGTTGCAGGCGGGGTGGTGCGCCCTGCACTCGCAGGTGCTGCAGCTGTGCTGAAACAAGAGCAGAGGTCAGTTCTCCCTGGGGACACAGTGGGTGAAACCCAGCCCCCCTCTGCAAGGCGAGGTCGGCGTGTGGGGAAGGGGCCAGGGCCCCTGCATGACACCCAGCTGCTGCTCCATGGTGGGCAAGGCCCAGGCGCACGGTCCCTGGGCTCCCTCTCCCCACCTCCCCCCCCCCCCACGTAAGGGGACCATGATGGCACTCACATGTGGAGCCCTCCCCGGCCTCAGACGACACAGCTGATGGGCTCTGTGGGATGACTCAGGGGTCCTGGGTCCTGGGCAGGCTCCCTGCAGGCTCCTGCGGCTCCTGTCTGTCGTCCTCCTCCTCTTCCTCCTCTTCCCCTGTTTCGGGGCGGGGCCCTCTGCCCCAGGGTCTATCACCACTCTGGGGGCACGGACTGCGTGAGCCCACGGGATGTGGTCCAGGGCCTCGTAATGAGGGCAGGTGTCTGGGTTGGCCCCTGGTTGGGAGGCCCTGGAGTAGGCCTGCCACAGGTCTTTGATTTTGTAGTGGACCTGCTCCTGGGTCCACATGTGGCCTCTGGTGGCCAGGCTGGCAGCCATATGGCTGTAGACGGCCGCATTCCTGTGCCTAGTGCGGAAATCGTGGACATTGGAGGCCTCCCCCCAAACCTCAATGAGGTCCACGATCTCTGCACTAGACCAGGCGGGCGCCCGTCTTTTTCGACCCCTGGCAGGCTCCTGGGAGCCGCCAGCCTGGTTCTGGGAAGAGGTGGAGGGCTGGGTGGCAGCGGGTGGCTGGCTCATGCTGTGCCAGGTGCAGGGTCTGCTGGCTGGGTGCTGGCAGGCTGGCAACTGGCACAGGCACTGTGGCCAGAATGTGTCCCTTTAGGGGCTCCGGAGCTGGGAGGGGGACAGAAGAGTCTTCCTGGTTTGGCCCAGAGTGGCCACCAGGGGAACCTGGGAAGGGCTAGCCTCCAGCTAGTTCAAATTAAGTGGCTACACAGCACTTAATTCGAACTACTTAATTTGAATTTGGCGTTACGCCTCGTAGAATGAGGTTTACCAAGTTCGAATTAAGCGCTCCGCTATTTCGAATTAAATTCAAACTAGCGGTTTGTATGTATAGCCGCTATTAAAGTTAATTCAAACTAACGGCTGTTAGTTCGAATTAACTTTGTAGTGTAGACATACCCTAAGTTTGTTACATTGGAGATACACAGCTGGGCGTCAGTAGCACTCTGTAGGCATTTCAGCTTTTGTCTCATCAGCTCCATCGTGCAATATTTATATTATGATTGTATCCAAGGGCCTCACTCAGGATGTGGGCTCCATTGTGCTAAGCACTATCCAGCACCCAAGCATTGTCCCTGCCATGAATAGATGGGGAAAGAAGAGAATTAACCCTTGTTGCCTTCTGGTGATGGCTTGGAGGACTGTAATGAGCCTCTATACTCAGGGATGATCTGAACCATTTCATTTAGTCGCATCTGTTTGGATTTCAGGGATGGGCATTAAAACATCCTGGTAGAGCTGGCCAGGTTAACAGGCATGATGGTTCAAACATCCAGGGTAGAGCTAGCCAGAAAATGGAAATCTTATCCTATGAAAAATATCATGGTTTAAAAAAAATCTGTACATCAGACTGCCAAGGTGGAGTGCCCTGACTGCCAAACTCCCCAACCATGTTATCAACAATCCAAAGAAAATTCAGTCATAAGATTTGGAAATTATGTTAAAAGACTGCGCTTATAAGCCCTTAGGTTATTGATATTCAGATCTGAGATACAAAGTCTGGGTAGCAACCCAGGTTTTAAACCTCTTCGCTAAACATGTTTTTTAAATCAGACACTTAATGTTATTTTATCAGATATTCATGTGGCCCCATAGGATGGTCTTTTAGCTAAAGTGCAAAAATTTCTGATTAACTACTTTTCTTTTAAAACATGAACAATTCAGCAAGACAGGGCCATGTTTCTCCCTGATTTATTTCGTGTTGATGAATAATGGGGGTGTACAGAGCTGCTGCAGTTTTCCTTCCATTCTACCTATCACAAACTGACATTTTCCCACTGAGAGCTTTAGAAAGAGCTTAAGCTTTAAATCACAATTTTTCTCTGATGAAAAGGCTTTGTTTCCCATCCTGACCTGTGCATTCACTATACAATGCACTTATCCCTACTTAGGAGCATTCATTCAGAGTGAACAAAGTAAAGGAGCATCTTACTCTTAATTAACTTAGGTGTGATATCTCTAACACATTCAGCTACAAAAAAGTGCAGAAAAAAGACATTGTCTCACTTAAGTACAAGGTTTATGTGTTTCTCTTGTGTGGCAGTGTTCTCTTTTCACTCCCTTTTTAACTTTGTCCATCTCTTTTCTTTAGTTTTATAAAGCAGCAAGTCTTTTGTTAGCATGTCATGTCATTAATTTATATGTAAGTGAACATCAGTGGAGGAAAAGATTTTAAAATGCTGAAGTTTACACAGCCGTGGAATTGCAGGTTGCAAAAATAATCTCAACTACACATATATAATGATGTGTTCTAAATTAACAGTCACCATGCAAGAAAGCTTTCTGGGAGTTACCATGGTTAGTTCTTGGAAAATATCAGTTCAATGTGCAGCAGTGGTCAAAAAGGCTAATAATGTTAACAACTATTAGGAAATTAATAGAAAATAAGACTAAAAATGTCATAATGTATGAATCTAGGCTGAACCCATGTATTGAAGACAGTGTCTTATTCTGGCCCCTCATATCAAAAAGATATAGTTGAACTGGAAAAGTTTCAGAGAACATTGGTGAAGTTGACTAAGGGTATGGAATGATTTACATACAAAGAGAGACAAAACAATTAGAGCTGTTGAGTTTAGAAAAGAGATGGCTAAGGGAAGGGAGAATATGACAGAGGGCTCTAAAATAATGCAAGGGGTGGAAAAAGTGAAGATTGTTTTTTCTCTTTTCCCACAATAAAAAATAAGGGGTCACTGTGACGTGGTGAATCAACCCCGCACTGGAGCTGAAGGAGTTAACCTTGCTGAGATGAATGAGAGGGCCCCACCCCCACAGCCCTGCTGGGCATGCTCCAACTGGGGGCTGGCTATAAAAGCCTCTGGAGCAGATCAGTCAGGGCTGACTGCTGCAGGGGAAGGAGGTGCTGCAGGAGCTCCTGGGGAGGAAGCACAGCCAGAACAAAGAGTGGCAGCCTGGCCGAGAGGCAACACAGTAGAAGCTTCTGGACCAGAGTGTAAACACGAAGAGGACTGCTTATAAGAACCAGTTAGGAAGTAGCCCAGAGTGGGGAATTACTTCCTGAAAGCTCAGTGTGTTGTAGTAAGATTCCCTGCTGAGCTAGCAGTGGACCATGCCACTGCTACCAGGGCCCTGGGCTGGGACCTGGTGGAAAGGGAGGGCCTGAGTCCCACTACCCTCCCTCCTCGGATACCCTCATGTGGGGGAGATTTGTTTATTATATATGAACTTTGTGGCCATTGAGCCATACTACCTTGATCCCAGAGGGACTGTGTATTGACTCTGGGCTGACCTGTGTGTAAACTCTGAGGCCGTTGGGCTGTAATACCCTGAGTACAGGGGGACTTCATACTGACTGAGGCTGCTGGGATGTGCTACCCTGAATACAGGGGGATTGCATATCGACTGAGGTCGATGGGCTGCACTGTATATAGTCTCTGAGGTCACTGGGTTGTACTATATGTAAATACTGAGGCCACTGAGACGCACAGTATATAGACTCTGTGGCCGCTAGGCCATGTTACCCTGAATGAAAGGGAGAATGTTTGGGCTCTGTGGCTGTTGGGCCATACTGCCCTGAGCTCAGGTTGCAGTACATAGACTTTGTGACTGATAGGCCGCCCTATCTAGGATAGGTGTCTGAGGGGCCACAGCAGACTTTCACCGCCCCTCTCTGGTGGACGGACAAGGCTCCCCTCGACAGTCACCAAAATCTGCTATACATTTGAGAACATTTGTTCATCTTTGTGTCCATCCATCTGTCTTGTAAATCTGTTTGTCCGAGAACTCCTACTAAAAGATAGGAGCTAGGACCATCAAATTTGGTATGTAGCTTTTTCTTATCATAACTTCAAGCAAGGTTATGCCAGAACACTGCAATGTATGTGGAATATGATTGTTTCTCATCAAATGGACAGGGAGGGCTGTGATAGCAGGAACAGTTATACTCCAGAATGACCACAGGAGGCAGCAAGCATGAGGGACAGTAATACTCCAGAATGACCATAGGGGGGCAGCAAGCACAGTGGACATTTATATTCCAGAATGACCACGGGAGGGCTGTAAGAAAGCACTGCTCCTGCTGCCCCAACAGCCCTGGATAACCACAGAGCAGCTGCCAGCCAAGCAGCACATCCCCAACATCCCTGGCCTGGCCTCCAGAGCAGCCAACGGCTGGACAGAGCAGCCTCTGCCACTCCAGGCCAGCCCTGGGCTGGCCCCAGGAAGCAGCTTCTGTCTGCCCCACTCTCTGCCCTAAGTCCCCCACCCCCTCCACCAAGCCCCCCACCTCCAACCTTGACTCCTGCACTCCCCACACCCTGAGCCCCTTCCAAGAGACCCCCAACACTCTCAAGTTCCTGTCCTGACTTCTGAACTCCTCACATCCCCAGCTGTCTGCTCTGAAGGACTTGAGCAATGCCGGGTAAACCTTGTAGTAAACCAATAAACAGCAGATTTAATAAAAAGGACAGAGTACTTTTCCCACAAATGCAAAATTAACCATGGCATGTTTGTGATGGCCAAAACTATAACTGGGTTAAAAAAAGAACTAGATAAAGTCATGGAGGATATGTCTATCAATCACTATTAGTCAAAATGGTCAAGTATGCAACCCCATGCTTGAGGTAATCTTAAACTTCTGATTAGTAGAAACCAGCAAGGGAAATAGGGGTGGATCACGCCATCTGCCCTGTTCTATATGCTCCCCCATTGCTATGGTATTGGCCACTGCTAGAGAGAGGATGCTGGGCTATATGGATATTGGTCTGACCTAGCATAGCACTTATACATACAATCTGGAGAATTTTTATTCGGTATACATTACTGCAAGATGAAATTGAAATATGGCAGATACCTAGAAGCTATTTTGTGTTATGTGAGTGCTCTACAATTCAAACAACATATCAGGCCCAACTTGTAAATATGGAGTTAACCCATTGATGTCAGTATTTTGTTTTTATGAAGGTATAGATGTGAGTAGAATCAGGCCAAATGTGTCAGCACTTTAATTTAATCAAACTTCTACATGAGCAAAAAAAACAACAACAAAAAACTACAATCTCTCCTGGCACAATTCAGTGAACTTCAAGGAGAATACACCAGTAATTAATTGAGTGTACAGTGTGCAAAATATTTAGATCCTAATTCTGTCCTGGTGTAAGTGGATAAAATTCTAATGCACATCAAGGGAATTTGGCCTACTGATACTAATTCAGAATTTGCCCTACAGCTCATACAAACACACACGAATGAACAAACAAAAACATAATGACCCGATGCTCCTCTCACACTGGTTTCACAATGATGTAACTCCACTGGGCCCGATTCTCCACTGCCTCATATTAATATAATGGTGGTGTAACTCTATTGAAACCAATGAAGTTGCACTGATGTAACTCAGTAGCAAATAAGTCATGTTGACTTAAGCGGTGTGTGACAGGGCAATTGCCCCACACTGGAATGAAAAGAGTTAAAACCACCCTGGGAGATGGATGAGGCTGGGAGCCAAGTGGGAGAGGGCTTGTGGCAGCCAATCAGAGCCCAGAAGGGCTGTATAAAAAGATGGTTGGTCAGACAGAGCACACTATTACTCGAGTGGGGGAGGGACCTAGCTGCCTGCTGGTATGGGGAGCCTTGAACTGAGTAGTGCTGGGGTGAAGGCAGGGTGAACCAGGAGAGCGCAGGCCTCAGTGAACCCAATCTGAGGCTCAGCAAAAGGGTCCCAGGGAAGTACTAGGCCTGCAGAGGAGCAGCCAGGGCAGGAGAAGGTGAACAGATCCACACCCCTTTGCTAATGATGAATGGCCATTTCAGATTGCAGCTTGTTCCTGAGGCAGGGGCTAGATGACAACTAGCAGTGGATCACTGAGGCATGGTGGATATAGGGGATTGAGGTTCCCTGTCAGGGGAGAACCCCAGATTGTGGGGCACTGCCAGGGGGCTGTACCCAGAGGAAAGGGCACTGCAGTCTGGCAGGGATGCAGGTCCTGATGACTAGTGGAGAATAAACAAAAAGGGTAATTGTGGGTGAAACACCACCAGGAGATGGTGCTCTGAGGCTGGACTGAGCTATTTCCCAGAGTGACCAGAAGGAAATGCCAGTGAGTCACAGATTACTACACAGTGTTATTCCTTATTTAAGCATGAGGAAAAGCAGGGCCATGAATGTCTGCTTCCATATTTATGAATTTCAATCAAAGTAATATTTAGGTATATTTATATTAAAATATACTTAGAGGAAAAGAGAATATTAGAGTGTCTGTGTGCAGATTTGAGGGGAATGGTATGATGAGCTCTTTCGAAAAAAGGCGTTCTTGAACACAAACAGGGCTTTTTGAAAGAGAGCATCCAGATGGCCTGGGTGCTCTCTTTCGAAAAAGCAGCTCGCTTTTTCGAAACTCTTGTGGCTGTCTAGACAATCTCTTTCGAAAGAGGCTTTTTCGAAAAAAGGTTCTTTCGAAAGAGGCTTGTAATCTCGACGTACCCTAAGTGTTTGGAGAAAGTTAATGGGCGAGGTTTTTCCAAAAACTTTGTCATGGGGGCTTTGTTCTGGAGTATGTTCTTATAAAATAGCCGTGGTATGTTGGGGAGTTTTTACCTTTGTGTGTCGCACTGTTTTATTAGTGTGTACAGGTTGCATTTCGATAGAGGTGTCTGCTGCAAGCTGTTCCCTTGCAGCAGTTGTTTAAATCCAAATTAGTAAGACTGGGATTTTCCAAGAAGCCATGAGGACATAGGTGCCCAACTCTCACTCAAGGTCATTGGGAATTGGGTGCATAACTCCCTTCAGAGTTCCAAATCAAACAAAAACATAGCTAGGTCTGAGCAGTGAAGAAGGTTCTGCACTGAAAGGTTAGAGTGGAACATTCACAAAAATGGAAAAGAATAAGTACTGACAACAATCAACAATTTATGCTTTAGCCAATTGTGATTTTTTTTTCTATCAGTTGCATCCCTGGTGGCCTAATGGTTAGGATTTGGTGCTCCTACAGTCTATGTTTCATTCCCATTTGGGACAGAGCTTTCAGAGGACAGGACTAGATGACCTCACAAGCAGTGTTCCCTGTAAGATGATTGCTTGGGCGGCCACCCAGGAGAGATCCAAATGCTGCTCACTGATTAGCAGAGCACTCCCAGCACCCACATCCTGTCACACTTGTTTCTACTGGTAGTGCATATTATGCATGCCTCAGTGCACAGAACAAAGTTACTCTACACGTGGATGGAAAAAATTAGAGGGAATACTGCTCACAGGTCCTTTCCACTCCTGTGATTTATTTATTAAAGGTCCTGGAGTGTGAAAGAAATTTCCTGGCAAAAGAAAACCCTGTAAAATGTTTCTTTTGTCCTGTCATACAGCCATTTCAAATCATAACTTTTTCGTATTAAATAAAAGCCTTTGGGTGTTTTCAAGCTTAAGATTGGGGTCAAAAAACTGCTATAGTTAGTATGTTCAGAAGATTCCAAACAAATGACTGATGGAAATGTGTATATTGCATTTATTAGTGTTCTTCTCATGAATATAACTTTTTCATTGAATGGAAAATCCAGACTATTTTACTTCTCAATGGTTATCAAAGTAGAAAAAACTAGAACCTCACTAACATCCCAAAGTTTTAAATTATAAGGTGGAATTTAAATAGCTCGCATAGTAATGTTTAATCTTAGCAGCTATGAACTATCCATTGGGCTTTTTAAATATGAATTATCCAGCATAATATTAGACACACAGTGCAATAATCTGTGGCTTTCTTACAAGAGCAACAAGTATAAACACTTACAATTTTAAAAGCACTCAATAACATTGCTACTGCTAAATTTAAATAAAAATACAAGGATCACTTTCAGTTGTCTATTAGCTAAAGCCAGCAATGATTACTATTGGCATTTTATGGCATTGGTGATGACTAACTTTGCACCATAAGCATTATGCATTTAGGAAATTATTATTATATTTGAACCTTAGTGTATAGTAAAATCAATGGGAGTATGACATTGACCTCATTTGATACTGAATCCAACCCAACATATGCTAGAACTGAATTTCACATGTATGCCAACTCTCATCCTCTTCAGTGATTGAAAACGGCCACATTTTGCCCTCAGATTACATATGTATTTGTTCTGAAAATAATTTTTAGTTGCAGATATAACTGACCAGTAAAGTTATATGAAACCCACAATTACAATTGGCTAAAACATAAACTAAATACATTTCCCCATTTCAATAATGTTTAACTTCAAATATTCAGTTTCCCCATTTCTCGCACTTGAAGGCACACAAAGAAAAAAAACCACAATAAAAGTCTTCATCTGCTCTATAATGAAATTTTGCAAGTGTGAATATCTAGCCATATGTTCCTATGGTTTGCATGCTGAAAAGCACATAGCAATTTGCTTCAAAACCTGTCTTCTACTTTTATGCATAATCTATAGCCTCCTACTTGGTATGGTTGGTATATTTCAACACAAAAATAGTCTTGCATAGAAAATCTACAAGAGAATAGCAATATAAAAAGACTATGGGGTTTGAAGAAAGGAGGGAAGAGACAGGAAAAAGCCAAAATGCTACATGTCCTACTCAGAATACAAAGATGAAATCCTGGTCCCATTGAAGTCAATGGGAGTTTTTGTCATTGACGTTAAACCACAGTAGAGAGAGGAGGATAGGCTTAAGTAAATAAGAACGGTCATACTGGGTCAGACCAACAGTCCAGCTAGTCAAGTATCCTTGTCTCTGACCATGCTTTTAGCAGTTGGAGGTTAATATTAGAGATTTGACAGAAAGGACTATGGCATTTACTAAGACATTCTACAGACATCATGCCTGAGATCTTTTACTCTTCCTCCTTAAACTAAGTTAAAATAGATATCTTCACTTTCAGGGGTGGACTGTTTTTAATAATGATATGAAGGAAATACTTTAAAAAGTGAAGGATATGAGATCCACAGCAAGATCTTTGGGTCTCTTTTTGACTTTCTAGGAAAAGGTCTGACTTTTCAGATACCGTAGATAAATTCATCCTTCATCCTCAACATCTTCTGTAAATCAATTCCAACTGTACTCCTCTTTGCAACCTTAGCAAAGACTGTTCAAGCCCCAAAGGAAAGCAAAGCATTTTTCAGTGTCTCTTAAATCTCAAGCCTAATTGTGAGACAAGGACTGAAGTTTCAGACCAATCTGCAGTGAATTTAGCTTGTTTCCAAAAGGTGGGGAGGTTTCTCATTTAATGGAAAATGAAGTTCCATGAGTTCAGACAAGTGAACTCTGGAGATAAAAGAAAAAGTTTGTGCCATCTGGTATAAAGCCCTTCCACCATCCAACACCCTTCCCTATTCAGGAATTCCATTCAAAAGAGCACACTAAGATCAGAAATCCAGTCTTTGCTACTGGCTAGAGCATTAGATTGGGTTCCAAGTGAGTTCAGGAATCACCATGGCTTTTACTTCAGACATTTTCTGACACTGAAGACAGTTTGACATCTGTAATAGCTTAAAGTCTATATTAGAATCTTCCAATTCTGTATGTTGACTTACAACAAGAGCTCTTTGAGATGGACTCTGCCTAGTTGCACTCCCTGCCCACCTTGCCCTCCTCTTTGTAGTTCTGTAAAATCCTGACTTTGAGGAAATGGTGGAAAGAACTGAAGTGGCAGGGAGTACCACATCCCTTTTAAAAACCTCACTGTCAAAATATTAAGGAATGGTGAGAGAAGGGAGTGGGAGAAGCTGTGTTTTGTATTTGGCTTTTCTCCAAACAAAGCCCTGAAAGTTTGTTTTCCAAGTGCTGATAACCACACACAAAGAATTTCTTTGAGAAAAAGACCATATTAATTGTATGTTTTTGTTTATCCTCATTGTTTTAGAAGATATCCTTCATTTTTAGAGTCCTCTAGTAAAACAGGCTATGAATTGATATATGAATCTGTACTGATAGGTTGGAAATATTTTTCTTAGATGAGGGAGACAGAATAGTGATAATTGTTAGGAATAGCCCATCCACCAATATACTCAAGTGTCCTCAGTTAAAATATCTTCCTTGAGATTATTCTGTGTTCAGCCTCCTGGGAATTCCTACAGCTATGGCTCTCCTGAAAGCAAGAATTTGCTGCCTTTAGTGAAGGGGAGGATGTTGATTTCTGAGCTGCTGGATTTCCAATAAGAGACCAAATAACCAATAGCAAAGCTTTTGTTGGTTGTTTATGCAATTTGAACTCTTTCAGGCTAGACACGAGCAAATGAAAAACAGCCACCCCTATGAGCCAAGTTCAGCTCTTTAAGGGTAAACAAACATTTCACTAAAATGGTCTAGCTAAGGACAGGCAGACATATCTGAACTGAGCTGTCAACTTATATTAGTCACACCTATAAATACTGCCATGTTAGATTGCTCTGCTCCCAGTATCCCAGACTGCTTGTGTGTGTGTGGGGGGAATTCTTCAGGTTTCTCTTTTTTTCCTCCCCGTCTGCTTATTTTCTTTGAAGTTCAGTGTCTATAGAGACAGACACTCACACACACATTTGCACTCATTTTTGTGTCCACATACCCGTGCACTTCATCTAAAGAACATACTAACAATAAAATGAAGTACATACTGATCAACAATATCCCTTTTCTCTCAAATGTGTATGATACTTATTGGATTACAGGCTATTCACAAATATATGCTATTTTCGTGTCAATTGCATTTAATTCTTGAAATCACAAAGCAATAGTAGGATAGCAGAGCTTCATGTACAAAGATTTTCCCCTCTCACCTCTTGTCCCATCATTTTGTTTTATCATGAACAGGGTGAAAATGTTTCTTATCGAGAATATTTACGGTACCCTGCATGTTAAAGCAGAGTAAGCATCAAATGTCTCAGTTAATCATACTATTTCTGAAATTGTGGGTTACTTGGTCTGCAAATTCTCTTTCCCCTAGTGACATTGAATTCAGCTCTCACATTTGCTCTGACAGGCTGACAACTGATATCACAAGGCCACAGCTAAGAGTGGTTTATTACTTTTAGTGGGATTTATTTAATGCAGCCTCTCTGCGGAAGGGTGGGGTGAAGATTTAACTCAAAATTAAATTCCAATAAGAGCCTTTTTAATATAAGAAAGTGGAGAGAATGAAAATAATACACACACAAAATAATGGGCATGAGGGAAGCTACATTTAACATGAATGTGGTGATTTTTAAAATGCAGTGATCATAACATACTCTCCATGTCAGGACATACATGGACAAATATTAGAGGCCAACATAACAGAACTTGTAGAGTAAGTGGGAAACTTGAACAAAAATGAATTTGAGATCTTAAAGAGAGAGTGCTCGGACAACTTTGGCCTAAAATGTAAGTTTTGTAAATATCAATTTGATCAAATCTTAGACAACTAAAAATGTTACCCTTCAAAATAAATATCCAATGGAAACAGATTATCACATAAATCTTCCTTTGCTATTTTTACACTCAAGTGTTGCAGCCTTTTCCTAATGAATGAAAACAAACTAGTGACATTTAGAAACTAAAAAATGAAACTGGCATGTTTCTCATTGCACTAGCTGGGATAAATATGGAAGCAGATAGCATAACAACTGAAAAGATGAGATTTTTAAAGAAAAAAGTTCTCACTTTCTATTCAAGGTATTAATCATAGCATAGGTAAGAAATCCATGTCTTTTGGATTGGTTTGTTTTTCACATGTACATGGGAGCTGGAACAACTTATAGGAGGTGTGCTGAGAGACATTGAACCAGACTGTGAACTCTGTACATGATGGAAACCACTTCAAGCCAGGGGTGCAGCAGGATGTCCAGGAACCCTAGTTTTAACACCTATGCACATGCATGAACTTTTTGTTGTGAAGAGCCTTAATACTGAGATGCCTTCATTTTCTGTTTAATATTCCTTTCTATTTTTGAGCCTGTGGAAGACAGATGCAATTGTCTCTGTTGCTGGAGTCTATACAGAAGAAGCAAACACAAAGGCTGGAAAGCGTCCTTGCAGAAGTGCAGACAGAGCTTATCTCTGAAATTGTATGAGGACAGCCTGCACCTTTTTCATTCTTGAGCTAGTTCTTAGCAACAAGAATTGGAAGAAGAATGATGACCCCACAGTCCTTATAGCCTCATCCCCCAATGCTGGTGGAACCAATTCAAGTGATTGAAGTATTTTAAGTCAGTCAGTCAGGGACCAGTTTGCATGTAGGTGAAGCCTCACCCAACTATCCCTTCCCTTCAGCCTATAAAGTAACCTTATGTGGTAGGTGAGTACCACAATAATAGCCTTCAGTGAAAAAAAGAACACTGGAAAATCTGATTCCTCTGGGGGAGGTAATCAGTATTGACCTGCACACCACACTTATTTGCAGACACACAAGACTGTATAGATGCCTGCCTGTCCATCTGCACATGCCATTACCAGATCTTCCTGCATTCAAATAAAATAGAGCAATCATGCCTGGATGTTTCACTTTCCTTCATGAAAACTTGGTTTTCAAAAAGGTTAAGAATAACTCAAAAGCTGTTCCAGTTACTTCACTATCAAACATGCATGTGTTCATATTCCTTGTATGTTCTCAGAACTCACTATAAAATAGCTACAGTACAATGCAGTACAAAAAATAAGACACATGTGAAATGATACAAAGTTTGCATCCTACTCTGGGAAGTATCAGAAGGTTTGCTTACAAAAATCTCCTTGTTTTGAAGCAATGGGCTCAATCAAAATGTGGTAAACAAGAATTTTAAGTAAAATGTAGGAATGTAAGATTGATTACTGTGAATTGTCCTGATCATTTGAAAAGAATCCAGATGCTTTAGCAGTGGCTGGATTAGACACTGTATGCAATTTTGATGCAGTTTTCTGATTGAAAGTTGCATTTGATGTCCACATTTGTTGTTAGTTACCCAGATGTATGAGCACACAGACCAGCCTCAGCCAAAAGATCTTCATGAATCAAATGCCAGTATTTTGGTTTGGACTAAAGGGTATAGGTTCAAGTCTTGCATCAAGGCATATTCATCATGCTGAAATTAAAATGCATTGCACAACTAAAAGTAATGTCCTTATATGAGTTGGTGAATGAAGTGCTTGTCTTTTCAGGAACAACTTAAAGATCCAATGGAACTTCTTTTAAGAAGAGAGTAGCTGATATCCCAGCCATATTCCAATAAAAATAGATTCTTCTAACATGTTTGAGTTACTGTTTAATGTAAAGCACTGTCCCTTTTGGCTCTACAGTTATTATAACACTACTGGATTATATTAGTGGGATGGGGTATTCACTCCTGAAGAGGTTAATGTAAACTAGATAGGCCAATTAACCACACAAGCAGCAGCTGATGGGGCACCAAGGGACAATACTTCTTCAATTAAGGATGAAGCTCACCTGGGCAGGAATAGGTGGGCTTCTATAAAGTTGAGATCAGAAGTCCATCATAGGTAGAAGCAATCACACACACACACACACACACACACACACACACACACGTTTTGTTAGAGAGTCTGGTAAGAAGACAAGGAAGAAAATAGCTGTGGGGAAAGCTTAGATATGTGATAAACCAAGACATTTTAAGGAAGGGGTTTTCAAACTTTTTTTCTCATGACCTAGTTGAAGAAAATTGTTGATGCTTGTGACCCGGCATCACTAGGGTGTGGGCTCTGGGGTGGGGCTGAGATGAAAGCTTTGGGATGTAGGAGAGGGCTCTGGCTTTGAGAGGGGTGGGAGTAATCAGACCCTCCTGTCCCACCCCTTACCTTCAGCAGCTCCCAGGTTGGCAGTGCTGCAGGGGTGCTAAAGCATGATTCCTGCCTCTACTGGCACTGCAGACCATGCTGAGCCCCTGAAGCAGCCTGGAGCAGGTTTCCAGCTAATGGGAGTATGGAGCTAATGCTCAGGTCAGGGGCAATGTGCAAAACCCTGTGCACTCTCTCCCCACCACCGCCACCTAGGAGCCAGGCTTGCTGCTCTCCAGCTCTGGCATGCAGCATAGTCTGCAGTGCCAGGAGAGGCAGGTAGCCTACCTGATCATCCTGCAGCAAGGAGACCTGGCACCCGACAGTCCATTACCCTGACTTTGAAAACCACTGTTCTGGGGGACAATGGGACAAATTAGGACAGGTTTCAGGGAAGAAATAACCAGGTCTGGGAACAGACTATTATTGTACAGCATATGGTCCTTTGGCTAGACCCTGGAGTGTAGAGTGTGGACATGGAATTCCATACCTGTTCCTGGGCAGGTGGCACCGCTTGTGGGTGGAGAACAGAGAACTGGCTGGAATGGCTGAGGAAAGCTCGTCCTAAGACACTTTTACAGACCCCAGAAGGAGCTGTTGTAATGACCTAAGGCAAAATCCCAAAGGAGCAGCCCTTTCATGAAGAAACTCACTACTCTGAGTGATGGAGGGTGCGAGTGAGCCTATGGGCAGAGCGCCCCCAGGAGGGGGTATCTGAACAGTGGTGAGTCATGAGAAGGCATGCTAACGGTGAGTAGTGAACCCTGTTACAGCTGGACACAAAATCCATTACAACATATACAAAGTAATTCTCTCCCAATGTTATGTGATTGAAGACTGGACTAGATAATAATCTACTGCAAGTCAGCTTAGCTCAGTCGAATTCATTTCTTAAAGTATCAAACCTTACAGTATGTGCCATTCTTTAAATGTGTATTTCTTCAATATTGAAATATCTTCATTGCACAAGTATATATATGGAACTATCCTATAAAAATAATGGGAAGCATGTATACACTGAGAAAATAGAACCATAAGGGCCTACTAAATACTGTGCTTTAAAAAGCAACAGGTTCTTTCTTCGTAAAAGACTAACAAAAATCATCCGATAAAAGCAAAAAGGAATCTGTACTAGTATCTATAAAAATGGCTTGACAGCATTTTACCAAATTTTGCCTCTTCGGCATTAGCCTCTGAAAATGTTTTCCTTAATTGAAGCATTATGAATGCAGCACTCCAATGCCATATGTACTGTGCAGAGTAATTATTGAAGCATTCAGTTAGCAGCAGATTCTAGAGTCCGGGTTGCAAAGCAGTTTCAATAAGCCTCTGTTTGCAAATGTTGTGTTTATATCTTTCTAAAAAAATAAGCCATTTGGGCTGAAATGTTTCATGCTTAGTGACTGGCTAATGAGTATTTATTTTTAAGTTTAAGCAAAATCCCATTAGCTGCTTTTAGGTTATTAGAGGATGAAAAACATCCCTAGCCAGTAGAAACATCACAAAAATGGCTGATATTTAATCTTCCCAAACTTTCACCAAGTTGGAAAGCAGAGCAGAGTAGGAGCACTAGAAACATTATCATCATTCACAGAAGGTATCTTGTTTACTCTGTAGCAGCTGTCCCAATGTGGTCTGGGTTGTGGGGCTTGGCAAATATGTTGCCCTTTTCCACAGCTAGTGCAGATGTTCCAGGGATTAATACTCTATTTCCCACTACTGATCATAGAAGCTGCAACACAAAATAAATTAGGGCTGAATAACAAACTGAAAAATAGAGAGACTTCCAGATATCCATTTGTTGATTTCTGTGTGCAAAACACACACACAAAATTTCTGAGTGTTTGGGGAGGAAATATTGCCTTGTAGTTAAAGGGTATGTCTATGCTCTAAACTGGAGGAGTGGTTCTTAGCTCATGGAGACATGCTTGTGCTCATTCTCAGGGTACGTCTACACAGCAGCATTATTTCAGAATAGCTGACGTTATTCCGAAATAACAAAGAGCGTGTCTGCAGTACAAGTGTTTATTTTGATATAATGTTGAGCTGGAGGACTTCTTACTCCGACTCCTGTAACCCTCATTTCACGAGGAGTAAGGGAAGTCGAAGGAAGAGTGTTCTTCCTTTGACATCCTGCTGTGTACCACGCCAAAAGCTGAAACAAGCTATTTCAACCTAAGCTACGCAATTGACATAGTTGAAGTTGCTTAGCTTATTCCAATTTTAGCACTGCTGTGTAGATGTGCCTTCACTGAGCTATCGCTTTCAAAACAAAATGTGTTCCATAACAGTCTGAACAGCAGGGTGGACTAGCCACCCCGTGTGTGTGCTTACATATTTTATGGGTGCAACGTCAGGGTAGCGAGTCCCTTCTGCTGCACCTGCAATCTATTTTTAGCATGTGTACACAAAGCGCTAGCATGAATGAGACCCCCTTGAGCTGGGAATCACACACTAACTCCAAATGTAGGCGTGCCTAAGGTACCAGTCCAGGAATCAGGAGATCTGTGTTTTATTCTTGGCTCTGCCAGACTTCTTGCATGATGTGAACAAGTCATGTAGGCCAAGGTCCTCAGTGATATTTAGGTGTCTAGCTCACTTTGATTTCAATATTTTTCAGTCCATTAACTTGTGGAGTTCTAGGCATATTGCATATGGGCTGGTAGAGAATGTAGTTCTGTAGTCATGACTCTTGATGTGATTGATCCAGCATTGCTAACAAATAACTCGTTATATTTGGTGTTAATTGTAAAACTGCATCTTCTGGAATTATGAGAGTATTTGAGTTTCAACTTCCACTTGTGGGGAAAAAAAAACCCTAAGTTTCTAACTAACATGGTTACAGAAAAGCTGGAAAATATTAACCATAAAATCTCAGAAACCAGAAGGCAAATAGAGAGTGTTTATTGACGTAATCATGACTTTAGAAATGTTGCGGGTGTGTTACTTTTTTATTTTATCGCTAGAAGATTTATCCAGGATTGCTCAGGTCCTTAATTTTTGTTTTTCTTCATTTAAATCACGGGTGGGTCGGGGGCCACTCATCTTTTTTTGGATCGGGGGCCACTGACCCACAGAAAAATCAGTCAGGGGCTGTACACAAGTGAGAAGCAAAAGGAAAACAAAAAACAAAACGAATCCTCACTGGCATGGCCCCCAACTGAGAAGGGGAAAGACACTCCCCACATTCCCCTCACACACCAGCACTTAGTGATGCCCAGGCTAGTAGATTTTGTGTGTTCCTTCCCCAAGGAGAGGCAGCGGAGAGCTGGAGCACCAGCACAGGCTCCCTAATGCTGGGAGGGAACCCTGAGCCTCAGGGTCTGGATCCATGCAACCGGGAGCCTTAGGTTCCCTGATATAAATCCTTACTATGGGGTGTGGCTGGAGATGAGGGGTTCAGTAAGCAGTAATCCTGAGGAAGAGAGGACAACTCCAGCTCTCTCTCACTGCAGCAGCTTGTGGCCACATAAGAAGCACCTTCCGATGGCTGCTGCAGCTCCAGCAGCCACAGCTGGGGAAGGGGTGCACATCCCCCACCTGGGGCAGGTCAAGATTTGTTGGCCCCCTGCATTCCCCATGAAGAGTGAAGAATTTAGCAAATGTGCACTTTCCCCTTGCTCCCTGAAGAGGAACAACCAGCAATGTTCCCATGCTTGAGGAGGGGAGCTGGAACCCCTCGCCTTCCCTAAAGTGGGCCTGGGGGTAGGAGACTCGGGACTGGGGCAGTCACAGATGGAGGGACATGCACATCCCCAGCCAGCCCCTTTCACCTGCCTGGTGATTCTGTCTCTTTTCTATATGATTTTGTGTCCCTGTACAAAAGGGAGAGTTTCAACTTTCACAAACCCAACAAAACCCTGACCTTCCTGTAAGTTGTTATAAAAGGAAGCTGCATACCGAATGTGGTGATCCTAACTCTTACCACTTAGGAGGAGTTCTTGGACAAACAGATTCGTTTGCTCACAAAAAAACTCTCTCAAATAGGCTAGTAACCTACTATATATGTAAACCAGGGCCAAACTCCTGATATTTGAGTACTTGGGGCTTTGCAATCCTGCTCATCGAATCATAGAATACTAGGACTGGAAGGGACCTCGAGAGGTCATCAAGTCCAGTCCCCTGCCCCCATGGCAGGACCAAATACTGTCTAGACCATCCCTGATAGACATTTATCTAACCTACTCTTAAATATCTCCAGAGATGGAGATTCCACAACCTCCCTGGGCAATTTATTCCAGTGTTTAACTACCCTGACAGTTAGGAACTTTTTCCTAATGTCCAACCTAAACCTCCCTTGCTGCAGTTTAAGCCCATTGCTTCTTGTTCATCTTGGCCTCTGAGGATAGAACAAGTTTTCTCTCTCTTCCTTATGACACCCTTTTAGATACCTGAAAACGGCTATCATGTCCCCCCTCAGTCTTCTCTTTTCTAAACTAAACAAACACAATTCTTTCAGCCTTCCTTCATGGGTCATGTTCTCTAGACCTTTAATCATTCTTGTTGTTCTTCTCTGGACCCTCTCCAATTTCTCCACATCTTTCTTGAAATGCAGTGCCCAGAACTGGACACAATACTCCAACTGAGGCTAACCAGCGGAGAGTAGAGCGGAAGAATGACTTCTCGTGTCTTGATCACAACACACCTGTTAATGCATCCCAGAATCATGTTTGCTTTTTTTGCAACAGCATCACACAGCTGACTCATATTCAGCTTGTGGTCCACTATAACCCCTAGATCCCTTTCTGCCGTACTTCTTCCTAGACAGTCGCTTCCCATTCTGTATGTGTGAAACTGATTGTTCCTTCCTAAGTGGAGCACTTTACATTTGTCTTTATTCAACTTCATCCTGTTTACCTCAGACCATTTCTCCAATTTGTCCAGATAATTTTGAATTATGACCCTATCCTCCAGAGCAGTCGCAACCCCTCCCAGCTTGGTATCATCTGCAAACTTAATAAGCTACTTTCTGTGCCAATATCTAAATTGTTGAAGAAGATATTGAACAGAGCCTGTCCCAAAACAGACCCCTGCGGAACCCCACTTGTTATATCTTTCCAGCAGGATTATGAACCATTAATAACTACTCTCTGAGTACGGTTATCCAGCCAGTTATGCACCCACCTTATAGTAGCCCCATCTAAGTTGTATTTGCCTAGTTTATTGATAAGAATATCATGCGAGACCGTATTAAACGCCTTACTAAAGTCTAGGTATACCACATCCACCGCTTCTCCCTTATCCACAAGACTCGTTATCCTATCAAAGAAACTATCAGATTGGCTTGACATGATTTATTCTTTACAAATCCATTCTGGCTGTTCCCTATCACCTTGCCATCTTCCAAGTGTTTACAGATGATTTCCTTAATTACTTGCTCCATTATCTTCCCTGGCACAGAAGTTAAACTAACTGGTCTGTAGTTTCCTGGGTTGTTCTTATTTCCCTTTTTATAGATGGGCACTATATTTGCCTTTTTCCAGTCTTCTGGAATCTCTCCTGTCTCCCATGATTTCCCAAAGATGATAGCTAGAGGATCAGATACCTCCTTTATCAGCTCCTTGAGTATTCTAGGATGCATTTCATCAGGCCCTGGTGACTTGCAGGCATCTAACTTTTCTAGGTGATTTTTAACTTGTTCTTTTTTTATTTTATCTTCTAAACCTACCCCCTTCCCACTAGCATTCACTATGTTAGTCATTCCTTCAGACTTCTCGGTGAAGACCGAAACAAAGAAGTAATTAAGCATCTCTGCCATTTCCAAGTTTCCTGTTACTGTTTCTCCCTCCTCACTGACCAGTGGGCCTACCCTGTCCTTGGTCTTCCTCTTGCTTATAATGTATTTATAAAAAGTCTTCTTGTTTCCCTTTATTCCCGTAGCTAGTTTGAGCTCATTTTGTTTAATCGGTCAGAGTAAGAAAGCAGGGAGTTGCTCAGCTGGGAGATGTGAAAGTGAGTGTTAAGTTGCTTTTATGAAAAATGTCTGAGTGGAACTGTGACCAGAAGCTGGTGAAAGGGTCATGGGCTGCTTGGAATCACTCCCAAGCCCAGGGGGAGGAAAGCTGCAGAGAATTCTTGCTGCTGAACAGAAGGACTGTAGTGAAGCCCCAAACTGCCAAAACACTGAACGCTCCCACCACCAGAAACTGAAATAAAAATCATCTTGGAAATCTTTACTTACCTTCTGACTTTTTAAAATTCTTTCAGGTTTATGTTTTCAAGAATATTATTACAACTATAAAGGTCAGGAACTTCTTAGTGAAAAGAAATTCTGATATAAGCCCATGACAACAGGAGCAAGTACTTTAAGAAAAAAAAATCTTCTAACATAAGAGCCCTTAAGCTAAGGGCTGAAAGGTCCAGTCACAGACTCTAATATTTGGGCTGCAGAAGCCTGACGCAAGCTTGTAGATTGATAGTTTCCTCTGCAAGTATTGGAACTGTTATATTAATAAACAGATCCCTGAAGAAGAGCTTTTATTTGGAAGACTATTTGTCTCATAGTGTGTTTAACATTGAAGGAGGGGAAACTGAGGCTGGAGTGCACTTGATGAGGATGCAGGGGTTGCGAACCTCCTTTAGGACCATATAAGCACCTAGATAGATGAAATCAGAGCTATACAAGTGTTGTGAAACCATATATTACACAACAAAATCATTGGGGTAAGAGGAAGAGTTCAAGAGCCCTGTCATGTCAACTGATAGTAGACAGCAAAGTTGTCAACTCTAAGGGTACAACTACACTGCAACATTATTTTGAAATAACAAACGCTATCCGAAATAACTTAGTCCGTGTCTGCATAGCAGGCAGTTATTTCGAAATACTGTCAAAATACTAGCTGGAGGACTTCTTACTCCAACTCCTGTAGCCCTCATTGTATGAGGAGTAAGGGAAGTCGGAAGAAGAGTGCTCTATTCGAAATAAGTGTTGTGTAGTTGTTCCCTATTTTGAAATAAGCTATTTCAAAATAAGCTACACAATTGACATAGCTCAATTTGCATAGCTTATTTCGAGTTAAGCCCTGCAGTGTAGATACACAAGTGTCACTTCTCAGACTCCTGATTTCATTTTCACGCACACTGTGGTACAGAAAGGCCACTAAAACAAACTCTGATAACTCCAAAGGATAAAAAGTCAACATGTGCTTTTTTTGTATGTAAATAAGATAATAAAAATCTTGAAATGTTTCACAAAAAAAGGGGGATAGTTTCTTGAAATGTACTTTAGTATTAACAGTATTGTTGGTATTCCCAAGAAATAGGATAGGGAATACCTACTTATTCTGTTGCTAGCTGGGGAGTTTAAAAAGTAAGAGGACCTTATTGTATCACTCTTGCTCAATTTAGGTAGTATCACATTCTGAAGAGGCTCATGCGGGCTATTTGACATGCCCAAGGGTTGCAGATTCAAACCCATTACATTTTCAAATTTCATTTTTTTTCCAATTAAATCTTTAGCTTTCCCAATGCACCAGTGAGTTGTAAGTGTTAGTACCATTTTACAGATAGGTAAATGATTTGCTTTGAGATCAGTGGCAAAACCAGGATTAAACTTGATAGTTCCTGGTTCTTAGGCCAATGTGTGGAGAAAAGACTATGCTGCTTCTAGTATCTCTTCATTCCTCTTCTACATGATCTTTGTGATACTGCACATTTAAGTTTATTTAAACATATGAAAAATAAATCAGATGTTGTAACAATACTATTTTAATTATGCAAAGCATAATTAACCTTTTAAAATCATTATAGATTGATTTTCATGAAAATCAAAGTGTTTAAGTAGATTTCTTTCAAAGAATGCAAATTTATTACAGTATTAGCTTTATTCAATACATCTTACATACGATCATAACAAAACAGAATAGCCCCATCTCAGAACTCTGCTCCATCCCCACCCTCCCCTTTTGCTTCTAAAGCAGTGTAAAACAAAATGCATGATAATGCTAATTAAGATGAGGCATCATGTCTCAGCTTGCTGAGTTGTCACCGAGTCTCTGTGAGTGTGCGGTGGTGTGTTTTTCTTTTTCCTTCCCCATTTACATTCCAACCTGACCAGAATAGTCTGTAAACTAAATCTATGCACTTATAATACACAACTCTGGGCAGTACGGTACCCTTTTCAAGAGGATAATGATAGTCTCACTCTCTAAACATACTCTCCTGAAAGATTACAAAGAGAAACATTAGAGCTGAAATCAATCCTAGCAGGTATGGTGATGGTACCTTGTTTTTGCTAAAAGGCAGAGACTGCATTGGACTCTTGAAATCTATACCTTTATTAACAAGCATGACACACTAGCTTTTAGAGTTCTGTTATACAACAATGAGTACTTCTGTAAAGGCTTCCATTCCTTTTAGCCACTTATATGCAAATTAGCATACAGAGTTATGAGAAACTTTCATCTAACAAATGCTAATTTATTCATTTTCTGCAGATGGTTGTAAGCAATGTGACTTACCTGTAATGTGAAATTGGAAAATTCATTGAATACATCCTGCCTTTTTCAATTGTTTGTTATAGCTTTCTGTTCCAGCCCGTGGCAAATGATATTTTATCATCATTTTGAAACCCTATAATGTAAAAGCCATAGGGACCATACACAGTCCTAAAGAATAATTTAGTAGCCTACCTATAAGTCTGACTGCTTATATATGGTTCAGTTGCTACATATAAGGGAATATGGTTAACTTCAATGGGACTACATGACAGAGCTCTGTGTGTACTACAGATAATCTGTTCCCTCCCGGCCCCTGAATGTGTGAATGCTGAATTAGCAGAGTTCTAAACTACTAAGAATTGGAGATTGTGCTTGAAGCTGACTGGGTGGTAGAAGAGAACATATGCAAACAAGTTAACCTCCTCCTCCCCCATATTTCTCCATTTCCTTTGCTCATGCGCTCTCATCCATTGAGAAATGGATTTTGTCTCCCTACCTGCTCACCCACATAGTCTGGTTGCGCTAGCTATGTAACAATTCTGTGTGTGAGAATTGAAAATCACTCTTCCTTTTAAAAAGTCCAGAAATACATAGTCCTAAGTGATCATTAAGCATTTTAATTATTTCAGTATTCCACTGGGAAGAAACATTTTCTTTTTTCTAGAACACTGGAGATATTTTTTTCTGAATCTTTAAGTGTGTGTTAAATAATAATCATCTGCTCAATGTATTTGATAAACAAGCAAACCACATTCATTTTTCCACATAGTTTAGATGCTAAAAATATTCTGTTGCTCTTGATTCCAAAGTTCTCAAGCCAAATACTTTCAAAATAACTGATAATTCTGAGTTGGTATGAAATGAACAGTGACATCATTGTGAAATTCTTTTAAGAATGGAGACAACTAAAAGGTTGGTATGTCATTATTTCAGAGAAAAGAATGAATGTATGTAACATACATCATAGGATACAAAACTTGTTATGGACATCTAGATATGTTCTGTGGCCAGTAACACCAGCGTAAATCTGAAGTAACTCCATTAAAGTCAATGAAGTTCCTCCAACATTTCATGGCACTAAATGAAAACAATATTAAGTCCATAATGGGCCTGCTCCTCCATTGCTTTTTTTTTTGTAGGCATTTAAAGCTTCGTATAATAGGTGAAGCTTTTAACAACCATTCTGCACTCACCTTTCCCAACTGTAAATGACTACATAAAGTAGAAAGGCAGTGGATAGTTTAGGCCCAGCGTAGTTAGCCTTTGACTCAGACCCTAGACTACAGTCGGAACAGTTCAGGGGGAAGTGCAGACACAGCTGTAAACCACCTCTACACACTAAGTCCTGGGAGGGCGTGGGAGGGAGGTGCATCCCAGGACAAAAAGGCCACTAGGTCAGACCCTGATACCTTAGGGCTGCTCTATTTCTTAGTAGCTGCTAATAACCTCTGGACTGTTCCAGTAGCTGTACATTGCTAGGGCATATAAACATCCTAGCAACTGCCTATGTCAGAGGGGCGAAGTGGGGTAGTGTAGGGACTGTTATATATGGCAACTTGGGATACACTACTTCAGAATTCTCGCACACAGAGGAAACTCTGTCATTTACGCCAGAATTTATGCCAGCTAATACAGCTAGAGTAGCACAAATCAGCGTTAAACAGAGTGCTAGATCCTGCACTTTGCTAACTAGTTTTATGGTCTATTGATTCGGTGAAAACAACATTATGTCATTAAGCCCACAAACATAAAGACTTTTTTTTCTGTAAGCATAAAGAAAATATCTTAAAAAATGAAACTACTATAAAAGATTTTGAGGGAGCTTGAAAAGTATCTGTAGTAATGAACTGCTAGCCTGTACTAAAACTGGAAGAGAAAATGAAAGGTGGAATGATCTTCACTGAAGAGTATTTTCCACTGGGGACTCCACTGGCATTCAGTTGTCTCATTTAATTATCACTTTCCTGATCCAACCATTATTCATGAGCTGCTTCTTGTTCTCAAAGAGCTCTGAGCAGTGCTTGCCAATATTATGGCATATTATGAAGCACAGTTATGCAGCAAGGGGGTTGGGGTGATAATGCATTGGTCTACACTGCTGGCATGTTTTCTATTTGCACTCATCAGCTGCCAGAAGACTGCAGAGCACTTTATTCAAAGCCAGAAAACCAACTCAGTTTTCAGCATTGTGCACTACTTGGCTAGCATCACATTCTTTTGCATTTCTTAGGTAGGATATAGACCATTCAATTTGTGCAGCACATAGGCAGCCTGAATCGTCTGTTTGGGATTTATTCTAGTTTCCATGTGATTGCATTCCCATCTGTAACAATGGTGAAAGAAATGCAAAGAAAGGAAAGTTCCTAACAGACATCAGCAGCACCCGCTGAAGTCGTTTTGAATTGAATTTTAATTGGCATTGCTTAAACCATACATGAAGCTGAAATATATTCATCTTTGTTTCTTCATGCACCCTCTGCCCAAATTAAGTGCATTATTTCTGAGCAGAGTTATACAATGTAAATTTACTAGGTGTGGATCTGTCTTTCTCTCTCTGCCCAGGGTAATGATAGTCATTAATAGCTAAAGAGAAAAAATCTGTTCTCCTAAATACACCTCTAACCATGTCACAGTTAATTTAAAGGGGGGAAAAGTATAATTTCTGTTCTAAACCATTGAATTTAGTTTATAATAGAAATAATCCTGAGGAAATTGGCCATTAATGAAGTTTACAACTGGTTTGTTAGAGTGTTAGCTGCCCTTGGCTTCACCCCAGGCCATTAAGTCAGAAACCATCACTTGTTAATGACCTTTTTTAACCGTTGCTTAAATAGTGAACTGGCATTGTAAAACATTTAGATAAACTTAAGGACTCATGTAAGGCTGTTTGGTTTTGTTTTGTCAGCAGTGGTAACATTAATACTCTTTTTAGAACTTTAAAAAAAAAAGTGCTGTGGCACCTAAGAGCACATCTACACAGCAGAACTAAAGCCAAAATAAGCTACACAACTTGAACTACGTCAATTGCGTAGTGTAAGTTGAAATAGTTTATTTTGGCTTCTGGCGCTGTCTATACAGCAGGAAGTCTGAGAGAGACCACTCTTCCTCTAACTTCCCTTTACTCCTCGTAAAATGAGGGTTACAGGAGTCAGAGTAAGAAGTCCTCCAGCTCTACATTTTCAACACTATGGGTACATCTAGACTGCAAGGATCTAATGGAAAAAGATAAGCAAAATGCGCTCCACATTTTGCATATCTTTTTCCAATACTTTTGTTGGAAGAGGCTTTTCCAAAATTTGGCCCATCTAGATTGGGCCAAATTTCAGAAAAAAACCCTCTTTTGACAGCCCTCTTTCCGCAAAAAAAAGCAGAAGAGCAAGCGCATTCCCTGGATGCAGCGGAGTTTTTTCAGGATATCTCCAGTATCCCAAATAACCCCTGCAATCTAGCCATATCCTATGTCAAAATAATTGCTTGTAGTGTAGACACAGACTGTGTTATTTTGGAATAATGTCATTATCCTTAAAGACTAACAAATATATATAGCATCATGAGCTTTCATGGGCAAAATCCATCTCATCTCAAGCTCATCTGAAGAAGTGTGTTTTGCCCACAAAAGTTCATAATACTATATATATTTTTGCTAGTCTCTAAGGGCATGTCTACACTAGGGTATTATTTCAAAATAACTAAATTTGAAATAACTCCTGAAATCTCTATTTTGAAATAAACTTATTCTCTCAGGAAAGCTGGAGTACAGATTTTGAAATAATCAGACTGTTATTTTGAAATAATGGGTTTGGTAGTGTGGATGCTCTGCTTATTATTTTGAAACAAAGAGGGTTATTTCAAAATAACTCCCTAGTGTAGACCAGTGCTAAGGTGCCCCAGGATTACATGTTGTTTTTAGTTACAAATTAATACAGCCAACCATCTGAGGGCTCATCTAGACTACGCAGAAGATTCAAAAGAGGATATGCAAATTCCGTGAGAATTTGCATATCTTCCGATCTCACTTTCGAAAGCAGAGCTTTCAAAGTGAAAATGTAAACCCAGCGGATTTTTCGGCAACCCTTTCCTTTTCAAAAAGCCGCATAAACCTCATTTTTTGAGGAAAAGCGGCTTTTGAAAAAGGGGAAGGTTGCCGAAAAACGCATCGTGGCTACTTTCACTTTTGAAAGCTCCACTTTCGAAAGTGAGACCGGAAGAAGATATGCAAATTCCCATGGAATGTTCTAATATCCTCTTTCGAATCTTCTGCATTCTCTAGATGAGCCCTGAGACTTTAGAACTTTTTATCAGGCAGGAAAAGTATAAGTGGAATATAATAGTGGGTTCTATTCTCTCACTTAGGTTTTATGTGAATGCAACCTCACTGAGCAGCAGAGCTACTCCCAATTTACAATGGCATGAGAAATAAATCAAGCCCAGTATTTTTTATACATTATAGACTCTTCTCACTCCAAATTATCATGAAGGGCTCGATGAAAGCTCAAAACTTGACTGTCAACTTGACAGAAGTTAGTCCACTAAAAGACATTACCACACCCATCCTTTCTGGGACCAATGGCTACAGCAACACTCTATCCAAATTATCTCGTCAGATGCCCAAAGTTCACTGAATTCAATAGGAGAAACAGCGAGAGAATGTAATGGAGGACCAAAGCTAGGGGCAATTCTATGGAATCTGGTGGAATTGTCAGGAGTGGCAAATAGGTCTGAATAATACATTACCTGTATGTTTGTTGCAAAATTCTACAGAAGTCACAGCTTTTTGTGACTTTACTAGGAGCATGAGCAAGGCCCACAGGTATGATGAGATGCTGTGGGTGTGATCCCTGCTATGCCATCCACAGGGATGGAACCTGTATCTGCAGGCCCTGGGGGACTTCAGTACTAGGTGCTACTACCCAATATCTCTGGCAGAGCATTGACTAATGTTTTGTGAGACTCGTAGCACCATTAACTGTCCTCACAGAGGCCCTCACTAGTGGAGCATATCTGTTCCCTGATAGACCGGAGGTGTTTCTCCTGGCCTCTAAATAGCATACCTGGACCAATCTGTACAATAAGGTAGTTCCCTGAGCCAGTAATTTAATTCTAATCCTTGGCTCTGGTATCTGGCTTGTGACTCTGTTTCTAACCCTAGCTTCCCATTCCTCATGCCTCACAGCTAAGGATGACTGGCCACAGCATGATTCTTGACACAGGGCTTGCCCTAATGTGCTTTATGATATCGGAATGCATAACACTAGTGTCAAGCTATGGGCTGAGGAATGAAGCTAGTGCGCCAGATTCTAATATCCATTTTAACTGGCTGAAACTACTGCAGAATTGGCCCAGTGTAACTGAGAGCAGAGCCTAGCCCAATCCCCTTAGCCAACTCTGCCTACTCTAGTGTGTGTCTAGACTACATGGCTCCGTCGACGGAGCCATGTAGATGAGTTTACTAGACATAGCAAAATGAAGTGGCGAATTTAAATAATCGCCGCTTCATTTACATCAAAATGGCCGCCGCACTGTGCCGATCAGATGTTTGTCGGCACAAGGCGGTAGTCTAGACGGGGATCAACCAACCCCAGATCCCTTTGTCGTCAGATCCCTTATGCCTTGTAAAACGAGGCTTACAGGATCTGACGACAAAGGTATCTGGGGTCGGTTGATCCCCGTCTAGACTACCGCGCTGTACCGACAAACAGCTGATCGGCACAGTGCGGCGGCCATTTTGATGTAAATGAAGCGGTGATTATTTAAATCGCCGCTTCATTTTGCTATGTCTAGTAAACTCATCTACATGGCTCCGTCAACGGAGCCATGTAGTCTAGACACACCCCTAGTGTGAACATTAAAAGAGCAACTGCAGCCACTCAAACAGGTAGCAAACCGGTATCCCTAGATAGTTGTGCGTCCCCATCATTCCTTACCTAGCCTGTATTGGCTGTGTCATCATAAACTGCATGGTATGCATGACCAGAAAAGAACTCCTCCTCTTCTCTCTGCAGCAAGCAAAGTACAGGGAAGCCCCATGAATGGGACAGGTTCAGGGACTTATAAAAGAGTTCCAGTCCTTTCAAACCCAACCTCCCCTGACTACGCGCTCAGAGGACTGAGTTTTGCGTTGTGTAGTTTTTTCTACAGGTTTTTATAATACAAACAGGTCTGAATAATACATTACCTGTATGTTTGTTGCGAAATTCTACAGAAGTCACAGCTGTGACATTGCGATTTTTTTTCTAAGGATTTATCCACCTCCTCTGTCGGAAGTGAATCCAGTTCTTACTTCTGGTGTTAGCTTTGATTTCCTTGTAGCATTTAATTTCCTTTAATTGCTATTAACTACTCAAACTCTAGGCTTGATCCCAGCTCATTGGCTTCACTGTGTGACTGAATAAGCATCGTTCATGAGTGTAAGAGGATCAAAACATCCCCTTTCTTCCTTGGAAAGAGTGTGTGTACTTAATGGAATGGTGTGCTATACAGTTTTTAGTAGCATTGTTTATCCCAGTATGATGGAGATCCTGCAGGGGTATGTAGCCAGTGTATTGGCATGTATACTACATGACTTCACTGCCAATGCAGTGGAGATAGGGGTGGTGATCACTGAAAAGTGGGTATAACTAGTATATTCCAATACTACCCCATCCCAGGGTAATTTTTCAGCCCTTGGTGCTTACAGACTAGCATTACTGGTGCAGGGCAAAAGAATTGCATGCAGCAGCAAATTGATAACTGGGAGCTTTACATACCACCCTCAGTTTTGTGTTCTGTGCATTTTGTTAGTGACTGGCCCTCTATTCCTGTGAGCAGGCCACTATCTCAAACAATTATCTTTCAGCCTCACTATCAAATAATGATTTGCTTAAAGTAAACTCTGTCCCCAAAGATGCATCAGTAGAAAGCCTGGAAAATGTCAGCATAAAACTTTCAGACCTTCACAAGATGCCAGAAATATTACCTTTTCCCTTTTAATTTATGGTATAGTTGTCTGTCCTATCTCACAACAGGAATAATGTTCACAGCTTTGCAAAGTCCCGAGAAATGGCTGTGATAGCTACCAAATGTCTCATTTTTTATATTATTATTTATATTCAGTTACTGGCAAAATGTGTTTCTTCTCTTATGTGCTCCTGACACCTGACATATATCATATATCAGGTCGATTTGCCTTATAGTTAGCACCAAAAGGGTTGACTATTTAGGGCTTGATTATATCTGTGTGTGGTAGATCACCTATCAAACCAGTCCTCTCCCTTTTTATACAATAATTTGGGGGAAGTCTACAAGTGTGTCTTCTTCCACAGAACCCTTTGGTGTGTTCAAGGGAGCAGTGATCCTGGCCATAGAAATGATGTACACTAACACACAAGTAACATGGTCATAGCATTTATTTTTAAAACTACAATTGTTTAATAAGTTTTATTTTAAAATCCCTAAATAGAGCTCTATCTCAAAAGGCGGCCTATATTGGAAATAGAGTCTGACTGCATGCAGGTGCATGAGAGAGACTTCTGATGGGGCTAAGCTAAGAAAAAAAATCTAAGAAATGACATTCACTGGCAGACTCTTGGATTGCTGGTCACAATGTTTGTGGTTATGCTTTTGATACTATGAACCTGCATAATCCTTAGAATAGTATTCTTGTTTCCCCAAATCTCTTTATAATGAGGATCTCATGTGCAGTTAACCCCTTGCTCAGGGGACACAGGTGAATGGCAGATGAATTTAAGTGACAGGAAAGGGGATTGCTATATGCCCATTTCTTTTTCTCATTTATTAAGCATTTAACTGGATCCACCAGATTTAGAGCACTCCCACAATATAACCAATAATATTGGATCCCCCTCTGCTTATCTGTAGGCCTTGGTTTACCTCAAAATCCTTCTATCTCCAGCAAGAGAGATGGTATCCTTGCAAAGACTTCCCTTTATAGGTACAAGGATCCACCATTGAAATAACAGGTGTCATTTACCTCTGTTTAGCTTGTTGCAATGTGTGTACTGATAAAAGCTAAAAGGGCCAGGTTCAAATGTTACCTTTCCTAATATTAAACTTTCAGGTTTTATTCCTTTCAACCCAGCTATGACTCTAAGGAAAAGCTACCGGACTTTGCCCAGTTTGGCCCAATAGAAAAAAATTGTTTCTGATCCCATTTAATCGGACTCCCCCCAGCTTACAAAAGAACACACTACTATTGCAGGTGGAACAGCAAATGGGGCCAGACACCTCTGAAAAGCCCAGGATAAATGTAAATAGGTATGAGGATGGGGAAAATGAAAGCCAATTACTCTGTGTTTTCCCTAAAGCCTATCAATGAGAGGTGGAGAAGGGGTCTAGGTTCTGCCTCACCAACAGGTGGTCTCACCTCTTCCATCCCAGGTGCTGTATCTCCTACCTGCTGGTCAAATCAACAACCTCTCTTCCATCTCAATGGCACAAGAAAATCCTACCACAGCATAGAAAGAGTGTATAGGTAGTATCATGCCTTCTGGAGACAGCGAGGTACAACTTGATACAGTTGTCAGCCGAATAATGCATAATTATCCCTGCCACACCCTAAAATGATCAAGTGTATGAATCTATACAAAATTTGTCCAACTACACTGTTTAGGATAACTTAAGAATAGTTGTCCTGCAGACAAACACAGGTCATGTAGCTCTGTTTCTAGTTACTGGGTGAAAATCAAATTTCTCACTGGATACCAGTGTGTTTCAATCACTCTGGTTTTGTATTTGTCCACCTTTCTACTTCTCCATCTCACTACTTTCTCCTTCCTAAATTGGTGCTTTAACTTCTTAACTTAGTTTTGTGGTATTTTAATTACAAAAGTAATTCTATCGTTTTTAAACAATCCATTGTTCAATTTTGTAAATGTGATTGAGTTGGCAGTTTTTGGAAAGTTATGAAGTTTGTGTTCGCTTTATTTTATAGTGTTAAAAGAAGATTGGTGTATATTCCTTTTGTTTATTGTTTTCTTTTAAAATCTGGGCTATTGTCACTGATTTTAGAGGGTGTGGGGTTCGATTGGTGGGGAGAGGAGGGTTCCTTCATTTTCTGTTGCACAAAAATTTTTAAAGGCAATCATGGTCTGCATCCCTGATATTTCACCCATGTTTTCCAATTGTTTTATGTTTTGTAAATTACTGCAATCTTCTCACAACTCCTCTGCACCTTTTGATTTTCATTTCTCTAGAGGCTGGTACTCTCTGGTAAAGTTAAAGATATTTGGACCTAATCTTTCTCCTATTGATATAATGGCATGCCCCCTTAACTCCAGTTGGATCAGGCCCCTTATGAATAGCAACAAAATCAGAAGATCAGTCACATCTTTGGATGAGTTTTCTCCTATCACTGGCAGCCTCCTCTGGTTCTTTCACACAAAAAAGGCCTATAATTTTTTAAGATAGAATTTTACATGGAAGGACAATCTCTATCCCATTGTAAACAGTGAAGGCTCTTTCTTTGGGAATGCCTCATTTCTCAACAGCATCTAAATATTGGCGAATGTATTGCAGAACCTGGGACTGACCATGCTGTAGCCTGTGAAGCTCAGAATAGGAAATGGGAGTGCAGGAGGATAGTGTAAAGGGGACTACAGCCGCTCCCCAAGTTGCGAACGGTCGAGTTATGACCGTTCGCACTTACGACCAAAGCTCCCATGGAGCGGTCGTAAAGGCGGTCCCTGAGTTACGAACATGACCCACGCTTACGAACAGCGCGGTTGCATGTAACTCAATGGGGTCCGAGTTACCCCAACGGATCGAGTTATGGCCAAGTGTTTGGTCCATAACTCGGAGAGAGGCTGTATATGATACATTTATATTATCCTGATCTTGGGGTCATCAGATGTCAAACCAATCCCTAGCAGAAGTTAGAGCAATCACAAGGCTTCATTATCTTGTACTCAGCTGCCATTTGCCATTCTTAGATCCAGGTGGAAGTCACAGCTTCCTGGCTATGTTACTGATATGTCCCTAATCAGATGCTGCTGTGCTGCCCTTACATGATCCGAAAAATCTCACATAGATAAAAAGGTCTGAAGATACTGTTAGAATAACACAAAGCAGTTTTTTGCAGGGACCAAAATATTTGCTGATGTAGGTCAGCATTCTTAGTTTTAAATCCATCTGAAGACCTTTGCGGTATCCATCAAATATCATTTTTTCAGATGTTTGTCTATTCTATCTTGACGCACAGAAATAAAAAGTTCATTGACATTTTCAGATTTCTAGTTGATTTTATAAAAATTATTTAAGAATTAAAGTTACTAGCCTATTTACTTTTTGCAAAAATGAATATGAATGCTTTTCACTTTAAACTTAGAGTTTACATATATGGGAAATTGCCTTTTTTCATTATTTCTGGTTCTACTAATTCATGGTCAGCTTTGAACCCTCAGAAAAAGATGTCCTCTGAATTTGGGCATAGTTGAGGTTGCCTTTTTGTCACAATTCTGGTATTCAGGTTCTGACTCGACTCCAGTTGATGCCAATGGGAACAGTTAGCCAAGTGGTAGGCCAACATTAAGCCCTTTTGAAAATCTGGACAGTTTGCAGCACATTGTGTGAAGATATATGGACATGCTATTGTTGTATCCGCTTTCTTTTATATATCAACTAGATCATAGCACATTTTAAAAAATTATGCTAAAAGAATGGTTACATTGTCAGGCTCACTATTTTGAAATTAGAAAATGGCACAGTTGGAATTACCTATACAACCTTCACTCCACCTACCCATGTGTAAACATTATGAGATAGTTTTTAACAAAGGGTATGTCTACACAGCAGCGTTATTTCAGAATAACGGATGTTACTTCAAAATAACAAAGTGTGCATCTACACAGTAAGCCATTATTTCAAGATGGAGGACTTCTTACTCTGACTTCTGTAACCCTTATTTCACAAGGAGTAAGGGAAGCTGAAGGAAGCGTTTTCTTCCTTTCACTTCCTGCTGTGTAGACTGCACCAAAAGCTGAACAAAGCTATTTCGACTTCAACTAGGCAATTGTTGTAGCTGATGTTGTGTAACTTAATTCGACTTTTGCCCTGCAGTGTAGACGTGCCCTAAATGTGCACAGGTTGAACATTTTATTTTTATTTCATGTTGCTTTTTTAAGAATACAAAAAATGAATTCCGTAGAATGCTGTCATGCATAAGAGATGAATTCAATAAGGCACAAGCACCTTCCAGCATCAGGTTGCTGTGGCAGAACTCTATAAATACCTTCAAGCCTGAAGGAATAAGTTTGAAAAAGTTATGAGCAACTAAAAAGCCCATTTAGAATAGAAACCCTTGGGCAACGTTAACTATAGCTGTTGCTATGAGCTACAGCTATAATTATGATTTGTTGAAATAGATGCAATATACACTAGTTGAGTCCAAAACACTCATCTGAATACCTCAAAAAGGGGGAAACATTAGAAGCCAAAAAAGTTCACATCCAAATTTTGCAGCAGGTCTGCTTCTGTACGGTTTTGAACTAAAACCCAAGGTCCAAATGCACCTTGAATGTAGTAATGTACGAAATCTGATCCTAAGCTTGCAGCTCAAGCATTTTTCATGTACTTGCATTTTGCATGTACTTACTATAAAATCTCAGTGTGTCAGTCAAAAACAAAGCTGAACCCTCCACACCTATCACTTTGACACTTCCAGAGTAAAGGGTATGACAATCATGTTGTTGACCCTAAAACAGTCTTTGCCACATTCTGTTGGTTCACATCTCTTCTGTCTCTAGCATCCTCCTTCTAAAATTGTAATTTATGAGGAAAAGTTGAAAGAAATCTCCCTCCACCCCCTCTAAATTTAGTTCTTCAAGATAAGAGTTTCTGAGAAATGTGTTTAGAGATCCTACCACAGAAAAAATTACCCCAAAAGCAAAGAATTGATGAGAGATCATATTTTCTGAAACTATCCAATGCATCAAGTTAAATTTTAAAATAATGAACTGAAAAAACATAGGTTAGAAATACTAGTGCTAATTAACCCAGTTGAGAGTCTCCCTCTCTTTCCCTCAATTTTTTTTTTGTTGGCTTTCTGTCAAAAATAAAAAACACATTTTTCAGACAAACACAAATCATCAAAACCATTTTCAGAAAAAAAATCAACATTCAATATTCATGTTTTCTATTTTCCAGAGAACACTAAATATTTCCATACATTCTTTAGCTGAAAGCCCAATTTCTCCTGCCTCCCCCCATCCAAAAAAAACCCTGAAAGTGAAAAATGTTGACCAGGTGTAACAGTTATTTCCACTTTCAAATAAAATAACAGCTTACCCATAAAAATCCTGATGTTCCCACTGGACAATGCTGACTTCTGACATTGTGGATTGAAAATTGAGAACAGGCCATTGTCAAGATTTTTTTTTTTTGTTCCTAATTTAAAAATAACCCTCTCATTGTCCTTTTAATTCTGGTGGCCACAGATTTCTTTTTGTATTTCTTTGCTTCTCTTACCTACAACTCCTAATTTATATTGATTAATATCAATCTCCCTTTTATATTTGTTATATACTTTTTACAGCTTTCTTCGCTTTCCCTCCTAAATCAGGTAGATTTTTTTTTTTATAAGCAGCACAGTTTTCTTCCTCATTTGTGGGATTATGGCTTGGGGAGAAGTCATAAGGTGTTCTTAGACGATTCCCAATTATCATTCATGTTTTTCTGATGACATTCTTCTATCTGATTTGAGTTTTCACTTTTGGGAAACTGACCCTACTGAAACATCAAGTATGCATATTTTACTGGTCTAGACTTTATTCTGTTTGCACAGTAGAAATGTGATCAAGTTATGATACCTTGTACCTAAACTATCATTAATTTTTAGTTCAGCAATTTAGTTTCCCTTGATCTATTGGGATAATTCTTCAGCCTTTGTCCTATGTTGGTTGCAATACTGCAAAATAGGAAATGGTCATCTATAATGTTTAGCATTTCCAATAATATTTCTAGTACTGGCAGTACAATACTCCAGCATATGTCACTCATATTGAAGTCCTCCACGATCACACAGATTTTTACCCTACACATTACAGATATGTGCATAAGAAGACAGTCATCCTGTTCCCTAGTGTGGTTTGGTGGTTTGCAGTATACACCAACACAATCTTGTGCTTTATCTGTCAGGACACTGATCAATAAGCATTAGAGATTATTTTCTTCAGAGTTATCAGTGACCAAAATAGGCAATGAAAATTTGTAGACTGTAGATAATTCAGGAGTACATCTTTTAGGCAACCTCTTAGCAGCTTCTTTCTTCGGCCAAAGGTTCCTTTACTGGACTCCTCTTCATTTTCCAAGCCTTTATATGTTCTGTCTTCTTCAATGGGAGCAGGGGATTTACTTGAGCATTGCTTACTTGCATCTGTTTTATATGCCTTCCAGACTTCTAGCTCTGCCCCATACTTTATTTCCAAGGTGAATAGTGGTATATCCAAACTATTAAATTAAATCCAGCTTTTTCAGATACTAGCCATCATAGGTAAACAAGACAGGATAAAGGGGAATTAAAATGTTAGTATTTTACCACTTGATACCTGTTTTTGTTCAAAGATATATAAAACAGACACTGCTGTACAAAGGACTCGATAATGCAGTGACTGATACCCTATGAATTCATAAAACAGATCATAAAACGATCTCTTTTGGGAAGGATGCTTTAAACTTCCTAGCATTTCACATTTTTGTAAACTATTTACTTGGTTTAAAAACAATTTTTCTTCTATTTCTTAATTATGAAAGATTTTGACAGGGGGATGGGAAGATTGCATCAACCATCTGTTCTGAAATGAAATGAAGTGTTGAAAAAGAGTTGAGACCCACACAGTATAGCTAGAGATCACTTTTCATTCCACCCCAAAAGACTGAAGAAAGTCTTTTTTAAAGAAAAAATTCTGGTTATCTTGTAATGCACAATATATTATATCTGTAGCTTCTAAAACTAAAGTAATATAATCAAAGCTTTTCAATTATTGAATATTTTTTCTAATTGAATAAGACATTTTTAAAAATAGTTTCAATATATTAAAGATACAGTTCCTAAATACATTGCTGAAAGTCTGGTATGTAATGGATGCTACACCAGTTATGCGGATTTTAAATAAACATACTGTGTTCCCTGCATATGCTTTGCTATCATTTTAAAAAACTGCACACAATAAAGAAATGAAGAATTATATAATTCAGTGAGTGAATTACAACTAAGACATCTGAAGTTCATATTCTTGAACCTCTTGACAATTCCCATTTAAAAACAGCTTTAAGATGCAAAAGTGTAAGAAGAAAAGTCTCAAGAACCTCATGACTTATAAAGGGTGTGGAATCCTTAGCATTCAAGCCTGCTTGAGGCAGATGAGACTCAGAAATTATATTTTCCCAAATCTTGTTGCTATTGAAGCTAAAACAAATTTTGTCTAGGAAATGAATCCTGCTCCCTATGAACCGAACAAACTTCCCATTCATTTCCAGGGAAGCAGAATTGGGCCTGTAGGTGTAATTTGTTTGACTATTTTCTCTTCAGTTATTTTTAATGAAGTAACTGAACTAGGCATAGGTTGGTGCATCTTTAATGTGATTATAATGAATATATTTTGTATGATTAAAATGATAAAACTGTGTGGCCTTAAATATTGTCTTAAAAGATTTGTCGTCTACAGAGCCTTTGGGAAAGGTGTTTATGGGAGTGACTGTTCCAAAAGTCAACTTCTTTGTTCAATCTGTAATCCAAATCTATTAATAATGTAGTATTGTTTTAACTTTTTTTTTTTTAAAGTACTCATTAAAAGTTCTTGAGCCGAAGTACAATTACTATATTGTAGTATGTATGGACATGTGTTCATGATCCATTTTTATTTGTTTTTTGAATTTGTCAACATTTCAAATGGTTTGACTGGTCTAAACTGAAATACTATTCACTGTAGTTATAGAATAATCCCTTTTTGAAAAAGATGAAAGATTGGGATTCAAGTCTATTCAATTTTTGGCTTGGGTACAAACAAAACGTGTGGCTTCAGATAAGTCATATGCCTCTTTCTGTTCCCCATTTAGATTATGGGAATATTACTTCTCTACATTAAGAGGTCATGTTGAAGAAAAATTAAGGCCTGTGAGATGCTCAGTGAAGTTCATATTTATATATAGTAAGATGCAAATGTGTCTTTGGGAGCAGTTTCACAACAAGTAGCGCAATAATATTTGAGAACATAGTAAAACCAACCGCCCCAAGTTCCTCAATTCACCCCGTGAAACACAGAGCAGTTTTGAACCATCTCTGAGTGTAACAGGAGAGAAATATTAGACCAATATTAGACCAGTCTCCATGGTCTCTCTAGATCAGGGGTTCTTAACCAGTGAGGTGCACCTCCCCAGAGGAGGTATGAAGGGGATACAGGGGAGGTGTGAGGTGCCTCCCAGAAAATGTATTGCAATTGCCTTCTCACTGGATAAAATTCTAAAGTTTAGATTTCTTCATAATTATTATGAATTAAAATGATAAACATTAATTTCTTATTAACTTCTAGAGATCAGCACACTACAATAGCAGTGCAAATCAATCAGGCCTACGTGACAACACACTACACTAACAGTACATGAGCATTGCTGACTTTCATCTTCAAATATTATGTAAATTTGTTAGGAAAAGGTTCAAAGTAAAAAGCTCAGATTATTCATTTAGGCATTGTAACGGGGTTCATTCACCCCACAGTGCCACCAGCCGTCCAACTTGGGAATTAGCTCAGACGGCTGCATCCAGCGTCCAGCTGGTTCACCTGGTCCCAGGGTTCAGGCAGGCCTTGGGGTCCGAGCCGGGCTGAGTTCAGGCCGGTCCTCCGAATCGCCAGGCACCAGTAGAGCCTTGGGTTCCTCTAGGTCAGAGGGTAGCCCTGCTGGCTGGCTTGGCCAGGCCTCCGCAGCCCAGGGAGGGAAGCCTTCGCTGGCCTGAGGGAAGATGGCTGTGGGAGGCCTGGGCCAGGTCTCAGCCTCATCAGCCAGGAGCTCTGGGCAGGCCTCTGTCTCACTCAGAGGCAGGGCCCTGACTGAGCTCCCTGGCAGAGTTCTTATAGTCCTAGCCACGCCCCTTAGCTTCCTGTCAGGTGAGGGGGCAGGGCTAGGCTGTGCACAAAATGGCTCCCAGGGGGGGGTGTGAACATGAAGTTCACTTTCAGGGGAGGTGTGAAGGTAAAAAGGTTAAAAAAAAACCCTGCTCTAGATGCTATTTCCTGGACAGCCCGGATAATATTCCCTCTTGGAGTGAAAAAACTGAACTAAACATTGGTTATGTTGGGTGCGCTCCCTCAAATAAGTTCTCTACCCCTCTTCAAGTTGTTTTCTTCAACCTACAAGTATTATTCCAGTGACCTCTGAATTGAGCCTTCATTCGAGCTCCATTCTTACTCAGATACTAGGTAAGTCATTCAACTGTATTAGGAAGATGGAGTCATAGCTCATACTGAAAGTGCTATAACTCATGCTTTCTCTCTAACCTGCCTGATGGCCTGTGCAAGTTTGACAGAAGGGTTGACCCTGGAACCTTGGGGGTATGTCTAGACTACATGGCTCCGTCGATGGAGCCATGTAGATGAGTTTACTAGACATAGGAGAATGAAGCGGCGATTTAAATAATCGCCGGTTCATTTACATCAAAATGGCCACCGCGCTGTGCCAATCGCTGTTTGGCAGCACAGCGCGATAGTCTGGGACGCGCCATGGTCAATAAGGGAAGCCTTTGCTGACCGCTCCGGTAAACTTCATTTCACGAGGCATAACGGAGCGGTAGACAAGGGAAGCCCTTGTCGACTGCGGAGCGTCCAAACTACCGCGCTGTACCGCCAAACAGCTGATCGGCACAGTGTGGTGGCCATTTTGATGTAAATGAGGACATTTTCCTATGTCTAGTCAACTCATCTACATGGCTCCGTCGACGGAGCCATATAGTCTAGACGTACCCTGGGAGTCCTACATGAGACTGTTTGGGTCAGGCAAAGATACAACACTATTCCAAATCTTCAGTAAAGTAGGAGTCAAGACACCCCAGTCCTGTTAACAAGTATATAGTTAACTTCATTTTTGTTTGTAATTCTACTGAGATCAACGGAACTACCTGTACTAGTAAAGTTAAGCATTTCATACATAGAGTTTATAGGACTGAGACCCAAGACATCACCATAAATCCCTGCTGAGGATTGCAGATGTATCACTGAAAGCTCATGGGGAATAGCACCAAAGCCCATCAACTAATCTAAGGAAAATAGCATGGTATGGTGATCTCTATCTTCAGTTAAGTTAGTGTAGTTTCTTTAAAAAACTTAAAACAGGGTTCAGATCCTGAAGTGTTTAGATAGGGACACAGATGCCTTACCATAACCTCTTAGACAACATTCCCCAAACAACAAGCAGGTTCATAATTCATGTGTGCCTATTTTAAATTATTTCTTAAAGAAAGCTGTCACCTGTGTGCCATCTGTACCATGTTTCCCCAAGTGTGGAATTGCCTCTTCCCATTTGGTCTACATTGATCTTAAGGTAGAAGAGATCACTGCTCAGCTAGTCCACCCTCTTGCACAATTCAGGCCATCGCATTTCTACTGCCACAAAGAATTTACTCTTCCCTAGCAAGTAAGTGAATCCATCAAATCTAAGAGTGTATGGTTAGAGTATAACTCCTAGAAAACATCCAACCTTGATTTAAAGTAAAACTGAGAATTTGTTACCTGCCTTGGAGGAGGGAGCTGAAGACAAAACTTGCACACAGCTATACCTCAGGCTTGAATACTCTCTAGGTACATCAACACAGGAGCGTTATTTCGGAATAACTGACATTATTTCAAAATAACAGTACATGTCTACACAGCAAGCTGTTATTTTGAAATAATGTCAAAATGGAAGACTTCTTACTCTGACTCCTGTAGCCCTCATTTCATGAGAAGTAAGGGAAGTTGAAAGAACAGTGTTTTCCCTTTGAATTCCTGCTCTGTAGACAGCACCAAAAGCCGAATTAAACTATTTCGACTTCAGCTACGCAGTTGATGTAACTGAAGTTGCATATCTTAATTCAACTTTTGCCCTGCAGTGTAGATGTGCCCTGTCAGTATAAGTAATGGCCTTCTCCATTGAGGAACTTATTCCTGTGAATGGGGCAATTGCAGGAACTCCCCTTTAAAACAGGGTGATTGGGACTGAAATCTTCACATCACAGATGGCAGGGTTTTCCTAAAGATATTATACAAATTAAATGGGCCAAATCCAGCAGTCATTTGTGTCTCAGGTAATGCTTCTGTTGAAATCAGAAGGGATGGAGAATCTGGCTGTATCAGAAGGTATTTATTATATATACTCATTGCTACATAATCCCCAACGATCCCTATCCTTGTAAGACAAACTTATCACCACCAGCACCCCAGACCTTCTGTCTACAAAACTTTTGTACTCTTCTCAGAGAGAAATCAGGAATTATAATCTCATTCCCACATAAAATACATCTCTGAGGAAGATTCCTTTGCCTCCCTCTCCATCAGGCCCCTTAAAAAAAATCACATGGTGGGCTTTGCATTTCTGTCCTCTCTCTTCTCAAGCTCCAACACACCCCAGGCAGCTCACTTTGTACCATCTTTTTTTCTCCCTGAGACTGAAACCAGAATGATAAGAGTAGTAGGCAGCGATACCGAGACCAGCTCCCACAAGTAGTGAAAGTTCAGAAAACCATTAACACACAGTCTTTCCAGAGTGCTCTCTAATGCTTCTTGAATCTGGCAACGTGTATGTGTGTCTGGGGAGGGAAGGAGGTGTTTACAAACAGCCCGGTCCTCCTGAGCGAGGTTGTGCTGGATTGAGACGGGACAGGGTGACTCTCTGGTGAGGATTCAAAACCACACACAGTTATAGTTGATGCATTAGCAAACGTGGGAGTGCATAACCTAGGAGCTGTGCTTCTGTGACAGGCACTGAAGAAGCAGCAAACCGGCCGTGGTGCTCTTTTTCGTGCGTCTGTTTTCCTCTTCCCGCCGACCCCCTCTGCCCTCTCTGTGGCTTTGGCTGTCACTGCGTCCCTCTGTCTAGCTCTCCGGCTGGGTCTCCCCCTCAGTGGTCCCAGCCGGACTCCTAACTCGGGAGGTTTGTGATTGGCGGCCGTGCTGACAGCAGGAGGAGCTTCGGGGTAGCCGGTGCAGCCAGCTCTCTGCTATAAGCCTCTTTGCAGCTTTCTCTCTCAATCTCTCTCTGGGCGTCCCTGTAACCGAGCAGTGAAAATTCACATTGGGGATCTGCTAACAGGCACAGATGTCATGTGAAAACGCACATGCTCTCCGTGCACACAGCCCTCCTTTCTTTCTTTCTTTTTTTTTCTGTTCCTTTTTTTTTTAAATAGAAACTCCTTTCGCCCCCCATCCCCCCCTTGTAACTAACAAACCAACAACAACCATTGCTCCTGCTCCTCCTCTGTCCAAGTAATCAGAAAAGAAATCTTTTGGAGCTGCTGGTGGTATTTCCGAGCAAATACAGAGGGGGGGTGGCGCGGAAAAAGAAACACGCACAATCCAGACAAGTCAGACAGACATTCGGTTTACATACACACACACACACACACACACACACAATACTTTAAAAATAACAACCTTGGAGGAATGATTTTCCCAGCAGAACAGATCTACTTCGGCTGCAGCCTTTATTCTTGCTGAGAGGGGATTTTTGTGATACCAGGTCCAAGCTGTTAGCTTCATGACTGCGCTGAGCAGGGAATCGCCAACACCATGCGAGGTAAGGGACGAATTACGGGAAACAAGGAGGTGGGAAGTGTTTTGTTGGGGTTGATTTCACAGAGACAAGGTTTTCCTTATGTTCCTTTTGCGGCGGGAAGTTTGCTGCTTCTGTTGTATAAAGTTTTTCAAGAGTGTCTAATTTATTGTTTGTGATTTTAATTTTTCTTTACTTCGTTATTATGCAGGTGTTTCAGCTTATTTAGGTTAGTACGGGAAGGGGAACTAAAGCAAGCCCAAAGTAAACAAACAGTTCAGAGACATTATAGCTCACTCGGGGCTGGGCATCTGCTACAAGTACTTGCACATAATGACTAGCAAGAGTCTAATTTAAAGAGAGAATGCGGTTAGCACTTGGTGATAGGGGCGGTTTTAACTAGGAGTTAGGACTCAGAAGAGTTAAGCCTCCTTCGCACGTCCAGGCTTCCATTAATAGGTAGAGATGAGGAAACAGTCCCCCGAGAGCTGTTGGGAAATGGTTAGAAATGTCTGATTTTCGCGTGCGTTGGGCAGTGGTGCAGGTTCACGCTCAGGGCGAGCGCACACGAGTATGAGGCAGGTGGTTTGGGGTGGGAATTTTGGCTCGGGTTTATTTTGGGAGGGCGGAGGGGTGAGCAAAGAAGGGAGGTTTTCTTTCCTGGCGTGTTGCTCTGCCGCTTAGGGGAAGGATCCCGGCTGGCAGGAGGGGGCAGAGGATTCTTAACTTGTGGGTGGAACTTCCCCTGCTGCCCGCTTTGTTTTATTACAACCTCCCACCCCCCGCCCGCCCGCCAGCCAGCCCTGCTCAGTGTCAGCTGCGGTCCCTTTGGATCGACGGATTTTCTTCCTAAGGGAGGGCTGGAGAGGGAGGCACCGGTCACCGGCTCTCTGAGGCTGTCGATGAGGGTGGCTGAGGGGCTGGGCTGTCTGGAAGCACCTGCTTGGCTCTCTCTCCATTGGGGGCTTTATTCCAGGGCTGTCTAGGTCTCAGCTCGCCAGTGCTAGGAGCCAAGAAGCCCCTTCTCTGCGTCTCCCTCCTTCCCCTGAACTTTAAGCTGACTCATTCTTCCATGGGAGAGTAGCTCCTTGCATTTTAATGGAGGCTTGGACCAGTCTCAAAGCAAAGGGTCCCCCCACCCCCTTCCCGACTCTTCTCCCGCCTGGCAAGCCCTTCACAAACAACCAGAGACTCTAGGAATAATGCTTCATAATGTGCCCCCCCCCCCATAATGTGCTGTCCCCCCCTCGCCCAGCCTGCAGCTTTCGGGGAGGAGTGACTCTCAGACAGACCCGACCAGTTCCTGGGGGCAGGCGGGCTTTCCCTGGAGCTAACACTCAGGAAGCAGCGTCCCCCTGCGCATCCCAGCCAGGCTGGGAGTGGCCCTGCCCAGCGGGGATCAGTAGGAGGCGCTGTGGCCGCCTCTTCCCCCACCGGCCGGGAGAAGATGCTCTGTTCAGGGAGGGAGGTGGCCGGTGATCCCTGGGGCCCCAGGCCGGCCCCGGCGCGGCCTCGGAAGCGGGGGAAGGGCTGCTCGGAAGGGAAGGCGGCTGGCAGCGTGCGTGCAGCAGCTCTGGGCGCGCTGATCCTGCAGGCGGGGGGACTCCAGGGAGCAGCTGCTCTTCTTGCGCGGCTTGGAGGCGCTCGGAGGGGGGCTGCGCGCGTCTGGCGCCGGGCTGCGCGCTCTGATTGGCGTGGCGGGCGGGCGAAGTGGGTGTGAGGCGTTGGGTGTGTTTCCCTGGCGGCATCTGGCTTTAGCATGCGCTGCTCCACTGACCCACTTCTCTCCGGCCCGGCAGCCAAGCGCAGGGCCCAGGCCGGGACCCCAGCACCTGGCAGATGACTCAGGGAAAGCTCCGCTCTCCCTGACTCGCCCCACCTCGCCCTCTCCTCCTGTCTCTAGCAGCCCCTCGCTCAGGCGGCGCATCCCCATCCAGAGCCCTTCGGATCCCGGCCCAGCAAGAGAGGGCTTCCATGTGCAGTCCAGAGGGGGGAGGAGTGCCTCGCTTCTAACCGGTGTGTGCAAATGTCTCGAGGGCCTGGGTTCCTCTAATCAGCCCTGAAATCTGATGAGCGGGAACAGAGAGAGAGACGCCCTCGTGCCCCAGCGAAGCTTTGACATTAATTCTTCCAAATGTGCTATGCCGGATTTGGAGAAACTTTTGACCTGTCTGCTAGGAGCGTCGTCAGATCGTGCTGCCCTCAGAGAAGTAACCTTGTCATTTGCACCGGGGAAAACAAAGTGCTAGATGATTACACAGATTGGCAAGAATTTATGCAAAAAAAACAACAACCCCACCTCCAGTTAGGAAAATATTTTATGCCACGTCCTTTTAAACTTTTCGTCCTTTAAAATGTGTTTCTGCTGTGTCAACCAAGACGATCATTTGCACTGTGTACTTCGGGTTCGGAATCTAGCATCGTTCCTTGGAGGGGGGGGAGGAAGAGATTTTGTTTTGATGAAGGATGCAGCAGAAGGAGGGGGGATACGCTCTTGACTGGCTCTGTATATTAGTAAACAGTCTGGGAAAACAATCTCCTCTCCCCTCCACCCGCTTCCTCTGTTGTGGTAACTGAAGAGCAGCTCATCAGGGTCCTTTGGAAGTTGTATCACTAATGAGATAGTTGCCTCCAGTGTTTCTTCCACTTGTTGTTTGGTAAATAACGTACAAACAAAATCAGTTGCTGTTCCCAGGACTTGAGAGAGAGGAGGTAGGCGAGGTAATACCTTTTTATTGGACTAATTTCTGCTAGTGGAAAGTTTTAAACTTCCCGGCTATAGGGAGAGCACTTCCACTAGCAGAAGTTAGTCCACCAAAAGACCTTGCCATGTCCACCTTGTGTCTAAACAAAACCCTGTCATTGTCTAAAGGATGTCGATTTGATTTGCTAGAACAAAGGAGTGCGCAACCCCTGTCCTTTGTACTTTTTCCAGGAGTTCTGGGACCCCTAATTTGAAAAGTATCCAAGTGAGTGAGTGGTTTGTGGGAATGGAGAGGTGGTGCAGACGTGTCCGCAAACTTTGCAGTGTCTCTAGCAGAATTTCCCACTGGTCAGCCAATCCTCCTCCCTCTAAAGGGAATAAGATAGAGTCCTAGTGCGAGTGTGTTACATACATGTTATTCAATACTTGTAAATAGGAACTTTAATATACGATGCTAGAGCACCAAACCCGTCCCCTCAATCTCTATTGTTATGCGAATGAAGATTACCTAAAAGAGTGGTCGAACATACGTTACGACGAAAAGAAATGCAATCTAGTGTGCATGTAAGGTATTCGTTTAACTCAGTGGGTGAGTTGTTAACAATATCAGTTCCATTCCATGTTCAGTTTTGTTAATGTTTATTTAATCGATAGATTATTGCCTTTAACAAATTAAAGTAGTAGTGCAGGACGGTAAAGCATGCGTTTGCAGCTTCTTGTGAAGGACATTCTTTTGTATAGCATTAATTTATTTTGGTTCATTCTTAGTTTTTTAGAACGGAGAGCACCGTCTATAAGGTGAAATCTACAAACTTTCCCTGGCGATTTGCGGTCCTCCAGCATTTTCCTTTAGAGAGTATTAAGTCTGCGATGCATGCATGCTTTTCTAAAATTCCCCAGACTAAACCTTTTCCCTGAATGCCCCAAACTTGCCGCATTATTTTGGAACAGCACCTCAATTTTTTTAACAGAATTATGGTCTGGAAGACTGCCCAAATACTTAAAAGTACGTCTATGTTAAAGTCACACTGACGCATTTATGTAACTATGATACAGACATTGGCAGTCTGATACCGGAAGAAATAATTTGCTGTGCTTGGAATTTTAGTTTACTAAGTAATCTCAAAAGGACATAATGCTGATTTATACCTGAACAATATTATGGGAGAGTAACTGAATTGTAAACAGCCTTGTGCTTTAGATCCTGTAGTTGTCATGTTTAGTCCATATCTCTATTTTAACATAAATCTCAGTCAATCTAGAATACATAGTTTTGGCATTTATAAGGGGAGGGGGGGAACCCTGAAAACTCTCAAGAGAATAATGGTGAATGGTAATGTTACCTTTATAAGACTGTATAATATATAGAATTAAGGCTGATATTTAGCTGAGAGATAAAAAGCCTCTTATTATATATTTTCTTAGTAAAAGAAGCTTTATTTGCATTATTATAAAAGCAAAGAAGTGTTTGGATAAAAAACCCAACAAAGACACTTGGTTTGTTTTCTGCAGATTTTAAATTTAATGTATAATGTAAGCAAATTATAAATAGTGAATTTTGGTCTTATCCTTACATAATTTAATAGTTTGATTATTTATATGATATAGCAACTGAGACTCAGTATAGAGACCCATCTGCCGGATAAAGCAATGTTAAGTCACAGCTAAATTTACTTCTGTTATTTATAAACACTGAGATTATGATCACAATTAGTCATTTAATAAAAATTAAATGTATACAGTGTGGCAAAGCACAATATTTAAGTAATATTTAAACTCTCCATTAGTACCTCAGCAAACAAATCTAGTATATTTAAAATAAAACTCTTGAGATTCTAGTATTTAGTTACTTTTCCAGATTTTGTTGCATGAATTACTTTTTTATTAATTTCAGGACTGGGTTGTGAAATACTACATTACTTTACACAGTTATTCTATTTTCACAGTTTCATTTAAATATTCATAAGTAATTAGGAAGGTGTGAATTAAACAAATCCAATCTACAGTGTTATTAATGGAGTTTATTAATTAGCATGTTAAAAGTGTCCAGAAAACTGAGAAGCATGCAATTTCCTTAAATGTAATAGACAGATGCAAGTAATTTTATAATTGTATTATGGCAAAGACTATACTTTTCTTTATTTACCTCAAATCCTGTGTCTCTGGAATATGACTAAAATTAATTTTTGAAAGAATGACAAAATGCCATCCTAACATGAATACCTATATAAATGTAGTAATGTATTACCTATGTAAGTATCAAAGATAGTGCCAACCTCTATTGATTTTAATGAGTAAGATCAGACCCCAACAATATGCTTAGTCCTTCAACTCTTTCTCAGATGAGTCAGAACTATTAGTCTAAGTAACACTCCTTGCTTTCAATAGTGCCACTTGCCTGAGGAAGTATCACGTACAACAGGATTAGGCCTTAGCTAGAATAGAATTTGACTTTACTGAAAAAAGTTTTGATAATTTTCAGTAAGTATTTAGATAGGATAAGACTATACTAAGCTGCAAAATATTACTCTTCTTTTTTCATAACAATGCAAATGCTAATAGGTAATGACATCCCTCTAGTTAAATTATCATAAGAAGAAATCAAGTCTGAAAATTGAAGTTATTTTGATGTCTAAAGCATTTACTAATTCCACATGATGTCACATATGTATGTTTCTTTGCAATAACAATAATGTTAGACAGTACAGCACTCAGGAAGTGCTGTATTTCAAATTTAATATAGAATCAGATTTGCCATGATTAATTTCTGAAATATTTGTACATTCCAATTAGTAAAGACTTGTATTTCCTAACTTTCTTTTGTGAATAAACACTTTTTTGATGAATATTTCTTCAGTGATTAACAATCTCATACATTTTAAATATATTAAATAAATGATGGACTATATATGATTTTGAAAATATGGAGCATAAGGCAGTGATAATTTATTCTTCTTTGTTTTGGAAAGTGCCTACCTCAATAAAATTTAAATGATGGACTATATATGATTTTGAAAATATGGAGCATAAGGCAGTGATAATTTATTCTTCTTTGTTTTGGAAAGTGCCTACCTCAATCAAATAAATACATTGAAAAGTAAACATCATAATCATAATATGACAACTGAACTTCTTGTTTAGTAAATGTAGCTCATGATCCTGTAACTTTTATTATACTGGATGTCCAGAAGCACCACTCAGTACAGTGTTTTGAAGCCTTATGTTTGATAGTAAAATATATCACTAAGCTTGGGGGTCAGGGAAGAAAAAATATGTAAAAGGGAAAACAATCTCTTCACAGGAGTTAGAAATAAGAATTCCTAGTGTAAAATATAATTCGCATGCTAAGCAGAAAGTCTTGAGGGTTGGCATGGGAATCCAACAGTGAATGACATGGACATGTGCTTATTAGGAAATGTATGGATGAAATATATCTTTGATAACACTGTCACAGTAACTACAATTTGCCATAACATGTGTGGTGGTTACCTAATGCTGAAAAACAAAATCGAGAGAGAATCCCAGGCTGTCCAATAAACCATTTTTTTGCTGTCTCAAGTGAAACAATGATTTCACAGAAGACAAGGCTTGTACTATGAAATTGAAGGATGTCTCCTTTGTAGTAAAAGACAAAGGAAGTACACAGGAATAAATATTGATTGAACTAATCATCAGATGAATAGTAATGAGCTTTACCAGTGCACCAATATAATAGGTTATGTTAACTAGCCCTTTCGTAGCCCATATGTTGCCCTTTCAACCCATGACCCTATACATTGAGCTCTTAATGAGGGAAACCACAGGTGTTATAACGGCATTTATGTTAAATCATGCTAAATATAATAATAGTTATATAAATAACTGACAGTAGAGTAGTATATGAGCTCCAAAGGTAATGTGAAAAGTGAATCAAAGAAAACACTGTAAAAATGTTAAATGAAACATAAATAGAATGAGAGAATAATAAGCATTATTTATACAATGTTTTTCTATGTTTAAGTTGTTGGCCTAAACATCAATTACTGCAGGACATAATAAATCAATTTAATTAATATTATGTGTTTTTAAACTAAATTCATGTTTTGACTTAATGAATTTATATTTAAAATCATTTCTCCAAAGACTTATTATAAGAGTTTTAAGAACTTAGTTCAGTTGGAGATTTCCGTAATGGTTTTTATATATGAACTATAAAACTCATTTTTATTCTATATGTCTTAATATACATCATAATAAGTCCCTATTTTGTTACGGCTACCTACTGTGTTCAGTCCTATCCATGTTAATGGAGTTACTTAGATTTCATACAGTGTAAGTTACAGTGGCAGAAGTCAGTCTGTAGTATTTTGGAGGTTATCATATTACAGTACTGTTTTATTTCTAATATTATTCTCATAAACATATGGAAAACTATCACTAATTTGAACAGAAGTTTTACAAATAGTATTATGTATCAAATATGATACTCAATTCCTGCAGAACCTCACTCATTGAATTTTTACCCACTGAAGTAGTCCCATTTAAGTGATATCCGGGAGTAAAATGAACAGAGATAGGCTCTGTGTGTTTTTTCCTTCCTTTTCATTGAGGCCCATTTTTTTTAATAGAGCAGAAACGCACATACTGTGCTTTATTTGGCAGAAACATATTGCTGAAAACTTATGCAAACAGAATGACAGCTGTTTCTTTGCCTCCAACACAAGTATATGGGCTAATTCAGCTTGACATAAATGTGTTTACTATGAATTATTTTGATAAATTGGCAAGCATGATTTATCTAACAACTTTTAAGAATGGACATCAGTGAATTTCATGTACTATCAAAAATCTAAGTAACTTTAAAAAAATCATTAGTTAGTTCCATATCACAGCATTTCCAACCGTGTACTCGGTCAAGAATGATCATCGAGCAATTGTGGTTATTTGTTAGATGAACTCATTTTGATACTGAGACGACAACTGTTTTATACTGTTTGGGCCAAATCTTGTTATCTTGGACTTTGCTTTTGTGAGTAACCCTGTTGGATTCAAGGGACCACTCACCTGAGGAAAAAGCTGCATTTGAGGCTGTGTACTGTGAGCCCATGTGAAACCCAGCATTCTGTAATTGTAAGAAATGTGAAAGACTATAAAGATTTAGAGAGAATCAAAGTTATAAGAAGCGTGTTGTGATAACAAAGCTTGTTGCATTGAGGTTTTAAGCAAAATCACCTTCAACCTTCAATCTGTACAGTACTCTTTGAAAATGAAATACAATTTGGTAGCTTTCCAGACAGTAAAATCTGTCAAAATCACCATTTTTTCCCAGAAAAGCTAATGTTAAAATTTCAAATGTGCCATTCTAAAATAGTACATAGATCTCCAGTATGTTCAAAAATAAAAAGTTAATGTATTTAAATCTTTTTACTATTATTATTTTCTCTAAGTGAATTTATCTGATCACCACATTTGACTGTGTATGAATTGAGTGTGGCCAAATTAATCACTCCTAATACCAACACTTTTTTTGAACATAATATTATAGCTAGAAAACAGTATAGGAAGCTACAAAAGTGCAAGTGTGTCTAAAAAGCATTATAGTTTTGTATAGATTGATATATAGTGCAAGATGAATGTTTTAGTCATATCCTGGATGAATGTTAAAAGTGTCTGAAGAGATTTCACCATAGCTTACAGTTTCCTTTTGATTATTCATGACCAGCTAGAAGGCTTCCTAAACTTGCTTGTCTAGAAACTGTTCTCTTTGAGATTCTGTTGTCTAAAATGTCAGCTCACAGGAACCAAAATTGAGCTATATTCTCTAGACTAATATTTGCATACAAGTCATGAGTTCTCACTGAATTTAATTCCTTGCCCATCTAAGGTGTCTTTGTGTTCTAAGAGTTTCCTTAGTCTTATGAGTAAGATGTTTTCTGATTTTTGTTTGGAGGGTGAGGCAGAAAAAAAAATCAAAAGAAGTCATTAAATTACAGTTCCGTGTACTGTCAAAATAATGAGCTGTCGAGAGGGTAGCATATATTTTGGAATAGGTTGATCTTGGGCTTTTCTCATTTTGAGGGTGGAAGAAGCAAAGAAGTGGGACCCAACCCTGCTTCCATTGCAATAAATGAAAATCTCCCATTTATTCAAAGGGATTAAGACTAGGCCCTTAACTGGTATGGTGAAAACAGCGCCAGAGGATGAGCATTAAAAAATTTACAACTCACTTTTTAACAGACTCACTTAGGAAAGAGATGACTGCATATATTTTATGCACAGTAACTGTGTCAGTATGTTTTAAGGATAACAAGTATTTTAGCTAAGCAGTTATAATAAGAGAGCTATGTCTCTTGGTCTGTCATTTTATGAAAATGTGCCTGGTTTTATTAAATGAAGATAAACTGCTAGCTGGATATTTTTAATTTAAGAAACTGTTGGAGAAGTATAACTGTTGTTTAGAAAACTTCATGCAGCACTTACAGTGTTTGCTTACTAAATCACTTCTGAGCTATTTAGTGCTAATTTTGTTTGTCACAAGATGCTTGGAAAATGAAACCTTGCAAAGCAGGTCTTCACTGTATAATACAGATATAGTTAAAAGGATACATGTGGTGTTTCCTTTCATTGATAGCTGTCTGGGAGAGAAATAAAATAGTTGTACTTATTTCTGGTTGACTACAGTACAAAGTTATACTGACAACAGCTTGGTTTTTTTTTTTACAATATAATTATCTACTAGAATATCCATTTGTATATGAATTTGAAGTCTATATGACTGCAAATTTTAACTATGAGTTTGGGGAAAAGGCCAGATTTTCATATCTTAACCCCCAATGCAGAGGAATCACAAATGAGTCAATGTGATAGCACTGAGAAACAGGGGTAGCACAAGGAAACAATTGCACTAGAGAAAAACATTAGATAACAGTGCCTTTCTGGGGCATATTTTTGTAAAGAAAAGAGAACCTGTCTTTGGAGCAAGTCTTACTGATGATCAAATACAACTTATATAAGGTAACAATCATTACTTTACCTGGGTGCGCTTGAAAAAATGTTTAACTACTATCAACTATTGTCATAATTTAACAGCAATACAGACTTTTCCCATCATGATTAATTCTACTTTGCCTATAAAAATTCACACATGCTATGTATATCTACTTAATTCAAAATAGAGAAAGCCAAAATAACAAAGCAAACAAAACATTCCCCAATGAGGTAATAAAAATAAACTATTTTACACAATCAGTTTTTAAGCAGAAATATCAATTGAGATCAGTGGAGAGCTTTTGTAACAAATTGGGCTCATAAATTTACATAATTGTAAGATCATCTGTTAAAAGTATGTAAATATTTATAAAATCTTATAAAATAGCATGACAGCTAACGTTAATTTTAAAAAGTACAAAAAAGACTAAATTAGACTAAACAAATCCTACTAGTATGACGCCAAAACAATGTTAAAGTTATGCTTAATGAATAAAAGAAGTGTAAAACCAAAATTCAGTAAACCCAATTAGTGTCAGAGAGTCTAAAGCGTAAACAAAATAATTCAGAGATGGGCTGTTCTGCCCACCACTGCTTTATGACGCTTTAAGAAAAACAGCTACTGAAGCAAGTTCACTCTCATGGCTGCCACCTCTAACCTGTCTTGGGACCCTGGGCCTTTTTCATCCTGATACTGAGAGATATCCTTAACAGACCAGGCCAAAGAGAAAGACCTAGATAGTATCATGACCTCTAACAGCATCTGCTAAATCCAAAACACCACCTGAACTGAAACGGGATTGGACTTTAACAGTAACTGCAGTGACACTAGCTCATCTCACTAACCCTCAAAACACAGTTATCACCATCTTTAATACCATCTAAAACTGTCAAACATTGTTGGTTTGTGGATTTTTTTCTTCTAAAAGCTCCTCCCTACTAAAGGAAAGAGAACAAGTAATTTTATTCAAATGAAAGTCGTATTTAATGCTTTAACTGTTTTTCCTTTATCTTTAATAAAAAGTTAGATTTTTAATAATGCATTTGCCTTAATATGAAGCAGGCTGAAGTCTCTGTATAACAACCCTCAAACCTTGTTTAATGCTGTTTAATGTTCATTAGTGACTAAGTTACAGTGATGCCTTTGGCCTATATTTTCCATCTAAATTAATACAGCAGAGCTTTACTTGAAAATCAATGGCACAGTGTAGCTTAAAGAAAATTGCAAAAGTATGAAATTTTGCACTTAACCTTCTGACTCTCAAAACTTTTAAAATCATCTTGGTTTATTAAATTCAATTACCTGAAAGTCTCCTCATCCAAAATAGTGCACAAATCTTCATATGCTGAAAAAAAGTAAGTATACTAACTGGTTACTAAACAGAAAAAATATTTACTATGTAAATCAAATTTTTCTTGATTATAAGTTTTGGTGCAGTTTTGGATGAATTCATCCTTCCAGAAAAAATAGATGGAACCTAAAGGATAAACAGTTATGTCAAGCAGCCTTACCAACAAATCAGGTTCTATATCATTAACAAATATTCAAATAAAATGTTACATATTTCTAAGCCATTTGGATTTACCTATGAAATCAATTCCTTATTGTCATTTACTAGAAGTAGCTTCAATTGTAAAAGTTTTTTTTTACAGTTATAGGTCTGCTATCAAGATAGTAAGGGTGATATTTTAAAAAGCATTCAAGTGTTCGCCTGACTTTGCTTCCTGTTTTGCTCCACTTCAATGGCAAATGGCGAGTGCTCTTCAAAACCCCGCTCTCAAAGTCTTATTTTGCAACTAAAAATATGTAATTTCCTACTTATTTCTAAGGGACATTTTGCAGGCTTCTCATCACATGAAAGTTTTCCAGGAAAACTGTTTTTGATATGTTTCTCTAGGGTTCTACACTCCCACCCCACCCCTGGCTCTGTGCAGTCTGTCTTTAATTAAATTTATTGTTAAGTAGGTATTCAGCTAAGTGTGGGCCAAAATGCCAATATTTGTCTTTGAAAGGAACATTTTTTAATACCTGCTCTAAGCCAAATAGTAGCTATAGCCCACAAAGTATTATATGTTTCAAAATATCTTTCAGGGCACATCTCAGAAGAAGATGCTTTGCAACATGTAATTCTAGACTGCTGCAGAATGCAGGGAAAAAGGGAAACAAAAATATGGGTGTGAGGGCTGGGGTGTTCTGAAAAGATGTAAGCAGACAAAAAGGGAAGAGAGAGAAAGGGGAAAACTTGGAGACCCAGAGGAGAAAATTGGGGGGGGGGAAGGAGGTGCCATCAGGGCTGGCCCGAGCCATTCGTGCATCCCGGGCGCCCGGCGCATGCGTGGCACCACCTCGGGCGTGCGGAGCATGCGCAGTGCTGCCCCTGCCTGGCCCGGCAGCCCCGCGTGGCGCCCCCTACAATGGGGCGCCCCGGGCAGTAGCCCAGTCAGCCCATAGCTTGGGCCGGCTCTGGGTGCCATCAAGAGAGAAAAGTGGTGAAGACCAAAGGAAAAATTCATGAGAGAGAGAATGGACAGAAATAAAAGTGGCCCAGTATTGCAAGATTCAGCATGCTCTCATTTCCCATTGATATCTGTAGGAGTTCTGGCACTCTGTCAGAAAAACAAAAGGAGAAGAATGAAATAATTGGAATCAAGAATGAACACACAGCATTAATCTGTTAATTATATTACTATCCAGCATTTGGTGTTGTTTTGGGATTTGGTGGAATAAAATTTCGAGGCATTTGATATTCGGCCACACTGATATAGCCATCCAGTACATTTTTATTCATTCCAGTATATTTATGTTGTGGTCTGCTTATTTGGACTGTTGGAAATTAATACACCATATTTATATTTACCGTGATGTGTATTGTCACATCAAACCATATTTTGTATATGTTTTCTCAGGCTATTTATTGTAAATTTTGTAAATCAGTCATATTCTCCCAGTTCTAAAATATGGCCCAACCCAGTCACTTAAAACGCTAGAATGAAACAAAAATAGTTTTAGATTTTACTTCCCATATGAAAAAAAAACACAACCAATTTGATTAGTAAAAGTGTAGACATTGGTTACAAAATGCAGTATTTGTTCTTACATCATAGAGCCACACTTGTAGAAGCATTTTGATTAGTTCTGTTACTCTTACCAGATTATTACATTATTTTGGACCCACTGTGATTGAAAGGTGATTGTCTTTATTGTCTTTATTGAAAAGATGTATCAATGTTAATTATTAGTCAAATCCAGGCCCCAGTGCATCTCCAGCTACATTGAGACTGAAATGGTATTTGAGAGGTTAATTCCTTTACACCAATGTTCTTTGGCTGCCAACGCCAACTTCTCCCATTTCCCAGAAACAGTCTAGCCTTGGGTCCTATGGGATAACATACTGTACAGTACTTGATTGCGTAGTAGACAGGTTCCTGAAGAGAGTGAATGGATGTATTCCTGAGGGGGATGGGCCCACTTATTACCTGTAAAATGGATTGGTAGTGTGAAAAAGGGATAATGCTCTGTGGTACAGATCCCTTCCTCCATTCTCACAAGGGTATGGGAAAACAAAGACACAGGATCGCTATGACCAGGCTCCCTGACATCAATTTTGGGCCCCAGGGCAGAACAATCAGTGGGTCCCCTGCTCCTCTTCCTCAGGAAGAATCACAATCCCGCCACCCATAGAAACTCCAAGCAACACCCCCCTCGATCAGTGGCTCCTCTGCTGGTCACAGACCTATCCCCCCGCAGTCCTGCCAACGGAATGGGAGGGGGGAAGGTACAAGAGGCAACTTTCCAAGGGCCTGACAATACAAAAGGGCCCAGAGCTCCCAGCTGCAGCCACTGCTACTGCTGCAGTGGTGGTGACTGGAGCCTCAGACCCTATAATTCACTGCTGGAGCACCACATGGCATGCTGAAGACTGCCTGGGGAAGGTGTGGCACTCTACAGACTTGCTGAGAGCTGCCTAGCCCCAACCCGCCCCTTCCACCCAAGACCCTGTTTCTTCCAGGGGCGTAGAGCAGGGCCTACCATCTTGTCCAGGGGCCCAGCAAGTCTGTTGGCCCTGCTGCCCAGAGAAACCCTATACCTGTGGCAGCCGTACCACCTCTCCCTTCCCCAGATCCAACCCAATAGTATTTGCTACTCAGATACACTGAAAACTGCATAGGGCACCTTTGAAGAGACATTTTTCCCCAGAGCAGGTTGGGTCTGGGGAAGGGAAGAGAGGCACAACTGCAGCTGGCCCAGGAGTCCTCTGGCTGGGGGAAGATACTGGAGGCTTCTCTGGGGGAGGGGAGTGACTTGTGGCTCCAGCCAAAAGAGCAGGGTGTAGGTGAAAGGAGTAGAGCCGGGCTTTATCCTCTAACAAGGGAGGATGACTGCTACCCATTTGGGTGATTTAAAAGGGCTCTGGTGGGTTCCTGGCTACCGCTACTGCAGCAGTGGCAAGGGTAATTTTTCCCCTTTGCCCTCTACCAGTCAGTGGGTTTGCCTATGACCCTTCAGTTTCCTCTTAAATGTTTAGTGTTTACATGTAAAATGAAGAGATCCATCTTGATCACCTTTCCTCTCCATGTAGCAGTTTCAAACAGGTTATTATGGAGCCAAATAACTAAAATAATCTCCATAGTGAAGGAGAGAGGAAATCTGCAAAGAACCACTCTGGGAGCATGGGAATTTTATTTACATGAACTCCTTGCTTCCCCCACCCCCTTGTAGCTTTGTGGGTATCAAGCACAGGAGAGCCATCTGCCACCTTTCTGCACCGGACTCATCCCTCCTCAGAATCAGGCAACCAATATGGTAGTAAAGCATCCATGCCATTACTGCTTATAAAAATGGATTGGGATTTGACCCACTGTTAACCCTTCAGTGTTACCATGTTTTATTGCAAACTTTGCACAAGAAACTTGAACAAAGACAGGTTTTAATAATGTTATAAGAATAAAAAAATAAAATATGTCTCCAATTTTCATTCCCTCACAAATCATGTTTGTTGATAATTAGTTTACTGCAGATAAAGCTCAAGTAATGGACTTTTATTGTGAAGAATAACATACATAAATTGTCTGAATTTTGGATTTTGAGGAGCAGAAGCTTTTTAAGATTAGTTTGAGAGATTCTGATGACTGCCCATGTGCTTCTAATTTTTCATACAATCTATGAGGGTACATCTACACTACAACATTATTTCAAAATAACTAGCTCTATTCTGAAATAACTTGGTCCGTGTCTATACAGCAGGCAGTTATTTCGAAATAGTGTCAAAACACTGTCAAGCTGGAGGATTTCTTACTCCGATTCCTATAACCCTCATTGTACGAGGAGTAAGGGAAGTTGGAGGAAGAGTGCTCTGTTTTGAAATTAGTACTGTGTAGATGTTCTCTATTTTGAAATAAGATACACAATTGATGTAGCTCAATTTATGTAGCTTATTTTGAGTTAAGCCCTGCTGTGTAGACACACCCTGAGTTAACTAAGTAGTCAAGGTTCTTTTTTTTTTTAGAAGTTGCTGCATGATATTTTTCTCACATTTCAGAAGAATGTGTCTGGCATATTTGATACACAATATAACTCTCCTAATGTATTTATTTTGATTTAAAAATGAAGGGACAAATTCTGTCACATTTTGATGAAAAAACCTCTTTAGCAGGAAATGCAGATAGCCATCTGACTATATAGTTTGGCCCCAACATGCTTATGTTTACGATCTTTTATAGCTTTTGTTTAAACCATTTAATCTGGAATGCAATTTTCAAGTTACATTTGAAAGATCAAGTACATTTTTTGTGTGTTTATTTTTTGTGGATTGTTAACTTTGGAAATAAATAGTCATTTCTGGAACTTTTTTTTTAACCATTTATTTAAAAGTTAGAAGCTGTGTATCTTTTAGGTTGCCAGTTCAAATTGGTAGTGACTATTAATTGTTACCATCTCCTGGCTGCTTAGAGGCCTATAGTGAATAGACTTGCTCCAGTTCTGTCTTTTTCAAGGTGTTCACATCAGAAAAAGCACCACTATAATTGTTATTCTTGGTGGCTTTCTTAAGAGAGGCCAAGTATTGAATGGGCATTGAGAATAAATTGTCCTTGCAGCCTTTGATGTGGTCCTTCCAAGTCATTTATGAGGCTCATTGGCAAAGCAACACAATGAAGGAGCCTTTACTTGCCAGGCTATCCATACCCATAGGTATAAAAGATACTTTTATTTTCCAAGGTTGTCAATCTCGCACCCTTTACCAGCAATACATTTAGATGAAACTGTAAAGATTTACATATTGTAATGAGGTATGTGTTTTTGTTCTTTAATTGAATTCCTCTCTTCTTTCCCTTGAATAATATACTGGCCTTGGTTTCCAAATTATATAGCGTAAAGTAATAGCTTTTTCTAGGCTGAACACATTGACTACACTTATATGCTATTGAAAAACAAATAAATATTTTTGTGACATTCTAGTGTATAAAGTGGACCCTGCCTGCAGCGACAGGAACTTGCCACATTTTAGAAGTCAAATAAGCATTAGAACAAAGAATTTTTGTAAGGCAGGGACTGTGATCCTATATCTTCAGAATGTTAAATATTTAGTGCTGAAAATCGCCATATTGGCCTGACTCATGGAGACTGAAATGACTTAAGATGTAATCCTGATGATGCCTTGTGTATTTGAGTAGTTACATGAGTAAAGTTAATCACACACACACGTGTTGAAAGTATTGGGCCCTTATTTAGCTACAGAACAGATGCAGGAAACTGTACAGGCAGTGACAGTGCAAGCTTCTCCCATGCCATTACACTATTGTGATTCAACCTTGACCTGGAGAGACCCCTTTTCCATGTCCATTAAATCCTTGGCCTTACAGCTGAGACTGCCAACAGGGGTGCCAATTAGTGCTAACTGTAGTGTGTGCTCTTTTTTTAAAAAACAAAGTCCATTGAAAACTGGATTGAGACCACCAACTTACTTTGCACAGGCCACCAAATAGCTATCACATTTTTATAACATTAAATCACTACTGACCTGAAGTTCAACTTGCAGTTTAGTCTCTATGTTCATTAGTTGTCTAGTTTTGTGGAAAAGGGGGCTTGCTAATGGAGCAGCATATGTTTTAACAAGTAATGTTAACTAGAGTAATAAATAAGCAAATACAGAAATAAAATCCATGCAAACTTAGTCTTTCTTGCTTATATATGACATTTATTTGATTAACTATGCTTTTAAAAAACACCTCAAGGTTTTTAACATAATATTTGAATATGATGAAAATTGAAAGACCCATACCCGTAGTTGAAGATAGTGAATGAGACAATAAAATAGCTAAGGAGAACAAAGCTTATTTAGAAGTTCCCAATATATCTTTTTTGTTGTTCAAAGGAAAATCTTCTGTATGATATATTTTATAATCTAACACGCATACAGCACTTTTTGTTATACAACTGTTCTAATGGATGGGTCTAACAATACTTTCAATTACTAATAATTTTCCACCTAGAACTGCATATTCCCATCCACATATCTAGCTTAATTTATTAAGAACTTCCAAAGGAGGAACAGATCCTGCCTTTTATATTTCTGTATGTGCAGGAGCTTGAATTAAAATGGGATTCCCTGAAACATAGTTTTATTTTTTCCCTGAAAGGGCCATGCAGTAATGAAATAGGAATTCAGTTTTTATATGTGGAATATAATCTTCTTAATATTTGAACAAAGGTTAACTTTATTAGTCCCTCTGAAAACCTGTAATTTTCAGTTTAAAGTTCAAGTACTGTACAGCTGGCCTGTGGCTAGTCAGGACAGTGTCTGAAATATTGGGAGAAGGAAACACATTTGTGTTAGATGAAGATGGCATGTTGTGTTTTATATTTTAGAACAATTAAAATGTTTCAGTCTTGCTTTTTATAACTAGGTAGGGAGTCCATTTTTATTTCAATGGAAATGGGAAACATCAGTCTCTCACAATGTAATATATATTTTATGATCAAATCTGTAATGTCAAATCCTGTTGTGATGGAGTTAAAAGTTGACTAAACTTTATAACTTCTTTATTACCTAGAAGAGACTGGAAGCCACAGAGACAGCTAAATTTACTATTTTTTTTTTTTTTAGTTATAGGCTGAAAGTTGTGCTGTGGATTCATCTTGTTAGCAGAGAAGGCTTGATATTAAAAAGGGTGGGTCTTGGTATTCCAAATATAATAAATACTAACTGAGAAATTTCAGAAGGAATCATGTGAACGTTGGAGCTGCTTGGAAAGTTATGCCAAAAAGGCATTTATTCTGGTTCAGTAAGCTCAAGTTCTGTAAGTTTGTTTGTGTGTGTGTGTGTGTGTGTGTGGTGTTAGAGAGAGAGAGATTTTCTGTGCAGGGAGCAAAGCTTTCTGTGTTAAAGATGAGAGAATTGGGGGAGGGAGTCACTTTAGCCTCTCCTTCAAGAATATCTCCCTCCTGAGTACATTTACTTCCATCACAATGGACTAGAAGAAATCCTTATTTAGTGGTGCAATGCCCCTGAGACCTAATTTAGCTTTTATAGGAAATTCAAAAAGACACAGAGTGAGAGTGAGCAAGAGAGAACAGAACAAAGATATGAGTTTGCACAGGGAATATTGATATTTGTGGATTGCTTCTATAAATCCTTTCAAAGAAATTCTCTTAGAGAATGCTGACTTGGACTTTCTGCTAGAAGAGGGCTAAGTTTCAGTGAGGAACCTTGAGTTTCACTCTTCTAAAATCAAGGGAGGTGAGGAAGTTTGTTGTGTGATTTCATTTTGTTGCTTAAATATCATAAACAGCAACCCATCTAAAATATATTGAATGTTGCCATTGGAAACTTTTTAATTCTGAAGCTTATTTTTAAAATTATTCCTGGACCCAGCTCTGTAAACATTGCAAACATATTCTCAAACATTTTTGAATAAAATTCACTACAGAAATATTTATGACCACTTCTGTTGGTCATTCATTCGTTTGCAAGTATGTTAGCGTATGACAAAAATCTTGCAAATTCATGAATGTTTGCATGAAAAGTGTGTGCCCTCTTGATTTTTTTTTATTTAAATTTTCTCCTTATGTATTTAAAAGTTTGTCATCTCATTAAGGGGCTGAAAAAATACTATGTTTAGGTAACCAGTCACACACTATGAATAACCAATTCTTATAGAACTCAAACATGCAAGTGAACAAGCAGTAGTTAGTCCATTGCTAATTCCTGCAGGTGGACCTTGCAGACATGTTTCATGTAATCCACATGAATCCTGTTCAACTGAGTTTGTTCTTTCCATCCTGATTCGAGGCCCCTGCTTTCCCCATTACATGTGCTCCCATATGATCCTGTGCATCACTAATCTAAATACACAATTTGAAGCTATTGTGTTTGGGGAAGAGGGGATCTTTTAGGGGGAAAGAGTCAACTTAATTGCTATGAAATCTTGTTCAGATGCCATTTTCATATCAGAAATTACATATGAAATGTTTAATGTGTTCTGGGCAGACGGGTATGAAAATAATCCTAGTTGGTGAGAAGCAAGTTGAATTGCCTATACATTTATTTTGTTTTAGATATTAGTGGTGGCTTTTGGCTGGCCCAGTTGCATCACTGTATAGTGTTTAAATTTTTTTCTTTCTTTCAACTAGTATTTTGTAAATAAAAATATGCTTGCCAACAACAGATGGGAAACTGAATGTAGACAATATGCCTTTTTAAAAAGTGATACGACTGGATATTTATTTCTTATTCACCATCTAATTCTGACTGGATTCCTTTCTCTTTCCTCTCCTCTAAAAAGCACACAGTGACTAAAAAAATAAATATGCTGCATCCAGAAAACCATGCCCATAACAGTTCTCACTAGTTTGTATCATATTGCTTAGCTGAAATTGTTGTTATTGTTGCTAGGCAGCTAGATTTATATAAACTGATAGAATTATGTAATTTGTCTCTGCAACAGAGTACAATTAAAGGTCCAATTACATAATCAGTTACTTGAGATGATCTACTCCAGAGGTAGAACACTGAACCAGAAATTGGAACTACAGTCAGATTTGGTTCTATAAGGTTTTCATAATAGATCTAGCATTGGTAAATAATGAAAATAATTAGGCAATTAATTGAACTGGTTATCTTTTATCTTCTATACTAGCAAAATACAGCTATAGCTACAGGGCCATATTTTTCCTGTGCTGTATAAATAGATTCTATCCCTATATAAAAAAATGAATGATGTTTCTGCAAAACCCAGTCTCTGATCTAAAATCATGAGACTAGGAATCCACAAAATAAAATCTGGGCTAAAGGAAAAAACTTAAGATATTTAGAAGAAAGGTAAACAGTGATTTAAAGAAAAATATAGGGACCTACATTGCAATAATAAACGAAAGAAGGGATTCAAAGGCTAAATAAGAAACTTAAGGATAAAAATAATATTGTATTTATAAAGGATCTATATAAGAATGCTGAAGAGCCATTTGGGAATTGGAACAAAATTAGTAAAATGAAAAATTGTTTGAGAGGCTGGGAATGTGTGACAGAAGAGGAATTACTTGATGATTCTCTGTTCTGTTCACTCCCTCTGGGGCATCTGGCATTGGCCACTATTGGAAGACAGGATACTGGGCTAGATGGACCTTTGGTCTGACCCAGTATGGTTGTTCTTATGTAACGGTTATGTTCTTATGTTCTCATGGTCTTCAACATTTTTGGTGATTTGAGTCATTTTCTTATACTGTGCCAAGTTACCAACAACAAAAAATACCAAGCAGATTATGATAAGCCGGGTCTACACTGGAGGGGAGGGTCGATCTAAGATATGCAACTCCAGCTACCGTTAATTGCGTAGCTGGAATCAGTGTACCTTAAATCTCACTCCACACTGCAGGAGGCTAATGGGTGCACACGCTAGAGGGGGCTGCCCTCCATGTTCGATTTAGAGGTCTACACTAGACCCGCTAAATTGAACGCTAGAAGATCGACCTCCAGAGTTAATCTTCCTATTAAGATATTGGTAAAATTGAATTTGAAGTATTACACTAACTTTCTTAAAGGTAATGAGCCTTGTCTTTGTAAAAATAAACCTGAAAAATTTGTAGAATACTGTTGAGGTATCTGGACTTTTTTTCTACCCTCTTTCCATGTGCTCTCTGTACATGAACATATTGGAGCCTTCTACCTGGAGAAACAACAGTTACAGAGTTTTCATTCTCACGGATGATGTAGCCTTTAAGGGAGTACTAATTCTATAGTAAACTATAGTATGTCTGCATCAGGACTACAGAATAGGCTGTAATTGGAAAACTAAGTAGTTAGCACCTAGTATACAGCTGAAATATAGTGTGTTCCATCACAACTGAATAGAAGCTATTAGGAACCAATTTCTGCCCTCATTCCTTCCTGGTTGTTTCCGTTGGTTTTGCACAGATGTAATTCTGAGAAAAATTGGGCCTTAAATGTCCTGCTTTACCTGAAGAGGCCCAGAAACCTCATTTCTATATAAAGTAAATACAACTTTCTCTTCCTGACAGGAAAAGAGATGGTATAATCCTGTTTCTGTGCTTGAAAACAGCCCCTCAAGATGCTGAACATGGGAAAGAAGTCCATAAACTACATGATGACTGGGAAATGTCACTTAGGGCATGTCTACACTTGGAAATTATTTTGAAATAACTTATTTCGAAATAAAAATTCTGAAATAACTATTTCGAAATAGCTTTTCCACACTACAGGGAAGCCTCAAAATTAGTCCTTGTCAGGCTCCCTTAATGTGAACATGCTACCATGACTTAGAGCCCCAGGAAGCACTGAGGAGTAATTACTTTGAATGGCTCTGGGGAATAGTTATTTTGAAATAGCAGCAGTGGAGTGTCCACACTACTGCTATTTCGAAATAACTATTTTGAAATAAGCATTATTTCTCATGGAAATCAAGTGTTATTATTTTGAAATAACCAGTCCCTTATTTTGAAATAACAGGTTTAGTAGTGTGGATGCTCCATTAGTTATTTTGAAATAAGGGGAGTTATTTGGAAATAATTCCGTAGTGTAGACCAGGGCTTAATGATAAAGGCTTCTGAGAGTAGTAACACAGAACTTGGCTTGTCACTGGACTCGTTTGTTAATAACAAGCATTTGGATGAAGAGAGAAAGTACAGTGGATTATGCTCTAGTCTTCCTTAAAGTCACATATAAATGAGTTTGGTAGTCTTAGCAAAAGATCATCATAACACAGTTTAGTATCGTTAACAGCCTGAGTCAAGAAAAACCCAGTACTGGAATAATAGATACATTGGCATACAGGATCCACATTTATTGATAGATGTGTGTGATGGACTCAGCTGGTGCCCTGTTGGCTAGCCTTTACCTACCTGATGGGAAAAATTCTGCTTCTAATTCCCCACTTGTAAAGCCAGCTGACCTGTGTTGTTGGCAGGTGGGTTTGAACCTAGATGTTAGGGTCTAAAGCCAAGTGCCTCTACAGCATGAGATAAAAGCCAGCTGCCTCTCAGCTCAGGCTATAGAGCAGACTTCACTCTTTGTTGTCAGTGGTCTCTGTGCCTCTGGGTCAATAGTCCCATCAACCCTTCCTTGAGTACAACCAGAAGGCTTTATGTTTATTTCAGCTCATCTCCCTGTTATGAGCATTAGATTCATGTGTGCATATTCAAAACTAAAAACCAAAATAAATAAAAGGAGAAATGGAATGGTGTGGAGGACAGTAGTGTGTTCAGTTAAATTTATAGCTCAGCTTTGACATTTCTCACCCCCTTTGAATGTCACCATATGACAACAAGCTACTTGATAAAGTAAGGCGATAAGGGGGTTATTGTGGAAGCATTTGCTATATACAAAGAATAAGTTAGTATTCCCCCAGCTCGAAATTCAAGAGAAGTGTAATTTTTAAGAGTAATGGACAGCACCAAAGACATTTGGACTCTGAAGATATTTTAAAAGGGTCTGCTTGGGTGTCACCGAATTGTGGTCAGGTCCTGTGAGGCATTTCTCAGGAGGGGCAGCCCGGAGGTAGAGGCAATGCGACTTTATGCCACCTTGGCACCTTGTTAATTCTGGCTTGTACTGAGGCCAGTGCTGCCCCCCAGAACCAGGTGAAAGACCCACTTTATGTAGCTGTCCTCAACAGCCCAGAACTGCTAGAGAAAAGATGAGATTCTAGAGCACAGGCATGTGGCAAGGGATGGATTGTATAGTCATGGAATCAGGCATACATTGCTCCTTGAGTGTAACTGTTTAACATGCCCTACTCCTGCTAAGCATATTATTAACTATATCATACTGATTGATTGGTCTTAATGCTGCAGCTTAGTTCCAACTCAATAAATCATACGCATCCTTTTGGAGGTCACTTAATCTCAAGTGAGAAACTGTTGCTTCTTCTATATTCCTATATTTCCTTTTTCTTTCTTTATAGGTTTTGTTCTATTATTTTTCTTACATTTTTATTTGACCTTTTTGTTCTTTTTCATTTTTTCCTTATTTTTTGTCTACTTTTTCCATCTGTTTTAGCTTTGTTTTCTGTATTTCTACCTATATTTCTCTCCCCTCTTCTTTCCCACCTATTTCTTCTTTTCATCTCCCCTTTTTGCATTCTCCTCTTCTCTACTCATCTTTCAGTCATCTCTCTCTTTGTTGGCTACTTCCAATGAGAGTGAATTGATCCATAGTTAGTCATAGCCCTTAAGAATGAAAACTTTAAATGCGTCATAGGTTTTTTTAAGACCCTGACTATCTCATCTAACCGCACTGCTATCTCCAAGGATTGAAGCTTTAGTATTGAGCACATTAGTAAAACAAAATTAACCTGTGACATTACCTTGTCCCATAGTCTATGTAAGTTAGAGCACACCCATAAGCTTATTTGTTACCTGTTTCACTTTTTGACTGCACTAACTTGCAGATCTGATTGACATCAATTTAATACATCTGGAGTTTATAGAAAGTTGTGTTTCCACCTATGCTAGACATATCTCTTACTGTATGTACAAATATTTAATTTCTTATTCATTCTGAAGGCAGGTTCTTACAACAAAGAGTACTATGTGTGTACTCATGACCTGAGATGTTACTCACCATATATATAAGCATTAGTAACCAAGGGACAGATCCACATCTCATATAAATCAGCATAACTCCAGTGAAGGCATTTCAGTAATAACAATGTAGACTAGCTAAGGATCTGAACAAATAAATTCATTATATTTTTTTGCTTTGTAGAACATTGGTACATTAGGTGGTGCAGGAAGAACTGAATCACCATGAAGAATGGTCTTTTAATGTCATTATTTGGTACATTCCAAATTAATGGCACAGGGGTTAATTGCCAGATGGTAGACAAGACTCCGTGAGGTGCTCTCCAGAGCCTGGAGTATACAGCTTTACCAGCAATGCTTTCTTTCCCTTTTCCTATTATATAACTCAGAGTATCTATTTAAATGTATTGGGCTTAATTCTTCTTTCATTTATATATTGGTTTTATGCAGGTGTGAATCCATTGACATCGGTGCAATTATTCCTTAGTTAGCAAAATCAGACTTCATATTGGTAGCACCCTAATTCACTATGAAAGAGATTCTGTTTTCCTTACTCAGATTGCTCACTTCTGGAGTCATCTTGCTGATTTCAGCAGGCTTATATGTGCTCTGTTCAGCATGAATAAGGATGGCAGAATCTGTCTCTCTGTGGCTTGTTGAACCCCTTCAGCCCTAGGGTGCTCCTGAAGTACCAGTAGTTTTGATGCTAATAAAAAGAGGACCATCTGATTCTCCTCATCTTTGCTTCTTTAAGAAAAGAAGTTATTCAAACTTGATTGTTAGTTGCACTGCTGTTTTTGAAATAAAGAAGTTTCACTAGACAATGAAGCTTCTGTGGGAGGTAAAGTGAGGAAAGGAAGCACCAAGTAGCCTTAAGGTTCATTCCTTTAGTCATTTCTTGAAATTGCTTCAGAACTAAACAAGCTGATTTTAAGGTCAAGGTTCTCAGCTTTTCCAGGAACTATATCAACACATGAAGTGTTAAAACTCTACTGGAAAACCTTGTAATAAATATCAGCCCACAAATCAGGGCTCTGAAGTAGTGCTCTTCTCACCTAGCTGTCTGTGAGTGTAATGTAGACCTCTGAGATTTTTTTTTAAGCTAGGGACTATAGTTGCCAGTGTTAACAGGTTTTAAAGGCTCTCATCTGCTGGAATCTGACATCCTACTCAAGTTGAGTAGTACCTTATTCTGCAATTAGCCATATTGATTTCAATATGACTACTTGCAGAGTAAGGTGCTACTCAATGCAAGAGTGCTAGAATCTGGCTCAATGCATCTTGGAAAGGGTAGCATGCAGCTGTCAGTGTTGTCTTCAAGTCGTCATTGTCAAGTCTAAGTCAAGTCTTAAGTCACTACACTTCAAGTCTCAAGTCGAGTCTCGAGTCCCTAAAGTAACTTTCGAGTCAAGTCCCAAGTCGAGTCTCAAGTCTTAATTTAAAAAATGTCGAGTCACTTTTGTACAAGCCATCAATATCAATAAATAACAATAATCACTATCTGTTTTCATTTATTAACATAAATTGTACTTGCCGTACTTGCTAACTACTAGTAGTCAAGCTGTGGGCAGTTTGTTACTAACAGCAGCAGCATTTTCGGACAATTTTTTCACCAAGCCGATTTAACAAAATTAGCAAGTCTCAAGTTGAGTCTCAAGTCACAAACAATGAACCTGAGTCAAGTCTCAAGTCGAGTCACCTAGGCGACTTAAGTCCGACTCGAGTTCAAGTCATGGGACTCGAGTCAACAACTCTGGCAGCGGTCATTCCCCTTTATAACCACCCATCCCCAGAACATTTGGAAGAAATTCAATTTTATTAAATAGCCAATTGAATATTTTATTCTGTTTCTTGCTTCTTATGTGGGAGTCAGTAGCCCCACTGTTTGAGTGCCAAAACTCAGTCCTTTCCTTCTATAACTATAATAATGACACCATGAAGCAGCAATCCAAAGATGTAGGCTGAATACTTTGGTAGAGTGGAACCATCCCATCACATATGACCTATGCTTTTTAAGATGTTATCTATATATTTCAGTAAGGCCTTTTCAACATTAAAATTTTTTAGCTCTGTTATCAATTTCCTAATTAGTAATTATTTTGTCTTTTGATATTTTAAACAGCATGTTGGCAATTCCCTACCCCAGCTGGGCAATGCATAGCAATGAGAACATTTCTGCTTATTCTTTGCACTGTATTTTCTCATAGTTCATGCCAAATGTTTCTCTAGAGTCTATTCCATGCACCAGCAATATGAATCTGTTTTGGCAAGACCCATCATTTTGATTCATTTTGTTTCAATATTTTTGTCTTCTCTTCTTCTATTAGCCAGATGTTCCCATCTGGTTCTGATGCTATAGTTGCCTGATGTTTGACGCAAATGTTCCTCTGCCTATGAAATCCACTGATGCAGTCCATTTCCCATTAACCATCTACAGCCTGGACAATGGACCCTACATACAAGAATTACTGCTGTGCAAGCACTTCAGAGTCTTGGTTGCAGAGAAGAGGAATTGCTCTAAATTTCTTGCAACCAGCTGCTCAGATTATATATCACAACCATCTCACTGAGCTAGCACATTCAGAACTATTGCCACATTCTTTGTCAGACAGCTCAGGGTAAGACCCTCTCTTTTTTGTGTCTTCACTATTACATACTTCCATTCTATGGTGAACTTTCCTTAATTGCACCATAATTGTATTCCCTAATTTCCCTCCTTTAGCATAGTTTTCTACTTTTTTTTCTGCCAGCATATTTATTCATAACTTGGAGTACCATGAAACCCTTTAATGACACACATTGTGATAGTGTGTGGTGTTTCCTTTTAACTTTTTCCTAGGTTTGACCCCCTTAGCTCTGATTCTTATTCTCTTAGGCCAGACCTACTTTTGTGTAGGCATGCCCAAAGCTTCAGCAACTGTGTAGTACTTTTCTTTTCATCCCTTTTTTCTTGTTCTCATTAGGATAATTTGGTATCACATCTAATGGGGGCTATGTTGGAATCACTTCAGAGCACAACCATGGCATACATTTTACTTTTGTTATAATTTAGCGCATGTAGATTTTATAAGAGAAACTCTTAAATGTTTTTTTCCCCCCTTTGGGAAAGTTGGAGGAGCTTGATTCAAAGAGCAGGATCCTTGTTTGGCTTACAGTTATCTGTAACTCTCTTTTTCTCACAATCTTAAAATTAAACCATCATGGTCTCCACTGAAGTAGCCATTCGTGTTTGAACTCATAATTGACTCCTACTAAATTACAGTTGAATGGCCCACTGTGACATCTATTAAATTACACTGAATTATTATTATTATTATTATTATTATTTTGTAAATAAGGGTTTTCTACAAATCCTGACTAGTTTATTTGCTGATCCTTGTTTTTATCTCCATGCTGCTACTTTGTTATTAGTGATGCTTTTCCACTGCTATTGATTTGTTCATTCACTTGGTCACTTAAGAAGATATCATTTTCCCACTGCTATAAGGCATCCCTTTCTACTTGTTCTCCCCTTCATGCCAATGGGTGGAAGTCCTTTTCCAAATAAATCATTCAAAGTAGTCATGTGCAGTTAGAATTTGTCATGGGTTTATTAGTAAATGTTTGTGATATACTAAATAAGTACTAATTCATATTATTGGTTCAACTCCTGAGGTCCTTACTCACTTTCTCAGTCAGTCCTTTTGTGTTCATAAGTAATTCAGGAGTTTGGATACAAATAGGGTAATCATTGTAACAGGGTAATCTGCTACACATACCACCTCACAGGTTGTGGTGTTTGTTAGTGAATACTGATCTCTGTCATGTGACAGGATTACACTTGGCCAGGTTGAGTAGCTAGGACCATAGACCTGCACTCTTGTATGTTACTCTGATTTACTCTCATTACAGTCACCCAAATTTCTCTGAATGGCATACTTAATGGGATTGATTCAGTTATAACAAACACCACCCAGCCTGGGAGGTGGTATGTTTAGTAGATAGAGCAGAGAGGAGTCAAGCCTCCTATGCCTAGTTGCAGCTCTGCAAGTCAGTGAATCTCTCTGATTTATTCCCTTTAAAGTGGGGATAAAAACAGCTTCCTCTTGGAAATATTCTGAGTATTAATTTGTGTTGCTCTATGAGATGCTCTGTTTACAGAGTATTATTATTTTAATGTATGTCTACAACAGCTAACAGCATGCATACCTGAAGGGATTGAATGAAACCATAGCAGCCACAGCCCTTTCCCAACTACAACTACCAATGAATAATAATAATTACAGTTAGAAGGGAAATAAGTGCAAGGTAAAACAGGTGCAAACAAAGTCTCTGTTCAATTGGTCAGGCTAATGAGAAGGAGCCACTAAGTTACAAAGACTGAAGTGTTTCTAAAGCAAACTACCACTGTGAAGTCATCTTGTATCTGATTGTGTTTTGTGTAAGTGCTATTGCCCTGACCAGTGTATCTGGCACTGTGTCTGAACTTACATCTAGAGCACTATCTAGAGCTCTGGGGTCATAAAGACATAAGGAACCCACTTGCTGCACTCTTTGTCCTCTTCTTTAGCATGTTCTCTCATTCTGTCTACAGCAGAGCATCATCCAAAATCTTTTTCAGTCCACTAGAGTTTGAAATGGGATGCATATAAAGAAGACATCCAAACATTTCATTTTCATGAACTATTTTATCCAGATTGAATTTGACTTTTAAGCCAGATATAGTTTTCGCAAATCATTGGAACCTTAACCCCCAAATGTTCGGTTTACCTGTATAACCATTTCAAGTATCTGGTGAAGAATCAAATGATTTTGTTTTACAATATTTTAGTGCAGTCAGGGCCTGCTCCAAAGCCCTCTGAAGTTAGTGGACTCTTTCCATTTCATTTGAATCAGTCCCTTTGGCCTTGTCTACACTAGATAAATCAAACTCCAAGCACTCTCCCATCGATTCTGGTACTCCATCAAGATGAGAAAGGTAGCCAGAGTCGACAGGAGAGCAGCCCCCACTGACCTTACTGCATGGAAGGCACCACGATACGCATGTCTATTTCAACTATGCCATTTGCATAGCTGAAGTTACATAGGTTAAGATGGGGAGAGCGAGGTAAGTGTAGATTAGGCCTTAGTGTGCATACTTTTGAGAAGGCAGCATTATTCATAACTCACAAACCTACAAATGAGTTAATCAGCTGAACCCAAATGAGTGCCAAATAAAATTTCTCTACCAAGTCCCAGAGTCATATATTCAGTAAACAGATTTTGAAAAAAAAAATAGTGTATGTTTTAGAGACTGTTAAAAAACTATTGGTAATATTTTTTTCAATGCCCTCTATTTGCAAAGATGGGCTTTTATTTACAGTGATCCAAATACTACTACTTTCAATTGTGTCCATGTAAAACTGGAGTAACTTTACTAGCAGATTTACAATGGTGTAGTGAGATCAGAATCTGTGTCAGGGAGTTCAACTGTTCGGGCCTTCGAAGAACAGAAAAATTTATGTTAAAAATGTTAAAAAATTAACCTGAAATAGCATTTTTACACATGATAATGTCAGAGTTTTAAAATGAGATCATATGTGCTTTATATCAATAGGAACCTGTTAATTTCCCTTTTATGATGGAACACTGTTCAACTAAATATTGTGAATTAATCTGGCCACTTTCCTGTACTTGATTCATGTTGTTTTGTATTTTGACTTAGAAACATTTTGAATATTTATTTGTATAATGTAAGAGGTGCATCACCCCAGGTGAATGGATTTTTCAAACATGGTGATATGTGTTGTGTCTGAAGGAGAGAGAGAGAGAGACACATTCTGACTCCATAAATGAGAATGAAGTTATAATTATAATAATAAATACAGACACACATATAAGTACAACTGGATAACTATACATATAAAAATCAAAGATTAATTTATTTTAAACCTCAGGAAACTCATATTTTATTTTTGTCATATTTAAATGAATTAGGTACCTAAAAGTTCCATAATGCTCATGGTGGGAAATAGAACACTGTTTTTATTTTTTTTAAATGATTATAATCTTTAGATAATAAAATAACTATGTAGATAATTCTTCTTTTTAAGTTTAATATACCTGAATTGCAGAAACCACATAATGCAGCTCCAGTAACTGAACAGAATAGACTGAAGAGAATAAACAAAATGTGCTTCTGCTGTCTGTAATCCCTACTGTGCCTTATTAAATGCTCAGTAAAATAAAATGCAGACGTTATAAAGAGTTGGAGGAAACATTGATTTTTTCATTACTAGTTAAAGGTTTGCAAGCAGTATCAAACCAATTCAAACATCATGGCAGCAAGAAGTAATGTTTCTGAAATTCTTTTGTAGAAAGCAGCAGGAGAGCAAACTGCAGTTTGCTTTAGTTATTGTTGTGGTTTAAAGCGTGGAGACAGTGGGGTAGGGTTTTATTTATTTCTGATATTAGCAGGGTTATTTTGGTCCTGTTTATGTTTTGAGGGGGTTGTGTTTGTGTGTTTACTGTTTACAAAAACTATAGATTACAGCTAATTAAATACTGTATTTTAAACCTCCTTTGTTCATGTATTATACACGAATAGGAAGCAATTTTCTCAAATTATTCACTTTTATATATTAATTTGTAAATATTTTCTATGGATAATTCTTGGTCTCTAGATAGTTCACAAGCAGTTTGTTGCCAATATTTGATTTTCAAAATTCAAGATGTGCTGATTGGCTCTGATCACTTAGCATGTGGTGTTGTTTCTGTTTACTGACAGGATGGCAGTAACTCTTAAACTAGATTATCTAGTGTAAATCCATTCAAAATTCATGACATTTTCTAATGTTAACCTAAAATTAGTTATTTCTGAAATTTAGTAATATTTTGCTAGACTACTTGTGGAAAGTGAATATGAAAGGAATATGAAAATATCTGAAGTGAATTCAATTTTTTCAGGTAAATATTTTCAGAAAATATTTGCTGGTGTTTGCGCAGATTCACTGCAGATTAAATATTACTAGTCTAGTAATTTTTCCCTAAATCCCTTTATTTGCTTTTCATGAGTTATAGAACAGTCAGCCTAACTTCAGTACGTTGAAAGATACAGGAATAATTATTAAACAATTGATTTGAAATCACCTAAAGGATAACAGGGTTATATGGAATAGCCGTCATAGATTTGTGAAGAAAAAATCATGCCAAACCTAAATTCCTTCTTTGACAGGGTTATTGGCCTAGTGGATGGGGGTGAGGGAAAAGAGCAGTAGATATAATATTGCCTGATTTTAGTGAGGCTTTTGACATTCTCATAAGCAAACTAGGGAAATGTCTAGATGAAATTACTAAACGGCAAGAGGTTGAAAGATGTAGTTAATAAATGTAGTTATGAACTGATTATTGTTAAACTGGCATGGTGTATCTAGTGAGTCCTGCAACAGTCAGTCGTGGAGCCAAAATTATTCAATATCTTCTTTAGTGACTTGAATAATGGAGTGAAGAATATGCGTATACAATTTCTGGATGACACCAAGCTGCAGGGGTTGCAAGAACTTTGGGCAACTGGATTAGAATTCAGTACAACCTTGAACAATTAACAAATTGGTTTGAAATCAACAAAGATGAAATTAAAGATAAAAGCACAGAACTAGACTTATGCATTTGATTTTTTTCCTTCCTAACTGCAGTATAATTGACAAGGCAGCCATACTGCTGAAAAGGATCTGTGGGTTATTGTAGATCACAAATTGAATATGAGTCAATAACGTGATGCAATTGCGAAAAAGGCTGATATAATTCTGGGGTAGCTTATGTAGTGTATGTAAGACATGGAAGGTAATTTTTCCATTCTACTCAGCAATAGTGAGGCCATAGCTGGAGTACCATATCCAGATTGTGCCAAATTGGAGAGAGTCCAGAAGCGACCAACAAAAATAACAAAAGGTTTACAAAACCTAATGTCTGAGGAAAGATTTTAAAAAACGGCTTCGATTAGTCGTGAGAAAAGAAGACTGAATGGGGACGTCACAAAAGTCTCCAAATATGTGGAGGGCCTTATAAAGAGGATGGTGTACAATTTTGTTCTCCAAGTCTACTGAGGATAAGATAAGAAGTAACAGGCTTAATCTACAGCGTGGGAGGAAATTTAGGATAGATATTAGGAACAACTTTCTAACTAGAAGGGTAGATAAACTCTGGAATAAACTTTGATGGGAGACTATAGAATCCCTTTTATGGGAAGTTTTTAAGAACAGGTTAAACAAATACCTGTGCGGATGGTCTAGGCTTACTTGGTCCTGCCTCTGCACAGGAGACTGTACTTCATGCCCTCTTAAGGTCCCTTCTAGCACTACATTTCTATGCTTCTATTTTCTGTACAGTTTGTAGTGTTTAAGGGAATAATGTGAATGCATATTTCAGTGTGACAAATTACATGAGTAAGGTCTGCAGGGTCAAATTATGGCATAGTTTGCTTATATTTATGTGGGGAAAAGTGCATGATTGTATGTATGAATGAAGTGGCGTGTACGTGTGTGTACACATACGCAGATAAATAGCTGGCTACAGTACTGCAAACACTATGCAGTAACTAACGTGCCAGTCTTTCACCACAAACGCCAATGGCATTGATATCATTGGGGCAGGATTTAATCTTCACAGACTTTAATGATGCAGAGGGTGCAGTCTTGGGAAGTGTTCATTGTGTCTGAGAGCTGCTGAGTTCCTTTCATAGCCACTGCTTTAGTATCTTTGGTATAGGAACCTCTCATGATCATTCTAACTAAACGTCCTTTGTTTAAGAGGCCATTGATTTACTTGGTTTCTGATGATGCAATAACAGATGACCATTTGTGGTACCAACACGGATGACTGAACTGGCTGATTTTATAGCAGTCCTCAAAAAATTATTTGAAATAGTTCTTTCTTGATTTTGGTACATGTCCTTTGTGCTACATTCTCTTGTCAGGCTAGCAGAAATGGCTTATCTGGAAAAGACACAAAAAAATAATATGATCAGATAAGCTGGTAAAAAAAAATCAGATTTTTCTTACATATATTATCAAATTATTTGGTACTAGAAGATTTACCTGGTGTTGCTTGGATCCTTAACTCAATTTTTGATTTTTGGAAAATAAAATGAAAATGTACATGCTTCACTCAGATCCTTGCTCTGGGGCTGGATATGAGGGATTCAGTGTTCAGGCTGACCCAGGGAAAAAGGACAACCCCAGCCCTCTATCAGTGCAACAACTTGGGGCCAGATGAGAAGTGCCTCTCCATGGCTGACGCAGCTCCCTCAGTCACAAACAGGGGAAGGGTGAATGTCCCCTGGCTGGGGCAGGTGCAAGTTTTTCTGCTCCCCCCCTCCCTGCACTTCCCAGCTAGAGTGAGGATTGCAGCAAACTGTGCACTTTCCCCTTGCTCCCGGAAGAAGGGGAACAGCCAGAAATGTCCCTGAATGAATTAGGGGGGTGCTTCAACCCCTCCACTCTCTGTAAATGGTGCCAGGAGGGGGACAGGGACAGTCCCTGAGGGGAGGGGCATGCCCTAGCCAGCCTGCCCCTTTCACTTGTTTGACAATTCAGTCATTTTTCTGTATGGTTCTATGAGAAGCAATCCCATTCCAGGCACACCCCATTTCCCTGGCACAACCCAACCTTTACATTGCTTTAAGCTCTGAGAAGAGGAAGCTCTATACTGAACTTGGTGGTCCTAGCTCTTACTGTTTAGGAGGAGTTCTTGGACAAATAGACAGATGGACACACAGACAAACTCTCTCAAATATATGGAAGTTGGTGCCTAAATAACTTTAAAAGCCTGGTCATTAGGTCTAGATCTTCAAAGGTAGCAGTGTGCCTAAGTCCTCTTTATTTCTATGGGAGTTAGGTACCTAAATATCTTTGAGGGTTTGGACCTTAGGAGCCTAAACCCCATTGAATATCAGAGAGAGTTAGAGGCCAGATTTACAAAGATATTTTAGGCACCTGATGATACTAGCAGACACCTTATAATTTACAAAAATGTGTAGGCAACTTAGGTAAAAGTCCATGGGAGTTAATCACCTAACTCAGGTGAATTTGTATATCTCATTGGGTGCCTAAATATCTTTGCAAATCTGTGCATGCACTTCTAGAGATATGTCTGCCACAGCCCATGGAGGTGAGCCTCACAGCACTGGTCAACAGACCTGGGCTAACTGGGCTCACACAATGGCTCAGGGAATAGCTATGTAGGTAGCGCTTTGAAGTTGCTGCTGGGGCTTGGGATGTGAGCCTCCCATCTTTTCCTCTTCCCATCCGTAGAGAAGATGTATTAAAATCAACAAAAGGAACTGGCTGCCTGCTACTAAGTGATCACCCCCCACTCCCTCTCTGGTACAAAGGTGCTGTTCATTTGCTGAATCAGAAAGCGGGGCCTGATTGAGTTTAAACTCAGACAGTGTATCCCAAAGTCCTTTCTCTTTCTGCTGGTCTATGGGGAATTCAGTTTGAACCAGTATATGAATGTCTCTCCAGGTGATGGTACATTTCAAGAAGTGTTTCAATCTGAGTTAGTTTGCCTAATCACCCCCTATTATTTGTAGGGCATATCTACACTTCCGGGAAGATTGACAGTCAGGAGGTTGGTTTTCCAGCATTTGATTTAATGAGTCTGGTAAGGAGCTGCTAACTGAGTACTCTCAGCTTTACCATCGACCTCAGAACTCCTCTCCAATAGACTTCCCTTACTCCTTGCACGTGTAAGATTTTCCCATCAACCTCTCACTGTGGGGATGACTCAGAAAAACGATGCAAGGTACGTCAACGCCAGCTACGCAATTCGCATACCTGGAGTTGTGTATCTTGCATCGATTTTCTCTGCCAGCATAAACCTGGCTTCAGTTTCTGGAAGGTTGTGGTTCCCCATCTGCTTGGAATTACATATAATCTCTGGCACAGAGTGATACATATATTCAATACAGTAGGTTCTCCCAAAGAGCAGAAAATTGCCGAAAATTGCCGTGTCTGTCATGGAAGGTTGTGTTGCTTGTCGCTGGAAAGATAATTTTAGCTAGTTTTATTATAAGTATTTGGATCTAGCATACAACCTGAGCAAAACGGGACAACGTTTCCAAAATCAAAAAAGCAGAACCTGGGTGAAGGCAAAATAGTCATTCAGGAAACTAAAGTATACTCTTGAACATATGGTTTTTGCCATTTTGACAGTCCTGAGACACCTGGATTTTTCTAGCATAGATGATTTTTCCAGTACCTTAATGCTCTGAATAAGTTTTTCATGAAACATTAAACAAGTGTCATTAAGGTTCACTTTGAACAAAAAAAACAGCTTTGATAGAGTATGAATTCATTCAGTCTTTTGCTCCAAACACTGCTTACCACACTCAATGCTCATTCATGTTCCTGATAAACAGAGCAAATTTTACTGAGTTTAACAATATTCTTGTACATACATGTGGTAGTTATGGAATACATAAATATTTTGACTGGTCAAATATGAGCTGGGTCATTTCAGGACATCCCAAAAGTTGTTCTTGGGATGCTAGGATATAATATGAAAAATGTGGATTGTTCTACTAAAATAATCACATGTCATGGTGTTATCACAGTGTAATGATGTTCTGGGCAGTGGAGATTGTGGTTGCCTTGTGTCACCATAGTTCTGGTGCACTGGCTTTCCACCATTGATCCCTTGTGTAATGTCATCAGAAACCAGTATAATGGCAATGCTGGGTCAGTGTAGCTCAATGTGTGCAATTTGGGAGAATGGAGTATCCCTCTTGGGTCTGAATCTACTGAGTGGTAGGTGAGTTTGTATATATATTATTTGCCAGCACCTGTTTCTAGGAAGCAGAATATGAAGAGCAACAGAAGGCCAGCTGGCACAAGACTCTACTATCAGAAGTCTTAGAGGAAGTTTATTGGCAACGTATTGCAGTTGAAATACATTCATGAATAAATAAAATGCCTGTTCCCTGCAGAGCATTCATCTGTTATCTTTTGAACACTGGGGAAAAAGATTAGATGTATATCTATCAGTTTTGATTTTCCCCCCTCTGAATAAAAACTGGTTTTGAGTTTTATTGAGCTGCCCAGGCAGAGGATGCCAGCTGAATTTTAATGAGAAGCTAGGAGGAGAAAATCCGCTAATCTTGTTGACCTCTCTGCATGTGTTTAAATGTTGTTTCCCATTTAAACATTTTCCACTGAAGAATACTTTGGATTTCTACCATAAAGAGGGCATGTATGCATGTTCACTGAGGGCCTGGCTATCATTTCTCACTTATTTAAATACTGACAGAGATGCAGCCGTGTTAGTCTGGTGTAGCTGAAACAAATTTAAATACTATGCTCCCCAGGTTGGTAGACATTAATTTTATCCTCTAATATCTAATGTGATTCTGTAGCTGAGATGTCTTGGTTCATAGACAATGGCAAATCAGTGTCCTCTGGCCCAGGTGATCAGGTAAATTTAGGAAGGAAAGTATTTTATCCTTGAGTTGGGTCACAGATGTTGGCAGTGACCTTTTTTAAAGGTGTAGTGAAGAATGTCAACAGTACTGTAAATACAAGCAAGATATGTGTAATGCATATTAACAATTTATACTAAAGATTATATTTTCATCATAGTGCATGGATTTACATATGTAACACTGAGATGAAAAGTTATTAAATCGGCATAAAAGTGCTGCTTTAACATTCAAAACATGGCTATTTTCCACAGTGAAAACTACAGTATTAAATACCTGTAATACTATGTATTTAACTTTTATTATATTGACCTTTAAAACTTGCTCATTTGGCTTTACATAAGTGAATTAGTTTATCCTAATATGTATGGCATTTCCAAATCTTCTAGGGGAATCTCTAAAATCTGTAGCTGTTGACTTACCTAAGATATTATTTTTCGAAGAGAATGTGCCAATTATCTCTCTCTCTATATAAAAAGTTTTTGCTGCTGAACAATAGAATGTTCCTGCTGGGTGACAGAATGATGTCATCACATCATCAGTGTCAATAGGCTCTCTCAGCGAAGCAAAAGCAGTCAGAGAGAGGGGGGGTAGGCGAGTGCAGCGAGCAGAGGTCAGAGCCCACTAGTGTCCTTTTTACCAGAGGAGGAAAGAACTATAGGAACTAGAGGACTATAGGAACTAGAAAGTTCCTTGTTGATTATGTATGACACTTAGAATGGGGCCATTTAGGGCTTGATCCTTCCACAAAACCACATGTGATTTGGCATAACCATGCAAGTAGGCTCACTGATGCATGAGTAGGGGTCCAGAATTGGGTCCTAGGAGGGAGGAGAAGAGGGAGAAATGTTGTGGCAGTAGCAACTTCCTATAGGAGTAGCAGCACACTGTTGATAAAAACAGTGTGAAGGGAATGTTTAATAAAAGAAAGGAGAAAGTAAAAAACAAATGTGGCTGAATTAATAACAAAATAAGAACAGAATTTTTCCAAAGGGAGAAAAGCAGACTGAGAAATCCATTTGAAAGTATGCACTCCTCATTACAGCTCCCTGTACTGACATTATGGGAAGTGTTTAAATGGCTGCCTACCATAGCTCATGCTTACACATGGGCCAAATTCAACTCTAACTAAGACTAGTGCAATTCCATTGACCTACATATAGCTTCTCCTATTGAATAAAGGGTTGTCAGTAAAACTTTAATGAGTTAGTGGAGCTGAGCAAAAAATACTTATTTGAAAACAACACACAGTCCTGTGGTACCTTAGAGATTAGGCTCTAAGGTGCCACAGGACTGCTGTTGTTTTAAATTTACAAATAAACATGCCTACCCCTCTGAAGCCTGGTCCACACTATAGCGGAAGGTTGAAATAAGATACACAACTCCAGCTACGTTAATTACATAGCTGGAGTCAACATATCTTAAATCACATTTCTGTGCTGTCCACACTGCAAGAGGCCGATGGGAGCAAATGTCCCTTTGGCTTCCCTTATTCCTCACAAAAGGAGGAGAACCAGACACTGGCCAGAACTGCCCTCAGCATTCGATGTATGGGTCCATACTTGATCTGCTAAATTGAACGCCAGAAGATCGATCTCTGGCGCATCAATCTTCTGCATAGTGTAGACGTGCCCTGAGACACTTACTTGAGTATGCTTGGTAATTGGAAACTGGCTGTTGTACATGAAAAGGGTTCACTTAGAATTTGGGGGTCTGATTATTCAAGTCCAGGGAGCTGGTTGTGTGGCAAGGATTATCATTGGCAGTCCAGGGTACCTGAATTTCTTATAGTCGTTGTGTGAACTTTAGACCCAGTTTCACAAATCTACACCTGAATTTCACCCACGTCTCTGCTTTTGGTCAAATTCTTTCTGAATTTCTCTTATCATATCACTTCCACTAAATGAATGTATTCCATTCTCTGTGAAAAAAATTTAGAAGCTACTCTAGTTTACTCTAGGTACATGTAATAGGCTCATCACTGTGGAAAATGCATTTACCAGACTTTGCATCAGTCAAATGATTCCCCCCACAAAGCAGCATAACAGTTTCTTTTAACCAGTGCTTTATGGATGACAATTTGCTCTCCAGCTTACATCTCATAATGCATATTTTAGTGCTAGCTAGAAACAGCTGTGGCATAGTTACAATAGCTGATGTGCTAGCCTAGGTAAGCTGGTTACTTACAACCAATAATGTAAAAAAAATGGTCAGTTGCAATTTCTTTTTGAACCTTGTTCCACTGCCAGAGAGGCCTATTAAGAAATAGAGATCTGGGAGTGCTCAGCTTGCTAAGGGGTTGAACAATTTGTAGTGCTTTAAAAAGCAGCTTGTACTACTGTCCTGGCTTTGTGTAAAGAGCATGCTGGCTGGGGAAGAGATCCTATTATCTTCACATTGAGCATTCTGTCCCATCACTTCCTTGGATGGACATATTTTTATAAGGGGAAATGAAAAAAAGTCCATTTCCTATCATATTCTCTGGTGCCATTACCACCCTGTCTGTCAGCAGAGAGTTGTGCTGAGCTGAATCAAGTCTCGCACTGTGAGAGAGAGAAACGGGAGATTCCTTGCGCATATCAGAGTAGTATAACCACTGCACCACTCCGATGAAGGTGCAATGTGTGCATTGCTCAGCAGCACCCCACTGTCAGGGCAGGTGTGATGTGGGTCCTGCCTCTTCTCTGTACACAGCTGTGATGTGGGTCCCTTCTGCCCTAGGTGGTGACAGCAGTTCTTACATACAAGACAGTGACAATAATTGTGCTGGGGGAACCCATGCTATGGGGAAAGGCTTCTTTCCACCTTCCCACCCATTGTACATGTCCCAGAGCTCAAGAAAATCTGGTTCACGGTGCACAGCATCTTTCATCTCAAAGGGTTCTGAAGTACCTTACAATCTATACACAGATGAAAATAGGAATCGGGCAGCCACTTCTGGGGTAGGATAGCTGCAACCAGATTGGCACCTAGCGAAGGATACTGGGGTGGAAAACAGATTCTTCTTACAAGAATTAGTGCCAGGGGCTATTAATGTTCATACAGTAGGACCTTGATATTTAACTATTATCTGAAAGATTTCCTCCCAGCTGTGCTCCCTCACACACCTAGTATGGTGCCTATAATTCAACAAGCATGTTCCTTCTTACACTGATAAATACCTATGTCTCCTGGTTTACTATTTTCAAGAGCAAATTAAAAGATTAATAATATTCTAATACTTACATTTGGGGTTATGTCTTAGTCAGAGAGACTTATTCAAATCAGCTTGTACTTTAAGTTTCTTAACTTGTACCTTTTGCTCACAGGGTGATACTCCTTTACTGAGTACTGTAGCTCTGACGACACACATTAATGTTCATGGCAATGCTATGCTGTACACTCACTTTTGCTGTACTGGAAAAGAACAGTGCTGTCTATCAGTATGAGCTAACACCTCCTTAAAGATGTAAACTGACAACCAGCACACTGGAATTTCACTAATTATTTTACCAAGCCGATGATGACTAATCAAATTGTATTACTTGGTTGTCTGTTGTAAAGTAGCTGGCACTACCTGATCTGTTCTGTGAATTTAGGCTTTCCATTTCTCACCAGTATCTGCTGTCAATCTATCTTTTTTCATGAATTGAAAATTCACTTAAGAATCTAAAAGGAAAAAATACAACTCTGTAAGGTGGAAACAAAGTCCCCAACACTCCTGATTTTGAAATTTCTCATGGAATTTTTAAAAATACAGTCCAAGATTTAATGGACTACTGCACACTTGGCTTTTTTGGAAATCAAGCCACTAATTAAAGTACCTCCAAACACACGTAAGAACTTATATCTTGGCCACAGACAAGATTTTAAGCACCATGTCTGCTAGTCCTCTGAGCACAGAAACTCTTCTAACATGACAGGAATTTTGGGTTTAACCTTGTGAAAGCCCAAAATCTGCCCTTTAGGGCATGTGTGCAATTTCAGGGCAAAAGTAAAAATGAATTATAGCAAATAAAACAACAGGCTGTTAAAAGTAAAAATGTGTGATACCATTTTCCTTTTAAAACTGGCAATATAGTAAATAGTTTGAGGGTTCCCTCCTCACCTGCAGTCACACATAAGCCTTAGGAAATCTACCTGTGAGTTATAGACATGGCTAGAGCTATTCACATAGGATGTTTCTCTGAGAATATTCCAACTCTGGAGTACTAGTACAGCTGATATTTAGGTTCATGGATTCAGATATTTTAGTCACTTGTAAAACCTTTGTAAAGTTTGCAGTGTATGAAAAAATTTATAAATGAGCAGGCATTTTGCCTCTCAAACTGAAAATAAACCCGGACAGTGCATTGAAGCCTGATTCCAAGATGATTTTTCTGTCAAGACTATACTATCTGTCCTTAAGCAGCTCCCTAAAACCTTAGCATAGAGTATTTAATGAGGGGGCAGGGAACAAGAGAACTGCAGGAATGCTCAGTAATGTTATTTCCACATAAGCAGAGCCCTGCAAATCTGCAAATATCTGCTTTATGTCTGTCGGATGCAGGTATCCCTGGATAATTTTTGCCATTGCAAATCCAAATTTTGTATTTGCACAGGGCTCTACACCTAAGGTAAACTAGCAAGTAAAATGTAATTGTTTTACTAGTAGCAACATTATTTAGTAATCACATAAGAATAAACAAGCACTACTACCAGAATGTTTGGAAGAGGTTTCAACTCTTTTCCATTTATAACCCCATCCAATTCAATTTTGTCCTTTCTGTCATTTCTTCTTGATTTCTCTAGTGCTACATTCATCACTGATGTATTCAGGACTACAGGTTGAACCATTCGAGTCCAGCTAGTCTAGCACCCTCAGGACTTGATTGGTGCCGAGTCAGAGAATTTGCTGAACCACAAGAGGTCAATATTGTCCAGTAGCATTACCAACACTTCCACTGCTTTCTGGGCTCTTAGGGGTAAATTAGAACTAAATAACAGCCAGGAACTCTGAGAACCAGGACTGGGTGACTGTAAATAAACTTTATGGGACTCCGGGAAACTTGGCCACACCCATGATAAGTGGACCTCTGGCTAACTATAAAATCATGCCAAACCATGGATGTTGCCAGACTGGAGAGTGCCGGCGTACAGAGGTTTAACCTGTATTCAGAGATCCCAAAGAGCTTATTGAGTTCTATTTAATATTACATAATGATCAGCATTTTGTTGGGGTTTTTTCCCCCTGAATGCATGTGCACATAGCTTGTGTAAAACTCTAGAATGTTCCTATCTGGGCACTTTACCTGAGATATCCCAACAATTTTGGCCTCAGAAATTATAAACTGGAATGCTTGACTGTCATTATCAAAATATAGAAAGATTTCAGTGGCAGCCATTGTAAGTGCCTAGAACACCTAGTTCTATGCAAATGATCAATATTGTGGCAGGCCTGACTGGATAGCAGTACCTTATCTTCTTTGATATGCTGCAATGTTTATTGTGCATCGTGTTACGTCCACTTAGGGATTATATCTACAGTATGTGGAGGGGTTTTGCTCTTGATGATTTCAATCACTTTTGTGTTCTAAGAAAAAACACGCCTTTTTAAAAAACAGTGTTGATGTGTACATAGTTAACAAAGTTTTAAATCCCAGCCTAACAAACCTGGTGAAGTAGATGACACTGATAAACAGTTACAAATGTAACAATATAAAGACGGCTTCTTTCTGTGTGTTCTTCTTGTTGTTTTATTACTGTTTTCAAGGAAATGCAAAGTGCACAATAATTCTTCCACCCAGAAATGTTCAGTGGGACTGGGCTTGAGATTTGAATTTGCAATTGTATAGTTCTACATTTTGCAAAAAAGTAGATATAGTGTTTCAGCTGTGATGTTCATAGCATTATCTAACAACAGCCAGCTTGCTATTTCACTTAGTAGAGATTCATCATGGCATTACCTTTCTACCTTACTTCCACTGCAGCAGTCACCGTATTCCTTAATGTTATGCTTTTAAGGACTCCCAGTAAAGGGGGCTCAGCACCTGAAAAACAAAATGCTAATTTTGTATATTTTGATTACACCCAGATGTCTCTTGATTGTAGCCAAGAAGTCTCCCTTATGCAAAAATCAGGGAAACTGCACTATGATGCAGCATCTCCCTGTTTGCATGGAACACCTCACGTTCCAGATTCAGATCCATGTGGAACTCTGTCTGACAAGCTATTCATCCATGGACACAATCCATCCCTAGAAGTTTGTAAGTCCTGGCTTGACAAAGCCCTGCCTGGGATGATTTAGTTGGGACTGGACCAGCTTCAGCAGAGGATTGGACTCGATGGCCTCCTGAGGTCTCCTCAAACCCTATGATTCTATAACAACAGGGATGGAAATAGAACATAAAAGTGACCATATTGGGTCAGACTGATGGTCCCTCTAGCACAATATCCTGTCTTCCAGCCTTGGCCATTACAAGGTGCTTCAGAAGAAATACATGGAACAGGGCAATTTATCAAATGATCCATCCCCCAGTTGTCCAATCCTAGTTTCTGGCAATCACCCAGGGCGTGGGATTACATTCCTCACCATCTTGGCTAATAGCCATTGATGAACCAATCTTATATAAACTTATCTAGTTCTTTTTTGAACCTTGTTATAATTTTGGTTATAGTTATAGTTCACAGTGTCCCCAACAATGAGCTCTACTGATTGACTGTGAGCTGGGTGAAGTACTTCCTTTCATTTGTTTTAAGCCTGTTGCCTATTAATTTCATTGGTTGATTCCCTGACTCTTGTGATGTGTGAAGGAGTAAATAACTTATTCACCTTAATCACAAATGTATACACTGTTTTTTATTTGATCATATCTCCTCTTAGTCATTTCTTTTCCAAGATGAAAAGCTCCAGTCTTTTTAGTCTCTCCTCATACAGAAGCTGTTCCATACCCTTAATCATTTTGTTGCTCTTTTCTGTGCCTTTTTCAGTTCTAATAGGTCTTTTTTGAGATGGGACTACCAGAACTGTATGCAGTATTCAAGCTGTAAGTCTACTCATGGATATATACTGTAGCATTATGATATTTTCTGTCTTAATTTTTATCCCTTTCTTAAGGGTTCCTAATATTCTGTTAGCTTTTTTGACTGACGATGCACATTTAGCTTAGGAATCTTGATTCTTTCTCCCCTAGTAATAATCCATTCCTTTCCAACAGTTATACTAATCCTTAAAGATGCAAGTTAATAAGTTTTTTATAGTCTGTAAGTGAGGAATAAACAAAAGGTCTTTTATTGATATCCGTTGGGAACGCACTAACAAAAGTTGAAGTCTGCCTCAGTTCAGTGTTCTGTGCACTCCCAATTTCTGATAATCAGAGGTTAGGGACATCCAGGGTATGGGGTTACATTCCTCATCTAATAGCCATTGATTGACCATATGAACTTATCTAGCTCTTTTATTTTTCTTTGAACCTTGTAATAGTTTTGGCCTTCACAGCATCCCCAGCAATGAGCTTCATAGGTTGACTGCACTTTGGGTGAAAAAGTACTTCCTTCAGAAGCAGCTGTTCAGAAAAACAAGTCATTTTTCTATTTTTGTTTTTTCAAAATTAATATTAAAGACAAATTCACTGTAGCAAATCACATGCCTCCAGGGCCTCTCTCTGGACCAGAACTGTTTTGCCTCTGCCATAGGAAGAAGCATCTAGAATTAACTAGAGACCCCCAAAGAGAGCACAGGAAAATACTAAAAGAGACTCCTCAGCAAAATAGACCCAAAATAGACCCAGTGTGCTAGACGCAAAAGCCCCTTGTCTCTCATGCACCATAAGTGGCTACAGCTGCCTGAAGCCTAGATGGAGGAGGCAGGGGCAGCCATGAAGGCTCTGCCACCAGCAAACCTGTGCGTGCCATTACCTTTGGATACTGTGCCATTATCTTTGGATACTGTGGGCCTGATCTTCCACTTTGTTATGCCAAGAAAGCAGCAGGAACCCCAATGGGGCCTCATAGGGCAACAGAGTGGTCACTAGCTCAGTCTTATTATTATACCTACAAGCGCAGACTGTAGAGCTCTGAGATGGCAGAATGTACAGGAGGAGATTTTATTCACAAAGCATGAAGCTGAACACAGTTTAAATTGAGCAAGTGGAACTTTATTAAGCTCTGTCCATTGCTCTGCCCATGGAGCTGAGTTGCCTCCAGCCTAATTTCCTGCCCACCTTGTTTTCCTGGTGGCCCTTGAATAACAGCCCTTCTAGGCTACATCTACACTGCAGCACTATTTTGAGATACCAGAGGTATCCCAAAATAGCTATTCCACGTCTTTTGAGTGCACCCGTTATTTTGAAATATAACAGGCTCGCTATTCCGACATCCCTGTGAAACCTCATTCCACGAGGAGTAAGGGACATTTTGAAATAGCAATTTATTTCAAAATATGTGCTGTGTAGTCAGCGCCAAATTTCAAAATAAGCTATTTTGAAATAACATCTAAATAAACTACGCAATATGTGTAGCTCAAATTGTGTATCTTATTTCGACCTACGGTGCAGTGTAGACACACCCTATCTAGGATGTGTCTACACAGCCAAGTTATTTCAGTATAATGGCTGTTATTCCAAAATAACTATGCGAGCATCTACACCATAATTCCGTTATTTCAAAATAATTTTGAAATAATGGACAGCTTATTTCGACTTCTGTAAACCTCATTCTATGAAGAATAATGTCTATTCCGAAATAGCTATTTCAAAATAAGGCGTGTGTAGACGCTCCACTTCTGCTATTTCGAAATAGCCCCTCACCAGGACCATTCTAAGTTATTCCTCTTGGGGCTCTAAATCGAGATAGCATGTCTACATTAGGGAAGCCGGCCTCGGACTAATTTTGAGGCTTTTCTGCAGTGTAGATGTGCTATTTCAAAATAAGCTATTTCGGAATAACTTTTCTGGAATAGCTTAGTCCGAAATAACTGTGCAGTGTAGACGTACCCCTAGAGAGCAAGGGCCTGATGACTCCAGTTCCACTGACCAGGAGATAAAGGGGAACATTTCAAATTATAGAGCTTTGTTTTGGGGTGAGGAAAGATCCCAAAGGGAAAGTGTGTAAACAAAGCTGACTGACCCTTGAATGTGCAGGAGGCTTGGGAGTTGGCCCTGTTCAGTTAGCCTTGCCCTACTATACATATGTAGGGTGTTTGGGACTGAAAAAGAAGAAAGCCCAACTGTTGAGGGATGGCTGGATAGGAGAGTGGACAGGCTGCACTGATATGGGGCAAGAAGCTGGTCTTGAGCTAGGATCTGATGGAAGGCTATGGCCTGTCAGAAGACCTTGGTAGGAGGATAGACCAGATCTTATATGGTTGGGTTGAGTAGAGCCCACAAGGTGGTGACTGCACAGTAAGACAGGCCATGGGTCCTGGGAGGCTGCCTGTAAGGAAGGTGGACAATTATTTTTGATGTGCACTAAAGGATTTTGTTACCCCAGAAGGGGTTGAAAATGTTAAAGTGGCTTGGCAAGCTCTACTGTGGGAGAGGGAGACGGGGTGCAACATCTGCCCTGAAGAGGTGTTCTGTGGATGTCACTCTTGTACACTGGGGCGCTTCTTTAGTGCACCTGAGTTTCTGTATCACAATACTTATTTGGCCAACGGTAGCTTGACAGCATTTTTCACAAACCTCAACGATGTATTTTAGCTGTATAGTGTATCCTTGATATTGGCAATAATGGCAAGGAACAGGAGTTTTCATTGTGACCTAGTACTGCAATACTATGTTATACATGCACTGCAGTGCATGTATGATGAAATGCAACACAGGACCCCTATGGCTTAGCTGGAAGAGAGGCACTACTCAGAACATTTTGAACTAGCGATTATAATAATATTTTCCCCACAGTTATTGTATCCCAAAGTAGTTATGTCAGCACATCACTACTACTTCTGTTTTCTCAACCACAAAACTGGGGTTGGAATTCATTTTGGCAGCTGCTGAGCCACCCTAATATAGCAGCAGACGAATCCAGGCAAAGAACAGATCTATCACTGTATCTGACTGATCTTTCTGTTTATGCACAGTGACAAATTCTCACCTCTCCATATAGATCAGCAGGCTCTGTAACCAGTCAGTCACACATAAGTTGTGACAGCACATCACAAGATTGGCAATTTAGAGCCCCGCAGAACAAGGTAAAACATGCAGTTATTTTACATGAACACAGTAGCCTTTTCCATATCAATATTTTTTATTCTTTTGCATTCTTTTACAACATTCTCCTTAATATATTAAAATACATAGAAAAGATATAAATATAGGAAACAATGAAAATAAAACTTTATAGTTCTGTTTACTTTTTTTCTCTTTAATAGAATTCTATTCTAAGGTAAAAGGATGGGGAAATAAATGAAGCCATAGGCTAATAATTGGCATGATTGCATTCAGAATTAAATGATAAAATTGAGTTCTGACCCAAAATATTTGAAACTGTTTTGCAGACCTAAACTCTCCTTTAATGCAAAAATATTTTTGATAGGTACTTACTCTCTATCATGAAAACTGAATCAATTAGGGTATGTCTACACTAGCCCCCTAGTTCGAACTAGGGAGGCTAATGTAGGCATTCGAAGTTGCAAATGAAGCCCGGGATTTAAATATCCCGGGCTTCATTTGCATCTTCCTGTGCGCCGCCATTTTTAAATCCCCCTTAGTCCGAACTCCGTGCCCGCGGCTACACGCAGCACGGAGTAGGTAGTTCAAATTAGGATCTCTAATTAGAACTACTGGTACACCTCGTTCCGGCGGCGCCCCGGAAGATGCAAATGAAGCCCGGGATATTTAAATCCCGGGCTTCATTTGCAACTTCGAATGCCTACATTAGCCTCCCTAGTTCGAACTAGGGGGCTAGTGTAGACATATCCTTACAGTGTTCCATTCCACCTTTACAAACAAAAGACTGAAAATTCAAATGAATCCATAAAGCAGGGCACCTAAATCTATATTTAGACACTTCAAAAGACTTGATTTTTTTCAGTGACATTGGCTTCAGTGACAGTTGCAGATACTGGAGATCTTTAAAAATCAGCGTCCTGAATACATAGATTTAGGATGGAATTTCCAGAAAGACCTAAGTAGATTTGCAAGCAAAAGTTTCATTGAATTCTGATGTAATTTATGTTCCTAAGTCCCTTAGGTGCTTTGGAGAACCAAAATTTTCCTCTTCTAGTTTGAAAATGTTAGTCAAGATGTTTGAGGGAAAAGTGTTTGGGGAGTTTAGGGAATTTGTCATCCTTTTATTCTTTGTTATGAGAGAGAGTGTGTGTTGAAAGAGACCAAAATGATAGCCACAGAAATTACTCAGTCCATCAGTATTCAAATATGTAAAGTCTAAATGAAAAAGAGGACAAATTGGCATTGAGAGCTTCTAATTTTAATGACAAAAATACTAGTTGCACAAAAGCTTAGGGATGGATTGCATGGCTGAGGGGGAAGAGAGTGATACCGAGTCTTTTATTTTGAGGTTATTGGCTCAAACGGTGAGCAAAATATATTACATTCTTTTCTGTGGTTTTAAGAAGAGTAAGAATAAACCAATAAACATCTTTCAATAGGGTGTGCGCACCTAAAATGTATCCATCTTTCACAAACTGGGAGGAAATTAGGTAAGTTGAAAAATAACTGAATTATTTTGGTGTTATTTCTGATAATGTTGGGAGAGGCTTTCATAAAAATGAATATCCAGGGAGATTAATCTAAAGGTGGGGTGATGACTGTAAACATATAGATAATACAGAACTATTGGTACAAAATTGAATTTCATGCCCTGCCTTCAGTCATGTGATATGAATATTGTTACAGCCAACACTGTTAACATCTGATTTTTCAGCAGTTTTTGTGTAGTTAATTGGATCCACACCTCAAAAACTACCACCTCAATCTCTGCAGAAGCATAAAAATTAAATAGGCACAAAGGCTAAAATATCTTTTCAAGTCTATGAAGTGCCATCAAGCTGGACTGCAGGACATGTTACTTTACTGAAGCACATGGAGTGGAATGAGAAAGAGTAACAAAAGGGTGTATCGCTAAGAAAAACAATGTAGGTCTCTAAAACTGATATATAATGTTAGAAAAACCTTAGTATGAGAAGGTCAAAGGGTCTCAAAATAATGGAAGCTTTGAAATTCTCTAACACTTTAGCCACACAGTGTGTATTGTTCTATGTCCCTGGCTTCCGAGACTTGCATACCCATAATGATAATGATGGATTTTGCTACCAGTGAAATCAGGAGAAGATATTCTTATATTGGCATCTTTTCTTTCATTTAAAGTCAAGTCCTAAAGCTTTTTGTTTGGTTGGTTTGTTTAATTCTTTTGTGAGAGGATGTTCAACCCTAATATTTGTAAGATGAATTTTATTCTTAGGGAGAAGAGAATTTTCAGGACTTTCCAGAACACAAGATCTTCTGTGTTGGTCTTGATTCAGTGAAGAGTCATAATATCAACAACTTTCTTCTATGCACAGGAAAGTTTTTTGGCTCAATTGGCAGTACACTGAACAATTACATTTAAAAAGGGACTTGAGAAAAATAGAGTTTCTACCTCCAGTTCATCCATGGATGCAAGTTACCATTGTAAAGGGTTTTAGCCTGAAAGGGTATGGAGTGGGGCAATCTTCCAGCCAAGAAAGAAATTGTACTTTTGATAACAAGAGAAGTGCTTGGGCCCCATGGAGGTTCAGAATAAAAGAGAAGATAAAACTTCTAAACTCATTTGACTAAGCCACAAGTCTTTTATTCAGACGAGCGAACTATTACTTACCTAAACTCACAACTTTGAAATCCATTTGTGAAATTGCATGGATAGTGTAGTGGAGGGAAAGTCCCAAATTCTTCCAATGCTCTGCACTATGTCAGCTGCAATTCTGATTATTGTGAAACTGCATAGAAAACAGCATGAAAGAAGTAATTCACTGTGAATGATTTCCAGTATATTTGCAGTTTCTCTACTTCCAATGCATTACAGCTTTGGTAATGCAGTTAACTGTAATATCACTCCCAAAAGCACCTATCAAAAGTGACAGTACTTTTGAAAATCCATCATCAAACCAAGCCAGATGTTACTTTCAGTGTTGCAGTGACAGTCATGTCAGTACTAATTTTCAAAGGTTTTGTAGGAAAAGTGAAATATCCATCATGTCTTCCACCTTCCAAACATTCCCCAAACTCTCTAGTTCAACTTTAAGATAAAACCCTTTTGCAGATTCCCTTGTTATTTTTAAACAGAAGAGTAAATGTCAAATATTGGGGTGCAAGGGAAAATGGATGTCTTGCTCTAATGACTTATTTGTCATTAATAAGCAAAGTCTCAATTAAAAGAATAACTTATATTGCAAGATAGTAAAATACTGTATAACAGACATTTAAAAGTGGATGGAATTTTTTCTTTTGTAATAAAGTAGAGGCAATTAACATGTCTTTATCAGAACAAAATAATAAATCACTAGGAAATACAAGAAATGCACATTAGATTAGTTTCATATAAATGTCCAGATTCTCAGTTGGTATAAATCGGCAAAGCTCCGTTGTAAATCAATCTGTCTTATAGTCTCTAGGAATCATTATAGTGTAGTACAGTATTTAGATCAGAAGCTCAGAAACTAGAAAGATTTCCATTCTAATACTACTGACCCACTATCTCTGACTGTGTGGACTTGGACAAGTTACTAGACCTCATTGTTCTCTTTCATCCTATCTCAAATCTTGCTACTATGCGGTATCTTTTTGAAAGCAAGATGCTGTACTTTAATTCATTTATTTGTGGGTAAACACATTGGGGAAATACTATTCTCGTGGATTCCATTTTCATATTTAGATTAAATGAAAAAAATGAACAAAAACAAGAAGATAAATAAAAGGCCCTGAGGCAAAGGCAGGGGTAATTATGTTTAGATTATACAACACCAATTAGAGACTTATATGGTACCTTAAAGTCCCCCCCAAACTTCCTCTGCCATAAGGTAAACAAAGTCCATTAGATGTTGTGTCAAATAAGGCAGAATTTTATTTTTAACAAAAGGAGAGGTCAGAATGTTCAAGGATATGTTTGGCTCCAAATTCTTGGACATTTTATTTTTCTGACTGGGGGTGTGTGTGTTAATGTTCTTTAGAAGCAAAGGGATGTTCCAAGTTTAATTTTACTTCTGGGGATATGATGATTTCCTCCCTTTGGATCTATTTGTTGTCTCAAGTAGGATGGGAGTCTGCTCCTAATGCACATTGGAAAGAGTGCAGAGCGGCCACATTGCAGAAAAAAAGCCTCCTAAACAAATTCTGGCTAAGCTAGCCTGAATTCTTTCCATGGGCTCCCAGGGAGTGCATGTCAGAACAGCAGCTGTACCACACATGCGGCAGCTATATTGTGCTCACTGTTCTATCCCCACTCAGTTCTATGGGTCCATGTGCAGGAAAGAGTTATAGATTTGTCAACCCTCTTTGAGGCAGCTAGCACCCAAGTGAGCAACACAAGGTAGCAGGGACTGCAGTCACCAGTGGCATTTGGACCAGGCTCTGCCTAAGGGTCCATGACAAGAGTGAGGGACTTGCAACTAGGCTGATCAAAAATCTGCTTCCTGGCATGGAGACTGGCCAGAACATAAATTTACACCCTTTGGAGGCAAATACTATGTTTTCTTGTAGCTTGTGTTCTGTAAAATATTATGTAAAGCCATAAGACATTTGTACATAAATGTTAATAATCATCATCCTTGCTAACTCTTGATTTATAGTAAAATATCATGTCTTTAAAACCACTGAATAAACTCTAGGCAGGAAGTAAGCTCGTTAGTTTTATAAAAGATCTGATTCCACTGGAAGTTCAGCATCTTTTGTTTAATTCTTAAAGTATCCATTACACAGTGAGCCTTTTCAGCTGAAAGAAAACTGTGCTAGAGAGAAGAGGTATTTGTTGTCCAGGAGACTAGCTTTGACTCCTTTTCTTTTAGCTGCATCGAAGAATAATTGTACCAATTGGTAATACAAACCGCAAAAGAAAAAAAAGTCAGGAAAATATTTCAATCAATACTGTAAATGCCGCATACTTTGATTTTTCCAAAAACTGAAACTTTTTTACAAATATGAGCAGTTGTTTAAAAGCAAGTAAGTGAGAGTTTGCTGGTCTGAAATCTGGGTTTAGATGGACTGCATTAAATCTAAAGTAATTCCATGGAAGTCAATGGATGTTAAGTGATGTAACTGAAAACAGTTTGGTCTAGTTTGTGTATGCGTTCTCAAGAGACTAAGCTTGATTCTTTCTTTTTTCACTTATACTAGTCAAGTCCATAAAGTATCTTTTGCCTCTAGTGAAAGATAGAAGAGAATCACACCCATTGTTCTCAGTCTCCAGCAATTGCCCGTTTGCTAAATGGGATTATGCTATTTGCCCTTATTCAGAATACACTGCTCTTTAGTACCCTCCGAACCAACAGACAGGTCTTGTGAAGGAAGGCATGGAAATGGTGACCATGTTGAACTTATCTCCTTCAGCAGTCAGGTAAATATTTCATATTTTACAAAAGTAAACAATGAAATCAAGGTAAAGAATCATAGAGTTGGAAAAGACCTCAGGAGATCACCAAGTCCAACCCCCTGCCCAAAGCAGGACCAACCCCAACTAAATCGTCCTAGCCAGGGCTTTATCAAACTGGGGCTGAAAAACCTCTAGGGATGGAGATTCTACCACCTCCCTTGGTAACCCATTCCAATGTTTCACCATCCGCCTAGTAAAATAGTTTTTCCTAATATCCAACTGTCACGGGGTACGCCCCTGGCGTGGGGTGCGCCCCCCCTTTAAGGTCCCCTTGCCCGCTCTATCGGGGTAAATACAGCCTTAACAGTTCCAACATAAAGTCCATGCCCCTCTGTCAGGGTGAATACGGCATTAACAGTTCCCCATAAAGTTCATGCCCCTCTATCAGGGTAAATACCGCATTAACAGTTCCAACATAAAGTCCCTGCCCCTCTGTCAGGGTGAATACGGCATTAGAGGCCTAGCCGCTCAGAGAAGCCTCTCCTGGCCCAGGGGTTGATTATCCAGGGAAGGGATAATGGGTGGTAGGGGGACCCGGGCCCTCCCTCTCCAGCGGGTCCCAGCCCAGGGCCCTTTAGGCAGGGCCTATGGCTCCTGCCCGCTCGGCGAGGAATCCGGCCGATACACGCAGAGCCGCGCTTTTAGCCCTTTGCCCTGGGCTGCTTCCCCCGGGGCCCATTCGCCTCCGAGTCAGCACCTGCCAGGGTTGCGGGCGCGCTCCTGCCTCCCTGGGGTCGGCGGCTGCTGGCTCTGTCTCCGGGTCAGGCACGGGCGGCGACTCCGGTCCCAGCTGCTGCAGAAACACCAGCTCGGCCTGGTCTACTCCCTCATCCTGCGGTCTCCCCTGGCTGCAGGGCTCCTTCTGCTTTTGTACGCAGGCTCTGCTGGGAGCATGCCCAGCAGGGCTGGAGGGGCGGGGCTTTCTCTGCCAGCTGGGCCTGGGCTACCCCCTGTCCTTCAGTGCGGGGCTTGTCCACCCCGTCACACCAACCTAGACCTCCCCCACTGCAACTGGAGACCATTGCTTCTCGTTCTGCCATCTGTTATGACTGATAGCCTCTCTCCATCCTCTTTGGAACCTCCTTTCAGATAGTTAAAGGCTGCTATCAAATCCCCCCCCTCACTCTTCTCTTCTGTAAACTAAACAAGCCCAAATCCCTCAGCCTCTCCTCATAAGTCATGTGCTCCAGCCCCCTAATCATTTTTGTTGCCTTCCACTGGCCTTTCTCCAATGTGTCCACATCCTTTCTGTAAAGGGATGCCCAGAATTGGATGCAATATTCCAGATGTGTCCTCACCAGTGCTGAATAAAGGGGAATAATCACTTCTCTATATCTGCTGGCAATGCTCCTCCCAATGCACCCTAATATGCCATTAGCCTTCTTGGTACAAGGGCACACTGTTGACTCATATCCAGCTTCTCATCCACTGTCATCTCCAGGTCATTTTCTGCTGAACTGCTGCTTAGCCAGTCGGTCGCCAGCCTGTAGCAGTGCTTGGGATTCTTCTAGCAGGACTCTGCACTGGTCCCTGTTGAACATCATCAGATTTCTTTTGGCCCAATCCTCCAATTTGTCTAGGTCACTCTGGACCTTATCCCTACCCTCCAACGTATCCACCTCTCCCCCTATCTTAGTGTCATCCATAAACTTGCTGAGGGTACAATCCATCCCCTCATCCAGATCATTAATAAAGATGTTGAACAAAACAGGCTGTAGAACCCACCCTTGGGACACTCCATTTGATCCCAGTTGCCAACCAGACATCGAGCCATTGATCACTACCCGTTGAGCCCAATAATCTAGCCAGCTTTCTATCTACGTTACAGTCCATTTATCCAATCCTTACTTCCTATTCTTGCTGGCAAAAGTACTGTGGGAGACCATATCAAAAGCTTTGCTAAAGTCAAGGTATATCATGTCCACTGTCTTGTCCATGTCCACAGAGCCAGGTAACTTCTCATAGAAGGCAATCAGGTTGGTGAGGCATGACTTGCCCTTGGTGAATCCATGTTGACTATTCCTGATCACTTTCCTCTCTTCCAAGTGTTTCAAAATGGATTCCTTGAGGATCCCCTTCATGGTTTTTCCGGAGACCGAAGTGAGGCTGACTGGTCTGTAGTTCCCTGGATTGTCCTTCTTTCCTTTTTAAAATATGGGCACTACATTTGCCTTTTTCCAGTCATACAGGACTTCCCTTATTGCCATGTTTTCAAATATAGTGGCCAATGGCTCTGCAATCACATCAGCCAACTCCCTCAGTGCCCTTGGATGCATTAGATCTGGCCCCATGGATTTGTGTATGTCCAACTTTTCTAACAAGTTCTTAACTGGTTCTTTCTCCATGGAGGACTGCCTACCTCCTCTGCATACTGTGTTGCATAGTGCAGTAGCCTGGAAGCTGACCTTGTCTGTGAAAAACTACAAATAGTCTGGTAGCACTTTAAAGACTAACAAAAGTCTTTAAAGTGCCACCAGATTATTTGTTGTTTTTTAAAAGTTTATCCTGTACAGACTAACTCAGCTACCCCCTGAAGCTTCTTGTCTGTGAAGACAGAGGCAAAAAAAAGCATTGAGTACTTCAGCTTTTCCCACATCATCTATCACTAGGTTACCTCCCTCTTCCAGTAAGGGTTCCACACTCCATAGATCTATTGAACAGTAGATAAGCATTTAATATGGCAACAGGAGCTAGTGGATGTCTCCTGGAACAAACTAAACTCTCTTGTACCCACTAGATGTTCTAAAGTTCTGCTAAAATTGGTGTGATAATAGTAATATAGAATAATGGAATATTTTATTACCAACATCACTTGTACTAGTATGTAAAGCTAAGGGTATAAAAATCTCATGTTTCAAGATGTAAGCTGATTGTTGCTGAGGTCAGGAAGTCATTTATTTGACTTCTTTTTCTAGTCTTATTATTCAGCTTTGTATAATTAACTATCTGTGTGAGTCTGGGGGCTTCTACCTTTCTCTGAACAAACAGATATTGGCTACTGCTTGAGGCAGGATACCAGACTTGTTGGACCTAATGCATTGATCCTTTGTGACATATCCTTTATTCCTATGAATAATGCAAAGGTTTTCTGCTGTTTATGTAATTTTTAACTGTATATACTGTTCCCAGTGAGATGAGCTGTGTTATCAAAAGATGAAGTCTTTTTTTCTGGTAATCAGCTCCAGTACTTAGCAGAGAAGGTTTGATACATTTCAGTTATATTAATGGACTTAATACAATGTAAGGAGAAAGCATATAGATCGGCTAACATGAATTATCTTTGCAAATGATCAGTTGTTCCTTTAAAATTTCCTCCTGCACACCAGGTAACATATTTATAGCAGAGGATCCACAAGCCAGAAAATACATAGCTGCATCCAAATTTCAAGCAGCACAAATTCTAGGTGTGTACAGATGTATTATTCACATATTGGGTTTTAATTTTGACATATAACACAAAAAGGAACCTAGCAAAATATTCGGGTCATGATCTGAGTTTGGATTAACCCATCATGCCAAACCTTATGAATATTTGGATGTGGGCTTTTGGTTTGAGTTATTTTCTGCTGTAAAGGAAAAGCTCAATAGGTGTTATGTACTCTGCTAAACATCTTGAGCTAAATTCTCTGCTGGTGTATTTCCACTGATATAAGATGAGTTACACCAGCAGAAAATCTGGCCCCTGCATGCTAAATGTAACAAAAAGTAAGAGCCAAAATTTTCAATTGTTACCGCTGATTTTCTGTATTTCCATGAAGGGGTACCTATTTAACTGAGACACTCAGGTGACAATTTTGACCATCTGGTACCACAGCATCAGAGCCGGTCTTAGGGGCGGGCAAGCCGGGTGGTCTCCCGGGGGCTGTCATTTTCAAGGGGCCGCCAACAGAGCTGGTCTTAGGGGCGGGCTGTGCCCACATTTTGGCCCGACCTCCCGAATCCTCCCTGGTTACTCCCCAACCTCTTTTTTTTTTTTTTTTTTGCTTGACAAATTTTTGTCCAGTATTTTTTTTAAACCATCTGGCAACCTTATGGGTAAGCCAGGCAGTCACCCCAGGGCCACCAATTGGTTAGAACTGGCTCTGCACAGCATCAATCCAAAAGAGTTCAACAGGCTTATTGACACTACAGATTGGGGAAGAATGGGGATGTGTGACATATTTGCCAGGAAAAAAAATTCCAAAGTCCCATCACTTTTGTGTTACTTTTGTTTGATTGCTAATATATGAAAATGGTCTAACTTCATGAAAAACCTGTGACATTTTGTGGCATTTCTTTCAAAATTAGGAGTGTATTCTATTTAGCAAAAATGGCTCCTTCCTCAGCAGTATCGCTGCATTCTCTGAAGACTATATGACCCAAACTACATTGTATTTTAATTTGCTCTCCTTCTCCTACATAAAAAATCTAGTATTAGTGGCTTTTTTCTCCTTTGGTGTGTTGTTTTTTGCTGGTGCTTTGTTTTGGCTGTGTAATTGAAAAGCAGCAATCACTAGTGTGCCGTAAGTAAACTTGAGAAGACAGCATGGTGCTACTTTGTGGTTCAGTTTCTTCCAAAATCCAGTCTGAATAATTTAAGAAATAATGAAGGGCTGTTATCTCTTTTCGTGGGTGCTTATCTGATTGGAGCGGAATGACAAGCTCTTTTTTATTGCAGTAAAATAAATACAAAGGGTTCAAGAAGAAGTGGAAAGGTAGTTGAAATATTTGCCTGATAATTTTGATGACCAAAAGGAATACTTGGCAGCATCTACTGCTTGGCTGACTTTCTGCTTGTCCTCCTCTACCTCTCCCCCTGCTTACTTTTCAGGTAAAATAGTATTACAGAGAATCTTGTGATTCTAAAACTGTGGTGACATCTTATTTCTACTGTGGTTAGAACATACAAATGGTATACAGTGGCCCAGACGAGAAAGAAAGCTGGAGCATATAAATAGTCAAAAACTAAATTTGGAAATATCCTGTACTGTAAAGCATTAATAAAAACAAGCCGAATGTTGCGTCCTTTGCCTTAGTTGCACCTTCCCACACTCCCTTGACTGTTTTATTTTCCTACGTGCTGGGGATATTGCATGGTCTGCCTCTTATGTAAGTCTGAAATCGGAGCTGGCATGTGGTTTGTTTCAGCCTGTCACAGATGCAGTGCAGTGTATTCCATTCACTGAGGCTGTTCAGCATAACATATGACTGTAAATCTTCTCTTTCATACACACTACAGTGGAGACCTTTGTCCCAGCAGTGATTTAGCAGCTTTTATTAGACTGCAGGGCCTAGTGATCAAAAGAGATTTTGAGAGTTTACTAATCTTGAGAGAGAGAAAAACCAAAATGAAACTCTTTAAAACAAATAAATAAAATCAGATCCAACATACAGGCAGCTCGTTGTTTTTTTTCATTCATGATTATGGACAAATATTTTTGCCAAAATTGAGCAATATATTTTGTTTGTAAGGTTATTATATGCCAGGGATGACTAGCTGAGTAACTTACCCAGAAAAAGCTTCAAGGCAGTGATTTATTTAATGCCTCCTCTTTTTAAGTCCCTGAAAGTTACTGTCGACTTTGCAGTGCAATGTAATTCCAGTTAGGTCTTGGACTGACTTTTCAGCAAAAGCTGCAAACAAGAGCCAATAATGTCTCTTTTTGCTGCTTCCTAATGTTAGATTTGACATGGCAGTTTGTGTATGATGTCAGCATGGAAGAAAGAAGGAATTAGCATCTATAAGCCTCACATAAGCTTTCATAGAAGGCACACATCAGGCTCAGATTGCTGAACACACAGTTTAGACACTTTTAAAACACATATATGTAAGCTTTAAAATCCAGTCAGTTATGATGTTTGTATTGCCAAGCTTTAACTAGACATCACTATTGTATTGCTACTCGGTGCCTATTATCTTCTTCCGGTATGTCATTTCAACCAACATTTCTGAATAAAGCATTTTCCGAGACTTAAGCAGTGATGTTAACCCATCCCTAGCTATACCTCTGAACCACTGAGAGTTGAGGAGACTAAGATTATTAATTGAAATTATTTTACACACCATGCTCTCACTAGGCTCCCATTGGAAGCATGGTGTGTGCCTTAGATCACTGTAGCACTGATAGGGTTAATGACGTTTGGGTCGTTTGCTTCTTCTTTACAGTAAATTACACAGCAAAAGTGGACACAAAAAGTTGTAGCTCTGACTGTTGATTCACAAGAACCAGCAAGGACAGGCTGATCTGTTGAATTGGAAGTGTCTATAAGAATATTCCTGCAAAACTGACACGAGCTCTTTCCCCCTTTCCAGTCATAAGAGTTTGAGTATATATCTTATGAAGGATTTGCCTGAACATTCTAAAATGTACCCTACACCCAGGGACAAAATGCCTGAGACTCAAAGGTGACGGAATCAAAAGAAAATGATATACAAGGAAGCATCCAAGCCCAACCACAGTGTATTAGCATTCTTAGCAACTAGCTCTACTGAACATAAACTGAAATTAGATGAAGTAAAACAATAGTGAAGGAATACAAGAAAGACCACCAGAGGACATATCTTCATCGCTCTGAGCAATGGGTTTGTTTGTTAAACAGAAAGTATTAGGGCCAGAAATAAAAAATCTTTGGATCTTTCTGCTGGTTGAACATTATATATATGTTGCATATAGTTTATGATAGGGAAATTGCAGTCTGTGATTTAGGAGCTGTGGAAATGGAAAAACTGGGAATGATGAGATGATTGGTTTTAATTTTGATCCATCTCAGATAAAATATGAGCTATTCTATATGCATTCTTTAGTAAAGATCTAACAGACCCAAACTAGAATATAGATGCAACCTCTCTTAGCACTTGGAAGAGTTCCAAATCCTTATAATAATTTATGACTTGAGCCTCTCTGTAATATTTAGTCATGTAAAGTAAAATTCTCCAGTCACAGTTCATTGCATCTGGGGTGTGTGGAAAAAATTCACTGTCCCCCCTCAGCTTCCCAATTGAGCCCATTCACTTGGGATTTGTATGACAGATGTACATTTCATTCTTATTAAGATGATTATAGTAAAATATCCACATAAGAGCTAAAATCATGAGGACTGTGTTAGTACGAGAAAATGGTCATGTTACTATTTAAGTACTGTTTCTTTTAAAATGTAGAAGCATACCAGGCAGGAAAGGGGCTGGAGAACATTGCTATTAGAAACTCTACAAAGAGGCAGAGAAGAATTAGAAATAATGCTAAAATAATAAAATAAAGTTTTTTGATTCGTGTTAGAAGAAAATAACTTTTCTGAATCTTTACCAGTGCCAGATGACACTATTCAGCCGTGCAAGTTAGAGAGATGACAGGTCTAAGAGAGCACTCTGATTGGCTAGCAAAAATTCTGATCCATCTGATTCTCAGAACAGCTGCCATTCAGTACCTATTAAGCCATTTACAATAGTATGCACCAACTTTAACCACCTAGATACTACAAGTATCTCCTAATCAAAGTATAGGAAAAATGATAATTTGCAGTATCTTTTCACTTTAGCTCATTATATCATGCTTGGTCTAAATGTTTTTTCCTCACTCAGAAAACTAATGGTGACCAGCTAACAATGATTGAAATTTGGAACTTTTGTTCCATGGGAAAGTCCTGGATTTCAATGTTTTCATCCCAAATTGAGATGAACACTAAAATAGCCATTTTTTTCTCAGAATAAAATAATCTCCCCCAATGAAATTCACACATTTTTGATCAAAGCAAAACATTTAAACAAAAGTGAAAATTTCCCAAAATTTGAATATTTCATTTCCAATTTTTGAACTGACCCAAAATGTGCTTCAGGACAGTTCAACATTAAATTGTTGTGCCACATTACTTCATGTTCAGCAACCTCATGCACCCATTCTTCCCAATGAATCAGGATCCCTAGCTGGAAATGTGACTCCCATGATGTACCACACAGTGGATTAGCAGGAGTCCATATTGCATTATGGAATGTAGTCCTCCAGGAAGCTCAGCCCAGGAGATAATGAGGGCCCAAATGACTACTACCATGATAGTGAAATACCGCTTGATGTCTGAATGGATTTGAAACAAAACCTTTTAGATTATTTCAATGGGACAAAATATTCCAGTGGGGGGTTAAACCAAGTGGAAACAAACTAGTTCATTTTACTTTTCCTGATGAAAAATCCATTTTTTGATAAAATTGAAATTTTCCCATGCAAAACTTAGATTTTGTAATAAGTGTGTTATCCATCAGAAAATTCCCAACCATCTCTATTGAAAACATGCTTATCATATATATAGTAGCCCAGTGTCTGAGAGTCTGTAATGCTGAAATGCTGGCTGTTCCCTCTGGGGGGCGCTGTTGCCTGAAATGTTGGCTGTTCCCTCTGGGGGGCGCTGTTGCCTGAAATGCTGGCTGTTCCCTCTGGGCGGCCCATGCAGCATGGGGAGCCCAGAGCCCAAATGGTCGCTTGAGCCGCTTGCTCCCCCGCGGCGGCCTGGCTGAGCTTCTAGTGCTGTCAGTCCACAAAGAAACAAAGGCCAAGACCCATTTTTATCCATCCTTCTTTGCACTTAGTAGAACCTGAACGCATGGGATACAACTGCCTGCTGCTGGTGGTTATCCCTCCTCAGTGTTCCAGGGAAAGGAGAAAAACAGTCCTTCCCTTTCCTGAGAGAAATCGTTTTGCTGGTTGCAGATCTGATAATCAGTAACTCCCTCTGCTTGTGAACAAGGATTACCATCGTTATATATCTAATTAGAGCTCTATGAAACTTGACAGTTTCACCTTACAGAGATTTGTTGGAACACTTTATTTGCCCTTATTGGGCCAAGAGGTTTGGTGTGTGGGAAGGGCTCAGATTTAGTCGAGGGCAGGAGATTGGGATCTAGGAGGGGTTTCAGGGTTCAAGCTCTGGGGCAGGAGACTGGGTGCAGGGGGACTCATGTCTGGGGGAGGAGGTTCAGGGCTGGGACAGACGTTCAGGATGCAGGATCTTGACTGGGCCACTGAGATGGCTTCTGGGTGGTGGAGCAGTGGGATTAAGGCAAGCTTACTCCTGCCCTGGCCTTGCACCATTCTTGAAAGCAGCTGGCATGTACAGAAATGGCTCCATGGTGCCATGTGTTGCCCCCACATCTACAGTTTCTACTGGCCACTGTTCTCCATTATTGATCAATGGGAGCTACAGGAGTGGTGTCTGCAGGCAAGGACAGCATGTGGAGATGCCCTGCTCGGCCTTTCTCAGGGGCTGCAGGGACATGCCAGTCACTTCCAGGAGCAGCAATTACCATAAGGATAATGACTCCAGCCATGATAGATTAGGTGTTTTAAGACTCACTACTCAAAGAATTAAAATTAAGCATAGGAGTGAAATGAAATTTATGAAATGCACAGACCAGTCAAAAACCAAAAATAACACAATTGGCAAGCAGTAAAAGAAGTGACAACAACCCCCCACATACACGTTGGGTCAGGAAATGGGAATGAAGGACAATGTGTGTTTGTGAGAATGACTGACACACACACAGTGTGTTAGAGTGACAGAGATTTGTATTGCCAAGCTCCTTCCTTCTCTCTGAGTAGAGATAGAGATGGGGGGGGGGTAAGGGAGAACACCCGACATCAGCGCCCCCCCTTCTCCCTCCCACACTCTGCACAGAAATCAGGAGGCTCCCAATGGGGCAGCTCCAAGCTAGAGAGCAGGAGTAGCACGTCAGTGGGTGGAGAGGCAACTGAAGTGCCAGCACTTGATAGCTTCCTGGCCAACGCAGTCAGGATCACCTGTCGGAGGTTCCAGTATCTACTGGTAGATCCCGATCTACTGGGTGGTGATCACTGTTCTAAAATAACAGCACTTCACAACCTTCATTCAATTCTACACAACTGAAATAATTGCAACAATCCTATTGACTTCACAGGTGCAGGACTGAGTATGCACATCTGGAACAATTCTAAATATAGATTTTATTAACATGCTGATTGTCACAATTCACAGCAATTGCACCTGCATTTTCCTTCAGTGGTCAGCAAGGACATCCATTCTCAGGTTTCCACCTTCCTATCCATGACCTTATTGGGTGGGGTATTTCCAGGCTATAGCATTCCCTGCTTTCATTGCGCTATCCCCAGCGCACACTGATTGCCTAAGGACATCTGCTTGCCTTCTCTTCAGAGATTGTTAACAGATATAATTGCCATAATTATAAGTAACACAGTTCTTTCTATGCCATCTATTTTATTCCTAAAGTAAAATGCATTATGAACAAAACATATTAAAATAATAAAAGAACCTGCATGTATGCTAATGAGTTTAGCAGAGTCAACTCCAACCTTAACAAAGATTTTAGCCAGAATCCTTCAATCCTCACCTAAGGGCTATTCCTTATGGTTACCAGTCCATCATAGCTTCGGCATAAAATGAACAGCTACACATATGAGTCCTCAGTAGAGGTACGGCTAGACTACAAGTTTTTGTTCGAAAAATGTATGCAAAATGCACTCTGCATTTTGCGTACCTTTTTCTGATTCTTTTGTCAGAGGAGGCTTTTCTGACATTTGGCCCATCTAGACTGGGCCAAATGTCGGGAAAAAACCCTCTTTCCGAAGCCCCCTTCTTCCTCATAGAACGAGGAATACAGGAGCTTCTGAAAGAGCACGTTTGCTCTTCTGCAAAAAAAAAAGCGGAAGAGCAAATGCATTCCCTGGACACAGCGGAGGTTTTTCTAGTATCCTCTGGTATCCTGAAAAACTCCCGCAGTCTAGCCGTACCTTAGGTCTAAACTTTCCAACACTATTCCAAAGACTGGGGCCCCCAATAGATCAGGGTTCTTGTCCATTTGCTGGATCAGGAAGGAGACCCTGAGGCTGTTCAAAACCAGACTATTTGTCCAAAACCCCTTTCTTCATCTGTTGATACCTGCTTCTCTCTTCAGAGAGTTGGCTTCAAAGAGTTCATAATGGAGGAAGTTCTTTAGCATCCTATCTGCCTAGGAGAAAAGGTAAATACAACACCGCAGTAACACCCACATAATACAGCATACCACAAATGTATTGATCCTAATTCAATAAACTTTATTTAATTAAATTACACTTTACCTTAATTCCATATATTTTGTCCAAGATATTACAGGATATTGTCAGTCTGACACATTTATTCTGCCTCTGTGTAAAGTACACAATGATACCTACCTTGGTTATGAAACTTGATTATGCAGTTAAAAACAACCCTAAATATATTTTTTAACTCTAATATGTTGGTTTATTTAAAAAAAAAAAAAAAAAGATGTCTGATGTCCTTGAATTTACCTGTTGCTGTTCTTGTATATAATCAATTTTAATAGAATTCTTGATATTTTTAAATTATTAAATATTTTGGAAGATGATAATTGATATGACTAGTTGTATGTTGAATTTATAATAAAATATTCATCATGTAATTGAGATCAAAATGTTTAAACCCAGAAATGTTGAGAGCTATATGCAAAATATTCTGGATTTAATTCAGCTAGTTAAAAGGTTAGGAATGAAATTTTAAAGGAAAACCTAAGGGGAGGTCCAATTATGTGTTTTTAAAATTTAACTTAATTGTTAAGCTCTCTTAGGTTTAAGGTCAGGGAAAAGTAACGAGCTATAGTAACACGAAGGGGATGCAGGCTACCGACAAGTCAAGGGTTAAGGCCAACCAGGACTTTCATCTGTTTTTGCAAGTCTTAATTTACGTTGATCACTTAATCTTTTAGACAAACTCCTGTTCCTCTATGGAGCTCATTGCAGGAATAAAGGATTAAACTGAACCTTTGTAGGAGGCTTTTAGGGCACATTTCTCATATTTATCCTAATTTTTCACACCGGTGTTTCCCTCAGACCTTTGTTTTGGCTTACTGAGCTCATGTATTAATCTGAGTGAGAGGCAATAATTTAAACAACTCCAATTAACATTAATAAGAAATTTTCAGATCCATGTAACTCTGGATCCAGAATTTAACTCCAAGGCTGGTGTGGGTTTGTCATGGCCCTTACACATTTTCCTTAGAGTTCTAGTATTTCTTCAAATCTTGGGGAACGTTGTTTTGCGTTTGGATGAATATACTTGAAACCAAGACTTAAACTTGAAGCTTCCACTTAGGGATGAAAAGTGAACTCTCTGTTCATCTCTAGTTTCATTCTACGGCTTCTAAGAATTGTTTTCCAGGAGAAATAATAAACTCCAGTTACCATCTTCTTCACGGAACTACTAGATCGTGATTGCAAGGACAGTTGTATGCCTGGTTCATGGTCTCATTTTGTATTATTTAGTTAGTAAGAATAATTAATATATATATTTGAATTTATTAATTTTTTAAAAACATTATAATCTGATCAATGCATTTCTTAATTTTTTAAAATAAAATCACTTTTATGAGGCACTTCTAGTGCCAAGTGAAATGGCCAGAAGTAAAATTTTGAAAAGTGCCAAGAAAATGTAACCCAAGAGCTAAAAATTGTCACCCTTAGTTGTAACTAAGACATGATATTTTAGGACTCTGTCATGAGAATCTTCACATAATGTCACAAACATAGCTATTGCTAGCATCAGCTGAGAGTGCAGATGTAAATCTATAATTCTTGATAAGGTATGGGTAAAAATGGTATTGCTTCTCATTGGTGTGAATAGAAGATAAACACTGGTATTCAGAGTATAAAAAAACCCTTCATATAATGTTCCAAACTCAGGCTATGTCTACACTACAGAGTTTTTGCCGCAAAGCGGGCATTTTTGTGCAAAAACTTGTGGAGTGTTCACACCTCAAGCACGTTTTTGCACGAGAAAATTTACAGTGAATCGACAGAAAAGAGGGTTTTTTGCAGTATAAGTATTCCTCTTTCTATGAGGAATACCTTTTTGCGCTTGAGCTCTGGTGCAAAAAGGTGTGTGTGGATGGGAAACAGGGTTTTTTTGCGCAAAAACAGCCTATCGAAAGAAGCACAGATGCCCTGGTGGCCATTCTGTTAATGGTAATCAGAGCTATCTTGCGAGAGAGCATCCATGCAGTCTGGACACTCTCTTGCACAAGAACGCATCGCTTTTCTGATGCGCTTTTGCAGTGTAGACGCGCTCTTGCGCAAGAAGTTTTGGCAGAAGCTCTCTTCTGCAAAAAGCTTCTCGCGCAAGAAGCCTGCAGTGTAGACATTACTTTAGGCTAGTTTCATTCAGATTTGCTCATGTTTTGAAATCTTAATGAATCTGGATCGAAATTACCATTTCACCTGATTTCAAACTATTCAGATTCTAAATCTCAGTGATTCTGAACCCAATAAGGGCAAATAAAGTGTTCCAACAAATCTCTGTAAGGTGAAACTGTCAAGTTTCATAGAGCTCTAATTAGATGTCTAACGATGGTAATCCTTGTTCACAAGCAGAGGGAGTTACTGATTATCAGATTTGCAACCAGCAAAGCGATTTCTCTCAGGAAAGGGAAGGACTGTTTTTCTCCTTCCCCTGGAACACTGAGGAGGGATAACCACCAGCAGCAGGCAGTTGTATCCCATGCATTCAGGTTCTACTAAGTGCAAAGAAGGATGGATAAAAATGGGTCTTGGCCTTTGTTTCTTTGTGAACTGACAGCACTAGAAGCTGTTCAATTTGCTATAGCAAACTGGATTTCAGCTATAGTCTCAGGATCTCACTAACTAAACTAGAGATAGACTATGGAAAGTGAAAACTGTGGAGATAAGTGACTTTCTCAGTTAGTGTTGAGCTTGCTAGCCTGTTGTTATCCTTACTTTAGCAACCAGTTCATCTTCATTTAATGACTCTACAGGGAAGCAACTTAACAACTTCTTATAAAGTAAATATTGCAAAATTACTGTGCCTCAGAAATGAAAAGCAAGAAGAAAGCATTTCTGCATTGCCACTAATTTTTATGTAGTATTTAGTTCATATGAAGCATTGCCACATTTTTGAAGCGGCAGGAAAGCGTGAACTCATTTTAAATTATTATAGAATATGAACTTGGCTAGTGAGAATTATTCATTAGGTAAAATGCTTAGACATGTAAGTAATTTTGTATATTAAACCTTCTGCACCACTTCAATAGACCTAATGAAGCCTGAGGCACTAAGTATAGTTAAAAATACCTCTTATCCTCCCAAGTATGTCTTATCTTCTGAACAATATCAAAAAGAATATCTGACCTGCACAACTATACACAAGCACATAAATGGGTCTGATTGCTATAAAAATCCAACTGTAGGCAAATTATTTTTTCTATTATAACAGAAGAAAGCAAATACTTCATATTATACTCAGCAATAAGTATGCAAACTCCACCAATTTGTAGGGTGTAGGAAATGGTTGGTTTCTCACTACAGTATGGGAGAGCTATACTACAGAATTCTCATACTATTTATCCTATCATTGCCACCACTGGTGCTCTAAAACCTGCTACTTTTATATTCACTGTGTTTCATACCACTCCACACTATCGAGGTGTCTATGTAGTCTCCATCACTGTAGTATCCGAGCAGTTCACAAACCTTAAAGAACTTAACCATCATTCTCTATCCAGCCAGTGTTGGATGATGGAGTACAGTATAACGTGGAGTTCTGCTACAATAAGGGAAATGACATAAGTACTACCGGTTTGTTTAATCAGAGTAATGTAACCAGAAAAGAAATGAACAATCATGTGTTATAGTCTCTGATGCACTTGAAAAGTCACAAGAAATGCAAATATATTGAATGTAATATTGCTTATATTGTCCATGGTTAATGTCTGTGCAAGAAAAAAAAGTAAATGGAACATGAAGACCTTATCTCTGTCAGTTAAGCAGCAGAAGTATCTTTGGACCCATTACATTAAAGATACTATTCAAGAAAGCTATTCTTGCATAATATTGTAATTTTATGCTGGCAAGGTCAGTGTCTGTATGGATTATCTGCTACATAAGCATCAGGTATGTGAGTTAAATACATTGAAGGCAGTTTTATCATGGACTCTCAGCCTCTATTTTTCCTGGTGTAGGGTTTTATGAATCAATTTTCTTTGCCTGAGCATGATTCTCTTTTAGACTGACCTTGTCCTAAAGGTAAAACATTCAGTGACTCCACAGAGAGCACGACTGAGCCCTTCATTCAATTCCTTTTCCTATTTCCCATTGGGTTTGTATAATTCCAATTCCAGCTATCCAACCTGAGTGAATTTTTCTTTGTGTGGTAATTAACTCATATTGATAAAGAACATATATGAGGTTTGTGCTATGTAAATTTACACCAAAACTTGACTAAACAATTTATTTGGGCATGAGCTTCCCTGGGTAAAAATCCATCTGATAAAGTAATTTTTACCCATAAAAGCTTATGGCAAAGTAAATCGTTAGGGTATGTCTAGACTACATGGCTATGCCTCATGAAACAAGGTTTACCGAAGTGGTCTACAAAGGTTTCCCTTGTCAACCACGCCGTGTCTAGACTGCCGCGCTGTGCCGGATCAGCTGATCATCGGCACAGCGCGGCAGCCATTTTTATTTTAATGAAGCTGGGATTATTTAAATCCCCACTCCATTAACTATGCCAAGTAAACTATTTTACATGGTTCCATCGACAGAGCCATGTAGTCTAGATGTACCCATAGTATCTAAGCTGCCACAGGACTCCTCATTGTTTTTGCAGCTTTAGACTAACACACTCTGGGATTTGCCACCAAAATTTGAAACATACATAACATGTGACAGGCCCCTAAAACGGTAATGAAATTTGTTCTACAGGAGACTCAAGTAAAGAAAGAGTTTTGTCTGAAAAGGAGACATCAGCAGATCATCTTTTGGCTGCACAAGACAGATTTTAATGGATGTCCCTTTAATGGATGTTGCTAAAGCAACTTGTTCTGTCTCCTTTCAATTTGAATCTTAATTTAGGACTATGTTTTCAGGGCCTTTGCCATGACTAATATCACCGGCATTAATTCCAAATAAGCTGTAATTGTGCTGTTTTGTGAAGGGAGCACTATAAGAATGAGAGTTCAAACCTAGGCTGGATTTGAACAGGTAGACTATTGTTAAAGAACTTTCCTTGCTATTTACCAGTCCCTCTCATCATGAAACCTGAGATGCACAGTTCAAAATGTTACCTTTCCTAATTTAGGGACCAGTCTTGCAAAATGCTGGGCACCTCTTGGAAGAAAATGAAAATCATGGAAACTGAGAATGCTTGGCCCACCTTGCAGGACTGGGCCTCTTGTCACATTCTCCATATTTTGCTCCTGAAGTATCAGTATAACCAAAAAGAAAGTACCATAAAAGCAAAGCATTTTTGTTAATCAGTTTATAGAGAGGACCTTATCAAATGCCTTCTCGTTAAAGTCTTTTTCATAGAGTCGGACTGATGATATAGGCAAACTAGGCAGTCACCAGAGCAAGGGGAGGAGGTGCCAGTTAGACAGAAGTGAATTTTGTTCTCTCTTTAAAAATATATATATATTAGTATCAGATGGGTAGCCGTGTTAGTCTGGATCTGCAAAAGCGACAAGGAGTCCTGTGGCACCTTATAGACTAACAGATATATTGGAGCATAAGCTTTCGTGGGCAAAGACCCACTTCGTCAGATGCAAGTAGTGGAAATTTCCAGAGGCAGGTATAAATATGCAGGCCAGAATAAGGCTAGAGATAACGACGTTAATTCAGTCATGGAGGGTGAGGCCCACTTATAGCAGCTGATGTGGAGGTGTGAACACCAGGAGAGGAGAAACTGCTTTTGTACTTGGCTAGCCATTCACAGTCTTTGTTTAATCCTAAACTGATGGTGTCAAATTTACAAATGAACTGTAGCTCAGCAGTTTCTCTTTGAAGTCTGGTCCTGAAGTTTTTTTTGTTGCAGGATGTCTACCTTTAAATCTGCTACTATGTGTCCAGGGAGATTGAAGTGTTCTCCTACAGGTTTTTGTATATTGCCTTTCCTAATATCTGATTTGTGACCATTAATATGTTATCTCTTATAAACAAAAGTATCAAATGTCATACTTGTAAAATAGTGCATCATTGCCATATCAGAAGTTGAGTAATATTATTTATTTCACATTGTGGAGCACAGCTGTCAACACAGTTAAAATGTGTCACAACATAGTTTCAAGCCACCTGGGTTTGCTGCCTGCGGGTGGGGTCTGACAGTTCAATCATTAATTATGTTTAATCACTTGATGATTACCTGTACGGTTTATTCCTTCAGGGGGCACCTAGCATTGGCCACTATTGGAAGACAGGATACTGGGCTAGATGGACCTTTGGTTTGACCCAGTATGGCTATTCTTATGTTCTAGATTCTAAGCAGAATTTTAAAGGAAATACAAAATTTTCATGGTTTATCCAAATATTTTTATCAAGATTTCTTAATTGGTTTAGATTGCCTGTTGGATGCAGACTAGCTGATGAGAGGGTAACTTGCTTGTAGTATTTCTAGTTATCTCAGAGTCTATGCTTTTTAGATGCTAGGATAGCTGTTCTTATGGTCATTCTCAGAAGGCCAGGGTTGACCAGTCATACTACTGAGTCAGCATTGCTTGCCACTTAGTGAAGGTCAGTCACAATAGCTATCCTGCCATGTTACAAGCTGTGATCCCAAAGATGATGTGCCCACAAAGAATATGTATTGTGCTGGACTTGAAAAATTGGATAAGTGATTTTAACAAGATTGTAAAAGGAGAATCATAAATACTTGTAGGATTAATATTTGTATTTATTGTAGACTATTACTGTTAATGTAAAGCCCTGATTTTGGAATACCCAACTGCTAAAGTTAACAAATACCATATCACACCTTTCTGTTCTCATTGAAATAATGTTGAATAATAATAGAAATTCTGTCCTTCTGCTTAATTTTTAAAATAGCTTTAAGTGAACATTGAAATTGCTAGTGGGGAGCATAGCTTTTCAAAGTTCTAAATGACTTTACACAAATTGATGGTCTAGTTCAAAAGGGTTAAAACTCAAAACTAGACTTCATTCATTATTAAGAAATAAAGATTTTCAAAGCTGCCCAAAAATCCGTTCCCATGGAAAGAAGACAGTACAACTTATAATGCTGACCAGAAACCCTGTGTATGACTAAAAATGGTTAAAACTTTAAAATGTCAGCTACTGGGAGATTTGTCCTATATATAATAATTGTGTTAAGATTCATGAAAAGCAGAATAAAATCAATAATATTCATTTTTATGTTTACATTGTTCATTTGAATGCTAAGTAAATAAAGGTAAAATTTCATTCTAGACTTCTTTTTTTTTTTTTCTTCTGTAGTGAGTGTAGGAGGGCACCAAAGTCATAGTTTGCTGAGCGTGCCAAACACACGTAGGCCAGCCCAGCTTTTACAATATTATGAGTAGGCTTATCAATATTGGTATTTATATATTTAGCAAACATGAATTTCAATGGATTTTTTTGTGGATTCATCACATGTAATTTGGCAAATCATTTAAAAATAAAAAACACACTAGCCCTTTTTCATATGTCAGTCATTTCCTTCTTCCCCCCACTCCATACTCGGCACACAAATCAAAATTCATGATGCAATCAATTCTGAATATGTATGAAAAGGTTGACCACAAAAATTAAAAATACTTCAGCACTGGACAGCACTTTCTGTTGGTGATTCTAATAAAAAAAACAGCATCATTTCTGTGTTTGCCTGCAGCATGTATTTACATGAATTTTCCAGAAATGGGAGCCAATGTGCTAATTATTATTATTTCTTGTTTTACCTGGTGAGACTGGAAAGTCAGAAAGTGAATGTGGCTATAAACAGAACTGTCACATTTTTTCCCCAGAAAAATCAACTAGACATAACTGATTTTTAAATAATAAATAGAAGCTTACACTTTATTGTATGTTTTATGTGACATTTGCAGTAATGGATTTTTGAAAATCCAAAGAGAAGAAACTCTGACTCTTACCCAGAAAAATATAATATAAATTCTATCTGAGATTCAGATGTTTACAATACATGCTGTGAATTTACAACCATGAAATTCATTAGTTTCGACATTGTACATTCATAACTGCAGAGTCAGGAAAACTACAAATGTTACAGGATTATCTTCTGCCTGTATATGTAAGTGATCACAGTTATATACAGTACCCTGTGAAGATATAGTGAATGTGTGAATGGGAGGGTTATCAAATAATAGTCAGAATTGGTTAAGAAATCATCCTTGCACAGTGGATATGCTATGGAAATCATACTTGTGTAGTAAAACACATCATAGCCTACCAGTAATAAACAGTTACTGATATCTTCAAATATATACTTAGATTAAGTGGCCTTATTATAGAACTATGAATCCAACTCTGGATTCCTTGCATAACCTAAGCTTCCCATTGATTTTTATCTGAGTAAGGCATGCAGAATCCTAATTAAATTAAATAATTAAAGTTTGCATCACACTTTGATAATGTAAAGGTTGGTGTGCTAGTCAGTAACACATTTAACTATTTACAGTTATTACATTAAGCCTTGTAATCCTTGGGTGTGATATCAGAAATGTAAATGGTGTCTAGATTCTCAGCTAGCATGAGTCAGTGTAGCTCCATTGAACTCAATTGAAGCTGTGTCATTTTATATGAAGAAATTGGCATCTGTGGATTTTAGTTGGCATAGGCTAAACTGTACCTAGCAGACATATTAGTTTGTAAGGGGAGTAGAGCCTTACCATCCCACAGAGCATTAGAAGGTGCTGTACAAGGAGCATTTACTATAGCCCTTGAAGAGATATAATATCTTCTCTGCCCCACATATTTTTCCATAAGACTAAGAATGCTGGCTCTCTATTTATTGTAGTGATTTTAGATTTTTTTTCTCTCTCTCTACTTTACAAAATATATAAACATGGGGGCTGTGTCTACACTGGACCACTTATTCCGGAAAATCAGCTGCTTTTCCGGAATAAGTTGCGAGCTGTCTACACTGGCCCCTTGAATTTCCGGAAAAGCACTGACGATCTACTGTAAGAAATCAGCTGCTTTTCCGGAAAAACTATTCTGCTCGCTCGGGCAAAGTCCTTTTTCCGGAAAACTGTTCCGGAAAAGGGCCAGTGTAGACAGCACAGTAGTCTTTTCTCAAAAAAGCCCGATCGCAAAAATGACGATCGGGGCTTTTTCCGAAAGCAGCGTCATTGGCACGGATGCTTTTCCGGAAAAGCATCCTGCCAATGTAGACGCTCTTTTTCCGGAAATACTTATAACGGAAAACTGTTCTGTTTTAAGCATTTCTGGAAAATCATGCCAGTGTAGACGTAGCTGACGAGTTACAATCTTAATCTCTGAATGTTATTATTAGTGTAATTTAAGAACCAGACATATGCCAATATTACATGAAACAGTGTGGGAAAAGTTTCAGTAATTGTGATTTCCGATGATATAAACAACATAATTTTCCCATAAAGTGTATTTCCTTCATAGAGAAGGAATCATTGGGGATATGGCAGACTACCCCAACTGTGGTCTTATCTGATGAGATCTGAGTAGCTTACGTGATATCACATTTACTACTATCCTACGTGTCTGTTGTATTATATACTATTTTTAGCCATCAGATGAATTTATACCCAATCAGATTGACCAAAAAACAATTCCAAAATAGAGGTTGAAGCTCTGTAGACCAGCACCCTCGAAGCCTGACTGGTGCTGAACCAGAGAGTTTGCTGGACCATAGGAGGTCAATATTGTCTAGCAGCATTACCAATAGTTCCAAACTATTTACTGGGCTTTCAGAAGACATTTGGGGATAAACTAGAGTGAACATTGAGATCCAGGACTGATGGCTGTAAACTAACTTTATGGAACTGTGGGAAACTTGGCCATGCCCATGATAAGTGGCTATCCAAACTAACTAACTAAAGTCATGCCAGACCATGGATGTTGCCAGACTAGAGAGTTCCAAACTAGAGAAGTTCAACTTGTATGTGACTAAGCATGAAAAAATATAATGTATTGGCAAATGAATGTGTCTTCCACTCAATTCTACTACGTAGAATCTGAATGATTTCACTATGGCCAATATTATTGACAGCTCATGGAAATTCCTGTTTTAGATCAACTAGTACAGTCCTGTACTTTGGAGAAGGACCATCTGAGTTCTACTCCGATTGTTGACGTGATATTCTTCATAGGCCATCAGCATAATCCATATTCTTCATAATCCATCAGCATGGATCTGGACTTTTAATATTCCAGGCATCTGAAGAAGTGGTTTGTACCCACGAAAGCTCATGATACCATCTACATGTTTTGTTAGTCTTTAAGGTGCTACTAGACTATTTGTTGTTTTTTAAAGTTTTTCCAGTTACAAACGAACTTGGCTACCCTTCTGAAGCTCATCAGCATAATGATAACTGGAAGTGTTATCTTGTCTCTAATTGTTTCAATCTAGAGAAGAATAATATCCTTCAATTTCACACTTAAAGGCTCCCAAAACAAAATAAACCAGGAAAGTGCTTCTGCTTGCTGGAGAACCATACTTCCATGTAACCACAATTGGAAATACTACAGAATGTGTGATAATTTTATGAAAAGATGGAATTTTGAGTAAGATTAAGGCTTTACGTCAAATCTATCCTCTTTGTAACTACACTGATATCAAAGATGAATTTATCCCCAATATTTTTAGCCTATAAAGAATGAAAACCAGAGCAGTTCCTTTCCTATATAAGCAATTTTATGAAACTTCTTTTTATGACGCTGTAGTTCTCAGTGACACCATGTGGCTGATAAAGCCATGTACAGCTTGGTGCATTGGTGTAATAGATAATTTGCTACATTGTAATGGATAGGTGCCATATTTTAGCATCAATCTATTTTACATCATATTTATAAGGAAATTGCTACCAAACGGTGAAACATAATTTTGATCCAATTCTATTGTTGCAGGTATATATTGGGAGTCTGATTCTTCCCTCATTAAAACCATTGAAAAGAAAAAATCACTTCATTAATGTTAGTGTAGTTACACGACTATAAAAACGGTCTAAAATTTTTCCTGCTCTAAATGTTGCCACAGAGGAATACAACTGTACTTTGTGGTATTATTATAATACTGCAATGGAAAAACTTTAACACGGCGTATAGATTAACTACTCTCTGTTTAAGGAATATAGTGTATTTTTAATTTTATCACAGAATGACCAAGAATGCATATTGCCTAAAGAAATCAGAGACATTTCTGAAATAACTCTGATGTATTATTAATTACAGTAGCTAGACACAACTGGGCTTGTCTCCAAACTCTGGGAACGCTCAAGGAAAGAGGGTTAGTATCAGTGTTGGAATTATGCCAGGGCCCACCAAGGCTGAATCCTGGTAGTTCAAGAAGAAGCCTAGCATATTCTCGTGAGGACAGACTAAATGAAAGTGTGTCCCCCTAGTTTGGACAGCTGAATTCTCATGGGTGTAAATAGGAGCTGGCAGAGGATAATTAGCCTTCCCTCTAAACAAAATCTAGGAACTCTGCAACAGAAACTTGTTTATCTCATTTTATTAAAAGTGGACATATTTAATCAGCTTATAAATGTACTCATTAAAGCATTACTTTTTAAATGTTTAGAAATCTAAACATTGCATACAGTGATTTTCTTTCTGATTTTCTTGAAATGAATTCTGCAGCTTCAGTAAGCTAAAATTCATCAGTTTTTCCCTTGTGTACAGGTAAAATTATACACCAGTCAAGCCATGAGTTTCCCATTATGTATCAAAGCCATGTTTTAGCTGGACATATATCACTGAACCTCTGCATGCAAACCACATAGGTTGCTCGTACTACCAAAATAATTTGTTATCAATTTCGCCACTTCAGAAAACAACAAACCAAGATATTTCTGAACTGGCTTCAGTGATCTTTCTGTAAGCTGGCCATTTGCAAGAGATGAAGCTAAGTAACCATGGTTTAAATTAAAACCATACACCCAAATTATCTCTTTAATTTTTATTTTTATTACATTTGGAATTTTTATTAACATTTCAATATGTTGAATAATTTTGTAGCCTCTCTGTTCAAATCTTGATTGACTTTATGTTGTCTAGTATTCAGTTACTTCGTAATAGATGTACTGATAAAATTCCTGAATTTGGGTAGCCATGCTCACTTGTCTCTATTGTATTTTGGGAGGCTGGGGGGTAACTTATCTCTTATTTGCAAACTTAGCCATTCAGACTCTCTCCAACTTTAATCCTTTTTAGTAAATCTGCTCTCAGTGTAAATGGTGGTTTTCATCTGATTGAAAGCACTGAGTAAATTAAGTGTAATTTTTATAAGAAATTTGTCTTTTGATGCTGAAAGGTCAATTTGTAGTATGTTTTGTCTTTGTTTAAGGTAAAACATTAAGTTAAACTTCTCCATTTTTACTCCTATGCCACCAGTTTGACCTCTCATTTCAGGATCTTTCATTGTGTCCTTTGCAACCTCTCAAGTTGCTCAAAGTACAGGATAGTTCTCAGAAACTGAAGCAAAATTTCCTGTACAGAGAGTCCATCTTGGACAGAAGACATGAATACTTGGTGTCATACTTACACTTCATAATTTATGTCTGGAAATATAGCATTTTGGAGTGTTTTAAAATTAATCTTTTGATCTTGTAAATAGTTTCAAATTTATCGTGGATGACAGTATAACTTTTAAAGGCATCCAAGCATACCAAATTCAAAGCATGCTTTTAGCAATGAATTTACAGAGCTTGTGATTCCTTCTGTTGCAATCGGTTTGCTACGCCTGAAACTAAGCCAACCATATTAACGGCAACATAACAGTTTTGTCCATGACAGTTGTTGCTCCTCAATTTTAGACACATTTTGCTTTTAATCACTAATAAATTTACTTCTCTCCTACCTTGTGTGAAAAGAGTACACTGAAGTTATATTGTTGTAGGAAGGAAGAAGAGGAGACAAGCCAACTAAGAGTCTCTAGGAGTCAGCCCCAGAGGAGTGGCCTCTGGCTAGACATCCCAGCACTCCCTGGAGAGAGGAAATCAAGTCCTCACAGAAAGAGAGAAAGAGCATCAATACCCTTAGGCCTGGTCTATACTAGACCAGGCAAGTTGGTTTAAGGTATGCAACTCCAGCTACACAAAATGCACAATCTGCCCAGATCAGTCTGCCCGTGGTGGAGTGCAGTGGGCACAGCTCAGCCTCTGAGCAGCGGGCCTGGCTTTGCCGCAGGTGGGGGGTGCTTCAACCCAGCTGGAGCAGCTGCCACCTGCAGCAGGCCTGCGCACCCCCTTTTAACCGATTAAACTTAACACTTAACTAGTTAACTGATTAAATGGGATTTTACATCCCTACCTTTCCCTGTACTCTTTGCCTTCCTATTAGTCTGTGACATACTTAAAACAATGTTTTTGTTGTTACGGCTCCAATTCTGCAAAGTTCTAGAGCTTGTCAAAAATTTTCAGTGTGGAAGATTTGCGGATTTTTGTTTTGTTGTTGAGAAATGGCTATTTAGTGGGATCAGGAGTTATGCCCATGTTTTTAATTCAATTTTTCAAGGTTTTTGTTAAAAAATAAAAACTGAAAAAATATTCAGCTGATTGGATAAAAAATCAGTAAAACAAAAAAATGTTTGCCTGGTGGCTTAAATGTTTCAGTTGCCAAAAACACACTTTTATAAAAAATGTTCCGTTTTCAAATTTCTATTTTTTTTTTCTGTAAAACTCTCAACATTTTGTAGAAAACTTTTGATGCAAACAGAAAAAATGGTGAGAAAATCCATTTCTCAAATAGTTCTACAAAATGCTTGAGGCTGAACATTTGGTTAAAACTTGGTAAGCTTGGAGCCTAAATTGTGAATCCTTTTCCAGTCACTTCTGGAAGTCATGACATTGGAGGCGGTGGAACTCTTTGCATGAGAAAATGTTTGCTAGCACAAGCAAAGAGTTGACAATCTGGCCCGAGCAGTAGTAATAAACCACAAGGTTTAAAATATATTTTAATCCAGCTCTTGTTCGTAATTTTTATTTTATTTCTTTATTTGAAGGTAGAATTTATTGGTAGTCATTTCTCTAGCTGGTACATCCTTTCAAGCACATGTTGGTCTGTGCTTTTTATTTTAAAGGATATCAGAGATCAGGTATCCAAGAATAGCCAACAGCAGCGCTTACGCATGTCATTTGAACTAATGAATTTCTCCATTAATCTTTGTATTTTAGATGACAGCTTTGGCACTTTTATTTATTTCATGTAGGGACTGAAATGCAGAGCTCCTGTGAGCCTGATCTGAGAATCTTCAACACAAAGGCAGAACTCCTGTTGTTAGACAACTGGACTTAATGATCACAGCAAGTCGGATTGAAGTTTTATTGGTGTGCTTCTGTGTGACTGTGACAGTGCTGACACTAAATCAGATTCAGTTAGCAAGGGCTCATTAATGAGTTCTACTGCTTTGCAAGGTAGAAAGGACAAAGCATTTTTCAATCTCCATGCTGCAGATTAGTTGCTATCTCAGTGGTAACAGACCAGTAGTTTAGAAAACAACTGCAGGATTTTCTCCGTAGATTAATGTTAAAGAATGCTTTGCTAATGTTTCCTTGAACAAATGTGGTATGTATATTATTGGAGAAGGGGATATCAGGGGTGAAAATGCAAGAAAATGTCCTCAAGTGCTCTTGAAGTAATTATAAAATCACTGTGAAGCTCAGAGAGCAGTGGAAACTGCATATGAGGATGACAACATGGCTGAACAGAGTATCAAAGCTGCCTGGGGTAATGCATTCTATTGTCTACTCAGCATATCACTAAAGCTAAGGACTGTGCCTACCATGCATCTCTGCAGGGTATCACATTCCAGAAACACATGGGAAGGAACACTCTATGGGATCAGTCCTCCCGGGTGCTGAGTAATCTGGCCCTGATCCAGGAAAGCACTTAAGCACATGCTTTACAATGTGTGTACTGCCATTGAAGTCTATGGGACTATGCTAGAATGTTTACCACTGAGTTCTATCACACTAGTAGTCAAACAAATAGACCAAAGGGGAATGAAAAGGATGCAAGTTCTAGATTACAGGATTGTTGTGAGATAATGTACTGATTTTTTTAGTAAACTCATTAATACACGCTAGGTATATTTTGGAAAAGAAATGCCCCCAAAAATCCATTCTATTATTCACAAACTCAATTCCCTATTGAAATTAGAGAAAAATAACTATAATAACTTCCCTTAAATTCTACAGATAAGCTCAATTATTTTACAAGATAATTGTCTTCCCTTCAAATTCTATAGGACTATTATTACAGAAAAATACAACAATTAATATTATTGCTACACTTTAATATGACCCTGAATTTTAAAAAGTAGTTACATTTCTTGCCATCCCTGTGAAAATCTGTCTAAATCTAGCCAAATTATAGGCCTCTAAAAAAATCACTGTTCACACTTGTTAGGTAGAGACTAGCTGGAGCTTCACAGCTAAGTTCCCCAAAGATTTTGTCTACATTGTGCATACTTGAGCCTCGGTGTTAGCAGGACATTCCCTTTAATGGAGCGGGGCAGAGTACTGGGCCTGAGATTAGGAGACCCAGTCTGTCCTCCTCCTATCGCCACTTCTCCTAAACCTAGGCCATCTGGAGGAGGAAATTTCTTTATTCAAATCTAGAGAGGACAGGCATCAGACCTGGGAGTGGAGCTAGGGGAATGGATGGGGACACAGAACCTTGTGGCGAGATTGAGACTGGTGGTGGGAGGAGGGTAAGAAAACTGAAGCTGAGTTGATGTGAGAGGGCGTGAAGATCTCAGGGGACTCAGAGTCATTTTATATACCCTCTTGTCACAAGAGAGAGAGTCAGAATTGCTTGTGCTTAACTGGGTGTCAGCTTCCTGACACCTTCCGTTTGTTAGCCACCCATACAATCTTCTCTAACTCAGCCCTTTTTTTTGCCTTGCAGGTTAATAGGTGTACCCCACTCCCCAAGCCCCTTTGAAATATTCCTCTTTCACGTACATCTCCTTATCCACTGATCACTCATAGATATCCAAGTCAGCACCACCATCCCCAGCACTGTGTACACCAGCTTGAGTCAACTCAGGACCAGCTCCTTGTATAATACCATGGCACTGAGATATATTATTAGTGAAAACCGCAATGTCTTTATTATCAAAGGTTCAAGATTCAGACGATAATGAGATAGGTTAATGGAAACAAAGGGGTTACATATAAAACAAAACCATAATATGATTTCTAGAGATTAAATTTCACTTAGGCTAAACTTCTGTCTTTTTGAGTGCCGGCAGATTGTGATCCCATTTTCATGAATGTAATCATACTGTCTGATTACTTCCTAGATGCAAGATAAAGGGGTGTCTCCTTCCCTTCCCTTTACATTCCCAAAGTTCATTGTCAGAATCTCAGTGTCAGGATATTTTCTGACTTGCTGCTTCCCTGTTGATTTTACATCTCCCTCCCTCCCAGCACTCCAGTGACTTTGTATGGAAATGACTTTTCACTGTGTTAATTTACAATGCTTAATTTACATGTCAAAGGGACAGGTGAATAAACATCTGTTGTGTCAGAAAACCACTATGCTTTGATACACATTTTAGGAGTGCATGTTCAGCACCCGTACATAACTCCTTACAGAGTGCCTGTGCATACATTTCATAGTGATATTAAAGAGAGACCTTAGCTTTCATTTAAAATCTTGCTTTGGTAAACAAATTGTACAGGAGAAGGATATTCTTGTAACACCGTTGCCAGCTCGCATTGAGGAGTTCTTAGGGGCAGACCTGCTGATGGGGGAGGAGGGGAGGCAGGCAAAAGGGGCATCTGCTTCTGGGCCTGGCAATTCAAAAAAGTTTGTTCTGATCATTTCAAAACAAAATTCTGCCTAATGGACTGAAGAGCATGGAAACTCTGAGCATGCAGGCTAAGGGATAGAGCTTGGGAACCAATACATCCAGTTTTTTCTAGGCTCCCAGCTTCCTGATAGGCTGCCAAAGACCCAGATAGGAAAGCTGGGAGGAAACTAGACGATACTGCTGCTTCATTCAGAGTACAGGATGAACCTGCTCTGGGATGGATCAGTGAATGGTGTTGGTGCTGTAGGACTTCTGGATCATTTGCTACAGAATTTGGCGGGTGTGTAGTGAATGAGGCAGGGAACTGCAGGCAGATACAGGATGTCTCATGATTAAGACAGTTGAATGCTGTGCTGGAGAATTGGATTCTATGTCTGTCTCAGACAGACGCTAGTCAAATCACATAAACCAAACTTTTTGCAGGTGGTCACTCGTGTATTCCTCATTTTCTTGGTACCTAGTATGAGACTGTAGGGTGTGATTTGCAGAAATGCTGAGCGCACTCAGCTGCATTTGAACTCTGTGGGAGCGGAATTTAGAGAGGGTAACATGATATACAATGCTAAGTATTTGGAAAAATCAGGTCCTTGTTCTTTCAAACTGGATATCCAGAATTAGTTGATACTTTTACCTTTATGTCTCTACTTCGGTTCTGCATCTGTAAAATGGGGATTAGAATACCCTCCACCCCCATTTCATTGGGACATTGTGAAAATGAGATTCATGAATGTTTGGAATTAATAACTATGTCTTCAGAGCAGAGATTCAATCGTGGGCAGTAAATAAGGCCTAGGGATGCACACTGAATAATAAGGAGAAACAAAATATTGAATAATTGCTCATTAATTGAGCACCATCTGCTCTGTGCACTGACAGAAGCTGGATCCTGTGCAAAGTTAGTATGTGACCATGTAATTCAAGACTGAGCATAAGCAGAAGAAGTAGAAATTAGGGTTTCATAGGCATCCTTAAACCCTGGCATTTTCTGATTTTTCAGTGTGTCAGGGCTGTTCCCCACTCTGGCACTCCAAGTGCAGATAGTGGGTGCCTTCAAAGACTTTAAATATACCTTGCCACTGCAGGCACTGGTTACAAAAAATTCCTCCAGAATCACAATACACAGATTTTGGGAGGGTCGCTGCCACCATCAAGTGATTTTTATCCCTAAAACTGGGGGCAAATGCTTGAACCCACCCCCAGGGTTCCCCAAGCTCTTCTGCCACAAGAGAGCTTGAAAAAAGAAAAGAGAAAAGAACAAGCTGCAGTTTCTTTTAGCTGACCTCTCAGTCTGAGGCATGCAGACACAGACAGACAGACCTCCTGTACCTTCCAGGACACAAGAATCAAATCATCACCTTTAAAAAGTGATTTTTAGTGCAAAACAAAAGATATACTTGATAAAGCATACTTGGTTGCTAGATGTTACAGCGCAACTAAGGAAAACAAAAACACAGAGACAATCTCTGGGAACAATGCTTAGATGGTAAATGATGAGGGGAGGCATAGATTCACACAGAGCAGTTCAAACCAAACTACAAAATAAAGAAAAATACCCTGATCACTTTTTCCCCTTGATTTACTGTCAATCTTCTTTTTGTTCAGTCCACTTCCATGCCCCGAATTCCTTGGAGCCATGGTAGTCCTGTCTGGGTTTAAATCATTCTGTGTCTATCAACTAACTCCTGGTTTAACTCTCCCACACAAAGAAAGCAGGCAAGGTACCTTATACAATTCAAATTCCAGCACTCTATTTCGATTGGTTCTCCCTACCCCTGGCCAACACCCTTGCTAGCTACCTGAGTTTAACCCCTTAGTCACCAGGTGCTGGTCAGCATGCCTCTTATCCATTGCATGGTGCTTGATTTTGCAACCACAATAAATACTTTAATATGGCAGGAGCAAGTTGTGTGAAATGTACATACGACATAAAAGCATGTGAACGGCATGAGTAGTAATCCATCAGACAATCACAGGCTAGGCATGGTCTAAATATCATTTAGTCATGCACACTTGCAAAGTTTAGTTTCTTGTTCTGATCAAGAAATAAGATAGTAGTCTGTATTTGTGTGCGTGTGTGTGTTTATTGCCTTCATGTATGAGAGGAAGTAGGGTCTGGTAAAATAAAAGCGTGAGTCTAGGATCCAGGAACTTCTGAGCTCTAATCAGGTTCTGATCTCAGTCTGGAATAATTCCATCAACATCAATGGAGTTACACTAGAAGTGACTGCAACTGATCAGAAACTGTCCCTTTAAATGCAACATCAGACCTAAGTTTTGTATTGTTGTTTATTATTCTGTTTTGAATATGGCATGTTCATTGTCCTATCTTACATAAAACTTATGTAATTCTTTGTAAATGTGGCCTTTATTTATGCATAGATTTTCCCATGGCATCCATATGGTGATACAAAAACATGTTTCTGTTTCCCATTGAGAGAGAATGTCTATGATATAATTAGATACACTCAGTACTAGGTAACAAGATTCTTCTAGGTAACTAAATGGGATCATATAAAAGAAGCAGTTGATCTTTGATTATAATGTTCTATTATCATTTTCCATATTCTTTTAGAATCTGATATGATACATTTTATTTTTATTTATTTTTCCCTTGGTGCTGTCTTCATGCTTGGTGTTGCATTATGAAAAAGGCTTTTATTCTGTAGAGTAATTTGTTATATCTAAAGTAGTACCTTTCACCCAAAGAAATCAGAGCACTTTACAAACAAAAGTAAAGATCCAGAAAGCTTTTGAACCACTTTTTTATTGTGACCATTCCCCTTTGGAAGTCATTGAGCTTTGGCATCAATCCATACTCCACAATGGAACTTTAAATTGCTAACTTCACTGTTAAATATATTGGAGTCTAAACATGTCCATTTTACGAATGTGAGCAATTCCTCAGTGGAGGAAATATGGCATTTCAAATAAGATCAATAAGTGTTTTGATATGAAAATGCTGTGGACTAGATGCCATTACAATTTACCAGGCAATATATTTGTTTTATCATGAGTAACATTTAAAATGGGCTATTAACAATATTTTTACTTTTACAGTTCTTTCTATCTAAGGCTCCCCAGTGTCAGTGCTATTTGTGCCTATAGACTGTGGTGGGTTATTCTACTTTCAAGAAGATGGGGAGGATGTTGAAAACCTGAGCAAGAGGGCAGCACACAGTTGGGGACAAAGATGTGTGTTTTGTGAAATTTCCTCTACACTAATATGGAGGGAATGCTTGGGGGTTGCACTTAGGTGACCACAGTGTGTACAAATACCCTCAATCCACCAGTAAAATAGGGAATGGTCACAGCTAATATGGAAGCTACTGCAGCATTGAGGTTCAAGTACATGGAACAATTTTGCATTTGTTCCAGGGTTTGGAATGCAGGATTCTATTCCCCCATGCTTAGCCCTGTGGGTCAGTCTTGACCAAGAGGAGGAGATTGGGTTCCAGTTAACTGAGCTCTACAATGCCCTTTAATAAGTAACAAACTAATAAAAATGTAAGCTAGTAGATAGAAGCACTAGTACATTCTCATAAGTGTCCATCAGATGTATTTTTTTCAGAATATCTGTGTACCCATTTCTTCAGCTTTCAATCAGTCAGAGCTACGGGAGCTGTGCAAGACAGGCCTTGAATTTGTCATAATGGATACACCCCAAATTAGTGGACACTTTTTGAAAATGTTGGCCTCTGTGGTTGTGAGTTGTTGGGAGAACAAATAATAGACCCCAAAAGTAATCTAGACTTCATTGTCTTACCATTGGACTGTCCATTTCCCCCAGGAAAGAAGGTGGTTAGCTAGCATGCCTTGTCAGTATAACTCAAACATTTTGAGTTATACCAGCATCTCTGGGCTCAGATTGCAAAGACTGGCCAAAGCTAGAGCAAGTGGAATGGCTGTCAGAAAGCACCTTCCCCATAGACTTAATGGAGTGACTCAAACAGTTGGGCAGAGCAGGATGTGATTTATATTGCCATGGTGGGTTTGCCATGTTTGCCTACTGGTGCAGTAATTGCAGAACCCACCCACTGAGTGAAATTGTCTTTGCAGGAGTTATTAAAATCTATCTAGTAGAAAGCTAATTGTACAAATGCTAAGGAACACTCAATCCGATATTCATGATTCACTCCATCTTTTAAATTACACAGTGGTGCTGAGAGGATTAATTAGTTATTTGTTTTGGTTAGCTTTGGCTTTTGTTTTAATTCTCTAGTATAAGTGCAACACACAGAAATGACACTTTTAACCTGAGCCATAAACGAGGCATCTGAGTGACTAGAACAAGCAATCAAGAAAACCTCTGTGGTAAATGGAAAGCAGAAATCAGGAGGAGGGCGCTTGACTCTGTGTACCCCTGCCACCCCTCTCCATTTTTCTGTCCCATAGCTCTGTGTCCTGGGCAGCTTCCCCTCTTGCCCTGCGGTGGTTACAGCCCCATGTAACCTCTTTATTCTAACTTGCAGAGTTACTGAACTGTTCTTAAATCTTTCCTTTATTAAAATAGGGAAAGCATGAAGTTTCTTATGCAGTCAACATTATTAGGTTTGTACAAATGAATGCTAAATGACTCAGTGGATTTTTCCAATCTATGTAGGCATGACTCGGGTATCTTTTTCCAATCGATGTATCTTTTCACTGGAAGAGTATACAGAAGCAGTGTTTTAGAGGGATGATATGTTATACTGAATTTATTTTCAGTTTTTATATTTGAATTTTTGTTTTCTGTTGTTTCTACTAGCTCTAGAAAGCTTGAATACATTGTATCATGTATTTCTGTACCTTTTTTGTCCTTTTCTTTTTGGAGAAATATTGGTTTTTGTGGCACAGAGGCAACATGGCTTTTTTTTTAGTTCTGACCTTTGCCTACAGAGTTGTTGCTAATTATGTATATGATTATGTCACCAGTGTTATGTGATTGTAAGTTCTTAATTAATTTGATTGGACTGGCTGGACTTCCGGTATCAGAATAACAAGACCGTGGAATCACACATGACTGTCAATTATTTTTCATATTACTCATATTTCTTGGCAGCGACACATAAGATTAGTAAAGTATATAAATAGAACTAGATGGTGCATATGAAATCTGCCTTGTGTAAGAGCAACACATGCCTCTATCACCACAGGACACTACAGCCTGAGACATTTGCAATTTCTTCCCTTCTGTCACCTCTCCCTGCCCCTACTCATTCCAGTGGTTATATAGTCTCTTGCTTGTTTTGACACCAATAGCACATTACCCTTCCCCACCTTCATACAATCTCAGTTGCACCAGCCAGAACATTAGTAGGGAGAGAAAAGCTGAAGCAGGGTTCCCCACTTCTCCATCCCTCTGTGTCCACTCCATCCCCACTTGCTCAGTTCATGAGGGGGATAAGGATGCATTCATTGTCTGTGTGGCCACATAGATCTGGCTATTATTTGGCCCTGTGAGATCTATCTCTTCGCTGCCGGGCCTATATTATTTGACTGGGTCATGTTAATGATTCAGAGATATTCTGCTAAGAAATAAATGCAAAGGATGCTAATATCATAAAGGGCTATTTTAAAAATTCTGTCTTTTTCTAGTGAAAATGCTAGAATTGAGATGTCTGCCTACCTGCTTACATTTCATTGGACTTGTACTCCAATTAGTTAAAATAAGCTGTGTCCGATTATTGTTTTGTGGAGTGATACGTCATCCTCATTTTGGCCTGATTTTGACATTGCATCTCATTTTGGTATCAGTACTTTACCAGTTAGTCCCAGTGATTTTACTCATGTGACTCCTAATTTATATCCAGGTAAAATCAGAACCAGGCCTATTCTTGGATTCTTTTACCATTCACTTCTCTGAAGCTGCATGCAAATTAGGTAACTACATATGCAAAAAGATTATACAGGCAAATAGTTATCTGCACACACAATTAGCAAATCTGCATGCGCAGGCACAAAGATTTTACATGCCAATTAGATATGCAGTTTCATATGTATTTTTACTTCTGTATAATTTGTGCATTCGAGCTCCTTGGGGAAGATGTTCCAAGATGCAAAGAGGAATTAAGCACCTTAAAATAAATGAAAATTGGACAGCTAGCTACTTTCTGTATCTTTGAAAAACTCCCCATTGTATCTATGAATGCATAGAAGGTCAGAGCTTGATCAAGTTGTAGATGTGAGAAATTTCTTTTATTTCCTGTTTTATTCATTATGTTCACCTATCTTAACCAGGCCTACTGACAGGGGAAATGGGCACTTGTCCTGGGGCTTGGCAATTCAAGGGCTTCTCTCATGCTCTGGGGTACCACAATTCCTGCCCTTTCCCCTCCCTCCCAGTACTTTTGGGGCACCATGGCTGTTCAAGCTCCAGCAGGGAGGAGGAAGAGCGGAGACTGAGCTCAAATCAGGTGATTCTTGGTGCTCTGAAAATGCTACTCACTAGTCTTAGTTGCCTGTCTCTGTTGCATACTATTATTTTCTCTTTAACAGTTAGTCTTATAGACTTTAATACCAAACAAGACTTTCAGGGTCATCTACCAATCTCTAGAATTTAGCTGTGAGGTTAATAATAGCATATATGTGTAAGAACAATGAAAAATCCTGTGGCACCTTATAGACTAACAAGATGTATTGGAGCATAAGCTTTCGTGGGCAAAGATCCACTTCATCAGGTGCATGTAGTACATTTCTGCCTCTGGAATTTCCACTACGTGCATCTGACAAAGTGGGTCTTTGCCCACGAAAGCTTATACTCCAATATATCTGTTAGTCTATAAGGTTCCACAAGACTTCTTGTTGTTCTTGCAGATTCAGACTAATATGGCTACCTTTCTGATACTTGATTTCTGAGTAAGCGTCTGATACTGGTTTTTGTCCTTATTTCACAAGTAAGCAAGTAGAGCACGGACTAGCTTTGAGAAATACAACTAAGAGAACTCCCTAAAGCACTTGTAATGTTGAAATGCTTGTGCATAGGAATTGAGAGGTATAACAGAAAAAAAAAAGCACCGTTCCATCTTTCACTGCTGGGACCAGTGTTCAGATATGGATAGATTTCCTAAGAAATAAAATGAACTGATCTCAGCTGGATGCCAAGCAGATTGGAGTCCACTGCAAACCACCACACAGGACTGAGCAGTTAACTCTCTGCTGAGGGGAAGCCCAGAACTATTTCTTACCTGAAAAAGGGGGGGGAGGGGAATCTTCCAATTCAGAGCTGAAGACATTGGGAAAAGAAGACGACTTTGATTTCCATTGCTGTTACTAATAATCATAGGCAAAAACATATCAAATAAAATAGATTGTTAATATAGTCAAATGGCACCGTTTTACACACAAAGCTGCCCCTCGTGCTCAGTTTTCATAGCTGCTCCTTTTAGTGGTGATTATTTTTTTTGCACTGATTTTTTTACTCCTGCTAGCTAGGAAGAACCAACATAGCTAAGAGAAAATGACTTAGAGTCATCAGAATTGTTTACAAACTTCTAATCAGGTTCAACCATCCTTGATGGGCATTGAATAAAATGTGGAAATGGTATCACATATATTGCCAAGCCACTTATGTTTGTATTTGCATTCTGGAAAATTCTGCCTCAGATCAAGAGTGGGATGTACCAAAGTAATATATTTCAGAGCAAAGTCTAAAGACTAAAAGAACTGAGCCCCAGCCAAGAAGTTATACTTGGGTTTTACTCTGTAAATTGTCTATATAAATATGACACCTTTGTGCTCAGTAGAATGGCGTTGGGTCGCTTACACCTGTAAAAGGCAATGAAGCACTGTGGATCTAATTTAGGTGTAATCTGGGTTTTAGAACCATTATTACAGGTGATCATATGTGAGAAGAAAAGACCCCAGCTCAGGCAAGTTACCCCAAGTTGAGTTTACCAGGCTCACAGTGAGAAAAATCTCCTTTTTGTTTGTAGATTAAGCACAATTGACATGGAATACCTTGAGCAAACTCTAACCACGAAGCCTCACCATGCTATTTTTAGAGAGACACTTCTCCAGAGTACAACTGCACTTCAGTGAAGTTTGTATATTGACACTCACAAGAGCAACCAGTATTGTTAAAACCATTTGCTCGGAAAGAATTAGGGTTGATCCATATAAATATGATATAATCTCAATTTCATTAATATATAGTATTTATAAATTACTTGATATTACGGTTTATTAACAGTATGGAATAATAAATCATATATTGATTTACATATTCTAAATTTTGCACAAACTTAACTAACTAATCCAATTAGTTAATACAGAGAGACTAATTTAACACACTGAAGTTTCCATCTGTAGTGCTACTTGCTGGACCCCATTTAAAAACAATGGCATAAGAAAAATATTCTGGAGGTTCTTTGTAGGGTTGAGCAAATTTAAATTGTTAATTTACCAGTAGTTTTGTTATACTATTGGACTACAAGAACTGAAGCAAACACCAGTGAAGAGCCAGGAAGAAGGTGATCATTTACAGCATAAAAAAGAAACAAGGTCCTATTTTGTTTTTATCAGATTTTTGCCCTCTTTCCTACACTGCAGGGTTTTTCGGGGATATCCCGGAAAAACTCTGCGGCAACCAGGGAATGCGTTTGCTCTTCCAATTTTTTTTTTGCGGAAGTGCAAATGCGCTCTTTCGGAAGCCCTGTCTTCCTCATTTCATGAGGAAGAAGGGATCTTCTGAAAGAGGGGGATTTTCCTAAATTTGGCCCAGTATAGATGGGCCAAATTTCAGAAAAGCCTCTTCAGAAAAAAAAATTGGAAAAAGCTGTAGTGTAGACCTAGCCGTAGAGCACAAGTGAGGACTTTTCTGTTACCATATTGGATCTCACTGAGATCGAGAACAATAGCTTTGCAAGTTCTGTTATATTTAGGATGTGAATTTGAAGACAATATTCACATTTTCTGAGGCTGGAAGCATTGACTGTTTGCATTGGATGAAAAGGTGAGAAGAGAAAAACATTCGGAAGACAGAAGTAACATTTTCCTCATAGCCGAGTAATTGATTTCAATGAGAGCTGTGTGCATGTCAAAAGAACAGAATGCTACAGTCAGATCTGCCAAGCAGAACAGAGAATTTTGCCAATGAGTAGGGAAAGCAAAGAAGGGCCTTCTCTTAGTGAGTCCCACCCTTTCCCAATTTCTCCCAGCCTATTGGCTTTAATAAGAGAGTATTTGGAAAGTAGCCCTTGCTTTCTGCCTCATCACCATAACCGGGTCTGCCACACACAGCAAAGGGGAGCAAAGGAGAAACTTTATTCCCCTGCACATGTTAGTAAAGACCAGGAACAATTTAGCCTTTGGTTTGCATAATTAGTATAAGGAGACTATCTTGATAGCTATGAAACAGTGGGCTGATATTTAAATGTACCCTTTGACCGCTTGTCAAAAGACATATTTTGTGTTCTTATGCATGCAACATATTTTCAATATTCTGTTTTATATCATTCCTCTTTCCACAGTGCACAACATGAACACACATACACACACATAATAGCTGTGTTAAATACATTTTCCACTATTCCTCAGCGCATTAGCATACCCAGTACTGAGGTACGTGGGTATGGTATCTTTGATCTATGGTTTTCTGTCTGTTGGCTTGTATGGTTTTCTGTCTGTTGGCTTGTACGGGTTCCATTTTGGGAAGGCTTTGAGAATGGAAAGGTGAAAGCACACTGCACATATTCTTCGGGTACTAAATTGTTGGGGCTTTTTCCTCTTACCTAAAAGTAAGCAAGACAAAATGAAAAATGAAATAAAAATTGTCTTGGATCAATTAATTCATTGAATTCTCTGAGTTCTTCGACTTCTATTGGGTACTATTTCAGTGAGATATATGCCACTGAAGACAGACATAAATATATTTTTTCAGAAAGTCCTGACAGTGACTAGCTTTTTGCATCCATTCTTGAGTGGGGCTTATAGTCTGGTGGGTGAAATATTGGGGGGAAAACAGTGTTAAACACCAACTGAAGAAGGATAGTACATAATGCTGAGTTTGACTGCAAGCGTGGAAAAATGTACATAATAAATTATACAACTTTCTAAGCACTAGTATTACACTTTAATAGGGATTACTTGATCAACATTGTCCAACAAGCTTACCAAAACCTGTCAAAATACCAAGCTACTCATCTTTCATAATAGTTATTATACACATATGTTTGCAGTATTTTTCACCTTAGGGTTCTGAGACTTTGGAAGAATTTTTGTTGAACCCTACAGACTGCTCAGCTCTTTGTGTCATCTTCTGGGCTTCAGCAGAGTTTCTCCAGACATACCTTGGTGTAAATGAAAACAGAAATTTGCCCATTTGGCTTCCACCATTAAATATCCACACTTGTGGATTATGTACTCACTCTGGGATTTTTTTCCTTTTTACACATTTTTAAAACTAGGTGCTGCTTTATTTAATTAAAATGGAGACTGACCTGAAATGGAACATAGAACCTGAACCTTTTTGTATCTCAAAGAAGTTTGCATTTTAATTGCTAGATATGAACCCTTCCTTAAGGTTTTTACTTTTCCAGTTCAAACCTATAACCAAAGATGCTGACAGTATTTTGCATTTCTGGTTTGGATAGAACTGAAACATAATTCAAAAAATTTTAGGCCCAAATGGGAAAAAAAAATCTTATGAAACCAGTACATCTTGTGAAATTTCTGCAACTCATAGAGAAACTGTGCAAGATTAGCTTACCTCACAGGAATAGTACAGAAGATTGTGATGATGGTGAAGTCAAATATAAACCTTACCCTGATTCATCTTCAAACCAAAACCCTACGTTAACCTGATGTGAATCTGGATCTTAACACTGCCTCCACAGGCTGTATCTAAAATTACATTTTCAGCTCCTTATATCTTCTACAATGTGGTTTCACTAGCTATGTTTCACTAACTTGGGTACATCTTTGTAATATACAGTTTGTAAAATTAATATATTTCTCAGTATGAACAGCTGTATTATTTAGTACAGTTGGAGATTTTAAGGGTCTCAAAATAATTTCCACAAAAGTACATCATAAAACCCATTTGAGCTAAAGTGTGTGCAATTTATATGTAGAATATAGTAAACTAAAAGGAATAAATATAAGACTATATTTGTACCGTTTCTTAAGGTCTCTTATCCTATAATTTTCATTGTAAAAAAGGCCTAGGGTAGTTGCATCTAATTTCCATGTTGGTCCCCATATTGGCCTCTTAATGATCAGTGAACTTTTACATGCTGTAGTTATTATTTTTATTCAAGATATTGGTAATGTATGTGTTTGAGGTTTGCAGAACATAATTTTGTCAGTTCCTGCTCTAAGTTATTTCATATTATATAAGTGAGTTTGGCATTTTTCCTCCTTAGTCTTTTATCATCCTTTAAAATTGGTAGAAGCCTCATATTTTTCATTCCCACAAGAGTATATCTAGGCATAAGTTTTGTTAGAGAAAGGAACCAACAACCACATTTGATGTAATGATCAGACAAAACTGGCTGTTTGTTTGATTATGTATAGACATAACTGTGAACGAGCTTTGCTTAGGTTAATAAACCCGGCAAACATTCTGTCAGAAATGAACTTATTGTAATGTTAGAATTTTTTTTTTAATAATTAGCAAAAACAGAGCACACACCCAGCCTTAGCTGGGTGCTTTCTGGTTCTTGCCAAGACAAAAAGAAGAAATCCCTAAATATCTTAAGAAAGATCCCTCTTGACATAGCTCTGGCCCCAGCGGCTGATTTAGAGTTAGTTGGGCCCTGTGCTCAGCTTCATTTTTGGAGCCCCAGCCAAGAAAAAGAACATTCACTCTTCCTTCCCCTCCCATTTTTCATTCACTATGAAAGTCCCATGAACTTGAATTTTCATACACTACAAGCAGTTATTTTGACATAATGTCATAATAATGTCGAGCTGGAGGACTTCTTACTCCAACTCCTGTAACCCTCATTGTACAAGAAGTAAAGGAAGTAGAAGGAAGAGTGCTCTTTCTCAGACTTCCTGCTGTGTAGACAGTGCCAAAAGCCACAATAAGCTATTGCGACTTAAGCTATGCAATTGACATAGCTCAAGTTATGTAGCTTATTTCAGCTTTAGCCCTTCTGTGTAGGTGTGCCCAAAGTTATAACTAATTCCATACTGTGTTTTGTGTTTTTATATATAAAAATATATTATATCCCCTAACCTTTATTCATTTATTTATTCACCTCCTTTCCTCCCCCTTTTTTTTTTTTTTTGGTTTTACTTTTTTTCCCTTTGTTCTCACTAATGTGGTACTCACAAGCAGGCCCAGAAATCTAATCCTCCTCTACCCCTTCAAAGATAGAAGAAGAGCTGTTGTTCCCTAGCACATAATGATGCCTTAAGCACAGGAAATGGATTATAAATACAACTGCCTGAAGGGTGACAATTCCATTACACTTTGACAATTTTTTGTTTCAGTTTCAAAATTTGTTTTTTGTTACGCATTGGAACAAACCCAAAAACTTCCAAAGGTTTTCACGAAATATAATTTTGTCAAAACATCCATTTTCAGATAAAAAATGCCCCCCATCAAGTCCACCCTGGACCTAAGAAACCAACCCATCTGCCACATAACCAGGTGAGTTTATAATCCAAATTTTACCCAGTAATAACACTATAAGTCTCCTCTTGGCTGTACTTAATAATGGCTATTTGTGTTGAATAGCTTTACTCATGTTGAATAGCTCCTCAATCCACCAACTTAAATGGACAATTCAAGATGAACACTGGTATCCAAATCTAGCCCTTAGGGAAAATAATATTTGCCAATATCTTTGTGCATTAAAGAAAAACAGGTGTAACAATTCAGATAGCAAGGCTGTAATCAACTGGCTTTAATCAACTGCTATCACTGGGGGGGGGGAGGGGAAGGAGAGAGAAGGATGATATAACCTATAGTCATCTTTCTGCTTTTTTATGGTAGCTGTCCTACCATTGATATCATTGACTAGATATAATATTATTTCACTTGTTCACTCTTGATTTCACTATAAAAGTATAGTCACCAGAATCGCTTCTCATTGCTCTGTTGCCATGGCTGGAGGAGACATCACAGCACTGAAACTCTCACATTGGGGTCCTCCTCACATCCTTCCTTGCCACTGCTCTGTGTGGGGTGTAGGGGCTGTTCTTTGTTTTTTAAAAAAACAGTGAATTAGTTGAAAAGTAGCTATATCTGTGCACACTATGGCTAAGCTCTCAATGACATGCTGGGAAAGGGGAATGCCAATTGTTATTAATGGGAATGGAGTCCAAACCCACTAGACAGCTTTGAAAATCTCCATAGCCCTATCTTTGCTTCTGGAACATATGATCAATGTTTAGCCTGTGCCTATAACTATGGGCTGTTTTTATTTCTTTGTTGATTATTTGTCTGCCACATATTGTAGTTTGTCCAGTTTGGGACCGATTCCCTATCCTTATCTTATGAGAGCATAATTTAGAGCAATGAAGTAACTGATTAATAGTAGCTCGGGAATAAAGAATATTTGAATGAAAGTTGTAGGCTTCGAACAGTGTAACCAACATGGGTGATCTGAAAAGACAATGGATATTTGCCTTCATTGTTTCTATCCCTTTGGGGAGTGCTGTAATCACAAATAACAGTGGAATATGTCTAACTGGTTACAACTTTTTGTGACATGAGACTAGCCTCTTGGTCCAGAGTGACACACCATAAAAAGGCTTTTTAGATGTTCCAAGCCACCAAGCCAGATCTCATTCAATGTCCCAAGGCATCACTTGCTTTCTGTCTGTACATACCAAACCTCTGCAGTACTCACCCACATTTTGTACATTTTGTATGTTCTATTCAGTATTGTTTCCTATACATGAGGGTCAGAAACAGCTAAATACACTAGCCTGTATCTAATTTACATAAATAATTTGTATTGAATTATAGTTTAAATTGTTATTAAATGAGGAATACTGCCAATGCTGTATCTGTGAGAGATAAATTTCATATGGGTGAATGGTAAGCTATTTGGTTATGGGCCAGATAATTCTAGAGAGATACACAAACCTACATTAATGGCTCAAAGCACTGAATTTTGTTCTGGGTCTCTGAGTTTGCTGGAAAAAATATATACAATCACATGTGTGCTGATTGCTCCCTATTAACGAGGTATTTGGGAAGTACGTACATTGTTCATGTAGCACTCATGAAATGTGCTCCTGATGCTAAGTTTAGAAAATGAATAAGCAAATAACAAAGGGTGTAGTTAACAAATTTGGCACGTAAATATATATTGGCACATCCATTGTGCTCTGTCTTAAAGCAAACCTGCCATTGTATTTCTCCATTTATAATAATATATTAAAATTGCATTAAAGTAAAATTCTATAAGCCAGAGAGGGAAACTACTCTGACTGCCTTGCAAAGTGTTTATCCAGCCTTGTCTGCCTTGTAAAGCATTTATAGGGGATCAGCTAACCTTGCATTTCAGTTATGTTGCCCAAAATGATGCCCCAGAAGGGGAAGGATAGCTTCATGGGTTGAGTATTGGCCTGCTGAGCCTAGGGTTGTGAGTTCAGCCCTTGAGGGGGCCATTTAGGGATCTAGGCCAAATCTGTCAGGGATGGTACTTGGTCCTGCTGTGAGGGCAGGGGACTAGACTTGATGACCTCTCAAGGTCCCTTCCAGTTCTGTGGGATGGTATATCTCCATATATTTAAAAAAATTTAACAGTTTCTATAAGGTCATATTGTTTAACTCAAGACAGGCCTGAATGCTAACATTTAATTGTGGATCTGGAAGCAGATCTTACATCCTCCCAGATCTGCAGGGTGTTCCAATTCAGAGATGTAGTTCATCTAATGAGAGAGAGAGAAAAGGCCCCCTTACCAACCAAGGCTGTTTGAATCTATCTCTAGAAACAATCTTCTTTAAAAAAAACCTCTTGTTTCTAATTTCTAATTTCACAAAACAAAAAACAGCAATAAAAAAAAGTAATGAATGGAATGACAGACATCAGGCACCAATTACCAGGGTAACCAAAGATGAAAAATTACATTATTTTAAATATTATCAGTTGTAACAATAAGGTGCAGATAAATAAACATTAAATTAAATAAACCAACTGATCCCCATCTTGATTTTCTGTCCCCAAAGTTTATTTTTATATGAAAAGTTCATTTCTCAGATCAAGGAAATCCATTCCCAGATGCATTAAGATTATGAAAATCCCTTTTTTTCCCTGGTAATTTGGCTCAGAGAAAGACTCCTATAAGTCCACTGAGGACGGGGGGATAATTGTTTGGGTCTGGGAAACTTTGCCTTGGCCAGAGCATTTCTGAAATAACTATCAAAATTTTATGGGGCAGTATTGTGTGTGTACATACACACAAACTCTCAAGAGCTCTGCTTCTGATGAATCTACAGAATTTATAGTGAATCACTTTAATGACCTAAGTAGATTTTTAATTCTTCATTCTTCTTTTAACCGTGTAGAACCAGGACTGTTAAGAAAGAGTGATCTGGGTTCTGTTCCTCCTTATGCATCATCACTGGAATTGTTTAGTAAATTTCATTCATGTACACCTGCTCAAATACACAATTTGAAGTGGGTTTGAACAGATGTAATTGAAATCATCTGGAAGACATTGAGATGGTACAAATACATGCTGAACCTCTCTGGTGTGGCAACATCTGTAGTCTGGCATGATTTTAGTTAGCTGGATGTCCACTTTTATGGGTGTGGCCAAGTTTCCTGTGGTCCCATGAATTTTGTTACAGCCACCAGTGCTGACTTTCAGTGTTCTGTGCTGTTGTTTAGCTCTAGTTTACCCCTAAATGCCAGTGGAAGTGTTGGCAGTGCTGTGAAAGTGTTGGCAGTGCTGTGAAAATGCTGTGAACCTCGTGGTTCGGTGAATTCTCTGGTTCAGCACACATCAGGTCCCAAAGGTGCCAAACTACAGAGGTTCAACCTGTATAACTAAAGTCCTATTTTTTTTCTTTATTAAACTAGTGGTGGCTGAGAGAGAACCCCACTTGATTCTCAGATCCCAAAATGAATTTACAAGATCTTTTTTGGTTTTATCATTGTAATTTCTGAAAACTCAATGTGCTCGAAAATAATTAAGAAACATTTAAGATAGAAATCACTATGCCATTTTTAAGCATTATTTTTCAAAGTACAAACACTGAAAGGAATAATATTAACATAAACACTCAGCATATCCCATTACAAGCATGCTGGCATTAATTTTGGAAGAGGCTGGTTCAGTACAGAACTCTCTCTCTCTCTCTCTCACCCTACCTCCCTTGTAGTTAAGAATTCTCTTACCATGCTAAAAGGATCTTTTTCTGAAGAATAGAAATTTCTGCAAAATCACAATCCAAATAAAGGAGTTGGCCAGCGCTTATACAGCTGAGCTAGAGAGCCTCTCCTGTGCAAAGGCCAGACACAACTGAAGTTCTTGTGCATTCTTAGCACAAGGACACTTCTTTGCTGGTGTTGCTACTAATGGTAGGCACCCTAAATTGCAGTGATAAAATGGGACCACAGGTTCTCCTCCTACCACTGAGCAAAGGAGGAAGGATACTGTGCAGCCCATAAAGGGATGTAGCAAGGTATGTGCTCCCTTGTGCATCAGGGAGTTCCAGAAGGTATTGCTCATAATACCTACTGGGAGTACGCTACTGTTACATTGACGCAATGCAAGACAGTACCTTAAAGGATCAACTGTGCCCAGGTTTTCATGTAGGGCTACAGGAAAATGTTCTCACAATTCAATTAGAATACATCAAAGAGTACATTTAAGTTAGTCATGTCTTCTTTAAAAGGATTCATGGACAAAATCCTCTGCTCTTTGTATCCACACTTTTCTTTAAAAGCCCCTTCCTTCTTCCAGCCAGTAACCTTCTACACCGCAGGTACATCATCTTTCTTGAATTTCCTACTTGATCTTCCTCTTTTCTGAAGAGGTGTCAGAGCTTTTATTAAGAGCAGCTTAAAATAACAGCCCTCTGCCCCCTCCAACCCACTGTTTATTGCCACTAGTAGGGACTACACATATCTTTAATGTTGGTAGGTGTTTAAGTACATTTGTGAACTAGATCCTATAATGCTTTTAGATGGATCCACCTGAGAGTATCCTTTTCCGAAATAGACCTTTGAGGTGACACTATACTCTAGTGACTTCAGCAACTTAGTTTAGGAACAGGTGCTATGCAAGGGACTTAGGTTCAAGTCCCAAGTAAAATCTAAATTCCTTAGTCATTAAATACATTCTGCTGGAACTTCCAGCAGTATTATTGGTACTGCAAGGTGGGATCTTAGAAGATAAGGTGAGAATCCCATTTCTCCTTAAAAATTAAAGCTTTTCCATGGCTGAGGGAAATCAGCGATGTTGGGCCTCTGGAATCCTGTCATATTAGCATTTCTGGGAAATTAAATCCATGAAAGAAGCACAACATATGATACATGAACTTCCTCTCATGGTCTCAATATGTTCACACCAATACCCAGAGGTATTACTGATTAAATGGTACTTCACTCTCCATGTCCATTCAGTCCCAGGATATCTCTCAAAACTGCCATCAATTTCAAATTGGTTCCAGCTTTAATGTGCATATCTGCCCACCTGGATTTAAGTTGATAACATAAGCCCATTTCACATTAATCAGACATTCAATGTCAAATAAGATTTAGCTATGATCAATCTGGACTGCTTTCAAATCCATGAAAATGTTTATCATTTGCTTAGGAGATTGTATTGTTCCTGAACTCCAGAAAACAATTTTTTTTTTACAAGCAAAATTTCAGGAAAGGAAAAACTTTGTGTACTTGTGCATGTGTATTTCCTAAGATGCCTTAAAAATCCTGTTTTGAGTTATTGTATACCAAGTACAGCAGGGGTGGGCAATAATATGGGTGTGGCTTGCCACAGTTAGCTCCTGGCAGGGTGTCACTGCTATATTTACCTGTGCCTCCACAGGTATCAGTGATTGCAGCTCCCATTGACAGTGGATCACCATTCTTGGTGAATAGGAACAGTGGAAAGTGGTGCGGACCAGGTGCATTCCCATTGGTCAGGAACGGCAATCTGTGACCAATAGGAGCTGCAATTGCCAGCACCTGCAGCTAGCTGTGCAGGTAAATATAGTAGTAGGGCTAGCCAGGAGCTAACTCTGGTGGAGTGGATCCAACCCTTGACCCCTGAAATACAGTCATGTAGATAATTAAAGATAATGCTACCGATAGTTTTCATTTCTGGGGAAAATCTGTCTTCTCTTTCACATGTGTTGAGGTTATGTTATGTAGGTGAAGTAGAGAGCAAAACTTGACTCCTAATCATTCCTGGTAACTTTTTTTAAACGTTATCAATGTGACTCAAGCACCTAAGTCCCATTTTCAAAAGAGATTTAGGTAATTAGGTATCTAAATCCCATTCATTTTCAATGTGATTTAGACTTGTAAATGCCTATGCTCATTTTTTAAATATTTGTATTATTTGCCATGAGAAATGATTAATGGTACAAAAAGGGAAATGATTCACAGCTTGTATATATTTTCAAATATCTTGGGTTTCAGGATTTCCAATTGAATAATTTTTTTGAGCAAGTCAGAAAGTATGTGGACAAGGGTGGCCCAGTGGATATAGTGTACTTAGACTTTCAGAAAGCTTTTGACAAGGAACCGCATCAAAGGCACTTAAGCAAACTAAGCTGTCCTAGGATAAGAGGGAAGGTCCTCTCACGGATCAGTAACTGGTTAAAAAATAGGGTAGGAGTAAATGGTCAGATTTCACAATGGAAAGAAGTAAATAGCAAAGTTTCCAAAGTATCTGTACTCTGACCTGTGCCATTCAACATCTTCATAAATGATCTGGAAAAGGGAATAGATGGCAAAGTTTGCCGATGATACAAAGTTACTCAAGATAGTTAAGTCCAAAGCTGACTGCAAAGAGTTACAAAGAGTTCTCTCTAAACAGAGTGACTGGGTAACAAAATGGCAGATGAATAAGACTCTACTTGAATTGCAGGATGATTGGCAAAAAATTGCAGGTGAGTCGCAGACAAGCCAGGAAAATTGCAGAAAAATAATAATGGATTTTATTACTGTAAATATTAAAGTCCATTATTACTTTTCTGTGATTTTCCACTGTCAGATACCCAGGGCTGAGAGTTGGGGGCCTGGGGCTAATAGCAAAAACATGGGGCTAACAGCAGGAGCTCCCACTCTGAGGACTGAGGCAGCCAAAATTGCAGTGGAACCCTAATATTGTGGAATCAGCCATTTTCACAGTATCACAACTTAAGTTGAGCCTTCCAGATGAAATTCGGTGTTGATAAATGCAAAGTAATGCACACTTGAAAAAAATCCTAACTCTGCATGGAAAATGGAGGGTTCAAGAAAGAGAGCAAACATTTTCTCAATATGCAGCAGCAGTCAAAAAGCTAACAGAATGGTAGGAACTCTTAGGAAAGGGATAGATAATAGAATAGAAAATATAATGCTACTGTATAAATCCAGGGTACTCCCACACCTTGAATACTGTGTGCAGTTCTGGTCACTTATCTCAAAAAAGATAAATTAGAATGGGAAAAGGTACAGAAAAGGGCAACAAAAATTATTAGGGATATGGAACAGCTTTAAAAGGAGGTGAGATTTAAAAGAATGGGGCTATTCAAGCTCACAAAAGAGATGACTAAGGAGGGATATAAAAGAGGTCTGAATCATGTGCAGAAAGTTAATAGGAAAGTGCTGGCCACCCCTTCACATAGTACAAGTACTAGGCGTCACTCAATAAAATTAATAGGCAGCAGGTTTAAAACCAGGAAGTACTTCTTCACATATTACACAGTCAAACTGTGGAACTCGTTGCCAGGGGATATTGTGAAAGCCAGAATTATGACTTGGGTTAAAAAAAAAGAATTAGACCAGTTTATGGAGAATAGGTCCATCAATGGCTATTAGCCAAGATGTTGAGAGATACAAGCACATGCTCTGGATGTCCCTAAATGCCAGAAGCTGGAACTGGATGACAGGAACTGGGTCATTCAAAATTGCTCTGTTCTGTTCATTCACTCTGAAGCTATTCTTGGAGGACGGGACACTGGACTGGATGGACAATTGGTCTGACCCACTATGGCTGTTCTTATGTTCTTCATTATATAATGGCGCAGTTTTACAACTTGCAAAAGCTTCAAGACTAAACATGTTAGTGTGGGGGGCAACTTTAAAAAAATATAAGACATACATGAATAGGGAGAAGAGGGGATGAAGAGATGGGAAGAGGAAAAAAGAGGTGGGGAAACAAAGCTGTCTTTGAGCCATATCAATATTTTTTAACTCAAATGTATTTAGAAACAAGGTTCAAATTTCTTTGAATTCATGTAATAGCTTTCGACTACAATAAGATATTCATTCTTTGGCTGTTTCCTCAGATAGTTCTGAATACCAGTCTTCTCTGTTTTGTGGAATCATTAGGTTGGTGATCATTGCAGTCCTCAAGAACCAAATTTTCTGTGGCAGAGCTTACCAGAGGTTACCTAGATGAGATTGCTTCCTGAAGTTGAATACAGTTTTAACTTTTGTGTCTACCTCTTTCCATAGCTGCCTGTTACACAATCCTGTAGTATATGCACCAGGTTTCCTTATACAGCACCAAGAAACATCAAAGTATACATCCTTTATCCTGTGCATCCTCTATAACATCCAGTACATCGATTATATATTTTGAAGAGTTTATTTGTTTGTGCAAAATAAAGTCATACTTCCCAATTACCTACAGATACCAAATTTTGCATAAACAATCCTGCCACTTACATTAGCTGAATGCACAACTTTGTACACCAGAATATGCTGGGGGAAAGGTTTAAATAATTATTTTTGTTTTTCATCAGAAAAAGTCATGACTTTTTCAATCAGAGTTCATAAAAAATATTTGCTAACAAAATTAAAATTGAGTCACCTATTCGACTGTCATTTCAGTACAAGGAAAATTGTTACTGTTACAAGTCAGAAAATAATTCAAATTAGCTACAGAAAGAGTATCTTTATGAATCTTTATGAGTGTCTGATTCAAATTTACTATGTATGGTAATTATTCAATAAAATGAACAATCTTTGAAGTTGAAATCCTACAAATTTTAAACTGTTTTTACTTCCCTTTTCCAAGCACATTAATAAAATTTCTATTGCATATATTTAATTTCTTGAACTTTCCTGTAAGTGTAATCTACACAAAATAACTTTGCCCGGTCAACAACGGTCCTCACCTGCTAGTTTTGAATAAAATATTTTATTGTATCAATAATAGCCTGAGATCCACAGAAGCATTTTTAACATTCCCATAATATGCTCTGCCATTGTGATTCTCTTAGGGGATTGTGGTAAATCCCATTTGAACACTTTCATAATGAATTCCAGATGAATAGAGTTCTCCTTCATTAACAAATTCACATAGTGGACATGGGCCTGGAGAGTTTCTAAACTGTTTCTAAGCTACCTAGTAGTTCTAGGGCCTGTGGCAGTCCTAGGGAAATTAATATGCTAGCAAGTGTTTTAACTGTAAGTACTGATCATCTGTTGAGGGTAGAGTATCATAACGTTGCTTTTGCATTAAAAAAGAAACAAAACCTTCATCTGTGGCTGTTTGGGAAATCCACATGATGCCCTTGCACAGCTTGTTCTTCCAATTTATGTATTTATTCCAAATCTGCAAGTCTGGCTTGCTCTGAATAGATGCTTCTATATGATGGCCAGGATGAAACTGGTATCTCTATCCAGCCTCTGTCGACACTTTATTTTACGCCATTGGGCAAAAAGAGGAACCCAAGGAGACTCACAGTGGGAAATGGATACAACAATACACATTCAATTTCCAGCCCAATGGATATAAAGGTATTAGCATACTAGAACCAGGTGGACATCTGTGACATGATCATTTTAATTTATAGGTCTGGGAACCCAACTTGCCTATACGGAGTTGCAGTTTTTAAATGTTAATCATAGCTATTGACTACACCTTACAGGAAGGCACTACTAATCATATTAAACGTTTCTAATATGCAGATAGGCCATTTAGAATATTGAGAAGCCTAGGAAGAATATCCATTCTTGTTATGTTAGCACTTTCCCTCTGGCTTTGGGAGACAAGATGCCACCTATTTCTATCACAAACTACAGTAAAACTCCAATAGTCCGGCATCCAATAGTCCGGCACTCCTAATAGTCCGGCATCAAAATGGCAAGAGCCTAGTGAGTGAGCTTCGGCAAAAAATGAGTCACAGGGTAACTGCGGCAGCAGCTGAACTGAGCAAAAAGGGTAAAAAAGGCTTAAAAAAACTAAAACATTACAGTATACTGTATACAGTATGTACAATAAAAAGGGTTAAGAACACTTTATATACAGTATATAATGTATACAGTATATATATAACCAGCTTATAGTACCTCCTGATAGTCCGGCATATCTGATAATCCGGCACCACCTAGGTCCCATAGGTTCCGGATTATTGGAAGTCTACTGTATTTGAGAAATGATGGGATCTAAAATTATCTGCACTCGTTTATTAATATTTCTTGGTACTTTTCTACCTATATACTTAATTGCATCCATTTGCATCTATTGATTGTTACTATATGACAACCAGGAGATTTCCAGTAATTTAGATTGTTCCCAATTTCTTTTGTAATCAGACACTGTCCCAATTTTTGAATTTGTGATAAGAGGGCTGTGGTTTTGGGCTAAAAGATGTAGAAGGGTGCACTGTCTGCACATAACAACGATTTATGCTCCATGAAACAGTGCTGTATGCCTCAGAATGGGCCCAGGATGAGCAACTGAGGCTCCTAAATCACTCTGATGCTTTTAAGCATTTTTGAGCATTTTGCCCGAGGCAGCTAACATGCTATTTCATCTATCACCAAGCAACAAAGAATCTACCTGTTTACCAGAGTAAAAATTAACTGAATCACTAATAATAATAAATTACCATCAGTCTATATTGTTTCATTGATAAGAAAAGTGATCAGCCTCTAGCACTATCTTTGAAAGGGTTTATTAATACTGACCTCTATTGATGTGAACATCAACAGCTATTGACCTGAAATGGTCAATATTTAATGCAAGAGCCAATAAAATCTCAATATTCACCCAAACAGTCAGTTTATATATCTTCACGTACATTGTGAATGTATTCATTGGAAAGAACATATGGGAATCTTCCATTATGGCCACAAAATTCAAAAATGAAACAGTTTCCTTGAAATAAACATTCCCAAAGTATATACAGGGGTCTAGAAAAGCTTTTGTTATTTTCTGGGATGTGAATAATAATACCATAGAATTCCCTATAAGTATTGCAATGCATTCATTCACATGTATCATCCAACTGGTAATTTTCCAGATCTTATTATTGACCTCTGAGGAGGAAAGTAATAGAAACTTATTGACATGTCACTAAAAAGTATGAGCTAGTACTTTACTCTTATACCTAGCAATAAGCAGATATTTATATCTGTTTTCACAAATAAAAAATTATTGACCACAAGTAGTTGAGGTCAGTCATAGTTGCATTGAAAGACAATGAATCTTAGATGCTAACCCATAAATGAATGTTACATACAGTTATTTTTTAAATGCCTCCATCAATTTTACCTAGAAAGATCACCATTGTGGCTGTAGATTTAAAGTGTTATGGTTTTCTAAAACCATGGTTTTTGAATGGCTTCAGTTTGTTGTGTGGGAAAGCTATATGTGATTGTCAGAGGCTAATCACTATGCAATAATTTGTGCGTGAAGTTGAATTAGTTTACATTGCTCATTATAAATCTCTGAGGGGATAAATAGCAGAAACATCTTGACTTACCACAAAACAGTTTCTGCTAGTAATGAGCCAGAATAATTTTTCCCATGTACTAATAATTGATATTTAAATTTCAATTAAATCTAGTTCACCAATTGTCTGTTGATTGGTTCTCATTGCTGTAAAGTTTACAAAGGGAATAGAGTCAAGACATTTGATTGATATATTTTCCGTGAAAAGAAAACCTTTCTTGACAATTTATTACAGAAGGTCAATAAAACAGTAACAAGCAAAATGTAACATGACAGACATTACATGCAATCCATAATTATTGTCATTAGTTAGGCCTGGTTAATAAATATAGCATTCTGGTGGATTGGCAAATGTCTTGTACAATTTTTGAAATAATTTATTATTGTTCTTTTTATGTATGGTTGACTTGAACTGTTTTTAACTAAAAGCAAACAAAATGTATTCTGTTCCAGAGTACATTCATATCAGTAGCTCCTCAAGTAAGCAGATGATGCATTTTGATTACTAATGCACCACAAGCAGATGGCAACGACCTTGCATTTCTGACCTTTTGAAGTATTCTGTTGTTATTTTCCCCATGATTTCCAGTGGCCTTGCATGGCATGAAATTTCAGCTGGAAGCGTTTGTTTACTAGGAATACTTTCTGAAACCCTGCATAATTACAAGAGCTGTGATACAGTAACTCTGTGTTAGAAGCAACAAAAGAAGATCAGATATTTTAAGTGCCAAATTTCCAAATAGCTTGTGCAGACTAATTTCACAATGTGAAACCAAGAACTACAATTGCATGGATAGGATTTTCACAGGTTTTGGGTGGTCATGCACTGAGCATGTACACACCCCAGAATGGGACAATGTAAAGGGGGTGGCCCCTGACTCAATGGGCACCATCTACTTGCAGCATTGCATGAAGTGCACCAAAGTTGGTTCAAGCCTGCACAAAACAGATGCTGTTTTAGAATCCAGTCTCCCATCAGCCCTCAATTTTTGTGCTAGGTCACACACGCTGGCTTCAAAGAGGCAAAATCTGAGACCAGGAACTCATATATACACACTAATTATGTTGGAGAGAGACAGGTTTTTTGAGTATGGAGAAGAGTTTTGTAATAAAAGGAACAGGAGAGAGGTCAGGGTAGAGGAGGAAATAGGCTGGTTTGGGAGGCTCATGAGAAGGAATGGCAGACGGGAGCTAGGGAATGGGGACTGAAGTGCAAGCAGCAATGCTGAATGAGCCAATTAATTCTGAGGCAGATGAGGAAGAGGAGAGAAAGAAGAGAATAAGGGCCCTGACTCAGAGGAAGAGTCCACAAGCTGCCTTCTTGCTTCCTGATCCTGGAAGAGCCTTTGGAGAAGCAGACATTCCATACTCTCTACAGGGAACTAAGAAATGGCTTGGAGATCTATACTCATCAGAGGCATGTCCTGCCAGTCCTGCCTGTTTCTGTGAAGGCCATCAAGGCACATGGAATTCTTTGAGACATCCAGGCTACCATGTAGTCAGTCACCTGCACATACCTTCCTAGGTAAATTCCTTAAGCATTTCCTCATGGGATCAGCTAATATATTCATTGTTTAAGGGACAAAGAGAAGTAACAGCAACCCATACAGGGGTTCTGTACAATGGCATAGTCCTTGTCTGTCCTGGGCATCATGTCTCTCTGAAGCCATCGAAATAATCAAATACTTTCTACTAAAAAGGAAAGTCTACTCCTTGTACTCCTCCTGATTTTAAGAGGAATAAGGGATCTTTCGGAAAAGGCTTTATTTTCCGCAAGAGCCGCGTCTAGCCTGGCGCTTTTTTCCATCAAAGCCCCGAGCCGGAAAAAAGCGGCAGCCATGTTTATACAAATGAAGCGGGGAAAATTTAAATCCCCGCTTCATTTGCAATTCTGACTTGTCTCATCTGCATCCCTTTTCCGGAAAAGGGGTGCAGTGTAGACACAGCCAATAGCAGTTCACAAATTTCAAGCAGATGTTCACATATGCAGCAGTCTAGTACCTAGAACACTGTCATGACTCCTTCACACTCAGGCACTCTGGTCTGCTAGAGGGAAGAGATTATTTGATTATGCAGATCATCATAACACATATCAGTAACCCTTGTCATTGCTAGCACCCCAGATTGGAGATGAGTAATTGGTGTTGAGTTATCACCTCACCATGGACAATGTAAAGATAAAGGTTTGCAAGTGCACAGCACCCAGTTTAAACAAGCATGACAGGTTCCTGGGAAACCTTAAAGTACCAGCTGGCTGTTTAGCATAGCTGAAGAGCATGGGATCATAAATGAAAAGAAAAAAACCCAGTGAGCTCTTGCCCCTGTCACTCCTAACCCTCTTTTTAAGACACTTCCTAGGGTGCTAAGACTAGTGAATGAGGTCCTGCTAAGTCAGTGAATATGTTGTGTGAACAAGTTTCAGCACTAAAGCAACAGAGGCAAAAATGTGCAAAAACACTGTGAAGAGCTGAGACATGGGCTGTCTGAAACACCATTCAGTTTTATGGTCAGTTATTTTTTTTCCATTTGGATAAATTGCTGGTCATTTGCTGAGTAAGAAAGTGACAGTAGGTAGTATATCTTCTCAAGATTGCCACCAGTATGTCTTTTTCATATTTTAGTCCTATTTTTTTATATAAAGAAGAGTCACGGCTTTCACTGAAATAGCAGAGATTTTTCATTCATATAGAATCATTATCCACATTGCTCAATGAAGACACTAGTCTCATCAGTGGCTGTTGACATTTAAAATTGACAGGAGGGAGCAAAAACTTTGAATATACATAAACTAATGGAGCTAGCAAAAGCAGCCGATTAAACTAGGAGCATGCTGTTAGGTGCAATAATCTCAATTCCTTATTGAAAAAAGAGTACATGAGTCACCCAAAAAAAAGGGATTCATATTTTTTTCCAGACATGTCCTTTCTTAGCATGCTGCTTAAAGACACAACTGTATAAAACAGGATTGACGTTATGTAATTACTTGCCTTTTACACTGTGCTAACTTAATTTGCTTTTCGTTCCCAGGTATTTAAAAGACCATTATTTTCCCATCAGACTTTACTGTCTGCCAATTAAAGCATTAGATCGATGAGGTGGAGAGAGAGAACTTTGTTATAAAAGGTTTCAGGTAGACATATTGAAAACATCTGTTTTTCATTGCTCAATTTTTTTGAAAATGGCTACAACTGTACCGGTTAATAACAGCAGCTTCTCCGACATTTTTTATATATTGTTTTTTCCAACTTTGTTCTCCAAAGCGAAATGTTTGAGACTTAATAACTGTTTTGCTTAGCAACCTTAAGTGGAAAAGTAAGAGCAATGGGAATCAAATCCAGCAGCAACAGCTGTTTTTTAAGTCCCTTTTGTCCTCTTGGATGTACCTACTAACATTACACCCAATAAGTGCACATTTTTATGGGCTGTAACTATGACATGGCTCTGTACTTGGTCTCTGGAATTCTTGTGTTTCCCTGTGATTTGCTGGATATTTTTCAGTGGGCCAATATTACAGTTTCACTTGGATCTTTTCTGAGATGCATGATCAGAAATCATTAGTGTCCGAGAATACATGAAGCTAGGGTTGGATAATAAGTGAGGTCTAGCCAACTGAAATGAAAATGCAAGTGCTGTCTTTTGTTATTCACTGTTATTTTAAGTAATAAGAGCTATGTTGGTAAGGTCTTTCTTTCTTGCATGGTACTTTGAATTCAGGTCATTTTCCTTCTCTCTGTGTAGTTATGGGAAATGGCTGCACTTTTGAGGTGCAAAAAGTTATAGTAATTGCATTATGCATGAGAACTGTGGAAAAGGGTAGCTAATAAAAAGATATACACATTTTCTTTTCTCAAAAAGAGCATTTTAAATTAAAAGAATAATGGATAAAAAGGTCACTATTAGCAGACTAAGGTTTACCATACCATTAACACATTTTAAAAGAGACACCATTTTAAACAATTATAATATGACTATAAAGTGCAGTGTTTAAGAATACAGTGGAAGTTTCTTAGTATTTCACTTTGATAAAATATGATTGTTCTACTGTAACCTTCATTTAACTTTTTCTAACAAATTATGTTCTCATTTTCAGGACTTAGAAAAGAATGTCTTGTACTTTCAATTAGGGATCACACAAGAATCAGAATTAGGAATCTAGAGAACAGATTTTTTTTTTTTTGATTATGCCATCTTCTTTGGATTCCTGTATTTTATCATCTACCATATCTCATTAGGAGATGCCAAATTTGCATCTTATTATTTTATTAGCTTCATCAGAGGATCCAAGACACATCCAAGAACAATCAAAACTTAGCATGAAAATAATTACATTTCATTGTGAAGGCAAAGTACATTTCAGTAAATTTGTACTTTCTAGTCAGGATGATCCAAGACACATCTGGAAACATATGCATTTGGCTATCAGGTCTCTGTCGTAAGATGTACAAAATCATATCTTCCCATTCTTTAATACTAAAATTCACCTCCTAAGCCGTTGAAGATGGTATCCTTAAAACTTTTTCCACCCAAAAAGGAATATCTGATGGCACATCTATGAACAAAATCCAATTGCACTTAGGTTCTGTTAGTGATCTCCTCACCTTTCAGCCTTATTTTCAGGTTACACTTTCTCATTTTCAGTTTCCTGTAATCAGATGAACTTTCCTTATATAAGGCTTCTGAGAAAGCCATAACGCTTTAATACTATGTGGCAAGGAACAGTTAGTTGTTCAGTGAGGGGTCCTCTTTACTTTTATTCAGTGCTTCAACATTGGACAATGATGGGGTACTGTTTGTTGGGTAAAATGTTAAACTGAGAGCCTGTTCCTCTTCTGTCCATTAAAGAGTCTTTAACCCATTTGCAAGTGTAGAATGTTTAGCCCCAAAGTCCAAGCCATATCTGAACATGGGTAGTTTCATTCCACCTAATTAAATGTCCCATGAAGTTTCAGTACATACTGTATATTTTGTTTCCTGTCTGGAACAGCTGTGTAGTGTTCTGGATGCTATTAAATAGCTACCTTAATCCATCCTAGAGATGGCAACATTTCTGTGTTGGCTGCAGTGATTTCCATACATTACTATATAGTTTGTAAAGTGCCTTGTGATTTTTTAGGCTGATCAGCATTATGTAAGCATAATATTTTATTATTATTTTACTGCTTTTGATTTTTATGATGTCCATTGTAGCTAATTTGTTCCATGAGCATTTGTTTAGAAGGATGAACCAATTGCAGCTGATGCTCTGTGATTGCTTCAGAGATATTCAGTGAATTGTCCCCCTTCCCTACAATGCCAATGCCAATGCCATCCTTCTCTCCTGTAAGACCACGGGTGGCCTGTGGAGTGAATGCAGTTCGCCAGGATTAGCCTCTGGAAGGCTGCCAGATGCTTTATTGGCTTGTACATCCACAGGTATGTCCAGGGGAGCTGACAGATTTCGCGAATCCCTGGGCAAGGTGTGTGAGTGGGGCGGGGGAAGAGGGGCAGTTCTGCGCTCCCTGAAGGGACGTGGGCAGAAGGGACGGATTGGGGGCAGCCAGCCCTCAGCACCACTGGGACCACAGCACACCCCCACCAGCCCTCAGTGCTACCTGATTTAAAGTGCCTGGGAGGCAGTGGCAGGGGCTGGAGCTCCAGGTCCCTTTGAATTGTTAGGCCCCAGGGTAACTTCCCCCTTTTCCCTCCTCCTGTTGGCAGGCTTGGGTATGGTTGCTCACAGCTCCTCTTGGCCTTGGTTTCCCGTTCTCAGCCAATGGGAGCTGCAGGAAGCAATAGCCTGGCCCACACCACTTTCCACAGCACCCAGAGATCAAACAGATGGTGGGATGCTGAAATATTTAATTCCATCAAAACTTTAGGGCTATGTCTGCACTCACGGCTTCTTGCGTGAGTAATATGCAAATGAGGCTAAGCGTGGAATATCGCCGAGCCTCATTTGCATACCTAATGAGCCACCATTTTTTCAGAAGAGGTCTTGCGCAAGAAGGAGCGTCTACACTGCCCTTCTTGCGCAAGAAAAACCTCTTGCGCAATGCCGCTACACCTATTACTTTTCAGGAAGAATGGCATTGCGCAAGAGGGTTTTTCTTGCACAAGAAGGGGCAGTGTAGACGCTCCTTCTTGCGCAAGAGCCTCTTCTGAAAAAAATGGTGGCTCATTAGGTATGCAAATGAGGCTCGGTGATATTCCACACTTAGCCTCATTTGCAAATTACTCACGCAAGAAGCCGCAAGTGTAGACATAGCCTAGGTTCCTATCAAAAGTTTAGATATTTAATCCCATCAAAATTTAGGCATGAGTTAAAGGCTTAGCAGTTTGGCAGTGTCAGGACCAGTGTTCCTTCTAATCTGGGTGGCAGCACAGCTTCAGAAGAGATTAATCAGCTCCGCCCAGTCAGTCAGCTCTTGAGCCTCTGACTGTGTGGGGCTGATTAATCACCTGTGAAGCTGTGCTGCCACTCAGCTTAGAGGAACACTGGTCAGCACTGAGGTGTCTGAGCCCATGCCAGGGACAGAAAGTTAGGTACTCTAGGGGTCATTACCAGGAAATCAGAGATACTTCCAGGATTAGGGAGTAGCTGAACAGGGCTTTTTTGAATGCCAGTGGTGCCTAAATATTGGACTGAAGCACCTAAATGGATAGTTAGTGCCTCAGCGTTCCTTTTTAATCTAGCTCTTATTACTGAGTCATTGCTAAGAATATAATGGTAGATTTTCAAAGTACCTTGTGTGTCTAATTCACATTAATGGGAGTGAGATACCTAAATGACATTTTTGCCTTTGAAAACCTACTCCAATTTCACTGTATACTCACAGCATAAAACCCGTGAAGTCACCTTGAGAAGACTGGATGGCTCAGGGAGCTAGTAGTAATGGTTAAAGTAATTTTTGCCTCTATATTAAAAGTCAAATATAGAAATATTCACCTCTTCATAACCAGCCGAAATACAACACGGGACCAGTGAATAAAAGAAACCACAGATAATCGGATTGCCATTTATCCTGGGTTTTGTGGAATCTTCCTAATTTTGGACATAACAATCTCACATAAATGTCCCAAAACATTTTTAGAACATGGTACAGTATGAGGCAAGTTGAAAAGCAAGCCTTTATTCCATTTTTAATCACTGTTTACAGATGAGTTAGGCTTGTAAAATTGGTGGATTAAATTGACAACCAACATTTTAAATCAAATCCTTGCTTTTATGAAGTATTAACAAATGTGGCTAGTTAAAGGCAGCCAAATTACTTGGAGCTGCCATCTAATTAAGTCTGGTGAGTAGTTAAAAGTACTCAGAAACTCTGAATATTTGTGTAGATGATATGTTAGAAGGCAGTTTTCTAGTTAGATCTTACTGCCTTGGCAAGGTGTTAGAACAGAGGATTGTGGGGGAATCTCTTGTTTTGAAAAAGAGAGAGAGGAAGAAAAAATCCTGGTCATTTTTACTGATAAAAGACACACTGCACCTTTTATAAGAACATGGTTGTTAGCACCAGTGTTCTAGTCAGATTCCACTTTAAATAATTACATTTGGCCTATTCATATTCCCTTGGCAAAATGGCATGTTCTTTTTCTGTCCTAGACTGTGTTGTATTTTGCTGTGTACTATTAAACAATCTCCTCTGGAGATGAAGCTGCTTTTCAGCAATGGCTGAAGTGATTACATATTTTGTAACATATAAGGACTTGATCCAATATGATGCAGCAATGTCAGAATGTTGCAGATGTAAGTGCAAGCTACGAAATGATGAACAGGAAAAGCAGCACAGAGAAAAGAGATCCAACATTAACGAGAGAGTTGCAGCACAGCTGATAAGTTCTTCTTTTCTAGTAATAGGAGTGAGGTCAGAGAGAGTTTGTGACTGTAGCTATAGTCCTCTTTGTTGTGCTGAGGCTCACCTGTAAACTTATGCGCACTCAGACAAGTCCTTCTGACTGTTTTATACCATGTTTTATACCATGATCTTCTGAGAGTAGAGAGAAGGAAACTTGCCTCCTCTCCATGCAGAGGAGAACAGTTAGGCCCAGATGAACAGAAGTATTTAGGCTCCTAACGTCCACTGATTTCAGTAGAAGAAAGGAGTCTAAATATCTTTGTGGATCTAAACTTGTGCGTAACCTTATTTGAGCCTCAAAATAGCCTCCATTCACTGTGGCATTAAAGCATAACTTCCTGTCATGCCTTCCTGTACTCTGCACAAGGATATCCATAATCAAGAGAGTTGTGCAAATAAATGACTTAGGAGGTTGCTGTCAATTCCAAAAAAGTTTGAGGGGCGGGTGGAATTGGTTAAGGCATAATGAAAGTCAGCAATTTTGGAATTTTCAGTGAATTGAAAAAGTTGAAAAAATTAGAGGTATTTAAAAAAATAAAAGACAAGGAAAGGAAGGTCTAGAATAATAAGGTCTAGTAGGTACAGGTGGTGATGCATCCTTCTTCTGTCCCTATATCCAATGGCCCAGTAGTTATGGCATTCTCCTTGGATGTGAGATGCTCAGGTCCAAATCCCTATTGTGAAGTGGGGATTCAACTCCCCTTTTGCAAATGTCACTTAAATTGCCTTGTGCAGGTAGCCTGAAATGCAGACTTGTCCTGATAATAATTTGATTCATTTCTGAATTTTTGTCTTTGTTTTGATTGGAATAATTTCCCAAAATTGACATGAATTTGAACAATGTTTTGGTTAACCAGAATCTTCATCTTTCAGATGAAACAGTTCACTTAGCTCTATGACCAGTGCCAGAGGATATATATTTTGTGATGTGCTCTGAGATCCTGTGGGATGAGAATGCCACAACAATTGTTTCTAGCTCCCCACACATTACATTTATTTCTCAGACCAAAGCACAGACCTTTTCATGCTTTTCTTATTTAAAAATATTGACCTCTGCATGTATTATTTACATGTTGCATTCTGAAGCAGAGGCCTGTGGAGGTGTTTAGAAGAATGACTTAAAATGGGTGCACTCTTTTTGTCAGAGAACGCAGTCTTCATCTTTGGAAGTGTGAATAAGTGCTGAGAGAGCACTTGAAGCAAAGTTCTGGCCTTGTTGTTTTAGAAAGGTTTGATGTATTTTGTATTATTAATGAGCACAGGCTTCAAGATTAGAAACCCAGTACTGATGCATTCTTTGCAGCTGACCTTGCAGTGTGGCAACCAGGGAGCCTATGTTTGAAAGCTAACTTGAGAATTAAAATATTATCAAAAAGAACATCTAATAGAAGGCACAGGGTCCTCAGTCCGCTTGCACCCTTTACATTGATGTGCTACAGAAAATGTTATTTGTGCAAACAGGATAAAACCCACATTGTTTAAAGAGGCCTACTTAAATAATTTTGTTGTATGTCTCATTTCACACTTTGGGCTCAGCAGACAGACAGGTATTTATTAATAGCATCAGCACCTGGGGCTGTTGCTAAATAGGTAATATTCACCCACGGTATTGTCTTATACATTAATGGGAAATAGCATGTAAGCATACATGTTTCACTGAGATATTTAATTCCGAAATTAATCTGAACCTCCCAATGTTACTATTTGTTTCACTGCAGTTCAGGCAAACGTACTGCTCTTTCTAGCAGATCACCCAAAGATTGCCTTCAGTAATTCAAAGACGTCTGTTGGATTGCTTAGCGTACCAGCCATTTAGATTATACCATTTTCCCTTTTCTTTTATTGCCAAGAGTCATCAATAACATTTTCTTGTTGGATACTTTTACAGTCTTCAGGCCCTGATAACTTGCAGTCATGGCAGATCAGACCAAGTTCTCAGTAGATGCCCATGTGTCAAGCGTTGATGGTTCTGCTATTCCAGAAAGCCAGATTTTAAAGAGTCGCCAATGAGTAAGGCAAGTAAATGTGTAGTTTGTAGGGCCCATATGTAGACAAATATTAATTGATCTCTTTGGGATTTTATGTGAAGTGTTGCAGTGAATGGTCGCTATCATACTAGGTGCACCTCAATAACAGAGCTACAAAATAGCACCCGAAGATCTCATTCTCGCTCCCATTCCTATTTTGTAGTCAAGGCAATTAGATCAGGGAACTTCCTCATTCTGTCCATATAATTATTATCTGTATATCCTGACTGCAAGGACCCATCAGAACAAATTTATTCTCTATTATCAGCCAGTACTATTGATCAGTGCCCAGCTTTTCAGATATCTATTCCCAGAATCCTTAGAAAGATCAAGGTAACACTCACATTTCTTTGGGGAAAGGGCGAATTTACATTGTGAAGGTGTCCTCCCAGCCCATAGGACAAGAATAGAAAAAAAAATGACCAATTTATTTCCCTTATAGGCACAGATGGATTGTGAATTAGGGGCATGTCTACACAGCAGGTCTAAACTCAAAATAACTAACGCAACTTGAACTATGCTAGTTGCATCGCTTATATCAAAAGAGCTTATTTCGACTTTTGGTGCTGTCTACACAGCAGTTATTTCAAAATAGAGCACTCTTCCCCCTGACTTCCCTTACTCCTCATATAATGAGGGTTACTGGAGTCAGAGTAAGAAGCCTGTTATTTTGAATTTATTTTGAAATAACTGGCTTGCTGTGTAGAGGCGCACTACGTTATTTCGGGAATAACTAATATTATTCCAAAATAACACTGCTGTATAGACATAGCCTTTGACTTAACATATTTCCCCATACTAAATAGTATGCCTTGATTTTATGGAAATGAAATCACTTTAAATGAGACTACTGTGACTGCTTTCCTTCTGCAACTTACCAAAGCACAGGATCTGCAATTCCAATTGATTTTATCCTGTAAAAGCAAAGACATCCTCTGCTTGGTAGCCAAGCTACATAATACATGCTCAGAGCATCAGGCCCAAAGAGAATAATGTGGATCGATATGTTAGACATGAAAGCAGCCTTCAAAGCCTTTCTTCATTTTCAGTAGGTGACTCATAAAAAGAAAGAGTTTATTGCCCAACCATCGCTGTGGTCAAAAATATCAAAATTATCAGCAGTCACTTAATAGAACTCAGCACATAAGATGGTGAATGTCTGATGTACCAAATACATTGGAACATGTCTAAATGTAGATTCTCCTTTCTTAGGTTAACTCATTTTCAGAACTATAGTTTTTTGTGTATCAACGGCAGAGTAGGAATGAATAATACATTTAGATTAAATCTAACAATAATTCCAGCTACAGTTCTCCAGTCACAACCAAAAGATCTCCAATCACTACACTATTGTACAGACTGTCAGAGAGTACCATATTAGATTGGATCAGATGCAAGGTTTATGTAGCCAAGTGGTCTGTCCATGACAGTAGCCAATTCTAATTGATTGTATCCTATAAGAGCAAAGATACCCTCTGCTTAGTATCCAGAAACTTCAGGAGAGGTATAAGAACCAAATAGTGGGCAGATATGAAATAATCTATCACCCACCCACCGCACCTTCAGTCTCATCCTGGTCTCAATCATTAACGATTGGCTTAAATACTTAAGCATGTGCTTTGGTATCTTTTCCAAAAATATTATGGTTAATTGTAGCAACTCTGGATATTCTTGTTATCCATATAATTGTCCAATCCCTTTTTGAATCTAGCTAAGTTCTTGGTCTCATTGACTTCCTGTGGCAATGAGTTCCACAGTCAAATTATATATTATATACAAATATTTCCATATTGTAAAAGTTCTGAATTAGTGGACTTGGCCATAAATCTTCCTTTAGAGGTTTCAAAAAGACCTGAGATCATTTATAGGGAACAGATTTTTACCACGAGCAGCCTGTCACTCACTGCTTGGAAAGTGAAATGGAAGCAATGAGGCAGAAAGGTTACTTAGAGCAGGTCATCCAGAGATTGGAAGTTTCCAGCAGAAAATCTAATAATAGAGCATACTAAAAATCTGAGGTCAGCTTTTTCAATTGGTTTGGTTTAGAATATAGTGTTTTCTACATGTCCTTGATTTTCTTCTAGTTTGGTATGGATAATTTTCTAGCTCACTGAGTTTTAAAGTGGGGGTTTTCTGTGCTGCAAGAAGTTATAGTGAAGGGGAAAGTCTCTCTTCTCGCCCTAAGTCAAGGTTCTTCCAGGCCCGCTGATAGGGGAAGAGGAGAATAAAGAGAGCAACTGTCTAGGGACTGACAATTCAAAGGGGCCCCGGGCTCCTGACCACCCACCCGGGCTCCTGACCACCACATGTTGCACAGGAAACGCAGTGGTGGTGGCAGCTGGAACCCCAGGCCCTTTAAATTGATGCTGGAACCCCATGTGCACACTGCAGAACCCCGAGTAGCACTCTCTAGACAGCGCTGATTGGGGCAGCAGAGTCCTGGTGGCACAAACAGCCATCTGCCCAGGCCCCACCCCTTCCCAGAGCACAAAGCCAGCCCCCTCCCTCCCCCCCCACACACACACTCCTGGCCTGGGGCCTGGCAAGGCTGTAAGCTCACCTGTATTCTTCAGACACCCTTCCTTTCTCCTTTCTCCTCTGTTATCGTCTTTGAATTCTTTGAACTTAAAATTCACTGCTCAGTGAACTAATAGCCCCCCACTCATGCTTTATTTTCACAAGGTCCAAGAGAGAGCTGCTTGCAATTTCTTGTACTCCTCCTTCTGTTGTGATCCCCCACATACAGTAAATGTCTGCATTAATTCTGAACGTATTTGTATTGATTTTCATTTACACCAGGAGGCAGTGTCACAATTTCTGTACTTGAAGCCTGTAAATAGAATTTAATTCATATTGTCAAAACACCCCAAAGGCCAGGGAGACTTAGATTTACAGATCACAATTTTCAGAAGGGGCAGAGAGACTATTCTTTGTACTCTGTCCGCACAAGGGAGGAAGCCCGGCATCCAAAAAGACATTTGCAAGGTGGATCAGAGCCTGCATGGCTGAAGAATATAAAGCAAAAAAGAGCAGGCTTGCAGGTTCATCTGATCACATCCCCAAATACCTGCTTCCTACAATGAAAGAGCAGAAGCTTCATCTTTGAAATTGTGCAGGGCTGCAACCTAGACACTATTGCTCACTTTCCTGTGGCACTGTCAGTAAAACCAGCCGACTTACATCACATGGAGCTTTCAGAAGAAGAGTTCTGCAGTCAGCTGCTCCTCCTTTTACAAAGTTCTATTATTTTCTTTCGTCTACTATAATGATTGATGTAGGAATAATTGAGAAGATAGGATCAGACCCTCAGAGAGTGTAAAGTGGGACAGGTCCATTAATTTCTGTGGATCTATGCCAGTTTACATCAAGTCAGGATCTGACCATATAGATGTTATTCTTAGGTGTAGATATACCTCTTCAACCCTCCTTCTCCTGAAAGAGCTGGCTGTATTTTCATAAAATAGCGGAAATACATTTTGAGGAAGAAATTCCACTCTGGAGCCATTTGAAGCTTGACCTTCAATACTGGTGCACTGATAGGGATGTTTCAGTGGAAATAAATGAAAGCTGCTGTTCTCTTTTAGTTTCATCATTTACAGCTGTCTCTTAAAGGAAGGCCAGATTGGCCTCAACTAAGGTGAATCATCTCACTTAGAACAACTGAAATGTTTTAAGTTATAAAAATATATTCAGGACTGCAGCAGACACCATATTCTGGAATCAACACACTGTAGCATAACCAATGCCCTCAGTTTCCACTCAGACCTGTGCAGAATCAGATCCTTTGACATCATATTGACTCAGATCTATTTTAAACTGTATATTTGTTTAATTTTGGCATTTAAATCCAGCCCTACATTTTGATCATTCGAAATATGGGTATTTACTTCTGGGGGTGGGGAGGTTATCATCGGATGAGATTTCTTTCTCCTTTTCTTCACTCTACACTGTCCATCTAATAATTAGCCTGAGAATCCCTTGTGCGTTTCCTGCACAGGTTTTAGTGACTAATTATGAGAAAAATAAAGGGTAAAGTTAAAGTGATACACCTACATCTGGAATAGATGTAAATATAAAGATTTTACTGTACCTACACAAAGCTTTCAAAATCTGCAAACTGATAAAAACTTGGAGTACCTGATAGATTCTCTCTCTCTTAATACCTATGACTTTTGAAGATCAAGTTTGTATTATGGTTTAATAGCTGGTATCATTATATTCCCAACTGGCATACTGTTGGTTGTTTTTGTAGTTTATTTTCTTTTTTGAACTACCTAGGAATATAGGCCATCTTTTTAGTCTCCCCTCACCCTCCCTGCCCAAACTAGTAAGATTACCTCCCTGTATTAGAAAATACAGGATAAATCAGAGTGGTACAAAACAAGAACAACTGAAAGGACATTAATGTCTAAGACTATAACAATTTTAAGTGATTATGCATACAGCAACAGACAGAAAATGTGGTGAGACACACAAAAAGCATTCTTCATTTTAGTTCCTTGCCCTTTTATAGAGAAGTTTTGATATAAAAGAAATCCTTTTCTCATTCGTTGAACAATACTATTTCATCGTAACTGCCAACCTGGGAATACTGCGCAAGGAGAATTTTTTTTTAAACACATTCAAAAATGCCTCCCTTGTGTCATAATTTGTAAAATGTGCCTGAGACCTTATAATTCATGCAATTAATACTGTGCATTAGTTTGATCATTTAGGCAAGTACACAACAGAGTTTTCAGCTCAAAATGCAGCTAGGAGTGGAACTTCAGGGATTTCTGAGCTTACATAAATCTGTACTAAGAGGATTGGTGTTTCAGAGGTCCAGTTTATATTTGCTGAACTTCTCTAACTATGTCCTCTACATACATTTTCAGGCACGTGGAATGATTCATTTCTGGAAATATTAACCCATGCAGTTTCACCTTTCTATGAACTTGAAATAATTTTAGAGATTATTTATTTAGAATATAAATTTAGAGATATTGAAAATTCTGAGTACACAAGAGATAAGTAAGTGGATTTGCAATCTGGAATATCAGTAATTGAAACACTGCACCAATTTGTAGTTAAATTCTGTGTCACAAAGTTTTGTAATATTTGGTGACAATCTATTTATTTCCTCATGACTTATGAAACAGCAATAGTCACTGATACAAATTAGAGGAAAAAAAGTGAAAACAGATGATATGTTGTTCATTTCTTTTGGCTTTTTCTTTGATCCATGTACTTATATGGAAGGAACATGGAGCATTTAATATGAAACAGTGAGCCTTAGAAATCTTTTGCAATCTCTCCTTCAGCAGAATGAAATGCTGTTGCAACAGGAGGGAAATTATACACCAATTATTTATCAAATCAGGAAAAATTATGCCCTGCAACATCAAAGGGATGCATTTTATGAAATAATAGAGCTAAGGCTATCCTTACTCTTTTAGCATGCAAGACTGCCTCTGGAGGGTTTTCTAGTCATCAGAACTGCTGTGTGTCCAGTATTTTGGAATAAGAAATGAAGCTGACAAGAAATACCTTAAAAATAAGAAATATTTAACAGAGTGACAAATTCTTAGGCATTCCACACACACACACCCATATTTTCACTTAATGTTCTATATTTTTCCTTATTTTGATACACATTTGGAATTCACCTTAATGTTTGCTGACTTGTCAATTTCTCAACAATTGTATCACCCTCAAATTGATTTTCAAAGTAAAGCATATGTGACGTATCATAGGGTCCAAATACAATAAATGGAGAGAAACACAAGTGGACAAATTAACCTTTTCACTTCAAACATAAGTATGAGTGCATTATTTTAAATGATATATTATGCCATTCGATTCCAATCCTCTTTTTTCACATATCAGACTGAATGAATGATTTCTGAGGTTCGGAGGAAGCTGAGAATTGTCTACATCTATTTCTAAAAAGCATTCATTTCTTTTAAAAATATTTGGGTAAATAAGAAACAGAATTTTTATTGTACACAGAGATGGTACCAAAGGAATACAACCTTTCCATCCCTCTTTCCTTCATGCAGTCTCTCACCCTTTCTAAATGAAATGGAACAATCTAGGCCTTTAACTCTTCTTTCATTTAATCTTGCTAATGCAGTCTGTCAGGATTCCAATTTTGCAACAGCATAGGTGCAGTAGCCAGTAAGTAGAGTAGCACAAAGAATACTATTCTGTATTCAGGGTTTATATTTATTTGTATCCAAATGTCTGAAAATCAACTCAGAATAAAAACTGATGCAATTGGTGAGTTCAACCTTTTTTCTTCTTCCATTCCTTGGTATTATGAGGTGCTCACTTTAATAGTAAATAGAAAATATTAATCATGTTTGGCCAAATATACCCTGATATTGTGGAGGGGTGGAGTTTCACTCAGACTGTATATTACCCACTGAGCTAAAAGATACCAAATTAAATCAGTTAGTTGGCAGATCGCCAGAAAGGAAAACATTTTCAGGCTTTGCCACAGATGCAAATCCACGAAGTATTTCTGGTTGATCTTCAAAAACAAGCTAGGGTGAAATGAAATAAAAATGTAAAACTGAAAACGTATAGATAATAACTAAACACAGAAAAAAAACGTGAGTGAAATTAAAGTGGAAAGTCAAGATGATTCTAGAAAAACTGTCAGCCTGAACTAATTTTTATTTTTTGTTTGTTGTTGTATTCCTGTGGCTCTGATAGTTTTGCTTTTTGGAAGTTTTGCTGTTTATATATGATATTGGATAGTTAATGCAGGGTATAATCCAAATTCCAATGAAAGTCAGTGGAAGTTTTTCCATTAACTTCAATAGTATTTGTAGATGATCCCAAGACGATGTGGGCCAGATTTTGATCTCTGTTGCACTAGTAAATGCACTTAAATTACTGGAGTTATCCAGTGCAAATAAGACCAGAACCTAGTCCGCCAGAGACTCACATCCTTCCTCCCATACGTGAACTTTCAACAGAGGGCAAAATTAACTTTGCAAGTTCTTTTTCTAACAAAAAAGGAAAAAAGGCAGTTCATGTTTGAAGAAAGTTTTTGCTACTGATTCATGCACATTAATAAAATAAAGATGTGAACTATGCTCATAAATTCTTCCATCTAAACTTTTCGTTCAGAATTGTAGTTAGTTATTTTGGCAAGGAGCCTAAAGCAGTAAAATATTAACATGAAAAGCTGCATTAATTAATGACATTTCAGAATTGTAAATGTTCAGTATATTTAGCTTACTAAAATGTTTTTTAAGTTTCATCATACCCTGTGGTTCAAAAAAATACTGTAGTTAATCAAAGTACATAGTAGTAACAATTAACTGGGCCAAATTCTGCCCTGAGATATCTTACATAAGTCAGAAAGTTGCCAATTAGCAAAATATCATGAGTTGCATGTTATATCATTTTTCAATATGGGAAAAGGCATCTTAGTTTCACTTAGATACTAGAAATAAAAAGGGATGTCTACCAGAAAATGGGAGTGTGGCTGAATTAAGAGAAAAAGGTGATCTTATTGGAGGAGGGAGGGCAAGCCTGTGTGCTAAAGGGCCGCTATTCTTCCCTGTGTCCAGACTTCCACTCCACTCACCAAGACCAGACACAGGTCCGTAGTACCTGATTTGCATTTCCTACTCAGTAGCCCATGAAGTGCTCTATTAATATTCAAGGACTGGTATGTCCAGAAGACTCAGAGCTGACTGTTCTTCATAGGCTAATGTTGACCCACTTATAGTCTAAATAGTCTTTGGGTTTTTTAATAAATAAAAGGAAATTCCCTATAAAATACTTCATTACTTTTCAGTTTGCTACAGTATGTAATATAACTATCAGAAAACACATGCCTTATTGAAACCTAAGCAATTAAAACAATGGAAATGATCAGTTAAAGTAATGTAGATAAAGATTTTAATACTCTTGTCACCCACATAAAATATATATGAGGGAATTCGCATTAGATATTTCAGGAATCTTTCTCATTTTTAATTAAATACAGTAGTGCAAATGCTTTCTAATATTTTCTAATAAATATGGTATAGTATAAGTAATCAGTAGTATAAGGATAATGTGATGGTATTTTATGTATTATATGTTTTACATATTTTAATAACTATATAAAGATATGTGCCTGATGTTTGTCAGTTTGGGTGTATAAGCACCGCACCATATGTCGAAATAAGATATACAATTTGAGCTACGCAAATTGCGTATCTTATTTTTATGTTATTTCAAAATATCATATTTTGAAATTTGACACTGTCTACACAGCACTTATTTGAAATAAATTGCTATTCCGAAACATCCCTTACTCCTCATGGAATGAGGTTTACAGGGACAGCAGAATAGCAAGCCCATTATATTTGAAAATAACGGGTGCACTCAAAAGATGCAGAATAGCTATTTCAGGATACTTTCCGGTATTCCAAAATAGTACTACAGTATAGACGTAGCCTTAGAGACAAAAAATATGTTTTTTTTTTAATGTATGGTGTAAATAATTCAATATTCTGCAATACGTGCAGAAAAAGAAAGAAACTATAAAATGTATAATTCAGGTAGCTTGGTGAAAGTCAGTTCAGAGTTACTTTATATACATCAGTGATGTGTACGTTTAAGTCATTTTTAACTTAAATTTGTAAAACTTGAAAAGTGAAATGCTACCTTTGGTAACTATTAGAGATCAGAGTTAAGGCTGTTACACTTTATAAAAAGAATTTTCACATCTGCTTTTTAAAGGGAATTTATGAGGTGTAAAGAAATTAATGTCTTCACTTTAATAATTTCCACACCTTGTAATGTTTTGTTCCAAATGCTAACATTTTTATATGTATGTTTTTACAGCAACTTTAATCATAACAACCAGTGATCCTGGAACAATTTTTAAACTGTGGGTGCTGAAAGTATTTGAACCAAATTATTAATCTATATACAATGGAAATCACTTCAAGTCAAGGGTGTTCTTGCATCCCCAGTACCTCTGATGATGATAAAGGTTTCTTTCTGGTCAGTGCTAGGTGTCAGATGTTTTAATCCAAGGCTCCCTTCTTCTTTCACTTCCAATATTGTGGGTGCAAAAAGGAGATGAAACTGAGGCTTTGTTAAAAATCAGTTCCTACCATGTATGAATAAATGCTCACATAAGGAGAATGATATGAGATATTATTGCAAACAATATGAGCAGCAAATGGACTTCCTTATGATAGAATAAGATATCTTTTCCGTTTGAACTTTATTAGCAAATAGCTTTTCTGATTTCTGTATCACAATATTAATTTTTTAAAATTATTTCTAAGAATTTATCACTTAATAAGTTCAAGAAGCAAATACGGTTTAATTTTTAATTCTTCTCCACACATGGTATAATACATTCCTATAAAGGGCAATGGGAGTTTAGTCTCTGCATGATATTTATGCTTAATATGAAAGTTGTATGCTGATATTAGGAAGAGAATACACTAGAGATAGTCCCAAGCCATAAAGTTCAGGTTCAAATATAAATTTATCCAAAGTGTGAGTGTGTTTGGTTCTGGGGTTTAGATTTGCATGAATCACTAGAATGAACCTCTTAGATTCTAAACTGTTCTCAGTGGAGTGTGAAATAAAAATGAACCTTACAAGCACATTACTATTTCTGACATCGCTATAACCCAGAGATTACTGCAATATTTATCCTTCTTAGTAGTTGGAGTGATTGTATTGTTGTTGTTCAGAGAATAAACAGTTTAGAAGACCAGTTAAACAGGATTATACTAGAAGCATGTGGACCACAAGCTTTATTTAGTGGCATGATTCATGAATATTAAAGGTGCTTATTGTCACCTATTTTTCAGTGGAGGTCTTACTTTGGACTGTTGTCCTCTTCTCCCCTCAGAATTAGAAAGGGCACAGAATTCTGTTTTCACATGTTATGTAAAGGACATGAAACTTAGTGAGCTTGAGCAGGAAGACATTTTGCTCTGAGGACATGAAGTTTATAAGCACACTTCAGCCTCTGTCCTATGGTGCGTAGTTGAGAATGGAAGACTGCTCACAGAGAATGAGCTCAGGTAAGAGTAAGCATTAGATGTAGCCTTCCATCCTCATTGGAAATAATTCACAATGATTACACACTTACTGTCTGCTTTCATACAACCAATGGTTAAAATGGGTGAGGTGTGGGTAGAGCATAAATGCCTGAGGAGACATGAGCTCAGGTCTGATTCTCAGTCTTTAAAAAAGGCCCTTCAGTATCTGTTGCTTGCTTTAGCCTTTCCTTTGCACTAGGCAGGAGTAATGTGATGGCTGTGTAGCAGCATGACTTTCATTAATGCAAGATCAGGTTTCCTTGTGCTATCTATCTTGATAATTTCTATTTATTTTATATTCCTACTCCTACAGGCAACACTCTGCATATATACTGTTGTAGGATCAAGTCCTTGAAGACCAAATAATGCAAAAAAACTCTCATCATTGTTCAACCCATCAAAAATCACATTTTTGCACCCATGTAATAGCTAAACCATTTACATTTACATTTTGAGTGTTATATGTGAATGACAAGCAGCTATCACAGGCAAAATGCTTTTGAGTATACTGGGAAAACAAAAATAAATATTTACAAGAAAAAGAATATGGTTGGCAGGCCAAAAATTTGCCCTACTCTTTTGCCCAATCTAATTGCAAAGTCTGTGTCATTCTTTCACTCCTCCTCTCAAAGAAAGCTCCCAAATGTTTGCATGAATCTATTTTCTATTAAAAAAGAAATCAATACTAACAGACTGACCAATACTCATGAAGAGCTTTCTAAACAAATCACTGGGTGTGTGTGTGATGGAGTAGAACATGTGGGGGAGGGAAATGGATTTTGGTTTTAAGCTGCAAAGTGGTTGTTATATATTGAAACAGCGATGGGAGGGGGAATACTATAAAGAGCTTGACTCTGTAAAACAGCAAATATACAGTATGTGCCTCCTAGAGAAGAGCTTTTTATTTGTAATATATTTTCCATATATGCTGTTATTGCTCTTGTAAGTACATATTTTTTGTGTGGTTCATTTTGTACATAGACAAGACATGGCTGTCACTGCTCAAACAGCCATCCTGACCAGCTTATGTAAACACTAGCTAAAGCTGCTGGAGATTATTTGCAGAATGTTGGATCTGATGAGCTCAAATATAAGATAGCCTGGGTAGTATAATATTTTGGATTACAATAGTAATCGCTTTAGGAAAAGTGTGCAGTGTCAGCAGTATGGTTGCTTGGGTCTGAGTGGGATGTGGGAGCTCTGCAATAATAATTCTGCATTTATTATGCAGCTAAATCTTTTCCTAATAGTAATGCTGAACATTTGTCCCTGCTATTTCTAAGGCATGTGCATGGGGCACAGAATATGTCTTTTAAAATTGTGTTAAATTACTATAATTTGAACACACTGAAGTAACTGAGACTGCTGATTTGGGTGCCTACCTTATATGGTGACTTGTTTTACATTAACACCTCCATTATATGTATCATTTGCAGAATATTATGTAAAAAGTAAAAACAGGTTAAGAGATTTCACTAGGAATACCAGGCTGTGAAACAGCAAGCACCCTCCTGGAGAAGCTTAAGGAGTTACTGTGCTCTAAGCCCCTCTGAATCCTCTGAGTGCACCTCATCTCCTGTTCCCAGCCTCAAACTATCAGCTTTCTCAGGATGGGGTCATATGATTCTCTCATTCTCAGACCAGGCCTTACGCTGCAGTTGCCTGTTACCAAGGGTATGTCTACACTACAGAGTTTTTTTCAGAAAAAAGGCCATTTTTCCAAAAAAACTTCAATTACGTCCACACTGCAATTGCATTCTTCCAAAAGAAAATTGAAAGAACAGAGGGTTTTTTCTGACATTGGTAGTTCTCATCTATGAGGAAGAAGCCTTTTCCCAAAAGAGCTTTTTTGGAAAAAGGCATGTGTGGACGGGGAAGAGGGGAGTTCTTTCAAAAGAAGAGGAAAGAGGAAGAAGCACAGGTGCCCTGGTGGCCACCTCTATCCATAGTAATCACAGCTGACATGCGAGATAGTGTCCATTCAGTGTGGACGCTCTCTTTCGGAAGAAGTTTTTCCGGAAGACCTCTTCCAGAAAAGTTTCTTCTGAAAGAAGCCTGCAGTCTAAACATAGCCTAACGGTGATTACCTCAGCAGGTTCAATGTACATTTAATATCTACAACTCCGTCCTTTGAGAGCAGCACCCAGTGCCCAGGCATACTTCTGAAAGCAACGTATGGCTCATTTAGAACCAAAGTATTTTGGGGGGGGATCTTAAAACAATAAGCAGTCCATACGAATTACTATTTTCCTCATGTTTACCATTCCCTGGAAGAAAAACAATAAGTAGCCCTGCAGCACCTTAAAGACTAACAAAATATGTATAGTATCATGTGCTCTCAATGGCAAATCCTGAACACCCTTGCTGCCTCACACACTCCACCAGGACTTGCATCAGGGTCAGTCTGTGCCCCTGACAAACAGCATATTGACAACTCTCCCAAGCGTCGTTTTAACCATTATGGCTCCCTTTGCTCCCTCTGATACCGAGATAGAGAGGCAGCTGTGTGTGTGTTGGGGGCTTCCTGGGAGCTGGTGCACACGAGGAGCTGGCTTTTAAGCTGGCTCCCTACACGCATCGGGAGACTGCCTGTAATTGCAAATGTTAACCAATGAGTTAACCATGTACAGTTACACTTTCACATCCCTAGTAAAGTCCTGCTAAATTGACCGCTGATCGTGCTCTCGTTGACTCCCTTACTCCGCCAGAATGAGAAGGGTAAGAGGAGTTGACAGAAGCATTTCTTCCATCAACCCCTTGCAATGGAGATCCTGCAGCAAGTCATTCTAAGGTATGTTGACTCTAGCTAAGCTATTCATGTAGCTGGATTTGTTTACCTTAGGTCAACATTACTCCCCAGTGTAGACCAGTCCTAGCCATTGCCTTGTAATTGACCGAGTGTTTGTTGGAAAGGCTAATAATTTAGAGCTGTTTGCTGCCTTCCTGCTTGTTTTCCCAGTAGCTCCTTATAAAATCAAACCAATATATCAGCATAGGGAAGCCCAATAATCCAAAATAGTTATACAGTGACTATCTCACTAAGTATGTCACATACAGTATTTATGTCAGCTGCATGTCCTTATACTAATATATTAGAAACTTGAGGGGGGAGAGCTATTTATGTGTGGACATTTTGCGTCCCTCTATTCTTCATAGGGTGACCATCCATCCTGTTTTTACCGGGACAGTCCCTTATTTAAGGCCTCCTCCTTAAAAAAAATGAGCACATTGTCCCATATTTCCCCAGCAGAGGGCGAGGGAGGAGCTGCCAGTGCTCAGGGCTTCAGCTGCTGAAGCCCCAACCACCGGCAGTTCGCTCCCCCCCTCCCCACTCTGCACGCTGCAGGGGTGAACTTCATCCCTGTAGTGGGGCAGGGTGAGCGGGGAGCTGCCAGCACTCGGAGCTTCAACTACTGGAGCCCCAAGTGCTGAAGCCCTGAGCACCGGTGGCTCACTTCCCCCCCAGGGGCTGAAGCCCTCAGTGCCGGCAGGCCCCCCCCCCCCTCCCCCTTCGTGTCTCATATTCCTCATACAGAAATATGGGCACCACAATTCTTCATGATATGATAGGAAGAAGTTTCTGCCCTCAGCTCATTTTTTCCTATAATTTCACCTTCATTGTTGAATGTAAAGACAAATAAATCAACATTTCTTGGCAATGTAAACCTATTTAGTATTCTAAAATTAGGATATGTCGAACAAGGTGCCGTAAACTACGATAACATGCATAGTCTACACATTCATATGTAAGTTGTTGTGATGAAGTAAAGCAGGGTAGTCCAGAGCTTTAATCCTACATAGTGACTAGGTAAAAACGGCACCTCTTTATAAAACAGATTGGTACTTCATGTATAGCCAGACTCTTATCTGTTCACTTTAGTGACTAGCATCATTGTATTTTACCTATTCCCTCTTGTGCACTCACATTAGAAGTGTTTGCTGGATTCCAGAGCAAACCAACTGAAAGCTGGCTGATTGCACAATTTGATAGCAACGGAGATGCAGTGATCTAAGGGCCTAATTTGTAATGAAAAGTTTTAGTGATGATATTGCATAAGAAGAAGATAATTCTGTTCAACTGACAGAGCTCACATTGAGTTTGTAGAACAGGAAGTTAGATAAAAACATGGTTTTTCACTTTAAAACTGAGTACATTTCAACTGAAACTAGAGGGACAATAAACATGGAAGTGCAATATGCCATTTCAACAGTCACTATTCAAAGAAATAAATGTTAAGGATGATGGGAGTGCCTTGGAAGCATTGAAGTGGATGCCACTGAACTGATCTTTGTTCGTTAGCTCAACTGATTTTTCAAAGTGTGATCTCTGCAGTATCAACAAATCCACTAAGAGATATCTCCCCTTCAGGCTGCATGCCATCTCTAGTGTATCACTTTCTTCTGATCCAACACAACATCGTAAAAGCTCTGAATATCCTCTTGAGACACACATTCCTTCCCCAATGAGTCCAAAGTGACCAGTTGGGAAGATTATAGTCCTGCCGCTCTTGAATGAAAGTGAAATTCCTCTGATGTTAAGCAGTGATTGCATGACATGGAATCTACTTGGTCTTGCATTTTCCTTCCAGATTGCATGTGGACATGCTTGCCCAGCCTTACACTATGTAGAACTCCATTGCCTGCTAATTCTTTTTGTTCCAAAGACCAAAGAGAAATAGATTCTAGTGGTTATCAAAAGTATTGCATGAAGGACATCTGCTGACTCTTACTTACGTTTCAACATGAACTTTGTAAACTCTTTTCACGCTTCATTTACCACTAATTCCAATATGTTCAAAATGATTCTTACTTCTTCATTTTTAGGATATCTGGTTTGACTGTAACTAGTGAATGACATTTCTATTAGGAAGGGAATTAGCTCCGGCTAGAAGAAATGCCTATGCTGATTGAATACAGTTGCTTGTATTCCTTTGGCTGAGTGAGAAAGCTGTTTGTTAGCTGTGTGATGTGGTGTCTCCTTGGGACATATGATGAAAGACTTGGATCTTACTGAAGACTTGACATCCTGAGCTCAGAGGTAGCTGAGTTCAACTACAGCTATACAGCACTTATTGTATCCATTCAGACAATGGGATTTTTTGTTTCCTTGTTTTCCACTCTGGAGAGCATCTGTGAAACTAAGTAATTAATGTTTGGCTTGAAGATAGTTTTAAAGAGCACATTTAAAGTGTTTGGCATACAATTTATTCCCTTTTTAGGGGTTTTCTTTGAGCAACATATATTTACTCTATAGGTAATTTCTTTGCTATTAGACCTTAAAATCTTATCTTCTACACACCATCTCCTTGCACTATTTGCTTCTTTTATTCTAATGATATTAGGGTCCATAAAGGAAATCCCTTTTTTTTATTAGTTATTAAAATTTTTATTGTCAGCTCCCAATGACCATAGCCCTAGCTGTGCTAGATACTGTATAAAATGCATAACAAAAGAAGAGATCCTGCCCCAAAGAATTTACAGTCCAAGAATAAATCAAGAAGTGAATACAACAAGCAAATGGGGTGACCACAAACTAGCAATGAGATGATTATGATTAGTGTGATAAGCATCAGTCACAGCACACCAAGTGCCTAACCAATTTTGAATTTTTTAGGCATCTAACAGAGGACAGAGTTTCAAGGAAAGATCTGAAGGAAGATGATCTGGTAGCATTTATCTTTATGGGGTACACTTCCTTTGCAAATGTTCAAGCAAATGTTTTCACACTTTCTCCCTAGGCATCCGAGGAAGTGTGAAAGTGCCCAAGTGAAAATTTGGTAAATGGATAATGAGACAAGCATTATTGGCAAATAGGAGCCAGAACACAATATTCTCAGTAGTGTATTTGATATAATAGGTAGGAAAGGGATAGGCTATGAAGTGCCTGAAATGTGAAGCTAAGTAGTTCTCTAGTATACTACTATATAATATTATACCTATATATATCTATATATAGATATATATAGATATCCAGTTCATCTGATGAAGTGGGTTTTGCCCATGAAAGCTCATGATTCTATATATTTTGGTTAGTCTCTAAGGTGCCACTGGACCATTCATTGTTTTTAAAGTTACAGACTAACACCCCTATGATATAATATATAAAATGTTTACTGTGTCTAAATGGGAGATGGACATAATTTCCTGTATTGCTGAAAGTTGCAAGGAGTGGCAACTTTGCTGTTAGTTTATTTTCAAGTTACATAATATAATGACTTCAGCATTCTGAAAGAAACTGAAAATACTCCCTTGAATAAAGGATACATTTGTTATGCTTATAAAGGGTTCAAAACGAAACAGCTCCTTTTGTAATCATTCTACAGAAAGAAAGCTAACGTGTGCTATTTCATCAACTGTCTTGTTGAGAGGAGGAGGAGGAAGGAGGGGGGAAATATACAAATCTAGAGCATTGAACAAAGATGCAATGTGTAGAAGGTGTAGGAGCTGCTGACAATCATTAAATCTGCAAAGGAAACCTGGTACACGGGGTGTTAATTACAGTAATTCAAGATGTTTCTGGGAATACAGCAGCTTCTTTTTCTTCTGGCCTGTACAATTAACGACTCAAGTTTTCTGTTATGAATCCTTAAATTGTCCTACTGTCTTATGAACAAAAGAGAAATGCCTCGGAGACAGCAGCAAAGCCTGCTTTTTCTGAAGTCCTTTAAATCTTTTCTCTCTGCCACAGTGATGTTGCATTTTCCATGAGCTATCTTAGAAGCTGCAACAGCAATCTGCTGGAGCCTGTGTATTCACTATCACTCTAATCCACTAACCCAGGGATGGGCAACCTAGTCTAGTGAGTGTGCCGCAAGGTTGTTGTGACCAAGACGATCTCCTGGAATGAGATGAGCCCTCTCTCATCTCAGTAGGCCGCAAGGTTGTTGTGACCAAGACGATCTCCTGGAATAGGGTAGTTTTGCTATATGAGCTTGCGTAACTAGAATTTGCTGGGTGTGCCGATGGAACTGTAGCTGCGCTTTGATTGGATTCAGAGAGAGTACACGGCTCTCACAGTCAATGCTGTGTGCAATCAGCACACACATGACTTCACATACCTTTGCTTTACATGCATGGTGCTATAGCAATACCGGTAGGGGGGAAAAAAATATGCAGACAGAATCTGGCAACCCTGGGGTCAACTATAAACAAAATGTCTTGTGGTCCATATACAGAACCCCAGAGGACCACGGGTTGTCCATTATTACACTAACCCCTCCCATGACAGTGTTTTCCTCCCTATGACTGGAGAGGTGTTAACCGGATATTTCATCTTGAATGGTCTCTTGAAATATGTGTTGACTAATTACTAATTACGCTACATAGTTTCTTCCACCTTGTATTTAGCTGTGACTCTCTGAATACCTTTCCCAGAGCTGAAGAAAAGCCCTGTGTAAGGGTTTGGCTACGCTTACCAGGTTAAAGTGCTTTAATGTAACAGTGTGCTTTAAAAAACACCTCAACGAGGGGCATAATGGCTCCCAGTGCTAGCAGCCTGTTTACACTGGCACTAGTAACAAATGCATAGCTTGAGGCAGCAAGTGTTTTGAAGATTCAAGCCATTTGATATCTTATCATGGACATAAAGTATTAAGTAGTAAATGTGTTTAAACAATTTTTTTTAAATCCAGTATTTATGACGATTATCATTCCACTGTTTTCACTTGCTAACTCCGATGTTTTAAGATTTGAGGATTACCAGTACTTTCCATATTCCAGACTTTAGCTTCTGCCTGAGATCTAAATCTTCCTTTGAGTCCTGGAAATCCAAAACAGTCCGTCCTTCCCAAAGACTAAGTTGTCTCCCTCTGCATGGTTCTTACCCTAGGGATCCACAAACAGTTATAGTACTTGAAATGCAGTCTCTCAAATGGCAGCACCTAGGAACCATTCTCAGGCTTTTTCTTCTCTGCCAAAAGGGGTGTGGTTTTACCATGAAATAATTAGAGTGTCAAAGTGCGTAAGCCTTATGGAGGTAATGCACTGCAGTTTTACTGTGAGATGGACTGAAAAATATCAGCTATGGGTTGAGGTATACGTTGACCCTCACCTAGCCATCTCACACTTGACTAAAATTTCAGTGCTTTGTCTCCAGAAGGATTCTACAGCATAATAGGTAATGCCCATTAATTATCCTACTGTAAAATCCCCATTACCATCTTTTATACAGTAAAGGCATAGCCTCAGTTATTTGGCCAAGCTAAGAATCATGGATGGCCTGAGAAACAGAATTTACTTCTACAGTTTATCTGAACTTTCCCAGAGTTCACTGACACTTGCATACAGGGATTTGGTTTTAGTTAATCTCTACCTGAAATATATGAACAAAAATTATATTAAACTCAGATTAATAATTAAAATACGAACTAGGTTAACCATAAATCCTCCACATGTTCTAAACAAGACAGTAATGAAGTAGCATAGCAGAACTATTTTACCTTGGTGTTTGGGGGGAAGGGGTTAATTTCTTCTTGTTTCCTCACTTTATATGTGCAGACATTGTCTTGTGTGCTAGGTTGCTCAACAATTTAAACCCATGTAGAGGAATTGTATGAGTAAAATTTGCAGACAGTTTAAAAATGCATTTGAAAATTTCTCTCTCTTAGACTGGAGTTCATGTGTGCATACAACTTTGCCATGCATGCCTAGATCATACTTTTATCATTCTGTCTTGCACTGGGGAAAAAAGAGAGCTATGGTGTCTCAAGAGGTGCTCAAGGAGACATTGATTGTACCTCAGGGGAGCACAGTCCTGTCCCAGAGTCCACAGTGGATATGAAAGTTTCATCATCCATCCATGAAGCTTCCTATCTCCTCTCTGTCCTCTGCCCTCTTTCGAAGACTGTCACTTCACCTCCCTGAGAGAAGAGCTACAAGTTATGACTGGCTTTCTTTTGCAGGCCTCTTGTGAGTGAAAGGCAATTCTGCATTCCACTGTACCTGGAAAAAACTGAGCTATTTAAAAATGAATTCGTAATTGCTCGAAGCAGTCACTTTGCAGTGAGAGATACGCAGCACGCCCAAGGGGTTTTAAGGACAACCTTGTAGATGCATTCATCTGATTTTAGTCAAATTATAAAGGGAGCTACAAAGATGATTGTAATGAGTCTCTGTTCTCTTGCCTGGGAACAATGATGACAAATACATTTTGGTACTAGATTATAAAGCTAGAACACTTTACAGCTTTTCCAGTAGCATCCATGGTACGGACACCTGTGTGCACGTGTGTTTGTGCAATAGTTTGACAATTATGTTTTCATTCTCTACAGCTAAGTGTATGCACCAGCAGTCGTGGTACCTCAACGGGAAAGCATGATTTTTAAGGGAATGCACCTTAAGTTCCTCCTGAGCTCTTCCCTTTCTTCCTAGTGTTACCAACCCTCCATTATTGGCCTGGAGTCAGGAATTAAAGATTCCTCTTTCATTAAAGATTATGTCATATGATTAAATCTCCAGGAATAGGTCCAACCACAATTGGCAACCCTATTTCCCCCTCTCCTCCATCATGGCTCACTTTATGCGTATGCTTGTTAATAAAAACCCTATTGTGCTATGAAGGCACTGAACCATATGCCCTTCCAGAGCTTTGTGAAGTGCATAGAGCATGTTCCCCCTTTGCACCCAGCCAGGCCCCAGTGGCAGATGCATCTTTGTGTGGGAGGCAGGCATACAACCTTGCCTCCTCTCTTCCCTTCCCCACTCACTATGGGCTGGCAGCATGTACCTCACCAGGGAGCTAGGGGGAAGTAGCATTTTGCTCAAGAGGTCACATCCACAGTTCCACTGCCTTCATTAGAGCTATACTAATTTGTACTGACTGACGATCTGGCTCACAAAGTGAAAGGGCTACCAATATGCCTAGCTCTTTCATGGGAAGGAAGGGAAAGGATGCTTCTTGCTCCCTCATCCCAGTTCAACTGCCCAGAACCATGCACAGTCTATCCAGATGTGACAACACAGTATAGACCGGCGAATTCATCCAAAGAATTCAGAGCTGGAGAATGAGGCAACTATCCCACCTCGCATATAGGAAATGATAAGACAGAAAAAGAAAAAGCATCTGTAGGGAAAGCAAAATATATTTACAGACTCAGAAGTGTATATGGAATATTTACGTTGTAGAAGTGCCTGAACCAAAAAGCCTTACCTTCCAATTTTGAGTAAATCTGAATCTATATGCAGTTCTGAATCTTGTAGCTAGCTGCTAATTTTATGGCCAAAGGAAAAACTAGAGCATGGAGATGTTAGGATCTAGATCTATAACTCTTGACCATCTCTAATTTAGAGCAAGTAAATAAATGGCATTGGCTGGAGGAGGTGAGGGATATCTGCAAATAAATCACTGGTTTAAGCAATTCCTTGCAGGCCGAACTTTGGAGATATTTAGAGATGTTGCTAGAGGATGTCTTTGATGTATGTCAATAAACCACAGATCAGAGGACATGAAAGAACATCACATGAACTGTACCATATCAAGTGTCCAAGTACAGTGAGCCATGATATGGACGAGAGGGAAGAGCCCGGGGCAGCTTAAATCATATATGGCAATCAAATCATATATGGCAATTCTGCCACAGCACAATGAAGAATGAGTATGTGATGGAGGTCAAGGTTACTGTCTAGCAGTGTTTGAAGGTGTTGAATGCCAAAAATGGAGGCTAATTATTTAGTGTTAATTGGTTAATTACTGTAATTAACCAATAAGTACGGCTAGGAGAAATGGGGATGAAATTTTGAAAAAGAGAAAACTTATGGGGAATGTGAGGAAAGATTTCTTATTGTGAGGGAACTGTTATTCTCAAGGGAAATAGCAGAAGCCCCATCATGTGAATCAATTAAACCTGAACAAAGCACAGCAAAACATACAATAACATAAAGCGCAATATTACACTTGCAGGGAGTTAGCTCTCACAGGCTGTGCCCACAAAAGCTCATGATACTATCCACATGTTTTGTTAGTCTTTAAAGTGCTACTAGACTATTTGTTGTTTTTTAAGTTTTCCCAACAGACTAACTCCGCTACCCCTCTGAAACCTATGACAAGTAGTTAGGACAGAAAAGAAAAGAAATAACATCACACACTAGAAATAACCCTTTGTCTTTTTCAGCACAAATCGAAGTGATACCATGCAAAATTTGTGGAGATAAGTCCTCTGGAATACACTATGGAGTCATCACATGTGAAGGCTGCAAGGTATGAGACGTTATACAACTCTGTCATTGGCATCTGCAGTAGCCTCAGGCATTTGTGTACCTAACAACACACTCTGACACCCTTTCAGACAAGGTGTGCCGAAGGCTGTATGGCTGCTGAGACATAGGTGTTCTGTGTCTAACTTTTCTAGTTGTCTTCCTTATTCAACAGTCAAATGGTATTTGGAAATAGCTCCTTGTTTGAAGCTTTGAGTGATTAATATGCAGTATACATGGTGATCCAGATGCTGGTTACAGTGTGGTAGAATTGCTCCACCCTGAATGAACCTGAGGTTTAGTTTTGTTCTCTCGTTTCGTTTACAGTATGTGTAAAATGTCCAAGTTGATTTAAGTGTCATAATGCACAGTTTTAAGAGCTATGGGGCTCATTTGGGCCCCTACTCTGGTGCCTCTGTGCTCCGAAGGGGATATAACAAAGTTTCAATTGCCAAGAGAAAAATTCCCCCAGCTCAGGTAGAGCATCAATGGCATTGCCTTGTTGGTCCAGCATACCTTGGGGATGGGAGAGAACAGGTTAGTGTAGAAGGGGGAATGCCCATAGCACTCCAGTGATTTGGGGCTGCAATACAAACCATTGGCACCCCTGATGATGCTGCTATATGTTAAATAAGCCTCTGTGGCTAACTTATATAAGAGACTACTTGGGGACTCCCAGCAGCGGAGAATTTTGCAGCTGCAACCCATGGCATTTGCAGTTCTGACTACCTGCTTGAAGGTACAAAGATGCTTAGCACCTGCAATTCATTTTATAGAAGGAAACATGCACTTTTACATGCATTTTGTGGATGCACACACACATCTCTGTGTGTGTAGTGTGAAATATCTTTCTTTCCAGGTTTGTATTTTATATCATTTCATAACTTTGAGGGCAAGTGAAAATTAAAAAAAAAAAAAAAAAGGATTTACTACAGCCATAAAATAAAGTTTCATTTAATGCCCATAACTCAAGAAGTATTATATTGTCAAAAATCAGACCTCGCCTTTCAGAAACTTTAACAATTGTAAATGAGCTACCCCCTATTGTGGTATGGTTCTAGTGTCATACTGGACAGGAAATAGGCTTTCCTTTAGGATGATTGCACAAAACAGGATTAGTCTAATCGATCTGATACTTTAAAATTGGCACAAAAACAACAATAAAGAAAAAAGCTTTCTGCAGAAAAGGACCTTTCTGTCTCTCACCAGTCATAAGGAGCAGTCTTCTCTCCCCGTGATCAGTGTTAATGGTAGCTCTTGTGTGTGCCTCAAGAAAAGAGAATACTCTCTGTGCATATTGAGATAAGAAGCTCCTCTGCCACTTAACACAGCTGTAGCCCTTTGGTTTTGTGCCAGTTTCAAAGCAGCAGAATAATTAGTCTAATCCTGTTTCATGAGACTGTCGTGAAGAAAAATGTATGCAGTGTGGTTATAGTGGTGCTGGTCCCAGGATATGAGAAAGACAAGGGGGGTGAGGTCATATTGTTTACTGGACCAACATCTGTTGGCAAGAGAGACAAGCTTTTCAGGCACACACAGCTCTTCTCCACCTCTGGGAAAGGTACTCTTAGCAGTGGAACAGATTGCTTAACATAACTAGTTAGCACATATTGTGAGGGACCATTCAGGGTCTGTTAACACCTCTGCAGTCATAGGACAAAAAAAAGGGGGAAGGTGTTAGAGGGTAACCGGTTGTTGTAATAAGTTCAGTGTCTCTGTTCAGTTCGTGATTTTTACTGTCTAGCAGAATTATAAATTTACGCTCTTGGGCTCATCTTTTGAAAGCGCTATGCAGGTTTCCTTTGAGGATGAGGACTGATAGGTGAGATTTAGACCAGGTGTATATTACAGACCCATAACAGTATAACTACTGCAGAGAGGTGTGAAAAGTCCACAAAACCCTAACCTCTCCCACAGCTCCCTCCGTGCAAACAGTACTGTGTCAATAGGAAAGCTTCTCTCCCTGCTAGGGAGGTGGACTAACTATGCTGATGGGACGGTGCACAACTACAGTGCTACAGTGGTGTAGCTGCAGCACTGTATGTTAAGACAAGCCCAGAGAGAGATCATTTTGTGAATCACCACTTTTGGCCTTCAAACGACCCTTCAACTTCTACTTCGTCATCAGAAGCAAGCTCCTCACGGACAAGGACACAGCCAGGCATAGTAACACCAGGCCTGAACAGAACAACAGATTCAAAACACAATGCAGACATATCTCCACTGTTACAATGATCAACACCCACCACAACCCACCTTTCAAGATCCTTGGATCCTGTGCATGCCTATCACAACACATGGAAAACCTCATCGAGCGCACTAAAGGCTCCAATAACAACTACATGGCTGGAACCAGACAGCATCTTCTTTCTCGAAAGAATTTGCACAGAAAAATGATAAGAGAAAATGACACCATGTCACCTGTGGGTGAACACTTTCTGCAAAGCGACCACTCTATATCTGCTCTATCAGTGCTCGTCTTCAAAGGAAACCTGCACAAATATTTCAAAAGACGATCCTGGGAGCTGAAATTCCTAACAATGTTAGACACAAAAAATCATGGACTAAACAGAGACACTGGATGTCTGGCTTATTGCAACAATCTGTAACCCGCTAACCCCCTCTTTTTAATCCTATAACAGCAGAGGTGTTAACAGGCCACTCTACCCTGAACACTCCCTTACAACTTGCGTTTTGCTGTGCTGCTTGCTCAGAATACCTTTGCAAGGCCTGAAGAGCTCTCTGTAGATTGAAAACTTGTCTCTTCATCAATTGAAGTTGGTTCACGAAAAGATATTACCATGTCTACCTTGTCTCCAGGGCCATCCATAGGGGGGCACGGGGCAACCGCTCTCTGCCCCATACCCCTTTCCCACCTCTCCTCTTCCTGCCCCTGCTTTGCCTCCACCTCCACTCTGCCCCTTCCCCCAAGTCCCCACCCTGCCTTTTTCTGCCCCCATCTCAGCACCACTTTGGGTCTTCCCCAAACGCTGACCTGCCTCTTCCCACCTCTGCTCTGAACCCAACCTGCCTCCATTCCATTCCTTCCCTAAAGCCCCCAACTCCTCCTGTCCCAAGCAATCCTGGGAGCCAATGGAGAAGTGGAGTGGGGCCGGCATCATCCCTTAAAGTGGGAGTGGGACAGAGCAGGATTGGTCATGCTGCCGCTGGCCCTCATGCCATCCAGATCCTGTGTCTCTCTGAAGCGAGGGCCCCCAAAGCGTTTAGCCCGGGGCAATCACCCCGAACCAACCAATGGTTGCCTCTCCATGAAGCATAATGACAGTTTCCAATTCAAGGCCGCAGTGAGAAGCATTTCAGTCTTGTTGAAGGTCTCTCAAGGTAAATGTTGCTCTCAGGCTCTGTAACACATCTCTTCATTTTATGACAGTTAAATAACCATTTATTTGGCTTGAATATTAATCATCAGCCCATCGTTAATAATATTTGCACATCTCTAATTCCTTTGGTTGGGATAATTTACATACCAGAGTTATTTAAGAACCAGATGGTGTCTAAGTGTATGTGAGAGAGAGGAGCCACTCAAATACACGCCACTCTTCCAGGGCCAGGTACAATGCAGTATAGGCCAAGGCAGTAAATTACTTTTTGTCAAAGCTCAGATTTCTTCCTCAAGGTCTAGTCAAGGTCCAGACTCCAGAGAAAATAATAATTAAAAAAATAATGAAAACCATGTTCATAAATAAGTAAAAAGATATTGGGAATGAAGGGAAGAGAAGGCACTGCCTTCCCAAAAAGACAGGGGTATCCCTGCCCACACTCTGCCCCAGGCCCTCTCCTACATGGGTGCAGCCTACTGCTCTTGGCTTGGAGCTGGGCTGGTGGCTGGAGGTGGGGAGAGAGAGATGCCAGAAGTCAATTTAGCAGCACAATGTGCACTTCTTGGTCCTCCAGTGCTCCAGCTGCATGTTGCTGCCTGGTCGGTGGGGAAGGCAGCTGCGCAGCCGACCAACACACCAGTTGGCCAGGAAAGCTGGGGCCAGGCTGCCCACCGAGGGAGAGGCTGGAGTGCCTGGGGCGCTCTGGGGTTGAGGCATTAGCGGGGAGTGGGGGCCAGCTGCTGCAGGGTGGAGTGGGCTTAGCTCCATGGGTGGATTGCAGAAGGGGTGGGGCCTTGGCTAGAAGGGGAGGAACCTTGGCTAGAAGGAGTAGGCTGGGGGCTTGCTTTCCCCAGCAGGGGTCCACCCACTGACTGTGCTCTGCTTGTTGACTATGCTTAGTAGGCAATCCAGGCAGAGAAGATCTGAGGATTGTAAGTCCAGCAATGATGCTAGAAACCTCACTGGGACAGAGGAGGAAGAGGCCTTTAACTTTGCATCCTTACACTGGTCATTCAAGCTAAGTCAGAATGGGACAGAGTGCTCATTGCACCCTGTTTAAAGGGTGTAGTATATAGCACTGTTGAATTCTGCAGCATGCTGGCAGAGGTGATGTGTGGGGGGCATAAAGGGTCATGTGTCCCCAAATGTCGTGGGGCCAGCAGCTGGTGAGGGAACTAATGGAGGGTGTCTAGTGTCCACAATAGGATTCCAGCTCCCCCCACACTCATTGGCAACAGTGGGGCAAGTGTTCCTTGTATCCTCCAGCTGTGTCACTTGGGGTAGGAGGTGGGACCGCCCTGCACTCACCTGCGGGAAGCAGAGCGATGTGGCCAGAGGAGCGCTGTGAGTTGGGGCCTTTGCTTCACTTCCCCTGCCATTGCTGGTGAGTGCTGAGGAGGGGAAGGAGAGGGCAGAACACTGCTGCCAGCCTCCATTGCTCAGGGAGGGGGGAGAGGTGAGGTAGGGTGGAGCAAAGGCGGAACAGGAGTGCAGAGGGTGGAGCAAAGGTGGAGAGGGTCAGAGCAAGGGCAGAGAGAGAGTGGGGTTTAGGGTGGAGGGGTGTTGTCCTGGGCTGAGGAGGGTCAATGTGGCTCCCCTTTCCCACTTCACCGGTCTCCTCTGCATGCCTGAGGACCTTCAGTGAAATCTTGGCCCATTGAAGTCAATGGGAGTTTTTCCACTGACTTCACTGGAGCCTGGATTTCACCCTTTGTGCCTGCCTCAATGTCTCTGAGGCTCTCAAAAAAATGTCCCTTCCCACCTGTCTCTCAACAATTGTTGAAACTGGTTAAAACTGCAACCTAGTTCTTTAAGGTATAAGAAACATTTAGATCTGAAGAAGGACGGGAAAAAATAAATTATACTAAGTCACATTTTGAATATGACCCCATGACATTCTAAAAAAACAAAGAATGACAATGTAAATTCTTGTATGATGGAAAATAAGATGCACAGTCTTCAATCTGAAAAATTTTCTAGCACTAAAATATGATATTCTACACAATATAATAGTTACAGTTTTAAAAGCTTAATTTTTATAACTGTTACATTTAAAAATAAGATTGAACTGATCTGCTTAATCCCATCTGTCAATTCCCTATTCACACAGAAATTGCTGAAATTTCAGATAGAAAACTCCTTTTTATGCCAAAAAAAAGAAATTTGCAATAAAGCATGTCAAATACATACATTTAATAATTTACTCTAAATTGGCCTTAAATTAAACCCACAGCTATGGGTTCAGGAAATTCTGTCATTCAAGGTTAGATAAGTGTTTTGCACTTTTTCATTGGTATTTTCCCTATTCCCAAAAATACAAAACCTGTGTCTTAAATTAAATTTAAATAGATTATAACCATTAACACAGCCAATTCAGGCTAGATTAAATGGGACTTTTAAGCTTTATTTCATAGACTGTCCTCAAACGCAAAATATTGTCCAGTGTTAGTGACACCTCTTGACATTATTTAATGTCCTAGGATGTGAGTGAAGCTTCAAAAACTATATTTATTGAGTGAATCCCATCATGAACAATCCAATTACATTGTTTCCTCACCATTGTTTCACCACAGCTATTATTATTGCTATGATTTGCTGATGTCATCCATAGTCCTGTACTGAAACAATATTGGATTAGCTGTTGAATCAAGTCAATCCTAACTTTCTGATTCAGCTCAGGTTTAGTCTACAAACCATCCTAGCAACACTCACCCACCTCACTTTCACTGTAGCAGTGTCTAACCTTACTCGGTCTTTCGCCAATGGATTCTAACTTCACATTTTATCTTCAATTTGCCTTCATGGTTTCCTGCAGTTGCTAGACTCCCCCTCAATCTCTTTCTCACTGTGTAAGGGTACGACTACACAGCAACACTATTTCGAAATAACTTAGTCTGTGACTACACAGCAGGCAGTTATTTTGAAATAGTGTCAAAATACTGTCAAGCTGGAGGACTTCTTACTCCAACTCCTGTAACCCTCATTGTACAAGGAATAAGGGAAGTCAGAAGAAGAGTGCTCTATTTCGAAATAAAAGGAAAAACTATAGCACTTTAAAGACTAACAGGCTGGTTTATTAGGTGATGAGCTTTCGTGGGCCAGACCCACTTCCTCAGATCATATTCTGGAAGAGAATTGGCATGACCAGGGCTCGACAAACCGCGGCGAAATCCACTCGCCAGCCCCACACTGTGCATGCGCCAGACCCACACTGTGCGTGCGCGTGCCACCGATGAACGGGGTGACCGGCTGAAATCTACTCGCCACGGGCGAGTAGATACACGGATTTGTCGAGCGCTGGGCATGACCATATATACCAAAGGAATACAATGAAAAAAGTGAACACATTATTAAACTGACAAATCAGATTTAGTACAGCCCTCACCCCACCTTCTGTACTAAATCTGATTTGTCAGTTTAATAATGTGTTCACTTTTTTCATTGTATTCCTTTGGTATATATGGTCATGCCAATTCTCTTCCAGAATATGATCTGAGGAAGTGGATCTGGCCCACAAAAGCTCATCACCTATTAAACCATCTTGTTAGTCTTTAAAGTGCTACATAGTTTTTCCTTTTGTTTTAGCAAGATCAGACTAACACGGCTACCTCTCTATTACTATTTTAAAATAAGTACTGTAGATGCTCCCCTATTTCGAAATAAGCTATTTTGAAATAAGCTACACAATTGACGTAGCTCAATTTGCGTAGCTTATTTCGAGTTAAGCCCTGCAGTGTAGATGCACCCTTAGTGTGCAGTTGCTTCTTTCTAAAGATACTAGGTTTTCCAATGAGCTTCTCTCCTTTGTTTCTCTTCCCTGCTTTGAGTTACCTGCTCCTCCTGTGTTTTTTACATTTTGTTGTTCTGTAGAAGTGTAGCTTTTTTTCTCTAATCTACCCTTTCTAGTTCCATTTCTCTTGATATATCTTGCATTTCTTGTCATGCAGGCCACCAGCTGGCTTCTACCTGGGGCTGGCCTCTTGACAGCGGAGGCCACGCATGCCACTCACTGTCTTCTCCCTGGGGATAGCCTGGAGGTTGTGGGGGCTGTGCGGGCTGCCGCTGGCTTCTCGCGGCAGAGGTAATAGGGGCCATGCTGCCTCCTGCTGCCCCCCTGAGGTCATTTGTTAGTATAACTGTCCCTGCTATCACTGCCCTCCTTCTCTGTTTGATGTTAAACAATTACATTCCACCACATCCCATTGTCCTGACACAACCAAGTTTGACCTTCCTTTAAGTTATGATAAGAGGAAGCTACATACCAAATTTGGTGGTTCTAACGCTTACTGTTTAGGAGGAGTTCTTGAACAAATGGACTCACAGAAGAAGCACATTTCTAAAATACATAGTAAGATGTACTGTGTTACCAATCTGTAAAGTTTGTTACCCTGTTTATTTCACTGTTTATGGCTAAAACATTTACATACTTGTATCATAAATAACATTTCACTGAATTAGAGTTTTTACAGTGGCCCATATTGTTTTTTTTCTTTCTCTCCTTTTTTTCTCCAGGGTTTCTTTAGGAGGAGTCAGCAGAACAATGCCTCTTACTCTTGCCCCAGGCAGAGAAACTGTTTAATTGACAGAACCAACAGAAATCGTTGCCAACACTGCCGACTGCAGAAGTGTCTTGCCCTAGGAATGTCTAGAGATGGTAAGGAGTTAACTTCCTGCTTCATAGATAAACCCTTTGAAACTGTTTTTCATTGCTGCTGACTACTTAAGCCTCCCGACAGATTTCTGGAAAGAAAGAAGGAAAGCTAACTGCTCTGTAATGTATTCACCGTAAAACATAGATCTTTACCGTTCCTTAAATTTAGGAGCATTTTTTTCACGGGGTGGGGTAGGGATGAAACAACAAAATGGAGAGCAACATTACACTGAAACACAATGTTACTAAGACAAATGTGGCATTCTAATTAAAGGAGAATGGTCCCCCTCTTTGTGATGTCTTCATGCTGGACCAGTTAATAATATTTTATATTAATAATACTAAATATTGGTGTGTCAAGACTGCCCATGCTTAAAAATGTTTGAGGGCCTGAGACAGTACAATAAATACAACATGCAGTTAACAAGGAAATATGCATGCTTAGAGCAATTTTTATGCTAAAGGATCTGAAAGCACTTCACTAAAATTACATTACATTACGAAGGAATGACTTGGTGCAACCTTCAGCAGTTTAGCAGTGAACAAAAGAGCTACACAACAGCTTAAAACAAAAAAATGAGGACGGTTAGTGTAGTCAGTTGAAACCTCTGGGTGAGGCTGCACAGAGAAAACTATATATCTCGGTGTTGGTGGTCTTTTCTTAGTCCTTAATGAGTGGTTTGTCCTATTATCCACCTTCCGAACTGTGACACAAGTCATCATGATTGGCAATTTGAGACTGAAAAATGCCTGGGACTAGTATAAGAGTTGTGTTGCAGGTCAGCATTGAACCGCAACAGCAGAGCGGAGTAAAAAAGCTTGAGCCAAGACTGCCTGCAGTATGTCAGCCCTTGCTACTGCTGTTAATGTGGATTGTTCCCAAATCTGAACTGAAGTTTTAAAATCATTAAAAAAAAAATTTTGGTCAGTTGATGGTTCAGAGTTTCTAAATTAATTTAAGGCCAGATTGCAATACTCTTATTTACTATACAGGGTACGGCTACACTACATCTTTTTTTTTGGAAAAAGCTACGCAAAATGCGCTCCACATTTTGCGTAGCTTTTTCCGATTCTTTTGTCAGAAGAGTCTTTTCTGACATTTGGCCTATCTAGAGTGGGCCAAATGTCGGAAAAAAACCCTCTTTTGGAAGCCCCCTTATTCCTTGTGGAACGAGCAAAAATAAGCGGAAGAACAAACACGTTCCCTGGACACGAAACAGTTTTTCCCGGAAAAACTGTGTAGTCTAGACGTACCCTTTGAGTAATACCTTACTCCAAAGGTACAATGGGAAAGTTCATAGTATAACATTCTATCCAGCCTTCATAAGGGTACCACAGTCTCACCATTAATTGAATTCAGCTTGGCTTCTAGCCTGCAGCCTACCACCTTCTTAGCCTCCCATTTCTGCCCACAGGAGATTAAAGCTGTGTTCTTTCAGCAGTTAATCGGCATATAGCCTCCACATAAAAGTGGTGTCCCCTGATTGCAGTTGAGGGCTTTAAGGTATCATAGGGACATTTGTATTTGGCTGCTAGTGCTCTGTCCCTAACCTGTAAAGCAGAGTTTCTCAGTCTGCTCCTGAGTCTTTGATAGTGTAGGTGAACAGCGAGCTTCGTCTCCCAGTGCAGTCTTCCTCTCACCTCTATGAGTACAACAAACACGCTCACATAAACAGTTTTGCCTTTATTGATTTTTGTTCATTGTTACAAAGAAATCATATGTGAATTTTAACTCTCAGTCTAATAACAGACTCATTTCTATCACGCAGAGGAGGCAGGATGCTAATTGACAGCAGCTGGAGAGTCCAATTAATGAAAATATAATGAGCATAAACAGTGGGTGTTTGTTGCTATTACTGAGGCTCTAAAATTAAAGAAAATGTGTAGCTGCATTTTTCAACATAAAGTTGTTGTGGATTGGCCCTCCCTCTTGTCGTCTGGTAAGGTTAAAATAAGAGTGAGAAGTGCCTGATGGGCAGTATACATAGGTAGTGTAAATGATGGTGTAAAGTGGTATAATATACAAGCCCAGAGGATGGAAAGGCAGGGACATAGCAGGGAAAGTAATCCCTAGAAGGGAATCACAAACTGATGGAGCTGTTAATCTGATAAAACTTCTTGCAGCCTGCTGTCTTTGGTGTTTTTCTTCTTGCACATCTTTGCACTCACAGTCACACAGACAGATAGGATCCGACCATTGTGAAGGGGCCTGAAAGTGGATATAAATAAAAGTATAAAGTGGTCCTAGTATAAATGAGAATCAGGCCTATCTTCCACAGTCATCTATGTTGTCTCTAAATCTTTCTACATATTGTGCCAAGGTAATAATCAAGTGATGCATCCCCCATCACCCATTTTCAGCTTCTGGCAGAGAGACGCTAAGGACACCAACCCTGCCCATCTTGACTAATAATTATTCTGTAATTACATTCCCAAAAAAGGAACATTCCAGTGTCCCTCTTTTGTGCTCTGCATTGGTATCCCTCGGGGCTCCCTTCATGATCCCCTTCTATTCTCCCTCTAGATCTTCTCCCAACTCAGTGTCCTCATTTATTCTAAAAACTTATTTACCATCTCTAGGCTGAGGTTCCCCCACCCCCACCCCCCCGCCACTGCAAAATAATTAATAGATTTTAAGGCCAGAAAGGACTGTTATTATCATCTTGGCTGACCTCCTGTATAAATAACACAAGCCTTGAAATCAGTATCTCTTGTATCAAGCCTAACAACTCATGCTTGAATCAGAGCATATTGTTTATGAAGCCTCTAAAGATTTTGAGTGCTTGAGAATCCAGTTTGATCTCCAACACTGACTTCTTCTAAAAGTAACACTATTTCTTTCATTTGTGATCAGGAAGAATGTACATATTTTACACATGGAGATTATGTAAAATATGATTTTGTAAATCCATGAGTTTTGCCTTTATGCCAGATGTTGCATTCATTTATGCTGCTTACCTTCAAATCTGCTCTTTTCCTTCAGGTCCCAACTCTAATCTCGAATGTTGTTTAAAAAACTAGGAGTGTAAAGATCACAGCGCCTTGAAAGGCTGCTATATTGGGCTTTGGGATTTGCTTTCATCAGAAGGCACTAATCAGTTCATGTATAGTTTAAAGCAGGGCTACTCAACTTTGGAAGCCCCGGGGACCACAATGATACTCATAGCACATGCTGAGGGCCACAACTCAAGTGTAGTTGCATATACATGCAAATATATATGCAAATAAATGCAAATAGCTTCCTTCACACTGACAAGCATGAATACAAAGATTAAGGCAAGACTACACAACACACAGGCCCCATTTAAGTCAGTTCTGCTGATATTACTAAAATCCAATATTCACCCGATTTCCACCCATATGACAGCAATGACAGTCCAGGAATTTAACTACTAAAATGCATATCAACAGAAGACCATTATATTGACTACTTTTTTGTTTTGGCTCCCACCCGTGGGCTGCATGTTGAGCTCCGCGTAAACCCAAACTGCACCACGGGCCGCATAAAATGGGCCACGGGCTGCGTGTTGAGTAGCCCTGGTTTAAAGGTTTGGGGAAAATTGATAAACCACATAGGATACAAATCTAAAATCTGGGTTGTTGTTAAGTGAACACAGAGAGACAAGAGAAAGACGCTAGGCCTTTTTAACATTCTCACCAGGGAAGAGTGTTGCTTGACTAATATCCTGCCTGTCAAAATGGAGCTGTGTTGGTACTTTGTACAGCCAGGAGCATAAGTCTTCAGCTTACATGACACATGTGTAGTCTGCAGCTTTGTATCATCTCTGGCAGAAAGACAGGGCAAAGGTAATGTGAAAAGTAAAAATAGAAAAAGAAAGCAACGGTTGCTGTTGTGGTTTGCTTTTCAGCTGTGAAATTTGGAAGAATGTCCAAAAAGCAGAGGGACAGCCTGTATGCTGAAGTACAGAAGCACCAGCAGCGATTACAGGAGCAACGGCAGCAGCAGAGTGGTGAGGCAGAAGCCCTTGCCCGGGTATACAGCAGCAGCATCAGTAATGGCCTGAGCAACTTGAACAACGAAACTGGTGGCACTTACTCGAATGGGCACGTCATTGACCTGCCAAAGTCGGAGGGTTATTATAATGTGGATTCTGCCCAGCCCTCCCCAGATCAGTCTGGGTTAGACATGACTGGAATCAAACAGATAAAGCAGGAACCTATCTATGACCTCACTTCTGTACCAAACTTGTTTACCTATAGCTCTTTCAACAATGGGCAGTTAGCTCCGGGGATAACCATGGCTGAAATAGGTAAGAAAAAATTCTCACTCCTCAAGTACTTACTGCTCCGTTTGACTCTTTTGGTTGTAGTATAAATTGCAGTCCAGTTATAACTGATATGGCACACAGCCAATTCATTTTGAACGGACTGGGCCTGAAACAGGGCTAGCTGGCTGGCTGCGGTTCTTTTGTTGTTGCCTGAGTTTACCAAACTCTAAAATAATTCTTACATTTCTTAACTCAGCAATTCATGAGCTGTTTATGAAACTGGAACACCGAAAGCAACTGATGAATCAATCAAAACCAAGTGATAATTACTAATAGGGAGCTTGTTTCAAATGAGCTCATTACCAGGAGGGTTTAATGATCTTTTCTGACAGCTATACATATCCTTGTCAACACAAAGAGTCCCTAAGGTGGCTCATTCTATTGTGTTTATTAAAATGAGCACCAGATTCTGATCTCAGTTACACAGATGTGCATTTGGAGTAATTGCAATGATCTCTCAATTTAAAGCTGTGTAATTGAAATGCGGATCTGGCCCCAAATCAGCTATGATTTGTATTCTCTGGATTAACTCTCTGGATATTTTGGACATATATCTTACTCAAGTTTTCCTTTAGCTGCCAGAGCAAATGGCACTACAAGCCTGCTGCCAGGTGTTTGAGTAAATAAAAGGCACGGTTCGGGTGAATAATAATATTCTGACTTGCGGTCACACTCTGGGAAGGGTTTCTAACTAAATACAGAGGTTCAGGCTCTCCCAGAACACAACCAAAAGCACTGTATTCTATTCTAAGAAGAAGAAAAATGAAGGAAGAAAAAGAGGCTGGCTTACTAATTAAGAGCTTCCCACCTCAACAAGTGATGAATGCTGAGTCAGTTGTGGTTTAGAATAAAATTAGAGGGTAACACCTCTCTAATTGGGTTTAATTAAAAAACAAGAAGAAAAGGGTGATCTATAATAGAGATTCTCAACTTTTTTCTTTCTGAACCCCCTCCCCCAGTGTGCTATAAAAACTCCAGGGTACAGCAGGGGTGGGGTAGAGCTTGGGGTCCAGCTACCGGGCAGCTGAGAGATTTTAAGCATAGGAGTAGTTTGACTTCTATTTGGGGGAGAGGCAGGGCTGGGTGGTGCTTAAGCTGGCTCCGCACAGTGGGGCCCCGGGAGGGAGTGCCGTCCACCCCTCAACTTTGCTTAGCAGGGTACCCAAACTGTTGGGGTTGTATGGGTGGTGTGCAACTCCAAGTGCGGGGCTCGGCTCAAAAAGTTTGAAGGCTGCTCAGGGTGCTGGTGAGGGACAGCTAGGGGCTGTGTGCAGACGGGGGGAGGGAGGGAGGGATAGCTCAGGTGCTGGGAGAAGGGAAGCCAGGGGCTGTGTATTGGGAGCCTCGAAAGCCCCCTCCACCTTAAGGTCACTGCTCCCCAAGGCTGTGCTGCTTGGGAGCTGGATCCCACACCTGGGCAACTCTTACCGGCTTCTCCAGCAGTCAAAGGGGGCTGGGAACTCAAGAACAGCTGCAACGCTGGGCACTGGCAGCAACAGGAGATGGGGGAGCTCCGGGCCTGCTTACTCCATGGCACCAGGCAGAGCAGCAGCTGTCCCCCACTTCCTATATCCAGCCTCCTGCCTTCAATTTGGCTAGGGATGTGGCCTCTGGGAAGCTGGGGGAGAGAAGGAGGTGAGTGGAGGGTGTGAAATTGGCCCTGGGCCTGCTCTTGGTAAGTCACTGAAGTTTGGGGGGTAGAAATGCCTTCCGTGCCCCCCATCTCTGCCTTTGGACTTGGGCCTTTAGCCTTGCAGGGACTGCCAGGGTATGTCTAGACTACATGGCTCCATCGATGGAGCCATGTAGATGAGTTTACTAGACACAGGAAAATGAAGCGGCTATTTAAATAATCGCTGCTTCATTTACATCAAAATGGCCACTGCGCTGTGCCAATCAGCTGTTTGGTGGCACAGCAGGGCAGTCTGGCCGCTCCACGGTTGACAACGGAAGCCTTTGTCGACCACTCCGTTATGCCTCATGAAATGAGGTTTACCGGAGCGGTCGACAAAGGCTTCCGTTGTCGACCATGGAGCATCCAGACTGCCCCGCCATGTAGTCTAGACATACCCCCAGAGTTCAGGTTTTCAGTCTGCTCCCAGCTTCAGCCCCACAGGGGGAGAGAGCACCAGGGCTGCCATTGTTAGCCCCACAGGAGCACCATCAGTCTAGTGTGCTATTTGTTTATCTAAAACCCTGCAACCCAATAGTGACATGCACCAGGGAACTGATAGCTGCTGTGGCGCGCTCACAGAAATGCTGAGAGGTGATTTCTTCAGGTGGGGATGATGAGGTCCTGCCCTCCTGATTCAGTGGGTTTTGTATTGGTCCCAAACTCTCTTGGCATGCAGGGTCACTCATACATGACAATCTCCTGGCTAAATCTTCATCCTTTCCTTGCTTTCCTAACTAAAAGCTAGACTTGGGCTGCTCACTTTGCTCTTCCACACCCTCTGATCAGACCAGAGGTGAGCAGATCAGACAACTGCCCCTTCAGCACACAGGAATGAGAGGACTGAGTGAGCCCTGAGATCATGTCGACACTTCAGAATTACTTTGAAAAAGCTCCCATTATTTTGAAATAACAAGGTGAGCATCCACACAGCAAGCCCGTTATTTCGAAATAATAACCCCTGCATTTACGAGGAATAATGCCTATTTTTAAATAGGGTTAGTGTGGACACATATATGGGTACATCTACATTTGCATCCCTAGTTCGAACTAGGGATGCAAATGTAGGCGACCAAAATTGCTAATGAAGCGAGGATTTAAATATCCCGCGCTTCATTAGCATGATCTCGCCGGTGCATTACTCTACTCAACAGCTGTTTCAAAAGTGAAAGTGCACCCCGTGACGTGTTAGTTCGAACCAAACCCCTTGGTTCAAACTAACGTTACTCCTCATTTTTGAAATAACTACTCCCCAGAGTCATTCAAAGTAATTAATCCCCAGTGCTTCCTGTCTCAGACTAATTTTGAGGCTTCCTTATAGTGTGGATGCGCTATTTCGAAATAGTTATTTTGGGAGTTATTATTTCGAGAACTTATTTCTAAATAACCTTGTAGTGTAGACATAGCCTGAGTTGTCACTTGCCTTTTCCTTTTCCTAAATTTCCCTCACACATTGAGGGTAACTTTAGCTTCCTGGGGATGGGAGAAGGTTGAGGAGCCTGAGGGTAATTAGAGGAGAGTGGTACTGAGCACACAAAGAATTCTCATTCTTGCCCCATAGTGAAATTTGAGACCATTTGATGGTTGAGCAGCCTGATACCAGCTCCAAATTTGTGTAGAGAAAGTAGGACCTAGCAAAGGTTTTGGGCCACAACCACAAAGGGATTTAGGCACTTAACTGTTATTTGGGTGCCTAAATCCATAATTTAGATCTTCAACACCTCTGCTCAGTTGCCTTCTAACCCTCTAGATACCTAAATTCCCTGAAGTCTCCAATGTACCTTCATTTCTGCCAGTGGACATTCACATGGCCTAAATCTTGATGGTACCTCAGTCCCAGCAGGATCTTCAAACTAGGCATTCCCCTACCGATTTCACCTATGGAGGACAATCTGTGGTATTCTCAAAGACCACTGTAAAGCATGCCTACCAGATTAGGCTCTACATAAAAGAATAAGAAAAAGGTGAGTACTCTGTGTGTCAGGTTTGTGACTAAAAGCTTCAGAGGGGTAGCCGAGTTAGTCTGTAACAGGAAAAACTTTAAAAACAACAAATAGTCTAGTAGCACCTTAAAGACTAACAAAACATGTAGATTGTATCATGAGCTTTCATGGGCAAAACCAATTTCTTCAAATGACTGGACTTCACATGCTGAAATACAACTGAGCCAACCTCCCTGCCTTCATGGGCACCCTTCAACCTTCTGTCCTGCTGAATTAGGTCCTCCAGCCTCCTCCAGAACTGGCGCAGAGATGGGGTTACAGCCCTCAGCAGTATAATACAGCCACTGAGGTCAGGTCAGCTCTGGGAAGGCTCCATTAAAAGGACTTGCCTCAGCAACCATTGTGCACTGCCCCAATGGGACCTGAACTCCAGGCTTACTAAGTTTTATATGGATAAGCTCATGCTGTTTGCCCCCTTTCTTAAATAAAGAGGGATATGCACAGTTGCTCCCTCAGGTAACATTGGGTTTATTAATAAACAAAAGTGATGTTATGAAGTATAACAAGTAGAATTGAAGTTGTTATAAGTAACAGCACACAGAACAAAGTAAGTTACTAATCAAAATAAAACAAAACACGCCAGCCAAGCTTAATACACTAAGAAACTTGTTACAAGTAATATTTTACCCTAACAGGAGTTCTAGTAATCTTCTTTCACAGAAGATGCCACACAGTCCATGAGTCCAGTACAGGAAAACACTGAAGCATCTCTCCCCTCTCCACTTTTTATGAAATAATAAAACAGTGGAACCCAGGTGTCCCAGGACAGTGTGCTAACCACTTAGCTATAGAGTTATAATCACTTTCTCTCTGGCCCAATGACTAAGCTACAACTAAGAGGTTCAGTGGGTAGCCAGACTGTAAACATTAAGTATTCCAATATGAAGTGCTTCTAAACCACTAGGCCCTTTGGAAAATGTTATCCCAGTTCTCTTTTCTTTTTTAAATAATAAAAACTATTGTGGACACTGTTAGGATCAGATCTTCAGCTAGTATCAATTAGTATACAGCAGAACCTCAGTTACAAACACATCAGAAATGGAGGTTTTTTGTAATTCTGAAACGTTCATAACTTTACAACTGAACATTGATTTATGCAGCCTTGAATCATTACCATGCCAAATTAAAATCCTGCTTTTAACTACAGGTTCTACCTCCGTTAACCGAGACTCTGTGGTCCAGCAACAGTACTGGTCCGGCAGAATCATAGATGTTCCTGGACCACAGAGTCCAGGTATAAGGAGGTCAGGCCACAGGGCAGGAGTGGGGGAGGAGGGGCATGACTCAGCTAGGAGCCCTGTGTTTCAGCTTGGAAGAGAGGAGACTAAGGGGGGACATGATAGAGGTCTATAAAATCATGAGTGGTATGGGAAAAGTGAATAAGGGGGCGCAGCAGGAAGTTTTAGCCCCTGCTGCCAGGAAGTAGCAGGGGGTCCACAGCAGCTGTGGAGCCCCGGCAGCCCCAGTAACTGCAGAACCCTGGCCACCCCAGAAGTCCCAGAAACCACAGCATCCCCAGAACCCCATCAGCCATGGAGCTCCATCCTGGGGAACCATGGCCGGGCAGGCAGATGCAGGGCTCAGCTGGAGTCCTAGCTGGGGGGCAGAACAGGCCATGTTGGGAGAGATATCTCATCATTCAGTGAATTCCCTGGTAGGGATCAGTCAGGTCCCAAGGGTGCCTGATGAGGGAGGTACAACCTGTATCTTAATTTAAATGTACAGAAACAATTTCCTTATCTTGTGAAATCTTTTTTTTAAATTATCCTTTTATTTTTTTAGTCATTTACTTTTAACACAGTACTGTACAGGTTGTACCTCCCTAATTCGGGACTTTCTGGTCTGGCAAAATCCAGGGTCCAGCAGGACCACGAATGTTCCTGGACCACAGAGCCCAGGAACAGGGAGGTCTGGCAGCGGGGGCAGGAGCACGGTAGCAGGGCCAATGACTCCGATGGGAGTTCCATGTCAGGGGGGGCTGCCACCGGAGCTCTGCAGCCACCTGGCTCTGTGGCTGGCACTGGAACTCCGCAGCTGTTGGGGCCAGAATGGAGCTGGAACACCACAGCCTGCCTGGGAGCTCTGGCCCCTACCCCAGCGATGGAGCTCTGGCCCCAGCCATGGAGCCAAGCAGCTGCGGACCTCCAGCCCCAGCCACGGAGCTCTGGCTGTGGCACTCTGGCTCAGCAGCACCTGGGCTGGCTGCTGCTAGAGAGCTCTAAAGGACTGGGGCAGCAGCAGGGCCAGGCTGGAGCCCTAGGGTCAGGCTGGAGCCCTAGCCCCAAGGGCAGCAGTGCAGCATGTGGCACCAGGGGAGGGACCTCCCCTGGTCTGGCAAATCCCCTTGTTCGGGACTGGTGAGGTCCCGAGGGTGCCAGATCAGAGAGGTCCAACCTGTACTGTATTTTCTTTTTTTTCATTGTTTGGTCTCTGCTGCTGACTGACTGCCCACTTTCAGTTCCAAATGACCTGTGTGGTTGACTGGTCAGTTTGTAACGCTGATATTCATAACTCTGAGTTCCTACTGAATCTTCACTGATTTCAAGTCCATTCCATTCTGAAAGATCCTACTAGTTCCCTGTCCCTAATTGCAGGAGCCAGTAGTAATATTATTCACAACAGAGTGAACTTTTCAGTGCAAAGACTGTATATGGCTTAGTACAAATAAGAAATCAACCTATTTTTACCTCTTCAGTCCTTTTGTTGACTTTCCAGTTATATATAAACCATTCTGATTGCCTGGCTCACTCTTTATTAAAAAGATAGGTCTTAAAAAATAGAAAAGCTGTGCTAACGCTATATTGCTCGAACTTTTAGAAAACTTCCCTGCAGTCCATGGCCCTGGTATACAACACATACACACACATTCAGGATAGCTCTTAAGCATACACTTAATATTTAGCATGTAAGTGAAGTCTAGGCTAAAATTTAAGTATGTACTGAAGTGGGTGTGTGTAGAAGGCCTTGCCTGAGTTATGGCCTACACTACTTGAAAATGATAGAGAAGAATAGAAAATAAAGATGGAAAGGATGTATTAAGCTGATCCCATGCCAGTGAATATTGCTCCCTATAGTGTACTTTCTAGTGATTTACTCAGTCTTGCTTTAACTGTCCCAAGTGACATTAATGTTCCATTAATTCTACTACTGCTCTTTGGAGACATTCCAGCAAATCTCATGGGTGAGGAAGTTTTTCAGATTAAAATTTCCTCTACTATTTACATTCTTCAAATACTTTTAGTTGGTTATCATGCTGCTCATTAGTTGTCACTTAGCCAGTTGGTACTATACACACTCTATTTATCTTACCTCGAGAATCAAACACTTAAAGTGGTCAGTCAAAACACATATTACCATATTTTATTCAGCTCCCAGAAGTTGCTGTATATCTCTCTGGTAGTGAAATACCCGAACTGTATTGCAGTCTTCCTAGTTTATTCTTATCCAAGTTGCATGGAGAAATGGAGAGATACAAATGCCTCCATAGGCTGAGACATATTGATTCTGCAGAGGCAACTCAGACCCACAATGGCCTTTTTAGCTTCATCTTGATATGCCCACTAATTTAAATTTTGCTGCTCACTATAACCCCTACATCTCCCTCATTGTGTCCCACATAAAATTTCTTATTTGGGGCTACCTTCCCAAGATATATTAGCTTACATATTTCCGAAAGTGAAGCTCCTTTTTCTATACTCATACCTCTTTTGATCACTTTAAATTGTCTCTTTCCTGACTTATGTTTGCACTTCCTTACAATTTGGAATCATTTGCTCATTTAAATAACATGTGGTGAACCCATTCTTCCAGATTATTAGAGAAGATGTTAAATATTTGTAAGACTGGACCTTATAAGGATCCCTGTTGCACCTGACTAAAGAACTTGCTGCGATCAAATAAATTGCCTTTAAGCATTATTTCGTCTGTAAAATTAAATCAAATTGGCTTTTAAATGAACATCATGACATACACTGCAAACTGGCAGATGAACTACAAATTAGATTTCATAAGATGCCCTATCAAATGCTTTACACATTGTGTACAGTCTCCTCTTCATGTACAAATTTTGTAATTCCTAGACATATCTCAGTCAAGTTTGCCTGGTATGATTTGTGCTTTTAAACCCATGGGATTTTTAGACCTTTAAAAAAAACCTCTCTACTGTGTTCTGAATTTAAGGTCACATCCATTAAACTTAATAGTAAAAATGTTTAAATCCTTATTCAAATTCATCTCTTCATTTTGAAGTTGAAAACTAATACCCAAAAGAAATTTTTAAAAACATATTATCATGTCAAGGCAATGTTAGGCTTTTTTATGGGCTAGAAAACTCAGGTATTGCATGCTAATTTGTGTTCCTAAATATTGCAACAGTGAATAGGCATGCAGGAGGAAATATCAACAAATAGTAGTTACATTCTAGGCTCCTACATTGTACTTAGAAACACAACACATACATTGAAAGGAGTTGAATAATTCCCTATATAACAGTACATGATCTGATCACAGTAAGTGGCAAGAGAGTAAGATGACTGTCCTCTATTATATATGGGCTATATATAATCAAAAGCAATAGTCAAGTCATAGAAGCAGAAGTGGGAATTATTTTGCTAGCTAAGAAATAAAGTTCATGATGTAGTGTATGAAGCAATAAACCGCTTTTGTGGATGATTAAACACAGATGCAAAACTAAGGTATTTGTTCCAATAGCCTCATTTCTATTAAGCAGCAAAAGAAAAGACTAAACTAACCAAAAATATATTTTTAAAATTAAATAAATATATAGGGACAGATCTTCAGCTTTACACCAGTTAAGGATCTAGTCCCCCCCCCCTTTTTTTCTGGAAGAGTGATGGAATCTGTTCTCCAAGAATCATGTACCATGAGAAGGTGTGAATATCAAAAAGAGAGAAAATTACTTTTTGTAGTGAGCTAGCCACTCCCAGTCTCTATTCAGACTCAGTCTGATAGTGCTAAGTTTGCGTATGAATTCCAGCTTAGATTTCAGCAGGCATGTAACTTAAGATCTTTTCAGTCAAATGTTACTTAAAGGGACACTATGGAGACTGACAGACTTGTACTGTAACCCATCTCCTTCCCTCAAATTGTATTTAAAATTTTAAAATGTCTTTGAAATATTTCAAAATTTTTACAGATACTATACTGATGAGTACTATGTTAAAATCCTATCTATTATATAAGATTTTCTTGACATTGCAAAACACATGCACAATAAACCAGAACAAACTGATGCATCTGCAACTGTAGTCCTATGAGCCTTTTGTGTCTCTTTGCTCTTTCTTTCTTAGACCATATTTTAAGATTCCTCTTACAGAGGTAATATAAAGTCACATTTCTCAACTCCTGTTTTAAAATCCCCTTGAGTACAGATAACTATAGTATGTCTTAAAGCTATATTTCAATGGAGCAACGTTGCCATCTAGTGACTAATTAAACTACTTTAACGTGTATTCCACACAGACACCCTTCCGGCACTGTTCAATACTACCATAACCTTACTTTCCATAACCATTTAAAGGTGATAGTCAACATAAATTAATACGACAATTGTATGTCCAGTTCAGCACCCCTGACACAATTTAGACAACCAAAAAAACCTCTTAATTTTGTAACTGTTACTGTAACTATTTTATTAATTCTCTCTCTCTTCCCCTCTCAGATTTTCACTCTTAAACTCACAAAGGGAGAGAGGTTTAAGGCAAGATTTAAAATTAATTTGACAGCGTTTCTCAGTCAGATGATTAGTTGCAATGTTTCAACTACATCATAAAAGAGACAAACAAGCAAAGGAATAAACTAGATCACCAAACTGAAATACCTTCATCATTCTAGCTTGAGCTTTTTTATTTGTTTCCTTTTCATTGTAAGCTTGGGTTTTGGGGGGCTTATTATTTAGAAATAAATGCTTGATCTGGCCTCAAAATATTTTATAAATTTGTAGAAAGGCAGAGGATCATTTTTACATTTTTGTAAATGGAAAAATTTGCTGGTTTTATGCCTTGTCACATTCACATAAGTTGTCATGTGGCATAGGGTTAAAATTAACTGAAAACAGTCTAGTTATAGATGTAAACAAAGGCCTTATTAGAGTATGTTATACAACAAGACAGTTAAAAATGAGCTAAATGTACATAAATAACTCACTATATTTTTACAATTTAATCAATGCATATTTCATTGCTTACTAAACTGTAATGACTTTTGGCGGAACTCCAACTGTGGTATCACTAGTGTCTCATGATGCAGTCTTTGAAAATAAACAAGATTTTTACAAAATAAGGGCACCTAGGCTGATATTTAAACATCTAAATAACTAGCCTGATTTTCAAATTATTTATTGATATCAATGGAATTTGGACCAAGCCCCCCACTTCTTATTCACACACAGAGAGACATACACAATAACACAGACAGAGACACAGATCATTGCAGTTCAATAAACATGGCAAAATGTATTTAAATTGCATGAAGTCTAGAACACATTTATGTAATCAAGCAATTAATTTGAAATTATTTAGTTTAACTGTTTGAAAATGTAGTGGATACCCTAAAAGAATGCCTTAGATGAGATCTTCCTGCAAGTCAAAATCTCTTCATAATATCTCTGAAAGGGATGCAACTTCTCTTACAATTAAGTCAATTCACATGTCAGATGTAGGACAGCTAGTAAAGCCACTATAATGTTACAAATTATGGCCACTGGCAGTGTTCCTAATTGGAGTTTGATCAATTTACGCTAGAATCAAAGCCTTTTAAATATTGCTCTTTGTGTTTCTTGTGGTGGTGAGTGTTCTAAGTAGAAGTTTAAGTAGAGTTCTGTTTATGGTGATTTAAAGTTTATTTAGTTATTGTTTCTGGTATATCATGTTGGGGAGATGGGTGGGAAATTTTCCTTTGGAAAATGAGTTTGTACAGAACCCAGGACAGTGTTTTAAATGGAGGTTTGGGGATTGCTGTAAAAGTCATAGAATCATAGAGCTGGAAGAGACCTCAGAAGGTCATCAAGTCCAGCCCTCTGCCCAACCACTAGATCATCCAGTCTATTGCACTAAACCTAGTCTAAAATCAAACCTAAGTATTGCAATCCATAGGAGACTAGATGATTATGGGTCACAGCCAGAAAACAAGAGGGACCCAGTGGAATTCTGACACTTGTTCTATATTGGTCTCCCTTTAACTATAGTCACACTAGAGCACAGATGAGAATGTGTAGCTTCTAGCTGCTTGGAGCAGCTTAACTTTATACATCTTGTGCATTTCTAGATTTGCATAGGGAATATACATCATAGGTTCTTTTCCCAAAACCACAGCTCTACGTTCAAATACTGTGTGCTCTGCATGGGAGTATGGGGTCCAACCTTTTGCCAGGATTCATTCAATACTGTAGTTTCCAGAATTTGAATGTCGCATTGTTAAGATGCAAACAATACAGTGATTTATTAGAAGCAAAGGTGAGGGAGAAGTCACAGGAAATTCATGCATGCATGCTTCTATATTATTTGTTCTTTGGCTCTGAGCATTCAATCATTTCAGACCAGGAAATGGATTATTCCTGAACTAAACCTGCAATCTAAACACTTTTAGATTTGGACTTGGATTTGGAAGTTCTCAAATCCTGTTGGTAGGCTTTTATATACATTAAATTAATACAATAAATACAATAGGTTTGTGCCTATTTGGTACTCTAATTTTTGTCATTGTTTGCATTATCATTTGGCAAATGTTAGCACTGGTTGAAAATGAGATTTTTAAAAAAATCAGGCAAGAATTAATTCCCCTCTCTCTTTTTTTTTTTATATAGTAGCTCTGTTCTCTATACATATTGAGGACACCCACTTCACTTTGGTCCACAGTTGTGAGACTTTCATTTACCTTTTTCTGCATTCCTAACCTCCTAAAATTCCACCGATTAATCAATGAAATGAAACATATAGAATGTAGACCACATTTTTAACAGAGTGCAAGACATTTTATTTTGAAAGCACAAAACCTGGAATTAGGACTCAGACATGTGGCAAAGGGACCAACAGCCTAGCAATATCCTGGGCATGCCATCAGTGATTTTTGGCTTGAGGGACTGTGTGACATTTTAAAAACCTGACATAAAGGCTTACAACAGCTATCAAATGAAGCTGTGGTGTTATTGCAGCATTGATTCAAAGCGGATCCCTAAGAGAGCTCAACTTAGGGTATAAGCTGAGATGAGCTCTTAGCTACTCAACTGGATCCTAAGGGTAAGTGGCATATTAAAAATTCATTATTCATTTTAATGGAGGATGATTATCAGTATTTTAGGAGGCACACTTCAAAGTTCTTTGGCTCCCACTGCAAAAGAAAGGGATGCTGAGGAATCTAGACTCTCTCCTGAATAAAGAGAAACAAATGAATGAACTCAAGAGCCTGTAGGAAGCATAGACTGCATAATTCACTGTGTAGCTTATAGTTAGTGGGCTAACAGCACAGCTGATGCAAGATTCACTCAAGCAAATGAAAATGCATTCATTTACACCAGATCTTCATTTGACCATAAGGCTAAGATTTTCCCTTATGAGCAATCAGCACTGAAGTTTGGGACCTTTTAATATTGATATTTAAACATGGGGGAGGGGACAATTCCTTTGCTAATGAAAATCTGCATAGCTGCAAGCTACACTGATTTACATCATACGGGGACCTGGCCTGGAATATCCATCCTTCTGTACATGTTTTTGATGTAGGTTGCTTCTTAATTCACCAGCACAACATATGACCGAGATGGGGTAACTTTTGGAGAGTACCTTTTGCTGAGATGTCTACTGAAACCTAAAATAAAGAAACTTGGATGGAAAAAAATCCAACTGTGCTATTGAAAACAGAACTAGAAAAGGTCACTTGCTATTTTGAAAGTTGTAAGCTATAGCCCCAGTTTTGGAACATCAGAGCTGTTAACCATACACTGTCACTTTCCTTGCAGAGCTTTTTTTTTCCTTTTTTTCATACACTTTGTTAGGCCAGCCTCACAAAACTATACTGGTTTCCTTTTTTAATTTTTTTTCTCCTGCATATAATATAAAGAAACCTTGATTGAATGTAAAGATCTATTATATCAGTTTGTCCATACTTTTGCCAGGACACAACTGTATATAGTGTCCCAAACTATAAATTCCCCATCATTTCCCTTGGAACACAATTCCATATTCTGATTGGCTTCACTGTCCAGATTTCTTTCCTAATGATCAGCCTTAATTTTACTTCTCTTAATTTCATTCTTTAATTGCGAGTTAGATGCCCTCTACAATATTAAACAAACTGAATCAATATATTTCATATATAGGCCCTAATCCTGTGATTTGTGCATAGGTGGATTGTAGCAGCTACACAGAGACTTAGAAAAATCAATGTGACTGTCTAACCCATCCCTGACAGGTGTTTGTCTAATCTGCTCTTAAAAATCTCCAAAGATAGAGATTTCATAACCTCCTAATTTACTCCTAACAGTTAGGAAGTTTTTTCCTAATGTCCAGCCTAAACCTTCCTTGCTGCAATGTAAGTCTATTGCTTAAAATTGTCCTATCATAAGACATTAAGGAGAATATTTTTTCTCCCTCTTCCCTGTAACAACCTTTTAGGTACTTGAAAGCTGTTATCATGTCCTCTTTCAATCTTCTCTAAACAAACCCAATTCTTTTAATCTTCCCTAATAGGTCGTGTTTTCTAGACCTTTAGTCATTTTTGTTGCTCTTCTCTAAACCTTCACCGATTTGTCTGCATCTTTCCTGAAATGGGGTGCCCAGAACTGGACACATTACTCCAATTGAGGCCTAATCAGCACAGAGTAGAGCAGAAGACTTACTTCTCGTGTCTTGCTTACAACACTCTTGTTAATATATCCCAGAATGTTTGCTTTTTTTTCCCAACAGTCATACTGTTGACTCATATTTAGCTTGTGGTCCACTAGGATCCCTAGGTCCCTTTCTGCAGTACTCCTTCCTAGACAGTCGTTTCCCATTTTGTATGTATGTCTGTCTCCTATTTCCATCTCAACTTCAGTCCAAGTGAATACATTTTTAATATATAAAGCAACACCACCTTCCTTTTTTCACTTCCTGTCCTTCCTGAGCAAACTGTACCCTTCTATACCATTGATTCAGTACTGCATATTATTGCACCAACTCTCTGTGATGCCATGTATGTCATAGTCGTGTTTATTCTCCACACTTCTCTCATTACTATACAGACAAATAAATTACTAATTTGATTCCCTCCCCCCCCCAGTTCTGTCTTGTCTCTCCTTTTTCCCTGCTATTACAGCCCACGCTTTCCCCATTTTCTGACCCATCTCCCAGGTCTCCATGTTTATAACTTATCTGTGGGCCATGGTCACCTGCCCCTGTCAAACCTAGTCTAAAGTCCTCCTCAAATCCCTTGTAAATCCCTTCTTCTACGCAATGTTTTTTTCATAAATTTTAAGACAAGAAGGCACTATTACAATCATCTAACATGTCCTCTTGTATAATATAGATCACAAGATTTCAAGTGATTTCTGCAGCAGGCCAATAACCTTAGATATAATCTCCATTTAGAGATTTGAAGTGATAGAGAATTTACCACCTCTCTTGCTGTACATTGTTACAGTGATTAAACACTCCTTAAAATGCTTCAGGGGGTAGCAGAGTTAGTCTTTACAGGATAAACTTAAAAAACAACAAATAGTCTGTTAGCACTTTATGGTGAGCTTTATTTCTAGTCTGAATGTCTTCAGCTTCCAGACGTTAGATCATGTTGCACCTTTGTCTTCTAGATTAAAGCGTCTTCATCTGTCAGAACTTCAGCTGTCATTCTCTAAACTCCTACTAGTTTGTCACTACTTTTCTGGTGTTGAGAAATAATCACAGCTATCCTTTTACTAGTGCCATTTAAGGATTATCATTACTATTGTTGTTATTATTTCTGTTGATATATTGTGTGGACCAGGACACCACTTCCCGTAGCTCCTATTGATCAGGAACGGCGATCCATAGCCACTAGAAGCTGCAATTGTTTATCTGTGCCTCCACAGGTATGGACAAAGTGTCTCGTGGCCAGCTAGTGGCTTTCCCTTAAAAGCCACAACCCAGAGTTTGAAAACCCTTGCTCTTAAATAGATACACATAAAACATGAAGATACTACAGAAAGGAAGGAAGTCGGGTGAGGGGGCAAAACTAACTACAGGTTGTACCTCCCTTGCCCGGTACCCTCGGGACCTGACTGGTCCCAAACAAGGGCATTTGCTGAATGAGGGGAGGTCCTTCCCAACATGGCCCATGCTGCCCCTAGTTAGGACTCCAGCTAAGCCCCACTCCTGCTTGCCTGGCCATGGCTCCCCAGGCTGGAGCTCTGTGGCTGCCGGGTCTCTGTGGCTGCCGCAGCGTCTGGGGCTACTGTGGCTGCCGCAGCTTCTGGAGCTGCCGGGGCTCCGCGGCTTCTGGGGCTGCCGGGACCAAGGCTCCATGGCTGCTGGGACTCTGCAGCCACTGCCAGCCCCACTCTACCACCCGGCAGCAGGGGCCAGAACTCCCTTCTGCATCCCATCCTCCCTCAACAAGGGGCTCCTGGCTGAGTCACCTGGGCTCTGTGGTCCAAGAACGTCCATGGTCCTGCCAGCCCATGGATGTTGCCGGACCACAGAGTCACGGTTAAGGGAGGTACAACCTGTAGAAACATATAATCGTGTTATACAGAAAGCAAATCTGATATCTCCAGTAGGCTGGAAAGGGCAGAGGCAGAACACTAGATAGCATAGGAAGTCAGTGGAAAGAAGGTTGAAAGAAGTTGCTGTGTGAGATGAAAACAAGTAAGAATTTGGATATCCTTCCATACAAAGGAATGAGCATGACAAATGGGAGTGAGAGAGAGAGCAAGAGGATGAGAAGAATGAGCAGAGCATGGATGGGAATGACAGGAGATGATGAATGATACATAGGCACAGGCTTTAAAAGAATGATGGAAAGTTTGAACTTGCATGGATGAAAGTGGATCCAGTGGAGTTCCATGGTCATAGTGGTGGGGAAAGATTGTTTTGTCTGGTAACATGATGGACTGATAGAGGAGGAGAGAGCTAGAGAAGGCAGAAAAGAAGATATAGGTTTTGGCAGGAGAGAGCACCCTCACATGAACCAAAGTTTTGGCAGTGAGGAAAAAGAGAACTCCTACAGAGGTGTCTTTTATCTCTCAGCTGCAAGATCTGCAGCTTCTGGTCCAAAATATATCTGCCTCTATCCTGCCATGTTTCTTTGAAAAGCCTTAACTGTCCTGTTGTCCTCTCTCATTTCTAAGTCCCCATGGATATGATTTCCAGCTTTCTCCCACACATTGAATATCTATGTTGCTTGGATTAATGCCCCTCTACATTGTGTAATGGTTTGTCCATGGTGAGTATCACTTTATTTCTTTTCCATCTTTCTTATTATAACATTGGGCAGGAGAAAAACAGCAGCACTTTGATGAGAGAGGCTGTTTTCTGGGTTCAATCAGACCACATGTATCAGGGTCCTAAAAGATCGTTTCCTGTCTCACAGCAAGTATCCTCTCAATTCTATCTTGATCAGGAAAAAGGAAAGGTCCTGAACCAGCAAGTGACCAGATTCTGTTTGGGGATTGAAAGTAGGGGGATGCATAGCAACAGGGAGCTGAGAGAAGCCCCAGGGACTTTGGACAAAGCTTGTGTGGTAACTGCCAGATGTTACACTATGTAGGTCTTAGGGTGGAGCAGCAGCAGTTGGGCAGGGAGCCAGTGTGAAGAGGTCCCAATCGGAGATGTTAATCTGGAACCCTGAAAGCACTCAAATGCTGGAATGGATTCTGAGCTGGAATGGGTACCGTACACATTAGGCCCTGACTCATGATTGGGCTGCCCGGGGATACAAACAAGAACTGCTGTTGCTCACTCTGAACTCTGTTTAAGTCCCTCTGCCTAGGATATTTGAAACCTCTCCATTTCCTGCCCGCCCTAGTAAAACGTCCTTTCCTTTTGCTGTGTGTCTGAGAGCCTCCTGAGACCCACCAGAGCTAGCATCTTGCTGTTGAAACACCACTGGCACTTTTTTCCTAGTCGTGGGTACCCCAGGCATGCTACTGCCACCAGACAAGTGTGGGGGTACTGGGAAGCAACAATAATTAAAATATCAATAGATTTTGAAGTACTTCTTTGTCACTTAGTAACCATGTCTTGAGAAAACAGGCAGATTCACGAGGACTGAAATAAATTACAACTGACTAAGGTCATGTCTACGCTGCACCAGCGAGCATCTCTGTTTCTCAGCATGGCTGAAACAGCTGGTTTTTTTCTCTGCTATTGGGACACTCTCCCATTCCACTGGTACAAAGGGTACTGAGGATATCAGGTAGAGTGAGGCCTCCATAAACCTATGCTAGATAAAACCAATACATTAAAATCATGCCCCTTAGAGTGTTGTGACAAGAAGATGTTCTGAGCTAAGGATGTTAACTAGCGCTGGAGCCTGGGATCAGCTGGGGAGTCCCCAGCTGACATGGGCAGTGCCGCACAGCTGAGTCCAGGGTCAGCTGTGTGGCGCTGCCCCTTTGAATGCCTCCTCAGATTCATGCCTGATAGAGGCAGCAGGGGTGGAGAGGAATCGACTACTCGGCTAGTCAACTGACTATCCGATAAGCATTTGCATATCAGATAGTCGACTAGTCTTTAACATCCTTATTCTGAACCTTCTGCGCTTTTTACCTGAAATAGGTTGTTTATCCCTCAGAAAGTCCATACTCTTACTTTTTAACCCTCTCTTGTCAATGCCTTTTGCAAGACCCATGAGCCCAATCCTTGCCATTTTAACACTAATCCCTTTTTTCCTTTTCATGACTGCCAACTCTGAAAGCAGGCAAGCAGCCTCCTCTGATGCTTATGTACCTTTCTAATCAGGAAACAGAATGAGCTGTCAGACTCCTTCCCCTAGAGACCAAGTGTATCCTTTCCATGATAGACTCAGACTTAGCTGGCCTGCAGCACAAGAATTTCAAGTCTGTCTTTGCACCTGGCTCATCTTTGGAAGGCAACATGCAACATGTACTAGCCCTTGGGCCCTCATATACCTAGATGGGTTTTATCATCAGCTCTAGGAACAATTAGTACATGCAAAATATTGAAAAGCATATGAACTGCTGCTGAACCAATTCATCCTAAGTAAATACAGAAACAGAAAGTACATGAATAAGCCATCAGTGATGTGAGTGGTACCATAAGATAGCTGTAACAATCAAAGATATTTCAAGGCAAGTAATACTAAAGCATGTATGTGTTATTTTCACATTGTTACCTTCAATGTGCCTCATTCTGACTGAAAAACAATAAACTACCTCCTCTAGAGGCAATATGACCCCTTATTTTCATTATATCAAATGTATGAATAATTCTTGCGTTATATAGAGAAAGGTGGAGTGTAGGATAGGAAGAATAAGGTACGTCTACATAGCAGGGCTAAAATTGAAATAAGCTACGCAACTTGAGCTATGCTAATCATGTAAGTTAAGTTGAAATAGCTTATGTCGAAATTGGGCGCGCGTCTACACAGCACTTATTCTGAAATAGAGCACTCTTCGTCTGACTTCCCTTACTCCTCGTACAATGAGGTTTATAGCAGTCAGAGTAAGAAGCCCGTTATTTTGAATTTATTTAGAAAAAATGGACTTGCTGTGTAGATGCGCAATACGTTATTTCAGAATAACTGATGTTATTCTGAAATAATGCTGCTGTGTAGATGTACCCCTAAATTAAAACTGTAAGCAAGGACCTGGAGTAAAGAGAAAGGAAATGAATATATTAGCCACTGAGAGCATGGAGCTAAAACATGTTTTGCAAGATAGTCTGGAAAAAATGTAACACAAGTTAAAATTATTTTTCTATTGTCAGGTATTTTTATACGAGTCTTAAAGTTCCTATGACTGCATTTCATTTCCATCTGGTTAAATCCTCCCTTGTGACATATGTAACCACACCCTACCATGTGAGCTCAATTTCTGCAGTCAATTTTCCGATGGTCAATATGTTTCCAGCAAGCATCATATACTTCATTCTCATTACCTCAATAAAACATATTATAGACATGAGGAAGTAATGATAGTCTGGTTTATTTTTAAGTATAATTAATAGTAGATTGATTCATTGTTGATCCTGACCATCAGTCAGTGTGTGGGAAAATTTTTCTAACATCTTGGTTTTATAGCAACAGCAAATGGACTATGCAACTTCTTGGGAAGTGATAAAGGTTCTTGTGCCAGATTCTGGCGTGAGCCAATGTAAATCCACAGTAACTCAACTGAACTCAGTGAAGTAACTCTTAATTACACATGTAAAGAAGAGGATATCTTTTCCACTCAGTTATAATTTGACTTAGGAAATTGAATTAACCTGAAATATTTTGTGTGAGATGGCTAAGTTTATCTGGCTTCTAATAAAACCATGTTAACAATTTTCACATGATTTCCTTCTAAAACTATAAATAGGATCCACCTTCTCTCCTATTGAACGCTATCTGAACAAGCCAGGATGGGTGGTCTGCCTTTAAGCATCCAGATCACTTCATGTTAGTAAAACTACAGCTTTTCCCAAGACAGATTTAAGTGGAGAAAAATAAATTCCCTTCCACTCATAATACTTACAAGAAATGGGTGAATGGAGACCCACCATTAATCTATATCAGGGGTGGGAAATAAAAAAATGGCAGCCCACAGGATTAGGCACTGGCGGGCTGTAGCCGCTATGTTTACCTGCGCCTCCTCAGATATTGGAGAATCGCAGCTCTGGTTGGCTGCAAATTGCCATTCACAGCCAATGTGAGCAGTGGGAAGTGTCGCAGACTGGATGGCGACTCATGGCCAATGAGAGCTGCGATCCTACGATACCTACAGAGGTGCAGGTAAACATGGAGGTGGGGGCCCGGCAGCGACTAACCCTGCAGACTGGAGCCATCCCGGGGCCGGATTTTGCCCACCTCTGATCTATATGATGATTTTACACCCAGGCTATGTCTACACTGCAGGCTTTTTGCGCAAGAACAATCATTCTTGCGCAAAACCTTGTGGAGCGTCTACACTGCATGTGCATTCTTGCGCAAGTAACTTTACAGTAAAGCATCAGAAAGAGGGCTTCTTGCGCAAGAGTTATTTTTCTCCCCACAAGGAATAAGCCCTCTCGCTCAAGAGCTCTTTTGCAAGAAGGCAGTGTGGACGGGCAACAAGGGTTTCTTGCGCAAGAAACCCCTATGGCTAAAATGGCCATCAGAGCTTTCTTGTGCAAGAGAGTGTCCACACTGCCATGGATTCTCTTGCGCAAAAGCACATGGCAGTGTGGACACGCTCTTGTGCAAGACCTTTTGCACAAGAACTCTTGCACAAAACAGTTCTTGTGCAAAAAGTCTGCAGTGTAGACATAGCCCCAAGTTCTAGCGTTCTCTGCAGTTGTTCTCTTACTTTCTTGTCCCTTTTCTACTCTCTTTCCAAGCTTTTCTTTTTCATCCCTTTCTCCCAACACAACTAGATATATAGTAGGTTGGGGTGGGGAATCTTTTTGGGTCGGGGGCCACATGCAAGTGAGAAGCAAAAAAGAAAAATCCTCACTGATATGGCACCTGACTTAGAAGGAGAAAGACACACCCCACATTCCCCTTGCACACCAGAGCCTAGGAAGACCCAGCCTAGTAGATTTTGTGTGCTCCAGCTCCATGGTGGGGCAGCAGGGGGGTTGGAGCACTGGCTCCCCAATGTAAGGGGGGGGGCCCTTAACCTTGGGGACCAGATCCAGGCAACCTTGGGTCTGCATTCAGCCCACGGGCCTGACATTCCCCAACCCTGCAGTAGGTAATTAGGGTGACCAAATAGGGCAGCCTGAGACAAAAGTTCCATCTACCTCTCCCTGCTGGACGATAATATGGAATAGACCCTACATAGTCACTATCATGCCCTTTTGGTGGTTATTACTAGAGCTGGGTGAAACCCTATTTCACAGCAACATACAAATTCAGATATACCCAAATCATTTTTGGGAATTTATGTTGATCTTGGTGAATTGTTTCCATTAAAAAAGAAGGAAATGTCAAAATGAATTATTTTAATTTGGGGGTTAGAGTCACAAGAGGAGTGAGGCACCATTCACAAAATGTTTGTAGCATCACTTCTCCCTATCTCTTTTATACCTAGCAGTCCAGTAGCTAGCATGCTCACCTGTAATATGGGAGACCTAGCTTCAAATCCTTGCTTTCAAAGAGCAGGGACTTGACCCCTCCATTTGAATGGCCTAATGGCCAAACCATTGAGGTGTTGGGTCACCCTTAAATTATTCCGTTGATGCTGTTCCGCTTTGTATAAATAATTCATTATTTGCTGGAGCAGGGACTGGAATCCAGGTGTTTCCTCTCCCAGATGTGTTCCCTAAGTAGCAGGCGACAGAGCCACACGCAATCTCTCTCTGGCCCAGTGAGTATTCAATTATTTATACAAAGTGGAACAGCTGCAACAGGAAAGATTGAGTGTGATGTAGAAAATGATGAAGAAGCTATGCTGTTCCTGGTTTAGCTCCTCACTCCCGTGCCAAAGGCTGGCTGCAGCACCTTGAATGGGCTGCCTCTTTCTGAGGAATTCATTGGCATTTCTGTATGAGGTTTTTGCCGCTGCTGTTCCATGCCAAAATCCATTTGAAAACACCATCCTTCATTTCTAAAAAATGTGTGCCTATCCAGATACAGATAAAGTTTCAACTGGGTACATTTTCATCCCAAAGACTGGCTATTTTTAATTTTGTAATCCTCAGCCAAGGATATTTCCTGTAGCTTTGGATTTAACAGTAAACATTTTCACAGTTCTGACACTAACTAGCTAAATACGAAAATGTTTCACACTGATAAATATGACATTGTCAGGCACTGGTGCATAAAATATATTGTATTGTTGTCTACTGATCACCCACATACACACATAACATTTATGTCTTCAGAATCTTGCTATTGCAAATTACTTTTCACTGGGACTTTCTGCTTTTCCCCCATTTCTTAGATCGAATTGCACAGAATATCATTAAGTCCCATTTGGAGACGTGTCAATATACAATGGATGAATTACACCAGCTAGCATGGCAGACGCATACGTATGAAGAAATTAAAGTATACCAGAGCAAGGTACAATACTCTAACACTACTTATTTGCCAAGGGTTTGTTGATCGATACCCAGTTAAGCTTTATACCCTTGGTGGTGGGAAATAGCACTTTAATATTAGAAGAGCTTGGCAATTGAAGATGCAACTGAACATTTTAAAATGAAAATAACATATTATTAGTGAGTTTGCTAGTAGTGTAACATCAGGCCAAAGAAAATGGTTATAAAATCAGTCTCCCATATTTATTATTTACCATAAGCCTGATCTTTTCCCAAAACTTCAGTTGACTTTAATGGGAGCAGGATTGGACTCCATATGTTGGAAGAGTTTTCAAAACAAGATAGATTTGCTTAACATATTTATGACAGCTATTAAAACTGTCCCCATTTTCAGGTGGGAAAATGGAGGTTTACTTTCCTTGCAATAAAACATTTATAATTTGTAGCCATTAAATAATGCAGAATTTAAAGCGTGGTTTTACTGTTGAAAAATGGCTGTAAAAATGAACTCATTTTATTGTATACATATTCTCTCCCTATGATCCCCATATCAGATTGGTTCAGAATACTTCTCCCTCTTGCAGCTCTGCAGATTCAGTCTGGCAATAGAAATCAAACCGAGTTGTTCTGTTTGTTTTCCATTTTTACAATAACACTGATTCCGCAATCACAATTTAGACAAAGCAGAGTAGTTCTGTTTGTTCTTAGAAGCTCTCTTGGCTCCTCAGTGACAGGAGTTGAAACTCGCCATTAGCAGAGATGTAGCCCAACATGTAGCCAAAGCAGTTAGATTGGCAAAAAGTTATAAGCAACTGAAACTAGGGTCTTATAATGAGAAGAATCAGGCAGCCTGGCTTGTAAGTGGTGCCACCAGCACTGTCTATTATACACACCATTGTGTTGTTTTGCCTCTAAACATTCAGTTTGCTTACTGTCTTATTTTGTATCTGCATGTTTCCTTGGAAGACAAGAGAAGCGTTGTGGCAGCAGTGTGCCATCCAGATTACTCATGCTATTCAATATGTTGTGGAGTTTGCAAAGCGAATAACAGGCTTCATGGAGCTCTGTCAAAATGATCAAATTCTACTCCTTAAATCAGGTGAGTGGTTAAGTCAGTCATTCTCTCTTCAAACCTTCCTTCTCCTCAGCACAGCCTTCCCTCGCCACATGCTTAAATCCTACATGGTCTTCTGTGTTAGCAACCTTCCTGGCTTCAGATCCCACTCCCTCTAAAGTCAGTGGTGTTTTTCATTTACGGAAAAACTTACTGTTAATTGCAGAAGCCACAATCCCATTTGACATACAGCGTAAGGAATTATCAAGATGAGCGGGTTTGATTGCCAAACTGCTGCCCCTAAAACAATCACTTGATTTTAGTGAATCAAATCCAGGCTAACTGGGCTCTGCCTCTGTGGCCAACTCTAATCATTTTAATGATGCTACAGCAATGCCTAGTTAGTACATGGTAGGAGAAATCCCTGCTGACAGTAATTAATACTGAAATGAGTGTATTTGGAGTGTGACAGCATGCATTGACACCGTTATATGTGTGCATATATTGCAGTGTGTGTATGGGGGGGTAGTTTTTCTGTCATGTTGCACAGCAGTTCCTTCCCTTCTTTTAGAATCATCATTTTAAGATGCTCTTTGATGACCCATAGTTGTTAGGAACTGTGACCTTGCAATAATTCCATTTCATTCAATAGTACAAAATGGTATTATCAAACAAGCCACTACAGGTTATTAACTGCATTACCCTGTTCTGTAATAGTTCCTGGATCTAGCAGAGGCTGGGATGCAGCATGAGGCAGTTTCTTTGAGCTAGAGAAGTGCCTTGTGTCATTCAATGGAGAACTCTCAGGCAATTCAGAAAGAGGCAGTGTTGTTACATGTGGTTGTGATATGGGATCACAATGTTGGAGGCTGGAGCAGACTGCAGAAAAATAAAAGGACCCATAGGGCTTCAGTGGGAATATAGAAGATTCCCTGGAAAAGAAGGTCATTAGCATGAGAATAGTGAATAATATCACTACTGACATTCCAGCTTCTGTGTTACCAACCAAATGAATAAAATTGTTTAAAGTAAAAGAAACAGTAGCACTTTGGGGGGAAAAAAAGATTCAGTGACATTTTGCACTGGTTAGCTGCAGAGTGTATAAACTGCTAATGTTTTACTGGTCCTCACATTTCTAATATTGATCAGAGCTAGCCAGTATTCTGGGATTTTTCCCTCAGTTTCCTATAAAAATCCCCTTCTGAATTTTTCCTTTTAGGAAATTCTGGTTTCCTTGTGGTAAAGTTTAAAAATGTGATAAAGTGTTATTTTCCCTCTGACATTCTACACCCTCTGACTGTTTCACCTCGTTTTCATTATGAGAAAGAGGAGGAAAGCCACAATTTCACACATTCTTATGGTTTTCCTGCAGAAAACATCATGGAAACAGTTTAGAAAAGTGAGGGGAAAAAACTTGTTTTCAAACTCACAAACATTGGAAAACAGTCATAAAGTATGGAAAACCCCATCATTTCTAAGTGGAAAAACTTTTTTAAAAACGCTGTGTAACTAACTTTTTTCTTTTCAAAGAAAAATTTGGGGATGCTTTTTCAAAACTTTTCATTACAAAAAAATTAATGAAACCCTTTAAAAATCATCATTTAATCAGAAAATGTTTGACCAGCTCTACTACTAAAATTAGGGGTGGCCTGCCAATTTTCATTGCCCGTAGCAAGTGTGTGGGGACCTAAACCGCAGGGTAGTGGGACTGGATCATGAATTGCTTCCCTTCCTTTCTGGTCAGTGCCAGAGGCAGAGATTGGATGATGAATTGTCTCCTACTCACATCCCACAGCCATAGAGGAGATCCCTTTGTCTTGTGAGTAACCAACTCAGCCAGCACCAAGGGCAATCAAATGTGTAGGTTGCATTGTGTTGTTTGGGTGGGATTCACAAGGAGGACATATGCGCTGCAACATTTAATATTGCAGCACCTCACTTTTAGGTAGTTCAGTTCTCTGACATTTCTGGGGGGAAAAAAGAACAACTGGTTTGGGTCAAACTAAATCCAAAAATTATGAAAAATTCTAGTGTATCACATAAAAATATTTCAGGTCAAACTAAAAAAAAATCCCAACATGTATTTTTTCCAGTCACTTGTGAAGGGCTAGATGGTGATGGAAGAACCTACCATTACAGCATTTAGTCCAGTGCTTAGCATTCTCATCTGGGATAGGATGCCCTGAGTTCAACTCCACATCTGGCTGATATGAAGAAGGGATTTTAACAGGGCTCTTCCACATTATAAGGGGATGCTCCAGCCACTAGGCTGTGGTGTACTGGAGAGGAGGGAGGGTTCTCGCAATCTCTCCTGTTGAATCTGATCAACTTTTTACAAATAATTGGCAAAGCAGGAATGAAGCCTGAGGAAACAAAGTGGAAGAGTTTCAACAAGAGCGATTGAGAGGTGCCTCTCTCACATTATCCCATACCTCTGTGGTGAGGGCATTTTTCCTGGGAGGTGGGAGACGGAGGTTCAAATCCCTGCTCCACCTTAAGTCTAACATTATAAGGAGGAGGGAAACATCCTTCTCCTTGCTGTTTTATGTGAGTTTAGACCTGCTTGGAGCACATCTACCAGATGGGCCCCAGATAGCTGGGGAACAACTAAGTGTTTGATTCCACCAGGGGCTTAGGCATGAGTTAGGGACCAAGCAGCTGTCCAGTGTCAAGATTTAGGCAGGTGTGCACATACATGCCCTGCTGCTGACACTTAGTTACCTTGGGGACTCCACTGAAAATAAAAACATAAGTAACTTTTTGGATCTGGGCCTTAGGGATTTTAGACACCTTCAGGGTTAGGGGGCTGCTGAGCAGGATTTTGTGATTGCTAGTGACACATAATATTGGACTTAGGTGCTTAAGATCTCCCCGCCCCATGTAAATCCATATTTGTTCCCAAGGTTGTGTCTGTTCATAGATATTTTTGCTAAGAAACTTTTCTGAAATTAATACAGCTGCTTTCAAATATCCCAGTAATAAAGTGTGTGTAGTTTGCATACTCTTTCCTTGTCCAACAGGCTGCTTGGAAGTGGTTTTGGTGAGAATGTGCCGTGCCTTCAACCCACTCAACAACACTGTTCTGTTTGAAGGAAAGTATGGAGGAATGCAAATGTTCAAAGCTTTGGGTAGGTTTGCCTTTTTTTATTTTTAGCCATTACAATGAGCTCAATTCTGGCATCAGTGGAAGATTTATTTTTCTAAATAAAATAAAATAAAATAAAAAGTCATTGGCAGGTTTTGGTTCCTTTGCTTTTAGCATCGCAGAACAGAAAACTACCCATTTCAGCTAACATAACAACTCCATTAGCTGCTAGCAGTAGTAGGCTGTTTTCCTCTAGTAGAAAAGGAGCTATGGGAGGTTTGCAAGACACATTTTGGCAGAGTGCCATATAAGGACTGAGTAAAATATGAATGTAGATTTCAGAATTTGGCCTAAAGTGATCCCAACCTCATTTGTGCTTGATATTTTCACTGGCGTGTAATATCAGCATAAAGAATGGTTTCAAAATTGAATCCTGTATAGTACATGGATCCCACAAAGGTCATGAGGGGGCACCAAAGGGTTATCCAGAATGCTCAGAATCGTGAGAGAAATTCAGCTGCTGCTCAGGTTCATACTGATTTGGTAGAGCAACTGTTTAATTCCATATCACTATGGGTGTGTCTAGACTGCATTCCTCTTTCGAAAGAGGAATGTAAATGAAGGGAATCAAAAATGAAAATGAAGCGCTGATTTACAAATCTTGCACTTCATTTGCATAATTGCGTCTGATCGCTTTTTCAAAAAAGGTTTTTGAAAAAAAGCAGTCTAGACGCGGTTCTTTTAGGAAAAATAAAACCTTTTTCGAAAGAACCCTGTAAACCTTATTTTTTCAGGAATAAGGGTTCTTTTGAAAAAGGGGTGGGTTTTTTTGAAAGAACCGTGTCTAGACTGCCTTTTAAAAAAAAAAAAAAAAAAACCTTTCGAAAGAGGAATGTAGTCTAGACGCACCCTATATGTACCATGCATAATGGCTGCTACCTTGCCTTATAAATGACATCAGTGTTTTGGTTGTCAGAGTAATCAAACTGTTAATCATTCAGCAATCAGGACCAATTCTAATGAAGGATTCAATTTTGGTAGTAATTTGCATATAAGCAATGAGCTAAATATATTCTAACTGTAAATAAACATTCCATATATGTGTAGTTGATTTTCTTTGTCACATAGCATGTTTTTCTCCAAACTTCTAAAAACTTTTCTCATATTGTTATCTCATGGATGTTCTAGGAGATGATTATTCTGTATTAATCAGACTCTTTCTGTAGATGCCATTTTCATTTCGGAAACAAGGGTTTGTTTGTTTTTCATAAAGAGAAAAGACAATTCTTGGCACACATGTCTGTATGACATTGCAAAAGACATATTTTCCCCCTGATTCTTCTTTGGAGCTTTTAGATACAATTTTTTTACACTTTTTTACTGGGAGTCATGGAAAGTTTTAGTGATGTGCAGCTGCAAATGTTACTTTTTAAATAGCTTTCCATTCAAGTGCAAATTCAGTAGTAAAGAAAGTGTTCACCTAATCGAACACTTGCTCAGTCACTTTCATTCTTTCTCTCTCTCTCTTTCTCTCTCTCACACACACATATACACACACACACGCATGCTCTTTTAGTTGACATCAAAACAATTAACTTTTCATGGCAGGGTAAAGAGCTGATAAATTTCTAGCATTGACTTTGTCCTCTCTGGTCTATAGGTTCTGATGATCTGGTGAATGAAGCATTTGACTTTGCAAAGAATTTATGTTCCTTACAGCTGACTGAGGAAGAGATTGCCTTGTTTTCGTCTGCTGTTCTGATATCACCAGGTAGTTATCTCCATGTATTTTGATGAATCTTCTTTTCCACTGTATCCTTGTTCATCCTTTTTGCCTGCATAAACAGCTGTTGTTCCCCTACTCAAACTGTCACATTAAGAATTGTCTGGATTATCCTCTAAGGTTGTCTTTAATACATTATATCGACAGCAGTTAACTTACTGGAAATAGGCTCGAAACAAAATATGGGACATCAGCCTAAAGAGCCACAGGTAGGCAGATTTATGACCTGTCTGTTACCCAAAACATTCTGGCCAGATGTTCAAAACCTGAACTAAATTACAGAAAAATAATCAGCTGGAGTGGAGCCAAGTATTATCTCTTCAACATTCAAAAGCACTGTCATAAAGTGAAGGAAGAAAAATAGGACCACTAGAAAGAAATGGGGTGGCAGATTTTATGTGATGGGCATAGACACTGATTGCAAGTGGTGCAGAGCATCATTCTCCCATGTATCATATCTCCCATGTATCTCTCTGAGATACATTGTGCTTCAAAGAGGCATATTCCTTCTTGAATTCCAGGAAGCACAGGGCCTCAGTTACTTTTCCCACTCTGAGGCAGTCGGCACTCTCATGGCTGGCACAAGGAAGTATGCATCGCCTTTGGCAGAGTAGAAAGATGGCACTGTGACTGCTTTTTCATGTGGGATGGGAGCAAGCAGGACAAGAGCCTACCCCATACTGCGTATCTGTACAAAGGCCAGCCAGAAATACATTTATTCTCATGAGAATATGCTCATTTGCGCAAAATACCCATGTGTGTACATACGTGTTTGAAAACAACTGGCTGTGTGAATGTTCATGGAAAAGCAGAAAAAATAGGGTTTGGACCATAGGTGATTAGATCAGATCACAAGCTGAATCTAGTGGACATGTTCACAATTCAGTGTGGGATTTTTAAAAACATCTGAGAGAAAAGCACTCTCCCGCTGAATGTTAATGGGCCTTGTGTTCCTAACTTCGTCAGGCCTTTTAAAAATCTGATCAGGTTTTTTATTCCCTACACGTGTGTGTGCGCGCGCGCGCGCACACACACACACTTCACCCAATTCTGCTCCCGGCCTCCTCTAAGTTGCTTTGTCCTTTGGTCACATCTGTGGAGCAGATTAATTTAGACAAAATTAGAGCAGCACAGATGGTGTGAATGTGCTTCATATCATAACATGTGATGCAAGGGTTCTGATCCTTGTTACCTCTACAGGAGAACTTGTGTTTTGTAATAGTTTGCTCCATGTTGGAAGGGATGACCCAGTGAAAACATGCTTCAGGTTAGCGTCATTGGCTGCTTAGATGGAGTCACCGGAAGCAAAGCTGCTTTGCTGGGACGTATTTTAAGCTGGAGAGGTTTCTCAGCCACAAGAGAAAGGACAGCAACAGAGCTGTGAGCAGAATCATATCCTCCAACCGAGCCTTGTTTTCTATTGCAAAACCTTCACAATGTGCAAAGGTGGAATCCCTGTGATCATGCTTGAACCTGTCTTTGTATTTAAACCTTTGCTGAGAGTTGTGTTCTAATATGATGTCTTACTAGAGTGACTGACTTAGACATAAAGGATCTGATTCAAGGCACATTTAAATCACTGGGAAACTTTCCATTCACTTCAGTCGAGTCAGCCTAATACTGTACATCGATAAAAACGGCGTGACGATGCAGTAGTTTAATATATTTTGGAGCTAGATAAATTCCCAATGTTATGCCTCAGAAAATACACAAGGGAAGAGCAAATGGTTGCTTCAGCCAGCTATCAAGATCTGCTAACAAAATACAATCAAGAATTCTAACACTACAGCACCTACTTTAGGCCTGATCCAAACCCCACTGAAGTAAAGGAAAGATTCCTCTTAACTTTATTTAGTTTTGATGAAGTCTTTTATGAGCTTAGCTGCAAGTAGGTAGTATCCGGATATCAAAATACTGATTCATCCCTGTGGTCCTCTAAATACCCTACAGTTTGATAAGTGTCAAATATTTTGCTGCTAGTACTGTTCTGTGCCTCTCTCAGACAGAGATGGCTGGTGTAGGAAGCTGTTTGGGAGTTGTGTCCTATTGAGAAACAAGAGCAACTACCAAACTCTTGGGCTACGTCTACAATGCAGGCTTCTTGCGCAATAACTGTTTTGCGCAAGAGATGTGCTTTTGCGCAAGAGATGTGCTTTTGCACAAGAGTGTCCATGGCAGTGTGGATGCTCTCTTGCGCAAGAAAGCTCTGATGGCCATTTTAGCCATAGGGGTTTCTTGCACAAGAAAGCCCTGTTGCCCGTCCACAGTACTCTTGTGTCTCTGAAGAGCAGACGGATATTCTGATTTTCAGAGACACAAGAGTAGTTACTGTAATATCCCATAGTTGTACCTGTCATCTCCTGAATGGGTCTTTCCTACACACTAACAAAAAGACACATGTGATTAATTTCCTTTCTCTCCCACATCACAAAGAAACAAATGTCAAAGCAAGGATATGTGCCACTTCTTTCTGCAGTCTGTGTGTTTATGTGTGGGGAGGGGGTGCCATAACAGACAGATGGGTTGAAACACAATGATGACTATCACAAACATTTTCTTTGTCCTAAATATAACTGTTATGCTTTACGCATAGCAGCCCTAATTGGTAGTATTAGACACTGAAACATTATTCACGAAAACACTGTACCAACCATGCTGATTCGTTTTTAAGCCCATGCTTGTTATTGAGAGAGAAATCCTTAGGGAACATCCCTCTGTGGTAAATCTGTTTTGCTCCAGTCTACCACACTGGGCCTTGGTTTAAATCCACTAGAATGCATGTTTAATGACAGCATAAAATTTGGCACTTAATATATGAAGTCTGAATAGTACTGTATGCTCACTTAGGCAGGTGTTATGTAAGCTCTATGCTAATCTTGTTACTGCTGCTCCTGCTATTACCAAATCCAGGTGCTTACCTTATGTGAACAAGATTTTTTATCTTTCTAACAAGGTTCTTTCTCTGAGCATCTGTTCAGTGTCTGGAGACCACCGCTCTGTCTCTTTTCAGAAAAGGCTCAAAACAGTGTGTTCCAAACAGCAATAATTTCATGCTATGCCCTTTTCATGCACTTCTCCCCACATAGGGGAGACAAAATGATGGTATGGCTGTTTGTTAGTTATATGCTGAAACATAACTTAATCAGGCCTGTATGATAAATTCATATGAATGGTTAGTTTACAATAATCCTATCCAATCAGTGCTATTACTTCCCTTCTGTCTCTGATTTAAAAAATAAGCATCTGTATGGGGGAAGGGCTCCTCTACATTTCCTCATTCTTCCTGTAAAATCTGTCTTCTGCACTAAAATAGATTTTTCATTTCCTGTTTGAAAGCCAAAAACTATTTCTAAGAGCCACTCAGAAAAGAGAGAGAGAGAGATTTGCAGTATGAAAACAAAAACTTTACTGGTCCAGTAAATGGATTGTATTAATAGACAGAGAATTGAATCATGAACTGCTGCACTACTTGCATATGGTTGTTTCAGGAAGCCACGAGTTGGGAGAATGTAGATCCTCATCTTTCACAGAAATCATAGGGAGTTTTCCTTTTGACGTCAGTACAATCAATATAGGCTCCAAACAGCTATTTCTATAAACATATTCTTCTAGATAATTTAGATTTTATGTTACCTGGTGCTGTTTACAAAGGAGTGCATTTTTAAATAATGATAAGCTCGCATTTAAAGAGGTTGCAACAATTTTTTTAAAAAAATTAAATTGCCATATTTTATTGCTGTCAAAGAGGTGTGACTAGTTTGATCAGTTTATTTATTCTTTCTGTACTCAATGGGTGCCAAAATAACAGTACTTGTACTGCCTGTGAGATATGATAGATGCGATAGAGAAATATGAACTAGAAAACAATAGAGAATAAATGAATTGTCTGGACATTGTTTACATTTTTTGCAGGAGTTTGTCCATTTTGTCATGTCTTTCATCGTTTATCCTTTTTATTAAAGTCCACCTAGTCAAGTTCAAACATGTAAATGCAATGTATTGGTAGCAATTACGTACTTCATGTCGATGAGTTGAACTCCCAGGTGATTGTATAATAGTTCATAATATTCTGCCTCTGAAATAATGTGTTTATAGCATCACAGTTCCTTAGCATAATGAGATTAGCATTTGTCAGCATGGTACATGTTACCAATGCATGTATGAGTCCTCTTTCCTTGTTATTGTTGGCTTTAGACCTTGCCTTTCTTCTTCGTCAGATCGAGCCTGGCTAATAGAACCAAGAAAGGTCCAGAAACTTCAGGAAAAGATTTATTTTGCACTTCAACATGTGATTCAGAAGAACCATCTTGATGATGAGACCTTGGCAAAGGTAGATCCTTAGAACACGCTACTTCATGACTATATTAACAGAATAAGACTTCCTCGGATTCAGGAGTGTTGCCAAAATGTATATAGCAAATCTATTATAACTCTTCTTATATATTTGATAACCAAAGTAAGGCTTTGATAGAGGATGTGGAGGAAGTGGAGGAACAGACAAAGGTGAAGCAGCAATTTAGTCATTACCAGATTATCTAATGCAGTATTCAAAATGTAATCTTTTTTTTTAAAGAATTCACTGAGAATGAGAGTCAGAAGACTCTGGAAGATATTAATATAAGAATTCAGAAAGCAAGCTCAGTCTTAATATATTTCCCCACTGACTAAGGGTAAGAAAGAAAGTGTTACCATTTTATAATATTATAATATAACTAGAAGATTTACCCGACATTGCTTGGGTCCTTAACTCAAATAAGTTTTGTTTTTCCTCATTTAACTCATTGTTCTGGGGTGAAGCTGTGGAAAAGGGGCTTAGTATGCAGGCTGCCCCGGGGAGAGAGTACAAACCCAGCCTTCTCACACCGCAAAAGCTTGGGGCCAGGTGAGAAGCACCTGCCTATAGCCACTGCAGCTGGCACAGCCAGGAGAGGGTACATATCCCCCAACTGGGGGACAGACAAACACACAGACAGACACACAAACAGACAAACTCTCTGGAATATATAGTAGATATCTGTCCCTTTCTCCACTCCTGTCCCCTGCTGGCCTAATGAGGTTATAGCTGTCCTAGTCCCTATCTCTTTCCCCTTGCTGCTCCCCTGTGGTCATTCTGCAGTAGAACTGTCCCTCCTGCCAGACTCCTCTCTTTCCATTTTATGAGAAGCAATCGAATTCCAGGCATATCTCATTATCCTGGCACAACCAAATCCTTACCTTGTTTTAAGGTAGGATAAGAGGGAGCTACATACCAATTAGGTGGTCCTAGATCTTAACCTTTAGGAGGAATTCTTGCACAAACAGATGTATGGATGAATACATAGACAGACAGATGCACAAACTCTGTAAAATATATAGTAGATGTTTCAATAGTTTGACTGAGGGGGTAATCACATAAGGTGAACATAGCATTGAGTTATTCCTGAAGGTTATCAACCATAGATGATCCTGAATAAAGCTGGTATTTATTCTTTATCCTATTGGCCAAATATTTTGCTTCTTATTTGCTATAATTGTAATTGTTTAAAACAGAAATAAAATTTGTAAGACTTGAAGTGAGGAAAATCCCTTCCAGTTTTCAATAACAGACAATAATTTTACCAGTTGGGTTGGTAAGGCTTCTTACTGAAATGCTCATATGCACATATTTGTTAACACCGGGGAAAAGTGTAGGCACATTGATCTAGAAAATCAAATGGAGAGCACATCTAGCACCCTGCTTTTTCCATGTAAGGATCACAAGGATACTTACTTTGTAATTTTTAGAGATTCCATATCTGCCAAATGTAGGTACTACTGTAAAAAAGGATCTTGAAAGCGTCATCAGAAAAGCAAGGCCTAATACTGCAGTCCTGGTAAAAATAAATAAATAAATAAATCCCTCCTCCCACTAATTTCAGAGTTTTGCCAGAGAAAAAACTATAAAATGTGTGGGGTGCATTACATAAATTGTAAATTCAGAGGAAATTGAGACATTTTAATTAGGTAGGCTCCCCATGTAACTGCACAAAAACTGCTGCTAGACCAAAAAATGCGCTACTTTCCACAGGAAATTCTATAGGTTTATGTAGTAGTATTTTTAGTCAGTTAGAAAAACTAAGCACATAGCACTCTGATGCTGAGGGAAAGAAAGGAAACTGCCGCTATTCTTTTCTCTGCTAGTCTTATTTTCTTCTTTTTCTTTCCAACCATTAATGATTATATTTGGTGCTATTATGGGGATGAGATTTCATTAAGGACCACCTCCAATATTCAGCCCTCTCTCTTACATGACTATTTTAAAATAACACCCGTGCATCTAGGACAGTTTTTGGTATTTAATTGAAAACCAGCCTCTTCTAGACAATTTTTGCCAGTTGGGGTGGTAATTTTAAACAGGTTTTGCTGTTCTCGGTAAATCATAGTCAGTTGTTCTTCTACCCAGCAGGATGCTACCTATGTGCATTCTGGAAACCCTGCTTTATTCCTAAACACTTTCTTGCTCTTTTTTTCCCTTACAGTTAGTAGCCAAGATACCAACCATTACTGCACTTTGCAACTTGCATGGAGAGAAACTGCAGGTATTTAAGCAATCTCATCCAGATATAGTGAATACACTGTTTCCTCCATTATACAAGGAGCTTTTCAATCCAGACTCTACCACTGGCTGCAAATGAAGGGGAAGATAGAATTGTCACATAGTCATGGAATGCATCACTGTTAAGACAAAAGAAATGTTTTCATGAAGACTTATTAAAAATGTCACTACTGCAACACTAGGAATGTCCTGCACTTAATAGAATTATTTTTCACCGCTACAGTTTGAAGAATGTAAATATGCACCTCTGAGTGGGGCTCTTTTATTCTTGTCTTTCTTTTACTTCTTTTTTTTTTTAACAGACCATAAATATACAAATATAGGACACTGGGTGTTACCTTTTTTATTTTATTGGGGTATGTTTTGGGAGACAACTGTTCATAGAATTTTATTGTAGATATAAATGAGAATAGAGCAGTACTTTGCAGTATTACTCTTGCTGTTTATTGTTCAAATATAATTTAAGAAAATTCCACTTATTAGACTTGCCTATTTCTATGTTTTAGATAGTTTAATGCATGTGGAAATTTATAGCTGTCTTGGAAATTGTTGTGCATATATGAAATTATATATTCATATACAATTTCATATAAAATATGCACATACTGTAGCTTAAAAATCCCATGCCTACTTTCAAAGGATGCTCCGTCAGGCTCTCCTGCATTTTTTACACTCCAACTCATGTATTAGATTTATTCTGGGCAATCAGGATTTTGCTCTGTGAGGCAGAGTGAAATCTTCACTCACCAATGTGTAATGACAGAATGGTATCACTTCTGAGAAACTTGTGTATAGGCAGTATGCAGTCTGTAAATCAAACATTAAGATTGTGTCAGTGATGGAAAAGCCTTGTCTGGATGGTTCAAATGGACAGAGGAAAAGTTATTTGGAATTTTCTCCCTGTTACGGGAATAAAGCATATATAAAAATGAACATAAGAGGACGGCATGCCAGTAAAGTACCTAAAACAGAGAGTAAAAAATTATCCCAAACAGAACATTTTTGTGAAAGAGCAAAACATTATATTTTATTAATGCTTCTTAGAGAACTAGATACTAGGCCCATCTTCCTCCCCTTGACTTCAGTTGAACCAAGAGAGGGCCCAAGACATAGCTTTGAAGAGTAAAAATGTGATGTGGTGATCCTGGTAGGGGTGGTGGGGAAGACAGTGACTCTGTTGCCAGGTGAACCACAGTAAGCTGTTGCATGACAATGGAGGATTTCCATTTCCTGTAAGTATGTTGCTATTAGAGCTTCAGGCTAGGCAAGGGAATTGAATTCAAAATAGAGGTAGGCCTGGGTAGCAGCATTCAAATGCAAATGTGAATCTGTCCCAGATCATTCTCCCAGACCTGAGAGTGTTCTAATTCATGGTTGTATTCATGCCTCTTTGTGCTGCTGATCCTGGGCAGAGGGAAGTGGGAGCATAGGCCAAGCTGAAAAAGCAGTAATGAATAATGTGTTTGTCTCTCCAAGATCCACACCCAGTAGACCTTCCACCTGTGAGAAGAGAAGGGATTCCCCCACCATAGCATACTCCCTGCTGTCCCCTTATCTTGTGGAGGCTTCTCCATAAGCTCAGGCACCTGAGCATGGGCAACTGGCAAAAAGAGAGAATTTGGGGCAGGCGAGAGGGGATCACAGTGAGATGAAATTCCCTCCTCACTTCCTCCCCCATCTCCACATTCCACCTACAAATGAATGCAACCTGAGTCATTCAGCACCATAAACTGCCCCATGCAGGGATTTCTGCAGCCCTGTCAGTATGGCTCTACATATAGGGAGCTGGAGGAGACTCCCTGAGACCCCCCCTACAGCTGAGGTGGAAGTGCATGGATTGCCCTAAGCCTCTGGCCCATTTCCAGGGGTCTGCAGGGATCTGGCCTGAATCTCCTCCTCATCACAGCTTCCTGTGCATTCTTTGATAAGATGTCAGGTTTGGCCCCTGAGGAAGGATAAGGGAATTTTATGGAGTTTTCCTTTCCCCCAGCTGGACACACTTCTGTTTGTATTGGCATGGAAGGGGCCTAACTGGGCAAAATTAAGAATTGTTTGCCTCTCCAGCTCATTTTCTTTAGTAATCACAGACAAGATAAAACATCAATACATTTGAAAAGCCTCCATTATGTATGTAAGTCATAGGTTTATATTAGATAATTTTTTCTACTGGCCTGTCTCTAATCTCAAAAAATGTGCAAGCTGAAATAGTTCAGCTTGGAAATGATTTCTTTTCAATCAGATTGTGCTTGAGAAAGTACTTTGTACTGTGCATCTAATTCTGCAATTACTTGTTTTCTAAACCAGGGCCATGTTCCCTGATATTTACTAATTACACTGAAAATGTCCTCAATTAAAATAACAAATAAAATTTGCACTTCTATAGCAACTTCCATCTCAACACAACTAATGAATACTGATTTAGCCCTACAATACCCTTGTATGGTGATAATGTATTTATATTCCCATTTTATAAAGGAGGATGGTGAAGCTCAAGACGGCTATGGGCCTAACCCTAAATCTCTGAAGAGAGAGTTTTATTTGACTTCACTTGGAGCAAAATCTTGAGCTAACGTGTGACTTGCTCAAAGTCATGCAGAACATCTGTGGCAGAATCATTACTAGTTCCTTCCTTCTTCATATTATTATCTAAAGTCTTGATTATCCAAATTAACTCAGTGCCCCCCCCCATGACAGTCAGATAATCCAGGTATGTAAATATGTTACAGTAAGAAAAATATATGTTGATACAGCTAAAAATAAAAGTACCCATCAAATCAGAGTGTAGCTCAGAAGAGAATATGTATACAGTTATTCCCCTGCTTGTCTTTTTTAAGAACGGGTAGTTGAACCCCTTCAAAGTGTTTGTTTCAGTGTTATGGTGACCAGACGTAATATACATAGCACAGACCCAAAGAGTATATGATAAAATATAATTGTTCTTTTTCTGTTTTTTGGTAAATAATGAGGTTTTGTAATGTGGATAACGAATAGTCCTTCATTGCTTTGTGTTGCTTCATGAAAAGTTTTTCAATTCCTTTCCTTTCATAAAACAAAACAAATATCTTTGGGAATTTTATCCCTTGTGCTCTTGTTAACTGGACATAGACACAAAAGATTTTACTCAGCTCTTATATAGTGCTTTTCATCTTCACAACACTTAACCCTCAGCCAGTTAATCCTTTCAACACTTTTCATGCGTAAGAATTATTATACCTATTTTAAAATGGTGAAACTAAGACAAAAAAATTAAAGAATGATGCTAATGGTTACAAAAGAAGTAGTGTGCAAACTGGGAGTTCTTTCCTAGACCACTTTTTAATGTGCATTGCTGCTCCTCTGCATTAAGATTTTTAGAACAGTGGTATTTAAATGGGCAATTCACAGAACCTAGATCACCATTAAAAAGGCAAGAGTTATCAATGGTTACCACTATAATTATTCAATTTACTCATTGCAAATTATATTTGTTGTTAATTTAGCATCCCACTTTTTATTACTTTTGAATAAATTGCACATAGGGACTGATTTTTTTCCCAATGTATTTGTTAGTATTCACTGAATACTTAAATTACCAGCAACAGCAGTTAGCAACTAGTCAAAGTTTGCAAACAAGTTTGGGTTGAAATTTGTTTTAAGAAAAATTGTTTTGGTCCTTGATTGGAAGACTCAAACTTATAAATACATAGAAAAATGACTAATTAATCATGCAGTCTAGTACAAATTTGCAGATGATGGTTCATTTGTGCCAAAATTTGAAAAAAAATTGAAATTTTATATCTTTTTCATGAATAGATGACAAGCATCTTAAAAACAAGCTACAACATGAGCTCCACATGTACTAGTAAACTGAACTTAATTTCTATTTATATTATTTCAGAAAATATTTATGCTTCTCTGTATATATTATTAGAAGTACTAGTTACTCCACAGTTGTATCTAAGACAGCAACGGTTAATACCCTACAATTAGAATCTGTCATAGTTCAACCACTGCTTGTGTATTAGTTACTGGTACTTTTTAATGGCAAGCACTTTAAATGGGACTGATTTTCAATGATTGATTAATCCCAACGCTTTAAAAAAAAAAGAACTTTTTAAAAATTTATACCTTCTCCTCCATTTCTAGCATTGTATTCAGATCATTTAACCATATTAAACCAAATTATCTGCACTGTCTGAATAGACAGATGTAGACAGCTTGTTACGTGACTACAGAGACTTAATTTTGGTATGAATGTCACTCCTGCTAACTCTGGCTATGTCTATATTGGCAAGATTTTGCGCAAATACTCTTTAACGCAAGAGTTTTTGCGTTAGAGTATTTGAGTAAGAGAGCGTCTACACTGGCATGTGCCTTTGCGCAAAAGATGTGCTTTTGCACAAAAGCATCCGTGCCAGTGTAGAAGCTCTTTTGCGCAAGAAAGCTCCAATGGCCATTTTAAACATCGGGCTTTCTTGCGCAAGAAATTGATGTTGCCTGTCTACACTGGCTTCTTGCGCAAGAACAGTTGCGCAAGAGGGCTTATCCCTGAGCGGGAGCGTCAAAGTATTTGCGCAAGAAGCACTGATTTTATACATTAGAATGTCAGTGTTCTTGCGCAAGTACTCACGGCCAGCGTAGACAGGTGGCAAGATTTTGCACAAAAGCGGCCGCTTTTGCGCAAAATCTTGCCAATGTAGACGTAGCCTCTCTGTATAAAGACTTAATTCCAAGAGTGATATTTCCTTCTAATGGAAAGATTAGTTCCCCGATTGTTAGGAAAACAGAGTAATAGAAGATACTCAATTAAATCAAACAGTTTGTAAATGCAATATATGTTTTATGATTGGCTTGTGATTGGCAACATTTAGGATCTGATTCTGCAAGTTGCTCAGCTCCCTAAAGAAAGCAGAAGGCCCTGAGCACCTCAGAAGAGGTATTTGGCACTGGATATAATCAAAAGCTTCAAAGTTTGAAACTCTCATTTGAGCTCTGAGGAACACAAGTCAAATGTTGCCTTTGTGTTTGTTTTAATGCTTTTAGTTTGTGGTTCCCGTTGCTAATTCCAGACCCATTGCATAGGGGGATAATTTACTTCCTCCATTTCACCTTGGACTTTTAGACGGGTCCAAGTGATGTGTTTGAGAAGGTGAGGAGGATTAAAAAAGTATTACCCAAGACAAGTTTTACTCTGTGATGATTGGTTTTGTTGCTGGGCATCCTGGGTAACCTGTGTTAGTGTGAGTTTTCTTTGGGCTAGCTATAGTTTGTTCCCCGTCTTCAAAGGTTGGGAAAAGGAACATCCCCTTGCCACCTTCCACCTCCACCCTACGCTGTAGAATGATAATGGGTAATGAGAAGCTGTTTCATGGAGCAGGCAGTATCCTCAGATGTACTGCAGATTTGGAATGTGGTCTGGTTGGTAGATGTGCATAATCACAGATGCACCAGTCCCAGCTCCCAGTCCCAAAATCCCTTCTGTGCTATCGTGGAGCTGCACAACATGTCGCAAAGGGTGTTTGGGCTCCCTACATCTTCCTCCTAATACCATCCTTCCCCAGACAGCCTATCTCTATTGGTTGTGTTTCATTCACAATCACATAAAGACCTTGCTTGGACTGGAGGATTCGGCCATATTGTTACACAATATTAGGCATTCCTTGGAACGTAACTGGATAATGAGATGAGACTGAAACATGACACAATTGTTTTGGTCTAAACACATGCTGTATAAATATCTCTGTTGAAACTGAAACTCGAGACAAAACCAGCTTTTTTTCCCCCTGACACAAACAAAATACACTATTTATTCTTTACCTTGCCCAGCACTTTCTTCCTCCACTCTTAGGACTACCTACTGTCTCTGACATCCTGTAGAAACAGTGACTCAGAGAATCAGGCCTCTTCTTTCCTTTCAAAGTTTCACACTTTGTAAATGACAATCACTGCTTGATGCAAATGTTGCACTGTATTGCCACTCAGGGACGTTTCATTATTAAAAATAAATATAATGGTCACAATAAGGAAAAGAATGTTAGAGGCTTTGAAGGGCACACATTTAGATGCCCAAATGAGAGATCCAGACAAGGCTTTCAAGGCAAGGGTTAGAAACAACATTGGTTAGAAACTGAATTCACTGTCATTGTTGCCACAGCTCAGTTCAGAACCTTCTTCTTTTATTGTTTTGCATCCAGTAAGGTGTTTCTGAGCAGTTAATTCATGTTTTCAAATGTCCCCACACAATCAGAATGTAAATTAGCTCTCTAGGAGTTACTGAAATGAGACTATTGACAAAAGAAAGTTTGACTTAAAGGTACTGAGGTACGGTACCAATAATGTGGGCTATATTTGGAATGCCTGGAGGTATGTAGGGTGAAGGACTAGGACACAATAAATGATAGCATGTTGGTAGTAACAGCCACCATTTTGCTGACTGACCATCTGGAGAAATAATCACTGAGAGTTAGCCATAGAAAAGAAAGAGATTAAGTATTATCCTTTCCTGTCATGGATGCATCAGATCATCAGGCCCAGCCCCAATCCAGGGCACTAAGCCAGCTCTTCTCCCAGCATATACCCATGTCCTTCTGCATGGGTTGGTATTTTTTATTACTCCACCAGAGGCATGATATTCCCATAGTCCCCTATGTTAGAATGGAAACAATGTTCCTCCTCCCCAGTCCCACTTCTCGATGCCTTAACCAGGCCCACACTTCATCTGTTTACCAAGAACTGCTTGCTCTCTGGGTGCAGAGAACTTGAACACACACACACACACATACAATCAATTCCCTCCAGCCCCCTCACCTAGTGAAGCTGATCTTACTCCCTGACTAAGGTAAGCTCACATTACTTCTCCCATATTTGTTAGGGATCCCTTTCTACCTCTGTGTCCCCCATATAGGGAGGCTGAATGGAAAACCTCACATCAAGAGTTAGAAGGCAGAGACAAAGGCCCTGCTACCAATAGTATAAAGCTATAAATCTATCTAGCAAAATTCTTATACTGGTAGCCATCACCATTCTAGTAAGTTCCTTGCAGCTTGAGTTTAGGCTATTCAAGTTTCTGGTTTACTTCAAACCTGTCATGGAGGTTATGGAGATCCAAAGAATTGCATCAGCACATCAGAAGGCAGAGCCTTCTGACCAATCAGAGAGCTCCCCACCTCAAACATATCCATGACTGGGTTACTCAAGATCTGAGAAGTGACTGACCTACTTTGGAACCTGCTTAAAGCTAATTCACCCCACAGAAACCCTCATCCTGGAGGCATGTGAGACCTTCTCCACTGGGAAGGCAGAGAACTGCCTCCTTAGTCTCTCTCTGCCAGCAGGGGCAAGTGGTTTAGATTATATGGCTCTCACAGTTAATGTTATAAATGACTAATGCACAACTTCTAAAGTGGTCTAGAAGCAAAATATTTAAATATAAAAGTCACTTGCATGCACAGCCTGCACTATAGAAAAAAAATCCAGTGTGGAAAAAAAGACAGAAAAAATTCTCTGTGGTTTCTAATAGATCGATAACTCTCCCTAAAAGACAGTCTGAATGTACAATGACATGGATGGATTATGCCAATCTGCTAGTGTCCTTTTTAAATAGTCCTTCCATTTGTTTACACTGAGGGTATGTCTACACAGTCACACATAGCTTGAACTAAGCTATACAATTTGAACTACACAAATTGTGTAGTTTATTTTGAAATAAAGCGCTATTCCGGCATCTTTCTTATTCCTCATGCAACGAGGTTTACAGGAAGCCAGACTAAGACACCATTATTTCTAATCTATTTCGAAATAACAGGCATGCTGTTAAGATGTGCACAACTCTTTTTCGGGATAACGGATGTTATCCTGAAATAACGCCAGTGTGTAGACATAACCTAAAAGACTAAGGAAATACACAAATTCATCATAGAAGAAGGATCAGATTCTTGTTTGGAGCTTAATATTGCCCGAACATTTATTGCAGACAATGAGCATAATACTGTTGACAGTGAGTTCAGTAACTTGATGTATTGCACATACATATTTTCATCATCCTAACAATTCAACTGCATCTTATAGGGAGAGTGAAAGAAAACATCATTGAATATAGCAGCAATAAATTCTAAGTGTTTCTTTGTAACTATACATGCAGAAAATGTTTGCTTTGCACGCTGTCGTCTGTACAGTAACATAAAGAAAAAACTTCATCTACTGTAGATATGACAATGTTTTTTCATATTTGTTGGACTTGCTAATCTTTGAGATACTGCTGTTGGGAAACATGTATATGCTTCAAGACAAGGCAGCGCTCCTTGTTTATTGCTATACATTGTCACGGTGATACATGCGCCATAAAACTATATCTGGACAGAATTAGAAAAACCTCCCCTTGTTTTCAATTTTGGTCCCTTATTATTTCAGCAGCAAATGCTCAAATGTGTTGAAGAACAAGTCAGGCCAGATGGGCAGCCACAGAGAACAGACTTTACCTTGAAGACTGTTCTACTTAAAAACAGCTTATAAAAAAGCACTTATATTTGTCTTGATTAGACGCCCAGCTTAAGAAATCAAAGTAAATAGATTAGTCTGTCAGCTTCTTCTGGGATTCAAATGCACTATAATTGTTTTCTTTAAATGTGTCACTTCAGTGTCTGAATCGGGCAAATTTTTTGTTGTTGTTGTTAATATGAAATTCTAATAATAATTTAACCCTTTGAGGTTCTAAAGTGTGGACCTTGCATTTATGTGCAGTAGATGGGGAATTTGTTCATGCACTTATTATTTAAAAAAATCACTGAGTCGCATAACAAGTGAACTAGCTGTGGTAATCTTTGCCTCTTGCATTATTGCAGTGCGACCTCCAGTGGGCTACAAGGGGGCAGCTCAGTAATTGTATGTGTGGCCAGGAATAAAGCACAACTGAAACTCTGAGCTACTGTTCACACCCCCATCAAGAAAAAGTAGTGGTGTTTTGAGTTTTATGCTAACCTCTGCAGGATGATTCCCATGTCAGACTAATTGCCCTGGCTGTAATCGATGGACAATATACATACATAAATTAGGAATCTGAATGACTACAAAAATCCCTTATTTTACTACTGCATTGACTGCCTCATCTGATTAACAGTAAAGAAAGTACAAAAAACAAAACAAACAGAAACTGAGTATGTATTGTAGAAATGTAGAGGACAAATAAAATATTTTTTCAAATGCAATTACTTTTAATATATGCTTGTGGAAGGTCTACTACTATGTATGCTGTCTCTGAAATTTTTGCTGTAAATAACTCGGGACAGTGAATACACTGATTTTTTCTATGTCTCTGTTTAAGCATAAGACTTTGTAACAATTTTTTTTAAACAGGATAAAAACATCAAAGAGCAAACTATGTACTTGCTTCCTATGAGTGTAATGTTTTCTTCAGTTTTTATTGGAAACTGATTGTAACAGATAAAGCCTTTTGATCAGCCATTGGTGTTTAGTGTATACTTCTGTTTGTAATGGGAAAAAATAAGACAGAACTGTCAATGATACCTGTTCCCAATGAGTCTGTAAAGTAAATATTGCGCTAATAATACCTGAAGACTGCATTTGAACAATACAACCTGCAAAAGGTTACTTGAGCAAATAATGTTTCCTTGCATCATATGGCTTTTGTGAATCTTTCCAGCATGGATTATATTAATAAAAACAAACTCTTCTTTCCCATGAACTAAATATTTTTGTATGCTTTTAATTTCTTATTCAAATTTGAGGTCAGGCCACTCATTAGCTGTAATCTGAAGCCATAACTGACCTTCACCAAATAAACATTTTAAAGGTCATAACAGAAAAAAAGAAACTGTGTCCAGTGTATCAACAGCTATAACAACACAAGCAGGAGCATAAATAACATGCAACCCATTTGGATGCCTTTCCTGCATCCTAAATATTACTTTAACAGCTAGTATTTTATGATTACCAATTTATAAATAAAATAAAAATAGCTATTTAGATTTAAATGAAACTTTCTAATATTTTTAATATCCCTGAAAATGCTTCCTTGCTTTTAGGATTGTGAGTGGATATGATTTGTCATATACTTCCAAGTTTCAAAGGTTTACTATTTTTAACCTATTTCCAGTTACTTTTGTTAGAGTGAAGTGAGATGTTAAATCCCTGATTTCAAAACCCTGAGCTATTTGGTGCTTGGCTGTAGCTACATTGTTGTAAATTGATTTAATTTGATTTTTTGGGGGAGGGGGGAAGGGAGGCGGGGTAGTTTGCTATTCAATGAGCACGTTCATCACTTTGGTAACGCACAAGAGCTGCATTGCCTGACAAGAGTGTAAAAAAAATCAAATACAAATGGAACAAAAATTAAATCACACTCAAAGCAGAATAAAACATACTTTCTAACGCTAAATGCCTCCTAGAGCCAACATTGATTTTTTGTTTCTGAAGCTTAATTGTATAATAATAATTAATAATGAATGCTGTATTTTTACTTGCCTGTAGATGCAAAAAGCAAAACCACAAATGACAACGTGACATATTGGTTGAAACGCTGGCCCTGTTGAAGTCAATGGTAAAACTCATATTGACTTGAATGGAGTCAGGATTTCATCCATCGTTTTTATACATTTGCAGTTTTCTTCTGATCTTGCTCTGCTCTCTTTCTCCCTTGTTTAATATATGAGCCCTAATTTATGTGTACGTGAGTAAAACTACAGCCTGATTCATTTAGAAAGTGACCATTGAGGGGGTCTTTTTTTAATCATGAATATCCTAGAACCAGCATCCCTGTCAAATAAAAAAGTTTTATATTGCTTTAGAATGTAATAGATTTTTGTCTTATTTTATGTCCTGTAATTTATTAGTTGAATACTTTTAGCATTCCATAATAATGCACACATGATTTTTGAATGTTTTCTGTAAATGACAATCAATGTTGATGAAGTTCCTTTCTTTAATGCTGAATTAAAAAAACTGTATAAGAAAATAAAATCTGTCTTCTGACTTTGTTTTATCCTGAAATGGGGAAAGTAGATTTATCATTTGACTCACTGAAGAACATGTACTGAGTGGGAATTTAAACACATGGAAGTGTAAGCAAAAATCAGAAGATTTTCAGGATTTTTTTCTTTTACATATCGCATGAAGTATAATATGTGTATCTCTCAGTGCACTAAAATAACTGCTGGTTTACCATTTAAATTAGAGCCAGCAGTGAAATTAACTTAATATTTATTACAGGAACTGTCCTATTGCAACCCAGGTCCCTGCCAGCTCTTTAAATAACTCCCTGCTGTTTTTTTCCTCACCTCAACCAGCTCCTGCACTCTGAGATGCAACTTTTGAATATGTAAATGTTAGATGGTTCTTTGAGTTTGTTTTGTGTTTCTGTTGTTCTTTGTGTGTGTGTGTGTGTGTGTGTGTGTGTGTGTGTTAAGAGAAAGCCTCAGCTAATAGAAGAGCGAATTTTTTTCATTCATGGAAGTGGCAGAATTAAAAATCAGAGTGATATAAGATTTTCTATTCGCTACACCTACCTGCAAAGATAGCCATTGTCACTCATCTATTTTTAAAAATTGGCCTACGTGTAATAAAAGTGACACAACACTGCTGTAGACAGTCACAGTTTTCATAGTCTGAGGACTTAAGGCTAGATTTTTAAAAGATATTTAAAGATGCAGAAAATCCCACTAGGTACCTATCTGTGCCTTTAGGGACCTAAATCTCTTTACAGAGGGCTTGACACTGCAAACCTTTACATAAATCACACATATAGCTCTGCTGACTGGGCTTACTCACATGGTTAAAGCGAAGTGTACGTTTGAGTGCATCGTTGAATCAGGGCTGTGGTGGATGGGGGCCACATTGCACCATGGTTTGAGTTGCTTCCCTTCTCTAGCATCCTTCTCCTTAGTCTTTCTCCTACTTAGGGCATACAGGCGTCTGTCCAAGCAATAAAAGTTCTTCTTCCTCCCTGAGGGCAGATTGAATCACAGTGAAGAAAAGAAAAAGTTAATTTAAAAAGGTGCTCAGTCTCCCTTTTGGGGCCTGGCTGGCTTGCAGACTTTTTAATGTCCTGATCAGGGCTAGAGTCCATCCCCTACTCCACAGCTCTCTCTAACACCCATGACTCGCTTCCTCTTTGCTGAGCTAACCTTGTAACTAGCTGTCTTTGAGTATATTTACAGTGCAGGTAGACACCTGTGGCTGGCCCATGTCTGCTGACTCAGGCACTCAGCACTGGGGTCGTTTAATTGCGGTCAATGTTTGGGGTCAGGCTGAATTCTGGGATCCTCCGACCTGGCAACTAAGCCCGAATGGTTACACGGCAATTAAATAGTCCCTTAGGCTGAGCCTCAGGCTCCCAAGTCAGTTTGCACAGTCTAGCCTCAAGAGTCTAATTGCAATGTAGACATACCATCCGAGGCACAGCAGTCTTCCCCTAGTTACCTTTCCTTCCTGTGACAGACTTTCTCTTTGGCTATGGAATAGTGGCCAATCTCATTCTGCAGCTCCTAGGTCAGGTGTTTGGGATAGCTGCTCAGCCTACTGCCTGACCCCGCTATGTCCCATGGCCTTCCCATTCACTAGTGAATGGTCTGATCATCCTAGAAAGCAGCCCTAAGCATTAAGCCTTTAGAGAGGATATTACCAATTTGCGGTCATTCTCCCCAATGTGACTTGTGCAGCACCAAGGCCCTCAATCTCTAGTAACCATCCAAAGTCTTGAAAGCTTTGCATTCACCACACAGCATTTGACTGCAAGGTCCCCAGATAGCATCAAACGTCAGCGTTGGCATTATTGCACTAATATCTTTATAAGTCCCAACTGACTCAGCAATCTGGGTACTGGACTGTTTGTGAGGGTACAGCCACTTCCAGCAGTGCTCCTTCAAACACTACATGCCTGCCTGAGCTGGCACCACTGGCATATGTTTTGGCTCTAAAAGGTTGGTGGTAGCTTGCCTTGGAAATGTCCAAAAAGGCCAAAAATGGTAGACTTTGTTTACAGTCCTTAGCCTGTTCCAAGCCCAAATTACAGTAGGCCACCTCTGCCAAGCATGGAACCACAATCAAAGCCCGCTATTTGAGGTGGTGTGCATCACATTCAGGCTGCTAATGCCAAAGGGTAATTCCTGTCTTTGCTAACTTCATGGAAAGTTGTGCGGGCCCGCTATAGTGAACGTGTGCCCTGGTTGGAGAGTGTTGGGTTAGCACCCACTGTTGCAGCTCCTCCCTGGAGAAGCTCCTGGGGGGGGGCATCAGCTCCCTCAGCATTTGTTACTCTTTTGTCACTTACTTAGACTTGCCTTTGGGAGCACCACTCCTGCAGCAATTGCTGCTGGAACTGCTGTTGCGGTGCTGTTTGCTGCAGTGAGCTAACCATGCAGACCACCAGTCTTTTATCTCCCTCTGGAGGGGTCTTTTGTCTCCCTCTGTGGGAGTCTGTTGTTTGTTTTGACACCCTCATATCAAGCATCAGCTGCCAGCATGCTCCACTGATTGAGGTGGGTTCTCTCACTCACCGCAGACCACCATTTTGGTTGCCTCCTTTCGCTCACAGAAGCTGTCCCCTGCTAGGAGCGTATAAGCGTCTTCAAACAAAAAATGGTTCTGTCCTCTTGCCCTGAGGACAGGGAGGCTCACAAGAAAAGAAGCGAGGGGAAAATGGTGCTCAGGCAGTTTCCTAGTCACCCTGTTGGGGCCTGACTCATTAGTGGCCTGCTCAGGGGGGGTCTGAGGCCATGCCTCACCGCTCTGCTTTTTGTAGCACCCTGTTTGGTACTTGCTCATACAGTCTCAGAGCAGCAGGGTATGCAATGTGTCCCTCTTCACTGAGCTAACCCCACAACCAGCAGTCTCTGAGGTACAGCACTCTGTCTCCAATTGCTGTCCTTTCCATGGCAAGTTTTTTCCCTTTTTAAGTTTCCTATACCTTTTTCATAGGTCTCGTGGTCATGACAGATATTGTGGTGATCAGCACAGTGTAAAACCCTGTGTAGAGCAGGCCAATTATTTCTAAACAGTATTTTAAAAATTCTTTTAAAGGGCATAATGCATAATATATTTATCCAAAAAACCCAAGGTTTTTGTTATGGTAGATTATTTATTTGCAATGTGGACCAGCCAGGTTAGTCCCAAGACAGAACAAAGACAAGGTTGTTGAGGTACTGAAAGGATGAGCTTCTGAGCATCACAGCTCGTCTTCAGGTTTGGAAAAGGAAACCAGAGTGTGCTAACTAAATACGTCAGCTTGTGAAGCTTAAAGGGCTCACACATGTTGTAGGAGACCATTTATAAGGAAGAAGGCAATAAACACGTCTGCAGCATAGGACAATGGAGGGTTAGCAGGCCATAGGAGGGTGTGTAGTAAGCCATAAAACTCATAGGTCTGTTAAGTTCGTGGTTTTTTTTACTGTCCAGAGCTGGGTATTTTTGTCTGTTACCATTTTTCTGTGTGAGCTTATTCAAGAGCATAGTGAGTGTCTGGTAGCTGCTGGTGGGGTGATTGTTATAGCAAGCTGCTAACAAGCCATGCTTTTGTAAAATATACTTTATATTACTCAGCTAAACGTTTTCCTGATTTTAAAAGATACAAACTATTTTAAAAAACAGACATTTCATCTATATGTGCTCTCTCTCTCTCTCTCTAAATATATTTACCTACACAGCTGCAGATACCAGCAATCGCAACTCCTGTTGGCTGCGGATTTCCGTTCCTGGCCAATGGGAGCTGCAGGAAGAGGTGTCCCATTGGCCAGGAACAGTGAGCCACAGCCAGTGGGAGCTGTGATTGTCAGTACCTGCAGCTGTGCAGGTAAATATAGCAGTGATGGCCTGCTAAGAGCTAACCCTGCTGAATCGCTGCTGTGTTATTGCCTACCCTTGGTCTAACACCACCTGGTGGAGTAGCAGCATGGAGTGATGACACCCATAGAGGTCACCCTGCAGATGAATTGATCTAATGCCCATACAGGAAGTGCTGCAGTAGTGAGTCTCACCCTGTTACAACTACAGCGTATACATTATTGGCATAAAGAAACTAATGGTGCCTACTAATGTGCAGAATAGTGATAGAAATGTAGCCGTGTTAGTCTGGTGTAGCTGAAACAAAATACAGGACTATGTTACTAATGTGCAGTGATAATAGATTAACATTATGATAACGAACCAGCCATTTGTATAGCAAAAGCCACCTCACTCGTTCGTCTAAAATGAAACAATAATTGTAGTTCACTTTCCCCAAACACCTTGTACTAGTTTACACATTAGTTTGTTCATTGTCTAGTAGGCTTCTCTCTTATTGTATATCACAGTATCAAGATCTAGCACAAGGAGGTCACATACCACCAAAGTTGCTGGCAAACAGACTGGACGTGATGCAGGGCCCGTAGTCTGTTCACAGGAACATGACAAGTAATAGTGCTCCTTAACTATCAAGCTAAATGGAGCCATTTGGAGTCATCCATACCAAAACATTACTTCTTATGCAGTTTAACTGTCATAGTCAAGTAATTCTGTAGCCATCCAGTGCTAACTACAGCATTGGAGGTAGCTCCTAAAGACAGCAAAGGGGCTGGAGCCCCTGCAAATGTGCACATTTACAAACACAGCATTAAGTGAAGAGACGTGCTTTCCATCCAGTATGGTTGAGTAGCCATGGGCTACTGTCTGTGCATGTACTGAAGCTCAGGATCTTTAGAAGGATTAGTAAGGACACAGCTGGGAATGATCAAATACTAGCTCCTTATCATGCGAGGTAAACAGGCTAAGGGCGTGTTGCAACTCAGTTCCTAGATTGTACAGCATGTATGTGTATGTCATTTTTAAAGTTATAATGCACACTTGCTGTGCCCTTCTGGGATTTTTCATGTGCTTGTCTGGACAATCACACCTGGGTAAGGCAGGGGCGCTGAATTCCCTCCGAGCAATGCATGCAACTTAGGAGCATTTCTAATTGCATGGAAGCAGAAAGGAGTGCAGTGGAAGTGTAGTTTGGGGGATTCAGCATTGCTCTGCCTAGACATGAACACAAATGAACTGCAGTTGTGACAGTCATAGGTTTCTATAGTGAGCACCTCAGCTACAGCGAGACATGGGGGGGAGCTAAAGGAATATGAAGGTGATGAGGGAACGTGTAAGTGGGAAAGAAAAAGAGGAAGACAGTCGAGACAGAATCCTGGGTTGGTTGGTTGGTTTTTGGTTTTTTTAGTCAAAGGAGAAAAGCTGAGTGCTGCATGGCAAGGCTATCAAAATGGTCCAAAAGAGAGCTCCTGTTTCCCTTCTAGGGGGAGTTAAATGCTTCAGCAAGTGCTGTGCTTCACTTCGCACTTTGTTTCCGTTTGGAGCCTTCTAAATAGCAAATCCATCCAGGCCCTTTTAGCACTCAACCAAATGTGAAGCCCTACACCCAGCTGCTCGAGTGCTTAAGCCATTCCTGAATCTCTCACAGTAAGTCACCAGCCAAATTCCCCCCTCCCAGTACTGTACCCCAGGAATATACTATCCAGCCATATCTGGTGGGTATTGCTGAGTCCCCAGGAGAAGCTGAGCAAGTCCCCTGATGTGGCTTCATGCAGGTGAGTCATTGAATTGTAGCTCCCTTGCTGAACAATGGCTGTTGATGGGTTTTTTTTGACACCTACCTGGGCATTGGTTACTGTTGTCTCTGGGGTGCTAATATCTGGCTGAGTCCCCAGTTTACATGTGTTATAGTGACACCCATACTTCATATACATTAAAATGGTATGTATTTATATAGGACAATGGATTTAAATAGTGCATAACCTCTCCTTGGTGCCTCACATGGCATGCTTTACAGGCATGATCACAACTGTATAGTGAGACCATATCAGCGCCACACTGGGTCAGCCCAAAGGTCCATCTAGTCCAATATCCTGTCTGCTGACAGTAGCCAATACCAGATGCCCTAGAGGGAGGGAACACAACAGCTAATCCTCATGTGATCCCTCTCCTGCCACCCATTTATAGACAGATGCTAGGGACACCATTCCTACCCATTCTGGCTAATAGCCATTGATAGACCTAACATCCAGGAATCTAACTCTTTTTTGAGCCCTGTTAGAGTCCTAGCCTTCACCACATCCTCTGGCAAGGAGTTCCACAGGTTGACTGTGCACTAAGTGAAAAAAAAAAACTTCCTTTTGTTTTAAACCTGCTGCCTATTAAATGTGGGGTTAAAAGGCACGCGCCCATAGCATAGGGTGTCACTTTGTTCACCTGTGGTACTGGTGTGATGAGCTTGTAAAATTCATTTCTTGTCCCCTTCCCTGGTTTTGGTCTGAATGTATCCTAAGGAAAAAGTTGAATGAGGATTTTCATTTTCAAAAGGCTTCAGCATTAGCGTAACTCTACTTCCACTGACATAAGTGGGATTTTTACCCTGCAGGAGCAGCATTTGGCCATGCTTACTCAAACATCTTTATTTACCAATCTGGACTTTGATCCATACTCCCTTTGGCTTCTGTAAGTGCTATTTATGTGCATAATTAGCGTTCACACAAGTGTTTGGCAAATCAGTGCCTTTGTGAAATGTAAGTGGTGGTGTGTGTGTATGTGGTGGGGGGAAGGTAGGTCAACCAATAGAAAAAGTAACAAAGACCCGATCTGAAAAGGGGTGGGGTTTTTTTTGTTTATTTGGTTGATTGGTTGGTTGTGTAATAGCATTGTCTGGATGATAACAGCACAGCTTGATTAACTGTTTGTCAATTATCTACTGCCAGCAAAAAGTTCTCAAGACCCAAAAAATAATATTAAAAATATTGTTATTTGTCATCATTTTGTTGTACAGATCGCTAAGAACTCTTCTGTTGTACTCCCCTCTCACCTTCAGGACCCATTGCTTAGATCTGAGAAATTAACCCAAGGAGGGCTTCAAAGATGAATGATGTTCTATGTTCTAATTTATACATATACTAGCAGAAATACCAAGTGTCGCCCAGGGAAAATATAGTAAAAGGTGCGAGGAATGAACTACGTCAATGACATTAACACAGCATATTTTATTGGAAATACTTTTCCCATATATTACTTTAAGAAATTAACATAGCTAGTGATGTGCTTACAAAAGGACAAATCCCATTGGGTCTCTTTTCTCAATCCCCACAAATCAGGAAGGCCCATCTTCCCTTAAAGACTCTATGCAAACCAATGCCCGCTGCCTCCTTGCCAGAAGCCCTGAGAAGTGGAGGGGATGTCTCCTGGACTCTGCAGCAGCAGGAAATCACTGCTCCCCAAGCTGCCACTCTCCAAGTGCCCGCAGTGCATGCTCCACTGGACAACCTGAATGGACTTCCTAATGGCAGCTGGACCGGTTGCATTGTTAGACAAAGCGAAACACCTTCAGACCAGGTGCAATGAGTGATATCTAGATGATCAGAACATGCAGCATCTGAACGTACCTGTTCTAATGAGAAGAGGCTGTTCTGAGCGTAGCGTGTCCTCCTCAGGCTCCATGGTGCTCAAAACCTTGTCCTCCTACTCACCTCCTCTTTGCAGGATTCAGCTCACACTACAAAGTGCATAATGCCCGTGGCACTTGCGGATAACGCACACAGCCCAAAGGAGGGCGAGTGGTGAGATGGCTCATTTGGGTGTGGGGGGAGGGAAGCAACTTTAATTTCCAGAAGGGGTTCAGTCAGAACCTGGCTGCGTGAAGATGTTGAGAGGCTGTGATAGCTGGAGGCTTCTCCCAACCACAATTAGCAAGGCTAGATCCCAGCCAGTATCAGTCATATTTGGGTCTGTCCTGGAGACCTGCTGGTGCCCTAGCATAGGGGAGGTTGCTGATTCTCTGCCCCACTGCAGTCTCTCCCCCGTGGGCTTTCCCTTGATGGTGCTGCAGGTGCCCACATGCTTTATCCTCTAAGACATGGTCGATCGCGATCGACTGGTCGATCGGGAAGCCCCGACCAGTTGATCGTGAGGCATTCGGGACCCCACACACACTTCCCCTCCACCCCAAAGAAGCCCCACTGCCTACCTCCAGCAACGAGGGAGGTAGCGCCAGCTTCCTGTGGGGTGGCCGGAAGTCCAGCAGTTGCACACCACTTCTGGGGTTTGAGGAAGTGCACAGGCTGCTCCCTCTCCCCCAAACAGCGGGTGCCGTACCACAAAGCAGGTCTGTGGTGCGCTGGGGACTCTCTGCACGGGGGAGAGGTAGGAGTCCCCAGAGGAGACGCATGCCGGGGCTTCCCTTTGCTACGCGGGGCGGTTAGAAGTCCCATGAAGAGGCAGGCGCCCGGGCTTCCCTCCTCTATAGGGGGGGAGGGGAGAGGAATCGCCAGAGGAGGCGCTCTGGGGCATCCCTCTTCCATGTGGGCAGGGGGTTAGAAGTCCCGAGAAGAGGCATGTGACCGGACTTCCCTTCTCTGGGAGGGAGGAGGTGCATGCTGGGGACTCCCTGTTCCCTGCAGCAGAACCCACTGGCAGCCCTGTCCCCTGAAGAAGAACCCACTGGCACCCTTCCCCAGTACCATTTCCCCTGCTCCCACCACCACAGTTGGGGCCACATTAGTGAAGTAGGGGGGGTTGGAGAAGTTATTGTTTTGCTTCTCACTTGTGTGGCCCCAACTGACTTTTCTGTGGGTCAGTGACTCCTGACTCAAAACAGGTTCCCCATCCTTCTCATAAATAAAGACAATGCTGAAACTTTTTGTGTTTGACATATTTAAAAATGAAGCCTGGTCAACAACCCCCCAATTGGAGCCATGCCCCATCTGGCCGCAGCATTATACCACGCCTGTACTCCACCCCACCCCCGACCCTAGATCTGAGCCTATCATACACTGGAACCCCCCTGTCCTGAGTCTCTCACATCCCCAGACTCCTGCAGTCCCACATCCTCAGTCTTCTACCACAACACTCCTGCACCATCCACACACTGCCCATCTTACTCCCAACCTCTCTGCCCTGAGCCCCTCACATACTCCAACCCAAACTCCTGCACCCTCACATCCACAAGCATGTGGCTTGCTCAGTACCCCAACCCCAACACTCCCCATCCTGGAGCCCTCTCCCCGAGCCAGCATCCCCTTCTCCACCTCCTCCTGCATCCAAATTCCCTCCCAGACCTTGCACCGCTCACCCCTCCCCACACCCAAATCCCTCATTCCTACTCCAGAGCCCACACATCCTGTCTCAACCCAGTGAGGGTATGGCTAGACTGCAGGAGTTTTTCCGGGATTCCAGAGATATCCCGGAAAAACTCTTCTGTGTCCAGGGATGCGTTTGTTCTTCCACTTTTTTTAGCGGAACAGCAAACATGCTGTTTTGGTAATCCTTGTATTCCTTGTTCCATGAGGAATAAGGGAGCTTCCAAAAGAAGGGGTTTTTCTGACATTTGGCCCAGTCTAGACAGAATCGGAAAAAAAAAGCGGCAGTGTAGCCGTACCCTGAGAGCGTATAAGGGCTGGGGATAGCAAGTGATGGAGAGGAGGAGAACAGAGGGTGGGGCTTCAAAGAGGGGGTGAGGTTTTGGGAGAAGGATGGGGTGGTAGAGCTTGGCTTGTTCTGACAGTTAAAAAGTGATCTTGGATGTAAAAAGGTTGGAGACCACTGCTCTGGGATCTCATAGTTGCAGTTTATGTGACACGCTTAACAGAAGAGTCCAGCAAATGCCTATGATCAGGCGCTACTAAAAGCTAATTATTAGTGGGCCCAACTGGGGTTCTGGGGGAACCAAGGGAACTGATTTCAAGATATAACCATTCCAGTTATTGAAGTTAGGAAATTAGTAGTATCCATGCAAAATTTGGTGTTTCTAGCTCTTACCGTTTCAGAGATCTTCTGTTTCTGAGACCTTTCCGAATTATCAGTGGGCCCAAATGGGACGCTGGGGGGAACCGGGGGAACAAATTTCAAGATATAACCAATCCAGTTATTTAAGTTAGGAAATTAGTAGTATCCATGCAAAATTTGGTGTTTCTAGCTCTTACCGTTTCAGAGATCTTCTGTTTCTGAGACCTTTCCGAATTATCAGTGGGCCCAAATGGGACGCTGGGGAACTGGGGAACAAATTTCAAGATATAACCAATCCAGTTATTTAAGTTAGGAAATTAGTAGTATCCATGCAAAATTTGGTGTTTCTAGCTCTTACCGTTTCAGAGATCTTCTGTTTCTGAGACCTTTCCGAATTATCAGTGGGCCCAAATGGGACGCTGGGGGGAACCGGGGGAACAAATTTCAAGATATAACCAATCCAGTTATTTAAGTTAGGAAATCAGTAGTATCCATGCAAAATTTGGTGTTTCTAGCTCTTACCGTTTCAGCGATCTTTCGGAATTATCAGTGGGCCCAATTGGGGCTCTGGGGGAACTGATTTCGAGATATAACCAATCCATTTATTTAAGTTAGGAAATCAGTAGGATCTGTGCAAAATTTGGTGTTTCTAGCTCTTACTGTTTCAGAGATCTTTTGGGACAAACAAACAAACAAACTTTCAGAAATACACACACACACACACACACACACACCCACCCACCCACCCCTGGCTTCTATAATCAGTTTTATTCATAAAGCTGTGCAATTGCAACATGAATCCTTCTAACCATATTTAGGGATGACTTGGAGCAAGAAGTTTTTGCAATATTAAGTGCAGTAGCACTTAGAAGTCTCACACCAAACCAAGGCCCCCACCTGAAAATGGTTCTGTACAAATTCCTACATGACATGTAGGAAACTATGGGTTGGTTTCTACAGGCAATTTCATGCAGGAGGTCAGAGTAGATGATCATAATGGTCATCAAATTTATGAAATAACATGGTGCCTGCCCAGAGAGCTGTCAGACTAAGAAGAGAGCATAGTGACTAGTTGACAAGCATTGGGATGGGACTGTAGGAAGGAGGACACTGAGTAAACTGCTGGTGTAACATACATGCTTATATTGCAGCATTTAGTAGACCCTTAGAGGAGTGTCTGTGAAGATGTATGTGTATAATAGTTTGCAGCATTCCAGCTGTGGCCTCATCACAGATGTAAGGTCATCTCCATATGCTCTGCCCATACATATGCAGTTTAAAGTCACACTGGCCTTTTTTTCCCCCTGTATACACATGTTTGTGGGTGTGATTGGGTGGACCTCATCTAGACTGGCCTTTTTGCAGCAGTTGTTAGAACTTAAAGAATCTTGGGGGAAAACCATGTCTTTTAATGTGCTTACAGTTTTTTTTTTTTTTAAAGAGCACTTCCTAACTCCAAAAACTATAAATGAAAATAAGGTGCATTTAAAGTTGAGTGAATCGTGCTCTATGTCACCCCTTGCTGCAAATCAGTGCAGTTTTCAGCTACCAAGACTGGGTGCCCTACTTGATCCAGCAGCCCACATTTCCCCTCCTAAGAGAGGCACTTAGTATGGCATGAACATCATTACATCCCCAGGTTAAAGGCAATGAAACTCCAGGAGTTGTAAAGTCAAATCAGTTCAATTGTCTGATTGTTCATACTCATGAAGCAGTGAAGCTGGCAGGGGTCCAGTATAAAACTTAGGGTTTTAGAGAGGAGCTCTTTTAAGGTAATTCATTGCCCTCTACAGTAGCTTAAATCAGAAGGGCTAGAATGGTCACAGTAAATGTGGCTCCCGACACTTCTTAAGAGCAATACAGCAGATAGCCAGCTGCTAGGCCAGATGTCAAAGGTGCATTAAGAGCACTTGGTTTTCCTCTAATCCATTCCAGAGAAGTACAATAGATTTGGCTTTAAGCACTGCAATAAAAAAAAAGATTGTGATTAATGAAGCAGTACAACTTAATAAAGCAAGTTGACTCCCGCTTCCTTCTCTCAGGCATTTTCACTGTCCACAAAACAGTTCTTTTACTTACCAGCAGGGACATGTAAAATGTTAATCATCAATCTGTGGGCCATTAAAGAAGTTGCTTTCCCTTTCTCAACTTGAAAACCAAGGGGGGAAAGATAATAGGTTTGGTTAACAGAGCTGTTCAGATAATGGAGATGTTCAGAGGAAGCTTTGATGAAGTCAGCATGGGAGCTCAATGCACTAATCCATCCTCCTCTTAGATACCATGAGTTCAAAACATGGCTGGGGACCAAATCTGAGGCAGGGGGTGACTTCCTTTAAACTTAGTGGAATCCTTCGTCATCAGCCTGAACTTGCTGTATGTGGCAGAACTGAAGAGGAGAAAGGACACTGCTCTTCATTCTTTATCACTTGAGCTGAGTACACACTGCTAGCAGTGTCAAAGTTGACCTTTTCTGACTGGGTGATGAGACTGTCAGTATATAAGAGAAAACTCAAGAGAATGTGGTGTGTAGCAAACCAGGGATTTTTTCAGTAAGTGATTTACATGAGAATGGCCAAAGTAGGTCAGACCAAAGGTCCACCTAGCCCAGTATTCGGTCTTCCAAAAGTGGCTAGTGCTAGGTGCCCAAAGAGAACAGGTAATCATCAAGAGGTCCGTACCCCTAGCACCTAGTCTCAACTGGCAAACAGAGGCTAGGGCCACACTCTCTGCCCATCCAGGTTAACAGCCATTGATGGACCTTTCCCCCATGAGTTCATCTAGGATTTTATTTTGAACCATGTTATAGTCTTGGCCTTCACACCATCTTCTGGCAAGGAATTCCACAGGTTGACTAGGCATTGTATGAAAAAAATATTTCCTTCTATTTGTTTTAAACCTGCTGAATATTAATTTAATGTGATCCCAGGCTCTTGTGTTATGAGGAGTAAATAACACTTCCTTATCTACTTTCTCCACACAAGTAATGATATTATAGGTTTCTATCATAGCTCTCCTTAGCAGTCTCTTTTTTTCCAAGCTGTTTTATTAATTTCTCCTCTTATAGCAACAGCTCCACACCCACAATTATTTTTGTTGCCCTTTTCTGAATCTTTTCCAATTCCACTATACCTTTTTCTGAGATGAGGCAACCCTGTCTGTACATATTATTCAAGATGTGGTCATACCATGAATTACATAGAGGCAATATGATCCTTTCTGGCTTAGTCTCTATCCCTTTCTTAATGATTCTCAATATTCTGTTCACCTTTTTGACTGCTGCTCTACAGTGAGCAGCTATTTTCAGAGAACTAGCCCCAAATGGCCACAAGAGCTCTTACGTGGGTAGTATCACCTTATTTACCACTCCCCCCATCATTTTATACATATAGTCGGGATTTTTTTCCCCATTGTGCATTATTTTGCATTTATCAACATTGAATTCCATCTGGCACTTTGTTACAGTTTTGGCTTTTCCCATTAAAATGTTTGAATTATAGTGTAACATGCACAGCAAATGTAGTGAAGATTAAGGAACTGGCATTCCTGACAAGAGAAATTTTGTAGCTCCACATGCCATTTTACAAAGTGATTCTAGCTTCTGTTGTTTCAAGGAGTGAAAGGCAAATTATTCAGCCCATCTAGAATTATAGAGCGGTATACGGTAAATATGTGATAATCAAAGGAACATGGCCATGTTAGTGGAATCAAAAAAGCTTGCCAAAAACTCATTTCTTTCATATTCCACTTATTGAACGTGTCAGTCATTGGTGTATTCACTAGTTTCATAATGATTAAATTAGTATGAACTATATAAATATATTATTATGAATTATTGTGTATTAAAATTGCTACACACACCTACAAGCTATCTTCACCAATAAAAAACATTATATCTCACTGTAGCTTTCTGGATGAAACCGTCAGTAACCTTATTTCCAGCTATTTCCCTCATAAGGTCAACGGCATTAGTTAGTTGCCTGTCCCATTGATGACTGGAGATAATTTTTAAGTCTTCTGAAGCTGAAGAACATCTCCCAGCGCTTCACAAACCAAGAAAATATGGCACAATTTTAGCTGACAAGAGATGACCGAAAAATGTCTAAACTTGTATGGGCACGGTGTGGTCTTACAACAGTGAGGAATGAGGAACTCCAGTCAGTACACCATGATTAAGTTAAGTGCATTAGGTTAGCCAAATAGACTAGTTATTTAAAAAGTCTCCTCACACATAGATGAGGGAAACAGAACCTGGAGAGCAGATTTTAGGCCACCTGTTTAAAAATCTCAGGACTACTTTGTGGCCTTTATGCTGTCAATAAAATCTTTCAAATGTGAACTTCTTTCCAGAGGCAGGGACCAACAGCCTGAAACAATACATTGAGTGGTATGAATGACCCCATCCATCTAAATTATGTGTTGACTCCCAGGCTTAATGATGTTGATGTTCATGTCAATAACTATGTAAATGATGAGCACATTAGCAGAAATAATCGGCTAGTGTGCTTAGCATGATTTAAAAACATGGGTATTAGAGATCTAGGAAGCATGTTGTTCTGATCTCACCTTAACTTCAGTATTTCTCTGGAAAAGAAGACTATGGTGAGAATGGGAGAAAAGTAGGGAAAGCCAATATTTCCCTGATTAGGAGGGAACTAGTTGGGAGCTTCAGCAGCAGAGGTCAGGACAGCTTGTAAGGGTAATTCTATGGGAAGCGCTGGATGAATTGCCACTCAATAGATGTCTGAACCCATTTCTGACCAATGTATCTTCATGTACTTAAATTTTTTGACCACCTTGAGCCAGAGGCCTTTGCTAGCCATTGCCCAGGAAGTGGCGAGGTTTGGAGACCTTTGTTTGCAGCTGCTGGGGATTACAGGGAGCAAAAAAAGGAGGTCATGCCTAGACTCAGAAAACTGGTGTTTTATGGGTTAGCTAATTAGCAAGGTTTTAACAAGATTTTAAACAGGACTCAGCGCCTAGTGGACACAGAGTAAGTTGTGTTTTAAAAAAGTTTGCTGGCCAACCTTCAGTGGTGACTTTCTCTTCAGCCATATTGCTTACATGCTTAAAGTTAGGCGGAGTTGAAACCAGGAAAAAGGGTCAGTATTCTGACTTCAATGACTGTTACCTCTTTGAGCTTAATGAGAGCAAAGGCAAGTGGTGACATCTTGACCAAAGTTGTGTACACAAATGCTCTCTCGCTCGCTCACTCTGTTTTAACTAATGCCGTAGAACCATTAGATACTTTGCACGCTGCACTTGGACAGGTACCCAACCACAGATTTATAGAACAAACATTGTCACTTCATTCAGCTATTGCATGGCGAATAACTGTAAACGTTTCACACGTGAAGTCGAAACCAACTCCAAAAATAAATGGAGGATTAACAGAAGTGCGAAATGCTTTGAACCAGGCTTTTATGTTAAGTATGTTCTCAAAGACACGTGGCAATTAGCTGCCTTACATAAAATCAGGGTTTTACATCATTCACTACAGCATACAAACTACAACACTCCCCAATACCTAACTGTTGACACGGCTAAACCGTACAGTGATTATGGTCATTCAGTGTGGGAAATGAATTAGACTCTCCACAGGATTCTCATTTGTGCTGTATATTAATAGGCTTCTTACATAAATAGTCACTTGTACATCACTGCTTATTTGCCTGCTAGCTGGGTTGTAGCTAATTTAGAAAAGAGGGGGAAAAGTTTAATTTGCCATAATGTAGCTTATCCAACAGCAGTCTTTTTCTTATTATTTACGTAATAGTTATTACCTGAAGTAATCTAATACCTATTCGCAATATCCCCCCTGTCTTTGGGCCTCATTGGCATGCTCTCTCAAACACAAACTATGCGCATAATGATAGTGGGCAACAAGCACCTAAATGACATTGGAGTTTCAGTGGGGCTTAGGCCGCAGGCACTATGTCTACACTGCAAAGCAAAATCCTCAGCACCAAGTCTCAAAGCCCATGTCAGCTCTCCAAGGCCTGATTTATACTAGGAAATTAAGTTGTCATCACTATGTCCAGGGATATCCTTAGGCATACACAGCTGCATGTTGCACCCGCAGCCATGATGGGCCAGCAAGGGGTGGGCAGCACCAGCTCCAGTGGCTAGTCCCAGCCACCACCAGCCTTCCTCTCCAGGAGCTGCACCCAGCTGCCACTCACAGGCAAAGGGAAACTGCCACCTGTCTTCAGCCAGCTGCTCAGCCTCTGGCATGCAGCTCCTGTTGCTTCTCATCTGGCACCCCCCTGCATGATCCCCCACCCACCTCCCTGTCCTGAGCCTGGCCAGCTCTGGCCTCCGTGACCCTGCAGCACAAAGTGAACACCCACCCCCCCAGAGTGGCTGCCCTCCTCACTACCATGAGGGGAGGGGTGCAGGTGCTCAGGCTGCATAGGACACTAGGAACCATAAGGTGACCCTGACTATGTTGCTCCGGGGGTGTGACAAAAACCATACTAGTGGGCAACATCATTCAGCCAACATAAATCCTTGTATAGATGGCAGTATCCTTCTGTCAACCTAGTGGCTGCCTCTCAGGACGTGGATTGCCTGCACTGAAGACAGAATCCTGCCCGTTGGTGTAAGGAGTGTCTGCATTGAACTGTTTCAGTGGTGCAGCTGTGATGCTGTAACATTGGAAGTGTAGAAAAGCCCTTAGGCTTGTGGGACGTGGGCTAAAAACAGCAGGGTAGACTGTTGCCACTTCGGCGAGAGTCAGGCTCCAGAACGCGGCGAGGCGGAAGGTTTGGAACCTGAACCCAAATGGGAATCTCTGCACAGCTGTTTTTAGCCCCACATGCCCCTGTCAATTGACCAAGGGGCTGAGATTCTGTACGGTAGGATTTTCTTGGCGTGCTCTTCGATGCTTTGCAAATGGGGCCCCCTGCTTGTAGTTCTCACTGAACCCCATCGTTATTCCCAAAGGGCATCTTGATTGTATTTTGGGATCAGATATTTCCACCGAACAGACATCGAACATTGTGAAAGGTGAACGAAGTCACCTTTGTTTATTATCTCCTTAGACTACAGCTCTTTGTGACAGAAATTATCAGTGTGTGTACATACACACGCAACGGGGGGTCAGCTGAACCAAACAATGATAGTAATGCTAATTACTGCACTTAACCTCCGCAACTGGGTTCAGTAGTATCCTGAGGCTCAAGTTGGTAGCTTTTGAAGCACTCAGCTCGCTAAGCCTACAACACGTGTGGAACACTTCCTCTATGTAAAGGGACTAGTTCCCCCAGCAAAGCCATGTTCATATTAATTACTGCCCTGTATATTTTCATAATGGGCACCTACTCTGTTCCAGGATGCTTAGTGGTGTATCAAAGGTGGAGTCTGTACCCAGAGAAATCCTTCTAGTTTGGCTTTCCTCAGATTGTCCCGAAATGTGAGTTCAGCAGTAAAAGCTGCTAGAGTTAGAGAACCATTTGGGACCAAAAGCCTGCAATCAGCAGAGCTGCCAGCTTCTGTTATGCATTCATTCCTATATGCTATTGACATGAAATATAACGGGAAAGAGATTTTCTCTCTCTCCTCCCCTGCCATTTAATACAGTATCTAGGCCAGTGATTCCCAACCTATTTATCACTATCTACCACAGGTTACCTGGGCCACAGGTTGAGAATCACAGTGCCTCCGCAACTACCCCCACAAAGCCCTATGCTCAGCACCCTATGCCCAGAGATCCTTCCACAGAGTGGGGCCAGGAGTAGAAAGCTGGGTGTGGAGTGGGGGGGGCAGGAATCCTAACCCAAAATCCTACTGCATAGGGAATCCTGAGACAGCCAGAACCCCAATCTTGGATCATGCCAGGTAGAAGATGGCTGCTCAGATCCTTACCCTGCAGCTCAGACTTGGGGGGCAGGCAGGACCCCCAACCCTGCCACTCAGATCCAAGGGACAGCCAGGACCACGGACCCTGTTGTGCAGGGCTTGGTAGAAGCTGCTTTCTGGGATCCTGCACTCAGGATCAGGGCAGCCTGGACCAGGACCCCACAGCAGCCTGATATGCAGCAGGGCAACTGGGAACTTCTGCGGTGCAGCTTTGTGCCCGTTGAGCTGCATGTGGCCTGCAGGCCAGAGGCTGAGAACCGCTGGTCTAAGGGAATGTGCAGTGAACTGCCAAGTAAGAGCCCAGGGGTGCTAATACCAGTTTATTCTACTGACTGCTCTTCACCTTTCTGTGCATTTCACACTCCTTATTAAAAATGGCTGTGTAGCTCTACCTTTGGGGACATATAATTCCTCCATTTTATAGCTTGGATAACTCTGGGGTGGGACAAGATCACTGCAAGGAGAGTTAGGCATAGAACCTAAATCTTTGCCGTATTGTCTGTGAGGTGAAATATGGTAAACTACCTTCTGTAAACCTTCTCCCCGCCCCTTCCCCCCCGCTCCCCCCCAAACACAGTACGGCTTTTTTGTTCAAGTAATAAGAAACTCATGCTTTCAGATTTAACAGTCCCAGATTCATTCTCCACAGCCATCCTGGACAGGGCAAGCCTTACATTGGAATGGACAGTGTCAGACCACTCGTCCATATTCTACTCCCAAAACTTGGATGACTCACCAACATTCTAGTATGGGTTTACAACATTGTTTACCCCCATGGGCTGTTTTCATGGCAAAAACAACATACCTCCAGGTACTTTTACAGCTGAAGTGGTAGAGCTCTTTGCCATGCTTCTGCAGGTGGGGAGAGGGGGAATCAAACCTGGCTGACTCACATTGGCTAACGTAAGCACTTGGCAACAACTGCTGAAATTACATTATATTGCAACAGGTTGCATTTATGCTGCATTGACCCTATTTGTGACCCTGTTCTAAGAAATGGAAGGTTTCTGCCTCCTACCTAAACTCCTGACACACAAAGCAAGTCAAAGTTTTCTTTGCTAGGAATGAGACACAGGGTTGTTGTTTTTTTTCCCTTGAGTGGGTTTTTTCTTTACATTTTTAACTCTTCAGGGCTCATGTGGCTACATGCTAGAGTCTGGAGGAAAAGCATTTATTTGTAACATGTTTGGATAGAGAACAAATAAGCCAATGCCAGGTAGGTACAGCAATAGCTTTGCCTGTGGCTTTCACACTGCATTCAATTATGATTTTAAAAGATATGCTGCACAGGAAACACATTACTGGTGCAATCACGTGGTATTTCAATATTGTGCCACAGAATAAACTGGAGTGTCTTTGTTCACAGCTCCCACACATTCAAAGTCTCATGAGGACTTCTGCAATGAGTGGTTTACCAGCTATAAAAGATAGTGTAGAGAAAAACATTTGTAAGAGTTGTTATTTTGAAATTTCCTGTCCGTTGAAGTTTAACATTTTGCCATTTCTAGTACCAGCCATTTAAAAAAAAGAAATCAATTAATGCAAGATTTGGAATTTGACTGGAGAGTTACTAAAAGTTTTAGGTAGTGCAACGCTGATGTCACTACAGCCTCAATCCTGCCAAGACATTCATCCTTGTACCTGCTGAGAGTTGTTCCATTGGAATCACAGTTCACAATTTAAGCATATGCATAAGTCTTTGGTCTAACACTGGATCTCAGTAGGAAAGAGTGGAAAGAAAGTGTAGCTCTACACCTATTCAATCACACTTCAGGAGAAAAACCAAGTACCTACAATATTCCACAAAACGCCCAAGCGAGCGTAATTTTGTATTATTCATTAGGCCTTTTCAATTTTCTAGTGTATCTTAAAACTTAAAGATATGAGACTTTCTGTTCCAAATTACTGAGGTTTTTCAAGAAAGACAAAATCCTAGTTAAAAATTGAAACATTTTCATAAGTATGGTGATTGTGCAGCTAATGAATTCACCTTTTGGAAATTGGAAAGACAGGCAGTTTCGTTACACCTCCGTTTTTCACTCTAATAGGATTTTGGGATATGAAAAGAATGCAGGAATGGGCCCTTCTTCCTCAGTGCAGTCCCCTCCCAAACACTCAGAATGGGGACCCTTGTTTACGTGACTCAAACACACGAGCCCAGATATTGAGAAGTACTTCAGCACTTAAATCCTGCTGGATTTAGGCACCTACATACATTGAAGGATCTTTCTCTTTGTTTTCAGATGGCCTTTCACTGCATCCAGCTTGTACTACAGAATCACCAAAATATTTTTCCAGTTTTCTCCACACAGAACACACGAGGGCCACATATACAGCTATAAAATTATACAGATGCATACATGCTTTGTTTTACAGAAAGCAGGAATCACGTAAAGTAGCAGAGAAATAAGCATTCTATAATTCCTAACTGGGGAAATACATCTTTTAAAAAATAAACATCATTCAGCTTCATACTATATTTCCAGCTAAGGCACTGAAGTATAAATGAACTATGTTAGCAGGTGAGGCAGCTCCTTGGTCCAGGCTCTTTACTGAGCTGCACTGGAATCAAGTAAAAAAAAAAAAAAAAAAGATCAGTGCACTGAGATGTGTAACTAAGAATTTCCTTTGGAAAACGTGTCCCACTTGCCCGTAGGATATGAAGCGATGGAGCAATTTCACTCTTATGCATTTCTGGGTATGTCTATAATATAATCAAAGGGAGTGATTGTAGCTTGAGGAGATATACTCGCTCCATCTAATCTGGGTGCCAGAACAGTAAACCCATAGTAATGTGGGCTTTCCCCATGAATAACTACCCAAGGTTCGAGGCAGGCTCATGCAAGCCACATTGAAACTCCTGCTGTCACCGTTTCACTCTTCTGGGACCTGCTAGCTCACAAATGTCTGTTCAACCCACGGTCATAGCCTGTGGGTACAGTATAGCCATACCCTACATTTTGTTCTTAGACTGACAGGTGGCAAAACTAAGTAAGGAGTGTTTTCAAGGGCTCTAAAGGCCAGACGCCATCCTACTTGCTCATAAACGGGTGTAATTTTCCAGAGGCTTGTCTTCAGTAGCAACAGCACTTCCTGCTCCTGCTTGTGTGTCCCCTTTGACAGCTGGATCGAGCCTTGCAGGAGTGTAGTCATTTCTTTTCATATCTGTGGGGGGAAACAAATTCAGTGACATGGGCAAGAGCCAGATTCTGAGGGTGAGAGTAAGGGGCATATTAACCCTAGGTTGTGCAGTGGGGGAGTGGAAGATGCTGCACTGACCAGAGGCTTCCTAGGAGAGGTCAGAGAAGAGTGGGAGGAGATGCACTAGAGTAGGACCCATGGAAAGACAGAAGCAGGTAAGGAATGTACACACATGTATTCTCCACTGTTCTGCCTTATTAGTCAATCATTGGCAAGCCCTGCCCCTTTCTCCGCCATCCATTGGCCACAGAGGCAAGCTATCTTAAAGGTATTATTACAACTCCTGATTCAGAATTAGGCAGCTATTGAAAACAAAGAACTTTTCATTAGAAAAAAAGTACAGAGATAGCAATTCTCTCTTTCACCCAACACCGTATGACAACACTTTTCACCCACAACTGCAATTATTTTTGACACTTTGAGCCCTGTAAAACTGCATCATATTGAAAAACTGATCAGATCTGCATTACACTGAAAAGTATATTTCTAACAACTATCATTTATGTGATGGATGGTTCCAAATAAGTGGAAAAGCAAAAGCTGTGATGTAGAGAGCCAGGTTTGAAGGCAACATCTGCAAGCAGAGAAAGACTCAGAGATCTCTCTGGGGGCTGATGCACTGCTGATTTTTATGGAGTTCCTCAGATACTTATTTAAACATTTAAAATTATTGCTGGGAACTGTACTGATCCCAATAAATATCTATTATTTCACATGGAGAAGAAAATAATTTAATGTGTGTTTTAATGGTAAGTGTTTACATTATGAACTCCAGACCACTGACTGACAGCTTCTAGTTTAAAAGCAATGGCAAGGCAAAAAAAAAAAAAGGAAAGTAGAATGCCGATCAATGCAATGCAGCTTCACCTGTACCTGGACAGGGAGCTCCAGATCATCAGCTTTACTTTAAAAATAAATAAAAAAAAAAATGATAACTTAATATTTCATGATAACTCGCTAGAGCTCTAAGTAAATACCTATTCTTAGTCATTTCATGACCTTCATTATTTTGCAGTTAGAAAGGTGGACATAGTCTGGAAATAGGGCATGATATGCCCAATATGTCACCCATACCAGCTTCTCCAGGACACTGTTCTTAAGATGGATTTACTTAGGAAAATATAAAATTCCACAGCACATACCAGGAAGTTTCAGCTTCCTGCAGCAGGAGTTACAACGGTGCTTTGCAATGAAGTTTTTAATTGCATGTTCCCCTAGGTTTGCTGGTCCAAACACCATCCCTCCAGATCTGGAAGGAACAATAGAAAATCAGTGAGCTCATAGTTAAAGAAAGGATGTTCTTTATGTGTTATCCCTGGGAATTCTACTCTTTAGAATGAAGTGACCACAGAGAAAAAGGGCGAAAAAGGTGAAATTAAATAGAACTTTGGCCTGATTTAGAAACACATCAGCTTAACAAATACAGTTTCAGCATTTGCAAACAGAAAGAGGTTTCCTAAAATAAGCCAAGGTCTGTTTACACCAACACCTGTTAGAAGTCTAGGACTGTTAAGAATACAGTTCATTGCTGGTAAACAAGGCTCTTTAATTATCTGCTTCCAACTGTACTCGTTTCTTTATTTCTTCACTGTCTGGGCAATTCGGTAGTGTAACCAAATTCATTTGTGGTAACACACCCCATATTCTACATGAAGCTGACAAAATAACAAATAGAAGTAAGATAAATCAGACATGTATTAGAAGAACTGCATAATTATAACAGATTCTTAATGTAGTCTGAAAGATCAGTGTTCATTAATTTTAATATTTCTCCACCATTATTCTCAAGGATTTAATTGACATGCTAGACATCATGGAACAGAGCACAGAGGGAACACTTCCAAAGAAACTTTATGAAAGCTAATATTTTATTTTAATGACATGCAGAGTGGAAACAACACATTTTAAAAATCTGAAATCAATTATAGCTGAGAAAAGCAGACCTGAAAAAAAAGAATCTGACTCTCACAAATCTCTACTCTCCACACAAAAACATATCAATCATATCCATGGAAAGCAGCTTTCAAAAAAGGGCATGGACAAAAATTGACTTTTCCCATATATATAATGAATCCCCATTTCCCCTGGAGAGAAATACAGTGGGTGTGATAGAAACATGCCAAACTTAGAATGGAAGGCCTGATAACTTGATGTCTGGCTGATGAGCAATGACTGTTCCCTGGTTCATTCAATGGAAATAACTCAACTAGAACTAGTTCTAGTGACCTCTATGGTTCCTTAGTGCCCCAGAAATAGAGTAAACGCTGCATAGTATTAAAGTGCCATCAAAGCATTTTAAACAACATGACTCTTGGTCGTCATTTCTGGCTCTTGGTCCAACCTAGTAAAGTGCCAACAAGCTACAGTCATACACACTCTTCTAAGTAAAGGAGCATGTCTGTGCTAGTGCAGTGTGACTCTGTTCCTGCCCTCTCCCCAGTGCCTACACCACAAAAAGATTGAGGAATCTGATGCTGCCTCATCAAGTTATACAAGTTAATGCTTTTGGATCTGGAAACCCTACAGTCAATCCATGTAGATGAGCTGTCCAGCAGCATGACTGGGAAGCCCAGTTCTGGCCAAGTGTACTAGAAAAGGGTTTTTGGCCCTTCAGAGACATGACAATGAGTCTCTTGAGAAGACAGATAAGCCCGTTTGCTGTTGGTGCCCCCAGCCACCTGCCTCTAGTGAGAGTTCTAACTCTGACTGCCTTTCACCACCACCATCTTCTTTGACATATCTTTTTATATCCTCACGTGGCATGGTTTTCTTACTACAGTCCTATATGTCAGCTCTCTCCGGATGTAAATTATACCAGGCTGACGCTGCTCATCCTTATCTACTAACTCAAACCTTAAACCCCTATTTACAGCACCTCTGAATCATCTCTGCTGTGCTTGCTCATGCATAGCCTAGTGCTGTTGGCAGTGAAAAATGTGACATCATGTCAACAGTACAAGGAGGCACTATTCATCAGAGAATGCCTCCCAGAGCTCTGGTGTGCAGGAAAACACATGAGATTGCAGGGACTGAAACAGTGTCTGGGACACTGACCCTGTATTTTCCTGGCATTGAGTATCAGCAATTGCTATTTTGGGTTGGAATCCAAACTGCACCAATTTTCACACTGCACACTCCATGTACAGCACATGGGTCACATTCTTGGCTGGCTTTGAGAAGTTTAGCTCTATTTGACTCAATGAAGTTATGCTGATTTATAGCAGCTAAAGATCTGACCCTGGGTTTAGTCCATTAGCTACCCTTTCTAAATATTTCAGTACTTTTCATCACTATTCTAGTGTACAGAAAACTACAGTATTGTTGTGAGAAATTGCAGCATATCATCATAAGGGAGCAGGCATTGAAATCCCCCACACAAAGTACTTAAAACTAAGCCCTGTAATCAATGGAACCTAAAGAAACAACATATTAATAATAATTATAATGATTTTGGTAGTACTAAATATGCATCAGCCCCATCTGTCAGATGTCATCCACTCTTTTCTTTGTATCTAAGAGAACGTGAGCTCAAAGACATGCCTTTGTGTCTTGCAAGCAACTTTTCAAGCAGTGCACAATTTTTGGAGAAATAAGGTATCAGAAATGAAAACCTAAACCAAACCCGGATATTGCTGAAACTTTTCCCTGGTGGGTGAGTGGAGGAGAACATTAAGAGCGTATTTTAAAGTTTGGGTGGGGTTTTTTAAAAGAAAGATCTCTGAAATAATTACTTTGCACAAGTATATTGTTAGCTGCATACAGACTCCATCTGTGGCTTCATTGTCATATTCTCTCAGATCACCAAGTCAAAACAATACTGTTTTGTTTTTTGCATTTCTTAAGATTTCTCGTAACACATGAAAAGCAAACTGATTTTTTTCCTTCGTTAATCAGTGTCTGCTCTAACTTATCTTTAGCTAGCATATCGGATACCTGTCTATTTCTGGAGATGAAAGAACAAACCAAAAGGATTTTATTCATTCTTTAAATGCAAAGTACATACTTCATTTTTATTAATCTGGTTGTAATGCTCTAAGTGCCCATTAGTAAAGGAAAGTATTTACTCTTCATAACTGGAGTTCTTCAAGATGTGTGGTTCCTATCTGTTTTTACCCCTATGGGTATACGTGCATTACATGTGTCTGAGACCGCAATATCTATTGGTCCATGTCCTTGCTCACCTCATGCTCTGTGTTGAATGTATAATGGGAAGCAGGGCCGGCTTTAGGAAGTGCGGGGGCCCGATTTGCGGGGGCAACTCTCTGGTCTGTTTTGGTCTCTGCAGATAAAATGCCAAATGATCACTTCTCCATCAAGGGAATGAAGTCTCTTACTTTGCTGGTGGTGTGGGGTTTTGATAATGTGGTTTTTGTGGGGGGGTGTGGGGGGGGGGGGGATTTTGAATGTAGCCATAGCAAGACTTTGTCTTTATGAAGTAGCATGTAAGGAGGATCTGCCATTAGGAACTCCAGTTCACCTATTTGCCTGGCCAATAGGCAATGAGGAAAGCAATCTTCATAGACAGATTAAGTATTAAGCAGGAAGCCAAAGGGTTGAAAGGTGACTTGGTAAGTCCTCCAATTACTAAATTAAGATCTAATTGGTAGGTTATTGGTTGGAAAGCTCTAACTAAACTCTTGAGAACCTGGAAGTGATTGGGTGAGTAAATACAGAGAAAGTCATCTGTTGGAGAGTGGCATGAGCTGACTGCTTCCTGAATGTTCCAAACTATCTGTTGTATCAGATGACATTCTGTGGTGTTGGACACAGACATACCACTTACCTGTTTTAGGGAGAATAGTTTGCAGTTTCAGAATAGAAATGTTCTAGAGAGCCAACATCCATCCAAATACCAAGTCATGAAGCGAAGAGCTTCCCAGTTGTGATTTTTAATCATGAGTCAAGAGATCCTGGAAGGGAAGACTGCTGGCAGATGGCCAGTCTGACATAAGCAGGAGACCTGGAACCAGAAGAGTTCAGGCAAAAGATTCTGCAAAACGTGAGGAAGCTACGGTATAGGAGCAAATGCATTGTTCAAATGGGCTATCCAAGACAGCATCATCTCTGAAGAACTGGCCCTGAGTACCCTTGGCATGTGCTATCCTTCCTGTTTGTCTGGGAGCAGGTCCCCCTGAGCAAAGATGCTGTTTACCACTGAGCTGCATTATACCCACTTGTGGTCAATGGCAAAGTACCCGCGGATGCTGTCCCCCGGTGAATTTTGGGCTCCAGAGTGGTTCTCTGCTCATAGGTGATTGTGATTCTTCCAGTTACATACATTGACCACTACTGTACACAAGGAAATGGAACTCACTCTTCCCTGTTCACATAGAATACAGTTGTCATATTGTCTGATGTTATGAGAGTGTGTAAGATTGGATTAATGGTAAAATGATTCTCCAGCTGCTCTGAGTTCCACAAGACTGAGACGCATTCTGGTTCCAGGGCATCCAAGTGTCCCATGCTATGTGATGGTCCATGTGAGTCCTCCAACCTAATAAGCAGACAGCTGTGATTATTGTCCTATTGGTGTAGGCAGGGGCTAGGAAAGAAATGCCCATACATACTTCTGCAGAATCTTTCCATCGAATCAGAGAGGCCCTTATCTTATTGGATATTGTCACTGCAGTGTTCCTGCTGTGTTTGCTCAGTTTACATGCTGCTCAAAACCAAGCGTACAGGCAGTGAAAGTGGACAAATAGCGTTACATAAGTAGCTGGTGTTATGTGACCCTAGGAGAATAAGGCAAATCCAAACCAATGTCCAAGGATCATGCACAACCTGCATAGAAAAACTATGGTAGGCATCCACAAAAGGGGATATCAGAACTGGATGACGATGGCATCAACATTAATTTGTCATTCCCCATCATCCTATCAAAAGAATCTTATGTCTGGGAAGGGAGGCTGGGTTATTCCAGTAGAGATGGATGGGGAAGGGTATCTTGATTTCTACACCTTCTGACATTTGTGAGGTGGCTCGTACCAAGAACTGAAGGTAGAAGGATATGATCTGCTGCTATGGTTGCTTATGGTACTGCCTCTTCAGGGCTGGTGTATGATGGGCAATCACTTATTGCCAAGTACGATCATCTTCCATGGGAGTTATGGATCCTCAGGTGGCTAATAAGGCTGATCCTTGAACCACAAGTTCTAGTACAGTGAGAAGAGATGTTTTCAGGTACAGCAGAAGGCTGTTGACCATGACTAGAATCTAGTCTCCCCTTCCTCCTGCACCTCTTCAGCATGTTGGTGGGCAAATTTTGAATTACCTTGGGCAAGTGCCTCCCAAGTGTCAACATCAACGTTGCACTTCTTTAAGTTATCCTTTAGCAAGTCCTTATAACACTTGCTACCGGTGGCCATCCTGCAGCAAAAAAACTTCAGGACCAGACTTCAAAGAGAAACTGCTGAGCTACAGTTCATCTTCAAGTTTGACTCAATCAGCTCAGGATTAAACAAAGACTGTGAATGGCTAGCTAACTACAAAAGCAGCTTCTCCTCTCTTGGTATTCACACCTCCAGATCAGCTACTAGAAGTGGGCCTCATCCTCCCTGATTGGATCCACCTTGTCATCTCTAGCCTGATTCTGGCCTGCATATTTATACCTGCCTCTGGAAATTTCCACTACATGCATCTGATGAAGTGGGTCTTTGCCCACGAAAGCTTATGCTCCAGCACTTCGGTTAGTCTATAAGGTGCCACAGGACTGCTCGCCGCTTTTGCAGATCCAGACTAACACGGCTACCCCTCTGATACTTATAACACTTCTGTTGTCCTCCCACTTTACGGTATCCTTCCTTCAGCTGAAAAATCAGGGCCTGTTTTGGGAGGGGATGGTCTGGCATCCAAACAATGTGACCAGTCCCGCAAAGTTGCTGATGGATGATCATTGTCTCAGTACTGGTGGTCTTTGCCTCTTCCAAAACACTGATGTTAGTGTGCCTGTCTTCTCATTTGACCTTCAAGCTCTTGCAGAGGCCATGTTGGTGATACCTCTCAAGGACTTTCAGGTGATGTCTGTAGGTTTTCCAGGTTTCAGACCCATACAATAGTGTTGGAAGAATGATGGCTTGATAGACAAGAAGTTTGGTGTCTGTTTGAATGTCATGATCTTCAAAAACCCTGTGCCAAAAACAAGCAAAGGCCATGCTGGCACAGCTTATTTGGATTTCTACATCAATATCTGCCTTGGATGAAAGACAATTTCCAAGGTAGTCAAAATTATCGACATTCTCCAGTGCTTCTCTGTTGAATTAATAGATGGGACACATTTGGTACCTCATTTGGAGAGGCCTGATGAAGCACTTTGGTTTTCTTGATGTTGAGGGTGAGACCAAGACATGCATAAGCATCAGCAAACACATTCAAGACAGCCTGAAAATCTCTCTCAGACTGAACAAAAACTGTCGTCAGCATACTGAAGTTCCATGATGAGATGTGGTGGAAATCATACTCTTAGCTTTCAGCCTGCTAAGCCTAAACTTAAGCTAAGATTTCTAACCAGTCTATAGGTGATTTCAATGCCAGCTGGGAGCTTCCAAGTAATTAGGTCAAAAATGACTCCAATAAAGACTGCAAACATGGTTGGGATGATGAGCCAGCCCAGTTTGACTCCTGTTTGAACTTTGAAAGGTTCACTCTGGTAGCCAGTGCTGCTCAAAAAAGTCAGTTTCATGTTGTCATAAAGCAACTCCAGGACACTGATGTATTTATCAGGACATCCAATCTTCAAAAGTACAACACAGAGCGACTCACTGAGTCAAAGGCTTTAGTTAGATCAATAAAAGCCATGTACAATGGTCAATTTTGCTCACGACACTTCTCTTGCAGCTGCCATACAAGAAGATCATATCCACAGTTCTAAGACATGGTCAGAAGCCACTCTGCGACTCTGGTAAAATTTCTTCCGACAGGGCAGCAGACGGGTTGCAAGGACCCATGCCAAAACTTTGCCTGCAACAGCAAGGAGAGAGATACCATGATAGTTTCCGCAGTCCACTTTATCCCCCTTTTTAAAAGAGGATAACAATCAAGGCATCCCTCATTTCACTGGGTATCACGTGCTTTATCCAGATTTTAAGGATAAGCAGGCTAAGCTGCTGAATTAACTTTGGTCCACCCTCTTTAAAGATTTTAGTGGGAATCCCATCTACACCTGCTGCCATATTGTTCTTCATTTGCTTGATGGCACTGCATACGTCATACAAATTGGAAAGGTTTCTGAGCTCATCCCTAGAAGGTCGTTGGGGGATTTGCTCAAGACCTTCATCTGCAACCATGGAATTATGACTAAGATCTTTAAAATGTTTTCTCCAGCAAAAATTAATGGCTTCAGCTGGTTCCAATGTTCCTCAATTTCTTCCAGAAACTCTGATCGAAACTTTTCTTCTAAGACTTCTTAGAAGTGGTTACGCCTAATGGGTCCTTCAGATCTTAAACCTTTTTTGGTGCCTGATCTGCTACTTTTACAGCCTCCATTGGGGGTCAATCTTAATTTTCATTGTGGATCAAATGAGGTGATGATCAGCCCAGCAGTCATCAGTAATTGTCATTGCTCTTGTGAGAAGTACACCACTACGATCTTGAGCACGAACTGTGACATAATCAAGAAGATTCCAATGCTTTGAACATGGGTGTCTCCGAGATGTTTTAAACATGTCCTTTTGTCGAAAAAGGGTGTTTCTGATGATAAGTCCATAGTCAGCACTCTTGGGCAGGAGGAGGATTCCATGTGAGTTGCTTTTGCCAACTCCTTCTTTCCTGATTGTGCCTTTCCATAGGTCTGAGTCTCATCGAACACATGCATTGAAATCCCCCCAGGAGAATAATCTTATCTTCTTTAGGAGTCTTTGATAAAATGGTTTCCAAATGAGAGTAGAAATCTTCATTTAAATCCTCATCGGCAGGGCTCGCTGAACTGTGGTGAGCCCCGCTCGCCAGCCGCGCTGTCCGGCGATCTGTGCATGCGCAGATCGTTCTGCACATGCGCAGATCGCCTGAACCCGGCTCTTCCGGGTTGCAATCTACTCACCACGGGCGAGTAGATTGTATTATTTGTTGAGCCCTGCTCATCGGCCTCCATTGTTGGTGCATAGGCTCTCAGAATAGTTACCTGTTAGTTTTTTGGAATTGGAAATGTCATAAGCCGCTCATTGATGCTTACTGGCAGCTCAGAGATGCACCTTACGAGCTTGTTCTTTATAGCAAAGCCTACTCCATACAACTGAGGTTCATCTAAAGATTTTCCCTTCCAGAAATAGGTGTATTCTCCTCCCTCACCTGCCCTTCATCAACTTTTCTAGTTTCAGACAAGGCAGCAATATCGATGCTAAACCAATTCAGTTCAAGAGCAATGATAGTTGTACATCACTCTGGTTGGTCACAGCCTGAGTTGTCCATCAGGGTATGTATGTTCCAGTTTCCAAAGTTGAAAAGTTTCTCAGATTTTTCACTGCTGGGATGGTAATCCTGCAGCTATCCAGCCAGGAGTAACATAAGAACATAAGAATGGCCATACTGGGTCAGACCAAAGGTCCATCCAGCCTAGTACCCTGTATGCCAACAGTGATCAATGCCAGGTGCCCCAGAGGGAGTGAACCGAACAGGTAATGATCAAGCGATCTCTCTCCTGACATCCATCTCCACCCTCTGACAAACAGAGGCTAGGGACACCATTCCTTACCCATGCTGGCTAACAGCCATTAATGGACTTAACCTCCATGAATTTATCTAGTTCTCTTTTAAACCCTGTTATAGTCCTAGCCTTCACAACCTCCTCAGGCAAGGAGTTCCACAAGTTGACTATGCACTGTGTGAAGAACTTCCTTTTATTTGTTTTAAACCTGCTGCCCATTAATTTCATTTGGTGGCCCCTAGTTCTTATATTATGGGAAAAGAGGCAAGACTATTTTTAGAGCACATTTTTTAGTCCCCTCTGAGCAGAATAGGTCTTAAAGAGGACTGCTCAGTCGTGGGTGCAGCAGCCAAAATGCTCAACCTGCCTCAGTCCTTGAGCAAGATGACAATCTCACACCCACCGCCAGTGTCAGTCTGTGACTAGAAACTTCCATGGATCCCACCGTCCTATTCCTGTTGCCATTTGCCAATCGCCACTGGACTTTTGACTTGTGCAGGTGTTGTTTTCCCCAAAACTGAAAGATGCCTGTGCGGGACTTCTTTTAAAGTGGGGGATTGGTGCACAACAGTCACCACACTGTCCTTGACAGACAGAGGGTTTGAAACCAATGGCATGGACACCATGATGATTGGAAATCCTCTGTCTGCTGCAGCCTTCATCTGCCTTCACAGCTGCTGTAACATTACACAACAGTTTCAACTCCATTGTGCCGTTATCCTCCATCTGCTCTGCCGTTGAAGACACCTGTCTGGAACCTCGCCTTGGACCATTCTGCCATGGGAATGTACTAATGGAGTACATGACTCCAGGCAGCATCACTCTCGGGGATCATTGGAACACGCAAGCTTCTCTACCACTACAAGGTGTTGATCCATGGAGAGGGGGCTGATGTATACATACCCAGGGAACAGAGAGTTGCCACTCTAGAGTCCTCTAGTGAATGGAAAGATTCTGCTGTTTTCTCATTAAAAAGACTGACTTCACTGAAAGGCAAGCCTGTATAGTTTGCTGTACTTCCCTGAGGAGCCCAGCAGAATGTTGCCAAGATTCCTGGTTCATCGTTATAGCAGTCACCATGGATTTCAAACCATTGAGCATTGAACACTGCTTGTAACAAGGTTCCTGCAGCTAATCTGCCCTCATCAATAAGGGCTTGAAATTGAGCCCTTTCCTTCTGGGATAATGAAGGCTGGGGGACACCATATTTCCCATAAGGTCCAAATATTTGGCATCCTAATCCGCTGAGGTGGCCCTTGGACATTTCCATGACCACTTGGACAAACAAGGAGTTCAAGGAAGCATGGGAAAACAAGACTTCTGTTCCCTTTTTGGTCACGCACTAGAGTTTTTCTGCCATCCTTGTAGAGAGTGGCACAGAAAGCTGACATTTCCCATACAGTTCTTGCTGGTTCCAGTATGGCTTCGTTCACTGGGAGCACTACTCACTGGATCCTATAGGCTGTAGAAGGCCCAGAAGCTTGGATTCCTGGACTTCACTTAGGGGATGTGCAGCTCTTCTACCCCTCTCTGGACTAGTTCCTGGAATTGTCTGTAATCATCAGGACAAGACAGTGAGACTGAAGCAACCAATTCCTCCATCTCTGCCTCCTCTGGCTCAGGAATTTCCATTTGGCTTCTGGTAGGAGAAGGATGGCAAAACTTTCTGTTGACTCATACAGACTCTGGGTACTGTGAATATGGGTCCTGAGTAAGGCCAGTTTGAGGGGTCAAAAGTAGATTATCTTGTATTTGTTATAAACACCTAGCACATTTTTGCAATAATACATATATAGTATCAATAATCATATAACTACTTACTAATATTGTGCATTTTTAATTAATTATTAATGTTATTGATAATACAAATAGTATTATTAATAATAATGGTTTTGGAAACAGGAGATCAAGTTTTTAATCCTAGTTCTGGAATTGACCTGTTTTGTGTCTAGGACATGTCGTTTAATGTGTCTGAACTTCAGTTTCTCCTTTCATGAAACTGGGTTAATGATACATACCTCTTACATAGATTATTGTAACATCTAACTGCAGGCAAAACTTGATACAACACTCTGAGATCCATACAAACAGAGTCTTCTGTCTGCATGAAGCCTCACTGACCTGGAGCCTCCAGAAGAATTAAGAGTTCGTCCACTCAAACACTCAGTTCAGAGGAACCTAGAGTGTGAATCTACTCTTGAATTGGCCTGCTGCACACTAAGGGTACGTCTAAACATCAGCGTTATTTCAGAATAACTGACGTTATTCTGAAATAACAAAGTGTGCGTCTACATAGCAAGCCATTATTTTGAAATAATGACAAGCTGGAGGACTTCTTATTCCAACTTCTGTAACTCTCATTTCACAAGCAGTATGGGAATTCGAAGGAAGAGTGTTCTTCCTTCGCCTTCCTGCTGTGTAGACAGCGCCAAAAGCCAAATTAAGCTATTTTGACTTCAGCTACACAATAGACATAGTTGAAGTTGCGTATTATAGTTTGACTTTTGCCCTGTAGTGTAGACATGCCCTACGAGAGTGGCAAGCTAATCTGATGTAGCTTCATGCTCTGACTTGCAGCAGAGTAACAGGCATGTAGACAAGTCCTAACTTTCAGCATCTTCTGTGGACTCCTTGTGATCAACCATCAATTACACTACATTTATTTATCTCTTTATTTAGAAACTGCTCTCCTGTATTGAGGCATTGTACTTGGCACGGCACAAACATATAATAGAAAACATCGGACAGTCCTGTTATATCTTTGGCTATGTCCAAACTACTAGGTTATTTTGAAAAGTTATTTTGAAATAACAACTCCCAAAATAACTATTGCAAAATAAGCTTATTCTTCTTCACAAGCAGGAGTTGTTATTTCAAAATAACAAGCCCATTATTTTGAAAAAACAGGCTCGGTAGTTTGGAGGCTCACCTTATTCTTTTGAAATAAAGGAAGTTATTTTGAAATAACTCCCCAGTGCAGACATGCCCTAACTGTCCCTGTAGCCCTAACAGTACATAAGTATGCTCTGATCTACTTGAAACACAAGTAGATTAAAGTAAACTAACAAACTTGTGAGCATGTTGGCCGAACCCACATGGAGAGTCAGTATGCAGTATATTCACACCACAGCTTGCTCTGAATTAAACATTTGTGTAGACATGCCCCAACTTGAGTTTAAAAGTGTAAAGCCAGAAGGGACTACCAGATCATCTAGTGTGATTTCCTGTACACCCCTAGCCAGAAGTACTAGCCAGCCACTTGTAAATCAAAACTAGCAACAAAAATTATACTTAAGTACCACAAAATGCCAGGAAACAAAACTACTGTCTCCCCCCAGATGGATCAGAGATATCGTATATAAAGTGTTGCATACATAAAAAGCACTATTAAGAGTCCTGTTGTGAAGCTAGGAATCTTGCATGCCCAGCCCCTTCCCCGTTGTCCTATAATTATCCAGTTGGAACTCCACCATCTGGGAAAGAAACAAAACTACTATGTTCAAATCAGGTATTTAACTCCTGACTACAATAAAAAAAGTGAAAGCTCTCACTGAGAATGTAAATGTCCATGTAACTATACCATTAACTGTAGATCATCTGAAATGAATTACAAATGCACCATGTTCTGAAATGACATCTAATAAAATGACAAACTTACTGCTTGCCTTCAGGTTTAATAACAGATGGATCAGTAAGGTCTTCCCCAACACCTACAGTAAATTAGAGAGAATGTTACAAGCAAAGACTTTTTAAAATGTCATGAAATCATAACCAATCTCAATATCAATTTCCTTTGTAGAGTCTAAATGTATACTTTAGGAAAAAATTAAAAGTTGCAGCTATTTGTTTGCAGCTATTTGTTAGCAAATGACAGCTAATTGTTCTCATTTCATTCCTGATATTACATGTGCTTGGATTTATCAATGAATAAACTAGAAAATTACCCAAATGGCTCTATACTATGAAACCATGGAAAGAGTTGCCCAAACTGTTCTAACTACAGTAAAATGAGGCCAAATTCTGAGTCCTGTACTCATGTTGAATAGCACCTTAGTTCACTATTAAAGCCCTACTGATCTCAATAGGGCTATTCATGTTGAAAGGTGCTATTCAAAGTGAGTAAAGGTATCAGAGTATGTCCCCTTATTTAGCCATTGCGCTGTGAAAATTCTGGGATCCATTCTATCCTGACCTTCTGGTGGGGGTTACAGTAAAGTTAGATAGGTAGCTCCCATCAGTGCTAATAGGCATTTTGCAGTAAATCAATGGAAGAACTGGTTCCTTTGTGCTAAATTCCTCTCCCCAAACTAATGCCTCACTGGGGCTTATGGGATTCTATTTTAAAAATCATTGGCTTCTAATGTACAGGAAAACATCCATAAACATTCGCATCCAATTATTTTAACTCCCATGGTCCATTAGTGATGAACTCATGTTCTGCAATGGATACAGGTAAATAGTTATACATAGTGTAAGAGATTTTATATACGCACACGCACACGCACACGCACACGCACACGCTCACGCACTCCCTTTAGTTGCAGGTTTCCAACAGATAGGCTGTTCTGCCTGGAATTCCAGCAGGACACTGATCAGAGAGCACTCCTCTGATTATTCTGATTAGAGAGCTCCAGTTTAGGGACAGCTAATCTATTATGGACAAACTGAACACTGGCTCGCACCTAACTCAGACCTTTTCTGAGGTTCAAAAGAATTTTGTGCTGTAAATAATTCTACGTTTTTTCACACTTCTATTTCCTGGTTAGGGGTGGAAATGAGTACCCCAGTTCTGCAAAGATTTATGCACATGCTTTCCTTTTTCATCTGAAAGTCAGTGGTACTGGTCCATCAATTTTAAAAATAAGGGAGGATGTGTGGTTCGGTTCCATTATGGGTGTGTCTAGACTGCACCCTTCTGTCAGAATAAGCTACACAATTTGCGCTTTGCAAATTGCATAGCTTATTCTGAGTCAAAGTCGAAAGAGCTTATTTTGAAATTTGGTGCTGTGTAGACAACGCCAAACTTCAAAATAAGGCACTATTCCAACAAATTCCTTAATCCTCATGGAATGAGGGTTACAGGGACGCCAGAATAGCGAACCCTCTATTTCGGGAAATAGCGGGCACTTTTAAAGATGCGGTGTTGCTATTTCGGGATACTTCCCGAAACTACTACCCTATGTTGTAGCAAAGATACACAGATTTCCTAATTTGCAGATACAAACCAATGAAGGCAAGCATGGACTTAATGGTTTGTTTTGCTTGACAGGGAAGTCTTACTGTAATTCACCACTTCTGTAAAATATAAACATGATAAACTTATGTCTGGCAGTATATATTGCCCTTGACAAGAATGAGAACCCAGTGATATTTAAACTGCTTGATGGATGGTGTTCATTTTCTGAACATTGTCAAATGATTATTTTAAAATACAGCACATTCCACTATACACATTCATTGTATTGTGATCATGCCACACTCTGCTCTTTTGACTCTGTAAATCGTGCTCAGAACTGCAACTTAATTAAACTGTTTACAGTTTTATTCATGAAAAAATATAAACAATAGCTGATACCTGTTTTCAAACATCTGAGGTGAATGATGTGTGTTTGTCACAAATATTTAACATTCTTACTCGACATCAACATGTGAAGTGTTTTTTATACAGCCAATTGAAATGTTACCGTGCATTATTTTAGTTCCTGGTCTTGTACACCTAAACTAGATATATAGGGCTAGATATCATTCTCATTTACAACTATATACATTCAGAGTAACACCAATGATGTCTCTGGAGTCGCTTAGGATTGACATGGATTTAAATGGGAATAGAATTTGGCTCTCTTTTGCCAAGTCAAATTTAATGTTGTTTTCTTAGTGGCAGCTCTAAAGTATATAATAAACTGCATTTTGGCAGTCACCTTGCAAATCCAGAACAAGGAGCTCCCCTCGGGTGTACTCGTAGGTCCAATGAGAGAAGGCCAACATCATCTCTTCCAGCAAATTGCTGGGGATTATCTCATCCCCGTTGTTGTTGTTATATTTGCGGAATTCACCTGTCATGTATTTCTCAATGGTCAGCCACTGATTGGCTGAATGGCAATATATTAAGAAAACCTCCAGAAACCTGTGGGTAAAAATGCTGACAGTCAAAAGCTGGCAGAGTGATGAGTGTCCTCACAATAAGGTTACAATTATTTCAGAGCAAAGCAGATATACTGAAAAGTTTGAGACCACTCCACCACTTACAAACTTCACACCTCTCAGAAAACTCTCAACAGCAGAAGGTAACAAATGGTAGCTAGCAGGAAGTCATTCCTGAGAGATATAATATACTGGAGTCAATATTTCAGAGAATGATCTCAAAACAAAGCCCTAATATAAAAAAAAGCGTCAGCAGACAGGAAGAGTACTCTAAGGAAAGCAGGGAATGCTATTGTTACTCTAGAGATCTGCCTTCTCCTGAGTACATAGCTAATCTCTATAGCTATATCTAAGCTACAAGTTAAGGGTGTTAGCTCTGTTTACATACACATACTTACAGTAGCTCCCATTGATCTAGCGCAACTATAAATAGCTGCATAAGCATGGATAGTGGCAGTCAGAGCTTCTAACAGGGTGGGGGGAACAAAGAAGGCAGTTGCCCTGGAGCCCAACGCTTGGAGTCACAGGCCCTTTAAATTGCCACCAGAGCCTGTAAAGTTCTGAGTAAAAGAAATGTTATTGAAAGCACTCAGTAGCAAAGTATGATCCGTTTTACTAAATGAATATGGGTCTATGGTGACGTTAAAATAGAAGTGATTTTTTACATGCGCTCTTTCTTCAGGCCCCTGAAAACCATGGTTTGCAAACCTGAAAAGATTTTCCACTCACACAACACTAAAGCAGCCCCATCGCAGAGCAGCGTGCTCAGCAAATCAGAAGACTGCCTGTTGTCTCACAAACACTTTGCTTTCCAGCTTGCTTAGTAGAGGCCTTTTCCAAAGCCCATTGAAACCAATGGCCATATTTCCAATTATTTTTCAACGGACTTTGGATCAGGCCCTTCTTTCAGAACTTCTTCAGCATAAACAAGTAACAGATACCACTTCTAGAAAAATTCTGCAATTTTTCTAATTCATGTATATCTATTTGATTTATCTATCTCCCTTTAATTAGTGCCTGGTATAAGCTTTATGAACTTTATAAAGGTTAAAAGCATGGACACAATTTCTTTTAGATTGACACCTCACTAATCTGCCCAAGTTAATGCATGCCGACAAATCCTTTATATGTCCTAAAAATGGTGGTTGGTTTTTTTGCACATGAAAGCTCATATTATATATATTTATGTTAGTTTCTAAGATGCCACAGGACCACTTGTTTTTTCACCCACCCAGTTAAATATTATTAACCTACCCTCTCCTAAAAATGACACAGAGAAGAAAATAGACCTTGAAAGACAGTGAAAATGGCCGTTTTTCCAGAAAAACAATACTTGCGTCTATACTGCCGTTGAGTTCTTTCAACAAAGTGGAAAGAATGGAGGGATTTTTCTGATGGCAGTAAACCTCATTCTATGAGGAAGAACCTTTTTCCGAAAAGGCAGAAGAGGGAGTTCTTTCGAAAGAAGAGGCCTCCAGGAAATAACACAGGTGCCCTGATGGCCACTCGGTCCAGACTAATCACAACTGAAATGCGAGATAGTGTCCAATCAATGTGGATGCTATATTTCAAAAAAGCACATTGCTTCATCCTTGTGCTTTTGCTGTGTGGACGCTCTCTTTCTAAATAAGCTTTTCCAGAAGATCTCTTCTAGAAAAGCTTCTTCCAAAAGAAGCCTGCAGTCTAGACGTAGCCAGAGAAACAGAATAAGTTCCCTAGTTGAGAGGTATCCCTGAAAACCTCCTGCATCCAGCACCCAACAATTGCAAAAGGTTGTATTTAGAATTTAGTACCGTACTCTTGAAAGGCAGTTTGCCTACCTTGGGGAATATGGAATGCTCTGTGGCTTCACTTGGTTGAAAGTATAGATCAGCTTCTGAGCAGCCCTTTGCTGTTGTATTTCCTAAATAAAAAACACATTTACAAGTATTGCTTTAACATAAGCCTACAAAGAAAGGCCAGAATATATAAGGAAAGGGAATCTTCCTTCCTAATCATAAATAGGAAATAGATTTTTTCCAAGCCCCTCTCTCCAAAAAGATAACAATAATTAAACAGTGGGTCACTCCAGGCTGGAGGTGTTGACATGTAGCAAATCTATAGGCTAGAAGATAGAAGGTCTGTATATACCTGCCAAACTGGACTGGACAGTTTCCCTCTAGGTTTAGACTCACCCTCAGGCAAAGATGTAGCACTGTGCCCTCCTGAAAGATTGTCTGCCACGTCTGAACCACCTCAGGAAGAAAAGACTTCACAATGAAGATTTGTCCCAACTTCAGTATATTATTCTCAGACCAGGTACACATGACCTTCATGGCTCTACGGAGGCCTCCATCCATCTCCTCTTGGGACAACACTTGGATCAGTGCAGCCATCCCACGCTGTGACCAGGATGACATGCTTTTATCTAGGTTCAAAGGCGAGCTCTCTTCTAGCCTATAGATTGTCACCTCCTCTCCAGCTGAAGTCAAAAGAAGTTTTATTTATCAAGATCACAAACCATAGCAACACCATTTAAAAAAATTACATTTCTTCCCCTACCATTGCATAGAACTTTCTCACTTGACAGTTCCTAGTCATTTGGGTTTCCACTTCACTACCTGAAAACCCCCCCTGTATTTCTGAAATATCATCCATGTTTTCTGTTGATCACCAAAAGTCACATTCAACCCTGTTCACAGGGCCAGCACAAGAGCTATGCATTCCTTAAATGACATTGTCTCTCTACTTTGAGGACATACATAGTACAGTTTGTATTGGCTTTCTTCACAGGGATGAATTCCAGCCTTCACACATGCTTCAACACATACAAACCATGTTGATTTAAACCAGTGGATCTTATCAAATATAGCTGTGATCATTTTCTTCTCTTTAGTGGCTTTTCCCAGTAGCAGCAGGTTCATTGGATTTTTTGGATGATTGGGTCTAAATCTTTGTTTTTAAACACCAATCCCTGGTTTATAATTGGTTTAACTGAAATTAAAATCAAAATATGCTGAGACTTTTCTCTCCTGCTCTTTGCTTGTATTTATATAAAAGAAGGATCTTTAGCAAGAATTTTTTTTTATCTTCCAGAAAACAATTAAGATCAATACTATACTCATAGCATTTTTCCCTTTTGATCTTGCTTGCCGCTAGGAGGTAACACCTTTATCTTCATGACAACTGTAAATGCTAATGGCTGGATTTTGCCACTCTGAGACACACTGAGTAGCACTTTGCTCATGACAGTCCCATTGATTTTGGCTGGGTTATTGGAGAAATCAGAGGCTAAACAACAGGAGCAAGAGAAGCAGAGTTTGGCCCAAACTAGCACATACATGGTGGGAATCAATGAGTTATCTGAATCTATAAAAGACAGCAACTTTCCTAAAATATTTAGGGTTCTGTTTTAATATAAACTAAGGGTGATGAGAAGAAATTAAGACAAATAATCATAGCATTTATTATTTTAAATTAAATGAAGTTTACTATTTTAAATTAAGAATTTGACCTTCCTATCTCTATTGCACAAAATTTCAGACTCCCACTGAACAGCATTATTTTGCATGCAGAAGGCATCAAGTAAGATTCAGCTCACTCTTTTACACTGTCTCACTATGTAGTTGTAGTGGTATTCTGCCTTTGACCTGTAGTCCGGGGGGAAATGATTCATTATCATCTTCCAGAAGCTAATATACTAGGCCAGAGTTTTAAAGCCTGCCTTCCCTTTTTGTGACTGAGATTATTTGCAGAAGCAGTTGCTGTAATATAGACATACAAGTACCCAATCTCAGAATATCTTCAGGTACTTAATATCTTGCATTGTCTATACACACAAATAATTACAGGTGCTACTAAGTGAGGTTAAGTATGAGCCAGGCTGAAAATCTGGCCCACTGTGTACAAATGTTCAAGTGAATAGATTAATTATTTTATCAATAATTCTGGTCATTAAACATTTACAAGTACTATTTCTATGTCTTAAGTTCATTTGATACAACATCCAGTGGACATAGTCTGCACTAATGGTCCCAAGATGCTAGAGGTCTGATTCGCCACTCCATTACACAGACTTGATATCAGCTGAATCAATTTAAGAGAGTGGAGTTTCAGACTCTAAGTTTTATCATAAGATGTAGCAATGTCTCAGGGGTGATTACTGTAGAAAACTGTGCTATATTTTTAACAAAACAGGAACTGCTAATAAATGGACAAAAATTAAAATCCTTCAAATTATGTATCTATCAGTTTTATTGTTTGGAATTCTCTCCACACAAAATAACTTGACAAGCAGAGGATGGATTAAAAACTTTATAATCAAAGCCATACAAATAATGGGTGAGGGAGAAGTCAAGTGGAAAGGGGCAATAGTAGGAGACATATTAGCTGGCACAGTAGATTTCAGTCTCAGAGCACCCTGAACAGGAGAGTCTAGTCTTATAAAGGGACATGGAAGAAGGACCTGGATCTACAAAGGAACTTAAGCTTTGCAGCACTCAACATTGCAACGCTTAACTTCCAGGCATCTAGAAAATCACTGGAATTACACTGCAAACCACAAAGCCTGAGGCCATGTCTTCACTAAACGAAAGATAGACGCTGCCACGATTGATCTTCCAGAGTTCAATTTAGTCTGTCTAGTTAAGACTTGCTAAATCAAACTCAGAGGATGCCCGTCAGCAGCCAGTACTCCCACTTCTGTGAGTCAGGAAACCCAGTCAGGAGCATTTGTTCCCATTGGCCTTCTCCGCTGTGGGGACGGCAGGGAAATTCAAAACAAGATACATTGACTCCAGCAACATAATTAACCTAACTGGAGTTGTGTATCTTGATTTGACTTTCCCTTTTAGTGTAGACAGGACCTGAATTAGGCACCTGGGCTCCCTATACAACAAATGGGGAGTGATATGGGCCTAAAAAAGAAATCCATAATAGCTAGTATGCTAAGTGTTCCTTTCAGAAAATAAATGTAAGTTAGATCTGCCTAGTTTAATCCAACCTAAGAGGTTTCTTAACCACATTCTTTTAAAATAATCCATGCTGTAATTATAATAATTTCAAAACACAGAAGAGAAAGTGGCACTCACCAAAGAACTGGACTGGTGTAAATGGTATAGTATGAGCAAGCCTCATTAGGTTGTTCCTTTCAACAGCTGCAGACAAAACAGACAGTTTTGGGTAGCATTGACCTGGTTGATTTTCAGAGATATTTGATGGTGCTTTATTGTAATATTACAAAACAAGTACATTTTGTGGTGGCCAGGCTTTTCTCTGTATGTGTATATGGCCTTCAGCACTATAACATGTGTGCATCAACCAAATATTTATGGATTTATCCTCACAGAATCTAAGCATCAGAGAGGTCCAGTTAGCCAGAGTTTAGAGATGTGTGAGCTGAGGCAAGGAAAGATTTGCCCAAAGTCATCCAGGAAGTCTGTGGTAAAATTCTGAACTGAACCCACATTCCCAGAGTCCCATCCACTGCTGCAGACACATCTATTCTCCAAGGCTGCCAAAATAATTGCTGGACCCCTTGGGAAGCTGAGGGAGTGGTTCCATGCCCTCAGAAGAGGCAGGACCTCTGGTGGAAGGGGCAGGGTTGGGAGCTAGCTTCACCAAGCCAGCCCTTCAGGAATGCCTGGCCTGTACTGCCAGTGGCCCAAGGTTCCTGCCACTGCCAGTTCCATAGTAGCAGTGGCAGCCCTCCACCTCAGTTGGTGACCCTGCATCCTAGCATTACAAATGAAATACAAAATAACACAGAAGCCTCTGGAAACATCTTATTTTACTCAGCATACAATGGAACCGATTCTAGATTGCATTGAAAAACATCATCTAATTAAATGACATGCACAAATAGACACTGAGGCAGATTTGTCACTGGCATTCAAGTGGAGCTGCGCCTGTCCCTGGAATGAAAATATTGGCTGCAATTCACTGTAACTACAGCACAATCTCTGAACTTCACATAGCTGTACACTTGCTTCTGTCTTCCTCAAGGGTTCTGGTGAAAAGGTCTAAGGTAGCGTGGTCTACAGGGACATCTGCTGGTAGGTTCTAGACTATTCTCCTCACCAGAAAGCACAGAAACCTGTAGCTTTGTAACAGTCTATGCACAATCTTATTTTAGAAATAAAACAGCATAGTGGGCAATCAGTGTCCAGAAGATTTATTCCCTACCAGACCTCCAATGTGTTCATAAGTATATAAACAGAGTCTGAGTCCAGTACAAATTAACTGAAGAAATCCACTCCAGCAGGCAAGAAGAAAGGGAGAAAGTGCAATTAATACTATATTTCATCAAGATTGGAGGGAACAGCTATGAATAAACCATTGCCCCTCTCTTTTCTGGGCAGAATAGCTCAGTTCCTTAAGATTTCATCAATTGTGAAACAAAGTGTTTGATTGTCAGGGCCTATTTTTTTCTTTATCATCATTTGCCAACAAATATCTGAAATGGCCTCACTATAGTGCTAGATATGAAATTAATAGACAGCTTGCAGTGGGGTAGAATGCTACAAAGTGGGAACCACAGAAGATGACAGACAAAGACAGTTTTACAGATTCATGGAGTCTGATGTGCCAAACCCCAAAGAGCCACACAGCTACATAGGGCAGGCCCGTGGCCCACGTGGACTCCAAAACTGGGCATCTGCATTCTAGCAGTTCTTGTCTCTCTCTCTGGCTCCCTGCAGTCAGTCTAGTCAACAGTGGAAAATTTGTTCTTTACCCTTTCAGGATGCAATGATCTGAGTAAATATTTGTCATGACACCAGGCAGCCTTTTCAAAGCAAGGTAACAATTTATTAGTCACTTGACATATGGACTCTGAAAGCCCTTAGGACAGGAAAGGTTAAGATATAGTCTATATACTCTAAAGCCAGGGATCCCTTGAGCCATGCTGCTGTAGTAACCATCTCTGCCTCCTTTCTGTCTGTTCCATTGCCTTCAGTCCAGGTGAGAGACCTGTATCTAGGGGAGCCAACAGCCATACTGGGCCACTGAGAAAAGTGGTGGTGGGGGGGACTGACTCTGCGCTCCAGAAAGGGGCAAGGTTGAGGGCAGAAGGGACAGAGCTGAAGGCCGCTGGCCCTTAGCACTACCAGGACTGCAGCATAACCCTTCCCCCCCGCCCCGAGCTGCCTGGAGCACGCTGTTCAGCACCCCACCTCCTCAGGCAGCCCTAAGAGCTGCCCACAACCCACCTGCATGGCACTCCAGCAGCAATTTAAAGGGTTCTGGGCTCTGGCCACTGCCACTGCAGTTGTAGTGGCTGGAGCCCCAGATCCCTTTGAATCACTGAGCCCTGGGAGCAGTTGCCTCCTTTGACTCGCCCCTTTCCGCAGCCGGCCTGCCTGTATCTCTGGGCATACACAGCAATTAGATACCTGTGGCTGGCATGTGTCAGCTGACTTGGGCTCACAGTGCTTGAGCTGCCAGGCTCTCTCTCTGCTGTGTAAACTTCCAGGCTCAGTTTTCTGTTCAGTGGGAGGATCCCAAAACTCAGGCTCCAGCCAGACCCAGAATGAAGTTACACAGCAATGAAACAGCCCTGCAGCTTGAGACAAGTTGGCTGGGATGGGCCATTCGCAGGTGTCTAGATGCTGACTAGCCACACCCAATGAGCTCACTTCCCTGACACCTTTCCCCTGTGCTCCCCAGACCCTTTGCTCACCTATTAATCCCTAAGGGTAAATCTATACTGCAATGTAAATCCAGAGTGAGTAGAACTTGAGTTAGCAGACTCTGGGTTTGTTAACCTAGGACTTTAGCGTGTACACACATTTGTAACCTCAGTTAGGAATTGCTAAAGCCTGGATTGGGATCCAGCCTCTACAATGCAGACCTGTGTCCAACCACCCATAACCTAGACCTCTTGGTGGTCTTCCAAAATGGGGCTGTGTGGAAAAGCTTGACTATCTAGCAAACTATCCAGTTTGCCAGTCCAGAGAACAAAGAAAATCTACCTGTGGGATTGTGGATGATGAATGCTTTTAGTGGACACCAAAGCATGAGTTCTGTGGGGCTGCATCTATACTGTAAAGCAATAGGGCTTGAACCCTGGGGCCCAGCTTCGCTCAGGCTCAGACCCACAACTCACATGGGGGTCTTGGGATTCTGGATCTGACCTCTGGGTTAGTACAATTTATATGTAGATGGCAGGAGAGTTAAGCTTGAGCTTGAGTGTGAACCTTGGGTTCACCTTGCAATGTAGACATGTGACTATTCCAGACACTGGGATTTCCATTCTCTCTTCTGGATCCTTTACTAAGTGCATAGGCTTCTGTTTAGTTTGTTAGGGACTCTGATCTCTAATTAGATAGCTACATGAGTCTAACCCCTTGTCCCTTTCATTGGCATTCAGTTCATATTAATACAAAGCACGGAGGTAAACTAAGGCATGCATAAAAATAAAAAAAATATTACCACAATGTTCACAGCTTAATAATGAGCCCAGGAGCTCAGCTGTTCTGCTTACCGGAATAATGATGGTGCAGGTCCTGAGGTGTTTTCAAGGAGACTGAGATTTCTGAAATTATTTTAAAAGGATCATTATGTTAATTATTATAGCAGAGATAAATGCATGGTTTTGAATTTATTCCCTTCAAGTTTGTCATGAAACAGATTAATCAGAATTACTGGCTCGGCATTCTAAAGAGAGGAATCACTAATTGACTTTAAGTACATTATAATGTATGGTATGTTGGCAGTTTTCAGTCATCAATTTAATATAGCCATACAACTTATTTATAGAAGGAAATGAAGGGAGACTAGCTATATTAACCTCTAGGGCATGTCGTTTTTCTAAGCCAATTACACCTCGGAGATGTTAAAAGCACTTTGCTGTCCATCATGCTTCACAGCATCCCAAAGACATGATTTTTGCAGCTCTATACCCAGTTAGTATGCATTCCATTAACTATACTATTAAACTGAAGTTATAATAATACAGGTCCATTAACCCATGACACCTAGAATGGTATAAAATATAAACAAAAAATTATTGGCAAAATTAATTTTAAGAGACACTGTCAGGTCAAATTTGGTCCCAAAATGCATCTTATAAAAACAAGACTTGTATTATCTAAGACTAATGGAAATATTTCTATTATCTAATTTAAATTATTTTGTTCCAATGGAAAAGGAAGGTTACTTATCTTGTAATAAATGGAGTTCTTTTTGTCCACTGTGGGTGCACCTGCTCTCCATGTACCCAGGATCTGGGGTACTTTGTCTTTGATATAAGGTGGAGGTGTAATAAGGCCCCAATTTGCCTATCTTTCTGTCTCAAGGGTTCTTCATGAGCAGATGATAAACACAATAGGAAACAGGAGGCCAAGGTTTAAACAGAATCAGATTCAAACTAGACAGCACTGACCTTGACACCACCAGTGGAAATTTTTTCATTATGTATTTTTTTTATATATATATAAAAAGCTGTAGAGTGGGTAAAAATTGTAAAAAAAATTTCCACTAGAGGATGGAAGGCATTAATGGCTGTGAGGTGAATTCGTTGAGAAGCCCAAAGATTTAAAAAAGAGAAGATAGTCCAGGATAAGGGGAATCAGGGCCAGATTAAGGAGGGGGCTAGCCAGGCAACTGCCCAGGGCGCCAACCTATGGGGGAGCGCCTGATTGAAGTGGTAAGGGGCGCCGCGTGCCCGGGGGCGGGGCCGCGCACACGCCACGTGCCCCTTACCACTTCAATCAGGGGCCCCCAATAGGTTGGCGCCCAGCGGCATAGCCACGCATGTGCCACTCACCCAGGGGCGCCCCTTACCATGTCAATCAGGCACTGCGTGCCCGGGGGCAGGGCCGCGCATGCACCGCATGCCTACTGCCTGGGGCGCAAGTATGGCTCGGTCTGGCACTGAGGGGAATCACAGCCTCTTCTGGGAACAATTGATATTCATGACACCAAAGGGAAAAGAGCTTCCTTTTGGCTATGTAACACATCCACATGGAGGGCTTCCGGCTATTGAGGCAGATGGCTCAGACCTTCTTCAAACAGGATCTTTCTAACTCCATTGCCCAAGCAAAAGGGAGGGATGGGATGCTGGGTTCTGTCCCCCTTCTGTGACAGTAGCTTTGCTGATGTCCATAAATGAATGCATAGATGTGAGGTCACCTGGATAGCCATTGAAAATCAAAACTGCCTCAGCTGTTAAGATTACTGTCACCTTAATTTTCCTGAGGATGTATGATAGTAGGAAGAAGATGAAGGATCTGCAGCTCCCTAGAGTTGCTCATGAAGCTTTTGCCCCTATGCATCTCTAGCCAGGCAGCCTTGCAGCCTCTGCTGCTGACCTGGTCATAGAAACAGCCACCCAGGCAGCTGTAGGGAGCCTCAAAGCCTCTGTCTTGCCCTAGGTAGGGGGCCTGCTGGGCAAGAACATGGGCACAAAGCGAGGACATAGGCCAGGAGCGGCTCTTGCCTTCTCCCACCCCCAACACACACACCATGAGCAGATGGATCATGGATGTTGCAAAACCAGAGAGTGCTGGACTAGAGAGGTTCAACCTTTAGTAAGCTGTAGAGACACTATTCTTTTTGTTGGGTATAATGATCGTTAACCCTCCTCCTCTTTATCCTCCATGTTTACAATGGAACCACTTCTCCTCTAGTTACATACTTCAGAATTATGAAAGTAGGATTAACAAAAACAAATTAAAGACAAGTAACAATCAAACTTACTGTCGACCCCATTTGAACTTCTTGACCTGTTTTAGAATCAAGCATAGGAAATTATGCTTCAAGCTTTTCTGTGGTTAAAAAGCAATGACATGAAAGGATTTGAACTGGATGAATTCAAACCCACAAAGATTTAAGCTTACTTCATAAAACACATAAAGTTGTTTGTTGTTTTGACATACAACCAACCACTTGTTACTAAGGAACAGCAGTCTCTGCATTTTCCTCCCTCTGATTCGTGCTTACAATTCTGGGTCACTGTCTTGTTTATATCATAACAATATTGTTTACAGAGCACTTCAATCAGATATGAGTGGCGGGTGGATTATTTGCTGTTAAATTTTAACCTAGGTTGTTTTATACTGGCTGGTATGCATCCCACTGCCCTCTACTGGATGAAATCAGTAAATCTAAATCTAAACATGAAATTTAAATTTTGCAGTTGTTTTGCACTTTGTTAGCTGATATATAGGGAAGGTTTATTGTAAACCCTAATGCTACTGTTATGTAAAAATCTCTGTGGTCTCAAGGAACTGAAGGTTTTTGCCGGAGGGGGTGGCAAAAAGACAAAAGATTATTGGCATGATTCTTCTCTCATATGGATGTAAATCGAGTAATTCAACTGCAGTCAGACCAGAGTACATGACAGCAGAATCAGGCCTTGTGAGTTAGCTCAGTTTAGCATATCTGAAGATTGGCTATTGCCGGCAAGTATGCCACCATGGACTGTTAAATAAAACAGTATTTTTCCCCTTCCCATGTTTAAATCACGTGAAATGCAGCAACTGCTTTATGCTTTTTATTTATTTTATCAGGAATGTCACTAAGTAATAGGGATGTATACTGCAGTGATGAAATCAAGAGACAGGGAAAAAAGGGGAAGAAGAGAGAGAGAAGCACACATGAAAATACCACGAATATTAACATAATTATCAAGCAAGCTCAAAAAACACCCAAGAAGTTTGAAGGAATAAAGAAAACCCAAGACACTTTTCAAGCCAGTATGGTTTTATTTCACTACGATCAGAGATTCACCATCACCAAAATTTCTTTATAGCATGCATGCCAAATATTTTGCAAATGTAGACAGACTTATTGCCAGTGCAGAGTTAAGACAAAGTATTTTAATCAGGAAATGACAGCCTTTCAGTAAAGCTGGATTTTTGTTATTTCAAAAAGAAATACACAATTTATGCAGCAAAAGCGAATGTTGTCTTTTATGCTCAGTAGTGTAGAATAAGTAGCTAAGATGCTGTGGTGACTCTGGTATCCCAGAAAAGCAATGCCACATCCAAGGAACGCATCTGCTTTTTCAGAAAAATTTTTGAAAAAGTGGATGAGCTCTTTCACCATCCCTGTAAACCTTGTTCTATGAGGAATAAGGGATGCATCGAAAGAGCAGGGTTTTTTCTAAAATTTGGTGCCATGTAGACGCACCAAATTTTGGAAAAGCCTCTTTCAGCAGTAAAACGAAAAAAGATATGCAATTTGCATACCGCAAATTGCATTTCTTTTTCCAATTGAACCTTGCAGCCTAGACATAGTCTGAGTAACTAAATGAGAAAATTAGATAATATTGGTATAAAAAATAAAAGTATCTATGTTCCTTCTAAAGCTAGACGTTATATTGCAATTAATAAACTTTTATAATAAACAATAAACCTTTATTTGATTGAAAATGTCTGTTGCCTGAATCCTTTATTTTACATACACACAAATTCCTCATGCTACACGTGTTATAGAACTAAAATGGAAATATGCAATATCTACAGAAATGGGCTACAATAGGATCTGCTTTTGTAGTAGGTACAAGTATCTTAAAACAGTTAGGAATACATACGAGGAATTCCTGCTCAGATTATTCTTCGTGGTGGTCCCAATTATGCCATTATTCAAATCCTAAAAAGAATTAAAGTGCTGTTATGGCCAGAATCTATATAAGCACTATTTATGTGCTTAATCAGAACAGCTCACAAAACTTCCAAACCCCACAAACACTTACACTTGTATTGGCTTGCCATTGGTGGTCTCACAGAAATCTAAGGATCTCACAGCTCTAGTAAACCTATACTCATTTAGAACATGAAATTGTTCTGGTTGCAGTTTTCTATAGAATAGCCATGCATGTAAGTAGATTGTGGAATAACTTAAGTGACCCAGTTATATCAGACTCCACAGTGAAAAACTCTAAATGTATGTGGAAGGCCTTTCAATATAAAAACCATTAGGGAACTTCCCCTTATAGAAGAAAAATAAAATGTTGGAAATATAAATATTTCATGAATAGGTTCTTTAAAATAAGATGTGTCCTACAGTGTAACCCTGTAACAAGGTGTGACTAAGTGAGGGATTTTCACACTTGCATGAGTGCGATGTATGTCTCAGTTTTCCCTAAGGGCTACATGTTTAATGAGAGGCTGTGGGAGGGTATCTGTTGTTGTACAAGGCCAAACGTGACCTCGCCCAGCACCCCGGGCCCTGGACAATGGCCTGAATACTGTGGAATTTAGCAACTGGTGACTTGGTCCCAGCTGTCTTGGAAGCCAATTGGTTTTGGCCAGTGAGAATAAAGGGCTGAAAAGAGATCTGGTTACCCAGGAAAAAAAGATAAAGTATGCAGAAGGGGCATCCACAGATAGGTCTGAGAACAGGCCCACTAATGGCGGAGGGGAAGGGGACCAAAGAGACCAGTTGTCCTTAGAGGACTCAGTGATTTAAAAGGTCCCGAGGCTCTCAGCCAGCCACTGCTACTGCAGGAGCAATGACTGTCAGAGTCCGGGGCCATTTTAAATCACCACTAGAGTGCCACGGGAAACACTTTGGGCAGCACTGAGGGCTGATGAGGTGGTGCAGCAAGCTCTGGGCAGAGCTTAGGGGCAGCTGCCCCAGCCCTGCTCCTTCTGCCTGGGGCCCTTCATCTTCTAGGAACATGGAGCCAGGATGACCCCCCACCCACCTTGCCCAGGGGCCAGGCAATTCTGTTGACCCCCTGTCTGAGAAGCACTGACCCAGGGAAAATTTGTTTTTTTAAAATGTATTGTGTCCAAACTATTATCATCACATGGCGAATGCAGCAATGTAACTACAATTAGGAGACATAATTTGATTCCATGACCCCAGTTGAAATCAATGGGAGAATGGCTACTCAGCATCTCTGTAAATCAGACCCCACGTTTTCAAAAATTAAGTCATTCAAAGCAGGATTTCCCAAAGTGATTCATGTTGGCCTCACTCACTCCTATTGAAGTCAATGGGACTTTTCTTATTTTAAGAAATAACACCTCCCTTGAGTTTTACCTAAACCACCTTAAAATCCTTGCTTTGAAGTTTCAGTTTATTTAATATTTTAGTACATCATCCCCAAGAAAGCATCTATTCATTATGTGTCCAGCTCCATGGCTCCTATTGTAAAGCTTTATTATCAAATTGATTTAACCCCCAAATTAAGTTTTTACAGAATCTATGATCACTAGAAATGTTTCTATCATTTCTTTTCCTTGATATAAAATTCTCTTGTTTAAAATTAAACTTACTTTGTTGTGTGTGGAACTCAAACTACAACACTGATACTACACAAGAATCAAAAAGTGAAACTGATTAGAAACAAAAGTTCAACTGTCTAGTCTGCTTTCATTGTATAAGGGGGGAAAGCTAAGAGTAACAACAAAAGGAAATAGCATTTATAGTGAAAAGCAACTTTTTTAAAAAAATCAGCTTAGGAAATGTGCTCCCATCCCTAAAATGAATTAATCTTGAGAAAGGAAGAAAGGACAATTTCCCAACTTCAATACTCAATTTATTTTTTGTTAATTTCCATTTCTACTTCTGGTTTACTTCCTGCAAGGAGTTGAAAGATGCAATTTGTGCTATCACCCAGGCCATTTTAGAACAGATACTCCTGCAAAACCAGCATCTTATCTTGCTCACATTCTTTTCTAAACTACGGCCTAGATCTTTAGCAGATGTAAATTGTCATTGCTTCATTAACATCAATGGAGCCATACTGATTTACACAGGCTAAGGATCTGGACCTATATCCTATAAGGCCACAAATCAAATCTGATAAATCATATTTTTTAAAACCCAGAGGTTAAGAAAACCAAGCTAAGTACAATAAGAAACATCTCTGCACTTGAACAAATATAGAACTCCCATTCTGCATGAAATAAATACTGTCACCAAACAGCTAAAAAGATGGACTTACCAAAGATTGCCTTAGTTCTCTAATCACCTCTGTTCACACATTCAACACCAGGCTATGTATTTGCTTAATGGCCTAGAGAATTATTAGTAAATGCTCACTTCTCTTCATACATACTCCCATTTCATGATTCACTAGTTTAATATCCTACTTTATTAATTATTCTTAAGTGTTGATTGATGTCAAACATTCATTTACTAACAGGGATGTGCCTGGCCAGCATGAAATGAAATTCGGCATATCAAAAAGGTGTCTCATTAGAGAGAAGCTCAGATGGTGAAAATCACTGTAGCTGTAGGGAAGCTATAATAATTTACATGAATCAAGCATTTGGCCGACGTTACATCCTCAGGTCTTACCTCTTGCCATTGCCTCAGAGAGTCCCAGAATTGCAAAGAGTGCCTACCAGTTTCTTGATTTTTCATTTTCTGGTGCATGTAACGGAGACGCTCCAAACCTAGCCAAGAAAACAACCAAAGAAAATATATTCCTAAGCCTGAACTGAAAACCATTAGTACTATAAACTAAATATGATAATGTATATGGATTGTATTGCTCTCAATGCCAACGATATAAAAGCAACAGTGGAATTTCACAAAACAGAAGCAGTTCTCAGTTCTCAGTTTTCTGCTAACCTACAGGTTTCACGGTACCCCAAGCCTTTTCATATTGTGATCTGTAGAGCACAAGTCCACTATGGCACTTTTCCTGGTGGCCTGCAAAACGTAGTTTAAGAGTTGTGTAAAGACCTGTGTAGAAGATGAGGCGATCTGTGGGAGAATCTTATTCTTAAAATGAGGACTGTATAATGAGAGCCGGAGAATCACTACTACACAAGAGTCCTTAGAACTTGACCTAGATCTGAAGCAGAGCCTTTTGTAGCTCAAAAGCTTGTCTCTCTCACCAACAGAAGTTGGTCCAGTTATAGATATTACTCACCTCGCTTGTGTCTCTAGTGTTCTGGGATCAACATGGCTATGACTACATTGCATGCATTACTTAGAAATTATCCCTCAAATACAAGTGACATAAATGTACCTCTCCATGAAGAATGTATTTTGAGAAATGACATCTAAGTGATTTAAGAATTCAAGGCCAATTACCCACTATGCTGCAAATGGAAGGTTGGTACATTAAATGGATGCAAATTACCAAAAAACAGCTAATCTACCAACATATACATTATCATAGAAATAACAATGGCCATAAACCCCTTCAAAATTGCTAAGAGTAGTTAAGATTGTGCTCGTACAGTTAGATGCTGAGATACTCCAGAAATTCCCCAGGCCAAGAATCATTCCTGGAGAGACACTGTTCCATTCCCTATCCCTGCATACTCCTGTGAGATAGTAATTGGCTTTTGTACCACAACAGCAATAAGTTATTAGTGCTCCAACACCTGGAACTGTTCAGCTGTGGTGGCCAGCACATTGGAGGGAGATGGAACCCAAATTCTACCCACTCCATGTTTCTGTCTGCCCATCCATTTGTGTGGGGGCAATGAGTGTGTTCACAATCCGAGCCTATAATTTGCCTCATGAGGCAGTAAAAGTTAGGGACATGTTAGGCTCATGAACTGTCACTGGTTTATTCAGAAGCTGAAGAGAGTTATATACTTAGCGGGCTGACGTTAGATACAGCTAGCCAGTTCTTGTTGTATGTCTCTTCACCCAAGAAACAGCTTTCTGCTGGCTCCAAACTCATTTGGGTGCCCTGGGGACAACCATCCACTGTAATCATCTAGCATGAGACAGACAAAATCATACTCAGTAGTATAAGACAAGTAGTTCTGCAGCTCCTCTGTGGCATAGTTCTTAGAATCATTGCAAGAGGAATTCCAACAATCATTATTTTTGCTTGCATAAGGTCTCCAAAGGCTTTACAATGTGAAATAAGTCTCAAAATATTTTCTTGAGAAAGACAAGTGCAGTGTACTCATCCTAACCTAGGAGTTATCCTAACCTCCCTGATCAAAACATCCCTGAAATGCCCCTCATGCCTAGTTTCAGATTACAGAGCTTCAGAAAAAAAAAAAAATGATGCTCAAGTAATGGACGTGGTTTACAAGCTTGCCTAATGCCAGACAATTCAAAAAGGGGCAGTGCAGGGGCAAGGAAGGTCAGAGCTGTGAGGGAAGAAAACCTGGCTGAAATGCTTATATGGTAAAGCAATTCAGCACATAATATTTTGTGGAAGAGCCAAAAGGAACCTGAAGATTTTTGGTGTCCAATAGATCTTTCAGATAACTCGTTTTTTTCAGGTTGCCCTGTATTGTTCTTCCTTTACTATAGATTGGTAAACTAAGACACAGAAAACTGATCAATTAGGCCATGTCTACATTAGGAGATTATTTCGAATTTACTAAATCTGTCTTCTGGGCAGCCAATTTTACAAATTCAAATTTCCCTGTCCTCACTATGGGGAAAAATGTAATGTAGTCTAAGGCAAGCTGTGTTAATGTGGACATGTTACCTGGGACTCAGAACCCCAGGAAGCATTCTGGGGGAGCTGCGGGAGGCCCCCCGGAGACCAATTAGTTCAAATTAGCAGCACCGGAGTGTCCACACTAACGTTATTTTGGACTTACAAGTTTGGGAATAGCATTATTCCTCATGAAAAGCAGACCTACAGAGTTTGAATTCTGCACCCCCTTATTCTAAAATAATGGGCGTGGTAATGTGGACACTGTGTTTACAAATTCAACCTGGAGTGGGGGGGAGGCATTATTTTAGACTGAGGTCCCAATGTAGACCAGGCCTTACACAGCTGGCAAGTGAAAGGAGAGAGAGGATTAACCTTAGGGTTTTCTCCATTCCAGTCCACAACTCTATTCACTATGAAATACAATAAAGTTGACTTTTTTTATATATATTTGTTACACATTGCAGAAGACACATTCCACACGTATAGAAAATGTTAAAAAATTGGTCAACTGATATTTGAAATGAAAGTCCTGTGACTTTTTTCATGCACAATCTTTAAAATATAATTACTTATCATGTTGTCTAGCACTAGGAATCAGCACTCCACACAATAAGGCCACACAATAAGCTATTATTTAATAATGGAATTAAACCTTCCTCTGCCTTAATTTTCTAGTTACTAATAGGGGGATAACAGTTCTCCAGCTCATGAGGATGTTGGAATCTGTAAAAAAAAATGATGAATACCATATTCTCATCAAACGCGGTTAGGACTCAGGGAAGGGGACAGTGGATGGCTGCAGGCCAGAGGCAAAAAAAGGGTTTTTTTCCTTTTTCTATACAGTCTGGCATCTTCACTGTCAGAAGCTAGTGGCATGATTGAAACAGCTCCCTCCCTATGCCCCAGATGTTATTCAAGTTCCTTATGAGGGTAGAGTTCTTAGCATAAAAAACTGACCTAGGGCCTGATCCTGCACCCTTTGAAATCAATGGTAAACCCCCTATTGACTTCAGTGTGTGTAGGAGTGAACCCCCCTAAACATTATAAAGAAAATTTCAACAAAAACAAAGCAAGACAATAGATTTAGGATTAATTAGCTTGGGGCTTTCCAGGTTAGTCATGACTTCAATACTTTTTCAGGGCTAAAACCCCAGTGGGTATTAAATGCTAACTTTACCATCCCCTACTACAGTACTGCCACTAACAAGACAGATAAAGAACACAGCATTGTGCTTACACCAGTACTTACTGGCACCTGAAGCATTTGTTGTTTCTTCTTGTCCTTCTGGGATTGTCTGTCACTGTTCTGCTGCTTTGCTTCTGTCCACACAGACTGGATCTGCTCAGCCGATTTTGACAGCTCTGAGGGCCAAGGGAAACTCAATTAAATATTGTACTACAGAGGTTTAATTAGAAAGTGAAGGTTCAATAAATAATATTAAAATGAAGAACAGTTTCCTCCCTCTCCTTCCGAGCCACTCCCAAACCTCAGTGAAAGATGCTGTCGTAATACAATATTCTCACTACCTTTGGTTTTGCAGGTTTTTCCTACTTTCTCTCCTCTGTGAAACTGAAAGCTGCTGCTCTTGCGGAAAGTCCAGTCTCTCCTGAGTGGGTTGATCCAGAAGGAGGTGCTGCGCTGGTGCAAGGCCTCAGGCTCTGAGGTGTCGCTCTCATAACCTGATTTGTGGGAGTTGTAAGAGAAGGACTTAGATGCTTTTATCTGGACATGCTGTGAGGTACTGCGGGTGCAGTTGCAGTTGCAGTCACTGTTACAGGTGGAATGTATGCATGATTGCTCCCTTTCCTCACTGCATAAAACGCCTTTTTCATCCCCTTCAGAGAACCCCCAGTTCACATAACCACCTCTGGCTTCCTCACTGTGGCTGTGTGCGGACACTGAGCTCTCCTTGCCAATGGCAGAAGGCTGGGGACTCACAGAGAGGTCCACTACCAGCCCATCATCCTTCTGAGATGGTAACTGAATAATAGAGTCCCATTCTCTCTCTTGGCAATTTTCTGCCTTTTTTTCTGTTTGATTGGTACTCTGCAAACTTTGGTGCAACACAGTGCTACTGTGGTTATTTTGTGGCTTAGCTGCAAATTCATCTTGTCTATTGTTGGCAGGAGTGCTTGGAAGGGACAAATTCAAGTGGACCTCTTCAGAGAAAGCAGCTCCCTCATGCTCAGTAGGGACCAAAAGGAATTGCCCATATCTAGGGGTTGATTTACTCTCTGAGGATACCCCAGAGGTGAGTGTGTCACTTTCTATTTCTTGCTGCTCCTGAATGCCTGCTATCTTCATTTCCTTGATGTCCCTAGATTCAACAACATGGCCATGGCTTTCTGATGGCCACTGATTCCTTGCCAAGCTCCTTAGAAGAGAAGGAGGCATGCTGTAGTAGTTATGATTCTTGTCATTCAAACATTCCAAGCTGCTCAAAGCTTTTGAATATATGGCATTATTCCAGCTATGTGGCAGTTTCCTACAGGCTCGATGCTTTGTATCAGCCAGCAGGGCCTCCTCCACTTGCAACGTGTCTACAGCAGAAATGACTTTAAGGGTATCAACAGTTAAGGCAGAAAGGTCCTGCAGGTGTCCTAATTGGCTGTCCAGGGAAAGCAAAGAGTCTTTGATGTAGAACACCTTCTCATGCACTTCCTTCAGCAGCGAAAACATCTCCTCCACTCTAAGGGGAAAAATGCACACAAATTAATATACTAAAACAGAAATCTTTGTATTGTTGTATTCCTTTATTCCATTTGATGAATTAAAACAGAGGAAGAGAAAATCTTTACCATTCTATAATTGAACAATCCACTTCTATTTTTCTATAGTGACTTTCATCTTCATAAACACCTCCATGTGATAATAAACTAACCTGATTCTACCATTCATCAGTACTGGGCTAAAAGCTAGAAAGCCTAAAATAAATGTTACACCAATTTTGCTATTCAAATCAGTCACCACTTCCTGGCACAAAATTAGTGATGATGAAGAACAAGAGACCTGAAAAGGATTGGTGAATTGTTTATGAGCCCTTCTGTCTTCAGAGGTATCTTCCTTCCTTCTTTCCTCCATTCTTGTGCAAAACCAAACAACTCTAAAAGAGCTCACAATCTACAGATTCGTTGTTTTCATTTCTTACATGTAGAATCCTAGTAGGGAAAGAATTTTGGTTCATGTATTATATATCTGATGCTACTTTACTTTTTCTCTAGAATTCATTTGATAGACAAGCAAAGTATGTTCAGGCCTTCAGGCCCCTAATATAAATTGTGAGACATTCCCAACCTGAAATGATTCAGTAAGTTAATTTTACTAAACGATTTTCATAATTCTAGTTATAGAAATATCAGATCATATAATCTCTCTCTGTGTCATCCTACCAATTACAAATGCCTTAAACTAGAAACAGGCAGTATACAAGAGCAACTGGATTCAATTAGCAGCAAAGTATCTAAAGGATGCAATCTATCTGGATATCCCCAAGAATCTACCCTCAGGGGTACTCAAAAGAAGTCTGGGGGGTATGTCAATACAACTGAAATTTGGAGAAAACTGAATTTTTGTTTTAAGTTTTACAGTGCTTTATTATTTTTGTACTTTTTACAACCAAAAATTTCATCGCCCTCCCGGCTATGATTACGTTGTTTAAACAAATGTGTTGCAATGGTAGAAAGAATTGTGTGTGTCTGAAAACTGTAGATACTGGAGATATTTATATTTGTGTGTGTGTGAGATAAAGTGGTACATTATTAAAAAAAGGTTGAGAAACACTGAGCTAGCCAACAGTTTTTTATATGGCATTGGATATCCTGTTTTAGGTAGGCTTCAGCAGCAGCAAATCCCTCATACCTTTCTTTTGTCACACGAATCCTTTCACTGTCACTGGAATGCAAGCTTTCACTCTTTTCATGGAAGTATCTCTCCACACACTGCTCTTCAAACTCGTGAAGTTTCTTTAACTCCTCATCGCTCAGGTACAGTTCTAAGCAAATGAGATAACTGTTGGTTTGTTTGATGCCAGCTAAGAAATTCATTGCTCCTAGTTTACTAAAAGAGAAAAACTGTTAAAGTACATTGTCTTTCCTTTCTTGAAACTGTGCTTATATATGGAGACTCAAGATGTGTGTAAGCTCCGAATATGTGCATATGTGCTGTATAGCATCTTTCTCAATCCAAGGAGAAAAAGACGAGTTCATATAAGCCATCTTGCATGTTGCCTAATTCTGTAAAAAGATTTGAAAATGCTCAGCCAAATGACTGATGTCACGGGCACATTTTCTTTCCAGTATTTTCATGTGTTATGTTTGTACAGTTATATCTAATACTCCATAGCTTCCACTATATGACTTACTTCTGAGGCTCTTCCTTCATATGATTTCTCTGCTTTGGCTCAAATCATTTCTAAGGAGAATTTACATCCGCTATAATAACAAGGGTTTTTTCACACATACTATGTGATAGGAGATCTTGAAGTTCTTTTTCACTTAATTGCTTTCAAATATTGATATGTATACAAATAGTAACATAGGGATATTTTAGTACAAATTTAAATGTACATTACACATTTAAATGTGCAACTCCAGATACATGTAACAATCTTGGCCTTCATTGAGACTATTCTTACAGAAGACTAATAATTTTTTTCACAGAATTGGTCAAGTCTAAGTTACTGCTAAGACATGTAAAAGGTATCACACAATTTGAGTCTGGAGGGCTTCTCTTCCAGATATTTCACTGTTTTCTTCTCCACGTCTTCCAAATTCATTTTTTTCCAGCAACTTCAAAGTGGATTTCAACACACAGACTATGCAAATGAGAATGCGAGAAATGCTAATGAGCGCTTCATTTGCATTGTCTCTGCCGACAAAGGCTGTGTAGACGTAGCCTCGGTTTGCAAATTCCTTTTTGCCACTGCTTTTAACAACTGTGCTGCAAAGGGCAGCATTTAACAAAAGTTACCACTAAGTGTGTCTGAGGTACCATAGTTTCACACTACTGGTAACTAAAAACAGGACTATGTAGCACTTTAAAGACTGTGTGGAAACTGAGAGTTAATGGATAGAAAAGGCTGACATTAAAAAATTTATTGTGTCTTTGTAATACATGGTATATCCTCTGCTGGAGTCTTACATCCTTCTTTGCAGGGAATGTACTCAATAAGCTAATACCGCCTTCCCGTGATCTTTGTGCTCCTGCCTGAATGATTACTCACCACATCTTTGCATATGCTTTCATTTTCCACAGGGTGGTACTGTTTCACTATGTCCTGGTTAGAAACTGATCTACAAAACTTTGACTTGAGGCAGAAAAAACTTGCCAAGCTGTGGTGGACACAGTTTTGGCTTTATATACAAATTCAAATACCTGAAATAACGGTATGTCTGGGAAAAGTGTTAATAACCTCTCTATTCAAAGATCCTTCAACTGAGCTAGTTGGCTCTTACATTTTCTGTTACCTCATGTACTTTCAGCCCACTCAATTAGCCCCATTAGCACTGGACTACAATTGACAGGTACTTTTTTTTTCTCCCTCTTCCTTCTTTTTCTGTTATAAATTCTGGGTTCCCTCTTTCCCACTCCAGCTCATCTGAAGAAGTGGGTTTCGCCCACGAAAGATCACAATACCATTTTTTTAAGTCTCTAACCACATCTACACAGCACCGTTATTTCAGAATAACTGACCTTATTTTGAAATAACAAAGTGCGTGTCTACACACAAGCAGCTATTTCAACATAATGTCGAAATAATGTCCAGCTGGAGGACTTCTTACTCCGACTCCTGTAACCCTCATTTTACAAGGATTAAGGAAAGTCGGAGGAAGAGTGCTCTATTTCGAAATAAGTGCTGTGTAGACGTGCCCAAATTCAAAATAAGTTATTTTGTCTTAAGCTATGCAATTAGCATAGCTCAAGTCACATAGCTTATTTTGAGTTTAGGCCTGCTTTATAGATGTACCCGAAGGTGCTACAGGACTACTCCATTGTCTTTAAAGTTACAGACTAACATGGCTACCCCCTGAGACTTTCTGCAAACAAATTGTCCCATGTGCTAGTTTATTCACTTATGCCATGCAAATATTCCACAGGAATATTACTACTTCAAAGGAATGATGCTGCCTTCTTCCACAGCACAGGAGCTGAAACAAAGTCTGGCCATGAAGTGGTTACTTTCTGACTAGTTAACCCTGGATTTGGATTCCATAATCAGTGCTGACCCAGATTGATATCAACACAGCAAGCCCAGAATAGAAGTAACCTGAGATATATTTGCAAAAGACCCTATATAGGCATCAAGAATGCATACTGCAATCCACTGGATTCCAAAAAGCATAACGTTGCCAATTACTGTAGAGAAGAGCTTCCTCAAACTGACTAACTTTAACACTGATGTCTAATTTAAAGAGGATATTTTATATATGGGCAGGAAATTAACTAGGCATGAATTTATTATTTATATTGTTCATTTATAGAACCAAATCTTTTGCATAGTTCTGTTTTATGGCTCCTTTATATCTATAAGCAGTTATACTCAAGTTGAGATAGCAGCCATCAAATTTTATGCTTCTTGTCATCATTATTTTATTGCTATAGCAGCCAAGAAGGAAAACTCCACCTGCTTATGGCACTACACCATAGGTCAGGTGCATGAGTCAGAAATTGCATCCCTAAAGAACCAGGCATAGATTCCTGAGCACTATTAACTATTGGACATCCCTGTTTATTTACATATTTGTATGGCCTTATCACATAGTACCTTAGGACCTCAAACATTAATGAATTTTATTCTCTCAATACTGAGTATTGTCTCATTGGATGAGGGTGTATGGCTTGCATTATGATGGAGATCACACTACAAGATCATAATGGCCTTGTCTGATTTTAAAAGTGATGAATGTAGATACAATCCCGTGAAGTAGGGAGGTATTTCCCAATATTACAGATGGGGAATTAAACAATTTGTTCGAGATCACGCAGGAAGTCTATGGCTCAAAGATTATTCTTCCACCCTAAGTTGTTGCCCCTTGTCAAATACTATTACAATCAATGATTGTATCTGCAAAACCCCAGATTTGTGCTGCTGTTTGCACCTGTTTTTTAATGTTTACATGTGCATGTGTAATATCTTACAGAATTGCTGGCACGTGCTGCAACAGTCTGCAAACTGCACAGTATGGATGTGATGCTGGGAAGCTGGCAAAATAAAAATTATGTATATACTGAGAATGGAAAGTAGTGCATGGGCTAAAAGGAACCACTTTCAGTATGGACTAAAGGAATATTATTTGGCCTAAGCCCTGTTTCACACCATAACTTCCTGTGGTAATACAAACATTCTAATTCCTTTTTTTTTATAATGTAACTGAAATATAAGCAAACGAATGCTTTAAAAGAAGTACCCAAGCTTGGGAACCCTCCCATCAGCCTGGATCTTAAAAGCTTATTGGCCTGAACTGCTGAACACAATAATAAATAAATAAATAAATAAATAAATAAATATGTCCAAGGCTATTGAATGTGGTTGATACAGTAATAAATTTGTAATTCATTTGGTTCAGTAAATAGCAGAAATAAAATCAGAAATTAGCAGAACACACTTTTGAACAGCTGGTGCTCATCACCTAACTCATATACTCACACAATAGTGAGGTGGATATACCATCATTACAAAGATAATCAACCTACAGTGCACTTTTCTAAGGGACATTAGCCTCCAATACATGTTTCAAATATGCTGCTGAGTAATACATCTTAAGAACAACCACAAAGAGAATGAAATATGATTAAACTGAATAAGTTATATCTCTAAAAGAATAAAAGCGTGGAATGTAAGTTTATTCTGAGTAAGGAAGTGCAACAATGAACAAAGTAGGAATTCACAGTAGCCTTGTAAATATGAAAAATATGTAGCTAACAGAAAAGAGATAGTAGGGCAATAAGCAATGTGCAACACATAGCATATGTGCGGCGCATGAACAGTTTGTGATTTGTGTAAGAACTGGTTCCCAGAACCTAATGAACCAGTTACAGAGTGTGTGATACAATGTAGAATGGATATGTAAGCTGATTAATAATTTTGTACTTGGCATGTGTAGCATAGTCTGTACCCGACCACACATGAGTCTGATCAGCTCCTTAGAGTTTGATTGTATGGCAATAAACAAACCTCAATGATGAGTTCAGAGTCAAGATGAGTTCTTGGGAAATTAATGGATAAGGTCTCAAGGGCAAACAAGTGGCAATGGTCTCCGAAACCATCACAGCATACCCGAGTGAATAAGGTGTCAGAGACTAATCTAACACATATGAATCAGCCTTACTATTTCCACAGGATAGTAAGACTAGCAGGAAGCCTTCCTGACTCTGGGAACAGAGACCATGAACTTTGAGGGTGATATAAGGGAGACAAAAAGACATCTGAGTTGCCTATCACTTCAGGGATTCAAGGGTCCAGAGCTTTTGAAACTAGAGAACATTTGATCCTTCAGTCAAGAGGATCCTTCAATCAATCTTTGGGAGCCAAATATAGGCGAGGTAAAGATTGTAACTTGCTTAAATTAATTTTTAGTCTATAAGTGTGTTTTTACCTTGGTTTGTTTGTAACCCTTTCTATCTTTACCCTGACTATTGATTGCAAGGAAAGGTTCAGATTGGCAGAATCCTATTAGTTTGCTGGAGATAAGCTGCTGTGTTAGGGAGTTATCACAACAGTTAATAGTAGCAAAAACTCGCACTTGCTTAGGCAAAGTGGGTAACACTGTAACTCACAGTCCTGGGAACCTTAGCAAATTGTCATATCCGCAGATGGTATGGAGGAAATTCAGAACTGTGTGAGATATTGAGGTCACTCTGCAAAAAGTAAATGTATGGTGGAAGCGAGGGTGTAACCTAAATGCTCATATGTGAGCTGTTAGCATCAGCAGCATAGCATTTAAGGACACTCACAGTTGCAAGGTAGATGGTGACACAACTCCTTACTAGTTTGGGTTGATAGCCAAATTATGTGTCACGGTACAAATCTCAACCATGTCCCTTTCACTGATAAGCCTACCAACAAGGCGATGGGAAACTAGCCAAACATCCCTGATCACCTTTTCCTATAGGCCCACCAGCAAAGGCCTGGAAAACCTGCCATCTTGCTTACTTAGTCCAACATCTCCTTCCTCTTGATCCAGCTCATTTGGGGGACGATGGTGGCAGAGATGGTTTATGAGGAGGCCGATGTGGCTCAGAATGATGAAAGGTGGAGGCAGCCATGGCTTCTGGTGATACATCATGATGTAGCGGTAACGGTTGTATTTCCAGAGCTTGTTTGATATGGATTTCATGTCATAATAAACATTACTGTAAAACAGAAAGAGAGGGGAGAAAAAGGGAGACTTCATGTGAGAAATCTACCTATCACCAGATACACAGCGCTGTTGAAATAAAGGGCCCGATCCTAAAATGGGGTAAATACCTTCAGCATTTAAATTTAACAAAGCAACAGCAGGTTGATGCAGATAACACAACACCACACAGAAGTTGACATTTTCAAAGTTGCCCCAGAGATCTGCATATCCAAAAATTTAAATTAATAGGAATTGTATATCAAACCCTACTGAGGTGGCTTTGACAATCTTAAATTCCCTCCTCCCCTGCCAAATAGTCTCATGAATTCAACAGTGCTTGAGTATTTGAACAGGATTAAATGTAGAAATTAGGAGCGGCAGGAGGGAAAAGGTTGTTACACAACAATGTAGCAGAATGGAAACTGTTCTTCAGTACTTGTTCCTCCACCTCACTCTCTGTGTCTCCTTCCACCAAGAACCTACAGCAGCTGGCAGCAGTTCAAAAGACTCTCCTTTTCTAAAGGTTCTTTGGGGACAGTGATACTGCTAAGCTTAGCAGTGAAAAAACATCCAACAGTTTATTATAGAACAACAGGCCAATGAACTGGAAAGTGACCTTCAGTCCAGAGGCCCAGCATTCATTTCAATCTATTTATAATTTCCTGGTCACACTTGGCTTCTGAAGATCCAAAAAGTTCTGCTTTTGAGAGAACAATTAAATATACTGCCAAACTTGTACTGATGAGAACTAATTTTTGCCTCCCATGAGAAAGAAACCAAGTGCAGAAATGCTGGGTTTAGCACATCTTTGCTACTGAAGACTTAAACATAGAAATAAATAAAAATGTATTTCACAACTGAAGTTTAACAACTATATATAAAAAAAGAAATACATGCATTGCCACGGTTTCAGCATGGAAATTTCTGTTTGGGAATGGAAACAAAAGATGGATGTTGATTATTCATTTGCCTTGAACTTCTAATCACTGGATTTCTTCAAGCTGATTTTTTTAAATCTATGGTTAGAAATAGATTTGAAAGATTTCTCCACTGAAATATTGAAACCACAGAAGAAAAAACTAACTGTTTAGAAGGTGTGGATTGTTCTTCACTACCAATGCTCTAGTCATATGCATTGTTCTTTTGCACGAACAGTCAGGAGAAATTGACCTCAGAGTAATGGAGGGGTCTCCAGGGAGCCTCTTATTAAAATTCCACCATCAAACTAGAAGAGAAATTGAAGTGATTATTGTCTTTGGCTGTGGCACCCCCTCATCTTTGGATGCAGAGGATGCCAGAGTTACATTCATCCTATGATTCATAAAAATGAGGGTTGTTAAATATCGGTTAATTGAATAGTCGATCACTTGAGGGAAATTTTATTGGTTAATCAACTATTCTATAGTCCGCACGGGCAGGGCTGGCAGCCACTGTATCAGAAGCAGCAGCCCAGGGTGCCAGGTGGGAGCTGGTCCGTGAGGGGAGCCAGTTTAAAAACCAGCTCCCCTCTGGACCGACTGCCTTTTGCCCTGAGCTGCTGCTTCTGAGAAAGAGGCAGCATTGAGGGGTGGCAGCAGTCCTGGTCTGGGGGGCGGTCTGAGCTCCCGGACCCAGCGCAAGCCAGAACTGAGCTGGCTTGCCTGCCCACCCAGCTCTTAATATGCTTGAAATGCTGAGCCGAAACGGGGGTAGATCCCAGGCCCAGCGTGAGCCAGGAGTGAGACAGGTTGCCTGCCCGCTCTGCTCCTAATACACTGTAAATACAGAGCCACAGCAGGGGTAGGTCCCAGACCTGTTGCTAGCTAGCCTACTAAAAAATTTACTGGCAGGGAGAGGCAGAGAGGGAAATGTGTGTAGTCTATAGCATTAACCTATAAGTTTTTGCTTATCGGTTAATTGGTTAATTGACTATACTATTACATCCCTAATAAAAATAATTATAAAAATCAGCATTTTTTTTTTAGGATGGATGAGATTGCACCAAAGGACAGAAACCTCCACCTGACTACAAGCACATATACTAGCAGCATATCCCATGGTTTGGTTTTACAACATTTAATTGGTACTTACTTAAAGAAAGCAATCAGCAAGTTGACCATGATGATGTACTGTACAAAAAGGTATACAGCTTGGAGGAATGGCGTAAGGAAGGACCCAGGAGGGCAATCTTCATTTAGTTCACATGCTTCACAGAAAGGAAATGAAAACCACAGTTACCATATAAATCAGCATAGCCGTGGTAGGCTAATATTTAAGATGCATTTCTTTCTAGATAGGATAGATGGATAGAAGGATAGATGTCACCTGGTGTAGAGCAGAACCTCCGTGACTTCAGGGGAGCTGTGCTAATTTACACCATCTGAGGAGCTTGCCCACTGTTTTCAAGAAAATTCTTAGACCTCTTCAAATTATAACACTTTTTTTGGTTACAGGTTTTTGTGGGGGCTTTTGGGTAGATGGGGGAGTTTCAATGTCAACGTAATTCTTGTTATGATGCACAGTCCCTGCAGCATTTATTCAAGAGGGTCAGATTTTGGATTGACTTAATCTTCTCTAGAAATTCATTCCATAGCAGAATCCCTGAGCAACAAAGTCTTTTTCCATCAGCTCCTACATACTCTCTCCTGGGCTTTGGGTCTTTTCATTTACAAGGTTAAATTTGGAAGCCCTAAAGCTAATTTAATGAAGATCGAAAAGGGAATATTCTTCTTTTGGACCATGAACTATAATGCCAGATAACATTAAATACACACTGAAATCAAAATCCTTTGAGAAAGTATGGACTTTATAGTTGGCCCCAGCTGTATGTCCTGAATCCAGCAAAGCACTTCAGCACATAATTTTAAGCACATTAGTAGTCCCATCAAGATTGCTTACCATCTATTTCTCCAGCATAAACCTCACCAAACATCATCCAATAGGGCTGGAACACAATATCTCGTGCAAGCGCCCAAGTGGGAGGCTCTTCTGGAGAAAGAATTGCCTTTCGTGATACCCCAAAACTCAACAACACTATTGCCATCATAACCACAATATAAAACATGTTTGCTGTCTGCATGGAAAAATGAAATACAAATAGTGGTATTAAAATAGCGACATTCATTATGAATGGGAGTATAAATCACAACTTTCAAATCTATGCATTTAAATAATAATAAATAAAAACTACATGAATTCTTTGCATCGGTCTTCATGGTTAAGATTGTGAGAGAGATTTCAAAACCTTCTTAACTACTAATTGTGGTATCTAACCTACCATTTAAATCAGCTTCTGTGCCAGATGACTGGAGGATAGATAATGTAACACCAAATTTTTTAAAAGGCTCCATAGGTGATCCTGACAATTTCAGGCCAGTAAACCTAACTTCAGTATCAGGCAAACTGGTTGATACTATAGTAAAGAACAGAATTATCAAACACAGAGATGAACATGATTAGCTAGGGAAGAGTTAACATAGTTTTGTAAAGGAAAATCATGCATAACCAATCTACTAGAATGTGGACAAGGGAGATCCAGTAGATACAGAGCACTTAGATTTTTCAGAAAGCCTTTGACAAGTCCTTTCACCAAAGGCTCTTAAGCAAAGTGAGCTGTCATGGGATAAGAGGGAAGATCATCTTGTTGGATCAGTGACTGGTTAAAAGATAGGAAAACAAAGGGTGGGAATAAATGGGCAGTTTTCAGAATGTATCGGGACCAGTATGTTCATAAACAAAGTGAGATGGCAAAATTTGCAGTTGATACAAAACTACTCTATATATTTAAGTCCAGTGTTCCCTGTAAGCTGTGTGTTTGTGAGGCCAGTCAGGAGAGATTTAAATGACATCCAGTTGGTTAGCAGAGTGCCAACCACATGGTTTCTATTGGTGGTGCACATTCACACATGCCTGAGTGCACATAAAATTTATTCTGCACATCAATGGAAAAGATTAGTGGGAATGCTGGTTATGTCCAAAGCAGACTGCAAAGAACTTCAAAAGGATCAACAAAATGTCAGATGAAATTCAATGTTGATAAATGCAAAGTAGTGCACATTGGAAAATATAATCCCAACTATACATGTAAAATAATGGAGGGTCTAAATTAGCTGTTATTACTCAAGAAAGAGATCTTAGGAGTTATTGTGAATAGTTCCCTGAAAACATCCACTCAATGTACAGCAGTTGTGAAGAAAAAAAACCCAGAACTAACAGAATATTGAGAATCATTAAGAAAGGGAGAAAATAACACTTTGCCTCTGTATAAATCTATGGTACACTCACATGTTGAACAACCCCATCTCAAAAAGATATATTGGAATTTTAAAAGGTAAAGAAAAGGGCAACAAAAATTATTAGGGGTGTGGAACAGCTTCTATATAAGGAGAGATTAATAAGACTGGCACTTTTCAGTTTGGAAAAGGGGGATATGATAGAGATCTATAAAATCATGACTGGTGTGGAAACAGGGTTGCCAACCCTGCAGGATTGGCCTGGAGTCTGCAGGAATCAAAGATTAATCTTTAATTTAAAATGATTTCATATCATGTAATTTCCAGTAATACATCCTACTAAAATTGGCAACACTAAAGTAAATATGGTGGTGTTATTTACTCCTTCCCATAACACAAGAAATAGGGGTCACAGACCCATAGTCTCCTATAGACAACCACCTAACCTCAAGATGATTCTTACCAACAACCACAGGACATACCACACTAATACCAACCCTGGAACTTTCCCTTGCAACAAACCCCGTTGCCAGCTTTGTCCACATATTCACTCTGCTGATACCATTATTGGACCTAACCAATTCAGTTATAAGATCAAGAACACATATTCCTGCTCACCCAGAAATATAATTTATGCTATCATGTACCGACAGTGTCCGTCTGCTATGTACATTGGACAAACATCTCAGACACTTCGCCAAAGAATCAATGCACACAAAACAGATATTAGACAGGATCACAAAGAAAAAGCAGTTTCTTGCCATTTTAACCAGAAAGGGCATTGTCTCAACGACTTAACTACCTGCATCCTGCTTCAAAGACATTTTAACACCAGACTTGAAAGAGAATCCTCTGAACTGTCATTCATTCTTAAATTTGACACTTTACACCTAGGTCTCAACAAAGACGCTAATTATCTTACCCATTACAAAGATAGCTTCCCCAATTATCACCTCTAATATCATAAGCTCACAGACATTTACCTCCTCCCCTCATCCCCCCTCTGTTCTGAAATTTGATTTGTCCTTTTCATGTGTGTTCATTTTTTTTATTGTATCCTTTGGTATATATGATCATGCCAATTTTCTTCCACTATTTGATCTGAGGAAGTGGGTCTGGCCCACAAAAGCTCATCACCTAATAAACCATCTTGTTAGTCTTTAAAGTGCTACATAGTCCTGTTTTTTGGGTCACCAAATGAATTTGATAGGCAGCAAGTTTAAAACAAACAAAAGGAAATATTTCTTCACACAACACACACACAAAACCAACCTGCAGAACTCCTTGCCAGAGGATGTTGTGAAAGTCAATATTATAAACAGGGTTCAAAAAAGAACTAGATAAATTCTTGGAGAATCTGGGAATGGGCAACAGGAAATGGGTCACTTGATGACTACTTGTTCTGTTCATTCCCTCTGAAGCAACTGGCATTGGCCACTGTCAGAAAACAGAATATTGGGCTAGCTGGATCTTTGCTGTGACCCGTATGGCCACTCTTACGTTCTTATGTAATATCATCATTTCTTGGGGGAAGGAAAGTTCAGGTTTTCTTTCCATAAATTGATTTGGTCTTACTATCCTCTAGAGGTGAAATTCATGTCACCTCAGAGAGCCAGTATAAGGCCTACCAAGTCCTTAGGTCCTTCTTACAGCATGTAAGTGAGATTTAAACAGTTCACAGGCCATCAGCTGGTCCCCTGCCCAGGGATGAATTTCACTTATGAGGTCTCTCTCAATGAATCTTAAAGAATTTCACCTTCAAACACTGGGCTCGAATTATTATGTGAGAAGAAATGTGAAGTATTAACAAGATATTTCCCAATAACTGAGGGAAATTACAACAGAAGTCCACAGATCTCTCTCAAGAAAATACAGTAGTTCCGTTCAATTTTGATTCAAAAAATAACTTCTCAGTACAAATTTTGCCTGCTAAACATAGGATAGAATTATTTGAATCTAGATATAAAATAAACATAAGACAGTTTTCATAAGCTAGGGGAATTATCTAAGGTAATAAGTCACTGTCTGCCACAATCAAAGAGAGGTTTGTTTGTTTTTTCCTCGGTTTATCAGAAAATTCAGCTAAAATGCAACCTGTCTCTGAGGAACCAAGAGAAAATGTCTGCTGTGGATAAATTCCAATAATGAACAAATCACCAAAAATTATGCTCTGATCATTGACAACTCATGAATGGAAAGAGTCACAATTTGTAAGTAAAATACTTAGGAATTATAAGCCCAGGTATAGTCTGGCCACCATTCTGCTTTGTGTCCCTTTCTGAATATTACCCTTCCATCAGTTTTGATGTCATAAGTGCAAAAATGCTACCCTGCAGTCCAATACTTACCATTTTCCCAATCATCATCAGATATGGGCCTGCATGTTGATTTACAGCAAAGAAGTCAAGGAGCCGTGCATACCAGAATATTATATCCAAGCAGTAAATTAGCCTTCCTGCTGTTTGAAAAGGAGGATCCACCCAGCGCAAGCCAAAACCAGTCACAAACAGGATGATAGCTATGGAATCAGTGAAGTTCCAGTACTCATTAATCCACACCTTCACCTTTTGGCTGAACTTTCCTGGCTCTGAAATAAATATCTAAACAGAAATTGGAAAAAATAATAGAGGCCAGTAAAATCCTCACCCCAAACCTGTCAACCATCAGTTGGTACATGAAATATTTTATTTCTGACAAATTTTTACAATTAAAGTTCACAAGGTCAATGCTCTGCGATTTCATGATTGCTGGAATTTGAAATGAAAGCATAAAATGGTCATATTTCTTAAACACTCCTCCCTCCGAAAGGGTTAGTAGTCTGTTGAGAACTGAATTCCGCTTCCTAATTCATTCCCTAATGAATATATCCCATAGCAGAAAAGAGCAAGCTGTACACAATTGTTACGCATATGTATTTTTTGTAAACAATATGGGGTTTGTCTGGAGGAGAAATGGTTGTGACCTACTGAAATCATTTTAAATGCCCCCCGGTCATGGAAAGTCCTTGCTCCAACCCTGCTGAGATGAAAGTAATTGTGTTTTCATTTAGATCTGACATGCAAAGATCTCTGTATTCCAATCCTGAAAAGGGAGTGTTGGAAACTGGGAAGGTAAAGATTGAAATGTTTGCTTCTTGAACTGTAAGGGTGCCCCAAAGGGATTTTCAGCTTCACTAAGCAAATGTGTGAAGTGGAATCTTTGGAAGGCCATAAATAAGACCTTTACACATTACATGATTGAGGCCAATTATGCACTGCTATGGAAGATCCAACTGATAAGGAGCAAATACAAGAGAGATTTTGAAATGTTAGGCCCTGGTCTTGCAAAAATGTATTCATATGAGTACCTTCAGGTAAATCAGAAATCCCATTGAACTCAGTGGGACTACTCACATATGTACAATTACTTACATGAGTATTTGCAAAGATCAGCCCTCAAGCTTCAATAGCTACTTGATACAATCGAGAAACACTTCTGCAGAGTCAAACATAACAAGGCCCTGAGGAATCAATCAGTTGCACATGTAAGACAGTGTTACTTTCCTGTAGACTAGAACTGGTACTTGGATTTAAGAAATTCTGTAGGTCAAATTTAATAGTCTTGATTGACATGATTCCTGCACCCACAAACAAGACATGCCATAGCACACCTGTGACTTCTGAGATGTTTGGTGTTGCATGCTGTGATTTAAAAAAACAGATAACCTTTTATGTCCTTTTGCCACTTTAACTTCACATCCAGTCATACAGCTTCTACCTCTGTTCCAGACTTCATTTTCTACCCTATATTTCGTCTGCCCTTTGAAAACCATAATCTCCTCTTCCTCTTTTTGCAGGGGTCATACTTCACAGTTACTTCTGTGCTGAGAGATAAAGGTTTTCAAGCAGAATTCCCTACTTTCACTAAAAGGAATTATCTCAAAATGGTAAAGAGTATCCACTCACTGCTAACAATAAATAAAGCATTCCAATGTCATATTAAAACATTTATGGTACTTATAAATAAACAAACAAATATAAATAAAATAAAAATGTTTGTTTAGCTAACTACCTCAGTTAAATTAAGAGAATTTTCTCTCTCATCCCACGAAATAATGTACACTCCACTGTTTGTGCCACTAAACTCATCCAAGCCTTTGGAGTGCAGATTGTACTTAACATAGAGGTTCAAATTTCAGTGTCACTTGAATGTACCTGACAGTATATTTGTAGATGTGTCTGTATATGTATGAAGTGCCATGTTGTCAATTTGGGGGGGCTAAAGTCCTCTATTTTTCACAGAGCATAAGGCAACATAGAGAGCTGCAGTGAAAGCTTCATGCTCCATAATAAATACCTCCTTAGCAGAAAAAGTACAACATGATAATTTAAAATTGGCTTCTAGGCCATGACATCCACTAGAGTTGCCAGCTGATTTAGTCAATCAATAGCAATTAATTCTGAATGCTTTTTTCACTTTTTCAAAAATTAAACTATGTTAAAAAAATCATTAATGTTTCAAATTTTACAAAATATCATCTAAGGTTCATTTTTATTACCTGGCCTCTTACCCACAGAGACTGGAAGTAGACCACCGATGTATTTTACATACAATAGATCACCAAACTGCTGTAATTGGTAGTAATGTCTAGTCAATGTCACAATCAAAGCAGGGACCTAGAGGTCCAATCTATATTGCATTATCAATGAACTAGTGACCCAAGCCAAGATTAATTTAGGCCAGCTATGGGCAGCCAAGGCTAGTGAGTGGGCCTGCATGAGTGACCCTGCTTCATCTCAGTGGGCTGCAAGTTTGGAATCCAGTGGTGGGCAATCTGCAGCTTGCATGCAGCCCACTGGGGTTCCATCTGAGGGCTGAGACCCCCTCTTTGCCCCCTTACCTGACACCTCTCAGGCACTGGAGCCCCCTCACTTACCTACTCCTCCCCCTCTTTCCCAGCACTTTCAGAGAGCCATGAATCAGCTGATTTGCAATCCATCCACGCTCCTCCCCCTCACTCCCAGAGCTTGAAGGGCTGTGAATCAGCTGATTTATTGTGTTACAAAAGCACTGTGAGGGAGGGGGAGGAGTAGGTAAGTGCGGGGCTTCAGTGCCCCAGTGCATGAGAGGCATGGAAGATGGGAGCAGAAAAGGGGTGGGTGGGCCGCAGGTGGAACCCCAATGGGCTGCATGCAGCCCACAGATCTCAAGTTGCCCACCACTGATTTAGGCTCTTGCACATCCACATTTAGTCATCTAAATAAGGTAGATTAATTTTCAGATATGCAGGCACCTACCAGTATCTATTACAACTGATCAGAAATTTGACAACTGTTTTCATAGAAAAAATGTCAATTTGTCACAACCAAAATAGTTGCCAAAACAAGGTTGGTATCCCTAAATCTCATGACTTGGCAGCTGGTGTTTTGGGTTTTTTTTTTTTTAAACAATTTCAGAATAACTGAAATGTTTAATTTCAACATTTTAAACAAAAAAAAAAAATCAAAATTTCCAGTTTGAAATGACTTTTTGTATTGAAATTTAAACTAATTAGACTGAACAGAGGGCTGTTAAAAAAAGTCAAATTTGAAAAGATTCTTTTAAAAATAATCACAATGAAACAACTGACTAAAATAAAAAAAAGTTTTCTGTTTTTGGTTTGTGGAAAATTTCAAGACTGACTTTATAACCTAATTTGGGAAAGTAAATATGTTTAAATTCTCAAAAATATTTGAGAAGCAAGAAAACTGTTTCTTGCCTCATGATTGCTCCTACTGGCTTAGATTCCTAAACAAGGATTTAGGAAACAAAGATTAGGCACCTTCTCTTAGAAAAACAGTCCTTAGTTTTTAATTAACTCGGACCACTGAAAAGTAAAGGTCATGCATATTTCTTCTCATGAATCCCTTGGAACAGAATTTAAGAATCTGCAGCCATTATTTATAATTTGTCTTCTAGAAATGTAGAGTATAGAAAGTGGAAAAGGAAGAGCTCACCTCCCTGATTTTTTCCATGGCAGTAGTGAAAATGTAGATAATTACAATCCACTCTTGCACACTAGGCCTGGATTCCATTTTCACCAACACAGTGTAGGTGAAGAGCATGAGAAATGCCAAGCACGCCATCTGCAGAACACATAATACACATTCTATATGCATTGGCAGCCATGACAAAGAAATTAGAAACTTACTAGAAAGGGGAAAAACAAGTGCACTATTCAATTAAACAAAATTTTGTCACATTAATGGGATACTATTAAGAGCTTCAGTCCAAAAATTTCCTGTCAGCCCTTTAGATTGCTATGTCCTTCCCGGAAATGTCCAACGGAGCTTAATCATCATTTATTTTTAGTATCTGTATTACCATTTCTGCTAGAACTCCATTCATGAACATGGACCCTGATACAGTTAAGTGTTATATAAACACAGGAAAAAAAAGACAGTCCCTACCCAAAAAAAGCTTAGAATCCTAGAATAAGAGAAGAGACAACAGATGGGTACAGGCAAATTGATGGAAAAGTACAAGGAAATAATGGGCTGATACTGTCTAAACAAGCCAAACAGACACAGAGCGAGGGAAGGAGTGAACAATGGGATGGCAGCAACTGTCATGTTAGTCCTGCAAGACCTTTTTTTTTTTGGTATGGCGGGGGAGGAGAATTAGTTGGAAGAAGATCAGCTACATGGATAGAAAAGTGAAGGGGAAAGGGTGAAGGGTGAGGGCAGTTTTGGAGTGAAGCTGAGGTAACAAGACTGTGGCTACACCTACACTTGAAGCTGGGGGTGTGATTGCTAGCTAGAGAACAGGAAGACACACTCATACAAGCTCTCATTGAGCTGGCACACTAACAAGAATAGTGAAGCTGCCATACAAATGCAATGGGTGGCTAGTCCATGCTGCCCCCTCACCGCTGTCTGTGCTACTGGGGCTACCACAGATATTTTTAGCACACTAGCTTGTGTCTACACAGGCTAGCTCCAGTTGTAGACATAGCCTGTGAGGGAAGAGAAAGGTCAGAGCAAACAGATAATCAGCACAGAGGAAAGAAAGTTAGGGAATATGGTATGTCCAGGGGGTCCTGACTTAGGCTGCTTCTGTTCCTACAAGCTGGTATTTCCGGACAGCTGCTCTCTGCAGTTGTCCCCCAAGGCAACCTGGTGAGGGAAAGAGAGGCATTGCCAAGGTTCAACTGCCCCAAGGTGTATGGGTGGGTTGTCTCCCATGCACAGATCTATGTCCAGGATGGGGTTGAGGTGAGAGATGGCCCTCCACTAGGCTTCAATTTACTCCTTCCCCAACCATATTGTGAGAGTCTCTGCTTTGGCTACATCTTTAAAAAAATCCCACTGATTTATTGCCAAAATATTTAACAGAAAACATGGTAAAAAAATTTTCTGGGGCATATGCAGCACATATTCAAAAAACACGAAGGCTGCAATCCTGCAATTTACAATGTTCAGGCAAAATGTTGCACCTGATCAGAGCCCCACTGAAGTCAAGCCAAAGTTATGAGCTCATCCTACTGGTTCTCCAGAACCAGAGCTAAGATTTGCACCTACAATTAAATTGTGAGGATGAAAAATGGAGGCAGTGGCCTTTTTGGCCACCCTAAAAGTGGCTGCATTTCAGTGGTAGGTGAAGTCATTATCTCTCCTCTCTCTCTCTCTTTCTTCCTTTAAAGGTTTAACAGATACTTTCAACAACATTAATATCTAGTTAATCTTATTTCAATGACTAACCGTATGAAACCAGAACTTGACAATTGGAGCATTGTAGAATTCATAGACTTTTCTAATCCCAGGAAGGCTTCCATGTCCACTGTTGATGGAAAAGGTCTGGCTTTTGTCTGGCTTCTCAGGTCCCTTTTCTGCATCATAACTCTTTTCCAAAAGGAAACAGTTTTCAAGTCAGACAACAGGCTATACAAATACAACAATTCAGTACATTAGCAGAAACATGGGAAAATTTGGAAAGGCAACTCTACAGTAAATATTGTGTGGTACATGCAGAAACAATTAGCATGTCTCAGTCACATGCAGTTACAACTGTCTTTTGCAAAAAACAACACCAAATAATATTCTTAGCACTACACTTATCTGTAAATACACAAGACTCTTTTGAGTTTCAAAAGGGTGGTCTTACAGTTAAGGACTGGGTTGGGAATCAGGAGATCTGGATCTATTTCCAGCTTTGACACAGACTTCCTGTGGAACCTTGGGCAAGTCCCTAAATAGTTTTGTACCTCACCCAATAGGTGAAATGGGGATAGCAATCATTCTAAATCTTAAAAAAAAATGCAGTGACTATAAAACCACTGTTGTTCACATAAAATAACTGTGATGTTCACCAGATATTACATTAGTAAGCACTGTTCTTAGAAAATTTGCTATAGAAAGAAAAACTAAAGGACTGTGAAATTATTAGCTTAGGGGATTTATTGTGATTTGGATGATGTGTCTAATTAAGGGATTATGAGTGAGTCAGCACCAGTTTTACATGGGTCTGGGCACATAGGCATGTTGGGATACATCTAAACAGCACCGTAACTCGAAATAGGATACGCAATTTAAGCTACGCAAATTGCATATCTTATTTTGATGCTATTTCAAAATGGCTTATTTTGTCATTTGGCACGGTCTACACAGTGCCAAATTTTGAAATAAAGCACTATTCCGAAATGTCCCTTACTCCTTGTAGAATGAGGTTTATAGCGATGTCAGAATAGCAAGCCCAAAATAACAGGTTTGCTGTGAAGACACAGGATAGCTATTTCAGGATACTCCAGGCCTCCAAAATAGAGTTGCAGTGTAGAAGAAGCCTTAGTGTTTACTTTGCTATTTCCAAGGAACAATAGGCAAAGCCCTCCATTCACTAACCAGTGCAGATGAACTGGCACAGGAAGGAAGTACTTTGCTCTTGGTATTGGCCCTTGATATTTTACTACTCACCATCTCCAGTACAAGAATGAAGCAGGGGAGGAATTGTGACATACAGGGTTCTCTCAGAAGTGCAGTGCTTCCCAGGGCTACTGTTGGCATTGTGCAGTTTAGGCACAACCCATACAATTTTCTTAAAAGTCTTAATAATGGCTTCTGCCAACGGAAGAGAAAACTGTCCCACCAGAGGATATAATTTCTAGTTTCAGCAGGCTGAAGTATAATTTACAACCACATGTGAAAAATGCACTAGTACTGAATCTATATATCTTGGAACTCTTCTGTAGCTTTTATATACTGTTGTTCATCTCAACTCACTTCCAGAAAATTCATAGCTAATTTTTATAGTTTATGGGAAAAGAATAAACACTCAAAACTTGATAAATTATTAAGCTAACAATATGCTACTCTAGAAAGGAAGCCACCGTCCTGTCTCATACAGATCAGATAACACTCATTGTACTTTGTCCTCTTTCATGCCTGCAAGGGGTCCTGGCTGCCCATAATTAGAATTGGCCTTACCTCTGTATCCTAGCTGTTATCTTTCCCATAAAAGGCCTTTTTGAATTTACTGTATTAGTCAGACACTACAGGGCACACGCGCATCTAGCATTCTTCTGCCTCAGAGAGAAACACTTCAGAACTTGCATTGCCATGGCTATTGTGTTTCTAAGGAAGTTCTGGAGAAATTTATTTTATTTTAGGAAAATTGAAAGTTAATTGTGAAAGAACTGTCCCAAACTTTTATTTATTTGTATTTATTATAGGTAAGGCTAGTAGCAAGTTTGCCTTAATAACTTCTGATTATAAAACCCTCTTTTCAGTTGATTTTCATTTTGCCAAACCTAAAAGTGTTCCATGGGTGGTACCTACTTCAAGCTGGAATATTCTGGAAAATTTCAGGCAAAATGGTTCAGCCATTTCAAAAAATGAGGTGTGTGTGGGGGAATTACCAATGATAAAAAAAATCTGGTAATATTTTCTTTGAAGAGCTCTAAGGGCATGTCTACACAGCAGCATTATTTCATGTGGAGTAAGGGAAATAGAAGAAACAGTGTTCTCCCTTCAACTTCCTGCAGTGTAGACCGTGCCAAAAACTGAGTTAAGCTACTTCAACTTCAGCTACACAATTAACATAGCTGAAGTTAATTTGACTTTAGCCCGCAGTGTAAAGTACTCTAAGACTCCCTTGCATTGGAGCAGGAATTTGAAATTTGGCTGGAGGTGATCTTTGTGCCAAGGATATGCCTTTTACTATCCCTGTGAAAAACTGCCTAAATGTAGCCAAATTATAAGCATGTGCTCAGTAGCAACTTCCTAGATTTATCACAGCAAAATTTCCTGAAGAGTCTATTCACACTGGGCATGCTACAGCCACAGGATTTTCTTCCATTTGCAGCTTTGGGCTGCTGAGAAATGTGCTGGATCAGGGCACCTAAACAGATCACAAAGACTTTGTCTCTGCTGTCCTGTCAATCATTCACTCCCTGCCAGGCTGAGGCAGTGTGGAGGAAGATGTTCCCTGATTCAACAAGGCCTGTAAAGAGAGGCATGGGGAGCAGATTGGTACAAGGAGGTTGGGAAAGATTGGGACTGACTCGGCAAAGATACTTGGATTGTGAGCAGGGAAGGAAATGGGGGATGAAAAACTAGGAGTCAGTAGGTAGGAGGCAGGAAACTGAGACTGAAGGAGGTCATGTAATTACAGCCTGTATTATGATGCATTTGCATAAGCAGACAAAATTAAAGTTGCACAGGCAACCTTAACAATGTATTTCCTAACTTTTGAGCACTTGACTTCAACAATGTTCTTCTAATATCTTTATCTGTGTGAAACACACACACATTAGCTATTTAAATATACATACATTTTATTTATCTGTATTCTTATATAGCTACCCTCAGCATATAAACACCCTAACCATCTCACAATCATTGAAGGATTTTATTTTCACAATACTGCTGTGACGTAAGGTGGTATTACCTTAGTACTGCAGATGGTGAAGTGATACACAGGATACATTCAGTGCTTTTTCCAAGGTCACATAAGAAGTGTGTGCCTAAGTTTCTACTAGTACCCATGTCTCCTGAGTTCCAGACCAATGCCCCAACCACTAGCTAAGCCTTCCAAATTTTTCCATGAATATATACATATTGTTTTAACAGATCATGCCAGACTCGCCAACAGCTGGGCCCTGCCATGGTGTGGGAAGGGGTAACCTGATTTAAAATTGCTTACTTGTTTAATAGCTTGTAAATCCCACTCCAGCACCAGCTAGCCATGCAGCACCTTTCATTTATTGTCCCCTTTCCAGTGTGTTGAGATACCAGTTCTCTGCTAGCATCCTCCCACCACACACCCAAAGTTATTGTACAATGTGGATAAAGTCTGAAAATGTTAAAGCTCAATTCAAGACTGGGAAGAGCTTTTGGGGAATAAATTCCAAAACTGAAATCACCTGGACATATGTCCCCTCCCCTCTGCTAAACTCTCATCCATGCCTTATCCTCTCTGATCAATATTCTGCTTAAGGGGACATATTGGGGAGATGTGTGTGTGGAAAATCTTTGTAACTCTAAAATCAGGAATAGGCTTCCAATGCAGGTTGTCTGTCACTGGAGTTGGGCAAACACCTGTCAAGGTTTCCGGCCACGGTGCAAGCTACTGGACTAAATGGCCTCTCAATGTTCCTTCCAGCCCTGTATTTCTATGATCCCACTGTGACATTGGGCACCAATGTGCATGAGTTTGGTGATTATATTAAAAGTCACACTGTACCAAATTTACTTACAATGAATAGTATCTTAACTACAAATAATCCCAGTGTTTTCAATGGGGCTAGTTGAAGAATAATCAAGTAAGGAGATGGTAATAATTTTTTTAATCTAAGGCCATGTCTCCACTTACCAGAGGATTGACAATCTGACGATTGATTTTCCAGGGTTCAATTTAGTGGGTCTAGTAAAGACCCATTAAATCGAATGCAGAGAGCACCCTTGTCAGTACTAGTACTCCTTGCTGTCAGGAGGATTAAGGGAAGTCAACAGGAATATTTTTCCCATCAATCTTCCACTGTGGAGATGGTGCCGAGCTCAGCTTAAGGTATGTCAACTCCCGCTACATTATTTACATAGCTGAAGCTGTGTACCTTAAGCCAACCTGCTGGATTTAGAATAGACCTGGCCTAAGTTTTCTAACCATTGCAACATTTTAAGACAAAAAGTTTTCAATGGAAAACTACCATCCCAGATGTTATCCCTGTTATGTGAAAATAATAAATGGTAAAGGCGATGCCAAACTAACCAGAGACAACTCATCTTTAGTAGTGGATGGGCTCTGATCACTGTGATGCCATGTGAACTGATGAAAGTCCTGGAGCTGTGGCACATGAGACATTTCTGCCTTGCTTTTAAATTCCAGCATCAAGATGGTGGGAGGCAGAAAAATACTTAGAATGACCTAAAAGAGAAACACAAGTCTAAGGAGGTGCATTCAGCATGCATGCTGGCTTTAATGGGCTACTTGTGTCAGCATTAAATGAGGGCAAAGTCTAGCTATGTGTAAGGACAACATATGCTTCAGCATAAGCTTCCTCTGAAGGTTTAGATGTGGTACTACTGTGAGTTTACCTTAAACCAGGAGTTCTTCCTCATCTTCAGGCGTCCCATCCACATATCAGTTAGTAACATCTGTGTGCAAGTGTGAGACACAAAGGGCCGCAGCCCCACTGACACGGCCAGTTTCAGGCAAGTTGAGTTGCTCCAGTTTTTCAGCTCGTAGGTCAGTAGTTTCATGGCCATCTGCTCATTCTGTTTGAATGCCTTATCCAGCACATCTAAAGCAAGCTGTCCAAATTCACTAGGACAGACAGAGCAACATAGAAAAACAAAATCACTATTTTGCAATAAGGAGAAACAACCACCCCTAAAAATGATCATGGGTCATCTCTCTAGTTCAGAAGCCTCTTTCATATATGGCAAGATACAAAATTGTATTAACTATGACTTCTCCATCTCTTCACACTGCCTCAGCACTGCATCCAGATTACAAGTAATTTGGGCAGTAAAGCTAAATCTCTTCTGTTAACCACAAGTCTTACTCTACATTCCTGGTCCCTGACCTTTAATTATCCTCATTGGATGATTTCACACACACGCCATAGAGTTCAGCCTATTATTTCATGCAGTAATGCCAGCACAGTACAGAGGCACCCTGCATAAGCAGCCTTAGACTGAGTTTAATCCTGAGTACTTTTCAATGAGAGTTTGAAGATGCTTAGCACCTTAATGAATAAACTTTGCTTCGAACAGAGCCCTATAATTGCATGTAAACAAAGATAATTTGTCCTTGAGCTCTGAATCTGCTCCATTATGGCTCTGAAAGTACAGTACATTACTGTACTTCAATAAACTTCAAGGTGCACCGCCTGATAAGGGAGCAGTTGTACATTTCCTGATTTCATGACACAGAAGCCTAAATACTGAATGTTCAATAGATATTCAAAGAGTGAAACTAAAATTTAAAAATTGAAGGACACAATAAAATGGCTTGGACTATTCTACAAAGTAACTTCTTTGATTCTTTCCACTATGATATCAACACTCTTCTCCCTTCAGCCTTACAGAGACTATGATTTAACGTGGGATATTAGTACATGTTAAGTAACACATATACACTATTAGAAGATTTACCCAGTGTTGCTCAGATCTGTAACTCAATTAATGTTTGTTTCATGGAAAATAAAATGAAATATAAATATCTTCATTTAAATCATTGCTCTGGGGTGGGGTTGAGGGGTCAGCATGCAGGCTGCCCTGGGGAGAGCCCCGCCCTCTCTCACCAAAGCAGCTTAGAGCCAGGTGAGAAGCACTTCTCCATGGCCGCTGCAGCTCCAGCAGGCACAGATGGGGGATCGGTGCATGTCCCCCAGTTGGGGCAGGTCCAGGTTCATCTCCTGTGCTCCACAGCCTGAAAGAGGAATGCAGCAAACTGCACTTTCCCTTTGCTTCCTGAGGGAAGGGAACAGCCCATAATGTTCCCATATGAATTGTGGGGGAGTGTCAGCCTCCCCCCTGCCCTCCCTAAAAGGTGCCGGGGGCAGGTTGGGAGGCTGAGGGCTGGGGCAGTCCCAGCGGAGGAGGAGCCCCCAGCCAGCCTCTTTCACCTGCCTGTAATTCTGTCTCTTTTCTGGATGGTTTTCTGAGAAGCAATCCCATTCCAGGCACATCATATTTTCCTGGCACAACCAAACCTTTAAATTATGGCAGCTGCATACCAAATTTGGTGGTCCTAGCTCTTACTATTTAGGAAGAGTTCTTGGACAGACAGACAGAAAAGCCTTATGTAGATGTGGCATATGGCCTTAATGCATGCTAAACTAGTTAAGTTAAATCCTAAAGGGCAGTGTAGGCTTTAATTTCACCAGTTTAGCTTGATGCTACAGACAATTGTCCTTGTCAACTTTAGATATTTCACACCTGCTAGTTAGCTAATAAATGCTTACACCACTCCTTTAAATTCACATGTAGACAGGCCTTTCAGTGTGTTCTTTGTATATTAAACTGAGCAGGTAGCAAAAAGTGCTTCTTGTATATTTCACAGCACATGCTGCCACTAATCTTACAGGTTAGCTGATGGAAAGAAGAATGTCTCATTCAGGCTATGTCTACACTACGAGTTTTGCCACAAGAGCCTATGCAAATGAAGCACAGATTAGCATTTTCTCGCACTTCATTTGCATACTCTCTTCCGATCCGTTTTTGCGCTCGGAGTTTTTGAGCAAAAACAAGCAGTGTGGATGTTTCCTTTTTGTGCAGAAACCCCTTTTTGTGCAAGATCCTTATGCCTCAAACGCAACCTCAGCGGTCACCAACCAGTAGATCAGGATCTACTGGCAGATCCTGGAGCCTCTGATAGGTGATCCTGACTGGTTTGGTTGGGAGGCTGTCTTCAGCTTCATCTCCACCCACTGCTGGGCTGCTCCTGTCCTGCCCTTCTTCCACCCTGCCCTGCTTGCTGTGCAGGGTGGAAGAAGTGGAGGAAGGGGGCACTGAAGTCAGTATTTCCATGTCCCCCACAGTGAGCATGGTGGGGACTCAGAGAAGGGGTGGTGTAGGCGCAGGGCCTCAGGGAAGGAGGCAGGGCAAGGGTATTTGGGTTTGAGGTAGATCCTGGATTGACGTAAATTCAAAACATGATCTTGTGCTTCAAAAGGTTGGAAACCACTGGCTCTAACTACTCTAAATACTGTAGATTTTTATTAATTGTAGAGAAGGGAGAACTCCTACTCTGAGTACTTCTTCAATTCTTCTGAGGTGTCATCCACCATGTTGCTCTGTTTGGCTTCACGTGCCATTGCTCTGTAGAGTTTGCAAGCCACGACTGCCTTGACCATGGCTTCTTCTCCATGCTGCCAGAAGAACATTGCCATCTTCTGTCTTTTCATTAACACTGCCCAAACCAAGAGGTCATTATAGGGGTACACAAAGCCAGCTGACTCATGGTCCTCTAAGAAACTGAGTTCATCTTTTGACTTCTTCCTAGACTTATGAAAAGCAGTTGTCTTTTCCTGTAAAATAGCAGAAAAAAATCTGAGCAAGTTGCCGCATCCTTTAAATCCATGTAATGCATTAGCAATTTGGTTGGTCCTCGGCCATTATATAGATGAACACTAGAAGAATGGCTAATATAATATTTAGACTATGAAGGTAAGTAATTGCTTTTATCAACAAAAGCAAAAAGTGCACTGAGGCATTCAGTGTAATTTCAACATTCTGAACCTGTGTCCCAGCTTTTAGATCCTGATCCTGATGTTCAGCCCCTCCACTCCTATTGATTTCATTAACCTAGTTTTGCTAGTGCGCTAGTCTACTTGTCACTAGCTAGTCACACTGATGGAAGAAAATGGACTAGCAAAAATCAAATCATTCTTAATGTGTGTGTCACGTTTACAGTAAGTTGTGTATTTGTGGTGGGGTGCGTTTCAGCTCGAACTGTTGCACATTCAAGTTAGGGGGGAAATTCCTGCTGGCTTCCATGACACTACTCTGATGAATAACTGCTCACTGATGAGGTTCACTAGAATTACTGGGGGCAGTTTGTGAAGTCCCATGGACTCAGTTACTTTAACACCAGACGAGACCATCATGATCATCTAGTATGACCTGCACATCACAGACCACAGAATCTCATCCACATCTCTAGTACCCCCATCATCTCTGGCTGGGTTTCTAAAATCCTCAAACCATGATTTAAAGACTTCCAGTTACAGAGACTCCACCATCTACTCTTGTTCATACCAGCAAGTGACTCAGGACCCTATGCTGAAGAGGAAGGTGAAAAATGTCCAAATTTTCTGCCAATCTGACCTGGAGAGGGGGGGAGAGGGAGAACTCTAGTTTTATGGTCAGTTATCTGAGAGAAAAACATGATTCTTTGTTATTTGTACCTGGCATAGTTACTTTCACTAGAAAACATTTGGCCATCTGCTTGCAATTTACAAGATCAGCTCTTTTCTCAAGGGGATCATTATTACCACTTACACAAAAGTTTCTGAGAGGTTTGGGGCAATGAATGCCTACTCCTGCATCCAAATAAGAGAGTTTTTCATCTGTGCCTCATACTAGATTTCGACAATGTAACATTTCAAAGGATAAAAGCCCTTATTAGCAGAGGGATGGAAGTTAATGAGTTTCATTGAAACAACTGGAGCTTTACCTTGATATTGTAAAAGAGCAGTAATGTACTTCTTGAGCTGTGTGCAATACAACCTGGTGTTTAGGGAGAGTTAAGCTTGACAAGCACCTAGCCTGCCTCTCACATGTCTACAATAACTGTCTTGACAAACTGATCTATTTTTCCATCTATTGTACCCCTAACAAATTCCCAGCACAAGCAAGCAATGACAGTACCTTGTATTTGTATGGCTGTGCTGTTCTGATGAACTGAGAATGCAAGGTGTTTTCAGCAGATCCAGCTCTGCTACTCATCTGATTATTATGGCAAAAGGAGTGACGAGAAAGGCTCTGAGCAAAGCTGGAGACCACGCTCTGGTTCCAAAGACATCCCACCAAACACAAAGAGAGAAATACAAATTAGGGATGAAAGTTGCCCCTCATTTATCTTGGTGATCTACCCGCCAGCTTAATAATTATTGGGGAGTTTCTGGAAACTATGACAACAAAGAAAAATGACCTATTTCTCATCTTAGTCTAAGAGAATATAATGACCCAAGCTGGAATTTGCTCAGAACTCTTGTTGATAATACCCATAAGGTATGTAAGAACCTCTAGTTGATAGGACCTCCTATTTACATTCCTTTGGACAGGAAATGTCTCTACAGATTTGAGCTCTGTGGTCTGGACTTCTGTAGTCTGGTACTCTCTATGGTCCAGCATCCCATGGCTACTCCTGAGATGGAGCCAGGCCTGCTGGCAGAGGAAGGAGAGTAAGGAGGACAACTGCCTGGGGGCCCAGTGATTCAAAAGAGCCTGAGGTACCTAGATGCCGCCACATGAACTGGAACCTCAGACCATTTAAATCTCCTCTGGGAGGTGCTAAGGGCTGGTGGAGGGGGCACGGCATGGTCTGGGTGGCACTGAAGGCTGCCTGGCCCTTCTGCCCAAGGCCCCACCCCTTATGGGAGCACATAGCTGGGACCCGCACAAACACCTACCCTAGGCACCCAGCAATTCTGTCAGCCTCCCGGGCTGGAGCATTCACAGGGAAAAGCTAGTCCCCGCGCTCAGCAACTCTTCCCCCCACCCTCCCAGAGCTTCTGGAGCATTTCAAATAGCTCATTTGCAGTGCTCAAGCTCAAGGAGGAAGAGAGAAGGAGGACAGGAGATGGGGAACACTGAGGGGAAGAGGCAGGGTGACTGCAGAAACCCCTTGGTCCCGGCCTAGAGTGCCACTCTGCAGGTGGCAGCAGGGGCTAAAAGTGCAACCTGGCTGCTGTGGAGTTCAGTGTGCTCCTGCAGGGCTGTGCTCCTGGAGCTCTGGATCCACCAACTCTCCCCCCGAGTGACTCCCCAGTCCCTGCTTGGTCAATGCTGGCCCCTCTGCTGCCACCAAAGCGGACCCCACAGCTGGCGGCAGCAGAGAGGCCAGCACTGACTGAGCAGGGATTGCTGGGTACTCAGGAGAAGAGCAGGGTGCTGTGGAGCCCCGTAGCTAGCAGCCAAGAGCACAGCCCCATGGCCAGTGGTGAGGGTTGAGAGCATAGCCTGGTGGCCGTGGGCTTGGTGTACTTTTTCAGGACTACGCTCCTGGCCCCTGGTTGGGGGTTCTACAGCTACCCTGCCTTCCCCATCCCCAAGAGCCTCCTAGTCCTCACTCACTCAGTCAGTGTCAGCCCCTCTGCTGTGCCAGAGCAGAGCCCCATAGCCAATGGCAGCAGAAGCTCTCCTGGTACAGCAGATTCCCTGGTTTGGAAGATGCCGGATTAGGGAGGTACAACCTGTACTATCTCTGGGGATTTCATTCAAAATTAATTCCAAGGGAAGATGACCACCCAACTGAATTGTTAATACCATTTCCAACAGCTCCTTTTTTTTTTTTTTTTTTTTTGGAAGATCTGGTTCCACTCAACTCTATTAAAAACTTGTGATATTTGAGTGCTCCGGGTACAGAAAATTGATGTTTTGAAGTCAGCCAGCACTTCCAATATTTTTGATTAATTAAATTAATTGGGTAACTATCTTTTCCCATTCATTCTATAATTGTATTCTACAGTTTTCCTCTAATTTCCTCATACCAGTTTGAGCTTTTCCATTAATTCTGATGGCAATGCAGTGGGAGTTTGGCTTATGGCAGTACTGCTTCTAAAGTTCTACTCTGAAAACTGAGTATGGAAAAAAAGGCACCTTCTTAGTCAATAGATTTTTTTTTTTTTTGGTGTAGTCGGAGTTATACAGGTTAAATCTCCCTGGCCCAGCACCCTTGGGGCCTGACCAGTCCTGAACCAGGAAATTTGCTGGACCAGGGGAGCCAGTGCTGGCCCCTTTACTCTTGGCTGAGGTCCCAGCTTTGCTCCCACGTGCTGCACACCAAGGCTCCAATAGAACTCTTGTGCTTGGGCCATAGGGCTCCATGATAGGGCAACAAAATGGCAAATTAATTTTAATGTCGATAAATGCAAAGTAATGCACATTGGAAAAAACAATCACAACTGTACATACAAAATGATAGGGACTAATTTAGCTATAACCACTCAAGAGAGAGATGTTGAAGTTATTGCCGATGGTTCTCTGAAAACATCCACTCAATGTACAGCGGCAGTCAAAAAAAGCAAACAGAATGTTAGGAATCATTAAAAAAGAGATAGAGAATAAGAGAGAGAATATCTTATTGCCTCTATATAAAACCATGGTATGCCCATATCTTGAATACTGCATACAGATGTGGTCCCCTCATCTCAAAAAAATATATCGCATTGGAAAATGTTCAGAAAAGGGCAACAAAAAATGATTAGGGGTTTGAAATGGGTGCTTATGAAGAGATTAAAAAGCCTGGGAATTTCAGCTTAAAAAAGAAGTGACTAAGGGAGGATATGATTGAGGTCTATAAAATCATGTCAGGTATGGAGAAAGCAAATAAGGAAAAGTTATTTACTTGTTCCCATGACGTAAGTACTAGGGGTCACCAAATGAAATTAATAGGTGCAGATTTAAAGCAAACAAAAGGAAGTTTTTCTTATACAGCACACAGCCTACCTGTGAAACTCCTTGCCAGAGAATATTTTGAAGACAAGGACTTTAACAGGGTTCAAAAGAGAAATAGATAAATTCATGGAGGTTAGGTCCATCAATACATATAGGAATGATGTCCCTAGCCCTTGTTTGTCAGAGACTGGAAATGGATGATAGGAGAGGCATCACTTAATGATTACCTGTTCTGTTCACTCCCTCTGGGGTATCTGGCATTGGCAACTGCTGGAAGACAGGATAGATGGGCTACATAGACATTTGGTCTGTCCCAGTATGGCCATTCTTATGTTCTTAAGATTGATATGGAAATTAGTGAAATAGATCAAATGCCATTTTACTATTACAGTAGAGTCTCGATTATCCAACCTAAACGGGACCGAAAGATGGTTGGATAATCGAAATGTTGGATAATACGGAAAATACCTTGTGGAGTCCAAGGTATTTTCCCTGTCACCTGCCGCTCTGCAGCGACTGGCCAGGAGAGATAAGGGAGGTCGTGGGCAGCGCGACTATCTGGGAGAGATGGCGGGGGAGGTCGGGGGCAGCAAGGCTGGCCGGAGGGGATGGGGGAGATCAGTCTCCCTGTGACCTTCAGGGGGCAGGGGCGGCTGGGCTCCGGCATCCTGCCGCATGGCCCTGCTCCCCTCTTCTCTCACTGCCTTTGTTTCCGCACTGCGCGGAATGTCGGATAAGGGAAGGTCGGATAATCGAGACTCTACTGTAATGCCATTTTAACAGTTACTTTTTAGAATAAAACCACACGAAGTGAAAAGCATTATAATTCTTATTAGACAAGCATGAGTGTTATATTTTGGCAATTCCCAATGACATGAATAGCCATTACACTGACATTACCTTGCGTTTTCTGTAAAGGCTGTTGTACAGAATTCTGAAATGTTTCCTTGTGTAGCTGCTTCGATAAGCTCCACCAATCAGATTCTCTATCACCAGCCCGATATCAATCAATGATATCTTATAGTCCAAAGGAAGGGTGCTCTGTAAGACAAACATTTACAACATTTTATAATGCCATTGTATATGGTAACCTACACATCCAGTGTGAAGCCCTGACCCCAGTTAGCAGGCCGCTGCTACATTCACACCACCGACTGATGGCTTTACTTGCGACTGAAGAATTGGGACCTCTAAACCTTACTCTTAACTAAAGATACCACCCATAAGGAGCTGATTGGAGGAGCTCCAGAGTCCCTAATTGGTTCAAGTGGACTATTTAATCCAGAAAGAGACTTAGGCGGTTGTTTGTGTACCAAGTGAATTCTGCATTGTAGCTACTACCATCTACTACCTGAATCCTGGCCTTGTCCCTAATTCCTGGCATCAACCGTGTCCCATTCCCAACCTCATTCCAGTCCCTTAACTTTATTACACTGGGTTCTAACAACTCCAGTTACAATCCTAGGCTATCTTTGACCTCCAACTTCGTACTGGCCCTTAGCTGCCTTCAACTCCTGTGTTCTGTCTGGCTCCAGCCCCAACTTTCAGTTCTGACACCTGGCAGCTGATTCCAGATCTGCCTCTGGGCCTCTGCTTCCTGAACAACATGCTGACCTTCAAGCCAGACCACCCAAGACTTGGTCACTGCTACCAAACTTCTACAGACCATCACACTCCGCTAGCATGAAGTAAGTTGTGAAATCTTGTAGCATAAACCCCTCAAGTCTGATAGAAAATGCATACATGGAGGTCAACAGCCACCGTGGGCCCCAGAGCAAGGTGTGGGGGGGAGGGGCTTGCTCTGTGACCCCTGAAGGAGTAGGGCCTTGGGCAGAAGGGGCAGGGCAGAGGCAGCCAGCCTGTGGCATAGCCCAGATCATGTTACCACCCTTCAATAGCCCAGCAGCAGTGGCCAGAGCCCTGGGCCGGAGGCAGTGGCCCCCTTTGTTCTGCTGTTGGCAGGCCTGAACACATAGATTCTTCAGGCATATGACTCTGCTATAAAGTAAGATAATGAAATACCTGTCAACATGTTATGTACCAAAATTGGTAAAATGATGTCTACCATCCACTGCACTGTAAAGTTTATAGGGATGTATATTACAGTAACAGCATTTTGTAGAATAATTCAAAACATAGGCAAAACCAAACGGCATTACAACAGTCAGGAGGTGACATGTTAAAAAAATAATAATAAACATGCACAAAAAATTTTAAAATTCCATAGGCCCTCAGATAAATAGGATCCAGGAGAGAAAAAAGATTTGAAGTGAGCTACTCACTGGATTAATTAAAATTACTTACTTAAGGCCTTTTCTATACTTACCCTGGGGATCAATTTTGCAGATCTAGTAAGTACCTGCTAAACTGAACACTGAGAGTGCCCAAGTCAGCTCCGGTACTCTACGGGGAATGAGGAGTAAAGAAGTTGATGGGAGAACTTTTCCTATCCATCTCCCACAGTGGGGATTCTGGAGCAATTCAATTTAAGTTATGTCGATTCCAGTTATGCTATTCTCGTAGCTGGAGCTGTGCATCTTAAAAACTAATTTCTTGCATAGGGTAGACCTGGCCTAAGAGAGGTAATCTTGAAGGCCTGGTTTACCCCTGAAATCTGATCAGCCTACGGGTTAGATAGAGTACCTTACTTAATTCAACCTAATTCCTAGGGTATATGTAAGTAGGTTGTCAGAAGACTTCCTTTTACCCTAGGATGCATACGCTTGGCAGAGAGAGCAAAATTAATCCAGCTTAAATCTGGTCATCTCTCATCCTTGCCATCAGATGAAAAAGAACAATGTCAGCCCTTCCTGTGTTAGCAATGTCACAAGATACAACATATAACAAAAGTTTGAAACAGACTAGATCTGTTTCAAGGCTGTTGCTAATTCCACTCTAAGCAGTAATTATTCACTGTCACCTTCTGTTCTTCTATCTAGACACTGCAGTATACAGAAAGAGTGTTGCATCCTGTCAAAATATTTTGCTGTCACTATTGAACAAAGCAATCGTTTTGACTGAAAAAAATGCTTAGATTATGAACTATGTCAGAGTTATAGCAACAGTTCCTTAAATCCTTGATGCTATTTAACAATGTTACTTTTGTAATTTAAGATCAGGGGAATTTGAACTGTTGTCAGTGCAAGCCGTAACATTAAGGTACAGAACACTGGAGAGCATTCCATAGTAGCACACCAGATCAACTGCTATGGGGAATTAATGGGCTAGAGACAAATCATTCCGTAGATATAAAAATGTAATAACTAAACTGTCATTTCTAATACTAAACATGCTACAGTACTATCTGATAGCAATTTGTGTCACTAGATTGCAGTCTGTGAAGCCCAGAATTTCAGCTTTAGATTACCTGTTTTACGTCTCGAACAAGATGATGCAAAAGTAGATTTGTTGGTCCTTGTTTCTGTCATGTTAATCAAAAGAAAAAGAAATAAACAAATGTGCACATTTGTGTGTTAATTTCAAAATCAATGAAACAGATGGTGAGAGATTTCCCCCAGATAATTAGTATTTATTCCTGCACAGTTGTACAAATGCCTTTCATTCCAAAACTGCACCTGGCAACTTATCACAGTTCTGGGCCTCTCCTAAGAAGAAACTAAATGTCTTCTCAATTCAATTGTATGACAATGTTTAATATGCAGAAAATTCACTAGCGCAGATAAAAATCTAAACTCATCTCTCATGAAATTCAGCTTGAAACATGCTGCCCAGAAGTGAAAGACTGATACATAGACCCAGTCATTACCGGCCCCAAAACAACAACATAACAGTTACACCTGATCAAAATTTTTCATTTACAATCGAAACCGCAATTTGCAGATTTTTTCTGCTTTTCTTCCAAAAGAGGTTTTTCCAACATTTGGCCCAGCTACACAGGGCCAAATGTCAGAAAAAACCCTTCTTTTAGAACATTCCTTCTTCCTCGTAAAACGAGGTTTACAGGGTTGCCAAAAAAACGTGTCTGCTTTTCTGACTTTTTTTCGCAAAAGCAGACACATTCCTTGGTATTTATTTATTTATTCCTGCACAGTTGTACAAATGCCTTTTAATCCAAAACTGCACCTGGCAACTTATCACAGTCGTGGGCCTCTCATAAGAAGAAACTAAATGTCTTCTCAATTCAATTGTATGACAATGTTTAATATGCAGAATATTCACTAGCACAGATAAAAATCTAAACTCATCTCTCATGAGACCTCCGGAATCCCGGAAAAGCTCTGCAGACTAGACATACCGCATTTTAAGTAGTACAGGTTGAACCTCTCTAGTCTGGCACCCTTTGGACCTGACGAATGCCGAACCAGAGAATTTGCTGAACCACGGGTGGTCAATGTTATTCTAGCATTACCAACATTTCTTCTGCTTACTGGGCTCTTAGAAGACATTTAGGAGTAAATTAGTGCTAAACAACAACACAGAACACTGAAAACCAGGACTGATGGCTATAAACAAACTTTATGAGACCATAGGAAACTTGGCCTGACCCATGAGAAGTGGACATCTGGCTATCTAAAATCATGCTGGACCAAGCTGTTGTTGGACCAGAGATGTTCAACCTGTACCTTACTCCAACAGTACCACAGATTGTAATACAATTCAGTACAGGCCATAGTTCCCCAGATTTGTGACCAATTTCATAAGATGACAGGAGATGTAAAATAGGCTGCCCTTCTGGAACTGGTGAAGAAAATGGCTATATTTGTGGGATTTCAAATACAAATGAAAATTTAATTTAAGTGAGCCAGCTTCTTGCTATTTTGGAAAAAAAAATTCTCTCCATATGGTAGTTGCAAAAAATAGTCTTGGCCTAGGAAGCACTAAATTAGTTGTTATTATTTAGGTGTAATACTTTTAAAAACATCTTTAGGGACCCCATATTGCAATATGACAGTGCTGCAGGAGACTAGACATGCATCTGTGATATTTACATGCTTGCACTTTCTGTAGCCACTTATACCTTATATTCTGATCTGGCAGCTTTATAGGCCTACTTTGTCTGGACGTAACTGGCTATACAAAGGATGGAGCAGCAGAGAGCCAGGTCCTATGAGCTAAATTTTCAAAGAGGTTGTGCTTCTGAATTCAGCATTAGTTAATAAAAACAAACACTTATTTCAAACAACATAGGAACTGAGAGTCTGTTGGGTTGTCCTTGTTCAGACAAGTTTACACCAGTACAACAAGAGTATAAAATATTATGTCTCACAGATTGCAATGTAAATGGTAGCATTTCCACTCACTTTACACAACGGAATCCTACCTTCCATCTCTGCCGTTTCTAGCTAGTTTGTCTGTCTATCCATCCAATACCTAACTATCTAGGTATTTTACATCTAGTTAGAAGTTATTTTGCAATGGGGTTTGAAGCACTCACTGTATTATAGAGTTCTTCCAGTCGAGAGATAGTAAGGAAACGGTGCAGATTCACTCCATGCTCTATCAACAACTTTACAAAATCCACTCGGTCCATCACTAAAGCATCCAACATTGCTTGTTCCAGGGAGCCAACCTTCAAAGGATGAGGGAGAAGGGGAGGAAAAGAAGAGAATGTGAAAAAATCCTTCTTCATAAAATAAAACAAATCCTGAACAGGCATTAAAGATCTCTATCTCAATGCTCTGGCCTTGTATTTCCTGTGCACTGCAGAAAATAAAAATATGTAAGAAGATGCATCTATGTAAAAATCTAGTGTAGAAAACCAAATCTAAACAAAAACTTCTTCTAATTTGTCTTTATACCATTGCACTGGACAGTTCATTTGTTATTGTCCTTGTTTTCAAGTCACTTCAGCTCCAGCATTTAATCTGTTATAATGAAAAGATTGTCTGGTTTGCCACATAACAAAAAAGAGAGGAACTATACAAAACCAAGGTATTTAAAAAGAACGGCTACATTAAAGGAAAGAACAAATTTATGGTAAGATAAACTTTAAGAAGATTATATTTGAAGATGGTAAAAAAGAAAAGCATGTAACACAGAACAGTATCTACATTAAAATGGAGGACCCAATCTTAAAAGTGCTCCAGGCGTAGGACTTTCATTTAACTCAGTGGGATTTCCTATAGTGGGCTCCGATTTCAAAAATACCCACTTTGCTGCTACAACATATACACACAAACAAATATCCATACAAATAGGCAACTATGTGCGCAAAATGCATGTTTTGGTGTGCAAACTGGGAAACAGTAAATGCCTATTTTGCGCACACAGATACTTTTTCCAATGTGCAGGTTTGTGCTCTGTGGATGTAATGTGTGTTAAAATTGGTCACACTGTGGCTGTGCAGTTTGTGTAATGTTATTAAATTACCGTGGTTTCAGAAATTTTTCAAAGTGGCCATGCTAGGATTAGATTTCCTTTAGCAGTTATTCAGTGTGGTGACAGTGTATCTAAAAAGGGTTAGACAGTCATGTGGTTAAGAGTTAGAGTTACAGTCTTTGTTATACAATCTATTTAATGCTGAGCTGACATGTACGCAGAAATGTAGTGACAGCTGCTTATAATCATTACATACTGAACTTTGAAAACATTTTTAAAAGGAAATAGTCCAGAATCCATGCATAAGTGTGCACTTTCATTTGTACATACAAATACTATCAATTACATCTCTCAGGGATATGAAAAATGTACACACCTACGCAGCATAGTTAAACTGACTTAACCCCCAGTGTAGACAGTGGGAAGTCAACAGAAGATTTCTTGAATAGATTTAGGGTACATCTAGACTACAAGCCTCTTTCAAAAGAGATCATCTAGACAGCCACAAGAGTTTCGAAAAAGTGATCCTCTTTTGCACCCCGGCAATCTGGACAATCTCTTTCGAAAAAGCCCTGTTCGCATTCAAGAATGCCTTTTTTCGAAAGAGCGCTTACAAAAAAAGTCATTCTTCCTGGTAAAAGTAGGTTTACCAATTTCGGAAAAAACTGCCACGTTCTTTCAATTAAATTTCGAAAGAACGCAACGGCAGTCTAGATGCAGGTGAAGTTTTTTCGAAAAAGGCCACTTTTTAAAAAAAACCTCCGTAGTCTAGACACACCCTTAGGGACTGCTTCTCCTGGCTATGTCTACACGACACGTTTTTGCAGCAGAAAATATGCTAATGAGGGACGCATTAGCATAAGTTGAAACATCATTAGCATATTTTCTGCCGTTTCTTTTTGTGCAAGGGGTTTTTGTGCAAAATGAAGCAGTGTGGCAGCTTCTGTTTTGTGCAAGATCCTTAAGCCTGCCCCAGAGAAGCATATTTTCTACCGCAAAAATGTGTCATGTAGACAAAGCCAGGGAGGAGGATTACACATGCTGACAGGAGAATGCTATAGCAGTGCAGCTGTACCAATGCAGTGTTTCAAGTACAGACAAGCCCTCTGTTTTTACTGGAGAACAAGCAAGAGTATTAAGAGTTATTTTTTGTGGACTCTTGAGGCTTTAACTAAAGGGTGCAGATATTCAATTTTTTAAAAGGTTTCCATCACTCAAAATGTTAATAAATGACTGCATTTAAATAGGTATGAACAACAAAAGCCAAAAAGTTTCCAATCTCAGTTTCAAAAAATCCTTCTTCACTTACCAGCCCTGGCCCTTTAAATTGCCACAGGAGCACTGGGTGGCACTCCAGGCGGCGCTAAGGGTTGGCAGTCCTCAGCCCCAGCTCTTCCACCAAAGGCCCTGCCCCTTCTGGGAGCACAAAGCCACTCCTCCTCCCCTCCCCCCCCCAACACCTTCCCCAGGGGCCCATCAAGCTGTCAGCTCCCCTGGTTTATGTTGTCCCCCTCTGAGGCATGGCAAATGGAGCTCCTGCCCACTCATTACAGCTCCAGGTCCTCCAATTGGTAAAAAAATTAATAATACAGTTTCATGTTGGATATCATTCAAAAGCCCTTCCCCTTCCTCCCCCCTCTCCCCACAAATGCAATGGTGGCATACATGACTAACCTAGAAACATTATGTAGATAATATATTGGAAAAAATATTTAAAGATAATTTTTTCTACCATTGTACTTTAACATGGGTACCCATTGTTTATCCTAGGGAAGTTAATTTTGGCACATAAGACTGAAAACATTTATTCCAGGCGGGAGGGAAGGGGGCCAAACATTCGTCATGGTCCCAATTAATGCTGGGCTGGAGAAGGCTGGGGCGGCGCATTGCTCCAGCCTCCCTCCCCTGTGCTCTGACCGGCCGGGTAAAAGCCGGGATTGATTCTCCCCTCAAGCAGGACCCAGCCCCACCACCGGCCTCACTCCTGGGAGATGGGGGAGGGAGGGAGAAATCAGCCCAAACCTTCCCCCGGCCAGCCGTGGTTTTTTTAATTATCATGTACGTACCCCAAAGGACAGCTGGGCCCCTAGGAGCACACGGACATGAGCCATCACACACCCCATCCCTGCTCACATGCACCATGGGCCCTCCCACTCTGCACTCCCCCTGTTGCTGACTCCATAGAAGTCATGGCCATCTGAAGAAGTGGGCTGTGCCCACGAAAGCTCATGATACCATCTACATGTTTTGTTAGTCTTTAAAGTGCTATCAGAGTATTTGTTGTTTTTTAAGTTGATCCATAGAAGAGTCAGGCGGGGTGGATTGCCCAACTAGCCCCCAAGCTCAGGTAGCTGTGTTCTCCTGCCTCCCTGTCATTCATCCATTGACACCTCTTGTGGGGGGGAGAATGGGATTAACAGCACTGCATTGTTCTGGGTGATGAGCAACTTTGCATATTTAAAGAGACAGGACAAGACCCAGGTTGCAGGGGATGGTGTGGGGGGAAGGTCACAGCCTTGGATTCGCCCCTGCAGCAGGATCAGCACAGACCCCAGCCCACAAAAGCAAAGTCATGATACGATGCAATTTGTCCACTGCCTGCTCTGCTGGGCCTGTCCACATTGGGGGCTCACAGCTGCCCAGGCCTGGTGCATGGGGAGCCCACAGCAAGGCGGCTGCCCCATGTGGGTGGACAAACACTGGCAGTCTCTGCTCATGCTAGCATGCACAAAACAGCAGGGTGGCACATGTGGGCATTCCCTGTCTGTGACTTATGGGTGCTGCTTTTTCAAGGGAAAGAGCGATCATGCCCATCTAAGGATTACAAAGCATTGTACAAGGGGGAGAGCTGTCACTACCCCTGCTGTAAAGAAGGAGAAACTGAGACACACAGAGGCTAACAGCCTGATTTTTCAGATGCTCCCAATGGGAGTGCTGCAGTCCACCAACTGGATCCACAGAGATCCACTGGCAACTAGACAATGTCTGAGTTAGGAGTAGGCCCAGGAACCCCAACACCTGTTTCACTACTCTAACCACTAGACATGCTGCCTGACAGAGGGAATAAAAGCCAGAGTCCTGCTCATTCCCCAGCAAGGGAAATGTAATCAAAGGCCATGGCTTTGCTTTACCAACACAGGCAACATTAGCCCTGCCCCACACAACACAGCCTGGCCACCTGCTGCTAGTTCCAGCACCATGTTTTTATGTCAAATTCTCAGAACATTTCTATCCCTGAAGCCTCCATCTCCCCGTTGGGTTAGAGGGGCTGCCTCCAGCAGGGCCATTAATGCTCCATTTTGGGCCTTTTGGGGCTGCAGCTATCCATTGGTAATGCTGAAACAGGATGGAACCACGTCCTTCACTACCTACCTTTAGGGTTATCTTTGGTTAGTGCAAGGAGGAGGAGGTGCTAGGACAGTCAGGCCCTATTCCTAACCCTGACAGGAGAGTGGAGTTTAGCTAGACAAGGGGGGCTGGGAGCAGGACTCCTGGGTCCTAGTCCTACCTCTGGCAGGGAAATGGGGTCTGATGGTCAGTACAGAAACATCTGGATTCCCAAAGTCTCTTTTCATCTCTGCCATAGACTTCCTGGGTGGCCTTGGGCAAGTCCAATAGCCCCAGTGGCTCAGCTGTCCCAGCTCCGAGATGAGGAAAATGGTCCTACCCTGCATCCCAAGGCCTAAGCTAGCTTAGTCCTGCCTTAGAAACTGGCCTGAACTAAAAGCCAAGCTTGTAACAGAAGCTCATTTCTGGCCACTGTGTGGGCTGCTTTCTACCCAAGACACCAGACCACGACTGACGGGTGGCCAAAGATCCCAGGTTCCCCCCACCGAAGAGGTGAGAGATGGGAGCCAGTTAAACCTCGCATGCTTCCAGGAGTGGGGTTTTGCCTGTTGATAGTGTGGCATTCTAACGAGCGACTCTGTAGCCAGACATGAACCCCATCTTGTTTCCCCCCCCCAAAGAGCAAGAGAAAGGCAGTCAGCCTTTGATGCCCTGGGAGCATGGGTGTGCTGCCTGTCCTGACTCTACCATAAACAGAAACCAGACAGTAAATGGGCTGGCTCTGACCGGGGCCTCCCGTCGCCCTGATGGCTAGTACCAGTAATTGACACGCCTGCACTGTCCCAGGAGAGGAATCTTCGCCCATCACATACTAGAAGTGCCCATTGTCTGCATTTTCCCAGGTGTGAATTATGCTTTGCACCCTTCGTAGGAAACTTGGCATTCAAAGCCATTTTCCTAATTGGCCACTTGAGACCAGGAAGAAGCCTACGTGACCCAAGGGGTATAAAGAGGGTTTAGTAGCCCACCCCATTTGAGCTCAATCATCTATACCTGCTGGCAGGTATTGATTGACTCCGAGGTCTGTGGGGCGCCCAACCTCGCCCTACTTCTTCCCGAGGGATTGAGAGAAAGACGCTGGCCACGCCAAGTCTGGAGCATGAGGTGAGAATATATACCTGCTATGTGTCTATTTTGCATGCATTTAATAAGAGCTCAGAGAACCAAAGGGTTTCATGATACCTGTAAGTGACTTTTGTTTTAAGTGTAATTTCTGTCCTGTCCTTTTGTAGTGGCTGTGTTATCTGTAACACAGCAGTAGCATTTAACAGCTAAGTTTACCCTGTAACAATAAAATAGTAACTGTTTAAGCTTTAACCTGACTCCTTCAGTCACTGTAACAGAACCAAGCACAATTTAAAGAACTGGCCGGTCAAAAGGGACAGGTATAGGGAGAGCTTGGGCGTTTGGATTTGTGTCACTCCCAGGTGACAGATCCATTGGGGCACCTCTCAGCCTCCCCAGGCTGCCCGCTGCGAAGGGATTTCTGGATTCTAGCAGCTAAAATCTGAGGTGTTATAAGCTCTCCTGTAAACTTATTGGGGCGCCCGTCAGCCTCCTCCAGGTTGCCGCTGCTAAGGACCCGGTCCTGGCAGTTGAAGTCTCGGTGTATAAGCTTTTCCTGTAAACTTATTGGTGCCCGTCAACCTCCTCCAGGTTGCCCACTGCTAAGGGAACCCGGTCCTGGCAGTTGAAGTCTCGAGTGTATAATACACACACACACACACACACACCACTCACTGCCCTGACCATTGGCTGACAGACTCCCACCTGTATAACGAGTGCCCCAGGTCTCTGCCAAGCTGTATGGGAAGCCAATAATGACACAAATACAATGTGTGCTTCAGCCCCCTCTTGCCTTGCAGAACCCGGCTCCACAATTCACCACTTTGGACTAGTGTTTGTGCGATTGGGGTTGGAGGGATTCCCCCACCCCTTATGCAGGGGGGTTGCGAAGGGTGTGAACGCACCCCGGGTGGTCCCCCAAGTAAGCTGGTGCTGATTTCCCCTTTCCCCAGGAGTGAAGCTGGGGGCAGGCTTTGGCCTCGCTTCTGGGAGGTGGGCAGAATCAGTCCCAGCCTTCCCCCAACTGGCTGGAGCATGCTTACTTGCGGGACCATGGAGGGGTGTGTTCGCACCCTTGTGGTCCACATTTACGCAAAAAGCATCCCCCACAGAAACACCTGCGTACGGGCCTGTATTCATCATTGTCATCATCACTGTTCTCTTTAGTTAGGGCACCACAGCCAGACATGCTGTCACACTGGTCCTCAGCCACACTGTACTCACACAACGCCATCCAAGGCAGAGTGAAGGCCAAATATTTGCAGGGTGGTGAGAATCTGATCTTTGAACAAGAGCATTTCATTCGCTGAAGGATTGATTTGGGAGTGCATGGCATTTCACACATAACTAGTGTGCCTAGTCCCTTCTCCAAGACCCATCTGTGACCAATAAGGAAGGAAAGTTTTTGATGCACTCAGTCATCATGGATCCTTTTCATTGCTTTATAATTTCCCTATCGACAACAGATATAAATGTATCTTTTGTCAGTGGCAATTTTTCTCAATTTGTCTGTTACTTGGAAAACAGCCACCAATGTAGCTCTACAAGTGTCATAATGTTGATCTTAAAATAGTAAACTTGGCATATGAACAACAGTGCACAGCAGTGACTGCCTCAGCTGTACTGACACTTTTAGAGTGAGGGGAGAGTCGTGGGAGGCTAAATCAAATCCCTTTGCGTAAGCCTTTCCAGCCAATCTTCCAGGAGCCAGGACTGGTTACAGAGCTATCTTATATACACCAGGTTGTGTTCATCACAAGATCCTTTCATGCTCTGCCAGATCTGGCTGAGATTTATTGCAATAAGGTATTTTATACACAGTGTCACCTGGTGACTGAATAGTATAATACAGTTTAATATTCTATTATGCAAAAGATCCTACCAAATTCACGGTTCACTTTGATCAATTTCACAGCCAGTGGGTCTTTACATTTCACAATTTCAGACTTTTATATCTGAAATGTCATGGTGTTGTAACCATGGGGGTCCTGGCTGAAAAGGGGATCGCAGGGGATGTCAAAGCTGTTTTGCAGGGGCGTTGCAGATTGCCATACTCACTTCTGTGCTGCCTGCAGAGCCCAGCTCTGAAAGCAGCAGCTGCAGTTTCCTGCAGGTGGAGGAGGTTCCCAGAGGTGGAGGCGGGTGTGTTCTCCTTGGTGCTGCTAGGAGCCACTATTTGGGGCATTCCCAACTGCTAGTCAGGCTTAGGGCAAGTGGTGAATTAAGTCATGGGCCCAAGAGGCCTATGCCCAGGGCCCCAAACAATTTTTAAAAATGGGTGTCTCAACCTGGACAGGAGCCATGAAGTGGCAGGATTTGTGTGGGCTTAAGTCCAGAGCTCAGATGCCCTTAATCTCAACAGAAGCCATGGAGGCTGAAGCACCAGTCCTAGGCATCCCAAGTCCCAGCTAGAGACATGGCAAGAAGGGGAGTAGAAGCTTGGAGATCAGTCAGCAGCTGGGGGCCGGGGCGGTAAACCCAGAAAGGAGCCACATGGGGTGGAAGCCCTGAGTCCCATCTAGAACCCGGGCACCGCTGCAGCATGAGCAGAAGGAGGCAGCAGTGGTGCCCAGAGCCTGGGCAGGAACTGCAGCAGAGAAGAGGGGAGGAGAGGGGGTATCGGCAGCAGCAATCCCAGACATCCTGAGCCCAAGCAGAAGCCATGAGGTGAAGAGAACATAAAGAACAGAAGAACAGCCATACTGGGTCAGACCAAAGGTCCATCTAGCCCAGTATCCTGTCTGCTGCCAATGCAATATAGCACCTTTGACTGGCCATCTAGTGACAGTTATAGCAGACACCAGAGGGAGATACGTTCAGCAGTATGTCCAGCGAGGGGGGGCGGGGGAGATTGACAAAGAAAAATATGGCAATTTCAGATGACATTCAAGAAACCTCTGTCCACTGGATGGATAAAACATCTGTAGATTTTTATACCCCACTCCTCATTATTGTCTCTGTGGGTGGGGTGTTCCAAAGGAGTTTGGCTCCTCCCTTCTACTGAAATCAGTGGACATTAGGAACCTAAACAGAAATTAGGAACAAAACTTAGAGCATTCCACCTTGAATGCTCCCTAAGAAAACTTTGCATTTTGAAATATTAAAAATGCTCATGCCAACAGATAGGTATCCGAACTCAAACTGCAAGTTACTCATCAGACAGAGTCTGACAAATGCAAAGCAATGGTGAAAACCCAAGGAGAATAAAAGCCTTGCTATAAAAAACAAATACTTGCTGGGAAATAAAATTTAAGAAGTACCTTCCAGTCTTGTCCACAAACCAAAATATGTTTCTTGGCAATGTCCAGTCTATTCCACGCCAATGCCAAATTTAACTGATCTGATGCAGACATATTTGTACCTAGAGAACAGGAAAAGGTATCATTAACTTTCATACATGAACTTCTTTTACCTCCTTTCTTTGAAAGGGCATGTCAATGAATCTGTAGATCGTAGGAAAACAGAAGTATTGTTAGAGAAGTACCTTTCAAGAGTGCTGTCAGGATTGCCAAATCAATGTCCTGCTGCTCCTCTGACTCTGCATCAAATATGGTTATCTGTCAGTGTTGCAAAAGCACATTATTGGGAGGGGGAAGGTGGAAAAGCCCTTCCAGAGAAACATATGGGGGTTTGTTCTTGACCTAGTGTGCAATGAAATAATATTGCTGAAAGTTGTGCAACTTAACACAGGGATCTATACATGAATGTATCTCCTTGTGCATCACAATGCAAATGTACCATTTAGGGAACATCTACACAGCAACATTATTTCAAAATAACTTAGTCCATGTCTACACAGCAGGTAGGTATTTCAAAATAACGTCGAAATACTGTCAAGCTAGAGCACTTCTTACTCCGACTCCTGTAACCCTCATTTTATGAGGAGTAAGGGAAGTTGAAGGAAGAGTGCTCTATTTTGAAATAAGTGCTGGGTAGACACTCCCAATTTCAAAATGAGCTATTTTGAAATGGACCTACTTCAATTGCATAGCTTATTTGTGTAGCTTATTTCGAGTTAAGCCCTGCTGTGTAGATGCTCCCTTAAGGTATGTCTACAATGCCATTAAAAACCCATGGCTAGCCTATGCCAGCTGACTTAGGCTCACGGGGCTGTTTAATTGCAGTGTAGATGTTCAGGCTCAGGCTGGTGCCTGGACAATATGACCCTACAAGTCAGGAGGGTCCCAGAACTCAGAGTGCTTCCTGACCCCTAACACCTATGCTACCTGAGACCGAGTCTAATTACAGTATAGACATAAACATAGACTCTTAGTACAAGAAAATTGGTCAGCAATATGAGGATTTGCATACTATGTAGCACTGAATCTCACACTGTATGGATGGCCTAGAAGGCAGAGACATTAAGATTTGTACAATGACACCTACCTACTTACCACTCACATAATGGAAGATCTTAATACTCTGTAATATGGTGGCCTGCCCTTTTAGCAGCCAAGTGTCTTGGGGCTAGCCAGACCGGTTCAATCAGCCCCTCTTGCTCCAGAATTAGCTGCCTTTCAACCTAAGCTGGTTGACTAATGGGGTCAAGTGACAACCTGAAGGGCCTCATAGAAGGACTGAGAAAACTCAGTTTGGGGGAGGAACACCACAAGGAATAAGATGGGCTCATGTGGAAAGCCCTGAAATAGGGTCTGGAAGGACTCTAGGGAAGCAGCCTAGGAGTCAGCATTTTCTCCCAGAGAAGAGATGCATAGGGGACATTTACACTGCAATTAAAAACCCATGTTCGGCCCATGCCAGCTGACTCAGGCTCATAGGGCTCGGTCTAAGGGGCTGTTTAATTGTGGTGTAGATGTTTGGGCTTGAGCCAGATTCCAAGCTCTAAGACTCTCCTCCCCCCCCCCCGGGTCCCAAATCTCCAGCTCAAGTGTCAACACCACAATTAAGTGGTGTCTAATTGTCCTTAAAGGTAGCCCAGAAGCCCACAGGATGGGTTGAAGAAGAATCCAAACAGGGCCAAAAAAAACCCCTCTTGTTTGTCTGAACATTACCTCAGATGAGGACTGAACTCAGAGTGATTTAGCAGGAGATTTTAGCCATGTTTCTCCCCAGGAGAAACAAAAAATAACCCTGGTGAGGGGAAATTGAGGCAGGCAATGCCTGCAGTGTTATGCTCACCATCATGAGTACTACTGGGCAGGCATTGCCTGTGACAACTTGGTACTAGAAGTTGGAGTCATGACACCCAGTCCAATCAAGGAAGGATTATGGGGCAGAGAGATACAGACATCCTCTCAGCTGGGGAACAGCTACCTTGACAAAAATAATATATGGAGGGACCTGGTGAACCCCTTTTTGCAATAGGGAAAGGAGTGGAAAACATCCTCCTTCCTGCTGGTGACAACACAAGCAAACACAGACATTCCTCCTGCAGCTGTCAGAAGGCCAACAAAAGCAATAGTGGCTGCAAAAACCCAGCACTGGCCAGGAAGAAATGCTCTGGTGTGCTTCACATGTGAAAATTGGAGCACAAAAGGGTTGCCTTCTCCTTAAAGAGGGTAAGTCCTTGGAATGGTGATATGTTTTACATGTGGGGTGACAGAAGATACTAAAAGGCTCTGTCACACTAAGAACTTGAAAAGTGGGGAGAGGGATTGTAGCAAGGGCAGGAGCCCAAGAATAGGGAGCAGGAGTAAAAACTGCAGAAGCAGACCCTCAAGACCCATTTAAGGCTGACAGAGGCATAAAGGAATTTCTTGGTAAAACAGCTGACACAAGAGGGACAGGCAAACAGGAATCTGTAGAATCTTGTTTCTGCCCTTCAGCAGCAGCTATCAGTTCTGGAGAAAAAGTTCAAGGCTGTGAACACAGGAAAACATTGTGATGATAGCAGGGCAAACACAGAGGCTGAAGAAGCAATGGACTGCAATCACAGAAGAGATAGGAACCTATGCAGTACCAGAGGGTGTGCCCATGAAGGCCCTAATCTCTGTAGCCGAGAGACAATGGACGTAGTTGAAGGAGATGCTCCATTTAAGAAGAGACTGGAAGAGATGCACTCCTATGTGAATGTTGTGGTACAAGCCATAAAGCAGGAGCAAGAGCTCACCTGTCTCACTCAGGAAGGAGAATCAATGTGTGAAATTGGCTGCCTTGGAAAAAGCCACGCAGCAGGCTATGAAAGAGGAGCTAGCTGAAGGAAAACTTGGAATTACAAGTAATGGCACTGGAAGATGATGAGAAGGGGTTTTATCTCCAGATCTACAACATGAAGAAAATGTGCTGGGAAAAAGACCAATTGGTCTCAGAAATTAGCCAGCTAAGAGAAGAGCTGGAAGTATGGCAGCTAGGAAAACAGCCTGTCCAGGCTTGATGTATCGTTATAAATGGTAAAACTTGCCCAGGGGGCACACAAAGCTCTAGGGAAGGAGGGAAGATGTGTAAAAAGGTGGCCTGCCTCTTTAAGGGCCAGGAGGGCTGGGGTTTGCTAGCCAGCCCTGGTCAATCAGTCTGCCTGTGCCAGAATGAGCTGCTTCCCAGCCTAAGGACTCTGGACGAATGGGTCTGTAACATTTGGGCCTCCTAAAAGGGCTGGGAAATGTCAGTTTGGGACAGGAACCACTTATGAAACTTCCATTAACCCCAATCAGCGTGTATAAGGGTAACTGAGGACAAACTTTGGCCTGCTACCTTTACTGTGCCTAAGCCAATATATTTCATAAACAACAAAGATTGTTGTTTTACAGCAAAAGAAGTGACAATAATACAAATCAACAGTCTGTCATACTCACAGATTCTCTGTATGCCATACACTCCATCAACATTTGTAGTAAATGAATGGACTGTTGCTGCCCAAAATTAAAGGTGTTCTGAATCATTATTGAGATCTCCTCCTTCAGCTGTGGGGGCAAGTCTCTGAGGAACAAAACACACAGACAAGAATTAATTGTACCACTGGATGCCTCATCTCTTTCTCAGATGTTACTCCAATGGAAGGAACTTGTGAGAACAGAGTAGACTAGTGCATACAACAAAGCATACTTTTGTCTCCAGTACCATATTGCCTTCACCTTCTACCGCATGACCTATGAAAACAAAGACAGGGCATAACCAATATACAGTATTACATATTTGTGTAATACTGAATTTAAATGTTGTGAACCAAATGTAAATGCAATCAAGGCAAAGCTAACTGGTTTGAAAAGAAATTTCTAATTTCTCCTTTCTTTTAATTTACAGTAAGCTTTTTTAATTTCTTTCTTTTAAACAACAGGAAAAATAATGGAAAAAAGGAAAGGGTGGCAGAAAATAAAAAGAAGAGGACAAAAAAAAGGTATAAAAAATTACCAAAATACATAAAAATTACATTCTAAAAAGTTAAGAAGCAACATCAACAGAAGGCATTGAACAAAATATATACAGTATCAAAAATTTTTAAATAATGGCAATGTTGTGAATAAAGGTCCATGAAATGTTTTTTAATTGACAATTTTTCATCAACACTTTTATTTATTAAAAACACCATTTTCCCATGAAAAAAGGTAATTCAAAAATTTTCACATGTATTGAGATTTGAGGTGCATCACTGGCCCTGAGATTAGTTTGAGGTTGAGCATAGATGTTAGGGACTTAGTTAGGGTTGGGGCCTATAGATTTCCATAGGATTAGGGCTTGCAATAGAGCTCATAGGTCCCTTGGGATAAGATGCAGGCTGACGCCTACAAGCATCCCTTGAAATAATGTTGTGGCTGAAATGAGTTGATCACTTTGGAATAGAGTAGAAGTTGGGGCCCACAGGCAGACCTGGACTAGTGTCAGGACTGGAAGCTATAGCAGTTGTGGGCTAGCACCAGGGACAAGACTGATCTACTTAGGCTAGGGTTGAGACCCATGAAGAGCCTGGGATACAGGTAAGGTTTGGGCCATAGGGAGACCCAGGAAAAGATTAAGAATCAAGTAGGCGGCTGGCCCCAGGACAGTAGAGCTCCTTAGGCTAGGGTTCTAGCTGCAGAAATCAGACCTAAGATTGAAGATAGGGTTGCATTAGTGTCCTAACACTGGCCTGAAGCCCTCCCACTAACCACAAATATAATTGGAGCCCAAGAAGACTACAGGTTTATAGCAACCACAAGTCTTAGGCCTAGGATTAGAGTTAGGGTAGCCAGAGGGACCTGGGGTAGGATTATGGTCAGTGACCTAACACTGGCCCCCACTAACCACAAATACTGCTCTAGTCTAAGGAAGGCTACAGACTCCAATCACAACCCTAGCCTAGAAAGGACAACAGGCACCAAGCCTGACCCTGGAATGGTGAGGACTACAAGACTGAATCATAACCATAGACCAGTGAGACATTCAGGACCCAAATATAAACCTAGCGCAGCAAGCCATATGGAAGCCAACCTTAACGATAGCCTGGAGATGCCTCCAACTCCAACTCTAGCTGGTGGAGGGGGAAGACCTCTGACTTCCAACTCAAACCCAATATAAGGAGAATTATACCCTCCAATCCTAATGCTATTCTAAGGACACCTTAAGACTTCAAGAACTATGTGCATGGGGAGACTTCCAGCCCATAATACTAGCTTAGACATAACTATGGGGCTAATACTAATAGCATATGGAGTGTGCTACAGCCTTCAACCCTAAACCATACCACAAGCCTAGTCCCAACCATAGCAATATCTCAGACAGAAGGATACAAACTCTAAGCCTAGAGAAAGGACTCTGAGGCTACGTCTACACTGCAGTGCTATTTCGGGCTATTCTGCGTCTTTTGAGCGCACCCGTTATTTCAAAATATAATGGGCTCACTATTCCAATGTCCCTATAAACCTCATTCCATGAGGAGTAAGGGACGTTTCAGAACAGTGATTTATTTTGAAATAAGTGCTGTGTAGACAGCTTTTTACGAAATGTGGTGCTATTTCAAAATTAATTTGAAATAAGCTACGCAATTTGCATCGCTCAAAATGTGTCACTTATTTCGAGCTTCAGGTGCAGTGTAGATACACCCTGAGTGTTCTAAACAACATTCAGAGGGGTAGCCATGTTAGTCTGAATCTGCAAAAGCGGTGAGGAGTCCTGTGGCACCTTATAGACTAACCAAAGTGTTGGAGCATAAGCTTTCGTGGGCAAAGACCCACTTAGTCAGATGCATGAAGTGGAAATTTCCAGAGGCAGGTATAAATATGCAGGCCAGAATCAGGCTGGAGATGACAAGTGGATCCAATCAGGAGGATGAGGCCCACTTCTAGTAGCTGATCTGGAGGTGTGAATACCAAGAGAGGAGAAGCTGCTTTTGTAGTTAGCTAGCCATTCACAGTCTTTGTTTAATCCTGAGTTGATTGTGTCAAACTTGAAGATGAACTGTAGCTCAGCAGTTTCTCTTTGAAGTCTGGTCCTGAAGTTTTTGCTGCAGGATGGCTACCTTTAGATCTGCAATTGTGTGTCCAGGGAGATTGAAGTGTACCCCTACAGGTTTTTGTATGTTGCCATTCCTAATGTCTGATTTGTGTCCCTTGATTCTTTTACGTAGGGACTGTCCAGTTTGGCCGATGTATATAGCAGTGGGGCATTGTTGGCACATGATGGCATATATTACGTTAGTAGATGTGCAGGAGAATGAACCAGTGACAGTATGGCTGATCTGGTTAGGTCCTGTGATGGTGTTGCTGGTGTATATATGTGGGCAGAGTTGGCACCGAGGTTTGTTGCATGGATTGGTTCCTGAGTTAGAGTTATTATGGTGCGGTGTGTAGTTGCTGGTGAGAATATGCTTCAGGTTGGCGGGTTGTCTGTGGGCAAGGACTGGCCTGCCTCCCAAGGCCTGTGAAAGCGAGGGATCATTGTCCAGGATGGGTTGTAGCCAGACAGTCCTTCAGTGAATGTGGACTCTCTACTCAGACCCTACGCCACCCGCACTCCCAGTTACCTCCGTGACACTACTGATTTCCTGAGAAAACTACAATGCATTGGTGATCTTCCAGAAAACACCATCCTAGCTACCATGGATGTGGAGGCTCCATTGTTTACAGCCAAGCACTGAGGTACAACCGCATATGCTCCAACCCCTCAGACAGAGACCTACACCTACAAGATCTTCAACAAGCATTCTGTAAACTACGGTATCCACACAAGGAAGTGAGGAGACAGATTGATAGAGCCAGACGTGTACCCAGAAGCCTCCTGCTATGGGACAAGCCCAAGAAAGAAAGCAACAGAACACCACAGGCCATCACCTACAGTCCTCAGCTAAAACCTCTCCAACGCATCATTAGTGATCTACAACCCATCCTGGACAATGATCCCTCGCTTTCACAGGCCTTGGGAGGCAGGCCAGTCCTTGCCCACAGACAACCCGCCAACCTGAAGCATATTCTCACCAGCAACTACACACCGCACCATAATAACTCTAACTCAGGAACCAATCCATGCAACAAACCTCGTGCCAACTCTGCCCACATATATACACCAGCAACACCATCACAGGACCTAACCAGATCAGCCATACTGTCACTGGTTCATTCTCCTGCACATCTACTAACGTAATATATGCCATCATGTGCCAACAATGCCCCACTGCTATATACATCGGCCAAACTGGACAGTCCCTACGTAAAAGAATCAAGGGACACAAATCAGACATTAGGAATGGCAACATACAAAAACCTGTAGGGGTACACTTCAATCTCCCTGGACACACAATTGCAGATCTAAAGGTAGCCATCCTGCAGCAAAAAAACTTCAGGACCAGACTTCAAAGAGAAACTGCTGAGCTACAGTTCATCTTCAAGTTTGACACAATCAACTCAGGATTAAACAAAGACTGTGAATGGCTAGCTAACTACAAAAGCAGCTTCTCCTCTCTTGGTATTCACACCTCCAGATCAGCTACTAGAAGTGGGCCTCATCCTCCCTGATTGGATCCACCTTGTCATCTCCAGCCTGATTCTGGCCTGCATATTTATACCTGCCTCTGGAAATTTCCACTTCATGCATCTGACTAAGTGGGTCTTTGCCCACGAAAGCTTATGCTCCAACACTTTGGTTAGTCTATAAGGTGCCACAGGACTCCTCGCCACCTAAACAACATTCTAACTAGAGAAGCCTATAGGCCCAAACCTTAACATTAACATAGTGACACCTAGGATCACAAACTAACTATAGACTGGACAGAGCTATGGGCCCAAGATCTTAATATTGACCCACTGATTCCTAGGGGTCCCAAAACTAACCCTAACCTATGGACATCTATGGTCTTCAACTCAATCCCTCACCTAGCGAGGCCACCATGCCACAACCCTAACTTTGGAAAATCTATGGTTTCCAGTCCTAGCCCTAGATTAGTGCAGTCAGAGGTCTCCAACCTAAACTTATGCCAGGGAAAAGCATGGATCCAAACTCTACCCATAGCACATGGAGACCTACACATCCAAACACTAACTCTAGAATAAGGAGGCCTCCAAACCTAACCCTGTCCCAGAAAGGGCTATACATAGCAATGTGAAGAACCCCAGAAGAAGCAGATGTGAGACTGGGGGGAGCTGAACTGGCATGGGGGCAAACTGAGAGTCTAAGGGATAGGAAGTGAACTTATGGGGTCTGGGCAGAGGGACAGAATTAATTGCTTGGCAAGGGACAAGCAGATATGTGAATGAGAGCTCCTTCACAGCAGCAGCCAAAAATCACCTTGCCCAGTATATTTAGGATGGTGTGCAATGCTAGTTGTCTCAAATAAACCAACACTGGAGATGTGCAAGGGGAATCCAAAATGTAAAAATTGATCCTCAAAAAATGTGTTATATTAGCCATGTAACAATAATCTAATGACTTTTTGTGCAAATCTCATTATTTTTAAACAGAAGGGAAATTCAGAAGAGAGATTAGATAAAAGAAAAGGCCACAGAGGGTAGAGAGGCTGTCATTAGGGGTGGTATCAGAACTCTGGAGTTCCTGACACACACTACTTCAATGTATTTCTCACCATTGTCTTTGATTTGGAGACAGGCGTTTTCACTACCATCACACAATAAAAAAGTCATGCAGCTGGCAGCTACTCACCCAGTATCTGCTGTGTGCTTATGAATAAAAGCCAGAAGATCTGCAGCTCTGCCAGTGCCCTCGCAAACTACCACAGGGACTGCAGGGGTATCCCTCACATACTCCCAAACCATTAAGATCACGTTTGGGCCTCCTTCCACCACTAGTCCAACCACTGGAACACCTTGGCCCATTCCTGTTTCAATCCACACATAACCAGTTACTAACAGCAAAGTTATCACTCCCATAGAACATATCATAAGCATAGGTCTGTCAACCTGTACCCACACAAAAAATCTCAGAAACCATGAGAGAGATGTCTTAATTCATAAAAACAAATAAAAACAGAGGCATTACAAGGCTGAGTCTCAAGGGAACTCTGCCATTAAGACAAAAGATTATTGAGAATCTTTAGGTAAGATTACAAGTATGGGCCCACGAGGAAGGAAATGGGGCTCAGACTACCTGCCCTTCCCTTGCATGGCCTACCTTAGCAAGTACTGTGGGTTATGGTTGCAAAATTTGTGCATGCATAGAAAAAAAAATTATGCATATAAATATTTGTGCACACACTGAAGAGCAAGTTGGTGGGTTTTTCTAAATTGTCTATATGGCATGTATTTTGGGGAGAGGCGATTTTAATAGTTTGAAATAGCTGATAGTTGAGCAATATTACAGAAAACAGCAATAGACATGTCAAATAAAAACCCAATAGGCAATAGTTACTAATTTTCTGTTTTTAATATTGAAAACTGAACAGGAAACAAAAAACATGAATGAATTTAAGAGATTCTTGGATATGTTTCTATGCTTACAAGATGTAATAGGTAAAAGGAAGCAAGGAATTAAATAGTACAGTTCACCTAATGGTGTTTCTTTCTAGCAAACACTCTGGTTTGATGATTAGACCAATATGACTGATGGTCTTATGGAAAAAAAAAAAAAAGTACTTTTCACAGGCTATAAATACATATTTTATGGTTTGTTATAACTCAGACATAACTGAGGGATTATATGTGCAAACAACTCTATAATGGAAATTAAAGTTGCGAAACTTGCCTTTGGTTTATTTAACAGACACAAAAGATTGATTGGACATTTGTCAATTCCTCTTTGCAACCATTACTGCACTGTTTGCCAACTGCGGAAATGACAGCTGCGCAAGACAGAAGAGTTGCACAGAGAAACTGTTAAACGTGGATACATTTCTTTGAATTGCACTGTATTTGAAATTTTTTCTGGTGAATAACAGAGCAAGTTTCCAGTGCTGTCACAGGCTATGTCTAGACTACAGGCTTCTTTTGGAAGAAGCTTTTTTTGGAAGAGATCTTCTGGAAAAACTTCTTCCAAAAGAGAGCGTCCACACTGCAAAAGTGAATCGAAAAAGTGATCTGCTTTTTTGAAAAAGAGCTTCCAGACTGAATGGATGCCCTCTCGCATGTAAGCTGTGATTGCTATGAATGGACTGGCCACCAGGGTACTTGTGCTTTTTCCTCTTTCCTCTTCTTGCGAAAGAAGTCCCTCTTCCCCGTCCACACGTGCCTTTTTGCAAAAGAGCTCTTTTGCAAAAATGCTTCTTCCTCATAGAATGAGGATTACCAATACCAGAAAAAATCCTCTGTTCTTTCGATTTTCTTGCAGAAGAACGCAACTGCAGTGCGGACATTCCTCAAGCTTTGTTGGAAAAACAGCTGTTTTCCGACAAAATTCTGTAGTGTAGACATACCCACAAAGAGCTCTGAAATAGAAGCCATGCTTTACTCTGGCTTTCTAGAACTCCAGGTTACCATTTTCAATGTTTGGGTGCCCAACTTGATCAACCTTAAATGGGTCTGATTTTCAGTGTGTGGAAATCAGACTTCTCATAGAGGTCTCATACTGGGAATTCAAAAATGAAGGCGTGTGTTCCTTTCCTTCTCTTTTTCTTTTTTCCCCATGAATATTTATTGCTCCATTCTTCAAGATGCCAAGCCATCTCCCTTCCCATTGAAAGCCAAGAAGCTGAAGGCATAGGAAGTACTCAGCATCTTAATCTTTTAACCTATAACAATTTGACATTGCAATACTCACTGGTGTGTATTTTCTGAAGGTTTAAGTATTTCTCCAGATTCCTTCTGAGCTTCCTCTCATTGCCATATTTGCCCACAGTGCCATCATCTGCTAGTACGAAATGGGAATGCATGCTATTGAGGGTGCTCAGCTTGCTAAGAGGATTGCTGAGAGTCTGATATAGGCAAATTACCTAAGAAAAATCAAAAGAGGCTGAAGTAAGTCACCTGACTTTTATATACTTCATTGTTACATTGCAAGTTTCTGAAACTATCACCCCAGTGGGAAAATTGCCCTGGTCATCCTATGGGGGACTACAACAGGTCTACACTCTCAGCATTCATGGAACTCCAGTGGAAAGTATATTGTAGTCAAGGTTTGGAACATAGTGTCCAAAATAATTTTTTCTGTGTACCACAGCTTGGCTTTACTATGCACTGGTATGCTTATTCACAGTATATTGCTCCATGTGAAGTCAATCTGAGGATTAAGAAACTACCAAATATGAGCAACAGTATTAGCATATGGCCCTATATTGTGAAAAACAACTATGCAATCTTACTATGTTTTAGAGAATATATACGTGATCCCAGATTATTTATTCATTCATTCATTCATGACCATTTTTTACATTCTGAATTCTAGAAGAATGGAAATCTTAAAAAAAAATATATTAAACCTTCACCTCTGTGAGATATATATTAAGGACTCCTGCAATTTGTAAATTTTAGTGTTACACACCAAATTACAGATATTTTATATTTCAGCCATTGACATCTCTAACCTTCTCTCTTTGACCCGGGGGTCAACCCACTGAGATACACCAATCCTGTATAAAAAAAATCCATAGGAAATTAATACAAAAACTTCTCTTAGTGATAGCTCAGTGATAGCTTTCTCTCTAGCATAAAATTTTAATGTAGCCTTAGCAAAGCTTTCATTATCATCATAATTAATTTGTATTACCATAGCACTTAGAAAGCCTATTCATGCTCTCAAGTGCACAACTGATGAAGTTTGCATACATATTGCTTTTGTATCCATCGGAAATGGAAGAAAAAAGCCTTATGAAATGCTGGAGTGAATTATCGAGAGTTTTGCGGACAGTATGAAAGCAGGAAGAAATGCAGGAGAATTTCCCCTTAATTTGTTATTTACATACTTTTTAGGGTTTGAGTTGGTGGGGCATTCCAAGTCATCCTTTATTGTCATTAAACAAAGTTTGTGTGAATTTAATACTATTCGCATTGATTAGGACTTGTGTGACAACGTTTATTTTAAGGGGAAATGTAGTTTTTACAAAACAACTTGTTTACAGGAAAAAAGGCAGGGTTTTTTTCCAGTTTTTCTATTAGAAAAAACTGATGCAAACATTTCATTTCAGGTTTGTATTTGATTGAGTTGCTGAAGTGCCTTATGGGAGCTTGTAATATGGGTGTTTTATGCCCTTATGCCCCCCCCATGGGCTGGACAAGATCTTCCATAATGCATGGTAGTGTCCCATCTGGCCACCAAAAATTACAATACACTATAAAGGAAACCAACAAGTGGATAGAAAAGCTGACAGACTCTTGTACAATTGACTGAACAAAAAGTTAATTAACTCACATCTTTTCCAATCAGGTCCCTCTGGTTCTCAATGATACCCCAGGAAGGGATTCCAATGGCACAGATCTTTCTCAAATGTTGAGAGGCATGAGCTTTCAAGGCATCCCCCACATGCCTGGATACTCCTAAATAGACAATCATTATTATTATTCTACATTTGGATTCCTGATACACAACTGTGACCAGCGCTTCCAAAGTTGTTTGCAAAATCTAATTTTACTCTGTAGTTACTTAGAGTACAATTATAATTTTACACTTTATGGCTATACTTCATATGGATTATAGGAATAGTGAGGTTTAATTAATTGAAACAATGATATAGTGCCCCATTCTTCCAAATTTGCTCATGTTTAACATCACCCATCTGTGTAACCAATGGAACTAGTTACATGCATAATGTTAAGCATAAGTGTTTTCAGAAATAACGTCAAAATGGATATCTTCTTTAAGATTTACTTTTAAAAGTACTGACTCTAATTTTTATTTTTTGCTATTAAATAACTTTGAATGGATTTCAAAGTTGATTTTCCCTCCATTTTTGTGAATCTTTTTTCCAAAATTAACTAATTATTTTTGTGTATTTTCATACAGAACAAATCTATTATTTTATAAAAGTCCTCCATATATATATATATCAGTTGCCTCACTCTCAGGAGAAATTTTACATTAATAAAATAACTTAAGTTTAAAAAAAAAGAAAGAAAAAAAGGTAAGGAAGCATTTACATTTCAAATTTCCAAGTGGTTATTACAACCAACAATTCAAATTATTTTAATATTATAAAAAATAATTTGATTGTGAACTTCTCATTTTTTAATCATAAAATAGCTAAGAGAACTAATACATCTTTCTTTCTCTTATCTATTACCTCTTTCCAACCTATTCCAATAGACAATGAAACAGTAATTTCAAAACTGAGTTCCTCAGGCCACAGTAGGATGAATACCAGCCAGTGATTTATGGCCTGATCCTGATCAATGGTGAATACCTACACCAGAAAATTGGTATAAAAATGTATGAGAGTATAAACATCACCAATTCTCTTTGTCAGTATTCCTGACCTTCCTCTAATTTATTCAAAACAGGGGACTTAATGTGGGTTAAATTCACATCTTTAGTTAATCTAGATTAATTTGCCTGAATGTCACTATGCAGACAAGCCCTTCCTGACCCTCTACTGGTGTAAATCAGCATTGTTTCACGCATTTTCAGGGCGCTATACTAATTTACACTAGTTGAGGATCTGGCCCATTGTGAATAGATTGCAAACAACTCATTGTCTGAAATCTGCGTGCTTATAAAGTGTCTCAACAATTTTGAACAAGCTTTTTTAAAAGTCTGTTTGCAGAGCATTTAGAAATAACAGTAAAATTATTAAATTCATCTAATAATTTATATATTATGAACAGTTCTTCTATGATAATCTCACTAAGTAACTCAAGACCAAGAGTTTAGTGATACGGCAAAGTCCCTCCCATAGATTTTATAATCTAATTGTTATCACCATTTCCAGTAGGAATATTGCACTATAGAAGAGTAGCATACGTTATTTGCAAGCTTCCTTTAGATCCATCATAATCAGAATGTTCCCTACACTGAATACAACAAAAAATACAAGATCAGCTCAATATTTGAGGAATGAAAAGAGTGAGGGGGAGTTTCAGTGCATTCACAGGTTAAAGTGAGTGCCATAATTTAAAATGCACACAACTAAAAATCAAAATGAAATCTAAATGAAATGTTGTTTAAAACACTTGACCAAAATAGCTGCCAGTTGATACAGTAACAGTGTTCAAACTACTTTACAAAAATAGATCAAAGTACATTCTAAAGCAAGCACTCCAGCCAGCTCTAGCTGATCTGCAGTTTGCTTATTTCACATATAACATGGTCAGGTCTTTTTTCACAAAATGTGCTAAGAATACTAATCAAAACTGGAGCAGCCTGATGACACACCTGTGTCTACTATACCCTCAAAAATATCTGGGTTTTTTTAAATTTCCAAATTATAGTTTCTTATTTTGTATTATAAGTACCCTAAATGATTGCATTCCATAAGTACCTTAAATCTGTACATATGAGAAATACAAAAAGAGAAAGGATTAGATGAAGAGGCAGACAGATAAAAAGAATTACCACTATTGATGCCTTCTGTTATTATCCATGCTCCTGTCGTCTCAGCCGCTTTGACCAATCCTTTGCTGAAAACCTGCTTGATCTTAGATGGAAGCTTGAAGTTTTGGATGCCTCCATGAACAGAGATCACTAGCTTTGGCAGCTCCATCTGCCATTCTTTCACCATCAGATGTAATAGCTGGTCCATCTTGGTATCATAAGAGGTTCTAATATACTGGAAGAAATACACTTGTGTATATTGCATCTTAGAAAGTTTTAGCTCTAAAGTCTTCAAGACCTTGTTGTGAAAGTTCTAATGTGTCACTACAAAGGGATTTTTTAAAGGAGACCTGCTAAGAATAATGTAAAAGTGTCCAACTCATTGAGACATATACATAGCCATTTCAATCCCCCTAGTTTGTAAGGTCTCACTGATATTCTATAGCTGCTCCTGTGGTAAGAAAAAGAAAAGCACACAAATGGGGCTCTAATACCAAAATATTAAACTTCAATGAACTCATAACAGGAAATATATCTGCACCTCACCTAAAAATGTCCCTGGGTTTTTGCTCTCTGCAGCCTTGGCACAGACAAACCTGTCAATCCGAGGCAGGGGAGGTATGGCTCCACCCATGAGAAACTGCCATTTTAATCACTTCCATAGCCTAGGAGAATTAATTACTATACCAGTAAGGAAAAATAAGCACTAAGTCTAAATAGAACAATAGAGCAAAGCAAGAAAGTCAATAAACCTTTGAGTGCCAGTTAATAATCCCAAATCTTTTCCAGTTAACAACCCATTCAGGATGGGTTCAATCTGTAAACCTCATTATTCCAAAAAAAGAAAAATTTCATATAAAGCCCAGATAAATTTCCCTATTATTATTTATTATGAGGTCCTCAAATACATGACGTTAGGATTTTGCCATTTCCACTTGAGAGAGACAGTGGGGGAGAGGGGAACCATTACATACAATTATGTATAGATGCAAAAGGATAATAATCCTTTCCTAATAATTACTGGGATGCTATAGCAAGGAGCAGCTGACTACCAAAGGCAGCATCAACTCATGACTGATGTCCATTCTGTACAATTTGAAAGCAGTTTGGACAGATGACCAGGTGGCTGCTTTCTGTGTAGGAGGCGTAAGAGCGCAGACTTCCAAGATTCTAATACACGACCAGTCTTAGCAATATTATATCCTCTCCGGATAGAAAGGGAATGGCCCAGTAGCAAGGAGTGGCCCAGTAACAGCGGAAATCTCTGTTATCCCCTCTGCCATACTCAGGGGTGATTTGTGCCTACTGAAGGAGGGGGTGCAAGGAGGGCCACCCAAAGAGGCAGGAGGGGTATGTGAGGTCACCCCATTTAACAGTTATAATTTTGGCAGGGCACGGGGTGCAGTGCACCTCCCAAGTGCTACCAGAGAATCAACTGTGGCTGCACGAAGAGCTAAGGCAAGGTACCCTGACATTTATAGGGTAAGAAATAAACTTACATACCACTGTACATGTTTCATGACATCCGTTTGTTAACTTGCTCCTGCTGTCTTGGACAAAACATCTCTATTCATTATTCTGTCTAACATCTTCTTTTGTGTTAGACTGGGGTACATCTTCATAAGCCTTCTGGAATCTATTTAGTGAATCTTTAGTGCCTACCACTTCTTAGGAGTGCCTATATTCTAGCAGCCCTAGCTGCAACTTTGCCAAATTCATTTACTGGGCAGTGAACTTGTAAGTACCTGCTTTAATCCATAGCCTGACTTTGGTTCACAAACTCTGGTTTAGGCCCCAGGTCTTGCACCACGTCCAAAGCTCCAGGCTCTCTTTCTCTCTCTCTGTACTACACTTCACATCTAGTGAGGTCATGCAGTGCTCTTCTTTGATAGCATATATTAAAATCCACGCTCCATCCTGAATTTTGATGATACTTGACTTGAGAGCTGGAGGGTGTGTGTGTGTGTGTGTGTGTGTGTGTTGGGTTAAAGGCATCATTATGTGAGTGACAGGTTTTATTGCTCCCATATCTGTCTCTCTGACCTAACCTCTCCCCAAGGAGAAGCTCTAAAGCTTCTCTTTTCTTTTTTAAATGGATTGAGGGGAGGCCAGCCATGTTAGCATTGCTTGTGAAAACGTGCTAGGGCTCATAGGGTGAGATGCCAGTTCTTTGTTCATTTATATTGGCCTGGTCCCCTGATAGTTTTTGTGCCCAAAGGAGGGGGTAGAAAGAACCAGCAGTCATAGGACAAGAGGGCTGTTATAGCCTGCCAGTCATGGGCTGCAGTCCTTCCCATCTCTCCAGAGCCATTGCTGGAGGAAGGAAGTGGAGGTGATCATGGTACTGTGGCACAGCAACCTGCAACAGGACATTAGGAGATAGTGACCCTCAGCAGCAAGATGACAACCCAATGGTTTTTCTAGTCCTTTAAGTGTGGTAGGAAAATCCCTATTCCACCCTCATAGGGTGCAGGAGGAAGGGCAGATAGTTTATCTAAGGCATCTGCAGACCTTCTAAGACTGGTTCTCATGTCTCAGAATACCCAGCACAGACTTGCCTGAAAGTCCATCCTTTTATTTCTTCTGGGGTTTTAAAAATAGTTTATTATTTGGAAATTTAGCTCTGAGTTGGACTGCAGGTCTTCCTGCCCTAAACAGGAAAAATTCCCTTTGTGAGGCTGTGAATATGGCCCACTGAGAAGAAACAGCCAGGTCTGATTTGCCAGACTGCACTTTGTGAGGGTGAGTGGGGGACACCAGTATTGATTATCCCATGTGAAGTGGAGCAGGAGAACAAGACGCTGACAAAAATCCCATGTGCTACACTCCATGAAGGTGAGGAACAAAGTGCTGAGGAATGTCTACCCTGTTGCACCCTGCTGATTTAAGGCAGCTTGGGGGAAGATCACATTTCATGGTTGCTTTGTTCTTCTCAGAGCAGCTCCTACAGAAATTCCACGAGTCAGGATCTTCAGGAGATGAAGGAGACCAAGGAGTTTTTTTTGTTTTGGGGTGTGCTGATGTTGGGATGACTCATTTGTACAGTGATATTTCAGATTGACAGTCCAGTAAAGAGGGAACCTATGGTTACTTTTTGAGCAGCCCTCTTATCCTGAGGTACGGGAGGAAGGTTTGTGCTAGACTGGGTTCAGAGGAGGCTTCTTGGGGTCCCATGTACAACAGAGAGTCCCAGATGTGGCGTGGAGACAGGTTGACCCCACTCAAGTGCCAGAGTGGGGAACAGCCTTGACACTGCTATTTCAAAATAACTATTTTGAAATAAGTGTTATTCTTCATGGAAAGTAGGAGCCATTATTTCAAAATAACCAGCCCATTATTTTGAAATAACAGGCTTGGTAGTGCGAATGCTCTGCTTGTTATTTTGAAATAAGGGGAGTTGTTTCGAAATAACTCCGTAGTGTAGACCAGGGCCTAGATAGCACTATGTCAGAGGGACTGAAGTATAAAAGTGAAGAGCAAAGACCCTAAGGTCTCTCTCCCCTGGTCCCTCTCCCTTCTTCCACCTAAGGCAACAAAAGAAACAGCTGTTGGGTTTTAGGGAAGAGACCCTGACCTGAAGATTTTCATCAGGGATACTGTTGGAAGGATATGGTAAGGACTTTATCTTGAACCAAATACAGTTTGTAAAGTTAGATACTAGGAACTGTTATATCTTTATCCTTATAACTATTTCTGAGTTTTATGCCTTATTACTTATACTCATTTAAAATCCTATCTTTTTTATTAATAAATTTGTGTTATTGTTTAATCCAATGTGTTTGAATTAAATTGCTTTGTCCCCTTGTATATTGTATATTGTCCCCTTAAAGGGACAACAGCCCTAATAGCCCTAATAGATGTCCCTTTAAGGAGATCTAATAGCTGTCTAATAGCTCTGATCTGTCTGTTGCTGGACAGAACAAAATGTACATTTTAAGGGGCAAATCTGGGACTGGAAGTGTATTGGGGTCACCCTGTAGTAGTAACCATGCCAGGTGAGAGACAGAGTGTGGCTGGCATGCTGCCAGACACTCAGGAATTTGCATGCTGGTGCCTGTGAGGGATCCAGGGTGGTAGCTATAGCAGCAAGGCATTGCAGGGCACCCCAGGTAAAAGGGCAGGTGATGATACAGCTCCTCATCAATCTAGATAACACTCTCACATATGTCACGCACAACATGTGTTTTGAGAAGCATTCTGTAGTAAGCGAGAAGCCCAGAGACATCCATTAAGCACCATTTCATCACATAAGACAGGTGAAAAATGGTATGAGGCAGCCACTCAGAGAGAACGCTGAATAGAAAGTAAAGTTGAATACAGTAGATGCACAGGCCCAAAAGGCACCCATGCATATGACATTGTGTATCACCTTGAGTGCTACACCAAAAATACACATAATGTGGTGCATTCAAAAGCTAAAAGCAACTAAAACGAACACTGATTTTACCGATGCAAACTGCGCAGCTCAGTCGGAATTCATGAGTTGCATCAACTTTATTGAATGGCATTTAGTTCAACTTCCCAAAGCTCTCCTCACTCTAGAAGTGCTAGGAACAGCTGAGATCATTACTGCTGGAGTCATAAATGCACTGGAAGCATTCATATGTCAAGTCCAGCATTTGAAGACCAATTTTGCAAAACTTGCAGTGCTACATTGGTGGATGTATTCCAAGAAACAAACAAGAGAAAAATGGCCACCACCAAGGGATATGTTTCCGCCTGCTACTAAGAGGGCAAATCAGCAAGAAATGGAATGGCTCCAGAATGACTAGGTGCATCCAAAACTACCCTCCTCTATACAGCATGGATATGTCTTAAAGGATGAACTGGTCACAGTTATCTGTGAAGTACCATGCACTCTCAAAACAGTCCTTCAGCTAATGAAATACCTGTGTGCCAAGATCAGATATTCATTACCCTGAAAATATTTGGTCATCCACCTGCTTTGTTTGGAAAAGTAGAAGGATGGCCCAGACAGGAAGCACTGTAACAATACATCTAGGAGTGGTGCCTTAGACTGAGAAAATAATAATTCTGATGAATACATTTTTTGAATCCTACTTGTCAAAGCTAACTTCCCTAGTATTACCAAAGTTCAGTATCTTTCTGTGAAAGCAACACACCCTTGTGTTAATATTAGAATTTTAAATATTTTCTTAAATATAAATGTACATATTTGTCTATATTTTTCAGGTTTGGTACTATGGGAGAAAGGGCTTTTGAATGATAACCAAATCAACCCAATTCTGATGATATAGTTTGATAATACAAACTACTGGAGGATCCAGGGCTGAACACCTGGGGCTCAGTCATTTTCTCCTATTATGACACAGGGTGACATCATTACAATGACGACTTCATAGCTTTTTACAAATCTAATGACAGCTCCCTTACCTCTACATCATTAACTTGTCTACAGAATGAGATTTGACTACATTATGCTCCCAGACTAACAGTGTAACATGAAGGCACTGTATGCATGTTTTACTGGGCTCTTTTGAACTTGGTCTGCTTTCTTGTTTGAACCAAATAGATTTAGGTTCTCCTAATGTTAATTTTAACTTGTCCCATTTCTTTAGCATTAGCATAGTAAAAAAAAAAAAACCATGTTAAATCAACATTGTTAAAATCAAGTAAAATTGTAGTTGATAGGCAAACCTTGGCATGGTAAGTGTGATCTCCATCTTGGAAATTGATCGTTCCAAATGAGTCAGTAGGACTTGTATGTGTATGCTTTTGGACAGACCATTCTTCATTCCCCTGGTCTCTGCTAGACTGGTAGACAGGCAAACTATAATCTATCCCAGGATGATCTCCAATCAGCCGTCCACAGCAACATCTCAAATTAAAAATAAAATCATGCATTAAGTAGCTTATCCTAAATACTACTTTCTATATCTGCAAAGATGGCATCACACCATATATCAATCTAACTATTAATAAGAACAAAGAGACACATCATAAACACACCACTACACGGTGATTCATATGCTGGAAAAATTGTAGCAGCTACCTCTGGAACTTATCTCTTTCTTATACTTTGCAAATGGTTGTATAGATTGCCAAGTCCATAAACTATTATTGATTTAAACAGAAAATCAAATTTCAGGCTTGCTATGCTCAACCGTGTGGATTTCTGGACAGCAGTTAAGGTAAGTACTGGGATATTAAGATGGATGATGATTAATTTATTTGTATTGTGGTTGCACCCAGGAACCCCCATTACAAGGACAGAGATTGCCCTTTAACAGTATAGAGATTAAAAAGAACCTACATATTATTTTATCTTTTGGCTATTACTTAACTGAATGTAAAGTATGCCCACTGAAGTAGAATGTTAATTAGACATTAGCAGAATTGTACTTGGCATAGAAAACCCACAGCAGAAGGCACTGCTTTATTGTTATTCAACAAGTTCCTAATCTCACCTTCTAGCTTAATTCATTAATACACCTGGCATCTTCTCTGGGAGCATTTCAGGTTTTAAAATATTCTTGTGATATTCTAAAATCAGCCATGCCCTTGGCAATGTTCTCTCTCTAAATGGGTCTAGTTCTATAGGAAAAATCTGGCCATTCTACCTGCATTAAAGATAAGAGTATTTTTAGTGCCCTAAAAATCATGGATAAGCAAACCAATTAGTTGGAAGGACAAACTAGTCTGAATAACAATTATTTCCCTGAATCAACCTCAAATGTTAAAGATTCAGGCTGCTTTGATAAATCTCAATCCCACCATACCCTCTCAGTTTTACCTTCCCCTGGCCTCACTCCTCAGTTAGTACTCTAGTAGCACCCAATATTTACACTCAGTGCTTGAGCACCTCTGAAACAGAGCACATACAACTTAAATCAACAACTGATCCAAAGTCCACAGTAAAGACTAGACCTGGAGAACCAAACAGTGGGATCAGAGATAAGAGATTTATGGTAGTCTTCCAGAGAGATAGGAACTCTTGCAAGTGAAGTCCTGAACAGATACAAAATGTGTAGCTGCATCCAACCACATATATGGTACATGTGTAGCTGCATCCATGTATCCACATATATGGTACATGTGTAGCTGCATCCATGTATCCACATATATGGTACATGGATACCTGCAGATTTTCCAGATTCTGCTTGTGAAGAACTGAACATGGGAAGTTGGCACTATAGAATAACTTTACCTATTGCAAAAGGGAGGGATGGGAGAAGAAGAGAAGTGGCAGGAGCTGGAATGGATAGTTCAGACAAGTAACTCAAATGTTTGCCATTTTTCTGAGCCAAACCCCTAAATCTTTTAAGGTTTGCCCCACACTGTTAAAAATAGATCTGGTTATTACAAATGGAGATGGTTTGCTAATGAGAAAAAATAGCTATAAAAAGAAGCATATGTATCAAATATAGTGAGCAAGAATAAAAACATGAAAGATAAAAAAAAAATCTAACCAAGTGAAGGAGGAAATAGCAAGAAATAAGAACAAACATAAAAGCAATAAACTGAAAAAAATTAAATGATTGTAGACTTTTTTTATATATCTTACAAAAGAGAATTGTCAATGTTTAAAATAGTGTCATTCTACACAAAAGAAGTGTAATTTTACACAAAACTTAGGACAATCATCACCTTGTGCAGATGCTGAGAAATCTGAAATGCAGGCTTCCTAGTCTCTCTAACACAAAGAACGATGCATCGTAAGGTTTTAAATAACCATTCCATTTTAACCTTCTCTTTTTATACTGTGACAGACTGAGTACTATATGAGGGAAGTCATGTTTGAAATACATAAGTTATTTTCTCACATAATAAGCTGATTAACTAATAATTCAGCAAGGGAAAACAGTTGTCACAGAAAGAGTGCAGTGGTAAGATTATTGCCATGCAGTGAAATGAATTTTCCCTGTAGTCCTTGGGGCTTAGCTCTTCATCACGCTGTTCTGGCTTCTCTGATTCTGAATCATATATTCTTTACTTCTTGGAAATGTTACTGAGACATCTGTAAGTTGTAGCAAAATGTTTGTGACTCTTTAATGGAAAGGAAGAGAAAGGGACATATCTGGACATATTTCTGTTCTCCTGTGGTCCTGAAAAGCCCCTATTGGCTCTGGTACATAGGTATGATGGGATTCACATTAACACACTGTTATGTTATTATTGATTCAGGCATCATACTGAATAACAGAGCCAACAGCAATCCCAATTAAACAATCCAATAGCCAAGGCCTGTATGAGCCAGTTATTGCAAGCACTTGCTATGGTTAAGCGGGCATAGGCAAGAAATGGAATCATAGCACTGAGAAGTAATCAGGTTCATCAAAGCTTGATTGTGTTTTGCAAAGGCTGGGGACAATTTCATCCAACACAATAAACCACCATACACTGATCATCTTACACATCACAGAATTATGCCAGCAGCTATTCTGTTGCTGCAGGTGCTTAAATACTTAGCCTGCCCAAAGAGAGGGTGACTCATCATCTGCCACCATAAGTTACTCTAATGGAAGCTCATAGATCCAGCAAAAATTGAGTGGCTCTACTAACAACAATCACAACTTATATAAAGGGTATATTTATAAACATTTTAAAATGGCTAATAAATTATATGAGTTAGTATGTGGCACAGACTGTTATAAATAATTCCATGGATGTTATAGATGCTTATAAGCAACCTATTGGACACTAGGAATATATGGTTAAATACCTATTATGCAGTTATTTACTGTATGCCAACTGATTGTAAATGTGCATGTAAAAGAAAGTGTTCTAATAATAATAATAACAATGTATTTCAAAGGAGCTGCTTTGTCTTGTTTAGGCTGAGAGCTCAAGCTAGCACATAGAAGGCACAGAAGGATAGCAAGTCGCAGTTTGGGAAATCCTGCCTTGCAGGAACAAAGGAGTCAAAGAGGAGCCCTCAACACTTTAAATGACGCAGCTGCAAAACCCAGTTGTGATAGTCGGAGAAAGCTGGGAACTCCAGAGCAGAGTTAGTGAGTTTGCAAAGCAGGGCTCACGATGTAATGCTGACAGTATCACATTCCCCATTGTGATAACTTAGTCTATTTAAAAAACCTCCGTTTCAGAATGACTGAAGTATTGTTGGAACAAAGACCCTTTCTACAAGGTCACTGCAAAGCAGGGAAATCGGCACTCCTCCTGCAAAATGGGAAAGCCTCAGCAGCAGCACTGAACGCAAAGATTTTTCCTGAAGAGAGAAATTAAACGAGAGAGGCACCAGACCCAGCCAGATCAGACTGACCTTCTCAAGGAGCTTTCCTCCTTCTCAGTGCCCTTTTTAATGCTATATATAGGAAACAGTGTCATGTAAACTGCAGTTTACACAGTCTACAATCCTTTGACAATTATAGTGACAGTCAGTGTCGGTTACAATCATTGCTTCATAAATGTTGCCTGAGTGGGAGCCAATTTCCAGAAAAGGAAATGGCTGCATAACACATGCACTCTAAACATAAAAAAATGTTCCACAGATAAGGAGTGCTGCAAGTGCCTAGGTTAGACAGACACCCTGTGATATGTCTGTACATGGATATATATATTAATTAAACCCTACTGCGCTTTGCGTACACCGTGTTAATTGTAAAACGTGCTATGTCTTCACTTCTGCACTGCGGCCCCGGCCCCCCCCATCTTGAACTGAAACACCCATGTGGTGTTGGGGAAATTCTTGCACCTAGCAGATAAGAACAGAGGATAAGCAAAAGAGTCAACCTGAAGGGATTTATGGAAGCTTTCTAGAACAGTGAACAGGCTGTTGTCCACGGGAACCAGTTTTCCAAGTCTGATCTTCAAGTTGGTAATGAATCCCTTGAAAAGAGACCTGGAGCCCCGCAGAGGGGTCACTTGATGGAAGGGATGTGAACTTCATAAAAGGCCAAGTTCTGCTCGGACAGATTCCCTGGAAGGACACTGACTACAACCACAAGAGCTCTCAGGAGAAGGGTGGGAAACTGAGGCAGGTCTTGCATGCAGTTTCCCCCCTGCCCAGCCCAAATAGCTCTCTACATCTTTTGTGCTGTATCTGTGTTTAAAAGTCTGTGAGTTATTTCCTTTGACTGTCACAAACTCCCTGAAGGGTGAGGCAGTAACCCAGAGTACCCACAAGGATGAAGTTGTGCAGAAGGTATACTTACATTTCTGGGGAAATTTGGTGTCTAGAGCAGCTACTCCAGGAGTTGGAGTTTATATCTCATGAGTGTATCTAAGAGCCAGACCTGGAGACAGTTCCTGAATTCTGCTCAGATTAGTAAACTTAAAAGCATATGGGATCCAAAGCTTTGGATCCAATACAGCAGCCTGGTGAGCATCCATGAGAGTCAGGCAGGGCTCTAAGAGTACGTCTACACTGAACAGTTATTTTGGAATAAGCTATTCTGGAAGATATATTCCAAAATAGCTTATTTCAAAATAGAGCATCCACACTACAGGGAAGCCTCAAAATTAGTCCGAGGCAGGCTCCCCTAATGTGGATGTGCCATCCCAATTTACAGCCCCAAGAAGCACTGGGAAGAAATTACTTAGAATGGCCCTGGTGAGGAGCTATTTCAAAATAGCAGCAGTGGAGCGTCCATAATGCAGTTATTTCGAAATAGCTATTTAGGAAGAAGAGTTTTTCCTCATAGAATGAGGTTTACAGAAGTCAGAATAAGCCATCTGTTATTTCATTATTATTTCAAAATAACAGAATTGCTGTGTAGATGCTTGCATTGTTATTTAGGAATAATACTAGTTATTCCAAATAGCAGTGCAGTGTAGACGCACCCTAACAGAGCTGTTATAGTGTTGTTGTTTGAAAATTGATGCTGCTCAGAAGTCTGTGTCAGCCTTTCCAATGTATTTAGTAAAGTTGGTAGACTAATGGACAGACTCACCTATATATTTTACAATTAAACTACTAAGAGTTGATTAGCAGATATCTGTGGGGTCATGCTATTCATTATTTGCAAATATTTGTATAACCACCAGCACCCTCAGAAATGTTTGCCAACTTTTAATGATCCTTCTGAGACCACACAGCAGTTTGAAAAGTAATTTGCCCAAAACTATAAGGCCAATGTTTACAAATATCAAATATAACTAGTACCATCTGGAATGATTTGTGAATAATTTCTAGACCAAAATAGACCTTGGTTGTATTTCTGTCCCAATAAATACTGTTTAATCCATTGCAATATTTATGCGTTTTTGAAGTTTGCCAGAAATATCCTTTTAGAATTAACCTTTGTGCACAACTTTTAGCTAAAAACAAAATATTTTATTTTGAAATTTTTAATTAGTTGCAATATTTATATTTATTTATTTATATATATATATATATAAAAAAATTTGAACACAAAAGGTTGTACAGTAAAAAAAACAAACAAACCAATCAATGAACTCAGTTTTTATTTTTACCCGTTTGTTAGCCATTGGTCTAACAGTAACTCATGCAGCTATTTTGTTTCTGTTTCCAGATTCAGCAAACACCATAGCAGGAGAACTGGGAAGCACACTTTCAATACTGAGACAGTGTCAAGGAAGGTCAACAGTCTGATCTAACTGCCATTTACAATAACATCTTAAATGCACATTTATGAGAGCTCTGCATGGCATTAATGTTAATTTCAAAGGTGGGATCAAAAATCTAATGATGAACCTAAGTAGCATGACTATCAGCTGCCTACAACAGCACCCTGTTAAAAACCACAAAGCTATATGAAGCCCAGTGTGTTCTCCTTCTCGATAATAATAAATCAAAAGAAAAAAAGACCAAAAAAACCCCTTTCCTAATGACCTGACATCCTTTACATCTCCATGCTGGTTTTTACAAAGCAAGATTAAGAAAACCAATTGTTTCTTCAGCTCATTTTAGAAAGCATAGCTTCATATTGATAAGGCCTTACCTGATTAAGTTCTGGCATATCTGGCATCCTGCAGGACATCTGGAGGAATATATATCAATAAAACAAGCGTATTACTGCATACAAAAATAATTTGATTTGTCAAATTATTAAATACTGGGTAATAAAAAGATATGTACAAATTTTAGGAAATGGCATTGAAACTTGTCTATTTCTGTATTCATCAGCTGAAGATCTAGTCCAAAAGTTCAGTGTTTTATTTAGAATATTCACTGTTACCTTATTAACACTTGTAGCTGGTGTTATCAGTTTTACAAGGCATTACACATTTTAGTTTCTTGAGCACTGAAATGCTTTAAGCTAACACTAGTTATTGGGCTTAATACAGGGGTAACTGGTTGAAATCTCATGGCCTATGACATACAGGAGGTCAGACACCATGATCTAATGGTTACTTCTGGTTTTAAATTCTATGAACCATGAACTATCATTATTTATTGATAAATGCACTAATAGTCATCATATGACATATCGATGCGAGTGTCTGCATGGACACAGTGGCTATGCAGTACTCATGTAAATGTGGCATTGCAAAAAATTATAAGAAGAGCATCCAAACTATTCAAGTATCCCTATAACATCTATTGACTCTCTTTAAAACATAACAAAAAGAAAACCCAAACCCACAACTATACCTGTGTGGGTCTTTTGAGCTGGGGATGACTTTTGCACACTCTCTTTTACTGAAGACTCCTTCAATCCAAGATTTCTGGGACTGAAAAATAATACCAAACATAATTACAGTCCTGTGCCTCAGAAAGCAAAATAAACAATCAATCACTGCATATTTTCTATAGTACAGGATATGTAAAAGATCTCAGAATACTTTACACTATGATATATACACGGTATAACTGTAGCAGTTTTGGTTCCTGGATATTAGAGAGACTAGGTCGGTGAAGTAATAACATCTTTTATGGGACCAATAGAAATTATTACCTCACCTTCCTTATCTCTCTGTTATTCTATGACAGTGATTCTCAAACTTTTCGGCCCATGGACCACCTGGCTCAACGCAAAACTTTCCACGGACCACCGGTTGCTAATGGAAACTCACTGTTAATTACATAATTACGCCGAACCATTTTGCTAGTGCTGCAGCTAGGGAGAATGGTTTAATTTAAATTATTAAACAGATTAAGCATTTTAACTTTTGCATGTTAGGTTATCAGACTTCATTTTAAATAAAGTAAAATATTTATGTCCAACAAAAAGGGTTTCCATTTTTTTATTTATGGCAGGGGTGGGGAACCTTTTTTTGGGTTGGGAGCCACTGACCCACAGAAAAATCAGTTGGGGATCACACAAGTGAAAAGCAAAAAACTCATCCAAAAACCCCTAACCTTCACTGATGTGGCCCCCCCAACTGAGACACCTCACTCCTTTGGCACCCCAGCCCCATGGGGAAAGGGGAAAGAACAAAGAGGACTGAGGTTCAGGGCTTCCCATAGGCCAGATTTACTTTTCTGGGGTTCTGGAGTTAGTAGATTTTATGGACCCCCACTTAAGCTCTGGGTTGGGGACAAAAATGAGGGGTTCAGTGTGTGGGACAGGGTTGCCAGCGAATGAGATAGAGATCGGTGTGCACTATCTGGGCGGGAGGTAGGGTTCAAGAGGGAATGAGTGTGCGAGGTCTGGGAGGGGGAGGGTGTAGAAGCAGGCTGGGAGTGGGGTGTCTGGCCAGGGGGCGGGAGTAAGAGCAAGGGAGGATATAGTGTGCAGCCAGGAGGGAAGGTGCAGGAACACTGGTGGATGCAGGAGCAGGGCGGAGGTAGGTGTCTGGCCAAGGAGGAGGTGCAGAAGCAAAGGAAGGTGCAGGAGGGGGCTTGGGAGAGGGTGTCTGGCCATGAAGGAGGGTGCAGGAGCAGGCTGTGGGGCAAGGGGAGGGGCAGAGGGGTTGTGTGGCCAGGAGGAAGGTTGTCTGGCCAGGAGGGAGGGGAGCATGAACAGACTAGGGGTAGGGTGTCTGGCCAGGAGGGACGGTGCAGGAGCAAGGGAGGGTGCAGAGTGTGGCCAGGAAGGAGAAGGAGCAAGCTGGGGGTGCAAGGTCTTGGTGGGGGAAGGAAGTGAGTGAGGGGATTGGAGTGCAGAGGTCTGGTCATGAGGGGGGATGCTTATCTGGCTTTGCTCCCCCCCTTTCCCCATTGGCTGGTGGTTTGTAGAGAGACTGTGCTACTGGTAGCAGGAACTGCTCCTATGATATATTGCTACCAGAAGTAGCACAATCCTACAGGCTATTGTTTCTAAACCGAAAACCAAATGTTTAGAATTGCTACTCATTTCAGCATTGGGGGGGCTCCTCTGTTGTCCTCTGCACTGGCTTTGTGTTTATGGCAACCCAAGTGGTCCCTTGTCAGCACAGGAAATTCTGAGATTCCAGATAGTTTTTTTGTGATGGTATAGAGCAAGCCAGGGGGTGGGGTGCACTGGGCACAATGCAAGACAGAAGCGTTTCTCCAGCTCTTTGGTGAAGGGTGACCCTGCTCCTTCTGACTGCACCCCCCCAACCTACTGGGGAGACAGGCATCCCCCTCCGCTGGCAACTGGAGGAGCCCCACTCAGCATGGCTGCCCTACAGAGCAGCCCTCCCCACCTTGGAAATGCAGCTGCCTGCACCACTGAGCAGAAGGCAGGATGGGCAGGTTCTGTCAGGGAAAGGCCTCCTGGTTCCTCTGGATGCTTCCCCAGCCTTGTAGCATGTGGAGCATGCCCTGCCGCTTCCAGGGCTTCTTCAGTGGCTGGCATGGCGCCTTCCTTGGGCAGTACCTGGAGGCAGGGGGGCCCGCAGGCAGATGCCATGGCACAGCATGGGGAGGCAGATGCTGATCTCCCATCTAATGAAGCTGGTTCCCCATGGGGCTGGATGCAGGGCTGCAGCAGCGGGAGAGGGCTCCCGGTGGTATTGTGGTATGCAGGCTGCTGCTTCCTCGTTGGGCACTGCCGAGACCTCTGCCCAGGTAGCAGCAACCAATCGCAGCAGCGGTGAAAGCCTTGCTGCTGTTCCCCCAGCAGGGTGGGGTGGGGAGCACAGTCCCCCTTTCCCCCCACACAGTGGGGAGGCAGCGTGGGCTCCACATCTCGTGAGAGGGGGGCTGAGCTCAAGCCGTGGACCACCGGGGAGGTGGTGAAGTCCATGGACCGCACTTTGCGAACCACTGCTCTATGATGTCAGGAAACCAAATACCAATCAATAGTATCAATTAGCCTAAACCAGAACCCTGCATCAGAACAACCCCAGAACCACTCTAGAATTGGCAGTGAGGTCTTATCTAAATCTGAACTTGATTGTTTGAGTCCATTTCTTTTTAAATACACATGAAAGCTCATACAGAGGAGGCTTAAGACTTAATATCTAGAACAACTCAGAACCAGGGTGAGATTAGAAATGTATGCTTATCTGTAACTTCCCACCTTCTTGTATATGGCTATCTGCAGTAACCCTGGAAAAGTGAAGGCTTTCAATAATCATAATATACTTTTTTGAAGGCGAGAATTGTAATTTCTCAATTTATAGGTGGATATTAAGAATTGTGGTTGCCCCAGTTGAACATTTACTGATCTGAAACTAGAGACACGCTGAAAAAAGGCCACTCCCAGGAGTTGATCCAAGTTCTACTGAGGTCATCCTGAGCCTTTCCATTGTATAAGGCCCCTAGAGAAGGGCTACAGAATTGAGTGAGTTTGATATGCACTGCACTGTTTTTTCAATCACACAATTTCTTGCAAGACCATCCATAATTGTCATCATCTCATGCTGAACTTCACTCTTGTCACTTAGCTTTTTTACTTCTAGTTCCCTATCCTCCTGTCTGCACAGTATCTATCTAGATCAAGGTGGGGAACCTCAGGCCTGGGGGCCAGATGTGGCCCCTGGCTTGCCTGGATCTGGCCCCTGAAGCTCAGGGATTCCCCCTGCATTGGGAAGCCTGGAGTGCACTGGCACTCCAGCCTCCTGCATTGGGAGTGCACTAGCACTCCAGCCTCCCCGCCACCCACTCACAGGGCGGGAGCACACAAATCTACTAGCCTGGTCCCTCCTAGGGGAATGTGAGGGGAATATGAGCAGTATCTTTTTCCTTCTCGCTCAAGGGCTTCTCACTTGTGTGTAGCCCCTGACTGATTTTTCTGTCTCAGTGGCCCCTGACCAAGAAGGTTCCCCATCCCTGACCTAGATAATAAAATGTTCAGAGGAATGATCTGTCTTCATACTTAGAGTATTGGCAAAGGGGCTATCACACTACGAGCTGTGTAAAACAGTAGTTAATAAAAACAAATGAGAATGCCAGTAATTTGATTATTGTACTAGAGTATACTGTTTGAGTTATAACAGAACTCTGCCTATATAAGGCTACAGACTAAACTTCCTCAATTTGATAAGTAGAAATATGATGCTTAATCAGGCAGGTTTTTTTTAATTCACCTCCAAATCCTTTAATATTATCATTCCAAACACAAATCTATGGCTGTTGATTTGTCTGATGTACAGAACGTCAAGAACTGGGTGAACATATCTAAAAGGTTTCCATTTGACTCCCATTGAAAGCAATGGGAATCTTTCCTTTGATGTTAGTAGGTGCTAAATCAGGAACTTACGAATCGAGTTTGTAGGAAAATAGATGTATTGTATTGATGTGTATGCATATTCATCTGGGATCTGCTGCATTTAATTGAGCCGAGTTATATCTTAGAAAATTGATGAAGCAATATGATCCCCAGAGTTTGACAGGAGCTCAGAGGTACACAGGAATATTAATAATCTCAAAGAAATTTGATTGTAAAACTTTAAAAAGAAGGCACAAAATACAGTTCAAGGGACAGGTTGAATAGGAGTTGCATGGACTAGATTAATTATTTGATAGCAGGTTTTGTAAATGCAATTCTCAGAAACCATTTGGACACATTCCTATTAGGAACCATTACACCTTCATGCCTCCCAAATAACTTCATCCTTATTTCTTGAGCAGTGAAGCAAAAAATTGAATAAACACCATTATAATATAGGGGAATTCCAAAAATCCACCACTAATTCCTGTAAATAAAATTCTAAGCCTATCAAAAGTGGCAGAGAACAGCATGTTCATTCATTTTACTTATTGCCTTGAGGAAGAACTCATTTTGCTGAACTCATTAATTAAAATGACTGTGTTAGAATGACCCAGTAGCTCCTTGATTAGTGTTGTACTATACCACATGAGATATCTGGGCTCAATCTCGTTTCCTTGGTAGGTTGTACCTGGAAGCATCTAAGAAAATCTAAGTCTGCACTACCCAGCTTTGTCACAGTCTTGTTGCTAGAAGTCAGCTTGCATGAACACTGTTTGTCAACACTTTTCCAGACAAAATACTTCTACCCTGGTTTTGCTTTGTCAGCAGGAAAGCATTCACACTTTGTGTTCACACTTTCACTTGCCATGGCAAAACTTTGTTGTCCTGAGGCAGGAGTGTTAATCACCCATGAACGCCAAAGGTTTCGACAATCAAGTACCAGTGTTTACACACCATAAGAGAAAAAGGAATTCAGGGGAGCTGGCAGTTTCTCAATGACACAATATAGAGGGCCACACAGTAAGCTATTCTGATGCAAAGGAAAGATAGAACCATATTGGACAATTACTATTGGTCCTATTAGGAACTCTTTAAATGACCTGACATCAAAAAGGAATCCTACTAAAAGTGGAAACGTGGTCAAATTGCTAAGGATTATACAAAAGAAAAGCATGAGCACTTACAGAGAAAATCAGAAAGGCTAAGCCACAAAATGAGTTATATCTAGCAAGGGTCAAATGGCAATAAAGAGGTTTTATAAATTCATTAGTAGCAAGAGAAGGATGGGTTCCATACTTTTCAATTATTTTTATAACAACTTGGATAATGGAGTGAAGAATACGCTTATAAAATTGGTAGAAGATACCAAGCTATGAGAGGTTGCAAGCATTTTGGAGGACAAGATTAGAATTCAAAATGAGAACTAGCGTGAAATCAACAAGATTAAATTTACTAAACACAAGTGCAAAGTAGTACTCTTAGGAAGGAAAAAATCAAAACACACAAATACAAAATTGAGAATAATTGTGTAGGCAGTAGTATTGCAGAAAATGGTCTGGGGGTTATAGTGGATCACAAATTGAGTATAAGCCAACAACATGATGCACTTGCAAAACAAAACAAAACACACCCTAGCATTCTGGGGTGTGTTATTAGAGCTGTTGTGTCTAAGACAAGGGTGGCAACTGTTCCTCTCTACTCAACATTGATGAGGCCTCACAGAAGTGTCACACCCAGTTTTGGAAGCCATGCTTTAGAAAAAATGTGGACAAACTGGGAAGGTCCACAAGAAAGCAACAAACATCAAAGATTTAGAAAAACTGACCTATGAGGAAAGATTAAAAATACTAGACATGTCCAGTCTTAAAGAAAGTTTACTGAGGGGAAAACTGATAAAAGTTTTCCATACATTAAAAAGGATGGCGATCAATTGTTCTCCATGTCCACTGAAGGCAGGAAAATAGATAATCAACTTAACCTGCAGCAAGAGAGATTTAGGTTAGCTATTAGGGAAAACATTAAGATAGTTTGGTGCTGCAATAGGTTATGATGGAAGGTTGTGGAATCCCCATCACTGCAGCTTTTTAAGGTCAGGTTAGATGAAACCAGTTGGAAAAGCCTAGATATACTTAGTACTGCCTCAACACAAGGGGATGTAGTAGATAATTGAGATGCCTTCCACCCCTATATTTCTTTGCTCAGCCCTGAGAGACAGGTAAGATCCTAATCTGCTTTCACATCTATCTATGAGCAGCACTAATAGGTCACAGGAATAACTTTCCTCTTCAAGATCAAGAGATCAGAAACTCAAGGTGTCGGGTGACTTTCCTTAGGCTTTCCCAGAGGCACTCCTTTAGTTGAAATAATATGCTGCAGCTGTCATATCCAGTTCTGTAGCATGTAGTTTAGTGGAGAACAAGTGTACTCAAATCATCCATATAAGGATCACTGGCAGAGCCATGGAAGCTGTATACTTGGGCAACCACTCAGGAGAAATTCAAATGTTTCCCAGCTGATTAGCAGAGCACGCACAGCTATTTTTTTGTGTGTCTACTACTGGTGATACACATTCAAACATGCCTCAGTGCATATAAAAACCCTTTATTTCACACATGGATGGAAAAATCTGCACATGGATTGAAAAGATTAAAGAGAACATTGGCACTTGCCCCCTAAAAATCATAATATTCAAAATCAGAAGCTATAGATTAAGGCTGGGGCCCAAAAGAGAATAGAATTAAGAGAAGTTTGTTTTCTTAACTTTAAATTCTTCTTCATCATCTGACACAGTGCAAATGATAACATACACTATTAAGTTTAAAAGGGTAGGAAAAAAATCAAACACAACATCATAGCCATTTGGTCAAATGTTCAACGCCAAAAGACAATGTTCAATTTCATGTTATCCAGAAGCATAGAAAGAAAAAGAATTCAACAAGGTAACACATATAGAAAGGAAGGTTTGAAATCTGTATTCCTTACCATCAGCTTTTAGTACCATCAACCCACTCTGAGACAGCATTGGACTTATATATCTCTCAAAAAAATACAAGATAAAAATAGACACCAGATGTTCTGAGTACTTTCCATGACATATCTGCATTCCATTATTGCATGACCATTTATTTTTCAATGATTAAATAACTCATAAAACTGTTAATCTTCAGGTAGCTGACCACATTCATTCTAATCAAAAGGAGTCAAAACTGAAGAAATTAATAGAAAAATCTTATTGAGTTCAATGGGTTTTGGATTAGGCTCTAAAGACATAATCGTATATCAATTAAGGTCAGTGGCACAATTCCCATTTGCTTCAATGGTTCAGGATCAATGAATTTCCTTCTAAAGCTGGGGAAAGGGTCAGAAGGTATACCAGTCCTAGAGTACCTACCAACCCTATAGCAGCATTCAAGTATCTTATGTAATTCCTCTTCAGAACTGTTACTAGGCTTGTCCTAAACCATTCACTAGTACTCTCAATAGTGCATTTAAAATTCTACAAAATGTCAAAGCTCAGTTGATGGAATAAGTTTCCCTTTGCACCAAAAAGGAGGAGGAAAGAACTAAAAATTCATCCCTATGAATATTTCTATACACATTATTTTTATGGGAAGAAATGGTCAAGCCTTTCTACAGAATATAAAACATATACATTTTGTGGTTGCCTTATTTCCATGTTAGACACAGCAATAATAGGCAACAATTGAAAGTTTGGGTTTCAGGATCATCTGAATTCAGTTTTAAGAAGTGTGGTTAAAACACAATGCAATAAATCTGAACTTGTGAAATTACTATTTTGACATCAAACTAAAACAAGTTTAATGACATACATTACAGGTTCTGTGATGTTATGATACTTGTGAGACACTGTCTAGACCCTTAGACATTGAAAAAAAATAACTATACAAAAATTAGGAAAAATAAAACACAGGTTTGCAACTGTCCCCGTCAACTACCACAAGAAATCTGATGAGGTTCAACAAGGACAAGTGCAAAGTCCTGCACTTGGGATGGAAGAATCCCAAGCATAGTTACAAGCTGGGGACCAGCCAGTTAAGTAGTAGTTCTGCAGAAAAGGACCTGGGGGTTACAGTGGATGAGAAGCTGGATATGAGTCAACAGTGTGCCCTTGTAGCCAAGAAGGCTAATGGCATATTAGGTTGCATTAAGAGGAGCATTGCCAGCAGATCCAGAGATGTGATTATTCCCCTTTATTTGGCTTTGGTGAGGCCACATCTGGAGTATTGTGTCCAGTTCTGGGCCCCCCACTACAAAAAGGGGACGCACTGGAGAGGGTCCAGCGGAGGGCAACCAAAATGATTAGGGGGCTGGAGCATATGACTTATGAGGACAGGCTGAGGGAGTTGGGTCTGTTTAGTCTGTAGAAGCAAAGAGTGAGGGGGGATTTGATAGCAGCCTTCAACTTCCTGAAGGTAGGTTCCAAAGAGGATGAAGAGAGGCTGTTCTCAGTGGTGACAGATGGCAGAACAAGGAGCAATGGTCTCAAGTTGTGGTGGGAGAGGTCCAGGTTGGATATTAGGAAAAACTATTTCACTAGGAGGGTAGTGAAGCACTGGAATGGGTTACCTAGGGAAGTAGTGGAGTCTCCATCCCTAGAGGTGTTTAAGTCTCGGCTTGACAAAGCCCTGGCCGGGTTGATTTAGTTGGGATTGGTCCTGCCTAGAGCAGGGGGCTGGACTTGATGACCTTCTGAGGTCTCTTCCAGCTCTATGGTTCTACGATTCTATGAACTAAGGTTAGCACTCTAGTTCCTGCATTAAAGGAAGTGGAAAATATTGATATATTTTCATTTACATATATAGCCAGATCCTCAGCTGGTATTAATGGTATATAACAGCTAAGGATCTAGCCCATAACATTTATGGAGACCTGCTTCTTAAGTTAATGCTTTGATGAGGCATCCAGACTTGCATTCCATGATCAGCCAAAAAGATTAGCTAGAGAATACTGCATATATTTTACAAATGAGAAAGGGACTACAGAACTCGGCAGCTAGAATTTAAAACAGATTGTAATAAATTAGTTTCATTATTTCCTGTTGCTAACCATCCAAAAATCCTCCTTTATGCGTTCTCACCTTTTACAATCTGCTTGCTTAAATTTCACAAAGCTGTGGTCAACATTACAAAGTTGTGTGGCCCAGTAAGGACAATATATTTTGATTAACAATTGTTAGACAGTCAAGAATCTAATCCTTTGCTTCAGTAGGGCTATTTAAAGTACACAGCTTATATGGTCAAGCCCTAAATAAGGCAAAAATAATCAATATGGCAGATTCCTCTTTGATTGTTAGTTATCCTAGTCAGATGTCACTGGAAGGGCAATGTTGTGCTGAATACATATTTCAGAAAAATAAACTTCCTCTTGAATGGGCTCATTTGGTCTGGATGGCCAGGAAAAGGCTGGTCCCATTCCACTCCTATTTCCCTTTGGAGAGATTCAACACCGGCTCAAGTCCTAGATTCTCTGTGGAAGTTACCTTTTCGCTTTGTCTCACCTGAGCAAAAATGCACAGCCAGGAACAAGCCAGAACCGAAATATATCTATGGAGGAGTTTTCTTTCAGGAAAAAAAAGTCAGGGACTTTATAGGGAGTTTTATCTTCTCACACCTGGCCAGACTCAGGATTAGGTTTGGTGCTCACACTTATGATTTCCCCACCTCAGAAGAGGCTTTGGAGATTTTCAACTAGTTTAAGTCAAGAATTGGAAGAGTTTGGGTCAGATATTTCAGACACATGAGTAGAGTTTAGAAAACTGCACTTTGCTTTTAATCAGGCCTCTAATATCTTTATTGCCTGATATTGTTATATAATATGACTTCCAGGGATATGGTCAGGTCAAAAATTAGGTTTTTCATAAATCAAATAGGCACAAAGTATAAAACATGGTCACACCACTCCATTTGTTCCAAGACTTGGTTAACATGGAGTGATGGCAGATTAAAAAAAAAAAAAAAACAAATAAAAAAATCTGTTCCCAGTAAGATTTAATATCAACACTGAGGGGCTCTTGTGCCCCACATAACCACGCTATGTCAAAAACTTCTCTTCCCAAAGCTTTAGTATGGAGTCAGACCAGGGCCGGATTAAGACCTTTAGAGGCCCTAAGCACTGAAAAGATTATGGTGCCCCCCATATGTAATTCAAAATAAAAACAATACTATACTGTAAAATCTCTTTTTTTTTATGCCCCTGCTTTGCTGGTGCCCTAAACACATGCTTAGTCTGCCTATTGGGTAATCCAGCCCTGGGTCAGACAGTGTGAAACAGAAGCCACCACACGGTCACAGGAGTCTTAGCCATGAGCTGCAATGCTGTTCCAGATATGCAAGGGATCACTGAGGAGACGTGGAGTAATGGGTTTATAAGGAATGGAGCTACTGTGTGACTACAGTCATTAATGTATTAGCAGCTGTTAGACAATGACTGAATTAATATTGAGCTCACTACTCGCCCTACCATGTGTCAAATGATCATTTGGGTTATCTATTTTTACCCCCACCTTTTTACTGATTAACATAAATCCAAGATTGGCCAGAGAATCCAAACTTTCCACCAGACTGCACCAATTAAATACTAATAAGCAAGAGATAACATGCATTTGCCCTGCTCTCAAACAAGCTTTCTAAACAAAGATCTGCAGAAAATATTCAGCCCCTTAAAGACCAGGCAGTAAGCATTATTCACTGATTGAATAAGAAACTCAGGAAAAGTAGGTAACACCAGAAGTGCCAATCACCAGGATATGTCAGCACAATTAAGTATACAAATGTCCCTTCTGAGGTGAAGAACCAGGTCACACCATTTTTCTGTAACATATAGCACTTGAAAGCGATCAAAGCACTTTAAAAACATGAATTAACTTGTCGTCAAGACACAATTCTGCCTCTTTCTAAATGCTAGCCTTGCAAACTCAGACTGGGTTTCGAGATTCAAGCTAGATTCTTTTCTTCCCAACCATCACCACTGGTAAGAAAAGTTTTATGCTCCAAATCAGGCTCTTAATAACAACTGTCCATTCCCAATGCCCATTACTAATTTCTTTCCAACTCTGGTTTCAGCATATTTGTTTTTCCCCTTTGTGTCATTCATTATAGAATGAATGTCTATTATTACCTATTCATTTTGTTGTTTTGATCACTCCCATTCATACCTTTCCCCAGGACAGTGTACAACAGTCAAATATAACATGATAAGCAATAGAGCTCTTCAGAAAAATCTCCATATAAACAAAATGTAAACACTAAAGAAAAAATAATTAGCAAAAATATTCATGAAAAATACTTTCATTTTTCTAACATTTCCAATGAGCAACACTCTAAAAACGTAACTTTCAGTTAATATACAAAACTGTCATTATAAACCTGATTATCTCCTGCAATTCCCTTTGGCTTTCATGTTTTTTGTTCATTTTGTTCTACATTTCCTTCCATTAAAGTTAAAATGACAGAACTGTTTCAAGATACAAGATTATTTCAAGATTATTTCTTAGCAATTTTTTTGAATATATACACTCTCAGAAGTATTTCTCCTGCCTTCTTAGATGCCTGTGGCACGGATTTGACCACCAGGATTCCTTTGGAGTTGTCCCCCCATGTGCAGGTCATACCACTGAGCCCATCTATCTAGGCTCTGGGGCACCCCACCATCCTGTCCTGCTGGGCCAGAAGCTCTGTTCTCTCCCAGGTAAGGCACAGAATTGGGATAACAGCCACCAGCACAGAAACACAGACACTGAACCAGCTCAGCCCTGGGAGGGCTTAGCTATAAGCCTATTGTCAGCACCCAGGAACATAGCCCCAAAGAGGACCAACACTCCTAAAAGATCCATCTTACTCTGTATAAAAGTCTTACACAGAGAAAGCTCATAAGGTCAGTCCTCTACCAACGAAAGAAAGATTTGCACAGTGGTTGCTGCCCCACAATAACAAGTTTTTACATGGGATTTAATAATAAAAACATTTGTGTATTATAGATAACACTAGGATTTAAGTGATTACAAGTGAAAACAGACAGATCAAAATAAGTTACTAAGCCAAAATAAAGCACCAGCGAATTCTAATACACTAAGAAACTTATTACATGCAAATTTTTACCTCTAACTGTTCTAATCATCTCCTTCACAAGCTAGGCAGCCTTCTAGCTTGCACCCAATCCTTCCCCCTATTCAGTCTCAGATGTTTCCAGCAGTCATCTTGGGTGTTAAGTGGGAGGTCATCTGGCAACCACCACTATTGTTTGGTTTTCCATCTTTATATCCTTTTTGCCCAAGGTGGGAATGCTTTGTGTTCAGTTCAAACATTCCTCACCTTGAGTGGAAAAGTACAAGATCCAAAATGGGTTCCAGAATCAAGTGGCCTGGCCACATGTCTTTGCAGGGTTAAATGTCATCACTCTCCACAGACAACAGAACTCTTCTACCTGTTCATTCTTATCCCAGGATAAAAGAAAGTGTGGTTATTTACTACAATGCCCTGCACCGGGCCCAGCATCATTACCAAGGGAGGGGTGGCTTTAGACTCTCAGCAGGGGAGGACCCTCAAGTGGAAGGGACAAGGCTGGGGATAGACCCCACCCCTTCAGCCAGTCCTTCATGGTCAGTGACTGAGAGCCACAGGGCTGCTACAGTATTTAAAAAGAAAAATAAATTGATAGCTTCCCAAGACTACAACATATGAATCCTGGGATACTTGGCTTAGCATAGGCTAAGAGGCAAAACCTGTTTGAAAGCCCCTTGGCAACACATCACTGGGTAGTTACACATAAATAAGATATTAAAAAGTCACAGTTCCACATATGGACATGTATTTTTATGGCATGTCTTATCCTATGACAACGCTTCCTCCTCTACAATTAGCCTCTTCCTTCATAGCAATGTATACTGCCCTGTTTTCCAAAAAGAACTTAACTGACCTTTTTTCAAAACAGACCTAACCAACTACAGGAAACCTGCCCCCATTGCACTTTTCCCAAGAATATGAAATCTCAATAGGTTAAACACAATCTCCCTGTTGCCAATAAACTGCAACATAGTAGGAAAAATTTTTAAATTACAGTTCATTGACTCTCTTAAACCAGGATGGGCAAATCTGGTCCACCAAGGTTAGCTTCCGGCAGGCCCCCACTGCTATATTTACCTGCACAGATGCAGGCACCAGCGCTTGCAGCTCTCAGTGACCATGGATCACCATTCCCAGCCAGTGGAAGCTGTGGAAAGTGATGACCCAGTTCACGTTGCTTCCTGCCACTCCCATCTGCAGCCAATAAGAGCGGTGATCACTGATACCTATGGCCATGCAGGTAAATATAATTGTTGGGGCCTATCAGGGGCTATCCCTGGCAGACTGCCACTATGTTCTTGCCCACCCCATCTTAAACTCTCTGGACATTAGGGTTCACATGTGAACCTGTCCTTTCCAGCTAGATGATATGAGGCAGGATCTCTGGTCCAGCACAGCTACTTTGGCACAGAACTGAGGAGGGGGAAGGGCAAAGGTGTTTATGTCTTACACCAGCTGCTCTGGCTGGGGCTGTGCTACTTGCCGCCAGCTCTCCACTGCACTGTCCCCACTGGGGCTGGGCTCCCTGCCACCAGCCCAGCCTGTGCTTCTGAACCTGGCCAGCTGGGGCTCTCTGGTCCAATAGTATTTGTGGTCCTGCCAGCCCACGGATGTTGCTGGAGTCACAACTTTCTATTTTGAACTTGTGGTCACAACTTTCTATTATCATGGTCAGCAATTTTTATGCCAAATTCTGTTTGCTTCACTTTCTTTAGTCTAGTGGTTTTCAACCTATGGTCCACTGACACTTAGTGAGCCAGACTAAGATTTCTATTATTTGACATTTTTTATATTTGGTGCCAGCTTCCTCAAATGATTTGTTCTGTGTATGTATTCAGAGAAACACAGTAACTTCACTCCTAGTGACAAAAAACATTTCAGCAAAGGCCTTTCTACCTTGTTTCACTGACACTTATCTGGTTCCCCCCGACTCTTCTCCACAAAGGGTAGGAAACGTTAAGACTGACACATGGCTGAGGACTGGGGTGGGGACAAAAATTAAATAAAGTACACACATTAAATGGCATAAATAATTACTGAGCTGAAGATCGGAATCAATGTCAAAGGGTAAAGTAAGTAATGATTCAATGTAGATTATGTATAATTACAGTTTAAATTATGTGGAGCCATCAGGTTGTGTACATTGTTAGCTTATGCAATCACATGACCCTATTTCTGTGGCTCATTCTCCCTGCTCCTTCCCTCCAGTTGTTTGTTACACTCATTTGTTGAATTTTCTCTCTAATGGGGACCTCGGCCAACAAGGCTCCACATGGGCACAGCAGACCACCTGTACACTAAGTATTACAAGATATGGGCCTTAGTAAAATTGTCAACATTCATGTTACACAGCTGAGCTGCCCCCCCAAACAGGGTACCCTCAAGTGGCTGACCACAGCACAATAAATATAACCAGTAATGATTTTCTTTTCTTCATTCCCCAGACTGAGACATGTTGCCCACCCTCTTCTCTACAGACCAGAACACTGACATCTTAACAGCCAAGGAAAGGAGTCTAATAAAAGCCCCTCTTCCAGGCATCAGATTAATGTAAAGGCAATCTATTTGCAGGTTCCTCAAAGTGAAATCATTCACACATCTCAAAAGAGAAAGAAATAAAAAAAAAAAAAAGCAGCAGTTCATCACTTCCATCATCCCTATTCCATGACTCCACTTCTGCAGATCATCTACCTGAGAGGTCACAATCCCTATTCCATGAAACCTGTGCTCCCAATCCAGAGTCTCTACCCTGCTGGCCATTCTCCAAGTTTCTTACAACTGTTCTGCCACAACCCTCACCTAAGGGCTTCTGAGAGCAGGTTCCCCAAACATTTCATCCTCCAAGACCTCCTTCATTTACAAGTCTCATCCCTGCTGAATTCCTCCAGAAACATCCTTTTCACTAATGTTCAGTCTGCCTCTGGGGACCGCCACACAAGCTTTCTGCTTGGTAAATTCCCCAACACCAACCATTCCTCCTTGCCCATCAACTCTCTTCTGTTCTTTCCAGCAGCTCTCAACTTCTACTCTTTATTTTGAGGGGGAATGGGGGGCAAGAAAGAGCTAGCAGCTTGCTCTACGGCAGGGGTGGGCAAGAGGGCCTCTGCAGGCTGGATCTGGCCCACCAAGCAGGTTGATCCAGCCCGTGGAGGCTTTGCTGCTCCGCTGCCCCCAGGCCAATCAGGGCCTGTGGCAGAGGGAATGCACAAAGTTTCCTACACCCTGTTCCCGCCCTGTGAGGGGCGCGCAGCACTTAGAAGTGCCATGCACTCCTGGCAGGGCAGGAGGTGGCTTCATGTTCTCCTCCCACCTCCAGGCCCTGATTGCCTGGGGGTGGGGGAGCACGGGAAGTCTCCTCCCACCACCAGGGGCATGGGTGCTTAGGAGGAACGGGGGCCATAGGGGCTTCTCCCACCCTCAGACTAATCACGGTCTATGGGTGAGGAAGCCTGGAAGCATCCTGGCCCTGCCCCTTCCATTTGAGGCCCCGTCCCTTCCAGTGCAGCCCAAGGCCACTTCAAAAATTTTTGAAGTGGCCCGGGTGAAAAATTATTGTCCATCCCTGCTCTAAGGAATCCTCAACAGCTCCCAGAAAGTGCTACTTCTTCCTGCATCTTCTCTCTCCCGGTCTTAACTGCCTATTGGTTTTTAGAGATGCCAGGTGGTTTCTATCAGGCTCCATTGGGAGGTGGCTAATTACTCACATGTGAAAAGGACCCGTTCCTTCTTCAAGGGGCCAATCATCCTTAACACCAAAGCAATTTAGATGCTTAAAGCCCTTTTTCCAAGGTGACATAGGAACCTAAGTTGCCTTAAGACCCTCATTGTCCACCAGTAAAGTGGTACAATTCCCTCTTTTGCATGATGTAGTTGTATCAGAATAGAGGACTTTAAAACTGGTATAGCTTATTCCTGTAAGGAAGAGGAATAAACAATACCAGTATAAGACACTTTTAGACCAATATGACTGCATCCACACAAGGGGTTATCCAGTTATTAAAACTGGTTAAGAAAAAGAGTCACTCAATTAACTTTAATAAGTACACTGGCACAGAAAATGTTTGTATACCAGGCCTTACTTTATGAGCTCTTTAGAGTAGCAGCAAAGTCTCCCTCAGTGTTTGAACTCCTCCTACCACAATGGAGGCCCTATCCTGACCAGGGACTGCAAAATCAACACAGCTGAGAGGAAGCAAGCTGGATTCTAACTTTTCTGTTTAGTCAACAAAACTGTTTACATTCCAGCTCTGACCCCATAAGCCCCTCAATGCCAATTGGCAAAACGTTAGGCTATGCTGCTACATGACAGTTAACAGGCCTCACTGTTATGTCGTGGGGAGTTTCACAGTATAGGAAGAAATCAGTGGAAATGCAGAGAGCTGGAGTAGTTGCAAGTGTCCATTTTATTGCAAAGCACAGAACTAACTAGAATAAGCCCAGACTAGCTGGGCTGACCCCAGTGACCTACTCAGTTACTATAACAACAAGATCTATATCTACAACCCAATATACAACATATTCCTCCCCTTAATAAAAACGTCCCTTTAAGAAAACAAAACTAACTATGAAATGAGGGTAGACCGCCTCAAGTTCTTAAGGTGATCCTCCTCCCGCCTGTGACCAGGATGTCGTCAAAATAGCACTGAACTCCTGGCAAGCCACACAAGATCTGGTCCATAGCTCTCTGGAACAAGGCTGGGGCAGAAGTTATTCGAAGGGCGACAGTAACGATAAAGCCCTTTATGAGTCACAATAGTCAACAGCTCTTGGGATTCCTCATCAACTTGCATCTGTAAATATGCTTGACTCAGATCAATCTTGCTGAACTTTCGTCCCCCAGCCAGGCCCGCAAAGATGTCATCGATGCGAGGAAGGGGGTATTGCTCTGCACATAAAACAGGGTTAACAGTGATCTTAAAATCCCCACAAATCCGAATAGAACCGTCTTTCTTCAATATTGGAACTATTGGAGTTGCCCATGGACTATGGGTAACTGGTATTAGGACTCCATTTTTGACTAGGCGCTCCAGGTCTGCTTCAACTTTTGGCCTGATAGCATATGGCACAGTTCTGGCCTTCAGATATTTTGGTTGGCTACCAGGTTTAATGTTCAGTTTCACGGTGATTCCCTTCATACTTCCCAGATCCTCTCCAAAAACAGCAGCATGTTTCTTTAATATATCAGTCAGACCTGTTTCTTCTTTAGTCATCCGGCACACTTCTGCCCAGTCCAGTGGGATCTTCCTAAGCCATGATCTCCCCATTAAGGCTGGGTAATGGCCTTTCACCACAAACAGTGGTAATTCTGCAGTCTGTCCATTTAGTTCCACCTTAACATCAGTAGTGCCCAACAGGGGTACTGCTTCTCCTGTGTATGTCTTCAGAATGATCTTTGTTGCCTTAAGTGGAAGATGCTTCAACTTTTCCTTATACACCGTGTCTGAGACCAATGAAACTGCTGCACCAGTGTCCACTTCCATGCGTACCGGTTTGCCATCCAACAGTGGGATTACCCAGTATTCATGGGATCCCCTTGCAAAGACAAAACATAGCATGGCGCTTCTTCTTCAGACAGGGTGTCACTTTGATCATCAGACATCTGCTCGATGGTATGCAGATTTTCCTTTTGTTCCGCCAGCCCACAGGCCTCTTTTTCTTTTGTTTGCAGGCACGCTCAATGTGTCCTTTTTTTCCACACTGTCGACACACTAGGTTCTTACACCAGCATTCTGATGCATGGTGACCTGGCTTACCACAGCGGTAACATTCCTGGCTCCCCACTGTTTTGTGAGTAGGTTCTTGGGACATTTTATGCACCCCAGGGGGTGCACTAAGGTGTTGTGCCTCCTGTGTGGCCAGTTCCATGGAGACCGCAATATCAATGGCCTTCTATAGGGTGAGCTGAGCTTCTATTAACAGACGCCTCCGTATAGCTTCACTGTGCAGGCCACACACTAACCTGTCATGTATGGCATCATTTAACATCTCCTTAAATTCACAGTGTTCAGCAAGCTTTTTCAAATTGGCTACAAATTGTACAATTGTTTCACTTTCTTTTTGGTCTCTGTTATGGAACCTGTACCTTTCTGCAATTACCAATGGTTCTGGAGCATAATGTGACCCCAGGATTTCCACAATGTCACTGTAAGATTTGGTCTCTGGCTTAACAGGGAGCAGCAAACTGCGAGCAGAGAGTAGGTCTTAGCCCCTACAACACTTAAAAATATTGGCACCTTCTTTTCTTCTTTAATGTCATTTGCAATAACAAAAGTTCAAAACGCTCAGTATATACGTGCCATTGCTCTATAGTCTCCTCAAAAGGTCCCAGTGGCCCTGTAAGTGTAGCCATGGCTTTGACTCCCTCCTTTTTTTTTTTTTTTTCTTTTTCAGTCTCTAGGCTCCTTGATCTTAGTTTCAGTTTGCACAGTGTAGCAGTCAGTTCTACCCCACCTTCCAAAACAGCCAAAAAAAGTTTGTTTTCTTACATTGACTTCTACTTCTTTTGTTGCTGGAGGCAGCACAGGCATCCCACCCTCGTCGCCACTTGTTATGTCGTGGGGAGTTTCACAGTATAGGAAGAAATCAGTGGAAATGCAGAGAGCTGGAGTAGTTGCAAGTGTCCATTTTATCGCAAAGCACAGAACTAACTAGAATAAGCCCAGACTAGCTGGGCTGACCCCAGTGGCCTACTCAGTTACTATAACAACAAGATCTATATCTACAACCCAATATACAACACTCACAAACTCACTATACCTAATGCATTGTTGTCATGGTATTTATCTATAAAGAATGCTGTGTTAGGGATTAAATGAAAATGTCTATCATACTGGTCATCCTAATAATTGTGTGAAGTTTGCACAGGCTACAATAATAAAAATATGCTCAAACCCTGAAACAAATGTCCAGCCAAAGGAATTTTGATTTGTCTGTCTGGATTGTAAGTATAGCAGGGTAGACCAAAGCCAACCAGAACTACATTTGCATTTGAAAATCAGTAGGAAAAGCAAATTAACAAGAGGATGACTCCCACCCCAAAATAAGGTTATTGATATCCACATTGAGGGGAACAAATCACAAGGTCACATTTCAATTAATTACTAAACTATAAGAAAATGAAGGGGAGACATTGTGGTTATCCATCACTGAAAGAAGAAAGAGGTCAGCATCTTCTATCTATACCCATGAATGGTGGATCTCCACTCATGTGGGTTGGTGATGGTGAGAGGTGGCTTTGTGTGGAAAATTGCCTTAGACAAGGATTGTAACCTGTTAAGCATGTGTCACTAGACAGGTTATAGTTTTGTTTTATTTGTAACTATTGTCTGTTTCCATTACTTTTACTGTGTATCTCTTCATCTTTTAGTAAACGTATTGAACATACTGCTGTTTTAATAAGTTCATCTCACTGCAATATATAAAAGTGCGGCTCCCCAGCTGATCTAACAGGGTGGTATGTATAGTGTCTCTTTGTAGATGGCAGATTTCTGAGAGTGTCCAGTGATAGGGCTGGGGTGCTTCTGAGGAATGATTTTTAAAGTGTGGGCTCAGAGTGCTTCGAAGATTAACCTGAAAGGCAAAACAGAGACTGGCAGAGCTTTTGAGATGATTGGGAGGGGAGCTAAAGAGACTGGAAGGTCAGGAAGATGAGTGTTTCATTCCAGAAAGTCCTCCCTTCCTGAGGCAGGGGTTGGTGAGAGTCACCTTGTAACCCCCTTACACATAAAACCAAAGACAGTTACCCAGATGCCCCAGTGATATCCACTATTTTATAACCAGTCCACTGTCCTGTTGACTAACAGTGGAATATGCAGGAGGCCTGGTTATATAACAGCCTCACTAAGACATTCCAGTATTTAGGAAGAAAAAAATATATTTGTTTACTTAAATATCAAGATCATTATTACTGTATATCAGTAATCATCTCACATTGATCTTGTTTTCTATGCTACTTCCATCTTTTTTTTGTCTCCGCCTTGTGACCTCTTGTCGTACCATAAGCTCCTTTGTATTCTGTTTGTACAGTGGCCGGCACACTAGGGTAGGTATGGAAGAATAAAAATGAGGAGCAGTTCCCCAGATCTGACAGAAGTACAAAAAATGCTTCTTGGCCCCACTCTACCCTTTTTCATCCCTACGGGATTACAAAGGGGTACCCTCATCTCCAGGACACCTACCCATCCTTGGATGTAGCCTTGCAAGGACTTTGCCTTTCATAGCCCCTTCCTCCTACCCACTTGCCACTTTGTTGTCTGCAATGGTCAGCCCACACTGGCTTCTTCTCCCAGACTCCCTTTCAGGGTTTTCTGTGACTCAGTTCTCCAGCCAAATCCTACAATCATTCACTCTCCTTCTGGAATAAGAAAAAAGCCCCACTTCAAGTCCCAATTAAATACCCACACTAGTTCTTCTGCCCCTCAGGTGCTACTCAAGTCTCCTGCTTTTTGGCCCCTTCTCCTAGCCCCTGCAAGCTTCTCTTACCTTGTTTCTTCCCCAGAAGCATTCTCCTACTACTTCTTCTTACCCCAGCAGTTTAGCTCTGAGACTTCTGCCTCTAGTCAATGGCACCTTAGGGCCTAAGTATTACTTCTGAAAATAGGATTTAGATGCTTTTTAGAAATGCTAAAGTGACTTAGGAGACAAAGTCTCATTTTCAAGAGGATTTAGAAGTTTTACTCAAGGCTAAATAAATCCTGTAAGTACTTTCCAATAGCATGCACATGGCACTCAGAGATAGATATAGTGAAATCAGATTTTGTTTATGGACAGAGGGAATGTTGACCTGTACACTTTGGTTATCCTCTAGTGTCTAGTCTCTAATATTAGACTTCCACCTGGATTGTCACATACATATAAATCAGAAAATATTTTCAACTGCTATTGTCTTCAGGTACATCTACACTTGCTCCCTAGTTTGAACTAGGGATGCAAATATAGCCAACCAAAATTGCTAATGAAGCGGGGATTTAAATATCCCACGCTTCATTAGCATAATCTCGCCCGCACGCTATTGCGCTCGCCAGCTGATTCAAACCAGGAAGTGCGCTCCGGGATGCGTTAGTTTGAATCAAACCCCTTAACGCGTCCCAGAGCGCACTTCCTGGTTTGAATCAGCTGGCGAGCGCAATAGCGCGTGGGCGAGATTATGCTAATGAAGCGCGGGATATTTAAATCCCCGCTTCATTAGCGATTTTGGTCGGCTACATTTGCATCCCTATTTCGAACTAGGAAGCAAGTGTAGACATACCCTTCCTTTGTTCTCCTTGACAGATGGGTTGCACCTAACCAAGAAGGGGACTAGCATCTTTGAACACTGACTTGCCAGCCTAGTGAGGATAGCTTTACACTAGGTTCAAAGGGAGCAGGTGACAAAAGCATAAGCATAAAACAGATGACATTAAAAGAGGACTGGATGTTGGGGAAACATGTGAAAATTACAACAGGATCATAAGAGCACCAAGAGGGAAAGCAGTGGGGGAGTCTGTTCAACATCTTAGGTATCTTACGCACAAATGCAAGGAGTATGGAGAATAAACATGAACTGGAAATATTAGTATACAAGTTAAATTATGACTTAACTGGCATCACACAGGCTTAGTGGAATAAATCATATAACTGAAATATTGTTGTAAAAGTGTGGCTTTTTCAGATATTACAGACTGTAGGATATGTTGCATTATACATCAGACTATATTAATTTGTTCTGGGGTCCAGAATGAGGTTAGAGGCAGACCAGTTGAAAGGATAACAATAATATGGGTAAAAATAGAGATGACATCTTGGGAGGAATCTACTATAGACCATCAAATCAGGAAGAAGCAATAACTTCAATCACTATTTCTTTCTGGTGCATGCTCCAGCCACACAGCACCCACAGAGTCAGCACACATGATACTAAGGAAAAACCTATTAGGATAGTTAATTTGTAGAATAATGTTCTAAAGGAGATTGTGGAATCACAGTTTTTTTAAGAATACATTGGACAAATGCTTGCCAAGGATAATCTAGGTATAATTGGTCCTGTTTTAGCACAGGAGGCTGACCATGACGACTTCTCCAGGTCCTTTCAGCCCTACATTTCTATTATGTAGAGGTTGTTTGAAGACCAGAAGGGGGACTTCAGGAAAGATGTTTCAGGATATGGTTTCCATAGGTTGTAGTTGTTCAATGATGCCCCATATAGATTTCAGTGTGAGATTTTATTTTGGTACAGGCCGTCCTCACTATAAGTCCAAGATACAGTCCAAAAAACTTGGACTTATAGTGAAACAACTTAAAGCGGGGAATTTTTTCCCCATGGCTGACTTCCATTTGCACAAATTTGTTTTTGTGAGACTCAAGAGTGGGGAATGAGAGGACTTATAACGCATCAGTTCCTACAAGCGTCAACGACTTTAGTGCAAAACGGATATATATCAGGGCAACTTATAGCAGGGATACCCTGTATTGAAACAGATTCTCTTGATGTATGATGGCCCATTCAATAATGTGATCTACTTTTCTGGTGGAGTGTCTTAGTTTGGTAAAGGCAATTTTAAGTGCAGTAAGTGTATCCTGGACTTCCTCTTCAGAAAATATTTTGTGGTATCTGAGAGCCTTCTTGTAGATAACAAATTGCTAGGTGTGTCTGGCATGGGTACTTGATCTGCGAAAGTAGGTGTGGTAATTCATGCTGTTCTAGTATCTAGTTGCCTGTAGAGTTCCATTGTTGAAGTTGATTGTGATGTCTAGGAAGTTGAGCTAAGTTGGGAGTGTTCTACAGAGAGTTTATTGATGGTTTGGAGTTGTGGTGAAAAATCCATAAAGTTTAACAACATGATAAGCAGCAAATGACCTCAAGTACCACTACTTGGATCTTTAATCACTTCAGATAAACACAGTAGGTTCCCAGTTTGTTGTAATATACCACAAGCAATTCAAAAGGGAATCCAGTAAATTGATTTGAACACACCAAATGTCTTTACATTTAAAAAATAATAATTAAACCATAGCTAATAATTCCAATCTTAGAAGTCTAAAAGTTAGGTCCTTAAAGCCATATTTAAACTCCTAAATAAAAGTGAGCTGATTGTAGCAATGCTGAGCACTGCAACTCCCATTGACTTCCATGAGAGCTGTACCACACAGTACCACTGAAAATCAGCCCTCTTTTCAGATGCCCAAATATGGTTATAGTATACTAACTATAGAGACACAAGATGTAAAGTGCTGGCCTCTCTTTTTTTAGTGATCAGAATTATTTTTAATACTTTTAAAATTATAATCAAACATATAATTCTTTGCACAGAGGCATCATATTTCACTTCAGATACGTATCAGTGGCTACCAACAATACTGAATATCATGAACTGATTCTGTTTTGCATCCTTCAGCAATAGATCACAAGCATTGTCCCTTCAGATGGGTCTGTATAAAGCATGCCACCAACTCTTGTGACCATCTCAAACTGCAGAATGTGAAAAAACTTAAACAACAAAGAGTCTTTCAGCACCTTAGGGACTAACAAAAAAGTAGATGGTATCATGAGCTTTTCCCACTTGGCTTATCTCTTATTTTTAAATGTAATTTCTAAAGATCACAGTTGCACAGAAAAGTGAAATCCTAATGGTTAAAAAATAGAAGGCAAATGTCTATAGCGAAAAATCACAAGATTTTTTGGGTTCCTGACTCAGGATATTTGAATGTTTGGGATTGGCAATACCATTGTACAGTAGTAGTGTAATGAACATTGATTTTGCTTGAGGCCTTTGGCTATTACCACAAATATTACATAAAAATTAAATTAAAAATGGGGATCTGATGGTACAAGTCCATATCCACACAAATATCTGCAATCGTTAGCTCCAAAAACATAACACAAAACTGTTTTAGAAAATCATGCAAAAATGACCAGATTTAAATAGGTTAGCGTTTGACTTTCCTCTTTCAGCATGGAGACCCAAGGGGCCCATTCTTTCCCCCATGTCATTTTTCACTTTCAAGCTAAACGTGTGGTTGGCTACAAGTGAATGTAAACGTTATTCATTAAACACAGCTACTCAGTAAACACAGCGGGTATTAGCCACACTAGCAAAAATTAAAAAAAGAGTCTTATCTAAAAGCACTGAAGATCCATTAGGTCAACTGCTCTAGGGAAACCATATTCTTTGCTTACTCAGAGGATAGTACCATTTAGGTCAATGGAAGGTTTGCTTGATCAAAGACCGTGTTTGTTCAGAAACCTTTCAGAGGCGTCCCTATCTCCATCTTTGCCACGGGCCGCAACCCCCAGGGTTCAGTCTGTGTAACTACACTGCACTTTACACCCGCACATCACTACAGCAACGCAGAGCAATGATAGAAATCCCCCGCCCCGCGCCCCAGAAAACGAATTAAAACGAAGCCGTGGAGAACCACACTCGCGCACCCACCCACGCTCCTGGGCTGCACGGCCTAGAACAACTTTGCAGCGCTTGGAAGGCAGGTACAGCTTGCGATGGATTAAATGCAGAGGTGACAGCCGCGGAGCCGGGAGGAAGGAAGCCCCGAGCCCTGGGAGGAGAAGCTGCAATAGATAGGGCGATTGAGGATCGCAGCCTAAAGTGCCCCCTCCCGAGGTGATGGCGGGGCTTGCTTTACCTTCAGCGGGACTTTCATCTCGTCCTGCTTCCTCCTACTCGCCGAGGGCTGAGAAGCTGGACTGGTTTGCCGATCTCTTTGCTCATCCCCCTCTGAAAGCCCTTCGTGAGCAGGGTGTCGCCATCCCCCTGCCCGCCTGCTGCTCCTGCACACCGAGTCTAGCTGCGAGAAGAGGAGGTCCCTCCAAGTGGGCATCTCCATCTCCTCCTGCTGGGCTCCATAAAGACGTGATCCTTGGACCACTGATGGAGAAGAGGTGGTTAATGTTCCACTTCTCTTGTTAGTGACTCAATCTGTCTTTATGGCTTATTATCTTCTTCAATCAGAGGGCTCTGCAGGGCGCTCACAGGACAAGCTGCGGCTCATTTGCACACCAGATTAGCAATGAGTCACAGCAAGGTGTGCGTTCAGGCTGAAGAGTCTTTGCTGCGCCTCCTGCCACAACTGCCCCATCCCAGCACGATACCCCTTGAAGCTGCGAGTTGCTTTTATGAAGTATAAGCAGAGGAGTGTGGTGGGGGCCCGTGTTTGAAAGAGCGAGGAAGGGTATAGAGCTAAATTTGGAGTCCCCCCCCCCAAAAAAAATCCCGTTTAGCCCTTGGTTTGAGCATGGCCCGTGAGGATGGAATTTGAGCTGTTATTAATTTTCTTTTGAGCATGTGCAAGCTACATTTTTGAAAAGCTTACAGGTTGACCAAAATTTGGTGGATTTTCAGGGGGACAACAAAAACCACGCCCCCTAATGCAAAGGCAATCCCTTGCCAAATTTACAATTCTGACTACTAAACATGGGGGTGCTAAAGTTTCCCAAAGGAAAAGATCAACATAACTTTTTACTATGGGCAAAATAAGGCATTTTACTTTAACCCCATTCTCAGAACCACATGAACCATTCTAGTTGATATTTTCAAATAAATAAAAAGATACATTCAGCCTGAGGCAGACACTCAGCATGGAAATTTTCAGCCCAAACATAATTTTTGCCAGAACTATAAGCATCTAAAACCTGGGTATTACAGCAGGAAGTGTTGCAGGGCCTGTATACCTTAGCACCCCATAAAGACCCATAGGATTCATTGAGAGTCTTCCTAGGAACACACATCTGCCTGTGTTCATGTCAGTGAAGGGATGAGGGCATTTGGCACTTTTACAATTTCATGCTTTTCACATCTCATTACAAACTATATGATTTTTTTTCTGTCATGACAGATATTCATTTTCCCTGGCATTAGACAGAGTTCAGTGTGGGTCACCTCTAGTATTAATTGCATAAAAATAAAAATCTTCAGTATATTCCACCACCCTAATCACCTTCATGCAGTTGCAAACTTCAGCACTGTGTTCACCAATATCTGATACAAGGATTTCTAAAGACCTGATATTTGGTACCTCACAATGTATCTAACCTCACATCAGCTAACTTGAGCTTGGGCTGCAATATAGACTTTAGGGGTCGGGCTGGAGCTCAGACTTTGGGTCAGTCCACACCTGAACATGTACACTACAGTTTTACAGCCCTGCAGCGTGAGCCCTGTGAGCATGAGTCAGCTGACACGGCCAGCTACAAGTGTTTATTGCAGCTTAGACTACTCTCAAAGACCACTTAAAAACCATGGTAACCATCGGGAATCTATGTAGATTCTTCCCCTTAGCCACATTATCTTCTTGTGCATGAATTAATGAGACACCCCTATTACTGATTTTTCTAGAAAAATTGTTTTATTCCCATGGGACTCACCTTAAGACCAGACAACCCATTTACCCATCCTTTGTCTTTAATGTATCATTTATCTTTAAGCAGCAACATCCACAAACTGCAGAGAAATAGGGGAGAAAGAGAGAGGGAAAACCCCTGTCAAAGTGTTTGTGCTAAATGAGGCGAATCTGAGTGGGCTGTACGTGCCCCATACTTAGCTTTTGATGTCATTTGGGTGTTGCATATAATGACTCATCCAGTTCATGTCTTTGTTCAAGCCATGAGAGAGAGTATCAAATTTGCATATGAAGGCCAGTTCCGCAGACTCTCTCTCTAGTTGATTCCTGAAATTACTTTGTAAGAGAATAGCCATCTTTAAATTAATTAATGAGTGCCATTTATTAACACTTATTAAAACTTTAATTGACAGGTTTTTTCTCCTCCCACTCTGCCCTCTTTTTCTGCTTTATAATTGAACTCTGTGCCTCTTGCTCCATATTTGTCATCTGAGGAAGTGAGTTGTGCCCAGAAAGCTCATGATACTATCTATATATTTTTGGTTAGCCTCTAAGGTGCCACAGGACCATTGTTATTTTTAAAGTTTTTTTTTAGTTACAGACTAACAGCTGCCCTCTGAGACTTTTAATAATGTTTACTGTAACTTTTGAGCATCCAACAGATTAATGTTTGTATGGAAAGCTAGAAGAAATAAGTTTTAATAAAATATTTTTCAAATTATTACATAACCAAAAAGTATTCAGTCTATCCTAAAATGTCATTTTTCAGTAATCAGAATATGTACCAAATGTAATATTTTTAGCTTAAGAGTGCACTCAATTAAAAAAGCTAAAGACCATTTAGTGAAAAGTTCTATTTAGAATATTTCTTAGTCAGAGGCCATAATCAGTGAGTTTGCCAAATTTCAGTATTTGAGGCTAGTAAGTCAGCCTACTGCAAGAGTATTACATTTAAATAGAAATATTTCACCTCTAAAAAAAACTGCAGCTTACCACCGACAAAATGATGCTGCTATTTTAAAATATACAGCAATACTCTGCAATAGTTTAGATCAGGAGTTAAAGATAATTTCATAACATTAAAACTACAGGTAGAATTCTAAGATAATTATGATTGTTTGTATTGAAATCTGTACAGGCAACAGAATTGACACCAATAGTCCGATAAATGTGGTCTATTAATTGTATATATGTAATGGTAATTATATATTTATAAGCTTTTCACAATGCAGTATACCTTATACACACCATTTTTCATCATCTGAATGCATTACTCAATTTTAATATAATGCAAAAAGCTGTTATATTGGGAATAGGAATAGAACTGGTAAAAAAGTTAATCAAAATATATTTTTCCCATACATTTTTTGATAATTTGTAGGTCCTCATTTATAAAAGTACTACCATGCATGCTTCAGCTTTGATTTGAACAACACTTAGCACATGCTTAAGAGTTTTGATGCATCAGGGCCGTCTAGCCAGGTGAAAAATTAAAAAAAAATTGTGTATATGAATTTTACAAAATTTACAAATATTTGCAGCTTTTTCTTCAATATTTACCAGATCTAATTTTGAATATTTTAAAAAAACTGAATTCACTTTGTCTTTCCTTGTGTTACCTAGAACTTTTATTTTACATTAAAATGTAATTAGATCTACTGTTAAATTAGCAGTTGACAGTAAATATAACCAAATATATTAGGTGAAAATTCAGCTAACACAACAGTAAACACAATTTTGCTGACAGACATCTCTACATGGTCCAAGGACCATCCAAAATGTAACACTGATCAGCAGCAATTTCAATTTTTGTCATGAGCCTCAGCCCAGCTCTCCCTGGGAGGGGGGAGAGCCAGGGCTGCCACATTGTGGCCTTGGCTCGGTGGCCAGGGGGAGAGCTGGGGCTCAGCCCTCCCCAGCAGCTGGGAGGGGGGGCGGGGGAGCTGGGGCTAGCGTGGCCTTGGCCCAGCAGCCAGCTGTGGGGGGGGGGGGGGCAGAGCCTGAGGAGAGTCAGGGCTGGAGTGGCCTTGGCTCAGGGGGGAGAGCTGGGGCCGGCAGTGCTTCTGCACCCATAGCCCCTTTATTCACCACCCTGCTGAGATCTCACACTCCCAGCCCCCTCTCACACACCCTCCACCAAGACCCTGCATCCCTAGCCTGCTCCTGCCCCTTTTCCCCCTTGCCAAACACCCTGCCCCCAGCCTGCTCTTGCCCCTCCCCTTGGCCAGACACCTACTCCCAGATGGGGGAGGTTGGTGAGAGTAGCGTGCAGGGGATGCAGCTGCCTAGTTAGGACTAAAAAAAAGTTTTGAGTTTACAAAATCTTTTGGCATTCGTTTAAACAAAAAAATCGGCATTCATTTCTTTACAAAAATAAAGTTACCTAAAAATTATGACAGTTGCCCAGGCAAATCCTGACATAAAAAGGGCAAACTTTAAAGTACCTTTAACTCCTGAACACAAGGCACAGCCACCTTCTTCTCACCAGATTAGATTCTGAACTGAGTTCAATTCAGTCAGACCTAAGGACCAAATACTTTAAGTGCTTCAAGCACTTATATATGTGTGCTACTTTTCTCACTTGAGTAATCCCATTGATTAAAATGAAATGACTTAAGTACTAAATGCATACAAATTTGAAGTATCTGGGCCTTAGTAAAGTGCAACATTTTTCTGATCACAGGTATTGGTGTAGGTAGGAATATTACATGTTTGGGAGTCAGAGGATGGTAGCTACAGATATTTCGTATTTCTATGGTGGGTAGTTTATGAACAATCCATTCATGTTTTAAATTGTAAAATTAAAATTTAACATTTATAACTTTGCTTTCTGGAACTATCCTTTCTCTAATAAATATACAGTTCTAGTACCTCTCCATGGTTCTGATCCTTCAAACCTATGCTCATGGGAATGAACAGTCTTTACTCATAAGAGGAAGAATTTGCAAGATCAAACTCCATGAGATGGATAATGTAGAGCTTCAGTAGATCTCTCCTATTATCTAGATGCTTTGTAGGATCAAGTCCATATTCCTTGAATAGCTCTAGTGCAACTATGTAAAAAAACAAGTGCTGAAGCATGGACATGAAGTTTTCCCAACAATGGTAATGTATTTATCATGCCCTACAGAGTCTGTAAGTTCAAGTTGCTCTCCATTCAGCAGCAAAGTAATGAAATGTCATATTGTGTTGTACCTGTTGTCAATGACTCTATTGTAATAATTTCTAGTCTCGAGTGGCACATAAATATTTGGTTTTAGTAACTGTCACAGATATAACACAAAAATGAACTTGAATCTGTATCAAGGACTGATAATACAAAGGATCAATGTAATAAAAAATATTTTAATTTGGATTAAAACGATCTAGAACAGAAAAAAGATACATCAACAACCAGACAACCCCCCTAAAATTCTACTTCCTCATCAATCTTTAACAAGCAATTTAGAGCTTACTCCTGAGATACTGAGTGAACAACCTACTATAATCTTATATATTTACTTTTAAGTTTTTTAGGTGCTCAGAAAGTTACCATTATGGTAGGTGTCTCATAGTGGTATTTAAGCTCTTTGTTTTTGAGAAAGCTATTTAAGTTTTTCGGCTCTTAGGAACATATTGAATCCCCTGAGTGAAATCCTGGCTATATCTTGCCACTAGCTTTAATGAGACCATGATTTAACCCAATGAATTCAAAATAGAATACAGTATCTGTTGAAGCATTGCTTTTCTTTTTTCCTGTCTTTAAATAGAAATTGTAAGACACACGCTCCAAGCCAAATTCTACTCTTTGCTATGCAAATGGTGCCATGAACAGATAAAAGGGAGCAATATGCTTGCATATTAATTGTGTATTTGAATAGTGGTATTGATTTCTAGTACTGGTATTTTGATTTGAACTAAAAATTATCTTTATAAATAAATAACGAGCCCCCAAATAAATACAAAGTTTGTATAGATTTGGAGAGTACAAATAATTGGAAATTGTCTCCTTGATTACTTATCTGCGGAGACCAAAGGGCTTAATCCTGCAACAACTTGTTACTATGTTTAGTGTTTATTACTGTGGATTGCCTTACTGAAGTCACTATTGTGTGCAAGTCTCATGTCAGTAAAGTATTACTCTCAATTTCTGCAGGATTGAGCTGTAAATTAGAATACTGTATTTCCCTTGCAAAAACTGATGCTATTGCTATCAATTATAGTAGAATAAGACAAAAACAAAAACCACATACCTTTAAATTCAGGTTTTAAAAGATTAAATGTCTCTGATTTTTATCAATGGCAAGTCTGAATACATATATTCACACCACCACACAAAAAACAAACAACAAAAAATCCAACTACATGAGTTAAGATTGAGCGTAGTATTCCGTAATTTAAGGGCAAAAACCAACACAAAACATCAACCAATCAAAACTACCACATTCACCCTCTCACATACATATTACAGAATGTTCTAATAATCTAACATTAAGCATTATAAAATCAGGAAATTCAAAGATAAAGCCACACTTAAAACAAATCAAATTAAATTGAATGATAATGCAGTTAAGGTGTCAAATAAACCTTAATCTTACCTTGTAATTACACTGTGTAATCATATCTCTTGTGATTAAGGCATTTTAGTATTTGGGTTCCCGCTCAAGCTGATTTTTAAAGTAACTGCAATTTAGATATTATTCATTTTTAAGGGGTTTTATTGGGGGATATCACTACAGAGTATAACTGAAAGCGCAATGTAGCTTTAAACAGTGAAGGAAATTGATGTATCCGATTACTAAAAAAGCTGCAAATTTTCCTCCATGTCATATATTTGTCCCTTAAGTTGCATGTTAACTACAAGGAAGTACAAAGTTTTCTCCAAAGTATAGTGCTCTACCATTTAACCATAGGTTTTCCACAGTTCATAAAAATTAGTGTTTAAAAAGCACATTAATCATTCTCTAACATGAGCATAGTAACAAGATTTTATTGTATTGTCTGGTCAATTGTACTGTCTGGTTAACTGACAATTGTAAATCTCTGTGGCATTGAGTCCATATCTTTTATTTATCAAATTAATGTTTAAAGCGTTTATATAATCAGAAGCAAAATTATCAGTCTGAGATCCCAGAAGAAAAGGGAGAGGAAAAAACCCTCAAAAATTTACAGAATCTGGAGTATGAAAGTTCAGAAAAGAAATGCATTTTCACTTTCCCTTTATAAAGAAACAGGAGTTTTGATACTTAAGGTTTGATTCAAGGTTTTGTATCTTTCAATGTAATTAGAAACGTATTATGCATTGTTCCAAACAAGAGCATTACAAAATTCATTTGTGTGTAGTGTCATATTGTGTAAAAGTGTCTAGTTCATGTGTATGATCCTATATATAAAAGCAGAGATAATTAACATTTTCCCTCAAGTTTTTATAGAACTTTCTTTTAATTTCTTTTCCACAGCCTAATATTTTTCATCCAGTTTTGTTTCTACCATATTAAAATCAGATGCCTAAAAATTCTGACATAAAACACAAAAAAGTGATGCAGTATTTCACAGGCCCCCCATTCTCACTTTCATCAGTTCAGTCACTCCAAGAAAATCCAAAGGTTAACAGTCGTATTGCTCATACAGTCTCAATTATGAACCAATATTTTCAGAAAACAATTTTTCAGCTTTTCAGATGCTAACAAGAAATAGCAACTGTTTTTATTGCAGCCAAGAAACAATCCATAACACTCAAGAATGATTTACTAAAGGATGATTTGCATGGTCTTAATCTAGGAAGAACAGTTTTAAGTACATTGGTTCAAACTTTTGCATACCATTTCACTGCACAAGTGTTCAAATCATCTTCATATTAACAGTTCAATAAGAGAAACACTGATGATTAAAAATTGCATTACTTGCTGTACTAAAATCGACTTCTGTAATAAAAAAATGCACTTTTAATTCAAGATCATTTTAATTAAGCAAACACTAGTTACTTAAAAGCAGAACCATATATTAAAGCCATACATAAGTTTCATCATAAATTTCAAATGCCTGTTATCTATATTCAAATTCTTAAATATTGCTCCTAACAACAACCTTCATTCTTATGAGTTAACATACTTACCTTCTTCATCCCTATGACTAACGAATAAACTTCACGTAGCCTTCAGCCACTGAATTTCAGACTGAAGTTTCCATTCACCACACAATCAGATAAAGCTTGCTTTGCAATTGCAACTAATGGAAACAGTGCTAAGAAATAATTACTACAAATTTCCATGTGCTTAAACTGAAAAGCTTTGAGAGCGAAAGAAACAGGGTGAGGAACTCTGAAAACTCTGGTGAAATGTTTTTACTGTAATAAAACTGAAATGCTTGTGTTACCTTCTAATCAGGAACTTGTGACTTGATCTGGCTTCAGTTGTGAATCACAATAAAGAAATGATTAACATTCTCGATGTCACTTACTTGAATTTTCAGCAGCAGTTCAGAATAACATTCCAATGAAAACAAAATTTTCCATTTTACAATAGTTTGCGTATATATACTGCCACCTACAGTATCACAGTAATAACTTTGCTCTGAAAAAAATTAACCCAGCCAAATGTAGAGGTTGGTCAAAAAGTTATTTAACAAAAAGTTATTTAACATAAGAATTGCTATATTGCACAAGCAGTCCATCCAATCTGATACTGTCTGTAATTATGCCATAACAGATGCTTCAAGAAAACTTGCAAGAACTATGGGCTAACATGCCCCTACCATAATTGTCTTCCCACATCATTTCCCTCATGAATTCACCCCAGGGATCTTCTACATACTTTGCTCCTGGGGGAATTCTGTGTTAAAAAAATAAATACAAATTTTGTGCGCAATATTTTGAGCTGAGAAGATATCTGAGCTATTAGCAATTGTCTTCAAAAAGTAATGGAAGATGGGAGATGCCAGAGGACTAGAAAAAGATAAAAAGGGGAATAAGGGAAAATGGTGTCCTTGGCCTCTGTTTGTCAGAGGCTGGAGAGGGATGGCAGGAGACAAATCGCTTGATCATTGTCTTCGGTCCACCCCCTCTGGGGCACCTGGTGCTGGCCACTGTCGGCAGACAGGATAGTGGGCTAGATGGACCTTTGGTCTGACCCGGTACGGCCGTTCTTATGTAAGGGCAACCCAATGAATTACAGACCAGTCAGCTGATCATCTGTATCAGGAAAGACAATGGAGCAAATAATCAAGCAATGTAAAAACACCTAGAAGACAATAAGGTAAGTAGCTAAGTCCATGCTGACTTGACAAAAACAAATTGTGTCAAACCAACCTAGCTTTTTTGACAATGTAACAAGTCTTGTGTATTGGGGGAAAGCGGTAGATGTGGAATATCTTGACTTTAGTAAGGCTTTTGATACTGTCTTGAATGCTTCTCTCATAAAGACCTCCTTTGGCAACTAAATGCTTAAAGGGATGCTGTGCCCAAAAGTCATTAAGAAACATGATTTGTGTTCTACTCTACTACAAAATCTCTATGGCTATGTCTACACTCGCAGCTTCTTGCGCGAGTAATATGCAAATGAGGCTAAGCGTGGAATATTGCCGAGCCTCATTTGCATACCTAATGAGCCACCATTTTTTTCAGAAGAGGCTCTTGCGCAAGGAGCGTCTACACTGCCCCTTCTTGCGCAAGAAAAACCCTCTTGCGCAATGCCATTACACCTATTACTTTTCAGGAAGAACGGCATTGCGCAAGAGGGTTTTCCTTGCGCAAGAAGGGGCAGTGTAGACGCTCCTTCTTGCGCAAGAGCCTCTTCTGAAAAAAATGGTGGCTCATTAGGTATGCAAATGAGGCTCGGCGATATTCCACACTTAGCCTCATTTGCATATTACTCGCGCAAGAAGCCGCGAGTGTAGACATAGCAGTCTTGTACTAAAGAATACATGGCCTTGCAGTGAGACTTCTGGACAGATTATGTATAGAAAAGAAGGATTTACTTGTGTGACCGGGTCAGTCCCCCACCTGGGACCCTAACCTCTGTTCCATCCACTCTCTCACCCTTTGAGGGCTGCAGTGGGGCCCTCACTTGCAGAGTTTTTAGCCCTAGGCCTTCCTGGCCCTCAGCATAAAGAATAGTGTATTGGGCTGAAGCCCTGGGCCAGTCACAGCTGAGTAGTAAGCCCTCTTCTAGCCCTGTGGGGATAGGGAGCCATTCAACACTCCCTGCTCGAGCCCCTCACCTCACCCTGCACCCTGTAGCAAAGCTGGAGGTTCCTCCTGTTCCACTTCTCTGAGTCGCCTTATCACCAGGTTGTTTGCTTCTCTACATGCTCCTCCTCCACTCTCTCCCCTTCTCCCCTAGGGAAGGCTTTTAAAGAGGCCCTGTGGCAGCCTAATTCAGCTCACCTGGACCTTAATTAGTTTGCAGCTTCCGTCTCAGCTGCCCCTTTTCCCTTTTAACAGGCTTTTTACCCTTCCCTGTCACACTAGCAACCAAATTTGCCTTTTCTACACATGCAATGTAAGATGTGTAATTTAAAAAACACATACTTAAAAAAATTGCTTCTTCCTTCTGCCTCCATTTTCTTATCCATAAGTTTGAAAGTAACTGTCGCTCCTTTTGAAACAGTAACGGGTTCTAGACAGTGTCTTGTTCAATAGGTGGCTTAATAACTGGGTAGTAGAGTATGACTGAACTGTGAATGTGCATGTTATTCATGTTTTACAGAAACACTGCCAGAAATCTGTTTAAAAAAAATTAAAAGTAGCTTTAGATACTGCACCTGACTCCCTTACTGGTTTTGATTTTATAGTGTTTTCCTATTTTTAAAAGTGATTTTTCTATTTTGTTTTTGAGTACACAAACTACAAGAACTTATGGAAATAAAGGGACTGACCACAAACAAAGATGTTAACAAATACACAACATAAATATGATAGGAAAAAAAGAAAAAAAATGATTTATACTAACTTTTCAGTTCCACTAAATACAAGAGTTACTGAAAAAAAAAATCTAAATACAAAAGTAGGATTTTTTTACATCCAAGATGCTGTAACAATACTTAAATAATAAAAAATTATACTGTCAAAATAAACGGGTTTAAAAAAGGACTGCTATATAGTAGCTAATGTAGTACATTAGCTACACCTTAGGAAATGTAGCATCACATATGGATTAAAAGATTAAAATGAAATTTGTTTTGCTATAGTGCAAATGAAGTCTGATTAAATAAAAACACCAACACAATCTGGTCACTTGAGTTCAAGAAATCTAGTTACGGGAACGCAGCAAAGGGGAACATAGGAGAGAACCAGGATCCACTGAAGCAATGTGATGAGGAAGATTTCCAGCCAAAGCTTCATGCCATGTCCAGAACTAGCTCCTTTCCTCACCTCTGTGGGCACCACTAAAAAAGATCCAAGATGAAAACAATGTAAAAACTGAAGACAAAGTACAAACACTAACAAGGATTTTCCAAATGTTTATTAAATAGGCCATTCAACTTGGTACTGTAAACAAACACATCCAAGCAATAACAAATTACAATGGTGTGAGTAACATTCTGAAGACAGAATAAAAGTTGAGACATTTAAATTAAATACAAAAATGCTCAAATATACATTGGAAGCTTTACTGTTCTTGAATAAAATATTTAAAAAAATTCACCAAAAACCTTCTCAAAGCAGATGTAATATGAACAAAAAATCTCTTGTTGCCGCCCTATTTGGAGACAAATCGCATGAAAACAAAGTTCACTGATAAGACATCTAATTTCAGTCAATTACTACTGACAAAAGTTCTCAAATAAAAAAAAGAGCACTAAGGTCCCCAATCCTGCAGCAGCACATTAATTCAGTGGGACTACATAGGTATGAAAAGTTATGCACGTGCTTAAGTCTTTGCAGGACCAGGACTCAATTCACTTGACCCCAGGAAAAGCGTGCCTGATCATTTCACATTTCTCTTTTTGTCAGCTTTGTACATCTCAGGCAGTTCAACTCCACAAACTGTCACAAAGAACAGGAACACCACTAATTTGAGCATGTGGAAAAAACCCCCAACAAATTACCCACCCTTTGAGGAATCACTAGCGAGAAGGTGAAATAACTTCTGGAAGTTCTGAGCAGAAAAGAACATCCCACCATGGTCATTTCTGATTTGCACAGAAATACCTGTATCTGATTTTTCTTCAGTTTTTGTTCAACTAAAGCAAAAACATCAGACAAGATTATAAAGGTGGTTGTATTGTAGTTTTTAAAATAAATGCATGGCATAAAAAAAAAAAATCTCACTTTTATGTATGTATACCAGCTACATCCTTTCTATTCAGGGCAGGAGGAAAGTTTTGGCATTGGTCTTCAACCTGAAGTGCATCAAAGCTATTCAGTTTGCCGGCTATGAATGTCCAGAAATAAATTCAGATTTTGTACAGATTGTTACACATCCATGCTTTCAAATATTTCTGCCAGTCCCATGTCAGTAGCCTTCCCTTCACTGTATAGATAAAATCATCTTTCCACAGTTTATTGGCAAGTGTCCAATAATGGCCCTTCATCAATGTAAAAACCCCATCCTTTCTTCTGCAGATTGACAAAAATATATCATTCCTTTTAAAAAATGTCAGAAACATACATGTTGTTCCAAAGCAGGAAAAACCTGATTTCAAACAGAAACAAGCCTCCTCAAACTAGATTTGCTACTAGGAATTAATTACTCAGGTTTCCATTTCAGTCTCTATGATTTCAGTCCTGGAAGTAGTTCTTGATTCTCTCATGTTCTCCCCATCTAAGTCCAGAATGACAGACAGATCAATAGCAGGTACCGGTGCTCTCCAGTACTGGAATGAGTTGTATTCCCAAAATTCTTCCTCGTGCTTTGGAAATAAAAACACTGTGTTAATGTACAGCATTGCAGTAGAAAGAAGAGAATAACCCCCTTTCAAAATAAACAGAGCCAAGAGGCATTTCCCAGATGGTTTTAGGGTTATATATTTTACTTTCTTAAGAAAATGTAATACACTAAAAATAATGGACACTCCTAACCAAATAATTTGCTTCTAATTTTGGTATAATTCAGTATTTTTGCTGAGGACTCTCATATTATCTTTGTGTATCTTGCATGCAAACTTGCTACTGTAGCTCAGTTTATGCCTGCAATGACACATTTAAGAGGCAATATTTCTGCACTTTTTTATAAGTTTACACAAATCAATATTGTTCATTGCAAACCCTCCGTAGTTGCCTTTCACAATGTATGTGAATACTATGGACAATTTCAAAAGTCTGAGATTCCTAAGACATTTCTTAGCTTAAGGAACATTCATGAACTTTTCTGTCAGTGCCAAAGAACCCTAAATATTTCTCCAATAGAGAACTGAATGCATCTATGGTAGAGTTATTTAAAGAACTGCAGCTACAGTGAAAGAAAAATACAAGAAAAAATCTTCAATATTCTGTTCATTTTTTTCTTTCTAGATCTACACATATGTAAATACAAACAAAGCAATCTTAATAATGAAGTTAAGATAAGCAGTGCAGACAACAACTAATAAGACTGGACTGATTTACTCTACAGACAAGTTTGTTACAAAACTTTTTTTCCCCCCGGCAACCTGCTTGCTGTTTTTAGCCAAAGATCATTACTCCAATAAGCAGCACTAAAGCTAATGGAGTGAGACACTCCATGCAAAGACTGTTTCTGTTGAGGAAACGCAGGCCACAAAAAGGGAACATAAGTAAATCTTCAATTCATCCATTGTGGAATATACACAATATTTGTTATATATAAAAGTTGTTGCTCCAGGCTCATGATTCTCTCCTAAACTAAGGGACTAAGCAAAAACAATTATTCCTGTCAACTTAAAATGACATATTTCTGTATAATTTTGTTTTACTGTATTGTTTCTAATACTCAGAATATTATAAATAAAAAAAATGTTTCAACAGAGTTTGAAATTAACATGGTATTTCTAACTACTGAACTGACATCATTCAGTGCAGACATAGCTTTTGAAATAATAAACTTTTGCAACCTCTGCAGGATCTGCAGTAGAAGAGAACAAAATGTGATCAAATAATTATATGGAATTATCAGACAGTCATTTGGTGTCATACAATTAAGCATTTGAACCGGACACGCAGTTTTTATGAAGATCTCCAGGCATTTTGCAAAGCCTAAATTCTCATACATATACACAAATGCACTGTTTTCAGTGAACACCACTTTATCATGATGATAATTTATTTGTATTACCATAGTGCTTTAGGAACTCTAGTCAAGGACCAGAATACCATTATGCTAGGCACTGTAGTGCTTACTATTACAAATTGTGTTTTTCAGTTATGCAAGAACTATCTGTGGAGACAGACTAAAACAGCATGCCCGTAAGCTAGATATCTATTCCACAAGCAGTAGGACAACATAGTGTCAGAGAGAGAAAGGCTATTTACATTTCAATAGAAAGAAAAAATAACATTCATAGAGGATTGTATGCATCAAAAACTTTCAAATTAAAATGTCTATACTGCATAGCAGGGACGTTAACTAATATGTTTTTGTGAAAATGTGCAACTGCTTGACATTTTACAGAGGCAGCAGGGATGGTGCATGTGGTCGTTAGGATTAACTACTAGGTTTATCGGTTAACCATTTAAAAGACTACACACCAACATCCCTACTGCATAGTATCCAGGATGCACATAAAAAGTAATGATTTACATAGTCAGCATTACCAGAAGTTTCAACCAAGTTAGGGTCCCATTGTGCTAGGAACTGTACAACCATACAGTAGATAATCTTTGTTCCTAAGTAGTTATGATGTAGGCCCACAATGCAAAGATATCACATGCTTAATTTGATATGGGATGACTCGTATTGAATTTAAAAAAAAAATTATTTCACACATGGATGGAAAAGGTTAGAGGGAATATTGTTTGTAGGATAATTCTACACATTTCATATGTATGATCAGGATTTCAGCTTATCTAAAGCATAAAATAAACATAGTAAAGGGAAAGAAAGTCCCTCTGCATCATGCACAACATATACTGCCAAAGAAAGGATAACTTCAGACCACAAAAGATAGTTGCCAGTGCCAAACACTAGCAAAAAGAATGTGTGGAAAAGACTCAGATCTTTCCTGTAACCTTGGAATATTTTCAAAACAGGGCTTCAAAATCCATTTATCAATGATAGTGGAAAGCCTAAAGGCCTTACCCAATCAATTTCTGTAGAATTTAATATTTTGTTTTAAAAAGTTGGTTTTTCTAACTCTACCAGTGCAGAGATAAACTCCCATGTGACAAATTATTTTGTCTTCTTGAGTCTGCAGACAGTCAGCTCTAGGACAACTACAGTTACACACGTTGCTAAGCATCAGCATGAAATTAAACTATTCCAGTCTGTTTTGCTACTGTTATGACATATATAAGAAGCAACACAATTGTGAATCAGGTCAAGTTTATGCTGCTGCTGTTTGGGAGATCTATGCGCAGTAGAAACATCAATGATGGAGTTAGGTCCCAAATAAATGAGTTAGACAGTTGGAGTAATTAAGTAATTCTGTTACCAAAAAACTCCACCTCTTCAGGAGAGTGTATATCTGATAACTTTGAAAATGGAGGATATTAAAAAGGGTGCATTCATTCCCAAGCAAAATGTATGGAAACTAGTAAATTTGCCAAAACTTATTTTAATATGGCATTATGTTTATACAAGCCAGATCCTCACAGGCACCGGCTCCCACCTCCCGCCCTTGCTGCCTCTGATACAGGCAGCAAGTGGGGGGGAGGATGCATATAGTCAGCCCAGGCTTATCGGTTAATTGTGTAGTCATTTACATGTTAACATCACTAATGTTTACAGCCTTCTATACATGAAAAAATGTATACATAATTACAATTAACAAATACTGTGACGTAAGGTAAAAACAAGAACAACAAGCTCAGTACTTCCAATAAAAATCCTTAAACCAACTTCTGCTACCAAAACACTCAATAAAGGGTCTCTTCTTCCTCCTTTCAGAGATATATTCTAGCATGAAGCTTGGCCTAATATGGGTTTTGCATTAGAATCAAAATATCATTCCTCACTTCATTTGTGGACAGTGTTCCCTGTAAACTGTGCACTTGTGCAGCCACGCAGGAGATATTCAAATGCAGACCAGCTGATTAGCACAGCACCTACACCTACATTCTTTCTACTGGTGATGCACATTAATGCTTTGGTGCACATAAAAATGTATGCCACACAAACATGGAAAAAAATAGAGGGAACATTGTTTGTAGAATAATTCTATGCATTTCATATGTATGCTTGTGATCATGAGGAAAAGAGCAGAAGAGAACATGATACTGTATGTGAAAATCATAAAGTCCAACACAGCTCAGTTGCACATAGCTCAAGAACCCAGATTTTCAAAAAATTGATACCTAAAACTAGGGTCTTAAGTCTATAATTGGCATGATAAAAATACTAAGTCTCCAAGAAATTTGGACAAAGGCTTCTATTTTCACTTAAAACATCTAAGATGGCAGAGAGATGAACTAATAGATCTTTTCTACCCCCAGATCTATGATTTATACTTGGGGAAGAGATTTTAGTTGTTTTATTTAGGAATTTCTTTCAGCAAAAATAATAATGTAAAACTTGTTTATCTTTGCCATTTAGTTTCATTTTTTTAAATCTGCATTTATTTTTTTCACCTCACCATAGGTTTAATGATAATTGACCTTTTTCCTACTATTGCTTCAAGTGGGTCACTCTGGCAGCACTGCACAGAACAAATGTGTCAGGGAAAAATTAGTCTCTGAGAAACATCAGCTCTGTGGATTTAATAATTCAGAAATGGTATCAACCATTAACATGGTAAATCTTTAGGGATCCTCTGTGCATACATTCTGATGGTAAAGTCAAATTAAACTGTCTTGAGTTCAGGAAAAGTTGGGTTTTACCTTCTGCCTGGAGATTGAGCAATGCAGAGAGGGAAAGTGGCGATTTAGGTTCTGTAGCCCCAGTGAGAGGAAAGGCCCTTCAAGAAGACATGTGTAATCCATGGAGGACTCCATTTACAGTGAGGCACAAACTACACAGAAACCTTAGAAATAAGGTATTTTATCTATTAAAATTAGAGTGAGGTCTGCACCCTGTGTTAATCCCATACATTTTGTTCAGTAGTACTGGAACAATTTTGAATAGTAGGGGTGCTGAATCATTTAACTGTAAACCCTTTATAGGATGGAAACTACTTCAAGCCAAGGGCTGGTGGAAAATCCCTAGTTCCAGCACATATGGTTTTGTGGTTGAGACTAAGATCACCTTTGTACATCGCCCACCTGAAGAACCACTCAGAACACTAGTTTAGTCCAGCTACAAAAGATGTGATGTTAAAAAGCAGAGACAGTATTGCTCAACCTTCAAACAATTTGCACAGCAGCAGTTGGGATGAGCAGCTGTATCTGGACACACAACAACCAGGACGTCTTTCAGATAAGCCCAACACCGCTTGCTGGCCACATCCACGTGGCCACACAACAGTTTGGTGAAGAGAGCAGCCGGGGTGGGCAAGGGGGCGAGAGAGGCAGCCTGTGCTTTCTGCGCTGACTTTACTTGGTTCTTACCCTGCGGGACAAACCGCCTGAACTAGTCTCTCCCACCCAGTGCGTGCAGCGCCCCGGCCGAACCAGCCCGGGCTACAACAGGGACCCTCCCAAAGCCGGTAATGCGGCCCCGCCCCTCCCAATCAGCAAGATCCCGGCACCTTTACCTCCTCGGTTCCCTGCTCTTCCCCCCGAGGATCCGGGCTTCGCTCCCCTAAGCCGACGCCGCCTCCCCGCACCGCCTCTTCCTGCCGAGGCCCCACGTCCCCCCCGCGCAGCTGCCGCCGCCTCCCTCCCGGGCTGGGGGGGTCTCCAGGCTCCCCCTGGGGCCTGCTACCCGTGGGCCCGGGCCGCTTCCCCGGAGGCGCCTCGGCCTCCTCTAACTTCCGCTTCTTGCCAAGGCCCCCGGGGGCCGCGCGGCCCGGGCTCCAGAGCTCGGGGTCGTCCCGCGGGCGCCTCGCGGGCCCGGGCGCGCGGAGCAGCGGAGGCGGTTCGGGTAGCAAACGCTTCCGGGGCACGTGACAAACTAACGGCTCCGCGCTCCGCTTGGCCATCAGGGGGCTGAGGGCGAGCGGCTCAAGCAGTGGAGCGGTGGTACCGCCGAGCCGCGCGCGCGGGGGGGCCAAGCGCTTCTCTCCCGGGGAGTCGCCGGGGGCGGGGCCACGCGCGTATCCGGCTTCTCGCTTTCTAGCCCCTTCCGCGTGCCGGAGCGCCCTCTCGTGGGAGCGCACCGTCCCGGCCAACAGCTGCCCATAGATGCAGCAGGAAAACTAGCCTCGACCGTGCCGCGGGCTTAGGCCGTTACCATGAACTTCTTGCCCTGCGGCTCACTTGTATGTACTCCCCCCGCCCCCGCCATCCCGCGCCTTTCTTGTAGCTGCTTGCTAAGAGATCGCTCCGGTTTAGTAGTGATCCGGCCTGGAGCGGGGTCAGGAGGTTGCAGAGTCTCTCCCACCTCCCCCTCTGTAATTTATTGCGCTCCCACCTGTTTCCCATGCTATAATCTAGGCGCTCAGCGCAAAGTAGCTACACTTCGATCATGGTATTTATTTTAGCCCAGGGAAGCAACTACCCGAGTCCAGTTGTGGGCATACCAGTCACAAGACCCAGGATTAAATATGTGTCTGGTGGGGGACATACCCTATGAGATTGGTGGGGATGAAACTAAAATTGGCGTTCACGGTGCCTGGAACTTTATTCCATTTACAAACTTTTTTTAAGGTTTAGGTTTTAGATGAGACTAAGATGACTCTTTAGGAGATGATTATCTAAATAAAATCAATCAGTACTACACTGTGCAGATCTAGAAAAAAATGCTGAAAGAAATAGAACAAAAGTGATTAACAATAATAGAGATGAAATGGAACTGTATAATCAACACTTAATCTAAACAATTTATGTCAACAAATTTTAAAATGAGGCTTTTTGAACATATTCATATATAAAGAATTACAAGAGATTATGCTGACCCTCACCTCTTCCCCTCTCCCCCCCCCCCCCCAAAAAAAAGAGAGAAGCCATGGGAGAGCATCAGTTGCCTCCTAAAATCAGCAAGGATTTATTTTTATTTACCATAAAAGATTGAGATTGCACTAATATCTTTATTAATAAAGAAACATCTTTTTAATTCTAGTGTTTTTGTAAAGAATAGAAAGTTGACTATCTGCAAGTAAACCTTTACTGAAGACTGCTGTTAGTCCCAGTATTTTTTTCTGGCTAGGGAGCAGTATGGAACACTTTTTTAAAATGTGCAGGCTTTATTCTCCTACAGAGGATTTAAAATGGCATGAGCAAAAATACATTTGCTAACTTTAGAATTGTACTTTCAATTAAAACAAAACTGGAAACATGAAATATCTGCCTTAAACAGAAAGCTAAAACCAACCTTATCCAAACCAAGGGGTGATAGCTAAATGAGTGAGTTTAACACACCTTAAAAGTTAAAAACCTGTGATCTAGTGTCATTTTCCATGGAAAAGGCTTGATTTCCCACCATACTTTTTTTGAAAAGGATTTTCAAAGGGGATAATAGTGTAGCTAAATTAATCATTATGGCAAAGAGAACAAAGTGGTTAATTTGATCCTTCCTCTAAACATAATATCTTAATAGAAAATATCTGTATAACTTTGAAATGACAAAATCTCTTTTGTATGAAATTACAATCTGTGGATTAGTATATAATTTAGCAAGAACTTTCCTTGTCCCAAGGAAAAGACAGTTACCTGTTCTGTAACTGGTGTTTTTTGAGATGTGTTGCTCATGTCCATTCAACATAGATGGGTGTACTTGACACACGCACTGGTGCTGGAAGATGTTTCCTCAACAGTACCTGTCGAGGCCAAGGTCTCAGCACTCCCTGGAGTGGCACACACATGCAGTGCTATATAGGGCACTCCCAGGCCGTTCTAGACTCAGTTCCATTTTTCCAAGATGTGGTATAAATACAAACAACAAAGGCAGTTAGTATGCGGGTCACTAACTACCACAGACTTGCAGCATGTAGCACAGGCTTTAAAGCAAGGAGAACAGGGCATGTCCAACCTCAGGCTAAGTCTCAACAAGGATTAACTGTTAACTACTGTATAAGAACACAAAGAAAAAACTATTTGCAAACAATTTGAGGGAATGATAACGCTACAGCCAGAATTGGCGCAAAGCATTCCAAGCACTGTCACAGATGGCGGGAGGGGCCTGGGAGCACCGTAAATAGTGCTACATGTGCGCGCTACTCTAGGGGGTCCTGAGACCTAGGTCCCTACAGGTACTACTTAGAGAAAATCTTCCAGCACCGGTGCATGTGGCAAGTATCCAACAATTAACCCAGGTATGTTGAAATATAGCTCTTGCTAATAGCCAGAGGCAACCCATGAGGGAAGGAGGGAGAACATGCAGGGTCATGTACCCTCCTCCCAATTTCTGCCAAGATTCATACCACAATGTGAGAAGAGAGGGTTACTCACCTTGTGCAGTAACTGAGATTTTTCGAGATGGTTGTCCCTGTGGGTGCTCCACCTTAGGTGTCTGGGACACTGATGCATCTCCAGTCAGAGAATTTAGTAGCAGTGCCCTTGCTGGGCTGTGCAGGTGGAGCAGCCAGCATGCACCTGTGTGACTACTCCACAAGAACAGCTAACCATCCCTTCAATTAGTTCCTTCTCTGCCCTAGAGATAAGTAGTTCCAAAGCAGAGGAAAGGAAGGGCAGGTTGTGGAGCACCCACAGGGACAACCATCTCAAATAACTTCAGTTACTGCACAAGGTAACCATCTCTTTTTCTTTTGAGAAGTGCCCATGTGGGTACTCCATCTTAGGCAATTATGAAGCAGTACTCATGGTTGGAGGACGGCTCATCACTATTATGCATGGCAGCTAGTATCGTTTGGCTGAAGTGTGTATCCTGCGACAGGTAAGTTTCAAGTGCATCAATTTGCATATACCAAGCTGGCAGGCGTTGCAACTGCTTTGGAGGATAGGGTCTTAACTCAAAATGAATTGGACAAAACAAAGAAATGGTCTGAGGTAATCAGGATAAAATTTAATAAGGACAAATGCAAAGTATTGCACTTCGGAAGGAACAATCTGTTTGACACATACAGAATGGGAAGTGACCATTTAGGAAGGAGTACTGCAGAAAAGAATCTAGGGGGTCATAGTGGACCACAAGCTAAATATGAGTCAACAGTGTGACACTGTTGCACAAAAAGCAAACATGATTCTGGGATGCATTAACAGGAATGTTGTGAGCAAGACATGACACTCTACTCTGCACTGATTAGGCCTCAATTGGAGTATTGTGTCTAGTTCTGGGCACCACATTTCAAGAAAGATGCAAAGAAATTGGAAAAGGTCCAGAGAAGAGCAACAAAAATGATTAAAGGTCTAGAAAACATGAGCTATGAGGGAAGGCTGACGGAATTTGGTGTGTTTAGTTGGAAAAGAGAAAACTAAGAGGGGACATGATAGCCATTTTCAGGCATCTAAAACAGTGTCACAGGGAGGAAAATTGTGCTCCTTGGCCTCTGATGATAGAACAAAAACAGCAATGGGCTTAAACTGCAGCAAGGGAGGTTTAGGTTGGACATTAGGAAAAACCTCCTAAGTGTCAGGATGGTTAAACATTGGAATAAATTGCCTAGGGAGGTTGTGGAATCTCTATCATTGGGGATATTTAAGAGCAGGATAGACAGACATCAGGGATGGTCTAGACGGTGCTTGGTCCTGCTGTGAAGGCAGGGGACTGGACTTGATGATCTCTCGACGTCCCCTTCCAGTTCTAGTATTCTATGATTGAGTGTATGAATGTTTGGTAAACATATGGGGGACAAGGTGGCAGCTCTGCATATGTCCGCCCAAGATATGTTATTTAGGTATGCTGTAGAGATTGCTATTGCTCTTGTGGAACGAGCATGTAGGTGTTGCGGATGGTCCTGCCCAAAGATATGGTAAGCCAGCCTTATGCAGTCAGAGAGCCATCTGGACAACCTCTGTTTGAAAAGTGCCATGCCTCTGGATCTTTTAGTGGTCGATACAAATAATCTTGCTGATTTGTGTATCTGTCTAGTTCTATCTAAATGAAATGCAACCACCCTGTGGACATCCAGTGTGTGCAATGCAGTCTGTATGCTATCTGCATGTGGTTTCGGGAAGACGGGTAAGTAAATGGGATTGGGAGCGAAGGGAATTGGGACCTTAGGGAGGAATTTGGGGTGCAGGTGGAAAATGACTTTGTCCTTGCGAAATAAAGTAAAGGGTGGATCCGCCAGAAGAGCACTTCATGGCCCTACTCTCCTTGCGCCACCTTCATAGACGGTGTAGAATAGAGCACGTAGCGAAGGGCTTGAAGCGCTTGTGAGTTCATCCCCTAAGCATTAGGTTGAAGTCCCAGAGTGGGGCTGCTAAATATTTCGAATGCCCTTCAAAAACATTTTGATGGTAGGATGAGTGAAAACCAATTTCTCTTCTGTTGGGAAGTGATATACAGCTATTGCAGCCAGGTGAACTGAAAGAGAGCCCTGACCTCTTCAGAGAGAATAGGTACTCCAGTACGAGAGGGGAGCAAGGCAGACATGGGAGCTATTTGTTTCTTGAGGTATCACCCAGAGAACCTGTGCAATTTGTATAGGTATGATCTAGTAGTTGGCCTGCAACTATTGAAAATAATTTGATGCACAGGTCTGGAAGATGCTGCCTCTATTGAGGTGAGCCAATCAGATATCAAACTTGCAGAGGGAGAGTCTGGACACAAGGATGTTGTATCTGACTGTTGTTCTGAGTCAGAAGATGTGGACACATTGTAAGTGCCATGGAGTTTTCGCAGAGATGTGCAGCAGGTAAGGATACCACATCTATCTAGGCCAGCAGGGTGCAACTATTATTACTGTGGCCTTGTTTTATTTTTGGGATTACTCAGTGAGGAAGTGAAATTCGTGGGAATGCGTATGAGAGCTGTGCGCTCCTGTGAAGGTATCCCCCAGAGAGTGAGTTCCAATGCCCACACTAGAATAGTAGTGTGGACACTTCGTGTTCGCACTGGTTGCAAACAAGTCCACCACAGAATTCCCAATGAGTGAACACTTGGGAGAGGAGACTGGTATCCTTCTCCCATTTGTGATTCAAAGTGAAATGTTTGCTGAGGTCGTCTGTCATGGTATTGTCCTTGCCTGGTAAGTAGGTGGCCTGGAGGTATATATTGTGTGCGATACACCATTTCCATAATTGAACCACATCCACGTAGAGACGGGAAGATCTAGCTCCACACTGGTGATTTATGCAGTACAATGTTGTCAGATTATCCATAAAAACCTGTACTGTCCTGTTGCGAATTAGGTGCAAGAAATGATGACAGGAATTGCTTACTGCTTGTGGTTCCAATATGTTTATGTGCAGCTTGGACTACTCTGGAGGCCATTGGTTTTGCACCACCTGTTGGCCAGTATGTGCGCCCCATCCCGTAAGAGATGCATCTGTCGTAAGGATTATGGATGGTGGTTCTGGGTGAAAAGGAACCCGCTAGCACACATTGAGTGAATCTGTCCACCATGATAGACTGCTTCACTTTGGATTGAGATGCTTTTGTCAATGCGGTGGAGATGTGGTTAGTAGACTATCCTTAGCCATAATTGTAGCAGTCTCCTATGCAATCTGACATGTTGCACCACAAAATTGGCTGCCGCCATGTGACCCAATAGTTGAAGGCATAGCTTTGCGGTAACTTGATGGCTTTTCTGTGCTGTTTCCATCAGTTTTGTGTTTGCCTGGAACCTTTGTTGTGGGCGTGAGGCCATCACCATTGTGCAGTCCAAGTAAGCCCCAATGAACTCCAACTTTTGTGTTGGTGTCAGTTTGCATTTTTGGAGATTTATCTGTAAGCTCAGGTTCTGAAATGTTGGCCCGGTAATGCTGACTGCTCTTTCTGTGTCTTGATAAGTCTGTGCTTTTAGTAGGCAGTCGTCAAGATATGGGAAGATGATGACTCTCAGGCTGCCCAGGTACACTGCCACCATGGTGAGCACTTTGGAAAACACTTGTGGTGCTGTAAAGAGCCAGAAGGGGAGGCACCTGTATTGAAAACGTTTGTCGTGCACAGTAAATCAAAGGTATTTTCTGTGTGCTGGACATACTGACATGTGGAAGTATGCATCTTGTGGGTCAATAACCAATCTCGTTTCTCTAAGGCGGGGATTATTGTGGATAGGGTGACCATCTTGAAGCACTGTATGTAGCAGTTGAGCTTTCTTAGGCCAAGAACTGGTCTCCATCCTCCTGTTTTCTTTGTTGTAAAAAAGTGATGATAGGGCAGGGGCTCTATTACTCCCATTTGGAGCAGATGGTTGAGCTCCTGGTTGAGGATGAACTTGTAAGATCAGTCCCTGAAGAGGGATGGGGAGGGAGGGTGGGTTGGAGGGATAAATGAAAAAGGGAGATAATAGCCAGCCTTGACAGTCTCCAACATCCATCTGTCCATGGTGATGGATCACCAAACCTGGTAGAAAGTTGCCAGATGATTGTTGAATGTTGCCACATTGTCCGGGTGCCTTAGAGATATCGAGGTTATCATACCCTCAACCACACCTTCAAAACATTTTCCTGGATGTTGAAGGCTAGTGTGTGCACTGCCTGCGCCTGGTCTGGTGCTGTCTTTGCCTGGCCTCGTATTGCCTCTGTGGTTAACTGAATGGGGTGGGCTTGTATCTCTGAGTAAATTATTTACCCTGCTTTCGCTTAGTTACAGGGACATGGATGCCCAGAGCCTTTAAAGTTGAGTGAGAGCCCTTAAGAGTGTGCAGTGAAGCGTCCCTGGACTCCGCAAACAACTACTTGGAGCCCTCAAAGGGCAGGTCGTCCACAGATGAGTGCACCTTCTATGGGAAACAGGACAGATGGAGCCAAGACACACGTCTCAGCCACAGCGATGGCAATCCAAAGGATTGTAACAGAGGAATCCAAAGCTGCTTGTAGCACGGTGCAAGAGATATGGGCACCCTAAACTGCTCCCTCTTATTATTTGGAAGCGTGACATCTACTCAAATATGTGATGGGTGTAGCTGGCAATGCACAACTGCAATAAGGTAGATGAGTAAGCTTTTCTGCCAAAAAGGTCTCAGTGCTTCCAGTCCCTGTCGCAGGGAGTGGTCCAGGTGGTACTTTGCTTTCCCTTCTGGTTTACTGCTTCCACCACCAGGGAATTTGGGGAAGGATGAGAAAACAGGAAATCGTCCCTTTGTGGCACTACGTAGTAGGCCGTCTGATCTTTTACAGACTGGTAGATTGGTAGCAGGGGGTTGCCAGATGGATTTGGTTGGGTCCATCAGGGCCGGATTCATTGGCAGTGCCAGTTTAGCCGAGGAGTAGGCACAGAGTATATGTATGTTCATTTGCGCTGGGTCTCCGGTAGATTCACTAGGGAGATCTCCAGCACTTCTACCACCCTCTTATACAGCTCTTGAAACGACTTGAAGTCATCCCCTGAGATGGGGAGAGGGGGCATAATAGTGTCATAGGGCAACGAAGATGAAATGTGGGTAGGAGAGGCAGAGCTGGCAGAGTTGTCTTCTTCAGTGACATTTGGGTCATCCTCTTCCTTCACAATTGATCTGTCCAGGGATTGTACCAACGGAGCCTGTGATGTATATAGGATTTTGCTTTGCCCAGTACCTTACAGCTGGCCCTACAAGAGTCTTTAGCCCCTCAGGACGTGTGGGTACCTGACAGTCACAGTGCCTGACATTTTCTGAGGTGATTCCTGCTTTTTTTAAAAGGTGAGTCACCTCTGGAAGCTGAGTGGGCTCGCTTTTTGGACTGGTGGTCCAATACCGAGTCCCTGGTGCTAAACCCTCAGGGAGCCGCCTTTTCCGATTGGGATGGCTGTCTTGGCGGTGTGGAGTGCTTGGGGTCCAAGGCTGGCCGCTTGGTATTTTCCAGTAGGAGCAACTTCAGTTGGAGCTCCCTGGCCTTTCTTCTGTGCACAATGAGCTGCTTACAGTGTTCACAATGACTCGTGGAGCGTGACTGTCTCAGGCACCAGTTGCACCGTGAGTGGCTGACAAACTGGTATGGAAAGCCGCAGGACAGGCAACAGTTGAAATCTGGGGAACCAGGTATCCCAGGAAGAAAAATGGCCAAAGGGAAAAAGGCTGAAAAACTAATCAAGTTTTTAAAAAAACAACAATTAGAAAAAGGTTTTAACAATCTAACAGCTATTACAAGTAACGACACTAACTCTAATCTAACAAATTTGAAAAATTTCAGGAAAGCACTATTGGTTACGATTGAAGCCTCAGTGGCAGAGAAGGAACTGAAGGGACGATTGGCTGCGCATGCAGAGTAACCACACTGGTGCGTGCGGGCTTCTCCACATGCAGCCTTCTCAAGGCACTGCTACCTAAATTCTTCCACTAGAGGCACAGAGGTGCCCAAGACACCTCAGGTGGACCATCCACAAGGACACTATTCAAAGAACTATGGGAATTGTTGCAGAGCCAACTCATAGCTGCTGATATTGTTGGAGTACAGTTTAAGAGTTCTGGAAAGAACAGCAGTAGCAAAGACAAAACATGGGAGTGAGAAGGACTGGCATACACAGCCTAGTGGATTGCAGCATGGGTTTGCAGTCATTTCTTCTGAGCAATGCAGAGCAGTTTCCCAGGATCTGAGAGCCAGCTCCCCACCCTCTGGCTAACCCCATCTTTGGCCATATACGCCCAGTCCAGCCTGGCCTTTTGCCAAAGTTGGCTTTTCCTGACTTTGTGATGGACTCAGTGAACTGGAACCAGTTTTCAGAGATAGCCCCTGCCTGAACCTCATGCAGCTGTGAAATGCAAAGCTCCCCTATATAGAATAAGGGGCCCCCAACCTCACTTCCAGCAATGCAATTCAGCTTGTAAAGCAGTTTGAGACACTGGTGGTGCAAGGCAAGCTGATCATTGCTTTAGGATGATGGTCCCTCTGAGCCATCCTCAGACTATCCACATTGTACTAAGACCTTCAGATTTTGGTAAGCCTCAGATTAGCTTTGAATGCTCTCTACTCCTTGGGCAGTCCCCCTTTATCTGACTCCCATCTTCAGCAGGTAGTTTAGGCTGTCTGAAGTGGACTGAGCCAAATGCCCCTGTGCGTCCCTCAGCCAGAGCAGTAGATGCAGGCTGCCCTACTTGGCTACTGCTGTGTGTGCAGGCAATGGGAAGAGGTGCCTACAGCCCAGGATGGAATCAGTGCTACTTGCAGAGGAGAAAAGGAGCCAGGATTCCTCACCCTACTTGCAACGGGCTGGGGTTTGGTTCTTCTCCTTCTCCTCTTTGCCAGGTCCCAATCATCCCTACAGGTTTCCTGGGCCAATGCACAATGTCCTTAACTCCTTTCTGCCACCAGGAGATAGTAGGCAGTTGGGTTATGTTGGTGGGCAGTAGCTGTCTTATCATGGAAAGGGAAGGGAGATGCTGCCAACAAAAGTTGTGATGGATGGGTGGTGGGGGATGAGCTCTGCAAAGACACAGGCCGGGGCAGCTCTCAAGCAAGGCAAAGGGATTACATGCAAGATTTTCTTAATTTTAAACAAAGATTCTGATTATTCTAATTTTCAATTCCATCTAATAATCCTTAAAATAAATGCTTCAAACACTTTATTTAAGCAACAGATAAGTTACACTGATAAACTTCAAACGGGTAAAGTGAGAGTGCAGTTCCTGCATTAACAGAACAAGTCTTATTTCCATTTCAGAGTTAATTTACTCCTGCTCCTTTGTGACATGATGCTTTACTTCACTCCATACTATGATTTCATATACCAATGTCCAAATTACCAAAGCTAACAAACTATTAGAATAGATTGCTAAGTTTAGCATAGCCAAAAAATAGAGTTTCTAAAATCTTGTGTTTCTATTTCCAGTCTGACAGAAAATGGTCCTGGGAGCGCTAAAAGTCACAATGAATGTAGCTTTCCAGCAACATTAACACTTTTCAGTAATTTCAGGTTTTGTAAATTCTATTTTTTAAACTGATGTAAAGAAAGCCGTCTCTAAACTGTGTCTGAGTTCGTACTATACCTCAACATCCATAAAGCCACAAGGAAAATGAAAACAAAAAGAACTGTGTATAAAAACTGAGGCAGAATACATAGCATATTTTGTTTTAAGCCTCAGATCCACAGTGGAAAGAATATTCCCAGTTCTGATATCAAACACAGAATTATATATCCTTTCCAACAGGTCCTGAGAGCTATAGAGTGTGCACATTACAGACAGCTGCAGATGAAATGGAAACAATTTTTAATTAAACCAGTCTTATCAGGACAACTTCATGGCAGACAATAAAACACAAGTATAAAACTCAAAAAATGGGATGTATTTATGCATTCTGGTGAATAAGGGCAGTGTATATGTACATTTACTTCCATTTTCACTAGTACAGTACAAATATGCATGGCACAGTATATATCTGAATAGCAATACAGATATTAAGAAAATAGACACTCTCAAATTCCTGTTAAGAATAAACAAGGCACCACTGATTTGAGGTTGTATCCAGTCATTACCTAGTCCACTGTGTGTTTTCAATTTTAACATCTCCAGCATTTTTTCCTGAAGAATCTATTTGAAACACTGCAACTCTGGTTTCCTAGCCACAAACAACACACATTCATAGTAGTATTTCATCATTGATAGTTCATTCACAGTGTATGTTGATAATACAGATTCTTTCTCCACCTGAAAATAAAAATTGAAGTTTTCAGAATATTTTCTGAAATAGAATCTTTAGAGTCCCTCCAAAATATCTATTTCTCCTCTTCACACGCATCACAGCTATGTATTTACAGTCATGTTTTTTGCATTTTAATGAATTAAAAAACAAACAGCTTAAACTATAAATACAACCAGCAACATAAACATGTAAAGCATCTCAAAGTTAAAAATCTGTATCATTAAATTGAGTTAAGCCATAATATGTATGGTTTTGGTTGACCTGTCTACTCCAATAAGTATTACTTCCAATCTAATCCGTACCTCTAGGTGAAATCCATACTTTAATATAACATTTTTTATATCCTCATAACTCAATTCTATCGAAAGTTCATTTGCCAAGTTTTCAAAGTGATAAAGGAGAGGACCTAGAATACAAAGATAAAGGAATTCAGTAACACTAAAACCAATTTTATTGTCAGAAGCACACTTAGCATTTGGGATAAGTATGAAGTCAACAAATAAAAGATTTAACACCATGAGCTATAAGCCCCCCCTCCCCAAGTAAGTAGAACTAGCTACCTATAATTAGGTTCTCTACCATTTTCCATTATTAGCCCATTTTCAGTTGCTTACAGTTTTACCAAACTAAAATTTCAGCAACAAATGATCTAGCCCCATGACAGAAAAAGATGGGGGACGAGAGGAATTGTTTTGCCAATGTTAAAAAAAGAAATGACTAAAGAATTTATGAAACTGAGAACTTCAATGCTTTGGAGCGTGGATGTGACACTTGTGAGGGTACAGTCCTGAGGCAGGGAAATTCATTTTGCTTACTTATGAAAATTCACCCAGATTAGACTGAATTATATTAATCTGAAAATCATTGTTAACTTATGGACTGTAGAGGTTTGAAAGAATTTGGTAGCTAAAAAATTTTGATTCCATGGCTATTGATGCTGAGCAGGACTTCTCCTGCAACTGCTCCGCCTACTCACCAGGAGCCACTGGTCATGCCAGGCAACAGAACTGAGAGCAAGGAAATGAAAAGTGTACCTAAATTTATCCATATTCCTCCTGGTTTGAGGATTTTCCATATTGTATCAATGTAATCAATGACATTATGAGCTGTGTCTATGAAGAAGCAGGTTGCTATGCAGTCCCACATATCTGTACAAAGAAAATATAACAGAGAGCACATTACTGATTTTAACCATTGATGCTCTGTGTAAGACTTCAGAGTTAGATTTAGTATCGAATATATATATATATATATATATATATATATATATATATATATATATATATGCGGGGACACAGGGCTTGACAAATCACTGAATCTACTCGCCCGTGATGAGTAGATTTCAGCCAGTCACCCCGTTCACTGGCGGCGCGTGCATGTGCAATGCGGGTCTTGCGCATGCGCAGTGCGGGGCTGGCGAGTAGGTTTCGCCGCCGTTTGTCAAGCCCTATATATAGGTATTTAATCATGCCTAAGATCAGCTTCAGCTAATAGTAAAGACAGTGGCTAGAAATGGAGTATTTTCTAACATTTTATTGAAAGGAAACTAATAATATTGTATTACTACAAAAACTAGACAATAAAAGTAAGCCTACATTGGAATTAAAAACCCTGGACTGACCTGTACCAGCTGATACAGGCTCAGGCTCTTCAAGTGTGGGGCAGATATTCGGGTTCAGGTTGCAGACAGAGCTCTGGGACTCTCTCACCTTACCTAGAGCCTGGGCACCAGCCCAAGCATGAATATCTACACTGCATTTAAACAGCCTCTTACTCTCAGCCCTGCAAGTCCAAGTCAGCTGGCACAGGCCAGCTCTGCATTTTTAACTGCACTGTAGACCAGACATTCTAAAACAGAGGGGATGGAGGATACATTATACAGGGAATAGTGCATGTGAGAGAAGCTGGGGGTGGGAGTATTGTGCACATTTTTACCCAAAGGAATGAATAATTAGCAAAGCTGATTGGTCTGGACATATCAGGTCCTTAGACAACATTGTGCATTTGATGGTACTGTGCATTTTTACATAATTTTCATTAGCCTTGCATAATATTATACATGTTGTTGCCATCTGTACATTAATCTGTTGCTATAATGTGATGTGCATATTTAACTGTAAGCACAGAGCACACTACAGTTTTGGTTTTGCTCTTACTACAATGGATCATTGATTCATTCATGTCACAGGGAATGGAGGGATTCAAGAAACACAAAGAAGCTGAAAATGATTCAAGAGAAACCATATGTATCTGTATATGTACTTGAGTGGCAGGGTACAGGGATATAAACTATTACATATACAAAGAAGGGGCACGTGATCAAATAAGTACTGGTGTACATGTACCCTTCGGGCCAGATTTCCATTAAACAAGACTCAAGAGCTGATACTTTGAATTAATTATTTTTAGCATGGATACTACTGTGTATACAAAAGAAAGAAAATAAAAATGTACCCTGACTCAGTCTCTTTAGCACTTTTAAAAACCAGAAAGAAAAGGCTGCCCATCCAAATATTTGGGGATTTCATTTTGAAATATCTTTTCCCAAACATACATATTTCTACACATATTTGTATTTTCTATTGTATTTAACCTTTCCTTTAAATTAATGCCTCAGGAAAAACTTTTGAAGTGCAGATCTCCCTTTTCCATCTAACCATATTCTCTAAAGTTATGAAAGATTAGTCTGTTATGTTTAAATAAATATTCAAAAAATAGATTTATTTCTGGCTCATAGCAAACATATGAGCAAAAGAAGGGAGCTGACTATAAGCTAGTATGCCTGTGAAAGCTTCTTAAGAAACCAGCTTTTAACAGGGCAAAGATTTTTTTTAAAACAGGCCAAAAACCTGTTAGCTCTGAAGGAGGAGAACTGTGGGCTCAAACAGGGATGCCAATAGGAATAGTGCTAGCTGGGCATTTAGTATTTTGTATAGACAAGTGACCTACAGGTACAAGTAAAGATCCATTATCACTTCCAGTCTAACTAGTACTAGGAACTGAGATGGAAAATATTTCAGTAAGTACAGTTATTTTCTGTACATGAATTGAGGGGAAAATTATCAGTTACAATAAAAATATTTCTCCAGACAAATTTCATTAACAACAAAGATGTTTGTAATGATAAGAGCATTGTGATCTTTGATAAACCTTAGCACATCCTTGAAATACTAGGCATTTATTTGTAAATATTTTAGTAATTTTTTGCTATGTTGTCTATTTCTAAATCAAGCAAGAATAAATAACTGGATTTCATTTATATCCATGAAAAACAAAGTATTTATATTGTGCATTTTTTTAACATCACCTTCTAATTCAAGGAAAGAACAGGCACAAAAGATCACAGTGTGGAAAGTTGTCCAGGATATCACGGTTCTTATTAAACGAAGGGGGTATATAGAACTCTATAACAAGGATAGAATTGAGGCACTTAAATATGCTATAACACACATGTATAACTTTTCTTTCAAACTCATTTTGGTTGAGAAGAATCTAGTTGTAACACATTAGTAAAACTTTAGTGCCTACATTAATGATCCAAGCCATAATCTGGTTTTAGTTCAATAGAATTTGGTTCTTCCATTCTGGGTTTATATTTATTGTGTTCATGAATTCTGACCTCTAATTTCTCTACTTACTGCACTCTGAGTAAATTTCTTGAAAATCCCCTGCTGTCATAGAAAAATTTGCACCAGAAGGAAGACTGTGGGGATCAACATCAGGAAAATAAACTGGTCGTATCTGATCAGCAGATCTCCTGTTATTGCTAAACTGATGAATCCAGGGATAAAGTTTGAGAGAGTTAATTTCAGAGCATCTGCAAAATATGAAAGAATGATTCAGTTTCAACTAACTGCTCGTGTATTACTTAGAAAAGTAGGTGTCTTGCAATAACATTAAGTATAAAATAATTTGATTTTCAGTAAGTATGACTAATTTAGCTGATAATCTGGATGTTATAGGGTATTTCAGAAAGTTTTTATTTAGTTTATTATTCATTAAATTATTACTGTGCTACAGTCACCAGAATTTTTTACTATGAAAAAAATACAAATAAATAGCAACTTCAAGACAAATACACACACTGAATTTTATTGAAAGGGAGTTTCTTCTTTTTGCTTCTTGTATTTTAACCATGTACTATTTACATTTATCTTAAAAGAAAACTAATATTGCAGTTCATAGGATTTTAAAATGGCAAATTTCATTTAATATATTTAAATCTGAAATTTCACAGTATCATAATTGTAGGGGTTCTGACCCAAAAACAGTTGGGGGGGATTGCAAGGTTACTGTAAGGGGGTACTGTACAATACTTACTTCTGCGCAGATTCTGGCAGCAGCACTGCCTTCAGAGCTTGTCAGCTGGAGAGTTGTGGCTGTTGGCCAAGAGCCCAGCTCTGAAGGCAGAGCCATCAGCAGCAGCTGTGTAGAATGATGGCATAGTAAGATATTTCCACTGGTGCCTGCAAAGCTTGGCCCATAGTCAGCAGTCACAACTCTGGCCACTCAGCTCTGAAAGCAGTAATACAGAAGTTACAGAATCATGAGTATGGTATTGCCACCCTTACTTCTATGCTGCTGCTTGTGGGGTGCTACCTTCAGTGCTACAAACACTGCTCTCCAGTTGCCCAGCTCTGAAGGCAGCACTGAAGTAAGGGTGGCAATACCATGACCCTCATAAAATAACCTTGTGATTCTCCTGCAATTCCCTTTTGGGTCAAGATCCCCAATTTGAGAAATGTTGGTATCCTCTGTGAAATCTGTATGGTATAGGGTAAAGCAACACAGAAGGCCAGATTTCACAGGAGGCCATCAGATTTCATGCTCTGTGACACGACTATGAATTTGGTAGAACCTTAAAGATGAATGAAAACTGCCATTATATGTGTTTTGTTGTGCTAACCATTCCCATTTGTTTGTTGTACAAGAGTGTACTTGTTTGTTTTATAAAGAAAAGGATGATGACATAAGTCCTTTCTTGTTTTTTTGTTTTCCTAAGAATACCTACTTTCCTTCTACAAGTTTAACCTCTCTAAACCGGGACTCTGTGGTCTGGCAACATCTTTGGTCCATGCCAGACCACAAAGTCCCAATGGAGGGTCAGAGGTAGGAGCTCTGTGGGGGTCGGGGGCCCAGCCAGGTTGAATGCAGGTAGGTCTGCCTGTATGGGGCCAAGAATCCCAGGGGTGAGGCAGCAGTCTGCCGTGGGACAACGGAGGGATTGTGGGCTGCTGCAGTGGGGCCAGACGCCCCAGCCGAGGGACCGCGGGGTGCTGCGTCAGGGCTGAGCGCCCTAGAAGCGGGGCTGCAGCCAGCCACAATAAGGCTAGGAACCCAGCAGCTGGACTGTGGGGTGTTGCAGCAGGGCTGGGAGCATAGCATCTCAGCGGGCTGCCGGTAAATGGGAGCCCGGGAGGCCAGCAGGGCCAGAGATGGGGAGAGAGAGGTCAGTGGCCAAGCTAGGAGGAGCTGGGCTGGGAGGGCCAGAAATGGTCCAGCAAAATCTCTGGTTCAGGACTAGTGAGGTCCCAAGGATGCCAGACCAGGAGGTCCAACCTATAGATTCTTACTGAAGTTGCCTTTCTCGAGTCAGAAGAGACTTTGTGCTACAGCAAAGTGAAAACATTTTTCTGAAACTGTCATCCTTTAAACCAAAGTATGTATTTACATTATTTCAATAGATCTGCAAAGTCAAATAATTTCCCATTGGGCAGTTGTACACTAATATCACTTGAGCATAAAAACTAGGGCTGTCAATTGACCTGCGTTAACGCCTGTGATTAATGCAGAACAGGATTAATGCATTAATTTTTGATGTGTTAATTGCAGGCGTTAATGCTGCCTGCCCCTTTGAAGTGCCACTCCTGCACTTCAAAGGCGCAGCACAAGCGGAGCCAGGAATCAGCTGGAGTCTCCAGCTGATCCCCAGCTCCGCGGTTGCAAAGCCCCTTTGAAGCACCATAGTGACACTTCAAAGGGGCTTTGCAACACGGAGCCGGGGATCGGCTGGACGCTCCACCTGATCCCCGGCACCGCTTGCGCTGCCCCTTTCAAGTGTCATTTTGGCGCTTTAAAGGGGCAGCACATTAGGAGCCAGGGATGAGCTGGGGACTCCAGCTGATCCCGGGCTCCATGCAGCACTGCCCCATTGAAACGCCACTGTGGCATTTCAAAAGGGAGGTGCACGCTATTAATCGAGATTAAATTTTTAATTGCACAATTAATCGTGCTTAAATTTTTTTAATCGCTTGACAGTCCTAATATAAACCTAGCAGTACTACAATTAATCTTAATAGCCTCATGACATTTGTTTCTGTATACGATTTGTGGGCCAACATATAGCAAAGTAACATGGAACCCTTACTAGTTCAACTATGAAAAGTGAATAAAATAGCAGTATGGGTTCCCTTGTTTATTGTATCGATGACTCCATATCACTTGCTCACTTTATAAAAAAAAAAAAAAGATGCTTCTCTGATATCCGTATAGACTCATGCTGGAATCAGGAAGTGGAGCTGTTTTCATTCTATTCAATGCATCGGCCAATAGCATTCTACAGAAAAATTTTGCACTCCGTTATTTACACTAAGCCTCACTAACGTTAATGGAATTGCACAGGCATAACCAAGGACAGCTGAAATGTGCAGGAATAACCAAGGATATGAATTGTTCAGCAAAATTTGTTTCCTAGAACTTTGGATACTTGGGGAGGAGGAGGATGGATGGATGCATACAGTAGACCCAATAACCATTGAAAGTGAAAGGCAATGCCGAAGGATCAGTGACACTGTAAGAGCATAAGAATGGCCATACTGGATCAGACCAAAGGTTCATCTAGCCCAGTATCCGGTCTTTCAACCCAAGTCAATTGCAGGTGCCCAAGAGAAAACGAACAGTACATTTAATCAATTGATCTATCCCATTGCCCATTCCCACCTTCTGATAAACAGATGCTTGGGAGACACCATCACTGCCCATCCTGGCTAATAGCCCTTGGCCTAAACAGAACTAGGTGCTTTTCTTGTTTGTTGCCACGGCACAAGACTCTATTCCAGGGATGCCCCATTGTTGGAATATGTGGAGAAGTATATTGGAATCTCTCCCCCATTTTTGGTCTTGAGAAAAGTGCCTGCTAAATGTGTTTGCACTCAGATTCTGAACTTCCAGAAGGTAAGGTGTGTCGTGATAGCAATATAACTGTGAATGCACCAATTCCAAAGTTCGATAGCCTCAATGCAAAAGGTGGGAGATCTTGCCCCTCCTTGCAAGTTGATATAAAACATGTACATGTTGTCCATCATGACCTTTATTTGTGTGCTCCTGATTAGCAATAGAAACTAAAAACATGCATATCTGACTGCCCTGAGTTCCATGAGGTTGATATGCATAGTGGTTTCTTGAGACCACCTGCTCTGGGCCATGTGTGTCCAGATATGCTCCCCCACGCAACAGGAATGCATGTGTCATGACCAGGGCTCGCCGAACCATGGCGAGCCCCGCTCGCCAGCCGCGCTGTCCGACGATCTGCGCATGCGCAGATCGCCTGAACCCGGCTCTTCCGGGTTACAATCTACTCGCCACGGGCGAGTAGATTGTATAATTTGTCAAGCCCTGGTCATGACAGCCACCATTAGGAGAGGGGCAGGTGAAAGGGGATTCCCTGCACAGACAGTACAACAGTAATTCCAATAATTGAAAGATTACCTTTGAAGGTGGGAATGGATGGTGTAGTTAGTCTGTCCATTGGTGACTAACCAGTCCTGAGCCATCCCTGAAGGCAGATCTGTAGCAATCTTGCATGGTCCATAAAGAAAGTACCAGCAGCCATATACCCCAACAGCTGAAGACATTTACCACAAGAGGTGTGAGGGGGTGATATGGATTGTATTGACTATGTTGGAGACGGCCATGAATTGAGAAATCTACCTTGCCAGTCCTGAATCAAGATAAGTGCCTATGAATTTCAACTTTTGCACAGGGGTCAAGGTTGATGTTTTGAATATTCAATAGTAGGCCCAAACTGAGGGAGAGGGCTGTGGCTTCACAAGACGCATCTGAAGTTACGTTCAGGGAGCAATCTGTCAGATGTCTAGATAAGGAAACAAGCTTTCCTCTTCTATGGAGGTATGCCCCTACTAATTTTTGAAAAGGTCACTGGGGCCAATGATAGGCTGAAAAGGTGCACCATGTACTGTAAATGGACCCAAAACAAAAGAAAAATGTATGACTCTATGAGATTACTGGATTGCATGATGGAAATGGGTGTGCTGAAGGTTGAGGGCTGAGAACTAGTCCCCTTGGTCCAGTGATAGAATTATTGCTGCAAATGTCACCATTTTGAATTTCTGGACCTTTAAAAAAAGATGTTAATATCCTTACATCTGGGATGGATTTCTAACCTCCATTTTTTTTAAACCAGGAAATACCTGGAATAAAACTCTTTCCTTCTGTGCAGCACAGTACCAATTCTACATGACTTAAATATAGGAGAGAGCATATTATGCTTTATAGCAGGTTCTTGTGAAAGGAGCCCTTAAAGAGGAATGGAAAAAGGATGTTGCCGAGTGTAAGAAAAGTAAAATGGATGGAGTACCCTGAGGAGATGACCTCCAAAACCCACTTGTCCGTAGTGACTGACTCCCAAGCCCATTGGGAGTAGTAAAAGTTTGAGAAGTAGGCGGTTTTCTTCCCTGAACCTCTTTTTCATGAGTTCCCCCAGAGATTGAGAATTCATAGACTCATAGACTTTAAGGTCAGAAAGGACCATTATGATCCTCTAGTCTGACCCCCTGCACAATGCAGGCCACAGAATCTCACCCACCCACTCCTGGAATAATCCTCTCACTTATATCTCAGATATTGAAGTCCTCAAATGGTTTAAAGACCCCAAGATGCAGAGAATCCTCCAGCAGCGATCCGTGCCCCATGCTACCGAGGAAGGCGAAAAACCTCCAGGGCAAGATGAAATCTCTTCACCAAGAGGAATTTACTAAACTCTCTCATGGGCCAGTGTATAAATCCTGACAGAATGCAATGTAGCCCTGGAATCCTTTAATGTATGCAGAGATTCATCCATCCTATCAACAAACAGTTTAGCACTATCAAAAGGGAGGTCTTCAACCATATTTTGGATCCACTTTGGAAATCCTGAGAACTAGAAATGGCATGCCCATCTCATAAATACCACTGTAGAAACCAAACAACCTGAAGCATCAGCAGCATCAAGGAAGGCCTAAAGAGATGTTCTGGTTAGAAGCTGGCCTTCTGCAATAATTGCTTGGAATTGTGCTGTGTTCTGATAATAAATGTTCAACAAAAGAATTCAGCTTGGCATAATTTGTATGACTGTACTTTACCGTTAATGGCTAGCAGTTGGCAATTCTGAATTGCAAAGTAGTGATGAATATGATTTTCTATCCAACAAGTCAGGCACTTATGCTCCAGCAGGGTCTCTAACAGCAAACGTAACACAGACACATAAAGTTGTATGAAGGATGTCAAGCAGCTTATGGCATTGCTTTGTAATGATGAGTCAGGCATTTTGGACACAGGAAGACTGTGGAGAAAGCAAAATTCCTGTGATACCCAGTGTTATAGGTACCATGTTCATGGCCTGCACTGAAATAATAGTGGCTGAAGGAATTACTGTTTCAATGACAACAGAGCTGAGTGTGCTTCTCCAGTACTTGGTGAAGAGAGACAGAGGCAGCAGCTCTGGAGAAGGGGGGAAAGAGATGGGCAGGCAGTGCTAAGGAGGCCAAGGCTGAGGACAGCAGCTGAGACACCTGGGCATTTCCTCCCCACCTCCTGAAGTGTTCCCCCCAGCTTGATCTGAATGTTTCTCCATGCCCCCCAAGTAGTCTGCTCCACAATTTGGGGACTTTGTTCTACAATCTTCAGATTTGACAGTATCTGAAGAATCAGCAGTCTCATGGGTGCTGAAGTGGAGCAGTCATTGGAGACCACAACTTCTTAGAGGCGGAAGAAACTCGAGGGACAGTCTTTATGATTACTATGGGAGGAATTTTGGATATTCCTCTTAAATACTCTCAAAGAGTGCAATTCATAGATAGTCAAGTCAGCAAACTTATTCATAGCTTGATGTATGGAGGGACACCCCTGGCCGGGGCAGAGGCCAAGTGCAGTAAGCGCTTCATCATGTGAGAAGTTGAAGTTTAATCTCCGCATATTTTCTGGCTCTGGATTGTAATACCAGAGAAGTTGCACTCTGGGGAAATATGAGATTCTCTTAGATAACAGAGCACCAGGACTAACCATGTCTCATTGGGATTGCCTCCTGGCACAATAGGAAACATTTGACACCAAATCCCAGCATATTTTCTCAGAAAAATTGAATTCTCAGGAGAAGAGAAACTAACTAAAGCAGGAGTGGGGAATCTTTTTTGGGGGTCAGAGATCACGACTCCACAGAAAAATGAAGGCCCTTGTACACCAGAGCCTACAGGGGCCTGGGCGAACAGGTTTTGGTTAGCAGAAAATGAGGAGTTCAGTGTGTAGGAGGGGGCTGCTGTGAAGCAGGTGTGGGGTGTAGGCAAAAGGGAGGGTGCAGGATAAGGCTGCGGGTGGGAAGTCTGGGCAGGTGCAGAAGCAGGCTTGGGGTTGGGGGTCTGGGAGGGTGCAGGAGCAGGCTGGGGATGCAACGTCGGGTGATGGGGGCTGCTTACCTAGCGCAGCTCCCCAGGGCTGCACATGGCTCTGTGTCCCCGCCGCTTCCAAACACCCACGCCCTGTTGCTGCTATTGGCCACAATTATGGCCAATCAGAGGAGCAGGGAAAAAGCCTTAAGGTAGCGCTTTGCTGTGCTACCATTTAATCAGCCTGGGAGAGAAGGAGGGGGAAGGGAGCAGCAGTGCAGGCTCCCTGCTGCACGGAGCACTGGAAAGGGATGGAAGGAGAAAGGATGCCAGGCAGCTGAGGGAGAAAGGGCAGCAGGACACAGAGTTACATCAGTCTGTCGTCCCACTGGAAAAGTTCTTTTATATATAAAGAGACACAATTAAACATTCATAGCTATAGCATGTCAACTTACTCAGGTTAAGGGGCTCTTTAATTGCAGTGTGTATGTTGGGAGTCTGTTGTGTTGCCCATCGCAAATCGGAATCAGGGCAGGACAACTTTTGATTAGAAATGCATCTGCTTTAGAGACATCCTGTTTTCAACATGTGTGTATGCTGTGGCTCAGGCTGCAGTCTGACTTCTGGAACCCTTCTACCTTGCAGAGTCCCAGAGCTTACGCTACAGCCTGAGCCAAATGTCTACACTGCAATTAAATAACCTATTAGCCTGAGCCCAAGTCAGCTTGCACAGGCCAGTCATAGGTTTTTAACTACAGTGTAGACATAACCTTAGACCAGGGCTACTCAACACGCAGCTATTGGCCTGTTTGTTTGCGTCCCGCAGTGCGGTTTGGGTTTACGCGGGGTTCAACACGCAGCCCACGGATGGGATCCTTTGAACATGGCCTCCACTGGGAACACGCTCCATAGTGGCGAGTCAATATAATGGTTTTCTGTTGATATGCATTTTAATAGTTAAATTCCTGGACTGTCCGTACTCATTATAAGCATTGTCATATGGGTGGAAATCGAGTAAATACTGCATTTTATTAATATCAGCAACTGACTTAAATGGGGCCTGCATGTTGTGTAGTTTTTCCTTAATCTTTGTATTCATGCCTGTCAATGTGAAAGAAGATATTTGCATATATATTTGCATGTATATGCATCCACATTTAAGTTGCCGCTCTTGGCATGTGCTGTGAGTATCATTGTGGCCCTGGGGCTTCAAAGTTGAGTAGCCCTGCCTTAGGCTGTAAGTTCTTTGGGATAAGGACCATTTTTCTGTTCAATGCTTTTACCATGGTGTCCTGGCCCATAACTAAGGTTCCTGAATGTTATAGTAATACACAATAAAAAAAAAAGTCTAAGAAGCAAGGTATTAAGTGCTTTCACACTTAAGATGGCTAAGCCAACCTACTGCTAATTTGGTTCCTTTGGAACCTTGGAAGATAATAGATGTGATAGCCTCCCATATATTTCTGACATTCCACTTCACAATAGTTATCATATCTTACTCTCACCCACCCGTCCACTTTCTTATTCTCTTACCTCTACCCAGCCCATTGGTAGTAGGCCTGGCTATTTCTTTTCTGGGACTGTGATAATAGCTGACCATTCTTCTCTCTCTTCTTCCCCATCAAATCTCCATGGTTCTTAAATTTGCATACAATAATGCTTTTGAATCAAATACTAACTTCACTCAGATACAAATCTGAACAAAATATTTGATGCCAAGCATGTCTAAAAATACATGTGATTTTAATTACACTCTAATGGCCCATATCAGTTTAGAAGCATGGAAGAGGTTTGAATAGATGCTAAAAGCACACATTTAGACAGGATTTTAGTGTCCATCAAAAATTAGCTACATTACCTGTGTATTTTTTAAACTTAACATAGAATTTATTTTTTTCAAAATGTGATAAGCAAGATATGGACAAAGGAAAGGCAAGCTATCTATATTTTAAATCTGGTTATAAACCGTAAAAAGTTATTTTTACCGAATTAAGCACTGGGGTGTGGGTTTTTTATTCTGTGTTTTTGAAAGAACAACATAAAAATGCAAGTACCAAAAGAGAAAATATTTAATGATTAAAAAAACAGGTTAGCAAGTCATTTTATATGTGAAACTGATAATCTTGCTGGAACAGACTCTGAATTTAGAGCTTCTGCAGAGAGTCCTTCTACAACATTAACCATGACTGGCGTGGAATCATGACTGGTGTGGAAAAAACTGAATAAAAATAAGTTATTCACTTATTCCCACAATATAAGAACTAGGGGTCACCAAATGAAATTAATAGGCAGCAGGTTTAAAACAAACAAAAGTAAGCTTTTCTTCAGTCAACCGGTGGAACTCCTTGCCAGAGGATGTGGTGAAGGCTAGGACTTTAACAGGATTCAAAAAAGAGCTAGATAGATTCATGAAGGTTAGGTCCATCAATAGCTATTAGCCAGGATAGGTAGGAATGGTGTCCCTAGCCTCTGTCTGGAAATGGATGACAGGAGAGGGATCACGCGATGATCACCTGTTGTGTCCCTCCCTCTGGGGTCACCAAATGAAATTAATAAGCAGCAGGTTTAAAACAAACAAAAGGAAGTTTTTCTTCACTCAGTGCATAGTCAACCTGTGGAACTCTTTGCCAGAGGATGTTCCTCTGAGGCATCTGATATTCACCACTGTTTGAAGACAGGATACTGAGCTAGATGGACCTTTGGTCTGATACAGTATGGCTGTTCTTATGTTCTAACCAGAAACTGATTAAAAATGACACCAGATTCCTGCTCATATAATTTTTCAGGTAATGTACAAAACAGAAATCTTCAACAATACCTCACCAGCTAGCAGACTGACACTTGGATAAAGAAAGACTGGAGCATTCCTGATTTAGATTTTGACTTGTCAACTGAAGATTAATTATGGAAACCATTCATTCTATTCTATATAGGTTCTTATACTGTGCTCATCACCAGAGAATCTAGCTACCTTCTATTAATGCATTCAGCAACATAACTAACATCTGCCATTAATGGAAATGGAACACAGGGCATCTATATCTCATGCTTCTAATTCTATAGAGTGTAAATCTTATAAACTCATAATCTCACTTAAACTTAACTTCTATAGTGGATTCTGCAGCTGTGAGTTTAAGAAATAAGAAGATGTATAAAGATGCTTGAAGAGAAAGCTCGCCTAATAAGTACTTTGTTATTTTTATAGCAATGAGGCATTTATTAAAGTATTTTTCTGTCAAACATTCAAAATATGTATACCTACAATTAAAGAAAAGCTTGTGAAAATTTATCTTGGCATTTAGTAATAAATGCAACCTATTTTATTTTTAAGTTTTCTTTGGCACTTATCACCATAGTATTAGAAACTCCTTAAACATATTAATATTTTTTTTCTCAATATCTCATGGATGGGAAATATGTCCATTTTACAGATTTAAAACTAACATACAAAGATCACATAATTTTCTCAAGATCAAGCAGGCAATCTGTGTCTGAACCCAGATCTTTCAAGTTCCAGTTCACTGCTTTAAGCACCAGGTAATTCTTGCTTCTATAATCTTTATGACATACAGGTAAGGATATAATAAATGTCCATGTCAAATTTTGGAAAAAACTCCCATTCCTCCCTCCTACCTTCTCCCAGACATTTTTCATGGAAACAAGAGATCTAAAAGATCTTGTTACCTAGATTTGGGGTTTAGGGATTTATTATGATTGGTTATTTATTACTTTGTTAAAAGATTGGCCATTGATTTTTGTTTCCCTAGTACATATAGGTTGCAACCAGCAAGTAAAATATAAGCTAAGTACCTGTTGAGTACAAAATTAGAAGAAAAGAGCATAAAGAGGCTCCATTCATTTCCTTGGCAAGCATAACCGAGCATAGCTATTTCCCAGGCCAATCTACCTAGCCCAGCACCAGGTACCAGGACATTAACTTTGGAGAGATCCCTGCAACAAAACAAAAAATAATAATTAATCCTTTATCCAATACGTCTTAATAGAATATCTATGGGTCTGGTTAAATATTGTTGGTTTCATATATTTAAACAGAGATAATTCCTTAAGACCTTTCAATTTGTATACTATAATTTTTCTGTAGACACATCACGCAAGTTGAGAATAGGTATTCCAGGGTGAGGGGGAAAAACCCTCATACGGTCACAGAATAAGTTATGGAATCTTAAAGAATTCTTTTTTAATGCATTAAAAACTACAGGTAAAAACCTGGTTTGTGAAAAATAACATTTACACTGAATAAAAGGTAAAATACTATACACTTAGGCAATCCTGAGCTGCAATGTAATACAAAATTAAAAGATAGCTATTCTTCAAATAGTTTCCTTAACTTTAATTTAGACTATCCCTGTAAAAAACACTGTACTTGTTTGTGAAGGTGACTTGCAAGAGGAAAAAACCCCACAGATTTGTGCCTTTTTTGCTTTTCTTGATGGACTGTTACAACCTACTAAGTTTTTGTAAATTAGAAATTCAGTTCTTATTTACGCTATCTTTTCCTTAAGGGCTACAGACAATTGCAGTCCTAGCAGGGTTTGACATCAGAAACATAAAATAAGTGAAACCTTATGATGGGGTTGCCAAACTGTGGCTCCAAAGCCACATGCAGCTCTTTTATGATTCAAGTGCAGTTAGTTGAGAGCCTCTCTAACTCTCCATTCTCCACTTACTAGACTGCAGAGGGAGGTTCAGAACCACTGCTTTGAAGCAGAGTGGTGGGGTACTGGGTTTCAAGAAGGAGAGGGGATGAAACTCTGACCCCTGACTACCAGCTCTTAAGTTTCTGAAAACTGTCATATGTGGCCTGGTGCGTCAGTACGTTTGGCTGCCCCACCTTGCGAAATGACATGGAAGTATGCAGATGATTAAAAACTGTTAACATTTAACTTAAGTATTTTTTAGAGATTCGGCATCCCTTTTGCGTAAAGACTGAAATAGCTCCCAATCCAAATTTAAGTCACTGCAGGGAGTCTACCAATAAAAACAAGAAAGGCAATATTTGATACTCCTGATGTTTCTAAAATAAAACAAGCAGACAAAAATCGATGGGGGAGGGAATGGTGATAAAATGTTAGGCCTCTTTTATATGTCATAAAAGCAAAAAATAGTGTGCACTCATCTTCTTCCTCACCCTTTGCAAATCAACTTTAAGTCAAAGAGTTATTACCTAGACATAACAAAGACAGTTAAAAACAGTATCCGACTGGTACGAAGGACATCAAAACCCTAATGTTCAAGATGCAGAGGTGGGAGGAAACGAAATTCAGTCTTCAGAATATTGTGAACCAGGTGGCCAGAATGGGAGCAAAAAGAATTGCCAACCAGCTTTCTAAAACATAAAGAGGAGTGGGGAAAGTTAGCTAACTTTGGAAAGACTGGCTTTCAGGAGACAAATTCAGAAGGTAGCACAGAAAAAGTACTAACCAGCTTTAAAGACTGCCTTATTTTAAAAAGGCCACATAAGCAGTGTAGTAGTAGCCATGTTGGTCAGGTAACATTCATTGGACCAACTTCTGTAGACTTCTGTCTCTCATCTAGAGAAGTTGGTCCAATAAAAGATTATTACCTCAACCCAGGTTAGAAATAATAATAATAATAATAATAATAATAATAAAAAAAAGTTACAAACCTGTTCTATAATACTTGTTCTGTGAAATATGTTGCCCATGTCCTTCCACTTTAGGTGTGAGTGCCCAGTGACTGTTGGAAAATTTTCCCTCAGAACTACCCATCTACTGCCCCACACTAATGCATGGTGGTAAACAGGACAGAGCCAACCCAATCCCATTAGTTCCTTTTTATTGGAGAGAATAATACAGTGGGAACATAGGGTGGGTTACTGAATGGATACGTGCACCATGTCCAAAAACAGTTACAGGCTAGGTTAGTAACTGTTTCTTCTTCAAGTGATTGCACATACACATTCTATTTAAGGTGACTCACGAGTTCAATCCCACCTCCAGGTTGGAGTATATCTGAGAACTGGGATGACCACACACTCATATATGGCATCATCTCTAGAATGCTAAAGGTCAACAATGCGAGGCAAAGGTATGCACTGAAGGCCAAGTTGCTATTTTACAAATGTCTAGGACAAGCACTCAAGCTAAAAAGGCTGCAGAGGCTGCATATGATGTAGTTGAATGTGTATGTACTCTGCTTAGTGACACTAAAATGGCCAAGTCATAACATAAACGTATACAGGATCCTCAAACTTAGATCCTTAGAGAAAAAACGGAGAGAATTTTCTTCCTGACTACAACTACCATAAACTGTGAGAATGATCTAAACGGTTTAGTCCTACCCAAGCAGTACACAACTCTCCTGACAGCCAAAGCACGGAATCTCTATTTCCCCTTATAAGCAAGAAAGTACACTGCTTAACTGATATGAGACATGCCTTAGTAACCAATCAATCTATCTATACGCTCTACTCTGCACTGATTAGGCCTCAATTGGCATACTGTGTCCAGTTCTGGGCACCATATTTCAAGAAAGATGTGGAGAAATTGGAGAAGGTCCAGAGAAGAGCAACAGAATGATTAAAGGTCTAGAAAACCTGACCTATGAGGGAAGACTGAAAGAATTGGGCTTGTTGAGTTTTAGAAAAGAGAAGACTGAGAGGGGACATGATAGCAATTTTCAAGTATCTAAAAGGGTGTTACAAGGAGGAGGGAGAAAATTTTTTCTCCTTGGCCTCTGATGACAGAACAAGAAACAATGGGCTTAAATTGCAGCAAGGGAGGTGTAGGTTGGACATTAGGAAAAACTTCCTAAGTGTTAGGTGGTTAAACACTGGAATAAATTGCCTGGAGAGATTGTGGAATCTTCATCAATGGAGATATTTAAGAGCAGGATGATCTAGCTCAGGAGTGGGCAATACTTTTTGATGGGGGGGCCACTCCAAGATTTTGGAAAGTGGTCAAGGGACGCACTCTTCCATGATATTAATGGAGATGCGGGGTTTGGGAGGGAGCTTGGGGTAAAGGACTTGGGTGCAGGAGGGAGACTGGAGTCTGGGAAGGAGTTGGGATGAAGCAGGCGGTTGTGACCTAGGGCAGGGAACTGGAGTGCAGGGGTTTGGTATGTGACCTAGGATAGGAGGGGATTGTGATCTGGGGCAGGAGTTTGGGGTGCCAGACCTGGTACGGGGTATGGGTGTAAGAGGGCGACAGAGGGTTTGGATATGTTGGGGAACAGAAAGGGCTGGGGTGCCAGAAGCAGGCTGTGGCCATGAAACTTACTTGCCAGCTGCCAAACTAGCCTGCCTGCCTGCCAAGCTTAAAATGTTTCCTAGCCAGCCTGCCTGCCCACCCACGTGCTTCATGAATAACTGAGTCCAGGAGAAGGGGCATGATTCTTCTTAGCTACCTGTTATTCTAACTAGCAGCTCCCATTGGCGGTTTCTGCCAGAAACCGGCCAATGGGAATGTGCTGGGGGGCGGGACAGCTCCTAACGCGCCCCCCCCTCCAGTTTTAAAACAGAAACGGAGCCCTGTTGGGGACTCTTGTGCATTTCAAAGAAGGCACCCACGTTCAGCCCGGAATCAGCGGGACTTCCCGTTGGCCTCAGCTATATGCGGAGTTCCGCATTCCTCCTCTGAAATGTATATCCAGCGCGGAAGGGGGGAAAAGGGGGAGGGCTCTTCTACACTTCAAAGGAGGAATGCAAAAGTGCCTATCGACTAGTCGATTGAAATTCCATCGACTAGTCAATTAACCGCATTTTAACATCCTTAGTATGGATTACCCTAAATGAGTTAACTAGTACCCGGGAACGGCCTGCCAGCCATGAAAGGCAGCTCCAGCCCCACAAGGGCTAGGAGCCGACCACCTGCATGGCGGAGCTGGCAGCAGTGGCCCCAAGCACAGGGAGCAGGAACAAAAGCTGACCTTCCCCTCGCCCACTGGACGGGGCCAGCTACTGCTGCTGGTCACCTCTTGTAGGGCAATGGAAGCAGAAGCCAGCCCGCTTGTGTGCTGAGCTGCTGGCTTCCTGCTTTCCTCCACCCCAACGTAAGGGGGCCAGCACCAACAGCCCCGCACTCAGAGGGGTGGGGATGGGAGAAGAAGCTACCCTCCATGCGCTGGGCTGCTGGCTCCTGCTGCCACTGCAGGGGTTCAACATGGAGGGAGAGGAGGGGCAAGATCCTGCTTAATCAGTTAAACCTCAGATTTAACCAATTAGCTGATTAACTGGGATTTTACACCCTTTCTAGATACTGCATGTACAATTCTAGCAAAACAAATGTTAAAAAACTAAAAGGTGACTCATTGTATCCCTACAGTTCTCACATTGACCAGCTTTCAATTTTGTGTATATATTCCCCTTAATCAGTTCTGACAGCTAGGTGAATCTGTTGACATTACCAAACTTGATAGCATTCCTTAAATGTACTCTCTGGGAGATCACATTCCTACCCAAGAATTTCATCCTGGAAGTGCACTTAGAGCAGATTCCTATAAAAGAAAATTCCTGTAGAACACATGACCATACTTGACAATTTAAGAGTTATAAACTCTGTATATAGTTAGATAACAGTCCAATTTTCAAAGTCTGGCCAGAAGTTCTACCCATTTCTGTGATTCCAAGGTTCTGTGTAGCTGCTTTTCCCACCAAACGCAAACAGAAACAAAATTTTATTTTTCAGCTTCCAACATCTCTCTGATTCCCACTCCCCAATATTCTACACCCAACTCTGAGGGCAGGAAGGGGAAACCCCACCTGCCCCATGCTCAACAGCAATAGTACATTCAACACGGCTCTGCTCAGAAGGAGCAACCTTGCATTCCCTTCCATATCAAACTGATTCCTCCTTTGAAGGGAAGCAGCTGTTCTCCATCAACATCAAAGAGAGTAAACTGGTGAAGGCCTTCTTTGCCATACAAGTTTCTTTTTCTATAGAGCATGCAAGGATGTTGGGAAAAGAACACTGCTAGTAAATTCCAAAAATAGGTAGGTGAACTTACAACATGGGTACCATAGGCCCTGACTCCATCGGTGCTCCAAGGCTGGAGCACCCACACAGAAAAACTGGTGGTTTCTGAGCACGCACCAGCAGTTCCCCATCAGCTCCTCTCCTTCCTCAAGCACCTCCTGCCCTTCAGCAGACCCTAGGGATCATAGAATCATAGAATACTAGGACTGGAAGGGACCTCGAGAGGTCATCGAGTCCAGTCCCCTGCCCCCATGGCAGGACCAGTGCCTCTCCTCCCCTCGTCATGCCCACTGCGATCAGCTGTTTCACAGTATTTTGGGAGGTTTGCGGGAGGGTAGAGGCAAGGATGAGGTGCATTCAGAGGAAGGGGGGAATCTAGGTGGGAAGAGATGGGGCAGTGGTGGGAGTGGGGCATCCTCCCAAACTTATGAAAGTTGGTGCTTGGGATGGGTACTACTCTGTACTGCATCTGTTGCCCCAAAGACGCACGATATTCTGAAGCCAGAGGTCTTCCAGATTCTAGCAAATAAAAACAACCTGGCTAGGAGCATAGATATGATATATTGAAGAGAAAAAGAATTTATGTAAGCACCACATGCATTTCCATAGTTGAGTAGTGTTTTTTGGGCTCAAGTCCATATCTTTACTGTATTTCAAAAGCATGGTCAGCCACAGTTATACTACTAACCACTATATTCTGAATATGGTTTCTTCAGGTACAGTCTCCTCTATCAAAGCCATTTGACATAAAAACATTGATGGTCTTGGCTCCATAGTTAAGGTTTGGGTGAGTTTTGCAGTTGAAACAGACTTAACTTGCATTATTAATGAAGAACACACTATACCTTCCTCAAAATTAAAGTTCTTATTCTAAGTACAGAATGAATAAAAAGTTTAAATATTTTTTCACTATTTATCAAATTTAATATAAATGGATTGAATCACAAGTAACTGCTTCCATCTGTGGGTTACAAGTAAAAAAAAATTAAATCTATTTACATCTTTTCCCTGGTATAGACAGTTCACTTAAGATGACTGAAGTGAAAAGCTTAATAAATATTTTCCATCATTCATCCAATTTGGCCTTCAGACAGAAAACTGCTATTCAGTCAGAGTTGCTATTGCCAATTCAGTTACAGGAACTGCAAGTGGTTTTGCCAGTGTCACACCAGGATAGCCTGCCTACAAAGCAAAACTAAAAAAGGGAGTCCATGAAGTTAAATATAGAACCCACATTAGCCTTTAAGATTGATCACACACCAAGGCTCAAATTTCACAAGAAAAAGCCACTAATATGGATCTTGAGCCACACTAACATACCTATAACATTCAAAACCATTAATAATGCATCAAAGAGTGATTTTTCTATTTTTTATAACTTTAAGGGAATTTCTAAACAGAAGTATAACTTTACATAAACTTATAAAAACTAAACTTACTGTACCTTTTCTATAAGAGAAGACATTCCTGAATGCCTTGTATCTAACAAGGGAAGAGTATTAAAGTTATATTTTTGAAAGCACTATACAAATCTAATCTTCCAATGAAATCTTAGTGGCATAAGTCACTGATTCTCAAACTTTCCAGACTACTGAGTCTGATTTGTATGGTGTAGTCCTAGTTTCACCTTACTTAAAATCTACCTGCTTAAAAAATCAGACAGAAAAATAAAAAGCACAGCACACAATCACTGAAAAAATTGCGCTCTCATTTTTACCATGTAATTAAAAAATAAAGCAACTGGAATATAAATATTGTACTTACATTTCAGTTTGATACTTGAGCCTGTTTTCACACTTGTTTGAAGCCTGAGCCACAAGCAGCAGGAATGCTAGATAGCGAGTAATAGAATAGCCAAGTAACCTCATGAATTCTTATTGGTTACTTCAGGGGTGGGCAAAAGGGCCTCCGTGAGCTGGATCCGGTCCGCCAAGCGGGTGGATCCAGCCTGCGGAGGCCCTGCTGCTCCCCCGCCCCCAACTGGCCTGGGGGTGGGGGAGCGTGCCAAGCCTCTTCCAGGGCATAGGTCCCTAGTGGGAAGGGGGGGGCAAAGGGGCTCCCACAACCCCAGATCAATCATGGTCTGTGGGTGGGTAGCCCCACCCCTTCTGTTTATGCCCCGCCCCTTCCAGGGTGGCCCGGGGCTACTTCAACATTTTTTTAAGTGGCCCCCAGGCAAAAATTATTGTCCAACCCTGGGTTACTTGATCATTCTGTAGTCCCCAGGGGCATGGCCAGCAGCCCAGTGTGCTCCAGCCCCAATCCCAGAGCGCCAGGCAGGAGATGATCTGCAAGGGGAGCCTGTTTAAAAGCAGCTCCCCTCACGGACCAGCTGGTGGGTAGAGAGGGCAGGTGGCACCGCAGAGGCAGTGCCGGGGGGAACCAGCTTTTAAGCCGGCTCCTCCCCAGCACCAGCTCCTGCTTCCTCCCCCCTACCCCTGCTGCCTCTGATACAGAGTCAGGGGGAGTAGGAGGGGGGGAATGCAAGTAGTCGAGAAGATTAACCTATAAGACTAGGCTTATGGGTTAATTGTATACTAGACTACTCATTTACATTCCTAGGCTGAAGCATGCAACTTAGCTTCACAGAGCCCGCTGTGACATGGGACCCTAGGCAATTGTCCTGTTTGCTGTCCTCAATACCAGCTCTACACTTGTGACCCCTTTAAACACATCCATGATCCCCCAAGGGCTGGAACCCCCAGGTTGAGAAACACTGATCTAGACTAGCTGAATATGTGTACTCCAGTTGAGAGTCACTGGCTAAGTGACATTACCTCAAGAAAAGTCGAACAAAAAAAAAATAAAAATAAAAAAAGTGCTGATTTCTGTAGCACAGATATTTGATCACATGAAAATCTCTTTGCTATCTGTATCAGCCAGCAGTCTTTGCTGTAGAAAACCAAATGTCAGGTAGCAAGCGGTATTTCTAGAGCAGGTTGGAGGAGAGGTGTTATGAGGAAGCTATTAGCTGTAGAAAGCTTAGGCTCTAGCCAGAGCTATCAGTCCTCATTTTCATAAACACCAAATTCACAAATGAAATTAAAATACAATAGTCAGTGCTAATTATTGTTTTTCCTTATTAAAACAGCCTCTTAAAGTTTCAAAGTGAAATGATGTATATTTATGACAATTGCACAGATTTAAATAGTAACCAAATCATTTACATTTATAATAAACTTAGGATATGGATGTCATTAATGAGGGGTTTTTTTGTTTTTGTTTTTCATTTTATTACTGTACTGCTTTTTGTGTAAAAAGTGCTCTTTTTAGGTTGTTAGTATATCAGCCCTCACCCTACCTTCAGACACACAAACATGCCTCAATTTTTATCAAGTCACTTTTCAAGATATGCACACAAACACATGAGAATTTTTCAAGATGCATTATATCTTGTGTCTGAAATCAATATTGCGCCTGAACACTTGAAAACAAGATTGTAAATATAATAAAGCTATGATAGGGATGATAGAAACCTTTTACTCCTTTCTTTGGCCCTCTCACCAAGAATAACCACATTTTACTTCTTTCCTCCAAGGGATCACATACTATGGCCTCTTCAACTGAAGCAAGTTGGACATGGATCCTAACATAGGCACTCAGCAGCTGCCAAATTGGAACTATATTTAGAGCTAGCTATACTGGCCCACAAAGAGAAAATATTTAATTCTATTTTATTAGTTCTAGATTTAAAATTGTATATTCTACTATACTTCCTTACCAGAGAAACATTTTTTGTTTATGCAATTAACCCACAAATGCTCTCACCTAATTTAAAATATTTTAAAATTCAAGCTTCCTTTTTCACCCTCTACAAATATTTTACAAGCTGCGTGCAACCATGTAAGCCCTATGTATTTTCTCTTATAATAAATCTTAAAAACAAAGCACTATTTACCATCTCTCTTTTGGAAAGTTCTTTACAATTTCATTAATGATTGGCTGGTAGCAGGAATCTCTTTCAGGTTTCCCCGTTTCACTCCAGTCTCTTACAAACTGTTTCAAAGTGGACTTTAATTTATCCATGTCAAACGTTGAGGCTGGCACAATCTTCCCATTTTCCTGATTAAAGGGCAAATAAAAGTTAGACAAAAAAATTAACCCAGAAATTTAAGACATCAAACAACCTTAGCTTTGAATACTGAAACAGACAAGCATGACCAGGACTCATATCCAGTTTACAGTCCTATATAAAATGAGTTTGGTGGGATCAGTTCTGCCCTCAACAGACCAAAGTGACATCACAAAACCAATATATAATATTGCATAATTCAGCACAACATGTAGTCCTTATTCAGGACAGGGCAATGGGTGAGCTAGTATGGAGGCCAAACAATCTCTCATTCTGAGAGGGAGTTCTATCCAGGTCATCCATGAGGCAGGTCATCCATGAAGCAGCATGGAGAAGCTCACACTGGAGCTGCCCAGAAAACTGTACTCAGTCTATAGATAAACAACCACCACCAAAGCCAACAAAAACAAAACCAAACCCCACAAAAAAGACTTTCCATCACTGCCAGTCCCTTAAGTTTTGTAGGTGTAAAACTTAATTAAAAACAGATATAGCATAATGAAAAATGTAGCTAAAATGGGGGGAAATTGTGCTAACATTGTACAGAACTATTATACCACAAATACTTAACTTACCTAGACCCACTGGTGATTCAAAATATTGTAAAACTAAAGTACTGCAAAGAACAATAAGGTCAATGCAACCAAGTGAAAAGTTAACTTTAAAAAAAAAAAAACTAGGGTAGAGTTAGAACTCCACTGGAGTTCTATCATACTGATCTGTTAATATGAATAATTACTGACGCATGCCATAGCAGACAAGTACTGTTCTTCTGAGTAATTAACTATACCTCTATATAGAAAAATTGCTAGAGATTCCTTTATTGAAAAGCTATACAATATGATTCATCATGTCTATAAGACCTGCAAAGGTGATTAAGCAAATATGAATTCATAAAGAGGGTGAGGGACAGAACAGAAATGGAAACCTAAAGGAAAAGAAATGTAAAAAACTAAAAATGTACAGAAATTTTTACTTCTGAAATATGAAAAAGTCCAGTTTTAACATACATCTTCTCCATATTCTTTATTTTCAAACATATGTTTGCACTCGTTCACAATGGTCTGTAGGATCTCTTGATTATGATCAATACATTTCCGAATCTTGTCCAGATGAAGAAGAAATTGAGGAAGCAGGTTTTGTTGGTTATCTGGGAGGGATTTAAACTGTCTCTCTGTTCTGTTCACTTGCTCATGCATATTAGTTCTAGAAAATAAAAGAGTTAACAATGGTCAGAGCGTAGCTTCATTTCTGAATGCAAAGATCCCACCCTTCAAGACGCCACAGATTGCAGATGCGAAAAGTCTCCATTTTTACTAGAAAATCCTAGACTTAATTTCAGTAATTCTCTAACCAAACCAAAACCACCCACATTTCTAACCAAAATTTATATAAAATGTTTGTTATTTTAAATGGCAAATTATGAAGCAGTTATTATATACTCCCAAAACTATGTATGTTTGTGTGACCATAAATGGCACTAGTTCACTAGCAGAAGTCTACACTGATTTTAACATTAGGGATGTTAGATATCAGGTAACTGAATAGTCAAGTAACTGCATGAATTCTTATCGGTTACTCGACAATTATATATTCCCTGGGGGCGGGGCTGGCAGCCAGTGCAATCCGGCCCCATTCCCGGGGAGCTCCCTACCATCCCGTGCTACTGCCTCTGTATCAGAGGCAGCAGAGCGGGGTGTCAGGCAGCTGGTCTGTGTGGGGAGCTTGTTTTATAACTGGCTCCCCTCATGTACCGACTCCTGCCTGGCACTCCACGCTGCTGCCTCTGATACAGGGATGGCAGGGGGCTCCCCGGGAATGGGGCCGGATTGCACTGGCTGCCAGCCCCGTCCCCAAGGAATATATAATTGTCGAGTAACCGATAAGAATTCATGCAGTTACTTGACTGTTCAGTTACATGATATCTAACATCTCTAATGTTAAAATCAGTGTAGACTTCTGATACAGAGGCAGCAGCGCAGGGTGACAATAGCCCGCATGTGGCAACGGGGGAGAGAAGGATCCGGGCTCCCCACAGACAGAGGCTGCTGTGGGGAAGGCTACCGCAAAGCAGCCTCAGTCCGCAGCACCTTAGGCTGCCCCAGATAGAAGCTAGTTTAGCCGTAGCCCCTGTCCGTGGGGGGTCCAAGCTTCCTCTCAGACAGAGGCTGCTCTGCCTCCAATAGAGGCAACGGCGTGCCAGCAGGAGGGAGCAGCTATCCTCCCCCCCACCAGCACTGGCTCCTGCTTCTCCCCCTGCTGCCTCTGATATAAAGGCAGCACGGGAGGGGGGAGGAAATGCGAGTAGTCAACAAGATATGCCCAGGCTTATTAGTTAATCGTATAGTTGGCTACTTATTTACATCCCTATTTAACACCATCAAAATTCACAAAAATAGACTCATTGGAAAAAATCAAACTTTTAATTTTGCACTGCTGCACAAAATACAAGGAACGCACTTCACTTTTAGTATCACTAAAAGAAAGAAGTTTTGTTGTCAATATATCTATCCAAACCATGATCCCATAAAGACTTATGCACATACTTACTTTTTCACACTCAATAACCCAAGGAAATTGACAGAACTACTCATAATTAGGGATACAAAAAGTCAGTTAAAAGGTAACTGTAATTGCTAAGATTTTCAGGGGTTAAATGGTTACAAGAGCTGCCAGCCCCACTCCCAGGGAGGAAGCTTCACTGCAGGCTCTGCAGCCCACTCTCAGGGAGCCAGCATTCAACCTGCGGTGGAGAGGCTGGGATCGCCACAAACAGGGGTTGCTCTGGCTCCAGCCCCCTATGGTTAACCAGAATTGGTAAGCATTACCTGTTTAGGGTGATGCTTACCAGTTAGCTGGTTAACCTTTCACATCACTACTCACAATTAGGGATGTTGGTGTATACTCTTTTGATCCAGAGGTGGGGAACTCCAGACCCACGAGCCGGAGGCAGCCCCCAGCTTGCCTGGATCTAGCCCCAAGGCTCACAGCTCCCACGCCCCACCATTGGAGAGCCCATTCTGGCCCTCCAGTCCCTCCCCCCACTGCTCCTCCGCAGGGCTGGCGCTCACAAAATCTACTAGACTGGGCCCCCCCAAGGCTCTGGTGTGAGAAGGTAATGTAGGGAGTGTCTTTCTCCTTCTCAGTCAGGGACCAAATCAGTGAGAGCTGGGTTTTTTTGTTTTGCTTCTCACTTGTGTGCAGCCCGACTGATTTTTCTGTGGTTTAATGGCCCCCAAAAAGGTTCCCCACCTCTGGTTTAAACAAATAACCGATAAGCCTGGGCTTTTAAGCCGGCTCTCCACATGTGCCAGCTGTGCATAGCCACCTACCCCTCCCCATGCTGCCTCCCACAGAGACAGCAGAGTGGGAGGGAGCACCAGTGATCCAGGGAGCCGGCTTAAACATCAGAGGCAGCAGCACGGCAAGGGGTAAGGGGGGGCAGGTGGGATGCTGGAGCAGCCTCTGTCCACAGGGTTTAAAAATCAGCTCCGCTCACAGACCAGCTCCACTTGCCACCTTGCATTGCTGCCTGATACAGTGGCAGTAGCACGGAGCGGCAGGGGCTCCCGGGAGTTGGCTGGAAGTGTACAGGCTGCTAGCCCCACTCCTGGGGGGGAGCATTTTAGTAATTGTGCAACTGCTAAAAATTGTTGCAGCTACACAATTACTAAAATAACTGATATCTAACATTCCTACTCACAATATAGGAAATTTAGTATGTGGATAAATCTCTAAGCAATCGAGGCCTTAGTTTTTTCCTTGGTACCCTCATTAACATAAATAATGTCGCTATCTCTCTATATAATTTTTTTTCCCCCCCGCGGGACAGAGTGACATCATTACATCAGCATCATCAACAGGGTCTCTCAGCGAAGCAAGGAAGCCTGGGACAGGAGAGGGGGCCTGTTTAACTGTGAGTCAAGTGGAAGAAGGAAGAAATTACCTGAACTACAGCAGAGAGAAAAGCCCTCTGCAGTAGTATCCAGGACTCTTTACAGGGCCTTTTTTTACTTGAATCATGGGCTCCTCTCTCTGTCCCCACTTTCCTTTCTCAGTTCTCCTGCAGCCCCAGTTCATTCCCCTGAATCCTTGCTCTCCTCTCCAGTTCCTGCCTTCTCAACAAGCCTGCGCCCACCCTTTCAGCTCAGGGCGCACACCTCTCCTGGCAGCTTGCTGCAGAATGGGTGGGCTTGGCGCTAACAGCACCTCCTGGCTGCCCCAGTGGAACTAAGGGTGTTAAATTTCGATTAATCAGCTAATCAAGTAGTCAATGGACTTTCCATCAACTACTCAATTAGCCGATAGGAGGACAGGAGAGTGCTCGCTACCTCTGCCTTTGAAATGTAGCAAGAGTTTGCACCTGGTCCCCCGCTGCACCTCTGCCTTCTCTGCCCCCCACCCCACAGAGACAGTGCTGGGGGGAACCAGCTTTTAAGCCAGCTCCCCTCAGCACCCGCTTCTCCCCTTGCTGCCTCAGCAGGTGGGAGGGGAGCTGCACGGCTGGGCACAAGGAGTGGTTCTCGGGGCACAGCAGCAGGGGGGCGCTGGACTGGTCGGGCATGGTGAATGGCTGTCAGGCACAGCGATTGATCCAGAGGCCAGGTTGGTTTTGGATGGATGTTTGTCATTTTTGGTTTTGTATTTTTTTGTTTGTTTGTTTTATGTAAGTTGGTTTTGATTATGAGTATTTTGTCAGCATCAACAGGCTCTCTCAGCAAAGCAAATTAACTTAGAGCAATTTATCAAGTGACCCTTCCCCTTGTCCAGTCCCAGCTTCTGGCAGTCAAAGTTTTAGGGACACCCAGAACAAGTGACTGCATCCTTGACCATCTTGTCTAAAAGCCATTTGATGCACCTATCCACCATGAATTTATCCAAGTATTTTTGAACCCACTTTTACTTTTGGTCTTTACAACATCTCCTGGCAACAAACTCCACAGGCTGGCTGTGTGTTGTGTGCCTTCCCTAGAAATAGATTTATAGAGATATAGGCATTATAATATTTTCTGTCTTATTACCTATCCCTTTCTTAAGGATTGCTAACACTGTTAGTCACGTAGACATCGACTCCTCTGAATTAGAAGTCACTTCATTCACAATTTACACGGGTATTTAAAGCTGCTCATTTCATATTTTTATATTTAAGCATTTGAACTGTCTGAAGAATGTCTGTATTTCAACAATTTTGGTATGGAGTTTGTAAAAATAAACCTACTTGAAACATGTTTTATTGACTCTAGTTGTTGAATGTGGGATCCATTCCAACTTAATCTGGTTAAAGCTGTTTGAAAGTGGTCCTACAATTTAAAGATCATGAATGGCCCCTTATAGTGTCCAAACACAACTTCACTTAGAAGCCCCAAATATTAAATCAGTCAATTGAAATATAGAAAGGAATGTGGCTGACATCCCAAATCTGCTTCATGTATTTAAATTTGCTAAAAGGTTCTAAAGTGATGAAGACAATATGATTTCCAAGAAAATGTCACAAGTGTTGCTATAAGCAACTTTCTCTAAACCACTTCTTTTTGGTTTATTTCAGGTTTCTTCTCTGCTCTACGCATTTAGGTAGAAAATTATTTTTTAAGTTTTCTTTATCTTATTGCTTCTTGAAGGTCCATAAAGCACTATTCTGGTAGGAAAACATGGTCCAAAAGTTATATCCTTCAACATCAGCATTGTAAATAATGCTGCTAACTGGCATTTGTATGTGTCTGTATGGTCTGTAAATATTAATAGCAACAGTCCAAAATAAGTGTTAATACATTATATACTTTGACATTCATCCAAGGTGAAGAGTCTTCATGACTTACCCTTTGAAGGTGAAGCTCACTTCATCTCCTCTAATTAAGCAACTTCACCTTCAAGGGGGGAAGTTATGAGGACCTTTCAACACACACCACTTCAGATATTCCTCCAACTAACAAAGAACCAGCTCGGCCAACGTGCTCTGTTGTCGCTTCTGTGGGTGCGTTCAGCCCCACTTCTCTGTGTTTTGTATTTCCACGGTGTTAAGAGAAAACGGGAAACGACTGTCACGGGGAGAGGGAGCCATGGGGCGCATACACACGCCGGTGGCGCTAGGGGGGAGGTTTGAGGGGGCGCATGGGAGGAAATGGCCCGAGAGGTGACATAAGGCAGGGACTTCCTCGCTGCTCTTGGCTGGTTTCTAGGGCTCAAGACCCGCCCGTGGATTTGGGGAGAGTCAAGGCACAAGGGACTCGGCCTGGGCACGGGACTATCTCTCGGCCTCAGTGCGACCGGTAAGAGGGAGGGAGGGGTCCTCTCAGGCTCTGGCCGGGGCGGGGGGAGGCGGGTCTCTGTAGTTCCGAGGCGCAGGGTAGCAGTTACCCGTAGTATCGGAACGCGTTGATAATTCTCCGAAAATGCTCCCCCTCCAGCCGCTCCTCCTCCTCTTCCTCATGCCTGGCCGCCGTCCCCTGCGCCGGCTGCTTTCGCCTGCGCCGCTCGCTGCTGAAGGGAACCTCCCCGTCCTCGCAGCCCGCCCGCTCCCGCCACGGCCGCTGCTCCCCCCCATCCTCCTGCCGGCGCCCGCTGAGCATCGCCCTGCCCGCGCTGTGACCTTCTCGCCGCGGCTGCAGCGCGAGCTGCGCCTTCCAGCCCAGGCCGCGTGCGGGCCCCCGAGCCCTCGCTTTATGTGACGCGCGGGACAAGGCACCGCCCGCCAACGGCGAAACACAACGGGCACGCCCCGCGCAGCCGCAGAACAACCCTTCCCACCCCGCCTATTAGCTACTGAGCTATCGTGAGACAATGCGAGAGGGGGGCAGGGTCAAGGGCTTAATCACGAACTGTAGGGGGGAGGCGATGGAGGGGGAGAAGACGTGTGCGTGTGTCACCTCTGCCCTCTAGTGGTAGGATCCACAACTCCTGTCCTTTGTCATAGATACCAGCAAGGGCGGAGGGAGGGGCTAATCAGGCGGGGAGTGGAGCAGGATTCAGCCCGGCTGCAGCAGTAGCGTGCAGGGCAGCCCCACGCAGGGGGAGGCAAACGGCAGCAGGGAAAGGAGCAAAAGTTTGTAACTAAGGCGGCGGAGGGGAGAAAAAATGAGTCAGTGGTGGCTATTTTTTCACTGACAAATATGTTTGAAAAGGTGCCAGACCTACATATAAAGGGGAGGGGGATTACTGCCCCCCTCCATTTAGGGTGGCCAAACAGAAAATGAGAGATTGAGGAAAAGGGTAAAATAGGCACCTATAGAAGAAAAAGTTCCACCTATTTGGCGACCCTACTTTCATTACTAATAGCCCAGGTAACACATTCACACTGCAATAGCTGTTATAACACTATTAGGCTCTGCTCCTTTTTAACTCCAGGGCAGTACTGCCACTGGGGCAGGAAGGAGGAGCCTTATCTTGGAACCGGTGAGTATAAAGCAAAAAGTCAGAACAGAGAGTGTGAGAGGAAGGAGGTGGCTTGATTCTAACCGGTGGTAATGAGGAGGATGGCAAGGGTCAGCCACACAAAATCCAGTACATCTGAAAATGAAAGGTTTTTGGCCATTGTTCTATTTTATATTGCCTGTTTTTATCAACGCTGGGTATGAGCTCCTGCAACAATACAGAAAAACACTACATGTTACAAAAACAGATCTGTCTTTTGCAATATTATTATATAGCATTTGTATTTTTAAAATATATAAGAATATTCAAGGGTACAGAGGTATCTAATGAGATTCTTCAACTGGAGGGAAAAAAAAGAGTAGCTAGTTCAGAAAAAAGTAATCTGTGGAACTGTCCTTCAACCATTCCACACTATTGTACCCATTGTAGGAGTCTGAACTGTCTTGTATACTCCAAGTTTCACCTCACTTAAACTACTTGCTTACAAAATCAGACAAAAATACTGAAGTGTCTCAGCATACAATTACTGGAAAACTGCTTACTTTCTCATTTTTAACATATAATTATAAATGAACTGGAATATAAATATTGTGCTTATTTTAGTTTATAGTCTACAGCCGCAAGTCATTGCATGAAGTTTCACTAGTTGTCTGCACAGACTTTGCTAGGTTTTTTTTAACGTAGCCTGTTGTAAAAATAGGCAAGGATCTAAGTGATTTGATGTATCCCCAAAAGACCTTTGTGTACCCACAGGAATATGCATACCCATTGCTGAGAATCACTGATCTATGCAATAATGCATTCTCTCTCAAAGATACCTTTAAAAATACAGCTAAAATCTAAAAAGATTTATCAAAAGATCATTGCTCTTGAGGACTGTTAGTTAAGTAATAGGTTATACCCATTTCTAACTTACTTTTTCCAATCACAATTACAAATAGAAACCAAATCTCTAATGAAACAACCCCAGTTTTTTCTGCCTTATTTTACTTCTATCCCCAGAGCCAAGGATAGACTCCAGGATTTCTGAGCACTTAAAATAAGACGTTTCTGGCAAATATCAGCTAGTTTAATACACACTTGCTTTATTATCATGTGACTGCACAACTCTCTGAAAAATAAATATATTATATATAAAAACATGTATTATTCTTGCAAGCCATTCGAGAAAACACAATTAAAGTATTTTATTTTTATAAAAAATTGAGATGATAGAAATTCACATTAAAAAGTATTTCATCTTAAACATAATTCTGCATACATGTACATTGTTTTAATAGATCACCCCAAATGTATTTTCTGTTTACTGTTAACAGTAGGGATGTCAATGTATAGTTGATTACATGATTAACTGATCAGGCTGGGCTTATTGGTTAATCCTATTGACTACACTCTCCCACTCCACCCAACCCCACTGCGTCCCACAGAAACAGCAGGACGGGGGGCAGGTGGGAGCCAGCAAATGCAGGGAGCCAGCTTTTAAGCCAGCCTTCCATGTGTGCTGGCTTCCACGGAGCCACCTCCCACTGAGGAGGAATCTGATGTTTGGGGGAAATCTGGCTTAAAAGCTGGCTACCCGTGAGCATTGGCTCCCATGGATCTGCCTGCCCTCCCCTCCCTGCACTGCTGCCTCTGATAGAAAGGCAGCAGTGAAGGGGGTAGGGGACAGGCAAGAGCTAGTACATATGAAGCAGCTTTCAAGCCAGCTCCCTATACATATCGGCTCCCACGGAGTCGCCTACCCCCTGCTGCTCCCTCTTTATCAGAGGCAGCAGGGGAGGTGGCAGGCAGGAGTCAGTGCTCGTGGGGAAGTCAGCTTTTAGCTGGCTCGACTCAAGCACCGGATCCCGCTTCCCCCCCACCCTGCATGTAAATGTATACCCACTAAAATTTCAAGTGGTTACACATGTACACAAATACCCAAGAGTTAACATCCCTAGTTAACAGTATTACTATTGCATTCATTATCAGACAGTCAAGATGACTACCATATTATAGTCATCAGACTGAAAATACCCCAATCAAAAATACATCTCTGTGCTACCAAAATGCCTGAAAATGAACAATACCAGAACTGGGCTGGAAGGTTAGATGGTTTGCACTCTTGATTTGAGTATTATTATGATATCTAGACAATCCTCAAAAGATAGTTGGCTTTCAAATAGATTTAAGTCCTCCCTGTGTGCATATATTTGTATACAACAGAGAAGGTGGCACTATTCTTTAGCTTTTCTAAACCATATAATTTTTCTCTTTTCTAATCACATTTCTTCTTTTCATTTATTTCTAATCTAAGCATTTATGATGAATCTCAGAGGGGCAACCATGTTAGTCTGTATCTGCAAAAACAAACAGATTTATTTGGGCATAAGCTTTCGAGGGTAAAAACCACTTTGTCAGATGCATCTGAACTATTACCAACCTCTCTTTTTTATCCTAAAACTCTTTCTAATAGCCTAGTAGTTGTTCTTCATATTATCTATATCCTTTCCACAGTGTCCCAAACTGTCCAGCAATAGTTTAACAAGCACCATGTAAAAAAAAAAAAAAGAATTCTCTTTCTGGTCTCAAGGGCAATATCTCTATTTACACACTTCCAAAATGGCTTTTGCCTCTTTAACCACATCATGTCATTGAATACTCATATTAAATATGTTATTAGCTATTACTTCCATTTTTTCCTATATTACTAACATGCAATTACTTTGCATTTGTGATTTTCAATTTCAAAAATATTTTTATTTTACTTGCATATTAAATAATGCACATAGTGTATACTTATTAAAATATCCAGGGCTATATTTTCACATATTAATTTTCAAATTCTTTATATTACATCAGGTTTAAAGTTTGACGTGGGGTTACAAATGCCACTCTGAACAACAAACAATAGTACAATATGGATTTGTAAGAACTGGTACTACTACTGTACATACAATAGATTTATGGTGTCTGGCAAAGCAATCCATCCAAATTGACTATTAATCCATAATGGAAAGAATCCCAACTTCTCACATGGTTTTGCTGTGACCGGCTAACCTTAAAAATATAAAAGATACCAGTTCTAAGCGATTACATAGCATCTTCAATATGTCTATCACAATTCCTGTCACCCACCTGAAGTTCAAAATACTATTCTTCCTTTCTACTGCTCAAATCTTGTCAAAAAAAATTTTTTTTTTGGCTGAATAATATATTGTTTACTTTCTCTAAAAACTTTCAATATTTCTCTTAACTCCACAAGGTTATCCAGTTATTGATCTGTTCCAGATTTAAAGTAAGTATAAAACAAGTATTTACATTTTGTTTGTAGATAGTAAAAGATACTAATTGTGTCTCATCCATAAGGATATTGCACATGCACACAATATCATATATTGTATTTTAATCATTTTTGTTTAATTTTTATTTTTCAATTTATGTGAATAGCTGGTATTTTTCTATGTCCTTCTCCTAATTCCTATTACATGTGCTATGGACAGGGTCGGATTATGAAAGGGGCTTTTGGGACTGTAGCCACTAAATCCCCTGTGTGCTACATTCTGGGATGGCTCTGCTTAGGCAAGTGGCTCTGCATGCTGTGGTTACCCTCCCAACCCGGGAGCTGCATCGCCGTGAGCACAAGGAAGCTCTTTGTCCCTTCTCTCACCTGCAGGCTTTTTCCCCCCACCATTTCCATTGGCTGGGAGTTACAGCCAATGGGAGTGGTGGGGGGCGGTGCCTACAAATGCAGGATGGTGCAGAACCACCCGTTCCCCCCACCAAATGGGAGCTGCACCAGATAAACTTCCCAATCCCTGCCTCCTCCCATACTCTTCCTCCCTCCCAGACCCCACCCCCAATGAGGTTTACAGAATCTTTCGAAAAAGGGTTTTATTTTCGAAAGATCCCCATCTGAACTGCCAGGTTTTTTTCAAAAAGCCCCATTTCAAAAGAAAGCGGCAGCCGCCATTATGCAAATGAAGCACGGGAAATTCAAATCCCGGCTTCATTTGCAATATCGACGTGCCTAATTTACATCCCTTTCTTGAAAAAGGGATGTAATCTAGACACATCATATGATTGCGGGAATTCAGAGAGAAGAAAGTCATTCCAAAACTGCAAACCAAATAAAAGCATGGAATACGGGATTAGCAAAATCAAATTTACTAAATTTTCCCGTTCTTCAATATGTAAATCACTATTGAAGAGTCTTCATATTCACCCTAGCTGTAAATAAATCCACTGACCTAATTATTCCACTTATGAAAAGCGGGTGTTACAGAATTTGGGCATTTCAGAATCTTTTCTAAAAAGATTGGTACTTAAACGTGAGAGCACAGAGGAGATCTAAAATGATCAAATAACTTTCAGTGGGGTCAAAGCAGCTTATCAAAATCCAGCTCTAAACAGAGTTCTATAAGGTCTCTCTGACCAAGGAGCACCAACATGAGCCCAGTTTTTTAAGTTTTACTTTAACACCCTCACATAGTAAGTGATTAATATATTCTATTAGCCTACCACAGAAGGATGAATTGCTAAGCCAATACTGGTTCTAGGGATTCTACATATTTTAACACAAAGGTTAAGATCAGACCACAGTTATCCTATTTCTTTAGATTTTTGCTTCCTATTTAGGAAAACGTAAAAGTTTTGTAACACAAGAGTTAAAATGCTAGGCATTTACATTATCCCATAATATTAGTATAGATTTTTATTAATGAGTTCTCCTGTCCTATTCTAATTTCTTGTAAGATGACTTACTTTTTCCATGTTTCTAGCTCCTGTACTATATCATTATACACATGTGAAAAAAGATCTTCCTCAGATTTTGTTCCATCCAAATAAACTGAGAAAGAAGAGAAAGAAAAGTAATCACAATATTAGTAATTAAAACAAACTGCAACTAGCTCCCCCCAGCACTGGCTCCTGTTTGTCATTCCTCCTCCCCTCTTTCCCCTCTCTGCCCCCTGGCCTCTATCAGAGGCAGTGGAAGAGGAGGCTGTTTTGGTACCAGCCCTCAGGAACAGGGGCTGCTGGACCTGGCTTGCACAGATCTGGGACTGCTATACCTCTGCATTTTAAATGTAGTAAGAGCCAGCAGGATCTTACTATATTTAAAATACAGAGGTGCAGTGGTCCAGAGCAAGCTTGCCCTTATCAACTAATCATGTAATTGATAATAATTGTATCGACTACACAATTAGCAAAATACCCATTCCTTAACATCCTTATTGGGCACTACTAGCTTCATTTCAAACAGTTAAACCTCATTTTCTCAGATTGCTGCGTAAGAATCCATGTTGCAGGTGATTGTTTAATAAACACTTCATTTTCTGGAACCCTACATTCATTCTCCTCTCTTCAGTTTTTCAGAAAAAAATCCAGAATTTGGAAAATAGTTCAGTATCTCCTGCATACATAGTGGGGATGTTGGTCTCCCTGGGCACAAGATATCAGTTCCTACTCCATTTCATAGTTAAATAAAAAAATACAAGTTCCATAATTCAGCCTCTCAAGAGAAAACAGCAGCACTCCCCAAAAAAGATCATCATCAAACAGATTCTACCACAGATAGAGAAAAGGTTTTCACTTTTAAACAAAAAGCTTTAAAAAATGAGACAGCTAGCCAGGTTTGCTATCTTCTTTATTTAAAAAGCAAAGATACTTTGATGGAATAGATTTTATTTGTAAATCAATATTAGAATAGGTTACCTCTAACAAGGACACAGCTAAAGAACAAAGTATGATTTATATGTCGCATAATCCATTTGAAAGTGATCCAAAGGAACACCTCTGTTTTGGGAAGATCCATCAAGGCCTTTTTTTTTAAAAGGAGTTTATATTCCCTCCATCTATCGTATCTCTGTTACTTCCACTAATTTTGAAACATGTGCTTCATCTAATTCACACATTTATTTTGACACAGTTCATCCTAGTAGAGAGCCTAAAAGAGCCTCTGTGTATCCCTCCTACCTGATGCACAGGGTCTCTTTCCATGGGGATGAACTTCATCATTAACCTTTTTGATAAATAAAAATCTTTAGTATGATATTGATAAATAATAGAAAGAAGAATTTAGCACCTGATCACAAAAAGCGTGAGCATGCCTTACTGCTATTCAATGTGAGCTGAATGTGCTCAGTTCCCACTGCCTTGCAGGAAGTGATCTATATATTGGAGGACCATGCTCTAATAACATTATTATCTTAGCATTATGCAAATTTTCCTAGATAGCTCCATCAAAACACTAAATACCGATATTTCTCATGTCAGACTATGTGATGGCCTGGCAATGCGATTGTGTACAATTTGGAGAAATCTATTAAATTTATTCTAAGATATGAATCAGAATTGTAAGCCACATTCTGATTCATCAACACCATAAACCATAGAGTGCTCCAGAATTTTTCTAGTTAACAACATACACATGCAAATAGGTTTGTCACATGGAGTTTAGGAATTACTAGTCAAGATGACCAATACATTTTTGTTAATTTCTACAACCCACAAAGGTGACTTGATCACTACAAGATTTTTCCTGAATAAAAGATCACTTATCCATGAACAGACGATAGATGCATCTAAAACTGCTGCATAAATGCTAAAATAATTCTGAAAAAGTGATTTGCAAAAATTGCTACATTTAATTTTTAAATATGTTTAATGATGATGCATGCCATACCAATATTATTTGTATTTTCTTCCATTTCCCTTTTATGTTTCAGATACATAGGCCATACATGTCCATCGAAGTATCCTGGTGGATCTGCTGGCTGATAAACTCTGGTACTACAGAAAAATATATTTGATTTCCTATGAAAGTTTTACATTTTTCCTAGTGTACGCTCATATACTCTGCATTGTTTACTTGGTGAAAATATCTATCCAAAATATTAAGAGAGAGTAAGTAAGGCTGTGTTTCTAATGGTCACAGCAAATGAGGCTCTTTAGTGACCATAGGATTTAGCAAATTAGCCACATGACCATCATCAAATCACCTGTTTCTGCCTATTATTTTAACTTCAAAACTGGGTAAGGAAGAGCAGATTCTTACTGAAAAAGAGGTTACTTCTTAATTAAAACTTTGTTGCATAAGTAAATTGTATAAAAATAGCCAAACCACATGCTATAACAGTTCATATTCTTCACATTGGTCTAAATTTTCAGAAGTGTCTAGTGATTTTGGTTGCTCAACTTGCAACATCTTAGAGCACTGGCTTTCCAGACTACTATACCCCTTTCAGGAGTCTGATTTATCTTGCATATACCAAGTTTCACCTCATTTAAAGCCTACATGCTTACAAAATCTGACATAAAAATATAAAAGTGTTCTAGCTAGGGATGTTAGCTGTTGATTAATTGAATAATCATGTAATGACATCAAAACTTTGCAGTTACACAATTATTTGACAGTCTCCAGGTGCGGGGCTTCTGTCCATGGCGAGCCTGGGCCTGCCATGGACTAAGGCTATTCTGTGGCAGCATCTCCTGTCTGTGGGGGGCTTGAGCTCCCTGTGGACAAAGGCTGCGCAGGCATCCCATGGAGCAGTGTCTGTCCGCAGGGAGTCTGGGCCCGCCACAGACAGAGGCTGCTCCACGGTAGGGATGTTAACGTTTAGATGAGTAGATAACTAACTAATAAGCCTGATCCTTATTGGTTAATCCTATAAACTACATACACACCCCTCCCCGCCTCTGTATCAGAGGCAGCGGGAGGGGGAGAGGAGGAGGAAGCCAGTGCCTGTGAGTAACTGGCTTTAATTAGGTTTCCCACGAGAACCATTCCACTTACCTTCACCCTCCCTCCCCCCCCCGCTGCCTCTGATACAGCAGTAGAGAGGCAGCAGCGCGGAGGATGAGGGGTCAGGCTGGAGCTGATACACATGGGGAGCCAGTTTTCAAGCCATCTCTCTGCATGTATGGGCTTCCACAGACCCGCCTGCCCCCATCTCACCGCATCCTACAGAGACAATGAGGGGAGACTGGTGGCACCACGGCTCTTGTGCTAGGGGGAACCAGCTTTTAAGCTGGGTCCCCCCCCAGCACTGGCTCCGCAGTGCTGCCTGCCCCCATCAGAGGCAGCAGAGCGGGGAAGTGGGGGCGAGGGAGAGCAGGGGAGGCTGCTTCACAGCAGCAGCCCCTATATACAGGTGGTTCAAGCTCCCCGCAGAGCAACCTCTGTCCATGGGGAGCTAGGACCCCCCCCACGGACGGGGCTGCTGCCTCTGTATCAGCTGGTTCACAAAGGGAGCTGGTTTTTAAACTGGCTCCCCCCGTGGACCAGCTCCCACCTGCTATCCCGCACTGCTGCCTCTGATAGAGAGGCAGCAGCGTAGAGTGGCAGGAGGCTCCCCAGAGTGGGGCTGGAGCGCAGACTGCTGGCCCCACCCTCAGGAACTACTGAATAGTTGTGTAACCGATAATTTATGCAGTTACACGACTATTCAGTTACATGATATCTAACATCCCTACTCTGCAGCAGCCTCCCCTGGCCCCGTCCCCACATTGCAGCCTCTGGTAGAGGCAGCCAGTGGACCACAGGTTTCCCACCACTGCTCTGGAAGACTTCAAAGGTATGCATACCTCTGATTGAGAGACACTTCCTTAGAGGGCCTGGTTTTCAGAAATGCAGAATACCCACTTTTTGATGACTGAGCTCCTTTAAAGTCTCTTAAATTGGGCTTCTAGAAAGAAAGGCACCCAAAATCTACTAATCACTTCAAAACATAAGCCATTATGAATATGGCAGTTCTGTGATTAGTGAACCAAATTCTGACCTGAGATACACTTGTGTCATTCTGCAACAGGACTACTCAACACACGGCATGCAGTCAGTTTGTTTGCAGCCCATGGTGCAGTTTGGGTTTACGTCAGGGCTCAACATGCAGCCCCTGGCTGGGATCCTTTGAACATGGCCTCCACTGGGAACATGCTCCATAACGGCAAGGCATCTCCCAGGCAGAGTGAGCACTGAAAGATGCAAGTGGATGGGCTGGCTGGAACAGACGGGTACAGGGTGTCGGCGTATCTAGACCCCAGGGAGGAGGTGCCGGGGCATTGTGGGAAGTGCTGGCTGTTTAGCCTTGTGGGTAGAGCCTGAGAGGTGCTGACTGGCTCACACTGGCCATATTTGGGTCTGGCACCGTGATTTAAGGCTTAATCTTTGTATTCATGCCCATCAGTGTGAAAGAAGCTATTTACATATATATTTGCATGCATATGCAACCACACTGCAGTTGCGGCCCTCTGCATGTGTTGAGAGTATCATTGTGGCCCCTGGAGCTTCCAAAGTTGAATAGCCCTGTTCGACAATAACACCATCAAAAACATTCGCATCAGTAACTACAGGTTTGCAATACTAACTGAAGGCAGAAAGGGGCCAATATCTAACTCAAATAACACACAATGTAATGGCATGTCAATTCTGCACTGAGCAACTTTGTGGTAGCACAGCTTCTTGTAACCTCAACAGTAAATGCTTTGTTTTTATCCGTTTCTGTCCCCTCTTGAACAGTGCTTAAGTGCAGTTATATTGTAATTTACTTATATTTTAAATTCTTCGAGTGAGGGGCTTTTTACTTTGTGCCTGTATGTTGGCAGCCTGAACAATGATTAGTACCACCACCACGATAATTAATAATAAATAATGAATTGAGCTATATATTTGAGTGGTACAGATGCTGCTTAAACATCCCTGGGAATCCTTAGGGCTGAAATAGCAGCCAGGCAGAGTTCACTACCTCATCAAAATCATAAGAAAGCACGAAGGAGCTTTAAGAGTAGTTACATTTGGTGGACGTGAGAGAACACACTGGCATACAGGAACTTTTCTATCTTATGAATACTAGGACACGGTGATCTGAAGTGAGCAATAATTTTAAAGCATTACCTTCTTCTCCTCTTGCATTCTTCATACGGAATGGTCAGAAAATATCTTCTATCCCATACTTCATTAAGAGGCCTAAGATTATAGTATCTTTGGTCATTTTGTTTCCTTATTCACCTCCACTTACAGTTTATATTAACATGACATTTTAAAGTTATTGGTAAGGTAGTGTTGCTTACTCATAGTTATAGAGAAGAAAACCTTCAGCTATTAAAATGTGAATGTCCTCTGTACTTTTCAGACTCTTATGTGTACTCTTTGACTCTGTTATTGAGACAGAGGAGTCAGTCGGGTTTTTCATCCAGGAGCGTATGGTTCTGACCATTTCCTCCATATAAAGAGCATCAAGTACTAGAAAGGACACAAAAGGTTAAGTTAAAGCATTTTAGTTTGGGCTTTTAAAAACTTTTTTCATTATTTCTGAGTTAAGAAGGAGCCCTGACAAGTAGTTTAAGACCTAAATGTAGGTGTTAAGAAGTAGTGTTAATTTAAAATAAATGGAAATTTAAATGTTAACACTCTCATTTAGTCCTGGAATCCTGAACAGCAGCACTGAACTTGAACACATGAACCAAAACATCCAACTGATTTCATCTAGCTGTCCCAGATGAACGGAAAGTTACATTGCTGATGAACATGGGTAGTAAACACAGAATTCTGGGTTTACGCTAATGTCATAAATACCCAAGTAATACAGAAAATCTTAAGATTATCTACAGGATATTAAACTGCAGGTTTTTAATTAGAGATGGACTGAATGAAATCATGGCTAGCCTAGAATTTAAAGTTAGATACAGATCTCAAACTGCAATCTGGATTCATCTTTAGTTAAAATCTGCAACACATTTGCAGAGAGACTTCTTGCATAAGAAAAAGGTTGAAACTTGGATCTGATCTTGATTGATTTGGGATCTGATTGTGGGAGGTGCTAAGCAGCCTTGACTCTCAGTGACTTCACATTGGGCGTTTAGGATATCGTGAGCAAGGGTGATATGTTCTATGGGCCCATAGTGCCTGGGCACCAGGAACTTCAGAGAATGAAGACTGCTGCAGACAGTTCAACTAGCATCTAGGAAGGAAAGCACTGGAAGCAGCAGTTTGGAGACCCAGCTACTCAAAACTTTAGATACATACTATCACCAGAAAAAATGTTCATAATTTGCTTTGCTAAGTGAGGTCTATTTCTGTAGAAACAAAGGGCTAGCTAATTTTGCAAAGCAGAAAGACAAAGTCAGTAATAAATGCAGGAAATAAAATATTATTGCTATTCCAAATTAATAATATTGAGTAATGGCCAAATCAAGGTTTGCTATATTATACTGTTCAATATGATGACTATGACCTTTTAAAACACTTTTTTGGTTAAACCAACACCCTGAAAAAATCCTCTATCAAATTATTTTTCTTCATTTATTGCCAGACATACCCCACTAAAATTTTTAAATAAAAAAAAGCAAAGGATCATCCCCAATGATGCCACTATTGAGAAAGAAAAAAAAAGAAGTTAATAAACTACAGCTGACATTTCAATACAATGTTCAAGAGCAATATATCCGGTCTACTAACCATCATACTGCTTAAATCCACGTTCGTCTACTTCTACTTCAGATTCTGGCTAGAGAGAAAATATGTATTGAAGGCAGTTATCAGGTCAAAAGGCAATAGTAACCCCATTACTCTGAATTGCCTTGTGTAATAGTCATGGTGGGGATGGGTAAAAGGCTGAAAGGCCAGTGTGAGTGGGCTGGAGGAAGGGTTAGGTGAATAAGATACGAAGCAGAAAATGTAGCAGGGGCAGGGAGAAAAACAAGGAACCAAAGAAGTGTTTGGCATGGGGGGAGACAGTAATAGAGTATTCACAGTATTTTTCATAAACAGTGGATTGCAACGTAACATTAAATTAAAACTTGGTATCAATAGGATCCCACCGAATTATTCTTCAATTAAAAAATAATCTTTCCCACACCCACCCAAAATACTACCAACTATACACTGATCTACTGAAATTGATATTGAACATATATCCCATATCATATAAACACAAGCATCTCTGGATTTTAATATTAACTTTTTGTATAAACTACAATTTCACTCAAGAACAATAACCATACCAGGAACAAGAACTGGGTGCTCTCACTCATCTAGATACAGAAACAATTATCCTTTTGTATTTTTTTAAGAGATAAGAAAACAAGCAACAGTATTTAAATTTTTGTTGCTATTTTGTATGTATTTTCTATCTAGAGTTAAAAATGAACTACAAAAATAATACAAATTGTGGCAGCACAAAACATTGCCTGATATGCATTTGTTTCTCTATCTCACCTTCAACATAATATTGGAGGACACAGCAGGATAATTATTCTGTTTGTCAGGTTCCTAATCTTTTCTGGCAACTGAACATTTAAACATGAGTAGAACATTCTTAATTTTATTTACCCATCCTCCATATAGATTCAATATCAATTATTATGAACAGGATTAATTTTAAATAGTCACATACTGGTAGAGCAAGAAAACAAATGTCATCTTGCAGGAACCACATTTAAAGTCTACTTTTATGGATGACATCTTTCCATCAACTCTGTTACCTTAAAGAAGTCATCTTGACAAAGAATACTGCAGTTTGGAAGCTGTTTGCTAAGTCGTTTTGCCAGTGTTGTTTTTCCCCCATTTGTCACACTGAGTTAGAAAATTAAAGAAACAATGTGTCAGGACAAAAATAATGAATAATGTAAGAGAGCAATGTCAAAGCAATTACAAAGATCTAATTTTATTCAAAATATTAAATACTGTTTGCAGTTTCCTAACATTTGTTTGAAAAATACTTAATCCTGCATTAGTTCAGAGGACTAGATTAGATGACCTCTTGAACTCCCTTCCAGTCCTATGACTCATCTTCTAATTCAGGGTTGGGGAACCTCCTGCCTATGCACCGGATCCAACCCCTGGCTTGCTGCAGGCCAGAGAAAAGTAAGTCTTCACACCGGGCTTCCCCACCCGCGCTGGGCTGGAGCATAAGCAGAGCCCCAGCACCCGAGGTGAGTGTGAGCGAGTAGGGTTACCAGATGGGTTTAAAAAAAATACCTGACACACGTGATCTCAGAACAGGAGGTGGGGGGGACCGGCTGGGAGGGGAGCGGGGCTGGCCGGGGGCGGGGCAGGGGGACCGGCTGGCGGGAAGCAGGGTGCCCGGGAGGGGGTCGGGGAGCAGGGCTAGCCAGGGGAGATCGGGGTGACCGGGAGGCAGGAGGACCAGCCGGCGGGAAGCGGGACTGGTTGGAGGACCAGTCGGGCGGGAAGCAGGAACTGGTCGGGGCGGGGTTTGAGCTGGCCCGGGCGCACGCAGATGCTGGGGTGCTGCCCGTCCCACACACTGTCCCGGCGGGGCATGCAGGCAAGTCCGGCCCCGGGATTTCCATCCCTCTCCGCCCCCCTTCTCTCTACTGTGTAGTTGCATACTGCCTGGCTGGTAGACATGCTCAGGCAGTGTGAGCGTGTCTACCAGCCAGGCATTACACAACTCCATACTGATACTCCTGATAATAAAAAAAAAACGTACCTAATTAGAAAATACCGGACATTTATATGTCCGGTATTTTCTCAATTTGTTTCCCAGACAGAAAGCTCAAATACTGGACTGTCCGGTTCAAACCCGGACACCTGGCAACCCTATGAGGGAGGTGTCTTTTGTATGTGTGGTGTGTGTGTGTGTGCGCACGCGTGCTTCTTGGGAGCCAAGTGAGTTTTGTTTTGCTTCTTACTTGTGTGTAGCCCCCCCAACTGATTTTTCTGTGGGTCAGTGGCCCTTGGCCAAAAAAAAGTTCTCTACCTCTGTCCTAATTCATTTTAGTTGGCTTATATGACTATGGAAAAGACAAAGACTAGGGCTGATGTTTGAGAGGGTCAATCTGTGACAGAGGGTAGAACAAGTTATCAAAAATTACATATAATAAATTGACAGTGTTAAGGTTAAGTTTTTAATTTTTTTTTTTAAGACAGCTGTATTCACACACAATTCATACACAGGGACTGTTAGACTGAAATATGACATTTGAGGCAATCTTACATTTTTGCTTTAAGAGAGACCAAACTGGTTTGCACTTACCCTCCAAGTCCAATGATGAACACTTTCATAATCTGTGTTCTATTCCGTTCCCTTTCTTTCTACTGTTTAAAATAAAAACAGTCAATGAACACAGTTTGGACAATGACAAAATTCCCAAACCAAAAAATATCAGTTACCACAAAAGACCTTTTAAAGATTTTCAACCTCTATCACTTATATTCAGCTGTCTTCAGAACCTTTAAGGTTTTACCACAAGAGCGTCTTTAATACCCAAACCAACAAATGCTTACTACCAAGCACAGTTCTTACTACAGGTTGAACATCTCTATTCTGGCACCCTCAGGACCTAACTGGTGCTGAACCAGAGAATTTGCCAAACCGTGGGAGGTCAGTATTGTCTAGTAGTATTACCAACATGTCCACTGCTTACTGGGCATTTAAGGGTAAATTAGAGCTAAATAACAGCACAGACACTGACAGCCAGGACTACTGGTTGTAAACAAACTTTATGGGACCGTTTGAAACTTGGCCACACTCATGATAAGTAGACATCCAGCTAACTAAAATCATGCCGGACCATGGATGTTGCTGGACCAGAGAGTGCTGGACAAGAAAGGTTCAACCTGTATCATTAACTATCCCACCGTGGGAAACAAGACCATTCAGCTCAATAGTGAAATGTTTGGAAACTGGGTCTTTGGAAAGTAACCTAGAGAAGGAGAAAATGAGTTTGTGCCCTGTTTTGTTTCAAAGAAGACCTGAAATTTCTTCTGGGAGCTTTCTTTTCTGCTTTTATTTTATTTAACAGTACAGTATCAGAAATCTCAAGTCTTGTCTTTCTAACTTTTGGAGAAGTTTTTTTGGACACTAAGAAGTTGTTCCTTTGGCATTCTGACACTTTGAGGGGTTCATCCAGAACAATAAAGGGTTGTCTCAACGTGTCCTGCAACCCTGGGGCTTCTGTGCGGTATAGAGCTCTGATACCAGTAGCCTGCTTTCAGCACAATCTCACCCTGGCTTACCACAAAGCTGTTTCTCCTTGCAGGGAAGCACAAGCAGCCCTTCTAACCTCTGGTCTACCCAAAACCACCTCTTCTACCCAAAACCATCTCTTCTGCAATGCTCAGGCCCTCTCCTATAGCACTCACAAAACCTTCTCAAGTTTGCTGCTCCTTGAAAGAGACAGTACACAGCAATAATCTGTTAGGCTGGCTGAGGATTTTTTTCTCTTCAGTTTAAAACACTGCACTGAGATGACTGAATAACAAAACAAGGTTGCATTTATTAATAAAGAACAGATATTTAATGATACCAAGTAAAGGGGATAGGCATAGAAATAGTTACAAAGTAAAAATATCCATTTAAGGCTAATATCTAACTTACCAAACTAGTCTTATTCAGAACAATTTTCTCACCATACTTATTCTTCCAGCATGGCTGGCAAGTGCTTAAAACATTTTCAACTCAACTCACACCAGGAATGGACATTAATAATTTTATAAAAAGTGTAAGTTCCCATTCTGTTTTGTAGTTATCCTATTAATTACAGATTTGTACTTATATTTAATTCATAAGAATGAGCACTTGATTCCATTTTGAATTTTCTGTAACTTATTTTCTAATGTTCTATTCCTTTCAACGGTTAAAAGGAAGACTTCTTAAAAATTACTCTCTCATGTCTTCACAATTACTTGTACTATGATAGAACAGTATTGTATGTTTGGGCTAGAAGCTATACAAACACACAACAAAAAAAGGACAGTCCCTTCTAGGGATCAAGGTGTAACTATGTTAGTCTATAACTGAAAAAAATTAAAACACAACAAATAGACCTGCAGCACCTTGGAGACTAACAAAAAATATAGATGGTATCAAGAGCTTTTCTGGGCACAACCCACTTCTTTTTTAAGTTCCTTCTAGGGAAGTTAAGTATTGGTTAATTGAATTAGTCAAGTAACTGCATTCATTCCTGTCGGTTACTCTACTATTTTATAGTCCCCGAGGGTGGGTCCAGCAGCCAGTGCACTTCAGCCCCACTCCTGGGAAGCTCCCTGCCACCCTGTGCTGCTGCCTCTCTATCAGTGCAGGCTGCCAGGCAGGAACTTGTCTGCAAAGGGAGCCAGTTTAAAAACCAACTCCCATGCAGATCAGCTTCCTGCCACCGCAGTTTGCTTCACAACAGACCCCTAAGGACAAGGGCTGCTAAACTCCCTGCGGACAGAGGCTAGTCCCCAGCAGCAGTCCCTGTCCGTGAGGAGCTTGGACTCCCCCATAGACAGGGGTTGCTGCTGCTGCTAAGCTAAATTTGCCTGTGGTAGGCCCAGGCTCACAGTGGACAGAGGCTGCGCCATCCCCAAAAAGCTTACAAACAATACCGATAGTACATACCCAATGCTGGCAGCACCAGGGATGTGAAGGTTTTACCTATGAAAGTTAACTGGTGGGGCTGCAGTACCTCCCTGTCCGACGTGGGCAGCGGGCTGGCTCCAGCCCCATGGGAGGTTGATCCAGTACTACTCCTGCCTGCGGTGAGCCCGACGCCCCACAGGTAGAGACTGCTCTGGTCAGAAGGCGGGAGCAGGGTGCCCTGCAGACAGGAGCTGCTCTGAATGGGATGCTAGAGCAGCTCCTGTGTGCAGCACTCACCTCCCCTTTAATCAGGGGGCAGTGATTTTTAAACTATGGGTCGCAACCCAGTACTGGGTCATGAAATGTCAGGCACTGGATCTCATTGCTGCAGGGTGATCAGGTGACCTATGGGGTGCTAAAGCAGGTTACCTCCCTGTCCTGGCACCACAAACTGTGCAGTTCCCCAGAAGAAGCCAGCAACAGGCCCAGCTCCTGGATGGGGTAGAGGGAAGAACGCACAGGGCTCTGTGCACTGCCCTTGCCCAGAACACTAGCTCCGCATACCCATTAGCTGGGAACCTGCTGCTGGCTGCTTCTGGGGCACAGTATGGTCTGCGGTGCCAGGAAAAGCAGGAAGCCTGCCTTAGCACCCCATTGCACCACTGATCAGGAGCCACTCAAGATAAGCTCCTCCTGCCCCAGCCTTTAACCCTCACCAAAGCCAGAGGCCCTTTCCTACATCCCAAAGCTCTCATCCTTAGCCCTACCCTGAAGCCCACACTCTAGTCAAGTTATGTTGGCTCATGGGCATCAACAGTTTTCTTCAACTGGGTCATGAGAAAAAAAGTTTGAAATCCACTGATCTAGGATACACTGGGAAACTGTTAAAAAGCAATAGATAAATAAAATCCCATTTCTATTATGTTAATATGGAAATTGAAAGCCTACAGTTGCATCTTTGCACATTTATGTTCAGCATATCCTGTATGTGTTACTTTCCCTTACTTTTTTATGTTTGAATCTGTGGTTTCTCTATTAAATAAACTGTTTGTTTGTTTCTACCCTAAATATGTCTCTAGTGTGTAAACTGTGTGAAGTATATCCCAAAATAAGCTGGTGTTTGAGGGGTTGGTTTCATGCCTTTGCCGGATGATATACCAGAGGGGAAGGATTTGAGGGTCTGGCACTTAAGAATTCCAGGAGGACAGATTTGGGGAGGCTTAGGATGGGAAAGCTATTGGTGTCACCTTGAAAGGAATAACTAGGCTGGTGAGAGATTGTGCTTGTAGGCAGGCTACCAGTGTGTCAGGGAATTGAATCAGAGCTGCACAGCATTAAGGCCCCCACGTTATAGGGCAGGCAATGACAAAATCCCATACTGGTTTGGGTGATTCCAAAAATATCAAAGGAACATTATTTAACACAACTGCTAATAGACAGAATAGAGTAAGAACTCTCCCCTCAGCATATACAGCCATGTAGCCAGACCATGTAGAAATTATTTTCATTTCAAAGAGATGTACACTACTGTGTACCTGGAATATTGACTGTAATACTGCAAGGAGACTCAACATGATGAAACTGACAAGTTGCCAATAGCAGTAGCCAGCAGGCCACTGTCAGGACCATACCACATAAAGATAGTAAATACATTGAGGACAATGGCAGTAAACACAATTGTCAAAATCTTAACAGAAATACTGTGGATTCAAGCACCACATTTCAGCCTGTGTTTCATGCTTAGAGAAACATGATCTAGTGTTTACAGCTTAAGATTGATAGTTGGACAATTTGAGTTGTATTCCTCTCTCTTTCACAGACTTGCTAGATGAGCCTAGGACAGACTACCCTCCTCATCTTTCTGTTCCTCAGTTTTTCCCAATTGGCAAAATAAAAAGTGTATTTACTTATTACATGATATACTTTATTAGGGCCTGACTTTCATTCAGGACTCCTACTAACTTTGGTGATGGTAGTCAACATTCCTGGTAATCAGATACCCACAAACTTTATAGCATAGTCTGAAGATCTTAAAGTGTGAAAGGTATTATTTCCAATATATTTAGCAGATGTTATTACTGTACGGTACACTCAGGATATGTCTACAGTAAAAACACTAAGGCACCTGCAACAATGTAGCGCTTCTATGTAAACACTAACTATGCTGATGGGAGGCATTCTCCCATCATGGTATGTAATCCACCTCCAAGAGGTAACTAGATCAAGTTAGGGAACCCACAGCCCGAGGGCTGGATTTGCACATTGCTCAATTTCATCCAGCTCATCACAACACACACATGTCAGGACCATACCACATAAAGATAGTAAATACATTGAGGACAATGGCAGTAAACACAATTGTCAAAATCTTAACAGAAATACTGTGGATTCAAGCACCACATTTCAGCCTGTGTTTCATGCTTAGAAACATGATCTAGTGTTTACAGCTTAAGATTGATAGTTGGACAATTTGAGTTGTATTCCTCTCTCTTTCACAGACTTGCTAGATGACCTAGGACAGACTACCCTCCTCATCTTTCTGTTCCTCAGTTTTTCCCAATTGGCAAAATAAAAAGTGTATTTACTTATTACATGATATACTTTATTAGGGCCTGACTTGCATTCAGGACTCCTACTAACTTTGGTGATGGTAGTCAACATTCCTGGTAATCAGATACCCACAAACTTTATAGCATAGTCTGAAGATCTTAAAGTATGAAAGGTATTATTTCCAATATATTTAGCAGATGTTATTACTGTACGGTACACTCAGGATATGTCTACAGTAAAAACACTAAGGCACCTGCAACAATGTAGCGCTTCTATGTAAACACTAACTATGCTGATGGGAGGCATTCTCCCATCATGGTATGTAATCCACCTCCTTAAGAGGTAACTAGATCAAGTTAGGGAACCCACAGCCCGAGGGCTGGATTTGGCACATTGCTCAATTTCATCCAGCTCATCACAACACACACATTCAACTCACCCCAGAGAGGCAGAGGAAGGGAGGGGGAGAACAGAGACTTGGGGCTTCTTCCTGTGGCAGGGCGAGCCAGTGCTTGCATTCCAGCCCTATGAGTGGTAAGCTCTGACTCCTGGACCCCTTCAAGGGGCTAGGGTCACAAGTGCTGGCTCACCCTACTGCAGACAGGAAGCCCCATCCCCTTCTACATGTTGCCAAAACTGCAAGTACTGGCTCACCCTTGTCATGTGGGGGAAGTCCTGAGTCTTGGCGCCCCCTGCAGGGGAGAAGTCGCTACAATTGCTGGTTCTCCTTGTTGCAGGGGAAAACCTTGAGCCTCAGCACCCCCCTGGGTGGGTTAGTAGAGTTGAACGGGTGCAGCCCCCCACTATTCTTTTCTGTGAGTCAATGGCCCATGACACAGAAAAGGTTCCCCACCCCTGAGCGAGACTGATGTAACAATTCTTCTGTTGACCTAGCACTGTCTATTGCTGGAGCAAGGTCATCATAGCTATGTCTCTCAGTGATGTGTATTTTTTTATGTCCCTGAGAGGCATAGCTATGCTGATGTTGGTTCCCAGTATAACCCAGCCTCTCCAGAAGGAGGAAGATACACCAAACACTATCTAAACTAGAAAATGAAGTTGGCTTAAGTACGTTGCTCAGGGGGGTGAAAAATATACACCCCTCAAGGGCACAGTTAAGCCCATAGGCATTGACTCTGTGGATGCTCCATGGCTGGAGCACCCACAGGAAAAAAACAGTGGGTGCTCAGCACCCACCAGCAGCCCCCATGATCATCTCTTTCCCTCCCTACCAGTGCCTCCCACCTGCTGTGATCAGCAGCATGCAGCAAGTGCTGGGGAAGAAGGGGTGGAGGGAGGGTGGGGCCTGCTCAGGGAAGGGGAGCAGAGCAAGGTGGAACAGGGGCAGGAAGAGGTGAGATAGGGACAGAAAGAAGGGGGTGGGGCTTTGAGCAAAGGGGTCAGTAGAACCAGGGGGAAAGCACCCAAGCCAGCTTAACCCCCAGATTCTTCCATCAACCTAGCTACCATCTCTTAGGAAGGTGCATTACTTATGCAACGGAAGGAAGGTACTAAATACAAGGAAATTCTGCAATTGTGCAGCCATGCACTGGAGTATTTTAAAGTGTATACAAGCCCTTAGCAAACTACAAATATTTTACTATGAATACCAATAAGGGTTTTTCAGTGCAGGTAAGCTTTGACTCAAAACAAAGCACTAGTTGGCAAGATAGATACCATCTACAGATCTGAAGAACTTTGAACTCAGTAATTTATATCCTTGTCTGTATCAAAAATAATCACAAAGGGAAATAAAACAGGCAACTTTATTTGTGCTCCTGTGGAAAATAAAGTGGAAAAGAGTAGGCAGTCAAAAATATGTTGTTTGCAGTATAATCTTAGCCATGCTGATCACAAGGATATCAGAGAGACAGTGCTGGTGAGGTAGTATCTTTTATTGGACCAACTTTTGTTGGTGAAAGAGACTAATTTGAGATAGAGCTCTGTGTGAACTCCAACTTTTGCCAACAGAAGTTGGACCAAGAAAAAATTAAAAATATGCCATCTTATTGTAGATGGTGAGGCTGTCATCAAGCTAAACAAGATGTGTAAACTCAATATGAGTGGCCTACAATGCCAAACATTAACACACCTCTCCTGCCAGCACAGATGTACATACAGTGAAACCTTTGTTATCCAGCACTGTTAACCAGAAAACTTTGTTAACTGGCATTGCCCTCAGCCACAATACTGTCACATCTTCATGCGCACAGGCCTGGCTTGGTTTACCATGTTTGGCTTAACAATTTTTTATTTAAGAAATACTAATCATCTTTAACTCAAAATTGAAATGTGAGACCAACTGCCTCACACTACAAAACTACCAATATTAAAAACCTGAGTTTTACTATTGTCCATTGGTTTTTCCTAAATTAATGGGACCCTCAGATAATCGGAATTTTTAGATAACCTGAATGCCCTAATCCCTGAGCGTGGTGGATAACACGGGTTTTACTGTAATTTGTACTTTAATTTTGCAATTGCAATTGTTAATCATGCCACTTCAAACAAGTTGGCATATATAAAGTATTTGAGCAAAGGACTAATGTACCCTTGAAGTGGCACAGTTACAAATCACACATGTAAGAAAACACACACACATAAATAAGGTTGGGAGAGAATTTTCAACTTCAGCTGCTAACTTGGCTGAAGCAGCAGTCACTAGCCAGTGTGTGATCAAGTAACTATACACCTGGCTTAAGGATGTTCTGCACAAGTATGTCAACAAGAAACAGGGGTAGACCTAGGATGACTTGGAAGAGTATAAATAACAAGGGCATAGAAACACTGAATTTGAAATGGGAGGGCTTAGGTCACCCGACAGCTGATAAGCAAGCATGGAGAATGAAGGTAGACTCCCAATCCATAGCAAGTGAATTTGAACTATGTGAACGGCGCTGCTCCTGCAACCGTGGCTCGGCTTTCATGCGATGTCAGCGGTGCCACTCACACACCTTATGTTACCTGAGCCGTCGAGGCCTCTGCCGCCGCCTCCCCAGCGCGATGGCCTGCAATGCAAAATACCGAGGCTATGCAGCACAGAGCTACGCGTGAAGTGAACTATGGAGCCAGGTCACCCGCCGCCCCACTGAACCCTGCTTCGCCGGCGGGAGGACGAAGCGGCGGGGCAGCGCCCAGCGGCTACACCGGCTCCCTACCCCCGAGCACGAGCGCTCCGGCCCCACAGCGCGCGGGACAAGCTCCAGCTTGCACCGACAGCCCTGTCCGGTGGGCGGGATTGGCCGGCTGCGGCGCCGAGCTGGCGCAACGCGCGCGGGGATTGGCTGCCTGGCGCTGGCGGCTCCAGCCCCGCAGCCAGTCTGGCCGCCCGCTCCCGGAGCCGCCCCTAGAGGGAGCAGCGCTTCTGACTTCCTCACCGCGCCCGCAGTCCGCGCATTCCCCGGGGCTCGCTGCTGGGTGCTCCGCGCCCGCTGCCGAGGGGGGCGGCTTACCGGGCAGGAGGGGTGACCGGCCACGAGCAGTTTGCGGGGAGGCGGAGGAAGGGGGTGAGCCCGGCCGCCGCGATGTCCAAGCCGCCACCTAAACCAGCCAAACCAGGTGAGGGAGCGGCCCATCCCCGCGCTCCTCCTGCACACGAGCGGCCGCCGCCTTGCGCTCGGCTGCACGGGCCCTGCGCTGCGAGATCGCAGCTTACGCTCGGTGCTAGACACGGAGCTGGGCTTTGCCACTGACACGTGGACGTTGTTTTTCTTGCTCCTTTTTTATTACGCCGGGGTGTGGTGGGGGAGGAGGGGACCCTTTACGATGCGCTCAGGAGAGGGGTAGGGTGGCTCTTCTGGCTGGCAGGTCGCCAGGTTATGTCTCTTGTCTAGGCTCAGGGGCTTCCTTTTTTTTAGCGGAGGTGGAGCTCGGGCTGTCACTTTCAGAGCTCATTTGCTAGTGGCCGAGGAGAAGTAGGAAGTGAGCTGAGTTCTTAAACCTCCCTGATGAGGCTTTTGGGGCGAGGAGGAAGAGGCAGAAGCAAATGCAATTAGTATTGATTCTTGGGATCATTTTACAGCCCTTTTTAGTGATCTCGCTGCTGCATAACAGTTGCGGAAAGACGGGAACAAGCCTCCGTTAAAATGCTCTGCTTGCTGAACAGTCTGCAACATATGCACCAAGAATTTTTCTTCAACTAAGGCGTGTCGAGCTAGAAAGTTGAAGTTGATTGTCATTATGGTGCCTCCACGTGGGAAGAGGTGTCCTAACAAGCACTGTTCTTGGGAGCAGCTTGCTGTACGTGCGATAGCATTCTGCGATTTAATACTTGATGTAAATCTTAGATTTACTCCTTAAAAAAAAAAGATTTAAACCGTTTTCGTCATCGTTGCAAAAAAGCATTAAAGTGGTGTCAGTAACTGATGACAAATCAGAGACTGATTTATAACTCTCAAGGCTTTATTGGTTCAGCTAGTTTGAAATTGCCAAAGCAACAGAAGACTCGATCTACTTTCAACAGAAAACAAACTGTACTCAGTCATTGGAAGGAACCCTGGATTCTTGTATGATCTAGCGGGAACATATGACTTAAAGTGTTCAGAGTTGTCAACCTTAAACTTTTGACTTTTCTGTCCTTTGCAAATGTGTTAGAGTATCCTATTGTTTAAATTTCAATTTAGGAAAAGATGTTATCAGGATGATTCAGTGTTTTCATAAGGCCAGAGTACCAAGGCTTTGAACTGGCAAGCCTAGAAGGGTCTAGGTTCATTTTGGGCACAAATTATGCATGGAGAGGATTAATCCCAAAATTAATTTGCTGTTTGGTAGAGAATGGTCTTTGTGTTTTTTAAAATAAGTGTCTGAAATGATTGAGGGTTTTATATAAACGGTATAGCTTTTTCCTCCCTTTTTAGATTTAGATAAAATATATTTAATTAAGTCATGTAATTTTCTTTTAAAAAGAGGAAGAAATTAACTACACCAGTCTGTATGCTTATATAAAGGAAAGCTACCTTGTGACTTAAACTTCTTGATAGTATTTCTTAAAAAAAAAAAAAATAGAAAGCTATAATTAATATATTCTTTGTTTACTCAAGGTAGTAGGACTTAATTATAAACATACACATTTTGTGAAGGAATGCATATTTAACAATGGCTCCTTTAATCAGTGTTGTTTCTGTTAATAAACAACACAATTGTCATTGAACTTAGAAATCACCATATTAGATCAGACTTATAGTGCATCTAGTCCAGCATCCTGTCAATTTCCAGGAAAGTGCAAGACATCACACAGAGAAACAATGTGGGATGATCCTTAACAGGTGGAGATGAGCCCTGAAACATGATGTTTTCTATCCCTTTGAATACTATTTTTAGCATTAACTGGCAATACTCGGGATATTCTTTTCTATACAAATGTCCAATCCCTCTGACTATTGTGAAATTATTGTTCTCAATGATTTCTGTGAGTTCCATAGTTGAGTTATGCTTTGAAAAAGTATCAGTATTGACTTTGCCACTTCTCAGTTTCATGAGTATCCCCTTGTTCTTGTGTTTGGAAACAGGGAGAGCAGAAACTTCTCCTGTTTATCTTACTAGAAGAAGGAAGGGCCTCTGGATAGAAGAATATCTTCAACCCTTATATAAATTTAATCTAAGCTCTTGAATAAGGACTAATTTCCTGAGTAAATTGCAGGATTTGGCCTTTTAATTTGTGTGGCATATATAAGATCCTTATTGGGGATATGAAAGGTTAACCAGTATGCATCACCTTTAATAGGGGGGCCCGCCTTGGACAGGGTCTGCTTGGGCCAGACTAGAGTAGCCCCTACCTGTGGCACCGGGGCCACTCCAGACCCATAGGGTTAGAGCACCCCCCCCCCCGTTTCCCCTTTAATCAGTTAACCAGTTAAACATAATTTTAACCAGTTAACTAATTAAATGGGATTTTGCATCCCTACATTTATTACTAGATTTAGGAACAAACTCTGTAACAATAGATTTTTATATTCTCAGAAAATTCTGTATTAAGTACTGGATTGGGGGGAGAATATACGTTGTATTTAACAGATAGAGTGAATATCTATTTTAAGTGCAAAACTCAACTCTAATTGTGGAGCTGTGATGAGTATCTCTAATAAAATTACCACGTCCATTAAAATATTTTTCATCTTCAATATCTTGCCCACTTATATTTCTTGAACTACTTAATGTACCTCGTTGATGGTGTTGACTAAATAGCCATTTTTAAAAGTAGCTTCTGAGCATTTGTTAGTTTAAAGTCTTGCAAGAAAATCTCTTGTAGGACCTGAAAATGGACATTCCCTCATCAAACTATTGCATCCACAACAAATAAGACAAACCACTCACTAGGTAGGTAAATAAATATTCCTGCCTTCATCACCTTGTAGCTGGACAGCAGCAATGCAAATATACTTTGACATGAAACTGGCAATGCAGACTACCGCTCCACTCCAAAATAGCTCTCATGTTTCCTCAACCATTCAGGCTGTGAGCAGGTCACACCTCTGTTCTATCCATAGAATTTTGAATCAAATTCAAGGCCTGAGTGTTTATTTTGAAAGCACTCCAAGATCAGGACACCAAAAAAATTAAAGCTGCACGACAGAGACTGTGGTGGACAGTTTGTCACATCTGACAAAGTGGAACTCAATAGTAAGAATAAATCTTGTCTGTGCAGGAGACACTACTTTCTGTAAGACTTGACCAAAATCAAGGAACAAAACTCCTGGAGGAAGTAAAGACCATTACAAACCTCACTAGTTTCCATTCCACATGTAAGACTCGTGTCTTGAACTTGTCTTTTCTAATAAAATACACATAACAGCTATATTTAATAGAAGATGTAAACAACACCCCTCCCCTCCCAACAAGTAAAAAACAGTACAAAAAGCCCTACCCAAACAAGACACACTTCTCTATCTGGGGATAGGAGGAGAGATCAAATGTGACAGATGTATACTTATATTGCTCACTGAACTATGGAAGGCAGTCCAGTGATGTGATGAGTACAGTAAAGACTAGAAAAGAAAAATTTAAATGCCAAGTTTCAGCCTGTGACTGATATTCCCCTTCCTGGCTAAATGCTAAGCCCTTTGTAAATGAGGCTTAAAAAATGCTGACTGGACTATCACTGTTAGGTTTCCTATAAAACAGTGGTCTCCAACCTTTTTAACCACAAGACAACTTTTTCAATTTAAGTGCAACGTAAGATTTATCTCAAACCCTAATACTCTTGCCCCACTTCCTTCCTCCCCCTCCTTTGAGGCCCTGCCACTGCTCCTTCTCCAAAGCCTCACCCTGCTCATTCCATTCCCCTTCCTTCCCCTCCTCACTCATTTTCACCAGGCTGGGGTAGGGGGTTGGAGTACAGGCTCTGGTCTTAAGCCAAGGAGTTTGAAAGGGGCTCTGGGCTTATCCCAGAGTGGGAGATTGGGGTCCAGGAGGGGTTTCAGGGTGCAAGCTTTGAGAAGGAATTTGAACAGGGGGACTCACATCAGGGGCAGGAGGTTGGGTGTAGGAGGTTCCGGGCAGGACAGTCAGAAACCAAAACTAACTCACTTTGCAAGCAGTAAAAGAAGTAACAATTCCCCACGTATGTGTTGGGTCGGGAGATGAGAGTGAAGGATGAGAGTGTGCGTTTGTAAGAATGACAGAGACACACATATAGTGTGAGTGACAGAGATTTGCATTGCCAAGCTCCCTCCATCCCTTCTTTCTGTGTGGAGATAGGGCACAGAAGTGCAGGGAGAGAGGGACACCCTGACATCAGCACCCCCCCTTCTCCCTCCCACACCCTGCACAGCAAGCAGGAGGCTCCCAAGGGGGGCAGCTCGAAGGCAGAGGGCAGGAGCAGCATGACGGTGAAGGGGCGACAGAAGTGCCAGTACTTGATAGCTTCCTGGCCAAACCAGTCAGGCTCACTTGTCAGAGGCTCCAAGATCTACAGGTAGATACCGATCTACTGGTTGGTGACCACTGCTATAAAAGATTATAGCTGAGCCAAAACTCAGACGATTTCCAGCAAAGTCGACCCCCTCTTAAAACAAGTGTCTATGGATAATCTTTTTGTCTTTAAGCATAATTATATTAATTATTAGTTTACCAGACAGGTTAGTTATAATTTAGTTTTTTAAAGGTTTTTCAAGGATTTTTGTACTCTGTAGATGTGTGTGTACAGATAAGAAATTATAAACTGAATTCTCTCTCAGATACTTTCTAAAGGAATGCTCAAAGAAATTTATTAATTGAACATTTCTAGACTTTAATTCTCAAGAGAGGGCCTTGTGCAGACAAAGTTTTCACAGTAAGAATCTGTCAGGACATTTCAGAAAGAGGCTGTCAGTGGAGTGTGTTTTCCATCTTGATAAGGCTACTCATTAGTCTATAATACTATCATTGTCCAATGAATCACTTTGTGGTTCTAAATGTTTCAGAAAGGTATCCACTCTTATAAAGAAGTCGATGACATGTAAAGCTCTGGAGACCATACCCAGTGATACAATTTCCTTAGCAATGGGGTACTCTGTAGCAGTTGTTCTCCTGGTAGAGTACCCACTTGTGCTGGGTTTTTGTTATTCACAACTACTAAGTGTCCAGTCTGTAAAGCTGACATAAGGAGAAGCAAACCTAACTACTGCTATGATGGGCTGCTACTATGTAAGTAAAGTAGAAGAGAAAACAGGAGCTGTCATTAGCTGTTACAACCAACAGCATCAGAGGAATATCCAAAAGAGACAGATCCGGTGGCAGAGAAGCATTTCTAATAGTAGACAGAAATGGAACAGGAGGAAGGAGAAAATAGTTGATTAGCTTTTTTAGAAAGAAACAAAATCACAGTAAAGATGCTGAAAAATACATAAGCACTCTCCTAATATCTGTTTGGCAGGCAAGCAACAACTGCAGTCTGCCCAGAGATGTTATATGATTACAAATGGGCCAGTGGCTGAACTGTGTGATAATCTGTTAAAAATTGTGCACATAAGAAAAAAGTTTGAGAACTCTGGGAGATGGGAATAAATGATGGTTACTTTAAAAAAAAATAGAATCCTAGATAAATAGATATCTTTGCTTTACATCTGAAAGTTGAATATTAGACAATAGCTTTGTATGTTTAGTAACCCTGTCACAATCGATTATGCCTTCATTTGTGCACGTAAAATCTGGTGCTGTCTTCCTCTGCCCAGTCACCTATAACTTCATGTTCAGGTATCTATTGTCTTTGAGAAATCATATAACATGTTCCTCAGATTGTTAAGCTGAGAACCTGGTTCTTGGGTCAGTGGAAAAAGTATCTCTGCTGGACAAGGGACTGCGGTATTTTTACTTTTTATCCCTTACCATAGCTTTGCTAGCTCTATCCTTTGTGTGCTAGGAAGCAGGAATGGTAAAACTGTGGTTTTTTCCAGATATGTCTGTTCTTAGCAATTCAAATGTGGTAAATAGAAGAAAGATGAAAATTGCAGTTATTTTCAATAGTCAGGACTATGCATTGGATCATCCTTTTTCTTTCAATAGCTGTTCTGTCATCAAACCACGTTGCCCTTTCAGAGTTTATTAACTTACTTAAATTTGTGTCTTGAGGATGTTAGTCCTATTTACAAAAGTTACAAACCTGACAAAATGAATTGCCATTTCCAGCTGTGTTCTTGGACTGTGCTATGTCCAGTGGCATTTCTGAATTAGAATAGTACATTGATCTGTGGCAAACTTCTTGGAGTGTGCTGTTAACAGCTAAAAAAACCCATTACGTCTACAGCCTCCAGTTTAAATAACATAAGTTCTTTAATTACATAGCCACATGGGTGTGCAAAGCACTTCACAGAGGAGAGGAAAGACCTGCCCTAAGAACTTTAAAGTTGAAAAGGAGATATTGAATAAGGAAGAAGGATGGCAAGAGGAAAAGTGAGGCATACAGGATAAGGTTATGAGCTCATTTGTGGTGTAACGTATGCATAGGGTTAGTTCCTTTTTTAACAACTTTATTAAGTGTTAGTTGTTTTAATGCAGATAAAGCAACCACTAATAGGTCTTCACAGTTGCAAACAGGATTGTAAGTATCGGTACCAGTTGAACCTCTCTAGTCCAGCCTCCTTGAGACCTGACTGGTGACAAACCAGAGAATTTGTCTGAGAGCCAGGACTGGTGGCTGCAAATAAACTTGTTCGGAGCACAGGAAACTTGGCCACAGCCATGGTAAGTGGACATCCAGCTAAGTAAAATCACATTGGACCCTGGATGTTGCCGGACCAGAGAGGGTCAGCCTTTAGTTTTGAACCTGAGAGAGTCATGAGTTCAGATTGCACAGACTGGGAATATTAAGAGCGTGTCTGCAGTGTTAATTAGAGTAGGGATATAAAGGTTTAACTGGTTATCTGATGAGCATTGTCTTACTAGCATGTTGACTGGGGTAACTGATAACTGGCTGGCTGGAGCAGCCTGACCAGACAGTGGGGGGAGGAGAGGAAGAGGCTGTTCCAGCCTGGCTGGGTAGGGCCTGTTGCACTATGCTTGGGCTGCTCCAGTGCCTACCATGCCCTGCCTCCCGCAGCCCATGGCACGGAGGACAGTTAACTGGGTAAACCTCTAGTGTAACCAATTAACAATTTACACAGGATTTTATATGCCAGGATTAGAAACTCTGGAAAGAGCCCTTAACCCTTTTCTCTTCACTCACTCTCTCCAACCTGTTGTTCAGAGGAATATCATTCTCCTTCTACCCACTACTCAAATTATGTCTATGACCATGGAAGCACCTAACAAATTATTCCAATATCCATTTCCCTGACTCATCAGGAAGTTCAGGGAGAAGTAGTATTCAAGAGCTACTGGATTTAGTGCTATTCTGAGACCTGGCAGGTGTTCCTCTCCCATCCTGTGCCCCATCTATATCCATAGCATGATCCAAGAACAGAGTACCGGGTCAAAGATTTTGCCCTTCTTACCCAAATCAGTTCTAGGCCCATTTTGTACCATGTCCAGTGAAAGCCTTACAGGTAGAAGGAGGAGGATGACTGTATGCCAACCTTTACGCACAGGATTCTAGAGCCAGTCCAGGCTTAGTTTAGTTGCTTAGAAAATTAAATAAGCCTGAGGGAATTGAGGTGCTGCATCAAATCTCCCTATACCTGGTGCTGAGATGGTGATTAATGACACTCCAGGCATCGCTTTGGTTAAGATGGCTTTGTGGTTGGATGGTCTTGCCACGCAATGCAAAGTGGCCACAGTAAGAACCAGAATCTGGTCCCTGGAGTCCTGTTTTCCTGGGGGAGAATATGAATAACTCAATGGGAACGATTTTGAATCCTGCAACAGGAAAACTGGGCCCCTGAATTATAATAAAGAGCTGCATCAAGTCACTTTGCAAAGCCCCAGCTCTTCTAAAGGCTAGTTGATTGCTTTACTTTTAATGTTCATTCACTATTTCTTCTGTTTAGAAGAAACAAACAGAAACAGAAACAGAACAAACAGCTCCTCAAGCTAACTTATGCTTCTACTGTAGAAGTAAAACTTATTTTAACCAAACAGAGTTGATAGCTTTTCCTCCCCTTCCTCTCCGGAAGTTCAGCCTCACTCAGATGTTGAAATAAGTAGCTTCACACATAAAGGATAATTTTTAAGAGGTGGAGCTGAAGAAGAGGAAGGCAGGGAATGCTTTAATAGTAGTGTAATAGAAGGGGATTGTTACATAGTAGTATGTAAAAGCAGCAGGATGGTACAGAAGAGTTGGAATTGAGGGAAGGAAAGAACTGATTAGAAGAACCCTAGTGTGAGAAAACTGTAGCCTCTTGTCAGGAAAACACTAGGCACTTATTTGAAAACAGTCCTCCATTAATACTGCAGCAGTTGAGTATCTTGTAGTTTTAGAGGAAAAATGTTTTGTCTAAAGTGAGATATTTTCCTTTTTTAGTTACACTATAAAAATCTTGACTAATGTGTACTCATCTTGCTTTTTTTAACAAAACACACTCATGGCACTTAAAAAATGCTGCTTGTATGACACTACAGGCTCATTAAGAATTTTATTTTCATAAACTATTTACCATTAAGTAACTGCTTTTCAAACAAACCAGTTTCATATTTGGAAAGTAAGACTTGGATATCTCTGAGAGCAGCATGTTTCCTTGCATAGTAGTAGCTTTTTATGAGAGCAGTGGTCTAGAAAGAGCCAAGGTGGCCATATGTAGTTCAGTTGTCTCCTTTACCTTAAGTAGCAGAAGTGGGACATTGATTAGAGAGCATCAGTAAACAAGTAATTTATATGTTCAGTGATAGACTTACACTTTAAGGCAACAATGCATCATCATGATCATCTAGTCTGCTCTCCTGAACATTACAGACCACAGCACCGCTCCTACCCACTCCTGTAATAGGCCTATAAACCCTACCTGATTTATTATACTGAAGTCCTCAAAGCCTGATGTAAAGACTTCAAGTTAGAGAATCCACCATTTACTCTAGTTCAAACCAGCAAGTGACCTGTGCCCAGATTGCTGAGTGAAGTGACTCATTGTGTAGATCTCAAAAACTTTTTCAGCAGGATAACTATATTTGGTGTGAGATACCTAAGGGTATGTCTACAGTACGGAATAAATTTGAATTAAGATACGCAACTTCAGCTACATTAATTGCATAGATGAAGTTGAAGTACCTTAACTTGACTTTTGGCGCTGTCCACGCTGCAGGAAGTCAAAGTGAGAACACTCTCCCTTTGACTTCCCTTACTCTTTGTGGAAGCAGGACTACCGGCATCGACCAGAGTACCCCTCTCAGTTTGGATTAGCGTGTCTTCACTAGACCCGTTAATTCAAAACCTGGAAGATCAATAGTGGCAGCTTCGATCTTCTCTGTAGTGTAAATGTACTACAAGTGAAGAGGTTTGAACCTTTCATGTTTCTAAGCTCAGGAATGACCGTAGAGAACTTTTATGAGTGAGAGAGTTCCCATGTGGCTAATCAAGTCCCATATTACTTTCCTATTCACATTTTTAAAGTTATGGTGGATGCAGCTAAGGGGCAGGGCCACCAACGGGGAGGGTGGGGGAGGGCAAAGGTGGCAAGTTGCTCCTGGGCATAAAAATTTAAAGGGCCCAGGGCTCCAGGCTGCAACTGCTGTTACTGCAGCAGCAGCTGGAATCCCAGGCCCTATACATTGTCACCGGAGCCCCATGTGGCACGGTTCAGACGGTGCTGAGGGCTCACTGGAGGAAGTTAGTTCCGTTCCTTCCAGGGGCTGGAGTCCAGCTCCCTCCCACCCACCCAGTGCCCAGGGACCAGCAAAGTCTGTTGCAAGCCCTGCAAAGGGATAAAGTTATGTATTGGAAAAAAGTCATATCCTTCAGTCTCTATATGCATTTGGCAGCTCAAAGCTTGTAGAGTTTATTTCTGAAGATATGCCCTTTAAATATAATTATCCCATGAAAAGCCTGAAAGACTATGCTACAGCCTTGTCCTGGAGGTTACGCCTCTGTAGGCTTTTAAAAACAGGAGCTCAATACGTATGTTCTTCTGGATAGCAGCTGGTGAGAGTCTGAGTGGTGTGTGTGTATATAAAGTTAATTCAGGACTTTGGAGCTTACTGCCAGGTGAAATAAGAATGACTATCAACCTCGCCACTTTCACAGCTAAATACCCATTTCCAACAAACTCCTTGCACACATCACTGCATGCCTAACATATTAAAATACAGCAACTTAAAACCCCCCTATTTCCTGCTAGCAGGACTCAAAGAGCTTTTCCAGTTCCCACCAGCACCGTCTCTGCAGATGGACAGGGGAGGTAGAGGTGCAGCAGGGGAAAACAGCACGAGTGGGGATTGCTTCAGTTCCCACTCACCCTGGCTTCCCTGTTGCGCCTCTGCCTTTCAAATGTAGAAAAGCCACAGGTGGTTCTTACTACTTTTAAAAGGCAGAGGCACAGCCAGGATAGCAAACACCACCCTCCCCCCATTGACTAATCGAGAACTCGATAGAAATTTCATAGACTACTTGATTAGCTGATTAATCAAAATTTAACATCCCTACTTCCTTATAGATGCTGAGGGGACATATGGGTAATGCATCTAAGGAAATAGTTTAATTCTTCCCAGTTGGCTTGTAGTTTTAAGATCCTCTTTTGAAACATGCTGTGTAAACATAGTTTATTTTACAGTGCCAAACCTTAGCTTTAAGTTCATGAATGCTTGCGAGGATGCACAACATAGAACATGGTTCCCATTATACAACACCATACTGCACCGCATTTTGGGTGCAAATTGTTCTGATTCACCACATGAGAAACATCATAATTTTAGGAACTGGAAATACTATGTAAAAGTACTAATGATCAAAAATTCAAGTGTGTAAAACTAAGCACTGTAGAATTGTTGGTGTAAGGTGTTTTTTTCAGCGAGTTCTACAGGTTTCAACAATTCTTTGAACCACTGATAAGTTACATAAGATTTCTACTCCCTCTCCTATAATTTATTTTGTACTTTGTTTTCTTAAAAGTAATGCAGTATAGGCATATGTCATGTCTTGTTAGAAGCTTGCTCTATAGTTTTTATGAATTTAGATTGGATACTCTGCAGTAAGATCACCCATGGTAGTCTCTGGTCTTGATTGTCTCAAAACTTTACTATTAAAACAATCATAATATTGAACATTTTCATTTAAATCTCCAAGCAGAATCCCTACCTGAATCTCCCCCTTCCCCACCACTCACCTGGTGGGATAGGGGAAAGATGTAATAGTACACAATCTCTCTCTAAGGCTCTTGAAAAAAAAAAATATAGTCTGTTAAAAAAAATTGCGAGTGAGAGAACACCATGCTGTTAGGGACTTAATTCCTCTATCCTTTGCACAGCATTTTAAGGCCTGATCCAACCGTCATACGAGTCAGGACAGAGAAAGATTCCTATTGATTTGAATGGGCTTTGATCAGACTCAGAACCTGCTTTTGGGGACCTCCTCCAAGTCAATGGCAAAACTCCAGCTGACGGTAACGCTGCAGAATGAGGGCCCTGTGTCCTTCCAGAGAGAGCAGGTTCTTTTTAGCTGACAGACTAGCTGTTGATCATGAAAGCCATACTACTGTGTAGAGCCTTAGCATGACTCTAGAGTTAATAGATACAAACATATCACATAAAGAGCTCTGAATTTAAAATAAGCCATCATACGACTGGGGGAGGAAGTGCAACTCTGACTCTTGAGCTATATCTGTAATGCTGTATTCTGCCTTAAAGAAGGGAGAAGTATCTTCAGCTTTCTGTCATTAATGTTTTCTTTTTTTTAGGACAAGTCAAAGTGTTCAGGGCTCTGTATACGTTTGAACCCAGAACTGTAAGTATTTAGGTTTTTAGATCACTCATAGAACAAAGTGGGTTCATGCATTCACCTCTAAAAACAGCCTCATTACACTGCCACATATATAAAAACAAAATTATAGGTCTAAGAGCTATAACTAGTTTCCCGCACTAAATAAGAATTCACTGTCCATTTCTTTCTCCTGCACAGATGCCTTTATATTCAACTTCCTTTAGGTAATGCAGTGAGTGCTGGTGTCATCTTGATACCACATGTCTACAAGAGAAGATTAGCAGTTTCTTAGACTTGAGCTCACTAATTTTTCCCTCCTCCCAAAGGCAGCATAAAAATTCTGCAGGACAGATGGGCTGGATGGACTGGGATGCAACACAGACATGGGGACTAGTGAGCATTTATGTTGCCCATTGGTGTTATTGCATAGAACTTGTGTACAATAAAAACAGCACGTTTTCCCATGAATGCTAAACTTCTGTCCCTCCATTATGGTTGCAGGTTTGAGGGGCTAACATTTTTTGCTCCTTGTCTGTACCCATTTAATTAGTTTATTTTGATTGATAGCTGAGAGAAACAAACCAAACCTCCCCTAAAAAGTTTCTCATTTGGTATATGTACTGAATAAACATTTTCCAAGCAGCCTGTGTTAGCAGGGCTACTGTGGAGTAGAGATGTTAAATTTAAATTAACTAATCATATAGTTAATGGGATTTCGATCAACTATTTGATTAGTTTATAAGTGTGCCTCCGCCTTTGAACTGTAGCAAAAGCCCTACCAGGCTCTTGCTACAGTTCAAAAGCAGAAGTCTGGCAGGGAGTGTGAGGCCAGCGGGGACTCCCCTGCTGGCCCCACACTCCCTGCTGAGATTCTGCTTTTGAAATGTACAAGAGCCCCGCTGTGCCTCTGCCTTGCCTGCTTCCCATAGAGACGATGCTGGGGGGAACTGGCAAGAACTTGGTGCCCTTCAGTAGCAGAACCCCCAGGATAAGAGGAGTATTTTTGGAAAAGGTTTCCTATTACAATCAGTAAGGTGACAATACAGGAGTGAGTTGTCTTTTTGAAGTCTGCCTTCTTTAGACTGTACATTATGCAGCTTTTAGTGACAAGGCTGAACTCCTCCCCTGAATGGGAAAAGCTTTGCCATGGCAAGTACTAGTGTAACTAGTGCTTTGTCAGCAGGAATGCTCTCCTGCCAACAAAGCAAACATCACTCTTAGGGGTGGAAGTTTTTTGGTCAGCAAAAGTGCCAAACAAACAGTGTTTATTTACACTGCCTGATTGTCAGTGACATGGCTAAAAGCTGTGTAATGTAGACATACCCTAAAAGTTGGTGCATGTGTATTCTCTTTGTAGGCACTTTCACCGACAAAATACTTCTAGCCCTCACAAGCAGCTTTCGCTTTGTGGGTAGGAGAGTGTTCCTCACAAAGCAGCGTTCACACTTGCTGCAGCAAAATTTGGGGCACGGATTTTTTTTTAAGTGCCCAGGAACAACAAAAGTTTTGTCAATCAATTGCAAGCGTAGATAAAACCTTAGACTAGGTGTCAGGTCACTAACGAGGCAAATAGGAATACAATTTGTTGTTCAACCCCAGGGAACTAAAGTTCATTCACAGTGCATGTTAAGTGTCATTATATTCAAGCCTCTGAAAACTAGGCAAGAGTTACAGGATAGCAGTTTTCAAAACACTTGAAATATGCATGTGGATTTTAAGAGCATTTTGAAATATTGTTTCTTAAAACCAGAATTTTTGGTGTGGGGAGGGGGAAGGGGAAGAGTGAAACTTACAGGGGATGCCACTGAAGAATACAGACAGAGAGCAACTACACCTCACATTCTCAGAAACCTGCCCACATCCACATCTAAACTCCTACTATATAGGTGCTACTTGGGCATGTCCAACTGCCACCCATTTACTGTGATGTCACACTAAACCACAAACATTGATTTGCAATAGAAAATGTTGCAAACATATACACAGATGACCAAGTAGCTTAGCATCTTGGTTCAAGCCAAATTACAGATCCAATTTTTATGCTGAGTAAGTATTTAAGTACTGCTTTCCAACTGGGCAGAGGTCTCCAAATCCTAGTTGAGATTAATCCTGAGTGGATGGTTATCAGTTTGAGGAAGATCACAACCACAGTTTGAGCCCCCTGCTATGCACAAAAAGTTAAGAACCATAACACTTTTAGGTCATGTGATTTTTTTTCCCGGAGGGGGGGGGGGGGGGAGAGAGAAGAGATCAGAAACCTCTTGCTCAAATAACCTCACATTTGGATCACTCATCTAACCCAGAATCCCCTTCAGCTTCCAAAATAGTGCAAGTGATCATTAGAGCATTTAGAAAACTGGCTATTAAATGGTAAGCTATTGTCATCTTTGATGAGAAGGGTGAGACAGCTCATGTAGCACCCTAAGATTTCACGCATATGCCTACTTCTGCTTTCCCTTCCCTTACAAAGTGAAGTTGTTACAGAGGTGTTGGAACAATTTTTTTATAGTAAGGCTGCTCAGAGACATTGAACTAAACTGTAATCCCTGTATCTAATGGAAACCATTTCAAGCCAGGTGGTGAGTTGTTGAGATCATTAGAGTGTTGTTTAGGGATTCCTTATCCACACAGTTTTAAAAAAAATTGTCATTTGTACGTACAAATACGTGACAGATTATTTGCCCCAAGATTTATTGTGCACAAGGATTTTTTTAAAGTCTATACGCTGTTTACTCCCATCCAACTTATTTGAATTGTTGCACTCAATCCATGCTATGTAGGTGATCAGGTGTACATGCCTCACCCCGTACTGGCTGTCACAGTTCTTATAGTTTCTCATTTAGTATAGGTTAATTTGCCAAGGATGTAAATAACTATCAAGCTGTTGACTTGAAACTGGAGTTTTGGGGATGAGATATGACATTACCACAAAAACTAAAAAAATACTGTACTTCTTTCATGTATTTGCTTTATTTCTTCACACAAATTCATGTATTTTTTCCAGCCAGATGAGTTGTATTTTGAAGAAGGGGATATTATCTACATTTCAGATATGGTGAGTAGCATTATTTACATGTAGCAGTGGCACATGTAGACTAAACTTAAAATGCAATAGACCATTTTTAATGGTCTCCCCCTTTCTTTCCAGAGCGACACAAATTGGTGGAAAGGAACCTGCAAAGGCAGGACTGGACTTATTCCAAGCAACTATGGTAAAGTCTAGAATTTATTCTTCTTTTAGTTGACATGTCACTGACAGTCACAGATATGACGGAAACTTAAGTAGAAGTGTTGAGAGAGAATTTTTTGTTGGACACTGGTAACAATGATGCAGTTAAGTTTTCCAGTACCAAAGTACATCAACCTATTTAATCAGCATTTCTCAAGTATGTATAACACCATAGGGAGACACTGTATGTAGATTATACTAAAATACAAACAAATGTGTGGGACTATCCAGACGGGGACAGTTCTCTGTCCTACTTCTTGCTTTAACTATTGGTTCCCCCTCTTTGAGTATGCTGTCAGGTTTTGTTCTGATACTTTGGGGAATGTTGTAACTAACGTGATCTTAAAAGCTTAACCCTGTGCTGGATAGGAGTGACTATTCTATATAGCCCTTTGTGGAGGAGTTTAAAGGCTACAGCGGACTTATTTTGACACCTTCAGTCCATACATATCTGTCAAAGAGAACACCTGCCTTATAGCACCCCCTTCTGACCAAGAGGCTCATCAAAATCAAAGGCTCACATGAGTTTCTTCTTAACTCAGGCCCCATTAAGGCTAAGCAGTTTATATATAAAAACAAAGCAAGAACAGAAAAATCCCTGATTGCAGTCCAGTTTAAGTCCTACACAAAGTCTTCAAAAATAGAAGACTATGTAAGCCTGAGTTCATCCTTTAGTGCCTGTCCTCTCTTTAAAAGTTCCCTTCTTTCAGCCCAGTCACAATCTGGGCACAGCCCTTCCTCCCTGAGGGTTTGTCTTCCTGCTTTCCAGTACTTCTTGCATGGAGTTAGGCCTTTTCCCTGTTAACTCAGGGTCCTGCAGGAGTCTTCTTACTTGCTGGATTCTCTGCAGACATCTGAGAACCAATCTGCAGCTGTCTCCATCTTTTGTGAAGTCCATATGCTGTCCTAGAAGGCCAACAGGTAATTGGGTTAGGTACTGTGAGCCCTGTTCCCTTTCTTGCAGGAGCCAGTCACTCTGTGAAAATGTATCTTTTACATAAATTGTGGTGGACAATCAACTACTATGACAGTTCTCAGAAAACGTTTGAGATAGCATGAGCCTGTTGCTTGAAAGAGATTTATAAATCAACACTAGAATTTCTAGGTGGCTCCAATAACAAATAGGGAGCAAAAACACTGATACTCTGCATTTTGAATTGGGCTTCCTGTGTCTTTGTAAGAAATGAATCCTTGAGCGTACTGATGATAGGGAGATCTTAAGTGCCAGAATACTTGTATCATCATCAGGAATTGAGGAAATAAATGGTCATATGGAAATAGTAAAATATAATGGGGAAAAAATTCAGGCTTTTAGAGAAATATAATCCACATAGAATATAAAAGTAAAGTTATAGATCATGTTTTATAATTCCTTTGGTGTAGTGTATAATTAAGAAATTCTATTTGCAGAGTGACTAGATTACAATGATCAAATTCTGCTTCTCCCTTCCTATATTCATTGTTTAACACTTACGTGCACAATCAAAAAATCTTCAAATTTGCACTTTTGCTTTGCTGAGGGTTAATTAAATACTTTGGCATATGAAACATGGCAGTTATAAATGGAAAGACCAAAGAAGGTTTGGATGGGGGCAAGGGTTTGACAATGGAATTAAAGAACGTTCATATAGAGCGGAAACTGCTAGCCCCAGGTTCCATAGAATGCCATCGCCATGTTCCCCAAAATTGCCTAATGTTTGATTCACTTTCCATTTGCAAACCAACTTCCTGCTGCTCTGCTGTGGAGTTTCACGAGCTTAGCCATTTCCCACAGCAACAGCATACTGCCCAGGGTCACCAAACACACTTGCTTTACCCTGGGCATCTGGAGCTCATTCTTCACCACCTGCTGATCTTCACCAACACCAGTCAATGCCTCATTTCAAGTCTTAGGCTTTGTCTACACTGCATGGTTTTTGCGCAAGAAGCTTTTTGCAGAAGAGATCTTCCGCAAAAACTTCTTGCGCAAAAGTGCGTCCACACCTCAAACACGCATCGCAAAAGCGATGTGCTTTTGTACAAGAGCGCCCGCACTGCATGGGCGCTCTTGCGCAAGAAAGCTCTGATTGCCATTAACAGAATGGCCATCAGAGCACCTGTGTTTTTTCTGATAGGCTCTTTTTGCGCAAGAAACCCCTGCAGAGCGTCCACACATGTCTTTTTGCGCAAGAGGTGTAGCACGAAAAGGAGTTATTGCTTGTGAGGAGAGGACTAACTCTACCCTCAAAAGCCCTCTATCCTGTCGATTTATTGGTTTGTTTGTTTGGGGTTTTTTTTGCACAAACACACGCTTGAGGTGTGGACACACTGCCGATTTTTACGCAAAAGGGGTCATTTTTGCGCAAATGCCTTGTAGTGTAGACATAGCCTTAGTGAGAAAGAGCCTCACAAAAAAATGCAGACCTCAGAGTGCAGGTCTCTCTAGATACTGGTGTTCAGCTCATTATAGTCATACTGTCATTCCATAAGCTTATATTAGGCTAAGAAAAAACACATGTGAATCCCTGGCCTACTTGAATTTTGAGGTATTTTTTTCCCCCATAGATTTCCATTTGGGTCAGGATTTCATCCCAGGTCCTCTAACTTGGATATCACATTTTGAATTTAGCTTATATACACAAGAAGTAGAACAGTCTCTGACTAACCCACTGTTCTTGAACCCACTTTCACAAGAGACAGGAAGACAACTAACCTCAGCCCTTCAGAACAAGTGCAAAATCTACTTTTGTACACTAGCCTCTCGGACTTAATTAGCAAGAGTCTTTAAAAAAATAGAATAGAGAGCAGATCTTTACCAGAAACTAATTTGTTTTTTCATTTCAGTGGCTGAACAAGCTGAGTCCATTGATAACCCATTGCATGAAGCTGCCAAAAGAGGTGTGAGAGTGGTTTGGAATCTGACACTCCTAGATTTATGATTTAGAGAATTTTAAATTTTTAATGCCAAAATGGGGGTGCATGTGCATGCACATGCCAACAAAAAGCATTTGAATTTCAAAGACCATGTGCTGCGCTGCATATTTTGGCTGACTAACTGGAATATTTTGAATAAATTATTTGGCATCTACATTCTGAACCACTGAGTAGTGGAATTTAAAAAAAAGGCGGGGGAGAAGAACAGTTTGTCAAATTGTAAATGGATCCAATATGTAATGTGTATGCCCTACTACTCCATTAGTAATAGCTTTAAGGTGGGGAAAAATTGTCTTTTGAACAAGATGCTTAATGGTAGCTGGATTATTTTTGCCCCATAACCTGTAGCAATAAGTATTATTGCCCACCACTGTTTCTAATGAGTTTGAGAAACAGAAATTAAGTTTAACATAACATAGTATACATACAGAACTAAATGCCCTTAAAGGTTCTGCTCCTCAGTTCTTAAAACAAAATCTCTATTGAAAACAGTGACTATTCAAAACAAAACAAACAAACAGGAAAAAATACCCTGGTTTTTTTATTTGTTTCAGGCAACTTGAGCTGGTTGAGAGAATGTTTGGACAATCAAGTTGGTGTCAATGGTTTAGACAAAGCTGGAAGCACAGCTCTGTACTGGGCTTGCCATGGTGGGCACAAAGGTACAGTATAACACTCAACTCTACTGATCATGTTCTAGTTTTCTCCTTTTGTTAAGCTAATGGACCAGTACTTAATGTTGCATTGAGTATCCAAGTCTATACCTTTTAATGTAATTCAGGGTAGCAAAATAAACAAAAGTTGAAGTCAGGAGAGCTGGTCTCAGAGCTTTTTTAATATACATAGGACATCTTTAAATCCTTTAGCTGTAAAAGCAGACAGACATTCTTAAAATCACAAAAATGAGAGATGAAATGCAGGCTGCTGAGGGGAAGTGGTGTTTGTCACTGACGTTTACATTACTGCTCCACTTCTAAATCTGTTTGTACCGGTTGAAACTCTTAACTGGGATTCTCTGGTCCAGCAACATTCATGGTCCAGCATGGATGTTGCAGGACCAGAGTGTCCCAGTGGAGGACCAGTAGCAAGGATCCCTGCGAGCTGACTGCAGAGCTGTCCAGCGTGTGACAGCAGGTCTGCCCAGGGGGGTTGGGAGACGTGTGGGGCTACCTGGAGGGATCCACAGTATATGGCTGCCTGTTGGTTTCTGGAGCCCCAGCACAGCACGCATGACTGCTTGGTGGTTCCAGAGCCAGGGCAGTGATGGCTGCCCAGCAGGAAGTGAGGAGCAGGCTGGGAGGCCAGCTAGCCAAGCAACTGGGCCGGCAGCAGGGGGTCCAAAAGTGACCTTCCCTGGTTTGGCAAAATCCCTCATCTGGGACAGATCAGGTCCCGAGGGTGCTGGACCAGGGAGGTCTAATCTATAGTGCTTGCTCAGCAGTCAAAGGCTTTACTGATATGGATTTTTTCTAACTGATTAGGTTTGGTTCCTTTCTCTGTGCAAGCCTGACTTCAGTACTGGACTTGGAATACAAGAAAGCAAGTTTTGGTTTCATACAGTTCTCCTTTTTTTCTTCCTTTTTACATAGATATAGTGGAAGTGTTATTTACCCAACCGAATGTAGAACTAAATCAACAGGTAGGAAGTTTATCCTGTATCCATTCATACATTTATGGTGCTGCTATTGTTATTTCTTAATGCAAGCTGATTTTTTCCCCTGTGTTCTAATCCTGTTACTTTTCCCTATATCTCCACAGAACAAATTGGGAGACACAGCTTTGCATGCTGCTGCTTGGAAGGGTTATGCAGATATTGTAGAGATGCTACTGGCAAAGGGTAAAGATCTTCACCACGATGTCAGTACTCTGTGTGGCAAAACTGCTTTCTGTGTGGAAATCACTGCTGAGTTTGTAGTTTGCATATTTTACAAATTTGTTATCTATAACCTGCTCATGGTTCCTAACTAGTCCAGCGTGTCTCTGTAAACCATGCAAACCTTGAAAGTAGTCTGTGCAACAGGATGACCTATGCAGCGTAAAATTTCACTTGGGTGTGGCAATCAAATATTGGTTTATAAAACTAGTAGAGCATCAAAGTACCTAATAGAGCTTCACAGCATCTAAATAGAAGCCTGATCCTAAGCCCACTGGGCATCTTTCAGTTGACTTTGGATAAATTCCCCCATTAGCCTTTTACCACTGGTCATTCAGACCAGACTACTTGCGTGAGGAGTGATTTCATTATATTGTATTATATTATTATTGTATTATATTATATTGCATTATAGGTATACTAGGTTACTAGGACAGTATTTTTGAACATAATTGGAATTTATTTTTTCCAAAGGGGCAAGAACAGACTTAAAAAACAATGAGAAGAAATTGGCTCTGGATATGGCTACCAATGCTGCCTGTGCTTCCCTGCTTAAAAAGAAACAAGGGACAGGTATTGTTTGTTCCCTGCTCTCTTTGTTGTGTGTCTCCCCAAATACATAAGTTGACCCCAGAAACAGAAATCACTTTTTTCCTATTGCCACCATCTTGCTCCATTCTCCTCACATATTCCCCAGCCTCCTGCTGGCTTGAGAAAGGGAGTTATGCTCACACATGCTCTGTATTGTTAGTCAAAATATAATATTCCCACAGCCCATCCATTTTAGCTTTTCTAGTTCCCCAATCATATATTCAGTGTGCAGAACTTTACATTCCCATTAGAGAGACTTAAATTGTGTCCAGCTTTCTCTTCCTGGTGCGCAAAGCTTTTCAGGCAGCCAGGCTCCCGGAGCTGCACATGAAGAGCACTGAATGGGCATGCCAACTCCTGAACTTTGTCCAACCAATATATAGATGCACAGGGCCAATGTGAGGAGTGTGCAGTCGGTTCCCCTGCACATGGACCCATGCTTTATTATTGGCCCCACCTGCCCAGGTGGCACGTCCTATATGAGGCACATCCCAAAGCTACAGGCTGTTCATGGTGGTGGTCGCCCCCCTAGCTCGTGAGAGAAGAGGAGGTGAGAGCTCCCCAGCCCCCCACACTTCAAGCTCAGGAGCTCTAGGAACAACTGAGGGAGCAGCCACCGCAGCCCCACATGGGCAGATCCAGAGCCCTGGGCCCAGTGTGCAGCCACTGGCAGCCTGGGCTGCAGCACCCCATTCAAACTAGGTCTTGCAGATAATCACGCCAGCCCTGTATATGGGAGGTTTCATCTGTAGGAAATGTGACCATTTGACCAGCTCCTGGCTAGGCACTCACTTACAAATATCCTAAGCCCTAGGAAATTCCACACACATTTTTTAATTTAGAGTTTCTTAAGTGTCTACCCCCAGCACCAAAATTGAAACTGAAAAGTTTGGTGTTATGCCTGATTTTCAACCTGGCTAAAGCAGAATGGTTTCTTTTCAGATACAATGCGAACATTAAGTAATGCGGAGGAATACCTGGACGATGAAGACTCCGATTAACTTCCTTCATAATGTCTTAAGAACTATAACCTCTGCTGCCTGTCATTCCCAAATCATATCTTTGCAACTGTAAAAAAAATAAATATCTTGACGAGTAATGCAGTCTTGCAATCTCTTACTAGAACATGTAAACAGAGGGTGAAATCTCTTGTATAGGGAGAACACACAAAAGCCAGGAATTGCCAAGTTTTAAATCAAAGTTCCCTTGAAATCATCAGATTCTGTTCTGATCTCTTTCCCCATCTTGCTGAATGGGCAAGGGACTTAGCTCTTTAAACATGACGGTGTCTCAAGCTATCCCAGCAGGTACCGAGTATCTCTGGAATACACTCAATCTTAGCTATCCTCTGCATCCGCATAGTTGTTCTTCCACTGGCAACACTCCGAAGCATCTACTTGAGAGCGCTTTCTTATGGATGGGTAGGGAACCTGCTTCAAATGGCAGGATGAGCATTATTTGATGGGGGACACCCTTCAGGTAAGAGATGGGATGATACAGCGGTGAACGGTCAATTCTCTCCTCCACAAAGCAGGAAGAAATAATGTAAGGCTTGTTTTTATTTCCACTATATGGTAGAGGGTGGGTGAGGTGGAATGGCAGGAGAATAGCTATCCTGAGCAGTTTCTCTGTTTACTGGTATAGGCCCAATCCTGAAATAGGGATGTAAGTGACATCTTTATCAGAGGCAGCAAGGGGGGGGGGCCAGGAGCCGGTGCTGGGGGAAGCTGGCTTAAAAGCCAGTTCCCCCAGTACCGTCTCTGCAGAAGAGAGAAGGTGGCAGGGGAGGCAGAAGCGCAGCAGGAAAAGAGTGCGAGCGGAAACTGAAGCTCGCACTGGTCCAACTTCTGTGCCTCTGCCTTTTTAAATATAGTGAGCGCCACAGGCAGCTCTTAATACATTTAAAAGGCAAAGGCGCAGCCAGGATAGTGAGCACCCCACCCCACCCCTTATCGACTAATTGAGTAGTCAATGGAAATTCCATCAACTACTCGATTAGCTAATTAATTAAAAATGTAACATCCCTATCTTGAAATCCTTCCTTGAGCAAAATTGCCTCTGGAGTCAGAATTTTGCCCCAGAAATAAACTCAACTTTTGGACTGGATTACTTTGCTGTTTGACTTGTATTGGTGTTGGAATCATTAGCATTGAAGTGAGGAGGGAATATTTTTCTATTTATCCTGCCAAAAAATTTTACTGATCTTTTGCTTTTATTTTTTAAAAGTGTTCTTGTGTTTCTCTAAAATACTTTACCTCAGAGCTGAAAAGTTTTTGAAAATGTTTTATATTAAACCAAAAGTGTATTGAGAAGATTGCCTAATCTGAATAAACCATTTAAAACACTTGAAGTTATGGTCTGTTCCAGTGTATTCAATAGAGCTCGCAAAAGTAAGTTGAACTACTACTTTTCAGTCTTAATGTGAAAATACTCGATGGAAGGTACATATTTCAGTAGAAGGATGCTTTTAAACAGCTTTAGTCAAGGCAATTGACTATGCTGAGAAGTACTTAATATGTTCTGTCGAAGTATTATGAGAAGTATTTTATTTTGTGTGTATTAGCAAGCTGAACAGTTCCAACATCACAAATTTTAAAGCAAAAAGCTTGGCAATATCTTATACAAGTTGGGAAGAGGAAGGAATTCAAATCAGAGAATTGTAGAGTATTTCTGTTAACCTACATCACTCCATGAACATTTCCACTTCTATAAAACTGTTGAGTCATGTTGTTTCCTTTCAAGTATAGAGGAAATGGCAGCATAACAATACTGGTTAAGTACGACTCAGACAAAGGACTGTCCTGTTCTACATTGCGTATGATTGTGGTTAACTAGCCATACAGCTAATAGCACCTGGACAACTCGTTTGCTACAACAGCCCTCATCTACATTGAAGGAGGCTGTGTCAAAAACTTTCAGAGGTGTTAAAATGACACCCTCCTTTCCCCTTCCCCCAACCCCGAAAGACAAATTTTTGCTCACAAGTACTCATGAACAGCAATTTGTCACCCCACCCTATGAATGAGAAAGTTTTGCCACAGCAAAGTGCACATGCAAATGCTGCTTTGTTGGCAGGAGTGCTTTCCTGCTGACAAAGTGAAACCTACCCATTGGCGCAGATGTATTTTTTTGGCAAAAGTGCCATCAAACAACGTTCTCACACACTCTGTCAACATAGTCATGTAGCTAAAAACTGTATAGAGCAGAAACACACTAAGTTAGCATGCTATGGGAGTTGCTTACAATGATAATTCTGCTTTTCTCTTCTCTCCTTGAAGCAGAAGACTTCTCCAGTAGACTTCTCCAGTAGAACTTGTGTGGGTCTCCCCTTATAAGTTGCTCAGGGACAGCTAAAAAGAACATCCAGCAGGAGATAATATTTTAAGAAAGAAAAAAAAATTACCACTCACATGCCCAAGAGGTTAGCAGCCACATATCAGAGCAAGAGAGAGGCTCTTCACCTACAAGTCCCCATGGAAACATTTCATGCAAAACCACCTTTAAGGATGTTTGTAAGGTTCTAGAGAAAAAGGAATGGGGATAGAGACATTAAATTGGACTCAGAAGCCTAATTTTAAATTGCATTGATCAAGACGGTCAAATTTCCCCTCCTAAAATAATAATTTTAGAAACCCACAAGATTGTCAGGCAACAACTGATAATAATTTGATTTTAGAAGGAGTGTTAGATTATTACCTGTCTAAAAAAAAAAAAAAAAAAAAAAAAAAAGCTACATTTTCCTTGAAAAACCATCACCACATTTTAGTAGCCATAGCTGCTCAATTCCACAAGATGTGTACCAGATCCAGAGATTTAGATCTGCAGTGTTATGTGTAAGCAGTCTCTGGAGATCTTCAGTCCTCAAGTCTGACTTATTTTAGGGCTGAATGATCCAGAAACCAGAATAAAACTCTGGAAACTGGGAGAGGCAGCGTTCAGGGTGAAAACATGCAAATGGGTGTCATAGTTTTCCTCAAACCATGCAGCACAAGCTGGCTGAAAGATCTGGAACTTCTGTAAAGCTAGCTGGCTTTAGGCTTGTAAGAAAGCTAGTTTATTTTTAAAAGGTGGCTCTGAATTTAAAACTCAAACATAATGCTTTCTCAAGAGACACTCCTGCCTATTTTGCACATGCCTTTCCCAACTTCAGCTGGTCTCCAGATGAGAGTTCTGTGCTTTGGGACAGAGGTTGTATTATCCTCTAGGTTTGCAGAGCACCTTGTTCATTTTGGGCTCTCCCAGAATCAAAGCAGGGGAGGAGGGAAGGAGGACTATACTTTTGCTAAACACACAAATTCAATCTGCAAAAGGTAGGGCAATCAAGATTAGAAGATTCTTCGAGGATAAAAATATTTTTTTTAATTCAAAGTGGATTTTTATTTAATTTTGTTAAATAAAACTGTTTAAAATGAAACCTAAATTTAATATGTTAAGGCCTAAACTGCTTACCTCTTCAAACTTTTAGATAAACAAAACACAGCCTTTTTTAATTAAACGCCACTTACATTAGCTTGACACATTGAGGGAGAAAGTTAACTATCTAGCAAATAAGCAATATATCATCATGTCTAACATACTAAGATGTACAATTAATCATCTGAATATTGATCTATATAATTTCTTAAATGGATAGCATTTAAGAGCAATGTATACTCTCCTAGGTAGCAGCGAGATGTTCTAAAACTAGATGGAAGGCTCCATTTAGTTGAAAAGCAGTGTTACATGGTTATATCAACCAATGAGAATGCACCTTGTTTCAGGAAGTAATTATAAATGGAAGGGTTTTTTTTTAAAATAAAACACACACTGATTTAGTTTCCGGTTGGTGACTTAAAATCAACTTACCCTAGTTAAGCTGTTAAAATTTGAGTTCAGAATAATGAACAGAGCTGAAACCTTAGATAGACCTTGCTTCAGCCAATTTAGGGCCCATAGCCACAAAGGAACATAGACATCTGAGTTGGGCATTTAGACACTCCCCGTGATCTATAAAACTTGCATCGAACCCTGTAGACACCGATGTTCACTGAGGGCCTAAATTTTCAGGTTGGAAGTTCCTTTGCTACATAAATGTCTGCATCTTAACAAGCACACTGCTGCCTCCCCCTAAGTCCCCAAACACCTAAGCCGCAGAGTAAATTGATGAACCTTACCAGACCTTAGTCCATCCCATGCTTTTCAGCACACTGTCCTACCCACATTCTAAATAAGTGTGTATCTGCTTATCTCCTGCGTGGGATCAGTCCAGTAGGTGAGCTCAGAGTTTGGCTAGATTTTTACTGGGCCCCAAATCCAGTTGGCAGTGGTAGAGGTGCTACCTTCCTGATAAGCAACTGCTCTAACCCCCGAGTTGAAAGTTGGTATGTAGGAAAATGCAGTTTAATTCTCCTCTGCCTGAGCAGGAGAAAAGATTTGGACTAGGATCTCCCACCTCTAGGAAAATGCTCTAACCACTGAGCTACAAGGTGTGGATCTAGGCAGGGTTTACCCTCAGGAGAGGTATTTGCCTCTCCCGTGGACTGGCTAGGCCCTGCCTCCCATGCTGACTTTTGTGGATCACATTCTTAGACACCTCCCCTCCCCATGCATTTTATCGGAGCATATGAACCTGACTCAGTGACGCTGATTCATGGGCAGTAGGTGAAGGTAGGGCTGGAGGAGGCAAGCCTCCAGCCCCGCCCCTTCTGCCCAGGTCCCGCCCCCACAGGAGCCAACTCTCCCCTTTCCCCCCCCCCCCACACCCCCTCACAGCACCAGAGGGAGGGAGAAGGGCATGCAGCCCCAGCGCACCAGAAAAGGGACGAGGGCACACATCCCAAGCCTCCCCAGGCTGTCCATGGCCTTCCCCCACCTAGCATACCTGCTGCCTAGCATACACAGATTGGAGTGCTTAGAAGTTAGGCATTACTATGTTTAAGTCCTTAGTGATTTATCCTAAGCTACTATCATACAGCTTTGGCAAGGTGTGTTTTTAAGTACCCACTCAACGTTCTATCCTCAAGTGTCTGATCTCCATGAAGTACAATTTGTAGTCCTTATAGTTTAGAAGAGACAGTATGGAGAAAGAGATGAAGTCACATTACATACCCAGATCTTGTTGCCCTTTAACATTATCTGCAGCTCAGGGCAGCATTTGACAGCTGCTAATAGTTTTAAATGTAAATAATATTTCATATATGTCGCAGCTTTATACGTGCTTTTTTTAAGTCCAGGACAAATTATGTGCTGTAGAGTCAGTTTCTGATCTTTTGATAAGCTAGTGGCATACAGAAGGAATCGGCAGCACAGATCATTCCCAATTACATTTACTTTGTTAGACTCCTTGCATTTAAAAGTTAAACTAATTTCATTTTAAATTAAACAAACTGGTTGGGGACACCTGATGGGAGGCAGACTGAGTACAATGGTTGCAGCAGTGTTACTGAGCATGCTCAGTTCAAGCCAAGCAGCAAATGCAGAAGGGGAACTGATTCCATTTGCCCTCCCCACACGCATATCACTTCTTTCTAGGGCTACTAAGGTACTGGAAAACTTTAGTTTTTGACAGACTGCTAAATTATTAGCTGACAGGAGCACAGTGTCTAATGCCTAAATAAAGGAAAGAAAATTTAAATAAATATTAGATCCACTTAGCTCTAATGTTAAGATGTTCTGACATCTTGGCTATGTCTACACTGCGCAAGAAATACGCAAATGCGACTAAGCGTGGAATATCACTGAGCCTCATTTGCATAATTAATGAGCGGCCTGAAAAAATGTGGAAGAATGGCTCTCGCGCAAGAGGGGGTTTTTGCACAAGAAGGATCAGTGTAGATGGCTCCTTTTTGTGCAAAAGCCTCTTGCACAAAAGTGGTCACTCATTAATTATGCAAATGAGGCTCTGCGATATTCCACGCTTAGCCTCATTTGCATATTTCTTGCACAAAACCAGCACAGTGAAAGACATAGCCCTTGTGGCAAGTCACTTAAGGGACACAGGTTAGCCTTAACATTTTAATAGATATTCTTACCTTCTTATTAACTGGAGAGAGAGAGAGAAACTGAGACTGTTGGGACTCCTGGGCTCTATCCCAGCTCTGGAAGTGGAGTGGGGTTTAATGGTTACAGCAAGTGGCAGATACATTTGGGCTCTATATATAAAGATCAGAGTGGCCATATTGGGTCAACCAATGGTCTATCTAGCTCAGTATCCTGTCTTCCAACAGTGGCCAATGCCAGGTGTTTAAGAAGGCATGAACTGAAAAGGCAATCATCAAATGATCCATTTCCAGTGTCTGACAAACAGAAGCTAGGGACACCATCCCTGCCCATTCTGGCTAGTTGCCATTGACGGACCTATCCTCCTTAAACTTATTGCTACGTCTACACTGGCAGCTTCTTGCACAAGAACTCTTTTGTGGAAGAGTTCTTGTGCAAAAACTCTTCCATAAGAGAGCATCTACACTGGCATGTGCTTTTGAGCAAGAGCATCCATGGCAGTGTAGACGCTCTCTTCCGCAAGAAAGCTCTGATGGCCATTTTAACCATAGGGACTTCTTGCACAAGAAATTCATGTTGCCTGTCTACACTGGCTTCTTCTGGAAGAGCTCTTGTGCAAGAGGGCTTCTTCCTGAGAAGGAGTGTCAGAGTTCTTGCGCAAGAAGCCCTGATTTTCTACAGTACAACGTCAATTTACTTGCGCAAGAACGTGTGGCCAGTGTAGACAGGCGGCATGTTTTTGTGCAAGAGTGGCCGGTTTTGCACAAGAACACGCCAGTGTAGACATAGCCATTTTGTTCTTATTGGATCCCTGTTATAGTTTGGGCCTTTCCACCATCTCCTGGCAAAAAGTTCCACTGGGTTGACTGTGAAGAAATAATTTATTTTAAATCTGCTCCCTATAAATGTATTTGGGTCAGCTTCTTGTGTTAGTGAAAGAATAAATAACATTTCCTTATTCTATTTTTCCACAACATTCATTATTTTCTAGACTTCTAATATATCCCCGCACCTAATCCTTTAGTCATTTCTTTTCCAAGCTGAAAAGTCCCAGTCTGTCTTGTTAATCTTACCTCTAATCATTTCTGTTGCCCCTTTTTGTATCTTTTTCCAAATCAAAAATAATTTTGTAAATGGGGTAACCAAATCTGCATACAGTATTCAAGGTGTGGGCATACCATGACTTTATGTAGAGGTACTATAATATTTTCTGTATTATCTATTATTTTCCTAATGATGCCCAACATTGTTAGCTTTTTAGTTTTTAACTGCCACTGCACATTGAGCAGATATTTTCAGGGAACTACCCACAATTATTCCAAGACCTCCTTCTTGCACGGTAACAGCTAATTTAGACCCCATCATTTTTGTATGTACAATATAGTTGACATTTTTTCATGTGCATTACTTCGCATTTATCAATACTGAATTCCATCTGCCCTTGTGTTGCCCTATCACTCATTGCTACGTCCCCCCGCCCCATCTTTTAAGTACCTGGCAATATTTTCATGATGATCTAATGATCCTTCAATTACTTGAATGCCCAGTCTTTTGTTATTCTTAATCACCTACCATCCTCTTTTTATAACAAACTCCTTGCCCCAAAGGCAAAGCTGTAAGCAGCTAACATTCTGTTGCAATTATGAACTGCTTCTGGAGCTAGGGCATGCAGCTTTAAGCAGAATTCAAGTATGAAATCTGGGGGGGGGCGGGGGGGGGCTACTGTCCCCATTCCCCCCTCTCCCCCTCAAATTGTGCCCTTGCAAAATAGGCCTTCAGCTTTCACCTCTGTTTCAGAAGTGAGACACTGAAGTTTGAGGGGAAGTATTGCAAGAGAGCGTATTAACCACAGTGTGCACTGATCATCTGAAAGCAGCACAGGCAAGCAGAAGCATTTTTTCAAGTCTTTGTACCACATGATTCTTCAGAGGAAGTGAATTTAATCACCATAAACTCCTAAGAAAAATCCAACAATTCAACTGTTTGAGCACCATAGAAGTGTTGAAGCTAAAAATAAGAGTGTTTAGTCTTAATTTCAACAGATCCATGAACAGTTAACAGAAGTGCCTTTTGAAGGTCATTCTCCTGCAAAACTTTCCAATCCTCCTTTGGTGAGACCAGGGCCCAAATCTAAAACTCATGGGAGAGGGGAACTGTTTTCTGTGTTTAAATACTTAAATTTTATAAGGATCATCAAGAATACTTAGGCCTACACCTCCAGTGGATGGAACATAGTATAGATCTGTGAAAAATATTCTTGCTAAATAGTTCTGCATTTAGCAGAACTCCCGGTGCTACTCAGGCCCATCAAGATGTGGGAGAAGGATTGTGTTCAGTTCAGCCTCCTCGTCCTCTGCTGGTTGAGAAATGAGTTTCTCTCAGCTCCAAGTATGTGCAGTAGAATGTACAGGATCTGAACTTGTATAGATGCACTTATCCCAAGTCTCTTTGGAGGAGGTGCAAAGGGGGAGCAGTAGCATATGAGAGTCCGTTCTCTTCTACCAGCACTTGTAAATCTCCCCTACACAAATCACAGAGAGTTGCTTCAGATTTGTGTAGGGGAGGATGAGTTTCACCCTAAGAGAAGGGTTGCTTTTTTTCCCCTCCTTTTCCTCTGCAATGATATAGTCAAACTGCAAATGCTGCAACAGGCCAAGCTTTGACCATAAGAGTACATAAAAGAGTGATTAACAGATCTTTTAGAGCATGCACAAGCATGCTGACCACTTCACCGGCATATCAAAAGACATCTCTGGTCTGAAGAGTTGAATCATGACCAGTGAAGATGTACAAGGAGACCCCAAGTTACTCCTTTTTATGGAACTTCAAGTCCAGTATAAAAGTTTATTTTTATTTGTTTGGTTTATTCTCTAGCTCACTTTATTGCTTGACTGCAATGTTAGTAACGGTTTCATTTGAATTCAGGTCTCGCAGGAAAATCTCAGTGAAACTAGTCCAGGGTGTTCTTTGCAGATGTGCAATTATAATTCATTCTTAATAATTTACATCTGATTTTAATGGGTTCTTCCTTTTCAACAAAAGTTTACAAGACATCTAGTCCCCACCTCTAATATCATTAACTCACAGACATTTACCTTCCTTCCCCTTCTGTTCTGAAATGTGATTTGTCCTTTTCATGTGTGTTCATTTTTTTAATTGTATCCTTTGGTATATATGGTTGTGACTATTTTCTTCCACTATTTGATCTGAGGAAGTGGGTCTGGCCCACGAAAGCTCATCATCTAATAAACCATCTTGTTAGTCTTTAAAGTGCTACATAGTCATACATTAGTAATTTGTTTTGGACTTGACAAGATTTCAATTTTATCTTCTTTTATTATGTCATTATAGGTACCAGGAAGGCACATTTCATAATCATAGTTTTCTTGCTTCTCTATCTACGAATTTTTAGACAAAGTTATTTCAGTATTTTTTCAGCAAAAATCAATTATTTTAATTTTTATATTATTTTGCTAGGAAGCCTTCTAGAGATCTTATATCTTTTTTTTGCCAACAGGCTCTAGGAAAAGCCAGAAAAGCTGTAAAAACAAATGTCAGGATTACCCAGATGAACAGAAGTCATTATACCCTGGTCTACATTAGGAAGTTATTTTGAAATAACTCCCCTTATTTCGAAACAACAAGCAGAGCATCAACACTACCAAGCCTGTTATTTTAAAATAAGAGGCTGGTTATTTCGAAGTAATAACTTCCAATTTCCATGAGGAATAATGCTAATTTTGAAATAGTTATTTCTAAATAGCAGTAGTGAGGTCACTCCGCTGCTGCTATTGCGAAATTACTATTCCCTAGAGTCATTCAAAGTAATTACTCCTCAGTGCTTCCTGGGGCTCTAAGTCGAGGTAGCATGTCCACATTAAGGGAACCTGCCTTGGACTAATTTCAAGACTTCTCTGTAGTGTGGGCACGCTATTTCAAAATAAGTTATTTTGAAATAATTTCCTAGTGTAGACAGGCCCTAAAACACTAATCCACATTACTTGCAATGATAGTTAAGCACCTAAATATCTTTTGAGGATCTGGCTGTGTTATTAAATGCACTAAGGCAGTGGTTCTCAATCTTTCCAGACTATTTTCGTTCTTGCAACTCTTCTTGTTTTCCTTGGAGCCTGTTGACAATGAAACTTGTCCAAGGGACAGTCTGGTAAAGATTTTGATAAGGGAAGAGATTTCTTAAAAGTTATTGTAGAGGTTCAAGTCTTGTCTACATAAGAAAGTTCCCCTGGTTTAACTAAAGGTTTTGTTTTAAACAGATTTAATTAGACTGGTGCAAACCTAGCTCTGAGCATTCATTTTGGTTTTAGGGCTTGTCCACACAGGAAAAAAGTGATTGGCATAACTATAGTGGAGTAACTTTAGCTATGCCCATATAAACGTCACCCCTCTGAACACAATATTCCAGAATAAAAGTGACTTTAGTTCAGATTACTCACCCTTCCAAATTTCACTGTGTCAATGAACCCTCAGTGTCACAGCAATAAGACACAGTGATTGAAGGAGACCCTTAAAAGCCCTTCCACTGCAAATAAAGTTTTTTCAAACACTAATGTCTGATGATGATGGGTCACATCTGGTCCTCATCAACTGTTAAAATGTTTAACTGCTACTGTAGATGTGACAAAATTATTGTCAAATCATTGCAGGAAATGACCGAAAGCCATCTAGAGAAGTTAAATAATTTCTTCTCACTTCAGCTGAGGAAAGTTGAGTGAAACACACTGATGACCTGCACTGTTAGCCAAGAATCATGTGTCTTGTGTTGATTGACCTTAAGGGTGGAATCTTGAAAAGAGACGCAAGCATTGCAATGCTGTATATCACGGCACCTAGGAATGGATGGGAACAACAACTAAGCTAGCCAGTGGGAGATGCTGATGTTGTAAACCCTGGCTTTTTCCTCAAAAATAAATGCCTAATGTCTTTGCTGCAATGAGGTGTCGAGGTCTCAGAGACAAACAGGAGCCCTTCTCCAGGCTTAACCACCTTGTTTCTTGTAGGAATAAGTTAGGTACTTGCCTTGCTCCAGAAAAAAAACCCAGAGGGAGGAGGTGGTCATGTCAACCCTATAACTGTTAGCCCAGAAGTTAGATTATTCACCTGAGAAGTGGAAGACCCTGGTTTAAAGTCCTCACACTGCCATCGAAAAGTGAAATTGAACCAAAGTCTCCCACTGATGATGAACCGTACTCCCCTGATGAGTACGTCAGTAATTGGGCTAAAAGTTATTAAGTGGACACCACCCTCCTCCAGCCTGCTTTTGAACGCCGGAGGCACTCTGAGCACACCTACCAGATCAGGCCCTGTAAGCCAGTTAGGCAAATCCCCCCTGGGGTATGTCCGTCAACGGAGCCATGTAAACTAGTTTACCCGGCGTAGGCAGAGAAGCGGGGATTTAAATAATCCCCGCTTCATTAAAATAAACATGGCCGCCGCGCTGTGCCGACGATCAGCTGATCCGGCACAGCGCGGCAGTCTAGACGCGGACTGTCGGCTAAGGAAGCCTTTGCCGACCGATCCTGTAAGCCTCATTTCTTTGCCTATGCCGGGTAAACTAGTTTACATGGCTCCGTCAATGGAGCCATGTAGTCTAGACATACCCCTGGTTTGTGGATCACTCTGAGGCTTAGGTAGGAGGTAGGCATCCAGAGATGCCTAGAAAGAGGGAGCAGTTCGCATTCCCAGAGGCAGACCGTAGGTGCTGAGGAGGTTTTTATTTTGGAAACTTGGGTGATGAGGGAGTTTAGGCCCCTACAGGGTTTGATGGGAATTGTGGATTACAGTGGGGCCAAAATGAATTTAGGTGCCATGGGCAGCAGGTATCAGAGACAGGGGGAGGCTGTGTCTCCCCAAACAGCCTGGCGTGGCCCCACCAATCGTCCTTCCCCAGATCTCCTCTTCCAGTTCCTAATGCTCTGCCCTGGCCCAGGCTGGCTGGAGCTGGGCAGCCTGCCTCAGAGACTTGGGATGGCTGGTGCTGAGGCACGTGCTGCACGCCCGGTGCATGACCATGCCATGTGGCCACCCAGGGCATCAGGACAGGGCCGCTGCTGGCTGGCGCTCCAAGGGCTGGGACACTGTGGTCGCACTGCCCAGTGCTGGGGCCCGTGGGCTGCAGTGGGGGGTGCTCTGGTCGCCTGCAGGAGAGGGGACAAAAGAGGTGGGGCCTCAAGCACAAGGGGGAGGGAGGAGGCTAGTCCCTGGCTCAACAGCCAGGTCACCAGCAGCCCATGTTAGGCACCTAAGTCTATGGTTTAGTCCCTTAAGTACTTCCGTGGATCCCACCTCTAATGCCCACATCACTGCTTTAGTCACTAACCACGTAACATGGGCAAATAACCCAAACTACATGTAAAAATAATTAAGAAAAGACTAAAACTATTTAAACTGGTCTGATGATTTTTGATGCTCTAGGGTTGGCAATAGCATGTGCTGTCTCTCGCAGGCACACACAAAAGGCAAAATGAGCTGCAGTGCAGCATCTCTTTGCACTGATTCTAGAAGGGGCAGGTACTTAGCTCCAGGACAGCATTCACAATGTCACTTTAATCCTAGCAATTTATTTTCAAACTAATGTTACAGTACAAAGAGCATGACTTGCCAAACATCTTCTAGATATACATTTGAAGGGAGGGAAAAAAATTGGACTGCCTCCTAGCTCTCCAATAAAGATTTGGCTGCAGGATACAGAGCTCATTAAAGGGGGGGGGGGGGGGGGAAAGGTCTCATTTTAAATGGGTGTTTTTATATTAGGGAGACAAGATGGGTGAGTTAATCTCTTTTACTGGTTTAAAAAGCAATATTACCTCACCCGTCTGGTCTCTAATATACTGGGACCGTCGTGATTACAACATAACAGAGTTTATTGGTACACATTACCAAAATTATAATGACAGTATTAGTAGATTGTGAAGCATTGTACTGTAAGCTACACTTCTGAAAAGAAAAGTGCATTCTATGAATCTGTGATTGTTCATTTACAGACCAAATTTTTTGCTCTCATTTGAGGGGAATGCCAAGAGTACCTCCTGTCAAGTCCATTACACCAGTGTCAAAAGTCAACATGAGATCAGAATTTGGCCTTAACACACATAAGGAACTCACAGTGATAACTGCAATAGAAGTGTCTGAATTCCAAGAGATGGTAAAATAAGTTGTGTAACTGAATGTTACCAGCAGATCTTGTAAGAATTACTGTTGTTTGACAGAGCTCTAAAAAATGAAATTTTAGTAATTCAATGTGGGCTCTACTCTGAAAAAAATTGTCAGTAAAATATCATTGTGAGGCTCCATGTTTGCCTCGTTGATTTCTTTATCAAACGTGCACGTGTATCAGAGCAAAATTAGGCTGTTTGTAGAGAATGCTAAGTGTTTTGCAAATATTGATTGAAACAAGCAAATTTGATTGTGAAACACAGGACAGAAGTTATCTAAATTAAGAGGAGTAAATTACACTGCTCTACAGCCAAAATGCTTCTGAAATAAATGTAGTCAAACTTTACTAATTCTGGGTCACTGAGAACGAAAATGATGCTTAAAATTGTTGATTGGCTCTAGTTTTCAAGATATGCTATTGGGTCAGTATATACGACCCTTGACTTGGGAATGGCGGAGGATAAGTGAGTTATAAAGGGAAGGGATCTCAATTTAAACCAGAAATGACTAAAATACATCTTTGACTGGATCTATGAATAAATCTATGACTGGGTTTGGACAGTACTTGCTTTTTAGGCAAAACAATGAATGATGCAATCTGAAGCTGGTATTGCGTTGTACATGATATGAATTGCATCGTGTTATTCCTAGAAGTCATGGATGATGCAATCATAATGAAGCTTACATCACTCTGCTGAACAAATTGCCCTATATCAGCTCTAGAAATCATACAGTGTCGTGCTCTCTTATTTGTCAGTGTTTGATTTTGCAAAGGGACACATTTCTGTTTAGCCAAAGTGAGCAGAGATGCCTCGTACTTGCGTGAACAGTGCAGATAACTTCTGCTATGTTTGTGGTGAAGTGACTTTTGCATCACAAAAGCACAGTATAACCACTATGGTTAAGAAAGCCTATCACCTTTATTTTGGCTGCAAAATTGGAGATCAGGACAAGAGGTGGGCCCCACACATATGCTGCAACACTTGTGCAACAAATCTTCGCCAGTGGTTGAACAAGAAAAGGAAATTATGCCTTTTGCAATGCCAATGATTTGGAGAGAGCCAACAGATCACACCAGCAATCGTTACTTCTGCATGGTGCCTCCAGTTGGGAAAGGTGTGTCAAAGACGACAAAGTGGACTGTGCATTATCCAAACATTCCATCAGCTATATGCCCAGTACGCCACGGAGAAGGACTGCCGGTTCCTGATGCACCAGAATCATTCTCACTTGAGTCAGACAAGGAAGAGGAAGAGGATGAAACTTCTGGTCCTGAACCATCAATGTCACAGGACCCACGTTTTCTCCCATCCTCCTCCTCTGAACCACACCTCATAACACAAGGTGAACTGAATGACCTTGTCAGGGATTTGGAACTACCCAAGAGTAAGGCAGAGCTGTTGGGCTCCAGACTACAGCAGTGGAATCTCCTGGCAGGTGATGTTAGGGTTTCCATGTTCCGTGACCGTCAAAAGGATCTTGTCCCATTCTTCTTCATGGAAGGTGATCTTGTAGCCTGCAACAACATCGATGGTGTGATGGCAGCCCTCAACATCGTTCACGATCCAGATGAGTGGAGACTGTTCATTGATTCATCAAAGACGAGTCTTAAAGCTGTTTTGCTGCATAATGGCAATGTTTTGCCATCAATTCCAGTTGGTCATGCAGTCCATATGAAGGAAACCTATGACAACATGAAACAACTTTTGAGGTGCATAAACTATGACCAACATCAGTGGCAGCTTTGTGGCGATTTGAAGGTTGTTGCTCTCTTGCTTGGTCTGCAGACTGGATACACAAAGTACTGCTGTTTTCTCTGCGAATGGGATAGTCGTGCAAGAGATTCCCACTACATCAAGATAGATTGGCCACTCCGACAGTCACTGGAGCCTGGGAGGAAAAGTGTTCAGCATCCACCACTTGTTGAATCAAGGAAGATTTTGTTACCACCCTTACACATCAAGCTGGGTCTGATGAAGAACTTTGTCAAGGCCGTGGACAAAACACAAGCAGCTTTCCAGTACCTCCATGGAAAATTTCCAAGGTTAAGTGAAGCTAAGATAAAGGAAAGTGTCTTTGTTGGTCCTCAGATTCGTGAACTTCTTCGAGATGATGCATTTGACCGTGCACTGCGTGGCAAGGAAAAGACGGCATGGAAAGCCTTCCAGTTAGTGGCAATAAATTTTCTCGGAAACAACAAGGCAGACAACTACAGGTTGTTGGTGGAAAATCTCCTCAAGGCATACAAAAGCCTTGGTTGCAACATGTCACTAAAGATAAATTTTTGCACTCTCATCTAGATTTTTTCCACCAAACTGCGGGCAATGGCAGCGGCGCACACCAGGACATTGCAACAATGGAGAAACGCTATCAGGGCAAATGGAGCCCATCAATGCTTGCAGACTATTGCTGGACAGTGACAAGAGATGCTCCATTTAATTAATACAAGAGACAAGCCAAGAAGCGCTGAGTAGACACTGAATAGGACTAAACTATGTACATAATAGTTTTTTGCCTTTTGTTTCATAATAAATTTTATTTATATAACCCTTTTGCTGATTTTTAAAGTGTTACATAAACAGGACAGGTGAAATATTATCATGTAAAGCAACCATAAACACATGAAAAGACCTAGGTTTACAATTTTTGATTAAAACTCTACTATCTACACAATATACATAGACGTAAAATGTAAAAACTTAAATATCTTGGAAACAGTAGCCAATCAGTTGTTTTAATTGTCATATTTGAATTCAGCACATCAAAATACATAATAAATAGCACATTTTATCTCTGAAGCAGACGACTTCTAAAAAATTGTAGACCAGTGTTATTGTTTAATAATTTAGAATAGTCAGTCTCCTTGGGTACTTTCCACCTGTCTCTAAAAAGCATCCGATCACTCGCGCGCTCTCGTTCTCTCTCAAACACCCTACAAAAAACCTTCAGTCAGTGCAGTGCTTCATTAGAAAAACTAAACACACATTGGTTTTGCTGAACTGCACAGTAGTTCTACAATGATATGAATTAAACCTGCATTGTAGTGGATGCAAAGTAGTGTGTTGATTAAGAAATTTAATTAATCGGAGTATTGACAAGACTTCCATGTTCAAAATGGAAGCATGGGGAGTGATTGGCCTGAAGTTGCACTTAGGTTCTGTCGGTCTTACACTTGCATTTCCACCATAAAAAAGAGGAACTTTTTAGAGCCTTTTTAATAAATAAATACAACAGTGACTACCTTGATGTCCACTCATGGAATTATGCCAGGAAAGAGCCTCAAGTTGTTCAGAAAGCTCCTCTTGTGAGGAGACAGGACTAATCTAAGTGGAGAGTGGCCTCATCAGATCTGATACCCTATTTTGACAGAAAGGACAAATTGTGCACTTGGATATGTCTGCAGTTCTTACAGCCATCAGTGTTGTTTTGTTGCTCAAGCATCTGATGGCAAAATTCAGACCTTAGTATAGTATGTCTACACTATAGTAAAACTGACCTCAGCATGTACTCTGCAACTTTATGGCCCAAGTCTTGCAAGCCCAAAACAGCTGACACAGGCCAGCTGCAGATGTTTTATTGCAGCATAGACACATCCATAGTTTTTATTACTGCTAAATATTTGTATCTGCTTTTAGATGGTATATTGATTGAGGTTCATCTAGAATTTTTTTTCCTTTAAAATGTGTTTAGACTGAAGGGTACAAAAAGGCCAAGAACAACTGCTTTATTTCTGTATTGTTCTGTAGTGACTTGTTACCAATTTCTCCCATCTTTCCAAATAAGATTATTACACAGAATAGGCTTCTGTTTCAGCCTCTCAAACAGGAGACATTATTATACAAAACAGCTGCTAGTTACAGCCACAAAGAGACCCCCTCAGCTCATGTTCCGAGTTGATCTGCCCTTGTTTACTAGATACCACATGAACTCTAGAAGTGTCCAGTGGCAAACCATCATTATATTATGTCTTGTCTTAGATATTCATAAAGGGAAGATTTGATCTAAAGTGAGATAATAGCAGTGCAAAATTTGCATTGAAAAAGAGACAGAAGAGATACCAATATAAACAAGAGAGATGTGGGATAAAGCACAGCCTGAGTGAGTTTCCCCCGGCCCCCCCCCCCATGGAGTCATTTTTTTCTATTTTTTTCCCCAAAAGCTTTCAGACATTCCACTTTCCTTAGTAGTAGTATCAAATATTTATAGGAAGACACTCATTTATCCCAGTTACACATCTCAGGTGAAATCCTAGCCCCATTTAAGTCAAAAATCAATGGAAGGATTGAGGTTAACAGGATTTCAACCCTGGAAGATAAGTTATTCTAATAATTTGATTCCCTTGTTATGATTTTACATCTTTTCTGAGGCTGTAGCAGAGCTAACCAAGCCCATCTGAGATCAGCAAAGTCTTCAGCAACAAGATTTATTCAGGCATCCCTTTAGTACATATTTTCTTTGTCTTGTTAACATTCAACAGGCACTGCAAACTGATGTAAATATTACAAGTTATATTTCAAAACAAAGTTAGCAATACAATATGCTGGGGGGTGAGAGGAAGTTACTTTCTCAAACCCACAGTTTGCTCTGAAGTATAAGGAGAGGTACTTTTGTGGTTTCCATCCTATAATAATATCCAATGCAACTGCAATCGCTATTCTTGATTCCTTGAATGCTCTCTGTGATGAGGAAAGGACTGAGGTAGTTTGGGCTAGCATTCCCATATATAGACTTAAGCATCCCACATCAGGCTGTTCAGCTCCAAAAGGCAGCTTTGTAACAAAATGGTGCCTTTCTCAGTAGCGGGAACCAACTATTCTTATGCAATTTAGGGCTTGTGCTGGCTCAGTGTAAATTTCACCCCCCCAGTTCTCAATATTGTTTGAATCTTAGGTCAAAAATTCTCAGAAAGAAAACAAGCCTTTTCTTTCCTACCTTACATCAAGCAGGCACTTGAAGCAATAGCCTCCTTTGCAGGGAACTAGCATAAAGTACCATTATTTTCTCTAAAAGTACTGCCCTAATGTCAAACACATTTTAATTTGTTCCAATATAAAGGGAAACGTAAGCAAGTAGCTGGCCCACCCCTACTAAGGGCTCAGATGGTAAGTTATTACACCTGCAGAAGCCAACATATGCCATCACGTTCAGCACAATGTGTTTCAACAGGAAAAGTCCTAAGGCACTCAAAAGGAACACAGCAGGATTTGATGAAGCCATAAGCCTTATTTTGTCACCTCCCAATTAGAGCAAGCAGCTTTTATTAGCTGCAGCTGTGGAGTGAGAAAAACCCAACTCCCTTTGTGTTAGATATAGACATCTTATGATTAACCTGATGTAATGCATTTAAAGGCATAGTACTGCATCCAAATAACAAACATGGTCCCCATACCTTAAAATGGGGCAATAATTTTGCAACTTATTCAACCAAATTTTGAAAGTATCAGGCAAAATAGATTTAATCTTCTGCTAGCTTTCTAAGGGTGAAATAGCATCATTAGTAAAAATAAATACATTTGGAGTTCTTTTGATGGAAATGTGACTGTTTTTGAAAGCTTCAGGGGGTAGTTGAGTTAGTAACTGGAAAAATTTAAAAACAACAAATAGTCTAGCAGCACCTTAAAGACTAGCAAAACATGTAGATGGTAACATGAGCTTTCGTGGGCACAACACACTTATTCAGATGAATGGAGTATTAAAAGTCCAGATCCAAGAATAAATAAGGAAAGGCAGGGGAGGGATGGGGGAGGAGGAAAGGGGAAAAAAGAGAAAAAATAGTGAATTAGATTATTCAAGTTATAAGAGGCTAATAAGAACAATTTGTACCTGTATAAGTACCCATTGTTAGGTTAGTTGGTTAAGTCATTAGGATGTGGAAGGTACATCTATATGTTTTTGGAGTGAGCCAACATATCACCAGCTGCATCTTCAGTGCACACTTCAACATGCTGCATGATTCAGGCATTTGGACATGGAGAAAGCATGTTTGATAGCCATTTCTGGGTACCAAGAAGCTATAGGATGCCCTAGGCCAAGGAAATGGTCTCTATCACCTTCCAGAAAAGTGGAATCTTAACTTAGAATTTAGGTAAAAACTGGCTTTCCCCTCTAACTAGTGTCTGAGTTTGCAATCCTTACACAAGAAGAGCAATTTAACTCTTGAATCTGTATATGGTCCTTAAACTTTTGTCAATGTGAAGTACAGCCTTATAGAGTTAGACTGGAAAGGTACTAATTAACTAACCTGTGACATGTGCCCGGACAACAAGAGGGAGCTGCTAGCTTATCCTTATAAAGAATATTTGCTTACAAGTAGGGCAAGTGTTTTTAGGTTTGACCTTTTAATTTGTTGGCAGTATGCTTGAAACTGTATAGCAGGGATGTGGAGCCTAAGGCCTGGGAGCCAGATGCAGCCCCTGCTTGCCTTCATCCAGCCCCTGAGGCTGGGGACTCCCCCTCAGCACTGGGGAGCCCGTGCTGGTGCTTCAGCCCCCTGCTCTCCACCCCGTGGGGCTGGAACATACACAATCTACTGGTCTGAATCCTCCTAGGATCTGGTGTGTGAGGGGAATGTGGGGAGTGTCTTTCTCCTTCTCCATCACGGACACATTAGTAAGGGGTTTGTTTGGGGTTTTTTTTGTTTGGTTGGTTTTTTCTTTGTTTCTCACTTGTGTGCAGCCCCCAACTGATTTTTCTGTGGATCAGCAGCCTCTAACCCAAAAAAGGTTCCCCACCCCTGCTCTATAGACACCTACTCCTGTTTGCAATCTAAGTTAAGCCCAATTTTGAACAGCCAGAAATGTTTAGATGCTAACCCAGAAAACTAATAGAAGATTAAAGCTATTTTGCTGATATTTTCAAAATTCACTTGAACAAGTTCCTGTATCCATGTTGAACAGTGGAGTTTTGGCCAGGCCTTCCCCATTGATTTCAGTAAGTAAGGACACAAGGATAAAGACCCTGTTTGTGGAACTGAAAGTCGGTTTAACTGAAGTTTGTGAGCTTTTAGGAATTGGAACAATGTCATCTTTCTCCTATACCTGGACCCAGTACATGGTCAAATGAAGTACAATGAGTCCAAAGAACTTAATTCCTTAATTAGAAAACTTACCAAATCAAATAAACCCTCTAACTTCCCAGTAGGGTAGGAATTACTGCCTGTATTTTATTTTGTTTTTTGTATAGTTTGAAATAGTGTTATGCTTCCCACTACCAAATGTATAAGGATCATGCATAAATGCAAGGACCACACACAGCACCTCAATTTAACACATTGTATTTCTAAGGTGCCTATCACCACATTGTACAAAAATTGCACATGAAATACTGTCAGGCAGAATGCTTAGTGTTTCCTGCTTTGAATAATGCATACACGAACCTCACACTTCTGCTGATATGGAAGCAGCTTTTCTTACAATAGATAAAAGACTCCCCACTCCAGTTTTTTTTCTCACATTACCTCCTGTAGTCTCTTATGCATCCCTGAAGTCATGAACTAACAGCTTCCTTCTCCTCCACAAAGCTGACTCACACCCCTGCACCAAAGGTATACATTTATTTGGAAAAATTGAACTGCCATGAAGTGAAGCCAAGGAAGCTCTTGAATTTATACCATGTACATCTTCTGTACCCCTCATGTGTAGTCATCTCTCCACAGGTTTCACAGCAACAGCAGTTAGAAATATTCGTGACCCAGGGTTGTTGTCTTTCATTTGTCTCTAAAGCACCATGCATGCAGGACTGGTTAAAAATAATACACTAAGGCCAGTTGCTGATCTCTAAGGCCTTCTCTACACTAGAAGATTTTGAGAAGTTTCCTCCTGTTTATCCTGGTTCAGCTGAGATAATGTTGCACCTTGAAGGGGTTCTCTTGAAATACTCTGATATTGATAGGTCCTAAAGTAAATTGTAACTGCTCAGAAAAAAGACACAGGAGAGGTCAGTTTCAGTTACTGCATTTCAAAAGAGATTTAATAGCATTAGAAGAGGTCCAGATACAGCTAAGTCCTGTGCATAGAGGCATGGAAAGGTGAAGGAGGCTGAAGAAACTGGGACTGTTTAGAGAAGGAATGAATCAGGGGAGATGTGATAGAGTGTCTCACCTCTTCACCATCTAGGTGTATTGCTCTCATCTGTTGGTCAGTCCTTTTCATTTTCATCACAGGACTATCTGTTCAGCCTCTTAAGGTAACACCACTGAGGGGTAGGATATTCTAGTACCTTCTATTTCAGGGTTCAATCTAAGGATCTTAAACCATAAAGCAACTATCCTCTTCACTCAAAAGCCCTTCTTCATTCTCCCCCCAGGCATCTTCTGTACTGCCTGCCTCCTGTTGCCTTCTTTAATTGAGCATATGGTAGATACTAATCCCAGTTCCCTGCCTGTAGGGAGCAACTCAGGTCCCTCACAAGCTTCTTCAGCTTGCCTCTGTGTTAATATAGGACACACTCCATCTTCTTCCTAATGACCGGAGAAGAAAGCACACTACACCTATAGTCCCACTCTATTACTGTGGCTTTTTATCCCACTTCCTTCTACCCAATGGACATAGCTCCTGGCTCACAGTCATGTGAGTCAACAGGGAATGGGACAGAATCCAGGCATGTGCCATAAGTGGCACTTGAACCTCTTAAATGCTCACCTTTTAACTTTATTGAACATCTCCTCATATTATGAGAAAGGAGAAAACAGAAGTGCTTTGTTTATTTTCTGTAGCTCACCCATAGCTTAGATGCCTCTATTGTGTCCTACCAAACAAGATAACACATTTAAAATTGAGAAAAATAAACTTTAAAAAAAAAAAATCCACCATGTTAAATTATATATAGAGTTTACTCTCAGTGATAATCACTGAGGCCAACTGCTTCTTAGCAGGTTTTACAAAAGGATTAGCTATGATAGAGGAGATGGCTGAAGGCATGCTATATTTCAGTGGTCTAGAAAACCAGAATGATTCTAGCCCTCATTGTTGATGTGAGGGGTCAATTCAGCTCATGGCTGGCCCTAGGATTAGGGAAACAGTAAAATACCTTAACATTCTCTTTTGTTCCTTTTTTATCATAGCTGCATCAAACTATGTGCAGCTGAGGATCAAAACCCTAAGCTCCTAAATGGGGGCATGTTGTGCTCCTGCTAAAAGCTGGCTTGACCCTCTGATCATTTTTCTGTGCCTATGATTTTCACCCTGACATATTCCTGTTTCTGTATATACACAACACTGATTTAAAGCTGCTTGTTCAGCTCATGTATATTGCACAGAAATAATTATTCATGTTGCTAGGATTGGATCCATTGTATCCCATTTGCACCTAAATAAGGAATCTGCTTCTCCACTGCTTTGCACATTGTGTAAAGTGCAGGAAAGGAAAGAGTAAAGTGTGTTGCCTCTGTGAAAGGAAGATTCTGATTTAGTAACATTTTGTACCTTACTTGTACTCCTTTTGCATAGTTATAAATAACTAGGTAAGGGGCAAGGCAGTGCAGGATTAGGTCCACTGGTTAAAGATAAGATCTAAATATCAGATAGATTAATCATGGAAATGCTGTCAGGACTTCATTAGTAATTATTTTTCAATATGTGGTATGAGGTATAGTTGTGTATATGGCAAATCATGCATTGAATTACTCCTACTGCAATTCCAGTGATCTCTGTGTGGTTCTGCAGAGTGTAAGTATGTGGAGAATTTGTCCTTATGATTCTAATTTGACAAAAATGTTTTGATAGCAAGTGAAGGTGGGGAGGTAATACTTTTTTTGTCCAACTTCTGTTGGTGAAAGACACAAACTTTCAAGCTTTCAGAAGAAAAGCACCTCATAACTCAAGTGTGTCTCTTTCACCAACAGAAGTTGGTCCAATAAAAGATATTACTTCACACACCTTATTTTATATATTCTGGGACCAATGTGGCTACAATACTGCAAACTGATAGCAAGTGTTGATAATTTGAACCACTAGAGGTCACTCGTAGCAACAGTAAGTAGCTCACACTTTTCCAAGTCACAGTTCAGTAGATATATTGCTCCCCCTTTCTTCTGTTGTCTGACTGCTATTGTATTTTCAAGGTCTGTTCAATTATCATCTACTAAATAGCTTCATACTGAACATACAGCAACATACAGAATCATTAACAACTCACACATAAATCTGCAAGGACACAGACAAAAAGTAGACCAAGAAATCCTCACTCAAATTGAGGAATGACAGTGCTGTGTGTGTTAGCACAGTACAGCTAACTCAATGCCAAGGGCTAAATTCTTTTTGGTCTCAGTATGTGTATTAAGTAATTCTATTGGCTTTGGTGGAGATATTTTGGATTGATACTAGAGCTGAGCAAAGGATGACAATTCAGTTTGGCTGTATCGTTAGAGGTTTCAGAATTTGTTTTCGTTCCACACGGGAATGAAAACAAAACCTTTCAGACGTTTTCACACAAATGGAATTGTGTTGACATGTCCATTTTCAGACTGAAATATGCATCTGCTGTGGTCTATGGGAGACCAAAATTCAAGCAGAGATCTGAACTGGATCTCTTTCAGCCCAGGCCAGTGTCAATACAACCAGCTTAAGGAGAGTGAGCGAGTGAATGAGTGAATCTTCCTTCCTTCCTTCTCCATGAAAATTTTGTCAAAATCAATGTGTCCCTATAAAATATTTTGGCTTTGACAAAACTGCATAATTCAGAAAAATTACGTTTTGTAAAAAAAATTTCAACCAGCTGTAAGTTACACCAATACATTAGGATTTAGTCCAGTATTGCTAATAAGTAAGGTAGTTAGAAAAGCTTGTAACCTAGTTCAGTTACTTATCGCAACTGGGTACAAGCTCTCTAACAAAGCTACATAAACCTAGGTTATAACTTACTGTGAGATGATTTGACTCACTGGAGTGGAAATGCATGTATCTATTTGGTACCACTGATCTTATAAGGACAATTGTAGTATGAGAGGAGACATTTTATTTTGGGGATCTGTGATTACTATGTTCATTGGGTTGTGTGAGAGAGGGGATTTTTGGTTTTGTTGGAAACATGCCATGCTAGAAGAAGCAAAGGAGACAGCACGTGGAGTTTTTTGGGGAAAAAATGTTTCGTGAGTTCAGAGGGGAAAAGATGAAATTCCCCAGAATAATTGCACCTGGACCTCCCACTGAAATCCATGGGAGTGGATAGGGCTCAGCATGAAACAGGTGGCTCTCAAGATGTTGCAGAAATGAGGCTTACATAGGAGAATGCTGCATTGTACCAAATAGAAACTCAAGGCTGCTGTGAAGCTTTCTGAAGCCAAATTTAAGAGAAAAAAATAAAGAAGTTTTCATGATCTTCAAGGTACTCCAAGCCATGTTCCTTTTCAGTTATGTTGACTGTCACCACTTTGATGGAATTTAAAATGCTTGGTAGCTAAGTTGACCAAGGTCTCATGTTTTGTTTGAGAAACTGAACATCTTAGGTTGTCCTCGGAAGCAACCTTGGGCTGATGAGATTTTTTTCATGTCCCTAATGTGCTTCATAGATCAAGTCCCAGATCTGTCCAGACTGTTTTGCAAGATCTTTATTTAGCACAATTACTAGATTTACTTAAACTGGGATGCTGATCTTTTTTTCCTCGGGTGTAATAAATGTGACCCCTCCCCCCCATTCCCATCCAGTTTTGTTCCCAGTATAAGAATTGCTTTCTAGAGACACAGAGCTCCAAATTCAAATAATTCTGTTATCATTAGAAACAGAACTAACAAGATGTTTAGCTAACATAAGCATATCCCTCAATCTGTCAATTCTGCCACTCTACATAATTCCACCCTCTTTGCTATCTCTGAATTAGATTTCACGTACCTTGAGTCAGAAGCCTTTCTTTTATGCTCAGTGAGACTCATTGGTATTGTCAGACTGCTGCAGGTCCTGAGTACTATGGACAATAATAATAAGTACAGCTGACCTCGTATAGGCTGCATGATTGCCTACACTACCAGATTGGTGGGAAGAGTCAGCAAACTAGCTCTTAAGCCCAACAGCAGCATCAGTTTAGTGACTATCCAAAACAATTGTTGTCTATGGTTGTGAAGACTCAAGTTCCTGCTTGGTCTCAGATCTGCTCACTCTAGGTAACCTAGCTCAGTTCTGATTCCTGACTTCTGGCCTTGTACCTTTAGCATCTGACTCCAGCTCTGAACCTGGGCTCCTATTCTTGGCTACTGACTCCTGCTCCCACCACTGGGCATGATTGCCCATGTCCTGGTTTCTGACAGGTGTTAACAAATAATGATTAAACTTCGACTGCACTTATCACAAACTCTAAATGCATTAGACTTTTGAAAGCATAAAATAGAAGAAACACCTGAAGAATGCATACTATTCCTAAAGACTCCAGAAGTGGGAGTGTTTATGCCCAACTATAACTGATTTAAAGGTATCATGTCTCTAACGTGGCACCTCACCTGTAGTACGTGAACTTATTCACTGAATATTGGCACTCTTAACCTTGTTGGCTATGCCCAGTAGCCCTTAGGTAACAGTTGGTCTACGTACTTTCAATCCTGACAGCAGAGGGGGAGGACAAATGGGGCAACTTCCCCAAGGCCTGGCAATTCAAAGGGGCCCAAGGTCTCTCGGCCACCACTGCTGTGGCAGTAACAGCAGTGGCCAGGAGCCCTGGGCCCTTTAAATCGAGTGCAGCTCTGAAGAAAAGGAGGAATATGCCACAGTCCAGGCTGCGCTGAGGGCTGGCTGCCCCCAGCCCTGCCCCTTCTGCCTGAGGTCTCGCCCTCTACGGGGCTGCAGAGCTAGCCTTCCCACCCCCACATCTTGCCTGGGGATCCGCAGTGGCTGTTGGCCCTGCTGTGTACTTTTATTAAGAAAACCCATTCAAAATATAAAGAAAAACAAGAGCAATGGTAGCAATCCAACTGTAGAACAAGAAGCTTTTTGGATTTAGTGCTTACCAAGGTTGCATCCAGACTTCTCTTCTTAAGGAAATAAGCTCACCTCTCAGAGACAGAGAATGAAAAATCAATTCACCTTATGAGTGTTGGACTGTGCTGACAGAATTTATAACAACACCGCTGCATCTTTCTTGCACAAGACAGATAAATTGGATTAATATGCAGTATTTTCTCCTGATCTGGTGGGAAGAGCCCAAAGAGAAAGCAGATGGGAGGAGGGCTGCTAGATTTCAGACAGACTGGCAGTCACTGCAGAAAGCTTGGTTTTGAACAAAACAGTACATTTGGATAGAACCTTGCTTTTCATGAGGAAAATATCATTTCCCTGATGGTTAATTTGTATACGAACGTCATTGTCTGAGTCCAGAAAGCTCACCAAGCCAAATTCTGCTAAATTATATGAGTATAAATTCAGGACTAACACCTTTGATCTTCAGTGACCTTACACCTTCAATGTCAGTTTAAACCAATGTAAGTGACAGCAGACTCTAGCTCACTGCATTTATTCAAGAAACAAATCATGCCACACTCTCCATTTACAAATACAAAGCTGAAGCTACATGACTTTGAGCCAGTTATTGATTGTTACCAAGTCCCTCTCTATTTTTGCATTCTAGTGGTTGCCAGGACAATTTTACTTCTGGATTCACGTGTTTCGTATCACTTACAATTTTCTGTCTCACCATGTTAGTTGGCCTTTACTAGCCAATAAAGGTTGAGGGAGAGGTTCACAGACCTCACTTCTTTTTCTGCAGCACTTCTATCAATTTACACATGGTTACATATATGAAAAAGGGGAAGTTTTAAAGCTTTTACTGGCTGGAAGATGAGGGATTTCAGACCTGAGCTGATAGGGAAAAGCATGCTGATGAAGCGCTACCTTGTCTTTTTCTCTGGTAGAGCAATCCTCTCACAGCAACATCTGTTAATAACCTATTCATCGAGCCCTTTGGAGGGAGCATTTCTATTCTTGCTCTTCAGTCTAAGTATGTGTGCATGCTGTATGCGTGCATGTCGGCACACACTCATTTTTCTAAGTGAGTGAGGGCTGTCTTCTGGTACACTAGTTAGCCCGCTTGTAGAATGATGTGATCTTGTAGTAGTCCATGGCTATGTTTGTTCATAGAAAATACATGGTGTAAGGTGCAATAAAACTTTTGCTGTAACTTTCATCTATCAATATTGTATTTAATCTGTATTGGCAATGCTTAGTCTCCAAGCTTTGGACTACTAGCTAGTTAATCCTTAAAGGAGGGTGGGGGTCTGAAGCTCTTCTCTCTCCCAGCCACATTTGTACCGGGAGGCATAATTCTATACAGAAGAGAGAAAGAATCTCCAGAGAGGTGAAAGAGGCTGACTGGCAGTGCCCCCCCCATCTGGGACATTGCTGGCTGTTCTTTTGTAAGTTAGCCAGGGAAAATGCACAGTTTGTTGCATTTCTCACTCTGGCTGGGAAGCACAGGGAGCAGATGAACCTGGACTTGACCCAGCTGGGGGAGGGGAACATGCACCCCCTTCCCCAGCTGTGCCCACTAGAGCTGCAGTGACCATGGAGAGGTGCCTCTCACCTGGCCCCAAGCTGCTATGGTGTGAGAGGGCTGGGGTAGTCCTCTCTCCCTAGGGCAGCCGGCATACTGAACCCCTCATCCCAACTGCACCCCAGAACAATGATTTAAATGAAGACAAAATAAAATTATTTGAATGTAAATCTGGGTAAATCTAGTCTAAAATAAAGTCACCTGATTTAAAATTGTACATTTTGTGCCACCTTAAAGGGGATGTTTGCTTGAGTAAATCCTGCAACTGTCTTATCAAATTTAAGTCTTTGCCTTTCAATTGTTCTTATGACACCATCACCATTTGAGCTTTTCCATTTTTATGGGGTGTCAGGTATGACCAGAGTGCATTTCTGAATGAAGAGGACATTGAAAGGCTGCTGGAAGACCCAGAATAGGACCTTAATCTATATCACTGCTGTATTTTGAGGATGATCATGACACTACAAATTTCTCACTTGTAAAATCATGGAACTCAAACTCTTCCATGGAGAGAGAAAATTCTATTCAATGTAAATTGGTATTACAGTAGTTCCTAGAGGCTCCAGCTAAGATCAGGGCTCCACTGAGTTAAATGATATATCTACATATAGTGAAGAATAGTCCCTGCCCTAAGGAGTTGACAATCCTGTAACTGATCAAAAAATGGGCAGATCCCTACATCTTTGCAGAGCTCAAGGATTTCATAGCAGAGCTAGTTGCATGAGTGGAGCCCAAATGGACAAGATGGGAGAGAGGAGTTGGTGTTATCCCCATTTTGCAATTGAGTCAGAAAGATGAGGTGATATGCATAAGGAGTCATAGAAAATTTGGTGCAGAGTTAGGAATTTATTCCAACTGTTCCAAGTCCCGTTCAGTGCAACCATTAACCACAAAGCGGCTATTCTTCAAGGGCGAGTCTCCCAGTCTCCCCTGCATCTAACAACTGCATTTTATATCAACAGCTAAGAATGGGACACTTCCAGCCCACTTAATGAGCCTCATTAGCACGGGTCCTACAATTGACAGGTACTTCCACCCGCCCTGTTATAAGTATCTTGGTTTTGTTATTTCCACTCCAGCTCATTTGAAGAAGTGGGTTTTAGCCATGAAAGCTCATGATACTATTTATTTTTGTTAATCTCTAAGGTGCCACAGGACTATAGATTGTTCTCCAAAGACACAGTTCATCTCCAAACTCTGAAGAAATGGATTCTCTGCACTGAGATGAACACAAATCCTCACTATCTTGTTACTTAACTTTTGATCTGGTTGACATTATACTTGTTAAGTAATCTCTGCTTTCCTTATTTCATGTCCATACAGTCACTTACTTCCTATCACTCCATTCAGCTCAAGGTCAGTGAGGTCAATTCATACTCTAGGATCACTAAATCACCTGCCTGCAGTACTGATGGCCAACTTTTACATTTACTACAGTTAGAATGTGAAGATACCAGATGTAGTGAATTGTACACTGTGAAGACTGCAAAAAAGTAACAGATGTTCTTCATTAAAAATACCTGAAATCTTTCAAGATGAACAGATTGGGAAACCAGGCAGTTTTCTTATCAGAATTTTGTAACAGAACCAATTAACTGGCTATATGACCAAAGGACTAAAGAGCACAGAGTGTTCATCATTTTAAAATTGTTTTGTGTTATTTTTGATCAGACTACAAGGAGACAAAGGAAACTTTGCAGGACAGAAATTTTTCATGATTCCATTTGCACATTGTAGATTTTCTGCTTTCTCTTAAAACTGCTCAACATTCTGTTTTAATGTGGTATGTATTGTACATTTGAATTTGTCCTCAGCATCTTCAATCTGCCTCATTTTGATGCATTTAATTACAAAGAAAAAAAGAGAAAATATTGTAATTAACTGGTTATTTCTTCCCTACTTTGATGCTATTTTACTGTCATTTTATTGATATGAGTACTTAAATATAAAACCATACAGCAAACATTTGACCTGTTGCATGGCCCTATTTCCATCCCTGCTAATTCTTCAAGAGTGAGCAGCAATGCATCCCACTCTTGACAGCCAGGGAAGGATTGTATCAGGCAGGCTAAGTAGTTTTGTGATCAGATGCATCTGGAAGCTGATCCAAATGGGAATGTCACTGTTGACTTCAAATGGCTTTGGATCAGGCTGTTGCTCTACAGCAAGACAGAGAATCATCCCCCAATAATCAGAGGACTTCATACTCTTTAGGATGCAAATTGGATCATTAATCTGGCATCAATTCCATCATTTTTTAGTTCATTTGGGAAAAATTCCTCACTGCTGCGTCACAAGAGTGAACAGGTTGAACCTCTCTAATCCAGCAACCTTGTGACCTAACCGGTTTTGAACCAGAGAATTTGCGAACCACAGGAAGTCAATATCTAGCAATGCGAACCACAGGAAGTCAATGTCTAGCAGCATTATCAACCCTTCCACTGCTTGCTGGGCTCTTAGAAAACATTTGGGGTAAATTAGAGCTAAATAACAGCACAGAACACTGAGAGCAAACAAACTTTATGGGACCACAGGGCCATGGGAAAGTTGGCCAAACCCATGATAAGTGGACCTCCAGATAAATAAAATTCTGCCAGACCATGGATGTTGCTGGATCAGAGAGTGCCAGACTAGAGAGGTTCAATCTGTAGTTTCCAGATGCTTCTATGCAGTAGAAGGCAGGACATACCTTTGTCTGAACTATGCTTCCATTTCTTCTGAAATTCATCTAAATGTTTGTTGATCCTGGTTGATCCTGCAGCCTTACACAAACATAACTCCACTTGTCTTCAATGTAAGTTACATGGTACACAACGGTTTAAGATCAGCTACTGGCTTTCAACTCATATCTCTCCTTTCCGCGTGTAGTCTGCTTGTTTCCTATGGATAAGTCCACTGAGCTCCAGGCTCCAGCAAATCCAAATTTTAATTTTACTGCGACTTTTGTTGTCTGTAGTCATTGAAACTGATGCCTGGGAGGCATCCTAAAATAAAGGGGAAACATTTCAATAACAATTCTGATTGTTTTAAGTGTAAAATAAACACTGTGTTTATTCTCACTCTTAACTAATATTTCTATGTATTAGGCATAGTTACTAACTACTAGGTACTATTCTGACTTTATGCTGACCATATTCAAGGATCTCCAAAAGTTTCCCTGAAATGAATTCATTTAGCCTCACAACATCCCTGTAATGGAGAGAAGTCCTATTTTCCCCACTCAAAGACGAAGAAACTGATGTAGAGAGAAGTTAAACCATTTGTCTCATCAGAGAGCAAGTCAGTATCAGAGCCAAAAACAAACAAAGATCATGGATTAGAGCTACAGCATATCTTAGGTATGCAGCTGTCTCAGAATAATCATACTGCAATTTATCATTGCATTCAGAATTATATCATGCTGATGCTATTTTTTATATATGTCTGGGGTAAGGCTCAATCTTGCAATCCTTAATCACGTTCGTGATCTTTCTTCATGCAAGAAGCCAATACCATTACTTGTATGAGCAAACTGTGTGGGATCAGACTTGTAAATTGTAAGATGTTGCCATATTATGTGACAACTTGAGTGGGGTACTGAAACTTGCCCTAACTGCATATGTGCTTATTCACTAACTGTGACTGGAATGGTGCTGCAGCTGTGAATGCTGTGGAGAATTTGGATGAAAGTTGATTTATTTTACTTTCATTTTTCTTCCCAGAAGCACTTTGTTTTTCAGAATCTCCAGGTATCCCAACAGCAGAACTGCAATGAATTGTAAGTTCACTGAGGGCTGGGATTTTATCCTCTTACATGATTTATGAAATGTGAGTTTACTGCAATAAGAAATGTAACCACATTGCTAAGTTAGCCAGTTTGAAAGATCACATACTTACAGAGATAAGGTATAATAGTTGATAGTGGGATGGGAGGGGGGACAATTGAATGGTTCTAGTGGTATTCAGCAGGGTTCAGAGCAGAGCATATAAATCCTGGCAGAAATTGGGGGGTGCGGAAGGACATGTGACCTCACTTGCCCCGCCACACCTTGCCTCTGAATATGTATGCAGGAGGAATTCAATCTAGATTAAAATAATGAGATTATGTTATTTAAAAATATGCAATCATTTTTATAGGTTTCATGTGCATTATTTGTCACTTATACAAACGTACAATGGACAGTTAAACAAATTGATTTCATATTGGCTTCTTGCTTATGAAATAAAGGCACATTTGTGCTAATGTGATGAATTCGAGCCTTTAAACATTAAGGATAATCTCTTCTAGCTGCTTTCCAGTCCCAATGACACATGAAAAAGCATAATAATATGGTATAAAATGTATAGTAATATTACAACATAAAGTTGGGTCAGCTGTAGATTCAAGCAACATATTTACTAGGCAGGAATTTGTTTTTTTCTGATGAAAGTAGATTTTTTAGTGGGAAGCAAAAAACACTAACATAATATTTATGACAATAGCCCTGATCCTTCAGTGATACCCTCACAGACTCTTCCTTTCTTGAAGTCATTATGGGATTGAGGCCAAGGTTTCTATATCGCTAATTAAAAAGGAATATTTGAATAGAAATATTTTTTGATCCAGTAGAATTAATATCATAAACTCAAACACACTGATGTATCTCCGAGAACTTATCCAAATGTCAAAAAATTCCTAGAACATCCAGACGGATCTAATTAAACAGAAGGATTGGGAAGCACAACTACATATGAGCTTAAATAAAATGAAAAATAAGCCACTTTGGGGAATATAATCTGAACTCATATGCACTGATGCGGTTTGAGCTAGCAGCATCCTTCCAGGAAAGAGTTCTGGGTCAGACTATGTATAAGTGATTGTAGAGCAACTGTGACGATCTGGGAATATGTCTGTACACTATATGAATTTTGATTGTATCATCTATCCTTATCCCTATGTGGATCCATCATTGCTGACAGCCTTGTTGCAAATACACCCTAGACAGATGCAACAGAACGTGCTTAAGGTTTTGTCTACACTACCAAGTTTTGTTGACAACATTTATGTTCACACCCAAAGGCCAAAAGAAAAAAAAATCCAAAATCACCAAAGGGTGTTCACACTTGCTCCCTTTGTTGACAGATCGTGTCCACATAAGGCACACCATGATCGACAGCGTGAGCAATGCATTGTGGGTATGTATCCCACATTGCAATGTTGTGGGAAAGCAGAGCTGATCCCTGCTCATATTGCGATTCCCTCCAATTTCTCCCACAGCCACCTCAGCTGCCAGGCATCATGAGTAGCTCTGTGGGCTCTCCCTGCAGACGAATGTGAAAGCAGCACAGCAGTCTGTTTCCCTTCCCCTAGAGCATAAAGCAGCCTTATGGAGTGGCAGTGAGGCTTTGCCTCCTTCCCTGAGCCCAAAAGTCTTCAAGGCCCCTGGAGAACCCCAACAAATCTAACCCCAAATCAAAGAATGCCCTGGAGTGGTGAGTTAACTGAGGCAGGGAAATACATTTAAGCCATATCTACACTACTGCTTATGTCAGCAAAATTTATGTTGCGCAAGGGTGTGGAAAAAGAAAAAAAAACTGGCCAAGACATAATACTAGGCTTAAGAGACTAAATGGTTTGTTATTTCAGTTCTTAAATTCCCATGTTATGCACACCAGCATCCTTACGTGAAATTCAGCCTCACTGGGTACCTTAAAAAAAGGCTCAAATCATCCACACACACAAAAATCTCATTTTCAATATTTAAAAAAATAATTTGAAGAACAGGACTCGCTGATCTTTAGGATGTAAATAATCACATCCTAATTTTACAAGCAGGAACAGCACATACAAGACAATGAGATATAATTAAATGGAGAATGGATTTACATCCACTGCATTTGTATAAAGCACAAACTTACTGGGGGAAAAATCTCACACTAGAAAATAACCAGAGCAATGAGCATATTCATTTTCCAAAATGGAATATTAAAGCTATAAATCAAACTAAATGAAAAATAGACTCAATTTATTGAAAATAAAACTGACTTTTAAACATAGTCAATTCTGTATTATTAATAGGAAAGCAAGCTTTGTTTATATTCAATTAAAGTAGAACTAATCAAATAAATAAACTCTTAAAATCTGGGAAACTGTCAGGTAATTGTCACCAAATATTTCAATCAATTTCAGGAAATCTCCCTTTGTTTTTATATACTTACATTTTATTTAATGATACTAATGATTTACAATATATTTCCAGCCTGAATTCTGATCCACTATTGATATTTAGTAAACTTTACATTTGTATGTACTCTCTACATATATTAAAATATATTGTAATTTAATTATAGCTCTTACATTTCCCCAAAGATTTTAGATTTCTGGAAGTTAAGGTCTTCATGTGTACACATGCTTTCTTAATTGTACAGGCAGAGTTTGATAAGGATTATAATTCATGTTTACTAAAACTCAGTCAAAGACACATTCACCCATTCTTTCCACTGTCATGCTGAAAGTCTTTATACAACCTTAACCATAGTGCAGCTATTGCTGCCCTTCGATAGTTAGGTACATCTCCAAAATGACCCACCAGCCATACTGCATGTAATCAGGAAGACAGTGAACAAGACCTCACAGAGATTCTATCCACTCTCGACAGCTAACCAGATGCTGCTGACATTTGTAATGAATTTATATGGTCAATTTTATAGTTTACTGGTGAAAATGAATGTGAAGTTTTTGCTATGGCTCCCTGTTGTGTTATACACAGTGGCTGTGTCTACATTGGCAAGATTTTGCGCAAAAGCGTCTGCTTTTGCGTAAAATCTTGCCACCTGTCTACACTGGCCGTGAGTATTTGCACAAGAACACTGACGTTCTAAAGTACGAAATCAGTGCTTCTTGCGCAAATACTCTGATGCTCCCTCTCAGGGATAAGGCCTCTTGTGCAAGTACTCTTTCGCAAGAGGCCAGTGTAGTCAGGCAACGTTAATTTCTTGCGTAAGAAAGCCCGATGGCTAAAATGGCCATCGGAGCTTTCTTGCGCAAGAGAGCATCTACACTGGCACGGATGCTTTTGAGTAAAAGCACATGCCAGTGTAGACGCTCTCTTGTGCAAATACTTTTAACGGAAAAACTCTTGCGTTAAAAGTATTTGCGCAAAATCATGCCAGTGTAGACGTAGCCAGTGATAGCGCCTTCATCTCTATTGGCACATCTACACAACAGGGCTAGAGCCTAAATAAGATATACAACTTGTACACAATACGTCAATTGCGTAGCTTAAGTCGAAATAGCTTATTTTGGCTTTTGGCGCTGTCTACATAGCAGGAAGTCCGAGAAAGAGCACTCTTCCTCTAACTTCCCTTATTCCTTGTAAAGTGAGGGTTACAGGAGTTGGAGTAAGAAGTCCTCCAGCTTGACATTATTTTGACATTATGTCGAAATAACTGCTTATAGTGTAGACGCTGACTAACGTTATTCCGAAATAACACTGCTCTGTAGATGTACCCTATTGCTCAAGCTAAATTTGACAGTACCCTTGATTTGGGTTTGGTTTACAATTAGGTACTCTGGACAATGCAACTTAATTAGACAGTATTTAGTCACAGATCTTTTCCACAGTTCAAAACACATAACATTTTGATTTAATCAAAGCAGCATTTTTCACCAATTTTGTTCCCTGCTCAAAAAATTTTTTTCAATTAGCTTTAATATTTGAACATCTTTGTGGGCAGCCACTATGGCTGTTTTGAATTGCTGGCCCCTGTGAGCAAACTGTCCCCATGTGAACAAACATGTACTCAGTATCAAGATGGCACTTCCTTCCTAAATGGTGATACTGGCAGATCCCTAATTTCCTTGCAGGCTGAACAGCCAGTTTCTTATCTTTGAAAGCCAGCCAGCTGCTTTATATCATGCAGTAGGTGCACTGGGGAACTTCAACAGCTTTGGCCATGTGGCATCACATTACACTTTTAATTATTCTAGGAGAGAGTCAATTTACACTTTCCCCCCCCAAAATTTGATTTTTCTTTGTCTGGGAGGAAATGAAGGATGGTAAGACATAGGGACGCTGTTCATGTCAGTGTTTGTCCCAGTTGATTCTTCTTTAGCGAGACTCAGACAAATCTCAGTCCTTATATTTTCAGGGTAGAAGTTCCAGTGTTTGAGGAAGTCCTCACTAAACAGAATTGTTCTGAAGTGGCTATATTTATACATATGATACCATCAGCGGCAAAAATTATGGAGCAGAGTTTGGAGGAGTAAGCATGCAAACCAAGTGCCAAATAGTCACAGCAGACAGCCACTCTTTATTACATCTAATCAATCCATTATGCTCAATAAATGAATGACCATGCAGCTTGTCCTGGGTGGGAAAGCCAGAACAAGTTTAGAGAACCTCTTAAAGTATTTAAGTGGAGAGGTGCATAAGGATGGGACTGGGTTGGGTTGAAGTGCAGATCTGGAGATCTCACCAAAGTTGTGGAAAAAATCAAAAAAGCTCACTCTGGAAGATGTGTTGATGTCCTAGCCAGGCAAGAACAACAACAAAAGTTTCAGAGGGGGTAGTCGTGTTAGTTGGTAAGTGAAAAAAATTAAAAAATAACAAATAGTCCTGCAGCACCGTAGAGACGAACATTTTTAGTCCAAAGAAAAGGACAGTGAAGACTTTTTCCCTTCCTAGTGTCAGACAGGGGGACAGTCCATGGGGTATGAAGACTGCTGGGTTCTTTGTTCACACATGGAGAGTGTGCTGGCCAGTGGTTGCTCACAAGGGGGCTAATGGAATTTCAGGGGGAAGGACTCTGCACTCCTATAAGAGGTGGGCCTCGGGCAGAAGGGGCAAGACTAGGAGTAGCCAGCCCTCAGCACCACTTGGAATGCACCCCCCCCCCAGCCAGCCTTCAGCTCTACCCAGATTGTGCCGCATAGGGCTCTTGCCGTGATTTAAAGGGCTTGCAGCTCCAGCTGTTGCTGCTGTCATAATAGTGGTGGGCAGAAGCCACGGGCCCTTTTGAATTGCTGAGCCACAGGGAAGTTGCCCCTTTTGCCCTACCCATCAGTGAGCCTGGTTACCCACATCTGCCATAATACATACCACAACATTTCTTGGGCCAGTGCCATCCACTCTCTGGTAGTTTCCGCACCTATTCGCTGATTGGATGATTGAGGCACCACAGGTATTTCAAATAAACTAGATGAATAAATGTTTTAAATCACAGAAACCCACAAGACAGAGCACAAGAATTGCTAAAGGCTTGTAGCTGCAGTGGGTGTAAATTGTCATTGGCTTTAATTGAACTATGAACATTTACATCAGCTGAGAATCTGAGTCTAAAGGCACTATTACTGAACTCAAAAAGCCTCAGGCTATGTCTACACTATGGGGTTTTTTTGGGATACCAGAGGTATCCTGGAAAAAATCCACCTTGTCCAGGGAATGAGTCTGCTCTTCCGCTTTTTTTTTGCGGAAAAGCAGGCGCGCTCTTTCTGAAGCCCTGTCTTCCTCCTTCCACGAGGAAGAAGGGCTCTTCCAAAAGAAGAGGATTTTCCAAAATTTGGCCCAAATTTGTAGATGGGCCAAATTTCGGAAAAGCGTCTTCTGAAAAAACTATCGGAAAAAAGTACGCATAATTGCAGAGTGCAATTTGCATACCTTTTCCCAATAGATCAGTGTAGTCTAGACATAGCCTCAGTGGGTGAAGGATTCAGCCCAATTGGTATGCTATCAAAATGGGAAATTTCCTAATACATGGCTGCAGTAACAACTGGCGCAGGAGTACAGTCAGATTAGCTGGGAAATGAACACTTGAAAACCAAATACCTATCCACCTTTTCCAAATGGGAGCTAGGAAATGAGTAGGTACCTGGATACAATATACATTTGTATAACTTCCCATTCCAATACTTTTTAAAAGCTGCTGTGTATGAAAGAGCACAGACCACACGTATACAGGCATGTCTACATCCTTATTTCAAAACAACAAAGTAAACATCCACACACAGAAAGTCCATTATTTTGAAATTATTTTGAAATAACATGCTTGTTATTTCAAAATAATAACACCTGATACTAATGAGAAATAAAGCCTATTTCGAAATAGTTATTTCAGGGGTTACCATTTTGAAATAACTTATTTTGAAATGATCTCATAGTGTTGACATAGCCTTATAGAATATAAAAAGCAGAACTTAGCTTTGGTCTCCTTAGCCATCCAGAAAATAGATCTGAATGGAAGTAACAATTCCTCAGTCTTTCAAAGTTGAGTCTTTTCCAGTTTGTGGACACTCTCACTACACTCATTCTTCCTCCTCCAGGTTACTACAAAAGCTAAGCTATACAGCAACACACACATCCAAATTCAGCTCTCATATGAGTTTGCACATTTCAGATAAATGGAATATCACACGCACCTTAAACATCAAGATTTGGCCCATATTATATAATCAGTTTCTTTTCTGACACTTATCTTAAAGTGAAGAATGTATGTTTTAATTGTTTAGAAATGTTTCTACTCTATTATGAACACACATTTGTTGATATAAAATTTTTAATATATTCAATATATATGTGTCTATTGACTTCTTGGTATATATGTATAATATTCAGGCATGATCAAAACCGAACAATGCCCCCAATCATTGCAGTGTGAAAATTGTAAGTTTCTGTTCCCATGTCAGCGTAGTATGTCACTTTTCACTGAAGGATACCGTACCCATCTCTCACTCTGTCACAGCATATGCTTGCCTCTATCTATCTAAACATTACATTTTTATCTTCTGCCTGGCATTTAAATTCTGCCTAACTGGCTGATTTTAACCTTCATTTCTGATAATTCTCACGCTGTTGCTGAGTTTGAAAGAGACCATTTCCTTCCCCCTGCTCTTATTAATTGCCTAAATGCTGATAGCTAAAATCTTGTGCTAATTGATGCTACCTTTTTTCAAGCTGCAACTTTGATATGTGTGAAACTACCTCCCCTGAAATATCAGACATGACCCATCTCCAGGAGAATTATTTTTAAGCAAGAATCATGGACATTTTGCAATTTGGTTTCTATGGATTCTCAGTCCAGGAGGAAAGAAAAGAGAATGATGCATCATGCTGTGCTGGCAGAATTGAATCAGAAGGAAAATCTTGAAGATAATTATGATATTGCATATTATTATGGTAATGTTGTTGGGGTTCAATAAAGGTACAGTTGCATGAGTCATGAACAACACTGACAGATAACCTATTAAATGTTATAAAAAAACCTTCTTTCCCTCCACATCTGTTTTTCTATGGGTTTTAATATCATATTCACCATGGTAGTATCTGAACACTGCATGCGTTGCTGAGCTGTTTGTAATGATATTGGGAACAGTCTCATGCAATTAACATTTCTTCAGGAGCAAAGGAAGCCACCTTGGGATATCCCATAGGACATTGAATAGAGAATTGATTGAAGCATCACATGAGTAACGTGTTCTCTTAGGTTGGTCCTGTACCTTTAAAAGTTCCCTTTCAAGGTTACCCGTGCAATGTGTTGAGCCTCAAGCTTCCACAGGGTATGGGAACATCTAAACTCTTTGGGGGCAGGTACCGTGGGTGAAATCTTGGCTCATTGAAGTCAATGGAATGTTTTCCAGTGACATCAATAGGGTCAGAATCCCATCCACTGTCTTTGTACGTGGTTTGTACAGCGCTTACACTGAAGGCCAGTGCCTCATTATGCTAATTTCAGAGTGTTGTCTTAATATTAGTTTTGGCATAATAATGATAATGGCCAAGATCTTATTTTCAATGCGTTGGTGCTGAAAGATTTTTAAAAAGGACCGAGGAACCTAACGCAGGCAGCCATTTTGGAAAAGTCTTTACTATTATGTATTTTATTTTGACAAATAAATTAATATTAATATTAATTAATATTAATTAATATTAATATTAATTTCCCTCCCTGTGCACCCTCTCCCAGAAGAACTTGATGGGCCATGTGGCACAGAGTGCACACAGAACCACACGGGTCACAGATAGTTGTGCCTAATGCAGATCTTGTTCCACATCCTTGGGTGAACACTCACACGTCCATTGAATTATTGAATTTCTACAGATGCATAAATAATTCCAAGTGATTGTCTGCACAAGAAAATGTACGTGGATAATTATACTGGTCTAATTCTACTGTAATAGCTAAACTGGTATAACTCTCCATGCGGACAATCTTATTTTGGAATAAGAATATCTGCTGAAAAAGTTGTCCCAGTAAATTCTCTTCTGTAGATAAGCTCTAAGAAGCAATCCGATGATGAACCATTTAAATGCACTTTTAAAAATGAATTAGATCTTCCATAAATCTTATCTGTTCTTGTCCACATTATCGCTTTTGCAGATAATGGAGACTTTAGAAGAGATAGTGAGTTAACCAAGCATTGAAATTTGTGTTTCATTCCTTCCAGATGCCTTTTACAGTTATGCAGTTTTCTATCAGTAGATGGCCATATCATCTTACAGCTTATTTTGCCCTTCTGGTTCCTCGAATCAAACTTTAAAAGGGCAAAAGATCTGAACTGGTCTGGTGCACTCCTTTTAGGCAGCAATTTATGAAAAGCAAGGGAGTTCTTTCATTGTAGAACTTGAATACCACAGAGTTGGTCAAAGCCTTGTCAAATAAGGTTGTTAAAAAAAGATGAAAAAAGTTAAAACTCTCCCTCCTACACACACAGCCTCTCACCTCCCCGACCACAGACCACAACAGTCACTTCTGTTTGATTAGAAACTATCATCCTGTATCAAAATGTAAAACAAAAAACAGCAGAATCCTTATAAATCACAAGGGTCTGGGTATTCATCCTAGCACTTCTGTAGCAAGCTCATCCTGCTCTTAAATGCTGGTCAGATGAATTTATACACACCTTCAATATATATTCTATACAGAAAGCTACTTACTAGAGCATTAAGGCAGATAATAGCAAAGCTCTACTGCAATCAGATCCTGATACTTGCCTCGGGCTCTGATGTGCTACCATAATCCAAATAATTAAAAAAATGTATGTGTATATTTATGCAACCCCAATTCTGTGCACCCAGGTATATGCATTACACTACATTGTTTAATTACATGGTTACTTATTATGTCTCATCACATAATATAATATCATGCAATTTCTTCTACAAACAGTAGACATGGGTGGCTATGTTATCCCCAATGACCTAAAGCAGTGGTCACCAACCAGTAGATTGAGATCTACTGGTAGATCTTGGAGCCTCTGACAGGTGATCTTGACTGGTTTGGCCAAGAGGCTATCAAGTGCAGCACTTCAGCTGCCTCCTCTCCCCACCGCTGCACATCTCCTGCCCTTTGCCTTGGAGCTGTTTCCCTCTCCCACCCTGTATTCTATCTCCACAGAACAGAGGGGGTGCACATCAGGGCTTGGGATAGAGGGAGTTTGCAGGCTGCTTTTGAGAGAGGTGCAGGGGTGAGCCTTCCTTATCTCCACGGCACCACCACACAGGAGCCACCTGTGGTAAGCAGTGTCCAGCTGGAGCCTGTATCCTGAATCTCTGTCCCAGTCATGTACCCCTCTTGTACCCCAAACCCCTTCTCTAGTCCTGAGCCCCCTGAACCCAAACTCCCTTACAGAGTCTGTACCCTGAACCACCAACTGCACCCCAACCCTCTGCCCCTGCCTGATGAAAGGGAGGAAGGATGGGAGAGGGAGAAGGGATGCAGTGAGTAGGGGCGGGGCCTTGGAGAAGGGTCACAAAGGAGGTGGGGCAAGGGTATTTGGGTTTGAGGTAGATCCTGGATTGCACTTAAATTCAAAAAGTGATCCCATACTTTAAAAGGTTGGAGACCACTGACCTAAAGTAAGTCTGTTCATGTAGAGCCTACTTCTCTCCCGCTCCCCCACCACCCCCATTACATTGGGGTCATTCTGTTGCAGTCAATGGAATTCCACAAATTTAACGTTGATGTAGTGGGGTGTAGATTTAATATGATAATTTCTTCTCTAAGCTATGTAATTTAATAATATTGTTAATATCCATGCAGTACATATCTTCTGGGTAATCCACAGCAAAACTTTTCATAAAATGCAAATGAAGGAGTAAAAATTTCTTTAAAATCCCGCTTTATCTGAGAAATAATATAATATATCACCACATTTTCAGTACTGCCATATGAGATTTTCACTTCTTCGCATATACAATGTATCAAATAGTTTAATAGGATGCTACACATGCTGTAGCAAAAGGCTACACAAAAATAATTCTACTGTATTATTAGAGAAACAGTATGTGTCTATGTAATTAAATACTATGACATTGCACATGCATTATGGAGTAGTGTGCATGCAAACCCTTCAACTCAACTCTCTTTGACTACATCTAGACTACAGGCTTCTTTCGGAAGAAGCTTTTCCAGAAGAGATCATCCGAAAAAACTTCTTTCGAAAGAGAGCGTCCATGTTGCCAAAGCACATCGAAAAAGTGATCTGCTTTTTCCAAAGATAGTGTCCACACTGAATGGACGCTATCTCACATTTCAGCTATGATTATTATGGATGGAGTGGCCACCAGGGCACCTGTGCTTTTTCTTCTTTCCTCTTCTTTTGAAAGAACTCCCTCTTCCCAGTCCACACACGCCTTTTTCCGAAAGAGCTCTTTTGGAAAAAGGCTTCTTCCTCGTAGAAAGAGGTTTACCAATGTCGGAAAAACCCCTCTGTTCTTTTGATTTTTTTTCAAAAGAACGCAATTGCAGTGTAGACATAGCCTTTGTTAGGTGAGTTTGGATGGTGGATGTTTAAGTCAGGTTCACTGTAATAATAAGGGCCTACAGGGGTCCTCGGTACTTTCTGAAAAAGCACCTCTTTCTGCCTCAGTTCTGCTGTCAGTGCGGGAGATGCAACAGAACAGTGGTAAATGTAAAAAATGCCTGAAAGACAGATCAAGGCCAAGAAGTGGAAAGGTCATGAACAGCTTCATTTCTGCTTTCTCAGTGACATGCTACAGCTGTTGTTAAATGCAAAAGCTTCATCAGTCATTTGACTGTGTCACCCTGCATTTAATGTCTCAGATAATTGGTCTCATTTTGCTGTTTTTATAATCAATTCGGTACTGTCATTCAGCCTCATCTAGGACAGGTGTAGTTGGCCACCACTGACAATGGATGTACTCACACTCACAGCAAGAGTAATATATACATATACCTTCAGGATTTTAATTATGAGACAGTAACTCAGGCCTCTGAGGTTTCCTCTTCTCAGCGTCTGTAACGGATGATTTGGAGAGTATTGTTCAATCTGGGCTCCTGAACTCCCAGAGAAGACGTGCTCAGATTCTTTTTATCTGAGATAGACATAAAAGCTCTCACAGCTCATGCCCACAGGGAAAGAAATGTGGTTACAACTGCTGCGTGCACCTGAGCACATTGCTTTGTCTCACCAAACACAGCATCTTGCATGGTCAGAAAATTAGCAGAATGATCACTAGGAAATAGTTTGACCTTTCTCCCCTCTGAAGAGCACCCATAATCCTTCATTAACAAATCACTTCTTCCGGCTCAGTGCTCCTTATAAAATGCTGTCTATTTTCTTCTGGCTAAAGACACCAATAATATACAAGTTCCACAGGGCACACTGTTTTAGTTTGCATCGCACCTGCTATGGATTGCACAGCAGCTTCAGACTGTAAACTCATAGAGTGAGTCCCTTGGCACAACTTTCAGAAGTGCCTAAACTGCATTTTCAAAATTGATTTAGGAGCAGGACCTGAAGTCTGTTGAACTTTCAATGAAACTTAGGCTCCTAAATCATGTTTTAACAACAGTGCTGAGACTGGATTAGATCTCATGCTTTGATTTGTATCATATACGTTAGTGACTACCATGTGAAGAAAGGAAAGAGGAGAGCTAGACAATCCCAAATTCTAATCTTGACTCTAGGTCACCCTTAGGGTTGCCAGGTGTCTGGTATTGGCCTGGAGAGTCGGGTATTTTCTGTTTTTTTCTCGAATAGAAGGCCACTTGGGACATTCTTCCCCTGCTGTGGGGGCGGGGGGAATGGGGAGCGGGGGATTTTAAAGGCTCAGTGACTCTTTTTTGGGTTTTTTTTCTCAGTAACTTTGTTCCCCCATTTGTTTGGGGGTTTTTTTTGCTCAACAACTTTGGTCTTTTTTTTTTCCCCGCCATGTTCAGTATTTTTTTGCGAAAGTATCTGGCAACCCTACCTCTCTCAAACTTCCAGGCAGTGGTGCAGGTGGGCTGGTATGTGCCATACCAACAAGTTATTCTAGCCAGTACAACATTCTGGAAAGACTCCCTGCTGGCCATCCCAGTCCCTCCACTGGCTGTCACATCTCTGTGCACAGGACTGGGGACTGAGAGGGCGGAGCTGGGAACAACATGGCAGCCAGAGGAGCCAGCCCCACCCCCAGCCCTGTGCACTGGCAGCTCTATGGAAGGGTCGGGGGTGAGGTTGGAAATTCTGCTTCTTTCCCCACTGGGAAAGCAATGAGAAAAGGACCAGAACTCCCAGTCCCTCCCTCCCCAGCTCTGTGCACAGCTGTGGCAGCTCTGTGGATGGGCAGGGCTAGGAGTTCTGCTCCTTTCCCCCTGGGAAGGACAGCAAGGAAAGGTGCAGAACACCAGCAGCTCCTAGCCCCACCCCTCGCCCTGAACTCTGAGACATGGCAGTTCTTTGGGAAGGGGTGTGGCTGGGAAATCTGCTCCTTTCCCCACTGGGAAGGGTGGCAGGGAAAAGAGCAAAATTACCAGCAGCTCCCCTGGCTGCCATACCACCCCCAGTCCCAGGTAATGTGGGATGGGGAAGAGGGAGACAATGTGGGGTCCTGGACTGAATGGAGTCACATGGCAGGGTCATGTGGGGTGCCTTCCCCTCTCGTACCTGTGAGAACTTGTGTTTACTTGCACCACTGCTTTCATGCCTTGGTTTCTTTGTGTAAAATCTGGAGATAAAACAGGTTGGATCTCTCTGGTCCAGCACCCTCAGTACCTGACTGGTTAGGAACCAGAGAATTTGACAGACTAAGGGTGATCAATTCCAGCACTTCTGCTACTGGCCTCTGGGCTCTCTAGGGCGCCATCAGCCTCACAGCTGCCAGGCTCCCTGCCTGGCCACAGGCTCCAGCTTCCAGGCTTCCCTCATGTTGACTGACCCTGCTACCAGCCCCAGCCACTGGGCTTCCTGTCCCTGGGCTATCAGTTCAGCTCTGCTCCTGACCCTGGCGGAGCTCACAGCCACTGTACTGTCTCCAATGCTGGCCTCTGGCTCCCCAGCCACTAGTGCAGCTCTGCTCCTGGCTGCCAACCCAGCTCTTCTCCTGGATCGAGCCCTGGCCAGATTCCTGCCCACCAGTCTGCCAGCTAGCCCTCACTCCCAGCTACCAGGGCTCTCCGGTCCAGCAACAACTGTGGTCCTGTTGGACCATGGATGTTGTCGGACCAGAGAGTCCCAGAGCAGAGTTTCAACATGTACTTAACTACCACTGACTGAGGGTTGAGTAATGTAGGTAAAGAGCTTTGAAGGTACTGAGCACTATAATTATTATGTATTTACCATTTTGGATATTACCACTCCCCCAAAAGGCAAAACAGCCTCTTGCCTCTTAGGTCAAGAAGTCACTGATTTACATAACCTATTTTAAATAATTATTTAAGCAAAGCTATCATTCCTATTTTCTGCTCCCCCTTTATTCTCTAGGTGCTGTTTCTGGGACATCTGACACAACTTGTAATTCTGGAATTTACATTTTGTTTTACAGTGTGGCACTTGGTGGAGAAAGCAGGGCTGATGACCCACCAGTTCTGGGGCTAATTATTTCAGCCAGTAAAACTCCAACATCTGTTTCTGCAATAAAAAAGCCAGGAAGAGCAATGTAAATCATTTTTCCACCTCCATTTCTCCAGCATTTTAAAAGGCTGATCACCTACAGTCCTGGTCCTGATCGCAAATGAGGTTGCAGTGTCTGAACTGATAGTATACAATTAGATCAATATTTAAAAACTGTAAAAAGTCAATGAGGCATATATTTGAAGCAGAATCTGTTGGCGTTCTAGCCTCAAGGAGTCAAATTAGTTGATCTGGTTTATACAGCAGAGTTGTGTTCAGTTCACTGAAAAAGGAAAACATCTTTCAATTTAAAGACAACTGTATTATTTGGTAGAATTATTTTATCTACTGTCCTGTGTTATATTACTGTCCTTTATTGAAACTTCTCTGCCAAAATATTTTGGGAGCATTAAATATTTTGTATCTTAAGGCTAATAATGTCTAAGAGGTAAAAGCAATAGCCACAATTAATTAGGATGACAAAGGACGTTAGCCAATATTGATACTGACTTCAATAAAGGCTGTTACATCAAATATTTTTATAAACAAAGTGAATTTATGAAAGGTTGAGCAACATGGATTTACATACATTACTCAGTTGTTAATAATGTTTAGATGTCCATTATTTTATTCTCAAAAACTGCAGGCAAGTTTACAGTAATTTTGGGAAGTCTCACTATTAAAAATTTGATCTGATGGACAAATAATTTCAATATGAACCTTGCATCATTTGTGTTACTTTTAAATATGCCACCAGTTGTTATTTTAGAGAAAAAACAAGGCACTCAGAGGAAAATGCTCAGTACAATCTTAAGTGGGAGAAAAGCTTGAGTATTAAAAAGTGTAGACCTAGAAGTCTCATGACTTCTAAAGTATAGATACCGTGCACTTATGTAATCCATAATATCCAAGAAATAAATACAGTCCAAAAAATCTATGCAATAAATTAATCATCAAATTTTGGACTACTTAATACTTAGGTTCCCATTTACTCCCATTGCAGCCAATAGAAATATTCTCATTAATTTTGATGGGGATAAGATCTGGCATTAAGAATATAAATAGTGCATTTACATGGAGTTGTAAATAATTCAGACAAAGGAGATGCATAAGCCCAGGCCCACCAGAAGACTGGAATGCTGTTCTGTGACTGATCTTTAAAACGTTCCAATTACACTTATTTATCTCTTGTCCTTTGAATTTTTTCCTCCAACTCCACATACTGTTCTTTGAGCTAGCCAATAGCTTTATTCACTCATTTTTAAACTATAACATCATTGAGATTCTACAACACACAATAGTGTTGACATACTTCTGAAGAACTATTTCAATAAAGAAGTTGCTTTTTACATTGTTTAAATACATTGCTAGTTATCTATTTAACCACAATCAGAATCCAATCCAAAACCATCTTTTTTAACATCACTCCCAGAACTTCTCTAATCCTAACCTCAGTAACCACGAATTTTAGATTCTTCTCTTCAACTATGATGCTGCTCAGTTCTGACCCATTGCATCACTGTTCACAAGCTACTGGGCCCCAGTCTTCATTGGGCTGAGGCCTGTTTCCCTACCATGTAGCAGTCGGGAGTGATTATAGCTCACTGGAGACTTCTGAATACGGATCCAGTACAGTGAAATAAGTTATCTAATATCCCGGCTTTTAAAAAAAGATTAATTTCACACTTCAAAAGGCCATCCGACTAACATCCCTAGAGACCAAATGCCTGTCTGGAGGCAGAGTTGTCCAGTGTGTAGTGCATTGGACTAGGACACAGGAGCCACCCCCCCTCCTCAACTTCTGCTCCTGAGTGAATTGCTGCATTACTTCAGGCAAGTCTCTTCATTTCTCTGTGCCTCCATTTTTCATTGTCTAGTTATGTTGTAAGCCCTTGGGGCTAGGATTGTCTCTTACCATGGCACAATGCCAAGCATACTGGGGTCCCAACCTTGGTTGACACCTCTAGGCATTACTATAATACAAATAATATATAATCTATTTATGCATAGACCGGTGCAAGATGGGCAGCAGCTCCCCGAGTTCCCCTGGTTAATGGAATACTAAACCATATGATATTGTAGGGGGCATTGTATGTAAAATACCTTATTTAAGATAACCTCAGCCATGCTCAGCAGTATAGGAAGGATCTGGTATATGTCTTGCCCAGAAATAAGCTCTGTAGCCAGTACCTATCTGCCCTGCACTCAACCTATATTCTGATTTGGAAAAACCATCTCTAGGGCAGGATTCTATTTCTATACCCATTAATGGCACTGGATTAACCAAGAGCATAAGCTGGCCATTAATTCATTGTTGAGCTTGCTCAGGTGTTATTGAGGTACTTGTCACTCTTCATAGTTTAAACTCTGATGGGAAGGGACAACATCTTTCTCCGTGTTTGTACAGTACCCACCACATTGTGTGAGTTACCACAAACAAATCAATCAATAAAAAGACATCTGTCTGCTTGGGACAAGGCTAAAATCACTACCCTGTCAAATAAGAATCTGGAGCCATCAACTTAAGCACACACAAAATAATATAATATAGAACCATCAGATAGTAACAATTTTTTATTGCTCCAAACTAAGTTTGATCCGGACAGGTAATAGACATGAAAGATACTCTGTCCAATACCAGGAGCCATTCAGTCCCTCAAGTCAAGACACATGTTTAGTTTGAAATTGATGAAAAAGGCTCTCAAAACCTGTAGTGAGCGGAGAAAAAATTACTATCTTTGCAAACAACATGCAAAAAGAAAAGTGCAAAATGGCAATTTCATTCTGCTTGTGAACTGGGGGGAGTTTACGAGAAGTTAAAAAGAAAAAAATCGATTTTATTATAGAAACAAGGTTAATTAACCATCCATCATATTTGTAAGCACCATAATTCTGATGCACATAGAGAAAGTCTGTATACAATATTTGTACTGTGTACAATATAAAACCTCAAATCTGAAAGTGACATGTTTCATTACACAAACGATCTCCACATAAAGACTAAATTCTGGTTTAACAGACTTAGTACAACCCTATTGATGCCAGTGGCCTACACAGCATGCAACTAAGAACAGAATGTTTCCCCAAAGCTATTTGTACACAAATTTCTGGTGTGGCAGATAAGAGATAGGAACAGCATGTAAGAGGTGTTGGCTGTATTTTATGCCTGAGTTTGCTTTCATCTCTCCTTAAGAGAGAGAGAGAGAGAGAGAGAGAGAGGAACAACTTGTAGATTCTTGTGCACAATGTGTGTACATCAACAAAATGATATTTTAATTCTATCATAAATAAGTCAGAAAACATATGTTATCCAGTAATTACAAAATTGGCACTAAGAATATGAACAATCCCTCTTTCATCACTAATGATGTGTCACTTGCAAGGAGGCTAGTTCTTTAACAGAGACAAATCCAAGATGCCAAAGTTTAGCATTTGACAGTCAGTGTGAACAGCCCAGTAAGAGGTAATCTAGACAGAGTGTGTGCAATATCAGGGAGGCCACAGCTGTACCACAATCACAGAGCAGAGAAACACAGTCACATGTATTAGCTTCATTTGTCCTTCTGAACAAATTAATTCATAAAGAGAAAACTTTGCAGTGGGAGACCTCGATGAGAGCAGACTTCAAGTGACACAAATTGAGGAAATTATTTAAGCTTCCTTTGTGTTCTTAGAAAGACTCACAAGGTTGTTAAAGTTTTAACTGCAGGAAAGTATAATACCTTTCTGAGATATATGTTTTAAGTACAGGAAATTCCTCAGAAGAGTGAAAATATTGGAGTGTAATAAATATTGACTTTTCCAGTTTATCCACCATCATGGGGGATAGAACAAGGATCTACAGACTACTACTAAGGTTTGATATACTGTGCCACGTGTGCAGCAGGACATGGGCACAGAGTGGGTAAGGGAAACATGCCAGCATTTGCAATGAATCTTCACTATTGCTTTAAGTTAGGCTCTGGGGGGTAAAATCTTACAAATGGTGCCAGGGATTTTGGCACACTATTCCATTGAGGTTAATGTGGTTCACACAGCCAAGTCCCTTCACAGTGCTCTAAACATTTACTCCTTAGGCTGTTTTCATATATTATTTTTGCAGTTATATTTTGTTATTAACAGTTTTACCTGGGGCCAGTTGCTTAGCCTGTGTCTCTATTCTCCATCTGAGAAATAGGAACAACTTACCACCTTTCTAAAACACTTTGACATCCTCAAACAAAAAGCACTATAGAATGAGTACAAAGTGCCATTAATATTTAGTCCATTAGTAATCCATAGGCAGTATGGAGACATTCAACTGTCCCTGAAGTAGGAAAGAAACTCCTAAAACAGCTAACATGAGCATTTTGAATGTTGCTAACTCTCACAATATTTGGAGTTTATCTTAAAGCTGAATCCTGGGAAACCTGTGAGAATCTCAGCTTTCAATTTTTTTTTTATTAAGTGAGTTTCTAGGGCTCCTGGCTGCAGAGGAAAGCTGGAAAGTGTGAACCAGGTGTATCCTAAAGACTCACAAAATATGAGGCAAATAAGAATAACGCCAACTTCATTATTTTAAAAAAGGAATCTCATGATTTTTAGTCCCTTTGTGATTTTTGATTGCCTGGAGTTTGCAGTACAGCATTATAACCATGGGCTACGTCTACACTGGCATGATTTTGCGCAAATACTTTTAACACAAAAGTTTTTGCATTAAAGTATTTGCGCAAGAGAGAGTCTACACTGGCATGTGCTTTTGCGCAAGAGATGTGCTTTTGCGTAAAAGCATCAGCGCCAGTGTAGACGCTCTCTTGCGCAAGAAAGCGCCGATGGCCATTTTAGCCATCGGGCTTTCTTGCAAGAAATTAATGTTGCCTGTCTACACTGGCCTCTTGCGCAAGAATACTTGCGCAAGAGGGCTTATCCCTGAGCGGGAGCGTCAGAGTATTTGCGCAAGAAGCACTGATTTCCTACATTAGAACGTCAGTGTTCTTGTGCAAATACTGCAGCCAGTGTAGACAGGTGGCAAGATTTTGCGCAAAAGCAGACGCTTTTGCGCAAAATCTTGCCAATGTAGACACAGCCATGTAGTATTATTTAACACACTGTTCCTGACAGATGATGGCATAACAACCCCTCTCCTCCAAAAAAGTCCCAAACCATTAAAAAACAAGCTAGTAAGTGAATTTCAAAAACACATTTTTAAAACCTGTTCCATCAACATCATAGTATGTTCAAGCCAATAGCAATAACATTAAAATGATAAAGGTGCATCAACTCTAAAAAAATCTTTTTACAGCAGCAGATGTTCATGACAGTGGTAAAATACCTGAACTCTGCCTCCGCTTAGTATTTACCCAGGGGTGGGGAACCTTTTTTGGGTCGTGTGGCTGCTGACCCACAGAAAAATCAGTCGTGGGCCTCACACAGATACAAAGCCAAAACAAAACAAAACAAACCACCATCAAAGATCTGGCCCTCGACTCAGAAGCAAAAAGACGCTCTCCGCATTCCCCTCACACACCAGAGCCTAATGGGGCCCAGCCTAGTAGATTTTCTGAGTCGTAGGGTGGCAAAGGTGGGGGGCTGGAGCACCAGCATGGGCTCCCCAATGCTGGGGGGCCTGAGCCTCGGGGACAGGATCCAGGCAAGACAGGGGCTGCATCCAGCCCTTGAGCCTTACATTCCCCACCCCAGGCTTACACCATCGCTACCACTATTAGAGATGCACTGTTGTTGGCAGTTGCTGTTAAGGCTTATTTTTCTAATATAGATTATCTCTGTGCAGGCGAAGCATAAGGTAAGTGCCCTATGCAACAGAAAAAAGTCAGCCATCCAGCCGGTGGTGGAAAATAAATATCTTTACTTAAAAAGAAAACAGGTCAGTCAGAAATGTAACCCTGGCCCAAGCTGAGAAGAGGTTAGTATCAGTATTCCTTGTAAGCTAAGTGATTGTGCAGCCATGCAGGAGAGATTCAAATACCATCCAGATGATTAGCAGAGAGCTCACAGCTAGTTTTTTTGTTTTACCTGTGGTGCACATTCCTACATGCTCGGTGTATATAAAATTATTCTGCACATGGATGAAAAAAAGTTAGAGGGAACATTGGCTAGTATCAGAGCCAGGGGCAAAGAATATGGTTTATAGCTAGGCCTTTCCTTCTCCCAGGGTGATATGGACACACTCTCCCACCCACCAAGTGGTTGAACAGTTTGTTAACTGAGTCTCCCCTTTTCCTTGGAAGCACCTTGTTTCATTGGCTGACTGTAGTCTCCAGACCTGTGAACTATCTCTCTATGAGAAGTGTCCCTCTGACACTTCATACAGCAGTCACTTTTGTATCTTTTCCCCACTTGTTATTAATTCAGCCAGTGGTCCTTCCTCCACGGCTTGTGCTTTTGGCAGATGTTGCTGGGCAGGACTCATTTAAATCCTTATCCCCAGGCTAGATCACTTACCCATACCACATCGCAAGGCCATAATGGTAGGGCCAGGCTTTGATCAAATAATTGCTTTGGCTAACCAGAAGTTGCTTCCTACTAAAAGGCAGTCTAATGCAGTGTTTCTCAACAAGTGGTACTAGTACCCTTAGGGGTACTTGAAAGAAATCTGGGGGGCACATCAACATAACTGAAATTTGGAGAAAACTGATTTTTTGTTTTAAGTTTTACAGTGCTTTATTATTTTTGTATTTTTTACATCCAAAAATTTCATCACCCGTCCGGCTACAATTAAGGTGTTTAAACAAATGTGTTGCAATGGTAGAAAAAAATGTGTGTCTGAAAACTGTTCGTACTGGGGATACTTATAATTTTTTTTGAAAGGGTACTTTATAAAAAAAGGTTGAGAAACGCTGATCTAGTGGGAAGAACCCTCCCCTTTGAACAACCTGAATCCCAGCTCAGCACTATAATGCTGACAGGCAGAATCAGACCTTGGACTTCTGGAACTTGATGCATGATCCTCTACTGCATGTGCTAAAGGCCTACTGGCTCTCAGCTAAGGCTTTAGAGGAAACTCATGCTTTCTCTCTGTAAGGCTATGTCTACACAGCAGTGTTATTTCAGACTAACTGATGTTATTCTGAAATAACATAGTCCACGTCTGCACTATAAGCAGTTATTTTGACATAATGTCGAAATAATGTCGAGCTGGAGGACTTCTTACTCCGACTCCTGTAACCCTCATTGTACAAGGAGTAAGGGAAGTCAGAGAAAGAGTGCTCTTTCTTTGACTTCCTGCTGTGTAGACAGCACCAAAAACCAAAATAAGCCATTTCAACTTAAGCTACGCAATTGACATAGCTGAAGTTGCCTAGCTTATTTCGCTTTAGCCCTGCTGTGTAGACGTGGTCTAAGTGCCACTACATGGGACAATGAACCATACCCGGTAGGTGTGTGGGTTACACACACACACACTGAAATAGTGTCAAAACTCCATTTTCCTTTACGAAAAACTTTAACTAGATAAACAATAATAAATAGCACCAGGACTTCCTGATAGGCAGGGTGTTTCTCACTTTATTCAAGCAAGGTTTCCTGTCTGACCCTAGTCTTCTTGGCCTCAGTGCAAGAGCACAAACCTTTTCATACTCACAGATTGATGCTAGCTGGTCTGATTGCCCATCGAGTGACCCTGCTACTCTGGGTAGAAACTGACATTCAGTCACATGCCTCTATATTTTAGCTCTTTGGGTAGTCATGCAGGTCAGTCACATCTAAAACACGTCCATTTTATTGGCGTCCATTTTCATACCAGATCCTAATGACATATTCATTTCCCTTTTTTTGTCAGACTTCAGAACTGTCACAATGTCAACAATGCAGATGCAGAGTTTGAGGTTACCTGCCATTGATACTGGTATGGGTATTTATCTCCTTGATTTCACTACACACTGTAGTTGAGGGGTTTTGGTTTTATGATGTTATATTTATTTTTATTAATTTTAAATACAAATAGGAGATGGGTACAAGCAGGTGTATTACATTTTACGGTGTGGTAGGGTGCAGGAACAGAGTGGGTGTGTGGGGTCTGGGTGGGAAGGTGGGTGCAGGGAGGGGAGGGGTTTGTTGATTTGATGGGGTCATACAGTCTCAAATAAATTTAATTAAAATACATTTCAGATTACTCTTAGCCCCTGATGAAGCAGTGCCGACAAAAGTATCTCAGCTTGATGTTGGCAGGATTATAGAGGGAGAGGAAGCCTTGAACATGTTTTATCATTATGTCCCTGTCACGAAACATCTCTCCGCTGCAGCACCGGGAATTAGCTCATCAGTAGGGCACCTCCCTCTGGCTGGTGTGTCCTCGCGTCTTCACTACACATTCCTGTTCCAGACATGCATCGCCCCCAGACCACAGCGCCCCCTTCAGGATACTGCCCTCCAGCAGTGCCCACTATAGTTCTCTCAGTCCCCCTTCTGTGGCGTGGCAGAGGGGTGTTTACCAACAGTCCCACATCTCTGCACTCTGGCCTTGCTTCAGGCCCTGGGAACTTGCCTGGCCAGAACTTCCCCCAGCTCTGCCTGCCTTTCCCCACAGCCCGGCTCCAAGTCAGGAAGCCTCTAGCTTCCCTAGCAGCTAAATCCCTCCTACTCCTCTGCTAGAGCAAGAGTAAGTATGTTCTCCCTCCCAGAGCCCTTATTTATACAGTCCCCAGCTGGGCCCTAATTGGTTGTATCTGCCTCAGCTGTGGGCTTTGTTCTCAGCCCTCTCCCAGGGCTGGGTTTTACCCTTAAAAGGCCAGTGCCAGGCAGACACCCACATCACAGTCCCAAAATTGGTAAATATCTAGTTTAGGGCCAGATGTTAATTAGAAATATACTGAATACACTATTTCACAGGAATATTATCTCAGCTACTTAAGACTGCTCTCCCCTCTAGTCAGTGACAGCTTTATTTATTGCTTTACATGCAGGCTACATATACATTGTGCATTCTTGCGCAAGAAGATATGCAAATGTGGTGCGGCAATGAATATTGCTGCACCCCATTTGCATACCTAATGAGCCACCATTTTTGCACAAGGGGCTTTTGCGCAAGAAGGAGCAGTCTACACTGCTCCTTCTTGTGCAAAAACTCCCTCTTGCGCAAGAGCTGTTCTGCCGCTTATTTTGAGGCAGAACAACTCTTGCGCAAAAGCAAGTTGTGCAAAAATGGCATCTCATTAGGTATGCAAATAAGGTGTGGTGAGATCATCGCCACACCTCATTTGCATATCTTCTTGCACAAGAATGCGCAATGTAGACGTAGCCTCTCAGTATTAGGGCACATTTAATCTCTTATAGAACCTTCTGTTTGTTATCCATCAAACTATGTGATAAACATTAATTTAAAAGCAGAAATAAATAACAGTGTTACAACCAAGCTATAGTTAGTCCTAGTTTATAACCATTGTTTTAGAAAACAAAAGACTTTGTCCCACACTTATTGAAGCCAGTGGCAAAATTCCCAGTGACTTCTAAGGCCTTGACTTTCCAATAGACTCAGTGCAGACGTACTTGTGGCATGGGGGAACTGTGCCTTTAACAGCTCAGACAGAGAACCTGTCTGGGACACTGAGACGCTTTTGTTATTGTTATGCACAGCTGGTTGCCAGACACAAAATAAAGCAGGCCACTTGCAAATATTTTAAGCACTGATGGTCATATCATCAGGTGTATTAGATGCTTACCTCCCATTGATTTAAATGGGAGCGAGGCACCTAACACCTTTTGAGGATCTGGACTTGAGTGATCAGTGAACACCATGTACACAGCCATAAAATATCCCTGAAAACAACAGAACTCCAGACTGGTCCAAGGGTCTGCCTGTGTAGAATATGTTGCAGAGTCAGTGTCTTTGGAGCAGGATCAATACCAAATGTGCAATTAGTTGGACATCTTACATTTCAGCCTTATGCAATGTCAAAATAGCTGCATAATGCCCTTGTATCCCCAGTCCCTCTCTGGATGGGGACCACAATGGGAATGACAATTCAAGATCAGATTCAGGAAAAGTGGACTCTTAGTTCAGCAATTTGGGGGCTTGTAAGCAACACAAGATCCACCTACAATATGTGATGGGCCACATCCATTCAACATTATGGTATGAGAGGATTCCTGCAATTATAAAGCTGTTAAAAAAGATGATGGTGAGCCTCCAGGACAGGAAGTAATTGACTTAATCTGCAGTGAGAGAGATTTTAGGCTACTTAACTGGGAAAAACTCTCTAATCATAAGGCTGGTTAAGTACTGGTCTAGGTCAGTGTTTCTCAACCTTTTTTTTATAAAGTACCCCCTTTAAAAAAATTATATGTACCTCTCAGTACCTATAGTTTTCAGACACGCAACATTTTTTCTACCATTGCAACACATTTGTTTAAACAACTTAATTGTAGCTGGGTGGGCAATTAAATTTTTGGGTGTAAAAAGTATAAAAATAATAAAGCACTGTAAAATTCAAAACACAAATTCAATTTTCTCCAAATTTCAGATGTGTTGACGTACCCCCCAGACTTCTCTTGAGTACTCCTAAGGGTACTCGTACCACTGGTTGAGAAACACTGCTCTAGGTTTCCAAAAGAGGTTGTGGAGTCCTCACAATTAAAGGTTTTTAAGAACAGGTTAGAAAACACAGCTGTTAGGAATGGTCAGCTATAGCTGGCACAGAGGGATAGACTAGATGACCTTCTGGAGGTCCCTTCTAGCCATACGGATCTATGATTCTATGGAGCTTAATTCTATGGTCTCCATCAGCCTTGTCAATCATCCAGCCCTTTACCAAGTGGTCTCCAATGTCAACACAGTGAACTAGGGAGCCAAATTCTATTCCCTTTGTAAATCCACAGCCATCAAGCAAGAGTTTCATTTCCCTTGCATGAGTTTTACATGGGTGCAACTGTATCAACTTCAACAGAGTCACCAGTGTAAGGTAATACATGGATTAGAGTTAGTTAAGAGATAGGAGCTGTGTATCCATTACATGGGTGTAACTGATTTCATTTGAGTTACTCCAGATTTGCCTATGCGTCAATGACTGGAATATTTGGCCCACTAGCTAAAAATGATAAATAGAAACTGCACATTTTTAACTGCATAAGAAATGCCAGAAGCACAATTTTCCCTACCAACTCATCTGTTTTGATTCACTCCTTGTAATCTTGATTTTCCATCACTACGCTCTTCAAAATACCTTAATCTCCTTTATCTCCACATGCAATAATCTTTCTCACCACATGATTTCCTACAAATGTTAACATAGTAATAATAATAATAATTTTCAATCTGTACTGAAAATCAAGCACTAAAATGAAGTCCCAGGGTTCTTTCCTTCAATTTAATTTATAAAGCCTCTTGAGTTATACTCTCGCAGCTGATGGCATTAACTAGTAGCACCTCTGGGATGAATTACAGCTTCTCATATTCAGTCATAGGCTATGTATTGTCATAGTGATGCTTTTCATATTACTAAAGACTTTGACAAATTTGGGATTTAGGTCCTATATAGATAGTTGTTTAAAATTGTGGTGTCCAAACTTTGCAACACTGAATATATTTAATTAACAATTTGCCAGGACCCTGAGAGCCACACCCTGTTTGTCAATGCACTGAAAAATGTTTATGCTGTCGTGTATTGAAAAAAATGTGCTAAATTACAAGCTATCAATTTAAGTTTGTAAGTTTCTGGGTCCTGCTGCAGGTGAGGAGGCTCTGTTGGGAAGTGTGGAATCTAGCAGAAATCAGTCTGCAAAGAGCACAAGAATGAGGTAAGTTGTGTCTCTCTGCCTTAGAGAACAACTTGTGAGTGTTTTTCTGTTTTTGATTCTTGTGTGTGAAGGTTCTAGATTTTACAAAACAACAGTTTTAAATTTCACCAAGATCACTTTATGTTTATTTAATCTCATTTTTCTGTTTGTATGCCAAGAACATAACACATAAATTTTGGATATTAGAAACAAATGCATGCAGTCATGGTGTCTACTTGCACCACTCTCCTACTTGATAGATACAGAGAAATTGCTTCTTTCAGCTCACTGGCAAAACAAACAAAAAAAACCCAAACCACCCTGCAGCTGATTATCTTTGGCTTCATTTGGTCCCTGGAAAGCATATTGTGCACCCCTGATTTACAAAGTACTATTATATAAACAAAATAAAGGAAATTAATGCACGTGCATTTCCCCCACCACCACCTTACAAAATATTATATGGCTTCTTAAGAGGTTGGGGAGCACTACTTCTGCTTTCTGTCCATTAAAAGTTCCTTAATGGCATGTATGAGACAGAGGCTGAAGATGGCAAAATGCAAGATCCATTTCATTCCACATGGAAAGCTACCATCTAGCACCATTTGCTAGATTATCATTTGAGCTGGTTGAATTGCTTTTCTACAAACATGGATTTTTATACCGAAAAGTAGGTTTTGATAACCGCAACAGTTGTGCAATAAGTGAATTTGTAATTTTTTTGTCATCACAATTTCTAACGGAAATTTTTTGAAAACCCTTCTTTTTTTTTTAAATTGTGCCAAATACCTTGTTTTGAAATTGTGGGGTGCTTCCCCCTCCTTTTTTCCCCACTGGAAAAAGGTGGGAGGAAAAACAAAAAGTGGGGGAAAACTCCAGTGGAGAACAAGGGAGACTTCCATATGCAAATTTTGCAAATTACATTATAATTTTTGCCAAAATGATTTTTTTCCCACTTTTCTGTAATATATTTGACCAGCATTATTTATCAGCACATCAGCGTGGGTATCAAATGAAGTCATGTGATTGTAGCTACAATCAAGCTCTTTTAGAAAGAACAGGTATAGAAATTCCTGACAGAACAGATGTTTTAGGTAGAAGTGATGTGCAAAGGGCTTTAGGAGCAGATTAGTTAACAGACTCCTGTTTGTCCTTTTTCCAGCCTTCTGCTTTTGTACCAGTTCCTTCCTTCTCCCAAATTCCCTCTTTGATTTCCAAGCTGGCACATATCACATTGTAGATGTGCAGGTGAATGAGCCCCTGATGGTATGGCTGATGTGGTGAGGCCCCATGCTGGTGTCACTAGGGTAGATGTGTGGACAATGAGTTGGCAATGGGGTTTGTCGCAGGGTTTGGTTCCTGGGTAGTGTTTCTGTCGTGGGATGTGTTGGATGTGTAGTTGGTGGTGAGTATTTGTTTCAGGTTGTGGGGCTTTCTGAATGTGAGGACTGGCCTTCCTCCCAAAGATGTGAGAGCAAGAGATCGTCCTCAAGGATAGGTTGTAGATCCCTCATGATGACAATCCTTCTTTAAGCTTGAAGGGTGCCATAGGACTCCTTGTTTTTGAGGAAACAGACTGACATGGCTACCCCTCTGAGCCTAAATAGTGAGATTTTGTCATCCCTAAAGCTCAAAATGTTCAGGTATTAAGACATTAAATTTTTTGCTGCTGATGATTAAAAAGTAAAGCTGGAGGACAGGACAAGGCTTACCAAGTGGGCACCATTTCAGATTTTGGTGGGGGGTGACCTGTGCATGTCATGATGGAGGGGGGAAGAGTGAGAGCATGGGGGGTGGGGGTGGACTGAGGATAGAGGCTTCAGCAGTGTTACTGAGCATGCTCAGTACAAGCCAAACACAAGATGCGGGGGAGGGGAAGGAAAACCCAACCCCATCCACCCTCCCACACATACACATCATCTCTATTCTGCTACTAAGGCACTGGAAAACTCTACTCTTTTGGCAGACAACTTAACAGTTAGCTGACAGGAGCACTGTATCTAAGTCCTATCTCAAAAAAAGAGAATTAAATAAATATTAGACCCATTCAGCTCTAACACTAACATATTCTGACATCTTGTGGCAAGTCACTTAAGGGACACTAGTTAGCCTTAAAATTTTAATGTATATCCTTTGTTACTAACTCTGTGAAGAGAGACAGATCCCCTCAGGACTCCTGGGCTCTATTTCAGCTCCAGGACGGGAGTGGGGTCTAGTGGGTTACAGAAGGGGGTGGATACATTTTAGCGCTATATAAAAACATCAGAATGGCCATACTGGGTCAGACCAAAGTTCCTTCCAGCTCACTATCCTGTCTTCCAACAGTGGTCAATGCCAGCTGCTTTAGAAAGAATAAACAGAAGAGAAAATAATTGATACATCCCCTGCCACCTATTTTGTTTGTTTTTAAATCTGTTGCCTATAAATTTAATTGGATCAGCTTCTTGTGTTATGTTAGTTCAGGAATAAATAACATTTCCTTATTCTATTTTTCTACATCTTTCATGATTTTCTAGATCTCTAACATATCCCCCCACGTTTTAGTCATTTCTTTTCCAAGCTGAAAAGTCCCAGTTTTGTTAATCTCTCCTCATATGGAAGTTGTTCCTTACCTCCAATAATTTCTGTTGACCTTTCTGTACCTTTTTCCAAATACAGTATATAATTTTTTAGATAGGGTGACCAGATCTGCATACAGTATTCAAGATGTGGGCATACAATGACTTTATGTAGAGGCAATATGGTATTTTGTCTTATTATCTATTAACTTTTTAGTTTTAAGACTGCCACTGCACATTGAACAGATGTTTTTAGGGAACTATATGCAATGATTCCAAGAGCTCTTTATTGAGTGGTAACAATTATTTTAGACCCCATCTTTTTTTATCTATTGTTAGGATTTTCACATGTTCATTACTTTGCACTTAACAACACTGAATTCCATCTGCCCCTGCCTTGCCCAATCATCCAGCTTTGTGAGATACCTTTGCAACACTGCTGTCAGCTTTGGATTAGTCACTGTTTACCCCTTTTTCAAGAACATTTATGAGACATTTAACACAGTGATCCAAATGCAGATCCCTGTAGCACATACACTCATTCCTGCTTTCTCCCTTATCTTTAAAGTAGAGTACCGGACAATGTTTTCATGTGGATCTAATGATCCTTCTATTGCTTGAATGCCCAGCCTTTTGTTATTCTTAATCACCTGCCTCTCTCCTTTTATAACAAACTCCCTGCCCCAAAGGCAAAGCTGCAAGCAGCTCAAACTTTGTTGCATTTAAGAAACGCCTCTGGAATCAGGACATGGGTTTTACGCAGACCTCAAATGAAATCCAGGGGTTCAAACTCAGGGTTGGGGGAGGTACTGCCCTCCCTAGCTCCCCATAAATTGTGCCCTTGGAGGGAGGTGGGACTTAAAAACGAGTAGTCCTGGACTACTCATTGTTTTTCAGTATTTAAGATTTTTCCTGGAACCTTCCTATTCAAGGTATCTTGGATGTGTTTTAAAAATGAAAGGTGATAAGAATACCAAGTGATACTCTGAGGCCTGAAAGAGATAATGCATCTAGGTCTTGTGGAGGCCAGTGCTCCATATTCATAGATTAGACAGAGAGTTTAATAAGACAGTAATAATGGCACTCTATGACATTAGCAGACAAACTTATTATTCAAATACCTATCAATCACATCCAATAGATACATATGCACACATATAATGGAATATAAGTTCCATCACAGTGTTAAAATGCTTATGGTCTATTATGAGCCAGACACCCACATAATGGTCAGCTAGCTCCTTTACTTAATCAAATGACTATAGTACAAACCTCAAACATTTATGACTCAACTACAGATGTTCTCCAACAAATGAACACTGTTTATAGTTGCATAAGGTTTCACTTTGGATAGCTAAAATAACTTTTAACTGGTACCTGGTATACTCAGATGGTCCTGGAATTGCTTCCTTCCAGAAAGCAAGAATTAATTCCCTGGATTTGAACCCCAGACCACCACTTTTTGCACACGCAATGATGTGTGCAGAATTAATAGCTATTTCCTGAAACATAATTTCTCTGAAACATCTTTAGATCATTTCCTCTGAAACATAGTGTAAGCAAGTAGCAGATTGTTGCCAAATGTTGTGACAATTTGCTAATGACAGTAGTGTTAGACTGAAAATTTTGACTAACTGTCCCCCCTCAATTTACTAATTTTGCCAATGTTTTAAATGGCAGCATCTCTCAGATGTTTTACTATGTTGGCAGATATTCAGGAATATATTAGGGAGAGGTGAATGGGATACAGTTTTCCCATTCTGCCAAAAAATGTTTGTGATTTCTTTCTCCCCCCTCCCCTTGTCTCAAATTAGGGTGTAAAAGTGAAAATCTAAAACATCTTTTATGAACCCAATATAGGAGAAAAGATTTAGGTCAATCAAGTCATTTTGTTTCAATAATTTTAAAATATGTTATTTCAACCATTTAATTTTTAAACAATAATTAAAATACCAAAGTAATTACAAATTTTGAAAAATTGAAAAATATTTTTATTTAAAAAGGCGTAATGATACATTCCAACAATTTTAAAACTTTTTTGAGTTTTCCAATGAAAAGAGTTTTGACAAATTGGAATCTTCCAATGAAAAAAAATTTGGTAAAAAAATGGCTGACTAGCTCTAACATTAGGTAACTTTTTTCTTCTAATGTGTATATTTTCACTCTATTATTTCTTTTCCTTAAAGTTTTCCTCTTTGGTTTCTTAAAAATGATGCCATTGGGAGGCAGGGTATACAACAACTCCATTTCTGATCGCATAATTGCCTGAGCACAAGCACAGCGGTTATCCACCTGATACATCAAGAGACCGACTCTCCTTAGTGACTGAAAAGAAGTGGTCCATGAACCATCATTAAAATAACAGTCTAACTGAGAATGTTATCTTCACAGTGATAACTGGGATTTACTGTACTCGACTATCCAGCACCCATGATAAAAAGGTAAGAGCAAAGAGTCAGTTGACTGGAAATGCAAGAATCTCAAAAGATTCAGAGTTCAGGATCAGCTAGCATAAGCATGGTCTGAATCTCCTGAGGTTGCAGGATTGGCTGGAAGTCTCGAGAGAAAAGCCATCTCACCAGAAACATCACAATCAGCCTCTCATAGTACAACGCTAGTTGTGGTCCAAAGTAAAGCAGTGAAGAAATAGGAAATAATACACAAAGGGAAAACAAAAACAAAACTAAACCCAAGCAACTTAGCTTTCTTGAACTTAACCTGCCTTGGGCAATGAGAGTCTCTTCGGAGCAGATAGTCCCCTTTTATGCAAAAGAGTCATTGGCCTTTTATGTTCAAACCCAGCAAAACTTGCTAATTATGCACGAGCTAGCTAGGAAAGAGGAAGCAAGAGAGCTCTCTATTTACTCAAGTGACCTGTTATGTTCTTCCCTACAAGATAAAGCAATACAGTATTAATTTAATAGAATGTCCCTACACAAATGCAAATAATAATGAGAAGTAGGCACAAAAAGTTGTTAGGGATTCTAAATGATGATATTTATGAAATTTTAATTTAGTGGACAGAACAGAAACATTTGCTTATCAGAACTTGAATATCAATATAGAGGAATTCATCTACAGTCCAGTGGCCTGAAGCTCTAGGTAAGGAGTTCTATATTTCTGTATATAAATATAGTGCTCCCATGTTTTCCCAAATTGAGGGTATGTTCCCTATCCAGTCATGTAAATTTCCATGTTTTATACAAAGATTTAGTGCTGGTATGTGAGGAAACCTTGCCTATTCACTTTGTTTAGGTAAGGTATTATTTAGTGACCCCAGAAATTCTGGGTCAGATTTTGAGTTGGTAATATTTGTTAGTTACAGGGATCCCTAACTATTTGAACTCAGGTCTTGGTGCTGCTAAAAGCATTTGACAGAGGTGTTACATAAAGAAAAGAGGTGGAGAACTGTTGCTGTATTTTAAAATTAATTACATTGGCAAGTTCCAATTCAGTAAATAAGGGCAAGCTGGAGAAAACCTTTGTAAAAGGAGAAGTAACCGGAATTGTCAAAGAAAGAAAGGACAAAACATTAGTGGGCCAGTTTTTGAGTGATTTAGACCATAACATCCCATAATCTCAGAGGACTTTAACAACTCAGGTGTCAATTGCCAAACATACATTAGCAATTTCTAAATTAGAAAAACAGCAGAACAAATGCAGAACAAATCTCTGAGGAGATTAGAAAAACAAAATCTATCAATATTAACCCTAACCGAAACTGAACTATTTGTATTTCAAAATTGGTCCAATAAAAGATATTACCTCACCTACCTTGCCCTCTCAAACACAAAACAAAACAAAACCCAAACTTGGATTCAGAATAATGCATGCTAATGCATGTGGGAGAGGAGGAGGGGCAAGGAATGGTCTGAAACACACAAATACAAAATGTGAGGAGTTAATTGGGAAGCAGTATGTTTGAGAAAGACCCCATCATAACATGGATTGTGAGTGGTTTATGGTGCTTTCCACCCATTCTAGCCCACTCCCATCTGTAGAAGTGTAATTCTGGTTCAATGTGTTCAAAATTGTTTTTGTTTTTTGCATTTCTTGATTTCAGACAATATTTTTGAACCCTGCTTCTGTATTTCAGAAAGAAAGAAAACAAAGATTTTCTTTCTTAGCAATATGATGGAACTGAAGGCTTTCTGAGATAATAACGAAAGAGCTCATCCTTTTGCTTTCCTGTTGAGAATTGTATGTACTGTCATTTGTGAAAGAAAAATATCTCACCCCTACAATGTATGGAACTATGGAATACATTTGTTAAATGAGCTACAGTTATCATAGGCTGCTTGTAAAAAACAAAACAGAGTTTGTGCCTTAAAACATAACAACGGTCTCTTTGAAACAAGCAAGTAAATAAAATAGACACTATTACTGTTACAAAATTAGAGATAGGAAAGCACGTACATGTTCAGATGGATTACAGAATTCTCAGTATATACATTATGTAGGCATGAGGGAAATAAAAATGATCTTCTAGCTGCTAGATTAGGAGCCAATAGATCTAAATTCTGCTCCTGGCTCTGATCAGAGTTCCCATGTGACCTTTGCAAAGTCACTTGATCAATCTCTGCCTCAGTTTTCAATCTGTAAAATGTGGATAGTATTTCCTTTTCTCATGTTTGTGGGACATACAAATATTATAGCAGTGAGAGGCATGGAAATAGATAATATTACCATACCATCTGGAGAATGCAACCCATTCTAAAAAAGGATACAGCATTTGACAAGAGCCAGAGGTACAATGGTAATACCAATGCAATACCTAGTGTATGGAACATTTCTATAAAATAGTGCACTTTCAGTTTAAATATTTTAAATGTCTAAAAATTAAACAACTGTATTACTACCCTTATAAAAAATATTAACACAGTATTCTACAGTAGTGGTCCAAACCACTTTACATTTTCAGTAGCAATGCTGCAGTGTTTTGAGCTATTCCTGTATTATTTTTAATAAAGGAGGATTTTTCTGGTTTATATTTAGCTGTATTTAAAAGGACCAAACTTTTCCTGCCATCACTAACTATTTGCAACTCCACAGATATGAATTGAAGGCCATTTGATAGATGTAGCTTCATTGGTTGCATGGCTGTAGCTAAGAAAAAACATATTTCACTTTGTTTTACCAGAGCCTGCATCCTAGGTTCCCTGTATATCGAAAACTTCCACTGAAGTTAATGCAACAGTAGACAGTACAATGATCAGGCTTTAATTTTGCAACAGTAACAAGTCTTTGCTCAAGAGTTTTCTAACCCACCAGCCAGAAGAGGAATAAGCACTCATTATTTGCCAAGTGCTAACATAGTGTCATATCTTGCTGTACTTGAAAAGTTTAATAAAAAGAGAATTATAAAATAAACCATTAAAATGACATACACTCTGCCCACACCCATATATTTAATAAAGCGGATTCCAAGCTGGTATTTGATATTCCAGTGCTGCACATCCACCATTCATTTTTATTGTTATTAAAGGTGATCCAAAGGCAAACATTTTACATTTTTCTCCCCAGGAAATTCTTGTAAGCGCCTTCCTCCCATAAAGAGATAGCACAGAATCTAGCTGACTGGTAAGTAGAGCTGTCTAGTAGCAAGAATGGCTTGTGACCATGACTGCAAAGATGAGAATTTAATATCCCAGCAATATACAGATCAACATAATCATTCATGCTACGCTTTCTTCAGAGGAAATTTCTCTTTCAGAGAAAGATGCTAGAGCAAGCTGGTGCTACAACAGATCCAGCCACAGGAAAAAGCTGCATGCAGGTTCTTAGAGGCAGGTCTGTGCCTCAAAATTCAGATCCAAAAGTGAACTTTCCAAGTATAAGGAAGTGTTTTGATCTGGACTTTGGATTAATCCCATCACAGAGAGATGGCAACAGCTGCAAATCAATCATGTTCAAAGCCCAGAGGCGGTGGGAAGAGCAAATCCAGAATTTGGGGTGAAGGGTTTGCCTATATTTGCATGTTATCTAGATTGTGCCCAGCCTTGCATAAAGAAAGAAAGAGGATGCAAGGAGCCATCATCTCTTTTGCCCTGCACAGTTGCTAAACACTGCATCAGTCCTTGTGCTCTGATAACGTTGGGGGGGGGGAGAGGGGAGGGGAAGGTGGAAGGCAGAGTTATGGTCCAGAGCCCTTGAGCTAGACAACACAGCCTGCCACATGCAAAGGGTGCCCACTCTGCAGCCAATCAAAATTGGCAAGGGCTGTGCTCCTGCTGTGCTGCAGGAAGCATGGAGCCTGCCAGGAATAGGACATCTCCAGGCATTCTTACTGTGGTGAGCCTCCCTAATGTCCCTGAACATGGACTGAGGCTTAAAAGCCACTCTGCTGTTCCCTTGTGTTTCAGGTTTGAAGCTTTCATTCTTTTCTCTCCAACAACTGTCATAAATTAACCCAGCAACAGCCCTCCTCCCTCAAAAAGCCAAACCAGAACCTCCTGTCACACCCAAATCCAGCGGGTTTAGAGTGGACCCAGATCCATCTGTAGAGGTGAGCCTGTGGCTGTCTTTAGTTTAAAATAAATAAAAGAAACCAAAATGTTTCCACTTCCAGCAGCTGAAGAATTTTAAAAGGAGGGTGGTGATTTCAGCGGAGTACAGCCAAGCTTTGCATCTGGCCACACACAGTGCTCAAGTCTAGACTGATTGGCCCAGACATCACCACAGCCACATGTTTTCAAATTAAATTAAACCGCCTGATCAAAGAACTGGGATCACTTAAAGCTTGCCATAACTTCTTACTTATGCATCGTTTTATTTGATCAGAGGAAGCCTTAAACACTGATATTCAGTAACTTTATCCCAGGGCTAAAAAGGGATATGCTGGAGAAGCAATATAGAAAAGCAATATCCTATTATGTACATATTTTATACAAACTTCTGAACAAAAAGTTGAGTGACGACTGAGTGTGGGGCAAAGGGCATAGAGGTAGAGGCATGACACATGAGCCAGCACTCAGTTTAAAAAACATTCCAGTGGCCCACTAAGGGGAAAAAATCCATTGTTGGATTAAAAAAAACACACCCTGCAGTAGCTGATCCACCATATGAAAAGTTTTGGTGCTAGCCTGAGCAGCAAGGTAGCCCTTCCCACCCAGTATGTTAATATCACTTGTTTCTGCCTTCATCAGGTCAGCAATGAATATTTCATTGTGAAAATATTCACAGTGTGGAAGCCCTCATGTGAAGACTCATTGAATTTAAGGCCAAGAATGGCCATCATGATAATCAGTTCTGACTTCCTACACATCACAGGCTACAGAACCTCACTGACTTGCTCCTAGCAATAGGCCCACGACGTCTGCCTGCATTACTGAAGTCTGCCAATCGTGATTTAAAGACTTCGTGTTACAGAGAATCCATTGCTTGCTCTAACCAGCAAGTGACCTGTGCCACTGCTGCAGAGGAAGGTGGAAACCCACCCCAGAAAATAAAGGGCAGGAGGCACTGTGAGAAGAGAGGTTGTTTTCATCCACAGGAATCAAATCTTTAGGGTGTTCTTTGTTCTGCAGAACAGAGACACCCTTGGAAATGGGTGCCCTGTCCCTCCTGGAGGGAGAAGAGCTCTGTGTAAAAGTGTAAGGACAGAGAGGAAAGGAAAACAATCAAACCAAGCTACAATATCTATTTATTTATATGTGCAGCAAAATAAGCAAACCCCAATCAATGTACCAGGTATGTGGCCAGCACCAGTGATATGAACTGTGCAATTTGCTGAGGTCCAGAATTTAGCACAAAATAACCTTTCCCTTCTTTAAACCTCACTCATAGATCAATTAGACTCAGTACCTAAGAGTACTTTTCTCCACCTGCCTGCTCCTATCCAGAGAAGTCCATACAATCAAGGCCTACTTTGATGTGTGCTTACCTAGTCCAGGTCTGTGACATCAGCTCTTCCACTACTGGCCTCACTAACTGCTGAGATGCTGTGAAGCCAGCACTGTCTTGCTGCTAATCTGATCAGTCCTCAGTTCACAATCAGGTCTGTAGTGTGGTTGCCAGTTCAGCTTGGTCTAGTCCTGCAGGATCACACATCGTTTAGAATCTCTAGATGGGGAACCCAGAAAAAATGTGACCCTTAGTGTCCCTGCTCTCTGGAATAGTGCTCCTAACTGCTAAGGTTGAGCTTAAATCCTGTTCCCTCATCAGAGTCCACTGCCTGTGAAGGCATATGGTGACCATTTACTGAAGGCATTTTCTGCACCATGCCTATGCTCTTTCATAAATAGTTCGGGTAACAATCATTATATAATCAAATTCCAACTACAATAAAAACACAGTGTGTGGAACTATGGGTAATCAATATTAAATGTCATGTAAATGAGGCTGTCAGGAGCTGGCTTTTCCCCTGTAAAGGCAGCAGATAGTTCCATTAATTTAAACCTTTTAGCTCTAGGGCTAACACAGATGGAAAGCAACACGGAAAAAATTCCCATTCATCTCTGTTCTCTCTTTTGGTCTGTGCATGTATCTGCACATGGGGTAAAGGGATATTAAGCAAGTTCAGATCTTTATTAACTGTACAGATGTGCTTTGTGTTTGTACAGATGTTTTATTGTTGTAATGAAGCAACAGAACACAAACCAAAGTAAGTCAGTGCTAGCCTTTATTAAACAAGTGTTCCAGAACGTGGTGACCTGTGCCTCCCCCAAGAAGCAATTAGAAATAAATATTTTCCTCCAACCCCAACGTCACTTCTAATTTTGTGGTTCCCTGGACAGCTGTGCTCCTCATCCACTCTGCCATCCGGTCTAGACAACCTGTCAAACAAGTGAACTTTTTAGTGTTTCATAAAATTACACATCAGGTCTTCATTTATGATGTGTGGCAAATAAGTTCTAAGGGACTGGCAAGTTGACTGAATATGGGTTAATCAGTAAAGTCATCCTTTGAGATTAAAATCTGTTCAGCCATGTCAGAACAACATGGCTTCAAAATTAAGAGCCTGTGTTAGGAAACACCGTTGTGTCAGACAGATGGAGCTGATCACAAAACAGTAGTTTAATGAGGTGATACCACAGGACCATCATGTTGAGCTTTTGTCCCAAACATTTTACCACAGCTATGTTTACAACAAAGTTCAGTTATGGCTCAGGAACAGTTTTGAGCTTTGTGTAAATGACAAACTGCACGGATGTTATTTATCAGTGGGTTAACAACTAATACAGGGAGGTCTGGCTTCATAACTCTGTACATCTGGATATGGCAGAAGGCCTAAAAACAGTATTGTTGCTTGCACTGGGTGTACCTTTAACTTCCATACTGAAAACCCAAATATCTTCTTGTGTTTAACCAGAATTTAGCATTGCACAAAGAAAATCACATGGGGGCTATGTCTATTCCGGAAAAACTCCACCGCGTCCAGGAAACACGTCTGCTCTTCTGACATTTTTTGCAGGCGCACTCTTTTGGAAGCCCTGTCTTCCTTGTGCCATGAGGAAGAAGGGCTCTTCCAAAAGAGGAGGTTTTTCCAAAATTTGGCCCAGTGTAGACAGGCCAAATTTCAGAAAAGCCTCTTCTGACAAAGCTATTGGAAAAAGGTATGCAAATTGCAGAGTGCAATTTGTGTACCTTTTTCCGATAAAACTCCATAGTTTAGACATAGCATCAGAGTTGGGAAAACACATAGATGACAGTTTCTGATTCAACTGTGTCTGCAATAAAACTGGACCATTCAGCTTAAGGGGCGGGCATTAAAATATGAATCAGGAGATCTGGGTTCTGTTCTCAGGTTTGCCACTGACTTTCCATCAGAGCTAGGGGAATATTTTTGCATGAATGCTCTATTTGCCAAAAAATGAAGCGTTGGGGTTTTTTTAAAACTTCTTCATTTGCCAAACAGTTTTTAAAAGTATTGTTGTTGGTTCAACCAAACTAACTTTTTTTCTCACTGTTTAGAAATTGCCAGAGAAACAAAATACCCATTATTTGCCCAGTGCTACTTGCATCATGACCTTGGGCCAGCCACTTATCTGCTCTGTGCTTCATTTTCTCCCTCGTATAATCAGGATTGAAGTAACCTCATTTATAAACCATTATGTTTGTGCTAAGTACTGACATCAGTGCTCTATTTCTTACACCACCACTGCACTTCTGCTGAACACTAGCCGGTGTCACAGCTACCCAGTGGAGGAGAAAACTTTGATGCTGGACCTGGATATATCTTATGTGTAAGTTGCTGCTTCATTTCCACATATACACAAGCCCTAGAAGAAAGGCAGTCACAAACAGTATGCACGCAATCCCCTTTTCTAGACCTCTCAGCTTGCACACCAGGAAGCTACTCTGTCCCAAGAATTGCTACTAAGTATGAAGAATAAAGCAGAGAGCAAAGTAAATGCTCAAAAGGACAACTGCATAACAAAAACTAACAATAATACTTTGTTTCTTCAAAGTCTAAAAATTTGCTCACATACTAAGGAAAAAGAAACGTACTAAAGCTGCGTATAACAATGTCATCTGATGACTCCTGCCATAACTGTGCTATTGTTTATTTGATTAAGATTTTTGGAGTCTCTTCGTTACACTCCTGTGACCCAATTTGCCTCTCCTGTAGATGTGAGCCACTCCTATTTGACTTCTTTTGGAAATATGGGCATCCCATGAAGGGAGAACAGGATCCCAGTTTTAATATGGATACTTATGTAGAAGGAAAGTTTTAAAACACATTGAACATACTTCTACTAAGTTTATGGCTATAAGATATCTTTTTAATTTTATGGTGTGGGTTTGGCTGAACAAGAAAGTGAGACTGTTCTGGAGTTCCTTTTTCTAGCTTGATTGAGAGACATAATCAAACACATCTTTGACATAAGAAGTCAGTGGGAGTTATGCACACTTAATGCTAGAAGTGAATGTAGGCCTTTGGATCTATTTTCATTTAGTTGACAAATGCCCAAAATATCCAATCTCCAAAGCCTTTCAAATAAAGACAATTCAGTGATCAGTAAAGCAAGCAATTCTCTGCAACAGGGATATTTGACACAGCTCAATTCCTCCACTACAAGGGTAAAATATGTCTACTAATATACGGTGAGGTTTAGGCAGAATTGTGAAAGAAGAACTGAGTTATTTGAAACTGCAGGGGGTAGAGCTCATGATACCGTCTACATGTTTTGTTAGTCTTTAAAATGCTACCAGACTATTTGTTGGTTTTTTTTTTAAGTTTATTGAGTTATTTGAGTGTGGGGCAGTGACAGGATGGGTTGAGGTTTGGAGACCAGTAACGGACAGTCTCTCCCCCTCCCTGGCCTGCTGGGAGTCCCAGGCTGGATTTCATAATTGCTCCACCTGGGACTGACCCCCAGGCTGGGAGTTTGAGACCCCTGCTTCAGAGGGCTAATGTGGCCCATGGCCAGAAAGGGTTAAATACTCTGCAAGATAAATGTCCCAAATTCAACCCGTGAGTGACACACTGGTAGATAATGTTTGTGGTTTTATATGTTTACATGTATATTGTTAGAGGTTAACCAAATGGTTGCTGTCTATACTGTATTCATATCTCTTTGAAATGTACAGCAAATCATGTGAATGACAGACAATTGTCTTATGCTAATTCTTATAGCTAATTACCGGTGATCCTTGGGAGATAGGTCTATTTGGAAGTCTCCACAATCGCCTATTGTTCAGCCAGGAGTGAATGGTCAAGAGGTTGTTGGAAAACTATATAAAAACTCTTGGGACCTGATCCTTTTGATCTCAGATCTGCTTGATGCATTATCAGGGAAAGCTTAAAGTCATAAGATCTGAGATCTCCTAGCCTGCTTGGAACCACCTTGCAATATGAACACTGGATTATATCCTATGGACTAATTCCGTAAGATCTCTTTGCAACTATAAAGCTCGCCATCTCAACTATGAATCTGATCTCAGAACTCTGTACTCATATCTATATTGATCTTTTAATTAGTACTATCTTTTCTTAATAAATTGCAGTTTAGTTCATAAAAAATGGATTTAAGTGGGTATCTGGGGTAAGATCTGAAATATTAATTGACCTGGTAGATAATGTATCTGATACTTTGGGATTGGTAGAACTTTATTTGTCTTAAGTGTCTGGGTAGAGGCCAAGTGCTGGGTAACCAGTAAGATAATATAGAAGCTGTTTTGTGCTGACTTGGTAAATCTAAGTATTTGAATAACCACCACTTTGTGGAATCGCTCCTCCATTTTTTGCAGTTTGGCCATAATTGAGTAGCCTCAGTTGATCTCCTGGGAGGTGGGTGCAAATAGTATAAAGAAAAATAAGCATACACAAGCCTGCCTCAGTTTCCCCTCTAGCAGTCAGCCTGCTGGCCTATCACAAAAAAGTTTTTCCCTTTCAGTGTAATGCAGATTCCAACAGAAGTCCCCCAGAAATTCACCTATTGGTTTAGGGATTCACATGCAGTCTTTTCCCAGTAGATTTCTTTGAAGGAGAAGTACAAATATTCTCCCCCACTCCCAGTCCTTCCTTCCTTCAGTCTCTAGTTTTCTTAGCCGAAATACCATTCCTTCCTCCAGGAGCTTTCCTTAGCTGTCATTCTTGGGATGCTTTGGAGGCCTTGTCTGGCAAGACCCAGCAGCAAGTCCTATTCCCTTCTAGTAGAGACAGTCACAACTAGTTTTATCTCTTCCCCGGTTTTTGTCTTACTGGGTGGAAGGAAGCTCTTATATATCACATCCTCTTTCCCTGGAGGTATTACTTAGGGTAGTCTATGCTACAGAGAAGATCGAAGCTGCTGCTGTTGATCTTCCAGGGATCAAATTAGTGGGTCTAGTGAAGACACACTAATTCGAACTGAGAGGGGTACTCCATTCGATGCCGGTAGTCCTGCTTCTACAAGGAGTAAGGAAGTTGAAGGAAGAGTGTTCTCCCTTCAACTTCCTGAAGTGTGGACAGCGCCAAAAGTCAAGTTAAGCTACTTCAATTTCAGCTATGCAATTAATGTAGACAAAGTTGCGTATCTTAATTCAACCTTATCCCGTAGTGTAGGCATACCCTTACTGACCAGCCTTTATTTTTCCTGCACCCTTGGGAGTTCAAGTGCTGGAATACCTTGGATCTGGGTGGACCCTAAACAAGGTAAGAACTGGATCCCAAACCCCTTAAAGGGATAGCATGTTTACAACTGATATTTTATCAGATATTATTGTTACAACATTACAGTATAATAACTTTATTGGTGTCAATGTAAGCAACCTTACAAGGCTAGTGAAGGAATGACTTATAAGGTCCTCTAATCCATGTCTCTGCTAGTGCAGTATTGCAATCTACTGAATCCTCAGATAAACTGGAAGATTTTAGTGCTCTAATTAATGCTCGACACTGGCTCTTTGCCAGCTAATGAAACTGTTAATGTGGAAGACTTATTGCTTCCTCTCCATCCTTTCCAGCCTACCCTCTTCCATGAACTATGTGTTCATCAGTTAAATTCTGCTTACCAATCATTTTTAAACCCTATGATTCAAAAACTGACAGCATGACCTGATCATAACCAATGTCAGCCATACAGTAGAAAGAAGAAAGGCAATATTGATAGTGGATGAACATGACATAACTTTAATTATTGTAACAAGGCATGGGGAAAATGAGAGCTAGTTATTAATTAGACTGTAATGCGATATGCAGTCCTGCATATCAAGGTAAAGATAAGTACAAATAAAAGTTACCGGAAATCTGCTTGAGTCATAAAAATAATGGGATTAGAGCATGTCAAAGCAAACCATAAAGTCTGCACAGCCTTAAAAAACTGTGTTTTGCTATTATGTGTGATTTTTTAGATCGCTCCACCAGACAGGATACAATTTACTCTACATCCCAGATTGCTGCTCTGAGATTAATCCACTGGTGGTCGGTTTAACAGGTCTAGTTAAGACCCACCAAACTGACCACAGATCACTCTCCCATCAACCCTGTTACTTTATCCCAGGTGAAAAGTGTAAAGAAAGTTGGTGGGAGAGTTTCTCCCATTGACCCCCTGCAGTGTGGAACCCATGATAACAACTCGATTTAAGGCACATTGACTCCAGCTATATTTTTCATGTAACTGGAGTTGTGTAGCTTAAGTCAGCTTTTTGTTGTAGTATAGACATAGCCTCAGCACCCTCAGATCAAAAGAAAGAGTGGAGGCAAGTGTCAAAATCTATATTCATATCTGAAGTGCAACTCCCATTAACAGAGTTTTGCAATCAGGGTGGAACCTGGCTCTTTATTTCCTGAGACATTTTTCATATTTCCACTTTGTGAAGGCAGAATCCTTGGTCAACATTGCTTGAATAAGGATAGGGTTAAAATGGATTAAAGACCTCTGGATTGAACCACTGAATATTTTTTTCCTCTGTATCTACATTTCATATAAATATCAATGCACATATTTTCAGGGGCATTCGTTATATTCCCTGAGCACGTGCAACATGCAATGCATGGAGGCTGCTTTTTAAAAGATTGAGGATATAATATATGGAGCTGGTTGAAATTTTTACACTGAAATATATTTAGATGAAAAATGATCTTTTAATCAAAATTAAAGCTGTCATGGAAAATTTTCATTTTGGTCAACATTTTTCTCCTCTCTTTTCTCCCCCCCCCAAAAAAAGAGAATGTTGAGGTTTTGGTAAAATCTGAGAGGCTTTGGGTTTTGAAATCAAAAACTGAAAATGTTTCCTCAGAACAAGTTTTGAAAACCAAAAGAGATTTTATTTTTTTCAGGGGAAAAAAAATATGTTGTCAGGATTCCTTTTAAAAAAAAAAATTGGCCAAAAATAATTGGCCTTTTCAGCTGGCTTTTATAATACATGCTAGAGGAGAAGGGACACAATGTTCAAGCAAAGTAATGGAAGATCAAACAAGCACGGTTTCTTTCCCTGTGCATCCTGTGGGTGAGGTGAGCAGGTAGCAAATGAGGAAACTGAATATCCCACACAAAGAAATTATCCTCCTAATGCAGCATTTTGGCACCATTATAAATCTGAAATAAAGCCAACTAAAAAGGAAAAGCTCCATATACAACAATATTATTATACACTAGCTGCTAGTCATGATTGAAATAACATTATTGCTATGAAAGGAAATCACAGAAAACATCTCTCACACCCATCATATCATCTGAAAAGAAAACTTCCACCTTCTTGTCATGTTCTTCCCTCTCCACCTCCCTCTCCGCCCACCCTATTTTGGATTTCCCAGTAGCTGAAATGTTTGTTTCCTGTCACAGTCTCACTTACATTCCCTCCATCTTCTGTGAGCCTCATTCAAATGCGAATTAAAATCAAAATAGCTCATCAGAATTTCAAATGCTCACAATTTCCCCATCATATGTCTTATTGTGGCAATTTTAAATCATTCTTTTTGACTCAGTGAGTTCAGAATCTGTTGTGAATGGAGAATATTGGAGCATCATTAACATTTTAATACCATTTTATTATTTTTATTAGCCTATGTATGGCTTCACAATCAAGATTTAATGGAGTGCAGGAGTTGTGCACAGACCTCTTCATGCAATATACTGAAAAGTCAGTCCCAGATATGCTTTATGAACTGCTAACAATTTTGAAGACTCCTCTAAAGAATCATGTTTTTCTCTTCCCTAAGTGGACATTGTGTATTAAAAAAACCCACCTCCTTTCCAAGTATCTTTTCTCAGCTCAATTAGGTGTGAATTGCTAAATATAACTTATAAAAATGATTCCTTTAGCACATAAATTCTACTGTGTCTTTATGAGCTCTTTCATTCTCAGAATATTGGTCAGTAAAACAACAAGAACCAAGAATACATATTGATCGCAATTGGTACACTTTACAATTTCTGGATTTGCAATTCACAAGATAAATATAGCACATTGTACTGTACTACGTGTAGAGACAATACATGGCATTTATGTGATTAATATAATTAAATGGAGAGGTATGTTATAAACTGCACAGGTATGTGAAAATATAAATTTAGCCTCACCTCTCTTAGGTGCATAGAATCCTAGGGCTGGAAGAAATCTCAGGAGGTCATTGAGTCCAGCCCCCTGCCCAAAGCAGGACCAATCCCAACTAAATCATCCCAGTCAGGGCTTTGTCAAGCCGAGACTTAAAAACCTCTAGGGATGGAGATCCCACCACCTCCTTAGGTAACCCATTTCAGTACTTCACCACCCTTCTAGTGAAATAGTTTTTCCTAATATCCAACCTAGACTTCCCCCACTGTAACTTGAGACCATTGCTCCTTGTTCTGCCATCCGTCACTACTGAGAACAGCCTCTCTCCATCCTCTTTGGAACCTCCCTTCAGGAAGTTAAAGGCTGCTATCAAATCCTCCCTCAATCTTTTCTTCTGCAGACTAAATAAGCCCAAATCCCTCAGTCTCTCCTCATAGGTCATGTGCTCCAGCCCCCGAATCATTTTGGTTGCCCTCCGCTGGACCCTCTCAAAAGCATTCACATCCTTTCGGTAGTGAGGGGCCCAAAATTAGATGCGGTACTCCAGATGTGGCCTCACCAGTGCCAAATAAAGGGGAATGATAACTTCTCTAGATTTGCTGGAAATTCTCCTCCTAATGCATCCTAATTTGCCATTAGCCTTCTTGGCTACAAGGGCACACTGTTGACTCATATCCAGCTTCTCATCCACTGTAATCCCCAGGTCCTTTTCTGCTGAACTACTACCTAGCCAGTCGGTCCCCAACCTGTAACAATGCTTGGGATTCTTCCGTCCCAAGTGCAGGACTCCGCACTTGTCCTTGTTAAACCTCACCAGATTTCTTTTGGCCCAATCCTCTAATCTGTTTAGGTCACTCTGAACCCTATCCCTGCCCTCCAACATATCTACCTCTCCCCCTAGCTTAGTGTCATTCACAAACTTGCTGAGGGTGCAATCCATCCCCTCATCCAGGTCATTAATAAAGATGTTGAACAAAACTGGCCCTAGAACTGTCCTTGGGGCACTCGGCTTGAAACCAACTGCTAACTTGACATCGAGCCATTGATCACTACCTGTTGGGCCTGACAATCTAGCCAGCTTTCTATCCACTTTACAGTCCATTTATCCAATTCATATTTCCTTACCTTGCTGGCAAGAATATTGTGGAAGACTGTATCAAAAGCTTTGCTAAGTCCAGGTATATCACATCCACTGACTTCCTCCTGTCCACAGAGCCAGTTACCTCATCATAGAAGCTAATCAGATTGGTCAGGCATGACTTGCCCTTGGTGAATCCATGTTGACTATTCTTGATCACATTCCCCTCTTCCATGTGCTTCAAAATGGATTCCTTGAGGATCCCCTCCATGATTTTTCCAGGGACTGAAGTGAGGCTGACTGGTCTGTAGTTCCCTGGATTGTCCTTCTTCCTTTTTTTAAAGATGGGCACTACATGCTTACAATTGTCTTAGGTATCCTTTACTATAGATGCTGAGAAATACACAATCTTTTTTAATCATAGAAATGTAGTGCCAGAAGGAACCTCAAGAAGATATCAAATCCAGCTCTCAGTGCTGTGGTAAGTCCAGTAAACTTAGACCATCCCTGATAGTTGTTTGTCCAACACCCAATCTGTTCTTAAAAACCTCCAGTTATAGGGATTCTATAAGCTCCACTGAAAGTCTATTCCAGAGCTTAGTTACCCTTATAATTACAAAGATTTCCATAAATTCTAACAAATATCCCCTGCTATTGATTAAGCCCAATTTCTTATCCTATATTCATTGTACATAGAGAACAGTTTGTCACCGACCTTTTTACAGACTCCTTAACATACCTAAAGACTACTATCAGTCCCCCCTGTCAGACTTCATTTCTCAAGAATGAACATGCCTAGTTTTTTAACCTTTCCTCATAGGTCAGCGCTCTCCAGAGAGAGGACTGCAGAGCTTGAGGGTACCCAACAGAAAGAAATTTTCGAATGAGTCTTCCTGGGTTCTCAAAGGGGTTTTGCATGTGCTTGATGGCAGCGTACCACCCAACATCAGGGAATCTGTGACCTTGGAGAGTTTCTCAAGAGAAGCTTTTAGTGGCAGGATATTTTAAAATCTCTTGCAGGTCCCCCACCATCTGCACTCAGAGTGGAGAACAGCCTTGATATCCCCCTTTTACAGATGGGGAATTGAGGCACAGATAGACTAAATTACTTGCCAACCCTATGGCAGCACACGGAATTGAACGTAGGTGTCCCAAAACTCATACAGGGGCCCTAACTATTGAATGACCTTTCCTATCATATTGCCTGCCTCTCTGCTAACCCATCTTCTCAGGATACATAGTAACATTCCAATCAGTCATCAGCTTCAAACACTTATCTGAGTCTGTAAACCAACTTGTCAGAATTTTTTTCCTGTTTTTCCCAAATAGGGAATTTCCCTCACAAATTACAATGGTCCAAAACTGGCGATGAAGAGGCAAACCATGGCCACTGACAGTTTCTCTAGATGTAAAGATGTCATTGCTTTAAAATCTGATACCCCACACTCCTGAGGGGTCAAAATAGCAGCTTTGATGTCACTAGGACATACAACACACACCTCCAGCTCCGGAATTTAAATAAGTGATTTTCTTCTGTAATCAAAATTATTTTGGGTGATTTTTGAGGGGATTTACATATGTTTGTTTTCATTTTTCCTTCTTCTGAATGCTGCATAATTGGATGGTAAACAAGGCTCCTGGGTCTTTAGGCCAAGGGTTAGAAGACATATTTTTACTCTCTAAAAACTAAAATAATTGTTCATGTGACACATGTAGCCTATCCACAATACATGATGGTAAATACAAAGGTTTTTATTGTGTCCAATGAAAATATTTGTAACTATTTTTTCATTAGTCAAATTAGGTCATCCTTTTTGAGACAGTTATTCACAGATGGCAAACCCACAAGTAATGAATACAGCACTGGTCTGTGATGATTTACAGGGCTGGCTTTAGGCTAATTTGCTTGATTCCCCTGAATCGGGCCCCGCGCACTGAAGCCAGAGGGCCCCGCGCCCTAAACCCGGAAATGTGCCGGGCGCGCTGCAGGAGGGGTTCTGTGCACCGTGGGAGGGGGAGTCGGCCCCTGGTTTGGCTGGAAGGCGGGACTCTGCCCTGCAGCTGGGGCTTTAATGGGGCCATGATTTGTTTCTTTGTGTGCTGGTTTTTTTTTTTTGCTCAATCAAAATTTGTGTGTGGGTTTTCTTTTTTTTTTGGTCAACAAAAAAATCCCGGCTGCCGGGGCCCTGTCGAAATGGTTCGAATTGGGCCCTGCACTTCCTAAAGCTGGCCCTGATGATTTACATAAGTTCTGTGCATCTGCCACTTGTGAGTAATGCACAATCTCAAGCATTTGTGCATGCAAATATATTTTTAATGTGCAGTTCTGAGCAACTATTTTTATTTACATGTTAAAAATATAGTATACATATAATGGCATAAGATTTGCCATTTGGTACTGTGACAAGCTGAGTTCACTGCAGTCTGTAAAGGGCTGAGGTTCACTGCCTGTTTCATGGTCACTCTAGCAGAGTACAATAGGAAGGGTCTCTGTTCTCCTCTGGAAATTATAGCTCAGTGATTTTTGATTGATTTATTTTTAATTTTTGCCCAGACAAAATGAATGAAACCCTAGGTGCTTGCTCCTCTCCCACCCCATTAGAGTAAAACACTTCAGCATATGCTTATCTTTAAGCTGGTGAACAGTCCTACTGACACCACAATATCCGACACTTCAGAGAATGAGGGAAGAAAATCCATAAAGTTATTCTTCAATTGTACAATGCTGTGCATTGGAATAAAACCATCCCTTCCAGACAACTGTGGCAACGTCACAAAACATGAGATTTGATTACCCTCATGTAAGCATACCAATGCATGTGTGTAATAAATGTTGGCTTGCTGACTCAGAATGCCCATAGCCGTCCATGGAAATTCTGAGCGCACAAAAAATATTGGGCTGGACCCTAAACATTCATGTATTACTTTCAAAGATCCAATTATTGCCCAGTTATTTCATCTCACTATCATCGCATGCTTCCTCCCATCTGCCTTTTGTATGCACCTGTCATATATCATATGCTACTTAGATTGCAAGGTCTTCAGGAGCCATCACCGTTATATGTCTGTACAAAGCCTACCACAGTGGGGTGGAGCATTCAGATGCTAATGCAGTACAAATAAAAATAACATAGAATGCAATCTGTGTGAAAGAGGTAACCCTTTGAACCAAATCCTATGAATAATTTTAGCATATTGATCCTGGGCTGGGTACACAGTAATCACTCCTAGAAGTACTGAGTGCTTTCCAAGCACTCTCAGGATCATGTCCATATTCTGCAATAGGAAGAATGCAAATCCAAATGACACTGTTAACCTCCTCTGCTTTTGCCAGGTTAATGTAGCGTAACTGTTCATTCCATCACCTGTAAATGCAGAAGAGAAGATTGCAACAAAATGTTTTGCAGGTTTCATTTAAATTGGATAACCCACAGAAAAAATAGTTTCTAGAGTTCCCAATTAGATACAAGAAAAATAATCAGAAACAATTCACATAGGCATTAGTATCTGTGTGCAAAGAAGCTGGCCAAAGGAGGATAGGAGGAAAGAAGTGTTTTACCTGAATGCATCTAAGGACCCAATTTCCCATTCTGTTACACCACTTTATTCCACTCTACTGAAAGTCAGTGGGGTTACACTTGTGTAAAGCTGGAAAACGAGATTCAAATTACCGCAGAGAGGGTTCACGTCTGCAAGGAGTCATGGGCCACCTGTCCAGTTCTGAGCACTGTCAATTCCCATAGATTACCCATAGGGAGCTGTGTCTGCTCAGCATCTCACCACGGGCACTGAACAGCTTGCAGGCTCGAGCTCAGAGACCAAAAAATGTGTAGTGTTGGTAACGATGTTTCAGTGAGCCATCTAATCTGCTAAGGCCTGACGCAGTTTGAAAATCTAGTCTTCAATAATCACTTCAATAGAAAAAAAAGGGGCGTTAGTAACAAGTGTCAGTCCAGAATAAGAGTATACATACTGAAATAACTAAAGGTATGAATTACAACTCATGGAGGGTATGTCTACACTACAGAGTTTTGTCAGAAAAACGGCCGTTTTTCCGACAAAACTTGAGGAACATCCACACTGCAATTGCATTGGTGATCCTCATTCTACGAGGAAGAAGCCTTTTTGCGAAAGAGCTCTTTCGCAAAAAGGCATGTGTGGATGGGGAAGAGGGAGTTCGTTTGGAAGAAGAGGAAAGAGGAAAAAGCACAGGTGCCCTGGTGGCCATTCCATCCATAGCAATCAAAGCTTACATGCAAGAGAGCATCCATTCAGTCTGGACGCTCTCTTTTGATAAAGCAGATTGCTTTTTTGATGCACTTTTGCAGTGTGGATGCTCTCTTTCAGAAGAAGTTTTTTCGGAAGATCTCTTCCGAAAAAAGCTTCTTCCGAAAGAAGCCTGTAGTCTAGACATAGCCTTAGGGCCTCTGAATTAATTAGATGAAATACTAGGGCCAACTCCTGGGTCTGGCAGAGCTGTACTCATTGCAGGACCTATGAGAAGGCTGCAGTAAACCTTCTTCTCTGCTCTCCTTATTCTGAGGATAGAGGATGTCACTTTGACCCTCAGGGCTATTTGTTGCATCAGCACTAACAGATCCCCAGAAGCCATTGCGCTGGTGGGGAAATCAGAGCATTACAGACTTAACTGCCACTGACATGCCCCTTTTGCTGAAGGTAGGAGGAGTAGCTTGCACAGAGCTGGCCATGATGGCTTTTTTACACTCAAGGATCCCTGGTGCCAAGGGTATCCTCATTGCAGTGCAAAGCAGCCAGGAAGGTGGGAGGGGGAAAGAAATGAGTATCTGCAGGGATCTGAATGCCTGTAATAGTCCCCGAATACACATAAACAAACTTTCTCTTCTCCCATCTTATCTTTTCCTCTTTTGCTCATCTTTTGCTCTACCTCTTTGCATACAAATACCAATACCTGTGTGAAGTGTTGTCTGTTGTTGACAGAGGAGTTGCCTCTGTTTATTCCAGGGCTGAATGGCTCACATGCTATATATGCATTAGTAAGGACTAGTTATAATCAACAGAATTGGACCCTACAGATCATTTATATTCTCAGTCTCACCAGAAGGAATATGATGAAAGTGTAAAGGTGGCACTGGGGATTCACTGTTGAAATCCAAAAGAGAGTTCATCATACTGGCAAGTGGGGGAAGTTAGTGGTGTATTCTACATGGAGCTGGCTGGCTGGTTTTCAGTGCAAGTACAGTGCAAGGCATGTGGATCTAAGTGCTGAACATCTGTGATGAATACCAGCCAGAAAAAAAAGAGACTTCTGGATACAGTTGCCTTCCACAGATCCCAGCATTTCCGCAACTTGGAAAAAGAGGACAAAACTTGCTGCTGTGGCTCTGCTGCTCTTTCATAAGTAACCAAAACTTTAATACTTGAGAGAAGAAGAAAGAAGTAGTTAAATAGGTAGCACCCAGCTCCGAGCTGCTTTAAGTACTGACTTACTTTGCCACAGAATACTAGCGTGACTTTCATATTAATCTCTCTTTTTTGACCTCACATAAGAGCTTTGACACAGACAAAAAAAAAATAATAATATTCCAACATCTGCTGCAATGTGAAACCAGTGCCACCAGTGAAAATCTCAGTAACCAAAAGGCTGATTCTGTAAGGTGCTAACATCTCATTTATTTCAGCGGGAGCTCAGGGTTCTCAGCAACTCGCAAGAATTGCTCAGCACCTAACAGGGTCAGGCCCAAAGCATCTGCTCCTGTTGCCACTGAAGTCAGAGACTCTTTGGCTTCAGTGGTGTGCAGCAGGTGCTGAGTACATGATAGCCATTCAAAGCACCATTCCATGAGGAAGGCTATTTTAAACAAAAGACAGTGTCTTTGCAAGACTTCATATTGCAATACCTTGAAATGAAGACAGACTGGACAGTGATTATAATGCAGCACTACCTTTCAGATTAGGATCTTCCTGTAATAAAACTGCTCTGTGTCTAGGTATTATCTGATGTCTCTTCCCTCTTTATAAAATATCCTTTTGATTTCCTGTATAAATGGCCACTTAGGGTATGCCTACACTACAGAGTTATTTCAAAATAACTCACATTATTTCAAAATAACAACAAGGTGAGCGCCCACACAGCAAGCCCATTATTTCAAAATTCTTTCAAAATAACAGGCTTCTTATTCCAAAACAGTAAACCCTCATTTCACAATAGCTATTCTGAAATAGGGTGAGTGTGGATGGTGCAGCTGTGCTTATTTTGAAATAATTGGCCTCCTGGGCTTCTCACAGCTGCCCTGGTGCCCACTCTGCCCACAGCCCTCAAAACTCTATAGTTTCTCTTCCCCTGCAGCCTTTAAAGGGAAAGGGCTTGTGACACGACGCAGGCCCTGCTCACATCTCACACCGTGCTACACAGCAGCACCATGCCCAGCCTTCCCTCTTGCCATGGCGGACCCTACGGCTGCAAACATGCCAGCAGCCAGTTCTGAGCCCCTGACTAGGGGCTGAAGAGCAGGGCACCCTTGTGGATTGATACAGAGATCCTGGATCTGACTGAGGTCCGGGGGGATCAATCAAACCTCCAGGATCTCTGCACCAGACAGTGAAATGCCGACATCTATGGCCAGATGGCCACCAGCCTGGTGAAGAGGGGGCACAGCTGCACTCTGGACAAGGTTAGGATGAAGATCAAGGAGCACTGGCAGACCTACACTAAGGCTAAGGAAAGAAGTTCCCGATTGGGAGCAGCACCCCAGACCTGCCACTTTTATGCCCAGCTGTGTGGCATCCTGGGAGAGGGGCAGGTCACCTCCCCTCCCCTCATTGTTAACTTTGACCTGGACACTCCTGTTGTCAGCCTCCAGGAAAGCAGGGCTGTGGAGGAGGATGACGACAAGGAGGAGGAGAAGGCCAGGACTGACACTATGTTTGCCATCACCCTGCAGATAATGAGATGGTCATTACCCTGGAGCCAGTACCCCCCTCCCAAGATGTCTCCCAGGCCCCAGACAATGCCAGGGAAGGCCCATCAGGTGAATTCTATCACTTTCCCTATCTACATGCAGGGGCAGGTGGAGGGCTTTGAGGGGCTGCACGCTCCTCGCTCGGTCTTCTCGGCCTGGGGATCACACAGCAGACTGTGCACGTGGGTGTACATGGAGTTCTAGTCCGGAGCACACAGCCCCATGAAGCTGCCACTCAGGAACCAGTCTCAGAAACCAGTCACTCCTTCTCACAAGGTTCCTGGACAGGCCTTCCTTACTCTGGGATCCATGGTGGGACACCTTCCCACCACAAGCCACCACTAAGGAGGCTGGGGTGAGGGAAACACACAGCAGTGCTGCACATGGCACAGACTCATGCCCGCACTCTTGGGGCAGCATCCACTCCCATTCAAGTGTGGGGATGCAGAGGACACCAATATCCTGCAGGGGAACCTCCTGCGGGGAGGACATGGAGAGGACCCCAGGTACCACTCTCCCCAGCAAGCGGCATCTGTCACTCACACGTATCTCCCCCCCCACCCCAACACCATCCCTCCTCTCCTCCAGTGGGCAGGGATACAATTTTTCTCTCTGTGGGACACCGCCACTGTCAGAACCTGTGTGTGCAGAGCATGGAGGGAAGCCAAGCCGCTCTGTTGCTCACCTCCCGCCTGCAGGCTCCCAGCCTGGCCGGCACCTTCTCACAGGGGCGGATGTAGGGCAGGGCGAGAGGGGCGGCCGCCCCGGGCCCCGCGCTTCAAAAAGCCCTGCGCATGTGCCGTGGCAAAGGGGGGCCCTGCAAAATTGTGCTGCCATGGGCCCCGCAAAACGGTCATCTGCCCCTGCCTTCTCATGCCTGCTTGTCTCTGGGATGTGGGGGTATCAAGGTTCCCCTCGGATGTCTGTGACCCTGCAGGAAAGTGCATGCTGCCTAGGCAACAGATGGCCTTGCTCGAAGCACTTTGCTGTCATCTGAACTGAAACCTTTCAGTGTCGGCTCAGATATTAGGGCTAGACTTCATGCACAGTGTCTCCTGGGATGACTGGCCTTCTCGCTTTTCTTCACAGAAGGACCAGCTGTGAGTGGGATGCATGCAACATCTCCTGTGCCATCCTTCCAACCCTAGGAGACCCACTGGTGGAGGTGACCCCAGGACAACCTGGCAAGGGAACACCTGGAGTGCCTCCATTCCCTCAACTGAAACTTTGAGGAGGACCACCAGGAGCGCCGTGCTGACTGGGATCTGTGCCACACCATCTGGACAGCTTACACCAATGCTGTGGAGTGCATGGTCATTACCTGATGACCTAACAGAAGGCATTATGACTCAGAATGGACGTAATATTATACATATGTGTGAGTTGTAGTTGCTTTGGTCCCAGAATATTACAGGAGGGTAATATGTTTTATTGGGCCAACTTCTGTTGGTGAGAGAGACAGAATTGGTTAAAAAAAAAAAGACAATGCTAAGAGTGCCTTTGATCCAGATATAAGGGCATGAGGCTAGTTCTCTAAGGACACATCTACACTACAGTGCTATTTCAAAATAAGTTATTTCGCGGAATAATAAATCCTGAATAACTATTTCAAAATGGTATGTCCACACTACACATTCCCATTGAAATAGCACTATTACGGAGCTGGTACTATAACACCCTATGGCACAGGACTCCCTATGTAGCTGATTCAGCTGGTGTTAAGGCTCAGATTTTGCATTGCTGGTGCAGGGCAGAACATTGCTATCTGGGTTGAGGATGAGGCCTTCTGTCTCATTTTCCAGGGCTGGGACAGACTTTGCAGTGCCTTGGGCAATGTGTGTGTATGTGCGTGTGGGCTGGGGGGATTGGCTCTGGGCCCTTGGAGGGGATGAGGCTTCAGGCGGAAGGGGCAGGACTAATAGCTGCCAGCACAGCCGGACTGTGCCAGTGCCACATGGGGCTCCAGCAACCATTTTAAAGGGTCCATTACTCAAATACTTTCATGATGCTGCTATATAGAAACAGAAATGGGATGGTTGATGGTGAGTGGATTCTTCCTCGTTAGTTTTTCATACAATGCTCCTTTAATGATCTCTTCACTATATTCTCTCTAACCCATCTCCTAAACAAAGTTAACTGTCTTGAGGGCGCTGCATAAAACAAGGGCGCTACAGCATAGTCTCTGTATTTGGCAATTGGGTTTTCATCCTTCTGCTTCATATATTTCCAGTATTTACCTGAGCCAAGGAGACTGATTATTAGGAAGGCAAGACAGTTAGTACATTGCAGGATTGGGACCCTCATACTTATCCAACACATATTGCATCGGGAGGTGTTTAACAGTCGGAGGCTATATTGAGTTGGCCGTCCAATTTTGCATTAACATAAATCAGGTTTGTGTATGAATGTGATCCTGGCAGAAATACTGTACATATTTCAGTGTGGTGCATTTTTTTTAAATGTCACTTTCTTTAGCATTTAGGTTTGCCTTTCTTGTTTTGTTTTTGATTTTTTTGTACTATTATATGAGTACACAGCCTTCAGTGAACAGAACAATAGAGAACCTATGAGGGAATGTTATACGCTGTAAGATCCTCCTGGCACTTTTCAAACAGTAGAGGAGCGCATTCATGCCAGTGTCACAGTCAACAATTCCTGTCTCACTAAAAGCAGATTTTCATTTGGCTAAAGGTTGCATATGAGCTATTGCAAAAGCAAAATGATTTAGCTCCATTTGCCCACAGTCACTGCATATCCACACCAATATTTATATTATTAACAGGCACTGTATAAATTACATTCTGTTCTATTACAATAATAAAACAGTTCTTCACATAAGGAGATCTCATTTGTTTTGCACTTGCTAATATTTGTTTTATTAACCTAGATTGAATACAAATAACATGTTTGCCTTTCTCCTCCCATCTTTCTTTAATCTGTACCAAACAGCTGTGAAGACCTCCATCTTCCTCCATAAGTCCAATACCGCATTTTTTAACTGATAGATCTACCACAGTTTATAGATACTGTTTAAAAACACATAAAAATCAATGTTAAAGCTTTTATCTATTTAACTGTTTTCATCCTTGCTGAGATGCTGAGATACTTTCTAAATTTTGGAACCACCAAGAAAAATATGTTTGTAGTAGTTTCATGTCTCATTCCTGTATTTCATAGAAGTACAGCCTAAAAGGGATGTACAGGTTGAACCTCTTTAGTCCGGTACTCTCTGATCTAGCACATCCATGGTCCAACAGGATTTTAGATAGACAAATGTTCACTTGTCAATGGTGTGGCTAAGTTTCCCACGGTCCCATAAAGTTTGTTTACAGCCACCAGTCTTGGCTCTCAGTGTTCTGTGCTTTTATTTAGCTCTAATTTACCCCTCAATGTCTTCTAAGATCCCAGTAAGCTGTGGAAGTGTTGGTAATGTTGCTAGATAGACTATATTGACCTCATGTGGTTTGGCAAATTCTCTGGTTCGGTGCCGGTCTAGTCCTGAGGGTACCAGACTAGAGAGATTTAACCTGTAGTAATAATAGTTTGCTTGTTTTCAGTCCCTGGGGACTGAAAACATTTCACATTTTCATTAAACATTTCACATTTATTATTTTTGAAATATTGGAAAATGTTCTAGGTTCTTTACCAAGTGCATGAGTTCCATTGTGCTAGCTGCTGTAGAAATATATTTGGAGAGCCAGTCCCTTCCTTGAAATGCTTACCATATAAATAGACAAGTCAGACAAAGGGTGGCAGGACAAATCATAAGCACAGAAAGAAGTAAGTTGCCCATGATCACATAGCAGGTCAGTGGCTGAGTCTGGAGTAGAAGCCTAGACTCCCAACCCGCTGGCCAGTACTCAGTCCACTGCCTGTGAGCTGAATGGGTGCTATCTACATTCAATGCTACACATGTGAGGGTCAAAGAGACCAAATTAAATTGGGAAGGAGGGAGCGGAAGGTCTAATATGTGGGTTGCTCAGTATGGCCTCACATCTTACAAACGGCATGTACTTTATTTTAAAAAGCAAATAGTCCTAATGAAACCAACAGGATTTCTTATGTGCTTAAATCTAAGCATGTTCATAAATGCCTGCAGCATTGAGACCATCATTGTGTACATTGTTGATTTTCTTTTAAATATTTCCCCTCGCCCTAACTTGTAGGGAAGCACCATAACTGAATTATTAAGCTGGATTGTAATACAAGGAAAGGAAGGTGACTTAGAAAAAAACTCTGATCAGGGCATTCCATGCACCAGGGGGAGGGGCAACCTTAAGTCTCATATTTTCCAAGTTTCCAGTCCTTGATTTGCAACCATAATAATGTTTTTCTAAAATGTAGCGTTTTGCGTAATTTCCTGGTTTAAAAAAACACCTGCAAGAATACATTCTATCATGTTGACACTGATACTAGACGGCAGCAGGCTGGAACCTTTGGATCCACCATGGAGTCAGTTGCCACTGGAACTAATCAAACAACTGACAGCAGAAGTGGGTTGTCATCCTGTATGTGAGCTAGCAATAGAGGGGATAGGACACTTTGACAGATACTGCCTGACAGCAGAACGGTGAGACTGGGGAATCTTGGCTTCCATTTCAGGCTTTGCAGGGAAATGTGCTCTACTGGCAGACTTTTTTGATCATTCTTTGTAAGCTTAACCCCTTCTGCCCCATGCCCTCCTTACTGACCCTGTCCCATTCCTGACTCTTCCCCACCACTGGCTCCTTATCCAAATCCCTTTCTCCATGTCTCCCCACCCTCTGTTACCCCATATGAGATTGCAGTCCAAGTCCAGTCTTCCCCACTGGCTCAGAGTCCTTGTCTCCTTCTCTGGGCTCCTCACTGTTCCTCAGTCTCCCCCGCCATGACTCCTTGTTCCAGGCTCCTTGCCCAGCTAGTTTCAGTACTGCCCCTCTCCCCCCTCCACAAGTTCCTTGTTACATCTGTCTCTCCCACTTCCCCCAAGACTCCACTTCCCATGCCCACTCCACAGTCCCCAGTGAAACCCTCCCACCACAGCCATCTTTTCATCCCTCACCAGGTCCCAGTTGCAACCTCCCTGCCCAAAAGGACTCAGACCCCCACTTCAAGTCATCATCTCCTGCTTCTAGCTCACAATGACAGGTCCTCTTCTTCCTTTCAGTCCCTGTCTCCCCACTGAAGGAGTGGGTAGGTACGGAGAAAGGGACTGGGCTAAGGAGCCAGTGTTGGGGGGAGATTGGAACAGGGTCCCACTCTTTTCCTTTCCCTCCCTTTGCCCAACTTCTGTTCCCTCTGTATTTGAGTCAGGTGGCTGCTTCCTCCAAGCTGCCTGGGTACAAGCAGTGGAGTCACTTAGAACACAGAAGGTACACCCTCCCCACTCTCAATTCCAGAGCCTGACCTGGGCCTAGACTGGAACAGCTGGGACCAGCATTTACAATGAAAGTTTGGCTGTAGCTCTGGGCAGAACAAAGATTGCTCAGTTGCTCTGTGGGGATGACAGGCACAGGTGCCAGCTTCCTCCTCGGCCTGGGGGTGCTTAACCCCCACTCCATCCTATACCTCCATCTCCACTCCACCACTTTCCACTAATGACTATCCCCACCTCAACTTTTCTCATCCCCCCTCCACCACAGGCCAGTGAGTGCTAGGTACCTACCATTTTTTCCCAGGGTGCTCCAGCCCCAGGAGTCCGCACCTATGGACACAGGAGCAATCTGGTCAACCAAAGGAGCTGCGAAGGAATGGAGCATGCACAGTGAGGATAGACTTTTTGGAGATTTTAGCTGCTAAACATTAAAAGGTCTCTACGGAGCAAGTGTGAACTTTGATTTTTCAAAGGCTTATAACTTGGGCATGTTAAAGGGGTTTTCACAATGATAATAGGAAGCACATCCCCAACACAAATGTGCCAATATTTCAAGCCCTGGTTCCAAAGGACGGAGGTGCTGGAGCATTTCAAAGAAAAGGTCACTAGAATATTTTAACAAAGGCAAAACAACATTTTTCTCTACACTTGACCTCAGAAAGAGTGGAACTGTTTTGACTGAAATAATAATAATAAATAACCACCAGCAGCAGCCTGAGGCAGATACCTGGCATGGAATATATTAGCACGAATGGTTAAAGTTTGGCAACATTATAAGGAATTGAAAACAAGGCCTCATAATGATAAGTGAGAGTACGTCTACACTTGCTCCCTAGTTCAAACTAGGGATGCAAATGTAGGCGACTGAAATTGCTAATGAAGCGGGGATTTAAATATCCCATGCTTCATTAGCATGATCTCACTGGTGCGTTACTCCACTCAACAGCTGTTTTGAAAGTGAAAGTGCACGCTGGGACGCGTTAGTTCAAACCAAACCCCTTGGTTCAAACTAACATTGCTCCTCAAAAAATGTTGAGTAACATGAGTTCGAACCAAGGGGTTTGGTTCGAACTAACGGGTCCTGGCACGCACTTTCATTTTCGAAACAGCTGTTGAGCGGAGTAACGCACCGTCAAGATCATGCTAATGAAGCGTGGAATATTTAAATCCCCACTTCATTAGCAATTTCGGTCGCCTACATTTGCATCCCTAGTTCAAACTAGGGAGCAAGTGTAGGCGTACCCTGACACTACTGGCCCCACCTATAATCACTCAGGAAACATACTGGTTTAAAAATTACTTTCTAAATCACATATCCTGAATAATGTTTACTGTCATTTTGTGTCATTCCTGATTTGTTTGATGTTCAGATAGAATTCATTTTTATTAAACTGTGTTCTCTTCCTTTCATTAAATGGCAAATTATTTCCTGGATTATATGATAGGCAGTTACAAAACAGTAAACATGCCATCACTGTGTACTTGTCTTTCACAAATATAGATTATAGGTTATGATTCATTCCCCTATGTGTTTACTAAGTAAGCATGATGTGGTATAGAATTTGTGATATCCCTTGCACTGCTGCTTTTATCATGTCTAATAGCTATTCCATATAACAGTACGATCGGAGGTAGTATTTGTGTGCATAGCAGACTTTGAATTTATAGTGTAATTATGCACTGCACTGGATGGTACTGGGATAAAATAACTGGTACACAAATATATGACTATGTATTGTGAATAATCATTAGGCTTTAAATAATTTCTGATGGCAGCAAACACAGTTAAAAATGCCCATAAACAAACAAATAAACGAACAAAAAAGGGTCAAGTGGAATAGTGGGATATGAATGTGTTTTCTGCAAGTGATCGGGGGCCTGATTCTGCTCCTAAAGAGAATAATGACAAAAGGCTCTTCAAGTTCAGTGGGAGCATACTGAGTCTGTGATGAATATTTCTAGAACTGAATCCTCACGCAGTATAAAAATGCCACTGAAGTCAACGAGAATATTGTCTGAGTAAGGCCCAAGCAAGTACTACAGGGAAGAGCCTGTCTTAGCAAATCTTTGCTATAATAAGAGGGAGTATCAAGATTTTACCTGACATATATTTATGTCAAATTGGCTATGTACAAATTACAATTAAGGAGCATACTCATCCAGAGCTCCAGCCTCCTTCACAGCCTTTGACGGGCAAACCTAACAGTTACCCCCAGTCAAATCAAATGACCCAGAAACTCCATTAGGGGAAGAGCAACTCCGCTATCATCCACCAGAGTCCTATATCACCAATACACAACTCTCCACTGGGCAAAATACATTGTGCATTTAAAACGTAATCCAACACCCATTGAAAGTATGGTAAAACACCCAGAGTATTGTCTTAAAAATAATACTGTAATTATACTATGGGGCTTGGTATGGCTCCGTCTTAAAACATTTGATGTTTAAATGTTCAGAGGAAACAGATATTTCCTTCAAGCCACTCAGGGGCGGCCCGTGAGCATAGGCAGACTCGGCGGTCGCCTAGGGGGCGCCGCCGGCCTGGGGCGCTCGATGATGACATCATGGGGCGCCCGGGTGCCCCATGATGACGTCACGGCCATTGACAGCTGTGCAGGCGGGAGCGCCGATTGCGCTTTCCGCCTGGAAGCGCCAGCTGCCGCAGCCAGCCTTGGACCGCTCCTGAAGCCAGTAGCTGAGGAGTGTGACTACTTTTAAAGAAACAGGTAAGATTGTCTACAACCCTATATCAAAACACCTTTCCTTGTGGCTGTTATGGGCCTAATTCTACCCTGGGATACACATGTAACCCTTCTGCCAGGTAATGCTGGCAGCAGCCAGGGCCGGGTTTAATATCTAGGGGTCCCTTTTCATCCATCTCACAAACAACCGGCTCGAGCCCCGACTCAGTAGCCTGGGAAATTCACACACCCCTGGGCGCCTCTGAGAGGTGATGCTTCCCCACTTGCAAGCGCAGAGTCTGAGTGTAGAAAAGAAACTTTTAATGAAAGAGGAAGAGAGGTCACATGAGCGGAGTAACGCGCCGGCAAGATCATGCAGGGCTCCCTGGGAAGGGCTGGAGGCCCCCTAGTTTGAATTAAGTTTCTACACAGCACCTAATTCGAAATAGCTATTTTGAATTTGGTGTTACTCCTCATAGAATGAGGTTTACCAAATTCGAAATAAGGGCCTATTTATTTCGAAATAGCTGTTTGCCTATGTAGACGCTATTAAAGTTAATTCGAAATAACTGCTGTTATTTCGAATGAACTTTGTAATGTAGACATACCCTTAGTGATTTCAATTCTTTAACTACCACCTAGGCTGGCAAAAGATTCCAGCTTCCCCTGGAATAGAAAAAAGACTCCTGATAGATTCTGCTTTAGGTCTATCCTTAGAACAAGTGGGGGCAGGGGGGAAGAGGCAGGTTGAACCAGTCTCACAGCTCACACCTGGCAGGCATGAAGCAGCCTGGCAAAAGCCTTTTCCCCCCAACTCAGTAACTCAGCTCTGGAAGGGGGAGGCTTGTTTATCTGAGATCTCTTACAATGATGGTGTCTCTCCTGAAAGCACTGGTGTCATATTTTACAGTTCCTACATTTGGGGGTAGCATGGTTTGTGACCCCACAACAGCCAAATTAGTTACAATACACCACATTCCATTCTAACAACCGATGCTCCATCAGCCCTGGCTGAATTGGATTTCCATAACCACTCCCTGGATTCCTTCCCCATCCCGGCATGAGCTGTATTTACATATCAACAGTTAATTATCTTGCAGGGCTAAACAATTTGAGTGAGCATACCCACACCCAGGGCTGCTCTCTTCTTTTAGCTGGCTGATTGCAAGCAGTAGTTCAGCCCCTGCTTACACACATGTACAACTCTAGTTGGAGTGGATTGCACATTCACATCCAAAAGGCAGAGACTGGCCTATTTAATTGACACAGAGCGCCAAATTCTCAAAAATAGGGGCTTAAGGGCTACACTGGGTTCTCTCAGCCAGTGAAAAATAAGTTATCGTACATGCAGAAGGAAGACAGAAAAGATCTCTCCACCTTTCACTCCAAGGTGCATTTTTTTGACTTTGCCTTCTCCAAAATAAACGTAAAGCCATATGAGTGCTAAGAAAGCCCCCAAACTCAACCAAACCAAAACCCTCCATTGTTCAAGCTTTTCCCCTAGGAAAAGAATGAGAGAAAACGCCATGTGGCAGACGTGAAGTCACAATGCTTACTGCACAACTGGAACCTATGGTGACGAGCACGGTGTAAGAATCTGTATGGAATAGATGAGACCTTACTGTTCTGTTTCACATTGTGGCAATTCTTGAATTACTAGGTTGAAATACTCTATTAAAGTACTGAAGGGCAATCTAGTGGATTAAACACTGGTCCGAGTCTCAGGAAATACAAATTCTATTCCTGGCTTGGCTACTGATCTGCTGAGTGATCTTGTGCATTCTCTTCATTTCCCTGGAATGGAAACTGACTTCAATGGAGCTGGGATTTTACCTCATGGCTGTGTCTACATTGGCACCCTTTTTCGAAAAAAGGATGCTAATGAGACCAGTCGCAATTGCAAATCCGCGGGGGATTTAAATATCCCCCGCAGTATTTGCATTTACATGGCTGCCACTTTTTTCCGGCTCGGGGCTTTGCCTACTTGCAAGTAGGAATAAGAGATCTTGCGGAAAAGGGTTTATTTTCCGCAAGATCCCCGTCTAGACTGGCGCTTTTTTCCGGCAAAGCCCGAGCCGGAAAAAGCGGCAGTTATGTAATGAAATACCGCGGGGATATTTAAATCCCCCGCGGATTTGCAATTGCGACTGGTCTCATTAGCATCCTTTTTTCGAAAAAGGGTGCCAATGTAGACACAGCCCATATGTTTCTATAACAGATAGAACCATGGGGCCCTGATCTCACTTGTGGGGTCTAGGTGCTACTACTATTCCTAAAGAAATTACAGCTTTACTTAAATGTATTAAATAGGCCTGCAAGACTATGAAGAACTCCTAAGAATTTCTAAAGTACTGTCTCTGCGTATGACAAGGATTGTGTAAACTCTATGGTGGACACTTTTGGGGTTGTGTCTTTTGGTCATCATGAGCCCCAGAGGAACTCTTCCCTTGCCATTGCACCTGACATGTGTGTGCATATGTATTTCATCTAAGGTGAAGAATAAGAAATAAGACACTGAAGAATTTATTTGTGTCAGAGAAAAAAATTGAAGTCAAAACACTGATGATACCATCACTGTTTATTTCTCAGTCAAAATAGTGAATATACGTTTGCAGCTTTGGACCATCTGCTGAACTTTGTTGCTTTGTTTTGGCTTTGTCCAGCTTATATTACTTATTGTATAGTAGTGTTTTTATAATACACTTGATCAGAAACCTTTACTGTAGTCTGAAAAATAATATATTCCAAGCTATGAAAATTCTCTAAACTGTATTTTTCACTAAATCAGCTAACTACACTGTGACCATCAATATAGTATTATGGTTTAGTTAAGTGGTCGTTTAAAAAATCTGTTAATAATTATATTTTGATTTTTCCCTTTTAAAGACAAAGTCATTGCCAGCATGACTGGGCAGCCATATAGCAATATGTAACCTTTTTATAGGCATGACAGAATGGAGAAAACTTCAACAAGGAATCAGGTTTCAATTGCATGTTCCCAAGGGGATATTCTAATAAACAAATGTGTTATACAAAGATTTTCAGAATGATGGAAAAAATATCTTGTGCCCTTTAACATCTTTCTTTTAATGAATAGCTGCAAGGAAATATTCTGTTGTCCTGCATTAGCTATTTTTAGAAGTCAAACAAGAGTGGAGGTAGATCTCACCCTCTTTCCACCCACACAGTCCCCATGCACAATATGGAGGCAATCTTGGAAAGATCTGGACATTTTTATGAGACAAAATTAAAAACACCACAGTTGAACTGATTACTTTCTGAAGATGGAGAGCTAAGAAGAGCCTGAAGTTAGTTTTTCTCCTTGTTAAATTCCTGCAATGGAAGAATTGCAGCTTTTTTTCCCCTAGCCAACTGTAAACCACAGGCAGGGAAAGTGTGAAGAAACTTCCCAATATGGAATCCATTAATAAAATCCTTTCATTTTGTTCCTGAGGAAACTGGAACTGAGAATTGTATTATTTGTGTTGTATTTATTTGTCTGGGTTGAACTGAAGAGGAACTGACATTGAAATGACTGGTGAGTTTCAGAATGGAACATAGCCGGCAAAGCTTTTGTTCAACCTGTGCAGAGTGGAGGTTGGATTTTTAGAAAGCCTTTCATGAATTACAATTTCCCCATTTCCCCAGAACTAACTTTTGGTCTTTTATATAGTCTACAAACGCTGATATTCCAGTGACAATAGTATGACATTATGCAATCTTATTACATTAGCTAAATAAATGATTCTGTTAAAATATTAATTCCAGAAATGTATTATGTCTATAACTGCATGGGAATCACATCACAGAAAATAGAAAACCTCTCATTTGGGGTGCCTTTGCCATGGGACACTATTCTCCCTGTACCAGGTCTCATCATATATATAGTAGCCCAATGTCTGTGACTCTGTAATGCTGAAATGCTGGCTGTTCCCTCTGGGCGGCGCTGTTGACTCCTAGGCTGTTCCCTCTGGGTGGCGCTATTGCCTGAGTCACGTCCTTCGCCTCCCGTCATGGCGCTCGGCTGACTTCTGTGCTGCTCAGCCGGGCCGCCGCGGGGGAGCAAGCAGCGCAAGCGGCCGTTTGGGTGCTGCATGGGGAGTGCGGGGCCCAAACGGCTGCTTGGGCCGCTTGCTCCCCCGCGGCTGAGTGGTGCAGAAGTCAGCTGAGCGCCACGGCAGGAGGAGAAGGGGGGCCGGGCGGTGACGTACACGGCCAGAGGGTGGGGCCTGGCTGTGTACATCACCACCCCGCCCCCACTTCATGCCCCCCTTCGCCTCCCACCATGGCGCTCGGCTGACTTCTGCGCCGCTCAGCCGGGCTGCCATAGGGGAGCCCAAATGGCCGCTAGCTCCGCTTGCTCCCCCGCAGCGGCCCAGCTGAGCAGTGCAGAAGTCAGCCAAGTGCCACAGCGGGAGGCAAAGGGGGGCAGAGCGGTGACGTGCGGCGTGACAGCGGCTCCAGGCCCCGCCCCCTGGCTGTGAATGTCACTGCCCCGGCCCCCTTTGCTTCCTGCCGTGGTGCTCGGCTGACTTCTGTGCTGCTCAGCCGGGCCGCCGCAGGGGAGCAAGTGGCGCAAGCGACCGTTTGGGCTCCGCGCTCCCCTTGCAGCACGGGGAGCGCAGAGCCCAAACAGCCATTTGGGCTCCGCGGTCCCCCGAGTGAGAGGCAGGAGGGGGAGGAGAAGAGAAAGAGAGAGACAGAGAGAGAGGCAGGAGGCGGAGGAGAGCTGAGAGAGAGAGGGGGAGGCAGTAGGAGGAGGAGAGACAGAGAGAGAGAGAGACACGGAGCGAGAGACCGGAGGCTCAGGAGAGACGACCGATGTGGAGGAGAGACCTGAAAATCCTGTCTTATGACGGGCTAATTGGCTAGTTGATAAGATAACGTAGGAAAAATTTTCTGCTATAAAATTTCCTTTTCTTAATTTGGTACTATAGCTCATATCCATAGCTTGGGTCTCACACAATGAGAAACAGGGAAGGATGCAGAGAGAGAGAATCAGCAGCCATGAAGGGAGAAAAGATGGAGAAAATACTATTTATCTACCTTCCTCTGATATAATGTACTACACTACAGCTCCTTAAACAACTGAAGAATGACATCAACTGTGCATTTAGGGGTTGTCTTCACTAGGAACTTTAAGTGTGCTTGCACACAATTTTGAACAATTGAGGTGAGTGGCAAGTTGCTCACTATGGCCAAACAAAGAGGAAATTGCACAGCAGAGGTTGCCCATGCCTGTCTGACATGATGTCTAACATGACTTAACCTATCTACACTGACCAGTCAGCATCAAGTAACGCAACTGTAAAAAGCAGAGATTAAACTTGATGACATAGAAGATGAAGCCTTACAGGATGCTCCATTAAAGCATATGTAGATTCTTGGGTTATGAGGGGGAAAATCCATCCTGATAGAGAGAGAGAGAGAGAGAGAGACCACCTTCTAATTTTACTATTCGTAGAATGCTATGAAATTACAAAATGACTCTGCTATACTTCCAAAAGGCATTTATGAGATAATAGCACATTCCCATCTATTTTAAATGAGCTGTATAAGATTAGAATACCCTGGGGCTTTAAACTAGCAAATACAATAAAGTGGGGGGAAAACGTTGACTCAATAATGCATGAAGACAACAAGAAGAATTGAAACACACTGTCCTGATTACTTTGAAAGGCCAACAGGTTAATCAGAAAGTGAAGAGGGGAAACAAATGGTTTATCATACTGCCTTTACTGATTGTCTTTTATTAAGTTGGAAATTGGAGTCTTTCCTGCTAACAGAGGCCCGGCCTTTCTCTCATGTCTCAGGTGAACTGATGATGGACTTCCTGAGGGGAAGAGGGCTGCTTTTGTTTCCATAGACTTCCCGGCCAGAAGGCACCGCTGTGATTATCTAATCTGATCTGTTGTATAATATTCAACATGGAACCTCCTCAAATTAATTCCTGGATTATCTCTCTGAGAAAAACATCCAGGTTTAAAAATTATCAGTAATGGAGACTCCACTACTGCGCTTGGTAAATTGTTCCAATGACTAATTACTTTCGCTGTTAAAAATGTACACCTCATTTCCAGTCTGAATTTGTCTAGTTTCAACTTCCAGCCATTAGACTGTTATATCTTCTCAGCTAGATTGCAGAGCCTGCTATTAAATATTTGTTTTCCCAGGATATATTTACCAAATAGATTAACTCTTTAGGTCTACCATTATAAGGCATGTTTTCTAACCCTTAAATCATTCTCATGGCTCCTCTCCGAACCCTCTCCAAGTCCAGGTCTACACTAGGAAACTATTTCAAAATTACTAAATTCGATTTAAGAACTCCCAATTTAACAAATTTGAACTAGCGTGTCCTCACTCTGGGGAAGCATCAAAATTAGTCTGAGGAAGGCTCCGTTAATGTGGACACACTACCTCAGACTCAGAGCCCCAGGAAGCACTCTGAGGAACTGCGGGAGGCCTCCCGGAGGCCGATTAGTTCAAATTAGCTGCACTGGAGCATCCACACTAATGTTATTTTGAAATTACTATTTAGGAATTAGCATTACTCCTCGTGAAAAGCAGGAGTACAGAGTTCAAATTCCATGTTCCGTTATTTCAAAATAACAGGCTTGGTAGTGTGAACACACCGCTTATAAATTCAAACTTGGGGACAGGGCTTATTTCAGAATAAGGTCCTAGTGTAGACCAGGTCCAAATGAGCAACATCCTTCTTGAATTGTGGACACCAGACTGGATACAGTATTCCAGCAACCATCACACAAGTGACAATATACAGGTAAAATAACCTCTACTCCAGATTCCCCTATTTATGTATCCCAGGATCACATTAGCTTGTTTGGCTGCAGAATCATTCTGGGAATTCATGTTAACCACGACTGCCAAATCTTTTTAAAGTCACTGCTTCATAAAATAGATTCCCCCACACGTTAAGTATGGCCTACTTTCTTTGTTCCTAGATGGACATATTGATATTTAGCCATTTAAAAACACTAACGCTATGTCTACAATGGCGGCTTCTTGCGCAAGAACACATCCACACTGCCATGTGTGAGCTGTGCTTTTGCGCAAGAGCATCCATGGCAGTGTGAACGCTCTCTTGTGCAAGAAAGCTCTGATGGGCATTTTAGCCATAGGGGTTTCTTTTGCAAGAAATCCCTGCTGAGTGTCCACACTGCCCTCTTGCGCAAGAGCTCCTGTGCAAGAGAGTTTACACCTGTTAGAAAAGAGCATAGCTCTTGCGCAAGACGGCCTCTCTTACCACGCTGTACTGTAAATTTTCTTGCACAAGAGCAAGCGGGCAGTGTGGATGCTCTGCGGGTTCTTGCGCAAGAACGGCTGTACTTGCGTAAGAAGCTGCGAGTGTAGACATAGCCATATAGTTTACTTGTGCCCAGTTTACCAGGTGTTCCAGATAGCTATGAATCAGTGACCTCTCCTCCCATCCTCTTGTTAAATGGCATATTTCTCTGCTGCTTCCAGTGCTATTCTCATGACAGTAGCATTGTTCTATCTTTGTTCTGACTAAACTTAAATATATATTCTACCACAATCTATTCACTCTTCACAATTTTTACTGTGCTTTCTGTTTGAATTACAGCAAGATTACAGATAACTCCATTTTCAGCTAGTGTGCAACATAGGTCATCGAAAAGTAGAGAAATCAATAAACATCTGGAGCACTGGGCCATACCTACTGACATAACAGGAAACGAATACATGCTAGTCCAAATGTGAGATGAAAGATGCTTATGAACTGTCACCAAAAATGTTCTAAAAAACCTGCTGGCTGGGATAAAAATCACTATGATCAGAGAGCGCATGGTACAGCTCTTACCAGCTGACAGTACCTGCAGGAATCTTTCACAGAAAGAGTGACTCAGACATTGCTATTAAACTTCCAGCATTCTGGCATGCAGGGGCGGACTGGCAATCAAAATAGGCCCGGGAAATGGGTTGAGAACGGCCCACTTTTTCACATCAAAGAATTTTTAAAAAATTTACTCTTTGACCCCCGTTAGCCACACCCCTGACCCCTGTTAACCACGCCCTTGACCCCCATTAGCTAGACCCCCTGACTCCCATTAGCCAGGCCTCTGGAGTAACACTCTCAAAGATGGACACATGACCAGAAGTAAAAGGGGTCATGTGACCCCTCTCTAAGGACTTTTCCCACCATCCTCCTACCAATAGGGATTAGTTTGGCCCCCACCAAACACCCCTCATGCAACTATCCTGCAATTGCATTAAACCAATGTGTGTGACATTAACTTGGGGGCGGAGGGGATGGAGAGGGTGGGGGAAGTGTTCCCTCTAAGAGTTTCCTCCCATGAGCAGAATGAATTTTGTGTTGTGCACCAGTACTGAGTTCATGTGGCTTGTTTGGATGTGCCACTGTGGCATGCAAGTTATTAATAAATATCTTATAAACCTCTACCTTTTCCCTCTGCTGCCCTGTCTCCTTCCCTTACTCCATTAGTTCCCCTGGTGCCTACTGCCCCCCAACCCCTCACCCTCCTCTGCTGTCCTGACTCCTGCCCTTCTCACTGCCCTCAGCCCTCCTGCAACCTGCCCCCCCTCCACCAGCCCTTCTCGCCCCCCTGTGCTCCTCCAGTCCTCCTCCACCAGCCCTTCACTCCTCCAGTAGCCCCACTCTGATCATCTGAGCTACCCCTCCTCATCCCCTCTCCTAACACCTCCCTCTACAAACCTGCCCTGCCTCTCTCCTCTGGTGCTGGTCTCTCCCCTGCAGGTGTCTGCCCTTCTGCTTCACCCCCAGAATCCCCTAGCACCTGCACCTTCCCTTACCCCTGCACCCTCCTGGTGCCTCCCCCTTCCCTCACTGCCCCTGCCCCCTTTGCCCTCTTTTTCCCTGATGCCCACCCCTTTCCCACCCTCTGCCCCCATTCCTCTCATGCCCCTGTGCCCTCATACAACTTGCTCCATCCCCGCCTTCCTCATGCCCACCCCTTCTTTTAATCCTTCTCCCAGCACCTCCCCCTCCAGCTCCCAATGCCCTTACCCTCTCCTCTCCCAGCATAACCCTGCCCCCTCCCACTGACACCTCCCCTCCTGCCCTTTTCCTCATTGTCTCCACTTGGCCCCCTGGCATTTATCTCTCCTCCACCCTTTCCCTTGGTACCTTCCCCTTTCTTCTACTGACCTGCCTCCCTCCCCTCAGCACAAGCCCCTTCCTCTCCCACCCCTCCTCCTTATTTTTCCCCCTTCCTCCCCCCACCTTCTGCCTTCCAGTTTGCGGCCCTGGAGTCTGTGATCGGGCCCCAGAAGTCCCCGCAGCCCTGGCCCCAGCTGCTTCTGGGACTCCAGACCACTTTCTGGGCCTGGAGCTGTGTCACACAGTGCAACTCTGGGCCTGGCAGTTTTAAAGTCCCGGGCCGTGATGTCACGCCACGCCCGGGCGTCTCCCCTCTCAGCTGTTGCGCGGCTTTTGAGCACGCCGCGCATGCGCTCCCTCGGCCCCACCGTGCCCCGTACATGACCGGCGCCGGGAATTTAAAGTGCAGGGCTGTGGCGCCCCATCACAATCCCCCTCCTCCTCCAGCAGCCGCCAGCCAGCCCTTCGGCCCTTTGGTGGACGGCCCATCGGGAAATTCCCAGTATCCTGCCGGGTCAGTCTGCCCTTGCTGGCATGTATGAGCCTAAAATGTTACAGTAGTGGTTTTTCAGTCTCTCTCTTCTCCCAGTTTTAAACATACAGATGTCTGAAATGTTATTTCTGATAAAGTTCACAAGAGCCTTTACTTTTAATGAACTGTTAATGAACTTAGCTGTTGGCGCCTTACATGAATTTTAGCACAGGCGTTTGACTATTTCCTTGGTAACACTGTAGACAATAAACAAGTGCACCAATTTATGTAGACTGACCAACACAGGAAAAAAAAGATGATGGCAACTGTAAGATCAAGACCATCTTCTATTTCCAGTAACTTGTTACGTTTTCTAAACCATGTTCCTGGGAAATTGTATTTTACTGACTGATCTGAGATTATTCAAACTTGTGCTCCCCTGAGATTTTACTTTGCTGACAAAACAAGACATCAGATAACTTTCCAGATAAGTTAGCTACTCTGACTTGCAGCTTTGGGGTTAGATGGCAAATAGACCACTCCTGTTAAATTAAACGTAGTGACCTCAGCTCTGTCTGTGCTTTCCTGTGATTTTTGTGCTTGATATTGGGGTTGATTATGGAGCTCAGGCTACATCTAGACCAGTGTTTCTCAACTTTTTTTATAAAGTACCCCCTTTTAAATATATATATATATATATATAAGTACCCCCAGTACCTACAGTTTTCAGACACACATTTTTTTTTCTACCATTGCAACATATTAGTTTAAACAACTTTGTATCCAGGTGGGCCATGAAATTTTTGGGTGTAAAAAGTACAAAAATAATAAAGTGCTGTAAAACTTAAAACAAAAATTCAGTTTTCTCCAAATTTCAGTTGTGTTGATGTACCCCCCCCAGACTTCTCTTGAGTCCCCCTAAGGGTACTCGTACCACTGGTTGAGAAACACTGGGATAGACAACAAAGAAAAGTTGGAAAAAGATATGCAAACTGCGAACTGCAATTTGCATATCTTTTTCTGCTTTTCTTTCGAAAGAGGCTTTTCCGAAATTTGGTGTGTCCACATGGCGCCAAATTTCAGAAAAACCTGCTCTTACAAGCCATCCCTTCTTCCTCATAAAACAAGGTTTACAGGGATGGTGAAAGAATGCGTCTGCTTTTTCGGAAATTTTTCCAAAAAAGCAGACGTGTTCCTTATCCCAGATTAGCGCTACAGTCTAGATGTAGCCTCAAATTCTACCAGTTACTCCTGATTCCATTACCAGACTTCCCACAGCTCTCACATCCTCTTCACTGGGGCTGCATATCTCCTCTTACCACTGCTGAGCTGAGTCTTTATGCCTCACCACGGTTGGCAGTGTGGAGGGTATGCATGGCGGCATACTGCAGTGAAAAACAGGTTGTGGTGTGTGGCTACACATCTCAATGAAAGTCTTGGTGGTCTTTGACCTTTTAAGCACGAGATCACTTTTTTTCATTTAAGGGCAATCCAAGATCTACCTCCTACCCAAATATCCTTGGCCTGCCTCCTTTGTGACCCTTATCTGAGGCCCTGCCCCTTCTCACTCCATCCTCCATCCCTCCCCCATCCTCCCTCACTTTACCAGGCTGGGGCAGAGGGTTGGGGTGCAGGCTCTAGTCTTGGATTAAGGGATTTGGAGTGTGAGAGGGGCTCTAAGCTGAGTTTGGGGCAGGCAGTTGAGGTGCCGAAGGGAGTTCTAGGAGCAGGCAGCTGGGAGGGGGTGCTCGGGGCTACAGCAGGGACTTGGGGTGCAGGAGGGGTTTCATGACTGGGGTAAAGTTTCAGGATGTGGGCTCCAACTGGACACTGCTTACCTCAGGTGGCTCCTGGGTGGTGGTACAGTGGGGCTAAGGCAGGCTCACCCCTGCCCTGGCCCTGCACCACTCCTAAAAGCAGCCAGCAAACTCCCTTCCAAGTTCTGTTGCCCCCCCACCCCTAGCTCTGTGGAGATAGGATACAGGGTAGGAGAAGGAGCACCTTGACATCAGCGCCCCTCTTCTCCCTCCCCTGCCCTGCACAGCAAGCAGGAGGCTCCTGGTGGTGGGAGGAGGCAGCTCCAAGGCAAAGGGCAGGAGGTGCACAGCAGTGGGGAGAGGAGGCAGCTGAAGTGCTGACACTTGATAGCCTCTTGGCCAAATCAGTCAGGATCACCTGTCAGAGGCTCCAAGATCTACCAGTAGATCCTGATCTACTGGTTGGTGACCAATGCACTAAGGAAAGGTTTCAGTGGCTCCCTGCTGCAGAACCATTCACTGCAGTGAGGAAAGACTCTGGAAGGATAACAGCAGTGTGAAAAGCCCCCCGCCCCTCCCCCCGCCAGAGTCCTTTCCCTCCTTTCAGGTTTTTTATCTGTGGTGGGAAAAGCTCCAGCATGTCCCCTATGCCTGAGCTCTTACCTGCAGTGGGGAAAGGTACCAGCAGAAAAGAGCTATTGTAATCATTCTCTGCAGTGGGGGAGAAAAAGTCTAGTAGCACAGAGCTGGCAGAGCCTTTCACTGCTTCCATAGCATTTCCCCACTCCTGGAGTCTTGCCCTATAATAGGGAAAAGCTCTAGCAGCCAGGAGTCAGTGGGATACAACACAGTTAAAAAAGGCAGTGTAGTCCGTGAGGCATGGTTTGAATGAGTAGAGAGATACATTGGCCATAGACTCAAGCATGTCTATAATCCACTCACCTAAGCCATGCCTCACTGTCTACACTGCTGCATAAATTTATGCTAAAAGGGCTACCCAAGTACATATTCCACACACGGCCAAAAAAAATAAAATAAAAAATCAGGCAACACAGACATAGCCTTAGTGCATTCGTCACGTGTCTGGACAACTTGCTTTTCTGAGCCATCTGTTTCTTCCTCTCAGTAACTCTCCACTCAATTACATAGTGAGCAACTACAAATAAAACAGGTGATTGTGTTTGAAACCTGCCAGTAGATTACCTGGCACCTGTGCTACTTGTGTTCTGCTTATACCTACTACGCATGTATTTACTTACCAAAGGCTCTGCAAAAACACATCACTACTAAATAGTTCTCTCTGTGATTACACATCACCAACAGTACCAATTAATATTTTGTAGCACATTTTTGTGGCTTGTAAACCTCATAGAGTCATGGATATTTAGAAATCATTCTACAGCTTCCTGATACCGTAACAGAGATGTGATATTGTCTCTTTGAGGAATAGAATATTCTAGAGCATGGGTTTCCAAACTGGGGGTGTGCCCCCCTGTGGGGGCATGAAGAAATTCCAGGGGGGGCACGAGGTGACTCAGCCCCCCCCCCCCAATCAATTCCTTTTTTTTTTTTTTTTTTTTTGCTGACCAAGTTTTGCTGCTATTTTTTTGGGCGGGGGGGGTGAGGATTTTTCAAAAATCAAAAAGGGGGCATGATGCCGAAAAGTTTGGGAACCACTGTTCTAGAGGATACAGGAGACCAAGAGGCAGAGAGAAAGTTCAGGAGAGATTCAGATTGTGTAAACATTTCTTGCTCATGTATTTCAATAAACTGTTTTTGTGCTCATTTAAATGTGTCCTGCCTCCCCACATAACATTACCAGTATCTCTTTAATGAACTGGTTTCTCCTCACTGTAAAACCTCTGGGAACAAATGTACAGAACTTCTAAGGCCAAAATGTGGAGTCCTTGTGAATAAAGCATATGGTGTCTCAATGTCAGCTTGTTGGCTAAGCAATGGGAATTTGCTTGCTTTGTAATTTAATGCCTAATTATAAAACAGTGAGGTGAGGCCTCGTTGTCGTTAGAACACCTCTTGGCTGTGTCTACATTGGCACCCTTTTTCGGAAAAGGGATGCTAATGAGACACAGCGCAATTGCAAATCCGCGGGGGATTTAAATATCCCCCGCGGTATTTATTACATAACTGCCGCTTTTTCGGCTCGGGCTTTGCCGGAAAGCGCCAGTCTAGACGGGATCTTGCGGAAAATAAACCCTTTTCCGCAAGATCTCTTATTCCTACTTGAAAGTAGGACACTTGAAAGTAGGAATAAGAGATCTTGCGGAAAAGGGTTTATTTTCCGCAAGATCCCCGTCTAGACTGGCGCTTTTTCCGCAAAGCCCCGAGCCAGAAAAAGCGCAGTTATGTAATGCAAATACCGCGGGGGATATTTAAATCGACCGCGGATTTGCAATTGCGCTGTGTCTCATTAGCATCCCTTTTCCGAAAAAGGGTGCCAATGTAGACACAGCCCTTCTGTTTAACAGTTCTGGGAAAGCCACATTGTTCAACATTTACTTTTCTGAACCTGTCATACTTAGTCATCACACAAGATTGTCAGTTATACTTCTCTTCAGAGACTTACAAGGAGTAGCTGATTTTTAAAAAGTGCTGGGAAGGATGTGCCTGTGTGTAAGAGAGAAGGAACAGGAAACAGAAGTTCAAAACTATGGCCCCAATTATAGAGTTGAAAATGTCTGAACATGACAGATGTGATGATGAATTTTACCCATTTGGCTGCCACTTTCTACTGAGGGTCTGTCCTTGGAGATTATAATTTTTACTTAGTGGGGGGAATGAGTGTTGAGAGGGATTTGTATGAGATGGTGGTCGTTTGGAACATAAGCAAAACAGCAGTTCTAGGCATAAGGGGCTGCATGCGAGGTGTGAAGATGGATGTGGGAGGAGATAAAGGGACTGCTACATCATGTGGTCTGAAAATCTATACGTAGAGAAGATCAATAACCATAGTTATTGCCTGACGTAATTAATAGGCTATCAATGCCTAACATAGTGAATGCTAGTGGGAAGGGGGTAGGTTTAGAAGATAAAATAAAAAAAGAACAAATTAAAAATTACTTAGAAAAGTTAAGATGTCTGCAAGTCACCAGGGCCTGATGAAATGCATCTTAGAATACTCAAGGAGCTGACAGAGGAGGTGTCTGAGCCTTTAGCTATCATCTTTGAAAAATCATGGAAGACAGGATAGATTCCAGAAGACTGGAAAAGGGCAAATATAATGCCCATCTATAAAAAGGGAAATAAGAACACCCCAGGAAACTACAGACCAGTCAGTTTAACTTCTGTGTCAGGAAAAAAAATGGAGCTAGTAATTAAGGAAATCATCTGCAAATATCTGGAAAAAAATAAGGTGATAGGTCACAGCCAGCATGGATTTGTAAAGAACAAATCATGTCAAACCAATCTGATAACTTTCTTTGATAGGATAACAAGTCTTGTGGATAAGGGAGAAGCGATGGATGTGGTATACCTAGACTTTAGTGAGGCATTTGATATGGTCTCACATGATCTTTTTATCAATAAACTAGGCAAATACAGCTTAGATGGGGCTACTATAAGATGGGTGCATAACTGGCTGGATAACCATTCTCAGAGTAATTATTAATGGTTCACAATCATCCTAGAAGGGCATAACAAGGGGAGTTCCACAGGGGTCTGTCTTGGGACTGGTTCTGTTCAATATCTTCATCAATGATTTAGATATTGGCATAGAAAGTATGCTTATAAAGTTTGCAGATGATACCAAGCTGGGAGAGGTTGCAAGTGCTTTGGAGGATAAGGTCATAATTCAAAATTATCTACACAAATTGGAGAAATAGTCTGAGGTAAATAGGATGAAGTTTAATAAGGACAAATGCAAAGTACTCCACTTAGGTAGGAACAATCAGTTTTACACATACAGAATGGGAAGCGACTGTCTAGGAAGGAGTACTGCAGAAAGGGATCTAGGGGTCATAGTGGACCACAAGCTAAATATGAGTCAACAGTGTGATGCTGTTGCAAAAAAAAGCAAACATGATTCTGGGATGCATTAACAAGAGTGTTGTGAGAAAGACACAGAGAAGTCATACTTCCGCTCTACTCTGCGCTGATTAGGCCTCAATTGGAGTATTGTGTCCAGTTCTGGGTACCACATTTCAAGAAAGATGGGGAGAAATTGGAGACAGTCCAGAGAAGAGCAGCAAGAATGATTAAAGGTCTAGAAAATATGAGCTATGAGGGAAGACTGAAAGAATTGGGCTTGTTTAGTTTAGAAAAGAGAAGACTGAGAGGGAACATTATAGCGGTTTTCAAGTACCTAAAAGAGTGTTACAAGGAGGAAGGAGAAAAATTGTTCTCCTTGGCCTCTGAGGATAGGACAAGAAGCAATGGGGTTAAACTGCAGAAAGGGAGGTTTAGGTTGGACATTAGGAAAAACTTCCTAACTGTCAGGGTGGTTAAACACTGGAATAAATTGCCTAGGGAGGTTGTGGAATCTCCATCTCTGGAGATATTTAAGAGCAGGTTAGATGGACACCTATCAGGGACGGTCTAGACGGTGCTTGGTCCTGCTGTGAGGGCAGGGGACTGGACTCGATGACCTCTCGAGGTTCCTTCCAATTCTAGTGTTCTATGAATCTACTATAACCAGAAGGCCTGGTTAGAAATATTGTGTGCTCTTTGGAATGCCTACCCTAACCATAGCTGACATTGCATGGGAATAACTTCATGATTGCAATGTACAGGGAGATAAAATAAACAAATCATAAAGTGGAGGACAAAGGCTCTGAGAAATGTAAAACATAAAAAGATTAAGAGAGCGGAGTTGAGTAAGCCAGTTGTTTCATTGCAACTGTAACTTTGGGCTTTGTTTTTAGAGATTTTGAGTGTGTTTTAAAACATTTCTCATTAGATCAGATGATGATTATTTGATCTACAGTAAATATTTAAAATAGTGCTAATCATTTAAAAGGGCACCAGTAACCTAAACAAATCCTATCTCAAAATGACCACACTGTAGGGTGCTGGTGTGTTGCAAGACCACAAAGGATTCACTGTGACTCCCAGCGACCCTTTTCCAGGCAGTTCTATTCTCAGACCTGGGCAAAACCCTTTCAAACAGCATTCCTCAGATTAAGGTGGGCTACAGTTCCTAAGGGATTTTCCTCTTCGCTGCTTTCAATGCCTTCTGCTGCAGGGCTTACTGCAGAATTCTCCCATGCTCTGTTGACTGAGCACTGTCTCCTATGGCTCTCTCTCTCTGGAGCCCTTTCCTCCTGTAGGTTCCCACTGCCTCCCCACACAGAGAACTCCCTGCTGCTGTTCCTGCTCCCACTACCTACGCTGCCAGGCTCCTGGCAGGCAGCAAGAACTCCATGTCTGCTTTTTCCACCCCTTTCCTGACAGGCCTTAGGTTGGCCTACTTAGGCATCCCCTAAGGCTCTAGGTGCCTTCTCTTATAGGCCAATCACAGGTGCACTGACCTCTTCTCTACGGAAGGACCTATGCCACCCTGTGACATAATCCTAGAACTGATGGATTGAATATAATTTAGTGACTGCAGGCAATTCACTCCCCAAATGCCTTCTCTAGATTCATGACTTACAGTGAGAAGTCAGGTCTTATGTTGTTACACTTAAGTTAGCCCCGCAAAAAAGCAACACCCTTGGGAATGACTTGACCAGAGCTGGAACCAGTGTATTAAAAAAAAAGTGCGGCTTGCTACCCATATAGCACCTCTGTTATGTGTCATCGTGTTACATATGCAGTCCAGCAGGTGTCTCGCCTGGGCCTGGTACAATTCAATATTTGCATTAATGACATATGATTATGGAGTGGAGAATATGCTCATAAAATCTGCAGATGATTCCAAACTGGGAGGGGTTTGAAGGGCAGGTTTAGGGTTCAAAATGGCTTTGACAAATTGGAGGATTGATCTGAAATCAAGAAGATGAAAATCAATAAAGACAGATGCAAAATACTGCTCGTGTCTGTTAGGAAGGAAAAATCAAATGCACAACTACAAAATGGGGGGAAACTGGCTAAGCAGTAGTATTACAGAAAGGAAGTGAGGATTGAAGTGAATCACAAGACAACAATGTGAAGCAGTTGCAAAAAAGGTCAAAATCATTCAGGGGTGTATTAATAACAGTGTTGTATGAGAGACATGGGAGGTAATTGTACCACTTTTCTTGGCACTGGTGGAGCGCTGTATCCAGTTCTGGGAGTCACATTTAAGAACGATGTAGACAAATTGGAGAGAGTCCAAAGGAGAAACCTGACATATGAGGAAAGGATTAAAAAGCTAGGCATCGTTAGTCTTGAGAAAAAGACTGAGTAGGGGCCTCATGATCTTGGTCAGGACTGTTATAAAGAGAGGGGTGATCAATTGTTTTCCAGGTTCACTAAGGTATGACAAGAAGCAATGGGCTTAATCTGCAGCAAGAAAGATTTAGGTTAGATATTGGGGAAAGCTTTCTAACTATATGGATAGTTAAGCCCTGGAATTGGCTTCAAAGAGGGTTTGTGGACTCCCTATCACTGCAGGATTTTAAGTACAGGTTAGACAAACACTTGTCAGGGATGATCTAGGTATAATTGGTCCTGCTTCTCATCATCTCTTCTCGGCCTTCATTTCTATGATACTTGGATTCTATATGGTAAATTAATGAGTTTGTCTCATATGGTTCATCCTTATAAACTAATAACATTCTAGCTAATTTACAAATAATTGTAATTTTGTTGGGTTTCTAGAGCCCGCATGGATTCAGAGATACTTTATGATATTGAGATCATAGATCAAATCAGAGCGTTTACCCCCAAAAAACTGGGACAGTACCTTTCGATTGACATATGTCACAATCTTCAAATCCCAATAGTCTAGGAAGGCTGCAAGTTCATACGTTTAGAATGTCCTCTTTGTGTACACAACACATGATTGCAGGGATTCTGTTCAATGAGTTAACATTAAAATCAATATTTCAAAAACAGAGCCCTGGATTTCTAGCTATATTTTATGGAACTTCCAACTGCACTGATAAATCATCACCATGGCTTCTGTCAGAATAAATAATAGTTTTCAAGTGTCCTATGTGATGCAATAAGGCTCACTGCAATCTAGCCATTCCTGCACCTGGCTTTACTCAGTACCTAGATTGTTCATTGCCTAACACTAAGCACGTTTACATACTGCCTGTCTGAGACAAAATGAATGCACCGCATGGATTCTGAAGTGGCTTAGTTCTAAAGTTGGCTTCTCAAAGTACATCTGTCTGGCAAAAGAACAATAACTTGGATCAAAGAAAGCAGAGGCCGTTAGGCAGCTTATAAGTCTATTGTGTGATATTGTGTGCACTTATCCAGTGAACACGTGCTTTAAATTAAAATCAATGGCAGCAGGATAAGTATGTGTACTGTGTTCAATTCATTTGCTCTTCACTCCCATCAAACTGCTTTGCTTTAAACCTGCATGCCTAGATATTATATCAGCATCTTCATAAATGAATGTTTTTGTTACCAGTATATCAAGAATAAAATCTGCTCTTGTTGCATCAGCAAACAATAATGGAATATCATGCTCGTAGGATACAATAGGAAGTATACAATGGGGAAAGCATTAACAGTAAGACGAGACAAAGTATATATTACTAAGAGACGTTTACACATGTCTCAGGACATTAGGCTGGTCTTTACCTTTAAAGACCAGGCCTATTTACTGTTTAAGATTCACAAATAATGTTTTACGGGAGTGGGGAACCTTTTTTGGGTTGGGAGCCACTGACACAAAAAAACTCAGTCAGGGGCTGCACACAAGTGAGGGGAAAAAAACAAAAAAAACCCCTCACTGACGTGCCCCTGACTGAGAAGGAAAAAGACACTCCCCACATTCTCCTCATACACCAGAGCCGAAAGGGGGGCCAGCCTGGTAGATTTTGTGTGCTCCAGTCCTGTAGTGGGAAAGCGTGAGGGTTGGAGCACCACCACTGGCTTCCCAATGCTGGGGGCGGGGGAGGGGGGAAGAGCCCTGAGCCCCTTGGCTCAATTTTAAAATCAATTTTAAAAGTTACAATTATTTCACAGTTTTTAAAGTTTTTTCTTAAATTTCTCTTAAAAATTAGGCATCTCCATCTATTGATTTGATGCTAAAGGAGTCTCAGAGAGTTGAGTTACTTATGGGTCCCTGAATATCTTATCTACCTGTGTCCTCTCCCACTGACCTAAGGAACATTTTTCCTTTTCAAAAAGAAGGGACTATTGAATTGAAATCTTTAGGAAGGAGAGAGTAGTTCAGCATCCATGCCCACAGAAACCTTGTGTTTTATGCAGAGCAAGCCAACAAGGATGTCAACTACATGCTTCTTGCGCAAGAGCCTTTTGAGCAAGAGTTTTTGCACAAAAACTTCTTGCGCAAGAGCGTCCACACCTCAAAGCACATTGCAAAAGCGATGTGCTTTTGCACAAGAAAGCATCCACACTGCATGGACGCTCTTGCACAAGAAACTTCTGATTGCCATTCACAGAATGGCAATCAGTGCACCTGTGCTTTTTCCAATAGGGGTTTCTTGTGCAAGAAACCCCTCTGGAACATCCACACTTGCCTTTTTGTGCGAACTCTTGCGTAAAAGGGAGTTATGCCTCATAAAAGGAGGTTTACCTATGGCGGAAAAAGCCGTCTGTTCTGCCATTTTACTCTTGATTTCCTTGCACAAAAGCGCATTTGAGGTGTGGACGCGCCACGGGTTTTTGCGCAAAAACCTTGCAGTGTAGACGTAGCCTTTCTGTTTTCAGCATGCCTATCATTTTTGTGATATAATTACCTAACAACTAGCACCTGATTGAGATAAACTATAGCGGGGGAGGTGAACCTTTTTTCAGTCAGGAGCGTGGCCTATAGAAATATCAGGCAGGGGTCACACACACAAGCAAAAAGGAAAAAGAAAGAAGAAAAACCCTATATTCTGGGACCCAGAGGCTCAGGGCTTCTTGCCCAGGGCACAGACTTGCCACAGGCTTGATCAAATTAAGCTGGGGGCCAGATCCCAAAAGTTCCCCACATCTGAACTATAGACAACTGAACACTCAATAATACAGTAATGCCTTGACTTTTGGGGTTCTGAGTGTGAACTCACTCAACTTGGAAAAAACAGCTTAGTCCGCCTCAGTCTACTGGAGTTTTGAATGTAGAATGCCGGTACAGTGACTATAGTCCAAAAATGCATTTACACGTAGCTTTTACTCAGGCTCTACTGAAGGATTAATCGGAATACTCCCCATGGCTCTAGAGTCCATCACATCTGTTCTCTTTTCTTTGCTGTTGAAAACAAAACACAACCCCCTGCTGTGAAGAGGCTCCTCTGGCCATTCAAAGACAAATGAGACGACATCAGCTGCCTCAGGATGAAATTCATTTCCAGCAATTTTAGGGTCTGTCCATTTCACTGTGGCACACCAAACTTGAGGCACTCAAAGATGTTCATTTTGTCTGTGCTAAAACCCTGTTTAAATGCAACCCCCCCTCTCCACTCAGTGTGGGTATTTTTTAAAATAATTATTTTCTTTAGTTCTTCAAAATGGAGTTGTGACATTTCTGTGGGTCAGAGACTAGTAACTAATGTAAGGAAACTGTAGTGTATTTTAAAAACAATAATGCAACAGTGAAAAATAAATGGAGAGTGGCAGAAGGTTTGCATATATGTGCCAGCTGTTAGGACCTACTGACTCATATTTACTATTGTTATCCAGATGGTCTTTCCAGAGCCTTAGAGGATGCTAATTCATTATACCTAATGCTTTGGCAAATAAATCTGAAACCAAAACATGAGTGATAATAAAGTAAAGAAGAAAATACAGAAAGCAATATAAAAAGCTGAAGGAAATGGGTTCCATTTCCCCCCTAATGCAGTAAGAGAAGGAAAAACAGCTTGTCCAAAGCTTCCAACAGACTCCAGCTGTGTCTCTTCAGTTATTTCTTCCATTTTCAGGCACAGTAAATTATCTAGAGTAGTTTCATTGGTTCGGACAATGTGACCTTAAAGCTCAAATAAAGTTGAACTGATGGCTAGAATTTTTTCTCTGTGTGGCACCATTGCATATGATTGAGCTGGACAATAGCATAATTTATAACATACCTCTTATCAGTCTGCTATAAAAATCAGGGACACCATATTCAGGGACAAAGAATCAAATTCAGGAATGGTTTTTGTAAAAAGAATGAGTAATGACTCCAAAACCTATTAATCCAAATAACATCAAAATATAAAAGATTGTTTGAAAAGGAAAAAAAACCTTGACTGTATTTTTTTTACATTCTCTTTCTGGTTCTCTAATAAAATAGCTAAGAAGAGAGACAATCAATCTATAGAAGGGCTATTTTATATTTGCTAAAACATCATTAATGAAAATAAAGAAGCCCCTAGAGTTATGTAAATCAGTACAGTTAAATTAATAATTTTCAATGAATTATTATTGGATAGATTTAACTTATATTTCCTTTCACAGATATTCTCACAGATCACAATTACCTTGAATTAATTCATTCTGTAATATATTTTAATAACTCAATGTACTCATCACTGTCATTTTTTGCTACCTTTCCTCATACTAAATAATATTACATACTTCAAATAGTATCACTTGAGGACTACTTTAGGAGTAAGAGTAGAAGATCCTGGACTCTTTGTAAGTATTTTATAGTCAATATTTGCTATTTGAGCGTAGCTGGTTAACTGTGATTAGTCAAGTAAACCACATGGTGCTGTTTGGATAAATATGCTGATGCTTCCCTATAGACGAGATATGCAGGGAACATCAGACAACTCATCTATATGAAAAGATATTAAGTCCATAAGTAATGATGTCAAATTTCACGTTTCAGGAATAATTTGATTGGGGAAACCTGAAGAATTTCAATCACAATTAATCACAAGGGAATAGTTATGCAACATGAGCAATTCTACCATTGGTAGGAAATGTTTGTTTTCTTTTCTCCCCTTAGCACAATGTCCCTTGGCTTTTTGCTGGCTGCTGGACTGTGGGAAACAGGAGATACAGCCACAGATGCCATCATATCATAATGGTTCAAATTCCACTTGAATTGCCAGGTTCTGTTGATATTTTCGCCGTGGGTCAAGATGAACATTTCATTACCCGATGGGCCAAAATGAACAGCAGTGCTTGGAGAAAATAAAATCCTGTAAATTAGACATCAGCTCCTCAGATACAGAGCTGCTTATCAGAGGTCCTTCACATTGTTGGTTGGTGTGTTTCTATTTGAATGTGGGTATATTATGGGCTATTGTGACACTGTTTCAGAATGAAGATTTATTTCTGACACTCTAGTAAAATACTAAGTGGGGCATCCAAGTACATTATCCTTCTTTTGCTAACCAATATACTATTTTCTCTCTGCCCACTACAACTCCTATTCATAGGAACCTTCCGGAACTATTAAGGTTGCATCTCTGTGAATTGGCCCACAGATATTGTCAGACCAGAGAGTCCTGGTGGGGGGGCTCTCTGCAGCTGGTGACTGGGCTCTCCACAGCTGGGCTGCCCAGAGCACCCCAGCTGGGCTGCCCAGTGGAGCCAGGAGCCTGGCACACAGCAGCAGAGCTGCCCAGTGGGGCCAGGAGCCCAGCACGTGACAAGAGGTCTGCCCAGTGGGGCTGGGAGACTGGTGCACTAGGAACTGGTCTGGAGCCAGGCTGCCCAGCATAGCAGGGAAGTGGGGGGACCAGCAGGGCAGTGGGGTTGGAGCTAGGAGGGGGGAACCAGCTGGGAGGCCAGCAGCCGGTCCAGGGATGGGGGGATCTGGTAGCAGGGGGGCCAGATATGACCTCCTCTGGTCTGGCAAAATCCCTCATCTGGGACCCGTCAGGTCCCAAGGGTGTGGAACCAGGGGAGGTCCAACCTGTAGGGTGATCTGTGTAAGCAACAGTGGTCAGCAATTGCTTCAGAAAGATCTAACTGGACACATTGATAAGCCTCTCCTCCCCTTCAGCTGAACCCCATCACAGATAAGATAGCTCACAAAGTATTAGGTGATTTCCACAAAGGGCTTACTTGTAGTTTACACAGGTCACAAAACATACATTATCCCCAAGACTAAAAGAACACCACAAGGCTCTTCTGGCATCCCAAAGATTACAGAGTCAAGGTTGCATGTCAATTTTGTGTGAGAAATGCCATCTTAAATCCTAGTGTGCTAATGCCGGTTTTTGCTTTTTCACTAATGTTCTTGTAAGGAACACACTGGGAAAACGTAACTCCGTGCTTCACAATTTATCATTGTTTTAGATTTGCATTCAAACTAAGATTCAGGAAGGAATCAACAACCAACTTTTACTCCAGTCATCTGAAGAAGTGGGCTGTGCCCACAAAAGCTCATGATACCATCTACATGTTTTGTTAGTCTATAAAGTACTACCAGATCATTTGTTGTTTTTTAAGTTTAACTTTTACTTTAGTTCATTATCTGATAATGTTAGTTCCCTGTGTGTGGTGGTGGGAATGTGTTTGCTGCTTAATTTTTGCTCTCTTATCCAGCTAAGTAGAGTAGCTTTAAAAGCAGATAAGGCTGAAAAATCTGACTAACTCTGAAAATAAGTAAACAAGAAGCAAAGGAACATAAAACTAGATACTGACACCCCCAGAGATAACACACAATGAGATACTGAATGAACCTACCAATTTCAATAGGAAATATTGGGAAATACATTTTTCAAGAAATACCTAAGGGCTTTTTATAATTGGTAAGTATGGTCCTGGAAAAGCTGCAGGACAAACATGTACTGCCCTAGCAAAGTAGAACGAGGAGGAGAAGGGTGATGAAAAATGGGGCAGTCAGAGTCTCTAAATCTTACACATTAAAGTGAAACTGGATCAATGCCCCTTGGGTTCCATATACTTACATCTAATAATAATCTCACAGGTAATTAAATAACCTGTTTTAAAACTTCTCACTTGGTGCAAGAGAGAAGGCTAAGTCCAGGAAAATCTACCACTGGCTCCAGAGAGTGGATCATGGTCACCAAAGAAACAGAAAACTCACAATAGACTTGAGAAAAATTTCCTTACCTGTCAGCCCTTCCACACTGGAGATATGCTGCAGGTCAGATTGTGTTGGTGCTGACTGAAGGTTTTGGATTTTTATTACCTCAGAAGAGGTGGAGTTTTGTTTTGTCTAGTAGAGGACTAATGTATCCAAACAAACTGTAAGAAGGAAACTGAGGCAAGGCTGCATTGCCACAACAAACTGTGAGCCACGGCCACAAAACCACACAAATTTGTCATGTAGAATCTCCAGCAATAGATATCTAACTGCCCATCTGAAATGTGTTGGTGTTCTCAGTCCAGTTGTTATTGGTTTGAGGTCAAACCTCACACAAACTTCTGAGACATTTAGCTCTAGCTGATGCCCTTGCTAGCAAGCCTCTGTAGAGGCCATGAGCTGAGTGTTCATGCGTACCGGACTACTTTCTCCTCCTCAGACCTAAATCTTCTGAATTAACATTAAAGTGGTGAGAGGAAGTTTGTACTGCTGCTGTATATGCTGTCAATCAGGCTCCTCTCATAAGTGCTGAATTAACTTGACCTCAAAATGAAAATGAAGGAGTCAAGTGGAATAAATGGTTAAAGAGTTCTGTGTATTCTTCCTCCCCTGCAGGCAATCCCAAAGACCTAGCTATGCCCCGCTAATCGGCTCTAAAATTTATGTATCTCACCCAGCAGTGGGACTACAGAACAGCCACACAATTGGATTTGACAAAAGCAATTGTAAAAATCTGCACAAACGAAAGCAATGGTTTTAGAGAAACATTTGGCTTTCACCCCTTCCTCAATGATTTTGTAAATCTCCTGGTTTAGCTTAGTGGTGCATCCGCAGGCTCCCATTGCTTTCATTAACTCTGACAAAGAGATGGCAATTCCTTACAGAGATAAAGAAAGTATTAAAATACAAGCAAACCACCATATCTACCAAAACAGGAAAAAGAGGGTTGTTATTATAAAGATGGAAATACACTTCCTAAGGGTTTTATTATCTTGTTGTTTGTTCCTGTTATTTTGACCTGCACTGGTGGATGGACAGAATGTATACTGACCTCTTCCAAGTTTAAAAGCAAACAAAATTCCCTCCAGGAAGCACACAAACCCTTAGCATGCCTTTCTTGTCTTTTTAAAAATAATTTAAATTTTTTTCCAGCAACCTTTGCTTTGTTAATGTAACCCACACACCTGCTGAGTGTGGTGTACTGTTCAATGTAGTGGCATTTAGACCATTTACAGAGAGAAAGAAAGAGCTTTCTCTACAGCCTTTGCATGAGAGTCAGGTGGCTTTTAGCTCAGGCTGGAGAGGCTCATGCACTAAACTCTAGAGGTCCCAGGTTCAGTTGTACCTATCGGCTTTACAATAAATCAGCACAAGCAAATGTGCATCTTGCTTCTCTCTTGCTGCACATAATACCTTTAAATAAGCAACTACTTCAAGACCAAAGATGTTTTCACATTTTCGTCTGTTAATTCGCAATCTGAACCAGCATGGAATCCAGAGCTATTGAAAATGGGAGTTGTGCAGCTATGTGTTGTTGAGTGGTCAATCCAAGAATCTCTAGCAGTTCTATTATAGTACTCCTGTGGGTTTTCTGGTTTTCATTGTAAATCAACTTTTTTTAATCCATAAAAATCCTATTTACAGATTGTTGGTTTTCTTTTCTTATCTGTGTTGGAGAAATCACCATTTTGTAGGAGTAGAACGAATATATAAGATGTATCTATTAGGATTTCTTTTAAATAGCAGCCCATGGTAATAATTTGCATTGACAATAAAGTGATATGAGGCTGCTCTTCGACTTACAGGCATTTTTGATAGAAATGAAAATATCATACATCTCACTAAAATGAATTGAATGGTTCAGTGCACAGAGTATTCTTTTCATCAGTAAACAGTTTGAAAAATCCAGCATGTGAAAAATGAAACACTGATTTAGTCTAAAATTGAAACCTCTCATATAAATTTAATACTTGCTGCAACCACATCCAAGACACTCATGCTTTGAAATAGATAGCTTTGGGCTAAAGTCAAAGGCATTAGCCCCCTTAAAAAATACTGTACTTCATCAACGTTGAGACCATGTTTCCAGCAACAACGACCAAAACCAAAGCCATACAAACAAAACAAAAACCAGCCAAAAATATATAGAAAAACTCAGGAAAACTATTAGTAAATAAATCCAAAATAAAAAAATAAATAAAAAAAAGAACACCGCCCAGTCCTTCTAGCTTTGCAGCACCCAAAATGTGTTCATCTGAGGCCTGTGGTGGGATTTTGCTGAGAACTAGAAGGATACACATAAAATGAAATAAACTGTGGCTGTCCCTCATCTTTAATATGGAGATGTAACTATGGACACTATGTCCTGGAATGCCAGGCTCCATCTTGCATTCACAACAAGATTGAGTCTAACCTCCTGCTACCCATACTCTTTGTGGTAGAAGCAAGCATCATGAGCTGAGGGGAGCTGTTGACCCCATTGTAGAACTGTAATTTCTTATTTTTTCCCTTTTAAAATATTCTCTGCTTTTCATATGTGCGTGAAGAAGGAAATGCAATGAAAAACTATTAGGAGAGGCTGATCTTGCTCTCATTGGCCTCAATAGGAACATGATCAATCTTTTTGTTCAAATTGTAAGAGATACGCTCTCTAGTCAAGAAAATCAGAAATAAAGCTTTCATGAAAATTTAAACCCGTCCTATTTTTCATATACCTTGTAACCCTTCTGCCAGGTAGTTAATAGTTGTCCCTCTTGACAACTAATTAAACCAGCTTGAATCCCACACCCAGCCAGAACCATAGGAAAACTAAATTCATCTTCCCCTGGAGCTTTTAATATGCAAGCACTGGGAGACTGTGCATAAACAAGGCAATCTTTATTAGGTGAGTGGGAACACAGAAACTTGGAAAAGCATAGCAATAGAATATAAATGTCTCCACAGGAGGAGACAGTCCATAGATAATAGTCTTTTAGCTGTATCACCTCAGCCCTCCACCAAACCCCACTCACAGCTGAGTCAGCTGGCATCAGTCGTCCAAGTGTCTATGTGCAGAGCTATCTCCAGTTCCAAAGGAGCTGCTTGCTGAGCTCTGTTTGAAGGTACCTTCAAGTCATTCATATTAGTGACTCAGCTTTATTAAGGTGCTGGGTACGCAGGAATCCACTCAGCAATTCTGCTGTCCTCTACATTGTCTCTTTCATCAAAGTCCCCATGTATAACTGCACAAAACCCAAACAGCCCTGCACCCGGCCCTTCTCTGAGGCCCTGCACCCACTTGCACCATCCCCCCCCCCCCTACAAACAATTACATTAATTTGGTTGTGGCAGAAGAATAGGGTGTGGGAGGGGGATGAGGGCTCCGGCGCGGATCGGGGTTGTGTGCTGGTATGGTTCTGAGGAAGAAGGATATGGAGTGTGGAAGGGTGTTCTGAGATGTGGTGCAGGGGGGTATTGGCTTTGGGCTGGGCCAGAAATGAGGGTTCAGATTGCAGGAGAAGGTTCCAGGTTGGGGTAGAGGAGGGCTTCAGCTGGGGGGGGGGCTCTGGGATGGAGGGGAATGAGGGGTTTTGGGTGCAGGAGATTGCTCAGTGCTGGGCTGGGGGGGGGGTAGCATTACAGCTGCAGGAGGGAGTTTGCATGTGGGAGGACACTCACAGATACAAAGGCGATATCCACAGATTTGCAGGACTCTACCACCAGGGCCCCTTTTCAGCTGGGCATTCTGGAGGCTTAGGAAACTTATATAAAGATCTCTTTATCACACAGTGAGAGCTCTATCCTCTTTAGAGCTCTTTTGGGAGCTCAGTGCCCTCCAAAATTCAAGATCATGTACAGTTACAATGATTCCCCCAAGTTTCATTAGAGGAATTTAGTATAGGTAGCCTGTGCAATTGTAAATATGATAGCACTTTCCCCTTTCCACAGATAGAGGAAGTAGAGAGCTCTTTCCCCCCTAGTATTTCCGTTCACAGTGTTTACAAAAAGTAATGGGATCCTTACACTGAGCATGTGTGTGTGATATTATGATGTAGAATTTTTATATCTACCTATGGATTCATCCATCCAACAACTAATTTTATAGGGCCAGCTTCTCCACTGTAATTTATACCCAGGTGTGTGTGTGTGTATGGGGGTGGGGGGAGGAATCGACATAAAAGCACAAAGTATCACTGCTGTAAATCCAGCTCAGGCTGGTAACTTTCATTCAAAGCTGTTCAGTGGTCTATGTGAAGCAGTGATCTCAATCCACTGCTTAGTGCAAGTGCCCACATCAGAAACAATAAACACAGAACTAGCATCTATCAGCTTGTTGATGGGCAGATTTAGCAGAGAGCTCCAGGATTAAAGAGACATTGAGCAGGAAAGCCATGAAAGTGATCCTGGAAGATGTTTGAGGCTTATTGGTGGAATATCCTATTTTATTTTATTTGGGATAGGTTCTTATCCCACACTCATGGGGAAGCTTAAGCTGCTGTTTTCTATCAGATTCCTGGATGGTCAGTCTGGCATCTTTCTTAAGAAAAGCAATGAGCAAAGATAGAATTCTACTGATGCATTGAGGTCACAGAGAATCTGAACAATTTTTCCTCAATAGATTATCCCAGGCAATGATTCAAAAAATGACACTATTCTGCTCTAGATATGTATATACTTCTACAAAAAATGAAAGGTAGTGGAAAATCATTCCTATCATCTTTGTTTATGTGAGAGTATCATTTGGATAATAGCTCTTTAGGAAAGTCTTTGTGGGTTTAGCATTAGGACTACTATTATAAAAAAGGTTTTCCTTCAGAAGGCTGCAAACTTTTTTTTGGAAAATATATTTCTAATTTTTAATAGTATGATGCTTATGTATTTGACACAGATACAACAGAAAAAGAAATGCAGCACATAGAACCTTCAATACCCATAAAGATCCATCTAGTGAAACAAGACTATCTGTAATCCTTTTCCAAATGAAAAGTGTGTAGGTGTGTGGTGTGTGGGGGAGGGAGGCGGGGGGCCGGGGGACAAATGGTATTAGAGTTGTCAAACATAAACAAAGTGTTATGAAATTATGGTGAACTGGACTTGCATCTTACATTCTTTGTTCAGGAAATAATTTGATTTTCTAATCATTGATTGTCATTTCTTATAGCATCATTCATGCCATCTAATAAAGGTTGTCACAATTTCCCAGAATCACCACACATAATTTTGCAACCTATTTGCTGATTGTTCTCTCTGGAGACTATAGCAATTAGTTACAGAGATTATCCATTCGGTTGTTGAGATTCTTATCTTTCCTATGTCAAGAAATTATTCATTTAAAGCCGTGGTGTCCAACACACTAGCCACATATGGCTATTTGGCTGGTTGAGTATGGCTATTTGGCTTGAACGATGTGGCTATGGGCCAGTTGAATGTGGCTAGTTTGCTATAGCAGTAATCACTATAGTGGCTACTGCTTCAGAACTGGTTGGATACCATGGATTTAAAGCAATCATTAATAATATTTTGCAATTGTTTGCCATTATTTGTTTTTCTACTCCGTAAAGAGCTATTATTTAACAAACAAAATGCAAGATGGTTGGTCTCTCCAAAGAGACACTGAAAGCAGCAGCTGGCCAGAAAGAAAGTGACATAATGGTTACATATGGTGTAATGGTGACATAGGGGCTGTATCTTACTATAAACACCTAGAACAGTAGGGGCACTATGAATAATCCAAATCAATCAATTACTACTCTGCAAAATTATTGGGCAAAGCCTCTGATGTGAGCAGAACAGAAACAGATCCAGAGCCTGCCCTGCCTACATCTTAAATCTCAAAGTGCAGTTTTGCTTGAAGGCAGAAGTACAAGTTCTGTACTTCAGAAATATATGGCCATTGTTCCACCAACCAACTTTATATCATGGTGAATCCTGTTGTTACTTTAAGGGGTCTTGCTGCAGCTCCCAAGCAGAATAAATTATGTACTTAGTCTCTAAATGGAATGTCATCCTAATATAATATAATATACAGAACCTCTTGCTACTAATCCACTGCTGCAAATCCAACTCAGGCTGGTAACTCTCATGCAGGGCTGTTCAGTGGTCTGTGTGAATCAGTGATCTCAAGCCAGTGCTTAGTGCAAGTGACCTCATAGAAACAACACACACAGAACTAGCATCTATCAGCTTGTTGACAGGCAGATTTAGCAGAGAGTTCTGGGATTAAATAGGCATTGAGTAAGAAAGCCATGAAAGTGATCCCGGAAGATGTTTGAGGTTCATTGATGGAGTATTCTATTTTATTTTATTTGGGAAAGGTTCTTATCCCACACTCACAGGGAAGCTTATGTTGCTGTTTTCCATCAGATTTTTGGGTTGTCAGTCTGGCACCTTCCTCAAGCAAAACAGAGACCACAAAAGATAGATTTCTACTGACATACTGAGGTCACAGAGAATCTGAACAATTTTTCCTCAACAGATTATCCCAAGCAATGATCCCAAAAGTGTCACATATCTCAAAGTGAACATATAGAGTGCTTCAGGGGGTAGCCGACTTAGTCTGTACAGGATAAACTTTAAAAAAAACAAATAGTCTGGTAGCACTTTAAAGACTAACAAAACATGTAGATGGTATCATGAGCTTTCATGGACACAACTGAAAAAGTGGGCTGTGCCCATGAAAGCTCATGATACTATCTACATGTTTTGTTAGTCTTTAAAGAGCTACCCAACTATTTGTTATATAGAGTGCTGCCAGACCTCTGTCAAGACAAATTTACTATCAGACTTTAGATTCCAAAAACAATAGGGGATGCATCATTCTGTGGCATGTTTCATTCATGATTCTAGAGCAGGGGTGGGCAATAATTTTTGCAGGGGGACCACTACACAAATGTTGGTCCATGGTCACAGGCTGGCTTTGGGCCTCCCAGAAGGGGCAGGGCCTGAGGCAGAAGGGGTAGGGTCGGGGCTACAGAGAAAGAATGAAAGTGTGTGTGTGTGTGTAAGAGAAAGAGAGAGAGAGAGAGAGGTACTTTGTGTGTGAGAGACAGATTTTGTGACACAGATTGAGTGTGTGTAGCAGTGTATGTGTGACAGTGACTGTTAGGATTGCCAGGTGTCCGGTTTTGAACCAGACAGTCCGGTATTTGTGGGTTCTGTCCAGGAAACAAATTGAGAAAATACCGGACATATAAAATGTCCGATATTTTCTAATTAGGTAAGTTTTATTATTATTAGGAGTATCAGTACATAGTTGTGAACTGCCTGGCTGGTAGACACGCTCATGCTGTGTGAGTGTGTCTACCCGCCAGGCAGTACTCAACTACGCGAGGGGGGGCGGGGCTGGGGCGGGATGGAATCCCCGGGGCCGAACTTGCTCGTGCTTCACCGGGACCGTGCGCGGGACAGGCAGCGCCCCGGGATCTGCGTGTGCCCAGGTCAGTTCCACTCCCAGCCGGCTGATTCTTTCCCCCCACTCCTCCCCTGGCCAGCCCCGCTCCCCCTGACCAGTTCTCCCCCCATCCTCCTCCTGATCTTCCCTGGCCAGCTCCACTCCCCCCGATACCCCTCCCAGCCAGCCCTGCTTCCCGCCAGCCAGTCCCCGGCCCGATCTCTCCCGGCCAGCCCTGCTGCCCTGACCTCCCCACCAGCCCTGCTTCCTGCCGGCCAGTTCCCGCCCCCTCCACCTCACCTCCCCCTGTCCAGCCCCACTCCCCTCTTGGTTGGTCTCCCCCGGCCCCATCTGAGATCAAGTGTGTCCGGTATTTTTTTAAGCCACCTGGTAACCCTAGTGATTGTGTGTGAGTGTGACCATGACACAGAGAGTGTACATGCTGGTTAAGTTTCTGAGAGAAGCCCCACACTGTCTCTTTAAGGGAAATCTATCCTGCTCTTTTGTCCCCCTCTTCCGCCATTCTACACTCCTCTGAGTCATATGCTTCAGCCTGGAACACCTGTGCTGACTGTGTGTCTCTGTCTACAACACCCTGACTTCAGCACTCTCCTCACCCCTCTAACTCCACCCTCCTGCACAGCTAGCAGGAGAATCTTGAAAGCTGCTTGGCTGCTGGATGGAGCAAGGTGGGGGAGGAGCAGTTTAGGGGCAGCTTGCTGGCTGTAGTATGCACCTCTGCTAATCAGCTGGGTGGGCTGGAGAGAAATGCTTGGCGACCTGGATCCAGCCTCTGGGCCTGTGTTTGCCCATTCCTGTTCTGGAGTGAGTGGGTATGTGCAATGTCTGTGAAGCAAATTTTCATCTGCATCGTGCAACTGATGTCAAGACAGTAGGAATTGTCTGGTGGTTAACACAGTTGACTGGTACAAAATTTTCAGAAGTAGCTTATGTAAGCAGGGGCTGAACTACAGCTTGCAATCAGCCAGCTAAAAGAAGAGAGCAGACCTGGGTGTGGGTATGCTCACTCAAATTGTTTAGCCCTGCAAGATAATTAACTGTTGATATGTAAATACAGCTCATGCCGAGATGGGGAAGGAATCCGGGGAGTGGTTATGAAAATCCAATTCAGCCAGGGCTGATGGAGGATCGGTTGTTAGAATGGAATGTGGTGTATTGTAACTAATTTGGCTGTTGTGGGGTCACAAACCATACTACCCGTAAATGTAGGAATTGTAAAATATGACACCAGTGCTTGCAGGAGAGACACCATCATTGTAAGAGATCTCAGATAAACAAGCCTCCCCCTTCCAGAGCTGAGTGTACTGAGTTGGGGGGGTGGGAAAGGGCTTGAGCCAGCCTGCTTCATGCCTGCCAGGTGTGTGCTGTAAGACTGGTTCAACCTGCCTCTTCCCCTTCCCCTTGTTCTAAGGATAGACTTAAAGCAGACTCCATCAGGAGTCTTTTTGCTATTCTAGTGGAAGCTGGAATCTTTTGCCAGCCTAGGTGGTGGCTAAAGAGTTGAAATCACTAAGAGCTGAAGTCACTGGTTTGGCCTGAAGCCAGCCCCATTGCGGCCAGCAGAGCGACTGGTGGGAACAACTGGTGGGCAGCCAGTAGGAGCAGCGGCAGGTGGCCAGCAGAACGGCTGGCAGGAGTGACAAGCTAGCAGAGGCAGCAAACAGGTGGCATCACACAGGTGGCATCACACAAGTGGCATCATATCACAGAGGCAGCACACAGGTGGCATCACATCAGATGGCATCTATGAGGGAAGTCATCAGGGTGATGTGTCTGGGTCCGCACTGACTGGACAGAGCTATAAGTGGGGCGTTTGAAGTGGGGTACGGAGAAAGTTTGGGTAGGTGAATGGGACACTTACATTGTTGGACTGGTGACCCTGAGAGGCAAGGGACATTGCTCAATCCATTTTAGCTGGTATGGTTACTCATGGGTTGGTTATGAACTCTGTTTGTGGTATTTTCCCAAGCTAATGCCATGTGACCTCTCTCCCTCTTTCATTAAAAGTTATTTTCTACATTCAGACTCTGTGCTTGCGAGTCGGGAAGCATTGCCTCTCAGAGGCACCCAGGGGTGTGTGAATTTCCCAGGCTACTGGCTTGGGGCTCGAGCCGGTTGTGTGTGAGATGGACAAAAAGGGACCCCTAGATATTGAACCTGGCTCCAGCTGCTGCCAGCGATACCTGGAAGAAGGGTTACACTAGCAATATCCAGGTGTTGATGTCTTAAAGAAGCCTGCTTTTGAGTATTCACTGTATACCACCCACTGAAAATTACACTTTTTACTTCAGGGACTTGCTTGCAACATGCCACAAATGGCACAGACCCCTCTCACATATCATATTGACCATTTCCAGTGCTGTTTTGTTCTGACATAAGCCTATCACAAAACAATGACAAATAATGACATTAACAGCAAATATCCAAAAAAGTGAAGTGCCATGTAAACTGTTCTTCAGAAAAAGAATAGAAAGATCATATACAATGATACTAGGGTCTGATATGCCCCTTTGTGAAATCATTTCCATTCATACACCGTGGGATACAAAGCACTATCAGTTTGATCTGGTAGCATTTTTCACCTTCTCTGTGTTCATTTGCACAGATGTAAATGACTGCACAAAAGCAAGGCACTTGAGACTCAGGCCCAAGGTATTAAGAAGTAGTGGTGAGCTAGTTTCAAGTGTCTGAGCCTTGTGCTTTGAGATTGTTCCAGTCACATAACAAGGTTCCTTTGGGTAGCACTGCCCTGATGTGGCTTACAGGTGCAGTATCTGTGCATTTTGCCCTGCCCTTCTCTGGGTAGCACCTTGAGCTTGCAGTCACAGAATTTCCTTTTCTGTGTCCAACTACTAGGTTTCCATTTACTTTTAATTCCAGCCTGTGATTTCCCTGGTGATTACACACTAGAGTTAGCACACTTCTGAATTCTCTGAGTTTGAGAGATTGGCTCTGGAGGTTCAGAAGCATAGTGCTTTCTAGAGCATGAAGAATGGGGATGAGCAGGGAAAAGAAAATGGATTCCCAGCACAGAGAAATTAGAAGTGTCTCTTGTCATCGGCCTGTTGGCACCACTGTTTAGAAGTAGGCTGCTTAACTATTTGAAGTCAAGAGGTTCTGCTAGGGGAAGCAGGGTGGAGTGCTCCCCTTCTAGAATCTTCTTTTGGTACAAGGCCAAAGAGGCCTAGTCCACGAGTGACAGATTTTCAAAGAAAGGGAGGGAGGAGTATTTAGGTGGAGAGGCTATGGGCACATCTACACTGCAAATGCCAACCTACAGCAGTGAGTCTCAGCGCTCAGGTTAGCTGATTGGGGATCATAGGGCTCATGCTATAGAACTAAACATAACAGCATAGATATTTCTGCTTTGGCTGGAAACTGGAGTCTGAGATCCTCCCCCAGGCAGGATTTCATAGCCTCACCAGCCTCAGCAGGAACATCTACACTGTTAACTTTTAGCCTCAAAGCATGAGCCTCCGTCAGTTGACCTAGGACCTGAGACTCACTGCCAAGGGTCTTTTCCCCCCCAGGATAGAGGACTCCTATGCGGCCAGAGAGATAATCTAGGCTGGGAACTAGTGTGATTCAAAAGGTTTGGACCAACTGGGAAATATCTCACTATCTTGCAGAACCAAAATTCACTCTCTCACAGAAACGTATGCTGCTCCTTATAGCCCTCTCATAATAAACCAGGACATTATGCAGGCATTTGGAATTCACAAGCTACTGTCCCAGTTCTCACTCTGTGAGAGCTTCTGAGCATGTATGCAGAACATACTTTTTTGTTGGGCTGGGCTTCATTTAGATTTGATCCATCCTTGCTGCAAGCATGGGACATATCTAACATTATTTAGTACAGATTCTCTCCCCCACCTCCAAACATCAGAGAAGTTTACTAATCTCTCACTGTATATGCATCCATACACTGTGATTATCAAATAAAACAATCAAGATGAAATGTCTTGTAGAAAGAGTTAAATTGTGAATTGTTGATAAAGTAAATAGGGTACTTAACTCCTCTGTACTTGCTGTCTGTTTTGATGATGACTATGCCCATTATCAATCTCAGTCTAAGAGTATCACCATGTACTTGAAATGGTGACGTTAATGGATATTTAAAAAGTTTTTATTAAGTGAGAGGGAGCAAGAGAGAGGAAATACTTGAATGCAACTGGAATCAAAAGCATTTTTAAGCAGTTACAAGCTTTGGTCCAGTTTTATTCCCTTTGAATAAGATCAAAATAATCTTAATCCATTGCAAACCTATAAAGTTTATCTGTAACTGGTTTACATTCTAATTCTGAAATAATAAATAGGCAAGTGTTTGTCCACATAGGGAGGCTTAGGAAAATGAATCTAAATTAAAGGTGTGAATTAAAAGTGGATTATTCAAACTGCATTAAACCTCTGTAGACAAAAATTGCCTTACATTGGTTTAGATTAATTCTGAATGCACTTTTTTAAAACAGTGTAGATATAGCCTTTCAGCTCAGTGCCTGATATTTCTAATTCCAAAATCATCTGTATGGCCAGGAATTTTTATAAGACAAAAGTAGTTTAACCATTGTGAAGCTGTTGAATCTCTCGACAATGGCACTCTCTGGTCCAGCACATCCATTGTCTGTCATGGTCAGGGACTCTATGAATGCTCCAGGGCTGGAGCACTCATGGGGAAAAACCAGTGCAGCAGAACCATGGACGTTACCAGATCAGAGAATTGGGCCAGCAACTGGGAGAGAAGCTCTGGGGCTGGCAGCCAGTGGCTGAGATTGGAGCTCACTAGCCAGGGCTGTGGGGTCGGCCCACAGCAGGTAGCCAGGTAGCTGGGGATTGGTGACCAGCAAGAGAGAGAGGCCAGCATTAACTTCCTCTGGTCCGGCAAACTCCCTAGTTTGGGACTGGTCAGGTCCTGGGTCTAGAAGGCAAGGATGGAAAGACCATAATTGGCTTGTGGAACTCATTGCCACAATATATCACTGAATCCAAGAGTTTAGCAGAATTCAAGAAAGGATTAGACGTTTATAGCAAAAATGGAATGAGGAACATAAACTCTCATGTTTCAAAGTATAAGCCAGCCCCCTGACTGGAATAAGAAAGAAACTTATCCAATGGAGAGTTATTCCATAATTGCCTACTGTAGAAATGCCTGGACTTTCATCTTATGACACTGCTTGGAGCCAATGTCAGAGACAGGAGTTGGCTAGCATTGGATGGGAATTTTCAGGTGAATCAGCAATTCTCAAAGGGGAAATGTCCTATTGAAATAAAAATATTGTATAGAAATATGTAGATTTGCACATAATTTTATTCTGGAAAAAAAAGGACAAAGCCTTTCGTTTTGACATTATCTGCATGGAAAGCCCTGCTTTTTTGTTTAAAAAAAGGCAAAAAGGCTTTTTGTTATAAAACATTTCAATTTTTAAAAAAAATAAGAACTAAACTTCTTTATTTCATTAAAATGAAATGCTTCAATAGAACCAAAATGATTTTTGTAGTGTTGGGAAAATTGTTTCCTGAAATAAATAAATAAATACATATATATATATACTCCATTCTGGAATGGGAACAAATTTCAAACTTAGCCAGATTTCCCATTTCTTGGAAAAATCTTTCACAGCCCAAGCATAGGCAGAAGAAGGTTTTAGTTTGCTATAGAAAGTGTTGCTGTCTTAGGATAGTAGACTTTCCTCTTTCCACATCCTTCTCCTTTCTTCCTCTCCATCTACTCCAGGGCTACTCAACTTTGGAAGCTCTGGGGGCCACAGTGATACTCACAGCACATGCTAAGGGCTGCAACTTAAGTGTGGTTGCATGTACATGCAAATATATATGCAAATATATGCAAATAGTTTATTTCACACTGACAGGCATGAATACAAAGATTAAGGCAAGACTACACAACACACAGGCCCCATTTAAGTCAGTCCTGCTGATATTAATAAATTTCCACCTATATGACAGCACTTTTAAATGAGCAATGACAGTCCAGGAATTTAACTACTAAAACGCATATCAACAGAAGACTATTATATTGACTCACTATTGTGGAGCGTGTTCCCAGTGGAGACCATGTTCAAAGGATCCCATCCGCGGGCCCGCGGGCCGCCGTGTTGAGCCTTGCGTAAACCCAAACCGCATTGCGGGCCTCAAACAAACAGGCCACGGGCCGTATGTTGAGTAGCCCTGACCTACTCTATTCCAGGATGTGTGGGTTCAGGAGAGAAAAGAGATGGGATATGGCAGAGTAGGCAGCCATTACTTTTAACACAGCTCAATGGTTTTTCTGCACACAGTAAACAACCCAATCAGGAAAAAAAAAAAAAAGACAGATTCTAATCTTGGAGCCTCCAGATTGAAGTCTTCTATGGAAAACTCAACATGTTTATCCCTTACAAATTAACATATTTTGGGGGTATTTTTTCTTGATCTAGCTATATAAAGAATAGTGAGTTTGAGCCTAATGAGAAGTTAATTCACTTACAGCATCATTCTCTTTTTGTCATAAAAAAGGAGTCTTTTACAGTTCTTCTACCTGTGTCCGTAGGCCTGGTGCCACAGAGAGGAGTGAATCAAACAGAACTTCTGATCCATCTTTAATAACTACTAGCTAATTATTATAAAGTAACTCTTTCAGATTGATCGGTCAGTCAGGGTTGCTGGAATCTCTTATATCTTTATCTAACAGCTACTTAGAAGTTATTGATAATATTTCCCCAGGAGCAACGATAGCTGAGTTTTGAAAAAAAATGCTTTGGGTCTCATTTTTATCATGAGATTCTGCAGAGAAACTTTTATCCCTGAACTTCTAGATACCCAGGATGAACAAGGAAACATTTAGACCTTCAAAAAAACATTATGATCAGACCAACAAAAAAAAAAAAGGCAAAAAAACCCACTCAAGGAGAAACAGTAATTATCAACAAGGGCTGACTGTCAGTGTTTCCTCTCCATCCCCCAATAACACAGTAGGGAGCAGCTCAGCAATGTCAAGCTCAGGTAGCAGCAAGGAAGGAAAGCAGGCTTTTATAGAAGCATCTCAGCAAGGGCCATGCATGATTGAAGGGGAGAGAAGTGGTTTATTCTCTGTCCTTTCTCCTCATCCAGATCAGCAAAGTGAAGTAGCACCAGATGGAATCAGGGGAGGCTCAAACTATAGTGCTGGAGGCAGGTCTGTTATGTTCTCCCCCTCTCCTCACTTAGAAGCAGCTGCAGCAGTGGGCCAGGGTATAATGTCACTAGACACTACAGCAGCAGTCTGAGGCTTAGATAGCTCCCCTTTGGGCAGATTAACATTTATCCTCTGTGCCTTCCCGTCTCCTGGAGACAACAGCTAAAGAGTAATGGCAGGACAACCAGGCTCAAGCCTGAAATCCCTAATAATTAAACATCAAAGACCTTTAAGGCTAATTTCCTACAATCAGCCAGGTGTGGGTGGATCCTTATGCCTATGCACATAGCTCCACCGACTTCAGTGGGGTTCCTTGCAGGCCCACCCACATACATCAGGTTGCAGTCCAAATCTGATGTAAATTGTACCATGTAATTTACTGAGACACACAATGAACAAGGGATCCATGCAACTAGGGATCCAGAGCCAGATTTTTACAGGTATTTAAGTGCCTAAAAACCGTTAAAAGTCTTGCCCCCAGCCACTAGATTACAAATATCACCATAGAAACCAAACTGCATTCTACATATAGGTTAGGAACCTGACTCTGCCATCCTTCTTTGGATTTGTGGATGTTTTCAGTGGGAGACCACAGACTGCAGGATGTTGCTCTATTACTCTTCAGAACAGACAAAATCAAACATGAGAGGAAGGAAAAGTAATTGGTGTGTCATGCTTTTGCATCCACTAATGCATAAAGTGTCTTTAATTTTTCCAGATGTTAAAGAAAAGGTAAAATTGGTCACCAACAATCATTTATTTTCTATGAACAGCTAAGACTTCATTTTCGATGACTGACTGCTGCGATATCTAACTCCAGACCTTTTGTAATCTCCTGCATTAGGAAAATTTGTTCACAGCAGGCATTGCTGGAAACATGTGTGTTTTCTCAAAGATTTTTATATTAAGTAAAGAAGAAACAATGGCAGCACAGGTCTCCAAGTTCAACTTTATTACTTTCTAAATGTGGTAAAATAGCAAACTCGACAGGCGCGTACCCAGCAAAAAGCACATTATCATTACAGTCTGCCAGCCCATGATGTGTGCTGAAATAGAATGAAAGCAAAAGAAGTATTTGAGTGTGATGCCTGCTTAAGAGAGGACAAAGAAATCTGTGTATGCATTTGAGAACATACTTAGAGCATTTACAGATTAGCTGTGAGTATTACATACAGTGCTCCCTTATTGGCATATGGCTCACAGAATGCAGACAAAGAAGCTACCATAAAAAGATGGGCAGAGGCTTCAGAAAAGGTTGTGCAGTCAAAGCTGGATTTAGTTCACTTTTATGTAAGCATTAAAGGCCATTTTTTTCCAGACAAGCCTAAAATTTATAGGCACTAATAATCTGTGCTCAATTACAGTTCAGTGTTTGGATGCTCAGTTTACAGTGACTACATGGATAACTGCATTCAATATAGTAGAAGTGAGGAGCAAAATCTGGAATTACAATTCCACAGGAAATTGCAACATTTCCATATTGGTTTTCATCCCAAATCATGATGAAAAATGTTTAAATTTTTTCACAGAACAGAAATTCTGATCCAGAAATATGAAGTCATGTGACTCCCATGAGGCACCACACAATCAGAGGGAAATCTTCATTGCATTATGGGAGATGATGTCCTCCAGGAAGTCCAGGCCATAGGAGAGAATGGGGGCCCATTCCCATAAAGCAATGTGTTGATAAGAAACTGCAGTTTAATATCTTGCTGAACTGATCTGAAATGAAAAACATTTGTTCAGTTAAAGAAATGAAATATTTTGATTTGGGCAGAAGCAATCCCAAAATGAAATATTTAATGTTGACTTTCCTGACAGAAAATTAAAAATTACTGGAAAATTAAAATATACCTCTGGTAAAATTCCATTTTGTGGAATCTTCATTTTCAATTGGAAAATAGTGTGGATGGTAGGCATCTAAATAGCGTTTTCAATATGCAAACCCCAACACTTGTATGCAACTGTGAATAAATCAAATATTTCCTTTTAAAAAATGTAGCCCTGCAAGGATTGCAGGCTCTTCATTCAAAAGTTAATTGTTCAGTATGAGGAAATTATAGAAGTATATTAATAGTGACCAGATATCCTGATTTTATACTGACAGTCCAGATATTTAGGGCTTTGTCTTATATAGTAGGCCCCTATTACCTTCTCCCCACCCTCCAATTTTTCACTCTTGCTATCTAGTTCTGTAAGATGTGCCTCTCTAAGGAATGCTTTGCCAACTAGATTAAGATTGCTCCTAAGACAGTTAAGGAAGGCAATTTACTATCCTGTACATACTGTGATTTGTGAAGAAGGCAGCCTGAGATAGGGAAAAGACTGGATAGCAAAGGCAAAAGTCAGGCAGAGACCCTATGTGGAGTGGATGATGCAGCATTTATTCAGCTCCTCATCTACAAAGGCTTTAGGAAAACATTAGGCTAAAGGAAACAATGGAGCTGTAATAACTGGACAGCTGACATTAGTGATTATAATCTTTTCTTTTGTTCTAGATAAGCATTACAAAGGACAGACAGGTTTTCACAGAATTCTGAAAGCAGTAAGCAAGAGATTCAGGAACAGAGGGAGTCCCCTAGAAAGAACTATCTGCAGACTGCCAGTTTATACAGGCTTCCTATACCAAAGTACCCATAAGTATGTCTTAAAGGTGAAATTCTGTCTGATACAGAGAACCCCACGGAGGGCCACAGGCATCATGTAAGTTCCACTAATCCCTTAATGAAGATTTTAAGTAGGTTTTAAATGATAGGGTTTTGTTCAGGAAGCCTACACAAGGTTGACATTTACCCTAAATATCACTTCCTCAGTATGAAATCTATCAGTGGCTGACCCCAGAACCAGAAAGCCTTTAAAGAAAAATTTCCCTATTCCTGTTTAGGTCCTGCACCGAGCAAAGCTCAGTTAGAACTAGAAAACTGAGTCAAATGAGTTTAAAAATGCATTAGAGAAGCAGAATTTTAGAAAGTCTGTATTTAGTATTAAGTACAGCTAAGCACAAATTAGTCAGGTGTTAGAAAATCCAGGCAGAGATTTCACTAATGGAGTTTTAACGTGCCTACCTTACATCACCTTGATTCAATCAGTCCTTTGGCCCTCATATAGATTGCACCAATCACAACACATCTTCCATTCCTCTCTTATTCTCACATTCCTTCTCCATGGGTATCCATGCCTTTTCATGATAAAAATCTTCCCATCTCTTTGGATCTGGACCAGGTAGTCATTTCAGTTCCTGTGTGTACCGCTCTGCTGTAGTCTATTGACTCTCAGTGAGCCTAGCTTTTTTGACCAACCCATTGCATATTACTTGCTTTCAACAACAATGTCCTACACTCCAATCTGCTGTCTGATCACTTCATTGAGGACTCGGTCACAGACTGAAATTCCCAGAATTTTTCTTTCCATTTGATAGTGTAGTGATCAATGAAGTCCTGAGAGTTCTTGCAGAGCTGGGCATCAACACAAACTACATCGAATTACTAAAGAAGCAAACTCTGACTGCATTATGGTTATAACTGTTTGACACTCCCCTTCACATGCCAGTCAAAAAAGGGGTGAAGCAAGGAAACGTGGTTTCACTAAAACTCTTCACAGCCTGCCTTGCAATGGTAGTGAGATGGATGAACTGGAAGGGTAGAATCATTGATGGAGAGTATCAGATGGGTAGCCATGTTAGTCTGGATCTGCAAAAGCGACAAGGAGTCCTGTGGCACCTTCTAGACTAACAGATGTATTGGAGCATAAGCTTTTGTGGGCAAAGACCCACTTTGTCAAATGCAGACATGTCTGATCACCTGCATCTGACGAAGAGGGTCTTTGCCCACGAAAGCTTATGCTCCAATACATCTGTTAGTCTAGAAGGTGCCACAGGACTCCTTGATGGAGAGTAGTTATAGCACTTCATATTTGTGGACAATATAATTGATTGCCAAAAATACTACCAAATGATAGAAAATGCTTCAAGAACATGAAACAAAAAGCAGCCATATCAGACTGAAAATGAACCATTCTAAAATGAAGTTTGTGTTCTGGTGCTCACCAAAAGACTAAATAATAGTCAAGGGAGAACAAAGAGAATAAGTTGAACAATTAGTCTGTTTGGGCCAAGAAATTAACATTCACTATGACCAGGAAGGTGAACCCTTGCGAAGAAAGAAAGCTGATTGGCGCGCATTCAGTTCTATCCAGGATGTCCTCCAAGAGAAAAAAATAAGTAAACAAGGCAACACCTGGTAGCTTGTATATCGTGGTGAAATCCTGACCCTATTAAAGACAATGAGAGATTTGCCACTGACTTCAGCGAAGTTAGCATTTCACCTGAGAAACAAGATCGCCCTATATTATGACCTTTCAGAAGTTTCAGATGATGATTTGTAGGTGAAATTATTTCAAATGACTAAAAATTGAGAAAACTCCACCAATATAATAAAGAGCACTGTATTTTGCCCTGTTCAATGTTCTATGAGGCATAATTAAGCTGCTAAACCATTTCCTGGGGTTCAGATGTACACTAGGCAGTTGAGGTAACTTTGTGGGGGGTTCAATCATACTATTTATCGATGAGTTCTTGAGATATCTCCAGGTTTTCTCTCTAAAACTATAATCTATTTTATTTTTCACATCTATATTCCATAATTGGAGACTTTCAAATAAAATAAAGTTCTCTATTTCTTTTCTAAGTTTCTTGTTCAGTGTAAGTATCTTATTCGTTATTACATGATGTAAAATGACCTACTCTCGTGTCATCTATAAATAAAATGTTTTAGAGTATGTTGATATTTTTACTGTAACCCTGAGGGCATGCCTACGCTCGGAAATTATTTTGAAATAACTTATTTTGAAATAATAACTCCTGAAATAACAATTTCAAAATAAGTGTAATTCCTCATGACAAGCAGGAGTTATTATTTTGAAATAACCAGCCCGTTATTTCAAAATAGCGGGCTTGGTAGTATGAACGCTCTACTTGTTATTAAATAATAAGGGGTGTTATTTTGAAATAACTCCCTAGTATAGACCAGGGCCAAGATGCTAACTGTGAAGTAGCAGAGATAGTAGGAAAGAGAAGTGTCAGCAGGAAGAAGAAAAGCCTGAGGTATTAAGGAGGGTTAGAAATTAGATTTCTGCCCTATGTGTTTTAGTGACTGGTGAAAAACACCCAGAAAAGTGGTATAATCCAATTCACTAGTAGACTGCTTACAGGTGAAAGCACAAGGCTTAAATAAGATGTACAATTAATACGGCAGGAAAGAAGGTATTCAGTTTGCCTGTGATCTCTCTTTGGTAAGTAGACATACTTTGGCTCTGCGTCTGGTTTGTCAGCCAGCTAATTTGAGCAGAATCTCTGTGAGGACTCTGAATGCCATGCAGAAATTCACATACTGCTGCAGTGCACAAACCAGTCAGTATGCCAGGAGTCAAAGCAACAGCCAGATGAAGAAAAATGAGTCAGGCAACAGGTTCTGCAGAGGTGGCAATGCCAGACCACCTGTATAAACCAGCGTACACTCAAACTAGACAGGAAACTGGTCAGTCTCTTGCCTGTCTATTCTCCTATACACCCCACACCCTCTATTGTGGTAGAAATGAATCACTTTTTGATAATAAATATGTATTTTGTGTTGTCAGTGACAAAATGCTGTCCACTTTCTGTTTTTATCCATGCTATGTTCTCTTTTTCTTCCAAGCCGTTCATCCTAGCCTGTGCCGTCTCAGACAGATTACAAAGTCAATACAGCCTAAGTGGGGTCACATCCAGGCAGGAAGCCATTGGGAAGGTCACTCGAGTTTAAAAGGGTTTGAGGAAGGGAGCCAGAGAGGAATTTGAGCAGCTTTCTTTACCTTGAGGACTGCAGAATGGAGGGCCAAGTCTGTGTCTGAATGGTCGAAGGACAGTAGTTCACATCCTGGGTATGGATCACTAAGTATTACTACTGCAGGATATGCCAGCAAGACAGGTTCTCTGCTTATTTTCAATCAATTTAAGCCTGTTTTTTTCCCCAAAAATGTTCATTAACTCTAGGTCCCTCCTTTTCTAGGTGTCCTGCTTGAGACTCTTAGAACCTCAGTTAGAGAAGTGCTGGTGCAGCTCCATTGAAATGAAATACTATTTTGGGTGCTCGACCTCAGGCCAGAAGTGTCTCAAACATTAAAAAATGTGAGCATTGAGAGAGAGAGAGAGAGAGAGAGAGAGAGAGGGGCTCTCCACTTAGTGGGCCCTTTTGAAAATGTGGGCTGAAATTACTCATATTAGTGTGACTATTTGCATTTCCATATAATCTGCTGGTAGTATATGTTTGAAAAGCATATAGTTAATGTGCACACATATGACGACATGCAACTGCTGTGCCGATAGACAGACATGAATAGCTTTTTTGTGGTCTTGCTTAGATTTATCATTCAAGCTGTCATTGACTTTCTCTTTATGTTTTCCATCCCTTTAGATTAGCCTCTCAGTTCCATTCAGGTAAACTGCACAACACTAAACCTGCTAAATCTGCCAAAGGAAATTCTACTAAAAGATGCAGTTTGATTTTTTTCTTACTAAAGGGAGGTCAACTAATACCCACGCGGCTTCATGTAAGGTGATTCTGCCAAGAACCAGCTGTCCATGTATGTAGGACAAAATCAGTTGGGAACTGTCAAATTTATACACCTGATCTTGAGAAGTGACTTAAGTGGGAAATATAGGTGCTCAGCTCCTCACAGGTTCAAATTCTTTAGTGATGTTTTGAATCTGTCATGGAGTATTTTGGCTTTGATTCAGTGCATTGCCATGTCCAGTAAATATAAATGCCCTGTTAGGAAAGTAACGTATGGCTCTGTCTACCATAGAAACATGTCTTATGCAGTGGTGGGATGTTAGTTACAGCTCCTTTGCATGAAATATTTTTCCTGGATGGGGAACTGTACTCACAGTTTTCATGCCTACCCATCAGTTTGGTAGGATATTATTCCTGGCTGGAGCCAGAGTTCAGTGCTTCTGTCTCATAAAATGCTGGATTATGTGATGCTCTCTGGCTAAACTGGCCTATATTATTCCCCAAGCGGAGAAGTTAGTCCTTATGCATGGTATGAAATGGAACATCTGGTACCTTTTTTTCAGAATGGGATGTTATTCTTGGATCCAGAGATGTGCCAGTTGGTGAAGTAAACATTATTATAAGCATGTATTCTGTACACTCACTGCTAGCTATTCCAGAATGCAGTCGTGGAAGTATTAGGAAGTATCTAGTTAAGAGAAAGGCTCTCAGACCTCACCAAGCTTCAAACAATTTAGAAGCAGAAGGGACAAACCAAAACCTAATTACTGTTAAAGCACTGCTGCTTCTTTGTGTGGGCGCTGTTGTACAGGCAGACAGAAAAGGATTTAGGAGAATGCTAATGAAAGGAGTCAAATTTGAGTAATAGCCAGTGTGAGAGCTAAGCCTGGAGATGGTATAATGCAAACATCAACTCCACTACCTTCAAAAGTCAGTGTAGAAGTACAGAAAACCCTTGGTAATCTGTACTTTTCTAATCTGCACAGAAGGCTGTCTGTCTCTCCCCACTTCTCAGCAAATATTTATTAGCAGTAGCTGCAAAGGGGTGTCACTATGGTTTTTTTTTTTTGAGCATACAAAATATATTCCAGAATGTTTACTAGTACCTTATGAAGAATCATAATAAATTATTAAAACAGGAGTAAAATGTCAAAAAATGAACAAAATACATTTTGTGATTCGTTATCCCATTACTTATCACTTGTATGGACTTACTCGACAATTTGTAAAATTCACTCTTCTGCAAAGGGTGTTCCCTGTTATCTACTATGTATTTGAGAGAGTTTGTCTGTGAGCAAGTGTGTGAGTCAGTATGTCCATCTGTCTATCTGCTCAAGAACTCCTCCTAAAAGATATAAGCTAGGAACACCAAATTTGGTATGCAGCTTCCTCTTATCATAAGTTATAACAAGGTAAGGGTTTGGTTGTGCGGGGGATGGATGAAGCTCTCCCTTCCCCACCCCCTGCCTCGATTGGTACAGAGACACATAAAACCATACAGAAAAGAGACAGACTCACTAGGCAGGTGGAAGGGGCTGGGTGGGGTATACCCCCCTCAATTTGGGGTTTCTCCATCCCTGAGTCTCCTCTGCCCCCAAGATCCCTTTTAGGGAGGGCAGGGAGGCTGCAGCTTTCCCTTCCCCGAATTTGTACAGGAACCTTGCTGGATGTCCCCCTTCCTCAGGGAGAGAGGGCACAGTTTGCTCCATTCCCCACTCTGGCTGGGGAGCACAGGGGGGCAGAAACACCTGGACCTGCCCCAGCTAGGGACATGCCTCCTTCCCCTCTCCCCTGGTAGTGCTTGCTGGAGTTGCAGCAGCTAGGAAATGAGGCTTCCCATCTGCCCCCAAGCTGCTACGGTGAGAGACGGCTTGTCTCCCTGAGGAAGCCTGCATACTGAATCTCTCAGCCTCAGCCCCACCTGAGAGTAACGATTTACACGAAGAAGAACAAATTAATTGAGTTAAGGACCCGAGCAACATCAGGTAAATCTTGTGGTTGATACATATTTGAGGTTCTATTAGGATGTCTAGATAGCAAATGTAAAAAAATGGGACACATTTTTTTCAAGGGTGGGAGTTGGGTTAGCTGTGCAGGTAAATTATGCCATACGGTAAGCAAGATACAACTTAAGCAGGAGTTGTGCCCACGTACACCATGTCTGAATTTGGTACACCATGATTTCTCATTTTACATAGATTGGTCAGTAGTAATACATTATAAATCCCCTATGTAATCACTTCACTGTTCTTTTATCAGTAATGAATTTTGGCCCAGATGCTTAATAACTATGGTTTTAAGACAAATAGTTTGTCAGTAACCAATGAATTCATTTTACTTTTGGGCCTTAGCAGTCACGCTATCAGGATGATTTTCAGTGAGGAAGGAATTTAAATTAAGAGTCTCTCTCTTTCACGGATCAAATACCAAAAAATCTATTGTGCCACTAGACCACCAACACTATAAATTGATTTGAAGGTAGATGTACTCTTCTCAGGCACATCTGGGCAGATATCCAGAGACAGCAATAAAATAAGCAATTATAATCGTTGTAGCAGTTTTCTCTTACAGTTGAGGTTTCTTTTTCAATTCCAAATTTTTAACTTTTTCTTTTTTGGAGTATGTGGCTTGTACTTGGAAGTTTACTAGCCTTCAGGTACAAGAAATATATTGCCCTGGAAAAGTTTGCTACTGAAAGCATTATTCAACAGAAAACTCATCGAATACAGACACCTCCAATGTACAGTTTCAATAAAGTGATGTTTTCAGACTATATTCTGTTCTCCAATTCCACTGGCATAAATCCAGAGTAGCATAAACAGTTTATGTGTTTTCATTATTGAAACTAAGGGCAGAAATTGCCTTTGGATTACATGCCCTATTACATACCCTACAATTTGATGGTTCATATAGGGTACATCTACACTGCACCACTTTTTCGAGATAACTAGCATTATTTCAAAATAACAATGTGAGCGTCTATATAGCCATTCCATTATTTTGAAATAATTTTGAATTAATGGACGGCTTATTCCGAATTCTGTAAACCTCATTCTACAAGGAATAATGCCTATTCCGAAATAGCTATTTCGAAATAAGGCATATGTAGATGCTCCACTGCTGCTATTTCGAAATAGCCCCTCACCAAAGCCATTCTAAATTATTTCTCTCCAGTGCCTTCTGTGGCTCTAAATCAAAATAGCACGTCTACATTAGGGAAGCCTGCCTTGGACCAATTTTGAGGTTTCCCTGCAGTGTAGACGTGCTATTTTAAAATAAGCTATTTCAGATAACTATTCTGGAATAGTTTATTTCGAAATAGCCATTAAGTGTAGATGTAACCACAGAGACACTCAAGGCAAAGATTTTTTTAAGGGACTACTGATTTTGGATGCCTTGATGACTGGACTTAAAAGAGGCCTGATTTTCAGAGCTGAACATCCACCATATGACAATCAGATCCTGTTACAGTGTCATGGAGGATAGATCTATCAATGGTTATTAGCCCTGTGCTCTGGGTGTTTTTAAACCTCTTTGATGAACTATGGAACTGTACCAAGAAAAGAATAAAAAAGTTTCATCTATTGGTGAGTCTCTTCACCACGTGAATGTGAAAAATAGAAAAGCTATTTTTATTTTCATTAAAATTCAGTAAGCATCTAAGTTGTAAAACAGAACATCTTTCTTCATGGCTGGAAGCAAATGGGAGCTGATGATTTTTTAACATCCTGCAGTGTGTAGCAAAAAGCTAGTTATGATAACACATTTTCCTAACAGACACAAGCAAAAGTATACACAAAGAAGCTAATGTGATTATAAGTAAGATCACTTTTGAAACAGGATCACTTAAAGGAAGATAATCAAAACGTAAATGGAAATTTACAGGGAAGGAGACATTTTCAATGTCTCATGCAGCGAGTTGTGAAAATAGTTTGATGAGATTTGTGTCTGAATCTCTCATTTGGAATGAATATCTATCCCATGTACAGATATCAAAACCAAATTTTATAAATAAATACAAACACATGATTATTAAAAATGCTTTGGGTAAGGGAGCAAATCCTGCTTGGATTATTTGGATGAATTTTGCTCTCATTTATACTTGTGTGAACTGGAGTAATTCCACTTGTGTCACCTGGTTCTATTAAGGTACTTATTGAACATCTGACTTTTATTCTAATGTGGACTATTTAGGAACCCCTTATTAGTCATAAAGATCATTTTTCCTTGATAAGCCAAAGCCTGTGACCATGTTGCATGAGTGAAGTGAGCAAGATTTGGCCCCATTCTGATATTGGCAATTGCTAATACTTAGACTCATAGACTCAGGCCACAGAATCTCACCCACCCACTCCTAGAATAATCCTCTCACCTATATCTCAGATATTGAAGCCTTCAAATAGTTTGAAGACCCCAAGATGCAGAGAATCCTCCAGCTGTGATCTGTACCCTATGCTACAGCGGAAAGTGAAAAACCTCTTGATTTATTACATTCATAATGTCAATATCCGGTAGCACAATGCAGCACATGGAGGAAACTTTCCTTCCTGCATGTAAGTCTTATCACTAATCCCATCATTTGGGGGCAGAGGGTCACATATGGATCTCACTAATACTAATTTTACTCTATTTTAAGTGCACTGACTTCAGTAACCCTACACCTGATTTATATCAGTGTGAGATAAGAATCAAACACAGAAGGATGGATTCAGTTCACAGTTACAGTGGTATTAATCCAGAGTAACTACATTGTACTCAATGCCATGATTCTATATTTATACTGGTGTAAACAAGAACTGAAGTCAGCTCATGGGTCCTGATTCCTCTCACTTACACCAGAGCAATTCATAGCTAACTCAATGGAGTTGCACAAATGTAAATCTAATGTAAGTCAAAGGAGAATTGGGTTCAATATCTGTAAAACAATGGGCCAGTGGAGAAAGGAAGGTCCTAGGATAACTTCTCATTTACATGTGTGCTTTCCTTGATATATTTTCAAGATCTTGACTTAAAACACTAGTGAATACTCTTTTTCTGCACCTCAGTGAATTTTGCTGATATCTGTGATTTTGGCTTCTAGCTTAAACTGAGATTAGATACTGACCAGAAGGTTATCAGAAGCATCTTCATGATTATATTCTGTGAAGAAGCTATGCTCTTCTCCATCCTGTGCCGTCACAAGGGTATTGAATTTTTTTCTCCCTCGTGGATGAGGAAAATAAATGTGTTTTTCAGGATGCCATTTACAGATAAGCTCTGTTTGATTAGAGCAAACGGCAGGAATGTAATGATAAAAACAGATAATTGAAAGGGAGGCACTTTAATTATTTGAAAAAAATTAACCTGTGGTTAAAAGCGCAGGTTATTATTTAGTGTTTGCACTGCATAGCAATGGTCTGTGGTACCTATCGGGATTTGATCAATATTGATACAGTGAGAAATCTACAGTGTATTCTCTTCTCAAAACCTTTATTGAAAGCAGCCAACACACATGTATTTCTTGAATGTGACAAATATTCCTTCTTAGTAAATAATGCTCTTGCTTTATTTTTATAGATTACATCTGATTTTAAGGGATCTGTAAATCTTTTCTTAACTAAGGGATTAGCTGTCACACAGTATGCAAATAATATACTTGTCGGCTTTAAAAATGTGGGATTGACTTTGAACTGACCCTGTACTTTATCCCTCTGTGGAGATCTATGAAGGGATATTTATAATACCTATGGACATCTCACATTATACCAGTGGGAGTTTTCTTCATCAGTTGATGAAGAGCAGAAACATGGGCAGACTAAAACATGGCAGATATATGCAAACGACAGATTGGATCAGATTTATTTAGCAGTGTATTGCTTAGTATAGCTCTCTTGGTCTCTCTTGGGTACCTGAAATGGCATTGTTTCCTCTAACAATGAAATATAAAACTGGAAAAAAAGAACACATAATAAAATACCACTTGAATAAAAGGAGTTTAAATCACAAATGTTATTTCCTGGTTCCTAATACAGTATTTTTTCCAAGAAACCTTCAACAATTTCTGCTGTTGCCACTTCCCATATGAAGGAAAGTAACAAGATTCTTATTCATTGTTGTTATTTTTAGAGCACCCACAAGTGTGTTTGGCCCTTCACAGAAACAGAAGGAAAAGTCAGGGCTCTGCCTTGGAGAGGTTACAGGCCACATGATGGACAATTAATAACACACAATAAACAAGGGAACCAAAAATGGGTGGTGGGGAGGCATGGGTTGTGTAAATCTAACTATACAGGCACTGAATTAGGAAAGTCTGGCCTTGTCATTTTCTGTTAAGTCTGTGAAAAATTCCACTCTCCTCCCTCCGGAAAAAAAACATTAAATGATTAACAATCAGAAGGATAAGGGGTGACTTGATTACAGTCTGTAAGTACCTACATAGGGAACAAATAACTGGCTCATCAATCTAGCAGAGAAATGTATAATACGATCCAATGGCTGGAAGATGAAGGTAGACAAATTCAGACTGAAAATAAAGGAGTCATTCTTCATTGAAACAATTTATCAAGGGGTGTGATGGAGTCTTTAGCACTGAATTTTTAATTCAAGAATAGATGTTTTCCTAAAAGATCTGCTCTTGGAATTTTTTTGCGGGGGGGAGGGGAAGAAGGAAGTGAATTCCAAGGCCTTTGTTAGTCAGAAGTCAGACTAGATGATCACAGGAGACCCTTCTGTTTTTGGGTGCTATGAATTTGCAGCACCTGAGGATCTGGCTCCTTGTATTGTGTCTGTCAGGACCATGATCCACTGTGCATTAGTGTGAATGAATTATATAATTCCCATTTTTATAATTATATTGGGTAAGCTTCATTTTTCCTGAAGAATGAGAATGGCCCCATTCTCAGAGACTGCCTCTGTTGGTTTTACCAAAAATAGTTTTTTCTAATAAAACACATAAGTGTGACCACTTGAAAGAGAACCCAGACAGCTGAGCTGGTGAGGTACAGAATTATTGTTTAGAGCCAGTCACATTTTTGTACTGCATGTTGGAAAATGCTGCTTTGACAAACATTGGGGATTTTCATGAAAGCATTTAGAAAAAAAATTATAATCAAGTATTGAAATGTCCTATTTTGACATTTTCAGAATGGAATGGAAAATTGAGGGGGGGATAGTTTCCAAACAAGTTTTCATTTAGAAATTTACTTTATTTTATATTAATAAGATAAAATAATTTAAATCAAAATGAAACACTTTAGATTTATGGAAACAACACATTTCAAATGATCTGAAACAAAATTTTGTTTCATAAAAATTTAGCTTTCTATCCCATTTTGGATGAAAAAATTGTAACATTTTTCACAAGTTGAAAAATAAATTTCCTGAACAGCTCTAATATTATCCCCTTGCTACATGTGTGAGAAAATAAGTAACATATTTAACATTGGTTAAGTAACTATGTACTTTTTCATTTAGGTGGCTAATTTTAGGCACCAAGGTTTGAATATATCGGGTTATGAGACTTGACAAAACAGAAAGATTACTAGCAGTAGAACCGGACTAGACCTTTCCCTGATGTGGGATACAAAAATAAATTTGTATACATGGAGGAAGAAACTAGTGAAGGGAAAAGGCTTAAAGAGAGGGAGAGAGAAAAGATGAGAGCAGAGACAAAGGTTGTTAATCAAGAAGGGATAGAGTGAAGGTAGCAGGTGGAAAAGACAGAAGTGGACAGTAGGCCAAAAATGTCACTCATGTTGGTCTGAATCCATAGCAACAATAGTAACCTCAATAAAGTGTAACTGAGATCAGAATCAGGCCTTCTAACACAAATAGGCAAGAGTATGGCTCCATGTGGTTATAATTATCTATGTTTTTGAAGGCATTGGTCAGCAGCTCATAAATGCTAGGTAACCCTGCACAGTAAAGTACATCAGGGGGTAGCTGAGTTAGTCTGTACAGGATAAACTTAAAAAACAACCAATAGTCTGATAGCAATTTAAAAACTAACAAAACATGTAGATGGTTCTGGACATCCAACACTCTGGTCATCTGAAGAAGTGGGCTGTGCCCACAAAAGCTCATGATACCATCTACTTGTTTAGTAAAATACTTGTCATTCCATTTGTTCCCTTTGCCCACTGCCATACAGGTTATGCCATTTGCTGTAGTTTGTATGTCAAAATCATATTAGTCATTTTGCACCCTACATATTCTGTTTATCCAGAGACAAAATACAATATGGGCAGTGGAAATGTGAGCTTCCCTTCACACAGTTTTGCCCATGTGTCTCTGCCTTCTCCTGCAGGGCTTCTTTGTCTCTCATACTCCTCAGACCTTGATCTGTTGATGCTGCCAACCATAGAGCCATTGGTGATTATGTTTTTTGCTGTGTGTACATTAAACACCAAACCTCCAGAACCGGACTGAAAAAACTGACTCATTTGTCATGCAATGTCTGGTCTGTACCCAGTAGTTTATACCACTGTTTGAATCAGTGACCTAGAGATGAAAGGATTCATATGCTCTTTTTCCAACACAACTCCTGAAAAAGCTTAGTAAAGTTATCCTCATCCATTGCACTCTTTACACAACGAACGTAACATAAAGGAACCATATAGGCCAAATAATCATGTTTACTGGATACACATAACATGCAAGGACTAGCTACCTATGCACAATGATGCTTTGGCTGGGTTCTATCACTTTCCAGACATGAAATATGGTAGGCACCACTAGAGGGCCCATGCATTACGAATGAGATGCTATCCTATTCTTGTACATAGGTTTGGCAGAATTTAATTTTTATTTTCTTTATAATTTTGGCAAATATCAATGTGTATTTTTAAACTTTTTATTTGTATCAATTTAAACTTTCAGTTGCACAAAAGTATTTTTCCAGTGTTTATGATTTAAATTTTCACAGTTGTGGGAAATTATAGGTTGTCAGACAAGATTATTCATTGACAACAGACTCAGATTCAAAAAGGTAAATCTCTAACACTTTTTATACACCCAAATTATCAACATCATTTATCAAACTATACAAAGTAAATATCCTTACTAATAGGCTCTAAAGTAGCATTTTTCTTACTTGGCCTATCTGTAAATGTTGACCAACTGTGGAAGTAATTTTTCATCAGTATGTGTGTGTCCTTCCAAGACTATATACTCTCCATCATCCATCAGGGCGTTGTCTTTAAGTCACGTATAAATAAAAGAAAAAATATTTAACAAATGAGTTAGCCACCACGATGCTCAACACACTTTGCAGTAATACAGACAAGAACAAGTCATGTTCACCAACATGCATTAGTGTCTGGTAGGTAAAGTGGGGGAAGGCTTTGGTTTACGAAACTGCCAGTCATAATCCCACCCACACTCCTCCCCCACAACGCCTACAGTAGGCATTCTGGGTGGAGTGTTGCTATCTCCAGCACCTGCCCCCTTCTCCTCCCCATGCTCTGGGGCTGGAGATGCAGGGCTGGGCCAGGCCAGGCAGCACGGCCTCTTCTGGAGCTGGGGCCATGCCGCATGGCTTCTGACTTCCAAGGCTGAGGCCATGCCGCATGCCCTCTGACCTCCTCCCTCCCTGGGGCTGGAGAGGCTGCACCACATGGAGTGCCCTCCTTCCTCCCCCAGTGCTCTGAGGCTGGAGAGGTTGGTGCCGTGCTGCATGCCCTCTGCCCTCCCCAGGGTTGGGGAGGCTGAGGTGAGCATGTGCCCACCTGCTCCCTTCCTCTCCCCTTGTTTGGGAGGAGGAGCACGCGCACGGTGCACTCCCCTGCCTCTTCATGGGGGCGGTGAAGGGGTGGAGTCTCAGAAGAAGGGGTCTTAGAGGTGGGGCTGGGCACTTGCCTCTCCCAGCTGTGCCTTCACCAGCCACCCATGCCATCATGACACCTAGTCATAATTAAACATAACTAGCTCAAACTGGGCTGAGCATACCTTGTTTTTATCTACACCAATTGCAAAGTCGTGGTCAGTATAATTTTAAAAAAAATCATATTTTAAACACAATACAATTTCCTAATATTGTTTTCACCTAAGGGATTCTTACACATTGTTAACTTATTCACAATCTCAGTGATTTTTCTTTTTGTTAAAAGTAATTGAAATGGTAACGAGAGGCAATAAGAATTTTATTTTCTTGAAGAGAAGGACAAAATGACCTGTCTGTTTATTATTTTAAAAGGTGTCATTTGGAATTCAGTTATAGTTTTCCAGGTATGTTTTTGAATAGTAGTTTTTCTAAATTTAACAGACTCACAAGAGAGGAAAAATGACTAAAACCAACCCTAAAGCTACAATAACAGCATTATTCATTCCCGTATTATATCAACTTCCTAAGATGCATGCTGCATTACATGGAATTTCCAAGATTAAAAAGGATTATGTGAAATGCCAAAGATCTTAGAGACATTAGCAATATGAACTGTTTTCAGTAGTGGGTAAACGTTCAAAATGTAATGAATTACATTCATTTCAGTGCTCTTCTCTGGTTTGATTTTTTTTAATCCAGATTTTTCAAGGGCTCATACCCATTCCTGCATGGACAAGTTTCCTTTTAAAGTTTGTAAACCATTCAGAAATATTGGTATTGAATCAGAGTTCAATCAGTCTAATTCTTCCACCTGATTATTTAAAAAACAAAAACATCTAAAAGTTTAGTGTGACATGGTGCTGACTGTAGAAGAAGGAAGTAACCCCCATCAGCCATGCAGTCCTTATTTGTCCTGAAAATGCAGAGGGGCTACCTCAATAGGAGAAGCGCTGAAATATCCTCTACAAATATCAAAACAGGCACCTCATGCCCTTTGGAATTTTGCAGAGGGCATGAGGTGCCTGTTTTGATATTTGTAGAGGATCTTGGGTTAGCCCTACATGGCCATCATGAAATCATGGTCTGTAAGGCTCCAGAGGAGAATCAAGGATTGAAACCAACTGCTCTTGAGCTGCTGGCAAGGGATAATAAGTAGAGAAAAACAGCAATATTTTGCTTTTATGTTGGTTGTAAAATCTTGACTTCCATGTAAGCTGCTGTCTTCAAAGTGTACAGTTTCTAGTCCAAAAAGAATACATTTGGAAAAAGCTGGACAAAAAATAGATCACACATAAGAGAACATATCCCTTGTTAATAGATTTGGCTAAGCATCTCTCTTGGGCATCATTTAGAAAATGATCTCCTTAGTATTTATTACTGATAAACCCACAACAGTTTCAGAGTATCTGTTAATAAACTTCTCTTACTGTAATCCTTCTAATAAACCCCTGTGTGACTCAGATTCATTGCACTATGTCCACTGAGATGCACAGCAAAAGCAGTATGGGGGTTTACTTAATTGATAACTATCACGCAGTATGATCGTGATACAAAGAATCACATTCCTCTGAGGATAGAAATGCAGGGCTTTGGAGCAAAAATTTGTCTTTAACTCATTTTGCATCTAGATAATGGATGATATATCTGTCCTGCTGCACTGTTTGGCCACCCCGGATTTTGATGGTAAATTTTAATTTATTTTTGGCTTTAAAAAAAAAGAAAATTAAAACAAAAATAAAGAGAATGTACCAAAGCCAAGATGGACCAAAGCAGTCTAGTATACAGTAGCAGACATGCCAATATATGGTACCAGACCACAAGTAGTGGTGTGACTGTAGCACAGGTCCGCATACTTGTGCTACCTTTAATCTAGCTAAGCCCAGTGCATCTACACTGACCTCTCCATTTGGCAAGATGCATAGTCCCCTAACATGGTAAAAATAGTATAGATGACAAGCCACAACTTAGGCAAGCAGACACACATGAAGGATATGTGAATATATCCTATATGGCTCTCTACTTGCACAAGCTCTGTATCCCCATCTACACTGTTGTTTTTAGTGTCTTCCTGCCTCTCAGCTTCTTTAGCCTTTCCCCACCTCAGGAAAAGACTCCAGCAGTCAGAGGTAATAGGGAAAGACACTATCAGTGGCCCATTACGCTCAAGCAGCCCCAGGACAGCAGTGCTACAATCACACCTTCATTTGCTGTGTAGTTGTACACAGAGACAGTCTCTCAGAAGAATTCATTTGCCTGGAAGATGTAATTTCTTTCACAGAGACCTAAAAGCACATCACTGGTTTGAGGTGCAGAATTAGTTAATAGCTCTCTGCCCTAAAGAACTTGAAATCTACGCAGGAAAGAAATAGAAAAGGATGCAAATATTTAACCCAGATTATCTGCGATCCATGAATTATATTGTGTTGCCTTCTTTTTCCTCTCTTTTTAGTCTGTCTTGCCCTCCCCATCCCACACTTCTTCTTCCAGCCCCCATTTATCCCATTGCATGGTTTCCCACCAGCTCTTCCATGACCTCATTGACTATTTCCTACTCTCCATTTCTTACAACTAATCGAATACAGCAAATAAGTATTTGTTAAATACCAGTTAATTCTCACCCACTTATCTCTGATTCTTCTCACACAAGTCATTTTCCTCTAAAACACAGAAAATTGCACAGAATCCAAAATTGCTGACTCCTGGCCCCCCTGTTACCTTGGTTGCTGCAGTTTTTTGCTATCAGAAAGAAACAGGGGTCTTGTTCAAGGGCCACTTCTCTAGAAAACACTGTGAGCTTTAGTCGTCATGGTAGCTTGTGTGCTGGCCAGTAGAATCATGTCATATCCCTCAAATCCTGGCTGCACAGGGCTTCTAATTCAAAAATGGCCTTTTCTCTCTTTTTTTTTTTTTTTTTTTTTAAGAGGAAATCTTGACTACACTAGCAAACAATGGTTTCGTTTCCTCGTGCAACCACGCAGGTTTTTTTAGCTTAACCAGGTTTTGTTTGAAAGTGAAAACAGCATTCGCAATGATAACATCAAAGACATATGTTCTCAATGTGAAAGTAGCCATTTTGTCAAAGTCTGAGCACAGCACAGCACATGAATGGAAATGATGATGTCCACTTTTTGAAAGATTTTTTTAAGCAATATGGCTTCTGTTATGCTAGCGGACAAGCAAAGTCAGAAACAGTGATCAGTGAATTTCACCTGTTTCTAAGGTTATTTTTAAGAGACAAGATTGTAAACAAAAGCCAAAGGGACTTGGAATAATTCTATTTTAAAAATAACTAGAGTTTCTGCTCTCTGAGATATGCTTTGTCAGGTTCTAACACAGAGCTAATTTTACTGACACCTCCCTCCAAGTTGGAATTTATCATTTAAATTATTGGTGATATGCTGAACAGGCCAATAGAACTTTAGCCACAGCAGTACTAGCTAGTGCTACTCTAATTTATTCTCACATACTGATTCTAATTAAGTAAGAATAGAGGTTGCCTTTGAATTTATGAAGCCATAATCAGCTCCCTTGTGCTCAATAAGTGCCACAACTACAGTCTGTGGTGTTAATTTCACACTATAGTGGGAGCTGGTGATTGTTGCCAAGTATAATCATAAGTCACAGGCAATTTGGATTATTACTGTAGTGTACAATGCACCGAGAAATGAGTTAGTTCATAATCACTTTTTAAAGTCATTACCATGCAATTGAAAATTGTAGCTCTTCTGTCTCTTACAAAGCATAGCATATCTGGTATTCGTTGCCTGCAAATGATCTACAGATGCAGTAAATACCTATATCTGCTACAAATAATATGTAACAAGCTTCCCTGTCACAGATTTTTGTTTGTCTCTAGGACCATTAGGTAGTTGAAGCCCAGTGTTCTCTTTGATCAACGCCAAATGGGAAATTCCTGTTTCCAGGCCAGAAGTCTAAAGCTGAGTCAGTTCAGTCAGGGAATTCACATTATGGAGAGGCTGTTCAGAACTGAGAAAGATGTTTATACTCTGCTGACTTTGGATTCCAAGCAGAATAGTCTGTCTGTGTGGTTTAATGCTGAAGTCATATTAATAAAAGTGTCACAGAGAGAAAGATGATAATTGGATGAAGCAGCTCAAATGAGCATGGAAACTTTTATCCTATCTTGGAAGGCTTAATCTTGCTATTTGAGAAAAATGAAAGCACTTCACCAGATTGTCTTATTAGAACAACCTCATTGACTTCAGTGGGGGTGCATCAGCATAACTAAAAGGAGAATTTGTCAGTACAAGTTATTTTTTTTCCTCACATTGTATGTTAAAAGATTCTCCCCCCCCACCGCACACACACATTCTTTATTGCACCCAATGGAGCATGTATGATTACCTGCTCTATAGACAGGTGGCGTATGTGTGCATTCAATACAAGGAGCTCCTGGCTCTCAGAGACGACGGTACACGGGCTTTGGAAGCCAGGGTGGCTGAATTGGAGGAGCTAAGGGAAGCAGAGAGGTATGTAGATGAGGCTTTCCAGGACACTGCAGAACTGTCCCACCCCCAGTCAGACAGCCCCTGTGCTGTTAAGGAGGATGAAAGGCTCAGGGAAGGAGAACATTCAACTGGAGCAGAGGGAAATAATCGCATAGCTGAAACCCTCCTTCCAGAGGATGTTATAGTATCATCTCACACTGAGGATACATCTCCGGGGGAGGGAACTCCACTCGTTAGGAAAAGGCCGGTGTTAGTAATGGGAGATTCGATCATTAGTAACATAGATAGCTGGGTTTGTGATGACCAGAAGAACCGTATGCCCGAACTGCCTGCTGGTGTGAAGGTTGTAGATCTCTTAAGACATCTAGATAGACTTATGTGTAGTGGAGGAGCTGGTGTTCGTGGTACATGTAGGTACAATGACATAGGGAAGGGCAGAAGAGAGGCTCTGGAGGTCAAATTTAGGCTCTTAGGTGATGGTCTATTAATAGACATTCTCTATGTTCTAGTCAGGAGGAGAAGATGGAAGTATGGGTCAGATCAGATGAGACACAATCACACTAAAAAGAGTCTAACACATCCGGAAATACTTTAAAAAACAACAAATAGTCTAGTAGCACCTTAAAGACTAAAAACACATCAGGAAATGGCAGACAGATAAATAGTGACACATTTTTAAAGTGCTTATACACAAAAGCTAGAAGTCTAGATAATAAGATGGATGAACTAGAATGCCTCATTTTAAAGGAGGATATTGATATAGTAGGCATCACAGAAACTTGGTGGAATGAGGACAATCAATGGGATATAGTCATACCAGGGTACAAATATATCAGAAGGACAGAACAGGTTGTGCTAGTGGGGGAGTGGCACTATACATGAAAGAAAATGTAGAATCAAATTATTCAAAAGCCCACATACCTGCCCCCTAGAGTGCCACATCACCTTGTCCTGCTGGGCCAGAAGCTCTGGCCTCCACCAGCAAAGGCACAGAATTGGGATAACAGCCACCCAAGCAAAGTAACACAGATGCTGGACCAGCTCAGCTCAATTATAGGGACTTTGCAGCACCCAGGAGCACAGCCCCCAAAAGGAACCCAAACTCTGTATAAAGGTTTTACACAGAGAAAGCTCACAAGTTTGCATGCATAGCTGTCACTTTCCATCCTGGTCCCCCATAACAATTATTTTCCCTGGGTTTGGTAATAAACAAAAATATTAAAAGTAGTATTTAAGTGATTGCAAGTGAAAACAGACAGATCAAAACAAGTTTCTAATCTAAAGTAAGCAAAACACACCAGTTATGCCTAATACACTAATGGAGATTGTAACAAATATATTTTTTGTTCTAGGCCTTTAAGTCAGAGCTGATCTTTTCTCTGGTCTGAGTCTAACAGCTTCTTGTGTATACCCTTAGGGTGGGGAGGCAGTTTTCAAAAGTGAAATGAACACAATAATTGATTGCTTTCCATTCCTTTAATAGAATTGCCCCAAGGCAGGAATCTTTTGTTTTATTCTCCCCATCCCATGGAAGAATACCAGATTAAGGATGGATTAAGGTGGTATGGTCACATGTGTTGGTAGAACCAAGGACAGTACAGCTTGGGCTTACAGGAAAAAGGAAATCATTTACAGATAGTTGCCTTGAGCACCAGGCCATTAAGTCTCTTAAGTTCCACTAATGGCTTTCACTAGAAATTCTAGATGAATAAGCAAGTTTACATTTCATATTTCTAACTTCACATAAAAGGATGATACATGCACACAAATAGAATACACACAGTCAGGGGGATCACAGGCTCTTAGATGATAGGTTACGTGTCCTGTTTTGCTTAAAGCACATTTTAATTTTGCATATTCATATTCAAAATATTGCTGTAGAATACGGGGCAAAGTGTCATAATATGCCTTTTGACTACTGGATTTTGTTGCATGCCTGCAATTTGGTTTGCTTACATTTTCCTTGTTTTTCTTTTGAAGAATGCTTAGGGTTCTTTTTTGCCTCCCCCCTCCAATTTATCTTTTTCTTCTTGATACTCTTCCTATAATTCAGTTAATCTGGCAGTTTCTCTCAGACTCAGTGGTATTCTTAAATAATAACTCATTACATGACTCTCCACAACTGACATCAGTTATACATCAATCTGACCCAATACAATGGGGAACTGCTCCAAACAGTGATTTTTCCCTCTCCCCATTAGGGTTAACAAATGCTATATGAACAAAACATGATCCCATATGGAAAAGGAGTTGAATTCAATGAATGGGTTGTACATTGTCGTAATGCATAAGAGAGTGCTAGAGTAGTTGAAATCCAATACTGATGGGGTAAATTACTCCTCATACTATTAGCAATGTCCCAAAGTGTTTCAGTGCCAATCTTGTGTTTTTTAAAGTCTCTGAGTATAGAGTATTACAAAGATTTTTGAAAACATTAAAATATTTCAGTGCAAAAGAGTATGACTTATTTTAAGGAAATTAGCAAAAACTACTTATCAGGGCTAGTCCAAGATTTTCCAGCCAATAGCTTCCTTGATTACAAATGAACCTAGGATGGGGGAGAATACGTACCCAACCAGACAATGGGTGATGAGACCTAGTGGCTGAAACAAGAATCTGGCCCTCCTATTAGAGGTGGATTGGGGGGAGCATAATCCAGGAATGAGCAGAGGGTCAGTATTGGAGGGACAGAAGCCAAATGCTGGCGAATAAAGCAGCATTGTAAGAAACAGGCAGAAGGCAGAGCTCAGGGTAGAACAGTGGCTGGAGCCAGAGAAGGTGGTAGGTGGAGAAACAAGGACAGAACAGGACAGGGCAGGAGCAAGGACTAGAAGGAGAAGGGCAAGAGCTGCTGGGGGCATGGTACAGGTTGAGCAGCTATTGATCTGCTGTGGGTGCCAGGCTTACAATAAGGGCTGTTAAACCAGCAGTAAGTCAGTCTGTGGCTACTTGCTCAGTTCCAAGGCAGTACAGTTGGGTTCATTGGTGGCCAGCATTGAAGTTAAGCAGGGAGTAGGCCAGCAGTTGGTCATAGCTGGTCTGGCCCTGACAGGATCCTATGTGTGAAGTGATATCTACTGCTCTTTAAATTTTGTAATTTGCATATCAATTTAATTTTGGTCAGTGTTGGCAATATTTCCCTTTTAGTGCTATATGGTAAATGGATCATGATGCAAAAGAAATCCACTAGATAGTAGATGAAGGTGCCTAAATACAAGTAATCTTTGTATATACTGACCCTCTGCTCATTCCTAGATACCTGAGTGAAAGTAGGTCACACAAAATTATCATTTACAATACTGACACCAAAAAAAGGCCCCTCAGTGAAAAGCCACCACACAGCCTCCAAAATCCACACCCTGGACCAAATTAACGTGTAATGTAGCGCCACTGACATCCATAGAATGACATAGGATTCTGTTACTTTGTTTACATACAGAGAGGTCCCACTGAAATAGACTGACTGAGTCTAGTATAACTCTTGTGCACTAGAGACAGGCCTTGAGGCTGAACTTGGCCTTACCCTTTTATAGCCAGTGGGAGTTACATTCAGGAATTACGTACACTGTGGTGTAAATTGTTCAGCTGCGAACTGGTTAGAAAATAGGTGTAACTGGTAAAATAGTTCACTAGCACCAATATGACCATCAGTGGGTGTGCAAGAGGTACACGAGGAGCATATTATGAAGGAAACAGGAGTGTAGCCAACAAAGCAACTAAGAGATTTATAGTATAAAGCTGTCCATATAACCATAACAGACTTATGTGTAACATGTTATTGATTGCAATAGACAGGTTTATCCTAGAGCAAAGATGAATTCTGCAAAGTAAGGGAGAGATTAATGTGTGTATTCTCTTAGTCACGTCATATTGGACTTCTGCCTTGTGTCTAAGCCAGATAGTGTTCATTTAATTAATTTGCATTTCTCTTATTTAGTCTAAAGAGTGAAATCTAGCAACAACTTAACTTTGGGAGAAAAAAAAAGGCATATAGCAATATGAAAAGAGCTGCGTTCAGTATGTACAGAATTTAAAGCAGGATAAGGCTCATCCTGCTTACACTGAGGAGGCTCTGCTGATATAAAGGAAAAGAGGGAGACAGAAAGAACTGCTTAGTGAGACAACATGGTTGAAGTAATCTCTTATCAGACAACTTCTGTTGGTAAAAGAGACAAGCTTTGAGCATACACAGAGCTCATCTTCAGGTCATTCTTATGCTATTTAATAAGGCCACTAACTGCCCACACATCATCCAGAGCAGTACTGTGAGATATGATCATTTTGTGGTCTTCCCACTGATGGAAAGTATACAAGGAAGAGAGGTTAAATGGCCACCATTTCCCTTCCAATGAGATCTCACACACTCCTAAATAGGGGGTATGGGTTGGGCAGCTGTGGAAGTATTGAATCAGTGCATCTCAGCTGCAGCCTCTGCCAACAGGACTCTTATTGGAGGTCCTAGCAGAACTTAAAGCTGACTGCCTCTACCTAACCCCTCCAAGCAACAAATACATAACTTTTCTTCCACCAGTTGTGAATCACCTTGGACCACCACATCATCCTTTGATGATGCAGAGAGGTGCCATTTTCACCTGCTGGCACCAGAGGGGTGTATCTGACCTGACTTTAGTATTGGATAAAACAAGAATAAAGGTTGCTTTCAGTATCTAACTGATATTGTACCCTGCTCCAGTCTGATCCCACAGAAATCCTCTGATGTCAATAGAGTGTTAGGGCAGAATTTGTCCCTAAATGTATATAAATCATAATAATGAGTTTATACTGACAGACAAGCTTTTTGAATTAAGCTTTGCCACAAATATAAGCCTTTTATGGCACTGTAGTAGCACTGGGGAGGTGAATATAACTGTACCTCTGGCCTGAGCGAATGGCAGATAAGCACCATGGTGGCCTTGCTTTGCATGGCAAGTAAGATGAGCTTTATGATTGTTATACTTAGAACCCTGCAAATCCACTATGTCAGTGTGGATATCTGTGGCTCATTTTTGCAGCTACATATGTGGAATCAAATTTTTTATCTAGAACCCTGCAAATTTACAGACATCTGTTTTGTGTCTGCATCTGCCGATACAGATATCCGTGGATGCAGATACAAATTTTGTAACCATGCAGAGCTCTAGTTACACTCTTTATATAGGTGTATTGCTTGCTGGAGTCTGCTCCAATAGCACAAAGATGAAACATTAGCCAGCTATTTCGAGCTGTTCACCTATTCATCACAAGAGCTTTTATTAAAAATGTATATTCCATTCTTCAGAAGGCAAATATGAAAACCTGGTCTCTGAAGATACCATGAGAAATTATTGCTGAAGTTGGCAGCACTAATTGTGAGCAGTGCTCCTAGAGGAGGAGGGAAAGAATTACATGCTCTTCAGAACAAGGGTGTATTTTAGCCACTGGAAGTACTGAAATATTAAACACTCTGTATAAAATATATATATATATATATATATATATATTGTGAAGGAAAGAGAAAGCAAAGCACTATCTGACTTGACTTCACCACAGGGCCTCTCTCTGATACCAGTACAGAGGCATCAGAGCATCCTTGACACAGAGCCCTCTGGATATGCACAACCTGAGGCTAGTTTTACCATGCAGCTTAGATGCTAATGAATTTAGTGTTCTTAGGTAAGCAGCTTCTATCCTCTATGGACATACCACGTGACACACTTCTAGCAGAGCAGCCCCAAAAGACTACATGGGCAGCATAACTTATGCATTCAGCAAAGTATTGCCACCAATGCAGTTATATGGAAATACACCAAACCCCTCTTGAATAGATAATACATCTCTGCTCCGTAAGTACTCCACCAAATTTTGAGGCATCATCTTTTCTCTCTGATATTCTTTTCCATGGAGGGGATCATTAAGCCCATTTAAATGGGCTTAACTGGATCAAACCCTTATTTTGTTGCTGGCAGTTGTTATCTCTACAGTCTGTCAGGCCATTGTCAGCTCTACGATGAATCCCTATGGCCTGTGGGCAGTGTAGAAAACTCCCAAGATGGCAATCCTAATGAAACCAGATAGGTCTAATTTAAAACTTGGTTTTAAAAATGACAGAAACAAGTTAAATAAAAGGGACAAAACAAAGACTAGGCCACGTTAGACATGATGTTTAGCAGTTGTTCAGCCAACTAGAAATGTTACATTTCATCAGCCAAGAATACTAGGACTACACTAGCTCAAACACCTCAGAGTGAGGAGTGTGATGCGGAGGGCATGGGACATTCTGGTACTTGTCAATGAATCTCAATTACAAGAACAGCCTGTTCAGGGCCAGTGTAAAAATCTAATGCTTAATAGCCCTTGAAAAGCTTTGTTTCTTACCAGCAGAGGTGTGGCAGGGGAAGTAGTTTCTAAACACTAGGGCTACATCTACATTACACTCTCTTGTGCAAGAACAATCGCAAGAAAAATAAGCAGCAGAACGGCTCTTGCGCAAGAGGGGGTTTTTGCGCAAGGAGCAGCAGTGTAGACTGCTCCTTCTTGCACAAAATGGCAGCTCATTAAGTATGCAAATGAGGTGTGGCAATATTCATCGCTGCACCTCATTTGCATATGTGCTTGCGCAAGAAAGCACAATGTAGATGTAGTCTAGGCTTAAATCTCTAACATGTAAACATAACAAAACTGATTTAAAACCCCATTAAAATATTTTACTTACCTTGACACAAAGTACCTCTGGCCTACAATTTTTAAACAAGTACATATATTCATTCCCAGATTTCTATTGAACAGGCCAGATTCTGATCTAATTAGCATCACTATGAAGCCAATGGCTTCAGTCGGGCTATTCTGGGTGTACATCAGTAGACAGAGATCATGTGTGACCAGTATTACGCATGAAAACATATAGAGCTAAATCCACAAAGTTATTTAGACATTGCAACACCTAACCTCTAGATATTCTGCCCCCCAGAAGAATCCTCAGCCGCCTGGTAGGCACCCAGGCTCACTATACAATGTATGGAGAAAGTAAGACACCAAAAGAAGGGCTCCTCAAGCTGAGCAAAGAGATACCAAGGCTAGCCAAGAATGAAATGAAGAGGAAAGGGGCGGAGCTTAGACTCCCTCCCCCCCTCAAAGATCTTAAAGTGCCTAACTGAGGGGCTGCAGAAGCCAACTAACTGTACTCAGGGCTGTCATCTGTGAATGCGCTACTGGAATTAGGAGCCTAAGTCAGGTCAGCACATACCCTAGCACAGTATTTCTTAATGACCAGTCCGTGGACTGGCGCTGGTCCCTGAGATTTTCTGATGCAGTTTAGGAAGGCAGTTAGCCAGTCTGTGGTATCAAAGAGGTAGAGAAACATGCTCTGGCAGGTGAAATTTAGACATTTCCTGTGAAAAAGAAAAGACTACCCCACTCCTTCCCTCATACCCAATAGCCTGGTGGTTAAGGCAATCACTGGGGATGCCTTAACCACCTTTTCAAGTCCCCACTCTGCCTGATTTGGAGCAAGGACTTGAATTCAGGTTCCCACATGCCTGACAAGTGCCCTAACCACTAGTGAAATATTCCCAGATAATGCTGGCAAGTAACCCACATCCCCATGCTTCAGGGGAAGGCAATCCCCCACCCTCAAGGTCACTGCCACACTGACCTGGGGAGAAATTCTTTCTGCCCCCCATATGGTGAGCAGCTCGATCATGAGCATATGAGCAAGCACCAGCAACCCAAGTACCTGAGGGAGATAACCACCTGGTTCAGTATCCTATTTCAAGCAGGCGCCATCCTTGAGGCTTTTGATGAAGGAGATTGTAAAGGAGATTGTACATGTCCATCCTTGTTGCTAGGTCTAAGATTTAGCTTTTACCCCCATCATTGGTTGGTTGTAGTTTGGTCACTTTCCATAAGAACATAACATAAGAACATAAGAACGGCCGTACTGGGTCAGACCAAAGGTCCGTCTAGCCCAGTATCCTGTCTGCCGACAGTGGCCAGCACCAGGTGCCCCAGAGAGGGTGGACCGAAGACAATGATCAAGCAATTTGTCTCCTGCCATCCCTCTCCAGCATCTGACAAACAGAGGCCAAGGACACCATTTTATCCCCTGGCTAATAGCCTTTTATGGACCTAACCTCCATGAAATTATCTAGCTTCTCTTTAAACTCTATTATAGTCCTAGCCTTCACAGCCTCCTCTGGCAAGGAGTTCCACAGGCTGACTACACGCTGTGTGAAGAAGAACTTTCTTTTATTAGTTTTAAACCTGCTACCCATTAATTTCATTTGATGTCCTCTAGTTCTTCTATTTAGGGAACTAATAAATAACTTTTCTTTATTGGCCCTCTCCACACCACTCATGATTTTATATACCTCTATCATATCCCCCCTCAGTCTCCTCTTTTCTAAACTGAAAAGCCCCAGTCGCTTTAACCTCTCCTCATATGGGACCCGTTCCAAACACCTAATCATTTGAGTTGCCCTTTTCTGAACCCTTTCCCAGACCAAAATATCTTTTTTGAGGTGAGGAGACCACATCTGAACACAGTATTCAAGATGTGGGCGTACCATAGTTTTATACAGGGGCAGTAAGATATTCTGGGTCTTATTTTCTATCCCTTTCTTAATAATTCCTAGCATCCTATTTGCCTTTTTGACCACTGCTGCACACTGTGTGGAAGTTTTCAGAGAACTGTCCACGATAACTCCAAGATCTCTTTCCTGATTTGTCGTAGCCAAATTAGCCCCCATCATACTGTCGTATAGTTGGGGTTATTTTTCCCAATGTGCATTACTTTACACTTATCCACATTAAATTTCATTTGCCATTTTGTTGCCCAATCACTCAGTTTGGTGAGATCTTTTTGGAGTCCCTCACAGTCTGCTTCTGTCTTGACTATCCTAAACAGTTTGTGAGAAGGCCCTTTGACTAAGTCACTATACGGTCCCTCCTCAAAGCCCCAACCAACAAGCTGTCCCATTGCTGCATCTATAGCAGTTCCAATTTAAATTAATCTTTTTTGAAAACAATACTCCAAGTGAGGTCTTACTGCAGCCTTGGACAATGGCATTCATATTTCTTCATCTGTGCAGGAAATGCCTTGCTTAATGCAGCCTGAGATCACATTTGCCTTTTTCTACAGCCATCATCATCTGTACTGAAAGCCAAAGCAAAATACTCATTTCATTTTTGGGTCATATCTAGATTATCTTTACTCTCCTTCCCATCCACACTGCATAGCAGCCCAAACATATCCTTATTTTCTTTTTATTTAATACATCACAAACCCTCTCTTATTGTAATTTTTATTGTCAGGATCTAAGTCAACTTAACTTTTTAAGTATTCTCATTTTATTCCTGTAATTTATAACCCGGGTCTCTCTAATTTTTTATTTCCATGTGCAGAATGAATTTTGTTATGTGCATCAATATGGAGGTGAGGTGTGGTGGCAGGCTCAGGGCTGGGAAATAGTGTTGTGGTATGAGAGCAGTGAAGGTTCCAATCAGAGAGGGGTTTGCAGGCTGCCCTGGGGCTGAAGCAGGGAGAGATGACTACTGCCGACTCTTTCCCCTGCCATGGCAGGTCCAATAGGGCCAGGACAGGGAGGCCAGGGAAAGGGGCAGTTCTTCTCACCTGTACAGTCCTGGATAGCCTACTGCACAGTTGTGCAGCTAAGATGGAACTTACCTTGTAACATCCATAGCTCTCTTTGGGAAAAAGGGTTTATCAGCATTCTCTATAGATTCTCTGCTTAGTCCTAATAAACTTTTTGAGGCAGTTATTCATCTGGAGGTCTGAAACCTGTAGGTTTTGTCCCCATAGCTTGGCTGGCAAATATCAGACAGTTTTTTGTATAGTTGTTTGGACAACTATTCCAAGCCTTTCCATATTTAAATCATTGAGCTGTTTAGTCCAGTTGATTCCTTTATGAAGTTCCTTTGATTTCCCCACTTTTGTAATCAAACTGTAGCTGATGGCCTGGTTTTGACTGGAACTGAACAGTTTTATGATCACTCAATCCAAAATTATTTCCTGTGACCAGATCTTCTATGAGGGCCTCACTTCTTAACAAAACCAATTAAATAGAAAAATACAACAAATGGTCCGGTAGCACTTTATAGACTAACAAAACTTGTAGGCTGTGCCCACGAAAGCTCATGATACCATCTACATGTTTTGTTAGTCTATAAAGTGCTACCAGACCATTTGTTGTTTTTTTCTGTAACAGACTAACTCGGCTATCCCCTGAAGCAATTAAATAGAGTTACTATGATGAAAAGTTTACTAAAACATCTAGAGAGGAGGGGGATACAGATGCATTATTTGACTATTCTGATGTTTGTCACTTTTTTTTTTTTTTTTGGTAAAAATGTTTTCACGTCCTGAAAGTTTCACTAATTTTAGAATAAAGCAGAATTTATCCAAACATCCATCATGCTAGAATTGTGTGATTCAATATTCACTATGTCATTTTTCGGCATTCTTTATTTGTTACTCATTCACCCATTGTCTCCTGTGTAACAAGGTGTCAGACATGCACCTAGGCAGCAGAAACAATGCCATGCAACAACAGAGGACAACATATATGTCAAGGATAACATTAACTAGACAAAAAACATAACTCAAGTCAGTAGATTGAAAAAAAAAAAAAAACCCACAACAAAAAACCCCAGGTCAAAATGCATTCACATCAGCTTATTTTTTGAAATGTGTGAATACAGTTGCAGAAATTAGGGTCAGTTTGCAAACAAATTCATAAAAAAAGGTTAAATTTAATTTATTCACAAAATTGACCTGTTCTACTAATTATATAACATTGCACAGTTTACATGCATTTCCAGAGTACCAGTTATAAAAATAGACATAGCTATAGCTTCAGAAACAAATACTGTAGAGTTGTCATTCAGAACTGCCCAATACTGCAATAACTGAAATCAGTGGCAGAATTCCCACCAGACTTCAGATGAATTATGACTGAGCCCTTATTAAGGCTCAGAAATGAACAACTTCTAATTTACATTTAACCTCAGTCTGATGCTCATTTTCTTGTGTTGTACAAACAATGGTCACTATTAAAAATTTACAGGCCTATCATATAGCAAGACCATTCCGAAACTATAATTGCTATTACTATAATGTGACAATTTTAAATAGTATGGAGATGGTGCCTAAAATTGCAATTAAGTTGTACAAGTGCAACACTTAATCAGTACAGTGATGAGAAGAGGGATTTTCACACTCAGGTGAACTTGCATAGTCCTCTTAATTCTTTTCTGTTCAGCTCATGTTTAACTTGCAAAATATTATCAAATATCCCATCATTATGCATTCTAAAGATGTGTACCTATTTTCTGCCTCATTTTTCTCTTTTATTCCCAATCTACTTTATGTGGTTGTCTTACCTTATTTTTATAGAGTTTTCTCCACTGCATAACAATATATATATAAATAAGTCATAAAAGTACAGCTTGTTGTGGTGTTACAAGAGGCAAAGATATTAAGTCTTAAAAAAGAAAGAACAAGTGAGAAGATAACATGGCTATGTTTGTGCATGACATATTTGCAGATAAGCTGTAGTAAAAGTGTCAGGATTTTATTGTATTCCACTATCCTACTGGTTATGAACATACAGAAAAACTGGCAATATATCTTAGAAAGTAACATTTTTTTCTGTTAATAAATAAGACACTCTTCAAACTGCTAACCAGCCTAAGCTAACAGTATAGTTAATTATGTTTAGAGAAAAGGATTGATTTGACTGTTTCACGGAGATGACTCTCAATAGTAAAAAGTTAACCATATGCACAAGTGCTTGCAGAACTAGCAGTCTTAGTTAAAATTACATGAAAAATTTTTCATGTCTTTGCAAATTATCAGCAGACTGATTTTTACAGATTTCTGACTTCATGGGAAACATATTTTAATCTATGGTTCATTCACAAACAATTGGTATGAATGACAACATTTCATTTTGACTGTGCTGTTTTGCATGAAATGCCAGACTAGTCATACATAAAGTTTTTCATGTGAAGTTATTGATCAGTCCAAACTTAGTAAGGTGGCAAACACGCAGCTTAATAAACAAGTAATACTAATGACGTTTTCAGATACCAAAAGGTATTATTTTAAAAGTCTTAACTTCTTAGGTCTTCACCTTCCCTATTTCTAGAGCACCCCTACTTCTATAGAAGTCATTCTTCTTCACAGAAGTGGTATTACAGTAGGTGGCACTCTTTCTTTTGAACCAGTACCCCAGCATGGTGTTCGAGACACCATGAGTGGGAGGTGTATAATCTCTGGGGGCTATTTAACATCCTTAAAGATTCTATGGCATTTTTATAGGGGTATTAACTCAAGTGTCTTAGTCAAATTCCTATGCGGGAAATTATAATCTAAATTCACCCTCTATTTCAGATGCATATGATATTCTTCTCCATCTGTGTGCTCTTACCTGTTGCATAGGGTGGCTGTACATTGTGACATGGTTGCTGCATTCCTCCAGCCCCTCAGCTTGCTCCCCTTTACCCTATGGCTGCAACTCAGTGGTTACTAGCTCTCCAGTTTATAGTCAATACTCTTCTTATGGGGTAATAAATGTTGTGAGGCTTAGCAAGTGCAGTTGTATATTTAAAGCATTATCAGGGTGCTATAGAAATATAAAACATGTTATTCTATATTAGTACATGTACATAGGGGGAAAATGAAGCTAATCCAAAAGGGAAAAAAGTTACATTCCAGGGTTCAATGATCATCCTCAGTGACTATGTGGAAACCAAATTATACTCATTTGGCTTTCCACGAAATATACCACAGAGGTGATAATGACAGTAACAGCTGGTGATCAAGGCAGAGAAATATAAATCAAGATGCATGGCGATTTTGATCAATAGGTAAGAGAGAACATAACAGCTTTTCTATAGAGGCCAGTAAAGAAGGATCATTAACTTCTCCTTGAGGTGATTTTTCTAGGTACTCAGGAAACCTGGTCAAGACATTATTGTTATTGGTGCCACCCACTAGTTTCTTGCACTATTTGTCCATGAAACCCGGTTTTACTGACTGGAATTGCAGGCAGACAGGCTGTCTCCACTCAAGAAGACTCAGGATTAGGTTATTGTTTTACATTAATTTTTCTACTACACTCAATAATGCTACTGAAAATGTACTGATGAAGGGACTCAGCTGACAACTAACAAGAAAACTATGTGGACTGTGCACAACAAATATCAAATTAAAACTGTCTGGAATAAAAAAGTGATTCTTTAAAATAGTAAAATTACATATTAGAGGCAATACAATGCAAAGGAAATAAATTGTTACTGTCCAAAAATTAATGTTTTCCATTTTCTTAAAGTCACCTAATTTTAACCTTGGCAAATATCTCTTCAAATGACTCATTCAAGTGGGAGAATACTTAACTTTGCAATGGGGGAGTATAGTTACTGCATCAAAAACCTAGAATGGCTAAAAGATACATATGTGATAGCATCTGTCTTTTCCTGCAACAATTATGTGGTCATCCCCCCTACTTCTCCAGCTCTTGTTATGAGATGAGAAGTTTACAGATAGACCCCACTAATTCCTGAAGTAGAATAACCTACTGAGGAGGACAAAAAGAAGTTTTAGTTTTTGAGACCGAGTTGTCTTGGAAATAATGCAATGAGTGAGATTCTCCCCCCCCCCCCCAATCTCTCTGCAAGAAAGCAGGGATTCCTTCCATTCCCCTATAAACCATTGTTCCTTTTAGATTGGCTTGAAATCTCTTACACTGTTGCTCAGCCTACTGGCCACCACTGCCCCCAAATATCACTGCTACTAAGGAAGCTGTGCTTCTCTGAGTTACTTAAACCCGGGATAGGGCTGGCCCACAACACTTTGGCACCTGAGGTGGGGAGCTCAAATGACACCCCCATGCTCCCTCGCTTGGGCCAAAACGTTGAAAGGTTTCAATTCTGCCTTCTTCCTGTTCTACTCCTCTCATGGTACTGCAAAGAGAATACATATGCACCAGCAGCAGACACAATTTTCTACACTCTGGGTCCTAGTGGCGTCCCTACCCCCCCAGTCTGGCACCTGAGGTGGCTGCCTCAGTTCGCCTCATGGTAAGGCCAGCCCTGACCCAGGAGCCCTATAATTACTCTTAGAGGCTTTCTTTCCTGTGAAAAAAGCAAATTTGTGCTAAACATAAATAGGCAAAAAAGAGGGGAGAAGAAACTTTCAGTTATACAGAAAAACAAAGATACAAGAACAAAGAATTGTCACATTCATATTTGAATACTTAAGTTTGTTCTAAACAAATTTACAAAAATAGTAAAAATGTCTTTTCCCCTTAAGGGAAAAGTATTTTGGTCGCCTAAGTAAATGTTTATGCATTTCATGGAAATTGCTATTTCACTTGAGATGTAGAGTTACCATGGGGAGGGCAAAGTATAATTTGCTGACAGGACCTCAAAAGTAGTCAACTGAAAAAAATCCTCAGTGCTGATGTGATTTATAGACATTATTCAACAGGGCTATGATGATTTGCACCTGCTGAGGAGTCAGTTCCAAACTCCGTAAGACCTTTGGCTCTGGTACTAGATGGCTACCACAGAAAATATTTCCTTTTGTAGTTTTAATTTTTTTTTAAATGACAAACATCACAATCATAAGGATAGCAATAATAATTTATCATTCATCTGTCCCTTTTGCATAGTTTTCTGCTTTTTCCTTTCACTCCCTCATCCTATTTGTATATACAGTCTCCCTTTCCCTGTCTCCAGTGTAATTTTAGTTCTGTTTTATCAGTTTCTCCCCTCAGAATGTTGATTTAATTTCTCCAGTCTATTTATAGCCATCTCTCACATTCTTGTTTTAATTTGTTTTTACCCCACTAATCTGGCTGCCTTAATTATTTTTATTTAGCATTGCTATTTATGGTTCATATTTCAGTGTTACACAAGAGCCTATATACTAGTGGCCCTCATTCTTTCTAGACTTCTGTACACCTTTCAGGAGTTTGATTTGTCTTGCACATCCCAAGTTTCACCTCACTTAAAATACTACTTCTTTATAAAATCAGACATAAAAATATTAAACAGTGCCACAACACACTATGACTGAAAAATTGCTTACTTTCTTATTTTACCATAAAATAAAATCGATTGGACTATAAATATTGCACTTAAATTTTAGTGTATTTTATGTAGAGCAGTATAAACAAGTCATTGTATGAAACTTTGTTTTGTACTATACTGACTACACTAGTGCTTTTTATGTAGCCTGTTGTAAAACTAGACAAATAATCTGAAATACCCTCTGGAAGACCACTGAGTACCCCTGGTTGAGAATCACCGCCTTATACAAAATACTCCGAAATAGCTTATTTCGAAACAGCACATCTACACTACAGGGAAGCCTGGAAATTAATCTGAGGTAGGCTCCCATAATGTGGATGTGCTATCTCAATTTAGACCCCCCAGGAAGCACTGGGGAGTAATTACTTTGAATAACCTGAGGGAGGAGCTATTTCAAAATAACAGCAGTGGAACATCCACATGACTGCTATTCCAAGGTAGATTTTTTAGAAGAGGCATTATTCCTCATGGAATGAGGTTTACAAATGCCAAAATAAGCTGCTTGTTATTTCAAAGTTATTTTGAAATAACGGGCTAGCTGTGTAGATGCTCACATAGGGTATGTCTACACTACAGCGTTATTTTGAAATAGCTTATTTCGAAATAACGCATCTAGACACAAAATGCATTTCAAAATAGCATTTTGCTATTTTGAAATAGCACAACCACACTGATAGGCTGCTGAATAGCATTTAAGGCCGGCCGGAACCGGTCCTGGCAGGGCATCCGGTCAGGAGTTAGTCTCAGGCAGCAGCCACACAAGGTATCTGAGACCTGCGCTTAAAGGGACACCCCCGGACAGCTGGTTCTCAGGTTTCCCTGCTTGTTTGCCTACCTCGCTGAGGGACAGCAAAGCATTTTTTTCTCAGCGTGCTCTGGTTGCCCTCACTCAGAACACCACAGCACTCTGCAGCATGGAGCCGGAGCCGCCCCTGAGCACTCTAGTGCTTCTCCTGTACATGTTGCTGCGAGCCTGGCAGCATGTTCTGCCTGCAGTAACAGTCTCCCTGGTGTGCCCCATGGGGGCTTGTGCCTCATTTGTCCCTCACGTCCTTCCACTTACCCCTCCCTAACCCCCCTTCCTGCTGTACAATAAAAGACACGTATTCATTACAACAAAGCCTCTTTATTGAACAAAACTGGGGTGGGGGGAAATTAAACTGAGGTGAGACTGGGGAAAGAAGGTGGGAGAGGGGAGGAGGGAGAGGAGAGGGGAGGGGGAAACCTGGGTGGAGGGAGCTGGCAGGGGGAGGCAAAGGGAGGAAGGGGGAGGAGAAGCTCAGGGCTCAGGGTTGGGGGTCTCACCGGCCCAACTGTCTCCCAGCACCATGGGTGCAGGGGCCTCGGCATCCCTGGGGGTGAGGGGAGGAAGAACCAGGAGGGGGAGAGGGAGTGGGAGGAGGAACGAATAGCTGTGGAGGCAGCAGGGGCAGGAGCAGCAGGAGGCATCAAGCTTTGCCCCAGTGGGGCACGGACCGTACCTGCCCCCAGGATGCGGTCCACGGCATCAAAATAGGGGCAGGGGTCTGGGTCTGCCCCTGGTTGGGAGCTGCCCCTGTGGCCCTGGCATATGCCTGCCGCAGCTCCTTTATTTTCATGTGAACCTGATCCTGGGTTCGCATGTGGCCTCTGGTGGCCAGGCTGGCAGCCATCCGCCTGTAGACAGTTGCATTCCTCTGTTTAGAGCGGAGATCATGGACGTTGGAGGAATCCTCCCAAACCTGAATTAGGTCCCTGATCTCTGCACTGGACCAGGCAGGCGCCCACCTTTTCTGGCCCCTGGCAGGCTCCTGTGAGCTGGCAGACTGGTCCTGGGGAGCGGTGGAGGGCTCGCTGGCACTGGCTGCCTGGCTCATGCTGGGGCCACTGGGTCAGGTGCAGCGACTGCTGGCTCTGGGCTGGCAGGCTTGGAGCTGGCACAGGCACTGTGGCAAGAGTCTACCCCTTTAAGGGCTCTGGGAAGAGGGGGAGGGGGAGGAGTTTTCTTGGTTGTGCCCAGAGTGGCCACCAGGGCACCCTGGGAAGGGCTGGAGGCCTCCTATTTCGAAATAAGCGTCTACATAACGCTTATTTCAAAATAGCAATTTCGAAATTGGTGCTCTTCCTCGTGGAATGAGGTTTACCAATTTCAAAATAAGCCCTCTGCTATTTTGATTTAATTTCAAAATAGCGGTTTGGCTGTGTGGACGCTGGTAAATTTATTTTGAAATAACGGCTATTATTTTGAAATAACTTTGCTGTGTAGACATACCCATAGTTATTTCAGAATAACAGACTTTATTCCGAAATAACGCTGCTGTGTAGATGTACCCTAAATGATGATTGACATCTATTTTGATAGGAATGAATTAATCCAGTCTATAGCGCTGCACCATTTACTTTCACAAAGAGTAAATCATCAGAAAAACCATATCAATCCTTTAGTGGTATCAAACAGAAAGACCAAGGCCAGGAGAAGATCATCCATCACCAAAGGTCCATTTCTGGACCTACGCTATATGCAATCAACTCTTAGATCAGCAAGAGGCTATTAGCAAGGGATAGGTGCTGGTGGAGCTTGCATGATGTTGCAAAAGAAAAAAGAAGCTGGAAAATGTGTGGTTATTGGTGATATATGAAGATTCTTCCATTCATTAAGGTATCTAATACCTTGCCTTCTTTAATGACTTAGCTGTCAAAGGAGCCATGGTTTCTTTCCTAGATTTCATCAGCTACAATGGGCAGAGAGTAGTTTCCCAAATGGTGGGCAAGATATTCCTCAAGATTCCAGTGATTCTGTTTTAATAGTTGATCCAATTCTATCAAGATAGACAGGAAAGGCCCTGTTCCTCCATGTGAAACAGCTATGCTTGTTTCAGTGTAGACTTCTCTGATGCAGTTTATTGTTAATCTGCAAAAATAGGAAGGCTCACTTTCCAGCAGGTGGTGCTGAGGTTTAGCAACCTGTGTAGGCATCCAAGGTCAATTTCCTGTCAATGATTTGGTGCATATAGTATCTGGGAAGTAAGTTCTTTTAGCCTCCTTTAGGGCAAATGCAACTAGTGCTTGAGCTGCTGTCTTTTTTGGAATTGCCAGAGAACCACAGCAAACTACAGGGGACTGAGAGTATGTCTACACAGCAAAGTTATTTCAAAATAATGGCTGTTAGTCCAAAATAACTATGCAAGCATCTACACAGCCATTCCGTTATTTCAAAATAATTTTGGAATAATGGATGACTTATTCCAAAATCTGTAATCCTAACTCTATGAGGAATAATGCCTATTCTGAAATAGCTATTTTGAAATAAGGCATGTGTAGACGCTCCACTTCTGCTATTTGAAATAGCCCCTCACCAGGGCCATTCTAAGTTATTCCTCCTCCATGCCTGCTGGGCCTTAAATCAAGATGGCACATCTACATGAGGGAAGCCTGCTTTGGAATAATTTGGAGGCTTCCCTGCAGTGTAGATGTGCTATTTCAAAATAAACTATTTTGGAATAACTATTCCAGAATAGTTTATTTCCAAATTGATGTGCAGTGTAGACGTAGCCTGAGAAAGGAAAGGGCTATTTTGGAGCTAGCTTTGTTCAGAGACAACTTTGGCAAGGTTGTCTTTTCAAATGGATAGTTTTGACCTCCAGAAACTTCTGAAACTTTTCTAGAAACAACTAGTTTGGTTGGCTCACTGCAGTAGTAATCACGGATCCAGTCAATGACTGCTCATTCTGAGCCATTTGCCTAGCCCCAACTGTCTTCTGTAATGACTGAACTACAGCATCATTCTTGCTATAACAGTGAGTTAAATCTTCTGCAGCTCCAAAATCTAAGAGTTGTGTTACTTTGTGTGTCTGCTACAATCTCATAATTTCTATCAGTGTAACTGAAGTTTCAGATATGTTGTTTTATGTCCGTGATTCCAGGTCCCTTTTGGTTGGTCTCTTTTGTTTTTTAATTTAACATTTCCTGTACTGTTCAATTTAGGCATAAGGAGCACACTAGCTGAAAGCTCAGTCCTGGATGGTACTGCATGCACATAACATGGAGCTCTACTCAGGCATTCACTGGGTACCACTGAAATCAGTGAGAGTCGAGGATGTTTTGTGCTTCGCAAGTTCAGTGTTTGAAACAGAATCCTTGATTAATGACCTCCAGCACTCATGACTGCAACAGTGGATGACTGATAGACGGGTCACATTGTTCATTTTAAAGAAGTTATATTGTTTTTTCCAGGAAAAAATGGCTGATTTCAGAGTTTTCTGAAATTTATTTATAGGACATATTTGTATGTTCATCACCTCTTTCAAAGTACATGTTTCTGGGTCTCCTTTGGAATCATGAAGATCTTTTGACTTGTGCAACTTTTAAATGATCAGACATGGTTTGTATTTACACAACAACTCAAAAAAGGTTCCTATCGCTGCTTGTTTGGCAACTCATCTCTCTGTGGAAGTTTTCTTTTCTTACTATTACTGTGAGGGGAAATGAAAGGAAATTAAAATTTGAATCTGTGCCTATGATGTAAGAGATTAATTTAAGATTACACAAGTTAAGAAATTGAGAGCGAAGAAGTATACTTCATTTGACCTTCGCTCACTCCACTACGTAAGAATCTCCACCAAGTAAGAAATTTGACATCTGCTATAACATCTATAATCTGAAACTCTGAATTTCCTTTCTTGATTTAATTCAGACCCTGAGTGTTCTTTAATTTTGGGTGGTGGCAATTATTAATTATGCTTGAGAACAAAGAGCATTAGAAAGGGTGTATTACTCCAAAATGAGGAATAACAGGAATTTGTAGCAGTGCTGGATCCATCATCTTACTTCAGGATTCACCGGGTTTGCTCAGAAAACATCATCATGCAACACAAGTGGTGGAGCACTGCACAGCTACCACTGAATAAAGGAAAAGAAAGAAAATAGTGAGTGGTTACAACAAATGACTTTAAAAACAGATGAGGCAAATTCTCCTATTGGCATAGATCTTCAGTATTTCTCTTGAATGATTTTGGGATTAGGTTACATCAAATGGTCTTGTAAATCCAGAAGGAATGCATCATGTTCATACTTTTTATTAAAGAATTTTTTAAATTCAGTGTATTCTTTGTAATAAGAGAGTAAAACAATTTCTAGTGGCTAAAGAATCGCACTGGCGAGTAGGAAATCTGTTTTTTTATTGCTCAGGATGTCATTGACTTGTGTAACTATGGACAAGATCACTTAACGCCTCTGCAAATCAGTTTTCTCTTCTAAAATAGGAAGAAAAGGCATGTTTAAAGATTTACTTCACTGATGTTTGTAAAATGACTTAGTGCTTTCCATCCAAAGGTGTCAAGTGCATAGTGTATATTACATTAGGCATTCCTAGGATTCTGAATGCCCCCTTCTAACATGTGCCCTGTCATTAGATGGTTTTGTGTGCATTAGCAGTGTATAGATAGGGTTTCCTGGCATACATTGTGTGTTACCAGCAATCTCACAAGTGTTCCAATAGGCTGTGACTGATTGTATCAACATGGTCTTAGTTGGCAGATATCTTTAAGCCTTTTGGGATATGATCAAATTTGCAGTATCTACATGTATCCTGTTGTCTTTAGAATAGTTTCCAAATTAACATAAGGCTATTCTATGTCCCAAGTCTCTTAGTTGGTTTAGACATCTGATTACAGACCGCATTGGGAGAAGAGGTACACACAAGGGAAGCCCATTTGGTGCAGAAATAGTCATCAGATTCCTAATTAGAAGACCAACTGTCCAAACAAAAGAATGACTTGCATGCCTGGCTTTGTTGTGGTAAAGTGAAAGGGAGCATCAAATTACATGATTCAGAGAGAAAATGACACTTTCACAAGAGCCCTTAGAGAGGTAGCATGTAATCAGGGCTTGGTGAGGTCACATTTTTTGCATAGTAATTAAAATTAAGACATGATGACTCACCCTTTTTTGCCCTTGTGTTGATAAGTCATAGGCTAAACATCTGGGATCTCACGTATATTTTGCTTTTTTGGTGTCCCACAGTAGAAAAGTGCCTCATCTTACATACCCTTTGCACAAGCGTCACCCTTTATCTAGCAGTTAGTCAGACAATGGGTTCATTTGCCTCGACTTTTAAACTTACAGTGAAAAAACAGCTACACAAAAAGGTTGGAGCCTAGTCTAGCCAGGGCGGGACATCCTTGGCTCTTAGCTCTGGTCTACACTAGGGAGTTATTTCAAAGTAACTCCCCTTATTTCAAAATAACAAGCAGAACAGACACACTACCAAGCCTGTTATTCTGAAATAATGGGATGGTTATTTTGAAATAATAACTCCTGCTTTCCACGAGGAATAACGCTTATTTCAAAATAGTTATTTTGAAATAGCATTAGTGTGGATGTTCCACTGCTGCTATTCCCAAATAAATAACTACTCCCCAGAGTCATTCAAAGTAATTACTTCCCAGTGCTTCCTGGGGCTCTAAATTGAGGGAGCACGTCCACATTAACGGTACGTCTACACAGCTGCGCTATTTTAGGATAACATCCGTTACCCTGAAATAGCATTGTGCCCAACTTAACAGCACGCCCGCTATTTCAAAATACATTCGAATTAACGGGCATCTTATTCCGGCTTCCTGTAGACCTCATTGCACAAGGAATAAGGAAGACTCTGGAATAGCACTCTCTTTCTAAAATTTGGCGCTGTGTAGACAGCGCCAAATTTCAAAATAGGCTCTCTCAAAATAAGCTACGCAATTTGTATAGCTCAAATTGCGTAGCTTATTTCAAGCCATGCATGACTGTGTAGACATACCCTATGGGAGCCTGCCTTGGACTAATTTTGAGGCTTCCCTGTAGTTTGGACACACTATTTCAAAACAGGTTATTTTGAAATAATTTTCTAGTGTAGACATGCCTTATTGACTTCGGTAGAGACTGAGCAATCTCAACACTTCTCAAGAGATGATTTGTCTGGTCACAGGAATATGTTCCTAATATAATACAAATTCTTGTCAACCTTTGATTTTAACTGTGCATCCTAATCCAGAATGAGGATTTCTAATCAAAAGCCTTACATGCAGTGTTTTTATGCTAATCTTTTTATATATATTTCAATTAAAAAGTAACATGCAACTCAGAGCAAGAAACTTGATTTTTGTGCACATGCTCACCTCTGAACCTATGTGTTAAACAGAAAATTCCATGATTTGATATGTACAGCAGTACCATTCTAGCTTTAGTGATTTGTGTCCAGAGGTGAATAAATCATATAAAATCTGTCCGCACAAAATGGTGCTGCCCCAGGCTACAGCAAACAATACGTAAATTAAAAAATGTTGTGTTTTCCCTCTAGGGAAGTGTGTGGCTTGGTCTCAGCACACTGCTGGTGAAAGGTCCATGGACTCAATACTGAAGTCTATGCTTAGATGAAATGTCCATTAATTTCAAAGGGAGTTTTACCCAGGTATGGATAAAGAAACAAGATCTTGGCCTTGCAAGATGCTGAGCACTATGGACTTGACCCAACAACGTAATTAAATGTACCTGCTCTTCTGGGCTAGGACTGGTGTGCTCTGCATTTCTATGCTAGAGTCTCAAATATGATTGAATCGTGGAAATTCTCCCACTCTCCCCAATACTGAAACCAAAAAAAAAATCATTTAGTCAAATGAAACATTTTTATTCACCCAAAATGATTTGTTTCAGTGTATTTAAATGAATCTAACTAAATGTCTGATTATTTTGAAGAAAAAACAGTTTCATTTTTCAAAACAAGAAAATGGACTTTTTTGCACAATAATCGGGTTTTTTCCAGCTGTTTGCCAAATTCGACCCAAATTAACTATTTGTCAGAAAACGTTTGCAAAACCCTCCTAAACATTGTGTCTGACACTCCACTGCACAGGCTGTAGGAGGAGCTGCAGCCTGGACATGGAAAATCCTGGGATGAAAATTCCATTCCCTCAGCCCCTAGAGGTAAAAATCTTTGACTCAAGCTTTTCTCTTGAGTTCAGGACTAAAGCTACCTGCAAATCCTAATCTCCTGTGCAAACAGGTTCCTATCCCCACTACCTCACACCACTCACTTTGGTCTCAATACCCTGCTGCAATGCAACAATAAGAGGTAATCAAGTTGCACAAGGCAAGCAGTAGAATGATCAGCTAATGTTGAATTATGCAGGAAGAGAACACTCTGTTTTGTTTTTTCCTTGGAGAAGTTTATGTATAATTCCAAGGAAATTCAGTTGCCTGTGCTCTGAATAATTATTAATGTTTGACAGCTTCAGGGGGTAGCCGAGTTAGTCTGTTACAGAAAAAAACAACAAATGGTCTGGTAGCACTTTATAGACCAACAAAACATGTAGCTGGTATCATGAGCTTTCGTGGGCACAGCCCACTTCTACAGAAAGTTTAATTTATCTCTTTATACTACTTAATACACTCCTAGTTATGAGTAACAATAATATAAAGTAACATGTAGTGACAAATATTTGTAACTGATTTGGCCGGAAAAAACATGCTTTTAAAATAATTAGAAATGTGTGTTTTCCCTTCTCAGGCAAGTTTTTGGAGCTGGATGTGAGCAACATCAGTTCTGAAAGCCTCATCATGGCTTTACTCTCACAAGCTCAGGATGAACTATTCGATTTGTGTTTCTATTAAAAGACTCAACAGTAATCAAGAAGAAAAATAAACAGCATACAATCCTGTGCTTTTTAGGAAATCAACAGCCATCCAGCATGTTCATAAATAAAGTCTATAGAGAGCAGGTTGTCATTGCTTGTGAAATTCAGCGTCCTTTTTAACCTGAGCAAATGGGAATTTATTAAATTAATTTTGCATTGCAGCTTAGGTGCAAAAACAAACAATGGTTCTGATATTATTGCATAACCCTTAATTCTAAAGGCAAAGGGGTCAAAGCCTCAAGTGGTGCAAATCAACATAACTCCTTTGGCTTCAGTGGAGTAAGGTTAACATGTAACAGCTGCAGATCTAGCTTGAAATCACTAAAAAGTCCTTAGCTATTGTGTTTTTGTTTTTAAAATGAAGAGTGTCTATTCTATTTTATCTGTCTGGTATGGCAAGCTACAGCCTTCCAAAAAGAATAATAGACCTGCTCATGGTGACTGTCCCTGGTCTGCTTTAAAAGTTTTAATGAATATCTGCAGTTGTAATTTTTCACAAACGCCACTTTTTGTTGTAGTAGTAAAGCATCCACAAGGCAACTTTTTAATATGTGAGAAAAATACTGAGAGGAGATCATGCTTTTACAAAAAAAAAAAAAAAATCTTCAGAAACTAGATTCTAATCCAACAGATTCCACCACTCATCCATATGATAAATGGCAAGAGAGAAATAAGTCAGTTACAGAATTTTGGGGCTATTCTTAACAGGCAGATAATGATACTATTCAATTACCAGTAAGGAGCTTAATTCCCTGGGTTTAAAGGAAATATCCTAAAACTTATTTAAATTGAAACATTAAGGCAACGTATTACAAATTCTAAAAGCAGGACTTGGAAGAGATAATGTTCTTGGAGCACTGAGAACTCACTTACTTTGCACATAAACAATGCTTTCATTCTGAATCACATTCCAGCTTCATTTACTCTGAACTGGAACTTACCCAAATTTCAGATCCAGGATTCTGGCCATTCTCTAACCTTTGGGCAGGGAATGTCATTTCCTGACTTTATGGAGTGCCTAGTAAGATGGGACCTCATGAGCTTGAGGACTTTAGTCACTACCACACTGTAAATGCTCAATAATATCCTTTTTTAAAAAAAAAAATCAGAATTCTCTTTCTTCTTTGTAGAGGAGTGGTATTAACAAAAATGGTATCCTTTAACATGGTTTAGTTCACATTCAAAGGTTCATTGTGGGATATCTATGTAGTATATTGAGTGCTACAAGCGACTGAAGACAAAATCTTTTATTCTGAAGGCCTCATGCTTTAGGAGTAGAGAGAATTTGGGTTCATCAGAACTATACATCAGACATGAGGGGTCCAGTAATGATGTGTGTTGTTAAAAATACTAAGGGCAAATATTTCTTCTAGCATTCCTGAGTTCCTGCTGCTGTATTGTTAGACTACAGGTTACTACACTAAGCTACAGAGGATGATAGGTCAGAGGTACAAAAGCCAACGCAAGGCATTTTCACATCTCCTTTAAATACTAAGCCTCCGTCCAAATACCCACACTCCAAAGTGTTCTTGTAAATATTGAAATGAGCTTTTCACATTTCTATTGAGCATTACAATTATAGCCAACCCCAACTGTACACGCACGCTCATCATTGAAGTGCCTTCCCAAAAAAGAAGATTAAAAAAAATATTAAAAGTTGGCTTTTTGTTTAATTTGCCTTCTAGTTTTTCCAGCCTCTAGATTTCATATTTCCAAATTGTAGGAGCTAGAAACTTTAAAAAAATGCAAGCGGAGATTCTCACACAGTCACTGGATTTCAAGAGCCGAGGCTTTAGGAGAAACAGCAAATATCACGAGAAATGATAACATTGCAAAAAAGTTGACCATACTGAGAATTAAATCTTCCTAACTTTCTCTGAAATGAGTGAGTACTAGTGCCGTGCCACAGACAAGGTTCAGAGTAGGTAAAGGACCAGATTTTCAGATGCACTCTCTTCTGTACAGGGCCCATATGCTATTGCATACCCTCTACTGTGTAAAAACCCTTATTTCCATGACAAAATATTTACTTGCATTTGTGATGAGCATTCTGAGTATGATGAGTTATTTGAGGCAACTGCAAGTCCTCAGAGGTCCTATAGGTAATGGCTAGGCAGGTGATCCCATGGTATATAGATTTCTAACGAAAGCAGCCATTCCAGTGTGCTCAGCTTCGCTACATTGTTAAGGATACTCCCATCTACCTGGTAGATCTGAGAGACTGCTCCAGCCCCAGACAGTAGCCCACTCTTGCTTCTGCCCTGACCCCAGCCGGTCACCTGATTTGCACATGACGTGAAGACAATCAAAGTCTGCACAAGCCCATTGACATTTGTATGGCCGCACTTCAGGCATACTCAGAAGGGCACACACTTAAAAATATTTGGCTTGATGTGGCTTACCCAAAGTCACATGGGAAGATGGACATATGCAGGGACTGAACCCAGTTCTTTAGACTCATTCATAATCAACCAATACACCAGTACTTCAGTAGAAAAGCGAAGTATTTTTTTACAAAGAAGACTCATTGATATTAAAAATATGTATATTTTTAAGGAATGCATATTTAAAGAAAAAAATTGTGCCTCCTTTCATAATCTCCTTTCTTGTAATGTATACAGGATAAGCAATGAAAAATGCAATCTTTCACTTTCATTGTTTCATGTCTGGTTAGCAATAGCTCCAATATTACAAAATATAATACTCACAGTCATGATAAACTGGCATATTAAAGAGAACTGTCATGGTAATCTATAAACATTACTTGCTTTATGAATAAAAACATACCTGAAGGAAGAATTTTGCCACAATTCTGATGTAAGTTTTGAAATAGCTGAAGACCTTTATTCACTTCATTCCAGAGAAGGTAGGAGTCAGACCCATCCTGTTGTACAGCAGATTGTGAAATCATTTTCGGCATGGAAACAGCTTGCAGAAGTATAATGCAGAGGTGCAGTGCTCCAGTGGGACAGGCAGGCACATTGTTACTTGGAGTGAAGTGGGAAATGTGGCCACTGAGCCTCTTGGGACTAACTTGAGCCAGGGTCAGGTTCATCTGTATAGGAACCAGAGCGCTCTCAGGGCCAGCCTAACAGATTATAGATTGAACTAAGGATTCAAGAGCTAAAGATTCTCACAAACCTCACCTCTTTCCACTCTGAGTGCAATGTGTATTTCTTTGACTTTGTCTTCTCGAATATACACAAAAGAACTTGTCAATCTGCATGTAAATTAAAAAAAAAAACCACAACGAAACACCCCACTTTTGCTCAGCTAGAGAGATGAGAGAACACATGACACATAGTAGTTACTGCACTTAATGCACTCCAGGAAGGGGCCTGCATTCTGCAGTGAGAGCACAATGGAAGAACCTATATGGACAGGAATAGGTGAACTGTGCTCCACTTTCCTTTGACCAAGGGAAGCCGTGGCTGTGCTCTTGTCCCACCAACTCCTACTTACTCAGAGGAGTTTTCTACCCATCAGACTAGATGTCATTCCAGCTCAAGGAGACATCTGGCTAGCTGCTAAGAAGAGAGTGCAGCTGTGGCAGCACAAGCAGCAGGAGACACTAGCTGCCCAAGTGCATAACTAGGGTCCCCGGTGGGATCATGCTTGGCAGCTAGTCCCTGTTGACACTTGTACTGTTGAGCTCTGTTTTTAGCACAGTTACTCTGAATAGGAAAGTCTCTCCAAGCTGTAACTTACACATCCAGTGTAGTTGTTTCCTGAGGATGGTACTGACAGTAATTATGACCTAACACAGCCTTTGAGCTTAGAACATAAGGTCTGACATTTTATTTGGGTCTCACACAGGTGTAGAGAGAGGGAAGACTCTTTTCACCCATCTTCTTTTGTGATTTTGCATACTAAAATTGAAACAATTACGTTGCTCTGCAGGCAGTGAAGAAAGCCAAGTAACCATGTCTTCCTGATGGGCCCCAAAGCCAAAATTACACCCAAATCCAATCATTCGATTATACAAAACCTCCTGTTCTTTAAGAAATAATTAACCAGTATTTCAGTACTTCAGAATAATGCAACTATAAAGGAGCTCTTTTAGAACAGGGCGAGGATGCTCAGCTATGACAACGGTCAGTTGTAAAAGATATAAGAAACATGGAGAAATGGTGACCTAGTTTTTTGGGCCCCTCTCTGAGTTTATTCTAAAGGCTCCCAACATCTTCTGTGCCTCTCTGCGCTCTGAGACAGAACATACTCTTGTCCATACCCCACAAACTATAGTAATACTTTTTGTGCAAGGCATACCTTTTAGTAAGTTATCATTTGAAAGCTCAGTTTTCTAGTCAATATTGTTCTGAAATAATGTGTGGCTATGTTGTATGTGAAGTTATAAGATTTCCCTCTATGATGTTATTAATGCATGTTCCAAACCACAGCCCTCCCTAAGCAGAAGTTGACAAGCGGACTCGATCCTAAACAAATGATTGTGTGCTCTGCTTAGTATGCATTTAAATAGTAATCAGTCATTAAGCAGGAAGGGAAACAAAGGAAGCTCAAACAGGTGAGGTAAAAGCAGCAGAGAACATCCTTCCCCATAGATTTTGTCTCCTGGGGTACATCCACACTGCACACTTATTTTGAAATAAGCTATTCTGGAATAGTTATTCCAAAATAGGTTATTTCAAAATAGCACAACTACATTACAGGGAAGCCTCAAAATTAGTCCAAGGCAGGCTTCCCTAATGTAGACGTGCTATCTCGATTTAGAGCCCCAAGAGGCACTGGAGAGGAATAACTTAGAATGGCCCTGGTGAGGGGCTATTTCAAAATAGAAGAAGTGGAGCATCTACACACGCCTTATTTCGAAATAGCTATTTCGGATTAGGCATTTTTCCTTGTAGAATGAGGTTTACAGATTTCAGAATAAGCCGTCCATTATTCCAAAATTATTTCAAAATACGGAAAGGCTGTGTAGACGCTCTCATTGTTATTTCGAAATAACAGTGCAGTATAGATGCAACCCTGGTTTTCAGCCAGAAATGGTTTTCAAGGGGGCGACAAACTATAAAAAGGAAGGACAAACACTTGAAGGCAGCCCTTTCTTTCTCCCTGCCCCTCACATTCACCTAAAGCAACAAAGAAAGTCTTTGTTGGAATCTGGGAGAAGGGACCCTGACTTAAGAAGTTTGGTCAGTAAGATTTCTCACCACATGCTTTCAGCAAACTTTGCTTTGAATTTAATACGTTAAGTTAGGACTAGTTGCATTTTATCTTTTTTTTGGAGTGTGGGGGGAGGGAAAGGGAAAGAAGATAATCATTTCTGACTTTTATGCTTCAACTTATATTGTCCAGGAAGCAGAGGACATACATTTCTGAGGGAAAAATCTAAGACTGTGGGTGTGTTTCGGGTTACCCTGTGGTATAACCAAGACTGCTGAGAGCCAGAGTGTAACTCAAGTGTGGTTGGCAGACTGCAGTTACACACAATCACTCATGTATGACTTGCATTCTGGAAGGCTCTTTGTGAGTAGCCAAGATGGGAACTCCTTCAGCAAAGCATCACAAGGGTTGCAGGGCAAGGTTTGCCCAGCTGCTCATTGGTAGGTTGTACCCAGGTAAGCCACACTCTCCCAAATCCCGGTTATCTTTTTTTATCAGCTCAAACAATAGCATTCCTCACAGTCTCTCATGTGAAATGGACAATGACAACCTGATTTTTTAAAAAAAATTTCCAGACTCCTGTATCCAATAGAACATATTTCCAATATGATGAATAGCTTGGATTGTGGCATTTTATAAATATCCTATTTTTAAAAGGGTTTTTTCCTGCTCCCTAGTTGATTTTTATCAGGTTTTTCTTAGCAATGGTAAAACTGAACTCACTACCTTTTATAATGAAACAGTGAAACTCACTAAAAAGGGCTATCATACACTAAGTCAATAAACTTAAAAAAAATTGAGGAAAGGTGTTTTGCCAACTTCTTTCAGTTATAGAGTATGGGTGTTAGTTGTAACTACAGCAGGTAGAACATTTTCAGAAAAAAATTCCATGTTAACAGTTTCCTTTCAAATTTGGAATGCTTCCATAAAACTGACCAAGTGAACTATATCGGACAGTCCTTCATTAGGGAAAGGTAAGGAGAGCCAATACAGACAAACTTTTGCTCAACTGTGTAGGTCACTGTTTAAAGGCAAGTGCATTCCCAAAGAAGCTGGTAGGCAGAGCGGCACCCCAGAGATTTAATGGTATGTGTACTGTCACAATGCATACAAGTGATTTAAATAAAGCAAGGTTTTTAACACGATCAAAAAAGCAACCAACTATCAACTGTATCTCCACAGTCAAAGACCAGTAAGATAAAATGCTGGGCGTTCACATAAGAACTTTGACAAACGCCCTGTATGTCCTGTGAGAGCAGCTCACATGAGGCTTCAATGGAACATGAGGCTTCAATTAGTTTTATGAGCAAGCCTAAAGAACATCACAAATAAAAAACAAGTGATATTCTGCTTTGAACACATTCTACATCCAAAAGCTGCTACAATATTTTTGGGATTAACACCCTCTTCCAGAGTTTACCACTGCACTTATGGGATAAGGGCTTTCTGAGCATTTCCTCTTTCCTTGCAGGCTCCTTGCTGGCCCAGAGGAAGAAGGGAATGCTGAAACAGAGTGCAAGACGTTATCTTTAGATAAGACACCACTTTAAATATTCTGTAGCAGTGTGCAGTTCATTTGATTTAATGGGGGCAGGGAGGATGGAGAGAGTGAAGGGGAGGGAAGAAAAGGTGAATGATCCTTTTAAATATTTATAGACAATGAAAATCTTCAGTGCAAAGCATGCTATAGGAGGAGAATATCATCATCATCATCAGGAGTGGTGCTGGAATGCATCTGGCACAGATACTAGCTAAAGTTATCAGCCCTCCAAATTTCTCCTCCTGCTCTGATCCTGCCTGAAGAGGTGGCATTACCAGTCTAGAGATTTACAGAGCAATATGCTTGCATTTATCTCAGATTAATAGCTAGAGCCCTTTTATGAGTATTTTAAGTGCAAGTTAGATAGGGCCCTCATCCCCTTTCAAGTAGCCAATATGATCTTTGTCCTGAAAAAATTGCATCTCACTAGGATAGACCAATATTAAAGATTATGTTAATTTACTTCTGCCTCTTCTATTTCTGAAGTATAATCAAAGTCTGAAAGAATTATTGTGGGGGATGGGAGGAGGGAGACTCCTGCTTTGTTATCTACCTTGGATGTTTTTATATAGTATTTGTATTGCTGTACCCCCAACCTAGTAACCACTTGACCAATCCTGGATGAGAACCCCATTGTTCCAAGTGTTGCACATGTTTCCATTGTAAGGTGTTTGTTATGAAGAATATCAAGTTTGTTCCTCTGCTTTTTGCGGTAGATTTCTGGGAGGACTCTGGGGCTACCTCTACATTGGCATGATCTTGCGCAAGTACTCTAACGCAAGAGTTCTTGCGTTAAAGTATTTGCGCAAGAGAGCGTCTACACTGGCATGTGCCTTTGCGCAAGAGATGTGCTTTTGCGCAAGAGCATCCGTGCCAGTGTAGACGCTCTCTTGTGCAAGAAAGCTCCAATGGCCATTTTAACCATCGGGCTTTCTTGCACAAGAAATTCATGTTTCCTGTCTACACTGGCCTCTTGCGCAAGAACAGTTGCACAAGAGGGCTTGTTCCTGAGCGGATGCATCATAGTTCTTGCACAAGAAGCACTGATTTCACACATTAGAACGTCAGTGTTCTTGCGCAAGAACTCCCCGCCAGTGTAGACAGGCAGCATGTTTTTGAGCAAAAGCGGCCGCTCTGGCGCAATATCGCGCCAATGTAGATGCAGCCTGGGTGATTTATTGTGAGCTCATATACTGCTTGAAGGGGCACAGCATTGATTAATACAAGTTTCCTTTATCCAGATTGTTAGCCAGCCACTGAAGTTAAGCCACTTTCTATAGTCGTCACCTCTGATCGGTGACGTGGGTGGACTGTGGTCGTCCATCGTGGAGCATGACATATTAGGAGGGATAAGTAAACCTTATGTCACTTCCTCCATCAATGTCTCGCTGTCAGGGTTGGCCAGGCTGTAGTTATCACGTCCCGCATGTTCACATCGGCTGACTGAGCCCTTGGTACCTGGGAATTCAGACCTCCTCCCCGCAAAAAAACTTCAAAGTTTTAAGCAGTCTGATTAAAAATCTCTTCCATTTTCAACTGCTCAACATTCAGTCAGTCTCTCAGGTGTTGTGATGTCACCATTTCATTTGTTCTCCAGTCATCACAGAATCATCCAGCCTAGCAAAACAACTTCAACCCTCCCTAAATTTCTAACATACAAAACAAACAGAACTCTTCTCTCTTAAAAAGGAAAGTCCAGAAACCACCACCTTTCTGTCCTTCTTGGTAAATCACAAAGCAGCATAAAAGGGCAACAAAAATTACGATAATGGCCTAAGAATCAATCTCTGCCACATTCTGCATGTCACAAAGACACCCGGCAAACAACTACCGTATTGAGGCTCGCCATAGAATGGCCATATCCAGGTCACACCAATGGCCCATCTAGCCCAGCATTCTCTCTTCTCATAGTGACCAATGGGAAACCAACAAACCTCTACGTAATAAAGTTGCAAACAAGATAGCTTCTACAGTCTCAAATTAGGATTAGTTAGATTAAAACCTTTCACAGAAAAGCAACTCAATGTTAGGTAAAAGCCTTGCAATGAATTTACTTATTACTGGCATCCAAACAAAAGCAGTGATTATTATTACATTGTCAGGCAATTTTGTCAGGGTTATTCAACATGTTTAGTCTGATGCTAATGTTTAGAGAGGAACAACTGGTCCAAACAAGCAGATCAGAGTTGGAGTAAGAAAAATTAATAGAAAAAAAAAATGTTGGAAGAGGCAGGGCACATACAGACATAGATGGAATGAGTCAGATTCTGATATTTCAAAAGAAAAAAAAGAGAACAGTGTCAGGAACTGTGCTCTAGATTTCTGTGAATCCCTGTTTAGTTTAGAATACACACATCTCTGCCATGAAGAACAGGACAGCGTGTAATGTTTTGGCACAGTTTAACGTCTGTTCGCTTGTGTGGATATAGCTAGTAGGCAGCAGCTACACTTAATAAAAGTTTCTGACACAAAAATGAGGCAAAATATGTTCAGAATATAAAAATAGAAGTCCCCCACAGATGACAATATGTGTTGCCTCAGCAGTTAACCGCTTATACACTCACTTGAACAGGGCAAGCAAGATAATCTGTAATACAGCCTCTCTCCGACTTATGAACCGGTTACGGACCAAGCAATTGGTCGTAACTCGGTTTCTTCGTAAGTTGGACCCCATTGAGTTACACGCGACCGTGCTGTTCGTAAGCGTGGATTGCGTTCGTAACTCGGGGTCCGCCATTTATGACAGTTTCGGTCATAACTGAGAACGGTCGTAAGTCGACCGTTTGCAACTCGGGGACCGGCTGTACAGGTTGGACCTCCCTGGTCCAGTACCCTCAGGACCTGAGTGGTCCCGGATGAGGAAGTTTGCTGGACCAGGGGAGATCAATTCCACCCCCCTGCTAATGGATTCTGGGCTTTCTTGGGGTCCGTCAGCAAACCCAGCAGGGCTCCATTCCCAACCGTAGGATTCCCCAGCCCCCCGCTGCAGTGCTCCCAGCAAGGGTTCCATGGTTCCATGGCCACCGGGGCTCAAGGGTCACTGGGGAGTTGCAACCCCATGGCTGCCAGGGCTCCAGGACTGTCAGGGCTCTGGAACTGACATGCCCATAAGTGCTAGAACTGGGATGTGGTGGGTGCTGTAGCAGCCCTTGGCTTGAAGTGATTTCCTTTAGATACAGTGTTTACAATTTGGTTTAATGCCTCTAGCACCCCCATTATAAAAGCTGTTCCAGCCCCCCTGAACATGCCTTATATCCAACATGCTGAATGCACCAATTATCTTGCTTTTAGTGCTGTATTTTCTATATATGAATAATAGAACACATACTTTGGGTCTAAATGACTTAATTTTGATAAAAGCAACTAACTAGAAAAAAGCAAAATCTACAGGAGGAGTAAGTGCATAGTATGCACTTGTTCGGACAGCATGCACAGAACTGAACACAATATGCCTTATCCTTCTCTGCCTTATCCACAGCACAGAGCCCTTGGAGATTGAAAGGTACAGTAGGCAGAAAACAAAAGGCCAACAATTGCATAGCAAAATACCCACAGCACATGGCACTTTGTAGAAGTTCAGTGGTACAAAGTGGGTTATTGGCTACATCTGGGATGAGGCAACTGTATTTATTTATAGTTAATGAAAAAGCTGGGAATTTATTTATGTTGACAAATTATGTAATATTGTCAAATTTAAGAAAACAACAAGAAAATAATATACCAGCAGTACACTTGTCCACATTAAAGGGAAATGTCAGCTATATTACAGGCCATGTTGTTCAACGCCCAAGTAATGGGTGAACCATATAAAATGGATGGATGTTTCTGGTATCTGCAAAAACCCTGCATTTACTCATGGAAACATATCTGTGCATATCAGTGTTCCCTGTAAGCTGTGCGCTTGGGCAGCCACCCAGGAAGGATTCAAGTGCTGCTCACAGCTGGCAGCATATGTTTTTATTGGTGGTGCATATCCACACATGCCTCAGTGCACAAAACAAACTTTATTCTGCACATGGACAGAAAAAAATAGAGGGAACATTGGTGCACATTACCAGGTTAATCCACTTTCCTTTTATTTTAGTGGGAGCAGGAACAGGCCCAGTTTAAATAATTCACATGCAGAGATACTCATACTATTTCCAGATATGCCTGTATAAATATGGACTTGTGTGTTTTATGGTGGGCTTTATAAGTTAAACAGTAAATTAAAAATATATACAAAAAAGCAAAATGAGCTATCGTTTTTTTATTAAATGTATTTTATTAAAATGAGTCATCATCTAGTTAGAAGATTGACATTTTCTAGTTATGTGTAACTTTTCTTGAGTTTACAGAAAATGTTTCTTAAACATTAATATTCTGACAGCTACTCAAAGCTGCAGGATTTGTTTCAAAAATAGCAGTGGAAAAATATGTTTTTGCTTTTAGCATGTAACGTACAAGACCTGCTCTATGCTGGCTATGTGGTGGGGGATGAACATAAATTAGTAACTAATATTAAGAGGCAATCATGTGCTAGAGTATTTCCCGCCTCCTTATTTTTACTTTTGTAGATTTACTTAAAATGCTAAACAAAAGTTATAGCAGCACCCTACAGATAACAGTGAAAACACAGAGAAACGGATAACTGGATTTTTTTAAACTCAGCATTGGTACATTCTGAATGGTTCAATCATCTGTGGTCATCTCAAGAGAATCTCCTTTCTATAAAGTTATGAAAGCAAGTGTATGAATTCTGGGGTAAGCAGAGGTGCATTCTCCATCTGGGTTCAGTTAGGGCAGGGGTCTCCAACCTTATTAAGCACAAGATCATTTTTTGAATTTAAGTGAATTTCTTGAATTTTTGAATCCAAGATCTACCTCAAATATAAATACCCTTGCCCCACCTCCTTCCTCCCCCTTCTCTGAGGCCCTGCCCACGCCATCCTCCCTCTCTTGCCCATCCTTACTCACTTTCATCAGGCTGGGGAAGAGGGTTGGGGTGCAGGCTCTCGTCTTGGATTAAGGAATCTGCAATGTGAGAGGGGCTCTGAGCTGCCCTTGGGGCAGGCAGCTGGGATGTAGGAGGGGATCTAGATGCAGGATCTGGGAGAGGTTTTTGGATGCAGGGGTGCTCAGGGTGCAGGAGGGGGTTCATGACTGGGGTAGGAGTTCAGGATGTGGGCTCCAGCTGGTGGCTCCTGGTTGGTGGTGCAGTGGAGCTATGGCAGACTCACCCCAGCCCTGGCCCTGGAGCACTCCCTAAAGCAGCCAACAGATTCCATCCCAAGACCTGTTGGCTGTGTCTACATTGGCACCCTTTTCCGGAAAAGGGATGCTAATGAGACAAGTCAGAATTGCAAATGCAGCGGGGATTTAAATTTTCCCCACGGCATTTGCATGAACATGCCGCTTTTTTCCGGCTGGGGCTTTGACGGAAAAAGCGCCAGTCTAGATGCGACTCTTGCAGAAAATAAAGCCTTTTCCGGAAGATCCTTATTCCTGATTTTAAGAGGAATAGACTGGCGCTTTTTCAAAGCCCCGAGCCGGAAAAAAGCAGCAGCCATGTTCATGCAAATGCCGCGGGGAAAATTTAAATCCCCGCTGCATTTGCAATTCTGACTTGTCTCATTAGCATCCCTTTTCCGGAAAAGGGTGCCAATGTAGACACAGCCATTGTGTCCCCTCTCTGCTCTGTGGGAATGCTTGACATCAGCATCCCTCCTCTTCGTCCGCTGCCCTGCACAGAAAGCTGGAGATGAGCAGCAGTGGGGGGAGGTGCAGCTGATAGCCTCTTTGCCAAACCAGTCAGGATCACCCAGGGGCGGATATAGGGCAGGGCGAGCGGGGCAGCCGCCCCGGGCCCCACGCTTCAAGAAGCCCCGCGCATGCGCCGTGTCAAAGGGGAGGGCCATGCAAAATCGTCATCTGCCCCTGGGATCACCTGTCAGAGGCTCCAAGGTCTACAAGTAGATCCTGATCTACTGGTTGGTGACCACTGGGTTAGGGTCTATTAGAGCATGTGAGTGGGGCAGGGGGAGAGGTTCCCTTGAGTCTCCTCCTAACACTACTTTCAGTGGTTTATAGTGTCCTTCCCCACAATTTGTAACATATTAGGGATGCTCTGAGTAAAACAAACAAAAGAAAGATCCTTTTTCCTTTCTTTCTTTTCAGTTGGATTCTCCTCTCCCCTGAGGGAAAGTGGGGAGAGGAGAATCCAACTGAAAAGAAAGAAAGGAAAAGGTAGATTGCCTGAGAGTCAGCCCTTCTGGATCCATCTCTTAGACCTTGGTCTATTGTCTTTCAGGGAAGGGGGTCTACCTCCAGCCCCTCGTCTTAGGGCAGGGGTGGGCAATAAAACAGTAATGGTTCACCAAGGCTAGCCTCTGGTGGGCCGCACTGTTAAATTTACCTGTGCCTCCACAGGTACAGGTGATTCCAGCTCCCACTGGCCATGGATTGCCATTCTCGGCCAATGGGAGCTGCAGGAAGTGGTGTGGACTGGGACACCACTTCCTGCAGCTCCCATTGGGTGGGAACAATGATCCGTGGCCTACGGGAGCTGCAATCACCCATATTTGCAGAGGCACAGGTAAATATAGTGGAACCCCCCCACCAGGGGTAACACTGGAGAACCGGATCCGGCATATGGGACAGTATTTGCCCATCCCTGTCTTAGGGCATACTGCTTTGCAGCTGTCCATACAGCTTTGCAAGCATGAGGCCCGCAACTATCTCCCTTTCAGCCAACCCATCTTTATCATCAGCAAGTTCTGAGATGGAGCAGCCCTCCTCCTGCTCACCACTCCTTCCCTTCAGATAAAACAAGCCATACTGGCACACCTCATTAGTGCTGAGCAGACCCAGAAGAGCTCATCAGTCTCCTCCCAACCAGAGAGAGGGGACATCCCCTCACTATATGTCTACAGTGCAGCTGGGAACAAGTCTCCTACCCTGCTAGTCAGACTTCTGTTAGCAGGCCTTGAACTTGAGTGTTAAAAATAGCCATGTGGATATTGTAGCTTGGGCAGAAGCTTAGACTCTGAAGTATAGCCAATCCCCGAGGCTTGAGCAACTGAGCTCCAGCCTAAGCAATAACATGCTGTTTTTAGTCACTCATTTGAGCCCCACTAACATGAGTTTGTTCCCAGCTGCACATAGATATATCCTTAGGGACAAGACAATATTACAAATAGTACTGAGTCACAACATTCCAGAGAGAACTGTGGTCTGCACCTTTCCGCTGCTCAGGAGGAAAAGCATGCGCTGGGCTTTCTCTCAGGATGATGTTGCATGCTCCCATTTTGCAGTCCATCCACTTTGCTGGACTTTCAAAGGGGAGAGCAGGACCAAATCCCTGTCTCTAACCTGCCCCCTTTGAAATAGCTCTCTCACTCAAGTTCCCTCCCAGAGAGTGGCCTGTATGCTCCTCACAAAGCACAGGAGCCATAGCTGTGCTCTCTTTGCACCGGAGATGTAAAGGTTTCTTGACCTCTTTTGCACCCCCCCCCCCTCCATGAGCAAGCATAATCCAGACCAAGGTATCAAACGACATGTTTTGTTTTCCATTTAAAAATCATTAGATTTATGCATAGTCAGAGGCTAGTAGATGTAGGAGATATAAATGTGGGAGGCCATCAAAATCAACCAGAGCTTTATGTGGATGAGGGCAAGATTCACAGGATCTGACTTAGAAGCCAGCTGCAGGGGAGGACCCATTTCAGAATTACTATTTGCACATGGCAGTCATGGGTTGCTGAATTCCCATATTTATGGATTATATTGAATTTCCTGTGTGCCAAAACACCCCCACCCCTGCAGCCTTACATGGGATTAGCAGATCTGCGTGTCTGTCACACAGCGCAAGTGTCAGATGTGCATGGTTAATAGCGGCATTATTATGCAGCGAGATGCACAGCACAGCTCCCCCATGATTCAATTTAGGTAGGGTCTCAGTGAGCTCTTCCTCTCTCATAACAGCATTAGCTTTTCACCTTTAGTGTCAGACTCGAAATAGAAATATCAGTCTATTTTCAAAGTGCCGGCACCAAAGAAACATCCTCAGTCTAGTGGAAATCAAATTGTCATTTTCTTCCCCCCTCAACAACGCAAACAAACTAGCTTGAATCGGTGTCATGTCTCTTCTGTTCTCATTTTTGCTATAATGACATTAAACTTAAAAAACCAAAAATAAGTCAAATGCAATATAAGCATGTGGTTGGGGAGTTGGTTGGTGCAATGGACTGATTGACCTGGGTTCAGGGTTGGATTTGGAGGCAGGAGTGACATAAATGTTTTGCTATCTCATCCTGAAGTAATGGGGCAGTGAAAGGCATAATCAAGAGCCACTTTGCATTTATCATTGTTTCCATTTTTAATCCTTGTTGCCAAAAGGTCAAGCCCTTTTTTTCTGGCCTGAGTTTTGCAAAGATATTCATTATTCAAATCTGTTTCCTATTCTCCAGCAACAACCTGGCCCTTGCACAGAAAGGCAGGTGGAAATAGTTCCTATGTGAAGCAGCTGGCTTCTGTCAATCAGGGAGCTGTGCCATCCTTCCTGACCCTTCCCCAGAATAATAACTGCCCAGCAACAGTAGGAGTTCTGCATAAACAAGACAAGCCGAATATCAGGGTCAAGGTCTGCTGTTAGAATCGGAGAACACCATTTTCCCCATTGTCTTTCAGGCCATGTGAGAAATGCATTGTCATCCAGGAAATGCATTTCCTATTATTAATAGGAAGTTTTTGTTATTAGATTGTGGCAGGTACTTTCAAAACAGAAATAGATAGTATCTGTATTAGAGCTTGTCATCGAAATTAAAAGAAATGTACCTAGTTCTCATAATCATAATAGTTCAAGTTGTGCACTGAGGTCCTCCGTGTATCATGTGCTGTCCTCATTGTCACACTGTGATTTTTTTTTTCTAAGAATCACAGTTCTGGATGCAGGACTTGATCGTAAGCCTTTGTAGGGGATGGAAATTCTCCCAAAGCCCATGGAGGACAATGAATCAGTACCAACAAGAGATGAGGCAGAAATATTTTTAAACACAACCAGATTTAATATTCTGTTTTCCCCACATTCATGAAACCCTTAGACCTGCAAACTGAATCTTTCTTCTAAAACATTGCAGCTTTGTTTTATAAAAGCAGTTCCACAGCTGTGCAATACACTTCTTTCCTTTTGCTTTGCCAGTGGAGTTTACACTTTTGGGCCCTGATCCTTTATATGCTTAATTTTAACTACGTCTTATTAAAAACAAGGCATTTTTCACAAGCTTAAAGTTAACCACAGATGTAACTCGAGTGTGTGTGTGTAACACTTAAAATACCATGAGCACATATTTAAAAAGACTGTTAGTTGTTGACCACAGCTAAGAACAGTAATGATGAACATCTTATAGCCTGATACATTGAGCTTTATAGTAAAGGAACAAAAGCCATAAAGAAAAAAGCATGCAGATATGTTTATGTTGAAATAAAGGCTTTAGTTCATTTGGAAAGGTTTAATGTTCTCCATACAAAGAGGATTGTTTTGCAGAAGCGCAGGGCTAATATTGCCATTGCATAAATTGTCAAAATTTATGACAATTTTTCCCCAGACTTACTGACAGCTGTTCCAAAAAGAGTGTTTTAAAAGTGCATTGGAACAATAAAAGGGCTGACTGGCATTTGACTATGGAAAAGCAAGTTAACTTGTCATGCAACTGGGACTTGGCATACCTGAAAGCGACTGGATACCACATACAAAATGCAGGCCACAAAAAATGTGCAGTAATAATCATGCCAGAGGAGGAAGGATTTTTACATGGAGTAAATATTTTTGGCAATTCCATAAAATATAGGAAGAAAGAAAGATTGAAATTTACCTTTAGTTTAGTTTGCCTGAAGCACAAACTTGTAAACCACAAATAAACAGTCAATTGACAAAAGGCCAAATGCTGTGAGATGCTGAGCAGGTGTTTTGTATCTCTTGGGCTCTGGAGAGGGCGAACAGCTCCTCAGCTGCTGTAAAGTGTCTGAGCTCTACTGGAGCTCTGACAATGTACACTAGATAGAGAGCTGCCTCCAGGTGCTATGCATCTCTTAGGATTTACAGGTGCTGTTCCAAACCTCTCAGGGTATGGCTACAAGATTATAGCTTATTTCTGACTCCAAAAGAGTCCCTCACGAGCAGGAGCGAGAATAACATCTATGTGAAAGCAAGAAGTGAATATATTAGCCAAAGTGTTTCTGCTTTTAACCCATTGAAAGCATTTCCATGGGGTTCCTAATTAATTGTGACATGCTGATATTAGTGCTTTAAAAATCAGAACAGAAGGGTATATTTTAAAGATCTCCTCCTGATACATAGTACATAACAAATTACAGAAAAATACATACCTTTACTCTTCATTTTTTTTGAGGAAAAAAATGGGAGTTGATAATTGGAAAATTGCAATAAAGTGGGACACAATGGAGTCCTCACAGTGTGGATACAGCATCTTTATAGCCCAGAAACATGCTCGGCAGGGTAGCAGACTGCAGTTTCTGAAGATTAAGAGTCTCCCTTGAGTGGTATAAATATGCCTTTGATGATTAAAATCTCCTTCCTCAAATTTGTTGCGAGGCATTTGCTAATTTAATTATTGTGCATATTGTGACAGTGCCCAGAGACCCTAATCAAAATCAAGGTCCCATTGTGTAAACTGCCTTAAAGCACCCCTGAAGACCTTATCCTTTCAGTATAGCCACTTTTTAAAACTACGACACACTTCTCTGGGTTCTGATGAGATACCCAAAAGTATATTAGAATTTTAAAGTCATTATAGGCCTATATTAAAAAAAAGAAGAGTAACATGTAACTAAATCTTCAGGGAGTAGTCAAGTTAGTCTACAACTGGAAAAATTTAAAAAACAACAAATAGTCTAGCAGCACCTTAAAGACTAACGAAACATGTAGATGGTATCGTGAGTTTTTGTGGGCACAACCCACTTCTTCTAATGACTGGAGTATTAAAAGTCCAGATCCAAGAATAAATAAGGGAAGGCGGGGAGAGGGGAAAAGAAAAAAAGAGAAAAAAAATGAAGAGTAAACTTGAACAATCTAATCACTATTTTTTTCTCTTTTTTTCTTTTCCCCTCTCCCCGCCTTCCCTTATTTATTCTTGGATCTGGGCTTTTAATGCTCAGTCATCTGAAGAAGTGGGTCGTGCCCACGAAAACTCAGGCTACCATCCACATGTTTTGTTAGTCTTTAAGGTGCTGCTAGACTATTAGTTGTATTTTAAGTTTTTCTGTGTAAATAAATGTAACTCCACTCACATCAGTGGAGTATTACTGATTTACATCAGCTGAGATATGAGGCTCAGTATTTTTTCCCCCTCATATTACAAGATGTGAAATAGGCTGTTATGTATGGCGGGATGTCTTTAAGTGCATTTTTCCTTATAATTTCTTAAGATACATTTTTCAGTGTGGCCATTATCACATTCTCCCCAGTGAAGTGCAACACCTACAGATCATCTGAAGAAGTGGGCGGTGCCCACGAAAGCTCATGATACCATCTACATGTTTTATTAGTCTATAAAGTGCTACCAGACCATTTGTTGGTTTTTAGATAATTATATGTTTGACTTGACACTCATCTTTGTGCCCATGCTGAAGCTGGAGCAGGGGCACAGGAAGAGACCTGTATGTGGCAAAGTACCTTATTTAAGGCTGCTAGTGTATCTCTTTGCAAAATTTAAAGGGACAGCCCTGCAAAGGAAGGCCGGGAAAAAGTTCTCATAAGAAGGTATCCTGACAATAAGGACATCAGGAAGCAGGTAGTATAATTAAGGAAGCTACTCCTGAAGAAATGAGTTCCCAGCTGTATGTGAACAATCACTACATCTTTCAAGCATTCCTACCATTTATATGCCATAGTGGAAATATTTGCTAATATTCATGCTCTAGGACTCACGGCATTTTGTTTTGTAATAAAGAGCCACCACAAAACAGCTATCTTAGTAAATAGACTGAATGTGGTGGCTGGAACAAGGGATGAATTTGGTACAAGACTGATTTACAAATATTCCACATACTGCACTCACAGCCAGTTTTGGTTATCCCTAGTTTAAATGAGCAATGACATATGACACCAATAAGAGAACCATGGAACTACAAAATGCTTTAAGTTGTACTTTATTGGTTATATTTCTACAGCACTATACTGTATCCCAACCAGGAGAGGAATACATTATTAAACAAAGAAATCCACAGTATGTTGGCTCTGGACAAGTAATGTCAATTGTGAACTCAATTACATTTCTCATTTCTAAAAGGAACATTAGCAAGTTACAAATCTATGGAAATCTGCACTCTACTTTACTGTGGGAGCGGGAAGCAGAACACCCTGGCCACAGGGCACTCCACTTCCTGCTGCCACAAAGAAGTGGGGTGCAGCAGGCTGGGAGAGGATGGTGGGGCAGAACAGAGCAGGTTGCCAGATTGCTCTGGCTCCTGTTGCCCACATGGGGGGGGGGGGATCCCTGCTGCTGCTGCTGCTGCACCACCAGGCTCCCCGAATTCCTTCAGGCCTCATTGCTCAGGAGAGGGCACAAGGGGGCAGGTGCTTGCAATCCCTCCAAGCTTAGAGTCATCCACAAATTTTATAAATATGCTTGCTACTTCATTATCCAAGTTATTAATGAAAATATTGAATAGTACCAAACCTAGGACAAATCCTTGCAGGACTCACTAGATATGCCCTCCCAGTTTGACAGACCACCATTGATGATTACTCTTTGAATATAATTTTTCAACCAGCAAGACACTCTCTTTACAGTCATTTCATCTTAACCACATTTCCCTAGGTTGCTCATTAGGGTCTCATCGGTGTCAAAAGCTTTGCTAAAATCCAGATAAATCTATGTCTACAATTCCGCCACTCCCTTTCCCCCATCCACTAGGCCAGTGTCCCTGTCAAGGGAGGAAACCACATTGGTTTGGCATAATTGTTCCTGACAAAGGAGAATCCAAATCATTCAAGTGAACTTACTGCAAACATTCAACAAAATTTAAACAGCAAATGCAAGGTGAGCTGCCTTTTTTCCTTTCTACTTTGAAATCATGTTCAACTCACCCACCTCAGTAGCCCCACTGTAACACATCCACCCATCTTATAACTCCACAGAAGTCAATGGATTTATATGCAAGGATGACTTTACAGCGATCAGAGCTTGGTTTCCAAAGCTATAAAATAGGTTTTCTTTTTTTGGTTTTGTTTCTATTTGTTTCTTATTGTCTTATTTTAATTCAAGCTGTCATGTCTTGCCAGAGGAAGAAACATTTTCCCAGGACTATTCATTCAGAAGTGAAAGCTAAGTGATATCTGTGAGTTAAACAGCTTAATGGACCAAACATTGGCCTTTCACTTCTCACAGCCTGTGCAATGAAATAGCCCCCCCATAAAACTTCTCTACTAATGACTTCAGTGAGTGGCATGGAAAGCCCAATCTCAGAGAGAGAGAGAATGAGTGTGAGTAGAGAGAGGTTTCTCCAGATTTGCTCATTCTTTGGTTTTTCTAAACAGGGAGATTGAGAACTATGCCAAAAGTGACTGAATTAGGTCAGAAATGTGTACAGTTTTTAATAGACTCCCTCGTGGAATTCAAGATTTTTCACTTAATTAACAATAAGTAAAAAAGAGAGGAAAGACCATGGGGAGAAATAGCTGAGAAAGTTAGAGCAAGAACTTTGGGAGAACTGATTGTAGTTCATGATAAAAGGATCTTTACAGAGAAATATAATAATTTAACATGCTACAATACAGAAAAAGAGGACTGCCATTTTTATTTTAACAAGTCATTTTCCCTTTATAAAATCTACGATGCAGTAGAAAAAAAGCCTTGAATTGTTCAGCAAGTGCTGATGCATGCATAAAAACCCTCACCAAGGAACTATTGCAACTTTTTAAAAAATATATACCATTCACTATAAATGAATTCTCCCTGACAACTAGTCTGGGAAATAACTTAATCTATATAGACAAGTTCTTACTCTTTTGTTTAGCCATTTTAACTCCTGTGTTCCATTAATGAGAAAGATTTCATTAAGTTTGAGAAGTGATTTGCAAATTAATGGTGCTTTGAATCCTTCTAGTACAGAACATTGTTTTTATGGTTTATCTGTTGAATTAGTCCCCAGTGGTACACGTTAAGTTGGAAGTAATCCTGAGAAATGGCCAGGAAATTGAACCTAGGTTCGAGTTTTGATTACCTTTATCGACGTGATTATTAATTTCAACTGAAAATTTTTAAAAACACAATTAAATTACATTGGGAAGTGGTAACGCACAACAACAAATATTATTTGGTTTCTTTGGTATGTTATATGTAGTCAAAAATAAAAGCAAATATTTCAAAGACATTAAAGACAATGTAGCTAAGAGAAAAGTGTTTCTTGTCAGCAGTGTGTAGATTGGGCATGTTAACACAGACTACTATAATATGTATTTCAATCTAAGAGATATTGCAAGAGGAATGATATTGGAAGAACAGGAGGCATAAAACAGTAGCAAATGAGCTGTTTATTGCTGCTGAATACTTTATTTTCCACAAGTGTTCTTCTGGTGTTGAGTGACTGCTGGGCAGAGTCACAAAGGTGGTGAATGTCTAATTAGGATCTGTTTCTTCATGATAAGCCTCATTTACCACTCATTTTTTCTAAGGATTTGAGCAAAGTTGCTTGACATATGCTGTCACTCACAAGAATGGGGTTCTCAAACAGTAACTAGCTAATGCAAGTTAGTAGAGGGAAGGCCGTGCTTGCATGTTTGTTTTAACTCACATGCGAAAGTGTCTTGTCTGAGCTGGTTAATTGTCTTTTGTTTTTCTCTCTTGTAACCAAGAATTAATCCCAGGGAGAATCCCTGGGTTTTGTTTCAATTCATGGCTGTTTAACACTAACTTATTTACTATACTTGCCATGAGAGTCTTGTTGTAATAATAAAAGTGCTTCCTTTTTTTGTTCAGCTAACCGGTATTGGTTGATCTTTTGTGTCCTTAAACTTAAGTGCCCGGTTGCAGACGCGTTACTGGGGAGAGAGCACAGGTTCATTGTTCTCTGCAAGAGTGTTCTTGATTATTTTTTCCCCAATGCCTTGGAGAAAGAAGATTGGGGTTTTGCAGCCAAGGAAGAGATTCCAAGTGATTTCTTTCCTGGAAAAAGGAGGTACACTTGGTGGTGGCAATACCAAATGGATTTCAGGGGAAACTGAAATCAGGACAACTTTTTTTGTCTCTGGGAACTGCAGAGACAGGATCTGACAGTGGTTCTATTTTACTAGCCAGCCCCCATTACCTACACGCAAAGTGCCAGGTTGGGGAATTCAACCGTGACAGTATATATAGATATTTCTACCGCTAAAAACAGCCATGGACCAAGTTCATTCTGCTACATGGAAAAATGGAGGGAGAAGGGGTGTAGATTCCCATTGTGGAGCTTTCCCAGTGTGGCTTCCTTGGAAGAAGAGAGGTTGTTCCTCCAAAAATTGCTGGGTTCTTATGTTCTGTACAGTCTCTGTGCTTCTGCATGGTCTCCTAGCCCCTTTTGGCTCCCTACCATCCTTCTGCCCAAATGGCTGCACTGGAACTGTCTTCCAGGGCCTCCCCTGCTATGTTGCCTCAGAGCCTGCTCAAAGATTTGATCAGGCTACAATTGATGTTAATAGCAAAGCTCCCATTGGCTAGAGTGGGAGAAGAATCCAACACTTAATGGGGCAGGAGAAAGAGGAAAAGGGGGCTCCAGAGTATGCACAGGCAATTTTCTCAACCAACCTGAATCTATATTGACTCAAATGAATTCCCAGTGGAAATAATGTGTGACATGCACCAAGTTTCCTAGTCTTGGCCTGGGACCCCTGTTCCCATCTCATCCCCATGTGCTGATAATCCAGATAATTTTTTGCTGGGGAGGCACTGGGGAGGGAATATAATCCTCCTTTTTTTATGAACAAGGGAAGACACAGTGATGCAGCCCAAAGTGACTGAGATTTCCCAGCATTCGAGTCAAGAATCCATTTGCACCACTACACTGTCTTCAAGGAGGTTTTTACATCATAAACCACCACACTGATATCCCTAGCTACAGTCTGTCAGGATGAGGATTCATTTGTCAAAAGTACATTAACACAAAGGGCCAAAGTCATGCTCTATTGACCCAATTAAACATTCGTGGGCATTTAACGGAAAACAGAACTTGGCCATTGGAATATGTTACACTTTTTCTGCACACCCTCTAGGTGTCAATGACTAAATTCTTTGTTGGTTGAATGCCATAGATATCAATGGAATTTTGCCAACAGAGAATTCAGTCCCAAATCCGTGCACATAATTATTTTACCACACTACATCTGCTTTCTTACCAACTTACAGCCAACTGGTAGTTTACACTGCTGGTTCCTCCAGTGCTGAAGCCGCCCTATTTTCTATATTCACATGACTCGGTCAACTAGCTCCAGTGCTCAAATTGAGAGGAAAAAAAGAGTTAGTGACATACACATTGCTGTTGCTTAGCTGCCAAATAATGCACCAGGCCTACAGAGCCAGATAGGGGTGATCATTGTAGAACAGGTTTCCTTGCACTAATTTTCTATTACTTTGGCTATGTCTACACTGTTGGGGTTTTTTTTCTGAAGAGGCTTTTCCGACATTTGGCTTGTCTACATGGGGCCAAATGTGGGAAGAACCTCCTCTTTCAGAAGAGCCCTTATTCCTCATAAAATGAGGAATACAGGGCTTCTGAAAGAGCACATCTGCTCTTCCAAAAAATGTTTTGGAAGAGTAGACGCGTTCCCTGGATGTGGCAGAGTTTTTCCGGGATACCTCTGGTATCCCAAAAAACTCTGTAGTGTAGACATAGCCCTGGTTTCCTGGTTCTCATTTCTCTTCTGTTTCCTTTACTTTCCTCAGTCTTCTAAACAGTTATTCTCAACACCTATTCTTCTTGCTCAAGTGAATAGGATTTGTCAGTTTCTTTGAGTGGTGGGGGGAAGAAGAGGGAGGAATGAAGAAGGCTTACCACTCCATTACAATATGAGCACAGAGCTGGTATAATTCTGCAACAGGTTCTAGAATGACCAAGGCAGTTACAGGTTTTCATGTGGGGTCTCAGGAATTTGGATCAGGACAATTGAAATGTCACCATGTTTCATTTCATCAAGCAAAACATGCAAGATGTATTTCTAACTCCAACATGTTTGTTAAAGGCATATTGCTATGCCAAGAATAATGTGCTCTGTGTTTACCAGGAACAAACAGTATGGAATGAGTGCGCAGTGTGATAAACAGTGTTTGTAGTGAAGGGAAAAATCACAGGAGCTTAGGCACTATCAAAGCTGTTATTTTGTTCAAACTGAATGTTAATGACAGATGTTCAGTATTTTAATATAAACTCATTCAAGACATTACAGAACTGGAAAGAAATCCTCCACTCTGAAAAATATGCACTTATGTTGACTCAGAAGTTGACAGTAATGACATTACCACAAATCTACTATATATTTGAGACAGTTTGTCTATTTGTCTGTTCAAGAACTCCTCCTAAACTAAACAGTATGAGCTAGAAGATCACCAAATTTGGTACACAGCTTCCTCTCATCATAACTTAAACCAAGGCAAGGGTTTGGTTGGAAAATGGGATGTGCCTGGAATGGGACTGCTTCTCAGAAAACCATACAGACAAGAGATAGAATCACAAGGCAGGTGAAAGGGGCTGACTGGGGTTGTGATCCTCCACTCTTGGAGCCTCTCACCTCCAGGCACCTTTTACAGAGTGGGACTCAACACCTATTCTTCTTGCTCAAGTGAATAGGATTTGTCAGTTTCTTTGAGTGGTGGGGAAGAAGAGGAGGAATGAAGAAGGCTTACCACTCCATTACAATATGAGCACAGAGCTGGTATAATTCTGAAACAGGTTCTAGAATGACCAAGGCAGTTACAGGTTTTCATGTGGGGTCTCAGGAATTTGGATCAGGACAATTGAAATGTCACCATGTTTCATTTCATCAAGCAAAACATGCAAGATGTATTTCTAACTCCAACATGTTTGTTAAAGGCATATTGTCTATGCCAAGAATAATGTGCTCTGTGTTTACCAGGAACAAACAGTATGGAATGAGTGCGCAGTGTGATAAACAGTGTTTGTAGTGAAGGGAAAAATCACAGGAGCTTAGGCACTATCAAAGCTGTTATTTTGTTCAAACTGAATGTTAATGACAGATGTTCAGTATTTTAATATAAACTCATTCAAGACATTACAGAACTGGAAAGAAATCCTCCACTCTGAAAAATATGCACTTATGTTGACTCAGAAGTTGACAGTAATGACATTACCACAAATCTACTATATATTTGAGACAGTTTGTCTATTTGTCTGTTCAAGAACTCCTCCTAAACTAAACAGTATGAGCTAGAAGATCACCAAATTTGGTACTCAGCTTCCTCTCATCATAACTTAAACCAAGGCAAGGGTTTGGTTGGAAAATGGGATGTGCCTGGAATGGGACTGCTTCTCAGAAAACCATACAGACAAGAGATAGAATCACAAGGCAGGTGAAAGGGGCTGACTGGGGTTGTGATCCCTCCACTCTTGGAGCCTCTCACCTCCAGGCACCTTTTACAGAGTGGGGGGGGGAGGGCTGAATCTCTTCTGCCCCAAAATTCAAATGGGGATGTTGCTGACTGTTCCCCTTTGTCAGGGAGCCAGGGGAAAGTGCAGTGTGCTGCATTCCTCATTCTGTCTGGGGAGTGCTGGGGGCAGACTAACTTGGACTTGTCTGAGGCTGGGAACATGCACCCCTTCTCCAGTTGTGCCTGCGGGAGCTGCAGTGGCCATAGAGAGGCACTTCTTACCAGACCCCAAACTTCTGTGGTGAGAGAAGGCTGGGGTAGTCCTCTCTCCCTGAGGCACACTGCATACTGAACCTCTCATCCCCAACCCCACCCCAGAGCAATGATTTAAATGAAGCATGCACATTTTCATTTTATTTAAAAAAAAACAAAAATTAAATTAAGGACCCAAGCAATTCCAGGGAAATCTTCTAATGTTTTAAAAAGTGAACGTTTGTCTTTTTCTAGGGGTACTTCATGATTGTAAAGAAGGACACCACAAAATTGCCTCAATTTTTTTATTCTGAAAATAAGGTTGTCTGAATGCTCCAAGCTGTCAGCTCTTGTCTTTCTATTTTAAACCATCCTTACAGAAACATTCACATGACAGGATAAACTAGGCTCAATAATCCAGGTTTTACAAGCTTCCTAAAGATATATTTAGATATATAGCTTTGGACCTGCCTCTTTCCTCGTGGCATCCTGCTGTAGTTGTGGTCAGCAGAGGCCTGTCAAGCTGAAAGTCCCTTCACATAAAAGAGAGTTTCCAGCAGGGTATTGTACAGTGAGAGGCCCTCAGCCTTGGAACACAGTCTCCTCTTTTTGTCCAAAATAACTCAAAGAATTCAAGACATGCTGCAAAACCCATTTATTTACAAGTCTTTGGAGAAAGGAGAGACCTGATAGGGATTGATATTTGTTGGTTGGTAGACTAATTGAGTTTTCTGTTCTGGTTTGAAAGGGGAGATAAGCTGGGGGCTATTATGTGACTGAATTTTAATGTACATAATACACAGAAAAATACATTAAAACAACATTATTAAGGCTACAAAATGAAGCACTGAACAGTTAGGAAATCTCAGCATTAAGGTTATCCCCCTATAATTCAGCCTTTAATTACATAGTGTCAGAGGCCAGGACATAAATGGCTGGGCCTTGTAGTTAGTTATACATACAATATGATGGGGACTAATTTAGCCTACAGCTAACTTACTCAAGAGAGATCTTGGAGTCATTGTGGATAGTTTTCTGAAAACATCCACTCAGTGTGCAGCGGCAGTCAAAAAAGCAAATAGAATGTTAGGAATCATTTAAAAAGGGATAGAGAATAAGACAGACAATACCTTACTGCCTCTGTATAAAACCATGGTACGCCCACATCTTGAATACTGCATACAGATGTGGTCACCTCATCTCAAAAAGATATATTGGCATTGGAAAAGGTTCAGAAAAGGGCAACAAAAATTATTAGGTTTTTGGAACGGGTCCCATATGAAAAGAGATTAAAAAGTTTTAGACTTTTCATCTTAGAAAAGAGGAGACTAAGAGGGGAATATGATAGAGGTCTATAAAATCATGACTGGTGTGGAAAAAGTGAATAAGGAAAAATTATTTACTTATTCTCACAATATAAGAACTAAGGGTCACCAAATGAAATTAATAGGCAGCAGGTTTAAAACAAACAAAAGGAAGTTTTTCTTCACTCGGCACACAGTTAACCTCTGGAACTCCTTGCCAGAGGATGTTGGGAAGACTAGAACTTTAACAGGGTTCAAAAAAGAGCTAGATAGATTCATGGAAGTTAGGTCCATCGATGGCTATTAGCCAGGGTTGGTAGGAATGGTGTCTCTAACTTCTGTTTGTCTGGAAATGGATGACAGGAGAGGGATTATGTGAGGATTACCTGTTGTGTTCCCTTCCTCTGGGGCATCTATATTGGCCACTGTCGGCAGATAGGATACTGAGCTAGATGAACCTTTGGTCTGACCCAGTATGGTCGTCCTTATGTTCTTATGTTTAGCATAAGAGGGACAGTTCCCTATGCCAGTTCAGGTTGAAGACGAGAAGGTTCAGGAGCCATTGTCAGGAATCAAGACACTGAGATCAGGAATATGTCAGGTCAGCACTGGAAGACAGGAGCAGGTAGCACTAGCAGAGCACTCTGAAGGAGGCTGGATGAGCTTAGTTATTCGGAAAACTTCCTGCTTTTTTCTTCCAGCTTAGTTAGGGGGAACGGGCCAGTCAGGAGCTCTGGTATTCCATCAGTTGTGGCCTAAGAAGCCCACTCTCTGAGCTGGGCTTCCAGGAGTCCTGGTTCTAGCTGATGACAGTGAGACAGCAGATGAAGGTTGGAGCAAGGTGGTTACCTACTGTTTTTCCCACAGGACTCTGCCTCATTCCTTTTGTTTGCTCCTCATTGTTCAATGTATAACTCTTGGCCTTTGTTACTACACACTAGTCAGACTCTGTTCTTCAGACAGAAAAAAATATTTCCTCAGGGGATTTTTCTATGGCACTCACCACTGTAGTATCTGATATTCTCAGCTAATTACTGCCAGCAGTAGAATGCTAAGTCAGGTATCTTGGGTTCAGTTCCAGCTTCCATCTTGAGAATAGTGGGCACAGAACTAGAGTCTGCTTTTCTTCCCCCATCCTTCTGTCCTGTCTCCCTCCATTCCTGAGCCTAATCCCAAATTCTTTTACAAAACCCACTGCCCCATTACCCAGGAACAGCACTTTCAGGGACAGTCTCTCAATCCCACTGATGCATGAGTGTGAATGGAATCTTTGGCAGCTAAATACACTTCAGACACTAACAAGTGCCTAGCCAAACGGAATTTATAAAAGGCTCATAACTTGGCCAAATGTGGGCAGTTTTTTACATGACAGCAAAAGACACATTCTTGACGCCAAGGCAACCTCCCTGCCTTAATCTCAAGTTCCTCTTTCAAACCCTCGCAGTGCTAGTGCATCTCAATGAAAAGTTTTCAAAATTTGTTTAACCTGAGCAAAATAACTCATTTCTTTCTCATCTTGTTCTGTGAAAAGGTATCCATTTTACTAAAACTTTCAAAGAAACCTCAGGCTGAAGCAGACACCCAGCATGGAAAATGTCAGCCCAAATGGTTAATGGTTGGCAAAGTAATAAGCAACTGAATATAGGACCTTTATTATTGGAAGTGTCAGGAAACTTTAATTATAAGCAGCACTATCAACTCTGCCTATAATCAAAAAGAACCTACAGCTTCAGAAAGGAACTTTTTATTTTTGGATATATAAGATGACTCATTTTTAAAGTAATTTAGTTGAGAGATCATAACTATTTCAATCATAACATTTTATTTAACTGCTGTTGAAAGAACACAGGTAATCACATAACAAAATCCTGGTATAGTTAAGTAAAAAGTCCTAGGGGAGAAACAAAATATAAAAGTAAGACTGATTCTCCATCTCCTATTCATGCTTAGGTACAATTGGGCTAATTATTATATCTGTATTGTAGTAACATGTAGGGGTGCCTATCAAAGATCAGAACCCCATTGTGATAGGTGCTATAGAACAAATGAATTTAAAAAAACCTGCTCCATAAAGCTCATAAACTAGGTTACAGCAAAATGCATTAGATAAATGAGCCAAACAAAGGCAGAGGAGGAAGCAGCAATAAAGCAAGACAAATAAATATGATACAATAAGCAAAGGGTCGCTGCTTGTTACTTGTCTAGACAGATCATATACTAGCCCTAGAACAAAAGTATCACTTTATATTGGGAAGGTGTCAAGATGGATTAGGAACAAATCTTTGTAATTTAATCACACTGGAATGTGCACCCAAAAGTACAGCTAATTGCTGCTGACCAGATGTCTGCTCAAGTTGCAACACAAAGGAGTTAAGCTGAGTAGGCAAAACAACTGGAGATGCAATGACTATGTTTCAGTCCCCCCCATCATATTGCTGCATGATTGACCAGAGGGGGGGGGGCCAAAGCAAGCCTACAGTCAAGTACAGTCTCAGATGGGAGAAGGCTTCCAAGCAGGGTGGGCCTGTGCACACAAAATTGATGTTGGGACCTTTAGCCAGGTATGTCATTCCCTGGCACCATCCACTAATGCAACATGTGTGCAACTCATTACCAGCCTGATTTGATAGTTTTGCACTCATGTCACACTAGTGAAAAGGGCCATAGCAGCTGCATGGTAATGGGAACTGAAATCCCTTAACCAAATTTCCTGTTTCTATGACTTAGGAGCCCACTTGCCTATGTCTGATTCTGGTAATGCAGTATGGCCACCTCTCGCCATTGTTCTATATGTGCGATTACACATTTTAAATAGCAAAGCAGCCTAGTATTGCAAAATTGGAGGGAAGGTTCTTGATGGGAACAAAGAAGGGCCACTCCCTTTCCCAAAGGAAAGATATTTCTCGCAGGAAATAAGCCATTTCAGCCAGACTGACCATTCCCTCAATGACCTTAAAACATGCATATTGCTTCAAAGAGACTTTAACTCCAGACTTCAACGAGAAGCTTCAGAATTGTCATTCATGCTTAAATTTGACACTTTATGTATGGGTTTAAACAAAGACTCTAATTATCTCACCCATTACAAAGATAGCTTCCCCAATTATCACCCCTAATGTCATTACCTCACAGAAACTTCCCCTATTATCACCCCTATGTCATTACCTCACAGACACTAACCTTCCCCCATTACGCCCACTCTGTTCCAAAATGTGATTTGTCAATTTCACATGCGTTCATTTTTTTGATTGTATCACTTTGGTATATATGGTTGTGCCGACTTTCTTCCACACATTGATCTGAGGAAGTGGGTCTGGCCCACGAAAGCTCATCACCTAATAAACCATCTTGTTAGTCTTTAAAGTGCTACATAGTTCTGTCTTTTGTTTCAGCTAGACCAGACTAACACGGCTGCATCTCCATCACTATGCATGGACATAAACATTCTTTCACTGAAGACCCACTTAAGGGGGGGAGGAATGTGTGTGTATATGTATGGATATTCTGGAAATTGAAAAGGCCTACAGTAGTATCCATCCATGCTACTGTTACTTCAGGGGGGAGATAAGCTGTGGAGCAGTGTGTTAGACCAAGAGTCAGGAAAGCAGAGGAGAGCTGCTATTTCATCCATATAACGTAAGAGTGCCCACAGGAGATTTCATGCAATCCTCTTGCTTTGAACCTGGAAACTTCAATTCCTTATGTTTAGAACCATAGAAAGCAGATGTTGTCCAGGGATGGGGGGAGGGGGAAAGGAGGGACATGCCATATCAGTCTCTTCCATAACACGGCTTGAGAGGCCTACAGAACTATAGGGTAGAAATCCAAGGACAGAGCATGAGATGAAAAATTTGTCTTTACCTGCCACCCCCATGCTAGAGCAAAGGTGAAGATTCTGGCTAACAGGAACAAAAACTCAAAATCCCCTCAAAACAATCAATTTAAAATTAAATTTTATTTATTCCGCTATTTGCTTTGCAGGTTTACATGTCATAGATACTTTAATAAAATAAATCCAGATTATCACACACATATCATCCTGACAAAAATTTACCCTCAATCTATAAGAAAAAAGATCTCCAGGACAAACTCATAAGTTTAGGGGCCGATTCCAAAGTCAGATTTTCCTTGAGCTTAGTGGGCAGCAGATTAGGCCCCTACTGAGCCTATTATACTTTGAAAAGTCATCTTTGCAATTAAAAGAAAGGTCTTCTTTGTAAATGAAAGTTTAGAGTAGGGTGAAGCTGAACTTGCAGAATTTACCAATACCTTCAGAGAAGTCCTATACTTATTCAGAGCAGTCTGATGACAAAAAAAGTGCATTACAGTTTGATATATATAGAGAGAGATGCAGTATGCATTAGTTCTCATTGAGTGCATTTACAGGTTGACATAGGGTCATGAGTTGACAAAAATGCTAGAAAATTATTTGAAAAAAGTAAAAGGTTGCTGATTTTTCAGTCTCATGACCCAGAAAAACCAATGGCTTGTCTAACCCAAACTCACCGCCACCAAAATCCATCATCAGTTGAACAGGGACTATATGTGCAATATGCTAAGTGGAAAGGCCCTAGCATCTGAAACTTGCATACAGAGAGATGCATCAAAATATGGCTTAATCATGCAAAAGTGTCTTACCCTTAACTATGTAGTCACTGTGCTATTACAATGAAACAAGAGATAACTGCACAAGGAGGATATGCCATATGTGCCTTTCCCTTGTGGAGATGAATAAGATCTGGGATATTTTTCTTCCACCCACTTGGATGCATTTCAGCCACAATTACAGTCCCTGTGCTTTTTTCAGCTCAGACACAGCTTTATTCCAGACACCCTAAATGAGGCAAGGAGAAGGCTGAAATATATTTCCATCTTTCTTTGTACCAGACATCAAAGCTGATGGAAGACAGCATACTTGTGTGTGTGTACTTTGTGCTTTCCTGCATGCTGGGTTGCTCTAGAAAGCAATGCAGCTCCCTACCGGATATTACCTCCAGGAGCTTCTTCGGGGACAACACTGCACCAGCCCAAACTAGACCTGTGTGCTTCAATGGTACAATCTAGTTGGCCCCCTTCTTTTTGTTTGCAAAGCAGACGTAATGTTACTCCCACATCTACGTGGCACAGCGTACAAATAACTTAAAAAACAATGAATGGTCCTGCAGCACCTTAGAGACTAACAAAAAAATGTAGATAGTATCATGAACTTTCGTGGGCACGACCCACTTCTGCAGTTGTTTAAGTTTTTTCAGTTACAGATTAACACAGCCACTCCTCTGAGACTTTTAATAAGTCAGTTAAAAACTAAATTGCAGTCTCACGGTGTCATATTTGTGATCAAATGGTCTTGATGGATTTGTTTTGTGGCATCCTCTTCGTCAGCTCAGAATAGTTGCAATTTCCCAAGTGGCATTCCTAGACTCTTGAGCACAATGCAAATGTTTTCAACCCACTGAAAGTGCATCTCTTCCTTGGCATTTCAAATGATTCAGCTACAGTAACAAACTAGAAAGTTCAAATTGGAAAACTAATAAAGTTTTGCCAGTTATTTTTAAATACAAAGATCCTGACAGACAGTTTAGACAAGCCACTAGGACATGTAGTATAGGGAGCAATGATGTATCAAGAAGGGGAATTGACTAGATAACTTACTAGGTGTTTTTCTCTTTAGTTTTAATTATACTCATAAGTCTGGCTTTTAAAATTAATTTTTAACTGGCTTTTTTAATTATTAAAATTTAGAGAAAATACATTTTTCATGGAATCAGGACTGGAGTCCTGTGTTTTTCTGTCTCTGGCATGAGGGGAACTGTGTGGTTACTAAAATGGAGTCTCTGGAAAGTCAGATAGGCAGCAAGCAGCATTTTAGTTAGAAATTAAAAACACTTCACAATGATACTTGTTTTTGTTAATTCATGAAAAAAAGCAGGGTCAGCAACTTTCATCTGAATTCTGAAGAGTTATTTCCAATTGGAACAGCCATTTAGGAAAGGTGTATATATGACATAATACTCCTCTCTATTGCTGCAATAAAAGAAAAATCTTTAGAATGAAGCCAAACTATGAATTGCCACGTAAATAAACATAACCTGTTTATTAAAACAGAGCTTTAACTGTTTATTTTAATTGAATTCTACCCAGTGGAGGTGAGGCACCCTATGGAAGGGCTTGTAATGTTAACTAATAAAGTGAAACAAGAGTTTATTTCAGTGTCAATTCTGCCCTTGGATACCCATGCACAATTCCTACAACAGGAGCTACGACTACGTACTGGAGAGGAGAATGTGGTTATTCAGTCTCCATTTAGAGTAAGTTGTGATTCATGTCTCTCAAGTAATTTAAGCTCCATAGGCAACAAATCAGAACACTTATGGAGTCCGGTTCTGACCAAGGGACGCTTATGGTCTGCCTCCTGAAATCTATTATGTTAGTTTAATCATGTGCAATGCAAAATCCCATCTCCTGTCTCTTCATATGTGTATTTGTTTCCTAGCAGCACTATATACATTCTGAATAGTCAAAGAATAAAACACTTCTTTACTTAGAGAGGAAACGATCTTTTAAAGTGTAGAACAAGATCAAAGATAAGATGAATGTGATGGGGCAGATAGGCCACACACTAGCCCATGGAGAGAGAGTTAAGAGGAGACCTAGCCCTGGCCAGGGCTGTCCAAGAAGGAAAGCAGAGGTCTGTTACTTCCTGGATGAGGGGAGCCTAGGTCCAGCCAAGAGCCTGGGACAGTTGGCTAGGAGAGCTCAGGAAGACTCATAGAAAAGGGACTAGCCACATGGAGACAAACTTGGAGCAGAAGGATGAGGTGCCACCAATGATTCTATGACCAATCATCATTTTTAATTGCAGTTTTCCTTTGTGCTTTAGAGTCTAACACCCTGGAAGAGTCAGGCCTCAAATGTGCCATAGCTGGATGGCTTAGGCATTATGGCACTGGATCTATGAGAGGAATTAGTGGGGAACTGCAGAGGGGGATGAATTGTGCTCTAATGGGCCACTAAGGAGTGCTGCATAGACAGTCTGGTTATAGTGATCTACTATGCAGCACTAATGCTGGAAGCAGTCCTTCCTATGTCAATCAAAAGTATTTTGCACCTGCAGCAATTTCTACTGGCCTGGTAAGAAATGTTCTTTTGAGAGGACAAAAGTGGGCATTTGATTCTACAGTCTTCAAGTGCACTTTCTTTGAGAGCTATTATTTGAAGCATATGTTACTAGATTCCATGACATAACACTGCATATAGGTGGCAGACTCAAAGTCATGCACATAGGTCCTGATTTGTAGCTGCCCCTCAGCCTGACCTGCAAGTAATTGTGCCTACAATTATCCATGAAAACCCTAATGATCTTATTTGCTGGGCAGTTGGGTAGTTAAGCTTCTCCAGGAGTGCAGCAGCATCCGAAGTTCTGCACTCACATTTTATAAGCATAAAACATCTGCACTATTAGAGGCAAAGCACAAATTATTGAAAAGTTTTACATCTTCAAAGCACTTTTCAAATATATTAACTAACCTTCTTCATACAATTACCTCTATAGGAACTTATCTTCAAAATAGAATCCTATCACAGTGTTACAGAAGGGTAAACAAGGTGCAGAGTACAATAACTTGCTGCGGAGCTCATAGAAATTGAGTGGAAGACCCAAGGATAAAACTCACAAATGCTGGCTCCTAGTCCCTTATTCTAGCTGTTAATATTTTCTGCTACAAAAGAAAGAGGAGTTCTTGGGCACTTGAGTTACATGCCCAATAGAAATGCTGTGGCATGACAGCCATGTCTAACTCTACTTTTGTGCATTTTTCCCCTTGTCATTCACTCCTCTCTGTAGAGATATGAACTCACTGTGCTTCAGAAGCCTTACTGGATAGACTGCTATTTGTCATTAACGTGTATCCTGGACAGAAGCTGGTATGTCAGTAGTTATATAATCCTTCCCTGAAGTGTCACCTTCTTGCAAGAGGATTTTAATCTATATAGGAAATATCTTCACTGTTTTCTATTTAAGGTATCCCACAAGACTACCTGCTATTACAGAATAAGGGGCATGCTCATGTTTACAGTTCTGCCTGTAAATATGTGCACTACTTTACATAACCACCACTTTGACTTCATTGGTTATTATAAAGGGTTGAGATACTACTGTTTCCCCCTACTAGAAAATAAGCATGTTATTTAAGATCTCACTGAAAGAAAACCAGCATTTGCCAAACGCCATCAATGGCAAGTACTGTGGGCTAGATTGTAATTCTATTTTTGCAGGCTTCAATGAAATTATCCAACGTTGGAACTCTGCATCCTGGAAGCAGAACAAATGTGCAGCAGATGACAGTGCAAAGAAGAGAGAAACACTGAGAAAAGCAAATGCTTGGTTTATTGAGTATGCTGTTAGAGTAGCTGTCCTGTTTGGGGCTATGACTAGACTATGGGGGTTTTCCAGGATACCAGAGGTATCCAGGAAAAACTCCGCCACATCCAGGGAATGCATCTGCTCTTCGGCTTTTTTTTGCAGAAGAGCAGACATGCTCTTTTGAAAGCCCTGTCTTCCTCCTCCCACAAGGAAGAAGGGCTCTTCCGAAAGAGGGTTTTTTTCTGAAATTTGGCCCAGTGTAGACAGGAGCGCAATTTGAGTACCTATTTCCAATAAAGCCCCATAGTGTAGATATAGCCTGAGCGTCCAGCTTTGATGATGGGCCTATGCTTTCTGTGGGATAAGTCACATAATAAAACCTTTTACCTTGTATGGAAGATGCAAACTAATGCCACTTGTAATGAGAAAAGCTCTGTTATTTCTTTTCTCAAGCCTTACTTTGAATTGAAAGCACCAGATTCTCCTCTTCGTAACAGTGCAACCCTATTGATTTGCCTAGAACTGCAATGTTATAAGATAATAAACAGTATACCATGGGCCAAGTTGTTCTATTTTTGGTCCTTATTTGCTTTTTATGGGGAGAACAAAGTGTTTGTGTTCACTGAAATCAAGGGTTGGTGTTAACCTAACTCCCATCCACACGCAAAAATCCCTATCTTGAACATGATGCTTAAAAGTCAAGCTACCTGGCCTGCCAGGGGGTATAGGCTGAGCTTAATGACTATTGCTAATTAAGCTACTAACCACTAGGTGGATACAGCTGGAGTCCATTCTGTTCCCCTGGCATATTACCACAATTACTCCTCCTTCTTTTTTTCCAGCCCAGAAGCTGTCTCTGACCAACAGAGCCTGCTTGGATGTTCACCTTCCAACTTAACATGTGACTTTCTCTGAGGTGTAACACTTGTATAGTGCTCTTATTGCACTTGTTCAGATTGGATGGTATCCAGGGGTATGTCTACACTAGCTCGTTAATTCAAGCTAAGTAGGCAAATGAGGCGACCGGAGTTGCAAATGAAGCCTGGGATTTAAATATCCCGGGCTTTATTTGCATGTTCCTGTCCGGTCGCCATTTTGAGGAATGAGGAGTAACAGTTAATTCGAACTAAGGACTTAGTTCGAATTAACGTTTCACTGCCGCGTGTAGCCGCGGCAGTGAGTTCGGGCTAGTGAAATTTCAAAATGGCGACCGGATGGGAACATGCAAATAAAGCCCGGGATATTTAAATCCCGGGCTTCATTTGCAACTCCAGTCGCCTCATTTGCCTACCTAGCTCGAATTAACGAGCTAGTGTAGACATACCCCCAGAGAGTATCCTCCTAGAACGAGGTTGACACCAAAGTTCTTGTAGACCTGTAGTGTAAAGCCAGCCACCTGTGAGTTTTGGAACCAGAACCAGCAATCCAAAGTCTTGTGAAGCTACCATACTGGAGATGGCAGAATGGGCAGCAGAGGGCAATTGCTAACTAGATTTCAGTGCCAGGAGAAGAAAATCCTTGAAGAATCTGTGCTGTTATACAAAGGACTCCTGGGCTCATAACTTCCCTTAAAAGTTTGGAGCAAGATTAGGTGCTCAGCAGCAATCCCCAACCAAGGAACATATGTTCACTCTTGACACCTCAAGGGCCCAAGACAACCAAGCACTAAGAATCTGGATGGTGTGGATATTGGTCACAGCAGTCTCAGCTGAGGTGGTGCAGGTGCTCACCATTCTGGGTGCAGCCAATCTGAATATGTTGAGACTCTCTGGACCTGTTTAGGATGGAGATGGAGGAGCGGGGAGGAGGACCAGGGAGCATGTGACATCAGAACCAGCATCATCTCAGCTAGGTAATACAATGACTTGGTATTGTTGACATGGTCAGTGGGGATGTGTCAACATAAAAGGTCCATCTTTGCTGGTTTGGGGCACTATTACTGTAGTGAGGGATGTTGGTGCTAAAAGGTGGGCTTTTTTGGTCATACTAAGTGTACCTTCACTTTGAGTGCTGGAGAACTGTCATTTCCCACCCAACTCTTCTCCCTCCTTTTGTGGTCAGCCAAGGCCTGCAGAATAAATGAACTAACCCCCTTACCAATTTGCGTAAGAATGTGCACTTGGAAGGATCAGATGCGGGTACGAGCATCTTTGGTGGCACCAACCCAGTTCAGCCTGCTTACTCAAAGCTGTTATTACTTCAGGGACACTGCCAAACTTAAACCAAAACTAACTTCATTTGCAAACCACATCACCACAGCACCAACATTCATGCTTAAGTTCTGGTCACTGACAGTCCTAGATCTGCACACAAATTAGTTCCACCACTCTGTGTCTGTGATTCTGCTCCGGGACCTCCAGTTGACACAGGAGGATTCCTCAGCTAGGAAAATCTGGATAAGTTTCTCCGCTTTTCCATTATGGCTGTAGGCAGCCAGCACAATCTCCTTAGCAAATCATATTATTGCCTACTGAGAGCAACCAGCCACTGTGAAAAGCCCTCCCCTGTGCATCTCATGCTCTATATATGACTCTCATTACTGAACTAGGAACTCAGTTAATGCACTGTAAACATTCTGAGTGGGTTCTCGGCCTTGAAACTGGAACACAGGCCATGAACATAAAACCAAAAGTGGTGTGCTGTGATGAGTTGCCAGGCCAAACCACTTCTGCCCAAGTGCCCAGAAAAGAGATCACTTTTACCGCACTACCGTGCGAAAGATTTCAAAGAGTAGCTCACACTAGTGCAGTGCTAAAAACCCAGGGATAACACCTCCTGGGGTTCAGTACAGTGCCAGTGTGTACATGCTACTGTCACCCCTGTTACCCCAAAAATATTCTCACTGGAGACCACCCAGGGTTACACTAGTATGGGTTTATTTCCACTAAGTAAAACTAAAGAGGAGAAAGCAGCCACCAAAGGTTTAAACTACAGAAGATAAGAACACTCTCTCTCTCTCACTCACACACACACACACACACACACACACACACACACACACACACACACACACACACACACACACCTCCATTCACTCACTCATTCACACCCATTCATTCCTGCCCTCAGGCACTCACACACTTACACAGACATATGGGTTGCAGAAGGAGCCAAGGCATGTGGCTCCTGGAGGGTCTGTCTGCTCATCATGGCTGGGGAAGCTGGTCAGGAGGAGAGACACTGGAGAGGAGCTTCTCAGGAGCAGGGGAAGGAAAAAGAGAGAGTCTCACATGTGCTCCCTCTCCTTATATTGTGTCTGAATGGCTCCTGTGACTCATTCACCTTGTCATCAGGGAGCATGCCCAGACAGTGATGACTCATTGAAATGTGCTCCATTGTTCCCAGTCTTCTTCAAACACACTCTCACACTCACACTCTCCATACATTCAGGAGAGAATGCATCTTAGGGAAAGTTACAAGCAAGATGGCTGAGAGTTAAAAAGATTACAAAGTTGCAGCTTACAGTACGTTTCTGAGAGTTACACAGATTACAAAGTTTGACAAAGATCACAACGAGTTGCAGTTTAAAACCTTAGACCTTACAATTTAGTGTAGTTTCAGAAAATCCATGTATATAAATCAAGTAAGCTCAGGCGGAGGCTTTTTTATGCAACAACCCCTATCTCCATTCTTGCACTGTGAGCCCAAATCTATGAGGTGCTGATTGACTCCTGTGGGCTGCTGAAGGGGAATCTGTTCTGCCAATATCCAGCACATTTGGCATGGCAAAGCTGTGGCCACTGTTCCACTGTGTAGATAGCACCGGTCACTAGTCCTGGCCAGCAAGTTGAATTTTACCTCTGAACCTTTGAGTTCCATCCACTAGCTTTAATTTCACATTCCTATGCTTTACCCATACAAAATACTTGCAGAGATCTGACAAACAGCTGAAAAAGTCTCAAAAAAATCTCAACTAGTTTACAATTCTCAAAAATGTCATCTTCCGCTCTGTTGTACAGTGTGTGCTGGAAGAAAAAGGCTATACTTGTCAGATGAGTTTAATATTGTAAGTAATGCTGGTCCAATAAAATTGAGCAAATCCTGTTTTTTTGAATACTCAATTTTTTCATTATTGAACCATTTTGCAGAGCAGGAGAAATACATCAATTTTCATGATTTAAAAAAGCATGAATGTTTTTGAGGCTCACCCATCTCTTAGTTGCAAATTGCTGGAGAGAGACATACTGTTCTGGTGGTAAGGCTTTGGATTGGGAGATCTGAATTCAGTTTCCAGCTTTAGCACATTTCCTGTCTAAACCATTTGTGCCTCAGTTCCCCAGCTGTAAAATCACTATATTACTTTTCTTCCACCTTCTGCCTGCCTTGTTTATTCATCTTAGAAAGTCTTTTTGGGGCAGGAACTGTCTCTTCCTTTTGGTACGGTACCTAATGGATGTTTGGTATGGAATTGGAGCCATTAGGTGCTACTGTAATAAAAATACACATTTGTTCAATTCTATGACAGCCACTTGATGATATTTCTATTTCCCTATCTTTTTTTGTTAGTATATCCTGAGAATTATAGCACTCCCCTCCAAAAATGGTGCTAAAGAAACACTCAGTGAAATAGTTAATACAAAAAGTTTGCGAGCCTCCACTTGACTAAGCTCACCAGTCACAAAAAATACTTCCCTCTTACTTGCAGACATGGGGCAGATAGGTGCTACTGGCAGCAGAATCTAGAAAGGAGCTGGAGGATTTCAGAATATTAGTCCTAGAACAGGAACAGAGTTCACAGACCCCAAATCCTGGAACTCACCAAGGACCAATCTAAACTGCAATGACTGGGAGGGCTATGCTAGCAGCCTTGACTAATAGGAGCAAAGATACACTCCAGCCCCCCCAATATCACCTCAGGATCAGGAAGTGTAAAGCTATAACAGCTGTACATTACTCGGAGATTACCCTTACATAAGGGAAGTTCCCAGGTAATTTTAAGCTGGTTAAGGTAATTTTCTAGCTTCTTGGTACCGTTGCACAATGCTAGAGGAGGGACAGAATCTAACTTTCACATTCTGGTTGCAATATTGAAGCTACATTTAAGATTAGACCAACAGCTTTTGTATGGCTAGCACTCAGACTTTAATATTAACCTTAGAAACCCATTAAGAAGATATGATTAATTCTGATTTGAAGGCATGGGAATAGAAATAGAGTAGTAACTCCACTTTATAAGAGATACTGGGCATCACAGGGATTTTACTAGGGCAACACAGGGATTTACATCCTCTTGTATTTTTTTAATTTTTTAAATTAAATTAAACTTCCGCCATGCTATTTTGCTACTTACAATTACATATTTACATTATTGCTTCCTTTCCCTATATCTACTTAATCTTTCAAAGAAGTCATGATACTGAAATTGCAGCATTCTAATCTTTCTGTAGGACTATGTGATCTATTCCTTCACATCTGCATTGTTTTACTTAAATGAACCACCCATCCATAACAAGCTTTCAGGTGTTGCACTATAATTTTGTCTTGCAGTCAGAATTCAGCAATCTACAATTACAAGCATTCATTAGGTGTCTAGCTTCTAATATTGGCACCCACAGACTGTGACACTTATAAAACTAGTGAAGGGGGGATAATTTTAAGTCCATTTGTGAAATATCAAGTATTCAATATTTAGCCAAAACATCTCTTTGAACAAAAATAATCCTGGGTTGGTAGGTACAGTATTTATGAACTTTGAATTTACTATGGAGATTTACTTAGTAATAGGGTTAAACAAGGGCTGTATTAAGACTACGGTCAAAATATGGGCCTCTCTTCTGCACTGGATTATCCCCTCCTCCCCACTTGGAGAATCCACAACCACTACAAACCAAGATGGGATAGCTACATTTCTATTGACAAATCTCCCCTTCCCCTCCGATTGCCCCCCAAACCCCATCATACTACAGTCTAACCGCATGTATTCAGAGCCAATGGGTCCTGCTCTAACATGTTTTGTGATTCAGCATCTGGCTACAGTTCCAGATGTTTACATCACAAGAAGAGTCTGATGAAGAAATCATGCATGAAAACTAACATTTATTTTCCCTGCTAATGTTTTTAAGGTATGCTGATGTAGAGATTGGATACAGAAGGAAACTAAATTTAAAGGGGAAGGCCATATAGACTTACATAGACTTCAGTCTTAGGCTACATCTAGACTGCATCCCTCTGTCAGAAAATGAGGTTTATAGGATCTGTTGGAAAAGAGTTTATTTTTGACAGATCCCGTCTAGACTGCCTTTTTTTCGAAAAATCTCCATTTCGAAAAAAAAAGCGGCAGTCATGTTTATGCTAATGAAGCACGAGATATTTAAATCCCTGCTTCATTAGCAATTTTGACGTGCCTAATCTACATCTCTCTGTCGACAGAGAGGTGTAGTCTAGACATAGCCTTACTGAGAGGGCACACTAGAGGGCACTGATATTTAAAACAGATCATTATTAACTTGCCAGTAGAGAAAGCCATGCAGAGCAAAGTAGTGTTCTTCCTTTCTGGAATCTGAAGAGCTCTGTGTAGTACAAAAGTTTGTCTCTAACAGAACTGAGTCCAAAAAAAGATATTACCTCACCCACCTGGTCTTTCTGGAATCTGCAAGAACAAGTTGTGAAATGTATGTCTGTTAAATGCAGTATGAATAAAGGAAGAACTGGAGGCCCTGGCCCAGTCAGAGAAATATGATTTAATTGGGATAACAGAGACTTGGTAGGATGACTCGCATGACTGGAGCGCTGTCATGGAAGGGTATAGACTGTTCAGGAAGACAGGCGGGGGGATAAAAGGAGGAGGAGTTGCACTATATGTAAGAGAGCACTATGATTGCTCTGAACTCCAGTATAAAGAGGGAGAAAAACCTGTTGAGAGTCTATGGGTTAAGTTTAAAGGAGCAAACAACAGCAGTGATGTTGTGGTTGGTGTCTGCTACAGGCCACCAAATCAGGTGGATGAGGTAGATGAGGCTTTCTTCGGACAACTGAGAGAAGCTTCCGGATCGCAGGCCCTGGTTCTCGTGTTGGGACTTTAATCACCCTGACATCTGTTGGGAAACCAATACGGCAGTACACAGGCAATCCAAGAAGTTTTTGGAGAATGTTGGGGATAACTTCTTGACGCAAGTGCTGAAGGATCCGACCAGGGGCCGTGCGTAGCTTGACCTTCTGCTCACAAACAGGGAGGAACTAATAGGGGAAGTGGAGGTAGGTGACAACCTGGGAAGCAGTGATCATGAGATGGTAGATTTCAGGATCCTGACCAAAGGAAGAAAAGAGAGTAGTAAAATACACACCTTGGACTTCATAAAAGCAGATTTTGACTCCCTCAGAGATCTGATGGGCAGAATCCCCTGGGATGCTAACATGAAGGGGAAAGGAGTCCGGGACAGCTGGCAGTATTTTAAAGAAGCCTTATTGAAGGCACAGAAAGAAACCATCCCGACGCGAAGCAAGAGAGGCAAACATGGTAGGAGACCAGATTGGCTTACAGGGGAAATCCTTGGTGAACTTAAGCACAAAAAGGAAGCTTACAAAAAGTGGAAACTTGGACAAATGACCAGGGAGGGGTTTAAATGTATAGCTCGAGAATGCCGGAAGGTTATCAGGAAGGCGAAAGCGCAAATGGAATTGCAACTGGCTAAGGATGTGAAGGATAACAAGAAAGGTTTCTACAGGCATGTTAACAAGAAGAAGGTGGTCAGAGAGGGTGTGCGGCCCCTACTGGATGAAGGAGGTAACCTAGTGACAGATGATGTGGGGAAAGCTGAAGTACTTAATGCTTTCTTTGCCTCTGTATTCACGGACAAGGTCGGCTCCTGGACTTCTGCGCTAAGTGACTCAAGATGGGATGAAGATGGACAGCCCGTGGTGGGTAAAGAACAGGTTAGGAACTATTTAGAAAAGCTAAACGTACACAAATCCATGGGTCCGGACTTAATGCATCCGAGGGTACTGAGGGAGTTGGCAAATGTCATTGAGGAGCCTTTGGCCATTATCTTTGAAAAGTCATGGAGATCGGGAGAAATCCCGGATGATTGGAAAAAGGCAAATGTAGTGCTCATCTTCAAAAAAGGGAAGAAGGACAATCCAGGAACTATAGGCCGGTCAGTCTTACCTCGGTTCCTGGAAAAATCATGGAAGGGATCCTTAAGGAATCCATTTTGAGGCACTTGGAAGAGAGGAAAGTGATTAGGAATAGTCAGCATGGATTCACAAAGGGCAAGTTGTGCCTGACCAATCTGATCAGCTTCTATGATGAGGTAACTGGCTCTGTGGACGTGGGAAAGTCAATGGATGTGATATACCTTGACTTTAGCAAGGCTTTTGATACGGTCTCCCACAATATTCTTGCCAGCAAGTTAAGGGAATGCGGATTGGATAAATGGACAGTAAGATGGATAGAAAAATGGCTAGAAGGCCGGGCCCAGCGGGTAGTGATCAACGGCTCGATTTCAGGTTGGCGGTCGGTTTCTAGCGGAGTGCCCCAAGGTTCGGTTCTAGGACCGGTTTTGTTCAATATCTTTATTAATGACCTGGATGAGGATGGATTGCACCCTCAGCAAGTTTGCGGATGACACTAAGCTAGGGGGAGAGGTATATACGCTTGAGGGCAGAGATAGGGTCCAGAGTGACTTAGACAAATTGGAGGATTGGGCCAAAAGAAATCTGATGAAGTTCAACAAGGACAAGTGCAGAGTCCTGCACTTGGGACGGAAGAATCCCAAGCACAGTTACAAGCTGGGGACCAACCAGTTAAGTAGTAGTTCTGCAGAAAAGGACCTGGGGTTACAGTGGATGAGAAGCTGGATATGAGTCAACAGTGTGCCCTTGTAGCCAAGAAGGCTAATGGCATATTAGGTTGCATTAAGAGGAGCATTGCCAGCAGATCCAGAGATGCCATTATTCCCCTTTATTCGGCTCTGGTGAGGCCACATCTGGAGTATTGTGTCCAGTTCTGGGCCCCCCACTACAAAAAGGATGTGGACGCATTGGAGAGGGTCCAGCGGAGGGCAACCAAAATGATTAGGGGGGCTGGAGCATATCACTTATGAGGAGAGGCTGAGGGAGTTGGGTCTGTTTAGTCTGCGAAGAGTGAGGGGGGATTTGATAGCAGCCTTCAACTTCCTGAAGGGGAGGTTCCAAAGAGGATGGAGAGAGGCTGTTCTCAGTAGTGACAGATGGCAGAACAAGGAGCAATGGTCTCAAGTTGTGGTGGGAGAGGTCCAGGTTGGATATTAGGAAAAACTATTTCACTAGGAGGGTAGTGAAGCACTGGAATGGGTTACCTAGGGAAGTAGTGGAATCTCCATCCCTGGAGATGTTTAAGTCTCGGCTTGACCAAGCCCTGGCTGGGTTGATTTAGTTGGGATTGGTCCTGCCTAGAGCAAGGGATTGGACTTGATGACCTTCTGAGGTCTCTTCCAGCTCTATGGTTCTATGATTCTATGATCCTATAAATGCAGTATGAATACTCCACATTAGGTATGGATCCTGTTTATAAGGATGTTGGTATCTGATTCTACTTATTTTTCCTTGCTTATTGTCAATTGCATAAATCTGGTCAAAATGTTTGACAAAAAGTGACTTTTCAACAAAAGAGCCTTCATGGAAAACTTTAATTCCAGTCAAAGAACAGGAACTAAAAAAAAATTGAAGATACTTGGTCTTTGGAAGGCAAAGTTTTATTTAGTGAAACCTGAAGTTTTTATTTATACAAAGACCAGTTTTTGAAAACTGAAAATATTTCATATTTGGATTCAGTTTTTCATTTAAAAAGTGAAATTTCTCAGAAGCTTTTTTAAAAGACCAATTTCAAATTGTCCCATGATAAGTGGTATTTTTGACTCACTCCTTCCATCAGTGAGATTTTTCAGACGTGCCTAACTGATTTAAGGAGCACAACTTAATAGGATTTATGCTCCAAAGTCACTAAGGCTACATCTATACTGCAGCGCTATTTCAGGACACCGGAGGATACTGTGTCGTTTGAGTGCGCCCGTTATTTTGAAATATAATGGGATCACTATTCTGACATCCCTGTAAATCTCATTCCACAAGGAGTAAGAGATGTTTCGAAATTGTGATTTATTTCAAAATAAGTGCTGTGTAGACAGCGCCATACGTATTTCAAAATAAGCTATTTAGAAATTAACTTAAAATGAGCTACTCAATTTGTGTAGCTTATTTCAAGATCCGGGTGCAGTACAGATGTACCCTAAGAGAAAATCCTACCTCATGAGATTCAGTACATACAGTAATTCTACCACTCAAGTTCTACACTGTCCTGCTGCCACAATGGCAGAGGATTACTTAAGAGATCACAAATAGGGAAGCTGTAGGAACTAGGACAGTCGTGTGATTAATTACAAAATGAACTTTTCGGTTCAACTATGCTGTAGTCACAGGAAGTATGATCTATATCACGAAGATCTTTATGCTAGTTTTTTTGCATGTTGGGTATATGCATCAGTGAATGGCGGAGGCATGCCCACAGAAGGACCTGTCTGGATTATGCCTGTTTTCAGCCAAGCACCATTCGTTTTTTTTCCTTCATGAGTGATCCAACAAAACATCTGAAAATGTCGGACATGGGGGAAGGGAACAACATGAAAGACCACAAGATAAATGAGCAGAAAGATTTATCCCTTTCAAATATAGGCCTGAAAAGAGAAATTGCTCATTGACATTCTACAAAGTGACTACCCGGTAATCCTGAGAAATTATTTAGCACTCAGGATAACATTGCCACTGAATGATAGAGTTTGCTGGCAGAAATGTTGAAAGACTGACATCGATCAAAGTTAACTGTGGTGTCTTTGCTGATGCTGTGTACCCTGGAGTGAGGCCAACCCATATCTCAGATGCAACTGATGATGAGGCTATGGCTGACTCTGATGATGATTGATGTGATAGCCCAGCCAATGCTCAGCTTCTGATGGAAGACTTGGTGTCTTTTTGATATAAAACAACTCATTCTTTTATTGTCTGCATTGTTTGGCTTTACAAAAGGTGCCAACAATACTAGACTCAAAAAAATTCTCAACTAATCCTCAGGAAAAAGCTCTCCCTTTAACTATCATGTACTGTCTTCTAAAGCCTGAGGGAGTAGAACACCATTACATTGTACCCGTAAGAACAATTGGTGTGCTACTGAAACAAAGGGGGAAGGCAAAGAAAGTCTGCTGAAGTCCTGCTGCCAATCTGCTCCCAGAGAGCCATTAGTTTAGTTGATCATAATTGTTATCACTTTATCACTCGAGGAGAGAAGCCAGCTCTCATACCCGAGTATTAAACACTTGGAATTTTACCGGTTAACACCAGCCCCATTATTGCAATTAGAAGCCTGTATTTTGCATGGTAGTGCCACCAAACTGCAAGAACCATTCTTGGCAGAGATATGTTGAGTTGCAGCTCATTTGTTTATTCTTATTTCACTCACTTTTGTCTGATGACAACTATAAAGAAAAGGGGCTTGAGGCAGGAGGAAGAAGGCCACAATCCTGGAGAAGCATCATAGCCAACATTACAGAAATGTAGATAAGGAACATTTCACTTGAATAAAGCACAGAGGGAACTACAATGTTGTATGCACACATTTATGTTCAGGACTGTATGCCTCAGCTAGACTGACTTAAAATTCTGAAGCAAGACACATACATTTTGTGGTTAGGGTTGCCAGGTGTCCGATTTTGAACCAGACAGTCCGGTATTTGAGCTTTTTGTCTGGGAAACAAATTGAGAAAATACCGGACATATAAATGTCTGGTATTTTCTAATTAAGTAAGTTTTATTATTATCATGAGTATCAGTACGTAGTTGCGTACTGCCTGGCTGGTAGACATGTTCACACTGCGTGAGCGTGTCTACCAGTCAGGCAGTACACAACTACGCAGTAGAGAGGAGGAGGGTGGGAGCGGGCTGGGGTGGGATGGAATTCCCGGGGCCAGACTTGCCCGTGCATCCCGCCGGGACTGTGTGCGGGATCGGCAGCACCTTGGGATCTGCCTACACCCAGGCCAGCTCCACTCCCCACTGGCCGGTTCTCCCCCTCTCCCCGTTCCCCCTCCGGGCCAGCCTCGCTCCCTCTGAACCCCTCTTGGCCAGCCGGCCAGTTTCCCCCCCGGCCCTGCTTCCTGCCAGCCGTTCTGCCCCGCCCCCAATCTCCCCTGGCCAGCCCTGCTCCCCTCCCGGCCGCCCCCCCACATCTGAGATCAAGTGTGTCCAGTATTTTTTGTAAATAATCTGGTAACCCTACTGGTGATGCTCCACTGCAGAAAATTGGAAGTGTTCTGGTAGTAGGGAAAATTTAAAAAACTGATTATTTTATTACATTAAATATGAAAAATGCAATCCCTGAAGTGTGCTTTCTGCTAGTTAATATGACAATAATTTCATTGTTTTGTTGTCCCCATCTCTTTTAATTTCCAGTGTTGTAGATTTGTATGTTGAAATTGCAAAACTGCAGTATAGAATGTCTCAGGGACAAGTTGAATTTTCTTGATCAGTGCAAGAGGTAGCAGGGAAATTGTGTTTCTCTTCAAAACTTGAACAGGATTCCATAGGACCCTCCCCAAAAAAAAAAAAAGGAATTTCCCAAGCCATAAGCCTCACCCAGTACCCATTTTTGAGGCCTGCTGCAAACAATGGAATTATTAGATATCAAATAAGGTCACAAGAATCTTTCATAGTGGCAACTTGAATATAGTTATTACTACCAGCCCCTCCCTATAATGAAATTACCTGAACAGTAAAATAATCAGAAGAAAAATAATATTGACAATGAAATTGACGTGATTCATTTTCAAAGTCGATCCCTTATTGAAAATGCTTTCAGAGGTTTTGTTTCAGGCTGCCTGTAGGCTCAGTATGGGTACGTCTAGACAGAAGCGCTATTTTGGGATATTTCTAGTAACCTGAAATAGCTATTCTGCATCTTTGAAACAAGCCCGTTATTTCGAAATATAATGGGCTCGCTATTCCAAAGTCCCTGTAAACCTTGTTCCACAAGGATTAAGGAACATTTTGGAATAGCAGGTTATTTTGAAATAAGCTACGCAGTTTGTGTAGCTCAAATTGCATAGCTTATTTTGAGCTAAGGGTGTAGTGTGAACGCACCCTAACAATAATCTTGAACTTTTCATTAGTAGATCTCAAAAGGCTTTACAAAGGAGATAGTATTGTCAGCCCCACATTTTAGACAGGGAACGGAGGCATGTGGAAATCATACCTGGGTCTCCTGAGACCCAGTCTGATGCTCTATCCAATAGGCCATTCTGCCCCTTGTATTACTCAGATGAACAACTCTGCATCAATTTACATTTAGTTGATGTTTTCTTTGTAAAGCTAGAACTTAAGAAGTTTTTCTTAAATGAAAGTTTAAATCCTGCCCCACAGCTCTGTAGCAAGAGGTGGAATCTGCAGCAAATGAGTGGATAGTGCCTGCTTATGTTTGTTGCCTGGTGCAATTTAGCTTCTGCCATGGCTGAATGTGTCAAATGGATGACAAGGAAATATTTTGTTTTTCACGTTGTATCAAACAATGTCACTCTACTTGCTTGGAAAGATTTTTCTTTTCTGTTTTTTAATAAAGTGAATTTAATGCTTGCAAAAAGTGCTGAATTGTCAGCCTTGAAAAATGCCTGAAGCTGATTTATCCTCAAAATAAATGAAGCATTACTGCAGACTAACCCCGCCCTTCCTTGTTCATGTGTTCCACCATTACACTGACAGGATCACCACAGAACATCAGGAGAGAATTTGTTTGGGGGAGGGGTATTCCTCAACACCTGTCCCTGTAGGATTAATAAAGAGAAATGGCTAAATGAGGAAGAGAAGCGGTATGAGCTGATTATGAATATCGATAAAACAAAGACAATGGTATTTGGGGATAAGGAAATAGGAAGGAAGATCAATGTAGATGGGATCAAACTAGAGAACATAGAGAAGTTCACGTATTTGGGGAGAAACATGATGTATGATCTAGACTGTAAGAAGGAAATAGCAACTAGAATAGCAAAAGCAAGGTGAGTTAGAAGGCGATTAATAAGATCTGGAAAAGTAAAGTGATTAGCTTAGGAATGAAGCTGAGTGTCCTGAAAACATGTGTATTTAGCAGCATGTTGTACAGATGTGAGACATGGGTGATAATGAAAGATTCGAAGAGAAGGGTATTGGCATTCGAGAGGAGTTGTTATAGAAAGATCCTGAGAATAGGATAGCTGCAGAAGGTCACCAGCGAGGAATTATATAGGAAGATACAGCTGAAAGAGAACCTGCTGCAGAAGGTTATACAACGGAAGTTACAGCTATTCGGGCATATCTGCAGAATGAACAATGAGCGAAAAGTTAAGATCCCAGTATTCGGCATAATGGATGGTCCGAATAGGCGAGGCAGACCCCACAGAGAATGGGTAGATGATATAGTAGATTGGTGCGGAGCTAATCTACAGAAACTAAGCTACTCCTCACTGGACAGGGAAAGATGGAAGGAAATAGTGAGGGAGGCATCAGACACCAACAAGCGTTGAGCCCATGGTTGTTGTTGTTGATGATGATGATGATGATGATGAATGGTTAAGAGCTCCAGAGACAGTCCTTTGTTGCCACAACCACAGTGGCACTGCCTGAGACACAGGGTCTAACTGGTGATGGTTAAAGCTGGATAATGGGAGTATCCTTTCCTTAGGGCTCCATTATGGATGAAGGAATTCAGAGGAAACGGGCAGGTCTAATGACAAAAATGAAAATGGTAAAACCATTAGAGGCAGGATTTGAGAGAAGTGACAGGTTTTAGAACTAATGCCAAGTGGTGGAGTGGCACTGTCCTATGGAAGGGGTTATGTCATGAGGAGACACAACCTCACCTATGTGGTATGGTGTGCAGGGACCTGCACTAGCAGGACAGTCGATTAGCATAGTAATTTGTATTATCAATTTGTATTCTGGTAGTACCAATCAGGGATAGCAGCTCTGTGTTCTGGTATCCATCAGTGCAGTGGAGAAGCCAAGCCCTGCATCAAAGAGATTTCTTCACTCGAAAAAAGCAAGTCAGATTAAGAATGGAGGGGAAAGGATGCAATATACAAGCTGGCTGGTCACAGTGATGGAGAGGCAAATGTCATGACAAAGGGGAAGGGGTAATTAACTTTATTTTTTCCCCTTTTCTAAAATACAAATTTAAAAAGTATGGGCAGGAGATGACTGAAGAGGAGCATAAGTAAAAAAGAGGAGGAAGAGCAGTGGATATATTGTGAATGGAGAGAGGGAAGGAGAAGTAGAATGAAAGGATAAAGAGGGATGGAGGGAAAAGCAAGAGAAGTTGCTGCAGAGAACTTGTAGGAGCAAGAAAGGGTTGGAGCCAGGAAGGACAAAAAAAGTATCCAAAAATATCCACACAGAGTCTAATACTGTCACCACTGCTTAAAAATTCCAAAGATTTTGAATATTCTTGTGCACCAGCCTCTTCTAGGGACAAGAGTGAAGAAAGGCAGCTGATGGTTTCTCCATTTCTCTCTCCTTTGGAGTTCTGTGGATCCCTGGAGGCTCACCAAGGGAGCTGGCTCTCAGTTCCCCTAAAAGCAGATGCTGAAACTGTAGCTGCCCTCTATGTGAGCCATACAAGAGGTGGAGGGGTCCTTTCACCATTCCACACTGCATCTGTGTAAGGAGTAGCTACAATCTGTCCTAGTACTTGGACTGACAAGGATGTGGGCTCAGCTCAGGCATAATGACACCAGATTTATGCTCCAGTTAACACCTGATCAGTTGCATCCAGTTTCTGCTGACATCTATCCATTCGATTATATAGAAATTCTATATTTTAGTAGGCATAACTGTTCTTTGAGTTCTTCCAATATTGCACAACATTACATTATTTCATCCAACTTTAATGTTTTCTAGAAACTGTACAGACAAGCCTGAAACATGAAATTGACTGATACAAATCAGTATGCATGGAAGATTTTGCATATCACCATTGCTTTTTCATAACTCATACATGTAAGACCATGCTGCATTCCAAACATATGAGTCTCACTTCATACCTCAAAACCAGAGCACATCCAGCTAGAGATGAGCTCAACTCACAAGACCCATCTGAAACAGATTGTAAGCCTCTCCAACTAGAGGACTATTTGGATCTGAAGCTTTAGTTCAGTTCTGTAGATAGCAGTCCACTAAAAAATGTGCATTTCCAGCACCCTCAGAATTCCTGAGTGTAAAGATATGGGGGTTTGGTTCAGCTCCATCTGCATCTGATAGAGAACCAAGTATGCTGTCTCCATGCTGACTACTTTTACTTCCATGAAGTGACAGAATTGTAATAGACCTTTTGGCTGGAAATAATAAGAGGCACACACCTGCCTCTTGCTCAACATTTTCTCCCTAGAAGAGCTTGATAAGAAACAGTTTGAAACAGACTTTGAGGAAAATGGTTACAGATAATACCTCTTTATTGCGCAACCACCACCACCAACACAAACTTACACTCCGAATTGTTAGAATACCCTGAACACACAATAGAAAATAAACCAAAAAACAGAAAGCCAAAGTTCCCCTTTTGTTACATAACCAGCTTCCCACATTAAAGATTAGACAAGAAGCAGAATTCTTTTCTTTGCTTCCAGGCCTGAAATACTTCAAACTTCAACAGATTCAGAATAGAAAGCCTGTAACTGCACCTCAGAAGGACTATCATGCCCAGGAAAGAGCATCTATTAAAAGAAAGGGCGGGGGGGGGGGGAAGAGACGTCCTCCCAGCCTTTTTGCCATCCAAAGAGCCATTTTGTCACCCCAGGGAGTTTCTTTACACCTTTAGACTATGACAACGCGAGCACTTGCACTGCACAAGTTATATTATGACATAAATTATTTATACCTCTCAGTTAAATACAGATTGTAATTTAAATAGTTTTAATACCTAGTAACAAGAACAAAATATTTTGTACCTCTGTAGCATCCTCTGTTTCATCGGTTTTTAAACTTTGGGTCGCAGCTTGAAAGATAAGCTACTAGCTGGATGTGCGATGCGTTATTTACCTGAGTGTCCACAGTACCTGAGTGGGTCGCTCGCAGCTCCTAGTGGCCACAGTACACCATTCCTGGCCAATGGGAGCTGCAGGAAGTGGTTCAAGGAAGGTCACCATTTCCTGCAGCTCCCATTGGCAAGGAATGGTGAACCATCATCCCTGGGAGCTACCACTGGCTATACCTGTGGATGCTCAGGTAAACAAAACATCTCACAGCCAGCTAGTGGCTTATCCTTACAAGCTGTAACCCAAATTTTGAAAACCCCTGATTGATCTGCTGATATCAAATTGCTTTACATACATCAACATACTAAGCCTTGCTGCTCCCCCTTGAGGAGGGTGTGTGATCTAAGAAAACAGGGCTGGCTTTAACCTATCCCATTTTTCTGTCCATATGGGACGGCCGAGTTAAGATGAGCCATGCCACTACCGATCAGAGCACTGCTCCAGAACAGTTCAACATGGGAAATGAGAAGGATTCTCCCTCTGCTCCAGGTGATTTAAGTGGCATTGTTGTCTCAAGGCTGCAAAGAGGTTCCAGGACTTGAAGGAAGAACCACTCCCCTGCATAATAAAAAAAAGTGCAGTCTAAATACGTATATGGGATTCTTGATGTCGGTCAAAGCTGAGCAACAAAGTTGGTGGCAGCTGGTTCTGGCTGTTGCAAGTCTCCAAGATGGTGCTGGAGACAGTAAATAAAGATAGGAATATGAAATGGTTACTGTAGTTTAAAATGGAGGGACCCTCTGAAGCCCAAGGAAGGAGGAGGATAAAAGCTAGTGTGAGGAAAGGGAGCTGTCCCTTCACTCTTGGCAGAGTTGGAGGGAGTGTCTTCCTTACATCAGTCCCTAGGGATGCTCCTTCAGTTCAGCTCCACTCCCTGCATGACACCTACATGATTTATACTTTAGCAAATAGAGAATCAGACCCATTGTTCTCTGTTCCTTAAACAGATGGGTCGTGAATTCAATTGAAAAACAAGGTGAGTTTGCTATCTCCCGCAATTGTATTTCAAGCCTGTCAATGCTACCAGGGCAGGGGAAGACACCGGCACTATCTCAGAAGGGAAGAGTCACAGATAGACTGGACTTTCCACTGAATTTCTGTGCTCAAGATAGATTCTTGTTGGCTCTTGAAGTGATGTGTCACACTAGATGGGAGATCTGCAAAGACTGCATTGTTACTGCCTTACAGCATCATGCCAGAGACCTACTTTTCTGGGATTCCAGGAGAGAATCTATAGGAGAATCCATACATTCTCCTCAAGCCCTGCTGGAGCTGGCTACAGCCAAACTAGAGACTGAAGGATGTGCTCTTGGAAACCATTGTCACTGATTCCATGTATTCAAACCCCTCCAACAGGGAGCAAGAACCAGCGCTGACTAGAAGCAGTTCTCCTAAGGGGCACTTCCAGCTCCATCAAGAACCACAGATGCAGGAGCTCAAATCACCATGATAAAAGGAACTGGTCTCAGTTAGAGGTCCACTGTACAGGGCCCCACCATGATGTGGACATTTGCACTCAGAAGATAAACTGGGCATGGGGTCTCTGCTCTGTGATTGTAACCAGACGAGACATCAGGCTGCAAGATCCCTTTTAAATTCAGATGCCAATTTTAGAATATATCCCACCAAAATCCCTTTCTGATGGGGAGAGGGAGGCCATACAAAGAGGAAGAGAGTGTCCTTTGCACATTGGGAGGGTCAAGTGATTAGTTGGCCCTCTCATGACCTTCCTTGATTAATTGAAGTAAATTGCTCCTGGCCTCCACAGAGACCAGTAAACTGGCTGAAGAATAATGTCTGGCAACTGAAAGGACCCTGAGTAGCTGAAACCATTAGCTCTCAGGCAAGCATTCCTCCTGAATTCAGTTCCTTGGGCTCTGCAGTAGCTACCCTTAATGGAAGAGCAGAATGACAGGCTCGTTCACTTGGCCTCTATATTTATCCTGCTCCTGTGTAGTGATGGACCATCTGTCCCTTCCCAAACAAAGGTCTGGCAACTTAGGAATGAGGATAAATAGTATCACATGGACTGGGGGCTACAGGGATTGAAAAAATTACCTGTTCTAGCCAACTCAAATGAATTGTTTTTCCTTCTGACTTCAGAGTGAGTGAAGGCTGGCTGCACAAAAGGCACGCACCTTGTTCCAGTATTTTCCACCTTTCTCTTGGTTAATTAAAAGCACCTCTTTCTGGCTACTCTGCTGCATCAGCAGCTGTGCTTATATGGCTGCAGGCATTCAGAATGGAGGGCAGTGTATTTATAGACTCAGTCCCACCCACAGGAGTAATTATGCCACTTAGGGGTTGGAGCTGTGCCTCCTTGCAGATAGTCCTGGTCCTAAGGGAGTCTGGGTTAGGACTAGAGGGTAGAAAAGTTGGAAAGATTCAGGCTGCTTGTTAGTTTTTTGGCTGTCCAAAGCTATATCTCCTTTCTGATGTATATATTTATTACTTCATTGACTGTGGGAGTCTGCCTAAGAAATGGATGTGCTTATAATCCTTTTCTAGAGGTTGATTGTTAATTGCTTCCAACCCATTAGGCAAATCTATACATTAACAATCACAATTTGAAATGAAAGCCATTTCAAAAAAATCAAATAGTGTACACCTATTCATTTATGCTAAAAAGCCCATTAGGAATAAAGGAAGCCACCTCTTCAGAACTGAGAACAATTTTAGTTTAGTGCATGTGCAAACACAAAATAGAGAGGGAAATGAATTTGCATGTTTTGCCCAAATATTCTAGTAATCTGACCCTTTCACTTTATATAATATTACTATAAAAACTATAGCATTTTTTCCTCAAAATGACTAACAGTGGGAATTCCAGAGAGGTATGCAAATAGAAAGTCACATCTGGAAGAAAATACAACTAACAATGAAAAGGAAAGGGCGAGTGAGTTAGGCAATTTGGTTTGCTCTGGCTCTGACATAGTCTCGCTAGATATGCAATGCTGTCTCCCTTTTATGGAGATTCACTTTTCCCAGTTAAAAAAAATTCTGCTTGCTTCTGTTTCTATTTACCCCATGGATGCTCAACACATTGTGTATTATTTTTGTATCTCCCATTTACATTTTGCTATTTTGAAAAATCTGTTTAAGGGAGACCTGGATGTAATTCCTTGGATATTTGAAGATAATTCTAATTTCCTATTAAAATAATCCACATGCCTAGAGTGATTGTTGTGAAAATTGGTGTCTCTCATGCATTACTTTCCTAGTGTTCCCATTCGTAAGCTATGTCTACACTGGCGGGTTGTTGCACCAGAAATATGCAAATGAGGCTAATATCGCCGAGCCTCATTTGCATACCTAATGAGCTGCCATTTTTGCAGAAGAGGCTCTTGCACCAGACAGAGCATCTACACTGCCCCTTCTTGCGTAATGCCCTTATTCCTGAAAATGATCAGCGTAGCGGCATTGCGCAAGAGGGTTTTTCTTGCGCTAGAAGGGGCAGTGTAGACGCTCCTTCTGGCGCAAGAGCCTCTTCCACAAAAATGGTGGCTCATTAGGTATGCAAATGAGGCTCGGCGATATTCCACGCTTAGCCTCATTTGCATATTTCTGGTGCAACAACCCGCCAGTGTAGGCATAGTCCAAATGTTTCGTTATAAATGGGAGTAGTCGCATGAATAAGGACTGCTCTCATGAAATTCAAACCAAAGGGCCAACTCCAGCGAATACTTACTCACATGATTTCATTTTACTCAAAGATCTCCCTTACAGTAAACATCGCTTCTCACATTAGCAAAGGTGTGCTCGTTCAGGTATCTAGTTTGAACTTAATGTTTTATATAAGAATAATTTGATTTTCATCCCTCTGACTGACACTCGTGGCCCCATTTTTTATGCAAAGGACGGAATTATTCCAAATAAGGTTGTTACATCCTATGAAAGTTATCTGTCAATTTTCCACAGACATTTATTTTGACTTATCAGATTTGAAGTTTCACAGAGAGACTTATTTCCATGAGACTAGGTCATAACTCAACACAACCCTACTGGGTGTCATTCTAAATGTATATCTTCTGCAGTAACTGTGGGGAAAAGGGGATTGTCTCAATGTCACCCATCCAACAAAATTGACAGAATTTAAGTTCCCTTTCCATGGAAAAAGAATAAATGCATTTATTTTAAACATCAGTAAAAGCAAAGACAAGTTTAGTGCTAAAATGGTGATGGCATTGGTCTGTCAGAACCAAAGTACCTATGTCATATGCAATGCAATATAACCTAACAGGGTGAAATCCCAATGGTCAGTTAATAGCTGTTATTGTCAACTAAATATTTATTAAATTAAAATATATAGGCATGCTGCTGATAGCATTGCGATAAATTGTGAAACTATGTATCAATTTACATGAATCAGGAACCTTAGACTGCTTCACCTGCATCCTGCCAATTCTGACAGGATTATTTATAATACACAAAGCTTCTAAGCAGCTTTCAAAAGTCTCTTTTTTATAGCCCTGAAAGATTCTAAGATACCAGACCTTAAAATGGTGACTTTGATTTATAGGAAGCTATTTTCGATAATTTGTAGAGGCTGCTAAAATATATGAGGACTCATTTTTCTTCTATGTGAGGTACAGTTGGCTTCATGCTATTAAGACAATATGGCTTCACAGGCATACGGCTATGAAAAATAGTGTCAGTAAAATTTGCAAAACTAATGACATTCCAAAATAGTTTCTGTAAAATGTTGCTTCTACAGAGTTGAGAGAGGCAGTTGAACTGAGTAAATGCTAATAGAGAAGCCAGTAAGGTAAAGAGAGCAGGAAAGGACACCTCTCATGAAAGCATAAGGGTCACGAGATTACAGAGTAGGAAGGAGTGTTCAGCAGTGTAAAAGACACCAGGATCTGAATAGAGTTGGTCATTACTGATTTTGGTAAGAGCTATATGTCACTGGAATGTGGATAGTGAAATTAAAACTGCATGGGGTCAAAGAAAGATGGAGGGAAGGAACTCCAGGGAGCAAGAGCTAACCATTGCCTGTGGAAACTTAGAAATAAAGAAGGATGAGTACTCACTTGTGCTCTTTACTGCAAATTTTATAGAGGGAAAGGAAACTGAGGAGAGAGGTTGAGGATAAGGAGATGAATGAGAAAGGAAGAGAAGTGTTGGATAGAAAGGGCATATCTTTAAAGTGAGAGGAGGATCAGAGAAAGCCAGAATAGTGAGGAGGAGACAGTTCAAGGCAAAGGAAAGTGGAGGAGGGTTCCTGAGAATTACTATTGATTTTTCCTTTGAGAAATATGACATTCTTTGACCGAGAAAGTAAAGGGGGGATAAGCAGAAAATAGTAGGATTCAGGAGCAAATCAAAGGCAGTGAAGAACCGCCAAGGATAAAGGATATATAAGCAACTGAAAGAAGACTAGTAGACCTGTTGAGCAAGAGAAGAGTTGGAGCAGAGTTGTAAAAGAAGAAAATCTCATGAGGATTGAAACATGAAGGGACACTCAGAAGAGCAGGTGGACAATTTGATCAAGAAGACAAAGCTAGGATAAATGGAGCAAAGAGAGCAGCAAGAGCTAGAGGAATAAACGTTTTAAGCGATGAGGAGAGTGATGGATTATAAAAGACACCATGGTATCTGATAGGAGAGGGATTGGACAGGGTTGGAGTGTTGAGTGCAGGTTACAACTCAGAGTGGTCAGTAAACAGGAGTTCACTCTTTATATATAAATAAAGAAGAAGAATTAGAACAAGAGAGGAAGGAGGTAACTAAGGAGAACTCAGAGGAAAAGCATGTCAAGGTTAAGACCAACATGAATGGCCAACTGGACGACTGTAAGTCAATATACCAACAGATCAAAATAGGTGATAAAGAAGAGCAAATGAGGCTCTTGAGTAACAGGTATGGGAGGATGGGGGAGCTGAGGTTTCCCAATGTCATAGGGAGGACCAAAGAGAGAGAAATAGGAAGAATCCAGAGTAGATCTCAAGGATGAAAAGATAGGAGAATGGCAGAGGATAGCCATAACTTGGAGAGAGTGAGTGAGGCAAGGAGGGTCAGATATAGTACATTTCTGGAATTTCCTTGTTATTATTTGGGCAATAAACGTTCATATTGTGAAATGTTGAAAGATACACATTAACGTTAGTATTATACATTACTCCTAAACTACTTCAGAAATATTGTAAAAACCTTCCAATAATCAAAACTACTTTGACTCTAAACCAAACTCACATTACAGAATGTTGTCTGGGATTGTGCTCTGTTTATAAACTTGAAAATTTATAGATTACATAAAGCAGCTGTTTAAATATATCATGATGTGTTTCCTTTGCAACACTGTAGCTAGGAAAACACAAAAACATTTGATGAACTGCAAGGTATTTATCATCATTGTTTGTTAACTTCATGTACTACATGCACATCCAGAAAAGGAATTGTACAATAGTTGAAAGTGATAGTCATTGAAGACTTTGACACCCCACACCTCTTAGCACTGGAGAAATGTAAAAAAGCAGGATTTGCAGAGCAAAGCTAAAAGTCAGGCACGTCTGCACAGGAGGATGTTACAAGTTTAATTTTTTATGTACACCAAGCTATGCATTTAAGTAAAATTTACAGTGACATAGTTTTGGAACATCAAATACCATTGTTAAGACTATGTAATGAACTGTGACAAGTAAAGGAGTGTGTGTGTGGTATTACTCAATTGTTAAATCTTATTCCCACTAATTATGCTCCTAAAGAGCAACCACTATGTAAGTAATGCACAAGTAGTTAACTGTAGAAATCCATTTAGTTGGATTTGTTCGTGAATGTTAGTTACATGCTAAGGATTGAATTGCAGCTCTGCCACAAGCCCTGTGCGCTGGGGTTGCACACAGTGCTCTCCCAGCTGTACAGTTACCTTCCCTATTGTGCTCTGAGGCAGGTGCAAGCGGCACAGAACTCTAGTTTGCTGCAGTCAGACCCATGCAGCAAATTGGCTGATTCTTTGTTGCCCCATCTCACTCCAAGATAGTAGGCAGCTGTTTCTGAATGGTGAAAATCAGACTCTCCAAGTTTTATTGCCTCTAATGACTCTTATTCTTTTCAGAATTCCCTAAAGAACAAGAGAAGGAAGAAAGCTAGCCGGGCCTTCTGCAGAGGGGCTGCTCAATGCAATCGCTACCAACAAACCATGAGGATCCATTACAAAACAGTATTTAAATGCTACATTGAGATACGTTCTGTAACATCCTGGGATAAAGGTGGAAGAATTGAAACATTGGCCTGGGCCATTTGACTCAGCCAAGCAAGCCAGAACTTTGAACTGATTCACATGGACTATTCCATTCAGTGAAGTGGACTTCTGTTTCTATATTCAGAGCTACTTAGAACTGGAACTGAATTTAACAGGGAAAGTGTAACAGGATGCCACTTTATTGACCTACATTTTAAATACCACAATTTACCAAGTGAACGTGACTGAAATCATTATCAAACTCCAGTTACTGCTGTAAATAACCAGAGTATTTTCCAAACTGTATTGTGGTGTTTCAGACTGTGCTTGACTCACTTTCAACGTAGCCTGTTTTCCTCTCTACACCAATTGTGAAGGTAACGTCATGCCAATGGGAGAGCCGTGTGCAGAAAGCAGAGCAGATTTATTATTCCATAAAATTGTACACAACCCCCTTCCAACAGCCACTCCCTTCCTCTTTTTATGTCCCAAGTCACAGACTTAGTGCATGATTTGCATTGATCCCTCTCTCATGGCACTACTCCAGGCTCATGTTCCGCTTGTTGAATCTAAATGCTCTACCTACCACCCAAGTTGTGTTTAAAATGAGACCTTGAATTAGTGATTTCACCGTGTCCATTTTTTCTTAAAATTTCTTTGTGAAAAAGTTTCAGCAAAACGCTAGCCTGGCAATCCTAGAGTTCAACACAGGCAATGACTTAAAACTGCACTTCCAACAATGATGATCTTCAGAGACAATCTCCAGGAAGAGGGACACCATGCGCTAATGGGGCCTCTGTACAGTCCCCAACATCCACCACAACTCTAGGTCTTTTGATGTGCTGAAGCCTTCAGCTCTGTTGGGGCACATCTACACAGCAGGGCTAAAATTGAATTAAGCTACGCAACTTCAGCTACGTCAATTGCGCAGCTTAAATCGAAATAGCTTAATTCAGCTTTTAGCGCTGTCTACACAGCAGGAAGTAGAAGGAAGAACACTCTTCCTTCAACTTCCCTTACTCCTCATGAAATGAGGGTCACCATGAGTCAGAGTAAAAAGTCTTCCAGCTTGACATTATTTTGAAATAAAGGCTTGTAGTGTAGACATGCATTATGTTATTTTGGAATAACTGATGTTATTCTGAAATAACGCTGCTGTGTAGACATAGCCTTAGAGTTCAGAAAAAACAAAGGGGAAAGAAAAGGAATAGTTTCACTTTCCCATGCCCCCCCCACCCCAGTTCAGCCATCAGCTCTTCAGTTCTTTCCTCTGCCTTTTGGGGGATGCCTCCCCCATCCCCCAAAAAACCCTCCAAAACATTACAAAATCAGATTTTTAAAGGACATTTGTAGTTCTATAGGTAACAAGTTAATACTGATCTGTAAGATGCAGCAGACAGTTTCAAAATGGCTACTTTAGGGCTGCAGCTGCTTGTCTTTGCTTATTTTTTTTAAGTGCCAAACCCAGAAAGGTATGCGGGGGGGGGGGGGGGGGGGAGTACCTATAAGATGTTAATTTCCATGGGAAAGAATAGGAACCAGGCAACAAAGGTGACTGATTGTTGGGACATTACTATATCACAACTTGATTGTATTATAGTAAATCCCTGCTATGTTTTTGTTTTGTTTTGTTTTGCTCACTTTCGTGATCTGTTGTCTTTATGTTAGACTATATGCTCTCTGGGGCAAAGTCTGTTTTGTGTTATAAATGCTAAGACCAGAGTCTCTGAATCAGTAAGACTGGAGATGGCCTATAAAGAATTTCCAGATGAGTTCTTTGTCAGTAAAAAGTTGACAGAAGCAGTTCTACCATCTCCCACCACAAGAGGAAAGATGGGACATGAGAAAGACAAGGAGAAGAGCAAGTGTGGTTTAACAGTACTGCGATAGCCTGATCTGACACTGGTAGAATCCCCAGTTTATGCTGGGATCAGACAGACCAACATCAGGGATCTTCAGTTAGCTCCTTGAAGCCTCCCTCTCTGCAGCATCTGGAAATAACTCAGACATAGTGGTAAATCAAGGCCTTCTTCAGTCTGACACAATCTCTGTTCTCAGACTGTCAATGAAGATACCAGTGGTTTTCAGGAAGTAGGCAGATGTCGAACATTTCACACATGACAGGATAGCAAACACTGAGATGCTACTAGGTTGAACTAATTACCTAGATATGGAAGGATCTATGCCACATTAAACTGTATCCTTTTAGCTCCATTGAGAATTACATTGCATGCATATGTAGGAGAAGGAAAGAGGACACTGTGATGGTCATTATGGTGGTAGTGGTGGATAAGGGACATAATTACAGGACAAAATCAGAGCTGTAGGCTTGAGAAGAATAATGTGAGATCTCAAAGATGCTGGCAAGATGACACCGTAGTCAGCAAAATTGTGCAGGAAATCATGAGAACAGACTTTCCTATGACATTTCTGTTACTTCCTGCTTCAAGTCAGGCCACAAATAGCATGGGGACAGGCACTCTCTCGGTGTTTCAGCTATTTGGCTTCCAATCTAATCATGGTCTGAAGAAGAAGTAAGAATTTTAAAACAGCATATTTTAGAACGTCAAAAGGATTCAGCACACCTCATATTTTGGACAAAAATTTTGAGTTTATTTTATTCAGAGTAGTTTATCCTGCCCTAACATAAGAGATGAGACCAAGTCAAAGTTTAGAGTTTGAATTAAACTCTTCTAAAGTTTGGCCATGTTTGAACCCAGGGTTTGGGTTGAGCTAGTAGAGAGATAGATTCAAACTGTGTAGCTATATCAATTTCCTGTAAACTTGGGCTGACAAGAACTGGATTTTGGGTCTGAAGCCACATCAATCCAATATATATACAGAGTGAATAAAAACACTGCTGTGTCATAGACTGCGCCAAAACTCAGGAAGGCAACACTTATGGAGGCTGTTGATGTTATTTCTGTTCTGATTTCAGAAGTTATGGATAAAAATGAAATCAGAATGAAACAAATCAGATAAACCTCATGTTATCAGACATAGGTACCTTAATGGCATACACGTGTACATCTGTCCTTTCATTGATATATAAAGCAGACTGCAATGGGATGTTGCTCACTTCTTTCAGGCATTGGATGGATGCCTGCCTGCAATCTCTAGGTTTGTGCTGCTTGCAGTGACCCCCTTTTCTCAAGTGGGTTTTCTGTGTTTTATCCCTCCAGCTTTGTCACACACAGACTGTATGTGTGAAACAAATCATACCTCTTTCTGGAATACACAGTCCAACGGAACCCATCATAGTACCCTTGTTAATTATGTTTTCATCGGCAGTTCTCCCTGAACTCAGATCCTCAATCAGTCCAACATGGCCTTTGATTTGGTTCAGACCAAGGGTGCCATTTTGTACTACTGTTCCCTGGGCCATTACCTTGCAAACCCATCCCCCTTATCTCAGTGCTGATGACTTTGGGCTTATCTAGACTACACTAACGTGTCGAAAGAGGATATGCAAATTCCGTGGGAATTTGCATATCTTCTTCCGATCTCACTTTCGAAAGCAGAGCTTTCAAAAGTGAAAGTAGTTTAGACATGGCTTTTTCGGCGAACCTCCCCCCATTTTTCGAAAAGCTGCTCTTCTTCAAAAAATGAGGTTTACGCAGCTCCGCTTTCGAAAGTGAGATCTCCGCTTTCGAAAGTGAGATCCTCTTTCAACAACTTTAGTGTAGTCTAGATAAGCCCTTTCTGGTGTTCCTGTAGTCAGCCAGGAGCATGTTCCATGCTCTTTTTGTTCCTGCCAGCCGTAGCTCTGTCCTTCAAGTCAAAATAACTTTCAAAATAATGGGCACGCTATTCTGACATCCCTGTAAACCATAAGGATTAAAGGATGTTCAGAATAGCTCTCTATTTTGAAATTTGGTGCGGTGTAGATAGCGCCAAATTTTGAAATAAGCTATTTCGAAATTAACTCAAAATAAGCTATGCAATTTGTGTGCTCAAATTGCATAGCTTATTTCGAGCAAAGGGTGCAGTGTAGATACATCCTAACTGACTCTGCTCTGTCCAGCAACCCCTTTTATATAAGCCTGCTGGACTCTGATTGGTTCTGTCCCCCGCAGCCACTCTAGGCAGCCTGAAGGACTTATCTCCACTGCTCCTTTTCTGGAGTGGGGTAGGAACATGAAGCCTCCAGCACAGGGCTTATGAGACTACTATACCATATCAGACATATCTAAGTAGCAGTTTGATATGCTAAATACAGGAGTTAGCTGCCTTGTTTAGCTTCCTCAAGTGGAAAAGGGGCAGAATATTGTTATTACTATTCAGATCAGGAGAATACATTTTGGAAGACGTCTATAAATAATCCTTAAACTTTCTACAGTATCTTCTATAGTAAAGGGCATGGAAACATTAACTATTCTTCACCAAACCCACTATGAAATAAGTATGTTTTATTATTCCATTTTTAAAATAGGGAAGTCAAGAAAGTGAGGAGATGATTTGCCTGAGGTCAAAGGAGTTGTCAGTAGTGTCTGGGTTAGAGTTTAGGTCCTCCAGTCTCTTATCCATGCATTCATTTCTCTATACTACATTGCCTCTGCCTCTATAAATGTCTTCACAGTTTTACTTTTTTATTCCTTTGGCATACTTTTCACAGCAGGAAATTTAGATGAGTATTTTTGAAACTGTGTTAACTATAATTATTAAAAAAAATTCCTGAGCTGTACTGAATTACTATACTTCTTCCATAAATATGACTATAGTTTTCATGCCTCAAAAGGCCAGGAAAGTGTACACTTTAATTTTGTTTATTTATCCTTGCCAATTTAATCATAATTTTTTATTAATTCAACAATGACACGGTTTTTCCCTCCTTTAGACATCAGTCTTTACACAGAAAGGCAATGATCAGAAGAGTTTCCTCATCTCTTTCATGTTATATTAAAAGACTGAGATATTTTTGCCCCTAAGTCATTGTTAAATTTGACAGCAGGACTATTCATTGCAGAACTGGCTGCAATTAAAGCAATTATGCAGATCACACGTCTTTCTAGTTTAATGGGTGGGTTATGTTTCTCTTTTTCCAGGGCAGCTTCCCTGAGTCTAAGACTAGAGCAGTTTCTCAAAGTTTCTCAAACTCCATTGCACCATGAACCCTTCTGACAATAGAAATTACTGCATAACCCCAGGCAGAGGGACTGAAGCCTGAGCCTCGGTCTAAGCCCCGCTACCTGGGAAGCCAAAGCTTGAGGGCTTCTGCCCTGGGCAGGGGGGCTGTAACTTGAGCCCTGTGGGCTTTGACTTCAGCCCTGGACAGTAGAATTTGGACTTTTGTTTCAACCATGGGCCCCAACAATTCTAACACCAGCCGCTCCTGGAGCCGCTGCACTTTGGAGGTCCCAGCCCACCAACTGAGAACCGCTAGACTAGAGGAGGTTAAGAAAAGGGAATGCAGAGGAGAGACAAACTGCTCCACTGAACAGATCCCACAGTGGAACTGGAAAATTTGTTAGGAACTTTTGAGCAGCAGGAAGTTTGCAGTGTGCTTTGCATTTCAGCATGTCACCACTACACCAAGCCCCGCTTCTCACCATGCAGGAAGGGGATGGCATACCCAGGTGAAATCCTGATCCTACTCAAAACAACAAAACTCCAATTGGTTTAAATGAAATTAGGATTTTACCTTTAGTTAGAAAATGCTAAGGCTTAAACAATTAAACACATATGCTGCTTTAACGACATATACTTGCCTGAAATCTTTAAAGTTTAATGGAAGATTTTAGGCTCATAGCCTCAATGGTATTTAGCCTCCTATTTCCTCTGAGTAGAAATTCAGTGGCTAAATACATTTTTAGATCTGGATCTTTGCCTTTTCCTGTTTTTAAAAAGGAAGTATTTCTCCAAGATCTAAATCTAATGCATTCACATAAATAGAACTTATAATGTCATTTGGTGATTCCCAATCATATTCCATGTATCTGTTCTGTCCAATTATCCGTTCTTTTTAATTTTATGAACTTTGTGTGTTTGTGATAGATTGTTTCATACAGCCATGCATACTAGGTGTCCTCTGCTAACTGCTGATGTGGCTGAATTCTCCCCTAGGGCAGCATGGTTGCAGAGGATCCTACAGAGGCACACAGCACCCTTACATTCCTGGGAAAGTTAATACCATTGCAGATAGTAGCAAAGGATGGAGGGTAGACTCTGCAGAGCTGCTATGTCCCTTCTCAGTGGGGGAAGGGAGGGGGGGGGAACAAGGGGACAGGAAGTGGGCAAAGCCTTGGCTAGCTCCATCCCCTTATTAAAAGTGTATGGTGGTGCAATTACACCTTTGCCTTTGGGAATATGGCTCTCTCATTTCATCACCATCTTCCAGTGCAGCAACATGTTACCCCTTACACAGAGCTCATGAAAAAGCCACAACTGACTTCAGAGAATTTTAGTAATTTTCCTTAGCATTTTCATTAAATTCATGTCCTATGATTTTCTGAACCTAAGTGGTTTTCTCATCTCTTTTCCCTTCTTTTAAAACAAAAAGGTGTTTCTGCTGGTAACATTACAACTTAAAGAACCCTCTGTTCTTTTAACATCTGGAAATAAAAGACATTTTTTAATTAAGTCACATTTTCCCCATGTTTAGAGTCTATCAGGCTCTGAGCTTCATTACTGTGTCTTTCCCAGCATCAGTCTGGTCATTTATTTTGCACTGTATCAGATCACTCCAAGGTCTCTGATAGGGCCTGGGAATGGATCCCATCATGTAAGAATAAGGTTCCTTGAGATGCTTAGCTACCACAGCTCGCTTCTACATACAAACATCTCACTCTGACTTCTCCCTATGATGATACAGATGAAAAGCTTGTCAGTTTTGTTAGTGTTTCCTTTGTTTATGTTGAAGTAATTTCAGATTGTCCCTCACCTCTGTTAGTACTGGTTACTGTTGGAAAAGTGCTTTAGTTCTATAAGTAGCAGTGTACAAGTATACCACTTCCTTCACTTGAAACAACAGTTCAGCAAAATAGTCCATCAATTGCCATATTCTTTGCAGACTAAAGAGTCAATCTCAAAGACAAAATTATTGAATTTGTCCGTGAACTTATTGATCTAGTTTATCCGCATCAAGGGGAAGATACATCTCAATGTATATTTTGGGATCCAGTCCTACAGAGCTTACTCATAGAAAATTTCCATTAACTTCAATTGGAATTTTGTCTGAGTAAGGTCATCAGTATGAGTCACCTAATCCAGACATGTTGGAAAAAAATTTTAATGTTGTGGGCGAGATTCTGCTTTCAGTTACACTGCTCACCTTGAGTATTTCTAGTACCACCAGTGGAGAGATGGTACTGTAGCTTAGCAATGTAAATAGAAAGTATCCTAAGATTAGATAATTCACAAGTAATTTATGCAAATTCAGGCTCCAGCCTTACAATTTGTTCAGGGGGGCTCCAGAGAGCCATAGGAATCTGCCCACATGTAGTTAATGAAGGGCAAGATAGGGGATTTAGCCTCTTCTGCTTGTGGAATGTTCTCCAGGAGATAGCAATTGCTACTAATGTATGCATGGTTTGGATGTTTTCAGTGATTATTTTTGTTTTGCATGTGTTTACTCTGTGGATTGATCATGTATACTTCAACAACTGCTCTACACTAGACAGACACAATTCAAGTTCTGTTGGCTAGTTATTACTGATCATGTATATCATATGGTTCTCCCTCAGGAAGAGCTAACATGAATTAGGACATTAATATTTTCCTTTCTGGGTCAAAAAAGCCTTGTCCCAGCCATCTTTCTTTGAAAAAAAGATTGCATAGAATTGAAAATCTAATATTTTAGTAGCTTCAGAGGGGTAGCCGAGTTAGTCTGTAACAGGGAAAACTTAAAAAACAACAAATAGTCTAGTAGCACCTTAAAGAATAACAAAACATGTAGATGGTATCATGAGCTTTTGTGGGTGCAATCAACTCCATGTTTTGTTAGTCTTTAAGGTGCTACTAGACTATTTGCTGTTTTTTAAGTTTTTCCTTTTTAATATTTCAGTGTCAGTCACACTATGTGTGGGCATTCATTGTCCTAGGAACCAAGACTTTGGTGAGAAGTTATTTGTGCGTGCGTGTGTGTGTGTGTATATAGCAAATCCCACAACCAGTGTGAATACTCAGGAGTGCAAGAGGTGAATGACAAAAGGAGATCTATTTTGAATTTGAGCAAATACTTGGAGGAATCTTGTGGTATTTCCCCTGTTTTACCCAGCATCTTTAAGGCCTTTTTGTACAGTACAGGTTCCATGTAGATAACTTTTCAAAATTCCAAAATTTTATAGATTCCCAGTGTATTATCTATACCAGCTATAAGGTGGCTCTGCACAGATGTTTATTTTTAAAATAATGTCTTAGCAGAAGGGAAGACTTTTCTTAACTATAGCCATTTGAAATAGTACACTGTGTATTTTATACAGGTGCTCACACAATGCTTACCACATGAAAGAATCCATTGCTTATTAACATAAACAGCTACATATAATAGCTAACTCCAGAGACCCACAGACAAGTGAAATTGTTAATATAGACACCCTAGCTAACAAACAATATCATGAGATTTGTTACTACACATGTTCAGCCACTAGGCAAAATTTTAAAAGATGAAGTGTTTGTGCTTCTATTATTTAACTCAGTGAAGAAATGAAGGCAACAGGGAGGGAGGAGAGTGTTAATGAAAGTGGAAGGTTTGACATAATTTAGTAAAAGGAGTTTGGATTTCTCTACAGCAAGTGAAATCTTTCTGGGAGTAATTTAATTTCTTCATGATATGTAGGAGTTTAATTTCACAACAGAAGAGAAAGGTGGTAAATGCTGTCTCTGGCCTTATTCATAGTATAACAAAACCACCTCCATATCAAAAACTAGTTAAGGTTTCCTAGTGACAACAGTGTGCTTTATCTTCAATATCACATCATTTACCAAACCAGTTTACTTAAAGGCAAGGAAATTAATAAGACCATAAATCATATACTCCCTACACATAATAAACCCACCTTATTCTTATCAAGCAGAAAGCAATGTATTTTCATCCCAGTACCACTAACTTAACTATGACCAGGGAATATTTTTAAAAGCAATTATCTTAAATTGAATTATTTAAATGTTTTCTTTTAATACACTTAAATGAAAAGTAAAAGTGGCATAATATTATGGCACCATATTAATCCCTGTACAGTTAAAGTTGAAACTAAAAGTGCGTCTACACTGCAGGGCTTAACTTGAAATAAGCGACACAAATTGAGCTACACCAATTGCGTAGCTTATTTTGAAATAACTTATTTCTAAAGTGGGAGTGTCTACACAGCACTCATTTTGAAATAGAGCACTCTTCCTCCAACTTCCCTTACTCCTCTTACAATGAGGGTTACAGGAGTTAGAGTAAGAAGTCCTCCAGCTTGACAGTATTTCAACATTATTTCAAAATAACTGCCTGCTGTGTAGATGTGGACTAAGTTATTTCGAAATAACGTTGCTGTGTAGACATACCCTAAGAGAATGTCTACACAGCAACAACTGTGCACAGCCTAATCCAATTAGTTTGAATCTGGCTATCAAGGTTAACAATAGCGTGTAGTTACAATAGCATAGCATAGAACAGCAAGCTAATGTGCTATGTATGAGCCAGGGTCTATACCATGTTTGTACTACCCATGGTGAAGCTTTTTCTGTGTAGACATACTCTAGGTTTCAATCACAACAAGTTTCATTTTCTCATCCATTTCTAACTTGTAATAGGAATGTTTATAGTTAGGTTAGGCTGAGCGGAATTCTGTTGCATTTTCTGCAGTCTAAGGGTATGTCTACACTACAGCGTTATTTCGAAATATCTAATTTAGAAATAGTTATTTCGAAATATCTTATTTCGAAATAACGCGTCTACACACAAAATGCATTTCAAAATACCTTTCGCTATTTCGAAATAGCACGTCCACACTGATTGGATGCTGAATCGCATTTAAGGCCAGCCAGAACTGGTTCCGGCAGGGTATCAGGTCAGAAGTTACTTTGTGGCCAGGGTGGCCAGCAGGGTACCTGGGAAAGGCTGGAGGCTCCCTATTTTGAAATAAGTGTCTACACAGCGTTTATTTTGAAATAGCAATTTCGAAATTGGTGCTATTCCTCATGGAATGAGGTTTACCAATTTCAAAATAAGCCCTCGGCTATTTCGAATTATTTTCAAAATAGCAGTTGGCTTGTGTAGACGCTAGGAAAGTTATTTCGAAATAACGGCTGTTATTTTGAAATAACTTTGCTGTATAGACATACCCTAATAAACTAACTCCACACTGGAGTCAGACAGACACTTAAGTCATCAGGAGCAGCCACAGCAGATTTAAACATCTCCTCATATACCATTCTTGTCAGACTTTGCTTTTTACAGTTCTTAATCCTGAAGATTCCTCCTCAACCCTTATTGGTAGTTTTCTCTAGCTTCTATCCACCTACTCTCCTCACTCTCTTCACTTCAGCCTCCCCTCCATTCTTTTCTCCATTCTTTTCTCTTTCTCTACATCCTATGCTTTGTTTCAGCCAATTCCTTTCTGTCTTCCCACCCTTGCGCTATAACATTAATATAAAAGAGTAAACAAAACTCCATCCAAAAGAGATACATAAACATATGAACAATCAGAAAAAAAGTCCATGGAACTCACATGATGCTTGGAATTTTCAGTGCGTGTATTTAGATCAATTTCTTTTCCAGTTAGATTGTAAGCTCTTTGGCACAGGGACTGTTTATTCAGTATCTAGCAAAAATGGTGTCAAGATTTTGAGTGGGGCTTCTATGAATTACTGTACCACAAATAACTGCCACAACAGCAGAGGAGTTCTCAACTACAACCCAGATTTCAAATTGATAGAAGGGAATAGAAAAGGGAAGTTATATGGAGAGGGTTCAGACAGAGAGTTGCATAGCGGGGAAGCAGGGAGGAGCCTGTAAGTGATGAGGTGCCCACATGGGCAAAGGAAGGAGAGAGGATGTCTACATGATCAAAAAGGAAGAGCAAAGAAGGAATTGCAGGTAGGCAGCACAAAGGGATTGAGGTCTATCAAGAGAAAGGCATGAGTGGGACAGAATCTGAAAGGGAAAGAGGCTTTCATTTCGTAGAAATAATGAAATAATCTACCCAAGGCAGAACACTGAACTGGCTCAGACCCCACCCCCTCAGTACCTGAGCTAACTTTTTCCCAAGGGATACATAGGAATCCTCTGTGCATGTATAAATAACGCCTCATTGCTTAGTTTCAGCCTCTACAAGAATCCTGATTCTGACTCTCCAGGCTCCTGAATACCTTTGGGAGGGATGTAAGGCCAAACATACACACTGCTACCCTTCCTCCCAAAAAAGAGGGTTTTTCATTTCAGAATGTCCCTTGTTTTTAAGTGGGGCTTCTACTGTGTCCTATTTTTTTCATGAAATCTTGTTCTGCTTCTGAAGGTTTCAGTGGTGTGTCTGCTTGACTATAGTGATATCTTAGTCCTCTCCCCCCTATTTTTATATTAAAACAAATAAACCAATAAAATCCTTCCTTTTCTCACTATTAGCATCTGCTTTGTTGTAGTTGCTCACAGGCACCCTATTGACTTTCCTTTTGGAAAACCTCTTGAGCTTCTCATTCTCTAGAGTAAAAATGGTGATGGATAGTGTCTTAAAAGAAAGGAAGCTTCCTTACTTGAAATTCTGCATCCCTGTAATAAAATCATCCATTCAATCATCTCCGCTTCGAGTTCAGAGATTATATTCTTATGTACTTGTTTTTATTTCTCTTGGACTACTAGACCATTTAGAGGGCAATATTTATACAGTGGGGAGCGCCCACTGGTCAGTAAGGAGATGCAGTGTGCACACCCTCTACATATACACAGAGAAAGCATACTTGTACATAGCAGATGCTAAAGGAAACTGCTCTCAAATCCAAAATACACCCTTGAAGAAAAAATATCTTTGAGGGATCTGTTTTTCATTTTTGCATCTTATCACTGGATAATCTGTATTTATCTGTGCTTATTGTCAAGTCAGGCCTTTTAACATATAATCCATGCAGAAGCCACAGCAATCAGTGACAAACCATGATGAAAACAGCATAAAGAGTTACGGTACATAAGTGTAAAATGATTCAGAGTCCACGTCAGCCACTCACACTCATGCTGTGTACTGTCTTATTAGGCATGTAGTGCCACTGAAGAGGAAACAAAGTGAAGGAAAAGAACTGTAGTATGATTATGTGGTTACTTATTTAACAGGGCTCTAATCAATGTGAGTATGCATGGCTGAGTTGTGCTTTAAATAAATAGAAAAGTATAGACATCAGTCATATAGCATAGCTCTATTTAATCACACCAATGAAAGTCTACTATAGGGATAAGGTCATTCTATAGTCTTTGGCTTACACAATGAGAAGAAAGTTGTCCCAGTAGATAGGGCAATAGCTTGGGACTTGACACCAGGTCTGATCTGTCCCATGTGACCTTTGTACATCATTTAGGGCTAGAATCACAAGGATACTTAGGTATTGCTCTGTTCACTGATACTATGTTAATAGTCTGATAGCCTCTGCCCAGTAGAAACCTGAGCCCCAAGATAGGTGCACAAGTTCGCAATAGAATAGATGGAGAGAGTTACATGTCTAAGAAAGGGATCCTTGTAAGTCAGAGAGCTGAGTGGAGAGCCACCTAAGCTAGCCAGGAGTCAAATGCCCAGGAAAGGGGTAGGGACTGGAGAGGAGAAGGGCTTAGGTGCCTATGCAGTTGACCTGGCTGATGTGTTAGGGTATGTCTACACTGCCACCCTAGTTCGAACTAGGGTGGCTAATGTAGGGATTCGAACTGGCAAATGAAGCCCGGGATTTAAATATCCCGGGCTTTATTTGCATGTTTCCGAGCGCCACCATTTTTAAATGAGTAGTAACGGTAGTTTGAATTAGGAGCTTTAATTCGAACTACCTAGTCCGTGCCGCGTGTAGCCGCGGGCAGGTAGTTCGAACTACGGGGCATTTAAAAATGGCGGCGCCCGGGAACATGCAAATAAAGCCCAGGATATTTAAATCCCGGGCTTCATTTGCAAGTTCGAATGCCTACATTAGCCACCCTAGTTTGAACTAGGGTGGCAGTGTAGACATACCCTTAGAGATAGGTAACTCCCTCCACTGGCACCACATATATCAGTGGCCTACATCTGGCTTACCAGCTGTGGCATCTGAAAGATATCAGGTCTTAGGCATGCTCAAAGCATGCCTAAAGGATCAGGCCCCACAGGTGAGATAGACACCCCCTTGTCTGGTTTGAGCAACTTACTTCACAGCCTCTAGGTCTTCAGCTTGAGCGAGTTCTCCAAACTACTCATTGGCTGAGAGTGGCTTAGGTGGGTTTTCAAATGCAGACTAGTGGAAATAAAAGTGCCCGAAGAACTTGGGAGACTCTGGGGTTAGACACCAGCTCAGCAGTGGCTTTGAAACTATCAGTGGTGCTTTAAGAGACAGCCAGGCCTCTAATACTTTTGAGGAAATAGGTCCTAGTCTCTCTATGCCCCAGTTCTTCATATATAAAATGAGTGTAATAGCATTGCCCTACTTCACAGGGATATGGTGAGGAAACATAGATTAAAAATGGTTAAGCACTCAGATGGGAGCCATATAAATACCCATGACAGAGGATACAGTAGTAGAGTCTGTTTTCTACAAAGAACTGTAGATGCTAGCAGGAACCCCTTCATTTACTAGAGAAGGCAGCTAGAGGGCTCCACATCCACTGTAGTTAACTTATAATCAATAAATTAGGTCAACATTATGCTTACAAATGTATTTTTCTGAGCCTAGATTTAGAAGTGTCCATAATTCATTAAGGAAGTAAAGACAAAATGCCTTTTGTCACAGTAGCCGTGGCAGCAGTCAGAAGCCCAGGGCCTTTGCACACCTCCCCTCCCCATCAGTAGGCCTGGACAAACTAGATGATCTAATGGTCCATTCTGGCTTTGAACTCTATGGAAGTAAGACCTGAGGTCATGCAAACCTTACTTAAACCTCTGAGCATCTACACCCATGCTGTCAGAGTAATAACAATCTCTTCCTTGGTGGCTACTCTTTCATCCAGCATGCCTCAGGCCTGCTATTCCTGAGGAACACATACTCAGCTCCTTATGAAAGCCCTCCCTACTTTTGAAGATCCTCAGGGCCCAATGTATCTGGTTCCTACTTAGCAGGAACTGGCTGGCTGCTCATTTCAGATATATTGGCAACATGAAGTTTCCTTCTTAACTGCACCCCAGAGTGCAAAGTAAACCTCTACAACTCCAGAGCATACAAAATTTAAATTGAAGAATCGTCAAGTTAAAGTGGATTATAGCCTGAGGCCCATTAGAGGGGCTACCAGACTTATTGAGTCCCAGAGTCAAGGAAGGGACATCAGAAGCTCAGGAAAGAATTTGAGGGAGAAGTAGCAAGAACAGAGAAGACAATTAGATCAAATCGGCCTAACAGGAGAAACAGACAAAGTTAGGGTAGTAGATCACTATTTGTGGTTCACACACCATTAGTGGTACCTCGTGCTGGCCATTCTGGGAATTAGTGCCAGCCTTTCCTGACAGGGTCTTTTCCATTATCCTCTTGCCCTGCAGACCCCTCTTAGTCCACCAACTGCAGCCTCTTCTTCATGAGTCAGTCCTTTGGCCAGGCTACCATACACATCTCCCCCACCCTCATTCTGAGGTAAGAAAGTCCCTATAGAAAAATGGGCTCAGGAAATCTTCTTAGTCACTGCCCCACCAGTGCCACTTCATCAGCAGCAAAGGGAAGGGGTGTCTCCGGATCAGCAGCTCTCTCATCAGTAGAGAAAGTTTGACCTACCCCATACCATGCCGCTTTTCCTTTGAGCCTTGCCGATCTCTCTACTTCCTCTAATCTTGCCAAACCACACTCCTGCCTCCCACAAAGTGCGTGCTTGCTTGCTTGCCCCTCACCCAAGAAATAACTGAAGACTCTTTCCATCCAGTTCCTTCTGTTGCCAGCTTTCTGGAATATATAGTTCCCCTCTGTTTGGGCGTGTCTAGACTACAGGGTTTTTTTCGAAAAAAAGTAGCCTTTTTTTGAAAAAACTTCACCTGCGTCTAGACTGCAGCAGCATTCTTTCAAAAGTAAATCGAAAGAATGCAGCAGTTTTTTCAATCGCAGTAAACCTCAATTTACGAGGAATAACGCCTTTTTTCAAAAGTACTCTTTCAAAAAAAGGCACTATTGAATGCAAACTGTGCTTTTTCAAAAGAGAGCGTCTAGACTCTCTTTCGAAAAAGTGGCTCGCTTTTTCCAAAAATCTGCTTGTAGTCTAGACGCTCTCTTTTGAAAGAAGCTTTTTCGAAAGAGTTTTTCGAAAAAGCCTCTTTCAAAAGATTCTTTCGAAAAAGCCTCTTTCGAAAGAGGCTTATAGTCTAGACGTAGCCTTTTTGCCCAGCTGCTTCTCATATCTGAATTAATCAAATCCTACTCCTTGTCTCCTCCTACAAGTGCTGCCTATAGGATAATTGGCCCTACTTTGCCCTCTCAAGGTCATCAAAATCATTATTGATTGGAAGTATGGAAATGGAAAGGGGCTTAGGGATTAATGACAATAAAGAAAGAGCTAGAGAGATTCATTTAGTATGGAGAAATGATCAGACACTGGTTGGGGTTAGAAGTAGTAGAAACAGAGAGAGAACTGAGGTAGAAAGAGCAAGGTTGGTGGAGTTGTGATAGAGACTTATTGAACCTGAACCTTTAAATAAATAGACTTAGGGCTTGTAAGAGTCAGTTTGGACTCGTAGGTGTTGCCCTTAACTCAGCTCCTGTCCTCACAAAAACAAAACAAAACAACCCTCTCACCCAAGTGTCATGGTGCTTTATACCATCCTGGGGTAACAGATAAAGCCAAAGCACTTCTTACCCATGGGTTACTAAGCCCCACACTTTGCATGGATATTGGATGCTAAAGAACTTGAGTACTGATGATTTGATGATTCTGCAGGGCTTTTCCAGTTTTCTCCTGTTCCCACAAAAGCGGATGAGTTATCCCACAGTAAAGTGACTCAGCTTATTGCAGGGCTAAGAAACTTGGAATATGGTCCTGGAAGTCCTAGTACCCAACAGAAGTGAAAAAGCGTTATAGTTTGAACCTCTCTGGTCCAGCACACTCTGATCCGGCAACATCTGTGATCCAGCATGATTTTAATTAGCTGGATATCCACTTAACATGGGTGTGGTCAAGTCTCCTGTGGTCCCATAAAGCTTGTTTACAGCCACCAGTCCTGGCTTTCAGTGTTCTGTACTGTTATTTAGCTCTAATTTACCCCTAAATGTCTTCTAAGAGCCCAATAAGCAATGGAATTGTCGGTAATGCCACTAGACAATATTGACCTCCCAAGGTTTGGCAATTCTCTGGTTCAGCACCAGTCAGGTCCCCAAGGTGCTGGACTACAGAGGTTCAACCTGTAGTGTGGGTGCACTAGAGGGATACATTTTTGAACTAATTCACATATACATTCTCATTTATGGTGAAAAATTAACACATTATGTTTGTCAAAAAAGCACACATATATTTGAAAACAAGTTAGTGAAAAAATGTAGATTGGGAAATTATCAGTGAACAAATGTTCTAATCTTCCTGGTTAACCGCCCTCTCTGCCCCCCCATCAACAGCAAGAGAACTAGGTTTTACAGGACACAGATAGCTATATACTTCAGTAGGGAAATAATTTATGATTAAATATACTTTAAACATTGCAAATTCAGAATACTGTGAAAGAGAGTTGACTTGTGTAGTTATCACTGAAGTAATCGATAAGGAGGGCTAATTGCTGGAGGGGATTTAATGTAATATCCATTTAATGTGCATTTATGATTATCAGCAACACGACCGCCCCTTCTGGGCCCAATCCTGCTTCATCTGAAGTCAATGAGAGTTCTGCTGTTGATTTCAGTGGAACCAGGATTCAGCCCATTGTTTGCTAAAGAGTGAGTCATTATATGTGACATTTCTAGAGGGAGTAAGCCTATGGCAGTCTTGGAACTGAGGACAGAGGTAACTAGTATGTTGTAATATGATTAGCGAATGATAATGTGAACCACAGAAAAACATACAGGAAAGAGAAAAATTTCCTGGCAAGTGAAATTTTAGAGACAAGGAACAGATAATTCAGTGGGGGAGTAGAGAGTGGATTTTCCTGATTTTTCCATCACTACCCCTCTCAAGCTTTTCCTCTTATAGTTAATCATGGGATATGGGGCAGGCTTATTCTGTAATAATAAGATTACAGAAAAATACGTGAGTTGGGTGCACAGAATATTTTAATCTAGATTGTATACTTTTGTATTATTGGCACTAATTTACATTTAATTAGGAAGACAGCATATTTAGCATTTAAAACAGAGAACTAAGATCAAGACACTACCCACTTACTGTGTGACCCTTTGAATAACATTTAACCTCTCCTGTCTGTTTCCTATAGGAATGAGAATGGGAATGTCTGTTTCTGTAATGTGCTTTAGGTTTACTGATAAAAATAATACTTTGAATTTACATATTGCTTTTAATTTTCTGGTAGCTTTACAAACACTTTTGAATCCTCACAGTTCCCTAGGGAGGTAGATACATTTTACAGACAAACCAAAGCTAAGTTAAGTAACTTGTTCAAGATCACAAGGGAGCTATCATTTGCTGGCAACATATGTGAGGAAAACACTTTAGCACATGTTTAACATAAAGCATGTGAGTAATGCCATTAAAGACATTACTGTTCATATATTTATTAAGAGCTACCATTAGAACTCATTAGGTCCTCATTAGCAGTTCTGGGCTCAGACCACCAGTCTTCTCTAAAACTAAGCCTCTTTGTATAATTGATGATGATATAATATAATATTAGATAGTCTTAGATACTCTTCAAAGACATACATATTAATTATATACATTTCAAAAGCATCTGTTGCTACAGTATCCAGTATTCCTACATAAAATATCTAATACTTATACCAGCATATGTATTAAAATATAGTCGATGTGTGGATTTTTATTTTTCAGTCTTACCATAAAATAATATTTTCAATATAATTAATATGTCAATGATGTGCCATAATTAGAGCTAATTTTTTGGTTATGAGTAATATTGTATATTGCGATAGCATCTCCATTTCAGTCAGGCTGGGTCCTCAGTCTGCCAGGCATTGTACCAGATACATAGTGACAATCCTTGAGCCAAAGAACTTGTAATTGAAAAGAATGTCTCTGTATAACTGACAGGTTTTTTAAATGTTTTGTCCTGGATGATAAAGAAATGAGAGGAAGGATTTTTTTTTCCATGTGACAGATTTTTATGGGCAATTCTAGATGTCTGTTTTTTTGTGCTGGGGTTGAGCTTTCTTTTTAATTAAATTAATTAATTAATTATTATAATTGTAAGGCATAAAAACCTACATTATACACTTCTGATGCATGGTTTTGGAGTAAGGTTTGAAATATCTCTGCGTGTACTGGATCTCTAGGATCTGGTTGCACTCCTGTGACAGTATCATTGCACGCTTATTACAATCCTTGGTTCTTTGCACCGAAGTGAATCATGAATTGAATCAAATCCACATTCGTGGTTGGCTGTGTGTTTTAAATAGTGGGCACTCACCTCGCGCTGCTTGTTCGAGGCTTTGTGTGTGTGTGTGTGTGTATTTGTAATGGGAAAAGGAAGGCGCTAGGACCGGGCTGGCTCCTGGTCTCAGCCGGGAGGAGAGAAGGGGGGTGCACAGTGACTTATGCAGAGAAGGCGCTGCTGCCATTTCCACTCACACTCCGCACTCACTACTCAAGAGGGAGGGAGGGAGGGAGGTTACACACAGGCTGACTGAACTGAGGAGCTCAGCTGCCAACACTCAACACACTGCCTGCTGCTGCTGCTGCTGTACTCCGGGCAAGGGGAGGGAGGGAGAAAGAGAAGGAGAAGAAGAAAATAAAGAGAGCAGATAAGCAGAGGGGGGGACAGCAGAGAAAGAAGGAAAAGCAGAGGACACCTCCCTCCCTACAGAGAGAAGACTTTCCATGGAGCAGGGCAAGGAGGGAGAAGCCTGAAGCTCAGCAACTGGGAGAGACGCTTTCCTAGCAAGTTCCTTGGTCCCTGGAGAGAGGCGGGAGCTTCCTAATAACCACAGTTGCTGGGATATCATAGGCATTCCTAACCTCTAATCATTTAAACCCAAAGAAAGTTCAATGCAATATTCCAAGCTATTCCTAGTTGCCTCTTCGGGGTAACTTTGGCGGACTTGCTGCTGCTGGTGTCGCCTGGAGGTGAGAGAGGAGCCTCGGCCGAAGGGAGGCGAAGTTGTTTGCACAGGAGGAGAAGATGGGCTGGAAGAGTCGCTGCTGCTGGGGAGGCGGCGGAGGAGGGGACCTGCTCTGCCTGCTCACCCTCTTGCTGGGGTTCCTGCTGCCCGCCTGCAGGACTCGCATGTACACCAACCACTGGGCTGTGCGGATAGCTGGGGGGCACGAGGAAGCCAGCAGGATAGCTAGCAAGTACGGATACGTCAATATAGGACAGGTAACCCTCCTTCGAGCTGCGTGCGCTGCCAGAGGGGAAAGCTGCCGCTGCGGCGGGCGGGACCTGCTCCCCGCGCTGCCGCGGCTCAGGCGGGGCTGGCACCCAAAGTTGCGGCAGGGCGCGCAGGGCAGCGCCAGGGGGCGGGTAGAAGTTTGCCCTGCAGTCTGGGCTCCCCGCGTGTGGGGAGTCCTGCGCGGGTCTGTGTGGGGGAGGGAGATTTGAAGACCTGCCGGTGGCTTGTGGTGGTGGGGAGGGGGAGAGGTTTCGACCCCGTCGCGTTGGCTTGTGGGGCAGCGGGCAGGTTTTGTGGTAGGCCAGGTGTAGCCCGGAGGTTTTAATCGGACGCGGGCGTGTGTGTCCCTGTGTCCCTGTGTGCAGGGGGCCGGGGAATCGGGGGGTGACTGACGCGTGTGCGTCATGCACCCAGCCAGCCCGGAGTTCCTCTCGGCAGACACTTTTTGGGGGAGGGATCGCGCGAGCGGGGCGGGGGATGGTCTCGGTGCAGCGCCCTGGGCACGGCTCAGACGGCTCCTCGCGAGGTGGGAGCGGGCAAAGCGCCCAGCCAGGAGACGTTGCAAACTTCCTGCCTTCACACAGCGGCTGGAGTCAGAGGGGAGAGGGGGAAGCAAACACCCCGGCTCCCCACCCCTCCTCTTTGTCCCGGGGCTGGGGCGGGCTGAGGAGCGAGAGCTCTCGAGGAGTGATCCCAGCAGGTAGAGGAGCAGGGCGCCGGAATCGGTGCCCGGTGGCTAGTGAGGGTTGCCCTGAATGCCCAATAAAGCTCAGGTCCGGGGGGTGAGTGATGGGAACATGGACACAGCGATCGAGCCAAAAGACGCGCTTGTTCAGCCAGGTAAATTTCCGGCCAAGCTTGGAATCCGTCCCACCCCCGGGCCCCCCGCCAGCCGCAGCTGGGGGCGTTCAGGGGCGCACGTTTCTCGCACAAATGAAATGCATCTGAGGGGAATGACCCTCGCCTGCTGACGCTGCGGGGAAGTGGCTCTGCGGCTCGGAGCCTTCTGCCGCTGGGGACGTGCTTCAGAAGCGGGGTTGGGGAGGAGGAGATAGCTCGGAGGCAAGGCGTATCAGCTCGGGCCAAGAGATCAGGGCATCTAGCCCTCCCACAACCTTCCCCACCTCCCAGCCTCTCGCTCCATCTGCGCCGTTCCAGAGCCTGAACTTTGAGCCCAGGCTCGGAAAAACCGGAGCTCCCTGAACAAGCAGATTGTGACACACGAGACTAGGACACAGCGGCTGCTTTGGCCAAGGTGGGAGTGGGAGAGAGTCTAGCCCCCCATTATGGACACATGCCGGAGGGGATTGGGGTTGAGAAGGTGGCCAAGGGGCGTCCTTTTGTGCCCCTAGATGCCAACGTGCCGTCTTGCAGCCGCTACGGTTTATAGCAGGCAGCGTGGAGAGAAGAAAAATAAGCCAGACTAGTCCTGTTAAAATCCGTGTGTGCATGGAGAGGGGGAAAAGATTGAGGCCGAGCAGAGGAAGTGGTCCGTGCCTGCATAGTGGGCATTCGGGGGGCTGATGTACAGATTCTGGCAGGACGTGTACTCAGAGATATAGATTTTCACAGCATTCATGTCAATGGGGGAGAATCACTTTCCTAAATTTGTATATATGTACACTCAAATTAGTTTCCCCTTTCTCCAATTCATAATACAATTAAAATGGGAAAGGGAGACAACATCTTCTTGAATTCAAGCATATTTAACACAAAATCATACAAATCTTCCTTGATCTATGCTCAGTTAGTTTCATGGTGACTCTGTTGAATCCACAGATGTTTAGTTAGAAAACACCTGGATCTGTCTGGATCCAAAAACAAACCCTGAGAAAATTATTGGATCCAGACACTTGGAGTGAGGAAACATCTGGTTCTTGCTGGATCCAGGCTCATTTAGAAATAGTCTGCTGCTGTATCTAGGCACAGATACTACAGTGAGAAAAAAAGAGTCAAGGAACTCTTTTTGTAATGTACTCCTTGCCATGGTATATCACACATTTCTTGGTATTATTTAGCCTTATAAAGTGTGAGAGATTATCCAATGCATAGCATACATTGATTCTGAGTGATTCAAAAGAAACAATACTGTTTTGTAAATACAGTTTTATTGGCTGTACTTTTTATTACCCCAATTAAAAGTTTAGAACACAAAATTTAACATATACAGAACACTTTTGCATCTCTTGTAAGAAATTCACAGAAATACAGCTGCACCTCAGATCTTTTTCACCCCATCAGATCAAAGGACAGTAACACTCACCCAATTGTTAGTACAATAAAATCAATTAACAGATAGTGTTTCATTGTATTGAAAGTTAGAGGAACAAATACTCCTATTTAGGGGCACAGAATTACAAGGGCAAATTGCACCTACTCTTTGCAAAATTTAGCTCCAAATTGCCATTTATATCAAATATTGTAGCATCCTGCACTACTGTTTTTGTGTTTATTTTTTCTGGGCCTTTTTTTCCCTTGTGTGTGTGTGTGTGTGTGTGTGTGTGTGTGTGTGTGTGTGTGTGTTTTCACATGTGTACCTCAGTAGTTTGAGCATCACTGTATTGTTCAAGCACAGAAACGGGTCATATAGTAAGATCTATGGAGAAGGATTATCTTCCATGCCAAATGGCTACTGTAGGACCTGACCCTGCATTCCTTGCACACCCAAACCTTCTATTGGATAAACAAGGAAAACAGTAGCTTTTGGCTTATTGTGTATCAGTGTGAAGTGCCATGTATACACGTATGGCCTTATGTTAATAATACTTAAATTGCTGATCAGGTGTGCAGATAAGGAGGGGACAAAATACAGAGCATATAAATAATGGACAATTGGAAAATGCATAAATAGATCTACAAATTAAAGAGGTGAATAAAAGGTGAATAAAGAGGTGAATGCCCTTCATTTAAGTATTATTTAGGTATGCAACCATGCAGTATGCAAATAAAGAAAAGGAAGACTATAGGAATATTTTAACTGGGAAATATGTGTGTGAGGGAACAAGTGTGCATTAGTGATGGCATGAACAGGCCTGGTAATTGATTCTGCTCGCTACTAAGCTTTAAACAGGAAAAACCTGGCAGTGGATGTATACTAAACCATTCATGGAGATAACTACTCATGTTTTGGCTACTAGATGTCACTTTGCTCTATCAAACAGAGAGCCCAGACCATGGTGTATTACATATTTATGTGTTCTGAAGAGTAGCATGCATTTGAGTTGCCATAATTTCATGGCTAGGTCTGGCACTTTTAAATTTCTGATCACTCCTCACTTCTACCGAAATGTTCTCCAAGTGGCATTTTTGCATCAGAGTATTCACATGTATGTCCCTGGGTATTCATGTGAGGGGTCTGTTCTGTACCATTCCACCCCTCTTAAAATTTGATACTGTTTCATCAAGTTGCCAGATTGCTGGGTCTACAGCAGTGGTCTTCAACCTTTTTAAGTACAAGATCACTTTTTCAATTTAAGTCAGTCCAGGATCTACCTCAAACCGAAATACCCTTGTCCTACCTCCCCCACCCCTTTTTGAGGTCCTGCCCCATCCCACCCCTTCTCCAAGGCCCCACCCTGTGGGCACTGGGTACGGGAGTGGAGGGAGGCTGACATCTTGACATCAACTCCTCTTCTGCTTCCCCTCCCCTGAACAGCAAGCAGGAGGCTCTTGGAGGCAGCTCCAAAGCAGAGGGCAGGAGCAGCAGGGCAGTGGGGGGAGAGGCAGCTGAAGTGCTGTGCTTGATAGCCAAACCAGTTAGGATCACCTGTCAGAGGCTCCAAGATCTACCAGTAGATCCCAATCTACTGGTTGGGTGACCACAGGTCTACAGGTATATGATTTTAATTCCACAGACTATGTTACCATGTGGATAGCATAGAACTATGTGATTCAGAGTATACATAATACAAGTTAAAAAATAGCATCATTCTTGTAAAGTATAACAAAATATATGTAATCTCTACATGTAAAACAAAGCATACTGGTTATCTTGCAGGTAGTATATGTAGAGTTTATAGAGCACAGATGAAGAGAGATTTGAGGGTTACATTTTAAGGACAAAAATTAAGGAAAGGAAATTGGGAAGTCCAAGGAGTAGGATTTGGCTGTCTTATTATTAGGGAGAATTAGAAGTCACGGACAAGGGAAAAGTGATGGTTGTTAACATGGATTTGAAGAGTGGAGGAATCAATCTGATCAACAACAAAAAGCATGGAAAGTGAGGGAGAAAAATCTATGCCAATACTAGATGAGAATCTACTATTTATTGTGGAAAGGCAATGGCTGAGAGAAATCTAATGGTTACAGAGCACAGGGAATAGACAGGAGAATAGAACAAGAGAAATTCTAAAGGATTGTGATAAGTATTGTGTGTTTTTTTTATCTGATTACACCCTTAAGTACCTTAGCACAGTGATTCCCAACCTTTTTTATACTGCAGATTGGCAAACCCATTCACAAACTTTTGGCAGACCAGTAACATTTTATTTGCATATTTGCACATTCATTATGATAATTAATTTTTACATAGCATCTGTACGCACACAATACATGTCGTAACGGATCAGAGTTTGCAGATATCAACAACACTAAAAAAATTAACAGAAAGAATTCCCCTCTGGTGCTGGGTGGGGCAACCCCTCTCCCAGGGGTGACTGGTGCCTGCAGAGGGAGGGGTGCAGGGGGCTTGTGGGGTATCCTATTTAGCAACTGAAATTTTGTCAGGGGCATAGGAGCTGGTGCCCCCAAGTGCTACCACCAGTCACCTCTGCCCTCCCCCGCTCCTAACCCTTAGGGTGGGGGGGAGCTGCCATTGTATCTCTCCCATCTCCTTCTGTACAACCCCTTCCCTGTGTCTCTCCCTTCCTCTGCTAGGCTGCTCTTGCTCCCAGTCTCCCCACAGCCTCTCCTCCCCACATCTCCTGTTCCTTCCCTGTAACTCCCCCTCAGAGTTTCCCTCCATTGCACCCCTAGTCCCATCCCATAAGTCTCCCCTGAATCCCCCCAACCCTCCTTCAGTGCCTCCTGCACCCCCCTCCTGCCCCAATTTCACACATCCCTTCTCCCATCTCCCCCTTATCTGCCCCCACCCCTCTTCAGCCCCCTCCTAACTCCCCCAGGGTTGGCTCCACCTGCTCTGCACGTGCTGGGAGCTGGCAGCAGCTTCCCTGGGCCCCAGGCAGGAATTGCAGCCAACTCCACTGGGAGTAGCCCATGGCCAAGCCTTCCCCCTGCAGCCCTGGATCACTGGGGTCTCTGCTCCCAGAAGGAAGGAAGGGTCTCTCTTACCTGCCCCCACAAGTGCTGCCTGCCCTGGGGCAGTGGCTTGCTAGTCTGGGGGTGCTGCCCTGAGAGAGGATCCTGAGGAGCAGTGGGACTGGCCCTGCTGGAGATTTCCCCTCCCGGCTGCAGCTCAGGCTCCAGGGGCCCAGCAGCAGCCCCCACTGGGACTCAGGGATTTGGCCTGGAGTCTGGCCCCAGAGTCACCATGAGCAGCAGCTGCAGGTTGCTTCCTGTTGCCCAGACCGAGCCCAGCCCTGGCTCCCAGAGCCCCTGCCCGCTGCTGGGTTCTAGCGAGCAACTTCCCCTGCCCCAGGGGTCCTCTTGCCCCTGGGCTTGGGCAGCATCCTCCGCATCAAGGCAGTGTCATGCAGAGAAGCCAACACAGCCCTGGGCACAGGGAGAAGAGACAATTCCGGGGAGACGAGAAGGGGGGTTTCTGCACAGACTGGGCCTTGCTCCAGAAGCCCACCGAGCCAATCATGAAGGCGTGGGAGTGGCCTGTCTTTGTGCCGTGGCCTGGCAACCAATGGTTTGCAGCCCAGCGCCAATCCATGGACCGGCGGTAGGGCACCACTGCCTTAGCAGACTCCATATGCATATGATGGCAGCCAAGATCGTTACAATTTTGGTTTTGTAGACAATATTACTCCTAGGTGAACCGAAAGAGAGCCTTCTTTTGATTGGATCAGCAAGAGATGTGCTATCTTTATTTGGGGTCTAAATTGCTCATTGCACAGAAGAACAGATCCACAAGCAATCTGAAGTGGACATGAAACTATTACAGGATTCTGAACATGGAATATTACCACCTCTGGAGAGAAAGGACAAAGAGGTACATTTTGAAATAATTGAAGATTTGAGAGTTGGGCTTTAGAAAGAATGTACAAAAGGTTAAATCTTGGCTCCTTAAAGTCAGTGTGAATCCTGAAATTGACTTCAGCAGGCATTTGCCCCAAGGAATAAAAGAATTACAAAAGTCTAGATAAGAGACAATAAGGTCATATATAAGAACTGATATCTAATATGAACACTGTTTCAGAAGTGATTGTGAAAAGACTTGAAAACCAGGAAGATCCTGAGAATATTGTCAATTGACTAAGTTGAACTGAAGGGAGCAGTAGAGATGGAGAGATTAAATTCAAGGTGCTTTCCTTATCAGCTGATCTGTCCATTTTGAATGAGTGGAGGTGAAAGAAGTTAGAAGAAAAACAAACCAGAGAATGAGATTTAGGCAGACTGCAAGTTAATTTAGGGATAAATCAGGAAAGATGCTCTAAGTTTTAGATCATCTCTGCAGAAAAGTGATACTCAGTGTTGACTTGAGAAAAGAGATGACCACTGGAGATGCAATAATGGGTGACGTTTATGGTATGAAGTTCAGACAATACAAGGACAGGGCTGTAGAAAATATGTTTTATGGTTTTTTAATGTGTGATTTAACTGTTCTTTGATGGTGCATGGAAGTTAGTTCTTGTGTATTTCGCTTTGTTCAGGCGATTGAGTATAACATGTTCTTCAAATATCTGAGTTCGTTTTCATTGTTTGGCTGGTGTCTTAATACTGGCCGTGGCCAGAAAAACTAATCAGACATTAGATGACTAGATCAACTAGTCATGGGTAGATATGATAGATAGATGAGGCCCAGAGGCAAAATATTGAAGAGAAGTCCAGATCCCTGCTACTCTCAGTTTCTGGTAAGTTGGAGATTTCTACCAGTGTGCTGTCTGTGAAGCCTCCTTAGGGGTTCCATCTTTTATTTCAGTCTGCCCAGTAGATAATTGATGAACTGGAAGTTCTAATCTTCATTACATTCCCAGAGGAAGAAGGGGTTTTCTGACACTTGTATCTGCCAGGAGGACATGGAATGAGGAAAAGGAGAGAGAGAGAGAAAGAGGTTTTGGCTAAGCAACCACTGTCGTAGTCTCCATTTTTTCATCCTTCTTTCCTGTGAATAACTCCAATCAACTGCACAGGCAGTATGGTATTTTTTTCTTACCTTTACCAGCATGACATTGACAATGACATTGACATGAGTCTTGACAAGTGTACTGTCACTGATAGTTATTTGAATAACTGCAGGAAAACTAACCAGAATGTTACTAATTTCATTTTTTCTCTGGCTTGAGAAAGCAACGAACAGCAGCTGAGGTGTTGGAAAGATGACATGGCAGAATATTTGATTCTTGTTTAGAAGATTGTCTTCCTAAACATAAGAGCTAGAACTGTTTGTTTATAAAGGGGGAAGCCACAATCCTGCAGAAATTGATGATGCAGGTCCCCTTATCGGTTTTGACAAGTAGGTAATCAAGCCTTGATTATGGATATTCATGAAATTTGTTCACTATGTGGTTTTTTATTTTCATAAGAATGTCTTACTGATGAAGGCTCATTTTGATAACTGTAGGTAGTGCTGTAGATTTTGACCATATTAAGTCATACTGTTGGACCAGATCTTGCTTAGATTTAAATTAGTGGGACTGTTTCCATTTACTTTAATGGGAGCTGGATCAGGGCCATAGTGCTTAGTTATTGACAATAGGCCTAGTGTACATCAATAGTAACTCCATTAAAGCCAACAGAGTTGCCATAGTGTGAAGCCAAGTGTGACAGTCCCAAAGCTGTGTGTGTTAGAGTGGGCCTTTGTATGACAGAAGTGTGGTAAGAGATGATATAATATCCTGAATGCTGATATTCAGTGATGACATTCTTGTTTGTAATCTTAAGAAGGGAGATTCTGACCCACTCTAAATGGGCAGTTGGTGATTTCCTTTTTTGTGTGGGAATCCCTGGCTGGCATAAAGCTGTCTCTATAACATTCCCTCCCGGCTGTGCCAGAATGGGGCTGGAGTGCGCTATATTGAACTCTGTCCAGAAGATGGCTTCTTGGAGAAGCTGCTACAAGTTAGTATAATTCAGACCAGGTCTGTGTTAGTTACATAGCTGGAGTCAATGTACTTAAATTCGAATTTCTGTGTGGTCTCCACAGGAGAAGGTTGTTGGGAGAAAACACTTCCGTCAACTTCCCTTTTTCCTCACGAGGAGCAGGAGTACCAGCGCCAAAGGGGGTGCCCTCTGAGTTCAATCTAGTGGGTCTTTCCTAGACCCACTAAATCGAACTCTGGAGGATCGACTGCAGCAGCTTCAATCTTCTGCGTAGCGAAGACGTGGCCATAGAGAAGTCTAGAGCTTGCTCTAAGTTACACTGTGATCGAATCAGCATTACACTGAACAGAACTATAGCATTGAGCTGAGTATCTATTGCTAAATTTTGGAAGAATTCCACTTTACATGCTGTCTATATAGAAGCTGTTGAAGGATTTATTAAAATCATGTAGTGTGTCTTGCACCTGGTCCAATTGTTTACCGTGTTGTTGTAGCAATGTTGGTCTCAGGATAAGAGACAGACAACGTAGGTGAGGTAATATCTTCTATGGACCTTTTACCATTGAGGTTGTTCCAATAAAATATACTATCTTGCCTACCTTGTTTTTGTCCGAATAATAGATATATTGCAATTCCATTGATATAAAAAGATGTATTACTATTCAATGAGAGAAAAGGATGTTTTTTTGATACAGCCATGTCAGCTTAGTTCCCACAGCTTTCCTTGTTTCCTGTAAATACAGCTTTTCCCTGGAAATAAATTTGTGGCTTAGAACTAAAATGTTCTTTGTATATTGCAGAAAGGAACACTAGTTTAAACTCAAGAAGAGGTTAAAAAGTCAGCAGCTCTGGCTCTGACACTGATGCCTTCCATGGTTGTGGGAAAATCACTTAACCTTGTCTTCCTCCACTTCCTATGGTATAAAAAGGGGGCTGAGAATGGGATGGTTGCATGGGTTTTCCTTAACTTTTTGAAGCTGTGATCCTCTTGCAGTTTGTGATCAGTTTGTTTTTCCAGTTCCCCTTTTCTGCTGCCTGCATCAGCCATAAGCCATGAGCACTGCTCCTAGCTCAGGTGAAGCACTCTAGCTCTTCCTAATCATGCAACAAGAGTGGTAAAGAAAACAGGCTTTTACCCTTGAAAAAGAGGGAGGGGATGAAGATTTCCTTTCTGTGGCTCCAGAGGAATAGAATAAAAAATAACCTGTTGCCTCCATCCAAAAACGGGGTGGGTAGGTGGGTCCTTTCTTGATTCCAGGGAAGGGGTGAGTATGTAGGCACCCTCACCATACCCACAACTTCTCCCTTCAGCCCTTGATTGTCCCAAAAGATCATTCTTTCCCTTCCCCTGATTTCATCTAGGCTGGGAAACACAGCTAGTGGCCTACCACCACCTTTCCCTCATCTTCTGGAGGCAACAGACTACGTCTTGCCTGGTATTCTGCCTTGGGCAAGGCAATAAGGACTCTCTGTGTTTGAAGGATACCATAACAAGCTCTAAAAGTCTCCTATATAATATCACAAGCTATGTGGGCATACGAGGAGCCAGCCTATGGGTATTGCAGATTACACTATTTATTATAATATTAGTGTTCTGTGCTTCATAACGATTTTATTTGAAAAAAATCTAGTCTACACCCCAGGATCAGGAGTGTTGTGTAGGATTTAATGCTTTTAGGCCAGTACATCACCCAAACAGGGAATAAATATTAATCAGCTCCAAACCTGAAGATCTAGCAAAGGCACAGAGAAGCTGTTGTTGAAAGAAGAAAGATTGATTGTTCAGAAAGATTGAGGAGAATTCTGCTAGCAACTTTCCTGTCTTGTTGCCTATGGGTTACAAGGGAGCTTGCTGGTAACTTGATACTAAATTTTAAAGTCAGACGATCACAAAAAAGTTGCAGCTGAACTAAAAAAGAAAAATCCTAAAATAAGGATTGCTTCCTTTCATTGAGTGGGGCTGGGAGGGGTGCTGTCACTGGCATTTCACACTGACTGATGCAGAAATGCAGGCTGATAGACCCATGATGCTCTATAGAAGCACTTTCAATCACCCAGCACTGTTATATTTAAAGATTCAATACAGAAGACAAGACACTCAGATCTCAGTTCAGGAGGTCATGAAACTGAAACAGGGCATAGCCACATGAGAATTTGGGTCTTTGTGTAACGAATTTACATAGTCCTAGGCATCACAAATACAGGAGCCAGAGCTAGGATGTTGAAACATTCTAAACTAGATAAGCAGGCCTGATGGTGGGGAGTGAGGGGGTTAAGGTAGGGGGTCAAAGGGAGCAATTGCCCCAGGACTCAGTGATTCAAAGGGACCCAGGATTCCCAGGCCACCACTGCAGCTACTGCAGTGATTCAAAGGAATCCTTGGCCCCTTTAAATTGCTGCCAGAGCACTGAGCCACGCACTCCAGATGTTTCTGGTGGTGCCAGGCTCCGGATTGTGCAGAGGGCTGGATGCCCCTACCCAGTCCCTTCTGCCCAAGGCCCTGCCATTTCTGGGAGTGTAGATTCAGCCCCCCCCCCCAACCTTGCCTAGTGGTTCACGGGGGCTGTTGTAGATATGTTATGAACAATGTGCTTATGCAGAGATAGCAAAAATGCAGGAATGCAGCTGAGAAAATTAAATACAGGTCATCCTGAGGTAAACTTTATAGGGAAAGACCTCAGCTGAGCAAGAAAGAAAGGGAGATGACAATAAATAACCACAACTCTACAGAGTGAGCACAACATGCAGACTGTCTGCTACTGCTATTGTGCTAGCAAACATCTGGGGTCACCAAGAAGTGTCCATCTTCTGAAGAGATCTGTAGAAAAGGAAAGGAAAAGAATATTTTTGCAAAACTAGCAGGCAGCAAAAGCAGCAAAAGACGACACCTATGGCACAATACAAAGAGGAGAGCATATCAGATGAATCCACATTCAGCATTAGATATCTTGTAGGTGTAGTTAAGACTAAAATGAAATAGCAATTCAGGTCAGTGAATGTGAGTGCTGGTAAGGAGCTGAGTAACAATCATGTGCTAAATGGGCTGTGATTTCACATGCAAACTAATAATCTACAGGGAGTAACGTAAATAAGACAAAATGGAAAACAAAATGGGTTTACAGTATGGTGGAGTCAGACACCATTATACGATTATTCTAATGTGAAGTCCTTAGATGCACTGAAATACATTTTTAAGTGTAAGAATTAATTAGATTTAAACTTTCAAGCAGTGAAAGGGGTTGAAGGAGCTGAAAGATCTGATGAAATGGGGGGCTGATTACAGTGAGAGTGTCAGAGCGAATCAATAAAAATGGACACTGTATCTACAGATGATATTTCCCCACATACAGAAAAAGATAATGGCTGGAAATGGGGATCTGTTTCATGTTCTTGGTTGCCTGCTAGGAAAGTATTGTTGGAGGTGGACCCAAAGTCAAGCAAGCAAAATTACCAGCACTGTTAAAAGCACATTTCAGAGTAAATGCAGATAACCTTTTGAAAGAAGATGTGTACCAAAATCATAGGTCCGACTGACTAGACCAGCAATTTGGTGCGAGTTATAGGATTGCCAGCTATGGATCTGTATCTAACCTACAGATTTAAGAAAACACTCCAGTGCTCATGCTATCCCTTGCCAACCCTAGAAGAAGAAGGATCAAACCAAGCAAAAACCCAAGGTCTTTCAGTCATGGTTGCCAAAGATGGCTACTGGCATGTAGGGGAGGAGACAGAAAGCAGTTATTTGGCAATGTTCTGGATCCTGTATGGATGATACTTGTAGCTTGAAACACCCTTTGCAATGGCAACTAGTCCAGAAGAGTATCAGCAGAGACAGTAAGAAGCCCTGCAAAGACAGTTTGGGGTGAAGGTTGTTGCAGGTAGCATTGTGGTATATAGCCGAGATCCGATCGTGAAAGAACTAGGTGGCCATGATTAGAAATTGACTGAACTGGTAAAGAAAGCAAGAAAAAAACAAACAAACAATCTCAAACTGAAAATGAAATTAGGACTTTGGCTGTTCCGTAGATAGGGCAGCTGCGCATAAATGAAGCTGTACATCAAACTCCTGGGAAATTCTGGGAATACCCACAAGAGAAAAAATGCCAAGCAATACAACACTTTGTGGAATTTGTGAATACCATGCAAAATTTCTGCCCCACCCCTCTGATATTTATAAGTAACAACAAGGATCCCTTCTGGGAATGACAAAGCAATTAAACAAAAGAATTTGTTTGCCAGTATCCAGTAGAAGCAAATAAGTGAATGAGGATGCTCTGATTCAAGGCAATGCAAATGAAAAGGAACCAGGTGCAGCCTTACTACAGGAAACATCACAGCAGCTTTTATTTCAGTCTCACTTTTGCTTAGATAGGAACAGTATGCAGAGAGAGAAAATAAGTGTCTTGTTACAATATTTTCGTGGGAGAGATTCATTCAGTACTTGCATGCTGGAGATGTGGTCAGTGATGAAGGTGTAGATCATAAGCCTCCAGAAAACAACTTTCATAAACCTTTTATATTACCTCAAATGTCTTCAGTGTAGAAGAAATATAATTTGAAGTTACATTATGGCAAAGGATCAGAAATATGCAAAGCAGATTTCCTATGCAGAGCAGCTTGTCTATCAGACGTATGCTATATTTGAAACACTTAATTGTAAGACATTAGAATAAAGATAGAGGAAATTAACTATGCTGAATTGCTTTGTAGCTGGATCAGCATCTTGCTTAGATAGAACAGCCTGGACAGCAAGATTAACTACTGCAGCCACTGAAAACAACAGGTCTGTGTAGAAAATGTGGAAGCTGAGCAATAGTGCATAGTGTATATAACAGAAATTATATACATATGAACCAGAGGTGCTGCACCCAAAGTTAAGACCTGAGACATTGGCAAGAATCCATGCACACAGAAAAATGTCTTCACAGAGCCAGAATTATTGTTGTTTAAACATAAGTTGTTATAATTATTTGTAGTACCTAGAGATCTGAATGAGGATTGGACTTCCATTGTGCTTCAATCCTATTAATGTGAGGATTAAACAGCTGTCATCACTAACATGATATGAAGATGCAAAATGTCCTAGAAATGCTCAACAAAAATAATAGTAATAGTTATAACAACAAGCTCTGATATCTCTCATGAACATACCACTGACTCAAATTTAACCAATGCTACCCATGAAAACATATTTCCTAAACAGTTGTATGCATGATGTTATATTTTGCCTTTGTAAAGGACTTCTGGAAAAAAGTTCAGCCACTGACTCAAGCTCTGATCCTGCAAACATCTGCTGGTAAAAGAAGATATGCTTATTAGAGGGACTGCTCATGAGTGTAAAGTTACTCGTGTGTCCCCACCTTTGCAGAAGTACACCTCCAAATCATTAGGTAATAGAAAAAGAAGGCTCATCATTCTGCAGCAGGTCCACACTTTTGATCAACTCATGAGCCTTTTCATGTTGCCTGAGTCTTTTCATCTATTTTTCCACTACTCTAGCTAATGGAATGTTTTTTATTTGGTTGATAACTTTCAGATAACAAGTATCCTACATTTTAGAGTAAAATCCTGCTGTGACATGCCCCATTTGGAATCATGTGTCATGTTTGTAATTTTGAATGTCAAATGGAGATAACAGTCAAATTGATGAATTGGGAAAGTTCAATTTTCTAACAGGAGGTCTGAAAACATTGAGGTTCAAATTCTGCCCTTGTGTGCAGAAATAATTCCACATGAAGTCAATAGAACTTGCTTCCATGCATAATTAATTGGGGCAGAATTTGTCTCTTAAAACAGGAACAAGTTTTACCTCTCCCTCTCAATGAAATAAAAAAAAAAAAATCCAATGATTGTACCATGTGTTTAATCTGTGGTAAACAATTAGGAAAACTTGATTTCCTATCAGCAGCCTAGAATATTTGCAAATGTTACAAGACAAAAAAAGACCCTCAAACAAACAAACAAAAAATCATGAAGGGTCATTAGGTTTGTCTTTTTTTTTTTTTTTTTTTGGTAAAGTAAAAACAACCTTGAACTTTGCTCTTTTTTGCCAAAAGCAGGTTTTGTTCATGTTTGTTCTCTAGAGCCAAAGTACAGTTCTTAGATGCATTGTTAGAACTCATGATTAAAAGGGTTGCTATGTTTGTACATGCATTCTTATTCAAATTAGGATTAAAAAAAGGTGCTGCATTTGTGCCTGTATATGTGTTCAGTGGGTAGTGAAGGCATTGTTGACATCCATGAGCCAGCAATCCAAAACTAGAATCTGATGGTGGCCTACATTTTTAGCTGTTTAACTTAAAGTAGCAGATAGCATTCACTTCTGGATAACAAGAAGTAAAGAACGTTCTATTTATTAATTTTGCTGGAATTTTGTATCCTTATTGATATGGCAACCAGCATTAAGTACAAATAATATACAAACAAAACAAAAAAACCCACAAATTACATAGCACGTGGTGACACCACCTGTCACCAGTACAAGGGCCTGATCCTGCAAATCCTTGCGTGAATAGTTTTTATTCACAAGGGAAGTTGACTGTGCCCCAAATATTAAACATACAGAAGCCTAAATTAATAGGCAAAACTAAGGCAAAACAAAACAAATCAACGAAATGCTACCTAAAAATGATGGGAAAGGCCTCACGGCAGGTTGGTCTACAGTGAGCTAGCCAGGAGGAATGAATTCCAAAGGCAGGCCCTTAGACTGAGAATGGCCTGCCACCAACAACACAGCTGCATTGTTGTCACAGGTTATAGAGTGAGCTGTGGTCCCTCAAGGCCCAAATCCATTCAGGGCTTTAAAGATGGCTTCCAGCACAGAGTAAGGGATGCAAAGATCTGAGCACCACCCTTACAAGCACATGGTAGCTTTCCCCATTGAAGTAACAGCTACTTTGTCAGTGAAGTTTATGGATAGTCTTCAGATCATAGAATCATAGAAGATTAGAGTTGGAAGAGATCTCCAAATCCCTGCTCAAAGCAGGACCATCCTCAACTAAATCATTCTAGCCACAGCTGTACCAAGCCTTGCCGTTAAAACCTCTAGGATGGATGAAGATTCCACCACCTCCCTAGACAGCCCATTCCAGGGCTTCACTACTCTCCAAGGGTATGTCTACACTGCCACCCTAGTTCGAACTAGGGTGGCTAATGTAGACATTCGAACTTGCAAATGAAGCCCGGGATTTAAATATCCCGGGCTTTATTTGCATGTTCCCGAGCGCCACCATTTTTAAATGCCCCGTAGTTCGAACTACCTGCCCGCGGCTACACGCGGCACGGACTAGGTAGTTCGAATTAAAGCTCCTAATTCGAACTACCATTATTCCTCCTGCAAGGTCTACATTATTCCTCCTGCAAGGAGGTTTAATGGTAGTTCGAATTAGGAGCTTTAATTCGAACTACCTAGTCCGTGCCGCGTGTAGCCGCGGGCAGGTAGTTCGAACTGCGGGCATTTAAAAATGGCGGCGCCCGGGAACATGCAAATAAAGCCCGGGATATTTAAATCCCGGGCTTCATTTGCAAGTTCGAATGCCTACATTAGCCACCCTAGTTCGAACTAGGGTGGCAGTGTAGACATACCCCAAGTGAAACACTTTTTCCTAATATTCAACCTACATCTCCCCCACTGTAACTTGAGACCATTGCTTCTTATTCTGCCATCTGCCACCACGAAGAACAGCCTAGCTCTATCCTTTTTGGAACTCCCCATCCCCCGTCAAGTAGTTGAAGGCTTCTATCAAATCCTCCCTGATTCTTTTCTTCTGAAGACTAAATAAGCCCAGTCCCTCAGCCTCTCCACATAAGTTATGGTCGCTCAGTCCCCTAATCATTTTCATTGCCCTCCACTGGACTTTCTCTAGTTTGTCCACATCCTTTCTGTAGTGGGGGCCCCAAAACTGGATGCAGTACTCCAGATGTGGCCGCACCAGAGCCCAAACAGAGGGAAATAATCACTTATGTCACTCTGCTGGCAATGCTTCTACTAATTCAACCCAACATGCCATTAGCTACAAGGGCACACTGTTGACTCATATCCAGCTTCTCATCTGCTTTAAGTGCAAACAATCCCTAGGTCCGTTTCTGCACAACGGCTGATTAGCCACTCAGGCCCTAGCCTGTAGTGGTGCATGGGATTCTTCCATCTTAAGTGCAGGTCTTTGTTGAACATAATCAGATTTCTTTTGGCCCAATTCTCCAATTTGTTTAGGTCACTCTGGACCCTATCCCTACTTTCCAGCATATCTATCTCTTCCACCAGTTTAGTATCCTCCACGAACTTGCGGAGGGTGTGATCCATCCAGATCATTCATAAAGATGTTGAACAAAACCAACGCAGCCTAACGACAAAGTGCCTAGATATCCATCATAATTTACACATTAAAGAGATGTGGTTGCAGCTACCAGCCCACCAATGATCATACTCAAGAATCCAGGAACATCAATGCCTTCTACCAGAGCCCCAGTGTTATAGGGTCTGACCTGAACTGGCATCAAGCCCTAACACCATCTCAGATTTGTTTTCTTGAGGTTCTTAGAAACTGGTCCAAAACACTTATGAAGTAAAATATTACCCCTTTTAGTTATTTAGCACAGATCGTAGGTCAGCTTATGTGACAAGTCATCTTTCTCCAACTCACAGTTAATTTAGTCCCTTGCTGAGCTCAATAGTTTTTTCCCCTGAAACACAGATCTTGCTCCCTGGAATTTCCTCAAGTTTCTTACGGCTTCTGCCCATCATTATGTAATTCCACTTACATTTTTTTTCATCTGGTTACCATAGAGATGTTTTTTACTCAGGTCTCTCTGACCCTACAGTTTATGAAAGGGCATTCCTACTCCCTGCAAGTCTCCTGCTTTCCTCTGGCAGAACAGGCAGGGTTCTTATAGGAAGTTCCACACCCACCCTACTATCAAGTGAACCTGGTCACTTGACTCAGCCACCAGCCCAAGCCCATGTTCATCATCTGAAGCTTGATAGCTTGACACAGGTGGGGTTGCTGACTGAACTCAGCTCCTGAAAAGGGACACCCAAAGTGGGCTATTTTGGCAAAATTAGTTCCATGTTTTTAATAACCAGTGCTGACACTACAACCACGTGCTCTGCGAGATGTTTCTCCTGCCTCTGAGCAGCATTTTCATCTTATTAGGGTTGAGTCATTTACCTTTCTTTCTCATGTGCTAGGAATATAGTGAAACTGTTGCATTTGGATAAGAAGACATAATGCTAATGACATAAATCCAAAACAAATAATAATCCCCTACTGTACATTCAGGCACATGAGGCAGGAGAAAGTGGTTATCTCTTTACATTTCTGATATATTTAAGGCAATTAATTATTTTAAAGCTGCCTTTTCAAAATAATATGTGTCCAAAGATACTGAAAATACACTTGAACCTCTTTAATCCGGCAGCCTTGGGAAACAGGGTTTGTCAGATTAAAGATTTTGCTGGGCCAGAGAGGGAGCGAGGGGGATGGGAGCAGGGAACTTTACCAGGTGCTCTGTATTCCCTGCTGCTCCCAGGCACTGCCCCACACTGCTCTGGGAGTGGTGAGACAAGCCTCTGGCAGAGTGCATCGCTGCACAGCTGTTCCCCAAGTTGGGAAGAAAGAGGAGCAGCAGTACGCAGAGCTGCCAGGGTCTGTATCACCAGTGTTCTAAAATTAGGGACACCTGGAGTATGATGGTAATAGTGTTCTAAACAATTCATGAGACCTTGTAATGCAGGAACTATATGCCACAAAAAGAAATGTTTTACATTTGAAATGTGGTTTGTACATTTAAAATACCTCTTCTTTTATGCCATTCATTATGTACATTGAATCCAATCATAAAAACAATTCTGTGAAGGCAAAATGTTTTTCTTTCCTTTGCACATGTAATTTTTGAGATATGGCTATGTATTCATGAGTGTACAATTTTTAAGGATTTCCAAAAGCTTATTCTTTATAAGTGTGTAACAGACCTACCCCAAGTTTTGTCTTGAATACTTTCAATGGCCCTGGTAAATCTAGATATCTGATCATCAGCAGTAGCTGGACTTCACTGCTTTCACTGACTTTTCTCTACCGACAGAAGTAATTTCAATGCTGTTCCCAAGTACTTTGAGAAGTATCAGTGTGTCAGTACTATGAAATGTAGATCCAGAACTTTTCCACAGATTGAGCCTGCATTCATCAAGATGTATGTTAGATGTTGTCCCAATCAGAGCTCAATGCAATTTCCATTAAAAATTGTGAAAAGACTCACATTAAGTTAAAGTTTGTTTGAGCACTTGCGTTCCATCTATCATTACTGGAGTAGGAGCGGGAGAGGGACCTAACTGTCTGAATTATGGACTGTCTAGTACTGTATAACAGCCATTCTCCTGTCTTTAACACTTGCTGCCTGATTTATACAACTAGAAATTATTAGAAAAAGTTATCTACATCTTGATGAATCCAGGCTCAATCAGGGAAATAGTTCTGGATCTACATTTCATGTTACTGACACACTGATACTTCTCAAAGTACTTGGGAATAGCATTGAAATTACTTCTGTCGGTGGAGAAATTTCAATGCTGTTCCCAAGTACTTTGAGAAGTATCAGTGTGTCAGTAACATGAAATGTAGATCCAGAACTATTTCCCTGATTGAGCCTGGATTCATCAAGATGTAGATAACTTTTTCTAATAATTTCTAGTTGTACAAATCAGGCAGCAAGTGTTAAAGACAGGAGAATGGCTGTTATACAGTACTAGACAGTCCATAATTCAGACAGTTAGGTCCCTCTCCCGCTCCTACTCCAGTAATGACAGATGGAACGCAAGTGCTCAAACAAACTTTAACTTAATGTGAGTCTTTTCACAATTTTTAATGGAAATTGCATTGAGCTCTGATTGGGACAACATCTAACATACATCTTGATGAATGCAGGCTCAATCTGTGGAAAAGTTCTGGATCTACATTTCATAGTACTGACACACTGATACTTCTCACAATACTTGGCAACAGCATTGAAATTATTTCAGCCTGTGGAGAAAAGTGAGTGAAAGCAGTGAAGTCCAGCTACTGCTGGTGATCAGCTATCTAGATTTACCTAGATGTATTTTGTTTTTCTTATTTCTGACTTGATATACCTAAATTAAATAGGCAGTAGTTTGCTACCTGATTATACCTAGAACCAGCAGCTCAGTGATTTAGCATAATCCAGATTTTGTGCCAAACCTCACACAAACTGGTAATATGTTCCTGATGTTTCCTTTCTAATTAGGTTTGCATGCTACAGATCTCTTATTTTTCATGAAGCTTGTCTCTAAATCCTGCCAAATACAAGTGTTTACTTACTAATAAGTATTGGATTTCAATATCTGTCTATAGAACCCTGTGCGCAACACAAGTAGTGTCCTTGCGTAAGTAGTTCCATCAAAATTAATGGGATTCCTGCATGAGTAAATATTGATCATGTATGTAAATGTTGTGGGATCAGACCTCAATTTTTCTGTAGGATAGAGTAGTGCCTTTTGTAAGTGTCTTTCATTGATCAGATAAGATGTGCATATTACCACTGAAAAATCTGGATTTGGGATGGTTTGACCTTTATTCATGCTCTGTTAAGCATATTGTGCAGAGTGGCAGATTTTTAGACTTTGATACAGGACAAAGTCAAAGACGTATGTTACAGTTTCACTGTTGTGGGAGTTTACACTGATAAAATGAGTGACTGAACTAAAGAGATATTTAATATTGCCACACATCACGTAGATGAGCTAAACCCATTTCCAGTCATTCTTATGAGTCACTGCTTTATTATTCTTCAAAAAAATTTAGTGAAGATGGGGGGTACTACTTAATAAAGTCTGATGTGAAGGTCAGTAAAATGAAGACATCAATATACAGCCAATAGGAACTGAGTTTGGATTTGTAAGGCAAAGTACAGTCTGAAAAGATGTATAGATGCAGTTTTGTGTGTAATGTGGAAATAGTGTTACTACTGTATGTAGATGTGTCAGTCACTTTAAATGTTATACGATCTTATATTAATGCATTAGTGAGTTTTATGGTGAAATTAAAATAACTGAACAGAAACATAAGCACCCTATCTGAGTTGGTGTCCATATCTTCAAACCCTTCTTCATGCAATTTAATAAGGGTTCATGCAACCCTTATTTAGAAGACCAGATTCTTGTCTCTCTGAAACCAGTTTAACTCAATTGACTTCAACAGGGTTACTTACTTCTGATTTACTTTGGCGCAAATGGGAAGAGACTGCTCTGGTGGGTGAGTGAGTGTTTTCAGGACTGGCCCATGTTGTTAAACATTTTGTCTTCAATTTTCAAAGGAAAGTAATGCCTATTTTCCCATGCATTTGTTTTAATAAAACATAAAATCTATTTAATAACTTATCTTTATATGATTGGCATGGTTGAAATAAAAGGGGCTAAACCTTGTAAAGCCACATTCTTTTCAAGAATTATTTCATGTATTGCTAAGAGTCCAAATTTATCCCTCCACCACCAGTAATGCTTAGGGTTTGGAAGAGTCATAAAATATGGAATATGTCAGTGATGCAAAGTAGTTAAATGAAGATTCAAGGTACAGTATGTATATTCATTTTCTTTTCCTTCATTCTCCTTTTGCATTTCTCCACTAACACAACATGAAATATGGATAGAGTCAGTAATAACAATAATAAAGGTTTTTCTACATACGACATGTATCAGCTAGATCTTTTAAATTACCAGCTGGTGAGTTAATAAAGAATGAAAAGAAAAGAAAAGAAAAGAAAAGGATTAGAACAAAAGCTGTGGTTGCATGAACCTCTTGAAATGTTAAAGAGACTTGTTTCCTGCCCAACAGCTTCTTTAGAGAAACAAATATTGTCATTTCCCCCCATAGATTCTTTCTGGGTACAAACAACATTCATTATTCCTTGAACTTGTATGGATAATGGTTACAAAACTGTCTTTAAATCTCTGCACATATCAGGGGTAAAGTCTGTTTACTTTGTGGGCAATGAGATTAAAGTATTTGCTGCACTTATTTTGTATTTCCTATGGAAATACAATGAGGTAAATAGCTGGTTTAACAAAGAGAGGCATGAACAATCAGTTTAACATTACATTATTTTATTTGACAGGGATATTAACTTAAAGGTCAATCATGGAACCTCTCCCTTCATAAAACTCTCATTTATGGGTCTATAATTATGTTTCCATTATGTGGGATGGTTAGGCTGGCTATGCTGCATCATAATATTAACTAGCTTTACCTAAGAAATCTGAACATGATCTTGTTTAATGTTAAGAAATCTGTTGAAGACCTGAAAAAAAATCCTGTGTCTGTGTTTCTTAAGGTTTGAATCACTTATTTTAAGATATTAATAAGCATCAAAGCTTCTCTTTCTGTCCTTGAAGGGAAATGGAAGAGAGGAGTGGTGTTCTTCATTTTAAAAAGAAGAATTTCAAATTTCTTTTTATTTGGAGTGGTGGAATGATCAACATAATGACCAACTATCAGGGTTAAATTCATTAGGAATTCTATTGATTTAGCCCTATAAAATGCCAACAACTTGATGGTTTTTACTCACTGATTATACAGTACTTGACTCCAATAAGGGCCAATTTTGAGGTCCTTACTGAGTTTTGACTTGAGCCTGTAATGGCACAGTCCTGCATTGAAGTGATGTGGTGTCACATTGCTTCTAGGCAAACATTAGCAGGCATTCTTTCTCAAGATGTGCAGAAAGCATCCATTGGCTGGTCCTCCCCGCTTCCTGAAGTGCAGCACTCCCACATTTCACATGCTGTGACAGAGGAAGGTGAGGCCAAGGGCCCATCCTGTCCAGGCTCTTCCTTCTTTTGTGGTACTGAAGGGACTTGCAGTTCTCCCTGTCTCTGGGGCCTTTTTTTCATGTAAATTAAAAGACCAGATAACCCTTACCTTTTATTTAGTCTGGCAATCTCCTATCGACTTTATTGGAAGTTTCCCTGGAATAGGTGCTCAGGATTTGGCCTCCTGTGACTATTAATTCTCTTGGAATGTTCTGAAGGAAATTGCACTGGATGCAATTAATTGCAGTCAATTAAAATCTCTAAGTAGTTTGATTTAAAACAACCAGCTAACCTCCCCCTCCTCTGCAACCTCATTTATAAGGAGAGAACAACTTCAGATTGAAATCCACCGGATTTAAATAAACATATAATCCCAAAAAGCTGCCACAATCCTCTTTTGAAGGATTGTTCATCCTGTTTAGAAGGGTGCTTTTAATGAATAATTCTGTGTGATTAAACCCATATGAATATGAAACTATTGATGCATTTCTGATCTTTTTAAAGGTCATCCTTTTAAAAGATTACAGTGTTCCCTGGAAATTCTGACCTCTTTTATCATTGAATCCTTTCTCATTTTTGGAAAGACTGCTCACTTAAGAGTTATACTGGTAGGAAGACTGCACTCTAAGTATCAAAATATTTTATTCCTTTTGATGATACAAAAGCATTACATGTTGCTAAATGTTTCTCAGCCATTCTCCTTTCATCATGTAATTTGAAATGTTGAATATGGTTTCCATAGTAACAATGAAATATGAGAGACCCACCAGACACAAGTTCATTTACAACATTTCTTTCTGTGTATAATGGTACATTCTTTTTGTATTTGCATCATCTATTGATCCATAAAGTTTTGTCCAATTACACTGAGCTTTACTAAGGTAGTTAATCAATTATTAGCCTGCTGCATAGCCTAAAGGAAAACTGACATATCTTTATATTGGTAAATATATTTTGGAATATGACTCATTCCAGGGGGAACAGTATAGAGAAACTTTGATTATATAGGTGTTATACAAAATGCAGTACGTAATCTTATGCAAGTTATTTCCATTAGATTTTTTTTTAAATTTCAGGAGTCCTTTAAAACTGTATATTCTCTAACATGTTGTGTCTGCATTGCTGTTACTTCTAATTAATTTTGGGGGCTGAATATTTTAAAGCTTCTTAATGGATTTAAAGGCTCAATTCATATTGACACTAAAGCAGTGACTTTGGAAATCTCAGCCTTGATATTGAAATAGAACAGAGGCAAAAAACAGAAATTGCAGTTGGGACTTTTGTTAGTCATTTTGTCTTGTTAGCAAAGGCACATATAAAAAGTTAAAAGACTAGAGAGTTTATTTTGGATTTTCTATGGAAGTACTTAAGATGCTAAGGTTTTTGTGGGATTTTTAAAGCAAAATGCAACAGTATGTAAACAATAGTAATAACAGTTGGACGTGAAAGAACATAATGCAGAGCTATTTTAGGATAATAGCTCAGTTTTTCATTTTGGACATCTGATTGAAAAACAAAATTGCATCTTTCCTGTACCATGTAAGTGCCTGGGCAAAATTTCTCCATGCAAACAGCTGAAATACAGCGGAAAATTGCTCAAAGCTGCAAAGGAAGTCAGCAGTGGCATGCATTACTTCAATAAGGTATTATTTTTTCTGTGTTTAAAAAAAGGAGAGGGAATTTCAAAGATAAAGGACTTGCTATGTTTTTAGGGGAAAAGCTGGTTTATTTCAAACAGAAATAGTGATGTGCCTATTGTAACAACAGGATGCAGTAATTAAATCTTTTTAGTTTTATTCATGCACAGGTAGTTCAGAAAGGAATCACCCACCTGTCTGTATTACTAGTTGGCTGAACTTCTTTGTCTCGAGGACCAGGTTCTTTTCAGAAACTGAAGAAAACTCACTCACAGCAATGCTTTTTTTATCTGAGGGGCAGATATTTTTGTCTAGAATTAGAGTTATGACCGACCTTAATTTCAACCTATGAGACCCAGAAAAAAATGTAAGGGAACACCAACAACTATAATCTAAATCACTGATTCCCAAACAGCTGTTCCCCAAGGGGAACACAAGACTGCTCTTGGGGTTAAGGAATCAGGGAAGTGACCACTATGCTGCTCAGCCTTGTCTTCACTGAAAAAAGGTGTATTTTTGTCTCTCAATAAATAATGTGTGTGAGCTGCCTTGAGGTAAAAACACAGTGAAGACAAGGCACTTTCATCTCACCATGAGGGAGATGATACAGTGTCAACCCCAGGGAATGGTATATAGGCCTGCCCTTTGTGAGTTTCTCTCAGAATAAAACTAAAATGCCTCCTCTTCAACTGTGTTTTCACTTTGGAGCAGCTGACACTCATTAGTCACCCTGAGGTAAAAAAGCACACCTTCTTTAGAAGTGAAAACATGATCTAAAACGACAACATAAATGATTAAAAAACAGAGGGAGGATCTGCACTCCAAGAACTGCCCCTCTTTCCACTCCTGTCTTTGCAGGCCACCTCTAGATTTTGAGGATGAGGGGTGGGGGCTGAACAGCAGGCGCAAGTAAGACCGTACTAAGTACCCATGCTTTGAAAATCAGATACCTTTAAAATGTTGCAAGTTGGGCAACCAAAATCACTAGCCAGTTCTGAAAATCTTGGCCTTTATTTTATTTTATTTTATTTTATTTTATTATTTCTCATATATTGACATTTTGTGGGGATGGAAGAAGGGCTCATTACCATAGCATCTGCATACTTCAGTAATGGAATGTGAAAGAATGCCAGTGAAGTTAAACTCTGATCTTTGGCAGATACTGAGCTGTTAGTGTTCAGAGGCACTAATTTTTGCAATGTTGTGTAAACATACTTGTCCCCTACCAATCTGGAGTGCTATCCTGAAGGGGGGGGGGGGGGGGGAAAGGGAGTAGGGGAGGAGAGAGATGCATTGGCACCAAAGAATACCAGTTTAGCTCAACTATTAGGCCTGGACTACACTACAAAGTCAGATAGACATAAACCATCTCATGTCGACCTAGTTATGCATGTGTCTGTACTTAAATTTGTCTCCTGCCATTACAGTAATTCAGTAACACCACCTACCCAAGCAGTGTGGAGCCATCATCAATTTACTGAGGTTTATGTGATAAGAAGGTAGACATTTCATTATTTATGCTGACCCTAACACTTCTCCACCAGCTATCCCACAATGCCCAACACTGACCGCTCTGGTTACAATTGTGAACTCTACTTCCCAAGGGTCCTGGAGATTGGAAGGCTCCCCTTTAAAGACCCTGTGAATCTATGAAATGCCTTTTCCTGATTGTCTAGCTTGGTGAGCACACCTAGCAACTGGGCCTCCATTGTTGTGTGTTACTGCCCAGCTGATCAGGCCAGCTGCTTGTGCTTGGAGTAAACAGGAGGCATTGGCTCTCCTGGGGTTGCGGTATAGAAAAGGCTGTGCAAGCACAGCTACAGATCAGCCATAGAAACATGGACATCTATAAGCACACTGCATGGGGGATGCGGAAAAAGGGGTAGGACAGGGATCAGCAGCCATGCCACATGAAAACAAAGAAACTCTCTTAAGCGTATCAGAAGGCCGAGGAGAGCAAACAGTCAATCTGGTGCTGCTCAACAGATGTGCCATTTTTACAAAAAGCTGCATGCCATACTCTGCCACTCAGCAGACCACCATGAATACCACTGAGGAGCTGGAATCCCAGGCCACTGGTGTGAACAGCGAGGAGGAAGAGGAGGAAGATGGGAAATTTGTGACTGGGCAGGGTGGGGGGTCCAGCTGTGCCACAGGCAGGACCAGTTTGAGACTCCATGGCAGTTGAGCATGGGCAAGCTTGATGCAGGGGAAGCATCCTCAGGTAAGCATATACATTTATTTCCCATTATAAATGGGGGCATCCCCAAGTTAATAGGCCTCATCTCTCACTTTTCATTGATGTACTAGAAGAGGTATAACAAAGGGAGGCAGTGTTGTTACCTGCTTTTCATTCCCCTGTGGAGTTCAGCAAGGGGAGTCATGTGGAGCCGTTTGTTTGTGTACACAGCGCTGTCCCTTGAATCCTTCTAAGCAATCTCAATGAAACTTTCAGGGAGCTGTCTGCAATCCTCTCTGAAGGTTTCAAGAGGTGGCAGCCTTATTTCTTCCTTCATCGTAGGATACTTTCCCATGCCAGTCAGCGATAACTCCAGCAGGCACCATTGCAGTAGACAAATTAGCAGCACATGGGCCTGGGCAGCTTTGGGATGCCGGTAGCATCTGTTCTCTCTCTGCCTTTGTTACCCTCCTGTAGAAAATGGTGCCAATATTGAGTGCCATTGTCCTATATTCGTAGTTTTATGCAACGGAGCAATTGCCTCCTCATTTCCTTCACCCTCAGCATGTCTAGTGCCTTGACTGGCACCGTGCAGAAGCATGCTGAAGCGGAAGTGTCAATAGACAAGTCTTGATTAAAACCTCAGGGGAGCAAAGGAAGAGAGTTTTGAATCTTCACTTTTGCTTTCCATTGTGGCTATGCTGACAATGGTACCTCTGTGTTTTATCTGCAGCTGCTGCCTTTGAAGCCTTGAAAGGTCCACCCCTCCACAGCCACAGAATGCCCAAGCCAGATAAGGAGAAAGAAGAGCACTCAGGATGATATGTTCAGTAAGAACTTTCAAGCCAGTGCCTGGAGGTAAACAATGCAGACAGCCTGGAGAAGGAAAGAGTGGACAGGAGGAAGGCCTAGGAGTTTCAATAGGAAAAGAAGAAGGAGATGCACCAGGACATAATGGAGCTTCTCACGTAGCAAACACAGATGCTGCAGACTCTGTGGACCTATGGGTGGACTCCTGTAGGTTCTTCTCCCTTTGCAATCCACAGAGAACTCCCATTACAGCTCCTCCCAACCCCTCCTCCCCAACCATTCCATGTTGCATGAGAGATCGTATCCTGACTCCCACCATGCCAGCCTGGGGGACTTTAAGGACAATCACAGCTTCATATACACTGACCTGTGAAATCCATGGTTGTATGTGTAGGCAAAGAGGATATGAATGTTTTTTCTCTACTTGTTAAGTTCTGTTCCATTAATTTATTATGTGTTTAATGTATTTGCTTTTAAGTTTCACAGATTTTTCTTTGCACTCATTTTGTTACTGAATAAAATTCTATTATTGAGAAAATAATTAATCTTTATTAGTTCATAACATATGCTGCATAGTGCCTAGACATTCTGAAAGCACAATGTGGCACAATTGATAGGATCTGCGACCAACACAATGTGCTAATCATAACATTACAGCAAGCACCACAAAATTCCTAAAAGGCCCCAGAATGGCAGGACCAGAGTACAGCACAGTACCCCACAATGCATTACTGTGGCTCACTGCTAAAGTGCTCTTTCGCAGCCTCCCTGAGCCATATAGCTTTGCATTGAGCTGTTATAATAACCTTGGTGTCTAGCTGGTCAAACTCAGCAGACAGCTACCTCTACTCTGGCAACTTTTTGGCCTCTACTTCACAGAGTTTATGCAGGACAGAGCAGGTAGATATCACTTGTGGGATTTTTTTGCCACTGAGACCCACTGTCATGAGTAAACAATGCCAGTGTCCCTTTAATCTACCAAAAGTGCATTCAGCTGAGCTGGTAGCTGAATCTTTTCTTGCTGCTCTCAAGGCAGCCAGTGCACAGCTTCATAGAATCATAGAACACTAGAACTGGAAGGGACTTCAAGAGGTCATCAAGTCCAGTCCCCTTCCCTCATGGCAGACCCAGTACCATCTAGGCCATCCCTGATAGATGTCTATCTAACCTGCTCTTCAATATCTGTAGAGATGGAGATTCCACAACCTCCCTAGGCAACTTATTCCTGTGTTTAACCACCCTGACAGGAAGTTTTTCCTAATGTCCAACCTAAACCTCCCTTACTGCAGGTTAAGCCCATTGCTTCTTGTCCTATCCTTAGAGGCCAAGGAAAACAATTTTTCTCCCTCCTCCTTGTGACACCTTTTTAGATATCTGAAAACCACTATCATGTCCCCTCTCAGTCTTCTCCTTTCCAAACTAAACAAGCCCAATTTTTTCAGTCTTCCTTCATACGTCATGTTCTCTAGACCTTTAATCATTCTTGTTGTTCTTGTCTGGACCTTCTCTAATTTCTCCACATCTTTCTTGAAATGTGATGCCCAGAATGGGACACAATACTCCAACTGAGGCCTAATCAGCACAGAGTAGAGTGGAAATATGACTTCTAGTGTCTTGCTCATAACACTCCTGTTAATGAATCCCAGAATCGTGTTTGCTTTTTTTCCAACAGTGTCACACTGTTGACTCATATTTAGCTTGTGGTCGACTATGACCCCTAGCTCCCTTTCTGCAGTACTCCTTCCCAGACAGTTGCTTCCTGCTCTGTATGTGTGAGACTGATTGTTCCTTCCTAAGTGGAGTACTTTGCATTTCTCCTTATTAAACTTCATCCTATTTACCTCAGACCATTTCTCCAGTTTGTCCAGATCATTTTGAATTATGACCCTGTCCCTCCCAGCTTGGTATCATCTGCAAACTTAATAAGTGTACTCTCTATGCCAATATCTAAATTGTTGATGAAGATAATGAACAGAACCAGTCCCAAAACAGACCCCTGTGGAACCCCCCTTGTTATGCCCTTCTAGAATGATTGTGAAGCGTTAATAACAACTCTCTGAGAATGGTTATCCAGCCAGTTATGCACCCACCTTATAGTAGCCCCATCTAAGCTCTATTTGCCTAGTTTATTGATAAGAAGATCATGGAAGACCATATCAAATGCCTTACTAAAGTCTAGGTATACCACGTCCACCGCTTCTCCCTTATCCACAAGACTCGCTATCCTATCAAAGAAAGCTATCAGATTGGTTTGACATTATTTGTTCTTTACATGCTGGCTGTGACTTATCACTTTATTATCTTCTAGGTGTTTGCAGATGAATTTCTTAATTACTTGCTCCATTATCTTTCCTGGCACAGAAGTTATCCATCCTGGCACTGTGTTTCCTGGGTTGTTCTTATTTCCCTTTTTATAGATGGGCACTATATTTGCCCTTTTCCAGTCTTCTGGAATCTTTCCTGTCTTCCATGATTTTCAAAGATGATAGCTAAAGGCTCAGATACCTCCTCGATCAGCTCCTTGAGTATTCTAGGATGCATTTCATCAGGCCCTGGTGACTTGCAGGCATCTAACTTTTCTAAGTTATTTTTAACTTGTTCTTTTTTTTATTTTATCTTCTAAACCTACCCCCTTCCCACTAGCATTCACTATGTTAGGCATTCCTTCATCATCAGACTTCTCAGTGAAGACCGAACCAAAGAAGTAATTAAGCACCTTTGCCATTTCCAAGCTTCCTGTTACTGTTTCTCCCTCCTCACTGAGCAGTGGGCCTACCCTGTCCTTGGTCTTGCTTCTAATATATTTATAGAATGTCATGAGTCACAGGAGCAAGGAACAGGCTCAGGCCCTCAGGATCACTACTGGCATTTCAACATTGCCAGTTCTAATCCACCAGTCAGGAGAAAAGGTCCCCTTTTTATGGTGTTCTGAACATCCTGTGTTCTTAAAGATGGAAGCATTATTTATATACCTTCCCTGGTGTGCCAACACTCTGTCAGCAAAGCATTCCTGGTGATCCACCGGTGCTTGCACAGCTCTGTCAACTGATGTGTTCTATAACAAGTTGAACTGAAGCCAAAATAAGGATATGCGTCTATCACTCTACTACAGTTTGGGAACCTGACTGCTGCAAATCTGTCCACTACATCCTGCACATTGCCAAGAACTACAGTCCTGTGTGTGAGGAGATGGTGAACAAGCATGCATATTTGCATGACAATAATCCCCACATTGGATTTTCCAACTCCCAAAATGATTTCCACTGACCACCAGCAATCCAGCACTGCAAGTTTCCACAGTGTGATCACCACTTGCTTCTCCATTGAGAGTGCAGCTCTCATGTTAGTGTTCTTGCACTGGTGGGCTGGGGCAAGCTTGGCACACAGTTCCAGGAATGTGACCTTGCACACCCGTAAGTTCTGAAACCACTGCTCATCATCCAAAGCAGTGTTCCTCTAATCTTTTCCATCCCTGTGCTGATTTTTTCCATCCATGTGCAGACGCACTGAAAGTAACTTAAAATTTCTTACGGGTACTGCAACTCATGTCCTTGCCAGCTTTTTAAATAGCTCCCTGCTGGCTTTTGCCTCAGCCAGCTCTGGTTGGAGCTGCGCACCTAGGTGCACCCGGTTACTTTCATCTTTGATGTGCAGAATAATTTTATGTGTACCGAGGCATGGATGAATGTGCACCACAAGTAGAAACAGAAAACTCAGCAGTGGGCCTCTGCTAACCAGCTGGGTGGCATTTGAAACATGTCCAGAGCAGCTGCGCAAGCACACGGGTTACAGGGAACACTGATCTCAAGCCTGCATTACAGTGTGATCCCACCAGTCAGTGCTTGTTTATCGGGCCCAGAAGCAGTACTCCATCATCTGCAGCTTCTCCTTGAGCTCCACCAACAGCTTTGAACTGGTTGTCACAGTGTCCCACAACAACCAGTCCTCCAATGTATCATCATGTTCCCTGATCACTTGGTTCTTCTTACTGCTCTGCAACTATCAGAGGATCTTGTTTCCGGTGGCTGCAACACCACTGACAATAGTGCAGAGCTGTTCAGGCTGCAGGCTTCTGTCAGATAGGATGAACAGTGAGTAGGGTTGCGCAGGTTCATGGGATTTTTTAAAAAAAGGCAAAAAACAATTATGGGCTATGGATGACAAATTATTGGATGGGAACTGCTACATGTTATGAAGCTGACCACTTGCTCCCCGTCACTACCACACGACTCATTTCAGTTCCAATATACATTGCCAAAGCATCCCACAAGACAGTGTGCTGGATGATGGCGGGTTGCATATGCACAAGCAATTTGTTAACATATACATATAACATATACATAACATAACTTCTTGACTAGGAGTGGGCAATAATTTTTGATGGGGGGGCCACTCCAAGATTTTGGAAAGTGGTTGAGGGACACACTCTTCCATGATATTAATGGAGATGTGAGGTCTGGGATGGAAGTCGGGTGCAGAAGGGAGCTTGGGGTAAGGGACTTGGGTGCAGGAGGGGGACTGGAGTCTGGGAAGGAGTTGGGATGAAGCAGGCGGTTGTGACCTAGGGCAGGGGACTGGAGTGCAGGGGTTTGGGATGTGACCTAGGAAAGGAGGGGATTGTGATCTGGGGCAGGAGATTGGGGTGCCAGATCTGGGAGGAGGTATGGGTGTAAGAGGGGGACAGAGGATTTGGGTATGTTGAGTGTGGGAGGGCAGAGAGTTGGGGCAGGAAAGGGCTGGGGTGCCAGAAGCAGGCTGTGGCCAAGAGACTTACTTGTCAGCTGCCAAACTAGCCTACCTGCCTGCAGAACTTAAAATGTTTCCCAGCCAGCCTGCCTGCCTGCCTGGCCAGGTCCTTCATGATTAACTGAGCGCAGGAGAGGAGGTGCGATTCTAACAAGCAGCTCCCATTAGCTGGTTTCTGCCAGAAACCAGCCAATGGGAATGTGCTGGGGGCCGGGCGGCTCCTACTTCCCCCCTCCCTTCCAGTTTTAAAACAGAAACAGAGCCCTGCAGCCGTGTTTCTGCATGGCACGTGGGGCTGCAGAACAAGCCAGGGAGGCTGCCTGAGGCTCCCCGCTGACTCCACAGGCTGGATCTGGTGGTTTGGTGGGCCAGATGTGGCCCGAGGGCCGGATTTTGCCCAGGCCTGTTCTTGACCAAGGCTTGTGGTGTAACCATGGTTTTAAGTGTATAAAGACAAAATAACAGTATCTGTCTCAAACTGACCAACTGCTGCAGTGGTTTCAACTGGCTGCTTCAATGAAGAACAAGACCAGAGTCCCCAGCAATACCAGTACAGGGAGGTTTTGTTGTTTTAATCATGGCTGACTGAAATAATCTAATCTTATTTACTCTTCAGGAGCAGAAGGATGGTCTGTAAGACCAATGGGAGTAGCAGGGAGCTTTGGAAAGAAGCCTGCTCTTCATCACTGGAATTTAAGCTTGAATAATTTCCTGTACCTATGTCTTCTCTAGCTCTTCTATTTACATTCTTTACTAATTAGTCTGCATCTTGGTCCCTGAAACTGTGTAAAACTGAAAGCAAGTACCTCTTTAAATTTACCACACTGTGGGAAAATGACATGGGGCCTAATACCTTGTAGAACGTAGCACATCATGGGGAAAGATTCCCCATGTCCAGCCCAAAATCAGAGTAAATGGGCATTCTCTGAAGAAGTAGAGGAGGTTTCAGAATAATTAATCCATAGCTTACTCTACAGCAGTGACAGGCAACATGCGGCCAGCAGGGGCCCATCAGGGTTCTGTGTGTGGCCTACAAGACAGTTTATTTACTGTTGCCCATGTGCGGGGTTGCCAGATTTCACTGTTTTCAGTCTGTGTATTTTTTTTTCCCTCCTGATTCTTGCTAAAGTGACATGCATGTGAAGTGAAGTGCATGCTGAATGCACACAGCATTGTCTGTGAGAGCCATGTGCTCCCTCTGCATCCAAATAAAGTGTTGCTATGGTTCAGTCGGCACACCTTGCAAATTTTAGGTACGCAAGCACAGTTAGCAAAACTATCCTACCCCAGGAGACCATCTTGGTTGCAACTATCTTGCCCCACTGAAATAAAGGAGGGCCTTTATCATGCGGCCCACTCACTGGCCTAGGTTGCCCATCGCTGCTCTACAGTTGAATTTCCTGGCAGCTCCACAGCCCATCCAGGGCTGCTATTCCTGCGTAGGGTTGCCAGATGGTTTCAATGAAAATACCGGACACACTTGACATTTCATCACAATCTACATTACATCTTATTGAGAAAATACCGGGAAATTAATATTTTCTCAAATTGTTTCCCGAAATGAAAGCTCAAATACTGGACTGTCTGGTTCAAAACCGGACACCCAGCAACCTTATTCCTGCGCTAGTCTTGTGGATCCATCGCCCTGCAGAACTATCAGCAATACCCTCCCCCCCCCCAAAGTGACAGAAGGCAAGAAATGCAGAGCCTACTTTTGACATGCCTATTGCATGGTCTGCCTGCTTAGAATATGAGCTGGAGTCAGGATTTACACCTTGGGAAGTTTGTACCTCTCCATTGCTATGTGGCTGGATTGTGCAAATTGTACAGGCCATAGGCTAAGTAGCACTGCAGAGCTTCACCCCCCCTCTCCCAGGAGAGCTAGGGACAGAATCAGGACCTGCATGACATGCATTGCTTTTCCAAGATCCACAGTGCAGAAGGAAGGGCACAAACTGCTCTGTTGTTTAGCATTGTGAAGCCTTTTTTCTCTTGGTGAGTTTAGTCTGGGGAGGGGCCAGTGGGGAAGGGAGCTCCTCCATGCTTTATGTATAATTTATATAGTATACAATTATAATTAGAAATTAATACCAACTCTTTTTAAAAATGTTGACTCTAAACAATATGTTGTGAATGACCCGAAACCCTTTTATCCTGAACCATCCTTCAAAGAATTTTGAAAATTTCAATGTTTGCTCTGATTTGGAGCCAAGCCAAATTTCAAAATTCCCAATTCTTTCATGCAATGGAACTTCCACCTGCTGCACTGCTTTGATTTTTGTGTGCCTTAGGCTGCACAGAGCTAACAGGGACTGCCAGTTGTCTTAGTCACTGATGCAGAATTTGGAAGGTGGGTAATCCTCCCTCCCTTCCCAATTCCCTTGCAATGGCCAGGGAAATCCTGTCCTAAGGATGTCTGTCCACAGAGTCAGGTCTGCAGTGTAACACAGATCCCATTCAGCTCACAGTTAGAATGTTGTTTGCAACCAGAAAGGGTATAAACTTTGAGTCTAAATGTAACTTTACATTCTACAGAAACTGATGGATAAGTCCCCTTCCCACCAGGGAAAGTTTTCTATTTCCCATTATCAAACAGGCAAGAAACCTTCAGGTGCTGCTCTGTATGATCAATGGAAATGTTCAGTTGTTTCTGAGCCTAGCCATGCAAAATGGTGTGGTGAATGTGTGTAATACACTCACTATGTTGTTTATCATTCATCACAAGCTTTCTGCAGACACTCCAAGGTTCAATTAGGTAGAGGAACTGAGTCACTGTGTCCTGAGTTATCCTTATGCTACTTTCAAAGTTAAAGCTGCCTAAGGGAAAATGCGTTTCATGAACTAAAGCAGAGGTTTTGCTGTTGTTCCACAGTAATGACAAAGGGTTGGTTAACTTCTTCAAAGTTTACTCAGATTCTTATTTGTAATAAAGCAGGCAAGTCATCCTAATCATACCAGAGAGGAATGTGTATGTTTATGTGTTACATGTGGTTCTCTCTTTCAGGGTTTCAGAACTAGCCTTTCTGGAATATGTTCTCATTCTTCATTAGGCTTAATACTTTTAAAAAATTTCCACTACTTCCCATGGTGGCTTTCATTTCCAGGGAGAGCAAATCAGTTTTCCCCCATTTATCCTGCGCTTGACCAAGCAATTTCCCAGGAATGTTTCTCCACTTCATTTAAAAAACAAAACAAAACAGGACTTTCAAGATAATCACCAGATTGTAAAAATTTCCCAAGGATAAAGTTGCTAAATTACCAGCAGCCTAGAAGGTGGCTAGGTCTGTTGTCTGTTTCTCTATGTGTTTCTTTCCATCGGAGGGTTTTTGTCTAAGACCAGGAAGTTAAAGGTTCACAACAATTTAACAAGGACTTTCATAACAATGAGATTTATTTCACTGTGTTTCCATGGTTGTCTATTCTATAAATGGTCTAAGGATTTGGAGGGTCTAAGTAAATTCCCATTAAGGTACAGGAGGATAATAAAATGTTAATACACTACTGTTTTACTATGAGAAGGCACTGGTTCTCACTGACTATGAATCAAATTCCATTTCCAGAATTTGGGCTTCTTTGATTCCACTAGTATTTATTAATCTAATCTATGGATTTCTGACTACTGTAGTAATAATTATTTGAAAAGTGATGGTGCTTGGAAGACATGGGCCCAGCTTTACAGCATTTGTCTCTAATGGCTCATTTGTGCCTCAGCAGATGCATATCCTGGGAAAGAGGCAAAGGCAGTATAGACAGTGAGGGTATGTCTAGACTATATCCCTCTGTCGTCAGAGGGATGTAAATTAGACATACCAAAATTGCTAATGAAGCGGGGATTTAAATATCCTGCGCTTCATTAGAATAAAAATGGCTGACGCTTTTTGCTGACGTGGCAATTTGCCGGCAAAAAGCTGCAGTCTAGACGGGGATCAGTCAGCAAGGAAAGCCTTTTCCGACCGATCCTGTAAACCTCGTTGCACAAGGCATAAGGGATCGGTCGGAAAAGGCTTTCCTTGCCGACCAATTCCCATCTAGACTGACGCGGTGGCCATTTTTATTCTAATGAAGCGCAGGATATTTAAATCCCCGCTTCATTAGCAATTTCGGTATGTCTAATTTACATCCCTCTGGTCACAGAGGGATGTAGTCTAGACATACCCTGACTGGGGAGCATTCCAGCTCACAAGGGAAGCAGCCCTACTGCTCTCACATTTCCAATGGATGCAGCGGATGCTTCCCTCTGTGACTAGCGGTTGATGTGTATGTGTTGTGGACAATGTCCTCATCTCTACCTTGAGCCACTGAGAGTGGCTAGTATTGCTACCTCAGGGTAATTCAAGGAGTACAGTCATAACTAGCTCTTTGATCACATAGTGCCTACCCATAAACAGGCAATGCATTACAGACACATAGAGCTCTAGATAATCTGAAGGTGTATGTAGTATAAAACAGTACAGGTTTTCTTTCCCTTCCTTGCATCCTCCTCCTTCCCCAAATAGATATTACAGAATTCTGTGTGTGCAGTTCTGTGCAATGGTGAAATACAGACCTACTCTACTTGCTTTCTGATTGCATGGTCTGTGTGTATGTAACCAGGGAGTTACAATAGAGGCTCGTTAATTCACACTAATGAGAGGGAGGCCATAAAAGATTAAAGTTGTGCTTTATATTGTGGTTTAGTGAATATGCAAAACATGCAATTAAAGCAACAAACAAACAAGAAATCCCCAGGCTACTGCATCAAATAAACATGCAACAGAACCTCACAAATTTTCATGAATAGGACAAAACTTTGCACAAACTGTTAAAGTTTGAATGCTGCTAATGCTGGGATGAGGATTACATCTTGCACCACTGGCTTTCTATAAGCACCCTAGCCTTCTTTCTGGCATTGATGAGTGCCAGGTTAGGGGCGAGGAGGTGAAGAAGTGTTCCACGTTGTCTTGTAGGAAGCACAAGTCAGAGACTAGACTTCAGGTTAACTATACAGTTCCTTGGAGCTGCATAGTATTCTCCTGCCTGTTCTTTAAGAACCTTCCTTTAAGGTTGAACACTTGAGTTATTTACTATGTGCTTGTCTTTATGAGGGCCTATTAATTTAGAACACAGAATCCATGAGGTTAGGTAATTATTCTTCCACCATCTTTCATTATTTCATTCAGATTTTCTTTCAAAACTAAGCCAGATTTTCTTTCTAAGGTCAATTTGAGTGTTTACAATTTTAATAAATATTCTTAAAAATAAGCCAAAAAAGGAGATCTGAACTCTCTACTAATTCAAGTAAAGGCTCTTTCTATAAGATTTACAACTGTTATGGCATATTTTGAAAGCCAAATTTTAAAATGCTTAGGGAAGGCAAAGATGTTGGGTGTGTGTGGATGAGTGTAAATTATGTCTTAAAAGCTTGGCTAGCCCTTATAATACTGTTATTAATTATTAACATCTGTTATTACAAAGATTGGTGCTGGATAAAATAACAACATTGCCAGACTATACTGAAGTGATGGATACAAAATAATTTCAATTCTGTTACTGAGAAGTTGCCCATAACTTAAATAAGCACTTCTGTAATTGATTATGAGTTCTGACATTACTCCTCCCCGAATCTCTCCCAAAATCATATATTTATATTCCTTGTGAATGGTCTGATGCTTATGACTTTTTTGGGGTAAGTTAATGACATAAATAACCTATCTTGCATTTTACTGTACGTTTCCTTGAGCAAACTAGATGGAATGCTTTTTAATAACCATATAGCTATTTGCCATGTGCAGACACTTTGGATATAAATTGATATAGAATTACTTAAAATGCTGCATATAAATTAAACATTAAAAAGGTAGATACAGACAGGCTAAGCAGCTCAATTATAATAGTTGGTTTTGCAGTTGCTGCCTCAAGGACACGCCATCCATTTCATATCATATGTCCTTCTTTTGAAAGATGATCACTGAGGTTCAAGTAACGTTTCAGCACAGCAGGAAATTGCATAATTTATAGTCCTTTAAAAAATGAAAAACAGAAAACTGCTTTTCATAAATTAAATCTCTCTCTTTCTCTCTATTCCTCCCCTGTCTCTTCCTCCCCACAGATTGGAGCACTAAAGGATTACTACCACTTCTACCATAGTAAAACAATTAAAAGGTCAGTTCTCTCAAGTAGAGGTACCCACAGCTTCATTTCAATGGAACCAAAGGTAAGAAAATCTAGCTAGGCAAGCATCAGAGGCAAAAGCTTTTGCATTTTTAATTTGAAATGTCATACCAGGAGACATTTGCCTGGATGATAGCTAGCATTACAAGAGCTGATATACTATCTGTTCACCAAGGTACATTAAGATGAAACAAAAACAAATACCATGTTATTAACTGATGTGTTATCCTCAGAACATAATGTCTAAGGTTGTTCTTTGGGGAGATGCACTGTAATAATTTTGTTAATGTATTAATCTTTCTGCCATGCCTTCCTAGCTTAAACTCCCAAGATAACTTTAACAGGCTGCTGTTTTCTAAGTGTCAGCTGCCTTTGCCAATGAAAAATGTGCAAGGTAGGATGATATCCCCATAGTTTGGTGGTATGTTTTTGGGGGGGGCCTTTTATGGTCAGTTAGTATACTAAGGGAATTGAGATTTGTACACTGTATTCCATGTTCCCTTTAATTAATCCTTCTTCCTGATTTTATATGAAGAGGCCTTTTTTATTTAAAATGTCACTTCTCACTCTATATCAAATGTTTAGTCTTAGTAAATTTTAGATATTGGGTAACTGACAGTAGGTAACACTGGCCATTCTGTTATAGCATTGCATAATGTTTTATCTTATAATTGTGGCTGGGAAAGCATTTTTATTGCAAGCCCCTAATTCAAGCAGTTTTGTAATTTCTCCCCCAAACCGCCTTAGAGTTGTAATTACTTGAGTGTTTCCTCAACCAAGAAATGAGTCTTTTTGAAAAGTCTGAGGAAGTTATTCAGCTTTTTGAAGAAAAAAATTCATGTATGAAATAAACCCTTAGTATTTTTCAACAGTTATAAAATTTTCAGTTACTTTTTTAACACTTGGATTGTACAAGTATAAAGTATAAAGGTTACTAACAAATAAAAGCTGAATGCTGTACATGCACAGCATATAGTTACCCAGATAAATGAATGTCACAGGCTATGTCTACACTACAGAGGTTTTTTTCAGAAAAACGGCCATTTTTCCGAAAAAAACTTCACTTACATCCACACTGCAATCATGTTCTTTTGAAAAAAAAAATCAAAAGAACAGAGGGTTTTTTCCAACATTGGTAAACCTTTCAGAAGGTTTAAGAAGGTGTGGATGGGGAAGAGGGAATTCTTTCAAAAGAAGAGGAAAGAGGAAAAACACAGGTGCCTTGGTGGCCACTCTGTCCATAATAATCACAGATTAAATGCGAGATATTCATTCAGTGTGGACGCTATCTTTCAAAAAAGCAGATTGCTTTTTCGATGCACTTTGGCAGTATGGACGCTCTCTTTCGGAAGAAGTTTTTTCGGAAGATCTCTTCCGGAAAAGCTTCTTCCAAAAGAAGTCTGCAGTCTAGACATAGCCACAGAATGACACTGAGTGGAATTAACCTTCCTAGTGGTGTGGAAGGCTACCTAGGAAGCATAAGTTGGTTACATTTTGCTGTGCATTGAAAGCAAGTACAGGATGTGGGTCATGTACAAAGAAGGTTCTCACACAGTGTACGGTTAAACTGTCTTCTCTAAAGGCTCCATCAACCATAGTATCAGGTTGTTTCAGTGATAAACACAGAGAGGGGCAAGGCTGGAGAGTCCACAAATACTCAGATCTATCAAACAAATACCAAGTGCTCCCTCCTGCATAGGTGGTAGCACAAATGGAGTGGAAACCCTTTGCATCTTCTTAGCGACTGCCCCAGCACACATGAGTCTTCTGTGGGCACAGAGCTAGTGTAGCTGACTTTGTTGCACAATGATTCCACTTAGCACAATCATTCTGGTTATACTCAGCTGCTGGATGGTCCTCTGTGGACCACTAGCAACATAGATTAGAGGTGCCTTGAGAAAAATGTGGGGAAGGGCCAAGGCAGAACTGAACAAAGAATCAGGGGAGACATAACCTGTTCTCTGAGGACCTTTTGCTGCGCCAAGTAGATTTTGGTCACATCAGAAAATCTGTCCCATAAAATACTACTATTGAACAGATGATTGGTAATCATAACTATGAATTTCTTGATTTGATTTGTTAAATTATATTAGTGTAGCACCCAAAAGCTCCAATCAAGGTTGAGATCCCATTATGCAATACACCGTACAAACAATGAAGACATATGCCGTGTGATGGTGTTTTAGATTCTAAGAGAAGTTTACAATCTAAACAGGTGAACACTAAGGTTTCTGGAGTATCCAAACTGTTTAAAAATAGTTCTTGCAACTTAAAATCCTCTTCCAAGGGTCAAAATAACACACATACTTAATTATGCATTTGGTTTGAGACCCAGGACTTTATTTTTGAACACAAAATGGATGTTAAAAAGCATATGTACCATATTAATGATTAATGGAAACATATTACCTGATCAGAATTAGGAATACATTTTCTTTACAGTCAAGTATCCATCCAGTTCCTTTGAACTCAATGGAGTTGGCCCCATTTCCACTAGCTGAGAATCTGGACCCAGACAATTCATTAATACTACATAGTTAGATTTTCCTGGAAGTTGTTCTAACTCTATTACAGTTCATTCCCACTTACTCCAGAGACACTTGCAGGAATGTGCTTTGACCTCTGTTTTATACCCTGCACAATTTTATGGGTAGTTACCACGCTTTTCTACACAAATCAGATAAATGTGTGGACAAAAGGCTAATTTTGCATCTAATGAATTAATTAGTTAAATATACATGCTGGCTTTGAAGATCTAGGGTTTGGTTCTCATTCTCATTTGATAAAAGGCTACTTTATAGCACTCTGGCAGTGTAAAAAGGCCTTACAGTGAGCATATATTAGAAGTGTGGAGTACACATTTTGGCCCAATGTTTACATGAACACTACTCTGTTTTTAAATGAGTGGATAAGGAATATTTAGCATAGTAGAATTTTATCTATAGATTGAAAAATATGTTCATTCTCCTCTGTAGTGAGCCCTTTGCTTCTCAGCTCAAGAATGTACATTGGCACCATCACAAGAGGATAGGTTATCCAGCAGATACTTTTGGAGGAGGAGGGGTAACATGTAGACCTCCAGCACCCTTAATGTAGCCTAGCACAGCCCTCTGTGGACAGGAAAGATTCACACATAGCTTTCTTCACTGCAGCACTGCTAGAGTGTAGTTATCACCTCATTACCTATTGCAGCTTGCTATAAACATGATAGAAAGGTAGGGAGGAGAGGGGCCTAGAAGTAAAGCAGTGATCAGTATAATGCGCCAAATTGAAGTATTACCCCAAGTCTATAGTGGGAAGGCAAATGAAGAGACAGAACAAAACTCCTTGACCTCTAAGAAGCTCCACACTCACCAAACTCCACATTAATTCTTGCAGGGTTCTCTGTAAATCCCTCCTCAGCTGTCATGGACTTCTTTGTGAGGGGTGATGATCAGAGTCAATCCATGATGAGTGAAGAGTATGGGGAGTTGCAGAGATGGGGAGAGTATGGAGAGTTGTTGGGGAGAGTATGGGGAGTAGTATGGGGAGTTGTTGGGGAGAGTATGGGGAGTAGTATGGGGAGTAGTATGGAGAGTATGGGAAGAGTATGGGGAGTTGTTGGGGAGCTTCTCTGTGCTCCCGTCTGTGCCTACCTGACTTTCATTTAGAATCATGTGCCTACCTGACTTTCATTTAGAATCAGGGGTGCAGAATTCCCCTATGTAGGAATGAAGTAGGAATCAGTATTTGCCTTAAGTTTATTCATTATGTATAGTGTGCCAACAGATGGGGATATTAATGGGAGGGAGAGTTGAAAAATGAGTGTGATCTCAGGCCATCTGTACACTACTGTGCTACAGCCATGCCGCTGTAACCCTATAGTGGTCTCAGAGGGGTAGCCTGGGTAAAGTTAGTCTGTAACTTTAAAACAAAAATGAGTAGGCCTTTAGCACCTTAGAGACTAACAAAAAATATATATCTGTAGTATCATGAGCTTTCGTGGGCAAAACCTACTTCCTCAGATGAGCAGAGTGGTGATGCAGACTACATCAATGGAGAGAGTTTTTCCACTCCACTCCCCTAATCAATGGTAGCTAGATCCATGGAAGCATTCTTCTGTCAGCCTAGCTGTGTCTGCGCTTGATGTTAGGTCGAGGTAATTATGGCACTATGGGTGTGCATTTCTCATACCTCTGAGCGCTAATGCTAGGTTTACATGTAGTGTGAAATCAGGAGTGACACTAGTATCAAACAGATACAAGTAAGATGAGAATTGAGCTCTTCTTGCACCAATTGCATTACAGTTTAAAGTGGATGTCAGTAATGAAGCACACACAGGAGATTAACCACACATCACAATAACACACGTATATGAAATACACAAGTCTGTATGCAATGAGTGAATTTGTTTTTAAATAAACAAGTGGGCCAGCACTGAAAGGCACAGAAAACCAGAACCATGACCTATAATGTGTAACCTACCCTAGAGCAAAAGTATCTGAAAAATCAAGATAGCATACATGACTGATCTTTAAGGCTCTGTAGTACAATGCTTAAACAAAGAACTACCCTAAAATCATGTTTGCTTAACAATCTTTCATTAAGAATTTCATATCTGTGTCTTAATTTCAAATGATGTACAGACAAGCTAAAGTGTGTCCAGTTTTGCTCATCAAGTCCCCAGTGCTCTGCGTGACAAGAGACATGGAGATCTGAAAAATGAAATTTTGCTCAGAGCAGTGCTGCTTAAGTAGGAAATTAATAATTCAAGTACCATGTTTTAAGCTCCATCTGTGAAATCTTCAGTTTACAAGTGGGAAAGGCATTTACAGTCCTATTGTCTGCAGCCATTGTTTTTAGTCTAGAATGATCTCGCCTTTTGATTTTGTTAAATTCCTTTCATATAGCATTAGTTTGGGTATAATCCATATTTGAACTTTTTTACACTCTTAAAGATGAAAGTGTTTGAGACTCTGCTCCTATTGAAATCAGTACCAAAGCTTTGATTGACTTCTGTGAAAACAACATTGGGCTCATGTTACTGGCATTTCACACCATCACAGTTCAGTTCTACTGGTGACAGCAACATTGGGAGTGCTCTTATAAATGAGGTTATAGGGAGCTGCTGGTGCTTTAAGCATTATGACTTCTTACTCTGTTAAGAGCGGATCTTTTTGACTTGGTGTTTAAAATGCCACATTTTGTCAGCACCAATTTGTCTTCACTGGTTCTTCTACCATTGCTACCAGAGCAGAACTTGGGGTAACAACAATGACAACTCTTAACCAAAATGTCATCATGTAGACAAGGCCTGTATGTGCAGAGGTGTCCTGTAGAAGGATCACAGTGTGACAAAGGCAGGCTAAATAGCTATAAGAAAATGGTGGAAGGCAGAGAGATTAGCTCTAGAATGATAAAATCTGTTTTCCCTAAAAGCTGAAAAGGGGTTACCTCCAGTCAATTAGGAACACCCAAGTCTAGTTAAAGGCTGCCTGAGGCTTTTAAAACCCCTCCTCCCATGATAGATGGGGAGGCGAGACAAGGTGCTGCAGAGTTAGTAGCAACAGGCAGAAAGTCTTCTGCAGGGTGAATGGCTGTTCTCCTCCCATACAGGGGAAGGTATATAACAGATTGCTGTTTAGAGAAAGGACTGGCACCCCAGGAACAAGTACAAAGCCACCAACCTTCAGGCTGAGAGTAGGGAAAGATTTTCCTCTGTTATTTGTTGGAACTGGCTTCTTTTTCTTTTATTTCTTTTTTTTTTTATTGTTGTTGTTGTTGTTGTTTTGTTTGGCAGAGGGGCACTCCTGAGGCTGACTGGAAAATACTGGGAAATAAAAACACCAAAGGGGGAAGTAAACACCGACCAGAGTGGAGACAACTTACTCCAGCCCCTTCTTGCTAGAGGGGGAAGCACTCAGCCTGCGGAGGTGCCTTGCCACAACTTTCTTCTTAACTCGGGCAGAATAGCAGTGTGGAAGTTTGCAAGAGAATAGAGGAAGGAGGAATAGTAGCAACCACAAATAAATCATCATGTTGCTATGTAGCAGTGTTTGTACCAGTTTACAAATGGCTAAACAGTATGTTAGACTGACATGGGGTTTAGCTAGTTGAAAGGCTGGGAAAAGGATGGATTTCACCACAAGATTATGGGTTTGCTTTGGCAAGGATTCTGGTGCAGAAGTTGAGAAGCTACTCCATGGGAATCTTGCCAGAGAGAAGAGAGAATGTATTCCTCTCTTCTTGATCAGTATGCTTGTTACAGATATAGAGGAGGGTTGGGAAGATGTTATTTAATTATTTTTGGATTTAATATGCCAGGGCTGAAATCTCAGATTGAGTAAAATGGGTGTTTATGTGTGTGTGTTGGGGGAAGGGGACGATGAATCAGAACTAATATATCAAATCATGAAAGATCAGTTTCAGAATTTCATTATGGGGCAAAAACCTTAGGGTTTTAAAAAAGTTGTGGTTTGGACTTTCAGCTTAGAGCAATTCTATAGAGGAGTTATTATGGGAACATTTGTGTTTAGCATTGACAATGCTAAGTTGTTAAATGTCATTAGTGAACAAAAAGATTTTGTTAGCCAAACAGGAAGACAAAGCTGTTCAACCATAGACCGGGTGAGTTACTGATGCCTGCATGAGTAGCCATAAGCATACAAGAAGACAAAGAATCAATATTAGTGGGTAGCAAAATAATGGCAACTGTCCTGCTGTTTTCCACATTTAAAGCTTGATTAGTGAGTTGGAAAGGTACCATATCAATGAAATATTATCCACACAGGTGCTGCATTTCATTGTGTCTCAAACTTGTTGTACCAGTCATCCTTCCTCCTTAACCTTAGTAGGATCAAGAGGTAGTCTTTGTGTAGCTACCCTTGCTAAAGGATCCTGCTTCTGGGCCTATTTAGATCATGAATGTACAAAATTGCATAGAAAGATTTCATGTTAATGCCTGCCTGCTAAGTAGAACCCTGCATATCTGTGGATATCCACTTTATATCCATGGTTATCTGCATTCTCAGATATCTCAGTTTTGCAGATGTGGATGTGGATACCCACAACTATTTTTTGCTGATTCAAAGTTTGTATTCATACAGGGGCGGCTCTACTCCTGAGTATTACACAGTTCAATGCGAACATGGACAAACAGTAATACTTACTACTTGTTACAAGTTAGATTCTGTTATAATTACTGCTGTTCTAACATCCTCTTCATGATGTTATAGTGTGTGCCAAGAAGGGATTTTTTCCCCTTTGTTTCAGTTTGTGAGTGAAATTCATGCTTATGAAAAGAGACTGATCTTAGCTCTACTTTAAACCAGGAATTGAACTGAGAATCATGACCTTTGCCCTGGAATAACTTTCTTCCTCCCTCTGCATCAGCTTAGTTGTGCCCATCGATGCATTGGAGAGGGTGAAATGAACACACTTTGGTCTTGCCTGCCCATTCTCTTTCCACCTGTAAGGGACAGGGACTAATGGCCTAGAGGCAGCTGCTTTTCTCTCCCCCTGCAAAGAAACCAGTGGCCAGCCTGTACAATGGAGTAGGGCAGCTCACAGTTGAACCTGTGGGATTGGAATCTGAAGGGCTCCAAAGGTGAAAGGCTACTGCTAGTGATAGCTAACCCTTGAATACAAATATTGTCTTGAATTATCAGTTATATGCTCTTTGTTCAAAGAGCATAGGGGCAAATTGAAATATCAGTGGGGTAACAATAGTAACAAGTTGCTCTTTTTCATCAGTAAAATTTTAGTGCATAAATAGCAATTCCTATTTGTTTAGGTACATTGCACAGACAACTTTAATCATGATGCTAACTAGACTGTGGTTTCATAATAAAAACAAATACTTTGTTAATATCTATATTAAGTACATTCAGAAAAATCTAAGGTGTTAAATTGCAGTTATCTGGCTAATCGTGTAGTTGATACAATTTGTATCGACTACACAATTAGTCAGTAAGGACTGCTCTACACCAGTGTTTCTCAACCTTTTTTTATAAAGTACTCCTTTTTCAAAACAAAAAAAAATTGTAAGTACCCCCAGTACCTACAGTTTTCAGATACACATTTTTTTTTTCTACCATTGCAACACATTTGTTTAAACAACTTAATCGTAACCGGGCAGGTGATTCAATTTTTGGGTGTAAAAAGTACAAAAATAATAAAGCGCTGTAAAACATAAAACAAAAATTTGGTTTTCTCCAAATTTCAGTTGTGTTGATGTACCTCCCAGACTTCTCTCAAGTACCCCTAAGGGTACTCCTACCACTGGTTGAGAAACACTGCTCTACATGATTAGCCAGACAACCAGGAGCCACCTGCGCTGAGGTTCTACATTTTAAATTGCATAGCTCTTACTACATTTAAAATGCAGAAGTGCAGTGTCCCAAACCAGCGCGAGCCAGGACTGCTCAGTCCCGGTTCACACTGAGTCCAGCAGTCACTGTTCGCAGTGGACAACCCTGTCCACCACGAACAGGGACTGCTGTGGGCTGCTGCCAGAGTATCCTCTGTTCACGGCAGCCAGGGCTGGCCATGGGCAGGGGCTTCTGCTGGAGCAGCCCCTACATGCCGCAAACAGATTCTGCTTGGCATTGCCACACCTGTAAAATATATTCGACTTGGCAGTAGGAGCTTAAAAAGGGAAGACAAAACACAGCACAATTGGCAGAAGACCAGAGAAAAGAACAGAGAAGAGAACTCCAGTCCTCAACTTTGAAGGAAAGAGATGGCTGACAGCAGGAACTCTTCAAACAACCACTGCCCAAAAGCTCTTCCCTGAAGAGGGCCTGATGCTGATCTGTCTTTGATGGGACAGTGCTTCCATGTTAGCATGTGAACCTCATTGGCATCACAGCTTAAGAGAAGCATTTGGAAGGAAGAGAGCCTTATTCCACTTGTGGGACAATTTACTTGTGTTATCTTGTTTTCATGTTCATTGGCAACCCCAGAAAGGGCAGACTGCTCTAGGCTCAGCTGAAGGGTGGAGCCACTTACAACTGGTCTGTCATGGTGGAACACCTAAACATAGCAGCATGATGTGCTATGACTGCAGCCAGCCCACCAATGCGGGTGGGGGAGCAAAGCAACTGATTGCCCAGGGGCAGGGCCGGCTTTAGGCCGATTTGCCCGATTCCCCCGAATCAGGCCCCGTGCCTAAGAGGGCCCCGTGCCCCACGCCTAAGAGGGTCCCGCGCCCTAAAGAATACCGGACAGGTAAAATTCTCGGACGGAGGCCGCTTGGGACATTCTTCCCCTGCAGCGTCTGGTGGGGGCGGGGGGAGCTGGGGATTTAAAGGGGCTGTTACTCTTTTTTTTGTGTGCAGTGCGTTTTGTTTCTTTGGTTTTTTTTGCTCAACAAAAAATCCTGGCTGCCAGGGCCCCATTGAAACTGTTTGAATTGGGCCCCGCACTTCCAAAAGCCAGCCCTGCCCAGGGATTCAAAAGAGCCCCAGCCTCCAGAGCCCCGCGTGGTGTGCTTGAGGCAACACTGACCCAACTCCACCCCTTCTGCTTGAGGCCTTGCCCCTTCCAAGAGCACAGGGCCACTCGCCCCCTTCCTCTTGCCCAGGGGCCCAGAGAGTCTGTCGGCCTCACTGAACTGCAGGATCCAGATTCTGGGTGGGAGAGGAACCCAAATACACTAACATAGAGATTTTTTTGCCCTCCCCTCTTGAATTACCTGGGTCTTAGAAAGCAACACATCATTTCAGAAAATCCCAGTTCTCTGTTTTCCAGGAAATTTTTACATCTTCTTTGCAATGACAATCTCACTGATAACTGTTAGGCAAAAAATGGAGATTAGTCTGGAAGTTTTAACAGGCTCACTTGTAATTAGTGTAACAAATGGTTTGGGAAATGGAGACATGCAGTCAGTAGGGCTGCCTTCTCTTGCTATTTCTTTATAGCAGGTTGTTTTTTAATGCTTGCCATGATATTGACTGCAAGGATGGAGCAGCACTTGGTGTCAAGATTGGCTGGAGACACTGTGCTGCACTATGGGGTGGAAAAGTAATTATAGTCCATCATCCATTTTATCCAGTTAATATAGCCTCTTGGAAACCCAAGGTCTGACCAACGTGCAGGTACTGCATTCCAACAAGTAGCTGAGTTGCTGAAGCAGCTGAAGGCTGATTAAGTTCTTTGGGCTTTATGATGAATAATAATTATGACAACTTTTGGGGAATTGTCAAGAGGCTAGTGGTATGGTTGACTGTCCAGAACGTTTAAAATATATAGGCAATATATGGGTCTCCAGCATCATGCTGCTGAAAAATCGGAGTCAGAAGAATAGGATGTGTGTTGAGAGCTCTGTCTGTTGCAGGGGGCTCTTTTCCAGTGGAAAACCCCCAAAATAACCCATTGTGAAAATTGTAAACACCCAATGGCTTCCATGGGAGTTTGACATGAGTAGGTGTTCTTGAAAATCATTGTTAGGCCCCTTATTACTTTTGAAAATCTAGCTTTCTCTGACCTTGGGGGAGAATCCTCCCAGTGTATCAAATGTGCTCAGTGTGTGGGAAAAGTGATGTTTCTACCTGCAAGCCAGTAGCCAAACTCACCTGGAATCTAGAAGTAAAGCTGTTTTTTCATTTCCTAACAGCTGTAAAAGCTCTTACTTCTGCCACTAAAGTAAGGCAATACGACTGAGGCTGTGTATGCACTGTGGATGATAGAGTTGTGAATTGCAAAGTGTGTGACAAATTGGATCACAGAAAGGCCTTTTGGGGCTGTCCTCCAATGTGCTGGTCAAGCCACTGAGCCTGCATTCCTGTCCTCTGACTCCCCGCTGTGCTGTTCTGCTGAACTAGAATTACTGGTCTGCCCCAGTCAAGGCACAGAGTTGGGGCTACCACCAGTGTTCCCTCTAAGTTGTGAGCTTCACAGGTGATTAATTAGCCCCACCCAGTCAGAGGCTCTGGGTTCTCTGCATGGAGCTGGCTGACTGGGTGGGCTGATTAATCACTTGTGAAGCCATGCTGCCTAGTAGCTTGGAGGGAACACTGGTTACCACCCCCCTATAGAGCAACACAGACACTGAAGCAGCTTAGCTCTGGGAAGGCTCAGCTGCAGGGCTGTTGGCAGCACCCAGGAACACAACCTCCAAATGGGACCAAAACCCCAAATAAATCTGTCTTACTCTATGTACAAGTTTTTAGCCACACCTTCAATTGAAAGTTGTTTGACGCCAATCAGCACACACTGAAAATTCTGAAATAAGGTCCTGTCTACAATAAGGTCAGCCCCCTTTTTTCAATGAAAAAGAGATACACAGTGGTTGTTCCTCCACAGGTAACAATTATTTACACTGGATTTGATAATAAACAAAAGTGTTTTTATTAAGTAAAAAAAAGTAGAATTTAAATGATTGCAAGTGAAAACAGACAGATGAAAATAAGTTACTATGCCAAAATAAACAAAACACATCAGCTAACACTAGTACACTAAGGCTGTGTCTACACTGGCACGTTCTTGCGTGAAAACGGCCGCTCTTGCGCAAAAACATGCCGCCTGTCTACACAGGCCGTGAGTTCTTGCACAAGTAAACTGATGTACTGTAGAAAATCAGGGTGCGCGAGAACTCTGACGCTCCCTCTCAGGAAGAAGCCCTCCTGCGCAAGAGCTCTTCCAGAAGAGGCCAATGTAGACAGGGAACATGAATTTCTTGCGCAAGAAGCCCCTATGGTTAAAATGGCCATCAGAGCTTTCTTGCGGAAGAGAGCGTCTACACTGCCATGGATGCTCTTGCGCAAAAGCACATCTCTTGCACAAAAGCACATGCCAGTGTAGACGCTCTCTTGTGGAAGAGTTTTTGCACAGAACTTTTCCGCAAAAGAATTCTTGCGCAAGAAGCTGCCAGTGTAGACGTAGCCTAAGGGTATGTCTAGACTACATGCCTCTGTCGCCAGAGGCATGTAAATTAGACTACCTGACATAGTCAATGAAGCCAGGATTTAAATATCCCCCACTTCATTAAAATAAAAATGGCTGCTGTGCCGGCTCAACTAATCATCAGCACAGCGTGGCAGTCAAGACACGGATCGGTCGACAGGGATCACCTTTGTCGACCGCTCCCTTATGCCTTGTGAAACGAGGTTTACAGGAGCGGTTGACAAAGGCTTCTCTTGTCGACCGATCCGCCTTGACTGCTTCACAGCCGATGATCAGCTGAGCCGGCACAGCGTGAAACCATTTTTATTTTAATGAAGCCGGGGAATTTTAAATCCTGGCTTCATTGACTATGTCGGGTAGTCTAATTTACATGCCTCTGGCGACAGAGGCATGTAGTCTAGACATACCCTAAGAAACTTGTTACGTGCAAATTCTTACCCGGCCTAAACACTTGTTCTAATTATCTCTCTCACAAGATAGGCAGCCTCCTAGATTGGACCAGATACTTCCCCTGTTCAGTATTAGCAGGTATTTTAGGTGGCAAGTGGGGGAGGATGGGGTCTCCTGGCATCTCGAGACTGTCCTATTATTTGCGCCCATATTCCTTTTGCCCAAGGTGGGAATTCTTTGTGTTCAATTCAAATTTTTCTCACCTTCAGTGGAAAAATACCAGATTCAAAATCGTTTCCAGCATCAGCTGGCCTGACCACAAGTCTTTGTAGAACCAACCACAATTTGGGTTCTCAGGAAAAACAAAACCAATCTGGTCATTGACTAGATTACCGAGACACCAAGTTCCTAAAATATTACTTTATGGCTTTTACTAGAGTTCATGGACTAATAAAACATATTTCCACATAATATTTCTGACTTCACATACAAGAAAGATACATGCACACAAATAGGATATTCAGCTTCTGCAGATTACAGCTTTTAAAATGACATGTCACATGACCTGTTTCGCATGAAGTGTTTTTGAGTTCTGTATATCAATATTTGTAAAGCTAATTTTCATAATGCATGGGAGGGCATGACAACGTGTACTGAAATGTTCTGAATGCCGAGTGCTCCTGACTCAAACAGAAAAGTACCTTCATTGTATTAACATAGTCCTGTCTGATGGAAGATTATGTTAACATCTATTAGCAGGTACTTTTTAGTTTGCAACTGGAGCTTCCATGTGGGCAGTTAGAGTCCGTATAACAGTGCAGTATAGACAGACCTTAAATATGCTTAGTTTGCTCTCCTGATGAGTGAAAAGGCTCACATTTTACAGTCATTTTTACTGTTTTTAACCATACCTGCAATTTAAAGCTGGCTGATGCCAATCAGCTCACATTGAAAACTGTATAATAAGGTCCTGTCTACATTAAGTCAATTTGTATCAGTGTAACTACATCAGTAGCACAAACTAGGGATGTAAATACCCATTTAAAAAAGTTAATGGGTTAAATTATATGTTTAACTGATTAACCATGGAGGACAGGTGGGAGGGCCAGATCTGGTTCACCTGACCCCACTGTGGATGTGGGTCTTGCTCCAGCCTCTGTTGGCAAGAGGACTTGTTCCAGCTGGCACGACCCCACTGTACCATGGGCAGGGGTCTTGCTCTTGCAGAGGGCTGGTCCATCCCTCTGATTAACCAGTTACCCGGTAAGTACACGGTAAGGTTAATGCTTACCGGGTAACTGGTTAACCTTTTACATTCCTAGCACAAACCTCTACTGTAAATGTGGTGCACTGGTATAAACTGGGCTTTACACTTAAAGATGCATGCTTACTAATTGTACAACTAAACAATCCTACAGGGTTATACAACTTAGCTCTCAAGGTTTGAACACTTTCAGTTAAAAGAATTTTGGAGCGTGCATTGGCAGCAGCCCAAAAGGAGAAACGGTTATTTTTATTCTCACAAAACCTAAAAAATGGCTGAAGGTTTTTGCACAGACTTTTAATGACAATGAAAAAAATCACTCTTAGGTTGAAGCCCTGTGTGGGAAATTTCAACCCAAAAGATAAATACTTCATAATGCTAACTATAAATGTATAAATACCAAGGGTTATAAAAAAGCTGTTTGATTACCTTAATTTTGTGGATGCCCTGAGGTTTTAATAACATTTGAATTGCCTTGGAGTTTAGGTACCACACAGCATGCTCTTGCAGGGAAGCACAATATATTTGTGTGAAAAGTAACAAAAAGTGCAGTTGAATGATGTAATAAGTCAGTAGAACCAATACTTTTCATTGTCCTCAGAATGGCCCTGAATAGCTATTCTGTGCTCTAAAAGCTCAACAAGCAACACAGCTGCATTAGTTTCTGAAATAATCTCCATGGGGATGTCTATACTTACTAGAAGATTGACATTCCAGAGGTCAATCTTCTGGCATTTGATTTTGCGGGTCGTATAGACCCCTAAATTGAGTGCTGAGGGCAGCTCCCTTTTGCAAGGAGTAAGGGAAGCCAATGGGAGCATTTGCTCCAGAGGTATAGCGAGGGTGTTATGTGCCCTGAGGCAAAGGCAAAATTTGCGCTCCTGAGTCCATTGCATGGCGGGGCCCCTAACCCAGTGCATCGCTGAGCCCGACCCTGGGAGGAGGGGGAGGGGGAAACTTGTACCACGGGCTGCCCTGCCCCCTCCAGTTTGGGGCTGGGCCCCCGCATGCACTAAGCCCCCGGCAGAGATGGAGGAGTGTTTGGGCTGGGGACAGAGAGGCGGGGAGAAGGCTCCAGCTGGCAGCAGCAAGCGGAGGAGTAGCAGGTGAGCCGAGGGGGGGAGCGGAAGGGGACTAAATTGTGTAGCTGGAGTTGAATACTTTAAGCCAACCTTCCTGGTCTAATGTAGACCAGGCCCATGAGATGCTACAAGTTTTATTCCATTCACATTTCCAGCAACAGAATGATCCAGAAATGTAGGAAGTGGAGTGATCCTGGTTTTAAATCAGGAAAAGTGATTGCAATATGGAAAAAGCTGATCCTGCAGGGTTAAGTGCCAGAATATCAGCCTGCAGTGCATGGAAAGAGCACAAACATTTTGGAAAGGAGCGTGCCAGAGCAGACTAATGAGGAAAGCGATAGAACACATGGAATCAGTGTTCCCTATAAGCTGTACACATGTGCGGTCATTCAGGGGTGATTCAAATGCTACCCAGCTGATTAGCCAAGTGCCTACTGCTAGGTTTTGTTTCTACTAGTGGGCACATTTTCACATGCCTTGGTGCATATAAAATGTATTCCATACATAGATGAAAAAAAATCCACACATAGATGCAAAAGATTAAAGGGAACTTTGCATGGAATCAGCTCTATCAAGACATTGGTTACAATATAGAATAGTCATAGGCTACATCTAGACTGGCATGATTTTCCAGAAATGCTTTTAACGGAAAAGTTTTCCGTTAAAAGCATTTTCGAAAGAGCGCCTAGACACGACGCTTTTCCGCAAAAGCACTTTTTGCGAAAAGCGCCCGCGGCCAATCTAGACGCAGCTTCAAGCATAAAAGCCCCGATCGCCATTTTCGCAATCGGGGCTTTTTATGAAAACAAATCTCAGCTGTCTACACTGGCCCTTTTGCGCAAAGTTTTGTGCAAAGGGACTTTTGCTCCGAACGGGAGCAGCATAGTATTTCCGCAAAAAGCACTGATTTCTTACAGTAGGAAGTCAGTGCTTTTGCGGAAATTCAAGCAGCCAGTGTAGACAGCTGGCCAGTTTTTCCAGAAAAGTGGCTGATTTTCCGGAAAAACTGGCCAGTCTAGACACAGCCATAGAGAAATTGGCTGAAGGTGTTCGTTATGTTTTGCTTGTTCTTGCTTTTAGAAATCTTTCTAGTAGCAGGGTGCAGTCCTGATGCAGTGTGTTGGTTTATTGTGCACCTTTATTGCCAGGTGCTGATGGCAGCTCTCTCAGATATTGTGGATCAGAGCAAAGAGAAGCATTCACAATGTCTATAAATAATTTGGCACATCTTTGTTCATAAGCAAAGACAATGAAGATGGATAGAGCTGGCAAACAAAACAAAACAAAAACAAAAACAAAACAATCATGTCAGCCCGTGTTTTATTTTAGGATCATTTCAGGGAAAGTGAGCATCACTGAAGGTTGGAAAAATCTCTCAAGTCTCATTGATTAAATATCCTCTTCAGTATATCAGATCCTCCCCATACTATAACCAGCATTGATCAGTGGCAAAGCTTGGATTCTGCTCTGACCTAGGCTATTGACTTTCCTTGTGATCTTGCTCAAATCATTTTATCTCTTTATGCTTCAAATTCCCAACCTGGAAAATGGGAACAATGATATTTATTCAAGTCATTAAAATGTTTTGAGAGCTATAGATGAAAATTGCTAATTAAGTATTATTAAAACCCTGAAAACCCACTTCATTTAGTAGATTTCATATATTTGTATTTCAGAGCATTTTCTGAATTAATTATTTTTAATGAAATAAATCATTCTGTCATTCTAAATCCCACACATATAATCGACTTAGAACAGTAGTCACTGTTGGCCATCACTTATGTAAGACACATTTAACCTTGATTCAAGATTTGACATTGTTTGACTTTTTCCCTCGTTCAAGTGACAATGGACTCCATCACTTAGACTGACACTGAGATGCCAAATACAATAACAGCACAATATGTTTATTTGCCTTTGTTTTCACAAAGGATCCAAATCAAATACTTCTTTGTAGGCACATTAAGCAAACTTAAAATCAATCTGCTGTTTAACTGGTAGTGACTGTAATGAGTTCACAACTTGCATAATAATCAAGACTCTCTGTATTCAAAAGACCTCATTTTCTTTTACCAGGAGGAGGCTGGAATACTCTGTTGTTCCACTTGCCCACTTAGTTGTTACCGCTAGATCAGACAGTCCCAAGAAAGACTGCTATAAAATCCAATGCAATCAAAATCTTTTTGGGAAACATGGTTTTCTAGCTCTAACTCTGTGGGCTTTTATGTTGCACTAGTAGGAAAGAGATGCATCTACAAGCCTCTTGTGTTTGAGGCGGTGTACAGCACAATATTCTATAAACCCTCTTTCCCAATTCCCAGATCCAGTTTAGTGACTTTGCCACTCCAGGCACAAGGTCATGTGCTTCAGTATGCATGTATCTTGGGGCAAGCACTCATCCCCACAGTGCCCATTCCTCCTCCAACTCTCCTATGTCAGTGCACTTTAGGGTCCTTCATTCCCAAGGAACTCCCAACCCCCCATCCCCACCTTGCCTCAGTCACCCTACTGCCAGTCATCATCTAGCCCCTTACCTCAGGGGCACACTGCAGTCTGAAATGGCCACTCATCATTGGCAAGGGGGTGTGAACCTGCTACCATTTCCTATCCTGGCTGATTCCTTAATACACTCAAGCCTTGCATCAGGCCCTGCATAGCCCAGCAGTGAGGTCAAGCCAGAGCTCCCCAGCACCGCGCTGTCTCAGGAAGCTTCCCTGTCAGCCGCCTGTTCCCCAGCGAGAGTAAGTCTGTTCTCCTTCCCTCCAGGAGCCCTTATTTATACAGCCTCAGCTGGGCCCTAATTGGCTGTATCTGCCCCCTCAGCTGAGAGCTCCAAAGCCACAGCCCTTTCCCAGGGCTGGGTTTTAACCCTTAAAAGGGCCAGTGCAGGGCAGACACCCCATCACACCGTGCTACAAGAAGAGGTGAATTGGCTGTAACAATCACCAAAGGAAAAGTGCATGAAAGCCCTTGTTTTTGCCTAAGGTCCTTAAGTTCTTGCCTTGAAGAAATGAGATGTTTTGTGTAATATATCCCAGATGGCATCAAACAAGCTCATGACTGCCTGCTTGAGAAGGGAAGCTCATGTTTGTATGCTGGGGGCCTGTTATGGCTGGGGAAAAGAAGTGTTTTATAGGAGCAGAGAATATTCAAAACCTCTAATCAAATAAAGAATCTTGTTTATACAAGGCCACCTTCAAAATCTTTTACCACTACAGCAGATAATAGATATTTCAGGAAGCATCATTCAGAACACACTGTAACCTCACTTAAATGGGCTTGGAAATCTAAATGTCTGATATATTCCAGTGAAAAGCGTTCACTGAAATGTCAGTGATGAAAATGGGTTCTTTATTTTCTTATTTTCTGTATTACTTATATTAATAGGGTATTACAAATCATGAGGTCAGGGAAACTGAGCCATAGCAAAATGACTGTTGTTAGTGCTCTTCATATTTCAAAATGCACAGAATTGCCAGCAAGCAGCAAGCCATGGTACTGCCCTGATTTCATCCATGGCTTTAAAAAGCACTAGCCAGCACATTCATTAATCAAGCATTGCTCCAACTTTCATGTGGTCTGACCTGCAGAATCTGACAGATACCACCTAACTGGAAGAACTGTCAGTGGTTTTTGAAGTGTGGGAATAATTCTTCAGTTGAGAGAAAACATTTGGTTTGCTTCCAGCTACTGGGTTGAGGAAGGTAAACTCCAGTCTTTTCCTGTTTGCATGGGGAGCTGGACTACATTTTTCCCTGAGGCTGGATACATACCTCTTTCATGGTAGCTGCTTGCAAAATGTTTCAGAAGGTGATGATGGTGTTTAAGAGCTGTAGCAATCTCACTGTTTTAGTAGCAACAAACCGCACTGCCAGCTGGGAGACCAGAATGCAGGAGCTCAGGTCACAGGCCAAGAAAAAGGAAATGAAGTCATCAGTGTTTGTGATTTAATAAGATTGAAAATTCCTCTTACTTTTCCTTCCCTGAATCCTTGGCTTCAGATAGCAACCAGGTTGGATCACTTGATTTGTAGTCTGAGAACAGAGGCAAAAATGCCAATCGCCACTGAGATAGGGGTCATCATTAAAGCTAATGTCCTGGCTTCAATGAAGTACACAAAAGTAAAAGATGCTCCTGACCTTTGCCTAAATTGCAAAAGAAATGAAAAATGACCAGAGTATTAAGGCTAAACAAGTAGATGCAGATTACTGGGCCAGTTCTGGTCTCTACTAAACAGCCTGCTTATGTGAGACAAGAATTCAGCTTTTTTTTTTTACAGCCAGTGTTGGCACAAAGTGGAAAACACATCACAAGGAGGTGCAATCAATTTCCATTTTTACTTCCCAAAAACAAATAGTAAAATAGAAAAAAAAAACCTTGATTTGATTAGAAAAGTTATATGTTTGGGTGAAACTATTGTGGCTGAATGTTTCCATTGTGTAGTTAAGGCAGGGATTTCCACAATGGCAAAGTACTGTTAAACAAACTGCTGCCTACTAAAAACTAAATTGAGTAGAAATCAATGATTTCTTTTAAAACTGAAACAATAATCTATGAGAACTACTTTCAGCTGTGTTCTGGCCAGCAGAGAGACCACTCAGGAATGACTATATCAATATACCATTCTAGGGTCCCATTGATTTCTTGGTTGTGGCTACTCTGTATTGCCACCACAGCCCTCAGTGAATTTTCCACCACTCCTGTCACCAGGATCTATGCCAGCAGAAGCTAGTGTAGACAGTTGACTGAATCTAGACCATTGGAATTACTCTGGATTTACGCTGGAGTTACTGGGAGCCAAATTTGTCCCAGTGGGAGATTTGTCTGCCTAGAAAGTCATTTAGGCTATGTCTACACTACAGAGATTTTTTGGAAAAATGGCCGTTTTTCCGAGAAAACTTCACTTACGTCCTCACTGCAATTGCGTTTTTTCGACAAAAAATCAAAAGAACAGAGGGGTTTTTCCGACATTGGTAAACCTCTTTCTACAAGGAAGAAGCCTTTTTCCGAAAGTGCTCTTTTGGAAAAAGGTGTGTGTGGACGGGGAAGAGGGAGTTCTTTCGAAGGAAGAGGAAAGAGGAAAAAGCACAGGTGCCCTGGTGGCCACTCCATCCACAGTAATCACAGCTTAAATGCGAGATCGCGTCCATTCAGTGTGGACGCTATATTTTGAAAAAGCAGATCGCTTTTTCGATGCGCTTTGGCAGTGTGGATGCTCTCTTTCGGAAGAAGTTTTTTCAGAAGATCTCTTCCAGTAAAGCTTCTTCCAAAACAAGCCTGCCATCTAGATGTAGCCTCTGTAAATGATTTGAGGTTATCTGAAAAGAGCAAAAAGCAGACTTCTCAAGGACTTAAATGATTCATGGCCAGAGTTACAGGACTAGCCTAAGGAGATCAACAATCCATTAGTCAGTTCAACAGAGCTTTTTAAATATGATCATCACTCCAGTAATATAAACACAAAACCCCAAGACATTTCAAATGTAAGATGTTAGACTCCAAAGCTAATTAAAATGCTGTGTTAAAGAGTTTCTAAAATTACAATCCCCTATTGGATACTTGTTTCTGCATCTGATTTGAGAATTCCTAAGAAGATGCATTCAGACATATGTTAGTTAAAGATGTGTCATATCGTTTTGTGTTCAATGCAATATTAATACTAACCCTCATGGTACAGTAAAACCACAGAATATATTATGCTACCCCTGTCACATTAATATTATATTCAATCAAATGGTGTGAACTTAGCCTTGGGTATCATGCAAAACAAAATAACTGATTGTAGGTATTTCAGAGTTCTATTTCTTTATTATTTGTGATCAGTGACAAACCTGGTTGCCCCTAGAAAGGCTTGTATTAACATAATAGCTGCCATAAGGCTGGAATGAAGATCATCTTGGATTTGGTAAAGGGTGAGCTATCCCTGACTCTGAAGCCTGTGAAATTGTTCCTATAACCTCCAATTTTAAAGGTAAAAGGTTATGAAGAAATGTGGTTAGTCTAAAAAGATTGGTATAGGAATTGAGGATGGCATGTATTAAAACCACAAGACTGGGAGTCAGGAGACCAGTGGCTAATTCTCATCTTTGTCCCAGACTTTGCTTTGTGACTTTCAGCCAGTTACTTTGAGCCAGATTGTGGCCTGCCCTTATGCAGTGCGCAGGGGGGAAGCTGCAAGAAGCCTGCTGTTCCCTGCTCAAGGGTACGTCTACACTGCAACACTATTTTGAAATAACTAGCGCTATTCTGAAATAATTTAGTCCACGTCTGCACAGCAGACAGTTATTTCCAAGTAGTGTTCAAATACTGTCAAGTTGGAGGACTTATTACTCCGACTCCTGGAACCCTCATTGTATGAGGAATAAGGGAAGTCGGAAGAAGAGTGCTCTATTTTGAAATAAGTGCTGTGTGGACCAAAATAAGCTGTTTTGAAATATGGTATGCAATTGAAATAGCTCAATTTGTGTAGTTTATTTCTAGTTAATTCCTGCAGTGTAGACAAACCCTCAGTCTCTTACCCCTCCCACACGTAGGGTATGTCTAGACTACAACCCTCTGTCATCAGAGGGATGTAAATTAGACATAGTGAAATTGCTAATGAAGCGGGGATTTGAATATCCCATGCTTCATTAGAATAAAAATGGCCACCGCTTTTTGCCGACTCGGCAATTTGCTGGCAAAAAGCAGTAGTCTAGACGGGGATCGGACGGAAAAGGCTTTCCTTGTTGACCGATCCCCATCTAGACTGCCACTTTTTGCCGGCAAATTGCCACATCAGCAAAAAGCAGAGGCCATTTTTATTCTAAGGAAGAGCGGGAAATTTAAATCCCCGCTTCATTAGCAATTTCGGTATGTCTAATGTACATCCCTCTGGCAACAGAGGGATGTAGTCTAGACATACCCACATAGTTGAAGCCATAGACATAAGGGTTGAAGAGGGCCTTTTCAAGGGGGTAGAGATGGGTTGGGAGTGTGAGACTCCCTCCTTACCATAGCCCACAGGCAGTCATAAATGTCACCTATCCTGCCCACCTGGGGAAGGGAAATCATGCTGCAATTCTCCTAAAGCATAGATTTACAAACTATTTTGCTGAGCTCCCCCTTTGGAAAATACATGCCTTCTCGCAGGAACTGGGGGAGAGAGCAGTGGGTGTGGTCTGTACTCACAGGTCAGTGCAGAAGGGAGCCCAGTACTTCGGTGTGGGGGAGCAGGGGTTGGGTAGAGAGGAGTACCCAGTATTCACAAAAGAGATTGAGGTGGGGAAGGACTGCCCATTATAAGTGTGGGAGTGATGGCGGATGGGTACTCAGGTAGGAGGCCAGAGGTTACACATCATGTAGCAGCTGAGGAAGACTTCTTCTCCCTGCAGCAGTCAGTCAGTCTCAGCTGCTGAGACCGGTTCACCACCCAACTCCCTCCCCCATCCACAGGGAAGTGAAAGGGGATTGTGTTGAAGACTCTAGGTCAGTAAGAAAGTGGAAGGCTGCACCCTGTGAGAACTAACCACCTCCTGACAGATCCTGCTACTAATCCTCGTCCTTCTGTGTGTGGCCTTGACTGCTTCCCATGCACAAGCTCTGTCCTGCCGGGGAAGTGGACTGCACTGTGGGACATGGGGCCATGCTCAGCAGGGGCCATGCCCCAGACTGGATGTAGTACTCCCAAGGTGTAGCATTCTGCTTCTTGCTTGCAGAGTTCCCACTGGCCTCCCCAGTGAAGGAGGGTAACTGAAGGAGGGTGTCTGCTGAAGCTGTGACAGTGGAGTTATGAGACAGGCAGGGAGCCTGGCAGCTGAAGTTTCCCAGACATAGTCCTGTCCACTTCCCATGTGAGGCAGAGTCCCCTGCTGATCCCAGCCCCATTAGGTGTTAGCACCCCTCTGCTTACTCAGATGGAGAATGCTATAAAACAGGACTACTCAACTTTGGAAGCCCCGAGGGCCACAATGATATAGCTCATGCCGAGGGCCGCAACTTAAGTGTGGTTGCATTTACATGCAATTATATATGCAAATATATGCAATTAGGGGTTTTCACACTGATGGGCATGAATACAAATCACTTCCCACAATGCCCTGGCACTTCTAGCACCTCCTCCCTGGGGGCTAGAAATGCCAACATCCTGTATCCATCTGTTCCAGCCAGCCTGTCCGCTTGCGTCTTTCAGTGCTTACCCCACGTGGGAGATGCCTTACCATTGTGGAGCATGTTGCCAGTGGAGGCTATATTCAAAGGATTCCACCTTTGACATCGTGGGGCTGTGTGTTGAGCCCCACATAAACCCAAACCGCACCACGGGCCACAAACAAATGGGTCACGGGCCACATGTTGAGTAGTCCTGTTATAAAAGGTTTTTAGATACAAAAGAACTTAGTCAGGTGTTTAAAAATGTTAGTTGGGTGTTTAAAAACATCCAAATGCCTGATCCCCCCCACTGCAGATGAAGTTACAGCCACAGAAGAATGCTTCTCTCAGCATAACTACCCTCATGGAGGTGGTGTTCCTGCACTGATGGAAACCCCTCCTGTGTCAGCATAAGTTGTGTCTACACTATGGGATTATACTGATGATATGCAGAGTACTCTGTGAACATGGATATGTTAAGATATCTGTATAGTTGGAAAGATGCATTACTTGCGTACTGCAAAGTGGATTGGCACATTCAGAACAAATCTGATTGGCTTTTCCATGGAAGTGAGACTTAATAAATATGCATGGAATTTCTGACAAGCCTTTTAGCTGCTTTGCTCCACAGGTCAAACTATTATAGCCTGACCTGCTGTCACATAGGATGTATTTGTACAGACCCAAGTAGTAATTTCAAACATTTTTTGCCTCTTTCTTCCTTCCCCTCTGCCCCTCCCCAGTTTGTCTTGACCTGGTGTTTCTTTCCTTTTTTTATCATGCCTTTTCAAAATGTGTGTAGCGTAATTATGTCAACTGCTTTGATTGTGGATAGACACTGACCCTTGTTGAAGAAGCACTTTGTCAATCAATGAGAATGTATCACTTAGTGCTGTTGGATTCATTAACTTTTATCCAACTCTAGACCCCGGCAGTTTATGAAATGGCATCTACAAATCATTTTCCATGCTCTTGACCTGAATGAACAGCTACTTTGTCCTGCTGTTCTCAACCATTTTTATGTGCAGACTCTTTAAAACATTTGTGTTCAAAATGAAGAGCTCATGAATAATGTTTTTTTTCCCCAAATTTTCAAATGGAAAACAAGTAAAAACTTTTCATACATCAAATCCCTAAAGTTACATGTGTCTTTTAGGGTACTGGAGGGTCACCCTGATGCTGATCCTCAGCTTCATGGGATTATACTGTTGTAATGTGAAATGAAAATTGAGAATGCTGTTGTGCACTGGTGACATGGCTTTGTAGTTTGTGATGTGGAAGGCATAGGGATATGAAAATGCACGTTTCCATTCTCTATTTTTGTCGTCAAATATCTTCTTACGTCTTTAGTTCAGATTAAGATGATACCAACCTCACCTCCATCTTTAACTCAGTGTGAGAGACAAGTTCTATAGTCGTTACACAAGACTTACCCAGGCTTGCCCTTACAAGACTTACCCTTTTCGTTTGTCTGTAGCTGCTCCCATTGAAGTCAGGAGCAATTTTAGAACATGGGCTGAAAATATTGGCTTTAAGATAATATAAAAACAAACACCATAAACTGTATCTTTAAAATTTCTAAATGTTTCCTGCATTTTGTCCTGTATCCGCTGCTAAAAATTTTGTCATTCCATTGAATATAGAATCCCCTTATACTTCTGTTGGGAAATGGAAAAAGTATTGTAGTGTCTTTACACCCTAAGTATATGAGTTAAGTGCAGTCTTCTTTATAGAAAAAGGAGCTTGGTGACATTATTGGTTAGTGTTTTATACTGGAAACTTCATTTCAAATCATGTTACTGGTGTGGTGGTCACATCCTGCTCCATAGTGGGTGTTTCCCGGAATACGAGCATCATCACACAGCTTGGCATGAGGAAGAACTGAGGAAGAGGCCCCTGAGGAGATGGGATAGACATGTTTTGCAGATCATGAATGAGGTAGAATTGTGTGAGGAAGTTCACAATGGCTGCCTCAGTAAAGGGCCTTCCTTAATCCAGGCAACAGCACTGGAAATGACTAGGGGCAAGGGGACTCCCACAGTCCAGTGACTTGACATTCATGTATGCTACAGGCGCCTAACTGTGTACAGATCTTGCCAGCAGGGGGTCTGGCTATTCGTATTTCTGGCTTAAGGAGATCAATAAGGTATAATTCTTGAAGAGATAGTGATAACACTGTTCCATATATCTGTTCATGTGGTTTGTGACTCTCATCGTGCTGATCACATATAATAGTCAATCACCAAATGTTTTCAATTGTCAAGTTCATGGATTAAAAAAAATGCCTATTATCAAAAGGCAATTTCCTTGCTGCCAATTCCAGTAAGTGAAAGGGCTACCTGCTGGCCAGTTCCACCTTTCCCTATGATATGTGCCATTCATTCATCTGACACAGCTATCCAGGTTCACTGCTTGTTTTGTGACATTTCCCAGGACTTCTTCTGAGGCGGTTCTCTCTCTCTCTCTCTCTCTCTCTCTCTCTCTCTTTCTGTTTAACCTGTTGAGTTTTGAAAATCCTTGTTCCCTTGGTAGCTAAGCAGCAATTTCTATTTCCAATCTACAGATGTAGGTTAGGGTTAGGTGGATGGTGGCTTGACAGTTGGAACTACAACCTCACTGAGGCTATGTCTACACTACACTGAGGCTATGTCTACTGCAATTTGCATATCTTTTTCTGCTTTCCTTCCAAAAGAGGCTTTTCTGACATTTGACCCATGTACACGGGGCCAAATGTCGGGAAAAAACACTCTTTCGGAACATCCCTTCTTCCTCGTGAAATGAGGTTTACAGGGATGCTGACAAAATACATCTGCTTTGCCAACATTTTTTTCGGAAAAGCGGACGAGTTCCTTGGAGGTGGCAGAGCTTATCCCAGAAAAGCTCTGTAGTCTAGACATATGCTGAGAGTGGCATGCACATGCAGCCTATCTTCCTAGACTTAAGGTACACCTATGCATGTTTCCAATGCTTCAAGGTTAGAAGGACAGATTGTAATGTAAACCCCACTCCCTGTTCTTAGTTGGCATCCACTATTTTAATTCCTGTGTATTCTTCCCTTTTCCCTGCACAGGACAGGATTTTGCCTTCTGTTTGTCTGAAGCTGTTGTTATTTACTTATCTCATTCACAGGCAACATACTTGCTCAAAGAAACAGAAAATATAAACAACACATCTCTAATGCAATTTGAAAACTAGAAAATATTTTCTTCAACAACCCCACCCAAGCTATATTAAAAATAACTATAAACCATTCAGTCCCCAAAAGATGTCTAATAAATAGTGCAATTAGGATGCATAGCACATATTACAATTTCCAGTGTTTGGATACACTTAGAAAGCTACACTGGTGAAAAATTGGTATGGTTAATTTTTTTTCTGATTAGACATATTATTTCAGTATTCTGTATTATTTCAGTATTTCAGTATTCAGTATTAGACATATTATTTCAGTTTTCTGATTAGACATTATTTTCACTGTTTGCTGCGTTGCCAATCTTGGTACAGTGATCTCCTACAAGACGACTTTTGCATTCATTACACTGAATGAATGAGAGAGTAAAGTGAGAGAAAAGTGTTTTGCTTCATGAAAGATAACATCTCATCATTTTGTTTGGCACCTCTTTTTTAAAAGGGCTGTCTGTATTAGCTCAGAGCAACTTTTATTCAACAGCACTGTTTGCACATCAGTGAAGAAGAGCTGTATTGTGCACAAGACAACTCTGTAACTGCTGAGATGAGGAGACTGGAAATGATTTTTATTTGAAATAGTTTGGTCTCCAATCTGGCTTGGCTTTGATTTCTAGACATTCAGGAAATGGAACTTTCGGAGCTGAAGTCAACTGGAAAATGTGTACTGTTCCCCCTCAGCTAAGTGTGACTTTATGGAAATGTTAAAAATGCACCTCATTGTTTGCGGAGAGTCTCCTTTTGGCAAGAGATAGGAATCTGTATAATCACTTATTTCAGAGATTTTTCTTCAAGAAAGGGGATAGGAAGTGTGGACACTTTTTAAAGCAAAACCTTTGTAGACAAACAAACTTTTTTCATACAGAATGAGTCGAATCCATTGGGCAGTGAAGGGTATTGGGCAGTGAAGGGTATATCTATCTATCTATCTATCTATCTATCTATCTACACAAATAAAATGCTAAATGGAAATGTATGGCAGGACATTTAAATAACTTCATAGTTTTGACATATTCATCCGTATTACAACCCAGCGATCAGACAGTTTAGCTTAGATTTAAGGCCAACTGGCAAGCTTTTGGTTCACTAAGGAAAGAGCCCTGTTGTTCCATGGAGTGAAGTACTATAAACTGACTCTAATGCACCTGAATTCCTCTTCTGAGAAAATGAGTCTCCTGTGATGCTTTTAATTACATCCAAATGAGTATGTTGGTACATGCTCAATACAATTATAAAAATAGCTATTAAAAAAGATCCCTACAGAGAGTGTTGATTAAAAAATACACAAGCACCAATGGGAGGAGGATTGTGATCAGTCAGCTACAGGGCTGGATTTTCCTCTTCCTGATTCGTTGTGTTGTCATTGGTGTCTGTGCAAAGTGAGTGTACAGTCCTCCAAATCAGAGAGGTAATATTTTATACTCACCTTGGCCTATTATAAATGCCTGCCCAAGGAGCAAGAGAGGTGTAATACCTTTTGTTGGACCAGCTTTAATTGGTGGAAGGTACAAGATTTCAAGAGACACTGAGCTCTTTATGTGTGGGGAAGGAAAATAGACTTTCTGAACTAAATACAAGTTCGAACGGATTGTTAAGCATCAGGGTTAACACATTGTAGGAGGCTACTTGAAGTGTAGCTGGCAATAAAGGTTACAGAGTTATGTAAAAGATTATTGTAATGAGCAATGATGCCGTGATGCTGTTGAGTTTATGATTTTTGGTGTCTAGCAGCTTTATGAATTTAAGTTCCCAGACTCACCTTTGAAGCCACTGTGCAAGTTTCTTTTGCAGACAAGTCATGAAAGATCAGATATGGAGTAATCTCTTTGTAAAAAGTGTTCACGCATGGGTGATGAGGTGTTTTTATCTTTTTTCGTGTTTCTGTGTGAGTTCATTTGACAGTGTAGTGATTGTCTGGCTTCACTTACAGAATTATTGAAGCATTTGATGCACTAGATGAGGTATACCCCATGATGTGATAGGCATGGGTAGGATCCATGGATCTTGAAAGGTGTGTTGATATGTCTGCAGGTTTTGTATCTGTTTTTTTTTTTTGGGCAGGGCTTGGTACTGCTTTGAGTTGGTGTTCCTGATTTCTGAGCAGCTTGCTTATAATGATGAGCTTGGTGAGTTTGGAGGAGGGGGGTTGAAGACCAGAAGAGGGGGTTTATTTCAGGATGCTGCTCCCATCAAATATGTGTTGTAATTTTTGATGGTACCCCACATGAGTTCCAGTGTGGGGCGGTAGATGACATGAGAGCTAGAGGTGTGCAGGAAGTGGGGTTTCCCCCCTCTGCTGAAACAGGTTCTCGCAGGGTATTTGAGAATATATTTCTCTCAGGGCCTTTGACATAATATGATCTTTTTCTCTGGTGTAGTGTCCTTGTTCGATGAAGGTAATTTGAAGTGTATTTAGGAATACACTAATTATCCAGGAATACACTAATTATCCAGGAATTTCTCTTCAGAACAAATTCTGCAGTATCTTGAATGCTTGACTGTGAATAACAAATTTTGTGGTTCATCTGCAGTGGTTGCTGGATCTATGGTAAGTGTGATGATCTGTAGGTTTCTTTTATGTAGTCATTTGGATGGTCCTATTGTTGATCACAGTGGGCACGTCTAGACTACATGGCTCCGTCGATGGAGCCATGTAGATTAGGGTTGTAGGCAAAGGGAAATGAAGCAGCGATTTAAATAATCGCCGCTTCATTTAAATTAAAATAGCTGCGGCGCTGTGCCAATCAGCTGTTTGGCGACAGCACTGTAGTCTGGACGCTCCGCGGTCGACATTAAAGGCATTTGTAGACCTCCCCGTTATGCCTCGTGGGATGAGGTTTACCGGGGAGGTCAACAAATGCCTTTGATGTTGACCGCGGAGCGTCCAGACTACAGCGCTGTGACGCCAAACAGCTGATCGGCACAGCGCGGCAGCCATTTTAATTTAAATGAAGCGGCGATTTAAATAATGGAGTGGAAACCTTTTCCATCTTCTTAGCGTTTCACGAGACATAAGGGAGTGGTTGACAAAGGCTTCCCCTGTCGACCGATCCGCGTCTCGACTGCCGCGCTGTGCCAACAATCAGCTGAGCCAGCACAGCGCAGCGGCCATTTTTATTTTAATGAAGCGGGGGATATTTAAATCCCCTCTTCATTGACTATGTCGGGTAGCCTATTTTACATTCCTCTGTCGGCAGAGGCATGTAGTCTAGACATACCCATTGGTTTTATGGTAGGACAGTGAGTTAGGACACCTCTCTTTCCAGTATTTGGGCTTGATCTTTCAAACTTCAGAATAAGGATGTTAAAGACTAGTTGACTAGTCGACTATCTTATTGGATAGTCTTCTGACTAGTCGACTAGTCGATTCCCTCCCCCCGCACACACCCCCTTGCTGCCTCTATAAGATAGAGGCAGCAAAGGAGGAGGGGAAAGGGGTACTTCGAAGTGACAGCACACACAGCTGTGCACGCTGCTCCTTTGAAACCTCAAGGCGGCGTTTCAAAGGGGCAGCTGCCATGGAGCCCGGGGTCAGCTGAGGACTCCCAGCTGACCCCGAGCTCTCCGCAGCATTTCCCCAGAACCTGGGATCAGCTGGGAGTCCCCAGCTGACCCCGGATTCTGGAGAAATCCTGCGCAGAACCCGGGGTCAGCTGGGGACTCCCCAGCTGATCCCAGGCTCCGCTGTGGAGTCCTCAGCTGACCCTGGGCTTTTAGCAGTATGCAGCGTAGCATGGAGCCCAGGGTCAGCGGGGGGACTCTGAGACCGCCGCTGACGCCAGGCTCCATGGCTTTGAAATGCACAAGAGCCCCCACTGGGGACTCTTGTGCATTTCAAAGCAGGCACCCTCATGCAGCCCAGAATAGGTGAGACTTCCCAGTGGCCCCAGGCTGTACACGGAATTCCACATTCTTTCTTTGAAATGTACAAGAGCCCCAATAGGGGCTCTTGTAAATTTCAAAGGAGGAATGCAGAAGTGCCTATCAACTAGTTGACTAGTGGATGGAAATTCCATCGACTAGTCGACTAGTCAATTAACTGCATTTTAACATCCTTATTTCAGAACACCCTTCTGCAAAATGTGCACATCATCTGCGCTCACTTACTTTGTTAGGCGAGGAGGCTGCACGTCTTGCAGGAGACATTCAGCATTTCTCAGATGTGATCCCAGTGATAGACAAATAGGTTATTTAAAACACAATTGCTAGCCTCTTTTGCCAAACGCAGTGAATTGTTTCCTAAAACAAGCTCCATCTGTAGTACATTGAAATGCAAAGCCCTAGTGCTCCTAAATGCTGAGAACACTGATTTACAAATGGGTTCACTTTAATACATAAAAATCTCTCTACATGCTAAGTAATTGCTCTGGATCCACGTGGTGGATAGGTATTGTGGAATGAGGGAGGGTTTATGATTGCTGGCACTAAGGAAATTGTAAGTGTTCTCAGTAATTTGATCTGAGACAAAATAAATTGATTGTACCCTTTGAGACCTCTCAGTGCAGATCAGTGTTGAAATCACACTGCTGTATTTGAAGCTTTCAGCCTTCACAATCACTGCTGTTTGCATTCACTTTCAACTTCTTTATGGTCAGCAGCAGAGTGTAAATGTTTGTGCAGCATAGCCATCAGAAATCCCTTGTTCTACTGGTATGTGACTAGTCATAAGTAATAATGGCTAAATCAAAAAGGATTTGGAGGTTGGATTTGCATAAGCCTTGAAAACCTTGGTTGCTTATCCAGCTGTATTGAAGTTTCACTTCTCCCTGACATCAACAAGGTAGGGACAGATTAAGACAGATTTATGGTCCAAAGAAACCTACTTTGCCAGTGAGTCAGAGGCAGAGTGACAGCTAACGTGCAGCATGTGTGGCCTTGTATGTGCTGGGTTGCACTGGGTTGTTTTACATGGCAGAGAGATGGAAAAAACAAGTATCCACTGTCAGAGTCTGAAAGAGAGTTAGAAGGGGTCCCAATAGGGGACTGGGAGGGAGCGTCTGCTGAAGATCTATGGAACAACACATTTTTGATAGGAGAAGGTAAAAAAAAATGCAGCTCTGGGTCCCATTTAACTTTAATTAGTATCTTTTGTATGTGTGTTTAGTGATCACCATTAGTAGAGACTCAGGTCTTTCACTCTCTATTGGCATCTGGCCAGCTACACGCTATACATCTTGGATGCTCCAGGAATTTGCTGCCTTAGAGGTGCCCCAAAATGATTACCTGACCTTCCTTTCTTAATGAAGCTCTGCAGTGGGTAATGTTTGAAGGCAGCAGCCAACACTTAAATATCCTGGGCTTGCTGAAAAGAAGTCCATGAGATGGATTTCAGCTGAGCCAGGCATCCTGTTGGAAGAGGAAAAGGGTGGCCAGAAGACAAAGATTAAAACTTTCTCAGTTCCCTCTCACCCACAGATATTGGAGGGGTGGATTTTGACTCTGCAGCAATTCTCAGGTAGCGGTGATGCTTGTTGCTAAGAGAAAAACTTCAATGTTATGACAGTCCCTACACTGTCCTCTACCACCCTGTGGAAGTGGTATCCTATAGAACTTCCCCAGAGATGGGATTCCACAGGTTCAAGTATGCCTCTTTCTCATCTCACTATGATCAGAATTTGGAGGTTCCTGTTTTCAGATGCAGGGGGGGCACCGATTCTCACTCATACATACCTCCCCTTCTAATCAGTTTGAGATTTGCCTGGCTTAGGATTTTAGGATTTGAAATAGAATTAAGAATGCATGGCTGGAGACATTTTTCTGCTATGGGAAAACATTAATATTATCCCTAGCTAGTGACTCTGAGCTGGAACAAGAAAATAAAGATGTGCTCTAAACATAAAGTTTATTTCTATTTTTGTGTGAGTATAAATGCCTGTGAATCAAGAGTGCAAGGTGCAGAGTAAACTGTTAGCAGGTGACTTTCTTTTTTGGGGAGATGTGAATAGAATTTTTATATTTTTATTTTATACTAGCAATTCAGCAGCAATATGAGCTGTTGGTAAGCCACGAGCATGCAAGTAAAATCTGGGTTTGACTGTTGATAGCTTATAATATTTACATTTATAGCAGCGAGCTCCCATTTGGAAAGGTTAATGGTGTTTTTGGAGGAAACATTACAAATTAATATCTGCTTTGAAGTGGATGTCACTTTTGATGTCATCCTTTCTGAATGCGTTCAAAGTATCGGATGCGGTGTCTGACAGAAAAGAAGTTGACTTTGGAAGCCTGATTTTGACCTCAATCTCTCCTTTCATTTAAATTTTGAACTTCTTGTTGTAATTTAACCTATTGTGCAGGACCCTGTTGGGTTTTTTTTCCTGGAAGTACTTTAATTTTATGGAAAATATAGTTCCTAAAAATTGAGTGAATCATGACAAATGCAGTGAATTATAGCTTATTTTTTTGGTTTTTTTCATTAGGTTGATTTAGATATTGGTTAAATAGAGCTTTTGAATATATTACAATATTAGCTGTTCACAAAAGAAAACGTAAAGGAAAAATAATAAAAAAAGTCCTTGGAAATCCTATTAATTTTTCTTCTGAGTAACTGTTAATCTTTGTATTTGTATCTAGTTTTATAAATATAAAATGGGGCCAGTTTATTAATAAAAATAATAAAATCTCGATGGCATTGATCAAGAGAAGATAGGCAATGAAGTCCTGTTAGCAAGGGTTTAAATCAGTGTTTCTTAAACTGTGTTCCACAATATACCGGTGTGCAGACAGTCAGAGGTTTGCCGCGGAGAACAACATAATTCAAAATGGCCGCCCTTAAGGGGCAGGCAACCTTTTTTTTTTTTTCTCAATAACTTTCCCCCAACCTTTTTTTCCCTCAATAACTTTCCCCCAATAACTTTTGCTCAACAAAAAAATCCGTGGTGTTCCTCATAAAAAAAAAATATTGTTTGGTGTTCCTTGGTCTTAAAAAAGTTTAAGAAACATTGGTTTAAATGGTTGTGCATGGCAAATTGTAGCAATAACTAAATTGATATATTTTCCTGTGAACAACATGATAAGGTAAGCTGTACGTTCCCTTGCAAAATGAACTCTTTAGTGTAAAATAGACATGGACTTCAGTAATGGACTTTGCAAGATTACTCTCATTTCTTGATAATCTCCATAGAACCCTAACACTTACCAAATGTCTTTCTTGTTGGCAGGTGGAGTGGATACAACAACAGGTAGTTAAAAGAAGGACAAAGAGGGATTATAAAGCTGGTGGTATCCAATCCACTTATTTCAATGATCCCAAGTGGCCAAGCATGTGGTATATGGTAAGTATAAAGAATGCTATTGGATTTAATGCAGGCTAATTGTTTAGTTGCTCTGCTATGACCTTCTGTAGGGGACAAAGTAGTATCTTCAGAAAAAAGCAAATCTTCTTTTCTGTTTTATGTAATGTACAGAAGGATTTGTAAACCTCTTGCAAGTATAATCAGTGCCATATATTATGATGCTTTTGCAGAATTTTTTATTACAGAATAGTTTCATCAGAGGGAAGAGGAAGGAACATGGTCTATTTGAGGAAAGTAAAAATCCCTCCTGTCCGGGTGCTCAGTTCCCTGCTTCCAAAACCCCATGTGATAGAAATAATTTTCATTGACTCCTATGTCAGCTGCATTCTGAAGCAGGAGAATGGAGACCAGAATTATGTCTTTGCATCTACAGTAGGAACACAGATATGTTGTGTTAATTAATTAATTAATTATTCTGTCTGACTGCTTGTTGCTTTTAATCTGACATAAGTGCACAAGCAAACTAGGGATGTAAATTCCTGGTTTAAAAGTTAAATATAGTGTTTACCTGATTAACAGGTTAACCCTGGATCAGACCCTTGCCTGTGGTACAATGCTGTGGGCCCAGCCAGGCTGGTGCAGCTCCCTGCCCATGGCACGATGTGGCACCAGACCAGAGCAGCCCACTACCTGCAGTGCAACAAAACAGGCTGCTCAGGGCCTGCCATGTTGCACCCAGGGCGGGAACTGCTCTGACTGGACTGAGTCACTGGTTAACCAGTTACAGGGTAAGCATGCTGGTAAGGCTGGTGCTTACTGGTTAACCGGTTAACCCTTTACATCCCTAAAGCAAACTTTTTCTTTACATGTAACTATCCCAGTTAAAGCTTGAACGGGAGATCTTGCCTATCCAAACAGATTTTAACTGTGTTCTTAACTTGTGTAGCATGGCCTAAGTGAAATATTTTAGTCATAGTATATCTAGACTTCGGAAGAATCAAGACTCAAATTAGGCAAATGACTACAGTTTAATAATAATTCCTAGTTAACTAAAAAAATTGCCTGTGGTACACCATAGTTTCTTAGAAACTTTTGTTTCTTAGACACTTCTTTCCACGTCCAAAGGCATTAAACTAATGTATGATCAAATCTGCTCCAGGTCACTGATGAGAGGGAGCCAGGTCACTGCCTAGGATGTTTGTGAGGCAAAGGGGAGAAGGACCAGGCTGGTTTGGAGGGGACATTTGTTGGTGCCTATTCTTCTGCGTCTTTGAATAAGAACAGCATGATCTTCATCTTAGCTTATATGCTAGCCTGTTGGCCTTTTCTGCAGTTGTGAGACCAGCCTTTTGGGTTTGTCCTGTGCCTGCCATTACAGTCTTGATCTCCTTTGCTCATGTTCTGCTGAACACTTGGAAGGAATCCCAGCCCTGTACCTTTTTTCACACAAGGCCACCACCATGGCTCAGAGAAAAGCAAGGCCCTAAACTGAAGTAAGCATTCAAAAGATACGAGACGTGAATATATATATTTTTGGAACTATTATGTAAGAAGTTGTTTAATTTAAGGATAGAATTGTTTTCAGTTGAATAGCATCTCTGGTGCAAATGCGGCATTGAACCATAAAGCCAAATCTTTAGAATCTTTAGAAGAGGTTCCTAAAGCTGCATTACAGGATGTTTTTGAATTCCTCTCATAAGAATTATTCTCATTTTATGCTTTTAAAAATTGCCATTGAAAACAAAAAAAGACACCGATCAAAAATAATTTGCAAATAACAGTACATTCAGAGATGCCAAGAGTCCTTATCTTCAAGCACAGATTAGAGTATGTGTTGTATGGGTAGGTCACCAATGAGGACAGGTAATGATTTGGGTATAGGCGTATGGGTCCAGGGTTGCTGAGCTTTGATCAGAGACTATGCAATAACCCTACTTCCCAGATTTTATGTGTATTTATCAGTGAGCCTTATCACTGACCCTTTGAAAGTCACATTGTTGTCCATGTCTCAAGCATGACTCCACTTACTGAATTTCTGGCATACTTTTAAAATCTCCTTAATAAGTCTTGACCTGCATTAGGGCAGGGGTGGGCAATAAAACAGCGGCGGTCCACCAGAGCTAGCCCCTGGTGGGCCGCTGCCGCTATATCTACCTGTGCCTTTGCCGGCGATTACAGCCCCCATTGGCCGGGAATGGTGATCTGCAGCCAACAGGAGCTGTGATTCCCCCATACCTGTGGAGGTGCAGGTAAATACAGCAGTGTGGGGCTTCGCCAGGGGATAATCCAGGCAGACAGGATCCAGCCTATGGGTCGGTATTTGCCCAGCCCTGCATTAGGAGCATATTTATGTGTATACAATATGGTATTTTCAGTTAACGATCTCAGACTTTGGAATGTGCTTCCGTAACAGACCAGAATCTTTTGATATTATGAGTATGCTGCAAGGTCCCTATGTTTTCCCTGGTTCTGTATGAGGAGGTGGGTTAAGGAATGTATAAGTGGGTTCAAAAGGATATTTATTTGTGACCCCGATAGGCTGATAGGATCCTTTTTTATGTGTCCATTCAGAGCACACAATGAATGAAGTTTAAAAGTACCAATAAATAAACTAAGTATTGAACAAGGATGATCAAGTCTCTAGGTGCTTAATATGTTTTGGGGGAGGATGTCACAGGCCCTGGGAATTCTGCAGTTTAGTTGCAGGGAGTCTTTCCTGCCTGGTGATTATATCATTTAAAATCCTCCTAAACCTCATAGATTCTCCCTTTCTAACGTCTCCTATTGTGACAAACACTGCTTATCCTGGGAATGCTGGATGTGATGTTTGCTGGCCCCGGTCAAACTGCTACTTGGCACTGGAAGGGAAAAGTGGGTACTTATTAAATCATGGCTGTTATGCCAAATAGATTTTGATGGAAACCACTCACATTGCTCCATTCTTGAGCTATACTTACTAAAAGCATTTTAGTATACTATACTATACTTACTGAAAGCATTTTATTGTGGATTAATTCATTCTCAAAATCATATAAATTGAGTATAGATGTAAGTATAACCAGAGGATCACGATTCCTGCTACTGGATATAGTATCGGGGTGATTTCGTGAAGCATTTCAATGTTGATGGAACTGCATATTCATAATAGAAAATGGTTCTATCAAAGTTTTTCTGACAAACCATTTGAGATAACATTTTCATTCCTTGAGGCAATAATTTCTCTAGAATGAAAAAAAAAAAACCACCCCACCATTCTTTCTATGTTTTATTGCGGCTCTGTACTGAAATGACAGTTTATTTTAGTGGTTCATTATGCATTTTGAAGGGGGGGGGAAGCATTTTCATCCTAAACGTAATACATTTTCAGTAACTCTTTGGTGATGCTGTTCTCTTGGATCAGAGTCATGACAGGGCCTTTGAACGTTATTTGATTGATCTAATTTGTATGTTGATTTAGTCCCTATCCTATCAAGACATGCACAGTGATGTGGTTAGATAGATTTGAATAAATGGCAGTAGTTTGTGATTTTACTGGCCCAGAATCTCTAAAATTGTAGTTTCTAAAGTTTAGTGTTCTAAATTGAAAATGCAATACATATTCAAAGGCCAGAAGGGACCTTTGTAATCATTTAGTCTGAGGTCCTGCATAACTTAGGCCAGAGAACTTCCCCAAAGTAACTCCTAGAACAGATCTTAATAACATCCAATCTGATTAAAAAATTTCCAGTGAGGGAGAGTTTACTTTGACTAGGCAGCAAATTCTGATTGCCATAAAGTTTGCTAATGAGGAAGCAACCATTAACAAATATTGAATATGTGACCTTGGAGCTTTTTTCAAGTAATTTCTAAACCATCCCCATAAAACTGAATTTGGATTTTAATTCATCTTTCTATGTTAAACTCACTTATCTTTTCTCGTTGTCAGAAACAAACCAAAATAAAAGGGGAGAAAAAACTCTTAGATAGAGATTTCAGTCATTACTACACCATAGAGGATTCTAGGTTGCTAGCTACAAACTTATTATTATGAAAGCAATAAAGTAGTATCATACGCTGGTACAGATTTTGATTAATGAATAACTTTGTTACAGGTTGAGATTGATACTTTTGGCCCTTGAACTGGTCTAATCTTCAGCAGGGCTGTAAATTTCATTGAGATTTGTTGACACAAGGTCTTTTATCCATATTCTATGTCAAACAAACTGTTTGATTAATATCTTTCTCCCAGCTCCCACCCCCTTACTTTGCTTCACAACTACAAGCTTGGCAATTTTAATGAGTAGGGACTAAGAAATGGTATGGGCTTATTGAGTGACATCCATGCCCAAAAGTGATGGGGTGGTGGGTGGGTGTGCCTGCTGTTCTCCTTTGATTCATCATAAACATGAGGTGTGTATCCCATGAGTCATATTTAAAACAAATATTCCATCTCTGTATTCTTCAATGTCGATGTTAAAGAAGTTCCTAGACATTGAATCATAGAAACTGTTGTAATTCCTTTCCCTCAGGGCCTGAGATTCTAAAGTGTTAGTCCCCAAACTGTGTGGAAGGAACATTAAGGGGGGAACGGAAGTGGCAGGGCCTAGGCCAAACCCAACAGGGGTGGGAGGGAGCACCACTCAGCCTCACTGCCTCTAGCTCCATTCTGGCTCTAGCTTCAGCTCCGGTCCCAACCCCCAGCTGAGGCCCCCATTTTAGTTCCCAGTCCCAGCCCCACTCCCAGCTCGGGCTCCCCCCTTCTGGCCCTGGCTCCTACCCCAGCCTTGGTCCCTGACCATGGCTCCCAGGGGGATATGAAGTAGGGATGTGAAAGTGTAACCATATACACGGTAACACATATGCTTAAAAGCTGGCTCCCCTCACACACCGCCTCCTGGAGAGCTGACCCCCCCATGTGTAACCGTGTAACCACTGAAATGTCAGTGGTTATATGGTGACTTAATTAAATACATTTTAGCATCCCTAATATGGACAGAATACATTACAGATAAGGGGCAGGTGCAACATAAAAAGTTTGGGTACAACTGCTCTGAAGTGCCTTGCAGTGCTCCCTCTAATTTTTTCCATTCATGTCCAAAATAAATTTTGTTATGTGCACTGAGGCACGTGTGAATGTGCACCATCAGTAGAAACACATGCTAATCGGCTGGGCAGCATTTGAATCTTTCCTGGGTGGCCACCCAAGGGCTCAACTTAAAGGGAACACTGATGCCAGGTATCCTAAACTTCCAGTGAGAGAAAAGGGAGTAGAAAGTGCATAATACCTCACAGAAAGCACTCATCACCTTAAGAACCATTCCACAATGTTTCATTATTCAAGAGTCCAGTTAACTGTGTATGCTATTATGTTATGCATTCTAGCAGAAAGGAAAAGAACACATTAGGAGATGCTACTTTTTCCCACCTCCAGACAGTACCAGTTTAAAGAATGAAATATGTTTTCCTTATCTTAACCTTCAGAGGGGCAGCTGAGTTAGTCTGTACAGGATAAACTTAAAAAACAACAAATAGTCTGGTAGCACTTTATAGACTAACAAAATATGTAGATGGTATCATGAGCTTTCATGGGCACAGCCCACTTCTTCAGATGAGCAGAGTGTTGGATGTCCAGAACCAAAATAAACAGGGGAGAAGGGGGGAGGGAGAAAGGAAAAAAATGGGAGAGGGGGGACAAAAAGAGGCAGTGGGTATATAAATATCAAAGGGAAGACCGAGCTGGTATGTAACAAGCACCTAAAGACTGGATAGTTAAAGGAAGCAGAGTACTCTTCCTCTCTAAATGCTAACTAATGGTTCTTATCTGCTTCCTTTAACTACCCAGTCTTTAGGGCTGCGTCTAGACTGGCATGATTTTGCTGAAATACTTTTAACGGAAAAGTTTTTCCGTTAAAAATATTTCCACAAAAGAGCGTCTAGATTGGCACGGAAGCTTTTGCACAAAAAGTGTTTTTGTGCAAAAGCATCCATGCCCAGTATAGACGCGCTTTTGCGCAAGAAAGCTCCGATGGCCATTTTAGCCATCGGGCTTTCTTGCGCAAAAAATTAAGCTGCCTGTCTACACTGGCCCTCTTGCGCAAGTGTTCTTGCGCAAGAGGGCTTATCCCTGAGCGGGAGCGTCAAAGTATTTGCGCAAGAAGCACTGAATTCTTACATTAGAACGTCAGTGCTCATGCGCAAATTCAAGCGGCCAGTGTAGACAGCTGGCAAGTTTTTGCGACTGCTTTTGCGCAAAATCTTGCCAGTCTAGACGCACCCTAGGTGTTTATAGACTATCTGTTTTGCTGCTTGTTACGCACCAGCTTGGTTTTCCCTTTGATATTTATATACTCACTGCCTCTTTTTGTTCCCCCCTCCCAATTTTTTCCTCCTATGCCCCTCCCTTCTCCCCTATTTGTTTTGGATCTGGACATCCAACACTCTGGTCATCTGAAGAAGTGGACTGTGCCCATGAAAGCTCATGATACTATCTATATGTTTTGTTAGTCTTTAAAGTGCTACCATACTATTTGTTGTTTTTTAAGTTTATCTTAACCTGTCAGTTTTGATGTCTAGACTACATGCCTCTGCCGACAGAGGCATGTAAATTAGACTACCCAACATAGTCAATGAAGCGGGGATTTAAATATCCCCCACTTCATTAAAATAAAAATGGCCACCGCGCTGTGCCGGCTCAGCTGATCATCGGCACAGCGCGCAAGTCGAGACACGGATCGGTCGACAAGGGAAGCCTTTGTTGACTGCTCCCTTATGCCTCGTTTCACAAGGTTTACAGGAGCGGTTGACAAAGGCTTCCCTTGTCGACCGATCAGCATCTTGACTCGCGCACTGTGCCAACAATCAGCTGCGCTGGCACAGTGCGGCGGCCATTTTTATTTTAATAAAGCGGGGGATATTTAAATCCCCGCTTCATTGACTATGTCGGGTAGCCTATTTTACATGCCTCTGTTGGCAGAGGCATGTAATCTAGACATACCCTAACATAGTGGAGGAATATAACCTTGCTTGGATGAAGGACACATAGTATCTGATCTGATGATCACAGCGCAAACACTGGTCACGATTGACTTACACGGGTGGGAGTTGATTTTGTTAGACTCAACTGATACTAAATCAAGAATAACTAGAGACCATGTACCTTGATTTCCCTCGGATCTGTGCTCCATATCAGCTTAGGTTTTGGAGAGCGAACAGTCCAGTATACTGCCCCCACAGCTTACCTGTCTATGTTTCATTAGTTTAATACCAAAAAAATCTACCATATTTCCCCTCTTTAATTCTTATGTATAAAATTTGCAGACTGCTCACAATTTGTCTATATCCAGTCAGTTCACCAAGCCATTAAAAGGGGTCACAGTCATCTGCAAAATTCCACTGCTCGCTGAATATGCTTTACTGTACCTGTGATAATAGTGCCACTATAACTGGAAGGGATTTGAGGACAAATGTTTCTCTGGGCATTTGGCAGCACATTGTGCATAGTGAAATTTACTCTTTCAGCTGCATAGTCAGTATTGCCAGTTTCTTCCTGTTTGCGTGGGTTTTTTCTCGTGGCAAGAGAGGAAAGAAAAATATTTTTTAAAATAGGAGACGGTGTCTGTAAAACCTCAAAAATGGCAGGAGGATTCACAGGCAGGCATAATAAGTCAAACTTTTTAACTCATTTGTAAAAAGTTGACTAGATTTCAAGATGGGAGTGTCTCCCTAAGAGCTAGGCTTTGTCCCCCAACCCCAACTGGAAACCCCAAAAGGTAATGGAATGAATCTGATTCCACTGTACTTGAGGTGGATTCAGAGAGCTCATTTGGAGGGTCCACCTTCCCCTTCCACTAGACAGTCACATTGCATTAGAATATCATCCCAGGGAGTTGTGTTAAGATTATACTAACCATGATTTTTCAGTCAATACAGACAGGGGCAAGTCTTGTTCAACATTGTCAGCTTGTCCCAGGTAAGCCCTAAAACCACTTATTAGTATTTGAAGAGAGTACCTCTGTGCTCAGGGAGTGTATTGGAAGAGAATACCTCTGGAGCCCATTCACTGTGAACCCTCAGTTTGCTCAGGCTGGACATTAGGCACACAATTTGAACATAAATAGGAGATTTTAATAGGACTAAGGAGAACACTGACTAATGGTATGAGAAGAAATAAGAGATTGTAAAGAACATCAGAAATGAGAAGCTCTGGGTGATGGATCTGCTATAGCGCCTTGGAGTAAATGTGCAAATCAGAATGATTTGGGAATTGACTAGGAGCAAAAAGAGTGCTCAGCATTGGACTTTACCATGGAAGCTAAGACGGAAATGTCTACCCAAAGGTTACACTTTGCAGCAATGAAGGCGTGTGGTACTGTCACAGAGAAAACTAGAACTTAATAAAACTAGAACTTAAGTTGCAGTAAATCACTGGGCTTAAGTTGCAGTAAATCACTAAACCATAGCCCAGTGATTTATGCACTTTACTTAAACTAGTGCATAAAGTAACGGAGCTACCCACAAATACATGTAATTTAATATATATTTTTAAATTATATATTTGACAAGCAGAAGGTGGCCAATATTGTAGCCACCTTTAAAGTGGTAATCCTGGAAATTTATATACCAGTGAAACTTACCTAAGAACCTCAGGAAATATCTGAGAAAACCATTAAAATTATACAGCGTGCTGAGGAGGGTAATGTAAGAGTACACATGTCAACTTCTCATGAAAGAAAATGAAGGTGATCTACAGCATCCCTAGAGGACTGGGAATGAGGAGAGAAATGTCATCCATTGCCTGTCCAAAGTTGGAAAAATGTCCAGACTTTTCACGGTTGTTGCTACAAACAGCCAAAAGCCACCATTAAATTATAGATTTAGAAAAAGTAAAACTGTTTCCTTGTGGATTTCCCTCCTCCTTTCCCTTCTCTCTTTGTATTCTGCACTTTCATTTCTTTTCTGACTTTTAACTATTATTTCACTGTTATTCTTTATGAACCTTGGTGATTTTTCTTACATCCTTCCTAAAAAGTTTCTCTGTTGCTATTTTACCTGTGAAGTACTTGCTTTGTCCAGAATGATTTTCTTTTCTAACTTCTAACTTTTTCCCTCTATTGGTTTTTTATTTTCAGTGTTTCCCTCTCTCCTTTCTCTGCTCTGTCCCAGACTTTCCTTTATATTCTGTTTCTCCTCTACTTCTGTCCCTCCACTTCCAGTTTTGCATGTCCAGCATTGCCCCCAGTAAATTTTGGAGAGTAAGAATTTTGGGGAGTCCCCTAACTGCAGATGAGTCAACAGCCTTCTTAGTCACAAAAGAGATTGGCTTTTTAAAGGATGAATTGTGCTTCTCTAGTCTAGATTTAGATTAAATCTTTAGATTTCTTTGAAAAAGATACAATTATATTAAGGACTATCAGTAAATACAATTTATGTAGTCTATAAAAAGAAGAAAAATGTGATTTATTTAGGCTTTTGAACAAGGAGTAGTATTGCACATGCTATTGTTACTGAAACTTGGGAAATGCAAGCAAAGATACGGGACCTGATTCTGCAGTCTCACTGTTTTACTTTGGTGTAACCCCCATGGACTTCAACAGAATTATTCCTGATTTACACAGATGAGAGAGCAACATGAGGCACACAATGTTCTGCTGTGGATTAAAAGTTGGTTAAGAGACAGAAAAAAGAATAAGGATAAATGGGCATTTATCAGCATTGAAAGAGGTGCCTTAGGTGGCATCAATAGAGCCCTGCACAGATACATGCAAAAATGATGTGGATGTGGATACGAGTGAATTATAAAGTGGATATTTTAAAATTTGCAATGTTTTAGATACAAAATTTGTATCTGCACCTGCATCCATATCAGCATTGAAAGAGTCTGATAGTGGGATGCTTCAGGTGGCATCAGTAGAGCCCTGCGTAGATACAAAATTTGTGCCCACATCCACACCGGCACCTGCAAAAATAATCCATGGATATCCGCATCCGCATCATGCAGCTACCCCTGGATAAAAAATGGATATCTGCAAATCTGATGGACTCTAATTGCAAAATTTGTATCCACAGTCACAAAAATGAACCATGAATTTCTGCATTCACATCTGCAGATGTCGATACCTGTGGATATAAAGTGGATATCCGTAGATTTGCAGGGCTCTAGGCAATAATACTAGAGCCAGTCTTGCGAGGTGTAATAGGTTAGCAGATGGATGATGAATGAGTTAGCTCAATGATTTACACCAGCCATAATGAGGGAAGATTATTTGAGACACCAGATGGACCGCCAAAACTTGATAATTGGGCAACATGGTGGCAACTAATGTTGAGTTAAGGATTCAGGGAACAGTTTAGTTGAAAAGAGGTCACTCTACCTATATTAGCTGCACAGGTAGCCAGTTCATATTGAGATGGCTGCAGTTTATGGAAACACCTAGTTGACACTGGACATGCTCAGAGACTTAATTCAGGCATTAGCATTATCACTCAGGCTCTCATATTAGTAACATGATCTTTATGGTGTAGTCAATTGAAAGGTAATTCACACTGGAATTTGAACTGCTCTGAACACATTGATGAGCTTACCTGTAAGTAGGGCTGGCTGTGCAAAACTCTGATAGTGAAACTCAAATCAGGTGAAACTCTTTTGAGTTTGGGTTTCAGTGAGACCTCCAAACTCAGAGCTTTGTGTGATGGTAGGAGAAGAGTTTGTCAAACTCAGGACTCTCCCCTACCTCCAGAAAATTTCCTCACCAAAATAGACCCTGGAGCCATGCATAACGTCTGGGGTAGTGACTGGTTACATACTCTCTTCTGTCATCTTCATGGACTTCCAAGTGAACCTTACCAAAACTCCCTGTAAGGGATATCCTGTTACCATGCAGTGCATTCTGAGATGTATAAGACCCTTCAATAAGGTTGATTACTTTTGACTCACTGTTGCTACTGAAGAGCAGTGTCTTCAGACCATGCAGCTATTAAATGAGTGTTGAGGGGAAATGTTAGACAAGAAGTCTGCTTCCCTAAAGATGCTGATAAGGAAATTTGTGATGACTGGGTTTATCTTGCTGGACCCCCAAAAATGCAAGATAGAAGACTAAGAAAAGGAGCGCTGCAGACATCTGACCTTTCCTAGATGATGGCACCACCTAAGGGGAGCATTGTCTCAGGGACTAGCAAGGTGGCATGGGCTCAGAGGTAGAGAAACCAGTGAGCAGTGCCTCATGCAGTATGCTAGGATGGAAAGAAAAGAGTCACTGTGGGATTAGGGACAGGTGAGCAGATGATCAAGACAACCTAAAACAATCTGAATCGTGGTACACCAGAGGTGAGAATCAGTAAAGAGGAGTTCATATGCCAGATGTTTGCACTATACTGACACACACTGATTATTTGCTTGATCATGTGGGGGCTGAGCAAGGGTGTCATTCCAGGAGGATAAGGGAGAGCTGCAGCCATGCATACGAAGATGCTTCTTGCTCTTCTTCCCATTCCCCTGTCTATCAGGGAGTGAGAGGAAAGCACACAGCTTGCATGAATTATCCTCTTCCTCCTCCCCCCTCACCAGCTGGGAGTGTGAGGAATGCAGACAAACTGTGAACTTTCCTATTGCTCCCTGATAATCAGGGGATGGGAAGAAGAGCAAGCAGCATCCTGGTACGCACGGCAGCAGGCCCCCCCTGCCTGTCTGAAATTAGGGATGTGAATGTTTAACTGATTAATTGATGGGGCCTGGAGCAACCCTCCTCCCCCCCACTTGCCCAGTTTAACTGGTTAACCAATTAAATGGGATTTTACATCGCTATCCAAAATGATGCCCTTGGGGCTGAGGCTGTCTTTACTTCAGATCCAGGAACACTGGAACAATTTTTATAGTGGAAGTGTTTAGAGCAATTGAGCCAAACTGGAAGCCCTATGTATAATGGAAACCACTTCAAGTCAGGGGGTGCTGCAGCACTGCCTGAACCCCTAATTCCAGCAGCTATGCTCAGAAGCATCAAGGGATAAAAGTTGACAGCTCAGTGTGAGCCTCACAATATCCTTTATTGTCATCTACTTGGACCGAGGTGTTCATCCTTTGCCATAGTCTTCTCATTTGTCCCCAGCAAGATAAACCATTTGTCATCTCTACATTGGCCCTTCCTTGTGCTGTGAGGATACTGACATGCCTACAAAGCAACTACTTTAAAGCTGGTAGGGCATGTGTACATTATACCATCATGTACTTCCCAAATACTTGCCAAAAGGGATTCAGTGCTGCTTCATCTCTGGATACAGAAGATGAATACAGGATACAGGATACAGAAAAGGGAGCCAAAACTAACCAGAAAACACCTGATTCTCTTGGAGGCCTGCAGACAGGCTGGCTTTCTCCTTTCTCTTAGATGTCAGGTCAGGGGAAGAAACATTTCATCCAATTAATAGTGCCCTTACCCCACCAAACTTCTAATCAGAAAAACAAAGTTTCCAGTGTTCCCAATCAGTTGAGTAACATGAAATCTGCAAACAGTGACCTCTAGTCCCTTCAATCTTCCATAGCAGCCTTTGCTTGTTTATATAACTGGCTTCAGGGGTAGGACATAGTGCTCCTTGGTGGTACCCAGGCTGTCATGGCTGTAAATGTCACTGTCCCTAGCGTGACCAGATGTCCCAATTTTATAGGGACTGTTCCAATATCTGGGGCTTTACCTTATGCTGTGTCTTTCCTGCTTACTGGGAGAAGCATAGTTCTTGTTCTCAGAGAGATATTATAATGTAATCTAGCACTACTTAACTAGTGTAGTGAGATTAACAAGTATTTTAGTAAAATGAACAGAAAGATAGAGAAGAACTTCTGGTCTGTTCCTCGGTAGCAGTTCTCATATTCTGATTTCCCTGAGCGATGACTGTGTGTTTCCTACTTGGTCACATCTGTAAATGACCAGTGAATGCAAAGTGGATGTCAAGCAGTAGTCTGGCAATTATTTTCACTGAACCAAGAAGAGGTGATATTAAAGTGATCTGCGTAGTGGCTATCTGGATAGATTTTCCTGCTTGTCAAAGATGAGATGGTTTCATTTTTTCCCCAATGATAAATCATATAGTAATAACACACATTCTGCTCTCTACCTACTGCTGCTGATCTTATCTTCAAAAAGAGAGAATCTGCTTCTCTCTTATCCCTTTAACATTTATTTAAAATGTGGTGTTATGTTTTTTAACTGGCAGCAGTCAGGTCAAGAATTTCAGTTTTCTTACTGTATATACTTTATTTTCCAAGCTATTTGTATGGTTTTTTGTAGTAGTTTCTGTAATTAATAAATAAAAGGCAGTTCCATATAATGTATCTTGTATTCCCTGTTAAGAGAGAATAACTGTCTGGCTGTCTACATTTTTGTCCAGAATAAAATGCCATAGTAAGTGCTATGGAATATAAATTGATAGTAATTGCTAAATTTGATAACAATACATAATATTCCATTGGGAAAAATGTTTGCATCCGTAGACATGCAGTTACTGAGTGGCATAATCTCCTATTTAAGGAGAAGCAATTGCCAATTATTACCTTTCAAGAAATCTATTCACTAAGAATCCATGTTACTCTTTTTTCAGGTTTCTGAACATCACAGAGTAGCAGATCCATAGAATGATTTTCCTTTGTGGAGCAACATTGCATGCTCTCCTATGATGACTGAAAAAGGGAAAAGGTCATTCCTAAAGTTCTGAGAAATACCAAATTTTTGTTTAGAAACCTTATCTGCTGTTTACTTTAAATATTTCCCTGTGGTTTGCGTAGTAAACATAGTGACTGTAGGGCAGTGACTGCTAATTAAGAGTGTATACTAAATAAAGAGATAATGTAGCACTTTTTGAGATTAACAACTCTGTATACACTTTAGGGGCCAGATCATGGCCAGGTAGTAAGTATGTTTACCCAGTCTCCAATTGAGCTAGCCTGCTAAAAATAACAGTGTGGCCATGGCGGTGTTGCAGTAGCACAGACTAGCCACCAGAGTACAGTCAAATATGTGAGTGATTATGGGGCCTGCACTACACTGCTACTTGTAGCACACTAGTTCAATCAAAGTTAGCATGTGTGTCTGTCTATCCAGACTGGGAATTAAACCTCCAACTGCAGTGTAGCTGCGCTAGGGAATAAGGTAGAGTATGACACTCCCCCATACCGCTGTGCATCCTGCTTCACCCTTGGTTCTGGATGCATAGAAGTAAGCCAGTACTTTGCAGGTGGACAAGGTGCGGGTGGGAATGAACAGAGTCTTGACTTTGCTCCCCAGTGTACTAGCTAATAAAGATGAGCTGGTGCAGGGAAAGGGAGAAAGTAACTGAAGCTAGGGAAATAACTGGTGTTTCAGTTTGCTGGCAGTTCTGAGAGATCGGGAAAAAATTGTTCCAATCAAACTGAATTTGGAATTTTCAGCAAACAAGAAAAATTCTTGCGAGTCAGATTAAACATTTACTTCAACTTGAAACATTTTGTTTCTAGGCATTTTTTAAAGGACTAAATTCACAAAATGGGGGACATGGGAAAGGGGCAACAAAAATATCCTCAACTATTCTTCTCCTGGACTGTTCTTCTAAATGCTACTCTACACCAGGCAGGTCAGAGATGCCCAGTCTACTCTTTACTACATAAAAATTATACAATTCCTTTTAAGTTTTCATCCATTTTTCAACAGAGGTTAAGTGACTTGTTCAGAGCCCTGGAACCCCAGAATTCCTGACTCCCACCCAGCTCTTGCTCTAGCTGCTCCTCTTCCCTCTCATGTATCACAAATTATTGTCAAATACTGCAATTGTCTGGCTGAATTGATGTAACTATTTACTGTTTAGGGATTTACCCTTGCAAGCCCCATGGACCTATTTTTCACGGTGTAGAACTGGACAAATGTACAATAAACAAGCAGCCTTTTGTTATCGTTTATTCAGCATCAATGAACTGACTGATTCCTCAATCAAGAAGGGGCAAAATTTCATCGGTATAATTTGCTCCTACTTCTTCCTCTGCCCAGCTAAGAAAAAAGTTCCTCAAAGAAGTAATTATAGGTGAAAAGGTTATAAATATAATCTACAGTTTTGGCAATGATGCTTCAGAGGGAAACTCTACTGTGGAAATAAAAACAGATCCATGTCATCTCCTGTGACTCTTAGAAACAGACTCAGTAAAAGTAACACAGAAACAGCCAAATAAGATCAGAATGGCCCAGATGGAAGGAGCAAAATCAGAATGGAATTTGCTGCTGCTTCAGTTTGAGACCACAAAGTCTTTTCGTGCAAGTATACCATGTAAGAAGAAAGGTGTGTGAGTCCAGAGTGGAGAAGCAAGGGGTAAACATAATTTCTTTGGCATTATCTTCTAAAAAAACCCAAATCAGTGTTTTTCATTTGAAATTCCATCAAGAGTTAATGGCGACAGTTTCAGCATTAGGTCCCACACAGCACCCTGGTAGGGCAAAAGGTGCCTATGTGGGCAGGAGATGGCTGCATGGGACCTGAGGCAAGAATATTCTGAGATCCAAGAGATGACCCTGCAAATTCTGGAACAAATTCAGATGCCCTCCTGCCCTCTCAACTGTCCTGCAATATTCTTCCACTGGAGGGAGAGCTGGGTGATATAAAAGTCAAAGATATTCCCCCAACCCCCTTTACATGTGATTTTTCTCTAGGAAAGGTTGATACACATTTTATTATAGTAAAAATCAAAACTGCATCAAATCCAAGGAGTGCAATGCTGGGAACTCAGGAAAGTTCAAATGTAAATACTCTGTGCACAATAAATATAGACAAGATAGTTGAATAATAATAAATTGCTTTACTACCTGACAGAAGTGTATGTTTGACTATTCAGTCTTTAATGAATATAAACTCCTAATGAGGACAAGGGTTTCTGAAGTTCAAAAGCAATCAGTTAATTCTTCTTTTGTTCAACTTCCATGGGCCTGTGCACCACCAAGTTTGAGATGGGACCAGGAGAAAAGGGACAGAGAGAGGCTTCATTTACCTCACAAAACTTGTGCTTTTGGCTGCCCCTAGGATATAATGGACATTTCAAAAGTGATACTGACGTCACCTTGTAAGGCTTTCAGAGCCAGTGTTTGCATAAGCCACTCCACTACTAGATGGCTATCCAACCCAAATTGCTGAGCCTTGTCACTAGTTGCTAAGTCTATACCTAAAATGTATTCTGGCAGAGCTGTCAGGGATGTGGGGGTTTTATATCAATTTAGCTTTTCTGGTATAAGCCCTACTGTAGTTGCACTTAGACCGGCAGAAAAGTTTGCTAGTTTAGTTTATTTCCTTCGAGGAACTGGTATTACCAATACTGGCAAAAAAACCTTTTTGTCGTACAAGCTGTGTCTCCACTCTTGATACACGGCAAACCCTTTCTGCTATAGTAAGGCATAAATGCAAATGCCAGCTGCATAAATTACAGCAGTAGGTAAACTGCTATAAATCACATCCATTTGTCATACGACGGCCACCATAAAATGTGAACCTTCATAATTGGAAAGTAATTAGTCTTGCTGCAGTATTCCATACACAAGGGGAATGCCTTTTCACCAATGACTTTTTAGCAGGTGAGCTTTTTAAGACCACTGTATTTTATGTGGGAAACATTTCTCCCTTAAAGTTGGGATTCAGTATACCAAGATTAAGTTTACCTGCTAGCTTCTGGTGATTGTGCTCCTTTTCTAATGCTGCCTTTTCCATCTTTTTTACTTCTGTGTTTCCCCATTGCTTATAAACATCAAAAACTCAAAAAGGAAGACTATTGCAAAATTCCTAAGGGATCAGGCTGTCATGTACTGCTCTTTTTTTCATTTGTTTCCAAAACATTAGGCCAAATTGACCCAAAATTTGGCCCTTTCTTTTTATTTAATGAACAGGTTGCACAATAGTGTCCAGTGAGACACCCAGTAAAAATGTGAAATGTTCTTGTTTTGTTCTCTCAAATATCCACTTTGTTGTTTACTACGTGTTGGTATTTTCTCTCCTCTGACATTAAAAGTTCAAATATTTATGAGGTAGATGTGGAAGAATTGTGACCACTATGACCCAGAGATGGTGGGCTAGTAACATGCCTCTGGGCTTGTCCTGTGGTGCAGACTGTGTAAGCTGTTTCCATTAACTGAGATTTTCACTGACTATTTTCAATGAAGGGATATTACAGAATAAGAAAAATAAGTCTGAGGGCGAGTAGTTCTTTTCTTTTTGGACATACCCCAGGAACTGTGTAGGGGTGATCTTGCAAGGAGCACAGTTGAAACCCCTTGTTATCTTCAAAAGCTTCAAAGGGTGCTTTTGACTATTTGACTATTAAGGTGCTACTAGACTATTTGTTGTTTTTTAAGTTTTTATTGTTATCGTCAGACATGCAGTGAGCAACATAGATTGACTGAAACCTCCTGAAAATTATGTGGGAGGGATGATTTAATGCTAGGCACATTATTGTCTGCACCATCCAAGCAGTTACCGTGTTTAATACCAAACAGACATAAGAAAGGTTTTTTTATTGTTTGTTTCAAAGGAGGGAGATCAGATTAACAATGTCAGGCACGAAATGACAGCTTTCTACATTTTTGTTGTTGTTGTTTTCTTGCTAGCAGCCTTGCAATTGCAGTCATGCTGCTGGCAGATCAAGTTGCTCATTTGATTCATATGCTGGTTAAAATATATATATATATATAACATTCATTGTGAATAGAAAGGTTCCTACCTAGTTTTCTTTTCCCCCCTGCTAGTTGAATACTTCCATCTGCAGCAGCTTACATCAAAGGATACAGGTTAACTGGGGTAAAGTAGCTGAAAAAGAAAATACTGGCTTTGCTTTCTAATAAAGAAGGGAAAGCCCTGATATTCACTGTGTCAATGAAAAAATTGCTCAGAGCCCCAATTCAGCATTGTACATAACTGTATGACTAAGTCATGTTGACTTTAGAGGGTCTTGGGCACATACCGAATGGTTTTTCTAAACAGAACTGGATTTAAGCACATGCTTAAGGTCAATCATATGCTTCTACTGAATGAGGGCCCAGGTTTTGTTTTAATGTCCCACAAATCAAATTCAAAATTATTCAATTAATTCTGTCAGGGTATGTCTACACTGCAAAGTTAATTCGAAATAACAGCCGTTATTTCGAATTAACTTTAATAGCGTCTATAAATGCAAACTGCTATTTCGAAATTAATTCGAAATAGCGGAGTGCTTAATTCAAATTTGGTAAACCTCATTCTACGAGGAGTAACACCAAATTCAAAATAGCTATTTTGAATTAAGTGCTGTCTAGACACTTAATTCGAAATAGGGGGCCTCCAGCCCTTCCCAGGGAGCCCTGGTGGCCACTCTGGGCACAACCATGAAAACTTACTCTCCTCTCCCCCAGCCCCGGAGCCATAAAGGGGTAGATCCTGGCCACAGTGCCTGTGCCAGCTCCAAGCCTGCCACCCCAGAGCCAGCAGTGGCCACCGGGGCCCCTGACCCAGTGGCCCCAAAACATGAGCCAGCAAGCGACTGGCAGCCAGCCCTCCACCGATCCCCAGGAGCAGTCTGCCAGCTCCCAGGAGCCTGACAGGGGCTGGAGAAGGTGGGCACCTTCTTGGTCCAGGATGGAGATCATGGACCTTATTCAGGTTTTTGGGGGGGATTCCCCCAACGTCCATGATCTCTGCACTAGATGGAGGAATGCAGCCATCTATGGCAGGATAGCTGCCAGCCTGGCCACCAAAGGCCACATGCGAACCCAGGAGCAGGTTTGCATGAAAATCAAGTTGGTCCGGCGAGACCCCCAACCCTGGGCCCTGAGCTTCCTCCCCTTCTTCCCTTGCTTCCCTTCCAGCTCCCTCTCCCAGGTTTCCCCTCCTCCCCACCCTCTCTCTTCCCCTCTCACCTCCTTTTCCCAGTCTCCCCAGAGGTTAATCTCCCCCCCCCCAGTTTTGTTCAATAAACCCAGTTTCTATTTTTGAACATACGTGTCTTTTGTTTGACATCAGGAAGGGGGGCTAGGGAGGGGTAAGTGGAAGGACGTGAGGGAGGAATGGGGCATGAGCCCCCGGTGGGGAGGACCGGGGTGTCTCTGAGGGCTCCTCAGGGTGGATGCTCTCCCGCAGGGCCTCCTGGATCCTGACAGCCCTCCGATGGCCCCCCCGAATGGCAGCCTGCAGCAAGTGCAGCCGGGCTGATGGCAATGACCCCACAAGATGCACCGGCATGCCCAGGGGCAGCTCCGGCTCCATGTGGCCGAGTGCTGTGGTGTCCCGAGTGCGGGCACTCAGGGCATTCCAAGACAGGACTGCTTTGCTGTCCCTCATCGAGGTAGACAAGCAAGCAGGGAACCCTGAGAACTGTCTGTCCGGGGTGGGGGTAGGGTCCCTTTAAGCATGGAGCTCATTTAGCCTCAGGCAGCAGCCCCACACACTAAGTCCTAACCTGATGCCCTGCTAGCAATGGTTCCGGCCAGCCTTAACTTCGGCTCAGGATCCACTCAGTGTGGACGCGCTATTTCGAAATAGCAAAACGCTATTTTGAAATAGGTTTTGTGTGTAGATGCGTTAATTCGAATTAGCTTAATTCGAATTAACTATTTCGAATTAAGTGAACTCAAATTAACGCTGTAGTGTAGACGTACCCTCAGCTATTTCTAAATTTAAATGCACACGAGAAATCTTGTTTTTCTTCATCTAAATCATTGTTCTGAGATGCAGCTGGGGATGAGGGATTCAGTATGCAGGCTGCTCCAGGGAGAGAGGCTAATCCTAGTCCTCTCTCACCACAGCAGTGTAGCTCTCCCCCGTCCCCTCAGCCTGTCCATGGCTGCTGTAGTTCCAGTGGGCACAGCTGGGGGAGGGGTGTATATTTTTCAGCTGGAGGATAGACAGACACACACACAAACAGACACATAAATAGACAAACTATCTGAAATATATAGTAGATAGTTGTCCCTTTCTCCACCCCTGCCCCCTGCTGGCCCAATGGGGTTATAGCAGCCCCAATCTCCATCTGTGGCCCCTTGCTGCTTCCTTGTGGTCATTCTGCAGTACAACTGTCCCTCCTGCCAGACCCCTCCCTTTCCATTTTATGAGAAACAATCACATACCATGCACAATCCATTTTCCTGGCACAACCAAACCCTGGCCTTGCTTTAAGTTATGATAAGAGGAAGCTGCATACCAAATTTGGTTGCCCTAGCTCTTACCGTTTAGGAGGAGTTCTTGAACAAACAGACTCACAAACAGACAGATGCACATTTCTAAAGTATATATTAAGACTGGATTCACTACAGACCAAAGCCAGCACAGTCTTTTGTGCAGGATCACAGGCAGTAAAATATCATCAGCAATATGGGATAGGCATCCAGGGGATATGCCATTTAAATTAATCTCAGATTCGCCCTCCTCTGTTGAGGTTCCTGTGAAGCACAAGTGCATTCCCCAAACAGAAACTCAGTAGCTGTATTTGTGTGCCATTCAAGTGATCCACATCAGTCTTTGTAACTGATCTGCAGATTAATAGCAATCTACTATAAATTAAAGTGTGTGTGTGTGTGTGTGTGTGTGTGTGTGTGTGTGTGTGTGTGTGAGAGAGGGGGCATCCTTCTGTCTGTGAGTCTGTTTGTTCAAGAACTCTTCCTAAATGGTAAGAGGTAAGGCCCACCAAATTGGCTATGTAGCTTCCTCTTATCATAACTTAAAGCAAGGTCAGGGTTTGGTTGTGCCAGGACAATTGAATGTCCATGAAATATGATTGTTTTGCATCAAACAGAAAGGGAGGGGTGTAATAGCAGGAACAGTTATACTCACAAATGATCACAGGGGGCAGCAAGTGCCCCAGCCTCGGGACCAGCTGCTGACCAGCAGCACAGTCCTTGCTGCCCTGGGTTGCCCCTGGGGAGCAACTGCTCACTGTGCCACGAAACCCCTGCTACTCCGGACCAGCCCTGGGGAAAAGTCAGCGGGTGGCTTGTGGAGCACTCCCCGTACCCCAGCCCGAGCTGGCCCCAGCAAGAGGCCTGTGTGGCTACTTCCCCACACCCCAGGCCAACCACAGGGAAAAGCCAGCAGGCAGGCAGTGTGGTCCCCACCACCCCGGGTCAGCCCCAGGGAGCAGCTGATGGATGGGCTCCGGGGGACTTGCCGCCCTGGACCGGCTCTGGCCCAGGCAACACCGGATAAGTCTTTTACTTATTTTATATTTTCTTCCAGATAGTCTAAGTATAGCACAGGTTGAACCTCTGTGGTCTGGGAAGCCCTGATCCAGCAACATCCATGGTCCTGATGTTGCCGGACCAGAGAGCCCCAGCTACAGAGGTTGTCAGTGGCTGGGAGCTCAGCCAGCAAGCATCTGGGGGACTAGTGGCCTGGGAGTAGGAAGCCTAGCCAGCAGCTGGCAGCTGGAACAAGGTTGGGTTGAAAGTGGAGCTCCACTGCCTGGGGGAAGGGAGCCCCTGCCAGCTGGAGGGGTGGATCTGCTGCCCACAGGGGGCAGGGGAAGCCCCTTTGGTCGGAGGAGCAGACTGCTAGCAGGGGTCAGGGAAGACCCTGCCTTGCTGGAGGCACAGAGCCCTTGCCAGCAGGGAGCCCTTTGGCCAAAGGCATGGCGTGCTGCCAATTGGGGGCAGGGAAGCCCCTGTGCCTGGGGACATGGAACCTCTGCTAGCTAGTAGCAGGGAGTCACCAGCAGTTGGGGGCACAAAGCCACCACTGGCCAGAGGCAGGGAGCCCCACCAGCAGGAGCAGGGCAGCAGCCAGGAGTAGAGCCCCGCCAGCGGTCAAGAGCAGCACACTGGCCAGGCCAGGAAGAGGCCAACGCCTGACCTCCCCTAGTCCAGCAACTCCCTCCTTCAGGACCACTCAGGTCCCAAGGGTACCAAACCAGGGAGGTCCAACCAGTATATCAATACAGTTACTTTTATCAGCCAAACTAGCAAGTATCTGGTCCTGCTGATTTTAAATTTTTTAACTTTAATGGTTGCTATTTAATAACATCCCTAGTTGATGGAAGAAAAGAAAGCATGTCTTAATCACTATGGGTGTGTCTAAACTACACCCCTCTGCCGACAGAGGGATGTAGATTAGGCACATCGCTATTGCAAATGAAGCGGGGATTTAAATATCCCACGCTTTATTGGAATAGAAATGGCTGCCGCTTTTTGCCGACGCGGCACTTTGCCGGCAAAAATTGGCAGTCTAGACGGGGATCGGTCGACAAGAAAGCCTTTTCCAACCGATTCTGTAAACCTCGTTGCACGAGGCATAAGGGATCGGTCGGAAAGGGCTTTCCTTGTTGACCAATCCCCATCTAGACTGCCGCTTTTTGCCAGCAAATTGCCTCATCGGCAAAAAGCAGCGGCCATTTCTATTCAAATGAAGCACGGGATATTTAAATCCCCGCTTCATTTGCAATAGCGATGTGCCTAATCTACATCCCTCTGTCGGCAGAGGGGTGTAGTTTAGACACAACCTAAGAGATATTGATGCATTATCACACTTCAAATATAGTATAGAAATATTTATTGAATAATTTCAGTTTTTTTTAGCATCAGCATTGACAATTTAACCATCCGTGTCTGGTTTTGGACCAACTGTAGTATTAAGATTTCATTTGTTTCTGATCAATTGAAAGAATTCCTTTTTATTGTCCATAGCCCTACTGAGTATAAATTTTATGATTATAGCTATAGCTTCCTTTATCCATTGTCTGCATCGCATAACTGTCTATTTGTCTCATTGCTATCAACTTCCCAATTTTCCATTTGCTTTAGGGTTTGTTTGTTTTTAAAATGCTGCTTTTACTTTCTTTCTTAACTAGATTTTTTAAATCTAAGAAACCTTCTTGCATGATTGCAGAATTGTATTCATTTGGTATATAAGAAAAGATTGGGGTAATGGAGTGGTAGGGTATGCTTATATATTTTGTGGTTGACACCAAGATGGAAGATGACAGGATTAGAACTCAAAATTACTTTGATAAATTGAAGAAGTGGTCTGAAATTAGGAAGATAAGTGCAAAGTACTACACTTAGGAAAGATAACTCAAATGCACAACTACAAAATAGGGAATAAATGGCTAGGTGGTAATAATGCTAAAAAGAATCTGGAGGTTATAGTAGATCACAAGTTGAATATGAGTCAACAAAGTGACGCAGTTGCAAAAATAGCTAATGTGATAGTGCAGTACACTAACAGGAATGTTGTATGTAAGAAGCTGGAGCGACTAATTATCTTGCTGTACATGGCACTAGTGAGATCTCAAGTGGAGTACTGGGTGGCATACTTCAAGAAGGATGTGGCAAATTAGAAAGAATCCAGAGGAGTGCGACAAAAATGATTAAATTGACCTTTAAGGAAAGATTGAAAAACTTAGGCATTTTTAGTCTTCAGAAAACAAAACTGAAAGGAGAACTCACAGCCTTCTTCATATACGTTGAGGGCTGTAATAAAGAGGACAGTGATCAATTGTTTCCTTATATCCACTGAAGATAGGACAAGTAGTAACAGGCTTAATCTGCTGCAAGGGAGATTTTGGTTAGATATTAGGAAAAGCTTTCTAATTGGAAGGGCTCCAGAATAGGCTTCCAAGAGAGGTTTTAGAAACCCCATCATTGGAGATTTTTAAAAAGAGTTTGGAGAAACACTTGTCAGGGATGGTCCAGGTCAGGGGTTTTCAAACTTTGGGTTGCAGCTTGTAAGGGTAAGCCGCGAGAAGCTATGTTTACCTGAGTGTCTGCAGGCACTCCTGCTCTCAGCTCCCAGTGGTTGTGTTTCACCATTCCTGGCCAATAGTAGCTAAAGGAAGTGGTGGACCAGCCTGTTGTACCATGGCCACTGGAAGCTGTGAACAGCCATGCCTGCAGATGCTAAGGTAAATAAAGTGTGTCTCAGCCACCTAGCAGCTTACCCTTACAAGCCACGACCCAAAGTTTGAAAACCCCTGGTCTAAGTTTACTTGGTCCTGCCTTAGCAGATGTGGCTGGAGTTGATGATTTTTCAAGGTCCCTTCCAGCTCTATATTTCTATGGTGCTTTTATCATTCAGCTCTGGGAAGATGGTTGAAGGAGGTACATTTTAAATCTCCCTGTTATACAGACTGCACTTGGCCCATTGTATTTAATGTCTGCCAAGGTTCTCATGTTTAAAATTCGACAGCTGTGCATAAACAGGAACATTTTCTTGATATTATGAATTTTACCGTCTGTTTGATTATCATGACAGCTTCAAAGTACAAACTGACATAGCAAACCTTCCATTAACCTTGTTTTGAGTGGTTGCAGTATTGAGTAAATAATGTGCAGTATCAAAATTGTCTGCTTACAAATTTACAAGATGTCCTCAAGCGCTCCGAAAATCTCATCATATTATATCAAGTAAATAGAAAATATCTTTAAAACACGTGTTGAATACTTACATGACACAGTATAATAGCTTACAAACAAAAAAAACTGAAATTGTCTCCATGGCACTTTTCCATGAGAGTTTTATTTTCTTTCTTTTATTATGCTGCCACTTTACTTAGTATGGTATTTTTCATACAAATTGTATCCTACGACAATTTACACAGTTAAATAATACAGCCATAAAGCTGAAAATAACAACAAAGTGAAGGAGAAAGGAAGAGAGATGAATAAGAGAGAAAAGATATGTTTTCAACCAAGATTTGGCAGGAGATAAGGCAGAAGGATGCAAGAAGTAGGATCTATATATGATAGGAGCTGTGGTTGTAAATAGAGAGGATGATGACAAGTAAAGGGAGCAGGGAACCTCCAAGAGACAAAGTCATAACAGTAACACAGGAAACAGTAACACAGTAACGGGAAAATACCATAGAAACAAGACATTATTATTATGACATTAATAATTTTTACTGTAGATTTCTAGGAGTGTATTGTGTTCCCCTCTGCGCATGCTTCATTATTCTCTGATCTCTTTAACTCTTTAACAAAAGGCCATATGGCATGACACTCTCAATAAAATTTTCTAATACTTCTTTCTTTTGTGGGAATTAAGGAAGTCCCATAAAAGCACAATGTAAAGGCCACAAAATGGCAGAATGGAAAGAATGATATCTCTGTGGACTAATTCCCCCTTTCCTGAATAACGCCACTCTGGGGTTCAGGCTGCACAACTCAGGGTAGGGAACAGCCACCCTGTGCATATGCTCCTTCTAATGGGATTTCCATAGTTTTTCTTAGACAGGAGTTAAAGCTGGTGAAAATGACATTAACTTCTAATCCACTCTGATGTCCGTTCCCCATTCCCCCTGGGTTGAGAGGAATAAGGTATATGTATACTGGAAGCATCCTCAGGGAATGTGGCTACCAAATGAAGGATGATGCCACAGAGCCCCAATGAAGGCTCTGGATCCACGAGTCTGTGCATACTTTCTTCATGAATTCTTCATTTCCATAGGATGAGGAAGTTATCTCTCCCACCCCCTCTGTGATCTCAAAACCCATCCCATGTGAGTCGGGTTGCCAGGTGTCCGGTTTTGAACCGGACAGTCCAGTATTTGGGCTTTCTGTTCAGGAAAGAAATTGAGAAAATAAAAATGAGAAAATATAAATGTCCAGTATTTTCTAACTAAGATGTAATGTAGATTGTGGTGTAATGTCAAGTGTGTCCGGTATTTTTGTTGAAACCATCTGGCAACCCTACATGTGAGGGGAGCATTAGTGATTTTTTTTTTTTTTTTTTTTTGCTAGGTTCGCCTCCTGCAAGTTTTACTGCAGAACAGTATCATATGCTGCACTGTTTCCTTTTTTTTCAAAAGGAATTTAGTGAAAGTTGTTTCAGATCAAACATTTTGCCTTAATAGTGACTGTCATTTTTTCCTCTGGTTTTATACTTGAACCACAATTAATTTAACAATTAAACTAATGTAGTGATATCATGGAGCTGATGATATCATCTGTTCATCTGCAGTAAATATCTGTGGGTATGTCTACACTTCATTCCTCTCCCTCGCGAGAGGAATGCAAATGCAGACACCCGAAATTGCAAATGAAGCGGGGATTTAAATATCCTGCACTTCATTTGCATAATCGCGTTATGGCGCTATTGCAAAATAGCGCTATTTTGAGAGGAAAAAAAGGGGTTATTTCGAGATAAAACCCTTCCCTCGAAATAACCCTTACTCTTCAAAAAATGAGGTTTAAGGGTTATTTCGAGGGAAGGGTTTTATCTTGAAATAACCCCTTTTTTTCCTCTCGAAATAGCGCTATTTCGCAATAGCGCCATAATGTGATTATGCAAATGAAGCGCAGGATATTTAAATCCCCACTTCATTTGCAATTTTGGGTGTCTGCATTTGCATTCCTCTCAAGAGAGAGGAATGAAGTGTAGACATACCCACTGTGTATAGTCACAAGGTTAGTTATCACCAAATAAATATGGATACCAGATAAACTAATGCATATCTTTTGCCCCCAAGAAAAGCTTTGAACCTAAAATCTGTGGTAGACCAGATTCATAAATTGTATGTCCAAAAGTAATCATTAAGATTATGTTGTTCAAATTTCTGTACAACTGGTCAGAGGACTTCCCTAAATTAATTTCTGGTTGAATTAGAGAAGATCTTTTAGAAAAAAAAAACAGTCTTTGTAATGTTTTTTTTATTTTAAAAATTCCAGTGTTAGGAAATGACAGAGTAGTCTCAGACTATATGTGAGCTAACTATATTCTGAATTGATCTCTTTTTGGGAAGACTAGAAGTTTAGTGTCAAGTCACAGAGAAACCTGAGTCATGAGCCCATTGTTTTCATAGAGATAAATTAGGTCTGTTGTCTTTCTCTTATTTCCCTATAGCCAAGAGATAGTTCTATAAATATATGGAATCCATTTACAATGATCCCCCATTCTGCTTCTCTGTTTAAGCAAACTTATGAAATAAAATATGTTTTTGATTTGTTTCCTCCCACTGGCCTCTAAATATACTTTACTTGCTTACTTGAAAAATCAATAAAGAACAAAGAGCCAAATGTATCTGTGGTGTAACTCAGTCAAATATGTTGAAATTATACCAGAGATTAATTTGATGCTAAATATAATTTAATGCTGTATATTTCTCAAATATTTCATTGGAAAAAGACCCAGTTGGGAAGAAGTAGCTGTTCAGTAAAATGCATTCTTTCAGACATCAAATAATAGTTAATCCAAAGCATATCAAGCATGAGCTGAATCAGTCCCTATAGTATCTCCAACGTCTATAGGCTTTTAAAATGCTGTGATCCAAAATTGTTCAGGGGTGAAACTCAGAGGACAGAAGTTTCTATGCAGACAGTGTTTCCTATTTAACATGCAGGAAGCATTAGATTACATTTACGAAAAATGTTTATTTCCTGCAAAGACTCCTCCTAATCATTAACCTCCCTTCATTTACCACTAGCTCTGATAGAAAAGTTTATTCCCAACATTAAAAACATTATAAACACTCTTGAAAAAAAGCTTTTTTTTTTTTCAAAAAAATAAAAAATAAAAAAATTATCCCTCAGTAAACACAGTATACTAATTGCCTAATTTGGGAAGAAGAAGAAAAAATGAATTGAAGTTGAGTACATTTGTTCCTGAGATATAATTGTTCCTGAACACGTTTTCTTAGCTTGTACTGAATCACATGGGCTATTTTAACACTGGATCTACCTATTTAGACTTTTAGAAGGTCATCTTAGATACTACTGTAGTATCTAAGGGTATGTCTAGACTGCATCCCCTCTGCTGGTACAGGGATGCAGATTAGGCTGGGCGAAATTGCTAATGAAGCAGGGATTTAAATATCCCGCGCTTCATTAGCATAAAAATGGCTGCCGCTTTTTTCCGGCACGGAGCTTTGTCGGAGAAAAGCGGCAGTCTAGAGGCTGATCTATCGCTAAAGAAAGCCTTTTCCGATAGATCCCTTATGCCTCGTAAAACATACCCTGAATGTTTCCTCCTCTTCATTCAAAATGAAGCTTGTTTCATATCAAAAGAGAAAGGGAAATGGTCGATAATTTATTTTCATTGGGTAAGATAGAACAATTATCAAATATTAACTTTGATCAGTACACCAAATTGTACCAAATGAAATTAAGCCTGGCACGAGTAAGCCAAGTCCACTAATGCTAAGGACAACTAAACACTGCTGCTTACACATATGTACTGTACAGCTAAGAATAACATCCTAGTAGCTAGTGGTTAACCAAATATCCCACACTTAACTTCCTCTCAGAGAAGAGGCAAATCACTTCTCCAACACCTTTTGCATAACCAAGATCCACCTTGTGACCCCATGCAGTTCTGTGTCCTCTCCATGCATGGATTTTAGGAGTTGATCAAGGCCAAATAATTTACCCTTGACCATTCTTACTATTCTACCTGTGACCCCATGCAACTTTACCACACCATCTATTCTGCCATGCTGTACAGTACAGAGGATGAAGCTCCAAGATCTAAAGAACCTGCACCATAAACTTCCAAGTTCTACTTCCTGTGGCAAGATTCTTTTTCTTGCTCTTCTATATGACACTTAGGCTATGTCTACACTACAGGCTTCTTGCGGAAGATATCTTCCGCAAATCTTCTTGCTCAACAGCGCGTCCACACTGCAAAAGCACATCGAAAAAGTAATGCACTTTTGCGAAAGAAAGCTTCCAGACTGCATGGATGCTCTCTCGAAAGGAAACTCTGATTGCTATTTACAGAATAGCCACCAGGGCACCTGTGCTTTTTTCAATTGCCTCTTTTTGTGCAAAACCCCCCTGTTCTCCATCCACACACACCTTTTTGTGCAAGAGCTCTTGCACAAAAAGGAGTTATTCCTCATAGAAGGAGGAATACCTACACCGGAAAAAACCCTCTGTTCTTTCGTTTTACTTGCGCAAAAACACACTTGAGTGTGGACGCTCCGTGAGTTTTTGTGCAAAAATAGCCGTTTTTGTGCAAAAACTCTGTAGTGTAGACCTAGTCTTAAGGAAGAGCCCATCCTTTTACAAGGCTCTTTTCCCCCCTGCTAATTTCTGGTGGTGGGAGGAGGCTAATGGTTGGATGATTTATTGGGCTTTAAAGCAATTGTACTATTCTACCCAATTAGTTCTAGATCTGGCAGACCTTTGACATGATCTTTAATCACTGCTAACGTAAGAGCTGTTGAAAACCAGTACTCTGTACCATGTGCTATCTTTCTGAGGGAATAACATCAGCAATTAGTGAGAGGTTGGCCGTTAACAACTTGTTTGAATCCAAGCACAGGTAAAAACAGGATGGAAACAGAATTCTGTTTTTATGGAGTGATATCTTCCAATTTGTCGGAGACAGAATAAACTACAACCAGTAGCTTTTCTCTAAATTCATTTTTGGCTCTGGAATTTCACAAGATATTGATTTTAAGATGATTACTGGTTACTCAGTTTATCAGTTCCTTTTTGGTATTGATCCATAACTGTATCTAGCCAGTATCAGACCTCTGAAATTAGCACACCAGACAGAAACCATTAAGATAATGATTATGACAATTGGCTACATTTGAAAACATCCACCCAATGTGCAGCAGCAACAAAAAATTTAAGAAAGCTAATAGAATGCTGAAAATCATTAAGAAATTGATAGATAATAAGACAGAAAATAACATGTTTGCCTCTATAAATTTATGATACACTCACATTTTGAATACTCTGTTACAGATGTGGTTGTCCCATCTCAAAAAGATATATTAGAATTTTAAAAGGTTCAGAAAAGGGCAACAAAAATGATTAGGAGTATGGAACAGCTTCTGTATGAAGGAAGATTAGTAAGACTAGAACTTTTCAACTTGGAAAAGAGACAATTAAGGGGGAATATGATTGAGGTCTATAAAATCATGATGGGTGTGGAGAAAGTAAATAAGGAAGTGTTATTTACTCCCAGGACCATAACAAGGCATGGGCACATCATAATCAGGGGCGCAAAGATGCAATAAGTAAAAATAATAAGCTGCAAAAGTAAAGAGTGCAACATGTGCTAACCTAAGGAGAGGGGACACATAATTAATATTTTGCCCCGCGTGCAAAAATACCTAGTTACGATGCTGCTTACTCCTAATAATACAAGAACTAGCGGCCATCAAATGAAATTAATAGGTTGGAAGTTTAAAACAAACAAAAGGAAGCTTTTCTTCACTCAGTGCACAGTCAACCTGTGGAAATCCCAGAAGTAACCAGCACATCTTTATGTCCCCAGGAGCGGGAGAGACAGGGGGTTCCACATGCTAGCCAGTGGGAGCTGCAGAGTCAATTCTTAGAGTGGGAGACTCCCTGGTCGACCCCTATGGGGCCACAGGTATGTGCCAGCTGCTTCTGGGAGTGACGCAGAGCCAGGACAGGCTGGGAGCCTGCCTTAGTCCCACTCCAGTGATGGACTTTTAGTGGCTTAAATTCTCCAGGTTTGGCTTCAGTAGCCTCCAGGAAATATAGCCCCGATTCCAGCCATACTGGAAGGGTTGCCACCTCTATTGCCAGAAGATGCTATGAAAGCCAAGACTAAAGCAGAGTTTAAAAAAAGTTACTGCAGGATAGGTCCAGGATGGGGGCCCTCACCTGTTTGCCAGAAGCTGTGAATGGGCAACAGGGAATGGATCACTATTCTGTTAATTCCATGTAAAGCATATGGCATTTGCCACTGTTGGAAGACGGGATATTGGGTGAGATACACCTTTGGTCTGACTCAGTGAGGCCATTTTAATGTTCTTGTAAGAGAGGGTGTAACAAAATAATCATTAAACTCCAGGCACCAGTCTGGGATTGAAAGAATTGAGCAGAATAGAAAACTGCTTTAATAGCTAAATCATTTCTTTTTTAAACAGTGTCTGTTAATTGCAGGAATAGCTTCCAAACTGTCCACCTGTATTTAAAATGTCAAATATGCCATAGTGAATATGCCTTTGCTGGCATCATACCGAGGCATGGGGTCAATATCGTTGCTGGAGGAGACTAATTCTCCAAAAGCTAATACTAAAAGTGAAGTATTCACCAGCAGATTGGGGGGGGGGGGGGGAGGGAGAGGGGGAACACCTGACGGAAAACAGCACATAATCCTTCCTGTCTGACAAAATACAGAAACTCCACCTTTTCTTTCCTCCTGGGAGTGAGATAAGGGAAAGATTACTCTCAATAACCAACATGCAACCTAACACTAGATCTTTCCTCATCTCCTGCTTTCTCTGGCAAATTTGTCAAGGCATGATCATCTCCAAGTGGTGTGTCAGCATAGTTGAGTGGGTTGACTATAAGGCAGAAAGACAGGAAATCCCATCCCACTTCTGCCTCTGACTTGCTGTGTGACCTTGGGCAAGTCACTTCACCCTTCATGTCTCTATTTTCACAGCTGTGAAAAGACAGTTATCGTATTTATCTACTGCACAGCTATTTTGTGAAGGTTAATTAGTTGAGGTCTGTAATGCACTTTGAAAACTAGAAGGAAACTCTGTATGCTAAGCGCTGTTATAATCCTATTCTTATGTATCACAAAGGATCTTGAGCAGCCATTGCACAAAGTGTGCACAAAAAGGAGAGTAAAGTGTTGCTATATAACACAATTCTACTTTAAAACCTGGTCTAGACATTTTTTGGAGTTGAACCCTAAAGTTGTATACATTTCTTGTTTATACAGTGCTTAATAGTGAGCTTGCTTTAGTAACCTCCAATAAAATACTGTGAAATCCACTGGCTTTTAAATTATATCAAGGTGCATGGAAGGAGGCATTGGTAAGAGAGTTTTCAGTAGTAATTTTAAATTAATTTACACCACATTCTGTGCTAACAAATTACCTTCAGTGGGGTTACTCCATTTCCTGCCTCTGTGTGTAGGTCAGGGCAGAATCTGTCCCTTTTAATTTACTTGCACTGTTTACAGTTTCCAAAATGCTAACACATTACATTGAGGTGCATGTGCACGGAAATGAAGAAGGGGGAGTGAAGGCTGAGAACTCTCGTGTGGCTACTGTTGCTATGATACTAGCTCGAAGCATTTCTTTCTTTCTTCTCTCCCCCCCCAACCCCCACTCTCACTGAGCTGGAGAAAAGCAACACTGCTGAGGGTCTGAATGGTACAGGCTTCATGGGGAACCACTCTGTGTGCGAGTCAGAGAGTTGCTAGTGGGGGTATATGAGTATCCAAGTGTCATTTCTCATTTCCATGACAAGCCAGATTTCCTCCTGTAAACTAGGAATATATTCATGTCAGAGGAGAGTCTTTCCATATATATGTACCCTAAGCTCTGCACCCATTCCTCAGCAAGCTGTACCCCAACATGTTGATTTGGAGCCATCTACAATTCATCAGGCACCTTAAGCTGCAAGTTTTTCAGAAGGTTGTTTTGGTTACAGGTTTTTAAGTGCAGCTCATCTCCTGCTGATATTGCACAAAACCTGCCAAAAGCCTTCTTTTGTAGATAGAAATGAATCTGGATTAGTTTCCAGACATCTAGTCAAGAAATTATACAGCACGTGAGTTCCAAAAAGCAGGTTTTGTTTCCAGGGCTGTTTCTGTACAGACACTTGTCCGCTTTTATCCACGTATGGTTTGTTTTGCTGAAAAATTTGAATGCGCCTCTTCAATGAGCATATTGAATGGCCAGAAAAAAAAATTGTTTTATTTTATACAGAGCTTCTAACTAGGCATCATAGATAATATCTGCTCTTTTCTACTGATGAGTATGAAGTGTAATCTAAAAAGAAATAAGCAGTTCTAGTGATTTCCATTTCACTAGTGATTAGCATTTCTTTTAAATTATCCTGATATTTGCTAATAAAGATGCTGATCTTCCATATCTGCTATTCAATCAATGCAGTCATCTGCTGATAATTTAATTGGTTATGATAATGAATAAGCTGATATCTCAGCCCTCTCCCCCTCCACTGTTTAATTATCTCCAACATTCAATGCATTTATCTCATCTTCTCTCTTTAGCACTGCAGTGATAATGCCCATCACTGTCAGTCAGATATGAACATAGTAGGTGCCTGGAAAAGAGGCTACACTGGAAAGAATGTCGTGATCACCATCCTGGATGATGGCATTGAGAGAACCCACCCAGACTTGATGCAGAATTATGTGAGTCTTTGCAGTAGTTACAATTGCTGTTTCATTATTCAGAATTAAAACTGCTGCTTGTTGAAAGATGACTGTGTTGGTCTGGTTGTTGGAAAGAAAGAAAGAAAGAGAGAAAGAAAGAAAGAAAGAAAGAAAGAAAGAAATTACAAACGTTCTGTTTTTCCCTATGGAAATAATCTGTTGGTTAATATCTACTGTAATACCAGTTTAATACCTGATGTGTCTTCCATAGGTAAACTGCATCTTTATGGAATATAAGGAAGGAGTTGAATTCAATGATCTCATAATCCCTCCCCCCCCCACATCTGTATACTTTGATACTTCTCAGAGTTTTTGAATATGCTACACACTTGCTAATTTAAAGCATATATATAAATAAAGGGAGCGCATAAATCCTGGTAGGACAAAAATATGTGTCTTTAGAAAGACGACAGCCCATTTCTGAAGATCGTAACAGAATTCTATCCTGCTGAGTATTTATTTAAATTTAAGCTTATCCATCCTCTGGCTTGAAAAAATGTAGAGGTAAAAAGATGTGTGGGTTTCCCCCATTGGTAACACCTTGGGGTCTTGCCAGTGTAGTTCTATCAGTTCCAGTGATGATACCTCCAATTTACACTACTGTAACTGAGAGGAGAATCTGGCCCTTTGTTTATTGTAAGTTTCATATGGCCTTATGGATTTTCTGTCTGCCTGTGTTTTGTCACATTAATTGGTTTAAAATAGGAAAGTTTGGGTATGTCTACACATCAAAGTTATTTCGAAATAACTTTCCTAGCATCTACACAAGCCAACCACTATTTTGAAATTAAATGGAAATAGCGGAGCGCTTATTTCGAATTTGGTAAACCTCATTCCATGAGGAAAAACGCCAATTTCGAAATTGCTATTTCGAAATAAGTGCTGTGTGGACACTTCTTTCGAAATAGGGGGCCTCCAGCCCTTCCCAGAGTGCCCTGGTGGCTACTCTGGCCTCAACCAAGAACACGCCTCTCCCTCCCTCCTCCCTGGAGCCCTTAAAGGGGTAGACTCTGGCCACAGACTGGTCAGTCACTGCCCCTGACCCAGTGGCCCCAAAACATGAGCCAGCAAGCCACTGGCAGCCAGCCCTCCACCGCTCCCCAGGAGCAGTCTGTCAGCTCCCAGGAGCCTGACAGGGGCTGGAGAAGGTGGGCTCCTTCCAGGGCAGAGATCATGGACCTTATTCAGGTTTGGGGGGATGCCCCCCATGTCCATGATCTCTGCACTAGACAGGGGAATGCAGCCGTCTATGGCAGGATAGCTGCCAGCCTGGCCACCAAAGGCCACATGCAAACCCAGGAGCAGGTTCGCATGAAAATCAATTTGGTCCAGCGAGACCCCCAACCCTGAGCTTCCCCTCCCCCTTTTTTCCCTTGCTTCCCCCTTCCAGCTCCCTCCTCCCAGGTTTCCCCCTTCTCTCTCCCACCCTCTCTCCTCCCATCTCCTACCTCCTTTCCCCAATCTCACTAGAGTTTCATTCCCCCTTCCCCAGTTTTGTTAAATAAAGAGAGTTTGTGTTAATGAAAATACATGTATTTTATTTGACATCAGGAAGGGGGGTTAGGGAGGGGTAAGTGGAAGGACGTGAGGGAGGAATGAGGCACAAGCCCCCAGTGGGGCAGACCAGGGAGGCTCTTAGTGCTCCTCAGGGTGGAAGCTCTCCCGCAGGGCCTCCTGGATACTAACAGCCCCCCGATGGACCTCCTGGACCGCAGCCTGCAGAAAGTGCAGCCAGGCTCGCAGCAACGCGTCCACGAGAAGCACCAGAGTGCCCAGGGGCAGCTCTGGTTCCATGTTGCCAAGTGCTGTGGTGTCCCGAGTGAGGGCAACCAAAGCACTCAGAGACAAAATCCTTTGCTGTCCCTCATCGAGGTAGGCAAACAAGCACGGAAAGCTGAGAACCGGCTTTCCAGGGGGGGTTCCTTTAAGCACAGGCCTCAAATAGCCTCAGGCAGCAGCCACACAAAGTAACTCCTGACCTGATGCCCTGCCGGACCTGGTTCCAGCCGGCCTTAAATGCAATACCGCGTCCACTCAGTGTGGACGCGCTATTTCAAAATAGCCAAATGCTATTTCGAAATTTTGTGTGTAGACGCGTTATTTCAAAATAAGCTATTTCGAAATAACTATTTCAAAATTAGATATTTCGAAATAACACTGTAGTATAGATGTACCCTTTGCTTGATGTATAGAAAGACTGCTTTCTTGGTTGGTCAACTTTTTAGCTTACCAAAGCTGATATTTAAAAGTTTCAGAGGGGTAGCCGTGTTAGTTTGTAACTGGAAAAACTTAAAAAACAACAAATAGTCTTGCAGCACTTTAGAGACTAACAAAAAAATTGTAGATGGTATCATGAGCTTTCATGGGCACAACCCACTTTTCCATTCATCTGAAGAAGTGGGTTGTGTCCCCAAAAGCTCATGATAGCATCTACATTTTTTGTTAGTCTTACAGCACCTTAGAGGCTATTTGTTGTTATGTTTTTTCAAAGCTGATATTGTCCTTTCAAGCTATTTAAAATCTCAGGGCAGTGCACTGCTAGAGATTATTCCATGTCACAGGTAGAGGCATCACTCAGAAGTATACAACCTTGGGAGTCTGATTGTTTTTATGAAATGGAATGTGCAAGCTGTACATGGATGAAAGTGAAGAAAACAGATGAGTGCATTTGGGAGGAAATTCTCTTGTGCAGAAGGCCAGCACAATGGGTGCTAGCTGTAAGGGTGAATTTCATCCTGGCTGAGCATTCAAGACAACACTATCATTAACATCCAGTCCAAAAGTTAGAGATGTGTCTGCAGTTCTAAAGCCGTTTATTTTGAACTAGCCAATTAGCCCATCATAAGATGGGATTTTCAGGTCTCTCCTCCATGTCGGTCTTCTCTCCTGAGCCTCCGGTCTCTCGCTCCGTCTCCCTCTCTCTCTCTCCTCCTCCTACTGCCTCCCCCTCTCTCTCAGCTCTCCTCCACCTTCTGCCTCTCTCTCCGTCTCTCTCTTTCTCTTCTCCCACTCCTGCCTCTCACTCTCCCTTTCTCTTCTCCTCCTCCTGCCTCTCACTCTCTCTCCGCTCTCCTCTGTCTCCGTCGGGGATGCACGCTCGTCCAGACCCTGCCCCCTGAGTGTGTACATCACTGCCCCGCCCCCCTTCACCTCCCACCATGGCGCTCGGCTGACTTCTGCGCCGCTCAGCTGGGCCGCTGCGCAGGAGCAAGCTACGCAAACGGCCTTTCTCTCTTTTCTCCTCCTACTGCCTCGCCCTCTCTCTCTTTCCGCTCTCGTCCGCCTCCTGCCTCTCTCTCCATCTCTCTCTCTTTCTCTTCTCCCTCTCCCACCTCTCACTCTGTGTTTCTCTTCTCCTCCTCCTGCTGCATCTCTCTCACTCTCTCTCTCGCTGTCCTCCACCTCCTCCATTCTCCTCCACGTCCTCTGTGTCTGTTCCACTTTCCTCCTTTTGAATCCGGCGCCCTTTCCTGACGTCAGAGATGCACGCTCGTCCAGGCCCCACTTTCTGGCTGTTCCTCTGGCAGCGCTGTTGCCTCACCGTGGCACTCGGCTGACTTCTGCGTCGCTCAGCTGGGCTTACAGAGCAGCGGCACAAGCAGCTGTTTGGGCCTCACGCTCGCATGCAGCACTCCCGTGCTGCATGGGGAGCGCAGACCCCAAACAGCCGCTTGTGCCGCTTGCTCCCATGCGGCGGCCCGGCTGAGCAGCGCAGAAGTCAGCCGAGTGCCACGGTGGGAGGCAACAGCCCCACCCAGAGGGAACAGCCAGCATTTCAGTGTTACAGAGTCACAGACATTGGGCTACTATATATATGAGTAGTCATATTTAGGGCCATTTCTTGCCGTCCATTCTATATATCAACATCCCTTTTAAATCAATAGGAAGTTCTGTCTAAAAAAAATCAATGACTGGATATAGCTTAACTTGTCAATTTAAGATTAGTTTGATCTTCACATGCACTTCATTTTAATTCCCATATCATAGGTTATTTAAACAAGCTGGGTCCAACTTTCCTCCCACATAGAACAACCGAGATTGTATCAGATGCCACAAACTTCATCCCAGTCCTATCCTGCCAGGGAATATAATGCATCTATTTACTCCCTTCCCCACCTTTTTCCCTGCCAGTGAGGAATTCCCCCAGGGCAATTTGCTGGTGTGATGACAAATGCCTTCTATGTGGCTAAGAACAGGAACTTTGAGGTGGATGTGGTAACTGGTTTTGAACAAAGAAGAGATTAAAAGGAACTGCTTGTCATGTCAACAGACCACATGCTACCACATCAGTTATCAGAAGCCACAGATACAAACAGCTGTTTGCACTGTAAACTATTTTCAGCAGGAAAAATCTTGGTAAATGTGAAAGACTTGACAAAAATGCACATTGCCTTCGCATGACACACAGTTATATCCCCCCTCCCACAAATAAGGACATTTAAAAAGTTATTTTCTTTTCCAGAGTGCATAGTTTGTGTTATGTGTTTGAACATATATTTTCTTAGAGGAACATAAAGGATTTCTTCTTCCTAATATTTTGGGAATTTTTCTTTCCTAAGGTTGTATTCAGTTGTTATTGTACCTAGATACATTTAATGCAATCCTAGTTTGGAACAAAATATCTCTTTTTCAGGTGTTCTAAAGAGAGGCCTCAGAGAAGGAATATATGGTTTTATGTAATGTATGTATGTGATAAGCAGCACTTCCTGTCTCATAATGGTTGTTGGAAAAGTACTTTTTTCTAGTGTATTTGTTACCCACCACCCCTTCCAAAACAAAATGTTTAAAAATGTAAATCCTGTTATTATTGAACATATAATCCTTTCCTAAAACAGGCAGGCATCCTAAAACCGCAGGAATGTTAGTTAACCTAATTACTCTCTTGTAGAAACCTGCTTAAAGAATGTACAGGCCACATGAGTCAATGGCTAATTAATGAGAAACTCCTCTCCTCCCTTTCCTCTTCTTTCCTCTCCTCTCCGTTGGTTACAGGATTCAAACGCCAGCTATGATGTCAATAGCAACGATATTGATCCCATGCCTCGGTATGATGCCAGCAACGAAAACAAGTAAGGCCTATTCACTATGGCATATTTTACATTTTAAATACAGTGCCTCACCACACCAAACATGCCAAATCTGCCAGTGTAGTAGGGATTACACCTGAATGTCTCCCTAAAGCATTATGATTTGCATTTAACGCTATGTTACATATATATAATATAGTGTGTCTTCTCACACGCTGTATGGCATGCACTCTGGATACAGGTGGGTACACTTACCTGAGAATTTAGAAGTAAATCCACTTTAACCCAATTTGAATTTGTCTTTTGGCAAGTCTAACCTTTTTCAGATCCAGTTTCTAAGGAAATTGTTGGAGTCTGGCACTGTGTTCGGCCTTGTCCCCAGTTCAGTTTTTTGGCTAAGATCAGCATAAACATTCACTGATGGCAGATCATGGAAGGGAGGGGGCCAGGTAATTAACCACAAGGCGTCATGTCGAGCCCAAGTCAGTGCCCTGACGTTCACGGTTCGTCTCACCTAGCTGGTGAACACCTGGTCCTGCCTGGAAGAACCGCTGTTTCCTATCAGATCTTTCCTTGCACTTTTGGATTTTGTGGTGGTATGAGGGAATACACTTGAGCAACTTCAGTTCCAAGTGAATGGAGGGTTTTTTTAGAGGGGGGGGATTTTAGGAGAGGCAGTTTTAAACAACAAATAAGCAAACAAACAAGCAGTAGTTCATTCTGATTGTAATCATATGTTCACATTAACTCCTGATGGCTAGATATTTCTGTTTGAATGGTAGTTTTCTGCTATGGAGATCAACTTCTTGTTCTTTGTTATTCAGCAAGCATTTTTAATGGTTCATGAATCTCCCTGGGAGGCTGTTGGTGCCCCGGGGCCACCTGGAAGGGCCCCTGCATGATGGCTTTGTGTATACTTCAAAGTTTAAAGTACTGCCCTGTCAACACCCTATCTTGGCAATATAGTCAGGGCATCAGCGCTGGGAGAGCAAACCACTTCTAGGAAGGGCTCCCAGTGCTAGGAGCCTGTTTACACTGGTACTTTACAATGCTGTAACTTGCTGTGCTTGGGGTTGTGTGTTTTTTCACACCCCTAAGTGAGAAAGTTACAGTAATTAAAGTGGCAATGTAGATAACCTCTATAACTGTGTCCCTTGGACGACAATTATTTATCTGTTAAGCACGGTGCATAGCATAGGGAAATATAACCCTTTTTATAGAATCATAGACATTAGAGGCAATTATCTAGTCTCTGTGCCACTGGAGGACTGTTCCTACATTACATATACATGGAAAGAAGTGTAATCATAGAATCCTAGGGCTGGAAGAGACCTCAGGAGGTCATCAAGTCCAGCCCCCTGCCCAAAGCAGGACCAATCCCAACTAAATCATCTCAGCCAGGGCTCTGTCAATGTCTAGGGATGGAGATTCCACCACCTCCATAGGTAACCCATTCTTGTTCTTGATCGCCCTCCTGGGTTATGTCTAGACTGCAGGCTTCTTTTGGAAGAAGCTTTTCTGGAAGAGATCTTCCAAAAAAACTTCTTCCAAAAGAGAGTGTCTACACAGCAAAAGCGCATCAAAAAAGCGATCTGCTTTTTCGAAAGATAGCATCCACACTGAATGGACACTAGCTCGCATTTAAGCTGTGATTACTATGGATGGAGTGGCCACCAGAGCACCTGTGCTCTTTCCTCTTTCCTCTTCGTTCAAAAGAACTCCCTCTTCCCTGTCCACACATGCCTTTTTCCAAAAGAGCTCTTTCAGAAAAAGGCTTCTTACTCATAGAAAGAGGCCTACCAATGTTGGAAAAACAATTTTTTTCAAAAGAACACAATTGCAGGGTGGACGTAACTGGAGGTTTTTCGGAAAAACAGACATTTTTCCAAAAAAATTGCAGTGTATACATACCACTAGTGAAATAGTTTTTCCTAATATCCAAGCCAGACCTCCCTCACTATAACTTGAGACCATTTTTCCTTGTTCTGACATCTGTCACTACTGAGAACAACCTCTCTCCATCTTCTTTGGAACCTCCTTCAGATAGTTGAAGGCTGCTATCAAATCCCCCCCTCTTCTCTTCTGCAGACTAAATAAGCCCAAATCCCTCAGCCTCTCCTCGTAGGTCATGTGCTCCAACTCCCTAATCATTTTGGTTGCCCTTTATTGAACCCTCCCCAATGCGTTCACATCCTTTCTGCGGTGGGGGGCCCAGAACTGGACGCAGTACTCCAGATGTGGTCTCACCACTGCCAAATAAAGGGGAATAATAACTTAAATAAAAGTAATAAATAAATTAATGTTACTTTCCTGCAAGATAGCTTTGCATTAGAGAAGCTTTAAGGGAGGAGTCTTTTCCTTTTCAATAGTCCAGTGTTTTAAGCTATTTAAGCTAGAACCCTTCTCGGTTCTACAGTGCTCATGTTACAGAAACCATCCTTGATTAGTATTCTCTGAAACCAATCAATGTTCCAGCTCTTCTGATCAGAGAGTTCTCTCCAGAAGAGACATTGAAGATCTGCTCTTGCTCCCATTAGAGTGAGAGCAAAATATCCCTTAACTTGCTCCAGCAGCAAAATGATGGTGGGCTGTACAGGGTTTGTGCATACTTTATGCCCCAGAGAGTTCTGCCTTCGTGGACTCCTTGCATAGTACTGATGATCTTTGATGGCAAGAGAAATTGTTCTGCTGGGCCAGAAGATCTCCCTGTCACTTGGATCTTCCCAGCCTCTAGTGGGGAACAGCACAAGGAGTTGCCATGTCTCTTCCAGCCTTAGGGTTGCAATAACTTTCATGGCAAAGGTGGGTGGTTTCTGTAAACTATCCAGTTTGGCTGATCAAACTGAGTGTGGTGCTTTCCTATTTGTGTTATTTCCTCAGTGCCACCAGCATCTCTGGGTTTAGGAAGAAATGCCTCTTCAAACAAATATTTTGCAAATTTTTCAAGAAAATATATGGGGGAAACAATTGAAAATGAATGCATACAAGAGCAACTGTCACAATATTTTCTCATAGCATGAATACACTGCTTAAAGCTACTAGCTGTGTGTTTTAAGTCTCTCTCTCTCTGGGTTTTTTATAATGATAAGATCTGGATGAAACTTGTCAGGGATTGGGCTATTAAAAAGTGATATCAGGGGTTATAAATGACTGAAAAATGTGTTTAATCCATACTGAAATTGACTAGATTAGTATATCTCAGAAATTATTATTATTAACCATTTTATTTGGAGTTGTAATGTCAACATATGTTCTAATTCAGAATCTCTCATTTGCTGTTGTTTGCATGCGCCAGAAATTGTCTCGATATATGTAGATGCATGAACTACAGGTTGAACCTCTCAAGTTCAGCACCCTCAGGACCTGACCGGTGCCAAACAAGAGAATTTGTCGGGCCATAGGGAGTCAATATTGTCCGGCAACTTTACCAAAACTTCTACTGCTTACTGGGATGTTGGGCTAAATTTAGGGGTAAATTAGAGCTAAATAACAGCACAGAACCCTGAGAGCCAGGACTGGTGGCTATAAACAAACTTCATGGTACTGCAGGAAATTTGGACAGTCCCATGATGAGCGGACATAACTAATATCGTGCCAGACCATGGTTGTTGCCAGATCAGAGAGTGCTGGACTAGAGAGGTTCAATCTGTATTTTTTTCCTTCTCCCATCCTTCAACAAAGACGCATCTTTTTTATATTTTCTCATACTGATGCTCGCTTTACTGAGTAATGCCTGTCTTTTGTTTAGTAGAAAAATCTTCTAAAATAGTAGTGCAATAAGTTAGTAACTTCCAATGCACCCATATTTCTTTGAAATCTGTAAACTTACTGCAGATGTGGTTTACTGTAAATTTAAACAAAAAGGCTCATCAGTAACAAACCTGCTGTTATGCTAACTTGGTGAAGCAAGCAAAAACCCAAGATTACAGCCTTTGTCAACAAAAGAAATGCTAATAATCAAATTGAATCTGTTTATAGTTGCTTCTAGAACATTTGTTAACTAAAACAGAAAAAAGAAGCAAAATAGTCTTGTTCTTTTGAAATATACTGTAACACTTTTCAGGTGAGTTTCTTAAAAGTGCTTTATACGGAGCCCTATTATCATCCTCAGTTTAGTGATAAGAAATTCAGGCACAGAAAGGTCAAGGCGTAAATTGTAAGAATATCTTTAAAGTTTGGGTTCCCAACATCTTTGGCTTGATTTTCAGAGGTGCTGAGTATGCTTGGAACTCAGGGCCAGATTTTGAAATCTGTTTAGATGCCTAAAAATGCAGATTGGCACCTAGTAAATTTTTCAGAAGTGTGTTGGTGCCTAATTCCTAATGGGTGTTAGGCACTTATGCATTTTTGAAAATCCCATTAGGTGCCCAAATACCTTTAAAAACAGGGCCGCACTGATGTTCAGCTGGGATTTTGGTTGCTTAGTACATCTGATAGTCTGGTGCCAGGTGTCTCAAATTGATCCCACAAAAATGGAGACACCCAAATCAGTGGTCACTTTTGAAAATGTCGGCCTTGGCAACTTGCCACACATACACAGGAGGAGATCTAGAACTCAAATCTTCTCACTCTCAGTTCCTGCTCTAACAGTGCTTTACCGTTCCACGCTGCATTATCGTGTTCCAATTAAGAAGAATAGTGGGACATACAAACAACACATCAGCAGACTAGATAAGCTAATTTATTGTATAACTCAATATAATGATGGGGGTGGAGTGATAAGAAATAAAAAGAAATTTGCAAAACTAAGCAAGTGTTAGTATAGCTTTGCTAGGACACAGCTGGGAAACTTCAGGGTATTGTTACTGTTTGCTCATTTTTCTCTTTTAATTAGTAAATGAGGCATATTAGGAATATAAAATTATGGCAAGCATAAATTTGGGTTTGTGAAAAGACAGTAGATACATTTGAATGATGTATTTTGAAGTTATATTTTAAAAGAAAGTTCTGAGTGTAGGGAGGAGGGAAAAAAAACTTTAAATCAATCTCTTGAACCTTTTAGTCAAAACCAGGATTGGACAATAGAGTCTTTAACTACTATGGTATGTAGGAGCCCTGCCAGAAGTTTACTTTGGTTTCTACAACTTGGCAAAGAATTGTGAAGCTTGTAAATGGTATGGACCTAGACTAGAACTTCTCTTTGCGCTACTAAAGACAGCAGTCAGCTGTGGATGAAGTCATTCTTGCTATGCATGTCACCTTGTTTTGATTTAATGCTGAGTGCTGCTGCTTAATTCCTTGTCTGTTATTTAGCTGTCACCTATAAACATCATTTTAAAACAACTGTCACTGTGTCACTTAGCCATCAGAACTCACTGGATATTTACAGTTCATAGTATCCACAAAGTTTTATATGCAGTTGCAAAGATGTGGGGAGGAAGAGTTAATGAGTCAGTGAGGGTTTTTTGCTTCTAGTTAAAAGTCCAAAATAATGAGATTTTTTTTTCCAGGAGAAGACTAATACGCCCATTCCAAATCATTGCCATTTTTCTTCCTTTGTCAAATTCACACATTTTCCTAATAAAATGCCAAAAGGCAATTCATTTTCTGCTGGTTTATGGAAGCTGTTTGTAGTGGACAACAGAATGTATGTTTTAAGTAATTTAATCTGAATGCATATTAGATATCTGACAGGCCAAACTGCTACTGATGCATCCTGGATGGCTAGGAAAGTGACTTCAGTGGAGTAAAGGGTTCTTTTGACTTTATCATGTCATTATTCAAATATGGAATACTGAAGAACCCAATGCAATCTAACACAGCGAGTTTGAATTTGTTTGGTTGCTGGTTCCAAAGATCAGTCTTACGAAAATGCCCTTCTCAGTGCAGGACAAAATGGAGCTTTGGTAATACAGCCGCTCTCCGAGTTACGAACGAGTTATGGACCAACACTTGGTCCGTAACTCGAACTGTTCGTAACTTGGATCCCATAGAGTTAGATGGCGACCGCGCTGTTCGTAAGCGCGGATTGCCATTCGTAACTCGGATCCGCATTTACGAACGCTTTGGTTGTAAGTGCGGATGGTCGTAAGTGGAGGTAGACATAAGTCGGGGAGCGGCTGTACCAAACATGTTCCCTTTAGGAGAACTTAACAATTTAGAAAGGAAAATTAATTGATGGTATTTGTACAAATAGACACATGGAGACAAAACTGGCAGAGTTTCATCTATAAGTCTGTGAGTTTATGTAGTTTATGTGAGTTTACAGCAACTCATGTAGTTTCTCTGCAAGTTTATCTGACTACTGTGAAGGACTATTATGAAAGTGCAAGCTTGTTCTATATATTTATGTTTGGATTTCTTGTTTATGAAAGTGACAAGCCCTCCCTCCCCCCCCCCCAAAAATTGGCAACTCCATTAACAAGCAGGCAAGTCCTATGAAAGCTTTTTTTACTGCAACCCAATTTACAACACTGCTAGAACCTAGTCTTGGGCCTCTCTTACGTATATCAGGCCTATGCTAGTACCATTTTGTGCTGTGATTTTTAGCAGATGTTAGTAACTAAGCAGTTTCATGTCGGGCCAGTATATGGGTAGATCTCCATAGAACATGTATATTCTACAAGGGGCAGGATTACTGATTTAACAACTAGCCGTTCCCCATCAAAGTGGTAAGAGACACCATGACTCTGGAGATCATGCCATCTTTCAGAGGAGATATTTAATCAATATTTGTTGTAATTAAAGATCCTTTGTACTGTTTGCAAAAGTAAACACATGGATAAACACATGTTTAACTAGGGTCCCCTTGCAATTTCACTTGAAGAGTATTCTTCCTCACTACCTGTATTAAAGAGTTATGTGGAGTTGCTGTGGACCATTACCCAGCTATTGTGTCTATTCTTTAGATGGCTACATTTCATTGGTAAGTCTAATACAACCTTTCCTTGTGTCTCTACTAAATGGAGGCTCAACACTGCGGAAGTCGATCTTCCAGCATTCGATTTAGTGGGTCTGGTCAACCTCCTGCTGTAGGGACAACTGAGAAATTCGGCTTAAGGAAATCAACTCCGGCTACATTATTTACATAGCTGGAGCTGTATATCTTATGCCGACCTTCCGGTTTAGTGTAGACCTGCCCTTTATCTGCCTTACAGGAGGGTTGAGAGGCATAATTAATGTTTGTAGAGTGCTTTGACATCCTTGGAAGAAACATCCTCTAGAAACATAAAGCCTGGCTTGAATGTTTATATTTCTAAAATAAAAACCAATAAATTGGTTTGAGAAGTCATTGAGGTTAAAAGATTTCCAGAGGGAGGAAAAAGAGAGAGAAAAGAAAACAAAGTGCAAAAGGGGAGAAATATCCCTTTCAATGCCTCGGTGTTGATTACTGAGCAGTATAGCACTTAAATAATAGATGCATGAGGAGCAGCAGCCTTTCCTTTCAGAATATGCTAAAACACATTCTCATACTTGGCTTTTTCTGTATTTATTTGAGAAAGTATAATAGAATCTGTCTCCATAGTTCTAATTATTTTAGCTAACCAAAAAGAAAAGAGGATTCACAGATAAAATAATATTCTGAAGTTCTGTGCCATTATTTCTCTTTCATATATATAAATGATTGATGAAGATGAGTCAGATCATCCTTTCAAATTTTAAGTCCTAGCTGGTACATGGCGCAACATTATAGTAGAGGGAAGATGAACCTTTGTATTGCACTGGGTTTGTAGTGGTTATGGTTAAGGCTTGTTAGTTAAGAAAAACAGATTTTCTATCCGAAAACTTATCTGTATTTTATTAATTTAAAGTGGGGGAGCCCATATCTGCAATAAGACTATTAGATTATTTTTGCAATAGTTTGGGTTTAATAGGAGAGCTGAGGAAGAACTTGAGTAGGAAAATACATTTCTTTGTGATTTCGCCTATATAGCAGACCTTAGTTTAGAGAAAGCTAAAGAGAGTGATTTTGATTCTTCATTCTGTTGCACCTGTTTTGTGCCTGTGTTATTCCATTGACTTGAGTTTAGATGTACCAGTCTAATAGAGTAGAAAATCTGGCCCACTGAATCTTCTACTTGTGTAGCTAAAGTGCATGTATTCAGATTTCCTCTTACTTTACCATTAAAAACAAAATTGTAACTACAAGTTTGGTAGAGAACCCATCCAGTAACAATCAAAAGCTTGGTGACAGAAACTCACAGCTAAACTATAGCTAAAATAAATGTGGAGCTGCATAACTAAATTAATGACTTAGAATTTCATTAGCCATGAAATATTTTTGAAAGATACTTGAAGGGCAAATCTTTAGGGTATCCCTTTCTTCTCTCCCAAGTGATAATATATGGTTGAACACATTTAAACTGAAAAACAAACTAAGAGTTATGTATTTCCCCAACTCTTTGGAATTTTGCCAGGCTGGGAAAGTTGCTAGCAGCAGGTCTGATATTAGAAACCTCAGGACAGGTTGTCAGGGAAAACAAATGGTGAAGTATACCTCATGCTTCTTTAAACTAAGTTTATTATCTCACCTACCATGTAAGGCATATATCAACAGAGGCATTGGCTGCCCGGCCACATACAACCCAGCACACAAAGCCTCATTTATGCAAGGGGGTCCTTAATATAGAGGTCTTTTGCAAGTTATCCTGCCATGCTAGTTCAGTTTGAGAAAGATGTTTCACAAACCTCTTTTCTAACCCAGGCTTAATCCAGTACCCTCTGAAATCCATGATAAAACTCACATAGACATTTAGTTGTGCCAGATTGGTGCTTTACTGCCTCAATACAAAAGAAGGGTAAAGTTTGGCTCTATTTTTAGAGAGATCCACCTAACCAGAGCAATCAGCTCTGGGGAGAAAAATGTCTGTTTAACAGTGCACAGCAGCATCACATAGAATTTAGGACAGAACACAATACCACAGCCAGTTGAAATTGCAGTGAGAATTAAAGTAGGCAGAATGTAATTGCCTAAACTGGAATTAGGCCAGGACACCACAGTTTTAAAATTCCCTATTCTTTCTTAATTGTTGTTCTGGGATTGAAATAATCACCGCATGCCCAAAAGAGGTCTGCAACCTGGATAAAATATCAGGCTGTTAGCCAAGTGACCCACCAACACATCACTCTGCTTTTCCTCTGCTTTGCTTCACCTCTCTCTGCTTCTTAAGAGCAGAGTTCTTGTATATTTCAGTAATTTGCCTGCAGAGAAGAAGAGAGTGAACAGAAGGAAGAGGTGCCCTTTAAAGGGAAAATCTCCTATTTCCAAAAGTATTTCCCCAACCCTTTCTCTACCACTGAATGGGTGTCTTTTGCTACCTGAGGATGATTGGAAATGAGAATTCCAGCCCTTCTTTCCTGTAATTTTAGGAGCATTTTTCAGTCATATTTGGCTTTATATTTTCATGTTAGCATTTTTAGTGATACTAGCTCTACATATTTGATGAGTTATTTATATGTGTTATGTTGTTTCCCTGGAAATGTGAGGGCTCTGGTGTGGGAGGTTTAGGAAGAAAGGGAATAGCTTGCACTGACACTTGAGATCTCACTGGATTAATAGTTTCTCTGTCAGTCTGGATGAGAAGTATGAACCACAATCCGTAGTGATTGATGGACTTATTATAATGCACCAGAGGAGGAAGTGGGGCAGGATTGGAGGACGTTAGAATGTCTTTGGAAATGTGTTCACACTGGGGAGGAACTAGTACCATAAAATTAAGATGACAAGGGCCTATAAAATTCAAAGTGATGCTTGCTTTCAGAGAGGTAGCCCTGTTACTCTGTTTCAGCAAAACAAAAAGGGGTCTGGTGACACCTTAAAGACTAATACATTTATTAGGGCATAAGCTTTCATGAGATACAACTCACTTCCTCAGATGCTTGAAGTGAAAGAAAGACAGGCATATAGAGATGGGAGTGTAGCATCAGTGCTAATTACATCAGAGTGGATGTGGCTCACTTCCAAAAGTGATGAGAAGGTGAGAGTACCTGAACAGGAAGTTACTTATTTTAATAAGGGAGCCATTCCATGTGTCTGTTCACACCCATTTTGACGGTGTCAAATTTGCTTATGAACTGTGGCTCAGCAGTTTTGCATTGCAATCTGTTTTTGAAGAGGTTTTTTTTGCCTAAGAATGGCAACTCTCAAGTTAGTAAGCGTATGTCCAGGGAGGTTAAAGTGTTGCCCCATTGGTTTTTAAATGTTACCATTCTTGATTCTAATTTGTGTCCATTTATTCTTTTGAGTAGAGACAGTCTGGTTTGTCCTATGTACATGACAGAGGGGCATTCTTGGCACGTGATGGCATATATCACATCAGTAGTCAGTATACCAATATCAGATGTCATATTGAACAAGCCTTTCATGGTATAGCTGATGTGGTTAAATCCTGTGATGGTGTCACTAGTGTAAGTGTGTGGACAGAGTTGGCAATGGGGGTTGTTGCAGGGATTGTGCTCCTGGGTCTGAAGTTGGTGGTATTTGTTTCAGGTTGAGGGGTGTCTGTAAGCAAGGACAAGCCTGCCTCCCAAGGTCTGTGCGAATAAGGGATCATCTAGGATAGGTTGTAGATCTTTGGTGTAGGAGATATTTTAGCTCATGGTTGTAGGTAATTGCTAGTGGTATTTTGTTGCTTTCTTTGTTGGGTCTGTTCTGTAGTAGGTGACTTCTGGGTACTTGCCTGGCTTTGTCAGTCTGTTTCTTCACTTCCTCAACTGGGTATTGTAGTTTTAAGAATGCTTGTCAGAGATCGTGTAGGTGTCTGTCTCTGAGGCATTGTGTGATGTGTGCTGGATAAAAGTTATAGGGGTGTAGGTAAGTATAGCAGTCAGTAAGTTTCTGGTATAGAATGATATTTATGTGACCATACTTATTTGCACAGTAGTGTCTGGGAAGTGGATAATAACATAAGAATGGCCATATTGGGTCAGACCATCTAGCCCAGTATCCTGTCTTCATACAGTGGCCAATGCCAAGTTCCCCAGAGGGAATGAACAGAACAAGTAATTATCAAGTGATCCATCCCCTGTTACCCATTCCCAGCTTCTGACAAACAGAAGCTAGGGACACCATTCCTGTCCATCGTGGCTAATAGCCATTGATGGACCTATCCTCCATGAATTTATCTATTTCTTTTTTGAACCATGTAATAGTCTTGGACTTCAAAGCATCCTCTTTCAAGGAGTTCCACAGGTTGACCATGCATTGTGTGAAGAAGTATTTCCTTTTGTTTGTTTTAAATATGCTACCTACTAATTTCATTTGGTGACCCCTAGTTCTGTTCTTGTGTATGGGAAGGAGTAAATAACTCTTCTTTATTCACTTCTTTCAACCTATCATGATTTATAGATCTCTATCATATCCCCCTCCATCCCCTTAGTCATCTCTTTTCCAAGCTGAAACGTGCCAGTCTTATTAATCTCTCCTCATATGGCAGCTGTTTCATACCCCTAATCATTTTGTTGCTCCTTTCGGAACTTTTTCCAATGCCAAGATATCTTGTTTGAGATGAGGCGATGACATCTGTATGCAGTATTCAAGATATGGGCATACCATGGATTTATGTAGAGGCAATAAGATAGTCTCTGTCTTATTCTCTATCCCTTTTTAAATTATTCCTAACATTCTATTTGCTTTTTTGACTGCCGCTGCACACTGAGTGGATGTTTTCAGAGAAATATCCACAATGACTCCAAGATCACTCTCTTGAGTGGTAACAGCTAATTTAGTCCCTGTCTTAGTCTATGTATGGTTAGGATTATGTTTTCCAATATGCATTAGTTTGCATTTATCAGCATTAAAATTCATCTGCCATTTTGTTGCCCAGTCACTTTGTTTTGTGAGATCCTTTTAAGCTTTTCACCGTCTGCTTTGGATTTAACTGTCTTGAGCAGTTTAGTATCATCTGCAAATTTTGCCACCTCTCTGTTTACCCCTTTCTCCAAATCAGTTATGAATATATTGACTAGGATTGGTCCCAATAAGGACTCCTGGGGAATATCACCAGCAGAGCTGCCCAGAGGGGGGTGGGGGCAAGTGTGGCAATTTGCCCCAGGCCCTGGGCCCCACGAGGGCCCCCACAAGAATGTCTGAGGTCTGAGACAGGGAGTGCCAGAGTAAAGCCCACCAGGGGCCCCCGAAATTGCTTTGCCCCAGGCCCCCTGAATCCTCTGGGCGGCACTGATGACCAGTGACCTCTTTCCATTCTGAAAACTGCCCATTTATTCCTACCCTTTGTTTCCTATCTTTTAACCAGTTATCATTCCATCAGATGTCATTCCCTCTTATCCCATGGCAGCTTAGAAATCGTAGAAAGTATTACACAGACAGTAAGATTTGGGCTGTCTAAGGAACACAGGAATTACATCATGACTCAGTTGGTATAATTTCTTTTCCTCCCACATTCATTTCTTCTATTGAAGAGACACCATTAACTTTTTAGTAAATAATTTAAAAATGTATAGTGTCTGAGATAGATCATCTTTAAACAGAATGTCCTGGGGTTTTTTAATCCCTTTAAAATAATTTATAAGGATTTTTTTTCTGTTGTGCTGGTCTTGTTCATAATGGTCTCTTCATGACTTCAGCAATGGAGAAATGAACTATAGCCATGGTTGGGTAAAGATGTATTGACATATGTAAGCAATCCTGTTGACTTCACTGGGATTCTTTTTGTGCATAGGTATATGAAGGGGTGGGGCCTTAGAGCTTGTCTTTATGGAGAAATTAATCCAAATAGCTATTGTGGGATAAATTATTTTGCAGTAGTTATTCCTCCCAATGTGAACACCATTCCAGAATGGAGTGTTCATTGGGGAGTTATTCTGGAGTAGTTATTCTGATAAATTTCCCCATGCAGACAACCCCTGGTAGATTGAAGAACACAGTCTTTAGACAGAGTGTTGTCAAATGCAAGAAGGAAACAAACTGAAAAACCCCAGATTTTTTTTCTTTATTTGCTAACTTCTTTGAATCATCAGAATCCTAAGAGTTAAATATAACTACTGTAGCTACCAAAGCTTAAGAAAAATGTGATTTTTGAAGATTAAGTACCTATCACCATGGCAGCTCAGTGACCTTCAGAAATATCACTATTCATGCTACTAGACATAAAGATAAACATGATAAAAAATCCATTAGATGGAACTGTATTGGCCCCATTATGTGCTATCAGCAAGACTGGAATGCACGGCCTTTACATCCACAGCATAGGCCTCTTCACTCCTCCTTACTTGAAATATAGGATAGCAGTAGCTTCTCATCTCTGTGGGCCAGCCACTAGAGGGAGACACAATACATATTTTATCAGTGACTTACATGCTATTTTCTAGGCTCCAGAGGAATGTTGGGAACTGGGAATCAACCTTTCTGTTCCTGTCTTTGGAAAGGAAAGTGTTCTAGTGTTTATAGACAGCAGAAATGAGCATAGAAAATTGACACATTATTTTTGAATGTCAGTGTTGTCACCTTGGAGAAATGAGTTGTTTTTTCTCAGCTTTGCTAGAGGTAACTTGCGCAACCTCTCAATTATCCCATCTGTAAAATGGGAGGAAGTCTACTTTTCTACCTGTTACCCTAATTATATATGTTTTCAGTAATACAGGCTATGACATGAACAGAATTATTAACACAAGTGATTGGAAAAGCAGACTCCTGGCTCTTAACACTCCTTTTCGTAGTCTAGTTGGCTCCTGCACTTGGAAGGAAGGATATGCAAAGTCCCCACTATCCAAAATTGTAGCTTGTGTTTATTGTGTAGGTGGATTGGTGTAGTTGATATCTAATGTTCATTGCAGATAGAAGGACTGGAAATTTCAAAAACAGTTCTCTAAGAAGATCTACAAGGCATGTGCAATTTACACTTTTCAGAGACATTAGCCAAATCTAGGCAGATTTTTATGGTGACAGCAAACGGCACTTCCTGCCCAATGACTTTTACCCTGCCAAACTTCAACTTCCTGCTCCAAAGCATTGTAGCATGGACATTTATTTAAAATGGATTGATCACCCACCTCCTATCTTGTTCTCAGAACCACTGAAACCCTCTCCCCTTTTTTGGCTGAAATTTTAAAAATAAAATTCTGCCTGAGGCAGAAAACAAATATGGACATTTTAGTGTGAGTAGATGAAGTTTAGCAAAGCTAAAAGCAACTGAAAACAGGAACTTAACAATAGAAAGTACCAGGCAAGCTTAACTTTAGATATTGGTATAAGTTCTACCTATAGTTGACCTATAATACAACTTTGTGTGTGGATACTCGTAAATTAGGTTTTTTTAAATGGCTATATTAGCAAATGAACAGAGGCAAACTAAACTGGTGTAAGCTACATTTAAAATGTTATGAATGTCCACACAGAAAATTGAAACAAAAAACAGGACTATGTAGCACTTTAAAGACTAACAAGATGGTTTATTAGGTGATGAGCTTTCGTGGGCCAGACCCACTTCCCACAAAAGCTCATCACCTAATAAACCATCTTGTTAGTCTTTAAAGTGCTACATAGTCCTGTTTTTTGTTTCAGCTAGACTAGATTAACACGGCTACATCTTTATTACTATTCCACACAGAAAATTGTGCTGCTTTAACTAATAAATAGGTTTAACTTCATACCTTTAGTTAATTTAAACCAGTGGAACTTTATGAATAGACCAGGGTTTGAGAGGCTGATATTAGGTAGGTAGCAAATATCCACATTCCCTGTCTGGCCATCTGCTGACATGTCCTGGTGAGATAGATGTGTACCTTTCCATCTCCTCTTCCTATGGTGTAACACCTATTTTTTTTTAATGGAATGCTGTCTGGCACATTGGTGATGGAAATTACAAGCTGATAGTCTCTGTGTAACATGGAACACGTTTGCATGGACACTGAGTGTGAAAGGCACTTGGGGATAGACAGGCGATGTGGAAAAGAGAAGTGGGAAAGCTGCTGAGAAGATTATCATCTGTAAATTGTGGCCTGTCAACAATCAGCCAGTACTTGTCAGGCATGAGGAAGGGTCATTTCAGAGGTTAATGCTTAAATACTGTATTAATGCAGACTTTGGAGAACAGGACAGAGGCTGCTGAATGGAAGTGAGTGCTTTTTCAGAGAGAGTTTTCCTCTGCAGATGTATTCAACATTTGCCTTGTGTATATTTTCACATACAGACAGCTGAGATCCTTTCAGATTTCCCCAGTTACTGTAGAAGGACCAGCAGCTCAAACGTTACAGGATTCTTGTGAAGTGCTGCTGCTGTATAGACAAGGGAATGAATAGCAAGGGCTGGGGACACCAAACCTATTATCCAAAGTTGCTCACTTTGCATGCGCCTTGCAGAGTCAAACGCAGCTGACTTCAATAGACAGAGCTGCACTGGTGTGAGAGTGTAACTTTTCCTTTACTGCATCATGTCAAACCCGTTTTGTTAATTCCCAAAGGGCATGTCTGCTATTTAAAACTATAAGTAACAGTAATTGAAACTGGACGGAAGCAGCCAACCCTGACTGCCCACAAGCATTGCTACTATAGAATGTTCTAAGAGATAACCTTGAACTCCGAGAACTTATACAAAATAGGTGTTATTTGGTAGCAGATTAATTCATTTTTAATGCTGTCATCAGCTTTTTACATCTATAAATAGCTAAGCCAGAAAGAAGATTCTGAAGATTCTCACCCATATTTAGAATTGCCCCTTGAAGTGGACTGTTACCCTCCAAAAAGCTTCCCTTGGAGAAGTCCTGTGGCACCTTAGAGACTAACAAAATATATAGGATGATGAACTTTCGTGGGTAAGACCCACTTCATCAAATATGTGTATGTAGTAGTATAGATGTGCTTGGCATTGTGAAATTAATTTGGGTCTGATCTTACTGGGACACCAATTTATCTTCATGGAGTTCATTGTGGTTATTCCTGTTGTGCACTAGCGTAAGGGCTTGTCTCCACTACGCCAGGGTTCAATGCTGCAGTGATTGATCCACCAGCCATCGATTTATTGCATCTGCTTAGATACGATAGAGCAATATTTGAGTATTCTTCCATCAATGCCAGCACTCCACCAGGGTGAGAAGAGCAGCCAGTGTTGACAGAACAATCCTTTCCCGACCTTACTACACACAAGTCGCCATGATAAGTACATCGACTTCAGCTATGCTGTGTTTTTCTTCCCTTTCATGTGTTGTCATAATCTTTAGTCACAAAGTGAGAGTTCTTCTTTCCCCTGTGTCTACAGGACACAGGTATGGCCTTGCCCTATATTATCAGTCCATATTGTTCCCATGAATGTTGATAGAGAATTGACCAAGTGCTCAGCTCCAGAAAATGGATGCCAATCAATTTTTGGCTTCTGATCTTTTCCCTGGAAGACATCCTCTCCCTACCTTTGGAGTCTTGCATGTATATAACAGTAGCTCTCAGTGGACCATATAAGGATCCATTCTGGTTCCTGCTGAAAATGGTAAAAACTATAACTTGTTTCTTTCTGTATGCTTTTCTCTGCTGCATTACACCTTGTCAATAAAAGTTGACTCATATACAGTATTATTCAGAATATAACTAATAGATTAAGCCATTAATTCCAGCTGACTGACAGCATAGATATAGGTATAATTCTGCTTCTGATCCCGGTTTGTTGTTATCTGGGGGCGGGTGGGAGGAAGAGAATTTCTTCAGGATATCTAGTATACCTCATAGTCTGGGTTGATACAGGCTGCTCTTTCCCTACTACATCACAACATTTAGCAATTTATATGTAAGCTGATTTCTCCTTCTGATATTTGTACAATTTAATGTACTGTGTGTTAACTCCTTCTACTGCTTCCTGCAATTTCAATGCCTATATAGCATGTCCAATCAGATACTGTATCATCAGATATGTAACACTGCATGGAAACAGTTAATGTGCCATGTTTACTCCCTTTACACTTTCATTGCAATTCCCAGGACTGGAATGTTTGGAATATCTATTTACTTTGTTTTACATAACTGGAAATATTTACCAGATAAGCTTCTAACCTCCTCTTGCTCTGTTTTTCTGAATTCAGTGTGTCATTTTTACTCTTTTATTCTCATTATCTGGAAATAATCAAGGGGAAACTGTATCCTGAATCAAGTGCCAGTATCTGAATCCAGCAGCTCTTCTTCCTACATTAACAAGGAAACAGAAAAGAAATAAAAGGAAATCTGATTTTCTGGATCTTTTCGATTTTTTCCCTGGTATTTTTAAATACATTCTCTGCCACTTTATTTTTCTTCCTTATTAAAATCTCAAGAGAAAGTAGAGCCTATGCAATTTTTTCAGTATCTTCATTTATTTATTTGACCTGGAGCTAATCTTGAATAACAGCAGACAGGCTCTTAAAAGATATTTTGTTATCTGAGAAAGTAGATTCCTGTAGGTTCTAAATCCATCCCAGACACCATTTGGGCAGAGCGAGTGGCAAGAAGTATCCCCCCCGCCTCCCCAAGTACTATTATGAGTTATCCGGCACATAATGTTAGGTGCCACATTGCTGATGCTTTCATTAGAAAACAAAAATCTTGAAATGGTGGAGGTAGGTTCAGCTACTGCCAAGCAAATTCTTCTGGTTCTTCTGAAGTACCAGAGCAGTAGAGATACAGATTTTTCCTCTTACCAGTTTGCAAAGCAGCATTGGCTGAAATGCTGGGATTTTGGTTTCAGCCCCCTTCTCTTGTCCATCATTTTCTTTTTAATCAAGGAGAACTTGTTCTATGCTGGAGATGAAAATAAAGCTCAATATTTGTTAGAAATCTAAAATAACCTACCAAAATAATTGAGACTATTAAGATCAAATGGAAGAACACTGATTGCTAAATAAGGCTGAAAAATCAGAGTCCAGTTGTGTCTGGAGCAGAGTTTATGAAATGACTGCCTCACTGCAGAGACAGAGAATTTTGACAGGAAACATGGTGAGATTGCCTTTGCTGGCTAGTTGGACGTGACTGCCAGCACGGGTAGCGCTCTATCTAATTCTATCCATCTAGGTACTTCTATGGAATGCATCATCTCAATATCTGAGCACCGCACAGACATTAATACATTTACTTTCACAGCACCCCCAGAAGAAAGGTAAGTATTACTACCAGGGCCATCCTTACCCATATGCAGAATATGCAGCTGCATAGCGCACCTGAAAATTTGGGGCAGGATTGTGTCTTAATGTCCACCCAGCTGCCTCTTCTTATCCCAGTAATCCATAGGGCCCCAAAAATCCTAAGGATAGACTGATTGCTACCCTAGTTTTATAGATGGAAAACTGAAATACAGAGAGACTTACCTACGATCACACACTTTGGCAGAGAGAGAACTGAATCCAAGTTAACCAAGTCCCAGTTTAATACTCTTGTTACAGGACTACCGTTGTGTATGGAAAACTTCTTGTGAACTTCTTGGCAGAAGAAGTGTGCTAAGCTGGCTTTGCTCAGTCTCTGTCTTCTCTTACTTTGAGAGCTTTTCTGCTCCTTTAACTTCCATTTGTGTTCCATCCTACAGTGAATGAGAGCACAGGGGACTAGGACAGTCAAATGTAAATAGTTGAGAAGAATTAAATACAAAAACTCAAGAACCTTTGAGATATTTGCACTGGATTATGCTTTGATCAGCACTAGAATAAGGTGAACTCTTCATAGCAAACTGGGTAGTCTGACAAACTTAGTTGCTGTCTCTTATTTCTAAGTATTCATTAATAGGCTTTGATTTTGAAATATTTATTTGTTGGAGTTATTAGACAAATGATTTATGTAACCATATTTCAGCCTACAGTATCAATTGTTCCCAAATTTTTCATTACACCTAATACTTTGAATGTTCACTGTTTGCACTGGTGATTGGTTACTGTTGGTTCTTGTTTTGTTTTGTTTTGTTTTTTATTGGAACAAAATGGTTAGGAATATCTTTTTACAGTACTCACCCAACTGAATTCTGAACTGTGAGACTGCTGAATAAATTCACTATAGATTTGTTAATTACCATTCTAAACAACCGATCCAACCTTAATGTAAATCTTGAGGGCATGACAAATTCTCTGATTCAGGGATGTGCAATTTTCTACACAATTTTATTCAGATCAGTTGTATTAGGCATCTGACTGCATACTGGCGAGGTAACTCAATGATCAAAGAAGGTCTCTTTAGAATACACCTCTACACAGTGGTCAGTTCTGTGAATTGTTAGCAATAGTCAGCATACCTTTCAGCATTTAACATGCTTCTGCTATGAAGCTTTTGGGATATCACCTTTATAAAGCAAGTAGAAGTGAAATATGACTATAGGCAACAAAAGGAAAAGATATACAGGTCAAGCAGGACTGTTGAAAGTCTGAAAACAATACATAGGTTTGTATATTATTCAGCAGGACTTCCTTGCCCTGGTGTCTCTTGGCTTCATAGAATGCATCTTCATTTTAATCTTGGTTACCTCTCACATTCAAAAATGCTATTGGAATGGGAGGGAAAAGGGGAGGAGGAAAGGGGACCTAAGTGATGAAAAAATAATGTATTGTCCTGGCAGCCAGGGAAAGAGAACTAGGACAGGAGAGGGCTGGTCACACCTCAGCCTGGCCCTCCCTCGTAGCCAGAGAGAGAGCTGGGGCTGCCCATCCCCAAAGAGGGAGGTTGGTGAGCGTAGCGAGAAGGGGGGTGCCACCCCCTAGAATAAGTATATATGTGCATATATATACACGCACACACACACACACACACACACAGTATATGGAAAATAATGGTGCTCTGTGATAACTTGCATGGTTAACCATAGATTCCAATAGGACAGCTACTTTTTACTTTTGGATACTTGAGTACAATTAAGATGAGATACTTTTGTACTTTTACTCAAGTAGTTTTCCAGAATAATACTTTGACCTTTACTTAATTACATTTTTTTCAAAGTAACAGTACTTTTACTTGAGTAACTTTTTGGGGGTACTTTTTCCACCACTGACCAATAGAGATACATGCTGAGAAAAGCTTTTAGGAGTGTGCTACTTCTAGACAAGAGAGGGCTTTGTTGCCTAGTAAATAGAAAGACTTCTGAAAGAGCTTTGAAAGTGCTGCTTCTGGCCTACCTTCTTCACTTTAGACTTGTAATTTGGGCTTGTTACATATATGATTATCAAATCTGGATGACTACTAGATCATCATAATAACAGATGCACACTAGTCTCACTACTATTGAAGTCAATGGACATTTTGACACTGACTTCAATGACAGAAAGATCAAACTCTATAAATTGAGTAATGGTGTGTGTGAGTAAGAGAAGGACGGCAAAGGAAAGAGCATGGTTATCTACTCTTTGATATGAATTGAGCTCAGGCTACAGAGCTGTCCCTCATGGCACAGCCAGGCTTTCTGATCCTGTGATGCCTCCAATTCAGTATACACCTGGAGCATCCTACTACCCAATTCCTGTTCACATTGAGAAATGTAGCATGTGTAGGAGTGATGGATGTCCCATCCCTTTTCTTATAAAAATATATTTTTGCAAGTTCTCTCTACTAGATGAAAAGACTGCAGAAAGTAATAAGTCCAGCTTTAATTAAGGTCTTCCCAAGTAAATTTTGACATGTTTCTGGCTCATCATTAATGACAAACAAACAGGCAAACTTTCTTCACATAGAAGCGCAACAGAAAGGAGGAGGAAAGGAGCAAACTGATTATTGCTGGTAGATTTTCTTTGGCAATCTGGGTTCTAGCTATCTTAGACAAAATATATAGTGATAAATGAACTCAGCCAGTTGCATGTACAGATCCATGGAAAAAATTCAACCCAAACACATAACATTTAGCAAAGCCTAAGCAATTGAAAAGTGGATCTTATAATGGACATTGTAAAATATCGATGCCAGCTCTGCCTATAATAAACTGGGAGGAGGTTGGTTTGAAATTTGATAGCTTCCTCTCTTTGTTTGAATGCTGCTGAACTTATACCATTTTGACTGGGTTTTTCCTCACTCTCATTTATAAAATAACAATAAATAAAGCTTATTTTCTTATTTCTAGGTACCATACCTGTTTGTAGATTGGCAAAATATATCATAACCAAGATTTCCTTCATTCTTTCATTCTGCAGCACTACATCATCTTGACATTAACACAAAGGACAAGTGCAAAACCTTTTTAGCCAAGCATCTCTGTAAAGTGCCATTTAAAAGCCTGGGAACTTGTTTCTTTCCATTATAAAGTATAAAAGGAGCCAAGAAAATGAAGTGCAGACCCTTGAAAGTTTCTCAAGGCATGTCTCTGTAGGATGTCAGACATATGTTTTTCTAGGACTGCACCAACATCCTAGTGGGATGGTGGGTAAATGTTTTGTATAATGCAAACGTTCAATAAAGGCATCCTTTGTTATCATTTGCAGTATATGCATTAATGTAGGCCTGAACCTAGGTGTCTTCCTAACTGGTGCACCTACTGTATTGTCTTCATTCAGTATGTGTGTAGTTTGAAATTTTTTTGAGTGCATGCACAGTAGAAATTTATGTAAAGTTTCAAAACAATCTTAATCAAATTTCAGGTATCTGTTTCACTATTTTAAGTTTGTGCAAATAGTACAGGCATTTGTGCACTGTTGAGGCAAAAATTGTTTCAGAGATAAGACGAGTCAAAATACTGCTGGGGAAATCTGAAAATGAAAAACACAGAACTTTTAAAAAAACGCATATAATTGCAAATCCCTATGTGATTTACTCCAGGCTTGGGGGTGGAAATATCTTAGGATGAAATGTGATGTCAAATTTGGCTATGCCTAGAGTGCAGAGTTTTTCCGGGATACCGGAAAGGTTTCCAAAAAAACGGGCACGTTCTTTCAGCATCCCTGTATTCCTCGTTTTATGAGGAATAAGGGATCTTCTGAAAGAGGAGGTTTTGACAACATTTGGCCCTGTATTGATGGGCCAAATGTTGGAAAAGCCTCTTCCAAAAAAACCAAGCAGAAAAAGGTACGCAAATTGCTGTTCACAATTTGCGTATCTTTTTCCGGAAAAAAAAAAAAACCCTCACAGTGTAGACATAGCCTTTGAGGTAGTTTGGTTTTAATGAAGTTGAAAATCAGGGTTCTAAAGAAAAAAAAACATTAAGTTTGGGGGGATGTTATGATCTAATTTGGTGAGTTATAGATAAGCTAATAAATGACTTGGTGAGAGGATTCTAATTCTGATATCTTGATCCACCATTAAGGTTAATCAGCATTTACCTTATTACTATGGTCTCCTGAGTAAAGTTGATACTCATCTCATACAAATATAGTTTATCAGTTGCATGAGAAATTAATGACACCCTTTGACATTTCTTAGGGGTTATTATTGTAATTTTATGCATATTTTTTCTTTGTTCACCACTGTCTTTGTTTCCTAGTTTCATCTCTTTATTAATCTTTTTTAAATTTATGAAACATAATTATACCCCAGTATTCAGTATTTTAAATAATTTTTATGTTATAAGACTCTCAAAGTTCTAGGCAAAATTTCACTTTATTACTATATATTATATAGTTTATAAGACCCTCTGATGATTGTATACATTCAAGTGATCTATTACAAAGCATTTCTGTGTGTATTTTCTGATTTTTACAAGATCTATGGGGGAAGCATATTAAGGAATTAACTCTAAAATATGAAAACAAAAATAATCAAATACATTTATTTTAAAGTACCAGCTCTTGAAAATATTACTTGCAATGTTTTTAGATTTCCAGAATGTATATAATCTCAGTAACTGAAGGTTTATCAATAATCATTTATCATGGTAGACTATGGCAATGAACTGTATGTATTTTTGACATCTTTACTACTCTATTTATTCCACCTTTCTTAACCAAATAAACTGGTTGCTTTGTCTCAGTTTTCCCAGCTAAATGTCTCAAAAGGCAGGAAGTATGTATCTAGAACACAAAAAATTCCCTCCCTTAGCAGTGTAAATCAGGAACAACGTCACTGAAATCACTGGTCTAACACCAATGTTAAAAAAAAAAAAAAAAAGATTTTTGCTCAATGCCTGTAGCATTGCCACCATTATTGATTGAAATCTATCCTTCATCTCCCAAATCTCCTATGCGTACAGGTCTGTCTACCACAAGCTTTGTAGCATTGACTCAGCTCCACCTTTTCTGAAATCCTCACAGAGGCCCTCATCTATTTTTGCTTTGATTTTTGAACTTCCTTCTCTGTGGCCTTCTCAAGCCCCCTAACTTTCCCATATAGCTCCACATTATCAACATTCTCTTTCCTAATCTCATCAGAAATACTCTATTTTCTAATACCTCTTCATTTCTTTCTTCATCTTCTCCATTTTGTTTTTCATTTAAGCTCTGTGACTGTATTACTTAATGTTGCAAAGCATTAGGATAAGATTCACCTATGGAATATACTCTTGAGAAACAAAGTTGTGTTACAGTATATTGTATTGTAACGGTCACAAGATTTGAGCATGGCAGGCACTGTGAGTTGAACAAAGCCATCCTGACTGGCTGCCTGCTGAGAATGCATCATGTAAGTAGTATGGAAAAGAAAATGCCCATAGCACTGTTTGCATGCCACCTATCTGCCGAAAAATGCAATACAGAACTCTGTTCTTAGTTGGGTCTGCACCAAGTTGCAAAATTTGTTCCAATCAGATTTGTCCAAATGCTTTTTAAAGATAATACAGCTTCCTCTTTGACATGTATAAGGCCCTCACTAACTTACTAACATAACGCCTGACATCATAGGTTATTCATCAATTAAGTGTGTGTGTGTGTGTGTGTGTGTGTGTGTGTGTGTGTGTGTGTGTGAGAGAGAGAGAGAGAGAGACTTGTGGCTAAAGAATCTGCATTGAAGAATTTAAAGACAATCATAATGGTGATAAAATAGTGTTTTAGTGGGAGAGATGGGATTTATGCAATAACGGTTGTAACAGACCAAATAGCCTTAAGAAATTATCAAACACAAATATGATCATTTTACATCTCACATATGCCCTAGAGGCTGGGATCATATAGTAACATCTCACACAAGCACCAAGATACATTTTTTTATCCGACAATGAGCAAGATCAAAATCTTTAAACACTGACAATCTGCATTTTAGTGGGCAAATGTTTTGTGCTTCAAAAAATGTCTGTTCTGCCTGCAGGCATGGAACGCGTTGCGCTGGAGAAGTGGCAGCCATTGCAAACAACTCACACTGCACAGTAGGAATTGCCTTTAATGCCAAGATTGGAGGTACGTGAAACATTATTAACCCAAGTACAGTTTCTACATGGTGACACGCGTGAACCTTTTTCAACATGAAGTAGAAATGTGTTTGCCTAACAATGTTAGCTGTGTTGACAGGTAAATGCTTCTGAAATGGATATAGTTAAATACAGTTACTGGAAAGCCTTTTGTATGGTACTTCAGAACTGCTCTCTATAGCTCTTTAAATATGCATAGAAAATTAAGAAGCAAGAATTGTGATTAAAATATTGAACAACCCAGAGCTCTCACAAACTTACTATGTGATTTTGGGCAAGTCACTTACTCTCTGTCTGTCTGTGTTATTGGGACTTTTCACAACTTCTGTTATTAGGATCATAATTACGCACCTCAGAGACCTGTTATGAAGATCTTTTTTATAGTGTTTGTAAAGCACTTTGAGATCCTCTGATAAAAGTACTAAATGACAATGTTTAAATCATCCATTAAGAAATCAGGTTTGATTGCATATAAATACTTAAATTTGTGATTTTGGTATACCATATTAGTTATATTCAAAAAGAGGCAGTGTTCTCTAGTGGCTAAAGCACTGGGCAAGGACTGTGGAAATTTGGCATCTATTCTCAGCTCTGCCATTGGCCATGTGGGGCAGGTCATTTCACCTCCCCAAGCCTAAGTTTCCCTTGCTCTAAAATGGAGATAATATTGATTTCCTTTGTAAGGTGCTATGAGACCTAATGTTATATGAGAGATGGGTATTATGACTAGTACATCTTAAAAATACATGAATCTATCTATAAAGAAATAATTTGCCACTCTGATGTGTGGTACCATCATCTTCTCTTCTGTGTGTTCTTCAAAGAGGCCCATTATTAATAATTATTCACATTTTAAACACTGAGGTTCAAAGTACAAAAAAGTAAAGTAAAAATATTCACCAGTGTTACTAAAATGGATGCATAACAACATTTTTTTAAAGTATTAAGGAGGGGCAAGGACAACGTTGGCATCTAATGTGACCCAAGAAATACATCTCTGCATGTATAGCAGGAAAATGAAAGTACCCCATGCTCTTGGTAAAAGATGTGGAGTGTTTTCCCATCCAACTCATCAAGACACTCTCCCAAACAAAAGAGTTTGTCAGCCCACATCTCTCTAATGACTTTTTTGAATGAGCTAGAACATGATTATCCCCTACTGCCCAGCTTTTGTTCCATTATAGGGAAGGTACAGAGCAGACTGCTGCTAAATCTTAGTTCCTCACTGATCAGGAGTGGGATTGTTCTTCCAATGTCAGGAATATTTCTCTTATTACTATAGCTTAGGGGCAGGGAAGGTCTTGGAAGTCTCCCCCCTCCTCAGAAGAAGAATCATGAAGCCTCCATCCAGCAAGAGAAAGACATGAATTTGTTTGGGTCTGCCTGGTTTGATTGATGAAATATGAGAAATGGGTAAGCGCAAGGGAAAAAAGAAACTTGTCCCAAGGCTATATTGGAGTTATGGTGAGTGGAGTGTGGGAAAAAATTGTATACAGGACACATGGGATTAACTATGTGTGAGGGAGAAGGGACAAACATAGTGAAAGTTAATGGTAGAGGTTGCACCAGAATAATGTGATTATTTCTTAAAATGTATTATTATGGTGGATGAATGAGGTTTGAGCCAGTTGTTTGTTTGTGTGGTTGATTGGTTGGTTTGGGAGATGGCCATTTTTGAGGTTGACCCAGGGGTGGGTGGGTAGATGGAATTTAGTATATGTAAATAAACTGTACAAAGAATAACAAAATTAGGAAACCTTTGGACTTCTAAAATGTTCACCAGTAATAAACCTTAAACAATGATACAGACATTTTGTGAAGACATAACAGAAATGAGTTGTATCAAATATTGTTTCTTGAGTAAAGGGGGAGAAATGGTGAATGTGTCCCCTGTCCCATGTAACCATTAACATTCTCACCCTGATTAGAAGAAAGACCACAGCTGTACAAAGTGCGCAAAATGTCAGGGAAACTGGAATTAACCAGCTGTGGTGAATGAAGTAACTCCTCAGCATATTGGCCCAAATTTTCAAAGGTACAAATTTAAACATGTGCACAATGTTGTACTTTTCTGACATAGATGCACAAATCAAGAATGTGCATGTGCATATGGACTCCAGTCCAACAAAACACTTGGTACTTGCCTAACTTTAAACATGTGTATTAGCGCTTTGTTTGATTGTGGTCCTAGTTACTGAGAAAACATTTCTTGCTTCCTAACCATGGCATGTGATCAGAGTATGCCCTAAAGAATAAGACTGCATTACAGTCATTTATTCCATTCACTTGTTCACAGTCTAAGCCATTTCAATAGATTTTTTTAAACCGTGGCTGTTTAATTAAGACGTTTCAGTTCTTGTAATATAGTGTGGAGATACTATCTATGTTTCTGTTGGTGAACAGACCTGTGCACTGGAATACCATTCAAAAACAATTCAGAACTTTGCATTTGATGAAACCATAGGGACATAGAAAGAAAGGAGATGTTTTGTCCCTTCTTTCTTCGGAAAACAACAGTGTTTTCAGATTCATTAACTGGTGATTCTCTGTCCTACAATAGAGGCCATCTGGGAATGCAGAAGTGTAAAATGGTGATATTTAACCCACCATGGAGATGTGCTCTGTTCTTGGGAATACTAGACGGAGAGCTGAGAAAAGTTATTGCACCAAAGAAAATAAAAGCTTTCCCCTGAATAGCTGTGGAAAAGGAAGAAAAATATATTACTCAATCAAGAGACCAGGAATAGGCTGGCCACCTCCTTCCTGTAGATACTGTGAGACTTTCTTCGGCATGGCAATGCTGGATATTAAAGGCATTCTTAAGCATCATGAATGTGTTTAGTGCTGCAGGGCAGCCCCAATGAATTCAGCCATGTAAGCAGAACTATAACTTGTTTCAAACATTGTTTAAAACTAATTCATCCTACTGTGATTTAAACAGGTGTTAGCTGGGCAGAGAGTGAGAGTGGGGAGACAGCCACATCAAAACTAATTTTAATAACTTCGCTTTGGACTAGAAACCAAACTCATCCTTTGTTGTGCAAGTCCACTGACAAGTGAAGGCAGAGCCGCATCCAAAATGTTTAGAATGTGATAGGGGCTGCCATGAGTATGTTTCTTAAACACTGTTTGAAAAATGGTTATCTGCCCTAGCCAGGCAAACCATGTTACATTTGAAACCATATTAAACCAAACCAGTGTTCAGGTAACCGCTTAATTTCCTGTGCAGATGAGGATTTAAAGAGCCTCTTTTGGCCTCTTATATTCTCCTTAGAGACACACCTGTTGTCTTGGTATGAATTTGGCTAGAGGGCAATATTCCCGACCTCAGCCAGAACATGATCCCTGGGCCCAAGAGAGGTAGAGAGGGAACAAAGGCAACTGGAAAAAAAAAATCCTTTCCATCAGATTCTATCAGCAGAAGAACCACTATTAATGATGTTTGTGATGGAAAGTCATTTGCAATATATCCACAGGTAATGCTCACCTGTTTTCCAAGTGCTTTGTCTTCTTCCTCTCTTTTATCCATTCACACCAGAAACGGTGACCATAAAACAGATCAGGGAACAATTTCCTAGAAACCTCATTCTCCTCTCTCAACAGTTCAAATCAGGAGTAAATCTGCTGACATCATTGAACCTGTGCTGACAGGAGACCGTGAGAGTGAGATCAGAATCTGGATCTTAGTTCTTTTGCTGGTTGAGAGATAATTCTTGTGAAGAAATCATACAGTGTGCCCATAGTTCTTACTCCTGTTAGCTATCGCTGAGCCTCTCCTAGCTGAGCCAAAGGAATGCAAGTATTTGAATGTTTGCCAGTGGCTTTCTACAGCACTCATATATAGCAAGTTACCACCTACAGGGTTTTGAGCTTTCTCTGTTTGCTATAAGAAGGGACGCGCTAGCTGCTTGTTGTTGTTTCTGCCTTATTGTGGCAGTTGCAGAGCATCTGTGGGGATTTGGGTGCTTAGTTATTTGGCTGGGCTTGAGTCCTGATGGGAAAGCAGTTATACTAAATTATGGCAGAACAGATGTAGATTGTCTTCAACTGACAAGGAATTTATTCAGCTGTTCCTTTAAGCTTAAGTGAGGCACTGATTAAAAACAAATATTGGAAAGGAAAACTTGCTTTCACTTAATTTTCACATGCTTGTTAGAAGTTTGTGCTGATTAAAATTCCACTGATATTTTGACATTTATCACAAATATTTGGAAAAGTTTAAAGAATTCTGAATTGTTTAGTGGACAGTCTGGAAACTAAGTGGCTAATTGCCTTTGGGGTGGTTATAATGCTATCATCACAAGAAAAAACCATTCTGTGATGGGGCAAAAAATTAACAACTAATGCACCAGTTAAAAAATGAAGTAATTTAAAATAGCTAATGGTGTGTCCATTGATAAAAGTGATATTTGATCTCTAAATATGGGCAAAAAGAGAATGGTGCATATTCCATGGCCCTGGGCAATCTGCTTTTGTATTTTGCCACTGTAATATTAACATTACACATATTGTCAGTTCTTTCAGATACTAAGGATAGATCTGGGTTTTATAATTCACTGTCATTAGTAAAGCATGTTGCATTGTTTCAGTAACAAATGAAATTCTCTTCTGTTTCTTTCATGTTTTGTTTAAATATAGGACACCTTTGGTTGTTTTAGTTTGGAGCCAAATATATTGATATGCCTGAAAGAATGAGAACACACCTTCAACCCCTCATTAACTTTTTAAGATTGCTTGGGAGGAAAAATAAAACCTGAGATTACCAATGTTGTTTAAACGGCTTTTTTATGAAGTAAAGTTCATAGTGAGATCACTGTTTGGACAAGTTCTTTATCGTACAGATTCTAGGGAGTTTTTGTGTGAATTTAGAAATATGATCACTTCTCAGAGTCAGATCAATTAGAATGCAAAAAAATAGATCCTCTATCAGCAAACCAATCTATATACTTTGGAAATTAAGGCCTTGGAATTTAATTCAGTGCAAATTCATGAACAGAACTTTGTGTTCTTATAATTAAAATATTTAAATTTGATTAATAATAACGTTCCTATTAAGTGGAAAAAGACTTCAGATATGCTAATTGTGGACATTAACATAAACATATTCGATCTCATACAGTTACATACTAATTCTTATTTAAAAATGAAAATCTTTAATCAGATGTCACATTGACTTGAAGGTTATCCTCTCATTGCTTCTACTTACTAAGGCGTGTGAAAGTTTTGAACTGGCATCAAGTGGTTGCTCCCTCAAGATTAAATTATATTGTGATCTTTGGACTTCAGCAAGAATATTTATTTAAAATCCCCAAATATTCTCAGTTTACGGCCTTCAGCCGATTTTATCACGTTTTCACAAGACACCATGCTGTCAAATGCATATCCACATTACAAACGAGGGTGCATAAGTTTGTGAAATACTACTGTTTACTGAGGATTGGATCTTGTGACCCCTTATTTATGCATAACTGCCATTGGCATACAACTGTTTATAAAACTGCATTTCAGAATTAAGCTTTATGCACTTTCCTTTATTTTTAAATGAAAAATATAAATGTACTCAGGTTGAAATAATATTTTTTAATGTTTTCCCCAGAATTTAAGTTTTTCTTTAAAATTCAAATGTGGAATACTGGATGAAGGAATTTGAGCACAGATGTTTCCTAAAGCTCAAGAGAAACAGACTTTACAATTCTTACAATCCATAAGAACATAAGGACTGTAATCCACAAAGACTAGCTTTTCACATAGCAGTTTTTCAACTGTGCTTCATTAGTCTTAATTCTCACATTCACTGCCTCTCTTGTTTTGAAGGAGTGAGGATGCTGGATGGTGATGTTACAGACATGGTAGAAGCAAAGTCTCTCAGCCTGAATCCACAACATATACACATCTACAGTGCCAGCTGGGGTCCTGATGATGATGGCAAAACTGTGGATGGACCTGCTTCTCTAGCACGTCAGGCCTTTGAGAATGGCATCAGAACGGTGGGTTTAAAAAACACTATGTCATGGAATCATTCTATGTGGGTGCATGTGTACAAGCTAGGGAAAACTAAGGCTCTCAAGATACACTGCTGATAAGAAGCTTAGCTTTGTTTAAAGAGAAAATAGCACTCAGGCCTCTATCCCCTCCTTAGAGTTAGATCAATGGCTCTTAACTTTTCCAGATGACTGTACCCTTTCAGACGTCTGATTTATCTTGCATTTCCCCAAGTTTCACCGCACTTAAAAACTACTTGCTTATAAAATCAAACATAAAATACATAAAATACGTCTACACTGCGGAGCTATTTCAGGATACCAGAAATATCCCGAAATAGCTATTCCGCGTCTTTTGAGCAAGCCCGTTATTTTGAAATAAAACAGGCTCGCTATTCCGGCATCCCTGTAAACCTCATTTCATGAGGAGTAAGGGATGTTTCAGAATAGCACTCTACTTTCAAAATAAGCTATTTTGAAATTAACACAAAATAAGCGATGCAATCTGCATAGCTTAAATTGCGTGGCTTATTTCAAGCGACGGGTGCAGTGTAGGTGCACCCCTACTGAAAAATTGCTTACTTTCTTATTTGTACCATGTAATTACAAAATAAAAATATTGTATTTACATTTCAGTATATAGAGAAGTATAAATAGGTCATTTCTGTATGAAATTTCAGTTATAACTGCTTTGCTAGTGCTTTTTAAGTAGCCTGTTGTAAAACTAGGCAAATATCTAGATGAGCTGATGTCCCTTGGAAGCAGAGATGTCCCTAGGAGGATGTGGGGCTTGGAAAAATCCTCCCCACCTACGCTCCACCCCACCTTTTCTTGCCCCTACCCACCGTCAACCCTTCTTCCACACCTGCTCCATCCCCTCCCCACCGTCTTTCCACCCCTTCCCACAAGCCCCCTCCCCCAAGTGATGCTGGGGCTGTGTCATTTGGCTTTCTGTCACCATCAGTGAGTGAGATGGTGGACCCAACTTCTGCTTCTGGAGTCAGTCTCCCCACTAATCTCCCATGCCACCCTGGGCCCCATGTTTCCACATCCCCTAGAAGTACAGTGCCCCTCAAAGCGCGGGCCCTGTGGCAGTTGCCTTGAACCATCCAATAGATGGGATGGCTCTGCCTGGAAGACCTCTTCATACTCCCAGGCGGTTTTGTATTCCTGGTTGAGAACCACTATATGAAAACCATATTAAAATTGTAAACTTGAAGGTCTGACCACTGTCGTGGATGTAGTGAGGGACTTTCTAGCAAAAATGACAACTGGCTCTAGATCAGCACAAAATATTTCTTCAAAATGATCATCAGACCATTTGATTGTTTATTCCATTGTTGAAATACACAATACTGGGGACCAAATTCAGAAAGTGCAACTACTATTTAAGTCAATGAGGGTTGTAACCACTTTCACTAGGACTGAATTTAGCAAAATATAATTAGTAATCACTGTGGAGCATTGGTGCTCATGCAACAATAAAAGACTGTCTTTGCCTTGAATAGCTCACATTAATTTAATATGCAACAGCAGCAGCTGGTCATAGCGAAAACAAGTGGGAGTGTGAGAGGGAGTCTGATAGTAACAATTATAAGAACATGTAGATGCCTAGATTATCTGTATGCACTACTAGAGGATTTCAAGTCATAAGATGTAAAACACAACATACAATTGGTATCAGTAATCCCTCCTGGGTACTTGCCTAATATTGAGCACAAGATGGGGAGCCAGGAATTCTCCAGTTCTAATCCTAGCTGTGCCTTGGGCAAGTCACTGAAATCGTCTGTTTCAGTTTACCTTTCTATAAAATGGGGATTCTGCTGGCTTACCTGTCAGACAGGAGTGTTGTGATGATATATTAGTTAGTACCTATTAAGCTCTTCACTGGTGGAAAGCCCTACAGGCAGTCCCCCGGGTTACGTACAAGATAGGGACTGTAGGTTTGTTCTTAAGTTGAATTTGTATGTAAGTCGGAACTGGTACATATTGTAGGGGAAACTCTAGCCAAACATTTCTCCAGAGCTCAGTTTTATTCTCCCACACCTCAGTTCCGTCAGTCCTTTATTCTCAAGCTGAGGTGTCTGCTGAGAAAAGCCGCTCCGCGTCTCCCTGGTCTGCTGCGGGGGGTGCTAGCTTCACGTCTCCCTGGTCTGCTGGGGGGAAGCAGCTAGTGCGGGGTTGCCTCACCCCGTTTGTAAGTAGGGATCCGATGTAAGTCGGATCCATGTAACCCGGGGACTGCCTGTATATGCATACTGAATATTACTATTATTTAATATAAAGGAAATGCCACTGACAAAACTAGTTTTAATTAACCCTAGGACCTGCTGAAATGTAACATGATTGATTTTTTTTCAGCAACTGATAGTTCCATTCCATTCAGTTCTGATAGGCACATGTGTATATGCTATATAAGGGCCCCCTCAGACAAAGTTCTTATCTGCATACTTAGCTTTAAGCAGGAGAGTAGTTCCAGTGACATTAGTGGCTTAATGTTAAGCACATGATTACATTTTTGCTGGGCTGGGGCCTAAAACAGCTGTGATCTGGATATTCATAATCCTTAAAACTATGGCAACTGTTACAGCACCACCTAATGTATCAAAACATACCTCCACTGCTGCTCCCCATGCACCATCACTTCTCCATTCAAGTGAAATGTCAGCACTTTATCAAAGTTCCATCACATTCTTCTACTATTTGACAATGATGGCAGTAGACAACAGCAACAAAGCCTCTGAGGGAAGCCAGTGGAACTGCAGGAAGGGGAAGAAATATCTGAATGAAATAAGAAATTGTGTGTGCATGAGAGCATCATTTCACTGAGGCAATACAATCATAAAAAGTTTATTCCCACTCGTATATTAGAACAACACAGATATTCATTTGCTCTTCATAATTTCAAGAGTCTGATCTTCATCTGGCATAAATCTTCAGTGAAGTCAACATGCTATTGACTATTTCCATTATAGTACAACATCATTTGACTTGTTTTACATAGGTAGCAGCACAAAAGAGAAATTAAATTCACTGTACAGTTATAAATGGATCAGTTTATAGGAAAAGTGTGTGTATTTATGCTGAAGATGTTTTTTAAAATTTTAGAATTAAGAATTTGAAAGTATCTTATCACCAGACCCCTGCACTCACAGCAGCATATGGACACTGTACAGCCAGCCAGCGCAAGCATGCATAGCAGTGTAGACAGTGAAACACAGCTTAGATGAGTAGCATGCCCTACATGTCTGTACCTAGAGTACATACTTTACACAGTTCTCTACATGGCCAGGCAGTGCCTTCAACAATTATAGTGCTATTTCTAGCCATATGGTGTTCCGCTGCTTCCTTGCTACCAGAGCTTTCCCCTCTGCAGTGAAAAGTTCTGTCAATGGGAAAAGCTTCAGCATTGAGAAAAGGCTCTGGTAGGGGGGGAAGGTGGAAGGGCTTCAGCAGCAGGAAGGCAGTGTGGAAAGGCTAGTCTTTCACTGCTCCATACTGCTGTGACATTTGTGGCTAACTGTGGTGTGTAGTTACACGTACTCTACACATCACCATACGTGTAGCCAAAGCTCAAAGAGGCTCTTTACAAAGTGACACATACGGTTCTGTTTCTGTGTCTTGTTGCTTTCCATATCAGATACATTTACTTTAGAAACATAAAGATATTATTGCTAATGACCAGCCCTGCAAACACAGTCTGGCCTCTGAAAATTGAAATGAGCTTTTCCCATCTTCCACATCCTCACTAGTAAATAATGACTCTGCAAGACGAAAAGGTCCCTGCTAACATGAACAAAAGTCCAGTGTCTTCCAGTTGTGCCCTGAAAGACAACTCTGAGCCTTCAATAGGTCTTCAAAAGTATGGGTCAGTCAAAACCAATTTTGTTCATGCTTCGCTGTAAGAAATAAATTCCAGTTAAACCTATTGTTGTTTCTATGGACGTATCTAGACTACTCTAGACTTTCGAAAGAGCCACGTAAACCTCATTTTTTAAAGGAAAAGCAGCTTGTCGACAAACGGGAGGGTTCGCCGACAAAACCGCCTCTTAATTATTTTCACTTTCGAAAGTGCTGCTTTTGAAAGTGAGCTCGAAAGAAGATAAGCAAATTCCTATGGAATTTGCATATCCTCTTTCAAAAGTCTAGTGTAGTCTAGATATGCCCTATAGGTCTAACAGGAAGAAGGAACAGTACATATCTACTTTTGTCACTAAAATCCGCAGATATATCTGAATGAGTGAAACAGATCTGTTGAGTTAAAAGTGGTTGAAAGAGTGTGTGTACTGTCTCTTTAAAATTAGCAGAGGCTAGTCAGGATAGCGTTATGGAATGCCCTCAGGCAGAAGCTCTATAGTGAGTCAGAGATGCTGTTTTCCTTATTCTATTTAATATCCTTACATCTTTGGTGTTTGAAATTGCTTTTTACATTGAAATATGACAATCTTGATTTTATAAGGTGATTTTTTAGATCACAGGGTTTGCACAAATTACTAGTTAGGAACAATGCCAAGTCCTCTGATTTACAAAAGCACTCAAATAATTGTGCAAGCAAAGGTAGGCCGGCAACTACACACACAATTTTGCACACAGATCATGGCCTTTACTGTTAAAAATACTAGTCCTAGACAAAAACAACAAATGGTCTGGTAGCACTTTATAGATGAACAAAACAAAGTTCTACCAGACCATTTGTGGTTTTTTTCTGTACAGGCTAACTCAGCTACCCCCTGAAGTTTCTGGTCCTAGACAGTCACTACAGCAATACATTTAGCATCGTTGATACAGGAATATGGTGGCACTGGGAAAGATGGCAGGTTTGTCTTTCAGATGCATGTAGCAGATCTGGATATTGTATTCTGTGTTAGTCCTCTCTCCCCATGCTTGCATTAACATCAATGGGGGATGTGCCTGGGAGGGCTATCGAGGCAAGATCCTTTAACTGAGTCTGAGAGGAAACATTGTGCACAATATGTTTATTTAAGAAAATTACAGGTGCTGCTGAATAATGATTTTGATTAAAATGTAATTAATCTGAATGATCCCTCTTTGTTGAACTTACAAAACAAAAGGGAAATGGGTATGTCTTTTCAAGAATCACCACCTCTTTTTCAGGCCACGGAGATGATGATTTTTGAAAACATGTCCAAATTATCTTTAGTTTGTATTATTCCAATTAAAAAAAACACTCACATGGGGTGTTTCAGAATTTTTTGAAAAATCTACTTGGCTAATTTGCTTACCCATTCTAAATCCTATAGAAAGTAGCAAAGATAAATAAGTGTATATTTTTCGGAATTCCCATAGGGACAGAACAGCATTCCAGAAATTGAAAGAAGACAAATGTGGGTTTTTTTAAAATGACATGAAGTAATAACAAATGTTTAAAAAAATGAAAATCTCAGAAAGAAATTAAATGTGTTGTACAGCTGCTGTGCAAGATCAGGATAAAGAATGGAGAAGGGAAAAAATTGAAAACTAGTCTCAAGCACTATGATTTTATGCCATCTCTATGTTTGTTTGTGTAATTCTATTATCCGTAATTAAGTTCTTGAATCTAATGAGTATTATTGCCCTTGGAGAGTTTGCTTTCAAATTGTATTAATTTCAAATGGCAAAGTTATCTTGGCATCATACTTTAAAATAGCAAGGGATTCTTTTCTTGGAAATGTTATACGCACAAGTATTGTAGTAGCTAATGTGGAAAATTGCATCCATTCAAAAGGTCTGTGTTTTAAATGCCAGTGTCTAACAAATAGTAGATTTAATAACCTGAAAAAACTATTCTAGTACAATTGCACAATTCAGTTTTAGATGAAAAATAAAGTTTAGATCGATATGTTCAAGAGTAATTTTTTTGAAGAAAAGACTATATGAGAGTATATGACATGTCAACACTATACAAATATACAGGCTTATTTATTTTAGTAAAATAAGGGTTCTGGACAAACCATGAAATAAGCTTTTCCTCTTTCTTGTATGGGGGAGGGGAATCCAAATGTTTAAAAGATTAATAGATTTTAGGGACAAAAGGATCCATTAGATCAGGAGTGGGGAACATAAGACCCAGGGGCCAGATGCGGCCCCAGGTTTGCCTGATTCTGGCTCCTGAGGCTCAGGGTCCCCCCTTCAGCATTGGGGAGCCTGTACTGGTGCTCCAGTCCCCCTACTTCTCACTTGTGATTTTTGGGTCAGGGGCCCCTCACCTTTTTTGGGTCAGGGGCCCCTGACTGATTTTTCTGCGGGTCAGTGGCCCCTGACCCAAAAAAGGTCCCCCAGCCCTGCCTTAGATAATTTAGACTGACTTTGCCATATACCACAGACCTTTTGTTAAATCATGTTAAGAGATAGTTCTCTGATATAGTGTCCACACAAGCAAGCATATTTGTAATGTAGATATAAGAAAGCATAAAGCCGTTGATACAACAGGTAGTCATGACTTTAAATTATTCTGCTTGTTCCTGGGCAAAGACACCATAGCTATATTTCTGGAGAATGGTGGCTGTGCTTGGCATTCTATGTAGGTTTCAAAGAGCCAGCGTTCCAGGCTGTGAAAATGAGCAGCCAGCTTCACTTGTTGTCCATTACTTGTTTTGCATCACCTGTTCTGTATACACATGAGCTGTGCTACAGCTGTGGCAGATCAGGTCATCCTTACAGTAATATAATAGAGGAGGAGGAAAGACAGTGAAATCTAAATCAGCATCTTTGGGTTTTTTCCTGCATGTCAGAACAGTGGCCTTCATTTCGTTCCCGCTACACTATGCTGTTAGTGTTTGGACAGAAGCCAAAATGTGTGATGGACGTTAATGATCTGATGTTGTGCTGCTGCACTTCTTGTGAGAACTCGGCTTGGTGCCTCCCCTTCCATCATCACTGCCCCTTTTCATCTCTCTCGCTTCACCAACTTTGGCTGCAGAGCATGTGTTCAAAGAGTATTTTAGAGGCAGAAGGCTCTCATACAGCCACTGAACAGCCCTCAAACTCAAGTGCAAGCATTTGGGAGAGGGAATTACATATGAATTTGTTTCTATTAAAAACGATGCCAGGAAATCCCAATTGTTGGACTTTTTCCTTTTAACTTTATTGGCATCTTTTTCATCAGAGTGTATAATGCTATTATTCAACCCATCCTAGTATATGAAGCAGAGACTTGGATGGCCACAAGAAGAGAAACTAACGTGCTCTCCACCTCTGAAATGAAGATGCAGAGATGGTAAAGTGATTGGACAGTCCATGATAAAAAACAAAAGGAGGTTGTAAGGCACCTAATGCAGGTTGCCCTACTTGAAAATAAGTTCAGGGAGGCTAGGCTATATTGGTAAGGACATGACCAGTGGAGCCCTCATTATATTGGTAGGAAGGTCCTTGCAGTGATTTTGGAAGGAAAATGACCAGGAAGGAGGCCAAAGAAGATTATATATCAGTGTACTTTAGAGAGACCAATTGGTCTAACAACCAGGCATACAATCGTGAGTTTTGGGAAAAGGCAATAAAAGTTGCCAAACCTGAATAGGGAATTGGTAAGAAAAAAAAAAATGATTTCACTGTTGGAGTGCAATGTATATAGTGCATAACTGTTTAAGCAGAGGGGTTGATGCAAGTGTTAAGGAGAATAACAGACTGTTCTTAAATATATTTTAAAATATTAGCTTCTTCTGTCATCATAATTCTCATGGTTTAAAGAAGAACACAACTGTTGTTGACACAAAATGTTCACTCTGTTGCAAATTTGTACTGAAAATACAATATTACTCTGTTTCTATAGAATTTCAACCAAGCATCTCAAAAGCACACCACAAAAATGACTATTTTCCCATTGTACATATGAAGAAATTGAGGCACAGAGAGGTTAAGGCCACATCTTTTACGTGCATACTTGCTTTATTTGTCTATAATTTGGGTTTGAGCAAGTACATAGCTGTGTACATGCAAATCCAAGTTGTATGTCTGCATAAGAGTAATATGCAGGCAAGTTGGACACGCACTAAAGTGCACACATACTCGGTCAAAAATGATTTGCCCACCGTCATTCAGTCTGTTAGCTCCCCTTACATTAGTCACTCAACTAAGCACAGAAATTTTCTGTTACAGGTTTTGTGTAGCCCCCATAGCTGTGGCATGTGAACAAATAACTTTTTTTTTTCTTCCTCCTGATTTGAGTGGAAAATGAGGAGCTTCTGATTTTCAATAGATTGTGTTGGTTGTTCACACAAGAAAGATGATATTTCTAGCAGTTCCTTCTGAAAGATAGGCTAACCGTGCACAGCGTCGTATTGTTTGTTTTAATGTAATAACCAGGGCTCGACAAAGTATTGAATCTACTCGCCTGTGGCGAATAGATTTCAGCCGGGCGCCCCGTTCATTTGCAGTCCGTGCATGCACAATGCGGGTCTTGCACATGCGCAGTGCGGGGCTGGCAAGCGGCTTTTGCCGCTGTTCGTCAAGCCCTGGTCATAACGATAACTTCCTGATACTGTAAGACAATATCAATGGCCTACATCATTTGTATAGGTTCATAGATTTTTAGGGCAAGAAGACATAATTGCATAGCATATGGGGCATTAGACTGATCTCCACTGCACAGCATTACATGGACCTGGCATATATCCCCATACCACACCATGTGTCTTGGATAAACAGAATGGAATGAGCTTCTTTAGCCTTTCATTCTTGTAGCTCTTTTATGAATCTTTTCCAATTTCTCAATATCCTTTTTTAAAGTTTGGACAATAGAACAGGACACAGATTCAGAATTAGTGAGCCCAATTACTGAAATACTAATGTAATTCTGCTTCCCTACTCCTCCTAGAGAATCTCCAGTTTACACATCCTTGAATCAGGTTTGATCTCAGCTGCTGACTTGCATGGGAGATCATGTTCAATTAGTTATCCACCCGGACCCCCTCAATCCCTTTTAGTGTCACTGATTTCCAAAATGCAGTAGTCAAAACAAATCTTTGTCTCTAATGTATGTAGCTGTGTTAAAGAACGCATTCTAGGACATTTGAATGGTTTTGTAAGATTATCTTGTACTAGATGTGCTCTAGTCTCTTCCAAATTAAGACTGCCCAGAAAAACACAGATTAGGTGACAATCTCAACATGTCATGAAACTAGTAAGTCTTCAGTCTATGCTTTGCATGAAGTTGGTCACTCCTAGTGCTCTGCTCAAAACTCCTAGATTACAAGTAGTGTCTTCCAATCAGTAAAGTAGCAGAGTTTAGTTTTCCAAATGCCTATGCCCTGTGATATAAGACACTGAGGATACACTGTAGTAACTTCCATCCCTCACCCAAACCCTGCATAGCTCTTGCACAATGCCTTGTTTCTTGGGTTTTGTGTGAGGAAAGAACTTTTGAAAATAACCAGAAGATTCCTTTATAGCCATGCTATTTGTTATGTGCCGTTTTTCCACAGATGATCAGTATTCAGTGCAAAGAGAAAGTTTACAAAAAATAAAATAATGTAATAAATGTTCCTACATTAGATTCAATGGCATATGCATATCCAAAAGGCATGAAAACTTGGAAGGAAAGTTACAGGAAAACATACCTCAAACCGTCCACAGTTTCCATACAATGTCACAAAGTGTATTGGAAACAGAGACTATATTAATTACCATCCCTCAAACATTTGTGGAAACTGTTCTAAGAAGCCAGTTTTTCAAAAGTGGCTTTTTTTGGGGGTGTCCAACTTCAGACAGGTGAAATAGATTAACTTAAAATACATCAGGTCTCCAATTTAGGATAAGTCTTAAGTTGGAAAGCCAAAATTAACAGGCTACTTTGGAAAAAAAATTGGATCTTTCCATATGTTTAAAATGTACTCTTTTCAGTGAAGGTGCATTTATGAAATCAAAGACTCTGGTTAATTAATAGGGGCAAGTCTGTCATCCCCTCTCTCTGCAGAACTATTGGGACTTGGACAGAGCAGAATCTGTGCTTTTCTATTGCCGGTGGAGAGAGCAGAATTTCATGATGCCAGTTCAAGGCATGCCAGTTTGTGCTCAAGAGTTTGCTGTGCTACAGGGTGAGGATTAGGGTCAGGAAGGTAAGGCCAATAGATCATGTCCTTTCTCCCCAAACACTCCTAGTAAAGGCAGCCATAGAACAAGTTTCTCTGTTGATTGTCTCTGGAAAGAGGATTCTTTCCCCTATGGAAACCCCAGCATACTGTTCTAGAAATGTGGGTTTATTTTTCATTCATTCATGGCACTGTTTCCACTGAACAGTGTTGCTGTAGAGTGTATTGGCAGCTGCAGAATCTGTACCCCAATGTGTGCCATGGAGCTGATTCTACTTCTTGTGAATACCTGATAGGAATAGGAGTTTAGGTATCACCCATGCTCTATAATTATGTGAAACCTGCCTCAGGGGTTTCAACAGGTGACTGCACAAGGACAGTAAAAGCTGACTGAATCCTTGCTGTAGGTTAGGGAGGTAAATTCTATCCCTCACCCAAACCTTGCGTACCATGCTTTGTTACTTGGGTTTTGTGGGAGGAGGGAACTTTACTTATTATTAATCAGAGGGTATCTCATCCTAAATCTAATCTTGGTTTAACAAATATTTTGGAAAATCTGGAATATTTTGTTTGTTTTTATTGTACACAAGTATAGTGTGCACAAACTATTTCTTCATAATAATAAAGAATAGATAGCATGAACAGATAGTTAAAATCCATAATGCATACAATGGTCCTCTAACTCTTGTTTTGTTTAGGAAAAGTAGAAATTCATTCCAGCATTCCATGGGTTCAGATTTCAGGTTTCAGCCAACACTTTTTTTTTTTTTTGGTTGCACGTTAAGCACTAATTATAGCTCTGTGGGGAATAACTTGAAGCTGTTTAACCTGTTGTTCTACTAAAGAGGAAAATAAAAAAAAAATATTCCAGATGCATACTGAAATATTCCTCATTTACTGTGTTAATGCATAATCTGTTTTAGTTATTCAATACATTCTATATAATCTGTATGTAGAATATGTCCACTATAATTTATTACACATGCTACGTAAGTATTAAGAAGGTGTAAATCCTATGAAAGGATGTAATATGTATATACTTTTTCATGTTTAGATTTCCATTCTTTTTTAAGATATGAAATATGGTGCAATTCAGAACAAAATTAAGGGAACAAGAGGAAAATAAACTTTGAACTCATGAGTATAGCTAGGATCCTCCTTCCTTGCTCTCCATTTTCTAATCTGAATGATTTATTTACCCTCCCTGGTGGATGAGTTCAAATGGATTAGGACCCAAATTTGCCCCGTGTTGCCGGTAGCTCCCATTGCTCTAATCTCTCTAGGTTACTGATTCTTCCTGTGCAATTCCTATTCCTTTATATTGAATTTCCTCTCCCTCAGCAAGTTTGATCCCCGTGGAAATGACACAAAAGAAAAAACACCCAGTAAAGAAAGAGAATCAGTAACACACTTCAGTTCCTGTTCCTCTCTCAGGCAGAAGGACACAAGGATACACAAGCAAAAGTAAAGTAGCCTTGTTTGTAGAATAGTGAATGGGTTCACAATTTTAACTTTCTAGAATGGTGGGACTACCTCATGTCTCTCCTGTTTATGCTTCACATGTCTAATGGAAGTTGCTTCAGAGGCTATTTGGAAATGCCCTGTGGACCTCTAGTGGTCTGTGGACCACAGTGTATAGATCATCACTTTACAGTAGTATTTACCACTGTCAGTAAGGTATCAACTAATAAAGCTGTAGCAATGTATAAACATGGAACAACAGAAACACCTTTATTATTGTTGGAGTAGTTTTCCATATGTCTTTACAAGAATATTCATAAAGGCTGGCCCTAAAACTGGATTAAGTGGTGTAGAAAGGATCACACCATTGTAAGAGTGAATCTCCTGTGGCGCAGAAAAGCCTTTTACACCACTTACCCTTTTGCTGCAAGCAAAACAAGGAAATGGGGGAATGGCCAGTAGAAAGCAGGCATGCTGTGAGTTCCTGTGCCACCACTATTTTTCAGGCCTCTTGAGGCCTTCTGCAGCTTGTCTCAGTTAGAGCAGCTCTCATAGAGTCTGTGCACATCGGCTATACCCAGAAAGCATCTTAGCACAATTTTTCACGTGCCTCGACTGATGCTACACTGAATGTCAGCGAAGCACTTTTTTTCTTGTGAGGCTGAGGGGTTTGGGTTTTGGTTTGGTTTTGTTTTAAATATGCAGACACTTTATGAAAGCTAGTGACAAAGATAAAAACAGTAGGAGAACATCTCAGAAGGCACACTGGCAACCATAAGTAGGGCTGTGGAATTCTGTACAGTGTTTGGAAAAGAGTCAGTAAAACTGTTGCAAAGGCAAGACATGAGAAGACATAGCTCTGTACCCAGAGGGGATGATTAAAGCATTTTTATCTGACATCACTGGCATGCGTGCTCCAAATATTCTGCTGCACTCACATTCTAGCCCATGCCATTCCTCTACTATAATTCACATCACTGACTAATGTTTTGCTTCTGTCTAAAAACATGTCTATATGGTCTGTAAATACAACTTTAACCTCTTGGCAGTCTCAGAATAGACTTTTTCTCCTGACACCGTTGGGCATCTGGAACGTGACAGATGGTAGATTTAGCCAAATTGTAAAAGTTACAGTATATTACACGTGTGTTTATCTTAACATTGTAGTACAGTCCAAATGTCTGTTATTTAACTTCATTTTTGAAGAGAGACCAATTGTAAACTGGGTTCAAATACAGCAGGACAAGTAATGCTGTTGCTTTAAATAGGTTGTTTGGTATATAGAGTTTCTAGCAAGTTTGTAATTTCCTGAGCATGAGTGGGTCCAATGAACTGAAGTGGGGTGTGAGGGCAGAAGCAATAGGAGATAACCAAATAGTAATCAAAAAGGCAGTAAATGAAAACCAGAGCATACTTACTTGACATGTTATTCTGGGCAGGTTGGATTTTGGTTTGGGGTTTGTTTTTGTTTTGTTTTTTCAAGACTATCATTTGCTTTGCCAAAAAGCTTTTAGGAACAAGATCTTAGCATATTGTCTAGACTGAAGGTTAAATTCCATTGTTTTCTGTGAAATGCTGAGTTGTTAAATGTACCATATTGCAGTATGTTAGAAGAACTGTAGTTCTTTGCTTCATGTGGATTCGAGACAGTTTTTTTCCCCATTAATCAATGCACCTGGTATTTATATTTTTTTATGAAAACAACATTAATTGTGAATCTTTATTTTTTAAAGGCGACACTAATTTTGAAGAAGTGTAATAAGTGCTTATAAAAAAATGTCACAATATAAAGGACAATTGGGATGTAAATAGTTACTAATTCCATTCTTAAAAATGTTATTTCTGCCTACAAAAATCGCATTTCACATTATTTATTTTATTACAGCTGTATCAATGCACTACTGCTTAGCAGAAATCAGACACTTTTCCCTGAACAGAGGAATTAATAATCTGAGGCCTCACAAGAGCAATCTTTGGTCTGCTGAAAAATCCCACAGCAGTAATTGTAGTAACAGGGTGAATCACATACATATGGGTTATGGGATCAGTGCCCAAATTAGCCAACTGCAGCCAATGAAGACAAAAGACAGATGGGAGAGGGACAAGAGTTACAACCTGAGGTGGCCAGAAAAAAATATTTTTTCCTGTGGATAATTTCTACTAACATGAGAACAAATTCATGTTTGACCTCTTTGCAAAAACCTAAAAATGGAAATAGGTTCCGAAATGTCTGGTGCCTGATGGGAGTTGTAGTTTGGGTGTTTTACATTCGCATTCTCCCTGTAGCCTGGGCTCCCTTATTGGACTATATCCCTTAAGACAGACCCTGGCCTCACCTCTTGGTGAGCAGAGGTGGTGTATCATGCTAGTCTCTCTGATGCTACATGGGAGATGAAGTCAAGCTGGGGAGTGTGACCTGGAGGGGAGAATGGGGATGTGAGGCAGTTGAACTATAACTCTCATGAGTAGAGATGTGAATGGTTAACTGGTAAGCCTCACCTATTAATGATGAAGTTTACTGGTTAAGGTTAACTGGTGGGGGCTGGAGCAGCTCCCTGCCTGCCGCAAGCAGGGGGCTGCTCTAGCCACATGAGGGACCTGCTATGGAGCAGGGTTGCATTGTTCCAGTTGCGACGGGGGAGGGTAGCCCTTACTTGGTTATCCAATTAAACGGGATTTTTACATCCCTACTCATGAGGCACTGCAGCTGTGTATCCCAATTAATATATTTCTTCATAATGCAGAAACTTTTGTTTTCAGGGGGTGAGGATTAAATGAAAAATTAAAATTTTCTGCATAAACAACTCAGGTTTTGTTGAAAACCAAATTTTGTATGGCATGCACTGCTTGTTCTGATAGTTACGGGGGGTGGGTATTTTGCTTTTTGTTTGTTTGATAAGAATATTGTGGGGCAAGAAAGGCATGTGGACACTGCTCTGGAGTGAAAATTAGCAGTGACAAACCAGTGAAGAGTGAACTTCAAGGAGGGATTTAAAGGAGGACAGTGAGGTACCTTAATATTGGAAGAAGGAGGGTTCCAGTTGCTAGAGGCTAATGTAATCAGAGGTGAACAAAACCCAGCAGAAATTAGCCAGGAACACAATAAAAAGGAAAGAAGGGCATCTCTTTGGCATAATCTTCCAATCCTCAAAGCTATGGGCATGATGGAGTGAGTTGATGGGATGTCGTCTATGTCATCAACCTGCCTTGAGCATGTGTGTATTCTCCAGCATAAACTACTTTGGCTGCAGTCAATTTTTCAGGAATGGGAGCAGCGAAGGAGGAAGGAAGAAAAAGAGGGAAGTCAGGGAGCGAGGTGACCAGAGGATGGATGGACAAAATGAAAGAGATAAGCAAACGTTCATAGGCTTGACCTAAGCTCATAGACATCAGTGGAAAGATTCCCATTGACTTCACTGGGCTTTGGATCATGCTCTAAAACAGTGAAGGGCAATAAGCAGCCCACAGGCTGGATGTGCCCATCCCACACCACTTCCCACAGCTCCCAGTGGCCAGGAATGGCAACCTGCAGCCAACAGGAGCTGCGAGCGGCTATACCTGCAGGCATACCATACGTAAATGAAGCATCTGGCGACCCGCCATGGGCTAACCACATACAACCCATGGGCTACTTATTGCCCTCTCATGCCCTGAAAGGTAAAAGTGTGTGGGGGAAGGCGGCGGGAAGCAGAACACAAAGCAGCAAGGTGATGTTGCTCTTTCTTGGGTTCATACACTGAAGGATGAGACATGGAAGAGATAAACAGAACCAGATGTACTGCTCTAATCCAGATGTAAAGACAGAGAGATGATGGTGCAGGGAACAGGATGAACTCAAATTTTCCTGTGTGGGAGTGGCGTTGTATGAGCAGTCTGCTGGGGCATGGATATACTTGATAAGAGGAAGCATAACGTTTGCCCAGCATGATGTTGCTAGTTCTGCCGTGTGTGTGTGTATGAGAGAGAGAGAGAGAGAGAGAGAAAATAATGTCAGAATAAGATGCTGTGGTGTTAATTGCTTGAATTGAAGCCCTGCAAAAAATCCAGTTTTGAGTCAGACTTTTATGCAAATATCTTGTACATTTTTATCACTGGAGCAGCTAACAGCAGCCAGAGAAAGAAAAAGAAAGTGAAATAGTTACATTTCCTGAACTGGTATTGTAAGAAACCATGTGGATTTCATAGTACATTTAACTTAACACTCTGGGATATTTTTTCCTCTCTTTGAAATGTTTTTTAAAGAAAAATTGCATTTTAAAAGCATAGGTAAACACTAGCAAAGAGAGTTTGATATTAAGTTATTGGGCTGAGGAGAAGAATCTCTACGGGTACTGAAGTTTTATTAAACTCATAGAAATGAAATTCATCAATGTTTTTGAATGCAGGCACATATATCTGCCAGAATCATGAACTGTGGAGGGGTTTTTTTCTTACACTGCTTTAGGTTCTATTACACTCCGCAAAAAATGCACTAATGAAAACCCCCTGTGCATCTGGATTAGATGAATCTTTGAATTGCTAATTGTTTAAGATTGTCCTGGTAGATATCCAACAGCTGTCTTTATGTCATTTGCAGCACACAAATCCACTCTGTTTATAACAAAACAAAACGTGTACTAATAATTAATTCATGATCACAGAAAGCAAAGTAGCATGTGGGATAACTTTGGTTCATCATACATAGGAATGAATTCACCACTTATATAAACCATGTATTGCATGATGGTCTGCATACAAATAAGACATAAATTACACTTAATTGTAACCCACAGGCTTTTTTCCTTTGTGCTCCAAGAATTAATAAATAGTAAAATGTCCTTTTTCAGAACTAGAATTAAAGACGTTTATTCATGTGATTAAAATCTCTACCCTAATTATCATAGTGTTTGCAAATAGTGAATGGATGTAGACTATATAATTATGTGAACTGCATATGTTAACCTGTTTAATCTATATGCATGAAGTGCCTGAAATATGGAAAACCACAGTTTCCCTTTGAGACAGTAGGCATTCAGCATGCTGATCATCTTCACTCTTTACATCAACACCGAATTAACAAAATAAATATGGATTCTTTTTCACTCCTTCTATACTATTTAAACTCAGGTTTTACATATTCTTAACATTTATATCTGGTTTAGGTCCTCATCCAGCAATTTACTTAAGATGTTCCTAACTTTAATTAGACTATTAAATTGTGGCCATAGTGCTTAATGCTAATATATTTACAAAAAACAATCCTTTTCTGTCCATTTTTGTTTCAATAAAGTGTTTTACATTTTCCAAAGATAATACTTGTGCAACTCCTCTAGTGTGATTCATGGTACCTGATATTACCCAAACAGTCCATGCGTCAGAATGAAACATTGAGGAGAATCCTCAAACACAGCTGGTTCTCTCTATTACAAGTGTTTGGTTTTTTGTTTATTTCCTGTTTAAATCCAGTATGATACATTTAATGCATACTGTGTGTTCTTTGCGTCTCTCTTTGTAAGGTTGGACAGAATGGACCCACACCTACAAATTGCATCCAAATTTAAATTTTGTTTTTAAGATCATGTTTATTCATCTCATTCATGTTTTAAATTTGTGAGATTTAATTCTTAGCCCAGCTAAGCTCTCCGCAATCTTCCACAATGGGCTTTTTTAACGGGGGGCAAGGTTTGGGGTAAGGGACCATATGCTTACCAAGAAAAAAAAAATTAACAAATCTTTCCTCTTGTTTGTAAACAGGGACGAAATAAATTAGGCTCCATTTTTGTTTGGGCATCTGGAAATGGCGGAAGGAGTAAAGACCATTGCTCCTGCGATGGCTACACGAATAGCATCTACACTATTTCCATAAGCAGCACAGCGGAAAGTGGAAAAAAACCTTGGTATCTGGAAGAATGTGCATCTACGCTAGCTACAACCTACAGCAGTGGGGAATCCTATGACAAGAAAATAGTATGTGTTTGGTGATTTTTTTATTTGATATTTTACTTTTATGTTGTTTTGTATTTTCTATAATGATTTTTAGGGCAGGGCAAAATGACTGCTAGGCCTTTGTTTAGGCTTGTTTGAAAAATATCACTCTTAAGTCAATATTATCTATATTTGTATAGAAGTTTTGGACCATGAATTTGAATGTAAATTTCTGCTACTGTGTGTTGTTCCATCAGCCTCCTTGTATGCTTGTATAATTCTACACAATACATCAGGTATAGTCTTTCTAGCCTTTGTCACAGAGACTGATTTCTCCTCTCACTTGTACCACATGTCCTGCATTCTTTCTGCTTTCCTAACTGCTTCCAAACTCTGAACAGAGTCTCTCTGCTGTCATCCATAAAGATTATTTTCCTGACCTGCGCTTTGTAGCATATTATGAGACCTCAGAGCAAATCTCCTTTTGGTATTTTTTAGCCAGTCTTCAATATTTTTCATTTTTAAATATGCATTATGTAAACCATTTTCCAATCCACACTCCCATTTATTTCAGATTTATTGAGATCCAGTTTCCTTCATCTTTTGTATTCATTCATCCCTAGTTGTTATTCATATTGTTGCCTAGTCCAGGTGACTGATACACAGTAAAATTAGGCTCAATGCTCAACCCTCATGCACTATGAACCATCCCATCTCAAAAGGTTCTAGCTATTTTCCATTAATTTCTAACTGTGTCTGGGGTTTTTTTATTTCACTTGAGAATTTCAGTATGCTACCATCATGACTGGCTTTTATTTTTTAAATGGAAAGCTTTCCTGAAGTCCAGATAGTCTGCCAGCTCCTGTTTCACCATTTACCCTCCTCAAATCCTTATTGTCACTCCATCAAAGATACTAATAGATTCATAAAGCGCAGCCTTCTTGCTTGTTTACTTTTGACCAGTCTATACCTGTTCACTGAGCTCTTTCTTTATAATCAGAAATCTTAAGGGGCATGTCTATGCTATGTGGAAAATCGACATTCCAGAGGTCGATCTTCTGGCATTCGATTTAGCAGATCAAGTATGGACCCATACATCGAATGCAGAGGGCAGCTCTGGCCAGCATCCAGCACTCCTCCTTTTGTTTGCTCCCATTGGCTTCCCATTGTGTGGACAGCAAGGAAACACGATTTAAGATACGTCGACTCCAGTTATGTAATTAACATAGCTGGAGTTGCGTATCTTATTTCGACCTTCCGCTGTAGTGTAGACCAGGCCAAGGTGCTTTTCTAATACTAAATATGACTTACATCTTGTAGAATCCTTCCTCGCTTCCTCTAGAAGCATGGGTTTCATGACACCTTATTTCCAGTTCCTGTTGCTAATGAGGAGTTAAAAAATTGCTGCTCTGGGTTTTTTGTTTTGTTTTGTAAATATGGTCTGCTGTATCTTTCAAGATTCTGGGATGCTGGCCATCCCTTCCTGGAATCTTCCCTATTTTCAGATGATCTAATTTTTTAAAAAAACAACTAAACAAAATAAAAGCCTTGTTCTGAGGTAACTCCGTCCCAGTAATTTTTCTATTCTTTCTCTGCCTCTCTACACAAAACTTTATCTGTTTCTGGCATATCTCCTTGTTTTCCCTGATAAATGATAAGGCAAAGAAGTCCTTCCATTTACTAGTAATACTTATTCCTATGATCAAATTTCCTATCCAGCCCTTAACAAAGACCTTTGCTAAACTTTTTTTTTTCAAGGTTGAATAAAGTTAATAGATTCAGGTATTTTAAGACCAGGAGGGACCACTGTTATGATCTAGTCAATGCTCCTGTGTGACTCATATCACAGGACTTCCCTGAATTAATTCCTGCTTCAAGTCCAAGTTGCTAATAGTTAATTACCCTCACTATTAAAAATTGGTGTCCTATTTCTAGTCTGCATTTGGCTAGCTTTAACTTTTAGCCATTGGATCTTAATTATAGCTTTGTCTGACAGATTGAAGCATTATCTATTATCAAATTTCTGTTCTCTGTGTAGGTACTTAGGGACTGTGATCAAGTCAAGCTTTAATGTTCTTTCATAAACTCAGTAGATTGAGTTTCTCTCTCATTCTTCTCCATTTTTTCAACAGCTTACTTGATGTGTGAGCTCCAGAATTGGACACAGTATTCCAAGAGCAGTTATCACAGTACCAGATATATAGGTTAAAATAACCTTCCTGCTCCCACTTGATATTCTGCTGTTTATACTGTTAGGCTTCCTGGGGTGGGTCCCAACTGTGAGCTTACCTCAGAACAGACTGCCAGAGAGCAAGGCACACAACCTAAGCTGGTGGTCTTTTCTATGATAAATTGTCACCCAGACTACTAAATGTGAGTTCCTGGATCACTGTACCAGTCCTATCAGGGAGTCACAGACAGTCCCTTAGATGCTCCAGTCTGTCTGACTACCCAGACAAACTGTAGTTAGTGATAAATGGTCACTTTCACCAAAGATCATATCACATCCTCCATCCCAAGAAACCAGTCACACCAGATCAATTACACCAAAGACAACACTGACAGTCAACCTTCTAACGATTTATTAGCTCAGAAAAGGAAATGAGAGTTATTGAGAGGTTAAAGGAGGTAAAATATACATATTGGTGAGTCACGGTCTATACCTTCAAATGGTAGTAGGGATTTAGTAATCTGCCAATTTCCAAAAAGCTTCTTGGGGCTACCCAGAACAAATCTGGAGATCTCAATCTTCTTGTTCAGTCATTCTGCCCCATTAGAATCCAAGCAGTCCTGAGATGAAGGATCTTTCACTGAATCCATTATTATGGCTTCTTCTACCCACGTGGGCTTTTGCTTTGATGACAGAGAGTGAGGAATGCAGTTAGGGTCTTTGACCTCCAGTCATCACACACAATGAGGACTTGCCTTGAAATTAGCACTTTTCTATTAGAGTTCCTAATTTATATTCCAAAAGGCTTCTTCCTGTTTGATGGGTTATTTTGTTACAGAGGTATACACAATATAAATGTTTGCTACTAACATTATTCCATTAGTTTTCATGAAGTTTTATCACCAAGTACACTCATATAGATTTAACAATTACTTTGATCTGTACTAGTACACAAGTGCATTTGCTAAATCAGAGGCAGCAGTGAAACAGCAGCCAGCTCTCCAGGGTAATCAATAAGCAGTTGGGTAACCAATAAGCATTTATTACAGTAAACTCTTGATTCTCTGTTCATCATGGCCCAGTTCAGATCCTGGCTATTCTTGTTCAAATTACCTCTGTTAATGACCACATTATAGGGGACCTGATTCTCCACTGAGTTATATGAGGTATATAACTGTGTGACTCCACTGATTTCACACAGTGGAAAATCAGGCCCTAAATATTCCATCAGAGACCCTTTCCTCTTCTTCTGTGCTGCACTGTATTACCAGTTGACTCCTGAGGTCCACAATTTCTCTTCAGGATGTTTTACTGCTGGTAGTTTGGCACCTCAAGCAAGCGTAATCCCCTGTCACTTCCAATAACAAAGCAAAACATTGTGCACTGAGTGCAGGAAATAGCCTTCTCCCTCATTATTGTATACAAACCAGTCACCTTCCTTTGGACAACATTTGTGTTAGTTCTTATATTACTCTAAGGTCAGCTCTAAAGAGAGATGAGGTGAATTTGCAGAACCAACCCTTTAACTGAAAGAATTTGAGTTACAAATACCAGCTGTAACCTATCAATCAGTGCCCTCTGAGTGCACACACAGAATGACAACTCTGCCTCCCTGCCCCCGGTCTCTCATTCACATTGTAGTAAGCCATCAGTATAGGGTAAGGATAAGGATAATATTAACATTCCCTCTTTCTTCTCTAATTTGCTCACTATAATACACCTTTTCCAAAAGACCTATTCACCCTAATGCCCCCTGCAGAGATGTTTTGACTAAAACACAAGTGAAAATTATTACCAGAAAATGTAGCCAAACTTCTATGCAAAAGCAAAAATCATAGCACTAAGATAATGATAATTTAATTTCATTATTAAATCATAGAACTTTTTATTCATCGCATCTCCCTATCCTTGGTTTTTATGTTGTCTGTGTCGATGATCAGTCCTTTGCAGCAAAGACCTCAACTTTATTCTTTTCCACAAACTGACTAGAACATTTTTGGTTGGTGCTATATAAATAGCAAACAAAATAGCGAAAATAAATATTGATATTTTTACGTAAATCAAATGTTAACCCTGTTCTGAAGATTGTACCCCTCCCATCTCTCTCTCTCTCTCTCTCTCTCTCTCACACACACACACACACACACACACTAGATATAAAAGGCTTGATGGCTTTCTCATGTGGAATAGCAGTAATGGCAGCTTTCTCAACATTAGTGACTTTCCTATAGGTCAGTCTAATTAGATGTGATAGTTCAGCTCATGTGTATGAGGTTCTTGCTTTTAAGAAAGGAGAAAATACATCCTAACATACAATATACCATAAATATTCTAGTGCCTGATTATAAATGTGGATAACTGATTTTAAATGTGGATACTCCTCGTTTATTTCATTGTAACTGAGGATAGAGTCGAGCCCCTAATATAATATGAGTTTTTACAATACAGTAATAAGCTGTTGTGACACCCAGTAAATGGCAGCTCATTGTCCTTCTATCTCATCTGTGTTATAATATCAGATTGTTCAAATTGCTGTTCCTGCTTAGTTTTGCTTTGTATTTGTGCAATCTCGGTCAAATCAGCATATTGTATTAGTTTGTGCTGATTATCCAATTTACATAAGTGGCACCTTCTGAATTGGAAAAGTAAACAGTGCCTATAAGAACAAAAATGCTAGTGGTAATGAGTGTTCTAAAAGGCACACAGTAGTATGGTGCGTGGGGAACTCGGGGTATGTAAAAGCTATTACAGATCGCTCCTGGTTTCATCTTGCACTAAGAAAATATTCTTTGTAGATATCCACACATTTTTTCCCTTTACATGTTTTTGTCAGCTCCACAAACATGAGATGTGCCGGAATTGTTCTTTTGCAATCTGGTGTCATTATAGTTGCTTTAGTAACACAGGCAAGACTAGAATAGTATTATGAAGATATCGAACTTATATTTACATGAAAGTAAGTAACACAAGAATCTGGCTTGTACAGATCTAGCCAGCAGTTCTCACACAGTCAAATCTCCCACTGACATTAATGTACTGCCTTAAGATTGCATTAATGATGAGGCCAAGACTACATACTGGTTATCTACTATATTGTGCTGCACCTGTTAAATATCTCTTTTGCATATTTTGAACTGGATTTTCAACTTTTGACCCCTTCTGTGCATGCACAGAGTATACCTTCCTTTTTCAGATGCAAAGACCTGCACGTATTCCTTTTAAATAGTTTATTGCTAGAATGGTTATCAGATGTTTGCTGGAACAGCTGCAAAGTGCAGGCACAAGTATATAAAGCTACAGTTTGGGACACACATAAGCAGAAGCCAAGTACAGGCCTGTTGAAAAATGCACTCCTTTAAAACAATTATCGTTTGAAACACATGCTGAGTGTGAGGCTCTAAAGATCTCAGTAGAAGTGACAAGAAGAATGCCTAAGACACTCAACTGTAGCAAATTCCTCCTCCTTACTGGAGAGTTTCAGAAGACATTGTGCCCTACCCCTACCTCTAAGGTGGAACTATTTCCACATACTGTCCCTAGAGCCGAGCGTCTTTGGACCACCTCTTGGAATAGGCTGTCTTTAAGGGCACAATCTAGCTGTATGTGTCTTTAAGGCCTTTAGCTTAGCAAATAAATAACAGCAGTACTATCACTGTACTGTAGATTTACTCAGATATTTTCTGTTAGCAATACTGGTGAATTAGGCATGAAAATCCCTCACTCGTCGAAATTTACAATCTATGGTGAACGTTTGCTCCTTTTTAAAAATTAATTCACTACTCATATTTTTTTTTAAATATTTCTGTGCCTCAGAGTCTCATAGTGGTGTCATGTATGTTATTCACTGGTTGTTCTTTTAGAGTTAAATTTGTCTTTACTGACCTCTTTCCCTATTTTATAATACAACCTGGTACTAATAAAAGTTATTGGCAATAACATCTCTCAATTATTTTAAAAACACCCTATGTTCAACTACCTTTGTAGAGCAGTTATAATACAATATTGCACCTTCAACAGAAGATGGCTTAGGATCACATAGTGCTGGGGTTAGGGAAGTTAGATATCGTGTAATTGAATAGTCATGTAACCGTATCAAATTTTAGCAGTTACTTGACTATTTGATAGTCCCCGGGGCAGGGCTGGCCACCAGTGCACTCCCAGCCCCACTCCCCGGCTGCTCCCTGCCACCCTGCGCTGCTGCCTCTCTATCAGAGAGGCAGCGCAGGGTGGCAGGCAGGAACAGGTCCATAAGAGGGGCCAGTTTAAAAAAAGCAGCTCCCTGCACAGACCGACTCCTGCCTGCCACCCCATGCTGCTGTCTGATACAGAGGTAGCAGCGCCTGTCCACGGGGGATCCAAGCTCTCCTGTCCCGAGCTCTGTGGGAGACAGCAAGGGGGGGCAGGTGGATCCACAGAGCTGGCACGTGTGGAGAGCTGACTCGAAAGCCAGCTCCTCACACATATCATCTCCTGCCTGCCCCCCTCAGAGTCAGCAGCGTGGGGGTGGGGGTGGCAAGTGGATCCAGTACTTGTGGGGAGCTGACTTAAAAGTCAGCTCCCCACAGGCACTAGTTCCCGCCTCCCCTCTCTTGCTGCCTCTGATGCAGAGACGGGGGGGAGGGGAGGGAGGCTAGATGCATGTAGTTGACCAGATTAACTAATAAACCTAGGCTTACCGGTTAATCGTGTAGTTGTCTACATGTAGACATCCCTAGCCGGGGTAGGGAGAGCATTGGCAACTACAGATTTTTGTTAAATACTTCTCATATTAGAAAATAAGTTGGTTCAAGGTGACATGCCCATAGGAATGACATCAACAGGTAAAAATGCTTCAACCACAGCTAAGAGCTCAGACATGAATTATGAAATGTTGGAAAAAAGAGGCTTAGGATGGAAGAACTGATAATATTATCTGAAAAAGAAAATCCTATTTTTACCTGAATAACTAACTTTCCCTACAGCACTATCTAAGGGAAGATTGATAACACCACCTGAATAGTAACTGTACAGAAATGACACTTCTTTAAATCTTCAGAGTAAGTCACATGTACCAAACTGCTACAGTAGGTATCTGAGTCTTTCTTTTATAAAACTGCACTTAGTCTGTAAACCAGTTGACTCTTACATATGGTAAAAGAGCAAATATACTGTGCTGATAATGATATCTTTAAATTGATCTTTGTCCAGGTGTTCTAAGTTGTTAATTTCATATTGATTAAGTGATATCTTTACCCACCGGTATGTAATTGCTTTCAGTCAAATCCAGTTGTTTTCTTCTGTTATTGGAGGAAAGGTGGGATGCTTGTATATGCTGAATTTAGGCATATCACTTTTTTCTTAGATCAGCAATTGTTACAATGATAGCTAAAACCTGTGTATTGTACTTTAGGTAAAAAATCCAAAATTGGTGCCCAACTCCACTTCTGCTACTCAATAGAATGACAGCTTTCATACACTAATGTCAACTCTGTGTCCCTGGCAGGCCTCATCTCCTTGTATTATGATTAATGATGTTGCCCTTGTGTGGTCCTGGAATCTCGAACATCAATTTTTCTTTGCGTAGCTTGCCTGCCTGCCTGCCTGTTGGTGGTCCTGTCTCTTTGTTTCTAAAGATAGACACAAGGCTTCTCTGACAGTGAATCCTGAATGGTGAAAAGATCTCTCCACTGATTTACATTTAAACATCTTAGCTGCTATCAATAACTTCCCTTTAAAATGGCTCAGATAGGGTTTGCACTTAGGGATAGGGTGACCAGATGTCCCAACTTTATAGGGACAGTCCTACCCTACCCCCATTCTGATTTTTCACATTTGCTTTCTGGTCACCCTACTAGGGGAGCTTTCTTTCATCTTTTTCTGCTGCAGTATTTGCCGAGTGCAAGAGAGATAAGAGACAGTACAGTGCCTGCTAGGACATGGTGCAAACAATGCAGCATACGAGTGTAATGGCTTTATTGTACTTGCTATTCATAGGTACTGCACGAATAAAACTAAGGCTATATTGATAGTATGAGATTCCCAGCTCACACCAATGTACAGGTCACATGCTAGTTTACAGCTGAGCTAACACACTAAAAATATTAGTGTAATAGTCACTGCTAACGTGAGTAGTGACCATGGGTGGTATGTGCTCGCTGCTCCAAGTGTATACTTACAGGATTCAGGTGGGTTTGTACTCAGGGTGGCTAGCATAGCGCCACGGATGTCCACGCTACCACAACTGCACTTCTATCTTTAGCTTGCTAGGTCAATGAGAGGTAGCAGGAGAATGTCTGTGCAAACTGGGAATCAGACCCCTAAGCTTGCAGGGCAGAGGTAGCCTCAAAAACACTCATCACTCCTCTGATAGATAGATCTGTAGATAACATCAACCAATGTGCTTTAAGTGTAGAAGTCTCTTTTAAGGCAAAACCATTGTAGGAGGAGAGGAGGAGGAGATTTTTCTACTGCATGAAGGTACTATTGTGCCCCAAGGAAATCCAGTGCTTCTTGGAAAGCAGGGTGCTTTCAATGATTGCACTGCTTTTTAGCAGGGGTCACTCATTCTGCTGGCCAGTGTGTGAGAGAGGGTGAGCCTGTGCTATTCTTTCTACTTCATATTTTTCCACTCTTTTGAGGCCAAATTTTCAGAAAGAGGTGCCTGAAAAAGCCACAGAACTTACGTGTTAGATTTTACCTGCAAAAACTCTACGTGATTTGCATCCACACAAGTAAATACAAGGTTTCTGGCTTCTCCTGCTATAAATTTGGTCCTTTAAGTTTCCCTTCACCTGTCCCCTTTGGAAGGGTATAACGGAAATACTCTCATTATATTAGAGACGAGTTATAGTACAAAATGAATTTACACCAGGGTGTGGGAAATTACACGCTGGTTTTTGATGTGCTTTTATAATATAAACCAGCACACACATTTAGTGCTTCATTGCTAAAAATATCCACTGGCTAAACTGATGCACAATTTAATTCACTAGTTAAGTGAGTGAAAATATGAAAATTGTATTTTAAAATTTTTATAGGTCATGGATAGAATAAAATGATTTATCAAGAATTCAGAAATAGTCTAATATGATTATTTTGGGGTTTTTGAGAGTTTTGAATCTGAGACACAGATTGACCTTTGGAAGATCAAGTAATTTAGAAACATGATTTTCCAATGCCGTAGTCTATTTTTTTCCCATCTTTCAACATTCTCTCTGAGTGAGTTCACCTGATGCCTCCACCATGCCACCTCACTGACTCTGTGTTAACTTCTTCCCTTCTATCCGTCTTTTGAGTAGTCTTGTGCAGGTTTATATAATACTAAAGCTTCATGTAAACTTACTTCAAAATATGTAACATATGAACAAAAGTGTGTGTGTGTGTATTAGAAATATATGTCTGTCCATCTGCTTGTGAGTCTGTTTGTTCAAGAACTCCTCCTAAATGGTAACAGCTAGGACCACCAAATTGTTATGCAGATTCCTCTTATCAGAACTTAAAGCAAGGTAAGACTTTGGTTATGCCAGGACAATGGTATGTGCCCAGAATTTGATTGTTTCTCATAAAACAGAAAGGCAGGGGGTCTGGAAGGTGGGAGGTATACCGCAGAATGACTACAAGAGGACAGCAAGGGACCAGAGATGAGGGCCAGGGCATCTATAACCCCATTGGGCCAGTAGGGGGCTGGGGTGGAGAAAGGGACAGGTATATACTATATATATTTCAGAGAGAGAGAGAGAGTGTGTGTCTGTCTGGCTGTCTGTCTGCCTGTCCCCCAGCTGGGGAACATGCACCCCTTTCCCACCTGAGCCCGCTGCAGCAGCCATGGACAGGCGCTTGTCATCTGGCCCCAAACTGCTGCGGTGAGAGAGGGCTGGGGTTGTTCTTTCTCTCTGGGGCAGCCTGCATACTGAATCCCTCATCCCCAGCCTCACCCCAGAACAGTTATTTAAATGAAGATACAGGTTAAACATCTCTGGTCCAGCAACAGCCGTGAGCGTGCCAGGAGGCCAGTGGCAGGGAGCAGCTGGCCCTGGAGCCCCTGCGGCTCCGGGGCAGTAGATCTCAGCAGTCTGGAGCTAGCTGTGGAGCCTGGTGGCCCTGGGGCTGCAAATCTAAGCTCCCAGACTAATCTTTTGATCGTGTAGTGCAGGTTTCCTTTGACAATGAGGACTGATTGATCAGATACAGAGCATTCATTCCCACATGCATGAGATGGTGTTTTTGTGGTTTATCACGTTTCTCTCTGAGTTCTTTCAAGAGTGTTGTGAATTTCTGGTTTCACCCATGAAGTTGTCACTTAGTGCACTGAATGAGGCACATCACATGTTGTAATAAGCATTTGTTGTGAAAAGCATATTGTGGGCAGTATTAATCATTGTAGCCATGGAGATATATCTGCAGGTTTTACATCTCTTGTTGTGACGGGGTCTGGTACCACTTTGAGTTGGTGTCCCCTGCTCTGTGAAGAGCTTGCTTCTGATGATCAGCTTGTTGAGGATGGGGGTTTGAGGACCAGAAAAGGAGGTTCAGGAAAGATTTCCCTCAGGATGGCATCTCCATTGAGTACATGTTTAAGTTGTTTGATTATATCTCCTATGGCAGCGGCGGATATAGGGCAGGGCAGGGTGAGCGGGGGCAGCTGCCCCGAGCCCCGTGCTTCAATAAGCCCTGCGCATGCGCTACTACCTGTCGGCTGTGGCCGTGGCGCATGCGCGAAATTGTGCTGCCCCGGGCCCCGCACTTCAATAGGCCCCGCGCTCTGGGCCCCACAAAACTCTCATCTGCCCCTGCCCTATTGGTTCCAGTATGGCGTGGTACATGACAACTAAGGGTTAGTCTCAGATGAATTACTGCTTAAAGGAGAAAGCCTGGTGTTGTGGTTAAAACACAGCACCTGGAATCACCAGATGTACATTCTTTTCCCAGCTCTGCCATACATTCCCTATGAGACCTCAGGCAAATAGGTTAACCCCTCCACACTTCAGTGTTCTTATCCTTAAAACTGGGATAATGATACTTACCTGCATCACAAGAGTGTGGAGAGATTTCATTCATTAATGTTTGAAAAACATTTTGAAGTTCTTGGATAGAAAGTGCTATATAAATGCAAAGCAATCGAAGGGAGGGTTTAATCCACTTTTGCTATGTGTGATTTTCTAATTTCCAAATCTTTAGGTGGTCCTGCCATGATAATAAATTGAGACTAACATAACTATTCAGTACTATAGAATAGAGTGCACATTTCTGCAAGTTCACAATTCCCTTCAAGCTGTGAGTAGAATAGCCAAGTTTCAAAGCGATGTATTCAGAAGCCTTTTTTATCCCAATATAAAGAAGAAAATTCTATTCACCTGGACGTGACTCACTTGAGCAATAGCAGCCTCTTCTGATTTCTGCGGTTGGGTTCTCAATCTCACACATTCAATTTCTTCCAGATCACCACTGACCTGAGGCAGCGTTGTACAGACAGTCACACTGGGACCTCAGCCTCTGCACCTATGGCGGCAGGCATCATTGCTTTGGCACTGGAAGCAAAGTAAGGTTTGGTCTACACTCTGGTAAAATTAATAATAATACAGAAATGCATGTATTTTGTTGACATGACATCTTTCATCAAGTGATCTCAAGGTGCTTTAGAAACATTAGTGAAAATTCTCAATAGACCTGTGAGTGAAGGAAAGATTATCTCTCTCCCACTCACACACATACAACAGTTTTACACAGGGGAAAACAGAAACAGAGAGACAAGGGAAAACATGTTCCAGCTTGGGTGTCTAAAGATGCGATGTACTTTGCAATGGTGCTAAACACATGCAGTTCTCATTGAATGCCTTAGGGAACCTTTGCTGTGCTGCTCAAGCCTGGGTTCTGTATTTAGGCTGTCATATGCGGCCTTGCGCATGGTCCTGAGTCCCTTTCCCAAATTCAGTTCACAGGGATGTTGGAACGCACTGAGGACCGAATGCCAGCATGAGTAGATGTTGGCATGGTATGAAAAATGTGACAAAAATATACACATCTCATGACACTAATACCTTTATCCTTTACTGATTGTTCATTATTGACAGGTGGGAGACCAGGGCTTAGAAAAAAATGATAATTGCACTTCTAAAATTAGTATTTCTACATGTAAGTCTGCTATCAGTCTCCTAAGGCAGCATTTTGATGACCAGCTGCTACTCTTAAAATTCTGACAGTGCCTTCATAATTTACTTAAATGAATAATCTCACTGCTGACAAAACCAGGGAAAAATGGTAGTGTTGTGAAGCAATCGTCTCGAGCTCATACTTGAATGGGACTTGTTCTAGAAGTTATGTCATGTATAGCAGTGTTTCTCAACCTTTTTTTTTTATAAAGTACCCCTTTTTCAAACAAAGAAAATTATAAGTACCCCCACTACCTACAGTTTTCAGACACACACATTTTTTTTCTACCATTGCAACACATTTGTTTAAACGACTTCATCGTAGCCAGGTGGGCGATGAAATTTTTGGATGTAAAAAGTAAAAAAATATTAAGACACTGTAAAACTTAAAACAAAAATTCAGTTTTCTCCAAATTTCAGTTGTGGTGACATACCCCCCCAGACTTCGCTCGAGTACCCCTAAGGGTACTCGTATCACTGGTTGAGAAACACTGATGTATAACATGTCATCTATTACTCCCGTGGCTGACAATAGCTGAGAGGCTGCTGTCTTTTGTTTATGGTCCAGCATTCTCAGGTACACAGTGCCCTTGCTCGTGTTTTTCTTCTTTTTCTTAAGTATCAGTGTGTTCTTCCTTATTTTGATCCGTACATACACACAATTGTGTGTTTCAATCCGCAGGCCACTTTCTGCTTCATATGCAATCCATGCTTCATATGACTGAGTTTGCAGCTGATCATTTTGTGCAGGGGTATAAGTGGCCCCTGGGATGGACGCAGTTTGCCAGGGCTAGTCGCTGGTGGGCCACCAGATACTTTATTTACCTAAGTATCTGCAGGTAGGGCCATTTGCAGCTTCCTGTGGCTAGGAACAGTGAACTGTGGCCAGTGGTTGTACCTGCAGTTGCTTAGGTAAATATAGTGTCTGGTCACCCACCAGGGCTAACCTTGGTGAATTGCATCTGGCCTGCAGGCCACTCTGGTCTTGTGGGCTTGAGGGAAATAAATGTGTTGGCTTCCTTCTGTCAGTTTCAGGAACCTTCCTTGTATTTTTACAGTATGCCAAAAGAAAAATGCCAACCATTCATTGTTTCCTAGCAAAAATTAAATTGGAATAAACATGTGTTAATATATTTTATATATAGTCTGATTAATTTTGTTAGGAAAATACAAAATGTATCCAAACTTTTTTTCATTTATTCCTATCAAAAGGATAATTTTTCCTTATGAATAATATAAAATAATTTTATTTTATTTCCTGTGAACGCATAAAGCTTTCAAGTTTATATATTCAGTGTCCTTTCTATGATAATAATACATTACTTTTTTTTTAATGTTATAGAACTTTTTACACTTGACATGGTTTTGGGCCTCAGAATGTCATAATCTGGCCGTGCTTTTGTAGTATGTAATTTCTAATAGCAAACAGGTTTTGGGTTGCCTTTTTGTAAAAATGTATCTTACAGTGTAGAATCCCTTGCGTAAGATTCAGTCCAGAACACATTTTTTACTTCTGAGTTACATAGCTATAAAAATAAGAGATTGTAATTGAAAAGCTGATACAGTCTTAAGTAGAGCAGCACTTGTGTCATTATAATTAGGTTTTCTTAGTGCAATGGTTAGTGACAAAAACTGCTTTGAAAAGTTAAAGTAATACTGTTATTTCAAAATCCATTCTTTCAATCACTTTTTAATCTCAGTTGTAAAATACATATATTAGTTTTTAAACAGCCCATATAAACAGATAAAATTACATTTGTATGCGCCAAAATGGTATGCTGCTAGAGGGTTTTTATAATTACTTTTTAATGAATTGCTGTTGCTATAATTCTAATTTAATCTCTTTCCATGGTATTTTATGTACATTTTCAAACACATCATTGTTATAACTGAAATTTTCAGCTGTACCAATCTGATAAACAAAGGTACTGGTTGCTGCTGGTAATTCAGTATGTGATAGTCTTCTTCCAAATAAATAGCTGCTACTGTGGCTGACACTGCAGACGTAAGCAAATCTGCTGTATGTAGATTAGATGAAGAAACTAAGAACCTGGCTAATTTTGGTCTTTAAATATCCCAAGGTAATCCCTGAAAATTGGGCAAGTTCCAGATGATATAATTATATTTGCATTCCTAAATTCCCTTGAAGTTTTGGTAGATAAAGAATTCTTCAATTCCTTTCCAGAACTAGATATGTGATGTGTGTGTCTGTATCAATACAGATATAAAATAGTTTGTATTGCTCTTAAAATGATAACATGCAGAGCTGCTTAATATAATATGCTAAACATGCATTTTTACTACCTCACTTGCACTCTGCCTACTAATATTTCTCCAGAGGGACTATGCATAATTCAATCTCAAATAAGCTTCAAGCTACTGGCATTAAAAGAAACCAAACAGGTGGCAAGATAAATGTTTCCTATTCCCCCCAAAATTTCCCTCCCCAAATTAAGTTGGCTTGAAACCCAAGACAGTCAGTCCTGCAACAGTGATAAATTTATTATCTAATTCTTTTTATATGACAGCTAGAAATATTACACCGTTAAAAAGCCAGGAATGCTCCCTTATAAAAGGATTAGACTTTTTAAACTGATCATGAAGATCATAATATATTCAGGTAATTTGGATATTATTTTGTATGGAACAGCTATGCTGAATAATTGTGAAGTGTTTCTGAAAGTTACAATATTAAAATGTACTAGTTATAATTTTCCTCTGCCACTGATTCCTATTGGGTTAGTAGATGACATTAAAGCATCTACCATTATAGGTGATAGGTCATGAAAAATGTTACTAATATCAATATTTAAAACTCTTCAACATTTCTAAACTATGTGGCATGGAGAGAATTCATGATGGTGTCATGTGATGCAAAAAGTTTTATTGGCACTTGCAGCTGGAGGTTGGGAGTTGCAGATTTAGCCTTAAATTTCATATTAATGTCTGTGTTAACAACCATAATATTTATATTAGATCTTTCAAAAGATTAGCAAGAAAGGAGTTTTCAAGGTTAATTATGTTCTCCACATCATGAGCTGTGCAGTACTCGGAGTACTTTTTTCAGAGCACTTTTGGAATATGTTTGAAAGAATGTGTTGTTTTGTTCAAAGCTAAGGCACATCCTTGTGGGAAAAGTGTAGATCTACTTTGTGTATTGAAGCTCTGGAAATGTTTAGAGCCTAGGTGCTCAATTCTCTAAAGCAGCCAAGCTATGGTCAGTGCAGGGGAAGCATACAGCTCCCTGATTTAGTGTCAGCCTGACCTTGAAGTTACCTAGAGCACCCTAACTTACACCACTAATGTACAGCTTCTAAAAGACCTTAAACCAGTGGAGAGTTGAAGTATTGGAACCCCGTTACACCTTACCATACTCCTGTGCACCTGCCATCTTCCTCCCTTAGCACACCCCCTTTGGTGCAAATGGGAGGGGAAGCTGATACAGGATTCAGCATTGCCACTTTCACCAGCGTTATTCCAGGGGAGAGTTCCCCTTCACAAGGGGAATTATCTGCTGATCTTTTCACCTGGACTTTGGTGGCTGGATTTTTTTTTTTTGGTGGGGTAGGGGGAGCCAATAAATTCAATCCCACATTATAACCTGTGATATTTACAAAACTTTCTTGTGATTTACAATTTCCGCCCAGTGCTTTTATATCAAATGACATGTCCTCATCTTGTGACCAAAGGAACCTAATTGAGGTGCCAGTATTCAGGTTTTTCAAATGCTCATTTTGTTAGAACGTGGAAGCATAACTTAGAAATGTAAATACAAGTCTGTTGCATTAAAACAACAAAAGGAATAGCGTGCATTCACACACACAGTCTCCATGAGGGATTTCTGCATTCAGGGCTTAGGCCTTTAAAGGTCTCACAGTATTTGCTCTTTCATGTCCTGTGTTTAGTTGCTTTCTTTTACATAATCAGTTCCCAGAGGAGTTAGTATTCTGCTTCAGCTCTGTAACTGGGTGTTTAATTGTCTTCCATTCTTTTATGTTTATAAAGTAATGCTAGTTTTTCCTAACTGTACACCAGCAGCTAGAGGGTAAATTTGTAACACACTTAATTCAGCACAGGTAGCATCTTAACTCTAAATATAAAATGTTAAAGTTGCTCAGCGACATTCTACAGCCAGATCAGAAGAGCTCTCTGGCTGATGAGGGGTTTGAATTCAGAATTTGCATGAACCAGAGTAAAGAGACAGCATTTGTTTAAAGAGCAGAACCCTTCCTTTGAGCATTGTGTCATGTTCTTAGGGAAAACTTAAGTAAAGAGCATATATTTGATGTTTTCTTGGGAGGAGGTACCTGCATTTAAGGGGAAAAAAATTACCTGTGTATCTCCAAGGTGAAATCTGCATGTTTCTCTGTTAACAAGCCAGTGCCCGTGTTTTCAATCCATCATTTGAGAAACTGTAGCTACATTACCTAGAAAAGGCATGTGAAATCAGGCACAGTTAACCTGCAGTTTTTTTCTCTACTGCTGCAAAATACCTGTTGTAGTGGCTGTGTTTCCTTCTCTCATATGAGTTACTAGAAGACTTACCCAGCATTGTCCAGGTTTTTCAGGGCAGAGGGCTGACAATGTGGGGGATGCAGAGACAGGGCAAGGCAGGAGGCTGGGAGGAATGGTTGGTGCGAGAGTGAGAGTTGGGGGGCTCAGGATAGGGGGGCCCCATCCATCAGCTTTCTCTCCCCAACCCAGCTGCCAGGGCCTTCTGTCTCCCTCTAGATCCGCCCCACCCCAGTCATCAAGGGCCTTCTGTCTCCCCCTAGCTTCCCTTCCCTAATCACCAGGGGCCTTTTCTCCCTGCCCCCAGCTCTCCCCAAGGGCTGGGGAGAAGAGGGTTTGTGTCAGGGGGCTACTTACCAGATATAGTGGCAGGGAAGATGATGGAGCCCCAGCTCTGCTGGCCACTGTCTTGGTGGTGCGCCTGCCCCAGTGGCCATTCTGAACATAAGAACAGCCGTACCGGGTCAGACCAAAGGTCCATCTAGCCCAGTAGCGTGTCTGCCGACAGTGGCCGGCACCAGGTGCCCCAAGAGAGGGTGGACCGAAGACAATGATCTGGCCGATTTGCCTCCTGCCATCCTTTCTCCAGCCTCTGACAAACAGAGGCCAGGGACACCATTTCTATCCCCTGGCTAATAGCCTTTATGGACCTAACCTCCATGAAATTATCTAGCTTCTCGTTAAACCTCTGTTATAGTCCCTAGCCTTCACATCCTCCTCTGGCAAGAGTTCCACAGGTTGACTACACGCTGTGTGAAGAAGAACTTTCTTTTTATTAGTTTTAAAACCTGTTACCCATTAACTTCATTTGGTGTCCTCTAGTTCTTCTATTATGGGAACTAATAAATAACTTTTCTTTATCGCCTCTCCACACCACTCCATGATTTTATACACCTCTATCATATCCCCCTCAGTCTCCTCTTTTCTAAACTGAAAAGTCCTGTACTTTAACACTCTCTTCATATGGGACCTGTTCCAAACCTCAATCATTTTAGTTGTTCTTTCTGAACCTCTTTCCCAGGCCAAAATATCTTTTTGAGGTGAGGAGACCACATCTGTACACAGTATTCAAGATGTGGGCGTACCATAGTTTTATACAGGGGCAGTAAGATATTCTGGGTCTTATTTTCTATCCCTTTCTTAATTATTCCTAGCATCCTATTTGCCTTTTTGACCGCCGCTGCACACTGTGTGGAAGTTTTCAGAGAACTATCCACGATAACTCCAAGATCTCTTTCCTGATTTGTCATAGCCAAATTAGCCCCCATCATACTGTACGTATAGTTGGGATTATTTTTCCCAGTGTGCATTACTTTACACTTATCTACATTAAATTTCATTTGCCGTTTTGTTGCCCAATCACTCAGTTTGGTGAGATCTTTTTGGAGTCCCTCACAGTCTGCTTCTGTCTTGACTATCCTAAACAGTTTGGTATCATCCGCAAACTTTACCACCTCACTACTTATCCCTTTCTCCAGATCATTTATGAATAAGTTGAACAGGATTGGTCCCAGGACTGACCCTTGGGGGTCAGTTACCCCTCTCCATTCTGAACATTTACCATTTATACCCTTTGTTTCCTGTCTTTTAACCAGTTCTCAATCCATGAAAGAACCTTCCCTCTTATCCCATGGCAATGTAATTTACACAAGAGCCTTTGGTGAGGGACTTTGTCAAAGGCTTTCTGATACTCTAAGTATTCTATATCTACTGGATCTCCCTTGTCTGCATGTTTGTTAACCCCTTCAGAGAACTCTCAGAATTCAAAGAATTCTGCATATAGCACCCCCCAGTGGTCACTCTCAGTATCATCTCCCTCTCTGTGCCCCTTCCCTTTTTTGCCCCCTCACTGTCCATGTTGCAGAAAACAGTCCCATTCCAATGGGTGTTGGGTGAAAGCTCAGCTGGGGAAGGCAAGACCCAGCCCTGCCCCTTCTGCCTGAGGTCCCGCCCACACCAAGCCTGTTTCTGCCTGGCTATATGGAGAGCTGGAGCTATCGTGCTGCCCCCAGCCTTTCCCAGCGGCCAGGGAAAGCTGTGCTGCTCCACCCTGGCTCCATCCCCTCCACTCCCTGCGGCCAGGCTGCTGAGCTGGGCTGCCTTCCCCGGCACCTGGGGAGATCCGGGCTGCTGCGCTGCAGTTTCAGCCTTCCCCAGGGACCAAGGGGAGCTAGGCTGCTGCACCATGGTTCCAGCCTTCCTCAGGGGCCGGGGAGAGCTGGGCTGCCACACCACGGTTCCTGACTTCCCCAGAGGCAGTCCCAGCCTTAGGCAGTCAGTCATGTAGGCATGTTTGGGAAGGCTATGCCTTCCTTTGCCTACATTACCGACAGCCCATGCCCATTCCCAGCACTTGCCATTTTCTTGGCACAACCAAACCCTGATCTTGCTTTAAGATGGGATAAGAGGAAGCTACACACCAAATTTGGTGATCCTAGCTCTTATCGTTTAGGAGCCCTTGAACAAACAGACTCACGGATGGACAGTTGCACATTGCTAAAATATATAGCTATAAGATAGGATGTACTTCTTTTGCTTTTGATAATATAATGGTGGGATAAAACAAATTACTTTTGGAAACACATGAAGAATATACTAACGTGCTGATAGCATGATCCACCAAGAATTTTGCCAAGAAAAGTACATCAAAAATCTCCTCAAATATTTATTTTAAGAGGACAGCATAACTGAATGTAAATCACTGAGATGCGAGGAAGCCTGTGCATCCAGCCTAAATACATTTGAAATCTCCCTCCTTTTCTTCCTCTGTAAATTGCTGCAGTTAAGGAAGAAACTCAGATTTCTGAACACTGGCCCAATCGTAGCTGCACTTCTCATACTGATTTGTTTCCCTACAGAGTCTCCACCAATAAGGCAGTAAAACAGACAATGGTCTGGTTACTTCCAAGTTTTTGGTACAAGAAACTTATCTCAAATGCCTTCAGTGTTAATGGAAGTTTTGATCCCCACTACTAGGGACTTGATTACCGACGAATAAAATAAAAGGTTAAAGGTGATTTTAAAAACCCTAATCTGAACAGTGGAAATGCTTTTGCAGGGTCACTTTCTTATAGATGGTTCCAGTATGAGATGAGAATGACCGATCTTCAGTTTAATCCTATGACACTCAGTTAACAAGTTGTTCTGCTTATCTGACTAGCTGCATGATACAAAAAGGAAAAATGAGAAGACTGTAAATAAAACAGAAGTACAGGTTGAACCTCTGTGGTCCAGGACACTCTAGTCCAGCAACAACCATGGTCCAGAAGGACCACAGATGTTGCGGAACTAGAGAACCCCAGTGGCAGAGGTTGCCAGCGGCTCAGAGTAGAACCCGCCTGTGGGACCAGCAAGTCAGCAGAACCTGCAGGATACCATAGACCACAGTCGGCAGGGCAGGGAAACCAAAGGGCCGGGGGTGGAGCTAATGGGACAGCGGAGCCCTCAACCAGTGGGGCCACCGGGAGCTCCAGTCTCCGATGGTGCTGCCACAAGTTCTGGCAGGGCAGTGAGACTGCTGCAAGCTCTGGTGGCGTGGCAGGGCTGCTGCAGCTCATGGGCAGAGGAGGCTGGGGAGAAGAACCCAGCAGGGAGACTGGCACCCCCTTCCCCAGGCCCCCGCTGATCCAGCAAACTCCCTTGTCCAGGACTGGTCAGATCCCGAGGGGGCCAGACAAAGGAGGTCCAATTTGTATTAACATTTGGTTTAAATAGATTGTGGTTTATTACTTATGAATAGTATTTTTAGAAGAGACTTAGAATCTTTAACAAGTTATGTATTTGAAATCATGGACTCATAGAAATACAGGGCTCGAAGAACCTTGAGAGATCAAGTTTAGCCCCCTGCACTGAAGCAGGAGCAAGTAAACCTAGACCATCCCTGACAAATCTATATCCAACTTGATCTTACCTCCAGTGAGGGGGGATTCCATACCTCCTTTGTGGAAGCCTATTCCAGTGTTTAACTACCCTGATAGAAAGTTTTTCCAATGTTAATCTTCCTTACTGCAAATTAGACCTATTACGTCTTGTCTTATCTTCAGTGGACATGGAGAAAAATTGACCACCATCCTTTTTATAACAGCCCTTAATATAGTTTAGACTGTTATGAGTTCTCCCCTCTGTCTTTTCTCAGGACCAAACATGCCCAGGTTTTTATTCTTTCCTCTTAGGTCAGCTTTTGATCGTTTCTGTTGCTGTATTCCAGAGGTGGGCAATAATTTTTGCAGGAGGGAAACTTCATGAATTTTGGAAGTGGCCATGGGCCACCCCCAAAGGGGTGGGCCTTGGGGGAAGGGGGTGGGGCCTCAGGCTGTTCCTTCTAGGGGAGGCCCACCGCTGGCAGGGGGAGGAGACTTTGCATGCTCCCCTGCCCCCAGGCCCTGATTGGCCTGGGGGTTGGGGAGCATGCAAAGTCTTTGCCCCCCACCTTGCCAGGGTGAGTGGCAACTAGAGAGAACCGCCAACTGTTTTGAACAGCTGACAGCTCCCTCTAGGTACCATGTGCCCCTGGTGGGGAGGGAAGGCTTCGTACGCTCCCCCCGCCACCAGGTCTTGATTGGCCCGGGGACAGGGGAGCAGCTGCGGGTCGGATCAAATGGCTTGGCAGGCCGGATGCAGCCTGCGGATCCTATCTTGCCCACCCCTGCGCTATTCCAAACTCTCTCCAATGTATTCTACCTTTGCTACGTATGACATCCAAAATTGAACATAGTACTCCAGCTGAGGCCTCAGCACTGCTATGTAGAAAGGAACAGTTACCTCCTGTGTTTTACATACGACTCCCTTGTTAATGCATCCCCGGAATTACATTAGCTTTTTTTCACAACTGTACCACATTGTTGGATCATATTGAATTTGTGATTTACCATAGGTAAAAACAAGCTGTTTGGCTCACGTTAAGAAAATGTGTACAATCTTTTTCTTGAGAAGCTCTTGTACCTCCATCGTTTGGAGGATGGGCTTGAAATTTGGTGGGGAAGTGAGATATCACTTTGGATTCAGGGAGATGTCTTTTGCTATTTCCACGAAACTCTTGTTTGGCCAAGTTACATAGAACTGAATTCTAAGCTTTAAAGGATCTAGAACAACATGATAGTGTGGGCAGAATAGGCCTATTACTATTGTCCTAGACATTGCTGTTAGGGTTGCTAGGTGTCCGGTATCGACCTGGACAGTCCGGTATTTTCGCCTCCCCGTCCGGTAAAAAAAATTCAGAAAATACTGGACACCTAAAATGTCCGGTATTTTCTGATTTTTTCCCCTGCCAGGAGGCAAAAATACCAGACACCTGGCAACCCTACGACACACTCAGCAACTGGGCCCAGCCCCCGGACCCTCCTCCACCTCCCCCCCCGTTTACCTGGTTCTGCAGGGGAGCTGTCTTGTAGCTGGAGCAGAAAAACAAGATGGCTGCCAGCAAAAAAAAACTTCTTAAAGGGGCCACGCTGTTTTATTTTAATTTTTTTTTTCCTTAATAACTGTCGGGGTCCTTTTTTTTTTTGCTCAACAACTTTGGTCTGGCAACCCTAATTGCTGACTATGATAGGCCTATTGTTGTAGACATAGCTGCATTCATGTTATTATTTCAGGGTAATGTAGGGCTTCCCCTTATGTATACCAGATACTGAGTTGAAGAGTATAAAAAGCTTAAATTGATAATAGGGGTTTGGTGCTGTGGCATATTGTAGGCAACTATGTCTAAGCTATGTCTAGTCATCTGGGTCGACAACATAGCTCTGTTTCATTCTTTCCTCCTGAGCAGGCACAGAGAATAGATTAAGGTGACTGATCATCTCTCCTAAGAGATCTCTCTCCTTTTGTTCCCCATCCTTTTTACATGTATGTAAAGCCACTGGAGGCTACAGCAAAATAAAGGCAGCAGTGCCATCAACATGCAAACAGCCCTTTGTTCATTTTATTTCCATCAGAATTTATCTGAAGCTATGCCTGGTTATTGTGTGATAAGCTGCCTGGCTCTGGATCTTGCCACTCTTATCCATGTTTTTGTGGTTTTACTGCAGTGTGGTCTATGTGGATCTACTTTTAGCGCTACTGAAGCTAGCGCACAATATGACTGATTGCTCGTCTGGTGATGTTGGCTGTAAGGAACATATTAGACCTGTTCTCTCACAACAATATTTGCTCCCTGTTTGCTTCCAGGGCAGGCCCACCAGTGGGGGGAAGGGAGGCGATAGTTGCCCTGGAGCCCAGTGATTCAAAATGAAGGAACAGTAGCAGCGAGAGGCCCGGGCAATTTAAATCACTGCCAAAGGGCTGCACGATGCACGCTGAGAGGCTTTGAGGGCTGGCTATTAGGGTTACCGGATGGTTTCAACAAAAATACTGGACACACTTGGCATTACATCACAATCTACATTACATCTTATTGAGAAAATACCAGACATTTATATTTTCTCAATTTGTTTCCCAAACAGAAAGCTCAAATGCTGGACTGTCCGGTTCGAACCCGGACACCTGGCAACCCTACTGGCTATGGGCAGGGTCTGCAGTGGCATGCTCCCAGTGGTGCTGAGGCCTGCCTTCCCCAGCTCCACCCCTTCTGTCTGAGTTCCTACTCCTTCTGAGAGTGTGGAGCACTCTCCCCTTGCCCAGGGGCCTGGCATGTCTGTTGGCCCCCTGCTTCCAGGTGCACCTTCAGGCCTTGGCTTTTTGATAAATCTCTTTTTCTGAGAGTCACTACTGCAGCTGCCATAAAATAGAATGCTCCAGATAGAGTATTCTCTGGGTTTAATAATCAGGCAGATTGACTCCTGAAACAGAAAGACAAGGTGGGTGAGGTCATATCTTTTATTGGACCAACTTCAGTGGGTGAGAAAAACAAGTTTGGAGCCACAAACAGCTCTCCTTCAGCTCAGAGAAAAGTAGCTCTGTGTGTATCAAAAACATGTCTCTCTCACTAATAGAAATTGGTCCAATAAAAGATATGACCTCACTCATCTTATGCCTCTAATACCCTGAGACTGACGACGACACTGCATTTCTAAGTGGTGGTCTCTCGATCGAATATGTGTGAGTGATTAGAAAGGAATCACTTATTTAGCACATTTACTTTGGGATGATTGTTCCTTTCTCCGTTTAAGAAAAAATGTGCCATATTTAATTATACACATGGGCTGTGTCTACACTGCACCCCTTTTCCGGAAAAGGGATGCAGATGAGACAAGTCGGAATTGCAAATGAAGCGATTTAAATTTTCCCGCTTCATTGCCGCTTTTTCTGGCTCGGAGCTTTGACGGAAAAAGCGCCAGTAAACAGCGCTCTTGCGGAAAATAAAGCCTTTTCCAAAAGATCCCTTATTCCTCTTAAAATCAGGAATAAGGGATCTTTCGGAAAAGGCTTTATTTTCCACAAGAGCCGCATCTAGACTGGCGCTTTTTTCCATCAAAGCTCCGAGCCGGAAAAAAGCGGCAGCCATGTTTATACAAATGAAGCGGGGAAAATTTAAATCCCCGCTTCATTTGCAATTCTGACTTGTCTCATCTGCATCCCTTTTCCGGAAAAGGGGTGCAGTGTAGACACAGCCATGCAGCTTAAGGCAGGTGATCGAGCCCAGTTTATAAATCTAAAAAAAGAAGAATGCATCTATGTTCGTTTAACAAAATTTCACAATGTGTTGAGTGCACAAAAGTAGACACTCTTAGTAACATGGGAATTTAGGTAGGCAGAAGGTAGTTAATTACCCAGTTGGGAATTTAGGCAAGACACTAGGGCAGAAATTGTTACCCTCTTTAAAGGCACCTTGATATTGTAAATAATCACACAGCTTTGCTTCTCGCCCCTACTTGGCTGGCCCCAAATCTGTATTAATATGACTAGCTGCATGAGTGTTACCTAAGCTTAAAAAAATGACAATCTCCTCATGTACCTGCCCGAGCAGTTAGAGTGCACCAAACATCTGCCCAAATTAGGCCCTGTTGAATAGAACTTTACCCATATCTATGCATAATTGTTATTGCCCATTTCTAAAAGAAGTCAAATTCTTCCCTGTCCCCAGAAAAATGCCAAATCTCAGCCAAATGTGGTGGATATCAACAAGAAAAGCACTAAGTTTGCTAAGCCTGGAGATCCCATGGTGCTGCTATATAGCACATACGCTAGGACAGGATAGTGAGGACAAGCTAAGGGACAGTGACTTCCATTACTAGCTCTACCAGCAGCCGTACCTACGAGGGTACAACTGTTTGAAGATCTGTGAGAGTTAGAAGTTTGTTAATTTTCCTCGCAATGAATGACATTTATGGACCAACTGGTCATAAAGAGGCATTCTTCCTTCAGTAAATGTGAATATGGGTTTTGGATGAATCACTGGATTTGTCTTTTGATTGCAGAAAACACTGGAAGAGTTTGGCCAGTATGAGAGTTACAAGGCACTTGTGGCTGAGCCAAGCAGCTGTGTGTTCTGCTTTGTTTATAAAGTTGTTGAATGACTTCATAGGGTAGAGTCATGTGGACATCAGAATGCTGAAAATGCTGTTGTTGGAATCCGAGTTGTATTTTGAAACTGATTAGGCTTTGTGTGTGATCTACTAGTATATACTGTGTAACGGAATTCCAGGGAAGGACGAGAGGTCAGAAAATACTACTCATTTTCAGAGAGATAGCAATAACAATCAAAGCCTGTCCCATCGTAGCCAGGATTTGCAAAGATGGCCCATTGACCCCTTCAGATTGCATGGCAATATTTGTTCTTTTTGTAAATGCCATGATACCATGTCTACTTCTGCTTGTATGGAGATCGGTGTTCTAGACTGGACCATCAGCTCCTACCTCAGGAGCAACGGTCAGCGCTCAATGGGGCTCCCGTTGTTAGTCTATCCCCCACCTCCGCATGGTATTTTTAGGGAAAGTCACAGACAGGTGGCAGTCTTCTCTGAATTTTTGCTTACTGTCCACAACCTGATCATGACTGTTACTAAAAATGCCCATGACAAAATCTTAATCATACTCTTGTTGAGTAGCACCTGTTCCTGGATTAGCTATTTGTCTTCCAAAGGACTACTTGAGGAGTGGAATGCTACTCAGTGCAAGTAAAGGATTCAAAATTTGACCTAAAATGAAAGATTTTTTTTAAATAATGCTGTTCATTCTGGGTTAAAGATCCAGTTAAAAGTCAAACTATTAGTGGTGCTTTTGTGCACCACAATTGTACAGTTGCTCCATTTCCATATTTTCTCATTTACCTTGTTTTATAAACATTTTGAAAAGGCTGAAAGAAGAGGGTCAGGCTTTGGAGTGTTACTAGGGAGCCAAGGAACTGACATTCATTATATGCTGGCTGCTGGTTATATAATTTTTATCTAATTGTTTTCACTTCTGTTCATTCTGGTGTGATTTTGAGCATTGTCTTGTATGGATAATGCCTGGGCCATTTCAGATGAGACATTCAGGGATTTTTTTTTGTCTTGGAAGGAAAGTATCTTGTTTTTAAAACTGATCCCATTATACAGCATTGTTAGTATTGCTCTTAGTACATTTTTTTTCATTTCAATATGTATACCCATTAACTCTTCAGAGATTAATCAAGAGGTAAGTCAACTAACTTCAGTGACATCTTGTCTGGATCTGTGGCTTACATGGCTAGTGAACAACTGTTTACTCACTTAAGATCCAATTTTGACATGTTTTACAAATACTTGACTGCTTTTGTGACTGTTCCAGATGCTTTAAAATTGGCTGCCATGATTCCCTAGTATTAAAAAAAAACCTTTTTCTTCTCCAAGTGAACTGCTAGTTTGACTCCTTTCCAATTTTATTTTATTTTATTTTTTTTGGTCAAAGTTTCTGACAAAAGTTGGGGGCGAACAATTGCCATCCTATTTGGTTTCAAATGAGGTGTCTACTGTAGAGAGGAAATTTCAATTTGGCTATAGCTCACTTCATAGTACAGCATAGGATCTATCAGAGTCTGCAGAAATCAGCTGAAATGTAGTTCTTATATCAAAGGCAGCAGAGAGATATAACAGCATAAAACACCAAAAGCTTGTCTATACTTGAGAAGGCAACATAAATAAAAAGAAAAAATGTTCTACTTCAATGACTCTTGTGGTAAGCAAACTGATGTGCAGGCACTATGAGAGAGAGGTTGAGCTTGCATACATCTGTTTACTGGGTATCTGACATTTAGCTTTGGGTTTTCAGTATGGGAAATTGTTGTTTGGTTTTGGTTTTGATGATCGGATGTAGCAGAAATACACAACAATGGCCTTTTAGACAGAACTTTAAACCAGAACCATTCTCAGGGTAGCTCCCTTTTCAAGGTTCCCCACCTGGAAGTTTCTTGGGGTGAGGGAGAGTCATTAAATCTTAACTGTGGGTTGTAGTCTCATGTTGACACACTGTATAATTCCTACTAATGAAAGCTCAGTGTTCATTGACAAAAGACTGGACCCCCTGGTTTGTTTATAATAATTAGCTGGAAGTAGCCAATCTTGGCTTTTAAATTTGATGCGAATATTTTAGTGCTTTTTCTTCCCGGTAGTTTCGAAAGCTGTAACACCTCACTTTGTGGCATCACAGATTGTTCAGACTTTGCCTAATAAAGAATGCAGCTTTTGGGATTCTCAGAGGTACCCTTGAAGGCTTGAGCCAGTACTACATGTTTTCCTAAGACTTTACATGGGCTCCTAGAGAAATTCCTGATCTAGTATAAAATTTTATTGATTCCTTTCTGAAGCATGTTATGCGCCTGTCCAAGCATACCATATCTTACAAGCCCTTAATGCCCATTACATTCCATGACATTCGCTTTTTGCAGTTGTAGTTTTTTTTACCAGCTCTCAGCTGGATAAATACTTACTAACATACCAGTCCAATTGTCCAACTTGAAAGAGGAGACCTCTTCATGGAAAGCAAGTTCTGTTCATTAATATTTTAAAGTCCATCCATCACCAGAAGGCACCAGGGCACCTTAAATTAATTTAACCACAGACTTCCCCTCCGCCCCCCGTACCTCATATGTATACAAGAAAAATTAAACAGGCATGATTAAACTGATCCAGTTAGGAGGGAATGCAACAACTTCAGATAACCAAAAGAGATTTCAACACAAATGATCTAGTTTCTTCAGAGGGAATGCTCCAATTGATTTGCATACACCAACATCTTCAAAGCTCTAATATGAACAGGACTCTTTTGTGTTGGCTTCACAAAACACCTCCTTCAATGTGACTTTTTTAGCTAGCAATGCAGCATCAAAGTCTAGTTGACATTGGCCTCACACCACCTGGTAGGAAATTTGCTGCAAAAGAACAAGTGTCTACTAAAAAGTAAAATAGCAGTATCAGCACCCCCCCAAACAAACATAAAGAAAAGAAAAAATGAAACAAATAGAGGAAAAAGGTATATACAGTAGACTTCCGATAATCCAGAACCTATGGGACCTAGGTGGTGCCGGATTATCAAATATGCCGGACCATCAGGAGGTACTATAAGCAGGTTATATATATACTGTATACATTATATACTGTATATAAAGTGTTCTTAACCCTTTTATTGTACATACTGTATACAGTATACTGTAATGTTTTAGTTTTTAAGCCTTTTTACCCTTTCTGCTCAGTTCAGCTGCCGCTGTTACCTTGTGACTCATTTTTTGCCGAAGCTCACTCACTAGGCTCTTGCCATTTTGATGCCAGACTATCAGGAGTGCCGGACTATTGGATGCCGGACTATTGGAGTTTTACTGTAGTTGAATGGTTCAATGCCTGACTTTGAGATGCCATTTGTTACTGAGTTACAATATATAATATCTATTATAAGCAATTCCTACTTTATCAATACATATAAAAAATCTGTTGACTAACGGCCCAGTTTCAACTATTTAGACAGCACGGACATGGGAGGTCACTCTCTCTCTCTCTTACATTTGAGCTTCATAAGCCACAATACCATATAATGGGAGTAAACCTGGGAAGTGTGGAAAATATGCTCAAAAGTAATTGGTTTTCATTTCCTTTCTTTAATCTCATTCAGACACATGAAATCCCTTTGATCACAAACCAGTTAATTTCCATCAGTCTATTTCTGTCTTTGCCCTGTGTAAGATAAAGGCAGGTTTTACATAGAAGACTTGGATGTTTGCAGTAATTTCTACATATCTGCTGCTTCCCTGTGGAGTTCCAATTTACTGAAGCTAAAGTTTGTCATCTTAATTGTGTACAGCTCAAAAATCCTGGCTCATGCAGCTCAGCAAGAAAATAAAATACTAATTTCTTCAGACCACATAGGAAATTTCATAGATTTGCTTGATTTCAGCTACTTACTTCAAAAAATAAACAATATATTATTTTTACATTGAGGTACAGGATAGCATCCACAAAGTGAGCACTTCAAATGGTTTAACTTACGAGAAAATAAATTCTGGCAGATGTAAGAAGAGATTATAAAAATAAGAAACACTGCAATGAATTGCATACCAACCTCCCAGACTGGTGCATTTCTCTTCTGACTTCCTGTGCAGGAAGAGCTCATAGAAGAATTGACCTGCTTGGATGGTTTCTGTTAGTCTGTAGATGTTTCACATGGAAATCTCACATTGAATTTAGCAGGTATTCCATGCATGGACAAACTGCCGGATCAAACCATCTGCATCCTATTTTACTGTGGCTTCTGAGTGTCTCATGGTCTTTAACATTTTTATCTTCACAATAGCCTTGTGAGTCAGGGAAGCATTATCCCCCAACTTCCAGATGGGTAATTTGAGGCACAGAAACACTAAGTGACTTGTCCAAGGTCACACAGGGAATTTATATTGGATCATCTCCCAAGCCCATTTTAGTGCTCTAACTACTAGACAGCATAGTTAACTAGCATTGTGCCTGATCCAGCACCTTCCAAGTCAATGACAGTTTTACCTTTGACATCAATGGGAAAAGGAGCAGGGCTATCCAGAGGGGCTACATCTACACTGGCGACTTCTTGCGCAAGAACAGCTGTTCTTGCGCAAAAACTTGCCTGCTGTCTACACTGCACGCGCGTTCTTGCGCAAGTAAATTTACAGTATAGCATTGTAAAACGGGGCTTCTTCTGGAAGAGTTATTCCTCTCCCCATGAGGAATAAGCCCTCTTGTGCAAGAGCTCTTCCACAAGAGGGCAGTGTAGACAGGCAACATGAATTTCTTGCGCAAGAAGCCCCTGTGGTTAAAATGGCCATCAGAGCTTTCTTGCGCAAGAGAGCGTCCACACTGCCATGGATGATCTTGCAAAAGCACATCTCTTGAGCAAAAGCACATGCCAATGTAGATGCGCTCTTGTGGAAGACTTTTTGTGCAAGAACTCTTCCGCAAAACAGTTCTTGCGCAAGAAGTTGCCAGCGTAGACGTAGCCAGGATGTTTGGTGAATAATGGTACCATCTCAAAACCTCATTTCCTCTTTTTTATTTAACTTTTGTGAAGCCTTACCATAGTTGCTCATTCCACAGTTCAGTTATTGTTCTCATTATCAACAGCATTGTTGGACGAATTCCCCACCTCAATTCTAACAGAACAAATGAGAAATTGCCTATGAAACCACCATCATGCATGTCCTTTTAAACTATGGTTTTAGAAGGGAAATTCCTGTTGAGATTGTGTATCTGTGAAACAAATGGCATCTGGAAGGCTACATTTGCTATAGAATTTCTTCTGTCCTGAGAGGAAAAATGGGTTGCTCATTCCACAGTGAAGATCCAGGTGGGATCCTCTTTTGTCATCCTTGGGGTCAAAATCATTATTAACATGCTATAGAAACTGTTTACATGCTATAGATACTGCTGTAGTACCTGTTGTCAGTCATTTGCCCATTGTCACAGATCCAAAAGATCAGTGCTACTCCCCAGCTTTTAAACAGTCCCTTGGAGGCCAGACCCACAAAAGGTCCCACTCTTCTTTAAGGGTTGGCCTCAATGCCTCCAAGACTGATCCTTTGGTCTCTTGCACTCCCATTTCACACTGTGAACCCTGTCCAACATGGACTCCTGGTCAGAGACTTTTATACTCTTCAGGGACCAATGCACCTAAGCAATTCTTTGCAGTGACACCACCCAGTCTTTTCAAAACAAAGCAGATTTTATTAGTCAACCTGAACACTACATCAGAAGTCCTTAGTTTAGCACAGAGAAGCAAAGATTAAGACATAGTCCATGCTGATCAGCCAGTGCAATCAGCCGTGCTGCTTTGGAATCCATTTCACTGTCAGTCTCAGGTGAGAGCTGCTGATTCTCTCCAACAGCCAACTCTTATCTCCACCCCCCACTGCTCACCAGTAGTTCTGGAGTTCACATGTTCTGCCTGACAGAGCTTCCCCTGGATATGCATCAGTTGTTCAATCCTTAGGACTCCCAATGTCTTTGTGGATTGATCCTTCATTGATATGGGTTGTTTTCAGACAAGCGAGCCAGAGCCAACAGACTTGCCGGGCCCGTAGGCAAAGTGGGGGTGAGCGGGTAGCTCCACACTCCTGGAAGGGGCAACGCTTCAGGCGGAAAGGATGGAACAGCCAGTCCTCAGCGCCACCCAAAGCACGCCACCCGCTGCCCCCAGCCAACCTTTAGCGACATTGTTTTAAAGGGCCCATGGCTCCAGCAGCTGCTGCAGCAGCAACAACAAATGGGAACCATGGGCCCTTTTAAATCACTAGGCCCCAGGGCAATTGCCCTCTTTGTGGGGTCCTCCTCCTGCCCTCCATCAACCGGCCTGCTTTCAGGCAATCCTCTAATGCAGGGATGGAGACTGTTTTTGTGTTGGGAGCCGCTGACCCACAGAAGAATCAGTCAGGGCTGCACACAAGTGAGAAACAAAACCAAAAAAAACCCTTCACTAACAGGGCCCCCATCTGAGAAGGAGAAAGACACTCTCCTCATTCCCACCACACCAAAGCCTGGGGGGCTCAGGCTGGTAGATTTTGTGTGCTCTAGCCCTATAGAGGGACAATTGGGGAGGGGAAGCCCTGAGCCTCGAGGCTCATTCCCCATTCTTTATGACCCATTCTTTCCAGGTCTGACAGTTGCAAATGCGACACATTGCCTCATGTCTCCTACTCTGCCCCAAGAGCAATGTTTTAACCCTTTGCACCCATAGCAATGCAAAGTTCAGAAGGAAACTGAGGCACACACAGGCCTGATAAAATATTACAAAAAATTCTCACTTCATCACAGTTATTAACTACCCAAATTCATTGCTGGAAGTTTTGGGTATATACTAAATACAGAACGGATCTCTACCTGATTACCAGTAGTGAATCTGGGGCCAGGTTTACTACTCTGGCGGAGAATATTGATGCAAGAATTGCAGCTCCAGCTACATGAATTGCATAGCTGAAGTCGATGTACCTTGCATCAATTTTCTGGGGTGGCCCCACAGCAGGCGGTCAACAGGAGAAACTTCCCTTACTCTTCGCGACAGCAAGGAGTACTGTGGTTGATGGGGGTGCCCTCAGCATTCAGTTTAGCAGGTCTTTATTGGACCCACTAAATCAAACCCCGGAAGATTGCTTGCCAGAGCATCAGTCTCCAGTAAGTGGAGATGTGGCCTGGGTGATAGACTATGATATAGTAAGCTTGCCAATGAAACAGCCTGTAATGTGTTATGCTTTTCTTCTCTTGTGCATGTCTGAGGTAGGCAACCAACTATAGATGCAAGATGAAGCACTTGGAGGTCATATTAGTTATCTGTAGGTCAAATGCACTTTTTTGGTCCTTCTTTGTAAGTTTCACATATATGGAATATTGCTTGTGTGTATTTTACAGACTGCCTATCAATTCCTCTCTTCATTAAAAAAGCATAGTAGAGGTTGAAATAATTTGTTACATTAATCCTGTAAAGTTGGGTCATTACTTTCAACACTGGCCTTGTTTGTGGATTTGGTTGGGGTTTTTTTTGTTTGCTTTGTTTTTCGTTGTTTTTTTTGTTTGTTTTGTTTTTTTAAAACTTGTGTGCCTCTTTTTTCTGTTTTGGTAAGATAACTCTGATTTTCGCTTTTCTTTACCATTTTCCTTAGTCCATCTCTGACCTGGAGAGACGTACAGCATATTATTGTAAGGACTTCACGTGCAGGACATCTGAATTCTAATGACTGGAAAACCAATGCTGCTGGTTATAAGGGTGAGAGCTTCCTTTCTTATTCAATGTGAGAAGCAAAAGCAAAATTGGACTTTTAAAGGGGAAGCTGCGGGAAATAATTGCCGATGGTCTGTCTGCCACCTACATTATGTGCAGCTTTTGGTCTTTTTCATTAACAAAAGAGGCAAGATCCTTATCCTTTAAAAACTTGGATTTGAAATTACTAGAAAAGTAAAACTTATGGACTGAATTCTGTTCAACCCCTTCTTGCCTACTTTGTGCTACATTGGCAGCACAAAGCAGGCAGTAAAGATCTTAACCAGGTGTTTGTGTCTTCCAGGCACAGGGGTACAGATGGTCTAGCTTAATGTTAAGGTCACAAAATTTAATGTTTTATTTCAGCTTTGGTTGACATTTCAATTAGTGAAATAGGGGATTTTGATTAAAAATGATTAAGTGGAATTTTTTTTGACATTACTGAATAGAAATATTTTGGAACTTCTCATTCTACACGAACAAGACTTTGATATTTCAGTCTTTTGCCCTGATTTGGATTAAAAACAAGTGTCAAAATATCAGACTCTCTAGAGGGTCAGAAATTCCATTTTTGGATCAGACAGTGTGCAAACTTTAAAAAAACTCAGACTTTTTGGAGTTCTAAACATTTCACTGGTTTTGAACAGCTGCTATAAATATATATACAAACCATCAAACTATATCATTCTGTTTATATGTTATAGATGGGCTAAAACTAGACCTTGAATCTAAACACCTCTAAATTTCAGGATGATTTAAATTCTAATTTCCATTTGAACACTCTTTTGTTTTTTATTTCTGGGTCAGATTTGAAAATCAGAAGGTCTGTTCCTGATTTAATTCTCATGAGAATTCTACTCACATTTTAAGATGCACATATCTTATGAGATTTATGACATTTTATGCCCAAAACTCCTGAAAGCAGTTCACAAAGTATAAGAGCTATCAAATTTTCACAAACTTCTCACTCAGATTTGGCCTTGAATCTAAGCCCTAGCTTTAACCTATTCCAGATCACAGAACATCTACCATAGAACATATTTAATATATAATTCTGCCCCATTCTGACATTTCTGCTGCATCTGAATTAGAAACAGAAAAAAGGCCCCTTTCCTTTTTGGATCCAAACCAGAACTTATACGATAGAGGATAGTTTGGGAAGTGGGGATTCAGTACCAAGCCTCCTCAAAATTAAAATATTTTCACATTGATAGTTCTGGTTTTGACACATTTACAATACATACTATAAAGATAGAGCTCAATACACAGCTACACACCTGCATGCAAGAATCCACAGAGAGATACTTAATGATGTTGTCCATATATTACTTGTCACTGTAAGCCATAGCCTGGCATAAAAAATATGTTGACAGGAAACGTGGGTTGATATTTTATTATTGTGCTCGAAACTACCTAGAATTTAACCTCTCGTCTTCAAGTGGCATAAAACGTAGCATTTTGCTTATTATCTAATTTGCAGAATTATATCCCTTTGTATTTTTTCACCTGTTCCCATGAAAGGCAAACACACCATAGTACTCAGTTCCATACTATGATGTTTCAGAGCAGTTATCTCTCATTAGCAAATTGAAGAGTTGCATTAGCACATGGTATGCTAGCAGCAGCAACAACAGAACCTTTATAATTGCAATTATTTTGTGGCTTAAACCTCCCCCTCTCCCCTGGGAAAAAACTGAAAGCCACACCTGTGCTATGTTAGAATTGTGGTAGCAGATATTTACAGGGTAAAGGAGTTAAAGAGGGCTTCTCCCCCACTTGTCTAAAATCATGAAAGTAGACAAAGATGACTGTATAATTTCAACTGGCAAAGCTCAGCAGTAGACTTCATGATAGAATTCAAAAGGAGCAAGACAACCTACGTGTCTCGACCCCTGTGAAGCCAAGGATCAACTTTAACCCAAATAAAAGCACTAGTTTTAACTAAATTATTTTGGCAACTTAGGCTAAGCAAATGGTTCCAATAAAAATTCAGCTCTCTTTAAACCTCTGTTGGTTTTGGATAGAAGCGATGCAAAAGAGTTAGATTAAATCACAGCATCCAAACCTGAGCTTGAAGGGGGAGTTACACACCGCTGCTGGCAAAAACGAGACAGTATTTTACTAGCGCACGTGGCAATATTTAGTATAATATTTCAGTATTATCCTTTGCTGCTGCCAAGAGTAACAGTTAAAGTATGGGGTTTTTTCATAGATGAATTACTCTGATCCTTGCGGAATTGTATCATAATTTTGTTTATGTCAAGCCCCATATTTCTTCCAAAGCATGTTCATAGTAAGGCCGAAAAGAGATTTTTTCTTGAAATTGACTAAGGCAGAGTGAGACACAAGAAACAAGCTGCCTTTCTTCCATGCATGCTATAAGATAAAGGGCAAAGGGGCTGCAGTCTTGGTTCTTTAGAAATGAAAAATCAAAGGGTGAAAACAACAGAAACTTGGAAGAACCTTTCAGTCAAAGGGTCAGCAAAAGCTGGTACTTGAAAGTGGGTCAGCCTGCCTGTTCAGGCTGGCTGGGCTGCATGGCAACCCCAACACTCCACACAGTTTCTCTGACTGTTTGTCATGGGGGAGAAGAAAGGAGGAGCTTACAAACGTAGCTAGTGGCTACAAGGTCTTCAGTATTCTTCCTCTTCCTTTTTCTTTTCTTTTTTTACACTAACAAAAAAGATTAACTAATGAATAATACTTGAGCTGCCTTAGAGCGATGCCACTTCCCCTCCCCCCTTCCTTTTTGGAGCGTGAGCAGCGCTCATTAAATACCAGTCAGTTGAAGGCGCCTTAAGGTCAGAAGTGTTATTTCACTGACAGTCAACAGGTGTCTTTACACAGTAACTTAGCACAAGACACTGAAAAATAGTTTTGAAAAATTATTGCAGTCTCAGTCACAAACCTTGTTCAGATGGTTTGCAATATATCCTTGATCACTACAAAAAGTTAGGCAAACTATAGAAAGCTCACCGTGGTGAGATTCTACCTGTTATTCCATGTCAAATAGTTTCTGTGTGTACTTAATTCAGACCTATGGTCTAGCAAAAAGTTAGAGCATATCCTTTTCCTTTCCTGTCTTCGGGGGATCAAAACTAGGGCTGTTAAATTTAGATTAATTAACTAATTGAATAGTTGATGGGGTTTCCATCATCTATTCGATTAGTCGATAAGGGCGCCTCTGCCTTTGAACTGTAGCAAGAGCTCTTGCTCCTCTTCAAAAGCAGAAGCCCAGAAGGCAGTGTGGGGCCAGCTGGGGACTTCCCCGCTGACTCCGTGCTCCCTGCGGCATCTGAGCCTTTGAAACATTTCAAAAGCAGAAGCCCTTCAGGGAGCACAGGGCCCCCATTGGCCCCATGCTTCCTATGGCACCTGAGCCTTTGAAATGTACAAGAATCCCCTGCCGGGGCTCTTGTACACTTCGAAAGCCGAATTGCAGTAGAACTGGTGCAAGCGGAGACTGTTTCAGTCCCCGCTTGCTCCGTTTCCCGCTGTGCCTCTACCTTCCCTGCCCCCACGGAGACCGTGCTGGGGGAACTGGCTTTTAAGTCAGCTCCCTCCAGCACCAGCGCCTACTCCCCTTCCCACCTTGCTGCCTCTCTCTGATAGGGGCAGCAAGGGGGAGAAGCGACTAGTCTCATCACTAATCGACCGTCCAGTAAGCTTATACGTTTCGGATAGTCACCTAGTCGCTTATATCCCTAATCAAAACTCTTGATCTCCATCTACTACAACAGATTGAACATTTGAAAGAACAAATAAGCTCTCCAAAGCAATCAGCAGCATAGGTTGATACCAGAATCTTAAAAGAAGAATGCAGCATCAGTGCTCACTTGTCTATATGTCGAAAGAAACAGAAGGCAACAAAGTAATTTTAAGAGGCATAATCATCTCTTCTGAATGGCATCACTCAGCAAGTATTTAAGTTAGGACCTAAATTTAAAGAGCTTCCTATTTCATACTTCTTCACAGTCTAAGACTGTGCATTCTAGGAATGAGTACAGCATCAGGAAGTAGGCATTGCCAGAATTAGTGACTTGCTAAGTGGTCTTGGGCAGTTTACTTCACCCCTACCTCAGTTTCCCTTCTCTCTAAATTTGGGATAATTTTCCTTCTGAGAGCAAAATCCAATTTCAGTGGAATTCACCATTGGCTTCACTGGGAGCAGGAGAGAGCCCTTAATATTTGATTAGGCCAGTGTATATTGCTATATGACTGCTGAGTATTGTTCTGGGTACAGAGCTTGTATTGGATAGGTGCAGCACTGGAGAAACTCAGAAAGAGGAAAATAAGACAAGGCCATTTGTATTCTGATAATAGATCAGACTGAAACTGATGTCAAAGGTAAGTGTTCAAACAAAATTCAGAGAAAAACTGCAGTGTCTGCACAACATTGTGTGCTATTTCAAAGGAGCTGAATGAGCTGTCCATACACATTCCATCACACATTTTACATCATAATTTGAGAATGAGATGTTCATAATTGCTAACAAATATAAGAATTCTGAATGTGGCAAATTTACATTCTAAGCTCTCTTGACTTGTAGCAGCCAACCACAAGAGCTTTTATCAGCCAAGAATACCCCGAGTGCAGCTTTCTGCTCCTCTAGGGACTGCAGGGCAGCACGACAGTAGAGAACCATTTCCATAGCTCCACATCACCCAGGGAAACCTCTTAAACCAGCAGCATAAAACAGCTGCCCCAGAACACAGAATCTAGGCTATTGAACATAGGGTAACTCAATAGAGGATTCTAGCATCCTTCATCAGGCCACTCTTCTGTGGCGTTCTATGCATATATTATTTTTCTCAAGAAGCAGGAATGACTATCATGTTGTATATCGTCCAACAAAAGCCAGACCCTTCCGCAATTGCCTTTCATCAGCAAATTAAGGGCAGGGGAAGGAAATGAAAAAAAAACCCCACCTTTATTCATGAAATGTCATTGAAAACTGCCACCGTGCCAAGTTAGATTAGCAGGCCCTCAGCTTCCTAGTCCACATACATTTGAAGTTTGAGAGTTATCCCCTTGGCCACAGTTGAACATCAAGGTGCTGTAATTAATGTATTACCTTCCTTGGTTAGTTTCATTTTAACTTTCATTTTACTGCCCTTAGCATACAGCATAGGCTTCTTGGTGGTATTCTGAACACACGAGGGCAGCACTCAGCATAGCACCAGGGAAGCAGATGGAAGAAGTCCCTAACATTAATTGGGATTCTATCAGAAATGCAGTGTCCTACTTCTACCAGTAAGGAACCACGTTAGCAGAGTATGCACAATAGGTCAGCAACATGGATCGGGGTGGGGGGCAGGAAGAGTGTCCAGTGATAGTGGTGACCACTTTGAAATGTCACCTATGTTTAAATACCACAGAAGGTATAGAATTACACCATCATCTTTATAATTTCACTGAGGAGTAGAGGCGATAGAATACAGGTCTAAATGGCGGGGAGGGTAAGGGGACGGGTGTCATAAATCCTTGATTTTTCAATACAAGGTTTTTGAGGATTGTGGGACCCCAGAAATTGTAGAGTTTTTATTTCCTAGACTGTTTTCTCCATTCCATCAGCAAATGCTCAGATGGCAATTATCAGTAATATTAAAATTACTTTGGGAGCTATTCAGTGCTCCAAATGTAAAACAAGGTTAAACAAATTATCTCATTTTTGAACATTGTTTGCCTTTGCAAGAATCACCAAATCTTTTTGGGGTGTTGGGGAAGGTCGAACAAAAACTGAGAAGAGGTCTTGTGTAGGATTCTGCAACCTGCAAGCTTGTGGGTTTCTTCTCTAGGATTTTTATTTTTGCTTAATAGAAATTGATATATCTCCCAGTTTTGCTTTTTAAATTAAAAGATATATCTGAGAGCAGGGACAAAACGTACTGACAGATACATGGCTAGGAGGTTCCAGAGGTGAGGAGTTAAAGAGAAAAGAAAAAAAACATGCCTGGAGAGAGCCCAGAAAAAATTCTCATTTCTCTTCCCAATATTAAACACACCAAAAGCTCCTCATTATAGCAGCTGTAATTCTACCTGAGGCTGCTCTGTCTGCAGTGCTCTATTCCCTGCTGGCTTTAGGAACCAGGTGACTGGGTTATAAAATCATATAGGGAAAGTCTGAGCAGATACACCTCTTGAAGGTCAGTGACTAGATACATAAAGAAAAGTAGAATGACCATAACATTTTGTAATACAGCCTAATTTGCTTTTCTGCATTTATAGTAGTCCTGTATTGTGGGCCTGATTTGCCGCTGTGTTACTTCAGCTTGGCAGTGGTGTGACTGTATAGTTTTCAGTGGACTTAGTCTACCCTAAAACTGTAGTAATACAATGGTAAACCAGGACATACATTTATTTATATTACAGTGGCATCTATAAACCCCATTCTAAGATGAGCTGGATTGTGGTTGGCATTGTACAGACCAAATAATAAAGAAGACAGTTCTTGCCCCAGAGAGCTTGCAGGCTTGGTATTCATTGCATAATCCAGGCTATAAACAAAACAGTTTTGAAGAAATGTAAATTATAAAAATTGCAGACTGAACTGACAGCAACAACACCAGCTTGCCCCTTTCTCAAAAGCCTGGGGGAAGAAAAATGAGCCTTGTAGCATGTATGCCCTACAGGTCAACAGACTCAGGCTCTGCATGAAACCTAAAATGTTACCTTTCCGGTTTGCAATAACAACTTTTCCTAGTAGAACTGGAGTTATTGCATTAAACATGAGTATGAAATGGTTATGCTGAAAACACAGAATACTGGTTTTGAGACTTTCAGAATAAAAAGCCTGAGAAATATGCACACTCACATAATTACATTTATGTGCAGTTATAAAAACAGTGCTTGGAAATTGGGAGATTTTGCAATCTATCTGCCTAACTATCTATTTACACATATAACCATGATAATTCTACCTACCCTACAGATGTTAGGTGTAGAATTTTGTGGTTGGAGAGCTCTCTCTCTTTATAAAATGCTTCCTTAAGGGCCAATGGAGTTTGATACTTACTGTGTTTTATTGGCTATTTTTAATATAAGTAATTACAGGTTGAACCTTTCTAGTCCAGAACTCTCTGGTCCAGAAACATTTGATATCCAGAATGATTTTAGTTAGTTGGATGTCCGCTTTTCATGGATTGGCCAAGCTTCCTGCGGTCCCATAAAATTTGTTTACAGTCACAAATCCTGGCTCTCAGGCTATGTCTACACTGTCCCCGTTTTGTGCAAAAATTATGCAAATGAGGCAAAGCGTGGAATATCACCGTGCCTCATTTGCATAATTAATGAGGCTCTGTTTTTGTGCAAAAACCCCCTCTTGTGCAAGAGCTGTTCTTCCTGAAAAAAATGCAGAACGGCTCTTGCACAAAAACCTCTTGTGCAAAAATGGATCCTAATTAATTATGCAAATGAGGCACGGTGATATTCCACGCTTTGCCTCATTAGCATATTTTTTGCACAAAACGGGGGCAGTGTAGACAGCCTCAGTGTTCTGCACTGTTATTTAGTTCTAATTTATCCCTAAATTTCTACTAACAGCTCAGTAAGCAATGGAAGTGCTGGTAATATTGTCATCCCGTAGTAGAGAAAATTCTCTTGTTCAGAATTAGTCAGGTCCCGAGGGTGCTGAAACAGAGAGGTTCAACCTAGATTACATTCACAAATATTCTACCATCAGGATGAATACATTGTTTAGTGGACAGAACTTGGAACTGGGATTTAGTGAAATCATGGTCCCATTGAAGTAAATGGGAGCTTTGCCATTAACTTACATGGGTCCAGGATGTCACCATTAAGTCTGTTTAACATTGCCAATTATTCTGTGAGACTTTGGCCAATTATTTAACTTTTCTTTGTTTCAGTTCACTTATTATAATATTCCCCCTACAGGGTTATTGAGATGGGTATTTAATTGTGCATACTTATTGTATTATCATTTATTAAATGTGTACTATAACTGCAATGTAATTTTTATTCATCCATCTGCTGTTGAAATCTGATGCTGCCCCTGTATTCCATCAGATGTTCTTTCACATGTTGGAACATAAGCACTTTCAAAAAGATACAGAAGTTCTATGTGGCAGGACAAGAGATATATTCTTCACTATACACCTGATACTCTAAGAGGCACAGAAACGGTATTCATGTGTCTATAGCTAAAGTTCTGTTAGTATTTCCACTTCGAATTTACTCCATTCATATGTCATATTTTGTTCTGAGATATTTGATTATAAAGTCTCTGTGAAAGGTTGGTTTAGGTCTATAATCTATATAATGGTTAGATCCATTTGCATTTAATTTCTAGCGGAACCCCATATGCACATTCAAGGAGAAATGTGGCTTGAAGGGTCTTTAAAAAGGGAAACGGGTGGGTTGTTAATACATTTTGTGATCCAATGGCCTGTTTGGTTTAAAGAAAAGCTAGAGACAGTTGGTTTTGCAATGGAGTTGTCTCTTTGGAGAAATACATTGTAACATGACCATCATGGAGTTTAAAAATTATAGCTTACATTACCACACATATATCCTAGCCAATTTTCTTTCAGCAAATCTTTTATAAAGCTAGTGCACCAACATATAACCCTTCAATTTATTTCCTTCATAGAAGAGGACTTATTAAATAAGAGATAGAAATGAATGGCTTCAATTGAGTATTTATGGCCAAAACCTCGTTATACAATGGGAGGGGGGTAATCATAGAAAAAGAAGGGGCAGGTCAGGCTCTCTCATTCAGTCTCAATACTTTTCAGGGGTAACATTTCTAGAGATAAAAGTATAGACCAGGATCCTCTGATGAGAGTCTCAACAAATATGATAATGGTGTTTTTCTGTGGTGTGGATGAAAATGCATCCATTAGTAGTAGACTCAACTAGTGACTATTTTTCATAGGCTACCATAAATTTCAGTCATTACTGCCGAGGGCCTGATTTACTTTGGTAAGCCAGAAGTGAAGCTCTCTGTTTCCTATTACAAGTCTTTTTAGTAAACCAGTCTTCATCTGTTGAATAAGCTAATATGTTCGTGTGTTTTAAATTCCCAAAATAGGCAATTACCGTGAAGCTATAAATGCAATCTACAGGTTGATTTTCTGTATTCTCAAGTAGGGATGTAAGCGACTAATCGACTAGTCAACTATCCAATAAGCAAAAGCTTATCAGACAGTCAACACACTAGTCAACTAGTCATGTCTCCCCCACTTGCTGCCGCTGTCAGAAAGAGGCAGCAGGGGGCCGGGGGGGGAAGGGGGAGAGGAGAGGGAGATGAGCTCCATGGCTTAAAAGCCAGCTCTATGGGAGGGGGCAGGGGCACAATGGCAGCATTCCACCTTTGAAATGTACAAGAGTCCCCGCTGGGACTCTTGTACATTTCAAGCAGGAGTGCCAAGATGGCCTGGGGCCAGTGGGGGGACTGGCAGTCCTCCACTGGTCCCAGGCTCCATGCGGCATTTCAAAGGGGGGCTCTTGTGCATTTCAAAGGTGGAATGCCGCACGGCACTTCCGCCTTTGAAATGTAGCAACAGCCAGGAAGCTCTTGCTACATTTCAAAGCGGAAGCGCCCTTATCGACTAATCGAATAGTCAATGGAAATTCCATCAACTGTTTGATTAGCTGATTCATCTAATTTTAACATCCCTATCCTCAAGTGGTCTTTGTTGCTTTTTAAAGTGGATTTAGGTCTTCTAAAAGATGCTATATTGACAGAACTGCACATGGAAATTCTTTATCTACCAAACCACACAAATAGCAAAAGTATAAACTTCCACATGCTGCACGGCCAGTATGCCCCAAACTTGTTTATTGTATTTGATATGGATCATAGAAAAGTCAAAAGTGACTTTCATCAGATAGTTTGATCTACCAATAACATCTATATGGTAGTCTTGAGCATAGTGCTAGATAATAGTGTTGGTATTGCCTGAAGAAATGAAACTACACTGATTGCATTTAGATATTAACACACGTTTTATTGAACACATAATGGACTTTGCATGCTTTTTCTGATTATTTGCTATCACTTTTCTATCTACATATTTGGCCCCAAATTTTTCAGTGTTTCCCATTCTAATGTAATGCAATAAAAAGGGCAGAATACAGTGCACCTTTCTGTCCTACAAACAGGCCATTATGTTGTGTGATCCTTGGAACAGGAACTAAAATTTCCTTCTGTGCCGGCTGAGTCCTTAGAGATAGCTGTATTTTGGGGAACTATGTGGTTTTCTGTTGTCTTGGTTATAAGTAGAAACATTTATATTTTGGTTATAAGCAAAAACATAAAAATGCAAGGAATACAACTGCATTCTTTCCATATCTTCCTTTGAGTTTGAAATACATTATGTGAATTTGAAAAGCATTGAGGGTTGATTTTATCCCCAAGAGTAAAAAGAACAGTATCGCATAATTTTTTGTTGGCTGTGAAGCACATTTATACGTTTTATAAGCCAAATCCCATTATCGTAAATTACTGGTAGCTTTGGCACAACACAAGGGAGTTGGGATTTTTAAGGATGTGGTGAAGAAACACTAAATTCTAATTCCAAAGCTCAAAATTTCTTAGCTGAGATTTGACACAAGCAAAATAGGACAAAGCTTAAGCAGGGCTGCTTAAAAACCCATTTTCCTTGTAGCATCCTTCACTATCCTTGCATTTTTCCTTTAAATAAATTTACTTCGTACTTTGCCATATCAGAATACTTCTAGCATTTGCAATAAAGCTAACCAAATTACATAAATGAATTAAAGCAATTTGAAATTAGAACTGTACCTATTTAGTAAGTTTCCCATCTTTAATAACCTGCCAAGTAGAAGTTTCAGAAGAAAATCTATTCTAAGACCATCTTGCAGAAGGATGAGGGATGGGAAGAGTTGTAGGATGAGTAAGAAGTGGCTAATTTCAGGAGTCTAAGAATCTCCTCATATTGTGAAATTATTTTTAAAAAGCCAACAAATATTGACCAAATTCCTGTGAAATACAGACTCCTAGAAGATGAGAATAATCAACAGGCAAGCTGGGAGAATTGAAATGAGGAAGCTTTTCACTGCCAATCATTCACAGATGTTTTGGGATCTCTGTTGTCAAGTACAGAGTTGCTAGCACAATATCTGGCATCAGCATACTAAAAAAATAAAAACAACAGGATCTAAAATACAGTCAAACTAAGCAAGCCTGTGTAAAGAGGAGTACTGCAAATTTTTCTAATCAGGCATAATAGTATTCCTGTTTACTTTCACCACTGTGCTAGTTACATTTGCACCTCAGCCTGGTAAATATGCACAGCACCAACACAGCTGTGGAAACAAATTCAATTCAGTTAAATATTTAGCACAGTGGCATATTTTAAAGTGTTTCAGTACAGATGATTCTGTCCTTATTTGATTTTCAGTGAGATTGATATAGATGCCAGGGTCAAGAGTAACAGAAAGCAAATGCAAAAATCCAAAAGAGAAATCCTGTGACTTTTACTTCTCCCAATCTAGCTAAACAGAACATGCCTTTAGTGACATTTCAGTCAAGTAATTTTGGAGATTCCAGCAGGCAAGGGGCCAGGTCCACAGCTGGTATAAATTCACTTCACAGGCAATTTACACCAGTTGAGGCTCTTTCCCCAGATGTATTTCTAAACTCTCATTCTGCCACCAGTGTCTTCCATTGAGTTAATATTAATAGTATAACTGACATGAACATTATGCAATACCTCTATTATCCAAGCTGTTTTCAGGGACTGGAAAATTAAAGGGGGCAGTGACGACTGTTGGATAATAGCAAATGAGAAGACACTCTGCAGCCCGTTTAATTGTTTCATTTGTTTCTATCTGCCTAGTATCTGAAGATGAATACAATAATCAGAAATACTTCTGTCTGTAACAAGTTCTGATCCAAAGAACTGAAGATCATTTCATTAAAACAGACAAGGACAAAATGTTGGGAGTGTAGTTTCCTGTTTAATTATATTAGACATTAGTGCTGCATTTCAATTTGGCCTCATTCACTCTACAGGAGTTTAAATTATGACTGAATTTATAAATAACAGACATTAATACTTCTGCATTTGATCAAATGTTAGTAATAGACTGTGTCCTTAAAGGCTGCACTTCAGAAGGGGCAGTGCATAATGGGAAGTTTATATCAAGTTTATGTATAAACAAGAACAGTCTTTTTCTAAACATCTGACATCTTTTCCTATACATGAGTGTTGGACCAAAATAAAGGGATTAAGTACCTTTCCTAGAAAAACTGGGGGAAGATCTGATAAGCTTGCCCAGTTAATCATTGTTTGATGGCCTCTGGTTTTGTAGTGGGGGTCAAGGGAGCTGCTCTGTGGATAAATAAATAGATATTAACCTAGGAATGTTAGCTATTCTTTAATGATAAGAAGAGTAAAATTCAATATTTGCTTTGTGAGACAAGTTTTCTTTTAAACTTGTCCTTCTATGTATCTGTAAACCTCCGTGTACATCTATGAAAATGTGAAAACAATAGTCAGCCAGGCTACATGTGTGCATGGAGAGAGACATGGCTCAAGGAATACTTCTGCACCCCTGAGCATCCATGGAGCACAGCTGCAGTCCCCTTCCCCCTAGCCCCCAGTGAGCACAGAACCCAACAGCATTATTATGTCAAAGGGGGTGTGGGAGCAGTCAGGTCCATGAGCTCCCTATGCATTGACAAGCAGGAGGCATACCCTGTGCTACTGAAGCAGTACAGCAGCAGGCTGGGTCCCGTTCCATATTCCTCTTCTCTGTCAATGAGCCAGAAATCTCCCTGAAATGCTGCCTGTGACGGGCCATCTCTACACCATCCCTAACATGGGCAGAAACATAAAGTCTCAAATAAACCCAATATTAATTCCTGTCATTACAATATGTAGTGCAAAATGTATGGTCTGCCTGGCTCTTATATGTGACTGCATCTGGAATGGAAGACACTAGACAGCAAAGACAACCCCACATGATTGCCTTGGTAACGTCGTTTTCCTACCAGTGTTAGCAGAAGTGAGCCCCCTCTCTTTTCCAGTAGCAATTACATCTCTCGATGCTACCCCAAGAGCACACCTAGCCCCATATGTGCTAGCAAAGTCATTTTTAACCACTCTTGGAGGCACCAGAATTGGTTACTGTCAAATACAGCAGAATCAGAAGTGTATTTCGTAAACATCACGGCTGTGTCTAGACTGGCATGATTTTCCGCAAATGCTTCTAACGGAAAAGTTTTCCATTAGAAGCATTTGCGGAAAAGAGCGTCTAGGTTGGCACTTTTTGCGGAAAAGCGTCCGTGCCAATCTAGACGCGTTTTCAAAAAAGCCCCGATCGCCATTTTCGCGATCGGGGCCTTTTTGCGCAAAACAAATCTGAGCTGTCTACACTGGCCCTTTTGCGCAAAAGCTTTGCGCAAAAGGGACTTTTGCCCGAACGGGAGCAGCATAGTATTTCCGCAAGAAGCACTGATTTCAGACAGTAGGAAGTCAGTGTTCTTGCGGAAATTCAAACGGCCAGTATAGACAGCTGGCAAGTTTTTCCACAAAAGCAGCTGATTTTGCAGAAAAACTTGCCAGTCTAGACACAGCCCACCTGTTTATGTCTAAATCAGGGGTGGGCAGAAGGGCCTCTGCGAGCTAGATCTGGCCCACCAAGCGGGTTGATCCGGCCTGCAGAGGCCCTGCCACTTCTCCACCTCCAGGCCAATTAGGGACTGGGGGTTGGGGAAGTGCACGAAGTTTCCTCCACCCTGCCAGGAGCACGTAGCACTTTGAAGTGTCACATGCTCTTGGCAGGGCAGGAGGAGACTTCATGCGCTCTCCCGCCCCCAAACCCTGATTGCCCTGGGGGCGGGAGGAGCGCGTGAAGTTTCCTCCGCCCTGCGAGGAGCGTGCGGCACCTCTCTAAGTGCTGCGCACTCCTCGCAGGGTGGAGGCAGCTTCATGTGCTCCCCCACCCCCAAGCTCTGATTGGCCTGGGGGTGAGGGAGCGCATGAAGTCTCCTCCCACCCTGCCAGGAGTGCGCGGCATTTCAAAGTGCTACGTGCTCCTGGCAGGGCGGAGGAAACTTCATGCACTTCCCCCACCCCCAGTCCCTAATTGGCCTGGGGGTGGGGGAGCGTGCGAAGCCTCTTCCCGCCCCGCCAGGGGCATGGGTGCTTAGTGGGGGGGGGAGCAAAGGGGTTCCCCCACCCACAGACCAATCATGGTCTGTGGGTGGGGAAGCCTGGAAGCATCCTGTCCCCGTCCCTTCCAGGGCCACCTCAAACATTTTTGAAGTGGCCCCCGGCCAAAAATTATTGCCCACCCCTGGTCTAAATCCAGGGGTGCAATTTGAAAAGAGATTAAACCTTCTTTTCTTTTGTGATGAGAGGGCACAGCTACTTTTGTTAAACCTGGAATGTTTTTCTAAATTGTTATTATTTAGTGTCTAAAACTGCTGGTCCTGTCTCAGTACCTGCAGCTGCTAGCCCAAACCTCCTTGATCAAGGGCTTTGAAGTGTAGGCTCTTCAGACAGCCAAATATCAGCTGTCTGGAAGCTTTCCACAAAGAAGTCCTTAGGAGCGCCACAGACTTGATTTGGATGTGGGATGCTTTTCAAGAAAGTGTATACTTGTGCATACTCCTACTTTTCCTCTTTCTTGCAAATATTAAGTATAATGATGGTGACAAGCAATTTACATAAACACCATCACTCTGGGTGCTAATACTTTTTTTTCCCTCCCAGAAATGGGCACAACTTCATTTTAAAAATAGGTTTTAAAGGTAGAAAAGATAGTGTGTGGGAGGTCTGTAAATATTTTAAACCAGCTCTTTTAAGTGTGAATATTCAAGCTGTGAGTACAGTAGATGAAACAACTTTGGGCTCAACCAGAAGCCTGCCTGAGCAGGGGTATCCTGGAACAGGCCATAGTTGCCGCTAAAGTCTGCTACTCATCCTCCCGCTCAGATGGGTCAGGAGTGAATGGTTTGGCTCATGCCTCCCAACATGTCAAGTATGCCAACTGCTTCTCCTCAAAGCAAAAATCTACATTTCCATCAGTTATTCCAAAGATTTCTCTATTAAGTAATGGGGGGAGGCGGGTCACTAACCCAGACCTGATTCCCTCCTGATGAAATTTGGAATTTTACCACTTACGTTTACACAATTGATAGGCATGTGGGGAGCCACTTCCACTCCTACAGCTCATCCTAGTCTGGATGAACAGAGTGACTTGCATACCACAGTGATAGGCATATAAAAACAGATAGTTAGATAACTGTATCCTGACTAAAAGATCCTCTTTCCCCATGAAGAGACTTGTACCCAAGAGCTTTTTCACTTAACCTCATAGACTCCAGTGGCAGCATTTATGAAATGAGGAATTTCTCAGCCCAGGGTTTATTTGTCCTCATATGGTATTGGTGATCTTTTTTCCTTGTCTGTGTATTTTTGTAGTAAACATTTTCAGTATTTTTCCATGGAGACAATTCAAAAGTCGGTGGAAAGGGCCTTAAGATCTTATACTGCCAATACTGAAATACCCTTGGAATTTCAAAATAGTATGCATGTCAATATCTTAGCTCAAGGAGTGTGCAATCAACATGAAGGAATTCTGTGTTAAACCACATCTTGACAGATGAAGAGGAACTGATCACAAAAATAAAAATTAATGGCCGCTCAAATACAAGTATCAGGATTTGATCATATTTATAATACGCAACACAATAAAGTCTAAATCAACAATATATATATTTGGTGCTTTAAAAGAGTCAGTTTCACAAAGCTGAAAAGAATTATGAGCCAAAGTCAGCTCTGAGGAAGAATTTAATATGAAAATTATAATTGGGAATTGTTTAAGAATACTTCACTTGGTGCTCAGAATTCCACAACTGACGACGAAGGCTGGATTGTTTAAAATACTGGACCTGATTTAGAGAGGAAGTGAAGGATAGTAAGAAGGAAGCATATTAGGAAAAAAGAATCCTGACAATAATGTTGTTCCATTTCTAGATGGAAAGGATAGAATTATTATTATCTGTTCTTTATTTGAGAAAAAAATTATGATGAAATATCATATAATGCTGGTAACACCTTTTCCATTTCATTAGTATATCAAGAGTATGCTACTTAAGTTTAGCATTTTTAAATCAGCAGGTCCAGATAGCTTGTATCTAAGAGTTTTAAAAGACCATGGCCAATGAGGTCTTTTAAATGCTGGACCATTAATGTTGTACAGAAGCACTGGGAAAAGTTTCAGAAGACTGGAAGAAAGCCAATGACTGTCAATATTTTATAAGGGTAAATGGGATGGCCTGGATAATTGTAGATCTGTCAGTCAGACATCAAATGGGGCAAGATAATGCAGCAGCTGATACTGGACTCAATTAATAAAGAATTAAAGTCGAGTAATATAATGAATGCTAATCTACATGGCTTTATGGTAGTTAGATCCTGTGAAAAAATCTTTATCTGTGTTTGATGAGATTATAAATTTGGTTGATAAAAATAATAGCGAAATCTAAGTTTTCGTATCAATACTAAGGCATTTGACTTAGTACCACATAACATTTTGATTAAACAACCTAGAATGATATAAAATTAATATTGCACACATTAAATAGATTAACAGATGGCTAACTGATAAATCTAATTGTAAAAGGGAAATCATTGCCAAGTGTGAGGGTTTCTAGTTGAGTCCCATAGGTATCTGTTTTGGGATATTTTTATCAGTGATCTAGAAGAAATCATAATATCATCACTGACACAAATCTTGGATAAGTGATTAATAATAAAGTAGACAGGTGGCTGATACAGAGTGATCTGGATCACTTAGTGAATTCAGTACAGGCAAACAATGTGTGTTTTAATATGGCTAAATGTCATTGTGTACATCTGGAGCAAACAATGCCAGCCATACTTACATGTTGGGGCACTCTATTGTGGGAAGCAGTGACTGAAAAAAAAAGATTCGGGAGTCATAATAGTTAATCAGCTGAACATGTGTTTCCACTGTGATAGCATGGCCCCAACATCTAATGCAACCTTTACTTAACTTTAACAGGGTTCAAGAAAAAACTAGATACATTCATGGAGGTTAGGTCTATCAATACTTATTAGCCAAAATGGGTAGGAATGGTGTCCCTAGCCTCTGTTTGTCAGGGGCTGGAAATGGATGACAGGAGAGGGATCACTTGATGATTACCTGTTCTGCTCACTCCCTCTGGGGCATCTGGCATTGGCCACTGTCAGTAGACAGGATACTGGGCTAGATGGACCTTTGGTCTGACCCAGTATGGCCGTTCTTATGTTGTTGTTATGTAAACCTTGGATGCATAAACAGGGGAGAGTCAAATAGGAGTCGATACAGTTATTTTACCACTGTATTTGGTACTGTTGCAATCACTGTTAGAACACTGTGTCCAGTTCTGGTGCCCACAAATCAAGAAAGATGTTGATTAAAGAGGGTTCAGAGAAGAGTCACAGGAATGATTAAAGGATTAGAAAACACACCTTTTCACCATATACTGTAGGAGCTCAATCTACTAATCTTTTAAAAGAAAAGGACTTGATTACAGTTTGTAAGTACTTACATGGGAAACAAATAATAATGATTTAGCAGAGAAAGGTATAGCAATCCACTGTCTGGAAGATAAATTCAGATTGAAAATAAGGCATACATTTATTTCAGTGAAGGCAATTAACCATTGAAACAATGACCCAATGGATGTTTTTTAAAAGGTCTGCTCTAGGAATTATTTTTAGGGAGTTCTAGGGCCTGTGTAACACAGGAAGTAAAACTAGGTGATCACAAGGGTCCCTTCAGGTCTTGGAAACCATACACTGTGAACCTGTTTGTTTTATCATGAGAATATTAGCTACTCAGTCACTTATAAGAGCCATGTTTTAGCTCTCTTTGAATGCATGGTTCAATTCTGTGCACCCTTGAGTTTGGGACTACTCAAGGCAACTGTAAGAATAAGAGTTCATTGAATGCACATTGCCCTAGTTTACACTAGGGACTTATTTCTAATTGACCCCCCCTTGATCAACTTTATAAACAGAGTGTCCACACTACCAAGCCTGTTATTTCACTTATTTTGAACGGGACACTTATTTCAAAATCTGTACTCCTGCTTTTCTTGGGAAATAACACTTATTTCAAAATAGTGTTAGCGTGGATGCTCTGGTGCCACTATTTTGAAATAACTACTCCCCACATTAATTCAAATTGATTACTCCCCAGTGCTTCCTGGGGCTCTAAGTTGAGGTAGTATGTCCACATTAATGGAGCCTGCCTCAGACTAATTTCAAGGCTTCCCCGTATTGGGGACACACTATTTCAATTCTGTAAAATTGGGAGTTATTAAGTCAAATCTAGTTATTTTAAAATAGTTTCCTAGTGTAGACATGGCCATTATGTCTCAAAGGATTTTCCATTGAAAAACGCTCTTCAGTTGGCTGTTTCAGCCAGCATTAGATATTGTCAGATATTGTTAGATATTTGGAAGATGTGATCTTTAACAACAGATCAATTTTATACTTTGAGCTGTCATTTGTTTAACAGGATTCCAGGGCGAGAGGAAGGAAGGGTTGTGTGGGGCAGGGTGTTAGATGTAATCCTTTAAGTTCTGGTTTGGGATTAATTGGAGGCTGGTTTCATATGCCTTCTGCAAAGTATACCATGTCTTGTCATGTTAGAGATGAATACAGCATTTATGTTTTTTCTGATGGTTTGTCTGTAGTTCTGTCTGTGGTAGCAGTCTAAACTGATTTATTGACACAATGTTGTGATTTAAAAGTACTTGCTCCCTTAACCTTCTACTTCCACTACCTCTACCCAAAAAAATCTACCAAAGATATGGATTTGTAGCAGCCATCGCAGATGGTCACTGAGGTTTGCAGTCCCTTTTAATTAATCAAAATCCACTTGCCAACTCCTGTTTTGATTGGAACTAAAAAAACAAAAACCATGACTGATTAACACGTCACTGGGTGAAACTTTCAATGCATGCCGTGAAGTTGCTTATTGCTGACTATTTTAATTACCAGACATTTTATGTTCTTTACTTTTTTTAAAAAATCAGTTGCAGCTTTCTACCCTTTCAGAGTAAGTATGCAAAGAAATTGACATGCCTGAGAGACAATGGGATCAAGTTTATATTTGCAGGACTCTCACATTAAAATGTCAAAACAAAAGTTTGCAGGGCGGGAAAGAAAATCTGTCTTACATCTCATGGCCTCCATATATTTAATGCATCAGGGTTCAATTGCAGCTTCACCTAAAATGGGAAAGATAATATTTTTAAGCTTTCTTTTGAGATGTCGAACTTAATTACTATGTATGGCAGGAAACTGAAATTCTCACACAAAGGGAATTCTTTACAATGAACAGTCTGCAGCACGGTCGCTTTACACTTTAAAACGGTTCGTGTTAGAGATACAAGGAGTTACACAGTTACATCTTCTCTGTTGGTTTCACTGTCTCTGCTCTTCTTAGGTGTGCAGAGGCAATGGAGCAAGGAACTTCCCCCTCCTTTGCTTTGCACCCTGTGCAAGGGCTAGGCATGACTTTCACCCTCCTTGCACACACTACCCCAAGAATGGAGGGAAGAGCTGGCTGGCTGCAGAGAAGGAGCATACTGCACCATCTGAACAAAAATGAGGCTACATCTACACAGAAAAGCAAGGAAGGGATTGTACCAACATCTAAATGCTAATAGGGTTGCCAGGTGTCCAGTATTTTCGCCTCCTGTCCGGTAAAAAATGTCAGAAAATACCGGACACCTAAAATGTCCAGTATTTTCTGGTTTTTTTCCCTGCCAGGAGGCAAAAATACCGGACATCAGGCAACCCTATGACACACTTGGCAACTGGGCCCAGTCCCCAGCCTCCCTCCTACCCCAGGCCCTCAACACCTCCCACCCCCAGACCTCCTGCTTACCTGGTTCTGCAGAGAAGCTGCGTTCTGGCTTGGTCAAGAAAACAAAATGGCCACCGGCAAAAAGCCTACAGACCAAGGGGAAGCAATGACTTAGTACTCTTAGTGCTCAACCACTCCCCTGTTCCTATCCCTATTCTGACTCTGCACGCACTGGAAGGGCCATGCTGTTTTATTTTTATTTTTTTTTCTTAATAACTCTTGGGGTCCTTTCTTTTTCCCCTCAACAACTTTGGTCTCCCTCCTTTCCCCCGCCACCCTCAACAGAATTTTTTCCCCGGTGTTTTTTTTGGGAGGGGGCTCGGTATTTTTGGTTAAATCATCTGGCAACCCTAAATGCCAAAGTCTGGGCCTGTGTAAATTGCAAAAGCACAGAGAGTCAGCCACCCTCAGAATATGGCTATAATTGTAGTTGTAGTTTTGAGTCATTTGAATAGTCAGAGATCACACACTTCTGGCTGCTTCCATCTATTAACATTTTTTTTCAGGTTTGTGGTAGAAGACTGGGCTGAATTAAAACAGATGAATTCCATGGAATGTTACTGGGCTACTCGGTTCATGATGAAGCAGTGCAAGCTGGGATCTGTAGTCTCCATAGGCCATGTCTGCTGTGAATATCTGAATTGCTGCAATATGTTCTGTTTTGTGCAAATTAGATATAGCTCTTATTGCTAGAGCAGCTCTTGATGAGGAAACTTTGGGTGCCTCTGATGAAAAGAAATGAAGAAGAGAAAATGAAACAAGAGCCTGTAGCTGATGACTGCAGTAATTAATGATGCCTCTCTGTTAGCAAAACAGCCATGGGCTTTGTTGTGATTGTAACCACTCTGTTTATATCTGACAGTGAGCCATCTCTATGGATTTGGACTGATGGACGCTGAAGCTATGGTGATGGAAGCAGAAAAATGGACAACAGTCCCTCATCAGCATGTCTGTGTGGAAAACACAGATCACCAAGCCAAGTAATACATGTTGTAAATGGTGGTTCATATAATTCATTTAAAGGAGTTGATACAGTACACCTTTCCTTGCACTCTCTTTGAATTTGCCATATGAGAGCTATCCTGCCTCTGGTATATCATAAAAATGTAACTCAGAATGGACATCGAGAGGTCATTTAATCAGTCCTCCCATGTTACAGTCAGGGATGCTAACACATAAATTTTATGCTATGTACTACCAGAAAAGGGGTCAGTTTAAGGAATAACCCAAAACATTCAAGTATAAAAGGCAGACTGGGTGATGCTGGGCATTTGTAGGGGGGGAAGGAGTCTCTGGATTATTAGCACAGTATCCACCCCCAGGTTGTTTTAATCAAAGAGCTGTTTGCAGAAAGTGCTTTTGTCGCTTCTGTAAAGCAAGTTTGTGGTTTCAATCCAGTGTCCTCGTCATTAAAAATTCAGTCACAAAAGTCTAACTGAATGGAACTAAGCTCCTTTCCACTCACCTAGAGGACGTCTCTGCAAAACATGAGGCGGCACATTGGCAGGGCAGTGCTGGGGGAAGTTTGTTTTCTCACTGTATGTGCCCAGCCTGTTCTGTAGCTGCAAAGAATATCAGTCTTCAGATGCACTTCCAAAGCCCTAAACTGACAAAAAATGAACGATGTATTGAATGGGCTAGATCCTCAGCTGCTGAAAATTGGCACATTTCAGGGAAGCTATGACATTTTATACCATATAAGGATCCAATTCACTGTTAATGATATTCACAATCTAATACATGACAGTCAATATTACTTAACCATTAACCATGGAGCCAGGCATGACATTTTCTGATGCCATCATCAAACCTCCGCTGGTCACTAATAGCTGTCCATGCCTGGTAACTAAGATAATGCTAAAGTTTTCTATTTTAAACTAAAAATTAGGACTCTGACACTGACCAATAAATGCCATATAAGGATGATTCAATTCCATTCTCCAGAGTGCAAGCCTGAAATAACTTTGCTATTGATCTCTGTTTGTTTCAGAACGATACGGCCCAACAGCCAGGTCTACTCAGTATACAAAGCCACTGGCTGTTCAGATAATTCCAACCACCATGTGATCTACTTAGAGCATGTAGTTGTGCGCATCACTATCACCCATCCTCGGCGTGGAGACTTGGCAGTTTTCCTAACCTCTCCTTCCGGAACAAAGTCGCAGCTATTGGCTAACAGGTACAAGAACACTATGCAACTTTGCAATCCAGTCAGAGCCTGGGGTGAGATGGTAGTTTACATAGAGAGGAGTCAAATAACCCATGCAGGTGTGTTAACACTCATAGGTACCTAATTACTTTGTTGGGGAGTTGGTATTGATGGGGGAAATGAAGCAGTTATGAGCAGTGAGGATTATAGTCAATACTGTATTAGTAAAGGAGTAGGGCAAAGCTGTTAGAGGCTGACATCTTTCAAGCAGGGAGCAGTGTTTTTTGACAGAACCCCTTCCAGGTCCTATGGAAATTTCGCTAGTCTGCATGTTATAGGAGGGTAGCTAAATGGGGAAAAGCCTTCAACAGACAATGCATAATTGTTCATTCCTTCTTCCTTCACTTCCTCCCAAATAACAAACATAGGACAAAATAGACTAATTCCTCTGCAATTTTTTTCTTCCTCAATTTCCCTTCCATGTTTCCTTCTGCCAGAGTATATATAGAAGTGATCTCCTCCAGCCATGAAAGGTTGTTGACAGAATAAGAAAGAAGACATGATTAATGTTATGAGTGGGCATTGCACTGTTCATCATAAAGGCCTTTTGACACTAGGGATGTTGAATTTAGATGGGTTAACTAATCGAATAGTTGATGGGATTTCCATCAACTATTCGATTAGTCTATAAGGGGGTGCCTCCGCCTCTGAACTATAGCAAGAGTCCTGTTGGGCTCTTGCTACAGTTCAAAAGTGGAAGCCCCACAGGGAGCGGGAACTTCCTTTTGAAACGTACAAGAGCCCCAGTGTTCTCTTGTTCTCTAGAGCAGCTCCTCCATCACCAGAATGCCCCAATACCTAGAAGTGATGAGCATCACTATTACTTACCCTCAGCATCCATCAACAGATGTAAGAAGAGCAGTTGGCTTAAACCCAGCTCATGAATAAGGTCAGTTGGAAGGGAAAACTCTTTAGAGACTGTGTCAGTACTTTAACCTCACCAGACCTTTTAACTACCAATCAGTGGCACAGGGAATTTCATCAGATCACGGATTATCAAAATGGAGTGGCACCTCAGGGTCCTTCTCAAACTCCTTGCTACTCCCAGGCATGCAATTAGCTACAATGGCAAGGAATGCTTTCTTGCATCTCCCACTGTCCAGAAAAATGTACCCTGTCTTCTCACACAAGGAAAAATCAACACTTTTGTGAGTCTACTGTCATTTTACGTATGGCTGAATGCAGCTACCACACAAAGGCCGAACTTAGTGTAGTATGTCACATTTGCAACAACAGCAGAAACTAGCACATTACATCTATGCTTTGTGAACTCCATGGGCTCCCCATTCATTCCAGGGGGGGAAAAAGTGAAATCCTGATCCTTACCTGCAAAGCCTTTAACTATTGGAACCTGGCTACTTCAGAAATGGCCTCAGAAGTTCAAGGCATCTGAGCTCCATTGAGATAATGCAGCTACAAAGAACCAGGGGTCAGCTCTTTGACATGGCCAGCAGAGCATTCATAGTGGCAGAACACTAGCTATGGAGGTCCTTGGTGGAAGAGACAGATTGACTCCAAACATGGTTTTGTTCAGATTGAAGTAAAAGACTCACCTCACTAAAATCTTTCCCCAGGAGAGATGTCCATAAATACTTTTTTAAAAACCTTGATTGCATATAAATTTGCACATAAAAAGAAGAGGGAAAACACCCTTTGTTCTGAATTCTTTAGCTTCATCATATTTTCAGAATTGAGATACCACTGTTATCAGTGCCTTAGAATTAATCTGCATGTGTCATATAGAACTTATTTCTTTGTTGATCCATACAAAGATGGATTCTGTCCTTCTAAACAGTTGCGACTTAGGTTTGGTTTTCTGTGTGGAGGTGGCTCTTTTTTCTTTTCTATCGTGTTTTTGTGCAGTGATTCTTCCATGGAAGCTTCAAGATGAAAAATGTTAAAGTAGTCCAAATAAATATATCCAAATAAAATAAGTTGGTATAAACCCTTGGGTTTTACTAGAGCTTACTTTAGCATCCAGCCTTTCATGTGTCATAGCTGACTCATTGCTATGGGAGATAAAGACATTCCAGTGTTCACAGCTCACCTCTTGTGATGATTAATATGTCATACGGGTACAGAATTTAATGCAATCATCCTATTTGTAACCCCTGCTCCTTAAAAGGCAATAATTTTCTGAGCTTGCAAGTGAGAAAGAAATGATGTAAAAGATATATATGTACAAAGCATGGAAATGCAAGACTGCTTCCCATCCTATATGGTTATCAGAATGCTAACCTCAAAACAAAGACTCTGAAAAGGCCTTTTATGTTCTGCCCTTTTCCAGAAACAAATTATTCATGAAAGAGCAAATCCTATCACATACAGACACACCAACAATCCCTTTCTCATGCAGACTTCTGAAATGTATTAGCTTTCCAGTCAGATTCAGTTAATATCAGTTCACAGTTCTTAGGAATCTAATAAACAATATTTGTATTTTGGGGGAGCCAGGATTAGCAAATGAATTACAGTCCCTAACAATCCTTTCCTTACAGTGGAGTTCAAAAGTGGGTGCTTTCAGATTATTGGAAGGTTTTATTTTCATACATGTTTATTTTCATTTAATAGGCAGAGAATAAATTCTACAGTTTAGGGACACTAAATATTAATGAGTTGAGTGTGTACTTTTAAATGTCATTTTGTCATACAGGAATGAGTTGTTTTATTATGATATAACATCTTTAGTTAGGGCAAAATGAAGCAATGCTTGATTCTTCATAGGGTGTGCCTGAATAAATCCATGCAAGTGCACGGGTAATATAAGGATGCCTCGGCAGCAAATCATTTGGGGTTTTTCTACAGACGAATCCCAGAGGGTGCCATACATAGCTGCTACCTGACTGAGACACTTTTCTCAGATTTACAAGACCGTTATATGCACACGCTCATGATTAATAGCAGCAATACCAGCTGTTTTTACTGAATGCAGGAAAAATCTCATTGCTTCACCATTATTCATCTGGTTTTAATTTGAAACAGTTTACTGATGAAATATCTTAGAAGTGCAGATGTACATTTTACATGTGTGTGCTGCTCTTATCCAGCACATGTAGATGAAGATTCACTGTATAGTTTCTACTGCATTGATGAGTAGGTTCCCCCCCCCCGGCAATATCTGGTGTTTTCTTCCCCCTGAATATTTTTTTCTTATAATGTTGGCACTTCCCAAAATGATGTCAGGAAAAAAAACTTGTTAGTCGGAGGCTCTGTGGATCCTTCACAGGCATTTGGTAAATTGTCACTGGCTGCAGCTTCTTATGCATTCTTTAAAAACGGCATTACAGGGAACATCTGCTGTGCTGTTTGGAAAGTGCTAAACATGATTAAATTGGATGTACTGCAAAAGAGGAAAATACAGGCTCAGGAGTACAGGCTGAGGTGAGGCTGAGGCTCGGCTAGTCACAAAAACTACACTTGAACTAAAGCAGGACAGAATCCCCCTTTCAAAACAATTGCCATTGGATTTGGCAACACACACTCAGAAGGGACTTGTATGCTGTGGACTCACTTGTCTCTCACCGAAGTCACCACTTGCTTTAAATTACATCCTTTACATGTAAAACAGCTGCTGTCTATTAGGACTGTGTAGCTGAATGCCTTTAAACCATGGGGTGGCAGAATTCCAGACCCTTATCTTCATATGTTTACATCTCAGTGACATTAATAATACCTCTTCCCAACAAGAAGATGTGCTTTCCATTGCTGTCTTTTCCTCTAATGAAATCTTTGATATCAGTACATTTTGTTAATAAAATCCTCTGCCAAAAACTCTCCATCTCTGACTAAATATGGGGTCCTGTAAGCTGGTGTCACTTGCAATATCATTTAATAAAAATTCTTGGTGATTAGAAATGGAAGAGGAAGGCTTTTCCATATATAAGGCTATTTAGATTTCTGGAGTGCCCCATCCATCATTGACACATTAAAATCTACTCTGAAAATATTTCATAACGGGTTGCATTTTAGAGGTAAATTAGAAAGAAGAGGAGAGGACACCACCACTTTCGATGCTGAGCGACAGCACCCAGAACCCCTCTCTAGTAACACTTAGAGTCTCCAGTAACACCCTGACCCTCTAGTCATATCATTAAACACATGAAAAACAAAAGAATACAATCACCTACCTGTACCCAGCCCATGAGGATGAATCAGCATCTGGAATAATTATCTCCCACCCTAGACTTCTGTTTTGCACAGCCTCCTTTAGCTTTGCCTTGTCCTTCCCCCTTGCTGAACAGACATTTTTCCATTCCTTCTTCTCAATGCAGTTGCCTCCCTCCCCCATCCCAGTTTTTTCAAAGTTGTACACTAGCTGTTTTGCTGTGTTGGTCAGCACTAGTCTTGCTGCCCCCCAAACGACTCTGAGTGCTTCTCTTGCTGTAGCTGACAGGGATAAAAGTCTTGTGCCATGTATTAGAATTGTTCCCAGCAGGCAGATAACAGATGGAAACTAAATAGGTTCAGGAGTATTAAGAATGTTAGTGATGCGAGAGATCCAAACAGCATCAGAAAATAAAAACATTTAAAGTAGTAGGGGAGGGATTTTCTTTTGCTCTTTCCAACTGACACTGAAGTTGAGTTCTTCATGAGGGAGCAAGTGAACTACTGCAAATGTCACCATCCTCCCTGTTACTCTAAACCCTGTCTTGGGAGATACCCAAAGATGGGCTTGTAAGAAGGATGAAGGTCAGAAGAGCCTACCTCTATAAAGACACAGGCCTTGTAGATCTGACACTGAGATTACTGCTGGATAGGAAACCTGTGTATTCCTCACAGGACTAGTGTACCTGCAGCTTTCAATCAGCCTTTAACATTCAATACTTAATTTCTGATTCAAATTAATGTTAATTGAAGCTGGATTCATACTGAAAAGTGGAACAGGGGAGAGTAAAGGAAGTATAAGATGACAAATGAATGGGGTCAAATTTATGATCATACTGAATGCCCCAGTAAGTGGTATTTTCAATATATTAAGAAGGAAGAAGAGAACGGAATAAAACTTTGTCCAATCAGGAGATGGCTCTGAATTATTTCGCTCCCTCCTCCTGATTTGTCTCAACTGCTCAAGATGAATGGTCACTTCTGTAGCTTTGAGATCACTGGGCCCAGTTCATTCCTGGTATAATGCCATTGACTTCAGTGAAGATTCACCAAGGATAAATTTGACGTACTTAATGTACTGCTTTATGTCTGCCTCCCTAGATTTCCTATCCCTATTTGTGCCTGAAACAAAGCACCCTCCTGGCATACATTAGTGGATATAAAGACATCCATATTGTGGTGCTGTGTTTCTGCGTGCATCTGCACCAGGGGCTTCTGAAGGTTTCCTGCAAATTGGATAGAAAAGTGTGTTTTTTAAATGAATATCCATTAGCACAAAGAGTGCCCTGGTGCACAAGGTGGAACCTCGAGTCCTGACACATATGATCAGATGGAGATGGACTCTTGCATACTAGTACCTCTAGAATCTCGGTCAGTTCTATATAACAAAGATGAGGCAGGCTGTAATCGGTCCTATTTCCTTCAGTGTACTTGGTATCTTTCTTCAGCCATCCTATCAGCAGAGATGGCACGTTCACTTTTCAGATCAAAATGTTTTGAGGTCCACGTTGCCTCATAAATTAGCTTAGTTAGAGTAAATGTAGGAGATGAACTTCAAAAGGCAAGAGCTACAGAAAACAATGTCTTTAGAGAGGATAAATATAATAATCTACTTTCTTATGGAAGATCCCTTTAACATAACAGATACAGGTGAGAAGTTTTTCAGGGCAGGTCTACACTGCAGGCAAAAGTCAGCTTACAGTACGCAATTCCAGCTACATAAATAACATAGCTGGAAACAATGTACATTCAACTGAGGTTCAGCACCGTCCCCACAATGGGAGGTCAACGGGAGAGATACTCCCTTGACTTCCCTTACGCCTCATGACTGTGGGGAGTGCCAACGGTGATGGGGGCACCCTCAGCATTCAATTTAGCAGGTCTTTACTCGACCCAGAAAATCAAATTCCAGAATATCGATCGCCACAGCATCAAACTCCGTTGCAGTGAAGACATGCCCTCAGAGTTCCTATCTGCTGCCAGACCACTTCTTAGGAACATTTGTTCCTAAGAACAAATGCAAATGGGTGGCCTACTGCTTTGATTAAGCCAGATTCAGCTGTCTGGAGTTCCTCAACAGTTACTTCTCCCAGCTAACAGGCAGTTGCTGGGCCCCCCTGGAGAACAGCTGTTCAGAGAATAGTTTACCCAAACCTCTTCAGGTGCAAAGCTCAAGAAGGCACTCTGCAGTGTTCAAAATACTAGTTCAGCTTAAGCCTTGTGCCCATTAGCCCTGCGTGCAGGGACCACTTATATGTCAAGTTGATAATTTAGGAGGACTGAAGTACATCATAAACAAAGAGCTCTGCAGCAGAGGATATATAGTCCCACACCTCCAACTGCCATCACCACCACATATCCATCATTTGGGTGTGTGTACATTTTCAGACTCTTAAAACAGTGAATTCAATCTATACTGCCTGGTTGTCTCTCATGCAGCTGGAACTTCAAGGATAAAAAAAGGACCAGAGGAATAAAAAATTATATTGTCTGACTGAGGTGGTCCTCCCCAAAGTCTCGCCCCCAGAACCTTCTTCTGTTATAGAAAAGAGGAGGGTTCAGTTTGCAAGCATGAATTAACCATGGCTTGCTATTTTTCTGTGTGGATTATTGGGTTTCATTGTTGGTATTGTTGCTTTTGTTTTTTGCGGTTTTGCACTTAACAGTTGTGAACCATTTGCTAAAAAGCTATTTTCGTCTTAGATCTTGTAGATGCAACTGTGAGGGACTAGCCTTGTGTTCCCAGTTGTAGAATGTAACTGAAAGTGGATACCCATCTGTCTCTGTTGCTTAAATGTAATTGCAAATGAATATTTCTGTTTCTAATTAAGCTGGTAAATGGAGAGGAGATACTATTGTTAGTGGTGAGGCCTAGAAACAGATAATCTTATTTTAAGAAAATTATTATTTGGGTATACTCTGTGTGTGTATATTTACACATACACACACCTACATCTCAAACAGACACATTATTTTTCAATGTTAAATTAATTTAGACCTGCACATATTGTTAGATGAATGTTACAGGCACAAGTAGAAGTGTTGTAGTGGTTGTAAGCACATCTATAGTTGTTGTACATGGCTATATGGCACCCATTGACATCTTAAACTCTACAACAATCTATAACACTTATTAATCATTTACTAATTCTTTGTAAGCTATTCATAAATATACCTTAGCATGAAGTGTGACCCAGTAATTGAATCCACCAAACGTATGAAAAAGCATGAGTTGAGTTTTAGTGACTCAGTGCCCACCCCATCCCACCCCCCAAATCCTACTCAATTGTATGATTTCTTTTTATGTGAGAGAAAGTGATCCTAACTTTCAGTGCCTTGACTGACTGACACTGTTAAAAATAATATACTGTGATAGTATCAGTTATTTACTGAATTACTGTACAAATGATATTGCATGGCAACCATATTAAGTCTATTGAAAACCAACTGTTGCAATCACTTTAATTTGAACCTCCCTACTACATATGTGTGGAATGATAACTAAATAGGGAATCTGGATTGCTGCAGTAAATTGTGCATGCTGTACTAGCAAACATTTGTTTGCAAAATCTCTTGCACTCAGATAACTAAATTGATCATAACACAGAATGGACCAAATTCTCTGCTACATTGTAGTACAATTCCAGTGACATCAGTGGAATTGCACTGTCCTAATCAAGAATGAGAACATTTATTTTAAAGTATATATTCTTCACCGAGTGTTATCAGATATTCAGACACAAATGATTATTTAATTATGAGAATTACACAAACGAGAGAAGGAAAAGTGTGGTCCAAGTCCTGCAAGTGCCCTGTGCACATGGTGTCTTCCAAGGCCATGTCTACACTAGGAAACTATTTTGAAATTATGATTTAAGAACTCCCAATTTAACAAATTCGAACTTGCATGTCCTCACATGCATCAAAGCATCAAAATTAATCCGAGGCAGGCTCTGTTAATGTGGACAAACTACTTCAGACTTGGAGCCCCAAGAAACACTCTGGGGAGCTGCAGGAGTGTCTCCCAGAGGTCAATAAATTCGTATTAGTGGCCATGGGCCATCCACACTAACATTTTTTCTAAATTACTATTTCAGAGTTAGCATTTTTCCTTGCGAAAAGCAGGAGTATAGAATTTGAATTCTGAGGCCCATTATTTTGAAATAACGGCTTAGTAGTGTGGATGCACCGCTTGTAAATTCGGAAGTGGGGTGGGGGGATTATTTCTGAATAAGATCCTAGTGTAGACCAAGATCAAGGGAGTTAAGGAAATAGAGGACTTATAGGGTTAGGACTTATGTATCAAATTGAGTGAGGTTCTCAAGAGGAAAGATAGCCTGTTTTTGTTTGTATCTGGAACGTCTTTTAACAATACTTTGCACAAAGTAACGGCATTAAAATTGCATGCAGCTTTCACAATTTTTGCACACTGTGTTAATTCACAACTTTTTAAAAAAATGAGGTTGAAATGCACTCAGAAATTATAGGATAGACTCAAGTGATTTAAAGGTTGGTTTGTTTTGACATTTATATGAATAAGTTTTGCTCTCTTTAAGAGAAAATTGTGGTAAATCCGTTGACTCAACAATGGTGCTATGCCAGTAGTCAGCTACTGTACAAATCTAATTTTATGAAATACACTTAAGCACAGATGTAAGCCATGGAATCTCCATGCATAAAGAGTGTGAATAAAAAGATACAGCTAAACGCAGTGTATGTGATTCTGACAGTATGTGTGTGTTTCCAGGAAAGGGGGAGAGAGGTCTGAAATTATATATATTCTCTTTAAGCTGAACTGTACCATTTATGAGACAGCAGTCTCTATTCCAGGGAATCTCTCATCAATAGCTTTGGAGCACCAGGCAGCACGCTATTAAACACTGAAGAGAAGTGTGTCTTTTTAAAATCTCATTAATAAATTCCAGGTTTAGGTAATAAAATCTTGAGCCAGTCCTCCCTGCTGATCAGCATCAGATTGCAGACTCTAAACTGGATTTCTACTAAAACACACTGTAATTCAGACCTATGCCTTAAGTAATTAAATTACTGTAAAGCTGTTAATAAGATGAAATCATATACCAATTAGTCTCTGCATTCTACCAAAACTAGACTCTGTCAATCTTTTGGATATAGCAATATTTAAATTGTTTGAAGTTTGATACAATAAACTCTCAGTTACCTTTGCTTTGTTCACAAGCATCATTCACACAGAATCTATTCTGCTCCCAACTACAGTACTCATGTTGTATTACTCATCTAGTATTTCTTATTTTCTTAACCCTCAGTTCAGTATTTCAACCCAAAACTGGGGGGAAAAAAGAAAGCTCTTCACTTAAAAATGATTGATGATATTTTTATCTGACTCAAGCTTTCAGAACAAAGGAACTGTGATTGTGTTCTGTGTACTTTTTTCAGGATGTTGATTTTATTAAACTGCACTGGCAGTTTTAATTTGCAGTGAATACATTTTTATTGTCTCTTGCATTATATGAAACAACAGCATATAGAAGAGTCTTTCCCTTCCCCTCATTGACTTGGTCTCATTAGAAAATGGTCTCATTAGATATGTTTGAAATAAATGGTGCAAAACTATCATAAGTGCAGTGTAAATGCTTAGATTAGATACGCTAATTAGTTTAAATAGACTTCATTTGTGAGAGGGCACACATGAGGATTGAGGATCACTGATGAAGGCAAGGGCTTCTTTTCCTGTTCTTCAGTGTATCTATAATACATTATTGCTTTTCCTAGGTTATTTGATCATTCCACAGAAGGTTTTAAAAACTGGGAGTTCATGACTACTCATTGCTGGGGTGAAAAAGCAGCAGGTGACTGGAAGTTAGAGATTCAAGATACACCATCTCATCTGAGAAATTTCAAGACTCCAGGTATGAATGTATTCTTAGCTAGGCTCTTCGATTCAGAAGAATATGTTCAGTTGCATGCAGTATTTGGGCTAAACTCTGCACTCATTTATACTTGAGCAGACCCACAGATTTCAGTGGGATTGCAAAGAATTGGAAGCAGAATTAGATGTTGTGTTTCACTTCTACACTATTATTATTTATCTTCTGAGACCCGTAGCTCATTCTTATTATGAACCTACTTCTGGTTTGTGTAGAAAATATTTAAAAGAGAAAAACTACCACTTCCTTTATCACCACCAAGTGAAAACTTGCCATCTCAAGGTATAAGTTGCACTCAACAGCTAGACCGCATCAGGCTTGGGCATTTTGGCAGCAGAAACAAACTATTTTTAGTATCTCTAACAAGTTACCAAGAAAAACTTAAAAAAACAACAAATAGTCTGGTGGCACTTTAAAGACTAACCAGATATGTAGATGGTATCATGAGCTTTCATGGGCAAAGCCCACTTCTTCAGATGACCGGAGGAAGAGTCAGTGCTTGAAAATACAAAGACTATGTCTACACTGCAGGCTTCTTGCGCAAGAACTGTTTTGCGTAGGAGTTCTTGCGCAAAAGGTCTTGCGCAAGATCACGTCCACACTGCCATGTGCTTTTGCCCAAGGGATGTGTTTTTGCGCAAGAGCGTCCATGGCAGTGGGAACGCCCTCTTGCGCGCAAGAAACCCCTGTTGCCCGTCCACACTGCCATCTTGCGCAAGAGCTCTTGTGCAAGAGGGCTTATTCCTTGTGGGGAGAGGAATAACTCTTGTGCAAGAAGCCCTCTGTTCTGACGCTTTACTGTAAATTTACTTGCGCAAGAACGTACATGCAGTGTAGACTCTCTGCAAGTTTTTGCGCAAGAACAGCCATTCTTGCACAAGAAGCCTGCAGTGTAGATGTAGCCAAAGGGATTTAGAAACAATTTTTCAGAAAGAGAAGCCCAAGAGTGGTACCTGCAGTTGTATGCCTGCATTTTTAAAGCAGATAACACAATTGCATGTGCAAAGTGCTAAAGACTACCCTTTGAGCTCCCCAGATCCTGAGCCACCTTTGCCTCAGGCTAATGAAGGCCACTACCCTCATTTTGGCTGATAAAGCTGTGGGCAATCTCTGTCCACACACTTGTTCTAATCAATACAAGGAGGGAAGTGGCCTTTGTGAGTTCTCCACCAATAGAGTACTGGTGTGAACCTCCCTACAGGTGAGCTATACCTGCTTTGAGCTTGCTTTGTGTTGTCATACACCTGACAAAATGTCCCAGACCTTTTATTCTCCCACTTTTGAATCCTATTCTTGGATAGAAATGTGTTTAACCAAGGCCATCCTTAACCATACACAGAATACACAGCTGCATAAGGCATCCCAAAATTTGGGGCACCACTGGGTCTTAGTGTCCATCTACCTGCCTCTTTCTATCCCTGTTCTGTGGCTTCACTTCCTCCAGAGATGATCTAGTTAACCTAAAAGTGAAAGCCTGCTAGACCTATTAGCAGAACATTGAACCTATGAAAGAGCCATTCGAACAGGTATATACTGTCTGAGTTTACTGTGTTAACCTACAGATCTTAGTTTAAAATTTGCTTTAAAAATATTTCATTGGTGTGTTGCTGAAGATTATAAAATCACATCTCTAAAAACCCCACTTCATTCTGCCCCCTTCCCCATCTGCCATTGGGCATAGGGGCATCAGTTAAATAATTCTGGGCCCTATAAATTATAAGAATGGCCCTGTGTATAGCCTCAGAAGATCTCCTGCTTTTAATTCCTGTTGCGCTCATAGGTACCACTATGTGGTCTGATCTGACACTAGTTATGCAAATATCCAAAATATCAATACAGTTAGAGCAAAGAAATGGAGATTTAGTCTAGAATTTTCAGAAGGGCCCAAGAGAGTTAGGTGCCATCTTCCATTGACTTGCAATGTGAGATAAGTACCTAACTCTCTTAAGTCTTCTGAAAAAAAAATCAGTCCTAAGCCTCATTTACAAAAAGATATACTACAAACATAAAATATCAGCACTATTGATGAATATAGTAGCTTAGAGTGCTTCCTTTGGGATCTCACATCAAAATAAATTAGATGCCCTCAAATCAACTGTCTGAGGGCATTTAGTTTCTGTCAAGATTTATTTCAATAAAGGTATTAAAGAAGAAAAATTACATCAGCAAGAAATCTAGACTAAAAATGTTCACAAAGAATTTATTGAAAATTATTGAATAGTAAAGCTAAATTAATCCTTACTGTATGATTGAAAACACTGAGAATCAGTTCGGTAAATGCAACGCAATAAAGTGGACCACCTGAGTGATGACTAGTCTGTGACATTTTAAAAATGTTCAAAATTCAGAATGAATGCTGTAAAAATCTGATCAGGATTACCTCAACTCCATTCATCTGAAGAAGTGAGTTGTGCCCACAAAAGCTCATGATACCATCTACCTTTTTGGTTAGTCTCCAAAGTGCTGCAAGGCTATTTGTTATTTTTTTTAAAGTTTTTTTTTCAGTTACAGACTAACACAGCTATCCCTGTGAAGCTTTTGAACATGCAAGGCACATTAATTTAACTGGGAGTTGATTAGGCCCCTTATCTCTATCCTTTTTCAGAGGAATGATGCCCTGTTTGGCAGGGAGTATGGTCAGATGGAAATCTCTGCAGCTTTCTTGAAGCTCCAAGATAAGTGTTCTGAACATCATGCATTAAGCCAGGCTCAGTTATACTCTTCAAGTATTACTGCTTGCATTGCTCAAGATTGCACAGCAACAACTATTATTTAATCAGTTTACTAAAAAGGAAGCCCATGAAGTCAATGATCGGCAACCTCATCAATATTTTAATGTTACCACATTTATTCTTGCAGTAGCCAGAAGCTTGCCTGGCTCCAAGGAATTGATTAGAGCAACTTGCAACAGCGCATCATAAGCCATCTCCCAGCCACGTACAGCAGAGAGCAGTGTATTCCAAACAACTCCCTCCCTCTGCAGTGTCATGTTCCCTATGCTGGAGCCTGAGCAAGGCTGGCAGAGAGCCACTCTGGCCATTCTCCATGAGCTCCTTGCATGGGGGCTTTTCTACAGAGTCCGTTCACAGCCCCTTTATGCTTCCGGAGCACTGTAAAAGGGACAAGCCACAGAGAGGACTGAGTCCCACCAAATTTTATACAGGACTTACATTATTCCAAATACTCTTTAAGGACCTGTTCCTGCAAACTCCAGCTTGAATGAGTAGTTCTGTTAATTTCAATACTTTATTCCATACGAACTGCAGCAGAATTAGTGGTTAATCATCTCCAGCTAGCTCTTCAGGAGGTATTCATGGCCAGAGCTTGATTGAGTTCAGTCGAGCAATAAGGATTCTCAGCTGGTGAGGGTAAGTCCAGTAGACCTGCCCAAAGATAACAGAGGAAGTGGAGCTGAGAAGTTCTCTAGTGGCTGACACAGAGCTATCATAGCCATTTTAGTTGTAGACGTCCACAGCAGGTATACCAGCCCATATATGGCTAATGGGCCATAGCTAGCAGGCATAGTTTAAAGAAGTCCTGAGGCTGCTCTAAACCGTCAGGAATCAGATCAATGGGAAACCACTTCCCTGTCTTCAGCTGCACCCAGTGGACATAGAACACAGCTGAGAATCTGGGCCTGGGGAAGTGATTCTTCACAGCCTAGAACCTTGTGTAGCCATTTACACCTCTGCAAGATGGGTGTAAAACTCCACCAGATCAGTATGTGAGTGTTAGACACTCACTCTGCCTATACACACACGTAAGGGTATGTCTACAATACATGGCTCCGTCGACAGAGCCATGTAGATGAGCTTTGTAGACATAGCAAAATGAAGCGGCAATTTAAATAATCGCCACTTCATTTACATCAAAATGGCTGCCGCGCTGTGACAATCAGCTGTTTGTTGGCTCAGCGCGGTAGTCTGGACGCTCGGTGGTCGACATCAAAAGCCTTTGTCGACCACCCGGTAAACCTCATCCCACAAGGCATAACGGGGCGGTCGACAAAGGCTTTTGATGTCGACCACCGAGCATCCAGACTACCGCGCTGAGCCGACAAACAGCTGATGGGCACAGCGCGGCAGCCATTTTGATGTAAATGAATCGGCGATTATTTAAATCGCCGCTTCATTTTGCTATGTCTACAAAGCTCATCTATATGGCTCCGTCGAGGGAGCCATGTAGGGTAGACATACCCTCAGTGAAAATACAGGATCTAGGACAGCGGAGAATTTAGGCCCTGGTTCTTTTTGTCCTCGTTAGCATCATCTACTCCCAGCATCCAGAGTAGTACTTGCCTCATAATGGACACTGTCCAATAGTACTCCTGTTCAGAAAAGATTTGTCAATGCCTGGCATATGTTATTTGTGGAAAAACTCAGACATTTGGAATGTGTGAATTTGGCCTGGCAGTGATAGATCAATGGGAAGACTGTGAGGTAAGCCAAGGTGCATGAGTTCAGTTTAGGATGGTTACCTAGCTTATCACCATAGTCTGCAATTGATCACACTGCTATCACCACCATATGTGCTTTGTAGTTATGCATGTCTGCAAGTATTTGTTTAGCTCTCAAAAAGTTTGATAATTAATAACGAGTTTTACCGTCTCAAAATGTGAACAAATGGCCAACCCATGTAATGTTTCTGATGTCATTAGATGCTAGCATTGGGCATGGTATTGTCACATCTGTTAACCATAAAGAAAAGCAGCATCCAGTCCATTAAAAAAGCATGTTATTTCTGCATTTAATTCAGCAGAATGTATGGGGGCAAAGTGCAGACATATGTTGTCTGTGAATACTCTGATATACTGTTTCTCCTACATAGACAACTGGGGATCAATGTTCTGTACTAAATACAAGCAGGGAAAGGACCTAGACTAGCCAGACTAAATGATGGAATCAGCCAAAAAAATGTTTTAGCTCAAATGTGTAGGATTTAATAGGGTTTATATTATTTGTTATAAGTAGGGCTGCCAACTTACTAATCACACAAACCCAAAGACCCTTGCTGGGCCCCACCTCTGTCCTAAGGCACTGTCCCTGTCCCGTTCCTTCTCCACAGCCCCACACAGCTCACTCCATCCCCTCTCCCTCCATTGCTTGTTCTTCCCCACCCCCATTCACTTTCACCTGTCTGGTATAGGGGGTTGGGATGTAGGAGGGGGTGTAGGCTCTAGTCTGGGGCCAAAAGGTTTGGCGTGTGCTCCAGGCAAAGCTTGGGATAGGGTTGGAGTGCAGGAGAGGATGCGGGTTCTGGGAGGGAGTCTGAATGCTGGAGAGGGCTCAGGGCCGATGTCGGAGATTGTAGAACTGGAGAGGGTGCAACGTCTGGGAAGGGGTTCTGGGCTGCAGTAAGTCCTTAGGCTGCAGGAGGGAGTGGGGGGTGCAGGCCAGACAACATTTACTTTGGGCAGCTCCTGGGCAGCAGCACAACGAAGCTAAGGCATGTTCCCTGCCCGGGTCTCATGCTGTCCCTGGAAGAGGCTGTCATGTCCCTGCAGCCCTGGAGGGAGAGGGGTGGCAATGGGTGGAGACCACCTCCCCCATTCTACCCCCCACCCAGGAGCTGCAGGAATGTGCCGTCCGCTTCCGGAAGCAGCGCAGGGCCAGAGCTAACAGGGAGCCTGCCTTAACCTCACTGTGCTGCCAAACTTTTAGCAACCAAAAATCTCCCAGATTAACTGCAGTAGTCTAAAGGAGATTGAGCCCTATTCCAGGAGACTCCTGGCAAAACCAGGGGGTGTTCTCTCTAGTTATAAATGTGTGTGTATGTGTGTGTGTTTTCATTGTGCAAATTAAACCTGTCTTGAGGTAGACTTCACTTATATGCTGACAAGTTCCATGGATTTTTCTCACTCTTTATTAAATGAACTATTCTTTAATACGAAACTACTCCTATATTAATGCCTGTGATACTCTCGCCTCCACTTCTTAAGAGACACATTCATGACCCAGTTCCTGTTGATAGATGTGCTCTTGTAGACCTCTGAAGGCATGTAAAGTCCAAGTGTGGTGGCTTCAACAGGACTCAGGTTTACAGGCAAGAAGGGACCATCATGATCATCTAGTCCAGTGATTCCCAAACTTTTTGGCATCATGCCCCCCCCCCCCCAAATTAGCAGCAAAACTTGAGCAAAAAAAAAAATTGAAAAAAGGAACTGAACAGGGCAGCAAAACTTGATGGGGGGGGAGGCTGGGTTGCCTCGCGCCCCCCCTGGAATTTCTTCACGCCCCCCCAGTTTGGGAACCCATGATCTAGTCTGATCTTCTGCAAGATGGTAGGCCACAGAATCTGTACCAAGCCCATCGCCTCTGGCTGAGTTACTGAAGTCCTCAAATCTTGATTTACAAGAGTTAAGTTACAGAGAATCCACCATGTACTTTAGATCAAACCAGCAATTGACCTGTGCCTCATGCTGCAGCAGAAAAAACACATTCATTGATGGCATCCAGTTTATTGCAGCCAAATACATCATATATCTAAAAACAAAGAATGTAGGCCATAATACAGGATGGGGAACTGGAAAGCAATAGCTCTGACAAGGATCTAGGGATAAACACTTGGAGCCATGCTGTGGCTAAAAGGGGCAATGTGACCTGGGGTGTGTAAACAGAGATTAAGGTGTTTGATCCAAAGAAGGGTGAGGGACAGCTACAGCATGATTTTGTACAGGGAGCTGATGCCTGATATTACGGGGCTCTTTAAACTATGAGACAAAGGCAAGTGATTGGGAGGTGAAGATTGAAAAATTCATACTGGAAATAAGGTGCACATTTTTTCACTATGAAGGTAATTAACCATAACAAGAGATGTGGTAATTTCTCCATCACTTGAAGTCTTTAAATCAAGGTTGGACAACTTTCTAAAAGATATGTTGTAGCTTAACTACAAATTGTTGGGCTCAGTGCAAGAATCAAGGAATTCCTGTGAGATACAGTAGGTTAGACTATGGGACCATGGCCTTTTTCAACACGATAATCTATGAACAGAGGACAAAACAACATCAGATAAAGGGTACGTTTTCTATCAAATCAGGCTGAAAATCAAAGAGTAAGCAATACTGAAAATGGGAACTATTTCACACCAGTCTTTAGCCTGAAAATATAACAATTGAAAATAAAATGGGTGATCACCTCCAGTCAGCTAGTCAACACCTTAGGAAGACCCTGGCTTCTTGATGATTAAATTTGAGCTGTTGAATGTAAAATTAGAGAGGTAATATGGTATATAATTGGGGCAACTCACTAGAAGACAGTAACAAAATTGGGAGAATATGGAAAGATAACTAATAAAAGTTAATGAATATAATAAAAATTAATGGAATTTAACTTCCATAGTTTAATATATATAGGCAAAGGAGAATATTGAAACCTAAAACAAATTGTTGAGAGCAAATAATATAAAGGAGGAGTTAAACCTATTTGAATTTTACCACACAGGTAGTATAACGAATGATCTCTTTAAATAAAAAGTTAATTTGGTTTAAACTTCTGAAAAAATTGCTCTTCCTGCAGAGCAATTAGACCAAGGAATAGCCTACCAAGAAAAGTAGCTGCAGGACTTTCAAAAATTGTCGACTGCTAATCTGTTTCAGTCCTAAGACTTTCTTGATGAGAAACTGACAATTATGCTGTTTTCAGCCAAATTGTGTTCTGGTTTTTGAATGTGGCAAAATATAACCCAGGTTGTAGCGTGACCTAATTTTTTCATGTTTTAAGATTTTAGTGTGGGTTTTCACTGGTGGCATTGTTTTCAGAGGATTTTGGTGTTAGAAGAGTTTATTCTTCTGTCATCGTGCATTAGACCTCCATTAAAGCCAGCAGGAGTTACTCACTGGATATTATAAAACAATCAACCTGTTTGTTAAACTGGAATCTTATTGATTGTGCACCCAATGAATGGACAGTTTAATAATTTTTTTTTTTAAAGTTGGTTAGTTAGTGTCCTTAAGGAAAGTGAATTCAGGGATGAAAATTTGCCCTACTGAAGTCCATATGAGTTTTCCCATTGATTTCAAGATCAGGATTTTACCCTTCTGTGCAAACTGTTTATGTTTTTAATTGAGGCAAGTGTGAAGTAGTTAAGTACGCTTTTGTTAGAACTGGAAGAGGATGGTATAGTGGGAGAGCTGTATTATGATACACTGATTTAGAAAGGTGAGCTGGTTTGGATTTGTACTGAAACTCAAACTGCATTAGCTCTGTCTCACTATGTCCCACACAAGGACATAGAGCTAAAGACACACGATCCACATCAAAAGCCACATGAGAGAAAGAAAGAATGTAAGCCATTTCTCATATTATGCTTTAAATGTTTAACTGCTAGGCAAATTGAAAGAATGGTCCTTAGTTCTTTATGGGACATCTATCCAGCCCTACTCACCAAGAAACGATTTCCCCAAAGTGGAACGAGTGCGCTCCAGTCCCATTGAAGACCCTACAGAAGACTATGGGGCAGATGACTATGCAGGTGAGTTGGTGTCTGTATCTCGAGGACTCATTCACGTACTAAACCTTATGTACAATAAAATTTAGGGACACTGCATGTATGATACCATTGTATTTCCAGACCACCTTGCATAACACCATTGTACTTAGCCCTCTTGTTTGAGGTTCACCACTTCCGTATATTCTGTATCCTTCTGTCTCACTTTCTCTAAGTAGAGGCTAAGATCTTGAAAGCAGGGACTCTACATTTTTGTTTATTTGTATTTATTTGTTTGTAAACCAGAGATTGATCTCCCAGGGTTTGATTTTGCAGGTCCTGCCTTGAAGATGACATGGTAAGTTGAGCTAAGGTACATCAACTCCAGCTATGCTATTCACGTAGCTGGAATTGTTTATCTTAGTTCAACTTTCTCCTGTAGCGTAGACCTGGCCTTAGTCTGCTCTTTTTTCTAAGATGAAAAGTCCCAGTCTTATTAATCTCTCTTCATATGGCAGCTGTTCCAAACCCTTAATAATTTTGTTGCCCTTCTTTGAACTTTTTGAATGCCAAGATATCTTTTTTGGGATGAGACAACTACATCTGCACACAGTATTCAAGATGTGTACATACCATGGATTTATACTAGAGGCAATAAGAGACTCTTTGTCTTATCTCTTTTTTTAATGATTCCTAATAATTTATAATAATTACATGCAGGAAAATGTGCTTTCTAAAATTCAAAGCATGATGGCTACCAAAACTCTAGTAAAAAGGCTTTGCACTGAGGTTTTCTCATGAGGAATAAGAATGGTGGGACTTCAGTTAGAATTTTGATTGATTAATGCCTGAGTCATCTGACTTGTTTAAAGTTGCATATAAATCTTTTTAATTCTGTTTTTTTTAAGCATAGCAAGTACATATAGTATTACCATGCTGAACATACATGGCAAAGAATTCCCCAGCAGTTTATATGAACAGCTGTTTGGGGTGGTATTACCTAAATTGGATCAGGAAAGACAATCTCCTTTAATTGAGCTCTATGAGCAATTGCTCATTGCCTTCACTGAATCTTTTATTGTGCTAGTCTTTCTGGCATCAGTCAGATAGGGTCCAAGCCAGAGAGCATCATGTCAGTGGGGCTGTTGGGTATGACATTATCTAGTCCAGCAATGTCTAACACATTCTGAAAGCACTTAGACCCACTGTGTGTGAAAAAGGAACTTATGAAGACTAGTAGCTGGGTAATATTTGACTGGATGATTCTGTGATCAATATCTCCTTATCGAAAGGTAGAGTTCCAGCCCCAAGATGACAGCATTATACTGAGAACTTTTCCATCCTCCACTCACTCTTGAATTTCTTTTTATTTTGAAAGGTGATTGAATATCATCTGGACAGACTGGGATTTTACTTTTACTTTTTGTTTTTTGTTTTTTGGTTTTTCTATTCTGGCTTCAGGAATCAACAAGGCATAGAGATGGCATTGGCATATGGTGGTTACTGAGCAGCTTTCCATACTGATAATGTTTAATTTGCTAAACACTTTTGATGGGATTCGTTATAAATACAGAATAACTAAACAAACACTATATATGGCCAAATGACTTAAAGAAAAATGCTTCAGTTGTTGATTTAGAGAGAAAATACACTAGAATCTAGTCCATTATTTTCCTTGCAATTCCAAAATTACCATCCAAAATTCCACCATAAGCCACACAGCCAAAATTTCTTCATCTGCCCTCTAACCTACGCATCCATTGGAAGATCCCATTATTCATCAATGTATCTACTTTTCTCAACTCTTCCAAGTTGCGAGGTACCACCCCATTACATAGACATCATGTACTCACATCCTCTCCTGGAGTTATGAAGAAACTGCACCACAAGATATTGTTGTTGCCTCAAGCATTTAGTTACTGTCCAATAAGAAGTGGTTAGCAGGAAGAAGAGGTCAGAATTAAGGTTACATGGAGAATCTTAACTATCAATTCTCCTACTTCAAAGTGAAAGTTCATATTAAAAATATTGTGAATAATATTGTGAATAATTAGATCCCATGCTCTTTTTTAATTATTAGCAATATGCTTATGGATGCCTGCCAAATGCTGTTTGTTCATAATCTTAGAATTATTTGGGCAAATTGAGCTATTTATGATAAATGTTGTTGTTAGTAAGTTTCTGGTAAGAGGCTCATGGACCTTTGGGCATCAGTGACAAAAAATTGAAATGATTTGTTTATTATGAAAGCATTGGTTTGACTCCACAAATAGACCCTGATAAATCTGAATCAGATGTCATGCTAACTTGCTGTTGTTTAAGAAAAATCACTGAAGCTAGTCACTGAGTCTATATAGGGAACTGGGGTAATTATACTCAGCATTACAGTAATATTTTGTCAGTATCACTGAGTAGCAAATGCAAATGTGTCACTTCTTCCCCTCCCCTTTTGATTTCTGGATTTATTAAAGGCCCATGCAATGCAGAATGCAGTAAAGTAGGATGTGATGGGCCAGGACCAGACCACTGTACTGACTGTCTACACTATTACTACAAATCTAAAAACAACACACGGTAAGAAAGAAAAAAAAATCTTTACATATCATATTTTCCTCTATTGTTCTCTTAATACCATCTTGCTTTTTTCTTTTCTACAGGATATGTAAAAAAATTCTCTTACCTTAAGTTTATTTTACAAATTTGCATAGGAGATAGAGGAAAGTCCTATTAATTTGAATGTAATGTACATCCTGGAAACACCATTTCTTGATTATTCATCAGTCATCTGGCTTTTTTAACAAAATGAACATAAAAACAAAATGAGAGATCCAGCATAGCTAGCACATAGCATCAGTCACTGAGCTTGGGCAAGCTCAGAGGAGATGTAGATGGTTAGAAATGAAACTGTGATTGTTTGATGAGGGAATTGCCAGTGACCCAGCAGATGCTGCAGGGGGGAAAAGTGAGAAGTTGCAATGTTTGTGAGGATTGCTTTTTGTTAATTGAAGATCAGTAGTGATGCTGAACAAGGTGGCTGTTTTATATTATGGACCTATAGGACAGTGGTCTCCAGACTTTGGAGGGTGATGCCCCTCCATACCTGTCTCCAGCACCCCCTGCCTCTGCCGGAGCCTGTGTGGGGACATAGCTAAAGGGGCCAAGGCTGGGGAGGGGTCTCAGCTGGAGGTGGGCTCTAGATCAGGAGCAGGGCAAGGTAGGGTCTGGAGCTGGAGATACGTCTGCAGGCAGGACTGGAACAGAGTTGGAAGTGGTGGCTGGGTGGTACTCTCTACCAGCCCCCTGTGGCGGCTGGCCTGACTCCCCCCACCCATCATCCCAATCCCCCAAAGGTTCATCTGCACTCCTTGGGAGGGGATGGGGATGGGGGTGGATGCTACACAGTTTTGGAACCTCTGCTACAGAGTTTACACATCAGTGATGACTCCCTTTTTTTCACTGCACCATGCAGGATCTGTGTTCCAAACTGCCCACCTGGACACTACAATGCAGACAAGAAACGCTGTAAAAAGTGCTCACCCAATTGTGAAACCTGTATTGGAAGCCACAGTGACCAATGCCTGAGCTGTAAATCTGGTTACTATCTAAATGAAGAATCCAATAGTTGTATTTCCAGCTGCCTGGATGGATTTTACCTTGACAAGAGTCAGTATTTTCTACTGCTTATTTCTTTGGGCTTCTGACATTTTGGGGGGCAGGGCAGGGTGTTGGGAGATCAGGGGGTAGTTTTTAAGATTAAAAGTGTATTGTGATGCATTTGTTTCTTTTCTAAATCTCATTCCTTTTATGAAATTGTTGGGAATCAGTCCTGATCAAGGATCTCTTCCAAAACTAAACCCGGATTCTGCTCTTGAAAATCATGTTTAGTGGCACAACACAAAATCCTTCCTTTTCTCTTTCTGACTAGGAAGTAGAGGTGGCAAAGAGATTCTTGTTTCACTACCATAGTAGAACCACTGTGCAGGATAGCTCAGGGAGAGCTACTGTGTGGTGGGGGAACTTGTGGAAGAATGCATCTTCTTGCCACTTCAGAAAGAAGCAGCAGGGGCTTAGCTCCATTAAACATTAACTCCTAAACTGAGACACCCTGCTTCCCTGGTAAAGTGAGAGCCAGAGGGACCTGCTGCGTGGCTGCTACATTGGTGTGCTAAGGAAGGTAGAGGCTTTGTCCTCAACTCTTAACACAGCTCCACAACAAAGCAAAAATTGTCAGACTTCTAATAGCCCACATATTGAAGAGAGATTCAAAAGACTTGGACTTTTCAGCTTAGAAAAGAGGAGACTAAGGAGGGATATGATAGAGGTCTATAAAATCATGACTGGTATGGAAAAAGTGAACAAGGAAAAGTTATTTACTTATTCCCACAATATAAGAAGTAAGGGTCACCAAATTAAATTAATGGGCAGCAGGTTTAACACAAACAAAAGGAAGCTTTTCTTCACTCAGTGCACAGTCAACCTCTGGAACTCTTTGGCAGAGGATGTGGTGAAGGCTAGGACTTGAACAGGGTTCAAAAAAGAGCTAGAAAGATTCATGAAGGTTAGGTCCATCACTGGCTATTAGCCAGGATGGGTGGGAATGGTGTCCCTCGCCTCTGTTTGTCTGGAAATGGGTGACAAGGGAGGGATCACGTGAGGATTACCTGTTGTGTTCCTTCCTTCTGGGGCATCTGGCATTGGCCACTGTCAGCAGACAGGATACTGGGCTAGATGGACTGTTGGTCTGACCCATTACGGCCGTTCTTATGTTATCCGTAGTGATGCAATACCCGTAACATATCCTGCTATGCAGGAGATTTAGCTTTATTTAATTCCCACCTATGGATAACCATGCAGACTCCCCAGTCTTAATTCCCAGCCTAGAGCTGATCCTATGAAATATTTAAATAAGTGCTGAAAGATAAGTATGTGCCGAAGAACTTTGCTGAGCTAGGGTTTATATCTCCTGCTTGCAGATCTGTGAAGCAGGGTACTCATCACTAGGGACAGCAGGGGCAGATATTAGCTTCATTTCTTTTATTTTCAGTTTAAAAGAACCAAATTATATTATTTCTTTTTACCACCTTGGCTCCTCTGCCTGATTGAGGTACAGGATAAGAGAGAATGTGGAGTTGGATGGGATTCTCAAGCAGCTTTTTTCAGGTCAAAAGCTGGTGCCTACGATCCAGAGCCTCTAGAATAAGAAGTGTAAATGGGTGGAGGAACATGGCTTCTTTAGGATGTATGGCTAGAAGAAAGGAAACCTGAAAGGGGATAGGGCAAGTTGCAAAGAGATATGTGGCTTAGGTTTGATAAGATCAGAAAAGTCTAATCCAGCATATCTTTGAACCCTGAAAAAGTGAAATTAGGAAAAGTCTGTTTGTTTAAATGCTAAAAGACAATTACACAGAGGTTACTAGATTTCTTTACATGGGCGATTTATGTAGAAACTCTAATTTGCATTAATTTAATTTTTGTTCTGTTATTTGAAAGTATTGCATGAGTCAGTGATAAAAGCCTGGTTAATTTAAACAAGTGTGTTCATGTCAGTGTTTTTACAATCTCAACGCATTTTACTTTTCAAAGGAATAGGATGTTATTTTAAATATTTGGAAATAATTGAAAGCATTTGATGTTTGATGGAGAAGGTCACTATATAAGCAGCACATTGGCTATTTAATTTTATTCTTGCTTTCTACTTGCATTCCTGGTGCCAACGTAGAAAAGTAATAAGCAATGGAATAGATCCATATAATTTTATTAAACATGACTGACCTGAGTTTTCTGGGCTGTTTTTCCTTTTTCCTTTGCAGATAAGATTGTTTGCCGGAAATGCAGTGAGAACTGTAAGACATGTGTTGAATCCCAAAGCTGCACAGAATGCAGACATGGCCTAAGGTAAGGATATGATGGATTTCACTGCACTCAATAGCCAAAGAGACTTCCTAAGTCTATGGACATACATCAAAGACAGTTACATAATATTACTATTTAACCTTGACTGAACCTCCATTTATGTGTTCTACTGCTGTTTATGTTGTAATGTAATACTTTCCTGTGCCATCATAAGCCATCTTGGATAACAATGAATTTTTTAAAAAATGTTTGACTGCAGGCAGAAGGAAAGCTGTAGCCATGTGAAAGCTGTGTTCTTCACTTTTTGACCTACAGTGTGGCAGTCAAGGATTATTTTAGAAGTAGAACTGGTGAATTGTATTAATCCTTCTGATTCATTCCTATGATAGTTAGAAACTATTTCCTTATCTTTACTGCGTCTCTCCATACATCCAATCATTCACTTATCTTAAGTACCTCAGGCTCAGTTCCATTACGATATGGTGTGCCTATATATTAAATAGCAATGGATATTTTTTTTCTTGGTAGGGGGACTTAATCATTCCTGAAACAGATAGGTAAAATCCATAAAAAGCAGCAGCACACATTTTTTACTTCTATGCAAACAAGTGACTTTTTGATCCAAGGGAAGAGGGTCAGAAATCCCTATAGAATTTATAAAGGGCTATATGCTGGGTTTATGCCACAAAAAATGTGAAGTTAAAATCTGTATCTGAGATTTGTTTAAAATAAGGATGATCCTTGATTGTTATAGCATTGGACATGTAACTTGTGTCAAAATAGATTATAGGGTTTGAGTTAGTATAAGATGGCCATTATAATTAGTTTCCTTAAATGTCTGTGCCTAATTTATTTTTCATAGGGTAAAGGCGCTTCTCAATATGGGTACGTCTAGATTACATCCCTTTTCTCGAGAAAGGGATGTAAATTAGGCTTCGAAATCGCAAATGAAGCCAGGATTTAAATTTCCCATGCTTCATTTGCATAATGGCACCTGCAGTTTTTTTCCGAAAAGGGGCTTTTTGAAAGAAAAATGGCTGTTTAGATGGGAATCATTCGAAAATAAAGATCCTGTACTCCTCATTTTTTCAGGAGTACAGGATCTTTAGAAAAAGGGTTTTATTTTTGAACCATTCCCGTCTAAACAGCCGTTTTTCTTTTGAAAAGCCCCTTTTCTAAAAAAAATGCGGCCGCCATTATGCAAATGAAGTGTGGGAAATTTAAATCCCGGCTTCATTTGCAATTTCGAGAAGTGTCTAATTTACATCCCTTTTTCAAGAAAGGGATGTAGTTTAGACACAGCCTCTGTATACAGATAGTGCATTTACATTGTTCAGCCACCTGCATTGTTCTGTCACTAGTGATGTGTTTTGCACTCACTAAAATTGACCCTCCTTAAAGAGAAGGTTTGAGCTGAGGGAAGGAAGGAATCAGATCAAGCCAAGATCCCGGTACATTTAAACCTTCTGTAATAAAAGGATGGATATTTATTTCCATCACAGGAGTGTTGTGAGGTTCCTGGTTTATTCATGGCTGTAGAGCATGTTGAGATCCTCTAGTGGAAGGTACCATGTAAGTGTGTAGTATTTTTAATTAATGTAACTATACCTTCTTCGTCCAGGTTTGGGAACAATTGTGGTGGGGAATGTGAAAATCTTGAGGATGGAAAATTTCCTGAAATCAGAGTTTTGCCTTTTATGTTTTTGACTATTTCAATGGCTACGCTTATACCTCCTCAAGTTGCTGCAGTGTTATTGTCCTGAAAATGACACAAACTGGCAAACTTGGCAGGCATCAGCTTCGCAAAGCAGCACTGCAGGAGGGACTTTTCATAGCTGTATCAGAAAGCCCGTGGAAGAGCCTAGATTGAAGGATTGTAAGAGAGAGTAGCTAACAGGTTTCCTGGAGCAGAAGAGGTAGGCTTATTTTACTCACAATGCACTCCTGCCAGGCAATATGTACGGGGGCTTGTAGCACCATGTAAACAAACAAACAAACAAGCCAAGTGGAAAAACTCCCAAGAATGAAAGGGCCCAGAGAATGCCAGTCTCCTCATTACTTAGGCAATGTGACCCTATTCAAAGGACCAAATAAAGCCCATTCTGAAATAAAAAAGGAAGAAATCTCAGGAGAATAGTTTTAAAAATCTTTGGATTAGAGATGTCTATTTGTTCTTGGTTCAGGTTGGACCTCAATAATCCAGACTTCTGTCATCCGGAAACATCTGTGGTCAGGCATCCCATGGGTGCTCGAACACTCACAGAGAAAAGCTGGGCTTTGCACTCCGGAACACCTCTGTTGCCCTCCCAGAGCTTCTAGAGAATTGCAAATTCCTCATTTGCCACATTAAAGCTCAGGGAGGGAAGGGGAGAAACAGGGATGGGGAGTCACTCAAGGCAAGAGGCTGGGTGGCTGCAAACCCCCATGGCTGGGGGCCAGAAGCGCAGCCCCATGGTTGGTGGCAGGGGCCAGTAGTGCAGCCCAGCCGCCGCGGTGCTCCATGCACTTCCATAGGGCTGCGCTCCTGGCCCTCAGCTATGGGGCTCCACAGCCACCCTGTCTCTTCCCCACAAGCACCCCACCCCCAGTCCCTGCTCAGTCAATGCTGGCCTCACTGCTGTGGCCAGAGTGGAACCCCATAGCCAACAGCAGAAGAGAGATTGGCATTTACCTCCCCTGGTCTGGCAAATTTCCTAGTCAGGGACTGGTTAGGTCTGAGGGAGCTGGACCAGGGATGTGCAACCTGTATAGCCATTGTGAATGGCGGGGAACTGTCGACATGCCCTAGGTTAACGGAGTAAAAGTGCATTAGTTACATTCATAAAGGACCCAGGCTATGTGAGTGTTAAACCGAAATGGAGACTCAGGACATCTGGGTCCCGTTCCTGACTCTTCCAAACACTTGTTGCGACATCATGGAAGAGTCGTCACTTAAGCAAAAATTTTCAAACTGAAGCACCTAAAGTTGGACACTTAAAAAAACCAGCTTAATTTTTGGAGGTGTTGAGTATACATAGAGGCCAATGAATTCCATCTGCAAAATGGCTTTGCACAGTTCTTGGATGGAAGGTTCTATTGAAATGCAAAGCGATTTTAGAAATTTAATTCAGTTAATGGACAGTTTAGAGTCTTCTGAAAGGAGCAAAAATGTCCAAAAAAAATTCCTAATGGGTAATGTGCCTAGAACAGTTTGTGGTGTTCTAACAAGCGCTTACACTGAAGCACGGGAATGTTACTTCTGATAAGTACTGCTTTTTCCTCTGTCACTATCTCATACTATCACTCAACACTGCCTAAAAGACATACGACCTCAGGCTGTGCTTCTGACACATCTCCCAAGCTATACAGAATTGATACTTGTACTGGAGATTTCAAAGGGAAATCCTTGTGCTGCAGAGAATAGTTGGTATTTGGTAGTACTTTAACATGGTATTAAGAGACACCACTGGTCCTGATGTCTGTCAAGCAAGGGATAAGGTCTTGGAAACACATCCATTTGCATGTTTTTAAGTGTAGTGGTACTGACCGCAGGCCAAGTTCCATTTGGATTTTCTTTGCTCTTTCCCTTGGATTTGGCATTCGTTTTTGCTTCCTGTTCTATACTACTGTGTGCTGTTTTCTACAAGTTGTTAAACTCCACCACATATGTAGCTGCATTTCAATCATGTGTGAAGTGATTGGCTATACAGGTTTAACCTCTCTAATCCAACACTCTATGGTCCAGCAACATCCATGCTCTGGAATGATTTTAGTTAGCCAGATGTCCACTTATCATGCGTGTGGCCAAGTTTCCTGTGGTCCCATAAAGTTTGTTTACAGCCACCAGTCCTGTCAGTGTTCTGTACTGTTAGTTAGCTCCAGTTTACTCCTAAATGTCTTCTAAGAGCCCAGTAAGCATTGAAAGTGTTGGTAGTGCTGCTAGACAATATTGACTTCTCATGGTCTAACAAATTCTCTGGTTCAGCACCAGTCAGGTCCAGAGGGCACTGGACTATACAGGTTCGCCTTGTACTTAAGTGTGTACAGAATTTAGGGTGAAAGAAGCTGTACAGATGTACAGTAGGAGACTTATTTCAGTTGAACTATTATTTGCAGAGCTTAAAAAAAAGCCTACATTACAGAATACTTTAGATTTCTGAGTCTTATCATTATCCTTACCTTGCAGTGGCTGGTCAGTACTAAATAGTCTAATTTATATGTTTGCACTAGTTTCCATGGATCCAGATGTTCTGTCCGCTGTGAAGAAGGAAAATATCACAATGGCAGGGAATGTGAACTGTGTCACCGTTCCTGTGCAACATGTGCAGGTACCTCATTGACATTTGACTTCACTTAATCGTTTTGCCCCCTGTGTAATATTACATCACATTTCCAAATACAGTTTAACGATTGGCTTGTAAATGAAAAGTTAAACTTTGGAGGTTCTTTAATAGATCTCAGAGTAAAGTAGATTTCATCCAGTTCACATAAAAATATAAACTGTCTAGCTCAAAAGTACACATACACTCACTTGCTATCTTTGCTTGTAATTCCTAGGTGTGGACATAACAATATCTTTTTCTCAGAAAAAATATGCCAGGATTACTGTTATATTTATCTTTTGTTGCTAGCCAATATAGTTTGCAGTACATGTAGGAAAAGGTGTAAAGCAACAATATATGTTCAATAACCTATGATTATCAGGTAATGTTTTGTTACAGTTAGAGATGCTGTCTGTTATCCAGTCTAGACTGGGAATGTGTCCATGTATTATAAAGTATTTTCTCTTGGCTCTAAGGCTCAGGAGCAGATGCTTGCATAAACTGCACAGAAGGTTATTTTATGGAGGATGGGAGATGTGTGCAGTCCTGTACTTCTGGTTATTATCTTGATCACTCTCTTGAAAATGGATACAAAACCTGCAAAAGGTAAGATATAGTCGTCAAAGGCCACATTATTTGGGGGGGGGAGTGGTTAAGCAAGTGTCTAATATTTGATATGATGCATTTACCACTCTCTGATTAAATGATAGAATGTTATAACATTTTAGCACACAGTACTGAGTGCTGAGAATAAGTAAATATACAGTATGCTAAGCAAACTGTGGGAGAAAAGCAAGAATTTTTAACACGATTGTAATTTCCATACAAGAGCTTTTAAATGGGTTTCAGTGCATGCTTGTGTGTCTTCTGAGTATTTAAATTAAGATTTGTATTAAGAAATTTGAGATTACAGGCATAAAAATATGGTAAATAATTAATGGATCTAGCAGTGGGCCTGTTCATTCCCATTGCAGCAACTGCAGCCATCTGCCAAGAGGTAAGTTGCCATTCATGAGCCCATTCAGTTTCTCAGCTATATAATACCAACTACAGGTCAAAAATATAACAGCAGGCTAAGAGCAAGAAAGGGTGCATCTACACAGTGCCCTAAACTCGAAATAAGATACACACTTTGCATAGCACTTATCTTATTTTGACTGAAGTTTGAAATAGGCTATTTTGAAATTTGGTGCGTCTACACAGCGCCAAATTTCAAAATAACGGGCTATTTTGAGACATCTCTTAACCCTCGTGGAATGAGGGTTACTGGAAGGCCAAAATAGCATGCCTGTTATTTTGAAAAATATTTCAAAATAATGGGGAACTTCTGAAGATGTGGGGTAGCTGTTTTGGGATACCTCTGTTATCCGGAAATGGCTGCGTAGCGTAGACATACCCTAACTCATAGGTACCAACATGTTGACATGTACTGAATGGACAAGGCTTGAGTTTTATTTGAAAAAGACACCAGTTTTTGTAGCTCTTTGTTAAATACAATTCAGGCCCTTCTGAAGCTCTTTATTTTTTGACTTTGGACAAGCTCTCTTTGATGGGGGAGGGGGGGAGCACTGGGAATCACCTTATGTTACAACTTTCTTCAGAAAATACATCATACTCCTTTAATCTTCCGTGATGTGCTTTCCTTTTCTATGCTTGTCTCCCTATCTGTTTTATCCAGTTCATGGACACCTATTGTCTTCTATCATTTTGGCTGGTTTACTTCTACCTGCTGTACTTAATTTCAAAAATTATATATCAAGCAATTATGAAATAAAAGAATATGAATGATCTCCAAGAGGAGAACTTAACTGAGACAGCGTGATGGAAATTCTTGGTTGTTGCTTAGTGGCAATTATGATAACTTCAGGCTTTTTGTTTTGTTTTGTTTAAAGATGTGATGCCAGCTGCTTGGACTGCAGTGGTCCAGGAGACAAAAACTGTACAACTTGTCCAAACGGCTACATCTTAGATACCGGTGTTTGTGTAATTGGAACAGTCTGTAAGGACGGTGAGTGGTGTTATTTTTCTCAAATATTCCTTTTGTTGACATCAGAGTTAACTTAATATTTCCACACTTTGTGTTGGTTTGGCTTTGTGATGTATTTTTGATCTCCTACATGATTATTTAATTATATTTTTTTCAGATTCAGGAGGGGGCAAATATATAATAGGAATTATTTTTGTTTCACAGACCCCATTCTCTATCTGAGCTTTAGCCCATGACTTCCACCTCTTCTGTTTTTAGTGGGCCTTTCCTTAGAAAGGTTTTTCATGTGACTATCTTAATGCACTCTCAATGGAAAGATTCATCTGTGTCTGATTTGTCTTTCTAAACTGTAAAGATGTTGGCACTAATATGATGTAAATGCTCACTATCTTTAAATGAGTTATGTGAGTGAGTATCAAGAAGAAAACAGGGACCATTTTGAAAATATTGTACCATCGCATATGGAGATTTTGTCCTCCTCTAAGCTCTTTATTGCATTTGATACATCATCTCTCTGTGTATTACTGGCTTCATTTTCTACTATGTTATTTAAAGTGTGTGTACAGTTAAAGAGATAAAGTCCTTTTCTGGAAGTTTCACTACCTCAGGTCATTCCAGGTACAGTCTAATTCAACAAGTGAAATCATTTCAGAACTGAAGTTTAGTGTTACATGAAGTGGGGCAAATATCTGGCAAATCAAATATATTAAGAACTAATGAGGATTCTGGTGTCCTTCTAGCCCCCATTTAAATCAAATGAGCATTTTATCATTGATTCAGTAGAAGCAGGATTAGGTACATAGTGCAGCTTTCAACATTTATAGATCATGTTAGTAAGTTTACACTTTCAGGTCAGAAGAAGCTAGTAGTAAAAGTAAAATTAAAGTTGTTTACTCACAGTATCCTGTTGCATATCAGCTATATGTTACTGGCATATTAGCAGCGCCTGTTGAGCTAAAATCTGTCCTCATTTTTGCCTATACACCTCAGTGAGTTTGCACAGATGGGCATCACTGAGGGCAGAATTTTATTTCTGATACTTTACATAGATTGTTATTGACGTTGAGCTGAAAAAAGAGCTCAAGCAAAGTAAACTTGCATTAGCAATACTCTTCTACATGAACATGATTATAGCCTCTCACTTTCCACGGCTATTTTACACCATCCTTTTTGTCCAAAACATTATACACACACACACTTGTGCCATTTTGACTTTGCACTGATTTGCACAAGACCAACATTCATAAAAAAATTATATGATCATTTTCCTGGCATATGGCTCAACCCTGCCATTAGCTAAGAAGTCTAAGGAAGTAGTGAGCACTCTCACTGCAGTCAGCAGGGATTGAAGGTGCTCATGCCAATGGTGTCTATTTTTATTACAGTAACCTGGGAGGACAAATGATGGGAGTAATAGTGTTGCTTATAGTTTTCTTATATTACTGACTGGGGATCAAGAACCATTGGTTGCTTGTCAGATTTACAAAGTTTCAGTTTCTGTGTAGAATGTTTTATTCTCTTTCTTTGATATGACTGTTGTATCCTTTTGATTCATAAAAAAAACCTTCACTGTATTTATCACTGTTTTTCTAATTATTCTTTTTCTAATCTTTTTTTTTTCCCCTTTCACAAATGGATACCAATCACGCCCTGTCGGACCACAACATATTTCTTCTTGAAAAAAAAATGTTGTTGACTGAAATTCCTTTTGATGGACCAAATTTCCTACTTGCTACCTGCTCCTGAATGGTCTCTTCCATCAAATCTGCCTGTCTGACCAATTAAATCTTCCTCCGTTGTAAACCATGCTCTTCAAATCTTCAACTTCCCTTCTCCCTCTATCGCTGACCTCCGGAAGCAACGGAAGAAACTTGGGCCGAGGGAGGATTCTGTATGCTAGTGAAAAAGAACAATCTGTGTCAAAGGAAAGTACTTCATCAACTGTGTTGCAGAACATGTACGCACAAAGGGTGAACTGGCACCTCCCAGTGTCCTCTTGCTCCTGTAGACTTTTAGATTAATCCGTATTATTAAAAAAAAAAAAAAGAAAAAAGAAAAAAAAAAAAAGCAAGCCACCTCTTTCTGTCTCTCTCTCCTCTGTCAGGGGAGACGGTGAACTATTTGTTGGAACTTTAATGGAAAAAAACTACAACAAGCCTACCTTTCATAACTGGGTGTTTAGAGCTAAGCATCCAGGATCACAGTCAGTATTGTGTGACCAAAGCATTTGATGCCAAAATTAACATTAAAATAATGATTTGATTTCCTGTCAACCTTAGGAATATCCCTGTTTCTGATGGTCCTTTTTCTTCCTTTTTTTCCCCCCTGCTTGTTTCCCCTTGAAGGTGTTTAAAAAGTGTTTTTCCAGACTACGACACGAGTTTACATGGATTAAAACAAAACAAAAAGAAAAAAAAATACTTGCAGTCTTTTTTTGTGCTTATATATTAATAGTGAGGGGGAATTTAAGGCAAACCAGAAACATCTTTTTATGTGGGACTATGTTCTGCATCCTTTGTATCAGTATTAAAAATAAATTAAAAAGTGATCAATTCCACACATTTCTTACTTGTTTCGTATACTGTGTGCTGGTTTTTGCATCACAGTATGTACATACATTTTGCTTTTCACCTTCCAGCCCACTTATATAGCTCTGGTCTTTAGACAATTAGCCTGTTAACAGCTACTCTGAGATTTTAATTTCTTTTTTAAATTGTCAAAGTTATTTGTATGAAAATGTAAGAAGTACATAACACATGAGTTTTGACAAGGACATTCTTCCTGTTTTGAAAGAATTCTAAAAGGGCCTGATTCTCTTACTTTTTATGAATGAAATTATTTTGTAAACTCATGTCTGGAGCACACAGGTAACATTTAAGTTGTAGCTGTATAATCTTATCTTGTAATTTTAACAAATAGAGGGCATGATCCTGCAAGCATTGTACTACTAGTCAAAATGCTAATAAATTGATTTCAGTGAGACTACATGCAGGAGCAAGTGTTTACAGGACTGGGCCCTATAACTGGAACTGCTACACTGGGTCACATTCACCCCTTTGAATAACTACATTTAGATCAATAAATTCACATCAAGGGATGATGTCTACCTAGTTTGGGTTTTGTGTTATAATAGCTCTCTTGTCAGTTGGACCTGAAACTGCTCTTAATCAAAATTGAGAGTAGCCACAGTGAAACTAGTTAAAATGAATCAGACCCTGTATGTCCTTTTCTAGTTACACATGATTCTCAGTCAACATATTTTATGTGTTCCTATTAGCATATTGCTTGACGCCCATTAATGCAGTAAAAAGTAGTACATTAAATTTCAAAGATATTGGCTTCATTGAAATGTATCTTCCTTCTGTACAAAAATAATGTGGGTGGGACTATCAATGGCACACAAATGGAAAACATTTCTGTCAAAATATAAATAGTAGAAATAGAACTTTTAGACTTTACTTTTTAAAATATGAAAACTGTCCTTGAATTTTACAAATGAAAGCACCAGTGACAGTAGAAACAATGTGTTTCTTTTCCCAGAAAACAGCTAAATTCTTTCAGACATCCAGTTCTCTATGATTGTAAAGGAATTGTGAAGTTCCTTTGGTGCTCATTACATTTCCTGCTAAATGTTCAAAGTTATGACAACTTTATTTGTGCTAGTTTAACTACTAGTCTGTTACGTCCTCATTACTCTAATAACATTATTAACTAGAACATAATGCTTTCAAAGTTTAAGTTAATATTATATATTATATATAAATATATATATTCATAATTGAGATATTATGTAATGGATTGTAAAGAATTTGTTTGGATACTTACAAATGTCTCTAATACTATTATAGAGAAGAAATTAATATCTTTTGTTTTCTTTTTAAAATACTGACACATTGTTAAATTCAAATTAATTTTTACTGAAAAATACTGTACATGTGTAAAATGTTCAGTTGTTATTTGTAAAATAGAGTAGTACTGTTGTAATTGATACTGGCCAAAATCAATGTTATTCCATATTTTATTTTTTCTATTAAATTAACCTAAGTTCCTGTTCTTTTGGTCTGGAAAAGAAAACATGTTGATAATCCAAATGTAAAGTATCTCACTTGAAAGAGGATGGTAGTTTTTATGTTTGAAAAAGAGTTTTCTATCCCGTATAAGTCATTGCGACATTGTGGGAGAGGGCGTTTGTTTTTAATGAATGTATTACCTTTTTAAAAAGCAGTGGTATTTATGATGGCAGAAACACCAGCTTTTCCTACAGGTTACTTTTTGGGTTGTGAGAGCACAATTGATGCTAAAGCCTGATGCAGAACAGCTGTGAGTTCTTCTAATCCGTAACAGTCATTATCAGCCCAGTTTTCTTTTTGGGATTAAAACCCAGATCCATACCTATCTAATGACTGAGATGATTGGGAAAAGATTAGGGAGGCATTCACATTTCCAATTAGGCAGTCAGAAGTGTCCATTGTGCAATGGATTGCTGGTCTCCATTATTTCCCAAAGCACAGATGTCAGGATTACAAAAGCACTACATTTAGCCCGGTCTCATAAATGGCTGTTTGCAGCCAAATTTCTGTGTCCACACACAGCCTCACTGAAGTCAACAGGCCTCCACAGGGGCACGGCATTCCACAGGTTTGTGGCCTTTACTGGTATTAACTGATATCCTTGTCTACCATTATCTCAGCTGAGAAATCAAGAACTGAATGAGTTTGGAGACTGAATTACCCTTTCATCCATAGAGGTAGCGTCTTCAGATTAAGCAGGTGCAATCTGAGGAAGCCTACAGTTCAGCTGCCCAAACACTGTACATTCTGCAGTGAATTTCAATCCATTACCTTTTGCCATCTCTGAGATGATCTAGCCTTTTATTTTTTAAGTTATCGGTCACAGTGTCCCGCTTACTGTCTCCTGGAAGAGAACTTCAGCCTGTTGCAGAATACAAACCCCAGCACGCTGCTGTAATTATAAGCATATTGGGGAGACAGAGTCACAATGCCACCCACTCCCTGTCCTTTCCTGCTACTTCCTGCCTACCTGTGCCATGTAGTGGCACTTGCAGAAGAAATGGCAAAATGGAGAACATGTGTACAGAACAGTCCTCTACAACCTTGCATGAGCATGCAAGACAGACCACAATCTGGCCCAAAGAAACTCAATTGACAGGTTACTTTGTCGTGGAGTGAAAGACTTCTGCACTCTGCATCCATTTCGATCTTTGACACTGTTGCTGGCCATTTCACTAAATTGGTTGTGTTGCAGTCACAACATATTTTCCCTCTTTGGGTGGATGGCAAGCAAAGAGTGCTAGAGTGCATGGTAATATTGGCCAAATAGCTTGTTCCAGAATGAGGCTTTGTTTATGCTTAATGGAAGATCGAGGTTCCAAAGACTGAGCTTCCATGTTCTGAGTGAACAGAACAGGTAATCTTCAAGCAATCCCTCTCCTGTCACCCATCTCCAGCCTCTGACAAACAGAGGCTAGGATAGGAGCACCATTCCTGCCCATCCTTGCTAATAGCCATTGATGGACCTATCCTCCTTGAATTTATCTAGTTCTTTTATGAACCCTGCTATCGTCTTGGCCTTCATACCATCCTCTGGCAATGAGTTCCGCAGATTGACTGTGTTTTGTATGAAGAAATACTTCCTTTGTTTTAAACCTGCTACCTACTAATTTCATTGGGTGACCTCTAGTTCTTGTGTTATGGGAACAAGTAAATAGCTTTTCCTTGTTTAGTTTCTCATCAGTCATCATTTTATAGAACTCTATCATATCTTCCCTTAGTCCTCTCTTTGCCAAGCTGAAAAGGCCTAGTCTTATAAATCACTCCTCATGTGGCAGCTGTTCCATACACCTGATCATTTTTGTTGGCCTTTGTCATGGAGTTTCAGTGTTTGTCATGGAGTTTCAGTGTTCACAAAATTGTTTTACTGGATTGCAACCAATTCAGTTTACCAAGACTACTGGGAATACTGATGTATTCCCTCTGTAGATGAAAGCATCGTTACATAGCAAATAGAAGCATGCCAGCAACTGAGCCTGGTTAATGTGTCAAGGATCTGCTTATTAGGGTCACAAACACCTACGTGGTGCATATGCTGCCATCAACAACAATTGTTATATGCCAAATGTAGCTGCATCTCTAGTCCCCACCTCTGCACTGGCCAAATGTAACAGGACTTGGACTTAACCAAAATATTCCTGGAGATGGGTAAGTCCAAGACACCCAGAATATAGAAACACTGGTCCTTTCCTCTTGGGTTGAGTCAGGCCCATTATTTTTATGGGACCAGTTTCTGAAACCCTCATACTGAGTATCTCATTCAAGTCAATAGGATTTCTCATGAATGTGCTACTCTGTGTGGGTAAAGGTAGCAGAAGCAGTCCCATGCTTAGTTGCATATGTACTGTAGTTAGCAGGATACAAGAAGGAGTGTGTTTGTGGATCGCCACAATATCATCTATCCCCTCAAAGACAAGAAGTTTCATTTCTGCTATGTGTGATGCAGACAAGGGAGTGAATGCTATAGAGAACACACCCAGTATTTAAAAGGAGGACATTTCAGTCAGCAGCAAATGCCGCACCTTCATGTACTGCTAGGGGTCGTATTTTTGTTTCATGTCTTTTTTGAGTGTCTCGTGGACTGTGCCAGAGTTGGCAATGGTTGGGTATTGATCAATGCCCCATTCACAATTATTGATTTATTGCCATCTTTCCAGAGTGTAAAGATGGATTTTGTGAAGGTTTTATGGAAAAACAACATCACATTTCAAAGCAAACAACGCCTTTCCATCACAAAGCATACTCCAATTCTCTACTTAATGGTGACAGGGAATATAAAAACATAAGAATGGCCATATTGGCTCAGATCGAAGGCCCCTTGAGCAAGGGTGCCATTTTAGACATTGCTTGCTTTCTTCCCATTCCTCTGTCAGGGAGAATTCATAGAGTTAAGGTTCATCACTAATTATTAGCCAGACTGAGTAGGAATGGTGTCCGTAGTCTCTGTTTGTCAGGGGCTGGAAATGGATGACAGGAGAGGGATCACTCAATGGTTACCTGTTTCTGTTCACTCCCTCTAGGGTTCCCAGCCTGTGGTCCACAGACCTCTAGGGGTCCGCAGAAATGTAAAAGTAAGGATCAGGCTGCTGTTCCCCCACGCTCCCAAAGTTCCACCCTTGCCCCCCTACCCTCCCAAATTTCCACTCTTCAACTTCATGAACTATTATATATTTCAAATGATTATCAAGTAATAGAATGTGAGAAAACAGCTATATTGTTTGGGAGGGGGGTGTCTGTGAAATTTTAAGAGATTGAAAAGGGGCCCATATGCTTGAAAAGATTGGGAACCACTGCTCTAGGGAATCTAGCATTGGCCACTGTCGGAAGACAGGATACTGGGCTAGATGGAACTTTGGTCTGACCCCGTATGGCCGTTCTGATGTAGGAAGCAAGGAGAAAGTACACGGATTTCATGAATTACTCCTCTGCCCCCTCTCTTCACCAGCCAGGAGTGAGGCATGCACAGAAGCAGTGTACTTCCCCTCACTCCCTCCTAGTCTGGGAATGGGAAGATAAGCAAGCAGCATCCCAGTACGCACAGCTGCTGCCCATTATCCTGTCTTCTGACAGTGGCCATTGACAGATGCCCCAGAGGGAATTAACAGAACAGGTAATCCTCAAATTATCCATCCTCTGTCACCCATTCCCAGCTTCTGTCAAACAAATGCTGGGGACACTATCCCTGCCCAACCTGGCTAATAGCCACTGAGGGACCTATCCTCCTTGAACTTATTATCTAGGTCTTTTCTGAACTCTGTTATAGCCTTGGCCTTCACAACATCCTCTGCGGAAGCATCAGTGGTTAACAGGCTTATTAACCATCTGTATTTCCACTTGGTCTGAGGAAAAACAGAAAACAGAACACTGACTAGTTGAAAATGTTTACCCAAAGGAAAATTAATAGCTCCATCATGTAAGCTTGACAAAAGAATTGACCATTCACTGGATCCCGACTCTGTAGTGAGCTTTCATTGCAATCTAAACAACATTGTGCATACTTTCCCTTCCAGTTTGCCTCTGACCTGCCCACAGCACTACCCATTGCTGCTGGTGGCTACATTAAGCTGCATATTCAACGATGGGCAAACCAAATTGCAACCAATCTATGCATGGTGCATCTTTCAAGGACAAATTCTGCTAGCAAGAGACATGCTTCTGAAGTTACTGGAACAAAAGCCGGAAAAATTAATGTTCATGTCCAAAATGACATACCCCCCTGTTAATACCCCTAAACCTAGCCCACAGGACATTTGAAGCTATGCTAAGAATCACTGTTTCAACCCATGCTTCAGCTCAGCTTCCCTGACCATTTGTAATGATGTTTTGTTGTACCAGCCTCCAGCTGCTGATCCCACTCCCAGGTGTCAAGTTGTTGCCCTGCACTGCAGGTTCTGCAGTACAAAAGCCTGCAGCACAAGACAGCAGTCGGTGTGTGCTGGGAGCTGGTTTATAAACCAACTTCTGGCTCGCATTGGCTCCAGCTGCTGGCCCTGCTCCTGGGGAGTCTGCTGCCACCCCATGTTGTGGCTCTGCAGTGTAAGCCTTATCCTGCAGAGCCAGCAGTTAGAGGTGGCAGCTGGCTTTCTGGGAGGCGCAGGGCAACCCCTCACCATCCTTCCCTTACTAGCCCCACCCAGCCATAGATCCCAAAAACAGTTAACTGTGTAACCACTGGGATTTTTAACAGTTATACAGTTGCTGTTTTTCAACCTTTTTTACATCCCCAGTAGAAATGGCATCCTGGAAACATTACTTTGAGGCATCTTCTGTCCATCCATGGTGGCGTCTAAGAAGCCATGATCACATGGCAGCATTTCACTAGATTAGGTGATAAATCGAATGCTTTGGCAAAAATTACCTAATCCAATGAAACAAGTAAAATGATCATTCTGTCTGGGACCCTGTTACAGGGACAGCAGTTGTTGCTAATACAAGCACAGCAACTTTTGTCACCACAGTTGCTGCACTACCGATTTCAAGTTCCCTTCTATGCTAATACTCTATATGGTTAAAACATACTGCAGATGGGGATGAACTTTGGCAAGCGTTGATATCCTTTGAGTAATTTGGGACTGCAATTTGGGCAAAGATGTGGTTCTGTCCTGTTTACATGATAGAAATATTGAGGTGGGGGAAGGGTCTATGCTACCAGTACTAGGCAATTCAGAGCAGGCATTTCAACAAAGTTTTTAAAAATATAGTGACATCAGAACATTCTTTTTAAAATGTCCAACTATTACTTCCCTTGGTGGCTGTGGTAGTTTGGAAACATGGTCTGATCTCCAAACAATATTTTTATACTGTTGGGTGCAACCATGTTGCAAAATGGTACTACGCTCTAGCCTTAATTATTAAAAAATTGAATGAGGTCACAAATAACCAAATCCCGCTGTCTTTAATTTTTATTCTGGAGTTTTGATACCAAGTATAGCTGGTCCTAGATGCATCAGCCATCAAGGATTGTCCCAAAGATCTTAATCTCAGATTTGAGGGGAATATATAGTTATCCAGAGCTAGCCTTTTTCCACCTTGCTCTATGGAGCAATGCTTTTCTTTCATTTTGCAGATATACAATACTTACTGTAAAAGCAGCATACATACAAGATCACACCTATTATTGATAGCAATGCTTGTTTGTTGGGAATGCTCTGTGCAGTTGAATTATCTCAAGTTTCTATCCACCTGTTTGGAGAACCTTAATCACCCATTGGCCAAAACCACTCATGGTTCCTTTCCTTTTGGAAGTCAGTCATGTAAGAGGGACAATAACCGACATGTGGATCCATTCCAACCTCCTTTAGCTTTGTCAGCCACCCATTGAGCAGAGGCAGAACCACTCTACCATTATAAGGAACAGCTAGTGAGAATTGACAACTAGGGAATGTCCCAATACAATCTGTAAACCAAGCAATAAAATTGGGTTAGAGTTATCCATCATCCATCCCTCCATCACCATAGTATGTGAGCTCCAATAGATCTCTGCACCGGACTCTGCTAACTCACACCATAAAGACACAGTTGAAACAATCAATTGAAACCCCTCTTAGCTCTACAGAGGGACATTTCCTCTGTTGGTGGTAGTGACCAACACATTTGCCCTGTGTGCGATCACAATGGGAGTGTTGGTCAGTAACATGAGGTTCTTCTTACTCTCTCTAACCCAGTTTTCACTGGCATTAGCAGTAGCTAAAAACTCCTCTCAAGTAACAGATGGATGTGCTTACGTAATGGAGGAAAATACATTCTGAGTGGTTATTACTAGGGCTGTCAAGCTATTAAAAAAACTTAATCGTGATTAATCGTGCAATTAGTCGCGTGCGTTGCCCCTCTGAAACACTGCGGTGGTGTTTCAAAGGGGCAGCGCTGCGGAAGCCCGGGATCAGCTGGAGTACTCAGCTGACCACAGGCTCAGTGCAGCTGCCCCTTTGAAACACAGCAGCGGCATTTCCAAGGGGCAGCGCCACAGGAGCCCAGTATCAGCTGGAGTCCCCAGCTGATCCTGGCCTCCGTGCAGCGCTTCCCCCTTTGAAGTGCCACTTTGGCACTTCAAAGGTGGCACTACACAGAGCCGGGGTCAGCTGGGGACTTCAGCTGAGCACAGGCTTTTAATGCGCTGCTCCTTTGAGGCGCCAGAGTGGCACTTCAAAGGGATAGTGGAAAGCGGAGCCCAGGATCAGATGGAGTCCCCAGCTGACCCCAGGCTTCGTGCAGTGCTGCCTCTCTGAAGCTCTGGGGCAGAGTTTCCAAGGGACAGCGCAACACAGAACCGGGGATCAGCAGGGCATTGCAGCTGACCCTGGGCTCCGTGTTGCGCTGCCCTTTTGTAAACGTCACCCCAATGCCTCAAAGAGGCAGCCCATTAGGAGCCTGGGATCAGCTGGAGTGCCCAGCTGATCCCGGCTCTACGTTGCAGTGCACGGAGCCGGGGTCAGCTGGGAACTCCAGCTGATCCCAGGGTCCTAATGCACTGCCCCTGTGAGGTGCTGGCACGGCACTTCAAAGGGGCAGCGCAGCATTAGCGCCTGCGATTAATGCATTACAAAAATTAACACATTAACCCTGCCCTGCGTTAATCACAGGCGTTAACGCACATCAGTTGACAGCCCTAGTTATTACAAATGATGGTTTAAAAACTTATTTTTAAAAAAAAATTATAGCAAATATCTGAGGTCTTTGGAGGAAGGACTGACTATCCAAAGTCACACTGGCTAGTAGAATATGGCACCAATCCCAAGCTGTTTTGGAAAGGGACAGATACAGCAGGTATAAATGTTTTTATTTAAAGGAAACAAGATTAAAGATTTGTGCTAGTTATAGTTGACAAAGCTAGATGCCTTTCTTTTTTATGTCATGCTTCCAGTCCAGCCGGAAGCATTATGTGATCTCTGCTAATCCTGCAACCAAAGACCTTAACATCATAGAATCATAGAGCTGGAAGAGACCTCAGGAGGTCATCAAGTCCAGCCCCCTGCCCAAGGCAGGACCAATCCCAACTAAATCAACCCAGCCAGGGCTTTGTCAAGCCAAGACTTAAAAACCTCTATGGATGGAGATTCCACCACTTCCCTAGGTAATCCATTCTAGTACTTCACCACCCTTCTAGTGAAATAGTTTTTCCTAATATCCAACCTAGACCTCCCCCACTGTAACTTGAGACCATTGCTCCTTGTTCTGCCTTCTGTCACAACTGTGAACAGCCTTTCTCCATTCTCTTTGGAACCTCTCTTCAGGAAGTTGAAGGCTGCTGTCAAATTCACTCTTCTCTTCTGCAGACTAAACAAACCCAATTCCCTCAGCCTCTCCTCATAGGTAATGCGCTCCAGCCCCCTTATCATTTTGTCGCCCTCTGCTGGACCTTCTCCAATGCATCCACATTCTTTCTATGGGGGGGGCGCAGAAGTGGACACAATACTCCAGATGTGGCCTCACCAGAGCCAAATAAAGGGGAATAATCACTTCTCTGGATCTACTGGCAATGCTCCTCCTAATCAGGAGCAGCCCGAGGCCGGCTGCAGTAGCTGGCGCCCTAGGCAGGGCGGCGCAATCGGCGCCCCTGCCTGCACGGCCGTCAATGGTCGTGATGTCATCACGGGGCGCCCCGGCGCCCCGTGACATCATCATCGGGTGCCCAGGCCAGCGGCACCCTAGGCAGCTGCCTAGCTCGCCTAGACTCACGGGCCGCCCCTGCTCCTAATGCACCCTAATATGCCATTAGCCCTCTTGGCTACAAGGCACACTGTTGACTCATATCCAGCTTCTCATCCACAGTAATCCCCACGTCCTTTTCTTTAGAACTGCTACTTAGCCAGTCGGTCCCCAGCCTGTAATAATGCTAGGGATTCTTCCGTCCCAAGTGCAGGACTCTATACTTGTCCTTGTTGAACCTCATCAGATTTCTTGTAGCCCAATGCTCTAATCTGTCCAGGTCATTCTGGACCCTATCCCTGCCCTCCAGCGTATCTACCTCTCCCCCTAATGTAGTGTCATCTGCGAACTTGCTGAGGGTGCAATCCATCCCCTCGTCCAGGTCATTAATAAAGATGTTGAACAAAACCGGTCCTAAAACAGATCCTTGGGGCACTCCACTAGAAACCGACCGCTAACCTGACATCGAGCCGTTGATCACTACCCATTGGGCCCGACAGTCTAGCCAGCTTTCTATCCATCTTACAGTCCATTTATCCAATCCATATTCCCTTAGCTTACTGGCAAGAATATTGTGGGAGACTGTATCAAAAGCTTTGCTAAAGTCAAGGTATAGCACATCCACTGACTTTCCTATATCCACAGAGCCAATTACCTCATCATAGAAGCTAACATCCTATAATCACCAAATCAAACTCTGCACATAACATCTATGAGGCATGAAGGGAATCCCTGGTCTGTTCTGGCCTCCAAGAATGATTGTATCAAATATTCAAAAACACCTTAGAGAATTAGGAGCTGAAGTTCCATTTTTTTCAGTCTTACTGAGCATCAGTGGAACTTGGTGCCTAAGTCACTTCTGAAAACAAGGCAGCCACATAGGCACATTCAAAAATTTACCCCAAAGCTTGAAGACTTAAGAATCCCTCACTTAGAACTGTGCACCCTTCCCTCTACACCCAGACCATTTTCCCCAACTCCCAGTGCAACAGATGCCATGTAGACATTCACAGTGCAACTCGTACCATTCACAATGCGCAAGTACCAACACAAGAAGAAACATATTGGGTTCTAAATATGACTCATTAATCTAGCAAACAGCAGCATGACAAGTACCAATGGTAGGAAGCAGAACCCAGACCAATTCAGTTTAGAAATTAGGCACACATTTTTAACAGTGAGGGTGATTAACCATGAGAACAGACTGATAGAAGTGCTTGATTCTCAGCTCTTGCTTTCTTCAGATCAAAAGTGGATGCTATAGCCAAACACAAGTAATTAGGTACAATTACAGAGTAACGAGATGAAATGTAATGGCATGTGACATACAAGAGGTCCAACTAGCTGATCTAAACGGTCCTTCTGGCCTTAAACTCCCCTTTTTTCAAATTTATTCTCATCCTCAGAGCTCCCGAATGCTGAGTCCTGCATCCAGCAACAAAGCTGCTGCCACCAAGCCTTTGGTCTTTTATTTTTATTTTTTAATAAAATTGCTCGAAGGGCCCAACTCTGTAAAATGCCAACACCTGCGGGTGCAGTGTGCTCGCCACTCCTAGTGATGGTGGGGGAAGATGGTCTGGTGGATATAACAGTAGATTGGGACACAGAAGACACTAGAAGGGGTCAGTTTTGAAGGTAACCACAGATTGCCTGTATGACTGTGGGCCGTTCACTTAATCACTCTAGTTCCCCATCTGTAATGCCGGATACAATATCTCCAAGTCCCAAAAAGGGGTTGTGAGAAAAAAAAATATTTAAAGATTGTCAGGCGCCACAATATTATGGTGAGAAAGCCTGGATAAATGCCTAGCCAGGATGACTTTGGGGGCAGTAGTCACCATCTTTCAGAATCAGACACTAAATTAGCATCGTACTTTGGGCCTCCCAGTGCATTGTGTGTTGTCTATTGATATTAAAGGTTCCTTTGGGCAGGGACTATGGAATACTGTGTATGTTTCAACCCTACCCATACTGGTGGTAAATATTAATAAAATAGTAGCAATCAAAATAATTTATACAAGACAATCTAGAAAAAAATAGTTTTTACATGCTGGTTAGAGCATTGACCTGGGGCTCAAGAGAGATTGACCCAGGAGAGAGTCAAATGCCACTCTGCTGATTACCAGACTGCCCACAGCCACACAGCTGTCAGCATGTGTTTCTAGTGGTGGTGCACATCAGCACATGACTTGGCGCACATAACAAAATGTATTCTGTTAATGGATGGAAAACGTTAGAGGGAACATTGCTCAGGAGACCAGGTTCTAATGCCCAAATCTGCCATGGCCCTGCTGGGTGACCTTGCCCATGCTTCGGTTTTCCCAACTGCAAAAAGGGATATAATAGCTTGTCCTCCATGTTTAAAGCACTTTGCATTCTAATGATGAAAAGTGCTATATAAGAGCTTAGTATTATTATTCATAATACTTACTGTTGTGCTTATTATTAAGAACAACAACATTACAAACAATTACAGACATACTTTGCAACCTGCCAAAATCCAAATGTTAAATGCAGTGTATGCCAAAGATCCCATATAGGAGATACAAAGCATTATTTATGCAGGATACTTACAGTGGGTTTCATGCCTTTGGTATAACTAATTCCTGTTGTAAGCTCAGTTTTATGATTTTATTGTGATTATGTAAATAATTTTCAACAATACAAATGATAGTTCAGGGGAAGACCCGGTTTGTGTGGAACACGGGTAACTTTGGGCATGTTTACACTGCAATTAAATCTCACGGCTGGCCTGTGTCCACTAGTTCAGGTAATGGGGCTGTAAAATTTCAGTGTAGACATTTGGTCTCATACCAGAGCCTGAGCTCTAAGGCCCTCCCATCTCTCAGGGTCCTAGTGCTCGCGCTCCAGTCCAAATCTGAACATCTACACTTCAATTTTACAGCCCCACACAGTCCAAATCAGCTGACAAAAGTCAGCCACAAGTATTTAATTGCAGTGTAGACATATGTTTTGGGACTAAAAAATAGTGATCTCCTCTGAAATGAGGTACAGTGAAGTAAAGATGGTACAATTACTATTTAAAATGATCTAGTGTTATTTCCCAGTTACATACATTGCATGGATACCTTGTAGAATAAAGTAAAAGAATGCAGGCTTTGCAAGTGTCAGCTAGCTACCCACGTTACGGAGTTTTTAGCCCTAAGCAAGTATTTCAAGTTAACAAATAGTTTGGTAGAACAGTTTTAAAAAGGTTTTTCTAGCTACATTTCAGCATTAACTATTTTAATTTCCACAGAAGAAAATGCATTGTCTTAATGTTTAATGGCAGCTCTACAACCATACCTGTGACTTGTGAAATCAGAGGCCCAGAACATAGGCAATTTCTGGTGTGCATCCTTATAATAATGTGTTTTACAAGGCTGCAAATTCAATATTAAGCTAGCAAAAACTGGCCCTAATCCAGGGCAGCTAAAATGAACTGTGATATGTCAGATGGAGGAAGTAAAGAAACAACAAAGGCCTTTTAAAACTCATTGCTTATGCTGGATGGGAATACAGTAGTCTGGATGTGGGTATCTGAGATGTATGAATTAGTGGCTCCAGGCCAAATGATATGATCCAGGATACAAAGTCAAGCACTAGTGCCAAAGTGAATTTAACAGAGATGAAGAAACAAACAAAAAAAAAGCTTTCAGAATATAAACTACAACCAGAAGAACAATAATAGATACAGACTGATTTAATACAAGGATAACATTCTACTGAGGGACTTTACAACCATGGGAACTTGCAAGCTCACTCCCCAACCAATGATCCCTCAGCACCTTCAATGTGGATTTTGCAGCAGTCTAACCTTCTATTCTAGTATTGCCTCATTATTTTATAGTATCAAACATTGTGCTTACAAATTTCACAGAACATACACAGAAGGCAGAACCTGGCCCTCTGGGACATGGTTATTTTTTATATCAAGTTTCTGTTTATATGCCATATTCCAAAAAAGGTTTTTGTACTGACGTGCTTCCATCTCATAATGCCTTTACACGTAATAGTGAAGTCCGGAGATGAAGGTTTTAATTCCTGCTCTTTCATTATTTGATCTAGAGCAAATCATATAACCTATCTATGCCCACTTTCTCTCTGTAAAAGCATCATAGTACTTTCAGGGTGAAGTGAGGACTAATTAATGAGGGCCAAATTTTATTTGTTACACAAGTGTGAATGCAGAAACTTGTACTGAATGCATGTCAAATAGGCAATTTACCACATCTTTATCATCACCCCCTTATATGATATACATTTATGAGCCAGATCCTCAGCTGGTGTAAATCAACAGATATCAGCTGAGTTCAGTGGATCTATGCCAATCAATGCTAGCTGAAGATCTCACCTACCTAATTCTAGAGAGATAAACAGATCGATACCCATACAAATAGGTACACATAATATGCTAAATGCCCTTTGAGATCTATGGCTGGGAAGCACTATGTGCATGTTATTACATAAATTCTATGAACGTACATATGTACTCGCGTGCAAATACACCTAAATATATTGGTTACTGCTGAGACTTGCAAAAAAAAGGTGCTTATAAGCAAAGGAAGAGTTGTTTTGCTTTTCAAGGGTGTGTATAACATACAGACAATAGAAAGCCTCAATATTTTCTTTCATTGCTGAAAAAGAGGGAGAGAGCCAAAAATATGCCAGTAATTCCTGTAAATACCAGACTATTTGCAAAAACAATGTATTTTTAACAGAGAATTAAAAAAGATTCCACAGACTTTGTAAAACCTGTCTCCATAATTCCTCATGGATAGAGATCTTGCTGTCTGGGAGATTTTATATATGTCTGCCATCCTTACTCATGATGAGGAGAGTGTTAGGTCCTAAGTCATAGTGATTTCTCCTATATATAAAATTGAATGAGAAATCTGAATATAACTGGAGTGAGATGGAATAGATAGATGTATCTTAACATTATTTTATGGCTTGTCTACATCTATGTTCCGCGCAGAACACTGGTGTTCCGTGAACAACTCGCAGGTGTGCCGCGACCTCTTCTTTGTTTTTGTTACTACTTTGTTTTTGTCTTTTTTGGTCTGACAACACTTTTTTTTAAAGAAAATTTTCATAGACATTCTGCATAAAAAAATATTATTGTTTGGGGTTCCGTGGTCTCAAAAAAGTTTAAGAAACACTGGTCTACATGGTATGGTAGCCCATGTAGAGGCTGTTGGTGTGCATTAAAGGTTCCCCAGAATGGTTTAACATAATAACTTTTCTGCCTCATTTCCATTCACCCAATAATGCTCTTTCACACAGCCAACCTCCCTGCCCATGTAGGATTCAGCAAAACCAAGACAGCCAAAACCAAAAGACACTCTACTCTTCTGTGTCCTACATCTCACAATGCACATGCACAGCCCAAGTTTCAAGGCAGCAATGCAAGTGGGAAGAATTCTAGGGGTAGCCACAGAATTTGCAGGCTTCATTTGCCTCCCAGAGCTCACTGCCCAGATCTCAGCTTCCACTAAATCAGTTGCTAAAGAATGAAGCAGCAGATAATAAATTCAGTCAAATATCTATACTTGACTACAATAGATTACCTGGTAAACAAATAACACACTTATTTAATCTAATGCCTTATAAAACTGTTCAATGGATAGATTCACTGTCCCCACACAGTGCTTAATACAGACACAGCTGACATGTCACTTGTCAAATAGCTCGATCTGCTCTACAAGTTATAGGGAGCATAGATATGCAGCAAGGTAACCGTGTTTTAATGAGCACCCAATAAATAAAAGGACTGTCATGTATTACAACATCACGGCAGCAGCTATAGTCGCCTTGCACATACAGGATGAGCTTTTCAAAGTCACTGAAAGTTCTGGAGCATCCAGGTCTCTTTACTTTGAAAGGTAATCAGGTGTCTACCTCCCTAAGCAAGTGTAGATCTCCAGGAAGTACAGCACAGAAGGAAGAGTCCAAGAAGAGAGGTAAGGGAGACAAAAAGGACCTGTGTGTCCTCTTGATTTGGAGCTGGTCCAAGCTTTAGCTTTTAGAAACCCCCTCCCTGGCTGCCTAGGAGTTAAAATGTGGCCTAGGATCTCTCTAGGGACACATGCTACAAACATGATCTCAGCACACACCTGGGCTTGGAAACTGGCAATGTAAGAATGCTGTGTAAGGCACCTCAGCCTCCTTGCAGATTATTAATGGCTCCTATAGAGGTGGCATCTTTCTGCAACCACTTTAATATGTTCGTGCTAAAGAGATAAAATAGCATAAAATATGCTGCATGCCACATTTCTGAATGATGATAGTAAACATGGGAAACTCAAGAGGACTCAGTCTGATCTCATGCTAGTGAAAGTCAGAAATGACTCCACTGAAATCTGCCAATGAAAAGCACTATAAGAACTAATTATAAAAATCGATGGATTTACACTATGGCAAAATGAGCTAAGTAAAATCAGAATCAAATCCCAATTTCAGAAGAAATTACTTTATTTGTGGTTATGTTATCTCCAGGAATGATAAGCCATTCGCAATCAATTCTGGATGCATTTAGTTGCTTGAGGTTTGCCTTTTATATTGGGTACCAAAGATAATACATTAGTTAACATGTTAGAAATCCTTGGATATCAAGGCAGACAGGCAGCTGAATGGTTGTAATGTATATTGTGTCTACCATATGGTTGCCAAACAGTACAGCGTACTGCACCTGAACTGTTTCAAAATCCCATCTGATACCTGGACTCACTCCCCATGCATCCCAAACACAACTGAAGTGGAGACAGCGTCACCCTTCATGTATAGGTCCCTGCAAATGCACAGATACCCACTTTACAGTCGCAGGTATCCGCATCCATGAATGCGATACCCATGGCTCATTTTTGTGGATATGGATGCAGATACAAATTTTGTACCTGTGCAGGGCTCTATTCATGCAGTGTGCTTTATCTAGCTCTGTAAGGTAAACCAGAATAGAGTCCCCCTGCAGCTCTCGGGTGAGCCCATAGGAGCTGAGCTAACTCGACTACTAACAGGCATTCTTTGTAAGACTCATGCAGACACAAAGAAAACAAGTCATTGTGCTCATTGTTCCAAAAGACACAGTGCTCCAGTACCCAGGGCACAAGCAGTTGCTTTCCTGTTGACACAACTGAGAACTGCCAGTTTCATAAATTCAAATCAATTTTTCTGTCTAATACTTCTAGATTAGCAGCATATTGAGCAAAGCTTTTTGTTTGATCGGTGGGTCTTAAGTAAACGATTGGGTTTTTTTACCAGGGGAATATGCTGACCATGTGGATCAGTGTCAGTTCTGCGAAGCATCCTGTTCTAAGTGCACGGGGCCAACTCAGAATGACTGTATCGGCTGTGCAGCCACAAGGTATGTCACTGTTGTTATTTATTTACACTGTTATAGCAAGTAGAAAACTCAGTCAGGATCAGGGATCCACCGAACTAAGTGATGTACTAACACATGTATAGACTGTGATTAACCAGATTGGGTGAATCAAGTGAGTATGAGACAAATCAGAGCAAGGAAGAAGGAGAACAAAGGTCACAGAATTGAGAGCATATGCTAGCACAGGTAACTAGCTCATGACCAGGGTCCTGCAGGTTGAAATTCTTTTTCCTTAAATAAATGAAATCAACTAACCCTGAATGACATACAGGCAAACCATAATTGTTGGTTGTAAGGGGCTCTGGCATGCCACAAAGAACACAGGCTGACACTGATCAGTGACATCAGGGTATGTCTACACTGCAATTTAAAACCTGCAGCTGGCCCATGCCAGCTGATACGAGATCACGGCGCTTAGGGAAAGGCCAGTTGAACTGCAGTGTAGTTTTTCATGCTTGAGCTGGAGCCCGGGCTCTAGGACCCAGAGGGAGGAGGGGGGGAAAAGAGGTGGGTCCCAGAGCCAGCTCCAGTCAGAGCCCAAACATTCACACTACAATTGAACAGCCCTTCAGCCCGATCCTCACAAGCCCAAGTCAGCCGGCACAGGTCAGACGTGGGTGTCCAACTGCAATGTAGACGTATCTTCAGATACTCAATTTTCAACTTGCCACAGTTGAACTGGTTTTCCCTCCACAAATTTGATTTATATGGTAACCTGGCACGACATCAGTTACCACACTGATCCTGAAGGGATTATTGTCTAACTGAGACATAATTATTTATTTAAAATATATCTAACTACTTCCTTACAAGGGAACTAAATCCCAATCTGAATCACTGCTCACATTTTAGGAAAGTTCTAATCTAATAGGAATTCTGCAGCTCAGGGTCACCTGTGCTATATATACACACAAGGGAGCTATTGTAGCCTCTTGTCTTAAATCCCATGTTCTTCCTCTAGAGAAGTGGTAGCCTTCTGCAGTCACATTAGTTTTACTCTGGCATACTTGCACTGATTTTGGTGGAGTTACTCTATTTTTACATTGGTGTGAGATCAGAATCAGGTCCTATACATTTTTTCCATGCCATAAGAACACACCAATAAACAAGTACGCATACAATTTAGAACACCAGTTTTTATGCTAAGTCCTCTAAAATAACAAGTATGGCCCAGTGAGGGTACAGGGCTAATTCATCCTTAAAGCAACTCTACTGCCTTTAGGTGGGTTACATATGGGTTAATTTAGCCCAGTGTGTCTGGCCAGACAGGCTCAGAGCTGAGGTTCTATGCTTCCCTGTGATAAATTGGAACCTCTGGGTTATTTTATCATGGACTTGTGTGGAGGGGAGGTTTGTTTATTGTTCCATGACAAAAGGTACAAGGTGATCTAATTATAACAAAGTACACAAATTTGTTCCAGTTTGTAATGATCAAGCTCCTCTCTTTCTTGAGTCTCCATGGCCTTTAGGAGAGTTGCTATGATAATAACCAGTTATAGCTGCCTCCTATTAGGCTTCAAGCACAATTTATCAGTCTTGTGTGGAGCCAAAGGGCCAGACATTTCTTCCATTTCTGTTAAAAAATTTTGGGATCCTATAATATACACATTGGTCATTTGCAGCATACTTTTCCTTACACAGGTCACACTACATTATACAGCTGGAGAAGAGGGGAGTTATGCGCCAAAGCTATTATTTCACTATAACAAGTCCCTCACCAGTTTTTGCTCTTCTAGCTACAACTAGAGCTTCCAAAGAGTGTCAGGTTTCCTCCCCTTCCCCTTTGGTCCATTGTAACAGAGCTACTAAGAAAATCCAAAAATAAAAAAACAACAAAAATAAAAATAGCTAAAGGAAAACTCCAAATGGAAACTAAGTGTGTGTGTGTGTGGGGAATCAGGAATCACCAGTGGACACTATTTGTAATGTATTGGAAATAGACTTATTTAAGTCTCAGTCTCCAGGATCCTATAGTTCTAAGTGGTTCACACTGAAGTGAGTAATGAAGGGTACTGTAATACAGACTATAATTCAGCAGAGATGACTTCCTACAGTGGGACTCTTTTCCTTTTCTATAAAAGATGAAAAGATAGTTTTTTTTCCTGTCAGAAGTCCTATGAAAATGAGAGCAGTGAATACCCCATTCTCTGTGGGAAATCTGTAGTAGACACTGTTCCCTTGTTCAGAAACCCAAGATGCTATGTTCTGTTTTTAATGCAGCAGGGAAATTTGGAATTTGCCAGCCAAACAATTTAGTTCTCAATTAAGAAAATATCTTCTCCTTCCTTTGTAAATCTGTATATTGTATAGCTCTATAAAGCGCAGGATCTGAGCTGTGAATTTCTATCACGAGGGCTAACTAATGACCAGTGCAAGAGAGGGTTTCTCTTAACTGTGCTATTCTTGTTGATAAAATCAGATCCCAGAACAGAGAGAAAGACTGTCTCTCTCCAACCATCTAGAGTTCTCAACATTCCCCCATAATCCTGTGTGTCTGTTTCCTAAGCTTTTTCGAAGGAGGCATCCCAGGGCACTCCTGGAGAATCGTTTGCCCATGAGTGAACATAGCTAGGAGTAGAAATTTGGGTGAGCCCCAACTTTTGAATGGATGGGCAATAGCAGACTGTGCTAGCTCAGCTTCTCCATCAATGCCACACCTTCTTCCTAGCCGTGATTCCCTCAGACACCTGCCAAGCTGGACACTTGCATGGGGTTGCTCAGAAAATGACAAGGCAGAGCTGCTGGAGTGTAGCTTTCTGAAGGGTGGGCGCACAGCTCTGTCCTGGATTTTAGATGCCCGAGGGACACTCTGGATTGCTCAGCACTACACCCCTGCTCGTATATGAGTGGGCCTGGATGCTAAGTAGGTGAGCCGCAGTCCACCCAGGCCCACCCATGACTATGACCCTGGTGCCAACTTGTTTTAGCAGAAGACAAGAAGCAGGAAAAGAAAGCAAACTTGCACCCTTCTTTGAAGTTTGCTGTTCCTCCCACAGGCCTCAATGACCCACAGAATGAGAACCTCCCATTAGACAGGGAGACTTGCAGTGTCACCATGGCAACCCCACTGTACAAAACAGTCACTAACTATACACCAAGCCACACAAAATGCCCTTGGTTTCATTGTCCGGGCAATGTTCTGGTCATGATCTTCCAACATTTTGCTATGGGCCTCTTCACATTTCACAAAACTGAGATGTTGAAACCAGTCCGAGGCAAAAAAGTGAGTGACACTAGCCAGCTTGTATCCCCATGGCAGTGGTTTTGCCGTCACAGCCACATTTACCCATCTCTTTGAGACATTGCAAAGCTGGGTAATTTTGAGATGATTTTTAGCTAAAACTAACCGACCATTTGACAACTTGTCCTCACAAATAATTTCTCTTCAGAATAAATTTGGCTGACTGTCACCAAAATCAAAATTACAGGGGCACAAAATAGGATTCAATAATGGAACACAGTTCCTGCTATAATAAGGAGAAACTTTTCTTAGCACTGTCTGGAAATCAGTGCTAAGAAAATAAGGGGTCAGTCCTTAATTACCAGGTTAAACACCTATCAAGATTGGACTCCGCATAAATAAATGTCAGTCCTGCCAAGAACTTAAGCACAAAAGTGCAAAAGGCCATACAGGGTGCGTCTACACAGCAGCGTTATTTCAGAATAACGATAGTTATTCCGAAATAACAATGCGAGCGTCTACACAGCAATTCCATTATTTCAAAATAAATTTGAAATAATGGACAGCTTATTCCAACTTCTGTAAACCTCATTCCATGAGGAATAATGTCTATTCCAAAATAGCTATTTCGGAATAGCAGTAGTGTGGACGCTCCACTGCTGCTATTTCGAAATAGCTCCTCCCTAGGGCCAATCAATGTTAGTACTCCCCAGTGCCTCCTCGGGCTCTAAATCAAGGTAGCACATCCACATTAGGGAAGCCTGCCTAGGACTGATTTTGAGGCTTCCCTGCAGTGTAGACGTGTTATTTCAAATTAAGCTATTTCAGAGTATTTCTTCAAGAATAGCTTATTTCAAAATAAGCATGCAGTGTAGACGTACCCACAGAGTCCTCTCCATTATATTTCTTAGCTGTATTTAAGACATCTTGAGTTTCTAACCCACTTCTTCAACTTTTTCTTTGGTATCTCTCTCCCTCCATATATACTTAGAGGCCATATCATTATAATATGTATCTTTTCCCCTATTAAGAGTAAACTCATTAAATATAAAATAATGGTGACCAGCTTATGTTGCTACCACATTCACTCTTTCTTCACACTAATCAAAAAAGTTTTGGACAACATGAGTCATTAGGCAGCAATAAGAAGTATTCAACAATAACTCTTGTAGGATTCAACAATAATCTTCATATAGAGCCCCTAAAACCCCAATCCTTTGGAGATTTATACAAATGTTTAATTTTATGTACTATGAATAGTCCCACTGGTGCCAATGGGCAGTTCAAAGTAACTCTTTAAAGTAAAACAAATAGAAAGCTTTGACAGAGGCCTAGATTTTTTTCCACAGATAACATCTGAGAAAGAAACATGTTCTTGGCGTCCTTTTAACAGAGATGGGGAACATTTCAGAGCTTGTGGTACAGAGGCATCAAGATACAGGATCAAAAGTCATTTTCTGTGCAGAAAAAAATCAGACTCAGATCTGAAGCTGAAGTCTGAAGTTTATGGCTTAGCAGGCCTTCCACTTTATCTTAACAAATACTGTAAATACAATCAATGGGAAATGAAAAGCAATGTGCAAATAAGTAATAATATAACTGGGCAAGGGGGCACTTTTTGTTTGTTTTAAAGCTGAAGATACAGCTATAGAATCTAATTGTGTTATGTTTGTCCTATCTCTGCCACCACAGATTTTTTGATGATGGACGTTGTGTTCTGCAGTGCCCCAAAGGGAAATTTGAATTTAACAACCAATGCCATTTGTGCCATCATACCTGCATTGACTGCAATGGAAGTGAACCAAACAAATGTACTGCTTGTGGTACAGGTAAGTAAGATTTCTTCTTACATCTTTTTCCTTCGCCTCTTAATGTCTGCCACTGTTTGGGGCTATCTTCATGATTTAATGCTGCATAATGTCTTGGAATTCAGTTTGCATGAAAAAACTCTTGAAAATACAGATGTATTCTATTCTTGTTATGTCAGTTCATTATTTGTCCAACAAAGACAGTATTTTGAATTATGCCTGTCTTTAGAGAGACAAAAATAAAATTAAAAAATAAGGAAATGTTTTGGTTGAATAAAACAGAAGACCTAAGTCTGGAAATAGAAAAGCTGCATTAAGCAATCTAGTCTATCTTGGCAGCCTTTTTGTACTAACACAGACAAGAAAAAAGTCTTCTCTGTAATCACAATTCATTTAAATGAAACATGTGTAATAGCCACAATAGCTTCAGCTTCCATCTACTTCTAGAATAAATAAAATATATTCAAAGGTGAACAGTGTGCCAAAGTCATGAAGCTCAGATCCAGATTCTTAACCCAAGGTAAAACTTTGCCAGAGCTCGTGGGCTGTATGTGTTCTATTTCAGTTATCCTAGCTTAGGCACAGTATAGAGATAGATTCAAGTCTGACTCCAAAGTCCAAACTTCAGCCAACTTTGGCAGGCACACATGTATGTTTCAGCTCCTGTGTAGCAGTGAAAAACATAAGTTTCAAATAGTAATTAAGGCAAGAATGTGTAAGTCTCAGAAAATGCTGCTTCTCCGGAGCTAAGGAGGACACAACAGTTATTGCAGAACAAGGTAGATAATAGGAGATATGGGATCACCAGGACCCAGTCTAAAGCAGACTTAGATCAGATGCAGATGTACAAAAACCCACTTTGACATTCCTAAAGAGCATGCTACAGTCCACACAAAAGGAATCTAATCTCTTAAGAAACATTTTCATCATACAGATTATACTTAAACAGACAAGACAGGGAACTCCATGACATAAGGAAATCTTTTTTTCCTTTGACATTTCAGTAGAGCATGGTAGATTTCCCCAAAGTACTGTATATGAACACGTTAGCTTTGTGGGGGTATAGTCTAAAAAGTTACTTGAAAGTAAAGCATATTCAGTTGTTGACAAAAAAGAAATGGATTAGGTAGTATTGTCACCATATTTTCTTGAATGTTGTTTTCCTGTTAATATGCTATTTAAACCACAATTTTGTTGTCAGAAGTATTTAAACACTATGGACCAATGGGAAATATGCAGCTACAAGATTTATACCTACAATTCTATACGCCTGTTTATATTTCTAATTATTGTTTATGACTAAACGAGGTGGCAAAATTTACACCATCATAAATTAATCAAAAGCTTGACAGGAGAGCTGAATTAACTACAGCCAGACTATGTATGTAATACAGGCCATTGCCTTTCCAAGTTGTACTAACACAACACAAGGCTGCTGTAAGGACAAATGTATCTGAATCACTTGCCTTAACAGGCCTAGCTCTCTCAAGTGTAGATCATCTTCAATGAACCTCTCTTTTCATTTGGTTTTTTTTTTCCCCATTAAAAATCCCCAAATATTAATTGCATAATTTTTTTTAATGAAGCAATTAAGTTAAAGGCAGTTACGGATGGACAGACTCAGAGTACTGATAAAGGAATATGGAGCCTTTCACTTTTAGGAAACCAGTTCAAAGTCAGACCAGGTTAATAGTGACCAAAAATCTTTGGCATCTGATTGACACTTTCATGGCAAATGTGAAATACATGACTTGATGGTCTCAGTCCAGTTCTTGATACACAGATGTCCACATCACCAAAACCACTATTACGGTATTCCAATTACCACATTGGGCAGGTTCATTCCAGAGGCTGAGACCAAATGGGCACAGATCCACACTTTTACCTCTATAGGCAGTATTTTCTTATCAGGATGACAGTGGTGTGGGAAAAAGATTACGCCAATGCTGCCCATTCTGCCCCTGTGCCGGGCAGCAATACAGAACTTCCATCTCTGTGGGCACCCAGAGAGGCAGACACACAATGGGGACAGTCACAGTATGAGGGTCTTCTGCAACTTTCATGAATAATCAAAATTCACACACAAAAGTAAAAGAGTATGAATAACTCTTTGTAGCAGAGTTACTCATTAATAATTGTTTAGATTCTTTCTGCAGCTTCAAAATTGTCATGGGAAAAATACTGATGCAACATAATACAGTTGGCACAGTAAGAAATATCATTGTAAGGTGGTTTGTAAAGAACTCCCTACACTGCAGTGCAAAGCACCCTGAGTTATACCTGCTTTCACAAGTTACATTCTGACAGGAGGTGAGTGGGGTGGCCTGAGGGAAGAGGCTTCACTACTGAAATGAGTCTGTGGAGTAGACATGGGAGGGCTTTCATCTAATGGACCTGCCCGTTTTTACCTTGAAACACTAGAGATCACTGATGCTTCAGGATAAAATAGACAAGCTTACACTTCTAAATTTAATTCAGAATCCAAATTTTCAAGATTCAGAGTAATCAGGATGAAGATTCCAATTTGGGCCCATTATAGAAAAAGAACCAAGTTTCCCCCAAAGTTCAAGTGAAAAGCATCCAAGTTCAGGGAGGAGCCGCTTCTGTTGCACCCAGATGCCTTGAGGAGAATTCTGGGTGACCATTCCAATCATGGACCCATCTCTGTCCATATTTAAGGATTTTAGAGGGTGTTTCTAAGGTGTGTGCACTAAAAAAAACTATTATGAAATTTTTAGTGCCACAGTTTTCCAACTGTGGAAAGTGTTGGATTCAGTTCCTCAGCTCGTGCAAACTGGTGAAATAATTTCATTTACTTCAACTGTGCTACACTGAGGGTATGTCTACACTTGCACCCTCTTTTGAGAGAGAGATGCAAATGAAGACATTCAAAATTGAAAATGAAGCTAGGATTTAAATATCCCGTGCTTCATTTGCATAATCGTGTTATGGCGCTATTTCGAAATAACAGATGCTGTTAAGACACAGTTATTTCGAGAGAAAACCCTTCTCTCGAAATAACCTTTATTCCTCATACAATGAGGTTTACCAGTTATTTTGAGAGAAGGGTTTTCTCTCGAAATAACCACGTCTTAACAGCATCTGGTATTTCGATATAGTGCCATAATGCAAATATGCAAATGAAGCACGGGATATTTAAATCCCGGCTTCATTTGCCATTTCAAATGTCTTCATTTGCATCCCTCTCTCGAAAGAGGGTGCAAGTATAGACATACCCTGACTGACCAGCAGCTGAACTTCTGGGGTTTAATGTTAACACTACTTTTTCTGCCTTAGCTAAATGATGTCTCCTTTACTGCTACTCAATTTCTCCCACTGTTTCTGTTGCACAGACAAGAGAGGGAAAAAACGTTTCCTGTACATCGGAGAGTGCAGAGAGAGCTGTCCACTAGGCTACTACCATTCAGAGAAGAACAGTGCCTGTCTACCTTGCTTAGAGCAATGTGAGATGTGTCTCAACTCCATCCAGTGCAACAAATGTTTCAAAGGATATTACCTAGCTAATAACAGGTGTCTGAAGCACGAGTGTAGAGAAGGTAAGCACCCGCCAAGTAGGAATACTATCCCTGGGGGTCAGATTCTCAGTTGAAAATCTTGTTTTTTAATATACAATTAAACCAAATCGTAAGCTCCTTAAACTCCAGTTTTGGTTCTCTCCCCCACATGTATCCATGTAAATTGGAAGCCAGTCCCTTGAGGTGAATGGAGTTACACATATGTAAGAAGGAGAAGAATCATAGAGTTTAAATGAATGACTCCAAGTATAAGTACCCTTAGTGGCTGGCCAGATTGGTACCTTTATTATCAGTATCCCAGTTGAATGCTTTAAATATTGGCCCTTCATTTCACTAGAATTAAACCTAAACTTGGAATCTTCAATGCACAGGTGAAGTGGAGGACCTTACCTCTGAAGACTGCGTACCATGTGCAGATGGATGCCGGAGATGTCTGCTGGGTATGTGTTGGTTTTATGTTCGGAGATGTGTTATTCCTCTTCACCTCTGACCCTAAATCCTTATGTGGTGTTAATGACCACTGCTCATTCTGTTCCAGAGCAAGCTGCATTTCAGATAAGTGGGATTCTTGAACATAGGGTCATAATCTAGCCACAGTACACACTACACAGAAAACACTGGTTTCCTAATTTATCTTCATGGCCCTCTTCTGAGCTAGATAGATATCTGTACCCCAACTAAGAGGTTTTGTGAATTTCCCAAAGCTATAGCAAGAGGACCAGAATTAGACCTCAAACATTCTAGGCCTAAGCACAGACCACTAGACTTTTTCTCTTCTTTAAAGAAACATCTGTAACGTCAAACCCAATTATAGGACAATATCCTTCTGCTGAACTTCAGTGTCTCAACAATTGATTAATGCAAGTAATTTTTCTACTCATAATGTGGTTCTGTCAGAATGTTTGACATCCTCTGATAAATACCATCTACTCAGTCCAGAAAAGTTAATTCTAATCTACCTTATAGTAATTCAAACGGAGGCAGACAACTCACCACTATTTTTGGCCCTCAGGCATTTCTTTTTCAAGATATAAACGTTGAAAAGATGTGGTAGTTAGTTTAATTTAGCTGGCTTTAATACATTTGTGTTAAGAAACCTGACTTCATCATGGTTACGCTGACAGAAGTACTATGGAAAAATCTATGACCCAGGGCCTGAAGAAGAACAAAGTGACCCAACAGGAAGACAAAGTAATATCCAAGTGGGGATTAACAATACGATGAGGAAATTCACATCACAGAGGGGAACTTTTTGCTGTCAAGTGACTTCCAAAAAGTTAAAGGAAAAGAAAATATACAGAGCCACATTTTACTCTAATTAACTTGTTCTAATATTGGAGGAACTCTACTGCAATTAAGAGAGTTACTTTGAATTCAGAATGGTATAAATGAGAGAGGAATTTGTTCTAGTGTTCTTCAACAGTCTGTATCCAAATGTATTTAGAGATGTATTAAGATCTAGAGATCTAGATGTCATTCTAGATCTAGATGACAAGTGTCCATAGTTCGGGGTCATTCATGTCTGGCACTTTGGTTTGGTTGAATCACCAATTAAAATTCTTGCTTTGTAACATCAGCTAAAGCACTTAGCTCGCAGTAGATTCTATGGAGCCAACTAGAGTAAAGTGAATGCTGAAGATGTATCTGCAAATATTCATTAAAAGAAAATACATGAGTGCACTCCCATCTGAAGCATTCATAACCACTGTTTTTAAGCTTGCACATGTGTAATCATATTTTCACCTTTAGTGAAAAAATAAAAACTCCTACAACTATGTATTCATGCAAGTTCTTTACCACAAGTGACTTATTCAAACCCTCTGGTTCTTCTTTCAATCATCCAATAACTCAGCAGATAAAATAGCAAGTGACTTAAGTGACCAGTTACTCAATATGAATGTTATCAAGTCCAACACCTTCTTCTATCTGTGGATGTTCCTTTGGCAATCAAATGCAGTTCTCAAACTTCAATGCACCTTGACCCCTGTCTGCCAACAAAAAGTACTACATGTTCTATTTTATTCCACACAAACGCCCCACTTGAATGGGAGGTTAGCTAAAAGATGAGTGAGAGTGGAGAACCAGCTGCTATGAAAATCCTCCTGTTCATGGACCATGGATAAATGCAAAACAGAAAAAAGGGATAAACTACTTGGCAAATGGGACACCCTATTTTAATGTTAGTCATCTTCTAAATACAAACCCACCCACTAAGTTTGTTTCTCATTTGATGTTCTGATTTAAACAAGGCTCCCAAAAGCTCCAATCACAGTTTGAGACAATTGGCCCAAGTCAGGTAGATGCAGGATCAATTTTCAGCACGGAACAAAGGTCAGAAGTATTCATGGTGTGGAAAATTTGGTTGGAACTCCAGAATATATTTGTGAATTTGGTTAAGACAGATGCACTGATACAACAGCTGATAGTTATCTTAATATGTTGCCACTGGATTTTAAACAGAAGCACAAAAACAGGCAGGAAGTAAAATCCTGAACAGATTCAAAATTATCACATGTACGGCAGAACATGATTTTTGAGTTCTGGGTTTAATATGAACTGGACAAAGCTACTTAGATTTTTTTTTCTGTTATTAATTGGTCAGATTTTGGCTGTATCATTAGCTTAGTTTGCAGTTAAGACAAGTGAAGGATAAGGGTTCTCATATCTGATCTGAAATGGATAAAAAAGATACCTCTGAGAGCCAACAGCTGGGCCATACTTCTCTATTCAGCCAGCCAGAAGTGGTTTGTGATGACAAAGGCTGTATGAAAAGCTCAGTACAGGTTGAACCTCTCTAGTTTGGCACCCTCGGGATCTGACCAGTTCTGAACAAGCTAATTTTCCAGACTATGGGAGGCCAATATTTTCTAGCATCATTGCCAACACTTCCACTGCTTACTGGGCTGTTAGAGGGTATTTAGGAGTAAATTAGAGCAAAATAACAGCACAGAACACTGAGAGGCAGGACTGGTGGCTGTAAACCAATGTTATGAGACCCCAGGAAACTTGGCCACACCCATGAAAAGCAGACATCTGGCTAACTAAAATCTTTCCAGATGATGGAGGTTTCCAGACCAAAAAGTTCTGGACTAGAGAGATTCAACCTATACCACAAAAGATACAGAACAATGAAATACTATGTCTGCTTAGAAAATACTGAATTTGAAGCATTTGTATTAAACTGGCATTTCGGGATCAAGCATTGAGCATTTCGGGATCATTTCTGAAGCATGATCTTGATGTCTTCACTCAGACATCTCTCCCCCCTAACCACTAAGGAATTTTGCCTGAGATCAGGGCCTAATGGTAACTGGTACACTCTCAGTCAGAATGCACTAGGAGTTTCTGGGAATAAACAAATCTCCTTTCTAGAAATGATAGCAATTGCCCAACTGGAATTCAAGTTATGTTATTTTCTTCCCTAAAAAGATATGATTCTTAGTATGTAAATAGACAGAGATATGTTTTATTTAGATACGCAAAAAGATTCCGACTCTCCAGTAAAATGAGCAATGATATGTATCCTTTGTTTAGTATGTATGGATGAACAGCACTGTCTAAGAGCTAACTATTATTGTACTGCTGTCACCCTGGGTTGTGTGTGAATCACACAGCTTGCATTGACTGCAGGGCAACCTACAGGAGCTGAATGAAATAAGAAAGTGAGGTGCATGAGAACACACTGCAATAAGCTTGGTGATTGATGGATTTGTTGCCTTCAGCAAATCACAAGGGTTTAACTGATTTTTAGACATCGTGATTCTTTGGTAATACATGTAACTTCAAGTATACTCTTCAGGGTCACTTTAATTAAGATAATTGAACTGAGTGTCTTGTTCGTAGCCTGCGGGAAGAAGAACTCTTGCTTGTCTCAGGTTTGGGTCTATTGTAGTCTGTCTCTCTCTTTTTACCTTTATCTGCGACCAGACATAAGTTAGAAATCTTTTGATAGCTAATTATTTAGGTCTTGAATGATATATACCAGCAATCTCTTAGTCAAAGTTGATGACAAGCGATCCACAAAGATAAATGTAACATTTGAGGATCAAACTTTACCCTCAATTTCTGTTAGCTTTTATACTTCAGCAGATTATTTTAGGACCTGGTGAAGGTAACATGGCAGGAGAGGGTGACAGGAAAGATCTTGAGGAAAGCGAAAATAGCAGTGGATGGATTGGCCAAAAGGCAGTGGTAAGAAGATGAAGATGGTTGGTTCCTCCTCAGATGAAGATGGCAGATGCTTGCATAATGACCCAATCCCAGAGGTTAGGATAAGGATAAGAAAGAGTCTAGTTTTAGGAATAGAGAAGTCACATAAGCTCTCTCTGCCTCAATCTCTGCACATCCGGGTGTATTAACACTTACCTCTCTCACAGGGGTGTTCAGAAACTTAACGACACTAAGCTATTTTGAGATTAAAAGTATTGATGTTATTAAAACAGATACAGCAGTGATAAGGCAAAAGACATTGTTACAGAACAGTTAAAACATTTATAGGAAAATGTTCCAAAAATGGACATTACTAATCATGAATTTAGGGTGCTGTTGTGTGTGAGCTCCAAATGCTAGGTATCATGCAATGTTTTCTGAACTCCATATTTTTAAATAGCCAGCTTTATTGAGAGTTAGAAAGCAGGCAGGTAAGCTTAAGACTAATTCTTATCACAGTGCACAACACTAGTAACTAAACAGGCTGGGAGCTAAAGAATTCCACAGGTACAGTGGAGAAGGGCTTCTTTACCAGGCCACATCTTATGGCAATTACTGCAGCCTCTTTGCTGTAGAAAACCTACATTCATATTGAATCCTCATCTTCCCACCGACAGAGGGTGGGGTTGGTCCTGTAACGAAGTCTGGAATAACATGAGAGAGTTAAAAACATTTTTTTTTTTTTTTTTGCCCTCATCATCTCTGCTGATTCTTTGCTGGCAAACATGAGTTCATGAGTTCTCTGCTTCACCACACTGCAGGCTGGCAGCTTACGGAACAGTGGTTACAATTATGCCATCAAGCATAAATACTTTGTGAATTGTGGCATTTTCCAATTTCTGTGATTCCCCCTTTGATACTGCAAGAGGTCTTAGATGAGAACTGGTGCTGATACCTAATGGTGATGGCATAACAAATATGTTTGCTGATTTGAATACTGAATACTATCCAGATAGTAAGCCTGCCTCTGGGATGCTAGGTAAGAAGGCCCTAAGACACAGAACCTGCAGCACATAATTGTCTCTTTCAAATTCCCTGACCCTGTTGGATCTTACAATATGTACTACATCTCTGCTGGAGCCAGAAATGAAAGAAACAAGATGTCAGATGTAGCCAGGAGTGTCAAACATGACATTGGAGAAATCCCCTGTGCATGGCCTGTGAGCTGCAGACAAGTATATATGTGTTATTACTTTAGAAATGCTGTTGTGCCATAGATGCAGACTTTAGAAGAGAAAGAGGAGAAAGTATTAAAATATCTCACTGCTTTGGCAAAGAGACATGGACATCAAGCTGCCCTTTTAGGCAGTAATTCAGGCTAGAGCTCAACTATTTGTAACTCATTTCCCTGTAGCTATGGAGCCAGCAATTTTTGGCTTCCACAAAAATCCAGTGGAGGCTTGTTTGGGAGAGGAGAGGGGAGAAAATCAGTGGGTGAAGTGAAAGGCTGGGAGGGAGGAGCGAAGTCTGCAAAGTGGAGGCAGCGGAGGCATGGGATGGGCCTAGTACCTGCCTGGTCTGCCAGATTATCAAAGGCAAATGACTTCAGTCTTGAAGCTCAGTTGTGATCCACCCGCTGAGCTGGCCACCCACACGTGGACCCTATGCGCAATACAATGCCCAGACCTCACCCTTCCTCCCAATGTCTCTTGCAATTGTAAACAACAAGGTTAGTGCAAATTCTGGCAAGCCAGAAATACACACTAGCCTGCAACAAGCAATTAAACCTGAGAGGCTCTCTGAAATCATGAAGAAAAATCAATCCACCATGCACCAGATATATTGCATATCCCATTGCTCAGTGATGGACCATAAGCATTGATCTCTGAATTCTGAAACTTTAACCAAACCAGCCATTAAAGCAGAAAGAATAGGGAACAACAGAGGTTGGGATGGGATGGGGGTTTTTTTCTGTCTGAAATAATCCTAAAATTATCATGAGCCAAGGCTTCACAACTGTAGAAGCATTGCCCGTGTTCACAGCAGCTGAGCAACACAGGTTCCCAGAATCTGTTGTCTTGAAAATGAGACAAAGTATCAGCAATACCACTATCCAGTGAGGGGCAACCTAGACTAGTCCTTCAATTCAGTGGGCCACAAGACAGTCTCCCAAGATAGGGCAGTTTTGCTAACTGCACTTGCGTACTTAGAATTTGCAGGACGTGCCAACTGAATCACAGCAGCACTTTGATTAGATGCAGAGGGAATGCATGGCTCTCATAACGTGTGCAATCAGCATTCAGCTCACTTCACATGCCCTTGCTCGTGTGTGTCACTTTAGTAATACCACCAGGAAAAAAAAACTACACAGATGAAAACCAGCAGAATCTAGCAACCTTGTGAGAGGGCAAAGGTAAACAAAATGTCTTGTGGGCCCCACATAGAACCCCAATGGACCATATACAGACCTTAGGCCAGAGGCTGAACATAACATGGAGGCATCCCAACTTATAGGCTACATTTTAAAATTATTGCAACGTAGTTAACCATTTTCCTTAATTCTATTCTTCTTTCAGATAATATTACAAAGGGTAGTGATGAGGAGGTTGTGTTTCTTTGGTTGTTCTTAAAACTTGATCACCTTTGGTTCTTTAATGAGAGCGCATGTACCATCCACTCCTGGAATCAGATCTTGCTTCAGGGACTCATAATTTCTTCAGAAACTTTTAAAAAACAAACAAACTTATTTTTAAACTTTTTTTTAGAGATCTACCATAGCTCTTTAGAAAGTGACTCTGCTACATCCTTTAGAACTGCAGAATCTGGCCCATTTCATGGCACTGTTTATAAAAAGTCTCTAAAATTGGTATAAGTAAAAATGCCGGCAGAGCTGGCAGATATTGATGGTTTGTAGTTTTAGTTACATGATATGGATGAAAATATAGCACATAAGATACATACATTTTTCCAATCAGGCTCAGCCTCCCTCTTGATCCATGCAAATTAAAAATGCATTGCAGATGTAGGCTTGAGTACTGGGAAGCACCATTATTTTGATTTCTACTTGCAATTGAACTGCAGATGGAAATTTGACAAACCCTGATTGCACCAGCAAAAAGGAGGCCACTCTTGAAAATTTAGTCATCACGCTCACTGTGAAGACACTTAACCTTGTTGATTTAGGCCTCAAGCCCTGCCACCAATGTAATTCTGAACAGACAGGCAGAGTACTGGGGAAATATGAAGAAATTGCGAGAAAAAAGTCTCTTCCCATCAGGACACAGCATGAGAGTTGGGCAATTATCTCAGGGTTACACTATCCCTTTTAGCAAGTGCACTCCCATGGGAGAATGGCCAGGGAATCCCCATAATCACCAGTCCAGCAGCCCCTTTGCTGACTCACTTCCCTTCACTTCCATAAACCTCTTCTGCAGCAATGGCATGAAGGGAACCCCTGCATAACGATGTGCTGTGTCCTGTTGCGGTGTTTATCCTTACTCAGAGATCCCAAATCCTGACTACCTTCCATGTAGCAAAACTCTACAAGTTCTGCTGTGCTTAGGACCCTCCATGCCTACAGAACAGGTGGCAGGATTTGCCTCTTCTGACCTTTCCATCAAGAGGTTTTTCACCCAATACCACCACTAGGAACCCAGGAACCAAAGCAACTGTACTTTCTAATTAGACTGATGGTCAAGATTAAAAAAAAAAAGTCAGATGAGCAACTGCATTGTTCTTATTCAAGGATAAGAAAAAACACTGAAACACTCCAAATAGCAGTACTCCTGGAAGAATAAACTCAGGAACAAGCATTTTGGACCAAATATGCCTTGGTTACACCAGTGTAAATCTGAGTAGCTGTCAAAGGTCATCCAAATCAATCTTGGCTGCAAGCAAGCTAACAAACAGACAAGGAAGACTGAATAACTTGCAAAATACTCTACAAAGCCATTACACAAAATGAGATAGAGAAAAATGGAATATAATAGAGCAGGAGTGAGAGAAAATGCTTTTGGAGAAGATTTAAGGAACCCAAGAGATGTCTAAAAGGCAGCACTGTGAACAAAGATTCAAGCGTACAGGTACAAATTGGGACTCTGGCTGTTGCGTTCTTGATTAATGACTAGAAAGTGATCTAGTTCCCATAGCAACCTACGAAGCACAAAGGAAAACTTCATTTCTTAAAGATATCTCTGATGATGAATAGACAGACTTTCAAAATAGGAAGAACTTTATTACAAAGATCCTCTTTTATCTTGGACTAAATCTTCCTCCAGAGGTTAATCTTGCAGGATGGATTTTAGTTTTGCAGATAAAAGGTCTTGTTTGCACTGGCTTCTTAAGTGGGAACGGCATTCTGTCCAAAAATAATACCTAGTAATTTTGGAAGGGTTTTTTTTTTTTTTTTCAGCATTGACATTTCAGTTTAGGTAGCACATGAGATTAAAGGATTTTGTCATGCTAACTATCTTCACATGGAGAGTTTTCCTTGGGTGCTTATAATATTAAATAATAAGAAATTATTAAATAATACAAATCAGTAAATGAAAAGCTCTTTTTCTAGCATTTTCTTTCTGTGTGAAATAACATTACTGGGTCAATTCATTCTTGGGGAAATCCCATTAAGTCAATGGATTTATTCAAGGGACAAATTTGACCTAGAACTTCAGCAATTTTGGACACAAAGCCTCTTTAGTATTTCCAGCTTGGCATCTGCAAAGCTGAAATCATTGTTTTAGTATTTACAAAGTAACTCAGCCTTGGCTCCTGAAAGTATTGGGTTTTGGCAAAATCTAAGCCAAATTCTGCATTCATTTCCATGGCTAAGATTCTGTCAATTTCATTGAATTACTCCAAATTCACAGTGTGACAGAGAGCAGAGTTTTGCCTTCCAATTAACGGAAGTTTGAAACCAGATCTTTAGGAATCTCATTAAACAGTTTAACCATAGAAGTAGTCTGAAAGTGAGATGGCAGTCATTATGTTACATGTTAGAAATCTGCTGGGCTTTGCAAGGTACAAATGCTCCACTTCAACAGTTGAGCTTAAAAGTTATGGTGTGTCAGCAGCCACTTCAAGTCAGAGTTGTCTGAAGAAATAAACAATAAGGAAGAGTTTGTTGCTGCTGCGTTCTGCTATTTATCTGATGTTTATCAAAGAACTAAAATGCAGCTAAAATGTAACAAAGAACCTCTCAGCAACTTCACCCCAAGTATTAGTCACAAGCACCAACTTTTTCAAACAACTACAAACAGGTGCAAGCTCTGGGTTTGTGCCTTTATATAAGGAAGAGCATGTATGGAACCTCTTATTGGCTGAAGCAAATCCAAATCTTCTGAGACTATGTGCATATGAGAAGGAAAGTTAAATTGTTTATTATATAAGCCTTACCCTGTCTACTCATTTCTGGTAGTGGGGGTGGGAGGAACAGACTGATTCAGCTGCCATTCAAGTCAATGGGAAAACTGTGATTGACTTTTGGGGTGCAAGACTAGCACTGTAATGTTGCCCTCTGATACCCTCAATCATACTGAGTAGTGCCTTACTCCACAAATACTCCTATTGACTTCACTGGAATTACTTGTGGAGGTATGTACTATTCAACGTGAGTAAAGGCATCAGGATTTACATCGTATACAATACGATTTTTCTCAACCATGAATGATAACCCTCACATCTCAATACATCTGAAACTTGCTTTAAAAATAATGCACCTGTCATACTGCTTGGATTCATCTCATATTTCTGAAATGTCAAAAACACACTAGTTTATACTCTTACCCAAGTTAGACATTTTCCTTTCTATTCTATGAGAACCTCCAGACAAACCCGAAACCATCATTCTGAATGCTTTGAGTTTCAACTGGTTTATTTCAATGATCTTTAACTAACTGCTTCTTCTACCATTGTATTGATGGCATATACTCTCTGCTTAACCTCTCACTTAGGGGCCTGCTTCTGCTCCCATTGATGGATTCTTGCCATTAACTTGAACAGGAGTAAGGTTGAGCCATTAATTCTAGAGATCAGAAAGTTCTTATGTGTGGAATTCATCCCTGACTATGAGCAGACACACTTGACTGCAGACTACTAGATACTCATCTATACACTACAGTTTTGGTGTACAACAGTTATATGCAGTTTATGAAACTGCAAAACTACTAACTGTGACATGTAACCCAACTCTTAACTCAGTCTTTGTACCATATAACTGTAGAACAAAAAAAGCAGTCATGTAGCACTTTAAAGACTAACAAAATAGTTTATAGGGCAGAACCACTTCTTCAGATCATATTCTGAAAGCAAATTGGCCTGACCATTATATAACAAAGGAATACAATGAAAAGAGTAAAAAAATTACAAACTGACAAATCAGCTACATAGAATGTCAAGAGGGGGGCGAGAGGGAAGAGTGACAAGGAAGGAGGAAATTGCTTACTGTAAGAGCAATTAAGTGGCTAATCTGGGGTCACTACAAATAACAAAAGGTGGGGAGGCTGTCTTTGTAATGTGTAAGATATTTATCATCTCAATTAAGGACCATTCTCAATGTGTCGAATTTTAGCATAAATAAAAGTTCTGAGGTCTTCCTCTGTAATCTGGCATTAAAGTCTCTTTGTTGTAAAACACATGGGCTGTGTCTACATTGGCACCCTTTTTCGGAAAAGGGATGCTAATGAGACCAGTCGCAATTGCAAATCAGCTGGGATTTAAATATCCCCAGCGGTATTTATTACATAACTGCCGCTTTTTCCGGCTCGGGCTTTGCCGGCAAAAAGCGCCAGTCTAGACGAGGATCTTGCGGAAAATAAACCCTTTTCCGCAAGATCTCTTATGCCTACTTTCAAGCGTCTAGACTGGCGCTTTTTGCCGGCAAAGCCCGAGCCGGAAAAAGCGGCAGCCATGTAATGCAAATACCGCGGGGATATTTAAATCCCCAGCGATTTTGCTCATTAGCATCCCTTTTCCGAAAAAGGGTGCCAATGTAGACACAGCCATGTTGTCAGGTCTTTAAGGAATGGCCAATTCGATTGAAATGCTGGCTGACAGGTTTGTGTGTGTGGACATTTCTGATGCCTGATTTCTGAGCATTGATTCTTTGGTGAAGTGACTGACCAGTCTGTCCAATATACTTCGCAGAGGGGCGTTGCTAGCACACGATGGCATATATCACATTGCTGGACGTACAGGAATATGAGCCTTTGATCGTATAACTGACATGGTTAGGTCCAGTGCTGGTATCTCCAGAGTAAATATGTGGACAAAGCTGGCAATGGGGTTTGTTGCAAGGGAAAATTCCAGGGTTAGTTTTAATGTGGTATGCCCTGTGGCTGTTAGTGAGAATCTTCCTGAGGTTAGTTGGTTGTCTATAGGAGAGTACAGGTCTGTCACCCAGAGCCTCTCAGGGTATGTCTACACTAGCCCCCCTAGTTCAAACTAGGGAGGATAATGTAGGCATTTGAAGTTGCAAATGAAGCCCGGGATTTAAATATCCCGGGCTTTATTTGCATGTTTCCGTCCGGTCGCCATTTTTAAATGCCACTAGTCCGAAGTAACTGCCCGCGGCTACACGCGGCAGTGAAACGGCAATTCGAACTAAGTCCTTAGTTCGAATTAACTGTTACTCCTCATGGAATGTCTGTCAGCACTGGCCAATACCAGATGCCCCAGAGAGAGGGAACACAATAGGTAATCATCACGTGATCCCCTCCCTATCACCCTGTCAAGAGAAAGAAGGTATAACAAAAGAGACAAAGGGAAGACAGGTAAAAAAATAAAACTGGGACAAAAATGGAAGGGGAAAAACCCCTCACATGAACAAAGACGACCCAAGCAACAAAACTGAAATTTCCCAAAGTTTGGGAACTGCCTGGGTGATGGGGTTTTGGTTTGCCCCATTTCTACTCAACATTCCCATTATGATAGCAGTGTACATTGCAGTTGTCTTAATTGAGAGCTCATAAAGTAAAAGTAAAAAGTTCTAGAGTGGTAAAATATAATTACACTCATTAGTGACACATTAAAGCTTACAGCACTTCTTTTATATTATTTCATGTTATTGTTCAGAGAAATGTTAATAAAACTAGCAATAACTTGAAATTAAGCAATTACTAAATCTTGATCCTTAAAGGAAGACAGTAGTGTAATATCAAATCATTTCTAGCCATTACCTTTAATTAAATTTAAAAAGGAGAGCAAGGACTTGCTAATGCCAGGTCCTGAATACCTCCATTTCTCTCTGACTGCAAGAGGAGCTGGGTGTGCTTAGCATATTCCAAGCTCAAGGCTGAGTCAATTAATTTTTCCTCCAAGCAATTTCATTAAAAGATGATAGCTAATAAACAAACAGCAAGCTAAAACAAAGAGTGCATAAAATTATACTTACAGTGCATAAAGTTAAATGTGAGCTTGAGTCGTTTCAAGATCTGGTTCTAATTTGATGGCAAAATTATATTCAATGGGGGAAATTCAGTACAGAGGGTCAGTAATGTAAGTAATGTTTCCAGAATCAGACTCTATCTAAATACTGTGAACAAATATAATGAAACATCCCCCCGATTTCCAAAACACCTTTGGAATTAAATTTTTAATATGCATGAACATACACAGTAAATATCTATTTAAGCCTCTTAGGTAATACTACAAATCCCTTGCAGTTTTACTTCAACTATTCAAATATAAATACTCCTCCAGCATAACCCCATTATGCTTAAAATGAATGTCAATCCTTCCCTCCTGAAATAGAAAAGGCACCAAACACTTTCCAAAATCAGAGAATTCCAACTGAAATTAGAGTCTTTGACCAACAGTTAATCTTTGAAGGCATCTTTCTTATTGCAAAACATAAGACTATTTTTAACCTGTACATTATCTCCACTCCAGCCTTATGCTGGGGAAAGTGTTGGGGGGAGGGGAAAATCACTTAGTTACAAAGTGGAAGAGAAACCAAATGACTTCCTCCATGAACTCTAGGTGATCTATATTTAACTCACATCCCTGTAACAAAATCGCAAAGTCAATGAAGTCAATGGGAGCTGTGCACACTTATCGGAGGGCACAATTTGTCCATAGATTGTAACAGGTTAAATCCTGCTCCATTGTAATCAATGGGTGCTTTGCTTTTGGCTTCAAAAGAAGCAGGGTGAGGACCAGTAGAGCTGAAAACAACCACTGGCAACACCGGGATAATATGCAGATCAGTCAGTAGTAGTCACATGCCAAAAGACACTCCTGAAAGCAGAGACCTCTGCTGGTTTGTTTACTTTCTGGAGACCCAGCCCTCTTGTAGCTGGATGACTGAGCTCTTACTGAATATGTGAACACACCGGAAATCCATCCCAGCATTCTTTCATGTTTGATAGTATTTTTCTGGGAAAGTTTCAGAAGGCCACTTTTGAGAAGAATTGAATTCAGTAAGTTCTCCCAGAGTACAGTCTCTCTTAAAAACTAGCCAATTAGCCCGTCATAAGACGGGATTTTCCGGTCTCTCCTCCACGTCAGTCTTCTCTCCTGAGCCTCCGGTCTCTTGCTCCATCTCTCTCTCTCCTCCTCCTACTGCCTCCCCCTCTCGCTCTCTCTCAGCTCTCCTCCGCCTCCTGCCTCTCTCTTTCTCTTCTCCTCCCCCTCCTGCCTCTCACTCGGGGGACCACAGAGCCCAAACAGCCATTTGGGGTCCGCACTCCCGGTGCTGCATGGGGAGCATGGAGCCCAAACGGTCGCTTGCGCCACTTGCTCCCACACGGCAGCCTGGATGAGTGGCACAGAAGTCAGCCGAGCGCCACGGCAGGAGGCGAAAGGGGGCAGGGCGGTGACGTTCACGGCCAGGGGCGGGGCCTGGAGCCGCTGTCACACCGCACGTCACCGCCCCGCGTCACCGCCCCCCCCCTTTGCCTCCCGCTGTGGCGCTCGGATGACTTCTGCGCCGCTCAGCCGGGCCACCACGGGGGAGCAAGCATCCATTTGGGCTCCCCCATGGCAGCCCGGCTGAACGGCGCAGAAGATAGCCATGCGCCACAGCGGGAGGCAAAGGGGGCGAGGCGGTGACGCGGGGCGGTGACGTGCGGTATGACAGCGGTTCCAGGCCCCACCCCTGGCCGTGAACGTCACCGCCCCACCCCCTTTCGCCTCCCGCCGTGGCGCTCGGCTGACTTCTGCAGAGCTCAGCTGGGCCACCGCGGGGGAGCAAGCAGCACAAGCGGCCGTTTGGGCCCCGCTCACTCCCCATGCAGCACAGGCCGCCCAGAGGAAACAGCCAGCATTTCAGCAACAGCGCCCCCCAGAGGGAACAGCCAGCATTTCAGGCAACACCGCCCCCCAGAGGGAACAGCCCGCATTTCGGCGTTACAGAGAGACAGACACTGGGCTACTATATATATGATATGAATATGATGATGGTTTCAAACAACTTAGAAGTTATAAAGTAGGATCTGTACTGAATGGCTAATTCAATATTATAGGATTACGTGTGAGCCATGTTTTATTTCTGCCTATCATTAGAGAAAAGTATAACCTTTGGATTTCTTTCTTCTCTAAGGTCCATTAGATATTAACTATTCTAACTCAGAAGCTTCAGCTGCCCAACTATAAAGCTGTAAATAATCCATTTTCAAAGGCATAATTTTCAGTAACATTGTAGCAAATTCTCACAAATGAGTTAAATTGGGTAACCAAATAAATAGACAGCTGTACTCTGGTTTCACAAAAGCTGTAAATCTGAATATTTGATTGGATTCTCCAGTGGTTTTAATTGGGGGCAAAAAAGGGAAAGAACTGAAAGGAGTCATACTGTCATGGGTAAAGTCAAATCCCAGAATTTCCTCTGTGACCAAAAAAAAAAATTAAATAATTGGTGTGTTTTCAGAGGAGCTGTTATCACTAGTTACTGTTCCAGACATGAATTTCCTGTAATGATTTTCTCTTTACAGTTTGATAGATAATGACTCAACAGCGTGCTGTAGACATCCCTCTGACAGCTTGCGGTTCCCTGATATATATTTGCACAAGGAGACTAGACATAAGGGTTACATGTGTATCTACTGACAGATGTGAACAGAAACCAAGTTCTCAAAACCTTCCATAGCAATATTGCCCATTTCTATATTCAGTCTTTACCATTATACAAGTATTGGGTCTATTCCTGTGAGTTGCTGGGTAACTTTCTCTCCCCTTGGAGTAAACAAGCAATGAGGATGCTCACCAAGTTACAATATCGGAGAGAAATAACAAAAATACGTAACTCTGGCTTTGTCTACACTGCCAAGTTTTGTCGGAAAAACCTGCCTTTTGGCGACAATACAATGACAGTGCACACACTGCAATGGGACTTTTGTCAGGAAAAATGCCCAGTTTCTGAGACAAAAATCTTCCACCCCACGAGAGACTCTTTTTCTTTTTCCTCTCCCTTTATTGTCAACAAAGACCCAGTGTAGACATCGCTGTTTGGTTTTGTCAGTAGAACTGCCTTCCTCTAGTATCCGACAATGCCTGTCCTGAATACTCTGCTGAGCTTTGATCTCTGCTGCCCTGCAGGCACGTGCCCCTCCCCTTTCAAAGCTCTGGGAATTGTCTGACAAGTATGTGAACTGCTCCATTTGGGGAACACACAAAAAGCAAATCTTTGGACTACACCTGTCCTTTCCTGCACTAAGAACACAAAGGCAGGCAGACTGTTGCTGCATGGGGTGGGAGGAAAGGCTGATGTGCAGGTTTGACATTTCTTAGCCTGGAGAGCTCACAGATCTACTCATGGTGCCACTTTCAGCAGCTGAAGAGGCTGTGGGAGAACTGAAGGGAAATCCCAAGATGTGTATCCAACTCTGCCTTCCCACAACACGGCACTGTAGGATACATACCCACAGTGCATTGCTCACACTGTCGATCGTTGTTTGCCCTATATGGACACAATCTCTCAACAGAGGGATGAAGTGCAAACACTCTCTGGTGTTTTTTGTTGTGTCGACTTTTGGGTGTCGACATAAGTTTTATTAGCAAAATTTGTCAGTGTAGACATATCCTCTGTTTGCCAGACATTTCAAAGGGGAGACAAAGCATTTGTAATTTTGCGTTGACTTCCTTGAATCATGATACATTCTTCTTCTGGTTTTGGCAATTTAAAAAGCTGTCTCCAAATCTCACCCTGGAGGCTTCCTTGATTGAGCAGTCAAACTCAATCCCCTTCCAAATTAAACAGTCTAAAATTAGCTTTTCCCAAAGATAGGTACTGTATAGCCCAGTGTTCCCTGTAAGCTAGTAAATTTAGAAAATGTCTTTTTTTAGGAAATTTCTTCATACACCTCATTACTGCTCTCAAAAACCATGCAAGAGGAGCTCTGAGCAAACCAAATGCCTTTCATTGAGGATAAAAATTACTTTCCAGAGAAAGAACTCAATTTTTTTAGTTCTATTTCCTTTATCAACTTTAGAAAAACCCAGTTCAAACAACACTGAAGTTAAGTGGCTGCTTTTGTTGTTTGTTTTATAAACATGAACAATCTTTATGGGCAAAATCTCACAATTCAATAACTTGGCAGATATATGTGAAAACAGGTAAGTCCACGCCTGGCTATTAAATGTGTCAACGTGGTTAAAATAGCATCATTAAAAATCTGGACTTAAGCATAATGTAAAATACTAGGAACTTGTTTATTTCTGTTTCATGGGAGAATGTTTACAACAACTGGACTTGTGCTGCTCTCTTGCCCCAGGTCTCTCTTCACCCTATTCTGGGAATTTAATCACAGCTTTCATGTAATAGTGTGTACAATACATATACTTCTTGCTTTAAAGTGCCGAAAGTACATAATGTTCCAAATTCTCCAGCCCATTCACAGCTCCCTTGGAGAAGACAAAGGGCATTAAAACCAGCTGCAACTCCACAGGTGAAGATTCCCTTCATATAGGAGTCCCCAGTGAGTGCTGAGCCAAGTATGCCAGCTCCTACACCGAGCCCAGTGTGTGTGTGAGGAATGGGGAGGGAATATAACTAGTGCATATCACACTCAGGCAAATTCCAGCTAGTGGACAGTCCTTATGGAACCCCAGCTGGCCCCTGGCTGTTGTGAAACAAGGCAAGAAATAAGGACACTTTGTTATCTCTGTTCTTTGCTGCACCAAGTGAAAACAGTAGAGTGTGTTCATGTGCCATTACTAATTCTGTCTGACCAAGTTATCAGAAGCATTTGCACAAAACAGTGATTGCAGCCTTGCATACACACATTCTTCTGTCCCCAAAGACCTATATGTATTCAAACCCATGGTTATACAGATAGGTATTCATACAAATCCAGGTTTGCAAGTTTCAAGGGTTATTATGCTGAAACCACATTTTGAACAGTGACTAGTGATTGTGTATCTACATTTCTGGGTGCCCATGAAAGACTCCTTGAAGGATCCTGATTTTCAAAAGATGGGTGCTCAACACTATATGAAAAGCTAGTCCCCTTATGGTGTCTCCAGCTGGGCACCCAGAATCGCAACCCACTTCAAAATTTAGGCCAGAATCTGAAAACTGAAGGGAATTCAGATCTGAGATTCCAGGTCAGGCTCATCTTCGATTATTCCAGTGTAAGAAAATAGTTTCTTTTTAAACTTTGTCGTGTCTTGCATTTGGTTTTTCAAACTGGAGTGCCTTTTACATATTTTTTTGGTTTTTTTAATTCCAGATGACCCAAGAATATGCAGATCATGCATTCACAATTACTATATGTAAGTTCAACTCTTTTAGTGTTGCTACATTTTCTGAACCAACAACAATTCTCCTAAAGGTATTGATGGTTGTGCCGTATCAGTTAGCTTTGTAGTTTCTCCTTGAACAAAGAGGAGTTGTGAATAAACTTTAAAAGGGGCGGAGAGTGATAGGTGTGGGAGACCTCCTTCAAAATAAAGCAAAGTATTATTTGCTAGAAGATTCTTAATGCCGTCACCTAAACTCCCACTGACCAGAACAAAAGTTGTTGAGGAAATGTATCACCAAGCAATACCAAGCTGATTTAATCTTTTCCCGCTCCTACATAAGTCAGAGACAAAAGCTCCAAAGGGAGCAGGCTGACATCTGCTATTCGATGATGGCAATAAACAGATACAGCACTCTAACACTGTCAAGCTATTGAGATGAGCAACCAGTGCCATGACAAATAGCCTACCTGTTTACTCTGCTTGGGAGAAAGTCTTTCTCTTTTGAAAATGGCAAATATCCAGACTCACACTTGTGTTCGGGAAGTCTTTGTCGGGCCGTACCCGCATCTTGTAAATGCACCCTGTTGGCAAATTCCAAGATTAATCTCCATATATACCACAGCTAATATCCACTAACTACAGGGCCCAATAATAAGTGTTTGCAATTGTAATTTATTTAACCATTGCAGTTAGAAAATACCTAGTACAATCCTCAATGGTCATGCTGTGGAAGTAACATCTAAGATTAAAAACTGTCCGATAGGTCTCAAAATGTAATGGTAAACAAGGAATCAATTGAACGTGTGTTTCTGGAGGGACTTCAAAAAAAGATCAGTTCTTGGCCCTACATTAGCCCATATTTTTATCAATGATAAAGTCTGCAAAGTTTGGGGTAAATGATGAAGAGTCATTGACACAATCAGGCCTGCCAATAGGGGAAGAGGGGGAGGGGCAGGGACTGGGCAGATGCTCCGAGGCCTGGCAATTCAAAGGAATCTGGGGCTCCCAGCTGTTGCAGTCCTGGATCCCTCTGAGTCACAGCCAGAGTGCTGGAGGACTGAGCCAGGCACTCCACGTAGCTCTGAGGGCTTGGGGCATGGCATGCCGTGGTTCAGGTGGCACTGAGGCTCCCAGCCCCGCCCCTTTTGCCTGAGGCCCTGCCCCTTCTGGGGGCACAGAACTGAGCCTGGCTGTTGGCCCTGCTGGATACAGTCACTGATACAGAGTGATCTGGATCATTGTTAAACTGGGAGCAAACACTTTGTTTCAATCCAGCCAAATTAAGGCCATACATCTAGGATCAAAGAATGTGGGCCACACTGACAGAAAAGGGGATACTATCCAGAGAAGGAGTGACTGAAAAAGACTTGGGGCCGGGGTGATGGCAGGTAACATGTTGAACATGAGCTCCCAGGTGACACTGAATTGAAAAGTTCTAATGTGACTCTTTTATGTATAAACAGAGGAATACTGAGTAGGATAGAAGAGGTTACATTACTGGGGTGGACAAAGTTTTGGCATGAGGGCCCCATCGGGTAGAGGAATTATATGGAGGGCCAGATAGGGAAGGCTGGGGAAGGCTGTACCTCCTCAAACAGCCAGGCATGGCCTGGGCCCCACCTCCTATCCAACCCCTCTGGGACCTCTACTCTGTGGCCCCCCAAGCCACCTGCTCCCTATCCCATTGTATCCAGTTCTGGTGATCACAATTCAAGAAGGGGGGATGAAAAATTGGAGAAGGTTAAGATAAGACCAGCAACACTGATTCAAAGATTAGAATGCATGCCTCATAGTGATAGACTCAAACAACTCAATTGACTTATTAATAATATAATATAATAATTGACTATTATGCAGGAAATCAGATTAGATGATCACAATGATTTCTTTTGGCTTTAAAATGTGTGGATCTATGAATTGAGTGTACAAATATGGTGTTATGCATATTTAGATGGCCAGTTATCAAACAACTGCAATAAATGTACAAATTAGGCACACAATTAATTTTTTTTAATGAAACTTCAGAAGTATATTTGCGAACCATAATATTAACCAACCAGGTTTGTAGAGCAGTGTTGAAATAGGTGATTATTTAGTTTGTGAGTAATTATATTCATCTGCTTAGGGATTATGCATGTTCACCAGACACACAAAATAAACTCCATAACATTATGCAGTTTTATTAAACTCACTAAGAATGTTCTGCCACTAGGTATAAGCACCACTGCTATAAAGACTGCCCTGAGAACACCTACAATGACGACAATACTCTCCATTGTATAGAATGTGATGAAAACTGCGACAGCTGTGACAAGTACCGTTGCTACAGGTGTAACAAAGACTTTTATCTCTTAGGTAAGCAAAGTAACAGGTAATGTACATAGGAAGTCTCAAAAACGATTTAACCGAAAGCCAAAATCTGTACCTAATTCTCTGAAGTTCCTAAGCACCCTCTATAGAAGTCATTGTGAATTGAGAGCACCTTGTAGAAGCAGGCCCTTTGTGTAAATACAAGGGATCTTTTGATTCAAAAGTCCCAAAATGTTTGACTAGAATTCCAACTGGGATTTTTATTTTTAACAAGTGTTTGGCTTCAATCCCTTTTCTTTGAGCACGTACAGGAAAAGATTTCTATTTGATAGAGCTATGTGAAATGAGGTGGTTTTCGTTCAGTCAAGCAAACCTTTTCTTTGCTTTTAATTTGTATGGCTTTGCGCATTGGAGTTTAACTTTGACTTCAGATCTGAACAAATAAACCTCAAATGGCCTGAGCAAAACCCAGTTAAAACCACTAAACTTCATATCAAGCTCACACTAAACTAAGAATTCCCCATACAACTATAAAGCCGCCAGCAGGGCTAACTCAGACAATGCTGCCAAACATATGGGAGACCCACCGCTCCAGATCTGGGTGCCATGGAGCACAAACTGCTTCATGTTGCCAGAAAGCTCTATGGCAACAGACCAAAGTTGTCTCAAGATGATCATGACCATTGCTGGGGTACAGTTTAAGATCCTTCATTCTCCTGTTTAATTTGAAAGCCCTATCAACTTGTCTTCTGACCATTTGTATGTCCAATTCCAAACACAAGATCTATTGCTTTCTTCTGGCTTTCTGCCACATTCTAAGAAAGAAAAACTCAATTTGGGGCTCTGCAACCAGAAGTCCTAATCAACTGGCTTTTCAGTTAACTCGGATTTGCTTAAATTACACCCAAATCTCTCTCAACTGTTTTAGTGTTTACACTGCCAAATATCACCATAGTATCTGAGCACCTTCTCTGTGGTTGTTGAAGATCTGAACCACTCAGTATTAGTCCCACATTTGCTAAAATCTTAAAATTAATCAGGACCTCAAACCATGGGTCTAGATTTGGATCTTGGATTTCGGTTTGTCCCTTTTTAGACATAGGGTTCAACTATGAAATTCAGAACTAGATCTGAAATTTTTTTTAGATGGTGTTAGTATCTTGAGGTAGATTCAGCTCTGCTTAAACCTTGGTGGAGAATGGCTTGAAAGACTTTTGAATTTATTTATAAGGATAAGAACTGTGTTTAAAGTTTGCAATCAAATTTTAAACCAGCGGTGGGGTGGGGGGAGGGGAGGAGGCCCAACAAAAAATTCATACTGCTCTACTGTTCTATTTGTGCTTCTTAAATTGCATCAGATAAAAATCAGGGATCTGTGCCTCCCCCCCGGTGTCAATCAGCCAGAATTATTCAAAATACACAAGTCTATCTTGGATGCTAAAACCTAAAGAATACATTTTGAAGCTGTGATAGGTCACAGCTGCAGGATTCCCAATTGACTTTAACTTGTTCATTTCCAATTGGCTTTAATATGAATCATATGACTGAAACCACACACAGCCTTTCAAAGTATATTCTGGAATTACCAACAGGGTCGGAGGGAAAATTAAGAAGACTGGATATTAAACTTCACTAATAACCCTCGAGCCCAGAATAATGTTAGTGTTACTGTTCATCATAACACCCAGAATGGATAGGTGTATAAAGCATTTCTTCATCTTGTGGTTCTTGACCTGTGGGAGCAACACTATGACGTAAAGCAGGGGCGGGCAAAATACATCCCAATGGCTAGATCTGGCCCGCCAAGTGACTGGATCTGACCTGCGGGAGCCTCCCTGCTTTCCCGGCCCCACATGGTGCTCAGAGCAACTCTCTGAACACTGCAAGCCCAGGGGGAGGAGAGAAAGAGGCTTTATGTGCTGCACCCCACCACTCCCAGCAAAATCTTGCAGCTCCCATTGGCCGGTTTCTGTTCCCCGTCACAACCACCTCTCAGACCCTGCACCCCAGTCTCCTGCACCAGGTCACAAACGCGTCCTTCACTCAAACACCCTCCCAGATGCCACACTCCATTCCTGAATCCCAATCTCTTACCCTAAGCTCCCTTCTGCACCCAACTTCCATCCCAGCCCCCTCACCGCCTTCATTAATACCATGGAAGAGAAAGGCCCATGACCACTTACCAAATCCTTAGAGTGCCCCCCATCAAAAACTATTGCCCACCCCTGCCTTAAAGGGTCTCTCTTTATATTGTAGATGGGAAATGTGTGAGTGACTGCAGAGCTGGTTTCTACATAGATGAGAACTTAGGAGAATGTGAAGAGTGCCATAGGACCTGTGCAACATGTGAAGGGTTCAACTATGATGACTGCACCAGCTGCAAAGAAAACTTACAGCTACTCCATGGGAAGTGTGTGAATCCAAAAAACATGACAGTGGAGGGGAAATTCTGGAATGGTATGTTACTAGATGCTTTGATCCCTTTTCATTTCATCCCCGTGGACTATAATGATTAGAAGTGTTTAGAAAGGTGTCCAAACCCTCGTTTCCAAGTTCCTATAGGCTGGATAAAAATACCCAAATCTAAGTAGATTGAGAAGTTAAAAAATTGATCTGACTATGAGTATAACTCCGGTCACAGAGAGTGGAATTCACCCCTTTGCAGAGAACCTAATCCAGTTTAGACCCTATTTTTGAGGCCCTGTGTTAGCTCCCTGAACAGGGCTGAATTTCACTTTGAATGAAGTATGTAAGAAATAACCAAATGGACTGAAATAACTAATGGACTGAATACAGGATTTTGAACTAGAATTCTTGAATTTTAGCCCCGATTCTGCCATTAGCTTCATCTGTGTCTGCACTTAAATTCTATCTTGGATTCCCCATCTATACAATGGAGATAATATTTTTATTCCCACAAACACTTGGTGAGCTATTAGTTAATGTCAGTAAAACATTTTGAAATGCAAAATATTATTGCTGAGTATTATCATTTCTGAAACAAAACAAATAATTTGATGCAACTACATCAGGTTTTTTTCCTTTTTTGTTTGGTTGGGTTTTTTTGTTTTGGGGATTGTTTGGTTTTTGTTGTTGTGTTGTTTTGCTTTTAATTGGCATCTACATGCCTCCCACTCTCTGCTGTAACCAAACAAAATACACATCTAGCTATGTCATGTTCATTAGGGTGGCAGTCTAGCGAGAAGCCCCAGCCTACATAGCTTAATTCAATAACTAATACAAGTGCCTCTGAAAAAGCTTCTTAATCTTTCTCTATCAAAAATTATGCTAGAGTGAAGGCAGGCCGGATTGTGGCTTAGGTGCGTTTAATTCAACTCTCAAATAACAATGCCATTATCTTCATCTCTACTGGACTATGTCTGAGCACATGGATCCAGGCAACGTAGTTGAAAATGTTACAATAGATTTATTAACTGAATTGATCATTCATTTTGGACAAGATAGTTCATAACTAATCTTTTGAGTCTCATGAGACAAAAAACTGTTGTCTCAGTTTGGCTCCTAGAAATTCAAACTAAAAGGCATACTAAGAGATAAGTCGATGTGAAGGCAGAATTTATTTACCTTTTGAAGGATTATTGTAGCTTGGTCCATGATTAAAATCTCTTTCTGGGTATAAAGTATACATTTTTGTATATCTAACTTTCACTTCATTTCCTTGTGTGAGGATAAATGAAAGACCATAATCATGAATTTTCATGAGCACACAGACCAAAGACTAAGACAAACTTTCTAAAATTACACTTTTTTGTGGGTATTCTGCTGGGCTAACAATTCTGCAAATTTGTTAATAAATCATATCAAGGCCTAAAATAAGGAAACAGAGTTTGTCTGGCATCCAGACATTTAAAAGGAAAAGCAAGCCAAGACAAAAAATGGCTGAGCTCTGTGTTTGTAGTTCAAAACATCTGCATTTTATCTAGTGTACCAGATGATGAAATAACTTTGGGAGCCAGGAGACATACTAGTGTAGGCTTGATTCACCAAGTGATTGCACACACCCTATCAACTGGACTAGACATTTTGCAAGCTGCAATCAGGTCTTCATTTTGCCAGTTCACTGGAAATACCACACCCTGAGCTTGTATGCTCCTCAGTCTTACAGTGTAGCCTAGCGTCTTCTTTTGAGAGGTGCAAAGGAAATGTTACTGTTACAGATCCAGCGTGGAGCGTGTGCTTCTTCACATGCAAATAATTCCAAAACAAAATTAGTTATCAATTATGTAAGCCAGGACAGCTCATATCACACATTGTAACACATAATGGAAGTAGTAGCCAAAAAACAAACATAAGTAACTCTACTAGAAGCCTGACACCAATGGTATATGCCTTTGCACTTTTTTGTTGTTGTTCCTTAAATGCCATTAAACAATTAAACATATAACAAGGGTTGGTAGAGAGCAGACAAAATATGCAGAAATTAGAGGGTTATAGGAATTACAGGCCATGTGGTACAATTCTTCATAGGTCCACTAAGGTTTAAACCAACTAGAATCTGGCTCTAGGTGTGCATTTTGTTGATGGGACTAGTGAGGGAATAGGGACTAATGGATGAGGCAGTAAGATGAAGAATAAGGGGGCGAAAAGGAAAGAGAAATCTAGATGGAAGCTTTTATGACTTCTACAGAGGAGAATTTAGCACCATCGAAGGAGATAGGGGACTTTTTTAAATTAGCATATATATGTGAAATGTAACACTGTCAGAGGCAGGCAACACTTATTCAATACCCTATACACATTTTTTATCATCCCCATTGGAGTTGCATGCAGATTTTTTTTATTCAAGGCATTCATTCGTTAAATTAATCTTACGGCTGTTATTTGATAACCAATTTGGGAATTAATGGTTACTGGGGTTGTGACTTACTTCTCACCTAACTTTTAATTTATAATTCTCATAAGACTTTGAGATGGGATAGGTTCTAGTATTTTATTACCTCTCTATATTGTTTTCATTAAGTTTTATCATGTCTCTTTAATTGTAATTAGCTTTTCAAGATATGAAGTCTATTTTCTTTATTTTTATTCATGGCTGTATTATTTTTGCAAGACCAATGCCATAACAGAATAAAATCTAAGAAACTAAACAGCATCCCCACTGGAAACAACTGGCTCACATTCAAATCACATCCCTTCTACACAGCATACAGACCAGATAGGTCACCTTCTAGAAGTAAAGCACATGTGATTACAACCCAGGCAGTGCAGCTCCTTCTACATTCCTCACTGCAGCAATGTATTGCTTGTTTTTGGCTTTGAGTTTACCAAAATAAATTCACAAATAAATGCAGGTTTTCTTTAGCAGAAGCTGCTGTATTTTCAATTAGGAAGCAAAGGGGAGTAATTGCAAATGTGGGTGGGGAACCAGTTTGATATCAAGAACTGAAACAAATTAACTATTTAAATCCCTTTTCCCTATATTCGAGCATGAAAAAAGGGTCCCTAAACAGAGGGAGTCAATAGGTGGCTTTTACATATGTAAAGACTGTAAGTGGATCCTACACTGCACAGGTGTGAAGGATTATTGTGTGCATAAGTACAAGGTAAAAATGAGCAGGCCAGGGATCACCTGGAAATTGACTATGCATGAATGAAAACTCTGCTAAGGCTACCTAGCAGTATGAGAAAGACTAAAGAAAGGACTGTGGAGCCCTGCAGCACGACTGGCATCCCATAGGTCTCACTGCCATAATAGTAGGAGCAGGACTAAATAGTCTGCTCCACTGTACAGCTAAGCAGCAATTTGATTGCCAAGGATTGCATTTAAACCAATGTCTCTTCACACATACCCATTCATCCTGCCTTCTTGAAAACAAGTGAGCAGACATTCAAAGGCCTTCAAATTTATTTCCACTCAATGTGAAAGATTGCATTGGATATCTTTAAGGATGGGTGTACTCTTTCTTTAGATACGGAATAGATGATTCTAAGGGAAATCTTAAGCAGAAGCTCAAGAAAGACTAAAGTAACTTTAGGGACACTTAACTTCAGTACTCCAGCATGGTCAAGATATCTATTACCTATTGTTACCTTCGCTAGAACAAAATTCCTTCTTTGGTGCTAAAAGAAATTAATGCTTTCTGTGATTGTTTATTATTGCCCCACGTCCTGTTGTCAGAAGTAGACTGATTCATTTGGAACAAGCAAAAGAAAGAACCAATGTTTAGCATTTCCTAAAACTTTCCGCTTGATAAACTCATGGAATGCCCTGAGTAGATGGAATGCTACCACAGATCCCGAACTACCACAAAGTGGCAAAGTACAAGTCAGTTCCTTAGTTTCTGCAATGGGGAGTGATGCTGAAAATATTTATAAATTGCTTGGCTTTACTGATGAAGGAAACAAGAATTAACATGGTATTGGGGCATATTTTAGCCCCACTGAGAGCTTACATCTAAGACATTTTAGTTTCTGTGAAATGATCAAAGAAGAGCATAAGGTTAAAACAACCAGAAGGTATGAAAAGGAGGTTTTTTTGTTTCCATTTTTAAACCAGCAGTAAAGTAGTAAACATTATCATCAATAAGCTTCAGAGTTAACATTCCATAAATATGAATAAGGGCAGTTCACACTTCTCTCTGACCTATTATTTCAAGCTGTCAGCTGAATTGGCAAACATCATTGCAATAGTGGACATCTGGTTCACATATTTAAAGTTTTCTTTGCTATTGTAAGAACTAGAAATTTCAATTTTTAAATGAAAGCTTAGATTACAGAGCACAAGGAGGAATCCTCTAGATACAGGTAACAGCTGGTCAAGCAGCCAGGAGCTGGTCTCATTTAATGTTTGATCTAACAACAACTAAGGAGTATTGTAGGTTAGAATGCAAGGCTAAAAGCTGGCAATACTTTTTTGTGGCCTTTTCAGCCTTTTTTCCTTCAGAGATACAACTCCTCCACTAATTAACTAACTCTACTGCTTCCTTACAGAGAATTCTACTTGCCCCCATGCCCAGAGTGAGTAAGTAATGGATCAGTGACAAACAAAATATTACAGTGTGGCAGAAATTAGCCATCTGGTTTCTCATTATCATCAGAACAGCAGCCAATGAATACATTTTGTCCCTAGGCTGGCAAATTCTCTTGATAACTTTTCAAGACTGTTCTATGTATAAAAATATTGGCTACATCATGGCAAGTGCTGTACACAGGAGTCTACCACAAATTTTTTTGCAATATATTTACTCATTTTGACGGGTATTTAGTGCATCACTTGGGCTATTTTGATTTTTCAAAATGAGGGTCCAACTGCTTGTATTAAAATAAATGACAGTTTTGAAACAGAACTCAACAATGCAGAGTTCAAACAGGCCCAAGTAATTGCAGGCTTTTCATATTAGTGCTAGGAAGAGAATCTTCAAGTTGAGTGTTTAAGTATTTATTTCTGACTGGAAAGTTATAAACTAGAGTGACTGGATAATAGAAATGTTCTTCTATTTCCCAGGCAAAATATCACAAAAGCTTAACTGCTTGTGCATATTCCCCTCTGGTGGAGACTGTGTTGTATTGCAAAGAGTGACACCCACAAATGTTGCCAAGAAAAACAAAAATTAAACTATAATCTTGATCACTGAAATATTTCATTGTAAATGAAAGCTAATGTTTTTTAATTGTAAACAGCTAAATGTTTTCAAGGTGATGAATTCCTATAAAGATCTTTCAGAAGTTGCTAGTAGTCTCTCTCTCAACCTTATTTAACTGCTGTTTATTATTTATATTGCCCCAAATCCTCAGTCAGGATCAGGGCATCAATCTTGGCAGTGACTACTAACTACAGCTATATTTTTGCTTCCCTTTTTCAAAAAATCTTTACAACTGGCATTAAATGACATCACTTAGAACAGTTTGCCTTATCTAGAGAGAGGACTTAAAGGAAATGCAATATAAAATACATCCATGTAAAGGGAACTGGCTGCATGTGTCACAGCTGAGAAGTTATATAGAAATGTTATATTCCATCTTTAGTCAAGAAAAATCTCAGAAACTTTCTGTGGGATATCATTGTAGCCCTTGCAAAAGATTGAAAGTGCTAAGAAATGCAAATGCAGCTGGTCAAGAAACAGACGGCAGTCAGTAGGTCTCACCAGCTCTATCCCTTAAAATGAAATACAATATAAGGATAGAAAAATAAAAGTCCTGAAAATATGACTTCATAGAATCAATTAATGTAAGAAAATCCTACCCAACATTTTCAGAGTATTTTTTTAATACAGTACAAAATAAACCCAGCCCAAGAAACACATTTTACTTGATATTCTGAAAAGGGTTTTTTTTCCCCCCAAGTCCACAGTAAAACATTAACAAAGTAAATAACTATGGGGCAAAGTCTGATTAAAAGAAACAACTCTAATGAATTATTACTCAGTATGAAGACAGCTCACTTCTGAGGTGCTTAGAGGTCAGTCAAGACCACTGCTATAGTCTTAATGATTAGGAAAAGGAGAGTGTATTTTGATAAGTCATGGAGAGACAGAGGGGAGAGACTCCAGATGGCTTTCAGTGTGTTGGGCAATCTAACAGCAGCTGCCATGTAATATATACTGTCCAAAGTTATAAGAATTTCATACATGGTAACAGATGCTGAAATTGCAGGCCCCTCAGAGGAAAATCTGCCCAGTGTGTAGCACAAGACAAAACAAACACAGAAGCTGCTTGGGTGTGAGACAGGACAGGTAACCCTGTATAAATGTAAGATGAATAACCAAGGATCTTGAAGTCCTGACGGCCAACCCCAGCTATTCAGAGCCCAACTCAAAGAGCACACATTGAGTGCCTTGCAAAGTTACATAAGGCTTTCTGAACCATAGCCTGTATATGAACCTAACTTAAATGATTTGCATCCTGAAGCTAAAGTTTGAATCAAAAAGCTTTTCCTTATGCCTACCCTGCAAAAGTACCCCCCCTTACCAGCCAGTTGCAACACCTTAAGGTCCAGTTCTCTTATAATGTGTGGGCAGTGTGTTGTTAACTCCTCAGAGCTAGCCCAGCCCTGCTACTCTACCAGTGCAGGCACTAAAGGCCTGCAGCTGTGAGCTTTCCTCTAGCCAAGGAGAGAGTTAACTCTCTCCCTGCCAACCTGGAAGGAGAGCTCTACAGACTCTCATAGGGATAGAAAACAATACCACAGTTGCTAATAATACATAGCACTGAACTCTGTTTTGAACACCATTCCTTTGCTGTTGCTAAGAAGGAATAAAGCTAGATAGGGAGAATGAGGATGGTGAGAGGTATGATTAAAAAAAAACTAGGACTATTAAGACTGGAAAGAAGAGTTAGAAGGGGCTCAATCTAGTGTTTAAAAGTATAAAAGCTGTAAGAAGAACTGGTCCATCCCTCATTGTTTTGTTGTCTCATAATTAAGGTTAAGATGTTGTAATGGCTATTTTTAGCAAAACTCAGATAGGTCATAGGCGATGAGCAAAAATTCATGGGAGCCAGTGACCTGTCTGTGACTTCTTTGAAAAGAAGACACAGACAGGTCACAGGGAGACAGGCCTAGGGAGGTGGGGAGACAGGATGATAGCAGGAGTCCCATGGGTGAGACTGACTGGCCGAGACACACTGCCATGAATTGTGGGGGACACAACCCCAGCTGCAGCCACAGGGAGGGTGCACAACCCCAGCTCCAGACCTGGCTGCAACTGCAGGACAAGGGCACATAATCCTGGCTCCAAACACAGCCATGGGTGCACAATCCCTGCCACAGCCATAGGGACAACTGCACAACTCCAGCTCTAGCCCCAGCAGTAGCGAAGTGGGGGCTGGGGGGGGGGGAGCGGGATTCTACAGCCCTGAGAAGCTGTGAGGGGACACACAGCCTGAGCTGCAGCCTCAACCATGGAGGGCACATAGCCCCAGCTGCAGCCATGGGGCACGGACACACAGTGAAGGCACTATTTGAAACCCCAGGAGTGAGTGCGCATCAGCCCTCCCACTTCTAAAAGCCCCTCCCCCAGCCGTGTGGGAGGGATGACTGGACCTAGGGATCAACTGATTCTGGGGATAAATTCTGGGGTCAGGGAGTGTGGGTCAGAGGTTTAAAACAAGAGAACCAGACGGGGACACCGAGCAGAGAACCCCAGACAGCGCCCACTGCTCCTCAGAGCTGTCGATGGAGCCAGCGGACGCCGCCCAGAGGAACTCTGCTTGGATACGTGACACTCAGGGAGGAACGGAAGTAGGCCCCACAGTTGCAGAGCATCCCCTCATCCAACATCCTCCTCCTGGTATTGTATATAGCGGCTTTCACCAGAGCCAGGAGGAGGTTGATGAGATCTCGTGACTTTGTGGGGCCATGGACGGGGTGTGCATAAATAAAAAGGTGTGGGGAAAAGTGCAGCCAGAACCTCCGTAAGAAGTTCTGGAGGAGCCAGAATAGGGGCTGCAACCTGGCATGTTCCAGATATGCGTGTGCCAGGTTTTCCCTCACGCCGCAAAAGGGGCAGGTGTCTGGGATGGGGGTGAACCGCGCCAGGTACACGCCCGTGCTCACAGTTCCGTGAAGGAGCCGCCAACTGATGTCCCCAATGGGCCGTGGAATTAGGGTGGAGTACATGCTGGCCCATCAGGCACACAGTGAAGGCTGCAGCACAGAGCAGAAGTACGTGGCAAAGGCTGCAGCTCCAGGGCAGGGGCTTATGGTCCCAACTCTAGCTATGGCCCCAACTGAAGCTGCTGACAGCTGACAAAGTCACAGAGGTCAAGTAAATATAAGTAGGAAGCCTTGGGTTCAATCTGCCCCTCTGCTTGAATTAGAGAAGGGAGTTGCCCTTGGGTCTCCTTCGTTGCAGAAAAGCGCCCTAACCACTGAGCTACGGGATAATCTGGGTTTATCAATCTCTCCTGCTGAAAGTGTTCTATTGTGATTAAACAATCAACTAGTCATTGGTAAAGGAACTTGAACTTGTGGTACTTATGTTATATGGACCCTCTCTAAACCCTGTGCTATGTGATAGCCTGAACCAAAAATTTCTCATTCTCCCTATTGAAGATGTTTCACTTTGTATAAAATACTTTACTAGTCATTGCACCAGAAAGAGACTGTGAGACTGAGAGACTCTATAGCCTTCTGGTTACAGTATTCCACTCGGCAATGGGAGAGCCAAGGTTGAGCCCATGACTATATAATTATTTATGCCAATGGAACAGTTTCAGCAAGTGAGAGCCAGATTGCCCCAGAGGCTAAGGTGCTCTCCTGCAATGTAGGTAACCTAAATTCAAATCCCTTTTCCACACGGGTAACTGGTGAAGAGAGGTATGAGAGGGCCACTGGCCATGTGGCCTCCCCCACAGCTTGGGGAAGGACTGGGGCAAACCCCTGTGCCACAGACCTTGCCACCTGCCCTCTGCCCTCTTCCTCCTCCTCGGAGCAGTGTGGCCCAGGAGGACTTGCGATGCCGGCAACAGGGGTCCATCTGCCCACCCCCTATGCATTCACTGGCAGTTGTGAGGAAAGTGGAGCAACAGTTCCAGCTTGCTCTGCTCCTCTGTCTCCATTGTTCCGCCAGTGAGCGCAGGGCAGTCCTGCCTCTCCCCTTGAGCTCTGCTTGCCCTACTGCTGCCAGTGAGGGGGTGTGGGCAGACCCCTGCTGTGGGTTCCAGACACCTCTCCCCATTAGTCCTCCTGCTGCCACCTTCTTCTGCCCACAGTGTTTGGGGGCAGGTGCCCCCCATGCATTGCCTATGTTTACTTCATCCAGCAGGTCTTCTATGCCCCAGCTGATTGACCTCACCACCATGGTAGAGCTTATTAAGAGGCACCAGCCCTTCTGCTATTTTGTGAACAGCACTTAACCCCTCTTCCCTCTCCCCCTCCCCCAAAAAATAGTTTTGGCCAAAAATGTTTGGCAAATTTGTATCAAATTCATGAATATTTTGGGTCACTCAAACCTGAATTTTTCCTTGAATAAACTGTTGGTCTGAAAAGTTTCACCCAGCACAGATCACGGATTATCAAGGGTAGACTGGATTAAAGAGAGTAGTAACTATCAAAGGTAACGTGCTGCTGGAACAGATGTTCATAACAATAGGTCAGTATATCCAGCACGGAAGGGAATACTATGTACCTCCACAAAGATCAAATACATATTGATCTGAAACAGGGGTAGCCAAAGTACAAATTGGTCAAACACAGCAGTGTCCACCCTCATCTTTGACAAGGAAGACTGGCCTGAAGGTGTTCCAGAATCCAATGCTACATGCTTATCTCAGCAGCCTTTTGCCTGGATAAAAATGAAAAATTGCCTGCTGAGACCTATGTCATTAACTGGCTGCCCCTATGCATATTATGTATGTACTTCAGGCTCCTCAGTTGAGCAAAGACTATGAAAACAATACCCCAGATTTCCCACTGAGCATGTGAGGTGTAAATTTGCAGATGAAAGGATTCCATAAAAGGAATATGAAGGATTCTTTCTAATGGGGAGAATTAGGAGATGATTGATATATGGTGAATCCATCTCTTTCCAGGCGCATCCTTCTTCCCCTTCATATGTATAATTTATTTCCAAAGAACTCTTAAAATGTGTTAGGGAAATAATGTAGACAACTAGCATGAAAGTATAATACAAATCCTTCAACAGCAGCCCCCTACATATACATTCCTCCCCACCACTCCTTCCCCCTCTCCCCCCGCCCCAAATGTATCTGCTTTACCTATTTGTGGTCTAAATTCAATGACTATCCATACCAGCAACTTGAAACTACCAATACTTAGCTAACACTGTCTGAAGAAGTGAGTTGTGCCCACAAAAGCTCATGATACCATCCACATGTTTTGTTAGTCTTTAAGGTGCTGCTAGACTATTCATTGTTTTTTAAGTTTTTCCAGTTACAGACTAACTCAGCAACCCTTCTGAAGCATTTGCACTTGCAATAAACACTCTAGAACAATACCAAACTGGATTTGAGCATATCCTTTGTGTTTTATTTTTCTACACTAACACTTTACTCGCCAGCCAAGAATATGTGATTGAATTAAATTTGACAATTATCTACTTTCAACAATCTTATCATTAGACTTTTATCACTGTAAATACTTCAATTTTTAAAAAAAGCTCTGAGTGAATCTACATAGAAAAAGCAAATAGAAAATTTTACAGGTGGAAAGAAGGTGCTCTATTTGTCCTCCTAAAAGTGCAATGGTGATCCAGTCCCCACTAAGACAAGTGTAAACAACAGACTTTTTTCCCCTCTTCCTACCCAGGCACAAAAAAACAGTTCCAACAATGTGACTCTTCATGTAGGACCTGTGACAGAGCTGCTGATGTGTGCACTTCATGTCCAGAAGGTAAGAGACATTCAGCTTCTTTGGGAAGAGTTTGTAGTTGGCTAGATGTACATTTTTATTCCCAGTGAATATCTTGGTTAATGGATAGTAGAGGGTTGTTTAAGGTAGCAGATAAAGTCATAACATGATACAGTGACTAGAGATTAAACTTCATACATTCAGGCTAGGAATAAACCACCCATTTTTAACGGTGAAGGTATTTAGCCATTGGACAAATTTAGCAAGGGATCTGACTCTCCACCAGAAGTTATGGACTTGATCCTGGAATTATTGGATAAAGTTCTATGTTATTTAAGATATTAGCCTGGATGATCATCATGCTCCTTTCTGGTTTTATAATCTATGAGTGATGGTTGGCCGTAAGACTGACCTTTTGGGAAATGGCTTAAAGGAATTTTGCAGTTTTAAAAAATCGGAGGGGTGAGTCCTAATTTTTGGACTTGTAGGCAATGCAAATTTAAGGTTTCATTTTTAAAAGAAGATGCTACTGCAGGTATGGCCACCTCCCCAAACAAAATCCTGTGTTGTTTTGTTAAGCCTTCTCAACTGTGCTATTTCATTGGGTGGATGTATTGCTAGGGAAATTTCTACTCGCTGAGACCTGTATGCTTACATGCCCTCGAGGGAATTTTGGCGACCTGAAAAGTAGAAGGTGTGAGAATTGCACAGATGACTGTGAAACCTGCTCTAACCCCAGGCACTGCCTGAAGTGCCAGTCTCTGCCACATCGGCCGCTCTACCTACATGAAGGCAGATGCTTTCAGGAGTGCCCCATGTAAGTTATTTTGTATATTTTCCTCATTTGGTTGAGTTTTACCACTTTTCAAGTTTGATCACTAATTTTTAACTGTGCCACTTGTCTCCATAATTAAAGACTTTCTAGATGTACAACCTATTATGGAGCCATTAATGTACCATTTTGGCCATCAGAAATCACAATATGCTGAAACTTGATATATATGTATACAGCTGGATGAAGTACCAATAATTTACTTTGCTCTTGTTAGCGGAAGCTACATATCAATGCAAATAAAGTTAAGCACTAACGTGAAATCCTGAAGTCAATGGCAAAACTCCCATTTTGATTTGAATGGGGCCAGGATTTCACCTTCAGTGTAGATCTCCACGTTGACTGAAAGTAGCCCTCAACAACCTCCTCTGTTCTCTCCCTAATACAGGATAACAAAGAGGCAGGGAACAGGCACAAAGTGTCGGAGGAGTTATGGACTCATCTCAGGCCCTTTAACTCACAATCTTGAACATTCAAATGGGGAGCTTACTTCTTTGTTTTTTCTTCTACTATGCATCAATAACATGGCAGTCATGCAGCATCAAAGGTTCCCATTGACTCCACTGATCATTGATCAGACCTTAAAGCAGATCAGGTTCTATCCTGCTCATCATTCTCTATCCTGCTTATCACTAGTTACCAAGTGCATATATACATAATGCTCTATGTTGTGCAGGATCCAGTCCTTAGTGACTGCCACTTTAGTTTCTTTCTTTTGGAAAACACAGACAACTCTCTTCCTCTGTGATTTACACTGATTCATTGGTTGTATTTCCCACCACCATTTAAGAACATAAGAACAGCCATACTGGGCCAGACCAAAAGTCTATCTAGCCCGATATCCTGTCTTCCAACAGTGGCCAATGCTAGGTGCCCCCAGAGGGAATGAACAGAACAGGTAATCATCATGTGATCCCATCGCTGTTGCCCATTCCCAGCTTCTGACAAACAGAGGCTAGGGACACCATTCCTAGCCATTTGTACACATTCTAACTGTGCTAAATAAATCAGAGCCTCAATGGCACAGATTTGGATCACATACATCAGAGTGAATCTGGAATAACAACGTAAGAGATATAACTGAAATTAAGCAAATGTGGGTTCTTTCAATCTACTACCCATTCAAAAATGAACTATAACCCACTGATCTCAAAATAATGCTGCAACATTGTTACACTAACTTGTGTGTGTTTCCAACACTTTTTGCATGGGATCATGCCATTTAACATACATTTTTCATGGATCTCTGCTGCTATTCTCTCCTTTTTGCTGATTTCCAGAGTTTTTTGCCAGACCCATTCATAACAGGGTTTCAAACACTGGCCTTACTACAACAAAGTCAGCCCAAGTTAAGTTTCAAGTTCCAGTCCCTTGGGATATTTTACATTACCTTTAACAATACTCCATTTGCAAAGTATCATAGAACAGATAAACACATGGGGCTCTTGTGCAGTTCTAAATGCCTTCTTCTACAATCAAAGTATGTCTATACTACAAAATTAATTCGAAATAACAGCAGTTATTTCGAATTAACTTTAATAGAGTCTACACAGGCAAACCGCTATTTCGAAATAAATTCTAAATAGTGGAGCCCTTATTTCGAATTTGGTAAACCTCATTCTACGAGGAGTAACACCAAATTTGAAATAGCTATTTCAAATTAAGTGCTGTGCAGACACTTAATTCGAAATAGGGGGCCTCCAGCCCTTCCCAGGGAGCCCTGGTGGCCACTCTGGGCACAACCAGGAAAACTTACTCTCCTCTCCCCCAGCCCCAGAGCCATTAAAGGGGTAGACCCTGGCCACAGTGCCTGTGCCAGCTCCAAGCCTGCCAGCCCAGAGCCAGCAGTGGCCACCGGGGCCCCTGACCCAGTGGCCCCAAAACATGAGCCAACAAGCCACTGGCAGCCAGCCCTCCACCGCTCCCCAGGAGCAGTCTGCCAGCTCCCAGGAGCCTGACAGGGGCTGGAGAAGGCGGGCGCCTTCCTGGTCCAGGGTGGAGATCATGGACCTTATTCAGGTTTGGGGGGGATGCCCCCAACGACCATGATCTCCGCACTAGATGGAGGAATGCGGCCGTCTATGGCAGGATAGCTGCCAGCCTGGCCACCAAAGGTCACATGCGAACCCAGGAGCAGGTTAGCATGAAAGTCAAGTTGGTCCAGCGAGACCCCCAACCCTGAGCCCTGAGCTTCCCCTTCCCCTTCTTCCCCTTGCTTCCCCCTTCCAGCTCCCTCCTCCCAGGTTTCCCCTTCCCCTCTTCCACCCTCTCTCTTCCCAGTCTCCCCAGAGGTTAATCTCCCCCCCCCCAGTTTTGTTCAATAAACCCAGTTTCTATTTTTGAACATACGTGTCTTTTATTTGACATCAGGAAGGGGGGCTAGAGAGGGGTAAGTGGAAGGACGTGAGGGAAGAATGGGGCACGAGCCCCGGGTGGGGAGGACCGGGGAGGCTCTGAGGGCTCCTCGGGGTGGACGCTCTCCCTCAGGGCCTCCTGGATCCTGAAGCCCCCCGATGGATCCCCCGGATGGCAGCCTGCAGCAAGTGCAGCCGGGCTGATGGCAACGACCCCACGAGACACACCAGCGTGCCCAGGGGCAGCTCTGGCTCCATGTGGCCGAGTGCTGTGGTGTCCCGAGTGCGGGCACTCAGGGCACTCCAAGACAGGACTGCTTTGCTGTCCCTCATCGAGGTAGACAAGCAAGTGGGGAACCCTGAGAACTGTCTGTCCGGGGTGGTGGTAGGGTCCCTTTAAGCACGGAGCTCAGTTAGCCTCAGGCAGCAGCCCCACACACTAAGTCCTAACCTGATGCCCTGCCTGCACTGGTTCCGGCCAGCCTTAACTTCGGTTCAGGGTCCACTCAGTGTGGACGTGCTATTTCGAAATAGCAAAAAGCTATTTCAAAATAGTTTTTGTGTATAGATGCGTTATTTCAAATTAGCTTAATTGGAATTAACTATTTCGAATTAAGTTAATTCGAAATAGCACTGTAGTGTAGACATACCCAAAGAGAGTACTGTAGCATGAGGGAGAAGGTGGTCCTATCTTACTGGTCCACTGGTCCACTTGTGTCACCAACCAGGGGCATTTAAAAAGTGTGAATCAGCAAAGCAAGGTGAGCTGTTGAACTTGAAAAGATAAGTTCACAAGAAAGAAGAAGAAGGAGGAAGAAGGATTTGGAAGGATACTGAAAGATAAGAGAAAAGAAAGGAAGAAGATAGAAACAGAAAGGTGGTGGACTCTCTTCTCTTCTGTTTCCTTTTCAACTTTTCTCTTTATTAACCTAATTGGCTTTCTTCAGAAAGTACTGCCCCTTGCTCTTTTAAAGCATCCCCTGAAATGCCAGGAGAGCACCGCTCTTTGTGAAGGCTTATCAGGGTGTTTGTGTTAGAGCAAAGTAGATATTTTTATGCTTGTTCCTTCTTCAGTTTTAGAAGATGACAGCATACTTTTGAATTAGTAATGATCTCAAACAGCTTATTGGCCTCACTCCATACGTTTCTTTTCAAGATCTTACACGGAATGAAATGTACCTCCAACCTGCCTTTCCATCTCCTTTCGTCTATGAGCTATGGGCCAAGCCTAGCTAATATTTCATTTTGATTAATCCTTCCAAACCTGGAATGACTGTGGTTGCCCACAGCTGCTCTATGTCAGTCTGCTTAAAGTTGTTCTGCTTGCATAGTCTAGGGCACATTTTTCATAGGATCAGATTATGTCCAAGTTCAGCCACAAATTGCATCACACAGATCCATGCTGGAATCACTGAATTAAACACACTGTAGAGGAGACTTACCGCTGCTTCTAAGAAATGCTCCTCACCTCTTACCCACGGCCTATATAACATGTGACACACTCTTGACAGCAGAATACACTCGCCAAAATGTTCATAGTTTAAGTGACATTTCCTTTGCATGTCATCATGTTTTTCAGGTGCCTTCCTCCCCTTGTACCTCTTCTACCCCTTTTTGACCTTTTATTGTAAAGCCTTCTACTAGTGCAAGAACAGTTCTTCCTTCCTGGCGCTGGGCATGAGGTTTCTCCATTCCCTGCTCCCCATCTTTCCTGCTACTCTTCTCTCTCCTTGTCCTACCACCATTGAAATGATATGTCTCTTCCTTCTCCTGAGCCACTGATATTACTGCTGCAGGAAATAGCTTCTTCCTCCCTTATTCTATGCCCTTCTAGCCTGGAAAGCAGGAGGAGGACGGGAAGGATGTGTTGATACCCTGCTGGGAAAGACTTCATGGGAAACTGCTAATACCACACAGTCCTTTTGAATGCTGGGAATTTGGTGCTGCTAAGGGATGATGGGGGGTGGGAGTGGGGAGCAGAGGGCAAAAAATCTTGTATGAGATGCATGGCACACAGCAGCTGTTTGTGAAATGTGTCCATTGTGAAGCTCCTGATTCAGCCAAATTCATTTTTTACCTCTGTCTTTGCAAAAAAAAAAAAAAAAAAAAAGCCATCAAACTGTTCTACCTTTTGCTCTGTTTGTCCTGACTTTTTAGGGGGTATTTTGCTGAAACTGGTACATGCATCAAGTGTGACAAATCCTGCAAGACGTGTGAAGGAAATGCCATAAAATGTCAGTCCTGTGAAAGTCCTTTGCTTCTGGAGCAATGGGAATGTAAAGTCTCCTGTTCTGAAAAACACTTTGCCACCAATGGAATCTGTAAACACTGCCCTGAGATGTGTCAGGAATGCATTCATGAAAGTTCATGCAAAGGTACTTCAGGGAATCAGCCCTGGCATTTATCCACTTGACTAAAATAAGACCTCTCTGGAAATATATAGGATGGCAGTTAAAAAATGAGAAAAATAACTACAATATAATTGTTAAGCTACTCAGGATGGTGCTAATGTGCACTGTATCATGTAGTAGGATTTTTAATCAAATAGATCTAGGAATAAAATATTTTTTTCTGCTCTTTTTTGTATTTCAAGATATTCCTGTTGGCTTAATTTCGTTCCTGAATTAGCAATGTAATAGAGCTCAGGTCCCGGCTTGCCACTGCCTGGCATCTCAGGTAGTCATTTACATTTGTACAAGATGGAAGCAAAATGCTACTATTGTAAATTAGTGGCATTTTCCATCGACATTATACAGGTACAAATGGCTACCCAAGATACAAGGCAATGCAGAATCACACCCACGTGCAATTAATTTTGAGTGAACCACAATTGTTTTGGGGATTCTCTTTTGCTAGGGTGCTCATCCAAAAGTTTAAATGGTTGTGTGAATTTCAAAGGCAGGTAAAACTGAGCAACTATCTGTCAACAGTGTAAAAGTGGGCAACAGTGAAAAGTAATGAACAAAAAGGTTAAACTGCAAGGTTAAAATTAACTCAAAGGAACAGATCAGCTCAGTCCACAACTCCAGATCCTAATACATCCGGTTTCTGGGGAAATACAGATCTGGATCCAAATACTTCAGGCAGACCTTATTTCAGTAATCAGCTGAACAAGAGTTCTGATTTGAATATTCCCAAACTTTTGAGACGTTTGGAATTAAATTCAGATGCAGCTTTGCATCATTGGCCCATCTCCACACAGAGACCCAGTCTAGGGGCAGCCTGAATTTTAGTAAAGGCTCTAGGACAGGAGTTTCAGACTCATGACCTGGGGACTATCTACAGCCCAAGCAGTTCCACAATCTGTTTCACACATGGCTGCCAGCACGTGAGTCCCTATGGCCCTTTGCAGGGTGAGGGGTGTCCATACCCTCCCCCCAAGCCCAGCCCCTGTGACACCCCTGCCCTGCCTCTTCCTGCTTCTCCCCTCCTCCATTGAGTTCCTTCCCCCAAGCCCTCTCGCCCAAGGGATGCAGCCTCAAGGATTATAGGGGAGCCTGGCATGGGACAGCAGCAGCGGTTGGGCCCCCTGCACTCACCTCAGTGGTAGAAGCGGAGCAATGCAGCAGCCTCTGCTCTGCTCTACCCCCATCACCTAAGCCAGCCCAGTCATTCTGCTTCACCAAAGCGCGGGATTTGGGACGGCCACCCCAAACCATCCTGTGGAAGGGATGGCTCTGCACACACCTCCCCAGAGTCACAGGGACATGCCAGCAGCAGCACAGAGCTAGCAGCCAGAAGCCGCTCTAGCCCCACAGTATTGCTAGTGGTAGAAGCTCCTGTGGGGTTTAAATCACAGAGAGAAGGCAGGAGGGTTGGGGAATGCACAAGGGGGTGGGACCCACAGAGCTCCTGCCCCTCCGGGAGCCCTGCCAGATCCCACTGACCCACTAGGAGGATTTGAGGACTGGCACTGGCCCCAAGGTAAATTGCACTTGAGACCCCTGCTTTAGGACAATTATTTTTTTAATTTATTTTCCTGAACCAGTTTGCCCATCCCTAGAAGTACTGCAGCTGGGTCTACTTTTGAGTTTTGTTGATCTTATCGGTCAATTAAGCTGTTCTTTTGCTTAGCCAGCTGCTTTTCTTTTTCCTTAGTATGCACAGACCAGTTTTTCTTGCACAATGGGAAGTGTCTGCCGGACTGCCCTTCCGGCTTTTATGCTGACTACAACAGTTGCTCTTCTTGCCACGAGGACTGCAAAGAATGTGATGGGCCTGACTCAGACGACTGTAATGAGTGTGCCAACAGCTTATTTGTTTTGCATAATGGCGAGTGCTCTAGAGAATGCCCAGAAGGGACTTACTATGAAACAGAGACTGAAGATTGTCAAGGTATTTTTTTTTCAAAGGAATATGGAAACTGTGTTAAGTAGGAATGATTTGAGAGAGTGCTGGTTAATATATTTAACACTGATCCTGGGGGGGGAAAAGAACAGCAAGGAAGCAAAATGTGTCAGTGACACAATATTACTTAGTGTAGTCAAACTAGAAAAGAGTGTGAGAAAGCCCAGAGTGGGGCAACATGGCTGAAAATGAAGTTTATTGACAAGTGCAAGGAACCACTCATATACATGACTAGTTTCTAAATTATATACCAATATCCAGGAAAAAAAAGTGCATCACTGGGAATGGATCAGAGAAAACTACAGCTCACTATGTAGTGCAGTTAATAAGAAAGCAAATTGTTAAGTTATAGACAGAATGGGCTAGGAAATAATACTTATACACAGAGACCATTCTCCGGTCCCTGACACGAAAATATGCCCCGGGTGTACGTTCTCTACTTGACAAATTAAAACTACTTTAAAATAATCTGAAATGGAAAATAAAAAGTGGTGAAATGCTTGCTGTTTGTACATTTCAGACTGTGACAGGGCATGCCAGACCTGCTCCTCTTCCACGGCCTGCCTTACCTGTAGAGAGGGCATGGTGATGAACGGACATGGCCACTGTGTGACGTCCAAGTATTGTTCCCTCACTGAGTACCACGATGAGCAGACTCAAACTTGTAAGCCTTGTCACAAGAAGTGCTCTCGCTGTTCAGGGCCTGCTGAACATCAGTGTCTTAGCTGTCCCCAAAACTGGCATCTTCTCAGTGAGTATCTTGCTCCTGCATCCAAGTTTTATGTCTTCTCCTTTTGAAGATGAGTGTGATGTATGCAGATCCCCCTTAACCATGGGGCTTCAAACTGCACTTTCCACTGCTCCTGTTCATGAAATGCCATTTGATCCATATTCAATAGGCTCAAAACCAATTGAACATTGCAATTCCAATATGACAGGTAGTTTTCAGGCAACAGGCCGCCTGATTATCTGGAGCTAGTCAAGAAATCCCTTGACCATGTGAGACCAGCCCTGCAGTTTGGACAGATGTTTAAGTTTGAGCCTGACAAACTTTGAGGCCCAAAGCAGAACTTTTAACTATCATGATACTTAAGAACTAAAGCTTTTCTGTTACTTACTCACTGCTGGCTTTCAACTGTCTTTTCCTACAGCCTTGATTACAAGGGGGTGGCTTTAAAATCACATTAAGAACCATCTGGTCCTTTTCAGAGGGACTTTTAACCCTGCCGGCACATTTTGCAAATGGGGCTATTTTGCACACATAAAACTCATGTATATATGCAAATGTGGGTTTGTTCAAATGCCTTGATATGATGAACTGTAAAATACAGAAACAGTCACAAATCTTACTATATATTTTGAAAACGTGTGTCTGTCTGTGAGTCTGTTTGTTCAAGAACTCCTCCTAAACAGTAAGAGCTAGGACCACCAAATTTGGCATGCAGCTTCCTCTTATCATATCTTAAAGTAAGGTAAGGGTTTGGTTGTGCCAGGGCAATGGGATGTGCCTGGAATTTGATTGTTTCTCATCAGGGAAATGATTGGAGTTATACTGTAGAATAACCACAGAGGGGCAGTGAGGGGGCAGAGGTGGAAAAAGGGACAGCTATCTAGATATTGCAGAGTTTGTCTGTTTGTGGGCACCCCTTCCTCAGCTGTGCCCATTGCAGCTGCAGTGCCATGAACAGGAGCTTCTCACCTGGCTCCCAGCTGCTGAAATGAGAAAGGACTGGGCTTGTCCTTTCTCCCCAGGGAATCCTACATACTGAACCCTTCATGTCCAGCCCCACCCAAAGCAATGATTTAAATGAAGAAAAACAAAAATGTATTTGAGTTCAGGACCCAAGCAATGTCAGGTGAATCTTCTAGTCTGCACATACAGTTAAAGAGATTCACTAAAAAAATGTCCCCACTTCAATGAGTCAGGCTTTGTCGGACTTCATTTCATGCAAACTGATGTATGAAGTGAAGAACAGAAGTTTGCCTGACTAAGGATTGGGTTTAAAATGTAAGAGCCATCAGGATTTAGTATTTAGTGAATATGTGTGTATAAAAACAAACAAAAATGAGAATTTAAAAATTCATCAAGGACCAAATTTCCTTCAGAGAAGCAAGTTCCATATCAAAAATAGAGAAACATTATTGTAGGACCAAATCCTGAAACTGATTGATTGATTTTGTGAATCTGTCTTAGGGCAAAAATAAATAATTTTGCAGAAAAATACCATTTTAATCACACATTTCTTCCTTCTTGCAGTCACCATAGTGAGAAAATGTGGTAATAGAGTTGGGTATTAACTAAAGCTTTTAATCCCAATCATAGCTCCAGACTTCAATCAGAGTTCCCAGCTCTGAACTAAATTGGAACAATGAATCACAATTCTTTGAGCTTTGAAAAGTTGAGATGTTGATCCAGATCTTGAACCTCAAGTCTGTAAGGGATGTGAGGGTTTGGTTCAGGACCCATTCCACTACTAATCAGCAATATCATTTTGCTCATTGTTGTCTGTACATTACATTGAGATAACTAGGCAGACAACCTATAGTCCAGAAAGTGGCATACAAAATATCAAAGAAATTATATTAGTAAGGAAAAATATTCCTTTGACTATTTGGAACTTGAGTAATGAAACATACCAGAAAGTTTATTTCACTTTGGGTGCATCTACACTGCACCTATAGTTTGAGCTATGCAAATTGCGTATCTTATTTCAAGTTGATTTCAAAATAGATTATTTTGTAATTTGGCACTGTCTACGTAGTGCCAAATTTTGAAATAACCTGCTATTCCAGAACGTCCTTACTCCTCGTGGAATGAGGCTTACAGAGATGTTGGAATAGCGAGCCCGTTATATTTTGAAATAATGGGCTTACTGTTAAGAAGCTGCAGTGTAGACGTAGCCTTTGTGAGTAGTCACTGTTCTCCTTCACCCTAATTAGCACGTGGTAGGTTGAAGCCCATATGGTTAAATGATTCAGTCCTGGCCTTACATTCCAGAACTATGTTCTGTTCATTGCCCTCTGAAATCTCAGTGCAACATTGTGATATTCGTGATACATTTGGCAGGCCTGCAAGTGCGTTCTCCTGTCATACAAAGCAACAGCCAAGCTACTCAATTATTCACTGGGATTAAAGCCATCAAGCTATTAAGGCTCAACATCCTAATTAATCCTGTAGACTTGACCAAATATGCATCAAAACTGTGAGCTAAGTATTTAGAATCAGAAGCAGGGAACCCAAGAGATAAATGACACTGCACAGGGAGGGATAACATGAGGATTATTGCTTCCTGTCTATGCTCTGTTATAAATCACTGATTCTGTTTGCTATTAATTATTGTGCATGATAATCTCTTGATATCTTTCAGCAATTAACAAGGACACAATCCCAGCCCTGAAGAGTTTACAGTCTATATTAGACCAAAAAACAACAACAACATAGAAACAAATGAAGGAATAAGACACAAAAATAATTAATGTACCAGGGCTCCTTTCTGGCTCTGCTAGGCTCTGCTATAGACTCTGTGGTGGGATATATTATCTAGCTTCAGTGGGGAGAAGAGAATATTGTATATGATCCTTGACTCTGCATTATTCCCTCTGCAGATACAACCTGTCTAGAAATGTGTCCTGATGGATATTATGTTGACAGTGATGAGGGACGATGTTTCACATGCCACAGCACCTGTGAGACTTGCAATGGAAAGCACAGCACGCAGTGCCTTTCCTGCAGATCAGGCTGGTACAAACAATCAACAGGATGCGTACAGGTCTGCACAGTTGGGTAAGGCTCCAAGATGTAGCTAAAAGCTACATTGGCTGGAGGGCTTTGTTAAACTATAACATGTAGCCTTCAATTCTGCTTTTTCTTTTAAGTTAAAGTTTCTCATGTGATTTCTCCACATTAAAGTTGCCCTCTAGGGAAAATTTAGGATCTCCCTGGTAAAGAGGTAGACTGGAGCAAGATCACCTGAGTCCTGATCAACAGGCGCATCCACTTACTTTAGGACTGAAATTTGCCCCACTATTTTAGAAAGTGCTGCTCTTTGCAAAACTCAGAGGGCCAAATGGCATGTGTGCATTTAAGGTAATACACTCCATCTGCTACTACTGACATTTTGCAAAGAAAAGAGTAATCAAGAACGGAAGCTTTGCAATAGATGATAGGAGTGGATCTTTTCCAACCACGTAAACATTTTCAAACTTTCACCTCTTCAAAAATTTCTTTCAGATACTATGCAAACAATTCCACCGGATTGTGTAAGAGATGCCACAAGAGCTGTAAGGAGTGTTTGGGACCTCAGCACACAGACTGTCTGTCCTGTGATAAACATTTCTTCCTGCTGACATCCAAGAATGAATGTCTCTTCTCTTGTCCTGAATATTATTATGAGGATCATGATACAAACTCCTGTGAAAGATGCCACCCTACTTGCAGCTCCTGCACAGGTAAGATCCTATAGTGTGCGCTTCTCTGCCACAAAAGCTTTAAAATATAATCTACATCTCTGTCCGACTCTTTCTACTCAAGGTTTCAGTAACATTGTGTGGTAGGTAACTTACATGTTATATAAATATGTTCATTTATGAATACTGAACAGTTTTCTAATCATTCTGTACTTGTTTCACCAAAAGTACCACTAGATAGATTTAGAAGTCTGTTAGCTACCAATAATTGCGCTGTAAAACAACCTCTTCACTGAAATCAGCACTTACTCCACAGTAGTTCTATTTAAATCAATGGGGCTATTCACAAAGGCCATGTCTACACTACAGATAAGATCGAAGCAGTTGCAGTCGATCTTACGGAGTTCGAATTAGTGGGTCTAGGGAAGACACACTAATTCGAACTGAGAGGGCGCTTCCATCGATGCTGGTACTCCTGCTTCTACAAGGACTAAGGGAAGTTGAAGGGAGAATGTTCTCCCTTCAACTTCCCACGGTATGGACGGTGCCAAAATTCGAGTTAAGATACTTCGACTTCAGCTACGCAATTAACGTAGCTGAAGTTGTGTATCTTAATTCGAACTTATCCGCTAGTGTAGACCAGGCCAAAGCGAGATTATACTCAAACCCAGTAAGGGGACTAGAAACGAAAAGGATAGATTCTGATTCCCTTATACACACTGGCTATGTCTACACTGGCAGCTTTTTGCGCAACAACAGTCGTTCTTGCGCAAAAACTTGCCTGCTGTCTACACTGCACACGCGTTCTTGCGCAAGTAAATTTACAGTATAGCGTTGTAAAACAGGGCTTCTTCCAGAAGAGTTATTCCTCTCCCCACGAGGAATAAACCTCTGAAGAGCTCTTCCACAAGAGGGCAGTGTAGACAGGCAACATGAATTTCTTGCGCAAGAAGCCCATATGGTTAATATGGCCATCAGAGCTTTATTGCACAAGAGAGCATCCACATTGCCATGGATGCTCTTGCACAAAAGCACATCTCTTGCACAAAAGCACATGCCAGTGTAGACGCGCTCTTGTGGAAGACTTTTTGCACAAGAACTCTTCCACAAAACAGTTCTTGCGCTAGAAGCTGCCAGTGTAGACGTAGCTAATGAGTAATTCCTTCCTTTTATTATGAGTGACAGTCCCATTAAATACACTACTGTGTGTAAGTCGGGGTTTCAGAAGCTGGTGTCAAGTTTTCAGAGATGAATGATTCTCAAAGGGAGGGTCAGAAATGTGCGTACGTCTTGTTTTGAAACACAGTCAAATATTTTTGAAGTTCACCTTGAGACACCATCCATTTTGTACTATTGCCATCTTGATCCAATCCGGTGCTAGCTTGCTTGCTTATTTGTTTGTTTGTTTGTTGGTTTTCCAAAAAAATTTATCTTGTATCCAATTTTGAGCTGAGCTGCACTAGTCACCTTGGATTCAGATAATTTCCTAGTTTCCCTGAATTGAATCAAATGCTGGCCCCCAGGTGCTATTCTGTAGCTCTGAATGTACTATATAAAGGTTTGCATTGAAGAATGCAGATGGTTAATCTCATCATCATAATATTTGAAAGTAACTCTTAGAATGAAATATCACCTTCGAATCCATTACATTATTATGGCAAATTATTATAATCAACAGTAAAAATTTTCACTTCGATTTGGAATCTGAAATGTTGTAATTTGCAATCTGCCTTCTGCATATGATTTTGAATTTGATTTGCCATTCATGCTACTGGGCACATTTTTCTACCATAGTTACAAAGACAGAGAGATGGAATATGAGTGAGTCTGCTAGTTAATAATAATCCTAAACAAAAAGTGAATGACCTGTGTGCAACTGTTGTCATGTAGCTGTGCTGGGGAAGAACTATGGCTAGAGAGTCGTAATTCTTTTCCTGCTCCCCCACTTGCTACAGGAGGAAATGATTTATTCCAGCCCAGGAGACTGTGAAGCTCTGTTGACTGGCATTTTGAGGCAGAAGAACCATGGCTCTAAATATGTCTCTTCCTTCTTTCTTCCTCACACACTTACAGGGAAGGAGCAACTGCACAGCCCCTTTCCTGCACAGGGAAGTCAGCACTGTGATCCAGATCACCCTAATGCAGCAGGACAGGGATAGGGGGTTGTGTGGCCATGTTAGGCTACACATTTCTACTAATTTCACTCCTTTGTCCACTTCTACCATTATTATTTTCTTCTTTTCTCACATAGCCATGGCTGGATATAGGGGCGAGAGGAATTGTTTGAAATCTGATTGGACATCCCCATTTTCACATTAATCATGGCAAACCATCCACTTCAATATGCCACACAAGATGTGCCTGTGATATTTGTATTTGCCTATGAAATTGTTTGTGTAACAAACCAAAGCACACAAAGTGTTGATGATTATAGCAAATCATCTAAATCACTAATAGGAAAATGGCTCTACTATTTGCCATATCTGGTAATATTTGTTTGTAGTGTTGTTATAGCCATGTCAGTCCCAGGGTATGAGAAAGAATATAAGAAATAATGTTTTATTGGACCAACTTGGGTTGGAGAAAAAAGCAAGCTTTTGAGTTACAGAGTTCTTCAGTAAACCTGAGCCCCCGCCCCGTCTCTCGCAGTAATCTTTTAGCATTTCATGAACTTAAAAATATACACTGACAAATTTTTGTGAGCACCCAGAGTTTGAACAGCACATTTTCCTCCCTTAATGTATGGCTCAAGCACTTTTCAACACAGACTTCTTAATGCTAGGCCTGTTCAGTACTGATACTTAACACCAAGTGGCATTGTTGAGAACTGATTGGCATAGTTTCTAAAGGAAGATGATAACTTTTCATATTCCAGTATAAAACTGTTATTTTATTTTATTTTAAAGGGAAAGGTGCTCTCAGTTGTACAGCCTGTGTGTGGAGTTACCATCTAGCAGGTGGAATCTGCTACTCTGAATGTTTTGCTGGAGAATACAAAGTCTCAGAGGTATTATCTATATACAAACATTTTCTTCAGCGCCTTCTATACTAAACTCTAGCAAATATTTACATTAAAATGGATGAAAAATCCAAAGGAGAAAAGCAGAACAAACAGTGTTTTTGCTCAATTCTAAACTTACTTTTATTCCCCTCTCGGTAGAGAAGACATGGTTCCAAATGCTTCTCTGAAATGAATGGAATTCCATCCTTTTAAAACAGGATTAAGATAGACCACAATCAGGCCTTGAGTATGTGCAAGACAGAGGGTGTCAATTGAGAAATGGCCCACATAATGGGGGCTACTTCAGATGTGTATGAATGAATGGTAGGCATTAAAACAGGCATTTCCTTACTTCTCCTTCCAAAGGATTCCAGAAGAGATGGATTTAATTCACCCTTTCTTTTGTATCTTTTCCCAGTTGTTCTAGCTACCTCAATTATCCTAGCAGCATTATTGAGCAGTTTGTTTCAAGGTTGTGCCATTATTAATTATTATTATTTGTATTGTTATAAAGCCTAGGCCCCAGTCACAGACCTGGGTCCCATTGTGTTATGCACTGTACAAATACAGAACAAAAAATCCTGCCCCCAAAAGCTTACATTGTAAGTACGTTTTAGAGCTACTCTGTGACTGATTCTGAGTGCTTTCTATGACATCTTGGCTAATGCCTTGACTTCCCAACGGCATTCAGCACTTCACAGGATCTGTCTCCCACAAGCCAGCAGATGGTATGGAAGAGGGATAACCAACTATGTTACTTCTACACTATTTGTTTTCTCTAGTAGGTTTCACACCAGCCATAGGGACCCAGCTCAGATTCATTTGCCATGTCAATTAACTGAGCTAGGCCATGTAGTTATTTGCTGATTGTTACGTGTAAATTAACTATTAAGAGAATTGTGCTGCATTAGGCTTCAAGAATGGAGGCTTATATTTAAAAAATACTTCAGTGTTTTACATTACTGTAGGCTGGAGCCTTGCTGTCAATGTACTTTTTGTTAATGCTGATGACAGAAGACATTACAGAGATGTGTGTAGGTCACCAAGAAAATAAATGGTAGTCATTAGCATGTGTATGTTCCAGCTTCTGTTCTGTGTCAGCTCACAGAGGATATGGGTTGTTACAGTTCCAGTTACAGGGCCTTGTCTTGTTAGCTCAAGATGTAGTAGCTCATGCTTTTTGCTCTGGAGGTACCCCATTGAATCCCTGGTTTATCAGCCAAGATGGTGGCCATCACCTAAACACTATTACTAAATCCTGCTCCCAACAAATTTTGCCCTTGATGTCCATGGGACCAGAATATATTCTTTCAGATTACAGCAGCATAAGCTCCATGCTGAACTAGCAAAGGAAAGCCAATGTGATTTGATTGTGTTCTGTATTTGAAGGGGGACCAATCAGAATGTGAAAAATGCCATGAGACCTGCATAGAGTGTAAAGGTCCTGGACCCCTCAATTGCACTGTGTGTCCAGCTAACATGAAACTCTACCTAGACGAGGGCCGCTGCGTGCAGTGCTGTGATGGCTTTAATCTCACAAAAACCCAGGAGTGTTGCGATTGCAGTAAAACAGAAGGTAGGACTGAGATGAAGAGCAATGTTGATATTTAACTACCTTGTGGTCTGTTGGGTGGTTTTTGTTTTTTTAACTGACTTTCTTCTGAGCAACAAAATTATCAGTGCAGAACTTTGTGCATTCAAATGCACCGCCACCAGAGTATCTAGAGATAGTCTCTCTCAGTGATGCTGTCAGACCCCAGTAGACAGCTTCCAAGTCTTCTCAGAGTATGTAATGATCTGATTGAATGGGAATTGCTTGGGTAAATAGATGGCAAATTGAGGCATCATTTTAAATGCGAGTCAAATGCCCCCCTGGTGTAACTGCATTGTAGCTACTCAAAGTAGATACAATGTTTGATATCAGAGATAAATTCGTCCCAACACATTTAAATTGCTAGTGTGTTCTATTAGAGAAAATACATACACTTTTACCTAAACTTCATGACATTAAGTATGTCATGTTATTCACATTTTTTATTACTTTTAATTTGCAGATGAGTGTGTATTACTTCCTGGTCTGAATCTATCAACTGAAAGCAAAGGGAAAACTGCTTTGTTTGTTGCTACCTCCATTTTGCTGATCCTCTGCATTGGAGCCATTGCAATCATCTGGAGAAGATCACGAGCCAAAGCTCAGCCAGTAAACAAAGGTGGGTACGAGAAGCTGACAGATCACTCAAAATCCTTCCCTTCTTACAAGAGCAACCACCATGGGAACACCAGCTACCAAGATGATCAAGTGATTGAGTATAAAGACTGGGATAAAGAAGATGAAGATGACGATGATGATGATGATATTGTATATATGAGCCAGGATGGCACAGTCTATCGTAAATTTAAATATGGCCTTCTGCAGGATGAGGACGATGAACTGGAATATGATGATGAAAGTTATTCATTTAGATAATTTTTTATTATTTTGTGTATTTTCTTCTTGGCTACCTCTGTCATTACATTAAATCAATTTAGTTAGGTTATAGGAGATGTAACATATTTTTTTCTCTGCATGACTGGGATCAAGCAGAAATTTATGTTCTTGGTAATTCTAAGAAACACGGATTTTATCTATATGTATTGTGAAAGCAAAGTTGTCATTAAACTTTCGTTTCTAAAACATTTTATAAAACCTGGATGGGTATTTCAAGAATCAGCACTCAAGAAATGAGGTGTCGAAAAGATTATTTTTCTGTATACTCATGTATGGAAATAAAATATTTTCCAGTATGCATATTGAAGTGCATAGGTATATAAAATAGACCCACACATCCAACTAGCACTTGCCAATCTCTTTTTAAAAATACCCAATATAAACAACAGAGGCATATTTATTTACATATGTCTCTGGGATAGACTGTCACTTGTTTACTTCTGTGTGATTATACTTTGCACTGTAGTTCACATTATAATATGTGATTTTACATATTTACTCTTTTTTCCTTTCATGATATTATCCAAAGCACTGGTACTCCCCCAAATCTGACACGTTTCTATAAGATGTCTTCCTAAAAGATATATCTCTGACATTCAGTTTTAGCTAAAATTTGAGATCACTGTGGCCCCATTCCAATATATTGCTATATCCATGACTTGAAACAAAAAGATAAAATACATCTGAAATATTTTATATGACATCAACTCCAGATTAATTTTGATCTTCGTGAGTATATATTTTAAACAATGTTTCATTTGTACAGACTTATTTGGACATAGTACAAAGGAGTGCTTAGTCTATAAATATGTATGTGAAAAAAATCTCAAGATTATGGGAAGTTGTCACAGAACAGACATGAATGCAAAAGATTTAATCCTACCTTTTCATATCTATCACAAGTGGCTTTGGATGTTCAGATAATAGAAAAGGGAGTAATCAAAACTGCACTGAAAAAAATGTACGAAACAAAGGAAGACAATAATGATTTTTTCATCATTACAGACTATGTAATTTATTGCATTATATGAAAAGATGCTAAACCTGGTTCCTTTGTTGTGAAAGAATAAACTGAATCTTTGTACATAAGCATGCAGAGAAGGTTGTTATTCACTAGCAATATGCCTGTGAAGGGGTGCCATCGCCCTGCCCCCTCTGCGAACGAGCCGCGGTGCTGGGTGGCAGGTGGCACGGTGTGCCGAGGATCTGCAGTGCATGCGCGAGCGGTCCGGCAGGCCGTTCAAAAGGAATGCTGGCGCGCCCGAATGGGGAGAGCGAGCTGGCTGACATGGGGGACGCCAGCCAGGTGTCTGGAGCAGGGGCAGGAGTGAAAGCGGCGGCTGCTTCCGGAGGGGGGGAGAGAGAGACCGCAGAGGAATGGCAGCAAGCAGTGGAAAGAGCCCAGGAGGCGGGAGGAACACCGGCCACTGAGGAGGCCAGCAGGCACACAGCAGGTACAGGGGCCGCCAGGGCAGGAAGCAAGGGAAACCAGCCCCAGGGGCCCGAGACCAAGGCCGGCGTACCAGCAGGCGGACCACCAGCAGCTGTTCCCATGCCAGGGAGCTCTCCGGGAGGGGACAGCAGGGTGACGTGTGGCGGTTTGACGGCCAGGACACCAGCTGCTGCCCCCCCCGTTAGGCAGCACCCAAAGGGGGTACGGCAGGGGAGTGAGCACCACAGTGACGGAGACCTTACGGCGACCGGAGAACCATGAAGACAGCGCGGCGGTAAGGCGCAGGAGCATTGGTCGGGGTTGTATGTGGAGACGCAGTGTGTGACAGGGTAGGAAGCGGCCCAGGGGAAAAAGTGACTAAGGGGAGTCCAGGAGTGAGTTGGCATCGGCTCCTGAAAGGGACCCCCTGAGGACAACTCGCCATTCCGAGGGCCTTGGACCGGGGCCCGGAGGAGAGGGTGGGCCCAGACCCCTTACCCCACCAACCCCTTTTCATACAGCAAGGGACCCACGACCAGGCCGAGCCAACCCGGTCGGACTCCAGATCAGGAACTGAAAGGCTGTTCACTGGTGGGAATCTCCCCAGTGGAAAGGGGGGAGGGGACACGCAGCCAGGGAGAGCAGGATCTCCCCAGCGACCTAATAGGTCCTGTAGGTCAGGACCCCCTCTGGGCCATGGCACTAAGCCTCATTCCCAGGATACGGGCGGCCCGACCCTTGAAGACAGGACTAAACTAAGACAGGGTGGGTTGCCATCGGTTTACGCTGGGGAGCCCCCCCCCCACATGGGTTTAGCAGCCACTAGGGCCGCCAACAATGCCCTTTTGACTAGGCTTTTAAGTGACTTGTGTTCAATGCTCCCCTCTGCTGCAGAGTTCCTACGTGATCATGGGCAAATCCCTTAATTAATCTCAGTCTCCACTCCCCAGCTATAAATAAGAGCTAATAATACTTCTCTATCTCATGGGACTGTTAATTCATTAATGTTTGTGCAGGGCTCATATACTATGGTAAGAGATACCTTCTAAAAACGTATATAATGCATTTAATAGTCCTTGTCTGCTTACAATGAAGCCTGCCGACGGGGGAGGAAGAGGACAAACGGGGAAGCTGCCCTGTATCCCGGAGATTCAAAGAGGCCTAGAGCTCCCGGTGCCACCACTGTTACTATGGCCCTTTGAATTGATGCCAGAACGCCAGAGTGCCGCCCCACGCAGCTCTGAGGGATGGGGAGGAGGCAGCGCAGTCTGTGTGGCTCTAAGGGCTGACTGCTCTGGGCCCTACCTCTTCTGCCTGAGGCCCCCACCCTCTCCAGGGTGCGGACCTGGCCCTGCTGCTTATAATACACTATTGGTGTAAACACTTAAGAGTGATAGGAGAGGGTTAGAAATATTTGTGATGACCTGAATGAAGCAGATTTTAGTATATTTCCAATATTCTCAGTACTGACATTTACTGCCTGGTTAAGGAAATGACTCTGTAGAGCCCATTTCACTCCTTCAGGTTTCACTCAGTATTTTAAATCTTCTCTGTCCCATGAGATGTCCCAGTGGATTACAATTACTTTGGATCTCCCTACTGGAGGAATTTTGAGCCAAGTGGCATGTACCCACCTAACTCAGAATAGGGAGCACCTGTTTTCCCTCCATGTATGCATGTCTGACGCTATATAGCGGGGGTGGCCAACCCGTGGCTCACAAGCCTCATGCGGCTCTTCACCCCTGAAAGTGTGGCTTGTGAAACACCTTCCCCCTCTTCCCCCGGTGGCTCAAGAAGCCGCCCCATGCACCCCTACAAACGGCCCCTGGCTCCCTGTGCTCACCGGGTGCACGGGAGGCATCCGGCGCGGCAAAATGGTGTTGGCAAGATGACATCGGCCGGCAGGAGCCTGATTTGACCAAAAAGCCTAACCCATGGTTTTTAAAGGGGCAGCATCCTTCTTTTTTTTTTTTTTTTTGCTTAACAATTCTGGTGCGGCTCTTCACATTTTTTCCACTGCTGTTTCGGCTCTCTTCATTTAGGGTACATCTAAACTACACCCCCTGTCGGCAGAGGGATGTAAATTAGATGTATCAAAAGTGCAAATGAAGCAGGGATTTAAATAACCCACGCTTCATTTGCACAATGGCGGCTACTGCTTTTTTTCAAAATGGGGCTTTTCAAAAAAAACCCCAAAAAACCCGGCAGTTTAGATGGGGCATTTTTGACAGAAATGCCCCATTTTGAAATATCCTGTACTCCTCAAAAAATGAAAAAACTGCCATTTTTTTTCCAAAAAGCCCCGTTTTGAAAAAAAGCGGCAGCCGCCATTATGCAAATGAAGCACGGGATATTTAAATCCCCACTTAATTTGCACTTTTGATACGTCTAATTTACATCCCTCTGCCGACAGAGGGGTGTAGTTTAGACACACCCTTAATGGGTTGGCCACCCCTGCTATATAGAATCCATATGCAATATGCTCTGAAATACTTATTATATCAGTACTATCACACACATGCCAATCCTAGACATCTAAGTTAAAAGTTTGTTTAGGGAGTTTATGAAATTCTGTGTAAAGTTAGGATTTTCAAATCAACAGCCCATTCACTTTTTTAAAGGGGAAAACAATAATTAGTTCAGGTTTCTTTCCTAGTTCCAACATTTCCTATCCCCTCAAGTTAATGGAAACTAAAAGTGAGCAGGATCTCACAGGATCAGGCCCTTTAGGGTCAAATATTTGCCTAAATATTTGTTAAAGTGCAAACTTCTTATTTACCTCTTTTCTAGTCATGAGTCCAAATCCTAGACCTTGTGAAATCAAGAACCAATCAAGAACCACTTCAAAGGGACTTGGATTTAGCCATTATAAAGCAACTATATCCTATGTCAAGTTTTTATTGGTCATATTACTTGCATTGCTACATAAAAACCAAATATAATACCCACTGAAGTTAATGGAAATCTTTGATTGGGTTAAACATTATTTAAATCCTCTTTGTCAAACGGGTATTGGAAATGCAGGTGCTGATTAATTACATATCTCATTTTGTAATATAAATGTGGTCTATTTGTTTATGTGTCTATTGTCCCCTGCTTTGAAAACATGGCCATCAGCCTTTTTCACTACAATCACTTACTTGCAGATAAGGGAAAGGGTTAAAACCATTTAACATATTACCAAACATAAATCAACAGCCTATAATTCTAGGACAAGATGTAACAAAAAGGTACTTTGAAAATCAAGATTTGCCAAATCATTTAGGTAAAAGCAAATCCTTGGTGAAAGCTCTCAAAACAAAATGAAGGCTAGAATACCATTGAAAACATATTTGAAAAGCCATACTGAGGAAAACAACTATTCAAACAGTTTCCTGTTCACAGCCTCTCATTTTACAGTACCCTTATTTTATTAGTAGTTTATATAACTTGGCTGTAAGAACATGCTTCAATCTGAAACTGCCCTTATCAAATGTCAAAGGCTTATGTTAAGCTGTCCCTAGTATGCTTTAAATTGCTTAAAAATGTGTATGAGCTGAGCAGCCTTTAGACTCTTGGTTTCAGCATGGGGACAATTTCTTTTTTCTTATGAAGAAATACTGGTGTGTTTAAAGCTACCTGAATGACTAACAAATGGAAACATTTTCCACACTATTTCCTTCTGAACTCCTGAACTTAGACAGGTATTTATTTTAAACTAAAATTTTGCAACTCACTGATCCATCCATTAGGACCATATTTTTGAATAAATATAAAAGTCAGTGTTAGCTCACCCCTGAGAACTAGAAACCTTTGATTTCTACTCAGGACTCCTTCTCTGGCTTTGGACAAGTCACTTAACCCAGAACTAAAACGATATTTGAACACCTAATTCCAATGGGTTTTCTGTAGGCATCAAACTCTAAAAAGTCTGCACAATGTAGATGTTGAGGGTCAGATCCTCAAAGGTATTTAGGTACCTAACTCCCATCGGAGGTACAGATCTGCCTAATTTTTAGAGTTAAGTGCCTCTGTATACTGCAATGGAATTAGGCACCTAAATACCTTTGAAAAATCTAGGCCTTAACCTTTCTATGCTTAGGGTGCAGACCTACCTAATCTTTGGCTTTTGCTCTCCTGCATCCAGCTTGACTTGTTACAAATGGTTTTCTGGCTGCCTGAAATTTTAATCTGTATCTTTTGACTGTCATGGGGACTCAGGGTATGTCGACTACACTACAGAGTTTTTCGGAAAAACTGCCGTTTTTCCAAAAAAACTTCAATTACGTCCACATTGTAATCACATTCTTTCAAAAGAAAATCAAAAGAACAGAGGGGTTTTTCCAACATTGGCAAACCTCTTTCTACGAGGAAGAAGCCTTTTTCCAAAAGAGCTCTTTTGGAAAAAGGCGTGTGTGGACGGGAAAGAGGGAGTTCTTTTTGAAAGAAGAGGAAAGGGGAAAAAGCACAGGTGCCCTGGTGGCCATTCCGCCCATAATAATCACAGCTTATATGCGAAATAGCATCCATTCAGTGTGGATGCTATCTTTCGAAAAAGTAGATTGCTTTTTTGATGTGCTTTGGCAGTGTGGACGCTCTCTTTCAGCAGAAGTTTTTTTTTGGAAAATCTCTTCCATAAAAGCTTCTTCTGAAAGAAGCCTGCAATCTAGACCTAGCCTCATTCTTCCAGCTGCTGCAAGGCAGGCTGAAGAAGGCCTAAAAAGAATCACAAAGAGTTATTACTGTTACTGTGTCACAGGAGTTGCAGGAACAGAGCTGGGCCAGGCCTGGCCAAAGAGAAGCTGCAAGAGTCCTTCCTCCTTTCCATAAGAACAGTGCTTTTGGATGAGATGTGGAACAGGCTGCTGTGAGGAGAAGCCTAAATTCTAAGAGGTACTGAAAGAAAATATTGATTTTGTGCTGGGTGAGATGGAAGCAATGAAATATATTTTACAAGGTGAAATATTGATTTTGTGGAGGGAAACTGATTTTGCTGAGAAGAGAATTGATTGTAAGGGTGCGTCTACACAGCAAAGTTACTTCAGAATAACGGCTATTATTCCAAAATAACTATGCGAACATCTACACAGCAATTGTGTTATTTCAAAATTATTTTTAAATAACCGGTGCTTATTTCGGTGTTGGTAAACCTCATTGTACGAGGAATAATGCCTTTTCCAAAATTGCTATTTCAAAATAGGGGCTGTGTAGACAGGGCAGCTGCAGTTATTTAATAAGGGACCTCCAGCGCTTCCCAAGGTGTCCTGCTGGCCACTCTGTCTACACTCAGCCAAACACTATAGTCCCACCTTCCCCTGGAGTCCTTAAAGCTGCAGCCTCAGGAGAAAGGACTTGTGGCAGACAGGAGGCCCTGACAGCCCTGAGCCACCCAGCAGCTGCCACTGCCACAGATTTGGCAAAAGGAGCCAATGTGCAGCTCCCACCCAGCCCTCCACTGCTCCCAGGTTGTCTGGAGAGGCCTGCCATACTAAGAACACTGGGGTGAAAGGCATCACTGGCTATATCTACATAGCAACATTATTTCAAAATAACTAGCATTATTTCAAAATAACATAGTCCATGTCCACACAGGCAGCAGTTATTTCAACAAATGTCGAAATACTATCAAGCTGGAAGACTTCTTACTCCAACTTCTATAACCCTCATTTTATGAGGAGTAAAGGAAATCAGAGGAAGAGTGCTCTATTTCAAAATAAGTGCTATGTAGACAGCACCAAAACTCGAAATAAGCTATTTCGAAATAAGCTACGCAATTGACATAGCTCAATTTGCGTAGCTTATTTGAGTTAAACCCTGCTGTGTAGATATGCCCACTGAAAGCAAATAAGTCTCTGATTTTAAAAGGGCTATATATAGAATAGCACCTATATGCCCTAGAAGAGGGATTAGGGCACTATCGTAGTAGGTAATGGTTTTAAAAAAACAGCACTATTGATATTATTTAACAATTAACAAAAGTTGTGATTAAGCCATCCATTATTCAGTTTTCACCAGTGAAAGAGCTCTTGTTGTAGCCCTTTTAAAAAGCAAACAGAAAAAAATTAACTTTGATGTAAATCAATGTAGAAAAGATTAAAAGATTTAACCAGGTGAATTTTTACTAGGTTTTCCTTAAAATAATCTGTTCTTATGGAAATACTACCCAGGAAGTAATATTAGCTACAGGTGAATACAGTGTTAGTTACACCACATGACCATACATCCTGGACAGTAGAAATGTGTGAGTAAAACAGATTCAAGACTTGATGACAAATAAGGATGGGCAGGTGAGGTTATATAATTATCCAGATAGTAGGAAGATTCAGCTAAGAAAAAGTGACTACACATGTTAAGTGTGCAGTGATGCTCACAAAACAGCATGCAATTTTAATAAACCTTTGGTACATGATTCCAAAACTCATAAATAGATCTTCAGTTAACATGGCAGCTATACTAGCCACCAACATACAACTTTACTTTTAAGCAGTGTGGACTGGATTTCTCTTCCTTTTGTACAATCTCATTGCCCTCAACAGAAAAAACAGGTAGGGCAGTTGACAGGAAGGAGTGAAATCTCCTGTCTGCAAAGGAGTCAACTGAAGTAACCCAACTTTGACTTAGTTGAAACAGACAGGCAACCATTCTAGAAATTACTAGTTATCAGTGGCTCACAAAGTTGAATGTTTAATAACTAACAATTGCTTTAGTTACGTCATAAAGAATCAAGAAACGTTATTGCACTTTATTTGAAGTGTTCATCATTTGCTGAAAAATGTACACATTTCTACTGAGCTAACAAAACCCATTTAACCTTACTTAAAAGCTACAGTGCAGTTTTTTCTTTTGAAAAAAAATGTGTACTGACTGGTCCCCAGACTAGACAAATTTAGTCAAAGACAACAGTAGATTTCAAAAGGATAGTAACTCATATTTCACCCAAACTGTAAACTGTGAAAAAGTATTTCCATGGTTCTTCATGTTCTAACAAAAACATTTTTAAAAAGCCATATCCTCAAACAAAGAATGTTTTCATTGTAGAAGCTGAAAGAAAGGCAAGTAAACAAGCAGCATAAATAGTGAACAGTTGACAGTGTTTTCAGAACACGCCAACCAATATGTAAGAAATACCTTTTATACCAAAACTTGTTTCACCTGAAAGACATGTGACTAACAGGAATATAACTTACATTGATACAGTTCCTTTTTTTACAGTTAGCCCAGATATTTTAACAGAATAAGCAAATGTAAGATTTGTACTTTGACATTAGTATACAGTACAAAAATAACTGTTCATAAAGCTTCTGTTGTACTAAGTTGTATCAAAACTTAAATAACTGACCCAGCAAGTATATACCACACAAGTGCAGATACTTGAGACATTTATGCTCTTGTATATTACTCTATATAAACCAGCTCACTGTAACTATACTTCTGTCTAACTTTAGTTGTCTTACATGATTGGCAGTTTGAATTCTCCCTTCTCAGTGCAATGTTATACGTTATGAAATGATCCTTGGACATTACGAACAATTGTACTCAAATGTCTTAAGGCACCTTAATTTCCTAAAATGGTAAACAATTCTTCAATTGACACAAAAACATTGGCAAAAAGTTTATAAATGCCACAATTGTTCAGTTTCAAAACTCTATATTTAACAGATTTATTTTTTCAATACAACCCTTCATTTTCTTAATAGTATAACTGCTACTTTGTTTCCCCCAAAGAGAAAAGGAGGTGGGAGGGGGAACTGTGAAATATCAGAATTAACTGGACATCTTTATGAAAGAAGAAAATCATTCCTTCATCTCAATTAAAGTTTTTATCAGTCACCCTACCTTCTGACTGACTGGTCTGGATTATTGTGCAGAGTGTAAAAAAAGTTTACACTGAGTCATATAGTAAAATGTCACTCACATTAACCATTCTTTTACAATAGCATTTTCAACTGCATAGGATAAGTTTTCCCCCAAGTTTGAACAAGAAACAAATGAAAAATTGTGAAACTTCTCTGGAAGCAGGTATGACAAGAATTTTTAATGTGCACTCTGAAAAGATAATCAGTATCAGCTTTTCAGTGCTATTTACTCTGAAAAGTGGTTATGTAATCATTCCTTCCTCCTCAACTGATTTAGATTCTTTTTTCTCATTCATATTAACAGGCCCATTAAGTTTCTGTTGCAAGATCTCTAATTGGTGATATGCAAATCAAATACTTGAACTTGATTCTCATGGCAAAAGCCACTAACTGCTCTGGTCTCTTTACATTTTGTGAGAGAGCCAGAGTAGCATAAAGGGAACCTAGAAACTGAGGAAGACAGCTCTAAGTCTGACTTCTGAGGACCGTATAAGCTCTGAAATGAAAGGCATCTTAGGGGTGTCAGGTTTATAGCACTGCAAAGATTCAGTGTACAAGACAGTGCTGGATGACAGTTAGATGTTGCAGGTCCGCAACACACTAGCTTATATGAAGCATCATTCCAGGCCGCCGGGTAATAATTTTCGAGGAGGGGCACTCCGAGAATTTGGTATGTGGGCAGGGGCCACACTTTTCTATTATATTAATGTAGTGGATATGGAGTTTGGGAACGAGTTTGCACACAGGAAGGACCTCTGAGCTGGGATTGGGGTGTGGGTTCTGAGCTGGGCCAGAGGTGCACAGGAATTGGGTGCAGGAAGGGGTTGTGACCCGGACCAAGGTGTTGGGATATAGAGGGGGTGAGGTGCCCAGGTGTAGGCTTTGGCTTATCGTAGGTGGCTTCCAGCCTGCAAGCACTGCCCTCGACGCTTCCATCAGTTGGTTTCTGGCTAATGGGAAGCTGCAAGGATGGTGCTGGAGGCAGGGGCAGAGTGCAGAAACCCTTCTCCGCCCAAGGGAGAAGACTCACACACTGGCCCTAGCAGCCAGATGCTTTAAGTGGTATGTGGGGCTGTAGCTGGCAGGGGAGCCTGCCCAAGGATCCTGTTGTGCCACAGTGGGCCAGATCCAAATGTTTGGTGGGCCATATTTTGCCCGCCCCCTGTTCTACACCCAAGGAACTGCCCAGGATCAGGAGTGAAGAAGCCCCAGCTTTACAATCCAGAAAGAAGGGTCAAAAGCACATACTTGTAAGAAAATAAATGATTTGGAACCACAGATTAGAAACATGGAGCCCCATGTTTATAGAATCTGCTTCAAGTTGGACTCAAGAAGGAATGTGTAGGGCATAAAAATGGTTTCACTTATCCAGTCTTCAAGTCAACTGGGGTTGGTTTTGTCCATAACATAACTTAAAGAGCAGCCTCTGTTGCTGTAACAGTCCCTCAAACACCACTGCAGCAGCTGTCAATAGCTACTTAGCTAGTCTGGGTTCCCTCTCCTATTCTAGGGGCTATAAAGCCACAGGTCTTGTTACACTGACTGCATCATTTGAGGATTTTTTGAACTAAGGATAGTTTTCAATCACCTTTACAATTCCAGAATTACACAGAGTTAATTTAGTAACCTAGATCTAGTGTTTTTTAATGTTATTCCAAAATGAAAATAATCAACCCATAATTTGCCATGATGGGATGTGTGTGTATTTTTTTAAATAAACAGAAACATCCATTTTAGGGTTCAGGTAACCCTCAAAATAGGAGCTAAGACAGTGCAATTATTTTACTCCAGTGATAATTTCTTCAAATAAAATTATAATAAATAATTTCAATTAAAATGCCAGTTTCAAGTGTAAAATATGCCTACTAAAATATATAAAAAATATAGATGCTATAATATGTTATTCTTGCTACAGATATTTTCTGCATCACAGACAAACTTGTAGAATGGTCACTGTTGGTATTTTGTAAATTAAGAGACTGAAGACCAGATACAAGTGTAAAAATAATTGGAAAACACGAATAACTGTCCACTCTAATCTCATGACAAACAAATGCCTTCATATGTCATTTGTCTGTAGCGAATATGTACACACCATTAAAGGACAAACAGACACTAGTAGCTTTGGTTTTGTGTTGCAGGTCATTAGACCTGTGAAAAATTTTCAACATACTGAATCAATGTTGGTTTTTTTTAGAAGAACCCAACATTAATACATTCATTCAAGCAAAAAAGCCGAACATAGCTGTACTGTTTTACAGTATTTTGTTCACACGCAGATTTCACTTAACTAACCAGATACAACAGCTGAATACTAATGAGAGCAGAACAAAGACAAAGTACAATAAAAATAAGTATACAGATGACCTTGTTTAATGGCCATTTACTAGTTTGCTTTCCGGCATGTGGAAAAAGTTGTCTTCTTTGAGTTTCAGGTGTTCTGGTAAATCTAGTTTTGTCTTAGCCTCTTCAATGTCATCTTCAATTGCTGAAATAAGTGCATCTGCAAAAGGAAAGCTAACATTTAATATTTTTAGAAATTTATTACAAATACTGAACCATTCAATACTGAGAGAGTGCATGAGACCCACAGAAACAGATTTAAAACAGTGATCACAGCTCAGGTTCAGAGACAATGTACTTTTAGAGCTGTGCAGAGAATTGAAATCCCAATCACAAAGGATTTTGATGTTTGGCTTTGTTACTATTCAGAAAACCCAAATTTTTCAGAATTTTCCATGAAAGAGTCCAGCAAAAAGTTCTCTGTCAGATCAAAACATTTTGATTTTGACTGCTTTATTCTAATGTATCACAAAAAAAACCCTGGAAAAGTATTGAAACAAAAAATGTTGGAACAGGGACATTTCAGCATGGTTGAAAGTCTTTCATTTTTCCCTCTAATACAATTTCCACAAAATTAACACAATTTCGTAAAATGTTTTATTTTCAGTGGAAATGCATAGTCAAATGAAAAATGGTTCCACCTAAGATTTTCTGACTAGCTCTAGTGATACTCATTCATCATTTCTTAGTTAGCAACCTACTCTTTTAAAGAAATTCATTTTTCTAAATTGAAACAGGAAAGTATACACTTACTGCGTATTTCATTAGTTTGTGCTGAATTCAGTATACTAGATTTTTTTAAAAACTATGTCTTACTGTAGATGTGAAATTAGCAGCACTAAGCTAAGAAAATAACATACTAACATTAACAAGCACTGATGGTTATTTTAAGAAACCACTAATAGTTTGAAATGACAACTTGAAATCTTGCCAATTTCAAGTGAATGAGAGGTATTCAGACCCTCCATCTCTCAAGAAATCACCTGCCAGTTTTAGCTTCTTCCTCCCTTCACTGTGCACCCTTCACACTTCAGAGAGGTGAGGTAAGTGCTGATTTATAAAAAAAACAGAAGACAGAGATATACAAATACAGCTGACAAGCATTTTCCCTCAACTCTCATAGTTCTACTAATACAAGGTATTTGTAAAACAGTAAATAACAGTTCTACAGAATGATTTAAATTAACTGTGTTGCTAAGAGATATTCATGAAAGTGTGACGATGGCATGAGATCTGGGAGAGAGCTCTCCCAGTGCTGTATGTAAATCACCTCCTCAAGGGACTTTATAGTGCTGCAACTTGCTGCACTTGGAAGGGAGGAAGGTTTCATACCCCGAGCCAGAAAGTTACAGGGCTGTAAAGTGTCAGCGTAGAATTAGCCTAAGTTTACCAAAAACAGGATGTACTTTTGCTTCCATTAACAGAAGGGTTCTTAAACTGAGTGTCACAAGCCTCAAGAGTTGCAAGGTGGTTACATGGTGTCACAAGCTGTCAGCTCCATGGGACTGAGAACTCTCAGTCTCCATTTAATTAGATTAACCCTTCCATTATTTATTCATAAAAAGGAGTCTCCCACTCAGAGTCTTGCTGTGTGAAAGGGGTAACTAATACAAAAAGTTTGAAAACCATTGCATTAAACACAAAACTTGGTCTTCTATGAAGTAATTTTATATTGCCTCATCCAATTTCTAATCAAAACAGGGGAGACATATAAATTCTATTAAGTGGGCATCCAGTATTGCTACTGCATTTACCAGTAAGCTAATGGAAAGTATCATCTGATTTGTTCAATAATAAAAGAATATGCACAATTACAAAATCATTTAAAATTATATATTAATAAAATACTGAGATGAAATAGTTTTTTTAAAGGGGGCATTTACTGGCCTATTACTTACAAAGCCTAGGAAATGTTTCAAGGAGCAGTTCTCTAAGGCTTTACTATACCAATCATAGGCAAGAAAGTTACTTTCCTCCAAAAGTCAAAGATGCCCATTGGGCCCTAGTCTACACTAGGACCTTAGCCCTAAATAATCCCTCCAAGTTTGAATTAGTAAGCAGTACATCCACACTACCAAGCTTGATAGTTCAGAGGAACAGGCTGCGGAATTCGAACTCTGTACTCTTGCTTTTCATCAGGAATAATGCTAATTCCGAATTTGTAAGTCTGAAATAACATTAGTGTGGACGCTCCAGTGCCACTAATACTAATTAATTGGCCTCCAGGAAGCTTCCCACACCTCCCCAGAGTGCTTTCTGAGGCTCTGAGTCTGAAGTATTAAGTTCACATTAATGGAGCCTGCCTCGGACTAATTTCAATGCTTCCTAGTAGTGAGGACATGCAAGTTCAAATTCGTTAAATAAGGAGTTCTTAAATCAAATTTAGTAATTCTAAAATAATTTCCTAGTGTAGCTATGGCCTGTTTAAGAGAGAAATGTTGACCGAGCATAAACGTTTACATTGTCAGAAGCAAGTTAATTCCAAAGACTGGCCAACCAGGTATCCATTCATCCTTAATATACAATGGAGCAGGGAAATGACAGCTTTCCCTGGTGGTTACATAAATTAAAACTACAAGCATTTAGATGCATGTTAAAGGTACTACTTTCTGATTCTTAGAGAATGTGCTTTTTTCCTTCTTTCTTCATTATAAGAATACATGAAGGTGATTTCTTCCTAGTTTTTTAAATCTTATAATAAAGAAAGTCTTGTTTTTTCTAGAAGTTTCTTGAGAGGATCCATGACGTTGGGTAAGAGCTGTCTCAGCTCTTCACTGAGCAGGTGAGAGTACAAATCTTTAACAAAGATCTTTACTTCTCTTTGCTGGGTCTGAGTCAAAAGTGTACTACAGTAAAACTCCATTCATCCGGCATCTGATGGTCTGGCACTCCTGATGGTCCAGCACCATCAGGAACCCGGAAGTGCTCCGGGCAGCCAGACCATTGGAGCTGCTCTGCCTCCGGCTTCCCCGATTCAGCCGCTGCTGAAACTGACCAGCGGCTGAATCGGGAAGCTGGGGCAGAGCAGCTGGAGTGCTGCCAGTAGGTCCCACAGCGCTGACCCTCGACGCTGCGGGACCAACCTGGCAGCACCCCAGCTGCTCTGCTCCAGGCGTCCCCAAGTCAGCCGCCCGCTGAAACTGACCAGGGGCTGACTCCGGGAAGCCGGGCAGAGTTGCTCTGCCCGGCTTCCCGGAGTCAGCCGCTGATCAGTTTCAGCGGGCGGCTGACTTGGGGACGCCTGAGCAGAGCAGCTGGGGTGCCGGGTTGGTTCGTAGCGCCGCTTCTGGCGCTGCGGACCAACCCGGCAGCACCCAGCTGCTCTGCCGCAGGCGTCCCGATTCAGCTGCTGCTGAAACTGACCAGCAGCGGCTGAATCGGAGACGCCTGGGGCAGAGCTGGACAATCGGAAGGGGGGGCTATGAGGAGTCTGGGGTGGCATCCCCACACCACTCTAGACCCCTCATAGCCCCCCCTTCCGATAGTCCGGCATATCTGATAATCCTGCACCCCCTGGGTCCTAAAGGTGCCGGATTATCGGAAGTTTACTGTAAAAATGAACTGAATAAAAAAATCCTTTCTTCTTTTTTTAAGTTTCATTTCTTTGGTACATGTTTCGCCTTAATCTGAAAACAACGCACATCTAAAAGCAATATAGCATTATTCTCTTTCAGTTAATTACCATGACAAGGATCCTCTAAGGATTTCTGCATTAAAAGGAATACAGATTTCCATGCCAGAAGGGACCAAAACCAAAGGAATATCACATCATTTCTGTATCCATCCCATACCTTCTAGTTCACAAAAATAAATCCTACTATATGTAAACACATCCAGACTGTCATAAACTGGCACAACAGATGCCATAATAGGTGTTGAGAATAATTCTTCCCCCTCAGATGTACAATGTGACGGGGTGTACCAGCCCCGCACAGGCCGGGGAGGGGTTAACCAGGCCTGTTGGGCTGAGAAGGCCTCTCTCCCGCAGCCCTGCTGGGCATGCTCCAATTTCAGGCCCAATATAAAAGGCAGAGGAGCGGCTCAGTTGGGGATGACCACAGGAGGGGAAGGGGCTCCTGCTGGAACCCAGGAGCAGCCACTTCCGCTGGCTCCATTGCAGCAGCAGCCACAGCAGCAGCCACCACCGCAGCCGCTATGGCAGCAGCCCCCACCACAGCTGCCACAGTGACAAGCGGATGACCGGGAGAGCTACTAATCAGGAGTACATAGGTGGGGAATAAGCCAGCCGGCAGCTGGGGTAGAAAGTAGCCCAGGGTGGGAAGCTGGAGGCCTCCCGGTGAGCTCGGTGTGTTTCAGGTGGATTCCCCACTGAGATAGTTGTGGGATACGCCTTCCGCTGACAGGGCCCTGGGCTGGGGCCTGGTGAAGAGAGAAGGCCCGGGACCCCCCATCCCCACACCTCCCTTGACCCCAGAGGGGGGACAAACCTAATGCAACATAGACTTGGCCACTGGGCCTCACTGCCCCACAGACAGGGGTGTCAACAGATTTGGACACTGGGTCTTGTTGCCTCGCAGATGTGAGCACTATAGACTTAGCCACTGGGCCTTACTGCCCTGCAGACGGGGAGCTATAAACTTGGCCATGGGGCCTTACAACCCCGCTCACAGGGATTGCAAGAGACTAGGCCACTGGGCCTTACTGAGTGAGAGCCCTATAACCCACGCCGCCAGGCCATAACACACATCCGATAGGAGCAATAGCCAAGGCCAGACTACAGAGTGAGGCACCCAGCCCTGTCTCCTGGGGGGACGGACTGTCCACCCCGTGACATACAGCAACAATAACACGAGGAACAATTAGTACAATTAGTACAAATCATACTGAAAAGATACCAGAATGAGATGTCCCCATTACCTGCAAAGTACTCTGAAACAGAGTAAAACTGAAATGTGCAGCTTTTCCATTTGTTAAAAGAAGAAAGTCACACAAAGGGTTGGTGTATATACCATCTGCTGGTATATCAGATTTGTAACTCCCATAACATGAGAGATTCTCTGGCAAGTTCTGTATTGGAAGAGCCAGACCAAAGAATGAGGACTGGTAGGACTACCACTTCTGAATAACCAATTTAGATTTTGTGAAGAATCTGTTCTTCTAAAGTTCAGATTCAGAGAGAATTCAAAGTTCTGGGACTGACATTGCCATGATAACCCAGAAAAAGAATAATTCTACCAGGAAACAGATGTGCAAGATGATGTCACTTGCAGATATATCCGTTTTCTATATTTCTCGATATTCCTTAATTATTTTTTTAAAATACAGAACAGTAAAGCCCTTTTTGTTGCATTCAATTTAACAATGCAAACGAAAACTGTATTTATCATTTGAATGATTCACTTCCAAAGTAGATTTACTTAATTATCCAAAGTAAAAAGGAACACAGAAAGAAGGCAGATCTCTGTTGAGAGTGAACTGCACAAACATCAAAGTCAGGCTCAAAAACCTTAAATTCAAAATAAACTTTTAGGGAAGACTTCATTCTTACCTAAGGAATCAAAGTTTTTTTCTGGTCTAATGTACCCAACAATGACTATACTAAGAATTTCACCATAAAAATCTTCTTTGAATATGTGGATTATGTGTGTTTCCTACAGAAAAAGGAAAAAAATAGTTACGATAATTATTATTATCTTTTCTCTGTTTATCAAAAAGTTAAGCCCAAATTATTACCAACTACAAAGAAAGGAAAAAAATGTTTTTTCTCTGCCTCACATCTTAATAAAGTTCAGTAACCTAACATGTATTATGCACGTTTAAGAAACCTGAGTGAAAACTGTTAAAGTAAAATAAGCATTTTTTTAAGCTTTCGTAAGTATGACAAGAGCATCGACTATTAATTTCACGCTACTATGTCCAAAGAGCTACATTCTAATCTCATATACACTTGAGAAATGTCTAGGACTTATTACATGAGAGTTTTGCACATGCTGTATCTGAGGGTAGAAAATGGCTTTGAATCGCTTAAGATATAAATCTATAATTTAAACAAAATAAAAAACCCACAATTCCTATAGGTGTAATTTCTGGATCAACAGTTTCTAAATCAACTTTAGTCATATAATCTGTCATTTTTATCAAACATAGAATACCTTTAATACATATTAAATTTGAATACGGATGTGAAGGTTTAACCAGCTAACCAGTAAGCCTCACTCTTAATGGGTGAGGCTTACTGGTTAAAGTTAACAAGAGAGGCTTGAGCAGGCACCTGCTGTGGGCTCAGGCACCTCGCAGGCAGGGGCTGCTCTGACTTGGCTGGAGCAGCCCCTGCCTGCAGCTGGGGGCAGAGTGGCATTCCAGCCCAGTGACGGATGGGGGGCCCCCTCTTTCCCATTTAACTGGTTAAACAATAAGTTTAACTGGTTAACCAATTAAATGGGATTTCACATCCCTAATTTGAATTAGTTTCCATAGAGATGACTTAACACAACCAAGAAAGGAAATAAAACATTTTCTAGTCCTCTTAAAAAGTACAGAATACCTCATTATGCCAATTGTATTCATGACTAAATTTAATGTTTCTTAAATCATAGCAGCTCATGAAACTAAAAGAGGAGCTAGATGAAACAGTTATAAAGCATGACAATTTGAACAAAGTCCTACTTTTCATTTCTCAAGCAAAATCCTCATTTAGTTATGTCACTGAAAATGGTCCTAATCAATGCTTATCGGATAGTCAAGTCGACTAGTCGCTCTCCCCTTCCCCTCTGCTGCCTTGATCAGCTTCCCCCAGTAAGGGCTCCATGCGGCGCTGCTGCTTTGAAACGCTGTGGGACTCCCTAGCTGACCCCGGGTTCTGTGGAAATGGTGCAAGGAGCCCGGGGTCAGCTTGGGAGTCCCCAGCTGACTCTGGGATCCACGGAAATGTTATACGGAGCCTAGGATCAGCTGGGGAGTCCCGAGCTGACCCCAGGCTCCATGCACCATTTCCACGGAACCTAAGATCAGCTGGGGACTCCCCAGCTGACCCCGGCTCCGTGCAGCATTTCAAAGCGGTAGTACCGCATAGAGCCCAGGGTCAGCGGGGAACTCAGAGTCCCCTGCTGACCCCAGGCTCCATGCGGTTGCTTCTGCTTTGAAATGCATAGGAACCCCCACTGGGGACTCTTGTACATTTCAAAGCACATGGAGCCCGGAGTCAGTGGGACTTCCCGCTGGCTCAGCCTGCACGCAGAGTTCCAACTTTGAAATGCACAAGAGCCCCCATTGGGGCTCTTGTACATTTCAAAGGAGGAACACGGAAGTGCCTATCGACTAGTCGATGGAAATTCCTTTGACTACTCGACTAGTAAATTAACCAATATTTAACATCCTTAGTTCTGGCTTAAGAGACAGCATCCAAGAGAAAAAAAATCATATACAGATGATGGTATAGTTAGAGGACATGAGACTCTGTTCTTAATCATTTTGAATTCATTTTTCGTTTATTATACTGATTCTATATAAGGAGCCATAACATAGCATATATGGATTCCTCTATAGATCAGAGAACATAATGGAAGTACAAAACAAATTATGAAGAGAAAATCTATTAAGCCATACTAATGTTTCTTTTTATTTTGGAGTGCAATTATGTTCTGAAAATGAACAGATGTCACTAGGCTCTTACTCATTTATCCTATTTCCATGTCTTTTATAATCGATGTGCTCAATTTACTACTTAAGCTTACCTTTTTTTTTTTAAATTGGCAGCAAAACAAGGGACCTGTGATCAACATCAGAATTTAGCTAATTTAATTGATGATACAAGAGGTAAAAGAGAAAATGCCATATTCTTCTGTGGCTGCATGGACTCTGTCTACTAAGAGTTTTTTCTCAGCATGTAAAAATAAGAGAGTGTCACTTTTATAACTGTAAATGCAATATATAAATCCCATTCATTCATTTTATGCAGCAAAGCTAATAGTTTAGATAGTTTATTATAGCCAAAATACCAGATGAAGCAGAATTCTTACCACTGATTTCTTTACGTTCTTATAATACGGGTTCCAGCCTATGCTCAAAACCATTTTATGCACATCTCCATTCCCAACACAGGCCCATCCATAGTATATACCAGTAGAGATATCAGATGGAAAGCTTTCGACTACTTGCTCAGAAAAGTTAGCTGCAAAATTGAAAAAAAAGTGTATAAAATGCTTTGTTGTAAATTAAACATCTCAAAGTATATTAAAAAAACCCAAACTTAGCTCCACTCATATGTCATGTGATATTAATGACCCAAATGTTCTACAGGTTGGACCTCCCTGGTCCAGCACTCTTGGGAGTCAGGACCTGACCAGTCCCGGATGAGGGATTCTGCCAGACCAGAAGAGGTCATATCTGGCCCCCCTGCTACTGGCTGCCCTAGGCCTGGACCAGCCCCCGGCCTCCCAGCCAGCTCCCTCTCTCCCCACACCCCATTGCCCTGCTGGTTACTGCCACCCTTCCCTGCTAAGCTGGGCAGCCCCCACTGCCATGTGCTGGGCTCCCAGCCCTGCTGGGCAAGCCCTGCTGCCGTGTGCCAGGCTCCTGGTCCCTCTGGGCAGCCCAGCTGGGTCATGCCTGGCAACCCAGCTGTGGGAAGCCCAGCTGCCAGCTGTCCACCAGGATTCTCTGGTCCTGGAACATCTATGGTCCATATTCCCAGTTTACAGAGTTTCAACCTGTACTAGGCTTTTGCTTATCGGATAGTTGACTAGTTGCTTAGTCACTTCTCCCCCTTGCTGCCTCTATCAGAAAGCCTGCTGGAGCTCTTGTACATTTCAAAGCGGAAGCACCGCATGGAGTCCAGTTCGCCCACTGGCCCTGGGCTCCATGCAGCATTTTAATCTTTGAAATGTGCAAGAGCCCCTGCTGGGGATCTTGTACATTTCAAAAGCAGAACACCGCATGGCACTTCCACCTTTGAAATGAAGCAACAGCTGGGTGGGCTCTTGCTACATTTCAAAGCGGAAGCACCCTTATCGACTAATTGAACAGTCAATAGAAATTCCATCGACTATTCGATTACTTGATTAATGTAGTTTTAACATCCATACTTAATACAAGTATAAACAGTAGAGGGGAAATTTTCACGGCCAATTAGCGTATGGACTTTGAGACACCACAGAGTTAGCAGGTCTACTGAAAACGTAGTTCCAAGTTGTTGTATTTAAGGTAATTTCTATCATTAATCACCCAAGCTGAATAGCAAATTTTAACACTATCAGGGAACTTGGCCAAAGTCACATCTGCACTACAAACAAGAACCAAAAAGCGATGAGGTCATGGTACAGCTACGTAGAAAGTCTCTCACACACACAAAATAATCATAAAGGTGAAGTTGAGACCACAGTTACCTAACAGTGGTTTAAGTGTATATTACCTTTTAAATACAATGGCTATAGTTAAAAAAAACCTCAGATGACATAATGCTGTTGCTAGGTCTTAGGACTGTGCTTACAAAACAAGTCACCCAAGCTACTTCTAAGGAATGTTCTCTGAACTCTGCAAACAATCTTCTATTCTCTTCAACTTATCCATACCTGCAGATCTCTTAAAGAGGTGCAAACACTCATTTAGGCTATGAGTATGCTACAGTATGTGTTCATGCATTAGTAAAGCCTGCCTCAGAGCCCCCATTGCATAGTTTCACATACACCATAACCTGTATACCCCACAGCAGCTACCTCTGTATAATGTTAGGCTTTCTAGCACCATATCCCAGGGTTCTTAGCATCTCACCAACAGGAACCGCTCTACGAACTGGTTTGTGATATATGATGGGAGAACTCATCTTCCTAGCCTCCTATGCAGAAGTAGCCTGACACATTTAGCAGAGGCGCTTCCTCTGGAAGCTCTCAACCCCAGACTGCTAAAGATAATTGCAAAGCAGTTCAATGTTGGTAACCCATCTGTCAGGTTTTCAGTAGCAAAGGTTTATGAGGCCATTAACATTGTAATTTACCAATGGGTGGTGGGCATTAGAAATCTGCCTGAAATAAATACCATGCTTTCATAGAATGCTGTTCCCAAACTGCGCTGGAGACACTGATGTCAAACCTATGCCTGTGCTTTGGTTGCCAAAAAAAGTAAGAAAAAATGTCATCTGTGAAGGTACTGCTCCCTAGTTTTCTCAGTGAGTCACAGAGACAGGTTCGTGAAAACTGACAGAAGTATGGAAAGGTGCTAAGGAGACTTGGCATTTACCTTCTGGGCAAAACATGGAACTTACTCTTTCCCAATTACATTGTTATCAATGGGGTGTCAGTGCCCGCTGTTATTTTGGAAGACCATACCTAACTACTCCTGCCATTGCTCATGATGTCATATCCAGACTTTAGAATGCCTGATATGCTTCCTATACTACTGCACACCAGTCCAATGAGCACCTACTTCTGCCAGACTCTTCAAGATAATCTTAATAGTGGATATTTCAGAGCTCTTGCTAAAATCATGATTCTGGATGTACTCATACCAGAAGTTAACTGGAACCTCAACATGCTTCTCCGGCCAGTTAGTGGCACATCAGCGGTAGGGCAGGCGATCTTCTATGTTGTTTGGCAGGGCTAGTCTAAACTTTGCACAAACTGGAATAGACTATATGGAAAATGCTTAATACTCTAATGGAGCAATATGAATTGTCAGAAAAACTTCTCATGGACAGAGGGTATGTAAGAAGTGACTAGGTAGAGGAGACAGAATATTTAGTGACAGGGAATTGTGAAAATGGTAGGGGAGGACTAGACTCAAAGTCAGGCACTTGTACCTTTGCTATCTTCACTCTGCAATATATGGTTTGACCCATAGCCCAGTGGAGTAAGCCTCCTACCAACATATCTAAAGGCTCTGAGTGCAGATGAGAGAGGATTTGGGAAAATAGCCCACAGGATGACATGTGGAAAATCTTCAATGTAGATGTACCTGTGACAGTGTACCCAATAATATTTATTAAAATATGCTTATGATTATGCATAACTGGAAAATGTTTTATGCAAAATACATATTGTAAGCTATCATTTAAAATTTATTATCTGAATGTGTATATTCTATTTGTGCTCACGTGCCATTCATGTATTTAAAGTTAGAAATATGAAGTATAAATTGGACATGCTAAGTGAGCAGCACTCAAGGAACTTAATGGCTTAGTACTCGAGAAAATGATCAGTGAATATAGTGTTGTTTTTTCTTGTAAACTTGGATTATGACTGATCCTGCCAAGACATGTGGCCAGGTCACTTGATGTTGAAACCCATTTTAAATGCTGTAATTTTCCACTGGAAGTGTGAAAAAAATTCAACTGAACACAAAGGATTCTTGCTTTTGGCAAAAGGATTATAAAGGTTGGAAACCAAACAATAGTGGCTACTGCCACACATCAGGAAACCCCTGATGACAACCCAGGATGGCTGCTGGAAACATCTAAGACTGAAGAGGGGGAAGGATCATGTGCAAGTTGGGAGATTTCCAGCTTGTGAGAAAAGATTAGAACTACAGCAGTCAATTGATCTGCGTTAATGCCTGCGATTAACGCAAGGCAGGATTAAGGTGTTAATTTTTTTTAATGTGTTAGTCGCAGGCATTAATGCTGCGCTGCTCCTTTGAAACGCCATTCCGGCACTTCAAAGGGGCAGCGCATTAGGAGCCAGGGATGAGCTGGGCACTCCAGCTGATTCCAAGCTCCACGTTACGCTGCCCATTTGTAGTGCCGGTCCAGTGTTTCCAAGGGGCAGCGAGGCACGGAGCCGGGATCAGCTGGGGACTTCAGCTAACCCCGGGCTCCTGCGGTGCTGCCCCTTGGAAACTCCGGAGTGGCCTTTCCAAGAGGAAGCGCTGCACCGTGCCAGGGTCAGCTGAGGACTCCAATTGATCCCTGGCCCCTGCAGTGCTGCCCCTTTGTATCTCCACCACTGCGTTTCAAATGGACAGTTGCACTGAGCCTGGGGTCAGCTGAGGACTCCAGCTGATTCCAGGCTTCCGCAGCGTTGAATGCCACCACAGCATTTCAAAGGGGCAGTGCACGTGATTAATCATGCATTAATCAGCCCTAATTAGAACTATTGTTATGGCAAAAAATTGCATGTAATGAGTTTCTTAGGAGATTAGGCTTCACAGGCATGTATTGTTTTATTTTGAATAGTAATTTACTTTGAACTGACTGCTATTGCTTGCAACCACTTAAATTCTAATTTTTATACTTAATAAAATAACTTGTTTCTTAATAAATCCAGTATAGATAACACTGCTCTACAGCCAAAATGCTTCTGAAGTAAATGTAGTCAAACTTTACTAATTCTGGGTCACTGAGAACGAAAATGCTTAAAATTGTTGATTGGCTCTAGTTTTCAAGATATGCTATTGGGTCAGTATATACGACCCTTGACTTGGGAATGGCGGAGGATAAGTGAGTTATAAAGGGAAGGATCTCAATTTAAACCAGAAATGACTAAAATACATCTTTGACTGGATCTATGAATAAATCTATGACTGGGTTTGGACAGTACTTGCTTTTAGGCAAAACAATGAATGATGCAATCTGAAGCTGGTATTGCATCATACATGATATGAATTGCATCATGTTATTCCTAGAAGTCATGGATGATGCAATCATAACGAAGCTTACATCACTCTGCTGAACAAATTGCCCTATATCAGCTCTAGAAATCATACAGTGTCGTGCTCTCTTATTTGTCAGTATTTGATTTTGCAAAGGGACACATTTCTGTTTAGCCAAAGTGAGCAGAGATGCCTCTACTTGTGTGAACAGTGCAGATAACTTCTGCTATGTTTGTGGTGAAGTGACTTTTGCATCACAAAAGCGCAGTATAACCACTATGGTTAAGAAAGCCTATCGCTTTATTTTAGCTGCAAAATTGGAGATCAGGACAAGAGGTGGGCCCCACACATATGCTGCAACACTTGTGCAACAAATCTTCGCCAGTGGTTGAACAGGAAAAGGAAATCTATGCCTTTGCAGTGCCAATGATTTGGAGAGAGCCAACAGATCATACCAGCAATTGTTACTTCTGCATGGTGCCTCCAGTTGGGAAAGGTGTGTCAAAGAAGAAAAAGTGGACTGCGCATTATCCAAACATTCCATCAGCTATACGCCCAGTACCCCACGGAGCAATTTCACCAGGACATTGCAACAATGGAGAAACGCTATCAGGGCAAATGGAGCCCATCAATGCTTGCAGACTATTGCTGGACAGTGACAAGAGATGCTCCATTTAATGAATACAAGAGACAAGCCAAGAAGCGCCGAGTAGACACTGAATAGGACTAAACTATGTGCATAATAGTTTTTTGCCTTTTGTTTCATAATAAATTTTATTTATATAACCCTTTTGCTGATTTTTAAAGTGTTACATAAACAGGACAGGTGAAATATTATCATGTAAAGCAACCATAAACACATGAAAAGACCTAGGTTTACAATTTATGATTAAAACTCTACTATCTACACAATATACATAGACGTAAAATGTAAAAACTTAAATATCTTGGAAACAGTAGCCAATCAGTTGTTTTGTCATATTTGAATTCAGCACATCAAAATACATAATAAATAGCACATTTTATCTCTGAAGCAGACGACTTCAAAAAAATTGTAGACCAGTGTAATTGTTAATTGGGGGAGACAATAGCTGTGCATCTCTCTCTTTCATTGATAAAGGGGCAAACAATTTGAGTTAACTCTGTATAAAACTTCATACAGAATGTAAAACGGATTTACCTGGGAGTCTAGTCCCACTAGAGCTACAAACCTGGCTGCTGTGTCAAGTCCCTTTGACTCAGTCTTGACAGAGCTGAGCTGACCTCAAGTGCCTGTATTACTCTCCTATGGGCTGTGTCCCCAATTCTGTCCCAGTGCTGGAGGAGGCCAGAGGGTCTGGCTCAGCAGGAAAAATTGGGGGGCACCCCAAAGGCTCAGGGGTATTTCAGAACATCAAGCGACAGTCTCAAGGGAATCTCTGTGACCAAATCCATCACAATACCCTTAGAGAAAGGATTCAGATGTTTAGTTATTGCCTGGGAGGAGGTAGAATTCAAGACTTCATACAATTGGGAGATCTGCACAGAAACCAAGATCAAGCAGGGCTGTCCGCACAAAAAAAAAATGACCAATTTAACTTAAATCAGTCCAGTAAAACCAGTGGAACATGTGCTGACCTTCTCATCCATTTAAAACTGGTAACAATTAGTTTAGATTACATCTAATTTTTAGACACAAGCTAAACTGATAATACAAGTTTCAACTGACATAAGAGTGGCCACACTTGTACCAATTTTACTAAAATTAGCTTAAAATTGTCCCTTTGGTTCTAGTACTATGACTTTGGTCTAAAGAGAAGCATATTTTTCATGAAGGCTTGGTCTTAAAGCAATTCTACTTCTGTCCTTCGTTTCTTTTCCTTTGTTTTCCTCCGTCTTCTAGGTTCCTCCCTTTGCATTTCCTTGTTTGCAGGGCCTCCCAATTCCTACTCCCTGTTTTAGAGACTAAGATGTAATGACAGTTTTGTAAGGAAGCTTGAAAAATGCTTGTCCTTGCTACTACAACTAAAATGCAAATGGCTGCTCAAATTTCAGTACCCAGCTAACATGAAACTAAATAGAACAGTTTTTGTTCACGATTAATTTCTGTTACTATTGTGTATTTCACTCGATTTGTTCAAACAGCAAAATTAACAAATGGAATAATTTTAAACTGACAGGATTTATTTAATTATTTATTGTACAGCTCAATTTAAAAAAAAAAAAAAAGGCTGAAACATTTATTGGAACGCTTTTGGTATTTTTAGCATTATATCCTGAAGTATGTGCTTTAGAAGTGACATGGATATATGGTAAAGCATTCAGTTGATATTCTTCACTAAATAACTGATTAAAAATGTTTATTGATTGAGACCAAAACATGTTTTCAAAATATGGAAACAGTTTGTACACCAAAAGCACTATGCTTTAATAGCCCTTTAGTAAGTTTAAGAATGTATGAATCATTCTTTTAAGACCAATACAAGTCAGTAAATGAAATAAAAAAATGTTAATAGTGTTTAGCTTAAAGGACTTTCTAGTTTTATGTTACAAAACAGAATGACTCCATGCCACTACCACCCCCCCAATACAACAAAGAGCTTACCAGCTCTAAAGCACAGCAATGGTACAAACCCCTGAATTTAAGAGCAAGTCTACACTACAGGCACAAAAGCAACACAGCTGCAGCTATGTGGTATAGTGTAGTTATTTTGTACATCAACGGAAAAGGTTTTTTCCATGGATACAAGTAATTCACCACCCTAAGCAGCAGTAGCTAGGTCAATTAAAGATTTCTTCCCTCAACCTAGCTGCATCTAGGCCTGGGGTTAGGTCAGCTTAACTGCAGCACTCCGGTTTCAAATTTTTTGCATCTCTGGGCAACACAGCTAGGTTGATCTAACTTTTAAGTGCACACCACCGTAAATCAGACAAGCTATTACTGATTAGCTATAAAAGTACTCCAACTCAAAATGTCACAAATGAGGAGGCACTATCCAGTGCTCTGCCCTATGTTTCTACACTAAAGAGATTAGTTCAATAATGGGCAACTTAGACTAGTGAATGGCAGCATGAGTGGCCCTTCTTCATCTCAGTGGACCACAAAACTGTTGTAACCAAGACAGTCTCCTGGGACAGAGCAGTTTTGCTAATTGGCTGGTGTACCTAGAATTTGTGGGTTGTGCCGGTTGAATAGTAACAGCGTTTTGATTGGATACAGAGGGCACACGTGGCTCTCACAGTCAGTACTGTGTGCAATCAACACGCAACTCACTTCATGTCACTTGCTTTATGTGTGTGTCACATTAGTAACAATGGTAGGGAAAAAATTACACAACAGAAATAAGCAGAACATGGCAACCCTGCACATGGGCAACGGTAAACAAAATCTCTCACAGGCCACACATAGAGCCCCGAAGGGCTGCATGCAGCCAACAGGCCACAGGTTGCCCACCACTGGATTATTCTGTTTCCTTTTACTTGTATAGTGACACATACAGGCTATGTCTAGACTGCAGGCTTCTTTCGGAAAAAGCTTTACTGGAAGAGAACTTCCAAAATAACTTGTTCCAAAAGAGAGAGTCTACACAGCAAAAGTGCATTGAAAAAGCAATCTACTTTTTCGAAAGATAGCGTCCACACTGAATGGATGCTATCTTGCATGTAAGCTGTGATTACTATGGATGCAGTGGCCACCAGGGCACCTGTGCTTTTTCCTCTTCTTTCAAAAGAGCTCCCTCTTCCCCATCCACACACGCCTTTTTCTGAAAGAGCTCTTTTGGAAAAAGGCTTCTTCCTTGTAGAAACAGGTTCACCAATGTCAGAAAAAACGCTCTATTCTTTCAATTTTTTTTTCGAAAGAACGTGATTGCAGTGTGGACATAAGTGAAGTTTTTTCAGAAAAATGGCCGTTTTTACAAAAAAAATCTGCAATGTAGACATACCCCCAGTAGTGTTATATTTCTCCAATTCTATAGTGTTGTGAAAGCAAAACAATACTTTTTTCTTGTTAAGCTACTTCCATTAGCTTGTTACCATGATCTTGCCCTTGCTCTACAGTAAAACAGGGAAGTGGCCACAAAAGAAAAACATTTCCCAAGGTGAAGAAACAGAACAGGGTACCACAGAACATGTCTATTTTTCTCTCTTATACATTTGAGTGTATGTGAGAAAGGGTATGCCGGGGAGCGGGGGGGAGGAGAAGAGTAGAACAGTGTCTCTGTAAGCTGTGCATTTGTGCAGCCACTCAGGAGATTCAAATGCTGACCAACTGATTAGCAAAGCACCCACAGCTAGATTTTTTGTTTCTTCTGGTGGTGCACATTTGCACATGCCTCAATGCACATAAAAATTTCATTCCGTACATTGTTGAAAAAAATCCACACATGGATGGAAAAGATTAGCGGGAATAATGATAGGGAACTGCTATCTGGATAAGAAATGGTCCTCCACCCCTAAGAAGCCTCTATCAAAGAGAGAGGAATCAAGGAGTGAAATGCTAGATCTTTTAAATCAAACAGAGACATGATTTCATCCCAGCTCTCTCAGCAAGCTATTCTGTAACTCTTCCTTACTTCCCTCCATCCCATAAATCCTGCAACTAGGATAACATCTTTTAGAAAGCAAGATATCATAGACACCACACTACTAATTTGATACTTTAAATGGGCTATTTTGGATGCAAATCTATCACCAACTTGTGCTGATACAGTATCTAACCATAGCATCAAGCTGACATGGTAACAGCATCATGGAATTAAATAAAACTTCTCAGTGAATCACGGATCTTCTATGTCAAATTCTAATCAACTCTAGGACACTAGACTGCTGCCAAAAAATGGTTAAAGACTCTACTTTAAGTGATACTCAGAAAAGAGTTTTATTAATGTTAGCAATTAGACAACCTCTTTTCATCACATCACAGAATGTATAACAGACCTTGCCACCAAAATGTAAATTCTGCAGAACTTTCCCACCATTGCCAAGACTGGTTCAGTTTCTCCAGTGTTCACACCACCAAATGTGTAGCATCTGAAAACACTATTTGTGATCAGCATTTGAAGGAATACTATCTAAGTCTGTTTAAGGCATGTTTAATCAACACAGCAATTAAAAATTGGTAGCATGTCTATGCCAGGTCTTCCAAAGTTCCTAACACCTGTAGAATGTATCAGCATTGGTAACTGTGGAAATATTTACAAGATTTCCCCAGTGTAGGCTGTAGATAAGTTCTTAAAACTTAGTTCAGTCTCCAAAACAATTGTATAATGTACAGACCCTGACAGATCCAGGTTCTCAGCAGGTGGGACTGAACATGGGCCCACTGGTAGTAAAGCCATGAGTCTCTACATCATCAGCTAAAAGCCAACTGCTTCTTAGCTGAGACTGTAGAGAAGGCTTCACTCTCCCTCAATGCATCTGGATTACATACATTAGCAGTTAAAATTCTCTCGCACAATACTGGTTCAGTGCAGACGATGATAGCAGCAATGGTGTTGTATATGACAAGTCAGTGGTGGGCAACCTATGGCCCAGTGGGGTTCTAAGTGTGGCCCATGAGACATTTTGTTTGCTGTTGCCCATGCGCAGGGTTGCCAAATTCCACTAATTTTCATCTGCATAGTTTTTTTCCCTGCCACTATTACAAAACAGGACAAGCACTTAAATCAAGGGCATGTGAAAGGAGGTGTGTGGTGATTGCATACAAGATTGTGAGAGCCAGGCATTCCTTCTGCATCCAACCAAAGCGCAGCTATAATTCAATTGGCACCACCCTGCATATTCTATAGGTTGAACCTTTCTAGTCCGGCACCCTCAGGACCTGATCAGTGCAAAACCAGAGAATTTGCCAAACCACAGGGATGGAGAAGGGGTGGCATTACCAACAATTTCCACTGGGCTCTTGGAAGACATTTAGGAGTACATTACAGCTAAATAACAGCATAGAACAATGAGAGTCAGGCCTAGTGGCTGTAAACAAACTTAAATCATGCCAGACCACAGATACTGCTGGTCACAGAGTACCAGACTAGAGAAGTTCAAGCTGTAGGTACGCAAGTGCAGTTAGCAAAACTATCCTATTCTGGGAAACTGTCTTGGTTTTGACAATCTTGTGGCAATCTGAGATGAAGTAGGGGAACTCGTGTGGTCTACTCACTAGCCTATGTTACCCCCTCACTGCAGTAATGTATGACTGTTTATTTGTAAGCATAACCAAGAAGAAACCATGTTCACCACATGTTCAGAAAAAGGGGTGCTATAAAGTGAATTCTTGTGTTATTCAGGCCACCTCTACCCTACAGCTTCTGCCAGGATAGTCATTGCCAGGTAGGGGCGGGGGGGTTTTGAGAGTGGGCAACATTTCTATACCAGTAAAAGCCCTAAGCTAGACACAGTTACAGCAGAATAAGGGGAACGAGCTTACTTAGCGCAGGGTATCAGTATACGCGAAAACAGCAGATGTTTTTCACAGCATAAGCTCTCTCTAAACTAGGCAGTTTGTGGGTACACCTGCAACCCCATCCTTGGGGGGGGGGGACTTAGCCTTAGCAGGGGGCACTACAGCCTTGGCCTGCTGCCACAGCGAGTTGGGGGGGCTGTGTTTTAACAAAAGCCCTGCCCGCCGGGCCCCGCTTCGCCCGCCCATTGCGCACGAGACCCGCAGACTGAAGGGCAGCGCAAACTGCGCGGCTCCCGAGCCCACGGCACGCGCCGGCAGCAGGAACTTCCCGATCACGCGGCGGGCCCGCCGTGTTGCAATCTCCGCCGCTCAGCTACGTCAGAACGGGGCGGGGTCACTGACGTCAAGGTCACCCCCCGCTGCCCCTCCGCACCCGTGTTTCCCCCTTCCCGCAGGGAGCAAGACCCCAACGCCCGCGCTCACCGGTCGGGATGCCCAGCTCCTTGGAGCCTCTGCCGAAGCCCCTCACCACCTCCCCGCGGCAGAAATAGGGCAGGTGCCTCATGGCCGCGGCCAGGAGCAGAGCGGCTGCCGGGGAGGCGCGTGAGGATCCGATGGGGGCGGGGGAAGGTCAGCGCGCGAGCCGACCCCAACGGCCACCCGCAACCGTTCCCGCGCGGGCTTCCGCCGAGCACTGTGGATTCGCAGCGCGAGGGCCGGCGTCCAGCCGGCTTTCCCCCCGGTGCGGAAGAGGCGGGTAGGGGGCGGATTCGCTCGCCTGGAAGGTTCCAAGTTATTCCACCACGGAACCTTCCGGAGTCGCCTCTCCCCTTCCTCCTCCTTGTGAGTGGAATCACCCACCCGCGCGCTCCTCGCCGCGCGGAAGCGTTAGCCCACACGCATGCGCTAAGTTGGGAAGGCGCGTGGCCGGCTCCCCGCTTTGCCTCACGAGCAGCGAGGAGGCAGAGGCGGGCTCGCGCCTGGGTCCCGTCTGACCTGCCTCGTCGCGGGGAAGGGCCCTGGACTCTGAGCAGCTTTCCGCTCTGCGCCCCTGTAACGTCGAAAACGGAAACCCTCCTTTTTTGCGCCTAGTTGCGGTTTCTGCCATGCAGACATGAAAGTCTGGGCTACTGCTCGGGGCTTGCTACCTGGGCCGGGGTTGCTGGTTCTGAGGGACGGGCTTCCGTGGTCCGAAACACTCACAGTTTGCTCCCTCCTTGCTAATGGCCACAGCTGCTGTTTGTGTTCTGCCTTTTGGGGCTAACATTAGGAGGGATGGGGGCTTGTGGTCCAGGGGTTGCAAATTACGAGGGATGGGGTTCCCTGGTCGAAAACGCTCACCATTCGCTCCCTCTTCTGCTACCTGGTCCAGGGGTTGCAAATTAGGAGGGATGGGGTTTTGTCGTCGAAAACACTCACCATTCGCTCCTTGTACCGCATCCTCCCCCACCTCCTACAGTTTGAGGTCGGGCTCCCCCATGCACTAACCTGCCGGTGGAGATGGAGGAGGGTCGGGCTTGGAGCAGAGAGGCAGGGAGGAGGCTCCAGCTGCCCGTGGCAGGCGGAGTAGGAGCAAGTGAGCTGAGGGATGACAGGGGGAGCAGAATGGGGTTAAATTGGCGCCTCCCTAGCATGGTGCCCAGGGGCAACTGACCCCCTCCAGCCCCCTCGCTACACCACTGCCCCCGCAGATCTATCATCTTATGCATGTGCAAGATCTGTGAGAGCCATCCCATGCATCTGCAGTTAGTGTCTGTGGCGCCTGCTTCTGGGTGGTGTCTCAATGCTGCCACATTCACCTCCAAAGAGGGGGCTTCCCAAAGCAGGCCCTTGCTACTGACCCCCAAGGCATCCATAGGTCCAGTCTCCTTTCAATGGGCCCACTTTCCAGGGCTCATTGATCTTGGATCTGGCTTTCATTCCCTCTCCAACCTTTGCAACTGCCCAGAGGTGCTCACCTTCCGCCTTATCCATTCCCACCTCATTCACCCCACAGGGACAGTCTCTGCCTCACTTGTCCTAGGGACTATTCTACCAAGATATAATACAAAGTTTCCATGTAAAAGGACTCAATACAAAGCTAAAAACTTCAATGAGAGAATGATTAATACAGAGACGTGTCTACATCTGCTGCAGGGAGACACCTCTGCCTGCCTCCACCCCTCTCCCCCAGAGTCTACAGCCCCATTGCAAAGGAGGGGAGGGGAAGGAAAGAGGCTGAGGCCCATCCAACGGGACTGAAGCACTTATGAGCAAGCCATGCCCGGGAGCCATTCTCCTGTCCATTGCTGGTGCTGTGTTGCTTCAGGCACGCTGAAAAGCAGTCACCTCTAGGTGGGCTGGACAGCTGTTTAACACCTGCAGTCCCAGGACAGGCAGGGGGCAGTGCGGGCTGCCTTCCTGCAGGGCCCCCATCAGAATCACTGTGCCCTCCTGGCTTAGGAAAAGAATAAACAGGAGGATTGGAAATTAGCCCGCCCAGTCTCACGTCCCCTAGGCAGGGAATGAGCCATCTACATTAGGCCCCAGCTGGAGTATCATGTCCAGTTCTGGGCGCCACATTTCAGGAAACGTGGAGAAACTGGAGAAAGTCCAGAGAAGATCAACACAAATGATGAAAGGTCTAGAGAACATCAGATATGAGGCAAGGCTGAAGGAATTGGCCTTGTTTACCTTGGAAAAGAGAAGACCGAAAAGGGACATGAGAGCAGCTTTCAAGTTTCTAAAAGAGTATCATAAGGAGGAGTAAGAAAAATTGTTCTCCTTGGCCTCTGAGGTTAGGATGAGAAGCAATGGGCTTAAATTGCAGCAAGGGAGGTTTAGGTTGGACATTAGGAAAAACTTCCTGCCTGTCAGGGTGGTTAAACACTGGAGTAAATTGCCTAGGGAGATTGCGGAATCTCCATCACTGGAGATATTTAAGACCAGGTTAGACAGACACCTGTCAGGGATGAGCTAGGGCAACTCAACTTTGGAAGTCCCGGGGGCCACACTGATACTTACAGAACATGCTGAGAGCCTCAAATAAAGTGTGGTTGAATATGCAAGCAAATATATACAAATAGCTTCTCTCACATGGACAGGCATGAATGCAAAGTTTAAGACAAGAGTTCACACCACACAGGCCCCATTTAAGTCAGTTCTGCTGATATTAATAACATGCAACATTTCCCCGATTTCTACCCATGTGACAGCACTTTTCATGAGCAATGACAGTCCAAGAATTTAACTACTAAAACGCATCTCAACAGAAGATCATTTCACCGACTACTTTTTTGGTTTTGGCTCCCACTCGCCGACCAAGTGTTGATCCCCACAGAAACCCAAACTGCACCGCAGGGCACAAACAAACTGGCCGTGGGCAACATGCGGCCCACGGGCCATGTGTTGAGCAGCACTGGGTGCTTGGTCCTGCTGTGAGGGCAGGGGACTGGACTTGATGACCTCTTGAGGTCCCTTCCAGCTCTAGTGTTCTGTGATTCTATACTGCCTGCATGGGGTTAGATGGTGGCTGGTGCCCCCTAGAAGGGACGGATCTCCAGAGCCCATCCATACCTCCGTGAGACAGCCTGTGCCCCCTGCCCTGAGACTGAACCGGAGCCAGTGCTCCCTAGAGAGGCCCTGTAGCCTCCTGAGCACCAGTGAAATTTTGGTGCTAGGGCCCTCCCTCAAGTGGATCCCTTGCACTGGGGGTCAGGTCAGGCCCTGTTTTCTCCCACACTGTGGGGTGCCAGGAGTAGTGCCTCTAGGCCGGTGTTGTGGTGCGAGGGGAGTGAATTGGCTAGTTCCGAAGCATTCCCCCCACAGGCCTCAGCAAGCCTTGGGGGCAGGGCTGAGCAGATGGGAGAAGTGGGGGCAGGGGGTGGCTGCTGGGTATCAGTCTCTGCCCTTCGCTGCTGTTAGTTGGGCTGCACCGCGGGCCGGCGGGCAGCTCCCAGGATTGTCTCCTTTGAACAGGGGTGGCTTGATCGCAGCACAAGCTAGACAGGGCATGATTGCTGAAGTCCCCCCACCCTGCGGTTGTTCCGCACATTAATCAGATTGCAGCGAGCCGGGTTATGCTGGTCTGTGCTGCAGTCACATCTTTGCTACCTGTGTAGACAGCCCCTGAACCACTGGAAACTGAGCTTCTAGTCCAGCCTGGTGTGTGATCTCAGGCATGTCACAGCTCCCACTGTGCCTCAGTTTCCCCAGCTGTAAAATGGGAACAATGTGGGCCTCCTCGCTAAAGCCCTCTGAGTGTTACCAATGGGCGGAGCAAGGGCTGGCAAGGACAAGTGGGCAGATGGTGCCATCAGTTGCTTGATAGCGCTTTGTGTCCAGATGAAATCAAGTGAGGTGGTCCAGTGACAGACGGGTGAGTGGCTGAAAGTCAGTGGGTAGGGAACCGGGTGCCAGGCGGCAGGTCACTGGCAAATTCAGCATATAGGGAAGGGGCTCCCCACGCCTCCGCTCCCAGCACTTGTGGGCGGAGTTCACAAATGACAAAGCTCTTTTCCCCACCAGCCAAGCCATCACTTTACTCCGGGTCTTTAACACATGCTGTCCCTTGCCTTGGCTGGGCACTGCATCGGGGCGGACCCAGCTCTCCTAGCCCAGAATCACAGAAGTGCCCAAAACATGGGGTTGGGGGGCACAAGCACCCAGACCCGTCATCCCCCACCCTGCTGTTCTTGCCCCCAAGGCCCCCCTATACACACACTGTCCCCCCCCCAAAATGCTCCTGAGCTACCTCTTCCTCCCAAGATCCACCCCTCACTTGTGCTCTCCCCTGCCATTGCCTGCCCTTACACGCCTCTGGCCCCCCAACCCCTGCTCCATGCCCCTTGGCCCTGGCCTGCCTGACCAGGGGCTGCCGCTGGAGACTGGCAGGTTTTCTACCAGCTGATGCCAGAGCCAGGCTCCCCCAGCACCTCCCACAACCAAATCCCCCTCCTTCAGAGACAGGCAACCCCAAAGCCCTCTGCCCCCACCAACCAAATCCCCTTCCTTCAGAGACAAGCAACCCCAGAGCCCTCCACTAAATCTCTCTCCTTCAGAGCTAAGCAACCCAGCACCCCCCCACAACCAAATCCCCCTTTGCTATGCCTCTGCTGCAGAGGTATTAACAGAGCATTGAACATGAAATGATCTTTAACAATATGTTCTCACTACTTACATTAAAGAAATCCATTCCACCTTGGTTTAGTAGAGAGAACTCTGATTGATAGGGTTGCCAGGTGTCCAGTATTCTACTGAACAGTTGGGTTTTTGGGCCCTCTGTCCGATAAAAAAATCCAGAAAATACCAGACATGTGCAATGTCCGGTATTTTCTGGTTCTCCAGCTGGGCGCCGGACGGAAGCCTGGCAGGGGCTAGGGGAGTGGCTGGGAGATGGGGCGTGATTGACGCTGGGAGCCTCTAGTTGAGTCTGACGCCTTGGAGAGGAGGAGAAGCCCTGTCCCTGCTCCTCAGCGCATTGTGGAGCCGCAGCCAGACTCACTCGCGCTTCGCCAGGACTATATGCGGGACTCACAGCACCCCAGGACCTGCATGTGCCCGGGTCAGTCCCCCCGCCCCACTTCCCCTGACCCTTCCTGACCAGCTCCACTGCCCCCAACCCCCTCCCGGCCAACCCTACTTCCTGCCGGCCAGTTCTCCTCCTCCTGATCTCCTCCAGCCAGCCGTGCTGCTCCCGACCCCCCCGGGACAGTTGCGCTGCCCCACCCCCCGCATCTCCCCTGGCCAGCTGCACAGCCCCTCACCCCCCATCAAGTGTGTCCGGTATTTTTTCTAAACCTACTTGGTAAGCCTATTGACCAATAAGAATCTGGTGTTGCAGGCCCCCATAGTGCAATCTATATTTGCTTCTCCATTGTCAGTATAGCTTTTATTTTGGTGAGTTTTGCACATAGATGCAGGAATGTGGACTTGACATCCAAAAGTTCTGCAGCCACTGCTCATCAGCCCAAACCTCCATTGTTGCAAAAGATTTTTGCCTTTGGGAAGGATGTAAGATGACACAATATAATACACATAGTGAATATTTGTGAGTCAACTTCTACACACGAGCAACGACTGTGAACATGGGACACGAGGGGCTGGATTAACAGCCAAGATAAATGCAGGAAAAGGTAATCCTCATTGCTGGATCAAATGCAAAGGAACTGTTGAAAACAGGACAGGAAATCAGTTATACTGGAAGTCACATGACCCAACAAAATAAACTTGTGCTATTAAAAGAAAAAGAAAAAAAGGTAGAATTAAAAACTCCTAATTACAAATCAAAGTACAAAAATCATAGCAAGTGCTAAAATAGAAACACAGATGGCATTCCTAAAACCAATAACAACTACTTACTTAAAATTTTTGGATGAGCATTAGCTATTAAAATAAAAAATAAACAGCGCATGCATTGCAAAGTGATAATACAGATAAATGACAACGTGTTCAGAGTAATAGAAATAACATTTTTAAAGTTGCAAAACTCTAATTAAAATGGTTTACAAGAAGAGAGTGCAATTCAGGGAATCACATCAGCAGATAAAAACCAAATTGGGAACCGTTATGAGACTTCACGTAGACATATAGTGATAAGAGACTCTTTTAAATTCTCAAAATGTGTGACACAGAGTTTGAGGGAATGTAGGTAAATTATTTCACTGCACCAAGTCTCCTGTAGCAGTAAAGTAGCACCAGGGACAGAAGGGAGGGGGTTTGGCGTCAGTACCGGGTTTACAATGGTGCCAATGGCACTGTGGCACCAGGCCCACCCACACAGCTATTGTGGACGGGGGGTCGAGGTGTGGGAGAGTAGGTCTCTAGAGGGCCTGGGGGGGTGCTGGGCAGTGAGGGGGTGGGAGGTGCTTGGCAGTGGGGAAGGTTTGTTTGTTTTGGGATACTGGGGAGTGGGGGTTTGGGGGCACTGGGCAGTGAAGGATCTGTGGGGGGGCCTCTGGGTGGGTGGGGATGTGCTGGGCATAGCGGTCTGTGGGAGGGCACTGGGCATAGTGATTTGTGGGGTCTCTGGGTGGTGTGGCACTGGGTGTAGGGGGTCAGAGGGGTGCTGGGCAGGGGGCAGGGGTAGCAGAGTGCAGCATGGGCCCGCCCACAAGGGGAAGAAGCATGATGGCAGCAGCGCAGGGCCAGGAGGGCCACTGTGTGTCTGGCGGATGCCAGTTTGTAAACAGTGCCCTTGTACTGGGCTGGGTGGAGCAGGGCTGTCCCTGCGGTGACATGACCCATTGCCCCTGGCCAGCCCCTCACTCTGAGGACTCTGCCCCATGTCCCCATTGCCCCCATGAGGCCCCACAAAAGGTTAACCTGGCCCTGTTTGGGGCGCAGGCTCTGGGACGGAGTTTGGGTGCAGGAGGGGTGCAGGCAAGGGGGAGTTTGGGGGATGGGTGCGGGCTCTGACCTGGGGCAGGGGATTGTGGTACAGGAGGGGGTGTGGATGTGTGGGCTCTGGGAGGGAGTTTAGCACCTCAGCACAGTACATAAGAGAAAGGAGCTGCAGTGACTTCATATAGACATAGAAACTGATAGAAGACTCTTAAATACTCCAAACGTGAGAGGCAGAGTTTGAGGCAGGAACTGTCTGTATAATATTTCACACTTGTATACATAGAGAGGAACTGCGGTGTCTAAGCATTGATCGTCTAGGAATTGGGAGGCCTGTGCCTTTAAGAACACAAGCCCAGGAGCCCGCCCCCTGCTCTGGGGCTGACATGCAGTGTCCAGGGAAGAGAAAGAAAAAAGCCTTTGCACTCCTCGCACCCCGATATTTACAAGGACATCAGGTGGCTCATCCCACGGGGTAAGTGTTCCCCCCCTCTCCCCCTCTCTAAACGGGGATTTTGTCCACCCACAGGGTCTGGCAGTGCCCCCCCCCCCAGACTTAACCCGGCTACCACTCCCCACCCCCCAATTTTTCCCCTTTAGACCCTCTTCTGCCACTACCTACAGTAGCTTGATCCCCCCAGCCAGTAAACTTATGCCCCCTGCTCAGACCATGACACCCCCCTGCTGCAATTTGCCCCCCTTTATCATTTTAAACCCCTCCAAAGAGGAGGCAGCAAATCCTACATAGAAGTGAGGGCAGAGAGAGGGCAGCGGCAACAGCGAAGGCTACTGAGTTTGCTCAGTTCGGGTGCACATGCTCAGTGCACCCAAAGTAGCAAAGTCGCAAATTTGGACTGATTGGACGCTGAATCGCATTTAAGGCCAGCTGAAACCGGTTCCAGCAGGGCATCAGGTCAGGAGTTACTTTGTGTGGCTGCTGCCTGAGGCTATCTGAGGCCTGTGCTTAAAGGGACCCCCCTGAACAGCCGGTTCTCAGGTTTCCCTGCTTGCTTGCCAACCTCGCTGAGGGACAGCAAAGCATTTTTTTTTCTCTGCATGCTCTGGTTGCCCTCACTCGGGACACCACAGCACTCTGCAGCATGTGGCCGGAGCTGCCCCTGGGCACTCTGGTGCTTCTTTTGGATGTGTTGCTACAAGCCTAGCTGCGCTTTCTGCAGGCTGCCTCGCACCATCTGCTGCAGCCCAACCCCCACGCCGTCATCTGGACTCTCCTGGGGTACGTGGAGGAGCAGCTGCAGCTCCTGGACGCCAGCGTGCCCTGCCTCATCTGGCGTCTGGACACCAGCAGTGACTGGTGGGACCACATCGTCCTGGAGTGCTGGGGACAACAACAATGGACCCAGAACTTTAGGATGAAGAAGGACACCTTCATGGAGCTCTGTGAGTGGCTTGCCCTTGCTCTGCAGTGATGGGACACGTACATGAGGCCCACCATTCCCCTCCAGAAACATGTGGCCATTGCCCTCTGGAAGCTTTCCACGCTGGATAGCTACTGATCCGTGGGGAACCAGTTTGGCATGGGGAGATCCACCGTTGGAGCGGTGCTCATGCAGGTATGGCAATCTCCGGCCACTGTGCCAGGAGGGGTGTGCAAGGAGGGGATGGGCTGCCCTAGGGAAAAGGGGGGGGGTAGATGATGCAAGTCCCCCTTCCCGGGAGGGTTTGTTCTGTCCCACCCACATTACGGACTGCCCGTGGTGCCCAGGACTGCAGGGGGGGTTGCTCCTGGGGAGTGGGGGTGCGGGGCAGTGGCAGGGAAGGAGCACTCTCAGCCACCCTGGCACCCCAGTGACTTTCGGTTTTGTTTGTCCCTCTGCAGGTGGTCAAGGCCATCAACAGAGTGCTACTCCACAGAGTCATCCGTCTCACTAATGTGGCCACAGTGATCAAAGGGTTTGGCGCCCTGGGCTTCCCCAACTGCGGGGGCAATCGACGGGACACGCATTCCCATCCATGCCCTGGAACACCAGGCCTCCCTGTACATAAAGCGGAAGGGATACTTTTGCATCATCCTGCAGGCTATATCTGAACACCAGGGCCACTTCGTGGACATTAACATGGGCTGGTCCGGCAAAGCACACGACGCGCGGGTTTACCACAACTCCTCTGTGTGCCAAAGGCTTTCTTCCCTGACTGCCACATCAGGGTCGGGGATGTGGACATGCCTGTGTGCCTGGTGGGGGATGCGGCCTATCCCCTACAACTCTGGCTGATGAAGCCCTACACGGGACACCTCAACCCTTCCCGACAGGCCTTTAATGCCAGGCTCGGCAGGGCCCATGGTGGTGGAGGTGGCATTCAGCTGGTTGAAGGCCCGTTTTAGATGCCTCCTCACCTGCCTGGACTTCTCCGAGCAGAATATTCCGCACGTGGTGGTAGCGTGTTGTGTGCTGCATAATTTGTGCGAGAGGAAGGGGGAGGCTTTCCTGCCAGGCTGGATGGCAGAGGCCGAGCACTTGGCTGGCCCGTACATGCAGCCCCACACTGCTGCCAGCTGGGAGGCCTGTCGGGGGGCTGTCTGTATCCAGAAGGCCCTGCAGGAGAGCTTCCACCCAGAAGAGGACTAAAGTCTCCCTGGTGTGCCCCACTGGGGACTTGTGCCTCATTTCACCCTCACATCCTTTCACTGACCCCTCTCTAACCCCCCTTCCTCATGTAAATAAAGACACATGTGTTGACAAAAACAAACTCTTTATTGAACAAAACTGGGGTGGGGGGGAATGAGGGCAGGAGAGGGGAGGCGAGAGGGAAACCTGGGAAGAGGGAGCTGGAAGGGGGAGGCAAGGGGAGGAAGGGGAGGAGAAGCTCAGGGTTGGGGGTCTTGCTGGCCCTCCTGTCTCCCAGCACTGCGGGTGTGGGGGCCTCGGTGTCCCTGGGGGGGAGCAGGTATGGAGGGTGGAGGCCAGCATGGGGGAGGGGGAGGAAGAAGCGGGAGGGAGAGCAGGAGTGGGAGGAGGAGCGGTAGCTGGGGAGGCAGCAGGGGCTGGAGCGGCAGGAGGCAGCAATCTCTACACCAGGGTCTGCAGGTGGTCAGAGATGGCACAGCCCTGGTCAAGCAGCTCCCACCAGCTCTCCCGCCGCAGCTGCAGGTCTTCATGCATCCGGTAGTCCAGGGTGCAGTGCTGGCCTCGCAGGATCCCCAGGTGCTGCTGCTGGTACTCCTCCTGGTTCCGGGTCAGCCTGCTGGCCCGGGTGCGGGAGGATGTCCTGGGCGGGGTGGTGCGCCCTACACTCACAGCTGCTGTGGCTGTGGAGAAAGAAGAGAAGTGGTCAGTTCTCCCTGGGGACACAGTGGGTGAAGCCCAGCCCCCCTCTGCAAGGCGAAGACGGCAGGTCTCCACACCATCGGAGCCGATGTGCTTGCACACAGGCCATGTTTGGCATGTCCTGCTATCCCCAGGAATAGGAACTGGCCCGGGACTGCACCCATGCCCCTCAGCTGTATATAGTGCCGGGGAGGGGGGAAGGGGAAGGCGGAGATGTCCCCTGCCTCTGTGTAGAGGGGGCTTGTGGAGGGAGGGCATCGTGCAGTGTCCCACCCTGGGGTAAGGAGCACGTCATGTGCCTTCATACATACACGTGTGTGGGTAACAGGCCAAGGCCCATGTGGCAGCCAGCTGGGGCCACATGCCCAGGGGTGGCACAGCACGTGCACAGGTTGTTGCGTGATCCGTGGTCTTCCCCCGCCCCCGCCGCATAAGGGGACAGTGATGGCACTCACATGTCGTTGCCTCCCTGGCCTCAGATGACACCGGCGACAGGCTCGCTGGGACGGTTCGGGGGTCCTGGGTGTGCGGCGCGCTCCCTCCAGACTCCTGCGGCTCCTGACCCTCCTCCTCCTCGGTCTCATGGTCAGGGCCCTCTGCCCCAGAGTCGATGACCACCTGGGGGGCACGAACCATCCGGGCATCAAAATAGGGGCAGGGGTCTGAGTCTGACCCTGGTTGGGAGCTGCCCCCCTATGGCCCTGGCATAGGCCTGCTGCAGCTCCTTTATTTTCATGCAAACCTGCTCCTGGGTTCGCATGTGGCCTTTGGTGGCCAGGCTGGCAGCTATCCTGCCATAGACGGCCGCGTTCCTCCGTCTAGTGCGGAGATCATGGACTTTGGAGGATTCCCCCCAAACCTCAATCAGGTCCATGATCTTCGCCCTGGACCAGGAAGGTGTGTGTGTGTGTTTCCCTGTCCCAAAGATTATATAAATAATTGCTTGGCAATTGTTACACAGTTGCTTTCCTATTTGACTAATCCAAAATTGGAGTATTGTTTTCCCACTAGAGACTTCTGCAATTTTACATAATACTTGCAACGTCCTGAAAAGGGAAGGGAAAAGAAACGGGAATGAGTTTGGGAGAAGGAAGATGGGCAGAGTTTATGCCAAATTAGTATATTATGCCAGTTCACATCAGAAAAGTTAGGTGTGCAATTTTAGGGTTTCCTTGAGGTCAGGACTCTGCTTCAATCTGACAGCCTGGCATTTATAACAATTCTAGGAGCCTGCATGGAACTTGGAGGGAGGAGCACATGCTGCAGGAGGCAAGAGTTTGGAGACGGTGCCAGGAAATCACTCTGCGTACACATGTCTGACTTCTAGCTGCAGTTGCAGTGCTTCTGTAAATAGATCTCTTAAGAAAGAGCCTTTTAGTTTTACAAGCACCAAATCTTTTCAAGTTGCTAGCCACCACATAGGACATGATACAACCAGGGCTAGTGACAGACTTACTGGGTGAGGTGTATGTGTATGGGGTGAGTGGAGCTCTTGGCCTTGGATGAAAGGGGTGGGTTGAGGGACTAGCTTCCCCAACCCAGCCCTCAGCAGCAGCAGTGCCAACCCGACGTCCTGGGCCCTTTTCAATCACCGGGCCTTGAGGCAGCTGCTTCCTTCCCTCTCTCTGCCCCTCACCATCGGGAGCCCCGGAAACAACTATAATCTTGTGGTTTTAAGATATTGACAGCCCTTAAACTAATATATTGAATGTATTTAGAGAGAATACCCACCACTTTCTCATTCCTGTTAGTGTTTTCCCTTGTTTCTTGCTTCTCTTACGCTATCCCAGGGTAAGAAGAATGCAAGGGAGATTGTATTTCCAATTTACCTCTGTGTTGCAAGAGTTCTTCCTTAAGATGCTGAGGTACCATAGAGCAACTTGTGTCATTCCTTGAACTGCTGTAACACTTGCATTTTCCTTCCTGTATGGAACTCGAGATTGTCTGTAGTGTATGTGGCTGTGTAACTGGAAAGAGGTGGTATTTTCTCTCTCTAAATGTAGAAGAGGCCTCTGCCCTTGCCACAGACAGGGTGAGGCAGCTCCAATTTTCCCCAGATGGAAAGCAAAATGTTAGTAAATTACTGTGTTCTCTCTTCTTAATCACTCTTCCATGAAGTGGTTTTAGGCAGATTCTCAGCTGGTGTAAATCAGTAGAGCACCGCTGAAGTCAGAAGACTTCACTGACTGAGGGTTTGTCCCAACGCCCAAATAAGCAATCTAATTTGACAGACACATGCAGTGCTCAGTGCGTACAGGAAAATATAATTCTTTGAATTTTAAATTGTATCCCTTGCATCTTCAATCACTAGCCTGCACTTGCACCAGTGTTAAGTGCTGGGGTAGCTGCTTCGGGATGTTAGAAGCAGCTATTTGTGCCTGAGCTACTGATGCTGCTAACTTCTCAAACCTTCTTATTCAGTGTTATGACACTGCTTGGTTCTTATGTATTGCTGCTGGTGGAGAAGGCTGTCACTTTGCTTCATAGCTCTGTGTCAAGTTCTCATTCTGCATTAAGACTTTAGATTTTTTTTTAAGGTAGCACAAATAAGCCATGATGTAAGTTTGTGCTCACATGCATAGTATGCCAAATCCCACTGCCTATTTGGGATAATCCTGTGCTGTTCCTACTGAATTCACACACATTGTTCAAGCAACACAGCAAGAATTAGTTTTAAAAATTCTTTTATTATTGGTTTTATATGGATTCTTCTAGCTGTATCCCATAAATACATTGCCTGTAATATATAGGAAACTAGAAGATTTACCCAGCATTGATTGGGTACTTAATTAATTTGTGTTTTTCTTCATGTAAATCATTACTCTGGGCTGGGGATGAGGGGTTCAGTGTGCAGGCTGCCCTGGGGAAAGAGGACTACTCCAACCCTGTTTCACTGCAGCAGCTTAGAGGCCAGGTGAGAAGCACCTCTACATGGCCACTGCAGCCCCAGTGGGCGCAGCTAGGGGAGAGGTGCAAGTCTTCTGGCTGGGGCAAGTCCTGGTTTGTCTGCTCCTGGTGCTCCCTAGCCAGAGTAAGGAATGCAGCAAGCTGTGCACTTTCCTTGCTCCTGATGAAAGAGAATAGCCAGTAATATTCCCATATGAATTGGGAGTGGGGGAGCCTTAGCCCCATCTTGCCCTCTCTAAAGGGCACCTGGGATGGGGAGGGGTGTTCAGGACCTGGGCAGTTCTAGATATGCGGGGATAGTGTGCTCCCAACCAGCCCCTTTCACTTGCCTAATGTTTCTGTCTCTTTTCTGTATGGATTTATGCATCTCCATTTCAGTTGGGGCAGAGGGGAGAGGGAAACCCTTCGGTCCCACCCCGCTGCCCAACCAAACTCTTACCTTGCTTTAATATATGATAAGAGGAAGCTGTATAGCAAATTTGGTGATCCTAGCTCTTACTGTTTAGAAGGAGTTCTTGGGTGGACAGATAGACAGGCAAGCTCGCTCGCTCACAGACAGACAAACTCTCTGAAATCTATAGGAGATGGAATATGAGATTGATATATAACCTCTTTCTCACAAGTCTGTAGTGGGTTGACAACATTGTTAAACTCCAAAGTAGTAAGAAACTTTTTTTTAGGATTAAACGCCTAGTGGACATGGTGTCCATCAGAAACTGACAATGGGGTAAAATCAGTTATAGCAACCAAATAACTAAACTTCTTTCTGAAATTTTAAATTGAAATTGAGATGAAAAGAAACCTAGATGCATTTATATGTATCGATTTTTCTGACAGCCTGAATAGGGTCAGAGCCAGTTTCTGGCAGCCCACAGCAGCGCAGGGTTGGAGCCTGTGGCAGTGTGGGGTGCTAGAGCACGGCAGGCAGTCTGGGCAGCGGTAGCGAGGCTAGCAACTCAGCAAGCAGCCTGTCAGGGGCTGGAGATAGTCTTCCCCGCTTCTCTCCATGCCCCTCCCCACACACCCAGAGCTGGCAGAGTCGGGGGCTGTGGCAGGGAACCTCCTCTAGTCCAGCAAATTCCCCGGTTCATGACTGGTCAGATCCCAAAGGTTCCAGATAAGAGATGTCCAACCTGTACATACATTGTGTGGGACTGTAAATATAAATTGCCAATAAAGATTATTTTTCCAGTCATTAGCTGTAGTAGGTAAAGTAAAATTACATCTTTGCTTGTTTTCTTTCTGGGACCAACTTACCTTGATCATGAGGCTGTCATTGTTCCACCCTGACAATGAATGTTCAGAGTAGAAACATTCTGGCAGAGCCTTGAGCACAGCAGGTACTTGTAATGTTATATTTTTGATAATGGATTCTGGGTGGGTGATGGCCTTCCTTGCCCCTTTCAAGCCAACATTATCTCTTTTTAGTGCTGGTTTCAGACAAATATCTTAGGATCTCTGTTTTACTTTTATTTCTCCTTCCTTTCAATGACCTTCCACTGACCCTGCCATATGCAAGGGCTAAATAATACTTTTTAGCTTGAGAACAAAATTCCCATAGGGGGATTTTCAGGCATATCTTTGTGAAAAGTATAAAATGGCTACAGAAGAATCGTATTAAATGCATAACATTGGAGCTGAGAAAGCAAAGCTTACTTTTATAGCAGGCTTATTTCACTAACTACTGCACTTATCTAACAATTTCCACACAAGTATTCTAAAAATACTTGGCGCTTTTTACCTTTCAACCAATATCAACTTTTCTCCTACCCTTTGAATAAATGGTGATCTCCACTTTACAGATGGGGAAATCATGTAACATTCCTGCCTCAGTTTTCCCAAGACCACAGAAAGATGTGATACCAAAGTTGTGATCTGAGCTCTAGAGTTTCTGATTTCCAACCCTGTGTCTGGACCGTGCCTCTTTCTTATTACAGCAGACCTTGCATATCAGTAGTTAAGAGTTTGCCAATATCCCATCGCCCTCTGGAAGCTCTCCACGCCGGATAGCTACAGATCCATGGGGAACCAGTTCGGCATGGGGAGATCCACCGTCGGAGCAGTGCTCATGCAGGTATGGCAATCTCTGGCCACTGTGCCAGGAGGGGGAGGAGGGTGCAAGGAGGGGATGGGCTGCCCTAGGGAAAAGGGGGGAAGGTGTTGCAAGTCCCCCTCCCCGGGAAGGTTTGTTCTGTCCCACCTGCACTATGGACTGCCCGTGGTGGCCAGGATTGCAGGGGGGGTTGGTCCTGGGGAGTGGGGGGAGCCGGGCAGTGATGGGGAAGGAGCACTCTCAGCCACCCTGGCACCCCAGTGACTCTCGGTTTTGTGTGTCCCTCTGCAGGTGGTCAAGGCCATCAACAGAGTGCTGCTCTGCAGAGTCATCCGCCTCACTGATGTGGACGTGGTGATCGAGGGGTTTGGCGCCCTGGGCTTCCCCAACTGCGGGGGGGCAATCGATGGGACACACATCCCCATCCGTGCCCTGGAACACCAGGCCTCCCTGTACATAAACCGGAAGGGATACTTCTCCATCATCCTGCAGGTTGTGTCTGACCACTGGGGCCACTTCGTGGGCATTAACGTGGGCTGGTCCGACAAAGCAGACGACGTGCAGGTTTACCGCAACTCCTCTGTGTGCCAAAGGCTGCACGCTGGGACTTTCTTCCCCGACCGCCACATCAGGATCAGGGACATGGACATGCCTGTGTGCCTGGTGGGGGGATGAGGCCTATCTCCTACAACCCTGGCTCATGAAGCCCTACACGGGACACCTCAACCCCTCCTGACAGGCCTTTAATGCCAAGCTCGGCAGGGCCCGCATCGTGGTGGAGGGGGCGTTCGGCTGGTTGAAGGCCTGTTTTAGATGCCTCCTCACCCGCCTGGACCTCTCCGAGCGGAATATTCCGCACGTGGTGGCAGCGTGCTGTGTGCTGCACAATTTGTGTGAGTGGAAGGGGGAGGCTTTCCTGTCAGGCTGGATGGCAGAGGCCGAGCGCTTGGCCGGCCTGTATGCGCAGCCCCGCACAGTGGCCAGCCGGGAGGTCCATCGGGGGGCTGTCCGTATCTGGGAGGCCCTGCAGGAAAGCTTACACCCAGAGGAGGACTAAAGTCTCCCTGGTGTGCCCCACTGGGGGCTTGTGCCTCATTCCACCCTCACATCCTTTCACTGACCCCTCCCTAACCCCCCCTTCCTCATATAAATAAAGACACATGTGTTGCAGAAAACAAACTCTCTTTATTGAACAAAACTGGGATGTGGGGGAATGAGGGCAGGAGAGGGGAGGCGAGAGGGTGGGAGAGGGGACAGGTAAACCTGGGAGGAGGGAGCTGGAAGGGGGAGGCAAGGGGAGGAAGGGGGAGTAGAAGCTCAGGGTTGGGGGTCTTGCTGGCCCACCTGTCTCCCAGCACTGCGGGTGCGGGGGCCTCGGCATCCCCGGGCGGGAGGGGGTATGGAGGGTGGGGAGGAAGAAGCAGGAGGGGGAGCAGGAGTGGGAGGAAGAGCAGTAGCTGGGGAGGCAGCAATCTCTGCACCAGGGTCTGCAGGTGGTCGCAGATGGCAGGGCCCTGGGCAAGCAGCTCCCGCCCGCTCTCCCGCTGGAGCTGCAGGTCTTGGTGCACCCAGAAGTCCAGGGTGCGGTGCAGGCCTCTCATTATCCCCAGGTGCTGCTGCTGGTGGTACTCCTGGTTACGGGTCGGCCTGCTGGCCCGGGTGCAGGAGGATGTCCTGGGCGGGGTGGTGCACCCTGCACTTGCAGCTGCGGAGAAAGAAGAGAAGTGGTCAGTTATCCCTGGGGACACAGTGGGTGAAGCCCAGCCTCCCCGTAAGGCGAGGACGGCAGGTCTCCGCACCATTGGAGCTGATGTGCTTGCACACAGGCCATGTTCGGCATGTCCTGCTATCCCTGGGAGTGGGAGCTGGCCTGGGACTGCACCCATGCCCCTGTGCTGTATATAGTGTGGGGAGAGGGACGGGAGATGTCCCCTGCCTCTGTGTAGAAGGGGCTTGTGGAGGGAGGGCATCGTGCAGTGTCCCACCTCGGGGTCAGGAGCATGTCATGTGCCTTTATACATACATGTGTGTGGGTAACAGGCCAAGGCCCCTGTGTGGCAGCCAGCTGGGGCCATGTGCCCAGGGGTGGCACGGCACATGCACAAGTTGCTGCATGATCTGTGCTCTCCCTCTCCCCCCCCTCCCCCCACTGCATAAGGGGACAGTGATGGCACTCACATGTCGTTGCCTCCCCAGCCTCGGATGACACCGGTGACAGGCTTGTTGGGATGGCTCGGGCATCCTGGGTGCACGGCATGCTCCCTCTAGGTTCCTGGCTGTCCTCCTCCTTCTCTTCCTCCTCCTCCGTGCCCTGGTCAGGGCCCTCTGCCCCAGGGTCGATGACCACCTGGGGGGCATGGACCGTCCAGCTCCCCAGGATGCGGTCCAGGGCATCAAAATAGGGGCAGGGGTCTGGGTCTACCCCTGGTTGGGAGCTGCCCCCTGTGGTCCTGGCATAGGCCTGCCGCAGCTCCTTTATTTACATGCGCACCTGGTCCTGGCTTCGCATGTGGCCTTTGGTGGCCAGGCTGGCAGCCGTCCGCCTGTAGATGGCCGCATTCCTCCATCTAGTGCGGAGATCATGGATGTTGGAGGATTCCCCCCAAACCTCAATCAGGTCCATGATCTCCGCACTGGACCAGGCAGGCGCCCGCGTTTTCTGGCCCCTGGCAGGCTCCTGGGAGCTTGCAGACTGCTCCTGGGGAACGGTGGAGGGCTGGCTGGCACTGGCTGCCTCACTCATATTGAAGCAACTGGGTCAGGGGCAGCGACTGCTGGCTCTGGGCTGGCAGGCCTGGAGCTGGCACAGGCACTGTGGCCAAACAGACTCTACCCCTTTAAGGGCTCCGGGGAGGGTGGGGAGGAGAGGAGTTTTCCTGGTTGTGGCCAGAGTGGCCACCAGGGCACCCTGGGAAGGGCTGGAGGCCCCCTATTTCGAAATGAGTGTCTATATAGCACTTACTTCAAAATAGCAATTTTGAAATTGGTGTTATTCCTTGTGGAATGAGGTTTACCAATTTCGAAATAAGCCCTCTGCTATTTTGAATTAATTTCAAAATAGTGGTTTGGCTGTGTAGATGCTAGTGAAGTTATTTCAAATAACGGCTGTTATTTCAAAATAACTTTGCTGTGTAGACATACCCTAAAACTTTAAGCTTTATATGGCACAGGCCACACCACGTGTAGCTGCTAAGATTTTCAATGGTTACATGGTTACCTTTTTAACTGACTTTTTACATCCCTGGTGTATTATTGCCACTCTTACTTCTGCACAACTTTCAAAAGTGGATGGCCAGAGAGTGGCAGCTGCTTGCCAAATACTTAGGTCTGAAAGCTGTGTCCTTCCAGCAGCATGCAAAAGTAGGGTAGCAATACCATACCATGCCACTCTTCCTTCAGAGCTCAGTCATCACGCACCACTCTCCATCTCTGAAGGCAGCAGCACAGAAGTAAGGGTGGCAATACCGCAACACCCCTACAATACCCTTGTAAACCCCCTTACTCCTCCCAACATCTTTTTGTGTCAGGATCCCACCATTAGCACACCATGAAATTTCAGATTTAAAAATCTGAAATAATTAATTTTACTGTTTTTACAATAATAGCACCATGAAATTGACCAAAGTGGACTGTAAATTTGGCAGGGCCCTACAGAGCAGTTAGATTACTTTGAAATTCGGTGTGCCTCATGAGGGTGCCATGAGCTCAACTTTCAATGAATTTAAAGCTAACTATAATGACAAACCCCACAAAGGAGTTGGGGAGGAGGATAAATGTAATGAAAGTATTTGAGAAAGAAAAAGTTAGACATGGTTCCTGGGAGTAGGGTTGCCAAATAGTTTAACCAAAAATACCGAACCCCAAAAAAATGGGTAAAAAATTCTGTTGAGGAAAAAAAGGGGGAGACCAAAGTTGTTGAGCAAAAAAAAAAGGGGGACCCTGACAGCAGTTATTAAGCAAAAAAAAAAAAAAAATCAGCATGGCCCCTTTAAGAAGAGGCTTTTTTGCCAGTGGCCATCTTTTTTTCTATTCCAGCAACAAGACAAGCCCCTGCGGAACCAGGTAAGCAGGGGGGGCTGGGCCCAGTTGCTGAGTGTGTGTAGGGTTGCCAGGTGTCCGGTATTTTTGCCTCCTGGCAAGGGGGAAAAAACAGAAAATACCAGACATGTTAGGTGTCCGTTTTTTTCTGAATTTTTTACCGGACAGGAGGCAAAAATACCAGAATGTCAGGATCAATACTGGACACCTGGCAACCCTACCTGGGAGGGAAGGGGTATAGAGGGTAGTGGAGAATGGGATAAATGGGGATGGTAAGTTGCTGCTTAGACAAGTTACATAGCCCATCACCACCATAAGGCTACTTTAATATGGTCAACACAAGCTATTTTTTCCTTTAACCTTGTTCTCTAGAAAGCTATACCTTTTGCTATACCTTTCCAAAAAATTTAGTCCAAGGCAGACACCGAGCATAGAAAACTTCATACCTCAATTTTTCATGCTGGCAAAATTTAGTGCGATTCAACCAAAAATAGTCTTAAAATGGAAAGTGATAAATAACACTAAGAGTAGCCATAGCTGGCAACTCTCTTTATAATTTTTCATATTGGTTTAATGCAATCATCTTTTGTTCAAGTGTTCTAAACATTAGTAAAGGTCAGGCAACACTAAAAGGATTTAAGCCCCAAATTAGAAAAACACTTGAGCATATGCTTAATTTGCAGCACATTTGTAATCGTTTTGAAGACAATGGCTCTACTAACTTGATTAAAGTTAAGCATGTGTTTTAGTGTTTGCTGAATTGGGGCCACAGTTTTGCCTTGTTTGTTTATTCACTGATTGTTCTAACTATCTCTTAAACTTCATAAAAATACAACAGTAAATCTGAAGAACCTTTTTCAGAAATATTTGAAGTCCTGTGTCCCTTAGTAATGTGAAGTGTAGGAATATCAAAATAGCATTACAAATAGGGATTTAAAGGGGTAACTGTGCATTGCCTTACTAGCATATTTACTGAGTAACTGGTTAACTGGAGCCTGGCCTGACCGGGACATGCCAGCCCTCGCCCCCCGCAGTGCAGTGGGCCCTTTTTTCCCTATGAGCAACTACGTTCTTTCAAAATAAAATTGTAATGTTCCTCTAGTATCCACAAGGTGGTGAGCAATCTCTTTTCTGAGATCTATGGCTTTGGCCATAAGGATTATGGTTTTATCTGAGTAGCACTTGTAATTTATTTTACGGTAGAAGGAAATATTTGTTTTTAAGAACCAGGGATGTGAAAATGTTAACCATGTACATGGTTAACTGATGAGCCTAGGTTACATGCAGATTCCTGGTAGGCACGGGGAGCCAGCTTTTAAGCACACCAGCTCCCAGGGAGCCACCTGGAAGCAGCATAAGGGAAGTGGGGGAGGCAGGAACCAGCACACTGGCTCCCAGGAAGCCAACTACTGTCTGTGTTTAACAGCTGAAATTGTCAGCAGTTACATGGTTACCTAATTAAACACATTTTAACATCCCTAATAAGAACTGAATATGTTGTAATTCCAGAAAAGTTAAGCTAATGTCTCATTCTGTGGTTCTACAGAGTAGCTGTTACAGCTAATAAAAAGGAGCCATAGTCAAGGATATCCCTAGTTTTTAGTGGAGGCCTTATACAAAATTTGAGGCTCCATTTAGTCACTTTCAGATGAACAGCTTGATTTATTTGCTCTTCAGACATATTTACCAAATTTCATTGCATAGTTTTTGTTCTACAGAATGGGGACCTTAGTTTAATAGGTCAAATCTTTCTCTATGTATCGTACCAGAATGGGCACAATGTTGGTAGTCAAAAAATATGAGAGATCTAAATTAGAGTTTTGTATTGGTTCTCATCACAATATTGTGAGAGGCATGCTATGCGAGTGTAAACAAGTAAAGGTCTTAGAGGCTTTAGCACTCATTTAGGGATTGCATTAGTAAATAAAATAAATGCTGTATTCCGAACTGACACTCATCTCAATTTATTGGAAGTTGACAAATTTTAGTTATGGTACAAAAATCTTGCATTAAGTGATACTCGGTGGCTTTTAAACTCTAGCTTTCCCCCCAAAATAGAAGTTGTCTGTGGACCTGAATTAGCAGAATAAAGGCCATGATGGACTTCATGGACTCCTTTGTTCTCCCTTTCCTTGGGGAATTTAATTTAAGGTAGGACCGTTGTTGTCTCATTTGGTTATGGTCGGAAAGAGGTTAGCAAATAAGAAAACCATGAAACATTTCCTAAATGTGGCCAGACTGAATTAGTTCTTCCCCAGATATTATAGCTAGACCTCCACCACCAAGAATGCCTGACCAATGGCTTTCTTTTGCAGATACCTGAGTTTTGTGATATGCATTTTCCAGGGGAGTACAATTATTTTGGCAGCTTAAATAGAGAGGCGTAGCAAGGAGCAGAGCGCTTAGTATCAGGATCAAAACTTGAAAGTATTTCTTATGAAACTGTTCCGGTAGCTGGAAGAATAAGGTCTTATTTTTAATTTCCTTGAGAGAAATGATACTGCAGCTTGGCTTAAGTCAGGGGCTGGCAACCTGTGGCTCATGAGCCAAATACGGCTCAGTAGGATGCCAAGTATGGCACCATATTTGGCTGTCCAGTGAGCTAGAGCAGGAACCAGGCCTTCTGGGATAGCTGCACTGTGGTCCAGGCTCCAGCCCCAGCAGCCACCATGCAGCCCAGTGGAGCTTCGTGGCAGGCTGCTGCCTCATGTGCTGGAGCTGGGTCATGGTGTGTCTGCTCCTGTGGCCAAGACCACTGTCAGGCAGCTGCACCACAGCCCTGGCACACGGGGCAACCCCCCGCCATGTGGCCCCGCCCCGGGAGCAGCTGGGCAGTGACTACACAGCCCTAGCCCCAGCTTCAGCCTTTCCCTAGGACTGGAGCTGCCGCCAGGGTGGGCTGTGTGGTGGCTGCCCAGTTGCTGTCGGAGTGGGAGGCTTGCCCCATATGCAAAGCCCCAATCGGGACCCAGTCCTCATCTGGCTGCAGCATCCTGTTCCCAGCTCCAATCCTGGGGCAGGCCCTGTGGTCCAGCCTCTATCTGGCTGCAGGAAGGGCTAAAGGCCACCTCCTGCTGTGGCATGAGTAGGAGGGGAAGCCACAATCCAGCTGAGGCAATCCTGGCCTGGCCCCTCATACAGCCACTGCTGCCCAGGTGCAGCAGCCCAGCCCTAGCCAGGTAAGGTAATCTGGCCCCACAGGCCCTGCCCCCGTACTCTACTTCCCATCCCCACCACCCTGCCCTGCATTTTTCACCTCTCACACACCCCAACCCCCTGCCCTGAACACCTCATACATCCCAAACCTGACTCCTGTACCCCCATATCCCCAGCCCCCTACCATAAGATTGACAGAAGACAGCCTGAATGCATGCATGAAGCTAGATTTTACTGGTTATGTGTAAACTTTAAAGAAATGTGTGAGAAGATGCAGCAGTAAAAGTCCCATTAAATAAAGTCTGAGTACAGAGTTTCATTTATGCTGTTATTAATCGTATCAATTATCAATAATATTAAGTTGTATATTTTTCAGTGGTGCAAATGGGCATTCTTATTTGGCTTTCTTGACCACTGGTTCTGAATTTTGATGTAGTTTGGCTCTTTGGTTTGAAAACATTGCTGACCCCTGGCTTAAATAATGCAGCCCCATGCAGAGCTCTTCTGACTCAGATAGTGCAGGAATGTTGTTACACCTGCTAGGTATCACCGTGGATAAGTATATTAAAAAGTAATCAATGATTTCAGAGGAGACAGATGGTGCTAAATTAACAAAGAGAAGATGCCACAATTGTTCCACTGTATATAGGTAGGTTATAGAACAGGAGTGGGCAATAATTTTTGGAGGATCAATCCAAGAATTTGGTAAGTTGTCACGGGTTGCATTTTTCTACTATATTAATGGAGGGGGGCATGGCATCTGGGAGGGAGTTTGTGTGCAGGAGAGGATTCTCACCTAGGGCAGGAGGTTGGGGTGAAGGAGAGGGTGGGGGTGCCAGATACATGCTCTGGCCCACAGTTGCTCACTGGCTGCAGGGTGAAGTGATTTAAAATCAAGGCAGTTTAAATCATTAATTTAAATCACAACGAGAAAATCATTTTAATGGTTTACTATTTCACATATTTCTCAAGCAGCGATGCAAATCTGATCACTAAAACATGTTAATTTATAACTCAGTAGAACATTAGGAGGGCATACTTTATGTACTTTTTAGATAAAAATCAAGTTATCAATTTAGGAAATAGTACATAATACTCATGACCTGTGTCATATATTGCAGATGCACTGGGAATAGTAAGAACTAAATCACACATACAATAGCACTTATGCTTTATTAAACTAAATCTTAAATGTTACATAAATGCTTCACATTTTCAGCAGTCTCCTGAGTTCCTGGATGATGGCTAACTGAAGATAGGGAAGTCACTTGGGTTGTGGAGAGTTGTGGGTTCAAGTCCACCCCTTGCCCTCACCAAACGTAGGGTATCTTTAAAACTTCTTCAGCTATCTATCATCTTCCCCACTCCCAGTGTTATTTTGATTCATAGACCAAAATAGAAATGAGTTTTCCTGCTTTTTCAACCCCCAACCAATTTTTTTTTAGCTTTGACTGAATAGCACCAAACAATGAAAATATTGCCTAAGGAGGAAGCTACTGCTGTGAGAAGTAGGCTTAGCAACTTTGTTTCAAGATGCCTGGTTAATGATTTCCACTAAGGATGTAAAAATCCCAGTTAAAAAGTTAACTGGGTAAACAATGTTTAACTGATTAACCGTGATCCCATGGTGGGGGGGGGGCACCAAGGGCTGCTCGGGCCAGGCCAGGCAGAAGGGGGCTGCTCGAGCCAAGCCCCCTGCCAGTTAACTTGTTACCCCAGTAAACATGCCGGGAAGTCGCATGCCTACCCGGTAACCAGTTAACCCTTTACATCCCTAATTTCCACCAATTTCAGAGGAGTAACTTTATTCACAGCATCAGTAAACATGTACTGATCAAACGGTTTTGCTCCAGCCCTGAAATTGATTATGACTGACTTAACTGAAGATTAGTTTTGAGATGCCAATGCCATGGCAGCATCACCTTCAGAAATTAGGCATTTACCTTTATATCTGTGGTTGAGAGAATTTGCAAGAAAATTAAGTGGAGTTAGTGCTTGATCCATTTGCTTCTTTATTGCCTGCCATTTAACTTTTTGATGAAGTATTTCTTTTGTCAACGTCTCTTGAAGTGCCTTCCAGATTTTGACACCATCAGCAATATAGCAGTAATTTCTCTGAAGTTTGTTTAAGGCTATGGATATAGCTTTCAGTATACTGAGCATATCCTCTACATTCGTCTTAAATCTTGTGTTAGATACTTTGGATGAGATATTTCCATCTATTTTTGTCATGGTTATCTTTGCAAAGTTTTATGAGAATATACCAGTTTGTAATAAATTGTTCAAAACAATCAACCACAGAATTCCATCAAACACCTTGAGGGAGAATTAGTTTGGATCCTCCTGCTTTCTTTACTGCAGCAAAATGGTTGTTATGGAAATATTTTGCAACTTCAACAACATTTTCTTTTATTCCTTAAGAAGACATACTTAAGACTTAGGCTAATAGATATATTAAATAGGCACTCCATCCATGTACTGGAGCATCCTTCCATTTCTTCTATGTTTCTTTCAATTTTTGCCATGTTTATAGCATTGTCTGTGACAAAACTGTGCATTTGACAGTTGAATGCTTGCTCACAGATTACAGCTTTCACTGCCATTTCTTTTAAATATTCTGTTGTGTGAGCATTTCCTGATGCCTCTTTTTTCAGAAAGATATGCAACCCTTGTGTTAGATCACAGAAATATCTTTGGGATTGTTCCCTGTTGTGCTAATGAAGCCACTGATGCCCACCTCTCTACCTTTGAAACACTCCACCACCTCTTTTTGCTGGGCCAAAAGCTCTGGTCTCCCCAAGCCAAGGTACAGAGTTGGGGTTACCACCTCCCTGCAGAGCGACACAGTCACTGAACCATTTCAGCTCTGGGAGGGCTCAGCTGTAAGGGCTTAGCACTCATCATCAACCCCCAAAAGGGACCAAAATCCCAAATAAATCTGTCTTACTCTGTGTAAGAGTTTTACACAGAAAGCTCATAAATTTAGCCCCCTTTATCAATGAAAGAGATATACACTGAGCTTGATAATAAACAGTGTTTCTATTAAGTATAAAAAGTAGGATTTAAGTGGTTGCATGTGAACACAATCAGATCAAAGTAAATTACTAAACCAAAATAAACTAAGCAGGCCAGCTAATCCTAATCCACTAAGAAAATTGTTATATGCAAATTCTTACCCTAAACAGTTGATCTAAACATCTTTCACAAGCAAACAGCCTCCTACTTGGGGCTTGAGCCTCCCCTGGGTTCAATTTTAAATGCTTCTAGCAGGCATCTTAGGTAGTAAGTGGGGTTGTCCTGGCATCTGGAGATTAGGGATGTTAAAATGCATTTAATTATGTAACGTGTAACTGCTGACAATCTCCCTCTCCACCCCCCCCCCCCACAGCTGCCTCTGTATCAGAGTCCGGGGTGAATCAGCATGGATGTGCCACAGGCTTACCACATCTGGCCCAAAGATGCTTCTTAACCAACCCTGCACAAATCCATAGGCAAATTAATTAATTTTGAAACAGCTCCCACCAACAGAAAGCTACGTATCACCCTTAAGTGTGCTACCTTATTTAAGCCCTTCGGTTAGTCTCAAATATTTTCAACAGGAAACCAGGACATGTACATAGCTCATAAGAATGTTGGATGGTCTATTCTGTTTCAGATATTAGCCATGTCAGAGAACAACAGACATGTTCTATGCCAGGAACTTTGATACATAGATGATTGAGGTCATGAAATCAAGTTACTTTATCATGTACCAATTCTTCTGTAAGTCACTGTTATTAAACTTATCAATAAAGAAGTGATATGTGCAAGACTATGTCTTTAGCTTTTTTCCTTACCACTGTCACTCACTCCACAATAACGTTTCTTTTTATTTATTGTGATTGTTCTAATACATAACTAAGTTTATGTGTAAAGATTAAACAAAATGTCATCCTTATATGAACTATACAGTTTTTATATGGTATCTTTCACCCTGAAGAATCCTAAAGTGTCTTAGAAAACTTATATTCTAAACATAATGGGTCACTTTGCTGCTGTTCAGAAATGAATTCTGTTAAACAGCTCACAATAACCCAGCACAAATATCTGGAACAAAAATACTGTATTCATTTGAAGTTACAGAAGGAGTTGAAGTTGTAGAAGGATTTATGTAGGCAGAATGTAAGTATTTATAACTGAATTTGTCATGGGCACCAAAGTTATCCACCACCTTTTTATGGAAGTACCAACAGCTTTGTCTCAACCAAAAGTGCAGTACTCCATAATTTAAGAAGATGGAGCTACAACCAGAAAAATTGATGGGTATTTCTTCCTCCACCAGCACAGCTCTGTCAGTGTTGGAAGCTGTAGTAAGCAGGATGCAAGTATTTTTACTACTGCATTGTCTGATGCAGTGGAAAGTACACCTGAACCTTCTTTAAGCTTCCTCAGCTGCAGCAAAATGCTTGAGTTGTTTCTAGTGTACATGAAGCAGTGGCGAGGTTTGGTAGCAGTTAATGATACAATTGTTCACATTGAATCACTAACTTAATCACAGCTACATCTCCTCTCTAAAGGGAAATCCTGGCTACATTAAAGTCAACGATGAAACTCTCATTGGCTTCAGCAGGCCCAGGATTTCATTCTAAAAAATGACTTGACACTGCTTAGTATCAGATACACTTAAGTCAGATTATAAAAGGTGTACAGCAAACAAGGTGTGCATACACACACTGCTTACATGGGCTAAAGAGGGGTGAAACCACCACAAAAACCCTTTTATGAAATATTTTTTCATTTTAGAGTTTTTTTGTTCAGCTAATGAAATGACTTAAAAGACCTCACACTAACATAAGAACTAGGGATCACCAAATGAAATAAATAGATAGCAGGTTTAAAACTAACAAAAGGAAGTACTTCTTCATGCTACATACTGTCAACATGTGCAACTCCTTGACTGAGGATGTTATGAAGTACAAGACTATGGCACGGTTCAAAAAAGAGCTAGATAAATTAATGAAGGATAGGCTCATTAATGGCTACTAGTCAGGATGGAGAGGAATTGTGTCCCTAGCCTTTGTCAGAAATTGGGAATGGGTGACATGGGATCACTTGATGATTACCTGTTCTGTTCATTCCCTCTGAGGGTACCTGGCATTGGCCACTGTTGGAAGACAGGATACTGGGTTAGATGGACCTTTGATTTGACCCAGTATGGCCGTCCTTATGGAGAAACCTTACTGAGACACTTGTCTTGTTAGTCAACTTATATTGGCTGTGGGTCTTCTGACTTTTAGTTTCCCCACCTTCCTCACAGAAGAGACTAATTCAGATAATTTTTAGTTCATAGGCCAGTGGAGAAGATCAGAGGTTGTATCTCTTGGGCACCCCTTTGGGGTGAAGATAGGCATCCCTCATCCCAGACATGTAAGTGTCACTGCAGATGCATTTTTGGCATGCATGGCACAATCCTCAGCCTGTAAATCTCAGGGAGATAGCTCTCTCCCATCTGACTTTAACAGCAGTCCAAAACAAAGCAAAGTAATTCTGCAACCCACAACAAACCAAGCTTACTCTAGAGGAAGGAACAATCAGTTTCATACATACAGAATGGGAAGCGACTGTCTGGGAAGGAGTACGGCAGAAAGGGATCTAGGGGTTATAGTGGACCACAAGTTGAATATGAGTCAGCAGTGTGATGCTGTTGCAAAGAAAGCAAACGTGATTCTGGGATGCATTAACAGGTGTGTTGTGAGCAAGACACGAGAAGTCATTCTTCCGCTCTACTCTGCGCTGGTTAGGTCTCAGTTGGAGTATTGTGTCCAGTTCTGGGCACCATTTCAAGAAAGATGTGGGAGAAATTGGAGAGGGTCCAGAGAAGAGCAACGAGAATGATTAAAGGTCTAGAGAACATGACCTATGAGGAAAGACTGAAGGAATTGGGTTTGTTTAGTTTAGAAAAGAAAAGATTGAGGGGGGACATGATAGCAGTTTTTAGATATCTAAAAGGGTGTCATAAGGAGGAGGGAGAAAACTTGTTCATCTTGGCCTCTGAGGATAGAACAAGAAGCAATGGGCTTAAACTGCAGCAAGGGAAGTTCAGGTTGGACATTAGGAAAAAGTTCCTAACTGTCAGGGTAGTCAGACACTGGAATAAATTGCCCAGGGAGGTTGTGGAATCTCCATCTCTGGAGATATTTAAGAGTAGGTTAGATAAATGTCTATCAGGATGGTCTAGACAGTATTTGGTCCTGCCATGAGGGCAGGGGACTGGACTCGATGACCTCTTGAGGTCCCTTCCAGTCCTAGTATTCTATGATTCTATGATAGTTTCTTATAAGAAAAATGGTAAATGGCATCTGATAAGGAGGTCTGGATTTCCAACACTTTGGGGGGCCCAGCATGAGTACCTCGTGTTTTCAAAGGCAAGAGCAAAGTAAAAACAATCCCTCTTCCAAGGCTCCAGACCACAGTCACTTCAGTAGCTTTCCTAAAAACTCACTCACTCACAAGCCAGAGAAACTTTGTCTTCCAGCTCTGTTTCTTTCCAAAGCTTGGATCCTCCCTTTAAAAGGGCTGGTCTGCTTCTGGTTTGACAGGCCTCAGGTGTACATAATTTGATTAAGCCCAGAACAGCTCTTTAACTCCTTCCTGACTGGGATGGAAACCTGTTCCTCCTTGTTCCCCATACACATACACACTATGAAAAACCCAGGTTACCCTTCTTTTTTTTTTTTTTTTTTTTTAAGCATACAAGTTCCCTTACAGTGACTCCATTTCTGCAGAATGGTGGGGAAGAGACACACACAAATCACATTGGCTATTTGTTAGATTGATATATAAGCACTCAGGATTTCCTACTTTTCCCCTAAAATGAAGTGACTGACACATGTAATTTGACAAACAGGTAAGTCAAGCAGCCAAAATATGGTACAGAACCAATGAACATATTTGTTTAGCTTATTCTTTGGAAGGGTTATAGTTCAATTTTCATTTTCATTTTTGAAAGGACATTGCTAAATTGAAGAAAAGATGCATTAAAGGTGACTTCAATACTTGGAAGAGGTGACTCTTCTGGAGGCTGGATTGAGTATCATAACTCTGATTTCCCTGAAATTTTAGGCAAACTAGTGAGATACAATTCCAGAAACTGCAACATCTTAGATACTATCATTTCTAGTGCCAAATCCTGAGATCCTTATTCAAGCTGGTTTAATAATGTCAGAAGTTGCAAAGCAAAATTATTTGTACAAATTATTGTACTGGTTTTAGTCCTTATTCCATTGTGAAGTATTTATTCTTAGAATTAGAAATCAGTCTCACCCTAAGATCCTGGTCCCCAATAATGTTAGTCTTCAATTAGTTGAATATGGATCTGATTTCAACAACTGGTTTCTTGCTCTATCATGAGCAGATCCAAACACTCATATATTTGTCCATAATATGGCTCTGGGTCCAACTCTGTATGCATAGGCTCATCTCCATCAAAAACAATTTGTTTTATTTGTATGTATGTAAGAATATGGGTCGGACCCTACAAACACATTGAACTTATTCAAACTACAGAAAAATGTCCTATATCACCGTTGAATGCAGTACCATCATAATTTAGTGACAAGCTCACAAGTAGCTATATTGAAGTCAGTGGAACTACTCTCATACATGAAGTTACTCACACTTGTTGTCAGAGTGACTGAATCCTGATAAAGTTACTTGGCATGTCAGCAGTGTTCTGAAGGAGTTTCCTTGGTAGTGACCTAGTTCTTTATTTAGAAATATGATGACTTGTTAAACATACAGATATGGCATTTTCTCAGCATGAACCAGGCTAACTTGACAATGGTTCCAAATGTTTGATAACCAAATGGTTATTAGCTAACTTAAAAATATTTTCTCTTGCTAATCCTTTGATAGATATATGAAAGCTAAAGTAAAAAGGATGAAGAACTGCTGATTAAGTACCTACGTGGAAGAGGAAGAACTCAGAATTCCCACTAAGGCTATGTTACATTTAAAACACTATAACAGCATGGCTGCAGAACTCATCTACTCTGCAATATTGCTTCAGCATAGACACTCACTACAGCAACTGGAGTGACTTCTCGGGTCACTGTAGTATAGTTAATCCACCTTCCCTTAAGAGGTGGATTAAGTCAACACAAGAATTCTTTCATCAACCTAGCAATGTCTTTACAGGCTGGGTTTTTCACACCCCTCGTGATGTAGCTGGGTTGACTTGACTTTTCAGTGTAGACCTGCCCAAAGTGCCAGTTATTCTCGTGAGTGGTCTCATTGAATTCAGTGAGGCTACACATGAATAAATAAATCTCAGTGTAAGGTTGCAAGATTTGGCTTTAAGTATGAAGGCACTCTGCCCAATATGCCAGCTACACAGATCATATGATTATGTGTTACAAAAGTGAAATCAGACATTTGCTGTTCTACTGATAAGAAAGGGCACAATAGCTGGTAAGATTACCTTCTTTCTGAATTGGGCCTAGAAATAACTGTGCTTAATCTTATCAGCAATTCCAGGGCTAAACTGCATACCAGTGACAAAAAGGGAAAGCAAGCCACTGGGAAGAGAAGCAAGCATTGAAGATTGTAGTAAGATTTGTACTCACTGCTCATGGCTCTGCTTGAATGACCCCTGCAGTTTACTGAATCATTGAACCATATTGGAAATGAAGTTCCTGTCAGAATCTAAACATTTACCAAAACAGGAACAGTCTTCAGAATCTTAAATCATAATGGCTATGTCTACACAACAATGGCTATGTCTGCCTCTTCCGGAGAGGCATAAGGATCTTGGGCAAAAGGGGATTTTTGCGCAAAACGGACACGTCCACACTGCATGTTTTTGCGCAAAAACCTCTTGCGCAAAAACGGATTAGAATAGATTATGCAAATGAAGCATGAAAAAAATGCTAATTGGTGCTTCATTTGCATTGCCTCTTCTGACAAAACACATAGTGTAGACGTAGCCAATTAGCAAGGTACCTAATGCAATGAGGACTTAAAAAGCCAAAATATGACTAACATAAATGCAGGAATATATTTAACAGTAGTACAAATATATATTGCAATAATCTGTAATGAGATAGAATATTAGCTTCTATAGATGTCATTTGAATCTCTTCCTTAGGGAAGAATAAAATGATTTTTTCAGCTCTTTACTTGATAATCTTTTAATGTGAGACAAGGAAGTTCTAACAGCCTTACACTGTCTTCTTAAATTACTTATTACATGAGTGAGTATGAATGCTGGAACTGCCCGTCTGATGTGAAAAACTATCAAGTAAAGATGTAAACAGACTGGCAAACTTCTACTACTCCTTTGAGTAGAAGTGAAAGCTTACCGAAACGTAAAGAACCTATGCCCTATTTTGCTTATGAACAAAGGCTTCTGCTATTTTTTGGAGGGAGTTGTGCTGGTGGTAAATGCATGTTAGTTAGTTCACTAACATCAACAGCATGTTAGCCACTCAAGCATTTTCCTCTGGGTTATGCCAGCCCTGACTTTGTCTTGAAGGTTAAAAATATGTGTACCCCTATCCTTAAGTCCCCTTGAAGCATTAGCCTGTGACATCCAGCCTCTGACACTGGCTACTCACGGAAATCTTAGATCCTTTGCCCCCAAAGGAGTACCCCACTTAACCAGTTTTACCTTAGAGGATCAGTGGTTTAACACACACTACTTGTGAACACTTCTTAAATAAATCTTCTTTTGGTTTATTATAAAGATTCCACTAGATGCAAGAGTGTGATGGAAACAAATAGTTACAATATAAAGCATGAACAAGAGCCTACACGTATAATTACCTTTATCATCTATGAAAGCAAGTTTCCTCCCAAAATTCAGTGTGTTGGAGAGCTAGCTGGCTTCATAGAAAGTTGAATCTAATCTTTCATGAAAAACACCCCTGCTCAGAGTTTCTAGAACTAGAACATGCAGAGGGATGGACAATACACTCTCTCACTTAAAGTGGTTTTCATCATATATAGGATTTACAGTTTGGTTCACTGGCTCTCAGCATCCCCACAATACACTTTGTTTCAGCATCTTTGCTCAATAAGATGTCTCCTCAGTGAATGGATACAAAGTGCTACTGCAGCAGTGATGACTGGGAGCCCAGGGCCCTTTTGAATTGCCAGGCCCCAAGGCAACTGACCCCATTGCTGCCCTCCCTGCCACCATCAACAGGTCTGCTTCATACATAGGGTGATTCCCTCATCTTTTTTTTTTTAACCCTGCATGTTGTTTGATGGTTTTCCACTGGCTGCTCTGTGCGGGTAGAAAACAGAACCTGGCATTCTATCTCACTGAGGCTATGTCTATCCCGGAAAAGCTCTGTGGTGTCCAAGGAACGCGTCCCCTATTTCGGAACAGTTTCAGAAAAAGCGGACGTGGTCTTTCAGCATCCCTTATTCCTCATTGCATGAGGAATAAGGGATGTTCTGAAAGAGGAGGTTTTTCCAAAATTTGGCCCCATACAGACGGGCGAAATTTTGGAAAAGCTGTTTCCGGAAAAAAGCGGAAAAAGATATGCAAATTGCAGTTTGCAATTTGTGTATCTTTTTCCGATTTATCTCCACAGTCTAGACATAGCCTAACTGACCAAATGGAATAACAACTTCCTCCTGCATGAATAGACAGTGACAACTGAGTAATATTACTTTTCAATCTTATAGCCATAAGGGCATAAAACTTCAATAATTACATTATTCACTATTATCTCAACACACAACATGCTGTGGTTATGAACAGTCAATAAGTCACAAGTTATTAATAGAGATCTTAATACCCTTTATGGACAAATTCCCTGTGACCAATGTATTTACTGTACTGACTTTGTCAAGTCTAAGTCTAAAGAACAGCCCCTTAGAAACTAACAAAAAATGTGTTAGTCTCTAAGATGCTGCAAAACTATTCATTGTTTTTTAAAGTTTTTTCAGTTACAGAGCAACACAGCTACCCCTCTCAGACTTCTAAAGAACAGGGGACCCTTTGTCAAAGGGCCACTGTGTGAAAGGAGGATAAACCAAAATTATGACAGCTTTGTTATGCCATCCACAATTCAGTACCTGACACTTTCAGTTTGTGGCAATTACTTAACCCATGGACTCTCCCCCATTCCACACCTTGGCACTCTAAGAATACTTTACAAAGTACAACTGTGTAGGCACTAACTTTCTGATCTCTTACTATCTTTTGATATTAGTGCTGCTCAGGAATTATTTCAGTGGGGTTTTTGTCTGAATCTTCCCATTTGTTGAATCCAAAATGTGAGAAATAGTTAATTTTGACTTGCTACTATCCTAAAATGCAGCTCCCACCACTGTAACTTAATAATGCCACCTCAGAGAGATGTAGTGCTAAGTCATTGTGGTTAGATCCATGCAAACACCTAACTCTGTGTTATATCAACTGTTACTGCCTTTCAGAAGCCATCCCACAATGCCCGTCACTGACAGTTGCATCAGTGCAAGTGCTCTTTGGAAGGACACACAGTGCCAACAACAAAGGGAGTTTAGGGTGGACATGCAAAAGCAGACTTGCCATTAAAAGCTAAAGTGTACAAACACTTATTAGCTGATTTCTTACCCCTTTTTATGTGAATAAATGTTTACCAGAGTGCATAGTGGGAACAAAAGCTATGCTTTTAAAAATTCCCATCTCCAGTTCTACACTGTTGGTCTTGAACTAACTAAAGGTCATATTAACCTGATTCTTCCTTTGTTAGGATATTCACAATTCAGAGTCTTCAATGGCTTTATAATATATGCCTGATCCTGACCACATTCACACTATGTTCAGAGAGTGTTTTCCTGATGTTTGATATGAAGGCTTTATGAGCAAGTTTCAGGGAGTGTGTCATCCACCCCTCCGCACCCTCTAGATCTAGCAACTCTGAGCAGGGGTGTTTTTTCACGAAAGATTAGATGCAGCTTTCTATGAAGCCAGCTAGCTTTCCAACACACTGAACTTTGGGGGGAAACCTACTTTCATAAATGATAACGGTAACTATAAGTGTAGGATTTGTTCATGTTTTATATTGTAACTATTGCTGAAAAAGCTTTCAGGTATTAAGCACAAGCACATTAACTTCAGAACACGTCTCAGCACAATAAATACACCTAACAGACTGCTGTACAATGTACGTACACACTTTGGATCTGATTCTGATTTCAATTACTGGAGTAATATAATAATAATGAAGTAAATAAAAGCTGGCTCTACAGTTTCACCACTCAACAGTATATTGTAATCCTGAAAAGTTAGGCAGGTAACTTGTTTTGCAAATTCCAACAGTATGGATTATAATTCAAGTGTTAAAAATATCTGTGCTTTTTAAAAGAAGTATGATGAATTTCTGGATGTGTTTTAAATAAAATCCCAGCTATAAAGAAATTGTTCCTTGTAGGTTTTTTTTAATGGTTTTAAAATTTAGACATGGCTTTTTTAATTACACATAATTTTGCTTTTATTCCTCACATTAAAAGGATGTCTATTAAAATGGTACATTTAGTCACCATACCTACAATGTGATAGAGAATATACCAATATAGTTTTTTTAATCTAAACCAGTTTCTGAATAATCATTTCCTTTTACAAACAAATTTTTATACCACACAGCATAATATTTGAGCACCTTCTAGGATACATGCTGCAGCAGTGTAATGTAAACCTTTTGTAGTTTACTATCACCTGAAGTCTTCCTACAACCTTTGTCTCCTTTAGACTATAGTTTTCACTTAAAAGAAATTTACATATTTAGAGTTACTGTCTACTTCAGAAAGTATAGCTTTTAGGACACCTGTATTTCCATTCATAATACTTTAAATTAGGGAACTTTAAATATGATGCATTAGCCCTGTTTGTTCTGTACAACAAACAGTTCTGAGAAGAAGTAGAACTCCCACACCCTAAGATTATGGACAGCCACCAATTTTGCAAAGGGCTTCTCCATATTTACTTTGTTGGTGCAGTACTTCAAGTTGAGATAACCAAGAATAACCTCCATTTAAATTTATCTTCTTGATGTGGTACAAAACAAGCACAAGTTCTAGGTCTTTTCTTACTACAGCTTCTGTGTGTGTTTTGAAGAAAAACATTGATCTGGTTGTTGTGTTGTTCACAGACAATAGACATAGATTCCTTCAGCCTACTGATATCCTCCTGGATGTAGTGAATCCCAGCATTTCCCTTGCCTATGGATTGTCTTTTGTAAAGGAAAAAAGGCACAGACAGTGGTGTTCACACACACACACACTGAGAATTTTTTCTCTAGCCACCGTACTTCCAAGTTGAGTTCATAGTTGAGCAATATCCTGCAGCCCTGCTTAGTTCTGGATTTGAGGTTCCCAAGAAGGGCTTAGAGGATTGCTAAAATAACTGGTCAAATAGCTTTAAAACTAATCAGAAAAAAATAAACTTAAAAAACAACAAATGGTCTAGTAGCACTTTATAGACTAACAAAACATATAGATGGTATCATGAGCTTTCGTGGGCACAGCCCACTTCTTCAGATGACCGGAGTTTTGAGTTTAGGATGTGCAGACCCAAAATAAATAGGGGAGAAGGTGGAAGGAAAAAAAGGAGGGGGGCGGAAAACAAGGAGCACAGGGTATGAAAATATCAAAGGGAAATACAAGTAGGCAGAACTGGCAATCTATAAACACCTGAAGATTGGGCAGTTAAAAAGAAGCAGATAAGGATCAAAGGATAGCAATAGATAGGAAGGGTACTAACGTAAGAATCTACACAGACAAAGAGCTGTTTGCACCTTCATTGAATGTTAGGTTGATAATGTCCCAGCCATCCCTCATCTCAACTGAGGCCATCAGCGTGAGAATTGAACTTGCGGATGAATTGTAATTCCAACACCTCTCTGTGTATTTGACTTGTAGAATTGGTTTGTGACAAGATGGCCACCTGGAGATCTTTTAAAGTGTGATTAGGTAGATTGAAGTGCTCTCCAACAGGTTTCTGTATGTTCCCTTTACATATATCTGATTTGTGTCCATTGATTCTTTCTCGCAGGGACTGTCCAGTTTGTCCAATATATATAGCAGTGGGGCATTGCTGGCATTTGATGGCATAGATCAAATTACTAGATATGCAGTTGAATGATCCTCTGATTTAGTAGCTTATGTTGTTGGCTCCAGTGATGAATTCGCTTGTATAGATATGTGGGCAGAGTTTGCACAGTGGCTGATTGCAGGGCTAGGTTCCTTGATGCTTATGATGTGGTTGTGTAGCGTTACTGGAAAGAATTCATTTCAGGTTGCGGGGGTTGTCTGTAAGCAAGAATAGGCTTTTTTTCCAAGGCCTCTGAGAGTGAGGGATCATTTTTCAAGATAGGTTGCAGATTGTGTATAATGCGTTGGAGGGGTTTGAGTTGTGGACTATAGGTTATAACAAGTGGAATTCTGTTATTCTCCCTTTTGGGTCTGTCTTGAAGTACTTCATGTCTGGGTACTTTTTTGGCTCTGTCAATCTGTTTTTTCACTTCTCCAGGTGGATATTTCAGTTTTAGGAATGCTCTGTAAAGATCCTGTAGGTGATTGTCTCTGTCTGTGGGGTCGGAGCAAATCCGGTTGTATCTTAGGGCTTGGCTATATACAATAGATTGAGAAATGTGTCTGGGATGGAAGCTGGAGGCATGAAAGTAAGTGTAATGGTTGGTGGGTTTCCAGTATAGGGTGGTGGAATTTTGTCCATTATTTAATTGTACTGTAGTGTCCAGGAAGTGGATTTCTCATGTGGACTAGTCCAGGCTGAGGTTGATGGTGGGATGGAAGTTTTTGAAATCCTTATGAAATTCTTCAAGGGTCTCTTTTCCGTGGGTCCATATGGTGAAGATGTCATCGATGTAGCGTAAGTAAAGTAGCGGTGTTAGGGGGCAAGAGCTGAGGAAACGTTGTTCAAGGTCAGCCATAAACATGTTGGCATATTGTGGTGCCATGCGGGTGCCCATGACTGTGCCACTGACTTGGAGATACAAATTGTCCCTGAATTGGAAGTAGTTGTGGATGAGGACAAAGTCGCAGAACTCTGTAACCAGATGTGCAGTGCTGTTATCGGGGATGGTGTTCCTGATGGCTTGTAATCTGTCTTCATATGGAATGTTGGTGTAAAGGACTTCTATGTTCATAGTGGCTAGGATGGTATTTTCAGGTAGATTACTGATGTTTTGAAGTTTCCTCAGGAAGTCAGTGATGTCACGGAGGTAGCTGGGAGTGCTGATAGCATAGGGTCTGAGGAAGGAGTCGATATAGCCAGATAATCCTGTGGTAAGTGTGCCAATGCTTGAGATGATGGTCCATCTGGGATTTCCAGGTTTGTGTATTTTTGGTAGCAGATAGAAAGTTCCTGGTCGGGGATTAGGACGGGTGTTAATGTAAATTTGTTCCTGAGCAGCATCAGGGAGCTTCATGAGTAGTTTTTTCAGGGTTTTTTGGTATTCTTTAGTGGGATCATAGGAGAGAGGCTTGTAGAATCTGATATTGGTGAGTTGTCTGTTTGCCTCCTATTCATAATCTGTCCTGTTCATGATGACTACAGTACCTCCTTTGTCCGCCTCTTTGATTATGATGTTAAGATAGTTTTTGAGGCTGTGTATAGCATTGTGTTCTGCATGGTTGAGGTTGAGGTGTTATATGTTGTTGTTTGCTGATAATGTCAGCTTGAGCACATTTGCGAAAGCAGTCAATGTAGAAATCAAGACTTTCGTTATGACCATTAGTGGGGGTCCACATAGAAGCCTTCCTCTTGTGGGACTGGGGGGGGGGGGGAGGGAGAGGTAAGGTCAGTGTGTTGTATATCGGTGTGTTGGAAGTATTCCTTCAGGCAGAGGCGGCAAAAATAGGATTCCAGATCCACACAGAACTGAATCATATTTGTGGGAGTGGTGGGGCAGAAGGAGAGTCCATGGGCTAGGACAGATTCCAAAAAGGGGAAGTTTGTTTCCAGCACTGTTATTTTTAATTTTTTAGCACTTCAGTTAAGTCTTTGTAGTTCATGTCATACTGAGGGAAAATCAAGTGTTTCAGGACTCATTTCCAGTCAGAGTAAGGAAAGCTGATCACTTTGTGACTCTTTTCTGTGTAGATATAAAAGCATTGCAGCAGCCTTTGTACATAAGCTTAAGAATCCTAACCTTTTGAATCAATTACTTGAGTCTTTAATCAATTACTTCTTTTGATGCTGCTGAACTGTTCACTATGCTCTTTCCAAAGCATCATTAATTTCAGTTAGTCCTAGATACGCTTGTCTCCCAAAATGCAATCAAGAATTCATGGTTTCTAATTTAACTTTAACTGGATCAGATTAACAACAAAACAATCTAGTTGGCACAATGAAAAGGTCCCAATTTACAAACTACACCTGTCCAGTCAGTTCGAGATACAAGCCAGTGTTCCCTGTAAGCTGTGCTCTTGGGCAGCCATCCAGAAAAGATTTAAATGTCACTCAGCTGATTAGCAAAGAATCTACAACCTCTCACAGCGAGCAGCATATTTTGCTATTGGTGGTGCACATCTTTACATGCCGTGGTGCACATAACAATTTATTCGGCACATGGACAGGAACAAATTAGAGGGAACATTGGATGCAGTCAAATCTACTCCATTTCTGGATCCAGCCTTTAACTACAATTCCAATTAACAATTAATTGCCAGTCAATCTTTCTGAATTCTTTCCAAAATATTCTAGACATAACCACACACTGTCAATTCAGCATGTTTCCTGTATACTAGTTTTGAAAACAAGGCAAACTTCCCCATTTTTTACTAAGTATAATAATCAGTCTGAATTACTTTGAGTCTTTAATTTTGCTCATTGTTGTAATGCAAATTTTGTAAAATTTATTAACCTAGCCACCATTAAACTCAATTAAAATTCCCTCTCTGTGATCACATCTTTTGTTTAATTACATCCTTTTAGACTCTCGGATAGATTTGTAAGGGAATATAGCAGTCTGTTGACTCAGGAGCTAACTCAGCACCCTGTCACATAACCCACAACTTGTTTACCCTAACTGAGCTCTGACTGAAAGGCAGGCAGTTGGCAGGAAGCCATCAACAGGGTGGGGCTTCATCAGAAGGGCTAATTTAGGGTAAGCAGATAGCATGTGAGAAACATCTGGGACAGATGTGAGGAATAATATTTGCCTATATAAGACAAAGGCCCTAGTATCATGCTGTCTGGTCATTTAGGCTGCTGGGGGCTGGATCTGAGGCAGCAAGACAAAGTGTAGAAGAGAGAGTTGGGATACTGAAGGATGGCAAACACAGGCAGGACTGGCTGCTGATCCTATTACCTTCCCCAGAGGCAAATGGAGAGCTGGCAACTCATTCTACATGTAAAATACAATCAGACAGTGGAGATTCAAAAGACTTGGAATGGTTGGGGTCTGTAGTTAAATCCTGAGGGGGTCTTAGAAAATCACCTGTAATGTGCCCAGGAACAAAGTTGTAGTGGCCTACTTTAATTCACATCTTATAAAAGCCTGGTTAACGGCTTTTCATGCTACACTCTCGTTCTGACCCCCTGTTGGGGGACAACTTGCCCTCACCAGTTCAATGAATTCAGGCTTGCAAGTTTCACTGCAACAGAAAGATGTTTCCTGTTCTGTGTCCATACCAACCTCCATGTGTGTGAGAACAGCCTACAGACCAGACAGCAACTGGAGATTAGAGCAATGTGCTCTAGTTATTTCCCCTTCCCTATGCAAAACAGATTGTATGCCAAGGCTCTGTGTGTGTATGTTCAGTAGGGTGGCCATTTGTCCTCTATTATAAAGGACAGTCTTGTTTTTTGCTACTATTTCCTCTATTGATATGAAACAGAACTTTTTTATGTTCTCTATTTTTCTATTGAGATCAGAAGTGAAAGTAAGCTGGTGTGTTCTGCTGTGGCGCTCCAGCAAGAAGAAGCTGGCCAATTGGGGCGCTTGGCTGCAACTGCTCCTAGCTAGGCTCCTGGGGCTCTCCTGCAGGCTGCCTTGCTAAGCAGCAGGTAGCCAAGCAGGTGAAAGGCACTGGCTGGGGGTGTGCAATCCCTCCCATCCAGGGCTTCTCTAGTCCTGCCCAGCACCCTTTGGGATGGTGGGAGGCCTGCAGCCACGTTTACTGGGTCTTCTTCCTCTTTCCCTATCATGGAGCGAAGGGAAAGTGTTCAGCTTGTACCTTCTTTTCGCTTCCAGCTGAGGAGGGGGAGAGCAGAGAAAGAATGCAGCAGGCTGTGAACTTTCCCCTCACTTGTTGAGAGTCGGAGGAACAGGAAGAAGAGCAACAGTGACCCGGTATGTGCAGCTGCAGGCCTCCCCCTCACGCCCTCCCCAAATTATGTCCTTGCCCCCCCCAGCTCACCCCTATACCCCCAGCCCTCACTCCTGAACCCCCACGTCTCCCTGCCCAGGGCCCCCTATGCCCTAAATGCAACTGTCCTCTATTTTTGAGGTACTTTGAAGGCCACCCTAGCACACAGGATCTCATGGACTGACTCTGTGATAGCTCAGAACTCAGTCAGAGCAGGGGAAGTTCTCATTTTAATATGTGAGAAAAGAAAAATATACCTGTTTCATTTTTTTGGTTATTCTTCTTAGAGTTTAGTTGGACCAGTTTATATATAATTTAAAAGTTTAGCCAGGGCAGTTTCACATTCTATCTAACCCTTAACATCAACTCCTGATTTTAGGATTTGGCTACACAGGACAGGGTTTATTTTGCACTAATTACCTTTTTTTTTTTTTTTTTTTTAATTAAAATGGCTTTATCCACATGACAATTTGGCCATTTAGTGTTCATTGGAAAATCAACTTTGAAAATGGATTAAGTTCATTTCCAAAGGCTGCAGGGAATTTTGTGTGAATTCATCTGTATCTCCGATTAATTATTCAGACTTCCCACTGCTATTCTACACTGTAATGACATACATTGGGACTGACCTATCTGTTTGTCTGTGTGCCCTCTACTTTTCTGGGGTCATATTGACCATTATGGCAGTATTATAGTAGCCATGATTCATATCTCTGCCACGTGGAACCACAAGACCATAGATTTCTTTGTTATGTGGGGATAGGACATTGTTCAGTCCTGCCTTAACTGGAACCACTGTATGTAACCAGTTGGACATGACCCCCCCTCACCCCCTCCTCTCCACTGGTGTCTAGCTGACTGGATGTACTCCTTTGCTTTCCCCTTTCCCCTTGACCCTACCTCTCTTAGTTACAATTTGTTAAGTCCTTATCATGCCTTTGGTATGTTAACCCATAGTATTTACATTAGGTTCTTTTAGTATGTCAAGTAATGCAATTTATGGCAGGTTTCAGAATACTTACGGCCATAAAGTTGAATTTTACCTAGAAACCATATTGTTCATGAATATGTATGTAACCTGTGGAACGTGTGTAAGGTGTGAATGAGAAATACCCAACCAGAAGGGTAGTTTAGGATCCATGACCTTTTAAGGCAGACAAAGACCCTGAAAGTAGATTAATTAACTGACAAGCGGCCAGGAAGATCATCTCCTTTTGGAAGGGATGTAACAGCATGTGAAACCTGGGACTGATTCAGATGCAGTACCCTCTGGTGGATCCAAAGGACACCAGGGATAGCCATGAACCTCATGGTCGATCTCCAGGAAACTGATGCTTGGCCAGCTCAAGCTACCTGTGAAATCAGAAGTCATCTATGCCACATCTGCAGCCTTCTTTCAACTGCCAGTATGAATGCGATGTGTGTGTGAATATCATCTTACCCTTAAGAATCTGTATTAACAAACTAGTTTTAATGTTGCTTCAGCTCACCCTTTGTCTGGGTTATTTCCTTGGATTGTCCTGGGACAGATAACATTAATTGGTGCATTGGCCAGGAAACAAAGGGTTAATTTGAGCTTGAGCAGTATCTAAGGGGTGGGTGGGGAAAAGTTCCCATTCTCAACTGCCGCAGGGGTAGGCTAGTGAGCCCAGGTAGTGTTGAGGGCCCTTGATTTTCTGGCTGCCACAGTGGGTTGGTCGACTGCCCAGGCAGTGCTAGACACAAGTGGAGGATAGGATAAATTCCATGCCCCTGTTTGGAAAAGATAAGGGTTATCGGGAAGAAAGAGAGAAGCAAGGAATTGGGGCTATAAGTTGCCCCTCACCCTTTCTGGCATGGCTGCAGAATTTAGGCATGGATCCCTGGAGTCCTGGGGTGATCTCGGGAGGGGATACAATTACAGATGTGGAGAGTAATTATGAGAAATATCTGGCTTAGTATAAACCTGACAAAAAGGGACAGACAGCCACAGCTGCATGGCTTTTATGGCAGGCATGGTGGGCTTGGCAGGTTGCAAAAGCCAAGCGGTCTAAGGAGTTAGAGACACGATACTCAAACTTATCCAAGGCCAGGAGGGAACGAGGCCTGTGGAAGGCTCAAGCCCAAACAGCCTCGGCCACTGCAGCTTCTGCCACTGTTTCAGCTGTAAAATTGGAGAAAAGCAAGGTACATTCACAGTAACTGGAAGAGGAGAATAGGGATTTAAAGGCCCATTTTACACTCCTTAAAGATCTAGTCAGGGGACCCGGAGCATGAGCCCTGACTGCCCAGATTAGGCAGCTGTGGGCTCCATGGGGAGGGAACCAAGGAGACTGGGATGGGGAGGAATTGTGGGACCAGGCTATGTTGGGGGAGGGCTCCCGACCCTGTCCAGTGTACTTCAGGGAGGGAGGACCCCCTATGCCCTGGGCATTAGTGGAGGAAAGTAAGGAAAAATTGCTAAAGGGAAATAAGGGGTTCTATTGAAACTTAACTGCTCAAATGCATAAAATGGTATTTGGCATTCAATCCTTAAGGTACTTCAGTGATTTATAAGGTTCAATATCTTGTTTTAGACCAAATTGTGGCTGGTACTTGGGGCATCCAAACCCAAGAAAATGAGGATGGGTTCTGGATTTCTTATTTTTTGGGTAACATAAGACTGTTACTTTGATGAGGGGAGCAATGTCAAGAACAGTGAGCCTTAAGGTGGTTTGAAGTAATCAGACTGTTACTTCAAGGAGGATACATAAAATCTTTGAGACACCTCATGTACTCCAGAGAGAAGGTAAAATGGGTTGTGTTTTTGCTATGTGCTTTGGAAGCAGGACTTGAAAGTGAAAAGTAATCAGAACCCAGTAAGTTCACTGTGTCCCTTTTCAAGGCTGAGGCTCTGGGTTGCTGATAACTTTGGATCTGAAAGCAAGCCAGAAAGTGTGTTTGTGTGAATGCAGGCTGCCTGACTGCTATAGGCAGTTCTAATCCTCCATAAGTGACAGTACAGGAATAAAAGGGGTCTGCTATTCAAAGATTTTAAGAGGGTATAGCACACACACTGTCCTCAGAAGTAAATTGTCCAAATAAAAGGCATGATATATAACAAGATATTTATAAGCACCCAATTATAAGAAATTTGATGCTAATGTTACTGTTTAACATGGAAACAAATTTAGCGTTAATAAGTAACCTTGCAACAATGCATATGATTCTCTTTTGGGAAGAGAAAATCTCTTGGGCTTGCTGGTAACTGGGAAACACCTAATGCTAAGGAAAGGAAAATCACTATAGCAGTAAAGCTTCTCAGTTACTTTGTGTGAATAAATTTGGAGCTTCACACAACAGACACACTATTAAAAACCTGGTCTGCTGTTTAAGAGGGAAACTGAGGCATACCACCCCATTAATTTAATAATGAGCACTGGGATAATTTACCCAGAACCCACAGAGGGAGGAACTTACTGAGGCTTGGCTGGCTTACAGAACAAAAGACTAGGTAATTATTGGGTAACGGCAGACAGATAAAGAAATCAGCAAGAATACTTGTAAAGGAAAGGAGTATTACAAGATATAATGTGCCACCCCAAAGGGGTAGGAAAATGTTCTTTTTGTCTTTCAGAACATCAGAAAGAGCTGGTACCAGCTGAAGAGCAACCGAAAAGGCCATGGTTCTACTGTCATGACAAAAAAATTGTGTTCTGTGTTTATGTCTGTCTGTCTTGTGGTATGTGACTTGCTAGCATTGTTGTTGTGCATTGTTTTGTTTTTTTAAGGAGAAGATATTGTAAGTAAAGCAGAAGCAGGAGCAGGGAGACAGGAAAAAAAAACCTTCAGCAAGAGAAAAAAGGATTGGGACCAGACAAACAGCAACTCTGAGAGGCGTTAGTGGGAGGGGTGAAAGAAAAAGTGCAGGCAGACATTTGTAACCGCCAGATTGAACAATTGAACAACGAAGTAGTCTACCTGAACAAACACCATTGGTGGGACATTTTCAAATACTGGTCCCCCAGAGCCTCGGGAATTCTAAAGGTTTTCATGCACCCCATTGTTGTTTTATTCTTGGTTTATTTTTCATTGTATTTCTGTACTTGCCTTGTTATACCAGATTGCTGGTTCAACGAGTCACCAAACTCCATCAGTTGTTGTGGAGGTCCGCTGTCCGACAAACTTTGTTATGATCGAATTATCGATTGGAGAAGGAATGTAACCAGTCGGACACGACCCCTCCTCCCCTCTCCACTGGCGTCTAGCTGACTGGATGTACTCCTCTGCTTTCCCCTTTTCCCTTGACCCTACCTCTCTTAGTTACAATTTATGTTAAGTCCTTATCATGCCTTTGGTATGTTAACCCATAGTATTTACATTAGGTTCTTTTAGTATGTTAAGTAATGCAATTTATGGCAGGTTTCAGATTACTTATGGCCATAAAGTCGAAATTTACCTAGAAACCATATTGTTCGTGAATATGTATGTAACCTGTGGAACGTGTGTGAGGTGTGAATGAGAAATACCCAGCCAGAAGGACAGTTTAGGATCCATGACCTTTTAAGGCAGACAAAGACCCTGAAAGTAAATTAACTGACAAGCGGCCAGGAAGATCATCTCCTTTTGGAAGGGATATAACAGCATGTGAAACCTGGGACTGAATCAGAGGCAGTAGTCCTCCTGCGGATCCAAAGGACTTCAGGGATAGCCATGAGCCTCATGGTCAGTCTCCAGGAAACTGATGCCTGGCCAGCTCGAGCTACCTCTGAAATCGGAAGTTATCTACATCACCTCTGCAGCCTTCCTTCAACTGCCAGTATGAATGTGATGTGTGTGTGAGTATCATCTTACCCTTAAGAATCTGTATTAATAAACTAGCATTAGTGTTGCTTCAGCTCACCCTTTGTCTGGGTTATTTCCTTGGCTGGTCCTGGGACCGGTTACACTGTAGTGCATAAATATGACTATATGGCAAAGTAAATTAGTAAGACAGGGTCACTCCTAGGACATTGCATAACAAAGGGACAAAGCTCTGACAGAACGGTAAAATAAATGGACAAATAGACTTATTGTCTGTGCTCAAAGTACCTGGACTTAGATGAGGTGCACTGGACTTTTGGTAAAGAGGGTACCACTGAATCAAAAAATGCTATGGAGAATGCTGAAGGCATCAGAACAGTCGCTGACCAGGACTTATATGAGGAGATTTGACCTAAATGCTAACACATTTCCCACACAAATGCCTAACAGACCAGCAGGAACAGGTAGCTTTGGAAACATAGGCTGACAACAAATACTATAGTGCTGGAAAAGAGACTCTGCTAATAAGCATGAGGTATAAATTACAGTAAGACTGAGGAAGTAGTTTCAGACTTCTTTTTTCTGAGTGTCAGATGCTTTAGGCAGTGATAAGTTAGAAGCCATTCTGAGCTTGCACAGTTTCTAGTCTCACCCTTTTCCTCCAGGCTCAAAATGGCATCTACACCAGGAAATTTTATCTCCACAGAGATTACTACTTACAGCTAAAGCAAAACTCTAGCACTTTTCCTTAATTTCTATTTATCATCTGCAGGTATGCGCAAAATAGATGACAGCGCTATTTTGGCACATTGCAAGACATAACAGCCTTCTTGGGGTTGTCTAAGGTTGCCCTTCCAGTTCTGAGGCACTTCTTGTGGGGCCAGTAGGGGGTCCATTCTGGTGAATACCACTGTGTGCCTTTCTAGTCTGCTCATTGCCTGTTTAACAAACCCTTTCAATGACTCTTGCTGACCTATAAAGGCAACGTTCTATAACATAAGGAAAGCCTGAAGAGGAGTGAATGCAATTATTAACCTGCCTCAAGGAAACATCCATTCTTAATGCCCAAATCTACTGCACGCTCCCACAGCCATCCAATCAACCTCCACACCAACAGCTTAGAACAGTGTTACTACACAATGGGAAATGGAGGTGGGATATGTCCTACCATTTCCAAATTTTCCCTAATTAGCAAGAGACCATGGGAAAATATTACAAAATTGATGGGAAAGTAATATTTTACTCATGGGGCCAGGGAGACTTGAATTACTACAAGTATTTGTTCTTTCTCAGTTCCTGTACCTGATGCTATGCAGTCTCTAAGGCAGGGGTGGGGAACGGTTTTGGATTGGGAGCCATTGATCCACAATAAAATCATTTGGGGTTGCACACAAGTGAGAAGCAAAAAAACCCAAACAAACAAAAAAACAAACCCTCACTGATGTGGCCCCCAACTGAGAAGGAGAAAGACACTCCTCACATTCCCTTTGCACACCAGCGCCTAGGGGACCGCCGGCTAGTAAATTTTGTGTGTTCCAGCCTGTGACAGGGTGTCTAAGCCCTGCACTCCTGTGGTCACGACCGTGGCTCTATGCAGGGAGCAGAGCTGATGGCAGACCGTTTGCTGTGCCTGCTCAAGGGCCACGGAACAGCTGGGTGGCGGTGCACCTCAGCTTGTCTTGGGGGCGGAGCTTGGAGCGACGTCCGCACAGCGCCTGGCATCGGGGGCGGGGCTCGGGGTCACACAGGCTCTGCGTCTGCCGGCAGGTTGGCCGAGCGGCAGGGCATTTAAAAACCCGCCCGACAGGGAGAGAGGGGGACAGGAGGCTGAGGGAAGGAGAGCTCCCACTGTGGGAGAGGGAGCAGGCTCCCGGCACTCCAGGGGGAAAGCGGTCCCGCAGTCTGCGGGAAGAAGGACCTGAACCCAAGGGACTTGAGGTGGACGTGGACGTGGATGTGGATGCGGCATGGCATCGGCTGCCTGCTGGTAGGAACAAGCGAGCAGACTCTGGGCCGGCCTAGGCTTGGAAGAGACAGGGTAGGAAGTGGCCCAGGGCAGGGCTTCTTGGATTGCCCACGAGCTGGCGAGTTGGGGGCAGATGCCCCGCCAGTCAGACAGGAGCATATTTGACCCTGTCTTAAGGGCCCTGAGCCAGGACCCAGCAGAGAGGGAGGGTCTGGGTCTCCCTACCCCGTCTGTAACAGGCACTTAACCGCTCTATCCTGGAAGCTATAGTGGCCAGGCGGCCTGTGAAACTGCCAAAGAGGTGCGCGTTGAACTGCTAAAACTCGGGGGAGGGAGGGTTTGGGGAACGATCACGTGGTGGTAAAAAAGGGGCAGGAGGTCCCCTTTCGGGCAAGGGTTGGTGAGCGACATGAAGGGGGGGCATCCGTGTGGGGTGTACCCTGCATGACACTTGGTGGAGAATGTGGGCACAGGCCCGTCTCCCCTGAAGTGAGGGGTTAGTAGGACAGAGAGACTCACAGCAGGAACAATCAGTGGTTCATTGTACAATAGACATGGAGCCAGCCAAGTTGCTGGAGTGGCTAGCCGAAAACCAGAGAGAACAACAGCAACAGCAGACACACTTGATACATCAACTGACAGCCCAACACCAAGAACAACAGCGACAGTTGTTGCGGGAGCTCGTTGAGCAACAACAAGCCCAGCAAGAACATTGGCTACAACAATATGCAGTGGCAGGGTGAGCCGGCCAGGGGATGATCTCGGCAGGTGAGGGGGATCTGGGAACGGTACAGCAATTACCAATCCGCCTGGCAAAGATGAGACGGGCGGACGATCCCGAGGCATTCTTGGTCACATTTGAGAGAGTGGCCACAGCTGCCCATTGGCCTGAAGATCATTGGGCTATTCTTCTTGCTCCATACCTGACAGGGTCGGCCCAGCTTGCGTACTGCAGCCTGGCATCCCGGAAGGCACTACACTATTACAAAGTCAAGGAAGCAATCCTGGACCAGATGGGAATAACCCTGGAGATGTACAGGCAACGATTCAGGCAGGAACGTTATCCACCTGGGGCGAGGCCACGGGCGGTGGCCCAGAGACTCTGTGAAGCAGGGTGATGGTGGCTTGAACCAGACCAACGGACTGGGGCACAGGTTGCAGAGCTCGTGGTGTTGCAGCAATTCCTTCAGATCTTGCCCAGCGGGGGCCAACGATGGGTCCATAGGCACCACCCGACGACCCTCAATGAAGCGGTTACCCTTATGGAGGATTACCTGATGGCAGAGTTGGCAGACGGGATAGGAAAAGGGACCAAAGAAAACCTGCCGGTGAGGACCGGTCTTAAACGGGTAGGAAGCCCGAAAGACGGCAACAGGAGAGGCTGGGCAAGACCCCAAGGAAGAGGGGAAGGACGGAGATTGGCCCCTGTGTGGTCAGGGCCCGCCCCAGAGGAGAGGGTAGAGAAACCCCCACAGCCCGAAGAGAGGGACAAGAGTGCGGGAAGGGGAGTCCCTGCCAAAAATGTATGTTTTGAGTGCAGTCAGGAGGGTCATTTCCGGAAGGAATGCCTCTTCATGGATTGTACATTTGGACAAATATTGTTGGTAGACACCGACCGGAAGCCACAGGAGGGACTGAGAGTCTTGAAGACGATTGAGGTAGAGGGGGTGCCCGTGACCGCCTTGGTCGACTCTGGCAGTGGCCAGACTATTATTAGGTCTGACCTAGTAGGGGAGGGCAGGCCTACCAGACCACCTATATTCATGTAATGCGTGCACAGAGATGTGCGATCCTACCCTATGAGGTGGGTGCGGATTGCCGTGGGCATGAGGAAGGTTGGTGTTATGTGGCCATAGCCCCTAAATTAGCCTACCCAGTTCTCTTGGGGAGAGATTGGTGAGGCTTTACCCATATTTTAAAAGAATGGAGCCAACAGGATCCTGGGAGGGAACATGACGCCCTGGTTGGGGAGATGGCAAGTTCCACAGAAGGGACAGCCCCAGCCTTGGACAGTGCGGCGAAACACCCGGCACCAGCAGAAGACCCAGGTATGGGAAGGACCCAGGCCCGGATGCCCTGCCCAGACCTATAGGGTGGCGATTTTGTACAAGAACAAAGGGAGGACCTGTCACTAAGCAGGGCCTGGGAAGTTGCCAGGAGCCCTGAGGAACAGGAGAGTCCAGAAGGTCGACGCCTGATGGGACCATGGTTCGAGGTATGCCGGGACCGCTTATATAGGGTCATAGAAGACTCCAGGGGACAAGGGGAGGTGCGACAATTGTTGGTCCCCTCGCAGTATCAGAGACAGGTCCTAGAACTGATGCATGCTAACCCCTGGGCAGGCCATTTAGGACATGAAAAAATGGTCCAGAGAGTGATGCAGAGGTTCTATTGGCCCGGGATATACAGAGAGGTGAAAGACTTCTGCGACTCTTGCCCAGAGTGCCAAAGAACCGCCCCCAAAGGTGTATTGAAGGCACCGTTGGTCCCTTTACCGGTAATAGAGGTCTCCTTTGAGAGGGTGGCATTAGACCTGGTCGGGCCCCTGGAACAGTCTCGGATGGGATAACAATACATTCTGGTCCTGATAGATTATGCAACCCGTTATCCGGAGGCAATACCGCTGAGGAATACCACCGCTCCCACTCTGGCCACGGAACTAGTGAAAGTCTTTTCACGAGTGGGGATCCCATGCGAGATTTTAACTGACCAAAGGACTAACGTCACCTCCCATTTAATGGCAGAGCTCTGCCAGCTGTTAAAGATTAAGACACTGAAAACCTCAGTCTATCACCCTCAGACAGATGGCTTAGTAGAAAGGTTCATCAAGACGCTTAAAAATATGCTGCGCCATTTTATGGAAGAGGACCCTTGGGACTGGGACAGGCTCTTACCTGCCCTCTTATTCGCAGTCCGGGAAGTACCCCAGTCATCTACTTGGTTCTCCCCTTTTGAATAGTTATACTGTTGCCAACCCAGGGGCATACTGGATATAATAAAGGAAGCCTAGGAAGAACAGGAGTCCCAAGTGCAGGGGTCGGTACAGAACATACTCAAGCTACAAGAAAAGTTGCAGACTGTGGGCGAATTTGTGAGATCAAATATGCTAAAAGCCCAAGAAAGGCAGGCACGGTATTATAACAGAGGGGCCAAGTTGAGGACGTTCAGACCTGGAGACAGGGTGTTACTCCTGTTACCCTCCCAAGACTCCAAGTTGCTAGCCAAATGGCAAGGGCCTTTCAAGGTGTTATGCCGAGTGAGAGAGGTCGATTATGAGATATGAGTCCCCGGGAGGCGATGGGGCACACAGATATACCATATCAACCTCCTGAAGAGATGGAACGCCTGGGAAGGGCTGATGTTTACTCCTTACCCCTCTCCCCCACTCCCTGCACCGAAATTAGGCCCGGGAGAGGGGGAAGTACTAATTCATTAACCCTGCAGGTCAGGGAAGAAGTAACCCCCGAGCAACAAGACAAACTGCAGCAGCTGCTACAGAGCTTTTCAGAGGTCCTATCAGAACACCCTGGGCAAACAACACTGACGTACCATCACATGGCGACGCCCTCCAGTAAAAAGGTACGAGACCCCGTACGCCACCTTCTCTGGAAAATGTGGAACACTGTCTGGGAGGAACTACAAGCAATGTTGTGTTGGGGTGTGGTGGAGGAGTCGCATAGCGAGTGGTGGAGCCCCATAGTGCTAGTGCCCAAGCCGGATAGGTTGAAACGCTTCTGCATAGACTTTCGTAAGGTAAATGCCATATCCCGTTTCGATGCCTATCGTATGCCCCGAGTGGATGAACTCTTAGAGCGATTGGGAAGCGTACAGTATATATCCACCCTTGATTTAACTAAAGGCTAATGGCAAATTCCATTAACACCAGCTTCTAAAGTTAAGACGGCCTTCTCTACTCCGTTTGGGCTGTACCAATTTGTAAGGATGCTGTTTGGCCTACATGGGGCAGCTGAGACCTTTCAGCGGCTAATGGATGAGGTACTGCAAAAACACAAATGATATGCTGCTGCTTATATTGACGACATAGTGATATATAGCTCCGAACACCTCCAACGATTAGCAGCCATTTTAACAACACTGAAAGATGCGGGCCTCACGGTGAACCCAGGAAAGTGCTGCTTTGGGCAACAAGAAGCATCCTATCTGGGGTACACCGTGGGACGGGGTAAGTTGAGGCCCCTGGTGGACAAGGTGAGTGCACTTAGAGACTACCCGACCCCCTCAACTAAAAGGCAAGTGCGTCAATTTCTAGGCCTAGCGGGGTACTACCGTCGGTTTGTCCCCAACTTTGCAACCCTCGCTGCACCCTTGACAGACCTTACGAGGAGTTCCCTACCAAAGAAGATAAAATGGACAGAGAAAAGTGAGCAAGCGTTTCAGACTTTGAAAACCCAGCTGACCCGTGCTCCAGTATTGACACAACTGGACTTTACAAAACCATTTATATTACAAACCAATGCTTCTGAAGTAGGTCTAGGGGCAGTGTTATCCCAGGGAAAGGGTGGGGAGGAGCACCCTATCCTGTATGTAAGTCGAAAACTATTTCCCCGTGAATTAAGGTATTTGACAATTGAAAAAGAGACTCTTGCTATGAAGTGGGCTATTGACATGCTATGTTACTATCTTTCAGGAAGTCGGTTCCAATTGATTACCGATCACACCCCCCTTAGAAAGCTCCACTCCATGAAGGATACGAATGCCCAGATCATGAGATGGTACCTGTCGCTGCAGCCGTACTGTTTTGAAGTGGCACATCGGCCAGGCAGGTCCCATAACAACGTGGACTTTTTTTCAAGGGTGCCCCCAGAGGAGGGGGACAGGGAGTCAGGGGTGAGATCCAACCTGGAGGGGGGGGTGTGACGGGGCGTCTAAGCCCCGCACTTCTACGATCATGACCCCGGCTCAATGCGGGGAGCGGGGCCGGCAGCAGCCCGTTTGCGGCGCCTGCTCGGCATCCTTCGACCAGAGGGACTTTTTTTTTTTCACAAAAATTCACTATAGTTTCATAACTTACCACATATCCCACAAACCTAATAAAATGCCTTCCCAAACACTGTTGCATGAAGCACTTGAAATCAAAATAAGTTGCTATTGTATTAAAGCCATGAACAGAGGATGATGCATGGACGACCCGAAGGGGCACATGGCCCTTCAAACATTATGGGCAGGAGGGGGGAAAGGGGCTAGATCCTCTGAGTAAATGGCTCCATAATCCAGAAAAGCAGAGGGTCACATTGGTCCCCACAATGAGAGTGGACATCACAACCCCATTAGTGATGTCCGCAGTGATGCAGGAAGCAAAAATTCCATTTTTCATTAATTACAACAGGCTCAGGTGCCAAAAGATTCTAGCATCATGGACCTTTCCTGGACAACCCACAGTAATGTTGCTAAACCTGAGTTACCAACCAGGCCTTGGAGGACCCTTTTCTGATTATGAACTCTGAGGCCTAGTACGAGGGACCAAGAATAGACCTAAAGGTCCCATCAGTACCTCTAGTACAATGCAGGAACTCCAGTCATGCAAATCCATCTATAACCTCCAGTGCATTGCCCAGGTTTACAATCTGTGCCATCAGTACCATCACCAGCACACGCCACAATCACCATCCCAGTGATCTACATGTACCATATTAGTTAGCTATTGATCAGTGTCAATGAAGGATGGTAAACTTTCAGTGGTAATGACCGCATGCTTCAGGCTGAGGGGAGCTCTCATGTTAGTGTGATGTCTCTACAGCTTCAAGGTGAGCTTCATGCCAGTCTCTAGGAAAGTGCCCTTTTCCATCCTGAAATTCTGTCTCCAGTGCTGCCATCCCAGGATTGCATCACTACTCTTCACTACCAGTCAGTGCTACTTTTGGAAGCCCAGAAATAGGGCACAAATGAAGCTGCTTCGGGAAAAATTTGTTCATGCCCAACTTCATCTTCCTCCACCAAAATCAGCTCAGAATCATGGTTGACATTCAAAGAACTTGGATGTGCAATTGCAAATACATCCACTGCAGTGTCTGTGTATTAAGTGTCAGGACAATGGTGTGAGCAATGTTTCCTCCTTGCTTACTGACAGCAGTTTGAAAAATGGCACTGGCTTGCAAGAAACAATCATGGGATGCCAGAAGAACCATGAGAGGTTACTTTGACTCCAATTCCCAGAATTCTAGTAGCACTGAGGAATACTCATCCAGAATGCTGAGTGCTTAACCCTTTCTCCCCAACCATAAAAAAGAAAAATAAGTGAGTGCTATGTGTACACACTGATTCAAAGGATTATAGATAAATGCCAGCCATGTAATCAGTTATTTCTCATAGTTATTCCATAATATTGTATGGCCACAAACCTAATCTGAAAAAAGCTTGTGCAGAACAAAACATGTTGTCAAGGCTGCTCCCCACTTTGGCACGATGAATGCAGAAGTTGGGGGCCTGCAGGATCTGGGAATTAGGATTTTGTGGGGGGAAGTTTTTATACCAGAGCCTGTAGAGGCAAGGTTTTTGAGTGCTCTTGCGGGCCCCCAACTTCTGCATTCATCGTGCCAGAGTGGGGAACAGCCTTGACATGGTGGCAGAGGTGGGATCGGTTAATTAGTAAAAAAAAATTTTATTATCAAAACAAAACTACAGTTGCAAGCATTGTAAATTGGCTAGATGGAAAGAGCCACCATTTAACATAAATTCTCAGGGAAAACCCCTGGGCTGTAATGCTTAGTTACCAAAAAGAAACAAAACAATTAACAAGCTCAGACATGATTTCCAAGCCCTCAAACAACGAAAACAATAAACCCTGATGGACTATCTAAACTTTCCCTACTTGCACATTTTAAGAAGTCTGTTCTTGGAGAGAGAAGCGTCTCCCATCTCCTTCAATCCCTGGGAGAAACTGTTCTGATCTCAAACAAAGAAGAGGGAGAGAAAAACCCCTCTTTCCCAGTTTGAAATCCCTACCTACATTGTTATTGGCTGACTGCCCGACACCTTTGCTAGGTACCTGAGTTAACCCCTTAGTCACCAGGTGCTGGTCAGCACTTCTGATTATGACACTTGTAATATAAAGATCTCTTGCATAGAGGCTTGTCTACACATTTGTCAATTACATAAAAAAAACAATGTTAGATTTTAATTTGGTTCTCATTCTACTCATAGGAAGTCAATGGCAAAACTCCCTTTGCTTTCAGGATAAAGCTCCTCGTGCCTCCCATTCCTCCTGCTGTCAAACTATGGATATTCTTGTTTTGATTTACAGAAGAGATCTTTTAATTTTTGTTTCTATAGAAAGAAGTTTAAGAGACGAAGTTTCTTGGAATTATATAAGGTTTACTGACACAGCAAGCAAACTAGATATATGGCAAGCATCCACAAGTCTCATGGTCCTCATCATTGCCTAAATTTGGGCTTCCATCCTAAACCAACACTCACCCTATGGCCTTGCACACATTCTGGAGGAATTTAGCTCTCACTTGGAGTTCCAGGATCCCTCTCTGTTTCTTCCAAAGGATGCAAGGTCAGCAGCTTGGTACCTCCATTATCTCCTCCAGGAGCAGAGGGCAACTCTGTCTCTTGGAGAGAAGACAAGGTTCTCCCAGTATTTACCCCATTATCTAGGATGTAGTTGCTTGGACGGGGTAGGGGCAACATTCTTTTTGTTTGCACACCGTCCTCTGTTGAGGTGTCATTGGTAGTCTGTCAGGGTCACACCTTGCTCAAATATTATTTTGGACTGTCTACAGATTCAGACTCCATCAGTATATGCTGAATTCATGTTCTCAATATGTTATTTCAAAACATGAGGACTAGAAACTTTTTTTTTAAAGCTGAGATTCTGATGTAGTCAAATGATTCCTAAACTGGGCCCAGGCCTCTAGTGCCAGACTTTAATCTGGCACTGATGCAGGCCCAGAACCCAAGGTCTTTGTTTAGGACTGGCTTGTGCTGCCAGAATCTACCTGAAAGGAACACACTGCATAAAGGGAGGGGTCTGTTAGATTCCATGACACTATCTTCCCCAGCCCCTTTCAAGAACTCTTGTGGGACTGTGGTCAGCACAGAGAGAGTAGGCAGAGACAGAGTGGGCCAGAGGCAAGCATTATCCCCTAATCAGCCCCACTGAGTTTACCATGGGAGGACATAGTAATCTAGCTCCAAAAATATATTCCCTTGTCTTCAGGGCAACACACATATGGTTCTGCTTCTATCTCTGGGTGTACTAGAGCCTAGAACCCACCTCCCAGGAAATGACTGGTATCTACCTACCCACTGCCTTTCCCAGAAGTCTCCTAACATTCCTCTCTCAGTGGCCAGCTTCCTGGCTTTATACCAGTGGCCCCCAACCTTTTTAAGCACAAGATCACTTTTTGAACTTAAGTGCAATCCAGGATCTACCTCAAACCCAAATCCCCTTGCCCCGCCTCCTTTGTGCCCCTTCTCTGTAGCCCTGCCACTGTTCACTCCGTCCTCCCTCCCCCATTCTCCCTCCCTTTCACCAGGCAGGGGCAGAGGGTTGGGGCGCAGGCTCTTGGGCTGAGGGATTTGGAATGTGACAGGGGCTTTGAGTTGGGGTAGAAGTTCGGGGTGCAGAAGGGGCTTCATGACTGGGGCAGGAGAACTGAGCTGGCTCCAGCTGGACACTGCTTACCTCAGGTGGCTCCTGGATGGTGGTGCAGTGAGGCTAAGGCAGGCTCACCCTAGCCCTGCACCACTCTCAAAAGCAGCCAGCAAACTCCCTCCATCCCAAGCCCTGTTGTGCTCCCCCCACTCTGTTCTGTGGAGATAGAATACAGGGTGAGAGGGGGCACCCTGACATCAGCACCCTCCGCACCCTCCTCTGCCTCCCCTGCTCTGCACCACAAGCAGGAGGCTCCCAGGGAGGGGCAGCTCCAAGGCAAAGGGCCGGAATACGCAGGAGGAGGGGCAGCTGAAGTGCTTCGCTTGGTAGCCTCTTGGCCAAACCAGTGAGGATCACCTGTTAGAGGCTCCAAGATCTACCAGTAGATCCCGATCTACTGGTTGGTGACCACTGCTTTATACCATCCTGTGTGTTCCTTCACAAGCGAGCCTCTCTCTCATTAGCTAGCTCCAGTCAAAAGATCCCCATTTGCAACCTAATTATGTGTGTGAGGATCTCACCTCATCATGCTTTCAGACATGCTTTCTCATATGAATGTTCTCCACATTTACCATATCTTCTTTTCCTCTTGCAGATATCCACCACATACCTTATCATTGACAATGATAGCATTTCAAAGGGAATGGGATATATGATTTAACCCATAAGAGTAGATGTAGAGGCAACTGGTGAGGGGAGTGCAATTGGCCACGTGACCTCCCCAGCCCAGGGAAGGTCTGCGACAACCCTCCTAACATAAGGAAGACTACATGATAAAGAAGTGTGGCATGGATGAATGGACTAAAAAGGTGGCTAGAAAGCTGGCTTGATCATTGGACCGACAGGGTAGCGATCAATGTCTAGTTGGCAGACAGTATCAAGCAGGGTGCCTCAGGGGTTGCTGTTTTTCAACATCTTCATTTAATGATCTGGATGATGGGATGTGTTTGCACCTTCAGCAAGTTTGTGGGTGACACTAGGCTGATCTTTTGCGGGAAGAGGGTGCGGTCACTGGCTTTTAAAGAGCCGGATGAGTTGCCTGGGGAGCTGGTGAAATCACCATCCTTAGCGGTTTCTAAGGCCAGGCTGGGACGGTTTAGGTGGGGCTAGTCCTGTTTGGAGAAGAGGGCTGGACCAGATGACCTCCTGATTCTATGCCTGGGGGGCTGTGAGAAGCGATGCGGGCAGCGCTGGCTGTGCGGGGCGCCAGGGGAGCGGAGAAGACTCTTTGGGGGAAGCGCTTTGCTCGGCTGCCGGCCGCTGCGCTTCCGCGGGATATCAGGAGGCGGGGCGCTCCCAGGCGCCTCTCAGCGGGCTTGTAGCTACCAGCCGGGGGCGGAGCGTTCGCGCTTCCCCGGCTCCGGCAGGAGGCGGCGGCGCGTGGGGGGGGTTTGTCTCCGCGGATGCTCGCCCAGCTCAGTTCGTAGCCGAGCAGCGGCAGCCTCTCGCTCCAGGTAACTGCTTGGCCCCCTTGGACGTCGGGCTCCTTGAGGGCCGGGCTGGGTCGGGTCAGTCGCGTCCCCAGGGGTCTGGCAGCCCAGCCTTCGGCAGGGCTACGCCGCGGTGGGAGGTAGCGGGTCCGCTCTTCCCCTGGGTTGCTGGAGGCGAGGGGATTTGCCCCCTGCCCTCGCTTTACTCCAGCCAGACCCTCGCCCTTACCTCGCCCAGCCTGGGTCTAGTTAGAGGGCGTCCCTCCCCCGCCTTGCATTGCACCCAGCCCTTTCCTGCGAGCCCCATCCCAGGGGGAAGCGAAGCAGCAGCTCCGTGAGGGAGTGTGTTTGCCCGGGGCAGGTGGCGGTGAGTGTCATGGACAGTGTGTTTCTCCATCTCCTTTGCTGCTCGCATGCTACAAAGCCTCTAGCGGTTGCACGCTTTTTTCCTCTTCCGCCAGGTCCGTAACACCTTTGTTTTCCGCTTGTACTGGTAGCAACCGCAGCCACCTCCCAGGGGTGTGTGAGAGCAATAGGGAGATGTTAATAACTGGCTCTGCTGCGGTTTCTTGCCCAAATATCTTTCTCTTCCTGGTTTTACTCTTACTTGAGGAAATAACCCAGCTTGTACCTCATAGTGCTGTAGCGGAACGGTGTTAATTCGATTAAAGGTTACCAGATTGTTCATTTGCTATTGACACCCTCCTCCACGTAACGCCCCAAATAACTTCTGGAAACTTTTTTCTGTTTCAGATAGTGGTGCTTTTAGCTCTTTTAACTAATGGGTCTCCACCGTTTGCTGCTGCTGCTGCTAACGTTGCTAGCAACTTGAATGAATTAAAAGGGACTCTGTTGTACCCTGTCTTCTCCACATATGAAACCTTGCAGAGATAGAACAGGCTTTTACCTGATTTTTTTAAGAGTTAAACAAAAACAATACCTTTATTTCTGGGATGTCTGCAAGCCTTACTGTCTACTTTGTGCTCTTTATTTGAACCATATCTACATAATATTATTTAAGTGCTAAAATGGGTATGGATTACAGGAAATCAGATTTTTTTTTCTGTATTTAAGGACTAGTATATCTGTGTTCTTTCAAAGTTGCAAAAACCGAGCAGAGCCTGAGAAGTCTGTGTTTGAGAACAGCAACAGTTTAGAAGACTGTACCTGGTTTTCTGGGACCCAAGCCTGGTGAGTGGTTTCAAACTTTTAACAGGCATCTCAGTGTACACTTGGCATTTTGTCCCCTTTTCAAGGCTGTTCTGAAAAGTAAATCTTTTGTTGGAAGGAGGTGAAGTCAGTGCTTTTTTAAAGAGCAGTTTGAATTACCTATTTGGAGTATTTGCAATTCCAAACAGGTTTCTTAAATAGTGGGTTTCAGGTAGCTAATTTCAGGTTTGGCAAGAAATAACACTGAGTCTCTGTAGAATCAGAAAATGGTTTTTAGCACTGTTGCTGTTGGATATTTAGTCAGTGTTGAAACCTCTCATCTAAAAAAAAAAAAGAAACCATTTCTGCCTCTATGAAGTAGGGAAAATATACTATTGATGGAAATCAAGTTATGGTACAGAAAATGTTGGAAGGTAAATATTTTGGCACTATGTACATTACTACTTAACTTTCTATCCTCTGGGAGTCTCTAGTGCCCTGGAAGATTCACAACTATTTTTAACCTCTCTGGGGTCTTTAGTTGTCAGTTCTGAAAGTAATGAGGTGGTGCCAGAAAGAATTTATACTATCAGTGACAGACTTTAGTTGCTGCATTTTTAGTTGTGTGGTATGTAACACTCCTTTCCCTGAGGCTAAGCACGTCTCCAGAATTTCCGCAGGCTCCCTTAGCCTGGTGAGTATAAGACAAAAATGAGAGACCAAAATTTGCTGTTTTTACACCAAGCACTAACTTCAGTGTGAACTGCTCAGTAGGATTAGCTGTAATAAAAATAACTAATAGTCCGGACTCCTGCGGCACCTTAGAGACTAACAAAAATATATAGGATCATGAGCTTTCGTGGATAAGACCCACTTCATCAGATGAGAAGTAGGTCTTACCCACGAAAGCTTGTGATACTGTATATTTTTGTTAGTCTCTAAGGTGCCACAGGAATACTCATTGTTATTAGTTACAGACTAACATTGCTACTTCTCTGAAATTTTGTGAATAAAAATATTTAGCAGTGTGAGTAAAGTGAAAGGAAACACCTCTGTGCAGAGTTCACACTAGTGTGCTGGAGCAAAATTCAGTTATTTAAATCTTTCATCACAGTGGAGAATTTTGCTACCTTATACACAAAGCTTTTAAAATCTTCCTCTTGCCACCTCTTTCCCTCAAATATATATGCTCTATTCCAAACGCAGCCTGTGAACTCAGGAAATCTAACTTCCTGTTGCTTCTACTGAGAGAAGATACAGCCTCTCTCCAAGTTACGAACGAGTTACGGACCAAACACTTGGCCGTAACTCGATCCGTTCGTAACTCGGACCCCATTGAGTTACACGCGACCGCGCTGTCCGTAAGCGCGGGTCGCGTTCGTAACTCGGGGACCGCCTTTACGACCGCTCCATGGGAGCTTTGGTCATAAGTGCGAACGGTTGTAAGTCGACCGTTTGCAACTCGGGGAGCGGTTGTATAGGAGATGTAATTACACAGGAATTCAACATGCCAATTAGGAGCATTGATAGCAGTTTATCAGATACTCATCAGCATTACTCAGTTTCAGGAAACCTTACTGTGGTAACTTTCCATATCATGCTAAAAATAGCATTATTTATAAGGAAGCTAATTAGGGACTTCAATTAAATAAACAAGTAATGGTGAGGGAGATTGAAAGAAGAAAAGTATTTCCGTACCCTTCAACAGAATATAGAGCCTTTCAAAATGCTGATAGTATCCAATGAGCCAGAGCTTTGTAAAAGATGTAAATGTGATGCTGGAAAAATCTGGATAGCTTTACAATAACATTTTCTGAAATTTCATTTATTCATAATTGTAAGATTTTCAGCCTTTGTTCACTTATGCATATGAAATATGCTGTAAATGTCTATCGGGGGATAAGAACAATAAGGCAAGCACGGTTTTCCATATAGACAGAACAAAGTTTTCAGGTAATTTTTGGTTAGTGTGGTTTGCTTGTGGAAGCTAAGAATGGGCCAACACAGATATGTGTGATCAGGTGTTCAAAGAAATACTTTGAGAGACGGGTAAGTTACATAAAATACTTAATTGAAAAGCAGTGCTTTCTTATTGTGTAAATGATTTTTATTTCTGACACTATATTTAAGCTATCTTCCATTGATCTCAGTGGATGAAAGACCTATATGAATAACTGATTTATTTAGTTTGTTGGCAGTCCAAAAAGTCAAAAGGGTGAAGTGGGAGTGGTCTGGCTCCAACTGAAATATTTGGATTTCTTCAGCAAATCAAAAAATGATATTTTATTCAACCAAAACAAAAACATTTAGGTTTGGAGTAGTTTAACCTTTTTAAAAATAAAAGTAAAAAAAAAAGAACTGGGCTGAGCAACATGGTGGTGGTACCATACCCCTCTCCTGTATATCCAGTAGCCTAGTGGTTAAATACCACAAGAGTTCAGAGACACACTGATTGTCAGTCTCTTCAAGAAGGGTGACAAATCAGACTGTGGAAACTATCACGGCATCTCCTTCTGGCAACAGCAGGGAAAATCTTAGCTCGAATCCTTGCCAATCGACTCCTGCCGCTCTCAGAAGAAATTCTTCTAGAGTCCCAGTGTGGCTTCCAACCATTCTGAGGAACAGTGGACATGATCTTCACCACTCGTCAATTGCGAACAAAATCAAACCTTATACATGAGTTTCATTGGCCTGACCAAGGTGTTTGATCCAACCAATCATAGCATGCTGTGGACCATTCTCTCGAAGATCGGTTGCCCCAAAAAATTCATCAGCATCCTGAGGCTGCTTCATGACAATATGACTGCCACAGTGCTGAGTAACAACGAATCCCGAAGCAACCCCTTTGAGGTCAAAACAGAAGGCAAACAAGGCTACGTCATTGCCCCAGCACTGTTCTGCATCTTCATTGCCATGACCCTCCATCTCATTGACAGCAAGCTTCCAGATGACATGAAGATTGTCTACAGAACAAATGGGAAGCTTTTCAACTTCAGGAGACTGAAGGCCAAAAGCAAAACCTCCATAACTTTGATCGTGGAACACTAGTACGTGGATGACAATATGGTCACTGCTCTTTATCCCGTAGCTCTTTAGACCATCTTAAGCACCTTCGCTGATGTGTACAAGAATCTCGGCCTCACACTGAACATCAAAAAGACCAAGGTGCTCCATCAACCCTTGCCGATGGGACAATCTCATGAACCATCTATTAAAGTCAATGGAAAATTGCTGGAAAATGTGGAGCATTTCCTGCATCTTGGAAATCATCTCTCTGCCAAAGTCGACATTGATGAGGAAATCCAGCATTGCCTGAGCTGCTCAAGCTCTGCTTTTGCTTGCCTGAGACAAAGGGCCTTTGAGAACCAGGACATCAGTGCCAAGACAAAACCCCTTGTGTACCGCACAATGGTTGTTCCGGCACTGCTGTATGCATGTGAAACCTGGACAACATATAAGTGTAACCTGAAGGCACTTGAACAATATAATCAATGCTGCCTCAGGAGAATACTAAATATCCTTTGGGAGGCTAGGCGCATGAACACTAGCCTCCTGGAAGAGTCAAACATGACCAGCATTGAAGTTATCATCCACCAACAACTTCGCTGGACTGGTCACGTGGTCCAGATGCCTGATCAGCGCCTCCAAAAACAGATTCTGTTTTCCGAGCTGAAGGAAGTATGGAAGAGCGTTGGGGGCCAGACAAAGCAATTTAAGGACATGTTGAAGGCAAACATGAAAAATTGCGGCATCAGTGTCGACACTTGGGAGAACCTTGCCCAGAACCGTCTCCAGTGGAGAGTGGTAATCCGTGAGGGAGTGGTGCAATTTGAGAGGTCCTGCTGCAGCGCAGATGAGGAGAAGCGGAGAAAGAGAAAAGAGCAGCAAAAACTGCCTCATATCCCTCCAATAGCCACCAGCACCTGCCCCTTCTGTGATAAGACCTGTGGCTCCAGAATCAGGCTGGTCAGCCATCTACCGATCTACATATAGGAGGGTGACAGGAAGACGTTCTACTCATTATCGAGTGACCACTGACAGGGGATTAGGGCACTTACCTGAGATAAGGAATTCACTGGTTTGGATCCCTGTTCTGTGGCAGGGACTAGCTAATGGTCCTGCACATCAGGGGTGAAATCCTGACTTCATTGAAGTCAATGGTAAAAAGTCAATAGCATTCATTTTTATGAAGCCAGAATTTCACTCCAGATATTTTGATAGGCACAATACAAGAATCTAGATTTTGGGTGTTGGAGCAATCTTAACTTAAAAAAGCTGTCATATCTGCTGCTTAACCCTTGGGTGTAAGGATTTGTGTATGACATTTGCACTTTTTGCATTGCTGTAATTAAAGTTTATTTTCCCCACTCCAGCTCATCTAAAGAAATGGGTTTTGCCCATGAAAGCTCATGATACTATACATACTTTTTTTTAGTCTCTGTGGTGCCACAGGACTACTTGTTGGCGGCACCTACATTCGGAATTTTGGGGAAGGAAAAAAATCCCACTGTTTCTACAGTTGGTGCAGCCCCAGTGGTGGGAGCACTGGGATATAAAGGTCTTAAATACCCTGTAAAGGTAGCTAATGTTTTGTCATCTAACTTTAAAAAAAAAAAAAAAAGCTATCCAGCATTGTATTTAAAATATCAGTGACCACTGTTGCCCTAGCTCTCCCGCTAGTGATATTTTGGTAGTAATTTCTTTTATGTATATGTAAGTGCAAGATGTTCATGTGTATAATGGCCAATGCCTGACAGTCAATATTTATATTTTAAAGATTAAGGCCTTGTAATTTTTCGTGAAAAATGTCCTTTTACTTTGTAGTAACTATTGTGGGGGAAAAAATCCAGAAGTGAAAAGGACAGTGAAAACGAGCCCCTCTAGCTTATGATAAAACTAAAGTACCTTGTCTTCACTGTGATTTTAAGACAGCTCTCACACAATTGATACTGAAATGTAAAAAATACAGGGACTAGTCTCAAGGTCTCATATGACCTTGTCTCCAGTAGCATCTTGTTCACTGTTCTGTTGGTAGAGCTCTCTAACAGCATGAACAGGACTGGGTAGAGAAGGATGGTAAGTACATTTTAACTTTGGTGTTATCTAGACCTGTTCTGAGCAGGATCAGTTGATGTAATGTTTAATTGACAGCTTTTATCTTATCACTTTTGGCTTAGTTGCTCTTGGTGGAGTTGCACAACTGTTAGGGGATTGTTTCCATAACAAGAACTAGGGGTCACCAAATGAAATGAATTTGGGTTTAAAACAAAAGGAAGTACTTCATGCAATGCATAGTCAATCTGTGCAACTCCTTGCTAGAGAATGTTGCGAAGACCAGGACTTTAACAGGGTTAAAAAAAGATTTAGATAAATTCATGGAGGATAGGTCCATAAATGGTGTCGCTAGCCTCTGTTTGTCAGAGGCTGGAAATGGGTGACAGGGGTGACATTTGATGATTACCTGTTCTATTCATTCCCTCTGGGAGCACCTAGCACTGGCAACAGGATACTGAGCTAGATGGACCTTTGATCTGAGCAGTATGGCTATTCTTATGTTCACTGATAGCTGCAGTAATGGGAAATTAAAAGGAAAATGTGTAATTAGAAGTTGGTTCAGTACAATAGATTGAACACTTTCCCCCGGTCTCTCTAGTTTAGCTGTAGGTTTGTCTGTACAGCATTACACACTTTGACTGCCATACAGTAATTTGTCTTCAGTTAGTGCCTAGAGACCATAACCAGAATTAAGGCCATATTGTGGTAGGGGCTGGAAAAGTGGTACTCAGATTGTGGCTTGTGAGCCACAAGTGGCATTTTAATGTGTTTCCTGGGGCTCTGCGCAGCACATATTACAACGCTGGGTATTTTTACTATGTTGTTAACACATTACATTATCACCTTGCACTCAGTTGTTAACTTATTTGCTGCAAATATGTTAAATTGAATAAGTATTTCCCCAAGTGCAATAAAATGAACTGAAACTGAATTGGTTTTCTTTGACCCTTTTTAATTTTTTTTTAAAATAAAACGTGGCTAACTTTTTAATCCTACTTTTTATTTTGATAACGTGTCCTAATCTCAACTGTTTCAGTGGGCAATTGTTTACTAATGGGGCTAGGGATGTCAATGTGTACGCTAACCGATAAGACATGGCATATCGGTTAATAATCTTGTTGACTGCACACTTCCCTTCTCCCCTCTCCTTTATCAGAGGCAGCAACGGTGGAGAGGGCCGGAGCCAGTGCCCGTGAGGAGCTGGCTTGAAAGCTGGCTCCCCACCCCCTCACTCCTGCGCAGCTGCCTTTGAAAAGCAACCATGCGCAAGGTGAGGGGGGTAGGTGGGAGCCAATATGCATGGGGAGCCAGCTTTTAAGCAGCCCTCTCCCTCCCCGGCATGTGCTGACTCTTCAGACCAGCTTGCTCCCCCTTGCTGCCTCCTCAGAGACAGTGGGGTGGGGAGGCAGGAGCTGTTGCTGAGGGAGGTAATATAGTATGTGAAGCTGTCTTTAACACTTATGTTCCAAAGAGCTAACATTTGAAAACAGGTGTTCAAATACAACTTTAGAATCAACGCTGTAGCAGATTCCAAATCAACCCTCTTTCCTGCTTTCCCTGGAGCAGTGAAACTGTCTCTTCTAATTTTTTTATCTAAAGTTAGCCCAAGAAGTTGATTAATTTAAAAAAATAGAATTTTGTTCTATTAAAATAATAGATTGCATTTAATTACTAACGTATTAGTGATTTAAACAGGCACATGAGGAGCAACATACTAAATGAACGTAATCTGTCAGTGGGTAAGAGGACACTGAGCTTTGCTGCTGTTTTTAGTTTGTTTTAAACACAAAACGTATCTCAATTTGTTTTCTGTCGACATTTAGCACATTAGCTGAACAGTCTCAAGTTTGTGGTTCACTTGTGGGATTCAGGCTACAATTTTTTTTCGAAAAATAAAGTTTGGGAGGGGTTTCTGGTTGCAGTATGGTTTCCTTAAAACACGGGCTTGTCTTATAACAGAGACACTACCTAATGCAAATATGCAGACAAGAGTCAGACAACATTAGGTCAGGTCTTTCTTCCATATGTATTGCAAATAGAAACCAAGTTGAAGAAAACTATAGTAACTGATTTCCTGGTAGTAATTCATAGAAGATCTGATAGGATTTAGGTTAAGAATACTTGCTCCTTGTTAATTTTCTCTTCTTATTATCTTCAATTTTAAAAAAGTTCAGTAAAACATCTATAACAAGAAACTGCATAAACTATCTTGGAATGCATAACTCAAAAGTAGTTCTGTCTGGCTTGAATCTTGAACTTAGATTTACCTTGTGATAAAGAGAATATCTTCAAAGAATAGCTCTAGTTTTGAAGCATCTCGACATAGTGTTTAAAAAAAAAAATTGCCTAACCCCAGAAATAATTGGCAAAAGGGGAGATAAGATTTCCTGCTCCTGAATCAAATATTTATGAAAATTAATTTCACTTGTGTTCAAAAAGAGCTTATTGACAAGACATCTGAAGTGCGTTTAGAGGAAATGATACAACAGCTTTGGTATAATTCAGGGAATAGCAATGGACTTTCCTTCCTTTTTGGGCTGTTCATCCTCTAGTATGGGGGCTATTTAAGTAACAGCAGCTTGACACTGACATGATGGTTTCATTGTTGCTATTCAGAAAGCTTTAGAACAGTAATGGAAATTACCATTTTTTAGGACTTGTTCACACTTAAATTTCTGAAATAGCTATTCTAGAACAATTCCCCACTGCTGTTTCACTGAGACATTAGCAGAAGCACCACAGTGTTCTGTTTGCCGACTCGGCAAACAGGATTACATTGACTTATACTCTGTTTATATCTGGAAAACTATCTTTGCCAAGATATATGTGACTCTGAGTCCCTTTATGCCAGCTGGCAAAGGGCACACCCAATGTGAGGGCTCTGGCTGAGGATGTGGACTCTGGGGTGGGGCTGGAAACTAGGGGCAACCTCCAGGCTGGGGCAGGAGGTTGGGGTGAGGGATCTGGGGTGGGGCTGTGCATGAGGGGCTAGGATGCAGGAGGAGCTCCAGATTTGGGGGAGCAGGGCATTAGTGCTTAAGGTTTGGGCACTTTCCTCAGGCGGTTCCTGATCAGCAGTGCTGTGAAGCTAAGGCAGGCTCCCCTGCCTATCCTGGCTCTGTTCCGTGCCTGAGAAGCAGCTAGCTCAACCTACAGTGGGTTGGTGATAGTTAGGAGACTCCATACACTGCTCCCACCCATAGGCATTGTTCCCTGTTTTTCCCCCTCCTCCCCCCCCAGCTCCCATTGCCTCCTCGCCTACCAGCTGGACCTGCTAGCTACCTTCTGGATGCAGCACAGTTCCAAGACAGGTGGGGACTAGCCTGCCTTAGCTCTGCAGCACTGACGACCAGACTTCTAACCTAGTCGGTGCTGACTGGAGCTGCCGGGGTACCTTTTTTGGCTGGGCGTCCTGGTTGAAAATCAGACAGTAGAGGTACTGGATTAAGGTCAGATCTTTGCTATCTGGTATAGTTTTGGCTTTTTGGAGTACTCCCAATGATTAGTAAGTAGCAAGCATTAGGTGTGGTGATAGGATTTTGTAGGGTGAAGACCTTACTTGCAAATCTGTCTGCATGTGTTAATGTGTTCCAGGGCATCTTCTCTTAGGGACACGCACAAATGTGAAAGCTTCAAACGAGAACAGTGCCTGTTCTTACACTTAAAATACTCATAACCAGCCTTTGTGCACTTCCCTTTGTTTTTTCAGTATTGTCATTTATTTGTTTGTTTTGTTTGCTGTCTGTGATGCTTTAATTTTTACTATTTTATGAGTGGGCAGTATTTAATCAAATTAAGAGTTGACATCCCAGAGAAACTGTATAATCCTGAGTGAATTCTTGTACTCTCCTTTCCAGTATCAGAAAATATTGTATTTATATAGCAGAACTATTTTAAATTGATTCATAGATTTGTTTAGGATCTTAAAACTGAGTTGAGTGCACGTAATCTGCATGCAAGAGGGATAGTTTTGTGAACTGAGTCTGTAATATGCCAGTATTTCAGCAGGTGCTTCATTTTTTTTGAGAGCAGCTTTCCCTGAAGATTTAGTGGTCCAACTCTACGATAGGAATAGGTTATTAAATTGGACTTCTGGTGCATATATTTTATGCTTATACTTAATGGTCATGACTGTTTTATTTATATAGCTGTTTGCAGAATGCCACTTTTTGGTGTGTTTACTAGCTTGAATTGTTAGAAAGGATGATAAAATACATATGTGCCAAGGGTAGTATCTGTTTTTTATTTGATATGAAACAAATATCTTAACCAGTGCACCTTGTTGACTATCTCTTGTAATTTTTTCTTCCATAAATTGCTTAAAAGTATATTTTGTATCCACATTTTTTGTTTATATTGTGGTGCACATCCACACAATACTTTGATATTGTTGCTGCACAACAAAATTCAACCCATACATAGATGGAAAATATTAGAGGGAACATTGGTGAGGAGCTACACACTTCTTGCTTTTACAACAAGCTGCATGCCATACTTGGCAGATACTCCACTAATACCTTGCATAACTCCTGCCAATAACTCTGAGGACCCCCAGTCACAGGCTTCAGATGTGAACAGCAAGGAAAAGGAATTGGACAAGGAAGAAGAGGAGGAGAAGGATGGGATTGGGGACCCCAAGTTGAGCAGGGGATCTAGTTATACAATGAGGCAAGATGTTTTTGACTCCACTGTAGGGATGTAAGTAACTAGGCTTATTAAGTAGTCAAGTCACTCCTCGTGTAGTGGCCCCCACGCCCGCTGTATCAGAGGCAGCAAGGCGGGGCAGGAACCATCTTAAAAGTGAGTTTCCCCCAGAACTGTCTCCACGGTGTGGAGGAGGGGTAGGGGAAGCAGAGGTGTCCCAGACCTACCCCCACTGTGGCTCTTGCCTTTTAAATGTAGTAAGAGCTTGGTGGCTCTTAGTACATTTAAAAAGCAGAGCTACAGCGGTCCCAGAGCCATCACGAGCCAGGACTGCTCAGTCTCTGCTCATGCCGGCTCCGGAAGCTACCTTCACTGCAGCTCTGCAGAGCGCCTCCTCTTATTGACTAATCATATAATTGATACTAATTGTATCAACTACAGGATTAGCCAAATACCCGCTCCTTAACATCCTTACTGCACTGCAGTCCAGTCGGTCTTACCAGTCCACTACAGGCAAGGCTGATACAGTACAAAGAACCTTGGGTAAAGGTAGACATAAATTTTCCATTACCGGAATGCACCCCCATGCCCTTCCAAAGATAAAAGGACATACTTTGACTTGACTTGCGCTAGAAGAGGTAAGTAAGAGAGAATTGCTGTATGCTTTTCAGTCCCCTCTAGAGTTAGGCAGGAGAAGCCGTAAGGAGTAATTTGTATACTGATGTCCCTTGAATTCTCATGAGAGAACTCTATGTAAAAAAAATTTCACAGTAGTAGGCAATACTTTGCCAAAGATTTCTAGGGATAGCAGCCTTATTTCTTCCTATGTAGTAGGGTGCTTTTCCATAATATTCAATGACAGTTTCATCAGGCACCATTGCAGTACACAGGCTTCCAGCATACCAGTCCAGGCAACTTTAGGACGCTAGCAGCAGCTGTGCTCTCTCTGCCTTTATTGCCCTTAGGAGTGAGATCTGCTAAAATCAACCCTTCCTGTGGAAAGTGCCAATATTTAGGGCCAGCTGAGCAAATCACACCTCATTTCCCTAATCCCCAGTAGGCCGTACTCAAAATGGGCTGGTGCTGTGACCAATACTGTGCACAAAAAATTCTAAGCAGGAGTGAAAATTAGCATTTATTTTGTAACAATTTGTTGCAAACAAGAAACCATGAAACTTGCACTGGGCCTTATCAGCCCACATTGATGTCAGTGAAGTGTACCTGATAACCCTTGTTGATGTACAATCTGGCAAGGTGTTCTGGTGCCAAGGTAAGGGTAGGTATGCCTCTAGTGCAGTTTGGGAACCCCATCTGCTATATCCTGCACATTGCAAAGGGTCATGGTACTGCATAGCAGGAAGCAATTAATGAGATTGCACGTTTGTATGACCGCTCAGCTACCCAACACAATGATCAGTTTCAGCGGGGTTAGCAGCCTTAGTCTGTTTCAGCAAAAACAAGTCCAGCGACACTTTAAAGACTAACAGATTTATTGGGCATGAGGGCATAAACCTTTGTGAGATACAACTCACAATGGATTTCCAGACTCCAAGTTGATTTCCAACTGACTCTGAAAAATTGTTAGATGCTAAAGCTTCAGAAAAGAGTTTTAATTTAATCCTTGAACTTGTCAGCTTTCAGGAAACTCTAAGGCCCTTGGTTCTGCAGTGGGATGCTGGGGGAAAGACCTATGTGCCAAAGTGGAGACTAGCCAACTTCTGAGTGATCTGCCCTGACATCTCATTAAAGGCCTGGGACCTAATAGTAACTCGTGTACTATTAGGGTTATGGCTAATATTTGTATTTCCCTAGTGGAGATTGAAACTTACATAACTGAACACATTCACTTATAATGGACTGCTTATCTCTCTAAAGTCATGCCTAATTCCTGGTCATTCACCTCTGTTTTGTGTAATGAAAAATGCTGAGCTGTATTAACAGTCTCCTTTCTGTGCTGGCAACACATCCCATCAGACAATATTGCTGCCGTGGTTCACCAGTCAATAGCTATGGCTTGAATCTTTTTTCCCCTCCTGAGGAATAAATGTTCTCTATAATACACAGCAACCAGCATCACTGCAGGATTTCCACTGTATGTGCTGTAGTACAGTAGTCCCCTTGGTGCAAGTTTGCACTTCTTGCACACCTAGCATGCTGAGTGGAGCTCTATTAGTGCAGCAAATGCTGTATTCAATGGGTTCTAGTCATTGGTGGGTTCCTCTAAAAACTCAAGTTTCCAATTAAATAAATAGTGCAAATTTCATAGGTACAGCTTCTTCAGTGGTTGCAATAAATGAACAGAACTTTAAGCCAGTCCCGTACAGGTATCTAACTGGGACACCTCCACACAGTTTCTTGCCTGAATGTTACTGTGTACTTTAGTTACTGGCCTTTTTCCAGCAACAGGCAAGTCTCTGCTAAGCTCAGGATCTGCCAGGTTCCAGCTCTCAGGCTATCTATTTGGTCTTTCTGTAGGCTCTGGCTGCCCTGAGTCTGGTCTGACCTCATGGTGTACTGACCTCCAGAGGTCATGGTCTTTGGTGGGTTGGGATGTTGATCTGGCATTTAATACAGTGCCCTATAATGAGCCAACAATTTCATTATATTTTTCTGCTGGTGTGAGAAAAAACTGGCTCCTTAAAGGTTTTAACCACTCACCTGTCCCTGTGCCAGTGCCCCATAAGCCTTGATATCCTCATGAAATGATTTAAAAGTGACATGTAGAACAGAATGTTCTCTTTAATTGCTCTTTCTAAGGAGGCATTTCCATGTTTTAGCTCACAGTTTGATTTCATCGCTTATTTATTTTTTCGTAACCACTGGATACAAAGCAATGTGAATTTTGGCCCAACAGAGAAGTGTGATGCATTTTGTATGGACTGTGACTGGGTAAATGCTGTGGTTTGAGAATTGTCTGCACAGATCCACTACTGGCATCCTTTATCAGGTGTTGGCAACCAGCAACAATGTATAAATTAGGGATGTAATAGTGTAGTCAGTTAATTAACTGAGAAGCAAAAGCTTATCGATTAATGCTGTCAACTACATGTATTCCCCAGCCCTCCGCCTCACGTTTCTTCCAGTAAATTTTGCTTATGCTGGGCCCTGGAAGCTACTCCGCACTGTGGCTCTGCAATAATACTTTCCCTTCAGAGCTGCAGCAGGGGTAGCCCTAGGACCCAGTATGAGCTGGGACTGAGCCAGGCTGCCTGCCCATTGGACCCTAAAATACTCTTGGTGCAGAGCTGTAGTGGGGCTAGTTGCCGGGCCTGGCACTGGCTATGACTGAGTGCTTGCAGTGCTAACCCTTATTGATTAATCATGTAGCCGACAACATTTTTGTTGCATACACCAGCGGTTCCCAATTGGTGGTCTGCAAACCACTGGCTGCCGGGCCATGGCGGCTGCCGCAGCTGAAACTGGCCATTCATGCGGCTCTGGGGGCAGGGCTGGAGAGATGCACGTGGCTGAGCTGCCAGGCTGGTCTGGTAGTAGTTTCTTCTCCTCATTTCTCCCGCGCCCAGCATATCTGCAAGGGAGCCTGGGTGCTGGGGAGCACTCACCTTCCCCGTGCATGGCCCAAACAAACAGGCAGTCCCTGAGTATGCGCTTTCCCAACATGTATACAGCAGAGTCTCTGCCTCATCCCCCCTCCCCCCCCCCTTTGGGCTTCCTCACTCGGTACCTGCGTGGTGGCGTCACTTCTGTGAGGGGAATGACGATTGCTGCTGTGACATGCCGTCCCTCCCTCCCCGTCTCCCTTCTTCAGCTTTGGGAAGACAAAGTAAAAAGTAATGGCAGGGCGGAGCCTTGCAAAGGGGGAAGGGTGTTGCTCAAAGCTAGAGCCTTGCAGACCCAGGAGGAGCAGTGGCTCCAGCAGTTGCCAGGCTGAATCCTGTGGGCGGACGGGGAGGCGATGGTGAGGGACGAGCGGGGGAGAGAGAACGGCCTAGAGGAGAATGGGGGTTAAGGGGCCCTACAGCATGACAGGGTGTGGCTGCAGCCGTGCGGCCTGCGCAGGGGCGGGGGGTGTGTGTGACAAACTGCTGGAGGTGGACTGGAAGCATTTTATTTGAATATGTAAATAATGAATATGCAAATAAAAGGTTACTGGGCTGCCAAAAGTTTGTGAATGGGTTTGCTGGTTCGTGTTTAAAAAAATGTGGGAATCACTGGCCTACACGATTAGCGAATTACACACTTAACATCCCTAGTATAGACGGAGAAATGCAATAAATGAAGCTGAACATACATGGGTATGTTGGCTGTTGGCATTTAGCCTGCCCAGCATGTACTGTATTTGCTGTATAAATATTGTAAAGTTAATTACCTAAGTATTAGGGATGTAATGGTGTGGACAGTTAAATGATTAACCAATAAGCGATGCTAATGCTACCGGCATTACACGTAGCCTCCTCCCTCTCCCCTTCCGTGTGGCTCTGTGACTAAATTTTTTAGTGGGCGGACCGGCAGCCTGGCTCAGTCCCGGCTCACAATGGGTCCCAGCAGCTAGCCCCACTGCGGCTCTGCAATAAGAGTAATTTAGGAGCTGGTGGGCAGGCAGCCTGGCTCAGTCTCAGCTCACTCCAGGTCCTGGGAACTACCCCAGCTGCAGCTCTGCAGATAAATTATTTTAGCAGCTGGTTCTTAAATTACTCTTAGTGCAGAGCTGCAGCGGAGGTAACTCTCAGTGCGTGCCAGGACTGAGCCAGGCTGCTGGCTCCCAAGCTACTTGCAATGCACAGCTGCAACAGTTAATCGTGTAACCAACAAAATATTTGTCAGTTACCAGATTACATTTAATTTAACATCCCTACTAAGTATATAATCTTCAGCCAGAAAACACCTACCAGGACCTAGACCAGTGTTTCTCACCCAGTGGTACGAGTAAAGTCTGGGAGGTACATCAACACAACTGAAATTTGGAGACAACTGAATTTTTGTGTTAAGTTTTACAGCATTTTATTATTTTTGTACTTTTTACATGCACAAATTTAATCGCCCGCCTGGCTACGATTAAGTTGTTTAAACAAATGTGTTGCAACAGTAGAAAAAATGTTTGTGTGTCTGGAAATTGTAGGTACTGAGGGTACTTACAATTTTTTTTAAAGGGGTACTTTATAAAAAAAAGGTTGAGAAACTCTGACCTAGACTGTGTGCATAAGGTCTTCTATTTACATGATGAAGTATTAATAAGGAGATATAATCAGAGTTGTGAACCCTGAGAGTACAAACCTTGGAAGGAAGAGGGACATAGTCGTGGAGAAGAATGACGAATAATTCTTTCTGTCCCAAGGCCCACAAATAACTCAGATGAAATTAGTAAAGGGAACCACCATCATAGACTGTCTTACAGGATGTGGTAAGGTCACATACTAACTTGAGTTTGATACTCTCAAAATGGGTTCACTTTTCTTACATACTGTTGTGGTTGAACTTAAGTGTGGGTCTGTAATCGATGTGAGTTGGCAGGAAAGAGAAGAAAACATATTAATTGGCTTAAATGTTCCAAAAGCTGTCATAATTAAAATGTATGGCCAAGACTTACTTCCAGCAGAATTGAGGGAAAAGGCTGGTGCTGTTAAGTGATATGTCACTTGTGCCACCAAGAGGACTACCTGCAGACCATCATTGACAGATTCTTTGAAGCATCTAAACTATTTGGTCTCACAATTAGCCTCGGAAAGACAGAAGTCCTCTTCCAGCTTGCACCAAACAGTGCTCCTCCACAGCCATGTATCACTATTGATGGTACACAACTGAAGGTAGTGGACAGCTTTAAGTACCTGGCAGCACAATATCAAGTGATGGATCCCTTGACAAAGAGATTACAGCGAGGATCCAGAAAGCCAGTCAGGCACTTGGGTGATTGCATATTAAAGTTCTTCAGCACAAAGAGATTCGCCTGTCAACTAAACGCAAGGTATATAATGCCGTGGTCCTCACCTCTCTCCTGTATGGCTGTGAAACATGGACCCTGTACTGTAGGCACATCAAGCGGATGGAGCAGTTCTATATATGCGCTCCCTATGATCAATCATGCGAGTACGCTGGCAGGACCGAATTACTAACCAAGAAGTGCTTGATAGAACTAGTTCCACAAGCATCGAAGCCAAGATCCTCCAGATCCAGCTTCGATGGTCTGGCCACGTTCTCCGCATGGACGAAAGCAGGATCCCGAGGCAGCTGTTCTACGGGGGAGCTGGTACGTGGTAGTTGCAAACAGGGATGCCCGAGGAAGAGGTATAAGGATAACCTGAAGACCAGCTTGCAATGGACAGGCCTTCAACCTCGACAATTTGAACTAGCTGCTGCAGACAGGACTAATTGGCGTTCCCTTACGAGAAAAGCAGTGACAAAGTTTGAGGACGGCCGCCGCCGCCGCCGCCGCCAACGCCTCGCAGCTGCACGTGAAAGACGACATAGAGCTGTGTTCTCTCCTGTCCTGACACCCGGCATCCCATGCCCTATTTGTAGCCGCGTGTGTGCTTCGACCTTTGGGCTCCGGAGCCACATGCGTCTCCACAAATGAAATGTACAACATGTCTTCCTCGGCTCCTGAGAGACAACCAACAACAACACTTGTGCCCCTTTACATTTTGTGTTTGGACTCTTGTTTGAGCTAGAGCAATCCTTTGACTGCTTGCTGTTGCATTAAGTTGTCTAGGTACCAAAAGATTATTCCAGCAGTAAGAACAGTTTGAGTCCAGTTTGAATGCTAAATGTACTTTATTTTGTCTTTATAGTGGGGGGGGGGGGGAGAAGAAGGATACAGGTGGGACCTCCCTGGTCCAGCACCCTTGGGACCTGACCGGTCCTGAATGAGGGAATTTGCCAGACTAGGGGAGGCTCCCCACTGCCCGATTTCTAGTCTGCCGCTGGCTTTGGCTGCTCACCCTGCTGACTGCCCCAGCCAGGCTGCCTACCGATGGTCCCAGCTCAGAGAGCTGCTGTGCAGCACCAGCCCAGCTCCTCTGCTGGGCTGCCATCCCCACCCCCTCCACCTCGCCAGGCTGCCACAGCCCAGTCCTCCTGCCGCACTATCGTGGCCCTGGATCCGGCTCCCCTACCAGTCTGCTCCATGCCCCCAGCTTCAGCTCCAGCTCCCTGTTGAGCATGGCTGCAGCCCCCTGCCAGGCTCCCTGCTGTGCATGGCTTCGACCCCCTGCCAGGCCCCCTGCTCTTGCAGCCCTGGCTCCCCTGCGGGCTGCTGCAAACCCCTAGGGACTCCCAGCAGCCAGCCCTCCTGCTGCCTGACTCCTGGCCACCAGGCTCTCTGGCCTGGGAACATGGACTAGACGAGTCCCTGGTTTAGGGAGGTGTAACCTATATAATCTTGAGGCTGAAGTGCTTATGGTACCTGGAATGGAATGATACTCTCACTACATAAACAATTTTTTACTTCACTTATCCTAATATAATGAGCATAACTTCCTAACTTTTACTACAAAAGTATTTTGCAATCCTTAGTGACCAGTCATTAATGGAGACCTCAATCAGAGAAGAGTAAATAGGAAAAGATTTGTGACGTATGTTGTAGGGATGTAAAATCCTGTTTACATTTCAACGGTGTATCATACATAATAATTTGCTTGTAAGTGTGGTCAAATTGTATAGATAAGCTTCTGCAATTGAGACCATAATCTAGTAGTATTTGTATTAGGGATGTGAAAGTGTACCCGTGTATATGATTAACCAATGAGCCTGGGTTAATCAGTTAACCTTCACAGTCACATATAAACTCCAGGTGTATGCAGGGAGCCGGATTAATAATCAGCAGCACTGTAAAAAAAAATAGGAAGATGTAATGGATCATGTCGGAGTATTTTAGGAGCATAGGTAGCAATGTTCCTTCTAACTTTTTTTTATCTGTGTGCAGAATAAATTTTGTTCTGTGCGTTGAGGCATGTGCAGATGTGGACTGCCAATAGAAGCACCTGCTGCCAAAGATGAGTGCTGTGGGCACTCTGCTAATCAGCTGCGCGATGCCTGAATCTCTCCTGCGCGGCCGCCCAAGCATTCAATTTACAGGGAACACTGGTAGGGAATAAATATAACTTGGGACTTGTACAAAATTTCACCATGTTCTGAAACAGTCTTTCAGAACCATTTATACATTGTCTTCAAATACCCAACTGGGCCATATTCTGTCCTATGACAGCCAAGACTTTTAAAAATAAGTGCCTAAAGCAAACCTCTTATGTCCATATTTAGACATTGATATAGATAGTCTGATTTATCTCCCACCTCCTCCAAAAGTGCTAGACACTAAACAAGTCTCAGAGAGGTATATCAGTGCTAGTCTATATCCACAAAAACAACGAGGAAGTGTCACAGGACTCCTTGTTTTTGCAGATATTAAACAGCTACCACTGACTGTAGCTGGTGCCACATAATAGGCAATGAAAATTGTTGGGAGAGGTTGAAACAGGTCCTATATGAAGAGAGATTAAAAGACTTAGACTTTTCAGCTTAGAAAAGAGGAGACTAAGGGGGGATATGATAGAGGCCAATAAAATCATGACTGGTGTGGAAAAAGTGAACAAGGAAAAGTTATTTACTTATTCCCATAATATAAGAACTGGGTGTCACCAAATGAAATTAATAGGCAGCAGGTTTAAAACAAAGAAAAGGAAGTTTTTCTTCACTCAGCGCACAGTCAACCTGGAACTCCTTGCCAGAGGATGTGGTGAAGACTAGGACTTTAACAGGGCTCAAAAAAGAGCTAGAAAGATTCATGGAGGTGAGGTCCATCAATGGCTATTAGCCAGGATGGGTAGGAATGGTGTCGCTAGCCTCTGTTTGTCTGGAAATGGGTCACAAGGGAGGGATCACGTGAGGATTACCTGTTGTGTTCCCTCCTTCTGGGGCATCTAACATTGGCCACTGTCAGTAGACAGGATGGACTGTTGGTCTGACCCACTATGGCCATACTTATGTTATCCGTAGTGATGCAATAGCAGTAACATACAGGAGTCATGCAGGAGATTTGGCTTTATTTAATTCCCACCTATGGATAACCATGCAGAGTCCCCAGTCTTAATTCCCAGCCTAGGGGTAATCCTATGAAGTATTTAAATGAGTGCTGAAAGATAAGTATGTGCCAAAGAGCTTTGCTAAACTAGGGTCAATATCTCCTACTTGCAGATCTGTGAAGCAGGGTACTCATAACTAGGGGCAGATATTAGCTTCATTTCTTTTATTTTCAGTTTAAAAGAACCAAATTATATTATTTCTTTCTACCACCTTGGCTCCTCTGTCTGATCGAGGTACAGGATAAGAGAGAATGTGGAGTTGGATGGGTTCAAAAAAGAGCCATGGAGGTCAGGTGCATCGGCTATTAGCCAGGATGGTAGGAATGGTGAGCCTAGCCCCTTTGTCTCTCTGGAAATGGATAACAGGAGAGGGAACACGTGAGGATTACCTGTTGTGTTCCCTCCCTCTGGGGCATCCAGTATTGGCCACTGTCAGCAGACAGGATACTAGGCTAGATGGACCTATAGTCTGACCCAGTATGGCCGTCCTTAGGTTCATATAATTATGTCCGATCTCTGCAGAAGTTTCATTTTGGTCACAGAATGGCCTCTCATGGAATACTACAGCATCTGCTCTCTAAAGGAAAACCAGTTAAATAAGGAAGGTGCCAGAAAGGTCTCAAGTTACAGTGGGGAAGGTCTAGGTTAGATATTAGGAAAAACTATTTCACTAGGATGGTGGGGAAGTACTGGAATGGGTTACCTAGGGAGGTGGTGGAATCTCCATCCCTAGAGGTTTTTAAGTCTCAGCTTGACAAAGCCCTGGCTGGGTTGATTTAGTTGGGATTGGTCCTGCTTTGGGCAGGACTTGATGACCTCCTGAGGTCTCTTCTAGCCATATGATTCTATGAAAGGGCAGGGGAGAGGCGGGGAGAAAAATGGTGATGTCAATGGAGTATGCTGTGTGTACTCTGCACTTCACAAAATGAGTCTACCTACATGCTTAAGCTTCGAACATACACACACGTTTCCCACAGTTATACTACAACTGGTGTAGTTTAAGTGGACTAAGCAATAGTGAATTTAATCTATTACTCTCAGTAGAAAAGTTTTTATATGTGAGATGATTTCTTAAAATCTCCTTAAACAAAATCATGTTCTTCTCCCCCCACTTCATCTCTTCCTCTTACCAACATCCAGACTACCCCTGTGGTCTGTATTTAGCTTAGGGGTGAGCAAAAGGGCCTGTGTGAGCGGCCCGCCAAATGGGTGGATTTGGCCCGTGTAGGCCCTGGTGCGCCCCAGGCCAATTAGGGCCTGGGGTGGGGGGAGTGCACGAAGTTTCCTCCGCCCTGCAAGGAGTACACAGCGCTTGGAAGCGCCAGGCGCTCCTGGCAGTGCTGGAGGAGGCTTCGCACGCTCCCCCACCCCCAGGCTAGTCAGGGCCTGAGGGCGGAGGAGCACGCGAAGTTTCCTCCGCTCTGGCCCCGCCCTGTGAGGAGCACGCGGCACGCTCCTGGCAGGATGGGAGAAGACTTCGCACGTTCCACTGCCCCCAGGCCCTGATTGGCCTGGGGGCCGGGGAGTGTGGGAAGTCTTCTCCCAGCCAGGGGCACGGGCACCTTAGGGGAAAGGAAGAGGGCAGGTGGGCAAAGGCGCTCCCCCAACCCCAGGCCAATCATGGTCTGGGGGTGGGGAACCCCGAAGTGCCCCAGCCCCACCCCTTCTGCTTGAGGCCCCGCCCCTTCTGGTGCAGCCTGGGACCACTTCAGAGATTTTTATTTTAAGTGGCCCCCGGCAAAAAATTATTGCCTACCTCTGATTTAGCTTGTTTTCCTTATTGGTGTTAGCTTTTGCAGTGTATTAACAAACTACTGTAGACATACCCAGACTAGGGATGTGAATCGTTTACTGGTAAGCCTCACCTATTAAGGATGAAGCTTACTGGTTAAGGTTAACTGGTGGGGGCTGGAGCAGCTCCCTGCCTGCAGCAGAGAAGTGTTGCTCTGGTCATCCGGAGCAGCTCCTGTCCATGGCAGGCCTCAGCACCCAGCAGGCAGGCGCTGCTCAGGTTGCCGTGGGGGAGGGCTTCCCTGACTTCTTGTTACCCAGGGTTGTTCCATGCCAGCTAGCTTGTGCTATGGGGATTTTTTTCATTGCTGTACAGATTTCCAGGGTTGTGCTAGAGCCCAAGCTCTGAGACTGTCCCAGAATACAGGGTGTTGGAGCCTGGCTGGAGTGGAGGGTTCCAGAATTCGGGCTCCAGCCAGAGCCCAGAAGTCTACACAGCAATGAAACAGCCCTGCAGCCTGAATCAGCTGGCATGGGCCAGCTGTGGGTTTTTCTTTGATGTGTAGACATACTCTTTGTGATCCTTGGTAGTTACATTCTCTTTCCTAAGCACTTCTATGGTGCTCTGTATTATTCTGCGGCACCTGGTGCTTCCATAGCTTGTTCTGAGTTATTCTCCTATCTCTGATATACCTTGTTGGGCACATTATCTTTTGATGAGACAGTCCATAGAACGTGAATATTCACTCAGGGCGTAGTGCAGACGATAGGGATTTAGTTTTTCTTCTGCCATTTCAATCCCTGCTTCTCAGCAAAGTGCGGATCTGACTATGGAGTAGTCAAAGGAAAGCTAAGATCCTTTTACTCATAATGTTCCGAATGCTTGTAAAGATGCTCTTGCCAATATGAACAAATTGCAAGATTGTATTTAAGTTTAATTACAGCTGATGTCCTAGAGCCTTGTGCTAGAGGTGACAGTTTTCTGAAAATGATGACTAGTGGGAGAGAGACTTGAAGTGAGAGGCATTATGAAAGACTCTAAGCAGCTTATTTGTTTAGGCTTTGATAAGGACATATACCTTAAATAACCACTTCCTCATGATAGTTGAAAGGAAACCAGTCCCAACTTGTTTCAGGACTGATCGTAAAATAATTTCCTCCAGCATAGGGTTCAACTGACAAGTGTGCTTTAATGTACACGTGGTGACAAGCTTTTCTGTCTGTGAACTATGGAGCATAGCCAAGTGCATACGTGTCTCTGATTTTTTTCTAAATCACTTAGTTTTGTGCCTTTTTAAAAATTGAATTCTATAATGGATCTTCCCATGTTGCTCAAAGGATGCCTTACTTAAATACAACCATAGGCTGGAGGAATATTTCTCTCTCTGGTACTGATTTATGAAGCAAATCTCAGTGTATTTTGCCTAGTATTACTTTTGCTCTTTAACCAAACATTTAGCATGGGATTATGTTATCAGAACCCTTAGTTTGTGTTTCATTCACTACACACAAATTTAACAGGTTTTCTGTCAGAAATTATTCTGAAAATTGAGTAGGGGAAAGCTATGTGGAAAATTGAATCCCACTATGACCCAATGCCAAACCTTCAGAATAATTGACAATTGCTGTAGATTGTGTTGTCTGTCATACATGGAGCCTGGTGGTGGAAAGGGTGAGTGTTTTGGAGAGGTAAAAAATGTGAATAGAACTTACTGAGATGGTTAATGGAAAATAATGCAGATCTTGCTGTTAGACTAAAAACTGGATACTAATTGCAGCTAACTTATTTTATGGGTTATTCACCTGAAGAAGTGGGTTGTGCTCACGAAAGCTCATGATGCCATCTACATGTTTTGTTAGTCTCTAAGGTGGTGCAAGACTATTTGTTGTTTTTTGAGTTATTCTATGGGTATTGACATTCAGTACTTAAATATCACTGTGATTGGAACTTCTAGGAAAATCTAAGATTAGTAGATACATAGAGGGGCATCTGCAAACTCCTGGACAGTGAAATCCCCTACCATCCATTTAGGTACCCTGTACTGGAATGTGTATAAGAAGTGGCTACGCAAGGGGGCTCTGCCTTCTGGAAGTAGCTTCCATGGCTATACATCCTCATAGCTCAAAGTTTGAGCTGGACTTGTGAACTTTACCCGATAGAAGGCAGTTTGGGTGTTTGTCACAGAGGGAAACCCTAATATCTTCACTCCAATCTCTATCCCTCCCCTTTTTTATGATGTGTTACATCAGCAATGGGCATGGATCCACCTGCATCCCATGAACCCCCTGTCTGCACTCCTCTCCCACATGCTTCTTGTGCACCAGAGTACTGCACTTCCTGTGCCTCCCTCCTTCCCAGCACTTTCAGAGGAACCGTGAATCACCTGATTTACCATCCATCCCTATTCCTTCTCTCTCCCAGAGCTGGAATGCCATGAACAGCTGATTTGTGGCATTTCAGCTCTGACAGGGAGCGGGGGGAACCGGGGACAGAGCACAAATCAGACCATTTGTGGGCTCTGAAAGTGTAGGCAGAGGGAGAGGAGTGCACAAGAGCCGTGTCGGGGGGGGGAGGTAGACAGGGGTACCGCAGATGTAATTTAGTGGCTCACGGGCTGCTGCCATCCACTGAGGTGACAGAAGGCCTCTCATGTGGCCCACCCACTACTCATGACTGCCCATCCCTGCATTACATGATGGAGTATGGAGGTTGAGGGAAAGAGTATTATTCTGGGTTCATCACCTCTGGTATCTGGGCACCTTCTAGCAGTGCATTGAGCAACAGGATTAAGGAGTACCACACTTTGGTTCACAAGCTTCCCCTGAGGAGAGAAGAGCAATGGAGTGTGTTTTTGGTTTTGGAACTTGTGTGTGCACATAATATATTTAAAAAAAAAACATGTTGAACCATGTTAGAGAAGATAAGGTTAAAGAAATGTGCCTTGCAAATAGAATGGAAGATGGAGAGGTTAGTGATGACTTTCATTTCCTGTGGATGTTCACTTCAGTTTTGGGCTATTCCCAGGTGAGCTGCAAAACTCCAACATATTACTTTTGTAATTACTGAACTTTTCAGTTTCTTACCAAAACTTCATTGATTGAAATGGGTTAAGCACTTTAAATAGTTCTCCAAAAGGGGAGACTTATCTTGTATTTCCACTCTGTTCCATATTTGAATTCTTCCAGTGTATCTCTTAGCATTTCATGCTGTTTTGTTCTTGTTTTAAAGCAATTGTTGATATATATCTAATTTGCAAAATCTATTTAGGATTTTGATGCAAACTGATATTATGTACAAACTTTTGTCTTTGTATTTAGTATTTTAATTCAAGCCTCATTTATTTGGGGGAAAATTCTATAATTAAAATTGTACTTAAAGTCAATGAAATGATTGGGGAAGAGGGTATGGATAAATTTGGAGCTGAACTATAATTTGTTGACCTGGTTATTTTTATTTAATAAAGTGGTTTATTTTAATAGGTGGAAAAACAAGCATGAAGCTAATGCCAGGACAGGAAAAACCCAGGAATACAAGAGAGACCGAATTCTGGTAGGTTTAAAAAGCAACACCCAGCTCAGTATAGGGATGTTAAATTTCAATTAATCAGCTAATCGAGTAGTTGATGGAATTTCCATTGACTATTCAATTAGTCAATAAGGGATATGTGAGGTGCTTGCTATCCCAACTGCGCCTCTGCCTTTTAAATATAGTAAGAGACACAGGCGGCTCTTACTACATTTCAAAGGCAGAGGCACACCGGGGAACTGCCGCATTTCTGCCTTTGAAATGTAGCAAGAGCCCTGGGCTCCTTTTTACATCAGCTGCTTTAGTAATACTTGTATTTTTATTGATTTTTAAGGTAAATATTATTATGTATATATTTGGTTGTCTTTCCTACTGCTCTGGAATAGTAGCTAGTAAAAAGTTTTAATGCTTTCATTTCCAGATTGAGATATGGGAGAAATTAAGATTCTCCATATGTATATTTCTGACAATTTATATATATATATATATATATATATATATATATATATATATATGAGGGAGAGAGAGCTCTAACAATTGAGTAAGGCTTAAGCTATGCATAGAGTGATATGAAAGATCACTTCAAAAATGCAATTTAAATACCTGTGTAAAAATAGACCACAAAAATATCAATATCATGTCAACGAGAAAGGTGTCTCCAGGAACTTTCTGAAAGCTAGATGACCATGTGTCACTAAATATTTCCCCCCTTATCTTTTTCAGATCTTTCCTGAAAGAAGCCCTAGAGTTGTGTCAATGCTCTTTCTTCAGTATGTTTAAGGGTCTGTATCACAAGAATAAAATGCTGAATGTGCATGTGGACCATGTTTCAAATGAGAGGATGTCTGAATAGTCTTCCCAGTAAATGAATTGTAAATTGAAATGCCAAAAAAATAACTAAAAAGATGTATGTAAAATGTCCCTGTTAAATTTAGATTGGCATAATTACTATGGATACAGGCTGAATCTTTCTAGTCCCACTACCTTGGCACCTGATAGGTGCCAAACCAGAGAATGTGCCCACTCAATATTATAGAGAATGGGTCTCTTGATTTTTATTTCAGAGGTGAATAAATGGAACAGCATTTGCAATACTGCTTAATAATGTATGTCCTATATAAGCCTATGCATAGCCAAGGCTGATCAGCTCTCTTCATAATAAAGTGATACCCAATTTTGGAAATGCATAGATAAAGCATAAAAAACATGCCTATATTTAGCTGCATTACCAGCACTTCCACTCCTTACTGTCCTCTTAGAAGACATTTGGGGTAATTTAGATCTAAATAGTAGTATAGAACACTGAGCCAGGACTGGTGGCTGTAAACAAACTTTATGGGACTGTGAGGGAACTAGCCGCAGAGGTACAAAATGCACTTTAAGCAGATAACGCTAATTTCTATAGATACTTCAAGCCACTAACACATTCACATTCTCTGTATTGCACACAACAGATTTCTTCCTGTTGCATTTTAAAATGCCACCAGTTTTTAAAGGGACTCAGCAGATCTAAGTGATCTATCTTTGACCCACCATGCAGAATTAACACACTTAATCCAGTAATGCAGTAGAAAAGATCTGATGGGGGGGAAATAACATTTGAATTTATAGCTTCATTGCTAGAGTTGGTCATCATAAAATAGGAAAACAAGTTTCATGAAAATTCAAACTTTATCTAACCTTTCAAAAGTCTAAACTTTGATGACCTTAATCATTACATTTTGTAAATGTCAGGAAATTCCTTTTAAGTAAACCATACACCATTTAAAGTAAAGACTTGATTAAAAAGCCACTGCTGCAAGGTAGACCTGAATTACAGAAAAACATATTAGAAATGATTTTGTGTTTCATTTTTGATTTAGGTTTTTTCTTTCCATTTCCAGTGCATATATGCATACTTTCAAGGAATGAGAACTGATGACTCTGAAGCTGGTGAAGTGAGTTTGAGATCATGAGTATAAAGAAACTTTGAGCCAAGCGAAGCCCTGATGTTGTGTGAAATGCTGTTAAGAAAACTTTGTTTCCGTCAAATCTTGCGCTCCAAGCTACTCCTCATTCTAGTTTTCACTTTAGCAACCATTTTCATTCTAAATAATAATCAAAAGCCAGACTTTTTGAATCACAAACATCTAGAGCTGACTGATGAAGATCCCACCAGTAATATTAACTGCTCTAAGATACTGCAGGGCGATATAGAGGAAATTCAAAACGTAAAGCTTGAGATGTTAACTGTGTCATTTAAGAAACGCCCTAAGCTAACAGCAAGTGATTATATTAATATGACGATGGATTGTGCCTCTTTTACCAAAATGCGGAAGTATATTACGGAACCTCTCAGTAAAGAAGAAGCTGAATTTCCAATCGCCTATTCAATAGTCATATATCACAAAATAGACATGCTTGATAGACTTCTAAGATCAATCTATGCACCTCAGAATTATTACTGCATTCATGTTGACAAAAAGTCTCCAGAATCTTTTCTGGCTGCAGTTAAGGGAATTGTGTCCTGTTTCAATAATGTCTTTATTGCCAGCCAGTTGGAAAGTGTAGTGTATGCTTCATGGAGCAGGGTACAGGCCGACCTCAACTGCATGAAAGATCTCTACAGAAGAAGTACAAACTGGAAATATTTGATAAATTTATGTGGTATGGACTTTCCTATTAAGACCAACCAGGAAATTGTGGAGAAATTGAAAGCCCTAAAGGGTGAAAACAGCTTAGAAACTGAGAAAATGCCTTCCAGCAAAGAAATACGATGGAAAAAACACTATGAAATCGTTGATGGTAAACTAAAGAACATGGGAATAGACAAACAACCTCCACCTCTCAGTACACCTGTTTTCTCTGGCAGTGCCTATTTTGTTGCTAGTAGGAGATTTGTAGAGTATGTGCTAGAAAACAGCAAAATCCTTGAGTTTATTGAATGGGCTAAAGATACATATAGCCCAGATGAATACTTGTGGGCTACTATTCAAAGAATCCCTGAAGTTCCAGGGGCAGTTTCTTCCAGTGACAAGTATGATATTTCTGACATGAATGCTCTTGCGAGGTTTGTGAAGTGGCATTATTTCGAGGGGGATGTGTCAAAAGGTGCCCCCTATCCTCCATGCAATGGAATTCATGTGCGTTCTGTGTGTGTATTTGGAGTGGGAGACTTGAACTGGATGTTACAGAAACACCACTTATTTGCTAACAAATTTGATACTGAAGTTGACCCCTTTGCAATTCAGTGCTTGGAAGAATATTTGAGACACAAAGCTTTGCACCAACACATAAATTAAAATGCCTTTTTGTTTTGGCACAACTGCCTCATCTTGATAAAACTGTCGTGTAGATAAAATAATTATATAGTGGCAATATATGTGTGTTTCACCTTACTCGTTGCCTTGGTATGAGCATCAAACTTCATGTGGGTATATGTGAGATGTTCAGTCTCACCTGACTACTTAACACACCAGTTTCCATACCCCATACCCTATTATTGGAAGCAGTCCAAAGAGCATAATTGGGGCCAAGAGAGCTACTCCAGCAGGTCCAGCTATTCTTGTGTAACATTTCATTAGCCTTTCAGGTTCCTTTTTTTGGTTCTCTGCTACTGTTTAATCCACAGACTTAAAAAACAGAACTCCCTGATCTTATCTATTACTCAATCCTTTTTCATAATCATCCCCTGTTGGGCAAGGGGTAGAGGAGAAGCTAGACTGAGCAAATATGTTGATGCAAAATAATCTCAGGGAATGCATATTAGGGATTCTTTAAAAAGTAACAAAAGGGAATTGAGCAATATGCCAAAGCGAAGACTTTTTGCAGTGATACATACTTCTGAATCCTCTCTTCAGAAAACTTTGAACTTTAAGTTGAAATCTTCACCAACCAGCTATAAGGTCATCTTCCAGTAATGTTTTGTGTGAGTGTATTTTAGTTTGTGAAAACTATTTTAAAGTTTAACAGTTAAATTTTAATTTTGGAATAAAAATTATAGTTCTAATCTGCAATGTCCATCTTCTCAGGGAAATTTATTATTCTGTGCCTGTTAGGATATAAGTGCTGATATCAAATTTATTTTTTATGCATTGTCACTTTTTCTACACTTGTATTTTTTTTTTAGTCTAGTCTATGAAGATTGAGATTATTTTGTGTTGCAACTCTGGCAGAGCAGAGCTCCTGGTCTTAACTTTCTGAAGGAGTGAACATACATCAGTCTGCCCAATTGTATCCCAGAACATTTAAATACTTACTGAATATCCAGAAAAATAAATTATTTTTCTAAGTGAAACTGTTTCCTCTTGACTTTTGAATGTCCCCTCTTAAAGCACTGTCTAAATATAACTGATATAGTTAAATTGCTAACTTGGGGCAAATCATGTTAAGCCTTGTTTAAGTAGGTAGTCCTCAGTCCCAGTAAATTGAGTGGGGCTACCTATATGAGTAGAATGGAGGGTGTAGTTTCCATATACATTGTAACCGAACTGCCATAAATATTAGCCAGCCTTTTAGTCCTAACTGTTGAAACTATTTTGATCCTTTTGGGGATGAAGGAGAGAGGTTAGCCTAAACTGAAGCTCAGTATGCACTCTGCAGGGGTCTACTTTTTATTTTGATCCTTTATATATGTGCAGATGCATAATCCTGCTCATGTGAGGAGTCCTAATGAAACCAGTGTTCATATGCGTAAGTTAGCTGCATAACTGTTAGCAAAATTAGACCTGTGACATCGACACTAGGGCTGAGAAGCCTGCTCTAGGAAGAGTCATTGGGGAACTTGAAACACAAGGCATAAAAAGTACTTGATCTGTCTTCCAAAGGGACCTGCAACAACTTTGAATAGTATCAAAAAAAAAAGTGAACTTCTGTCTTTTTTTTTTTTTTTTTTTTTTTTTTTGGTGGTACGGCCTTACCTGAGGCAAAAAAGCAGCTATTGTGGTAGACATGATGAAAGCAAGACTGTAGACTACACTAAAACTGCGTTGGTGTTAAAGCTCAAACTATTTCTTGGTGTAGCTTTTATTGCACTCTGATAGACTAGACAGTTGTGAAACTCTTCATTCACCTACTTTTTAAAAACTATCATTATATCACTGGAAACTTCTTACGTATAGTTGTATTCTAAAACAGGAATTCCACTTCTGTGCCTAAGAAAAAGGTTAGAGATTTTAAGTCTACTCCCTGTAACCCAATGTTAATCTCTAATTCACATAAAAGAGGAAAATATTTAACTGTGTCCCTGCCCTTCAAAAAATCTATTTCTAAGCAGCTGTGATTTTATTACCAGTAGTTAATGGCTCAATAGCTTTCATCAGTGTTCTTTTGACAGGTGCGCTGCCCCCTGTTTCTGGTCGGGTTTCATATTGGTAGCTATGTTGAAACATAGCAGCCAACATGGCAGTTTTCCGGGCAGGGCTAGTGGGTCTAGGGCAGTGTTAAGGAGCATGGGTGTGAAGGTAAAAGAGGCAGTGTGGCAGAGGGGTCTGAAAAATTGATTAAAAGTAAATTGAGTTGCAAGAGAAGTCAGCAAGAAACAGATTCTTAAGAGGTGAAAAGTGAATAAAAACAAAGGCTGTCCGCTAGAGAAATCAGTAAGGAAGAGCTCCTTAAAAGTATTAAACACTAAATAAAATGAGCTGCAAGAGGAATCAGCAAAAAATCTAGTGGCTATCATTTTATTTAGAGAAATCTGCAAAAAGGAATACAAGGAAATTAAAAGTGAATCAAAGAGAAGGCTTTTAGAGAACAACAGGGTGAAAGAGAAGAAATAAGAGTTGAATAAAATGACTGCTAGAAAAATCAGCAAGAATAGGATACTTAAAAGAAAAGAGAGGGGCATGACTGAATAAAACTGTATCAAAGAGAAGACTAGAAAGGAAGGCTTTTAGAGAACAACTGGGAGATGGGGGTGAGAGCTGTTAAGTATAGAAAAGCAGCTGAGGATAAAAGATAGACCCTGGGTGTATGAGAGTGAAGGAATCTAGAAAGCAGCAGCACCCTTACCCATCAGCTGACTGTAGGGAAATGATGGGGATTGTGAGTCTCCTGAATTAGCCCTGCCTCTGTCTGACCAATCAGAAGATGTCAGATGAAAATTCTGTCTAAATTTTGATTTGAGGATATAAATGTTAATCTATCTAATTTCATCATTGAATAAAAGTTGCAAAAGCAGAAAACCAATCTCAGTGGTAAAAACAGTTACTGTATCTGTTAAACACACTGTGAAACAATTTCAAATAACAAAAAAATGTTTATTACCACGCTTCATGCCTAACATTCTTGAAGCAGAAAATGTTTGGGCATAGCAACATTTAAAAAGTGTGATTAAAAAAAATCTGATCTCTAATTCACAGGTTGTAGCTTCACTGTAACTCTTCTGGGAAGGAAGTTATTGCACGTTTTTTTAAAATTGCAAGATGTATTAAATTGGTAAAGGACTGTGCCAAGATTTCTGTATTTAAAGACCTAAAGCTAGAAAAGGTTTGGGGTGTATAGATGGGGTGAAGTGATAACAAAGTTAGCTTTTTTCTGGGTGGCCATTCTAATAAGAGGAAAACCATTCTTAGTGGTAAAAAAACAACTTCAAATAATAAAACGGCTGTGTCTACACTGGGCCACTTATTCCGGAAAAGCAGCCGCTTTTCCGGAATAAGCTGTGAGCTGTCTACACTGGCCCCTTGAATTTCCGGAAAAGCACTGATGATCTAATGTAAGAAATCAGCTGCTTTTCCGAAAAACTATGCTGCTCCCGCTTGGGCAAAAGTCCTTTTTCCGGAAAACTGTTCTGGAAAAGGGCCAGTGTAGACAGCCCAGCAGTCTTTTCATAAAAAGCCCTGATCGCGAAAATGACAATCAGGGCTTTTTCCGAAAGCGCCTACATTACAGACGCTTTTCCGAAAAAGGGCTTTTCTGGAAAAGCATCCTGCCAATGTAGACGCTCTTTTTCCGGAAATCCTTATAACGGAAAACTGTTCCATTTTAAGCATTTCCGGAAAATCATGCCAGTGTAGACACAGCCAACATGTTTATTACCATGCTTCATCTCTAACATTCCTGAAGCAGAAAATGTTTGTGCATGGCTACATTTTAAAAAGTGTGTGATTAAAAAAATTTCATCTCTAATTCACAGGTAACTCCGGGGAGGAAGTTATTGCAGGTTTTTCTTTAAATTGCAAGAGGTGTTTAAGTATTCTGTGGAGGACAAAGGTTTAAAAGCTTAATCACTTTGTGTTTGTTAAAATCTATGTGTGTTAGTCTCAGGCCTGTAAGTAAAAATGGCTCTCTTTACCCTTTGTACAAAATGCTTGCTTAAAACTTACCTTTTCTTCCCAGGCTAAGGGATGTATAGCTGACTCATGCCTTGCCTTTGGTAAAAACAAGTTCATTCCTGTACCTCTTAAACACACTGTAAAGCAACTTCAGGGGATGTTTAGCTAACTCCTCCCTTATCTCTGTTAAGGGGGAAGGGCAGATAAACTTCTCTCTGATCCACCATGAGGGGACTGTTAGCTTACTCCTAACATTTAACACTTTTATACAATAATAAAAAAATATAATTTCTTTGCACATGTTTTAAAGAAATCCTAGAAATTTCATATCATGGTCTCTCATTCAGGGGCTGTAGTTTTACAGTATTATAAACTGCCCCTGACTAAAGGCTTGTGGTTTGAAACACAAGAAGTTATTGCAGGTTTTTTTTTTTTTTTTTTTTTAAACATTGCAAGAAGTATTTAGTGGAGGACAAAGGTTTAAAAAAATCTCTTAAAAGGAAATCTAGGAATTTCATATCATGATCTCTCATTCACAGAGTGCAGCTTTACATCAGTCTCATTAAAAAGTTTTATAATCTGACCCTGATGGTTTTAAAAAAAATTAAAAATTTGGAAAATTCAGAAACAGTTACTGTACCTCTTAAAACACACTGTAAAACAGCTTGTACATTATCTCTGTTGGGAGAAGGGGAGTAAACTTCACTCTGATCCAGTATGAGGGGACAATTATCTTACTCCTAACGTTTAACATTTTGATACAAAAATAAAAAAGACCATATTTTTGAGCGTGTTTTAAAACAAGCCTAGAAAATTCATATTATGATCTCTCATTCACAGGTTGCGGTTTTACAGTATTAAAACTGACCCTGACTAAAGGCTTGTGGTTTTAAACGTGGGAAGTTATTGAAAGGTTTTCCTAAATTTCAAGAGGTATTAAAGTACTCAGTGGAGGACAAAGGTTTAGAAAGAGCTCTTAAAAGCATTTCATATAATGATCTCTCATACACAGGGTGAAGCTTGATAGTATTCTCATTAAAAACTATTGTGTGTGGGTTTTAAAAGTTTATGCAGGCTCATTTTAATAGAACACGCTTCTTTAGAAAGAAGGCATGGCATGGCATGGGGTGGAAAGGTGGCTGGGGATGGGGATGGGGTGGACACATCTTCTGATTGGTCAGATTGAGGCAGGGCTAATTCAGGAGAGACTCAGGGTACGTCTAGACTACATGCCTCCGTCGACAGAGGCATGTAGATTAGACAGATCGGCATAGGGAAATGAAGCCGCGATTTAAATAATCGGCTTCATTTAAATTAAATGGCTGCCGGCTCTGCCCGATCAGCTGTTTGTCGGCAGATCGGGACAGTCTGGGCCGCGCGTCGACAAAGGAAGCCTTTGTTGACCGCGCAGGTATGCCTCGTGAAATCAGGTTTACCTGCGCCGATCGACAAAGGCTTCCTTGTCGACGCGGCCGTCAGACTGCCCGATCTGCCGACAAACAGCTGATCGGCAGAGCGGGCAGCCATTTAATTTTAAATGAAGCCACGATTATTTAAATCGCGCTTCATTTCCCTATGCCGATCTGTCTAATCTACATGCCTCCGTCGACAGAGGCATGTAGTCTAGACGTACCCACTATCTCCATCATTTCTCTACAGTCAGCCAATGGGTGAGGTTGCTGCTGCTTTCTAGACTCCCTCGCTCTCTCACACCCTGGCTTTGTCTATGCTGCAAATTTTTGCGGCAGAAAATACGCTAATGAGGGACTCATTAGCATGAGTCACAATATCATTAGCATATTTTCTGCTGTTTCTTTTTGCACAAAACGGAAGCGGCTACACTGCTTCTTTTTGCACAAAAACCCCTTGAGCAAAAAGAAATGGCAGAAATGATATCACTGCCGCAAAAACTCGCAGTGTAAACAAAGCCCTAGGCTCTATCTTTTCTCCTCTGCTGCTTTTCAATTAGGTTTGGGGATATAATTCTTATGGAGGATCTTGACTGTTATGTAAAACCTCTAGCTGTTGCAATCCCTACCATCAGAGATCAGGATGAGCCCAAACTTTTCTACTTTCAGAGGAAAAACTAAATCTTGTATATAAAGGTTTTCTCTCCATCATCAGTGCTAGTAGAAGTGACAGGCAAAACTTCCCCTGCAGATAAACAGGATAATTCCAATTAAGAAAGTGACATGGACAAGGAGTGAAAAGTAGGTATCTTTCAGACTGAAACATCCTTTATTCATTTTTACATAAATTCCATGGTGACAGGCACAATATGAACACATAAGGCAGATACAATTCTCTAACCCAACCAGCTAATAAACAAACTATTGGCTTTCAACGTGAAAAGTCTGACCATGTTTTTTTTTTTCTATTTAATGAAACAAATGCTTGTCTCTATCGTCCTGTGCCACCTTGTTAATTTTGGGTGTAATGGGCAGAATTTGACTTGGTAGTTGAATATTTAGGCAAAAATATTATGTTCTATATCCTTGCGTAGGAGGGAGTTGCCTCCTCATTCTGACTTGAGTGCTAGAAGTTGTATTGGAACTATTGAGCAAGATGGAAAGCAGTGGGAAATTTTCCAGATAGAGCTTGGCCTATTTTGGTTTTCACACAGTTTTAGAAATGTATAAATGAAAACATTTGGGTACTGTAGAGATAGAATCAAATTCTGAAACAGACAGTCTCTTCACTACACTTAGTTGTAGCAAAAATTTACATGTTCCCATTACTCATGTTTGGAAAACCTTTCAAAAGACTTTGGAACCTGGTCTTGCTCCCAGTGAGGTCAGTGGGATTCTTGCCACTCACATCAGCTGGAGCAGAAAAGTCTTCCAGTCCACTCCCTGAACTTGTAAATAAGTGGTTTCAGGTTCTGTTGTAAAACAAGATCTGTACATGTAACTGCAAAGTGAAATGTACAGACTAATCTATTGGCACAATCTTTCTGCAGGGTGGAGTGAGCATACATACTACCTCTTGTCAGAGATTGCTCTTCAATCAGTCAAAACTGTTACTCCCTTCCAGGGAACAGAAATGGGGTGCCACTGTACTAAAAGGAGGGACAGTACATAGTAATTACACAGTTGGCTGGCATGCTACATTCCAAAGATAATTACATAGGTAGGGCTTTGCACTGCTTATAAATGAGTTGTGACTTTTTTATTAAACACATTTTATGAGCCATTTAAAAAAAAAAAAAGTTGACTTGCATGACTAGTTCTATGAGCGCCGCTTACATCTTTTACATACAGGACACACACAGGGACAGAGGACCAAGAAACTTGTTTAATGGTTTAAAAATACTTGGCATGTTAAAGTTGTAGTGCTTATGTGTGGGAACAAAGAGAGTATGAACTTAAATATATTTGAACAAGTAAATGCCCTGCAGAACTTTTGACTATCTAAACCTAACCATTCATTCCACAGTAAATATAACGGAGTGTGTTCACTTCTAGGCTATGTTTACACTGCCCTCTCTTGTGCAAAAAATATGCAAATGAGACAAAGCGTGGAATATTGCTGCACCTAATTTGCATAATTAATTAGGCTCCGTTTTTGCACAAGAGGCTTTTACGCAAAAAGGCGCCATCTACAAGGCTCCTTTTTGTGCAAAAACCCCCTTGCCCAAGAGCCGTCCTTCCGCTTTTTTTTAGGAAGAACGGCTCTTGCAGAAACTGGAGCCTCATTAATTATGCAAATGAGGCACAGCGCTATTCCACATTTCACCTCATTTTAATTTTTTTTTTGCACAAGAGAGAGCAATGTAGACGTAGCCCTAACGTTTAGTGACAAACAAGGATGACACTATTGCTGTTGGTGTACACACATGATTACAGCTAGTATAAGTGCTCATTCTAACACATGATGAATTTTAGGAGAAGGCAGAAAATCTGGAACATTTGATTTTTAGGCTTGTTGATCGCCAGCCATGCTATTAGGTTTTTTTAAAAAGTACTCATTGTTAAATGTGCTTTCAGTTTCTGCTAAGTGCCTTGTGTCATTTTGTTGGCAGTGATAATGGAACTAAAAACAATGGGATTTTTCCAGCCAACTGGCCTTACTCCAGTTCTCTGTCCCATATTTGTTGGTGGTATTCTTCCCAGAACTACACCTATATGAAACTGACTTGAATCATTTAGCATTAGATGAGGGTCACTTTATTACAGTATGTAGACCTGATTTGCTCTTTCAGAAAGATAGATCATCAAGCTGCTAGTAAAAAAATACTATTTGAATAAAAGCAAAACACATTTCTATAACTTGCTCTATATTTTTAAAACATTAGCTCACAATCGATGACTGGGGCCCGTTGGGATACGTGGTGCACAAGCCCATTGTAAGAGACAGTCCCTGCTACCATCTAAGGCAAGGGTGAGGAACCTATGGCCCGATCTAGCAGAATCTGATTCCCAGTTTGCCTGGATCTGGCCCCTGAGGCTCCATCCAACATTGGGGAGATAGCGCTGGCATTCCAGCCTGGCTGCCCCTGTGGCTGGAGTCGGGCAAACCAGGGCCAGATCTGACCCACAGGCTCTTCCTGGCAGAGGAAGGAAGGGGCTCCCGTACTACTGCTTCCCTTCCTCCTTCCCTCAGCTGGGAAATGGCAATGCAGAAAGGTGCTGCCTGGAGGCCTTTCCCTTGCCACTCTGGCAATAATCGTGGCCCAACAGGAATAGCAGGGGGCGGTGCCTGGGAGTGTCAGGGGACACAGAGCCACATGCATCCCCAGGAGAGGCACTAGGTAAGTGCCTCTCCCCCATTGTCCAAATCCTGCACCCCTCCACCCTACTCCTGTACCACACCTGCCCAGACCCTCCCCACTTCCACTTTCTTCCTGCACACTATCTCCTGCCCAGCCCTTCCACCCCAACCCACTCCTGCATCCTCTCTCCCACCTAGATTCCAAACCTCAAACCCACTTCCTGACAGTCCCCTCCCACACTCTGAACCTATCCTTTTCAGCCCCATCCCAGAGCCTGGGGAGCCCACAAAATCTTCTAGCCAGGCCCCCCTCTAAGTTCTGGTGTGTGAGGAGAATGGGGGAAGTGTCTGTCTGCTTCTCAGCCAGGGGCCATGTCAGTGAGGTGGTTTTTGTGTGCGTGATTGTTTTGTTTCTCGCTTTTGGTCCCTGACGAATTTTCTGTGGGTCAGTGGCACCAAACCCAAAAAAGGTTCCCCACCCTTGATCAAAGGCTTTGATCCTGTGTATTATTATGTGTGGACTTGGAACCCTATTGACACAAGTGGGGCTCCGTATGAATGCACCATGCTCCCATCCATCTTTCATTTTTTTCTCCTGTAGTTTTTAAGTGGGTACTCTGACTCCCACTAAAACTTTGGAAGGAGACTATCTTGGAGTTTTGAGGTCTAGAGGTGCTCCACTCAGCTGATATCTGAGGAAGTGAGAACAGGATGACTGCAGAGCTCAAGAGAGAACAATTTCTCTCAATCAATTCCAATCAATTTTAACATGCTACGAATTGACTTGCCAGAGTGATAAATATTTGAATTTAGTTACACTGAAATATTTCGCCTCATGAAGATAGCGGGCTAGTAAAAGCAATACAATTATTAGAGGCATAGCAAGACTTCTGATAGGAGGAGAGTGGGAAACAATTAGAATGATGAGAAGCTCTGTGAGTGGAGCTACAATAGATGTATATAAAACAATGAACAGAGGATGTACATTTGGAGTTTCCTATTTACACCCATATTACACAAGAATGAGATGTTCCTAGTACAATTCAAAAACAATACATTTAAAAAAATCATTGCAGAAATATATTTTACCACCACACGATATTAATGAATCCAGGAATGTAACAGGATTAAAAAATGTATTAAACATTAATGTGGATAATGAGAGATCCGCCACATATTATATTGAACAAAATTTATAAGGGACATAAGTCCTCCTACTTCCAGCTCTAAGCTATTCACAGGACACTTCACCCACGAGCAGTTTATTCTATATTTAAGAAGCTGCAAGAAACTTAACAAGTATCTGATATTAACCTGTGCCAGAGATTGGATACCAGACTCAATGGACAATAGGTATGTATGATGTTTCTATGCATAGTGTAGTGTTTCAGTATAAAGTCCAAACTCCCAGGTGAGCTTCAATAGTTACAAAAAACCTCTTATAACCTACTTCCCGATTTTTCATTGTCATCTTTTTTTTCATTCTTTAAAATCTAATCATAAAGAGGGTTATCGTTCATTCTTTATTAAAAGGTGACCAACCTTCATTCTGTCAGTCTGGATTTAGTTTGCTCAATTGATCAGACTTCTACTTTATTTATGTAAATATTAAGTTGCCTGGTGAGAGGGAATAGATGCTAAAGTTTAAATTCTGTATGCTGGCTTTGGAGTTCCACTGACTGAATTGATGCCAAAACTGCACTGGAATTTCCTGAAAACTAACTGGCTTGTATACAGTGCAGGAGTTTAACAAAATGCTCCTACTGTAGCCCATTTTTCATCTTCTGATCAAAGCTCCGGTAAAACATGTTCCCTGTGGCTATTGCGAGCTCTGCCCCATGGTCTGGTAGCCAAAGCCAGGAGTACTTGAGTATGAGAAAAGCAATGATCCAAACACAGCAGAAGCACTGTGTTTTTGAAAAATGTCTACCTGAAGAGATGGAATGAAACAGTGGAGGGTCTTGACTTTACTTATTCCAAGCACAAGCCTGGCCAATCCTCCATAAGCTTGAAGTGGCTGACCCAGTAAAACCCCATCAACTGAAAGAGACAGCCAATTATGTCATCTTTCACCTTCTCTGTACTCCAATGACTAACTCAAATACTGGCCTTCAAGCTTCAGGTAAGCTTAAATGTTATAGGGGCGACAGTCGGTGGTTTTTAGAAGTACAGGAACTCTGGTTGCTATCCAGTTATTCAATTCCATGCAGCACATTAACATTCTGCAGATGGACACAGAGCTTAGAATGATTAATGGACCATCTGCAAAAGCATACACTTGCTATTGCATGAGCAGGCTTGCAACTTTGCACAAAATACAAGTGTGTGTACTACACACAGTACTCCAGTTTCACCATTCAGGAGCATGCATTATGGGAATTCTGTCAGATACAAACAAAAAACAAGGATGCAGGGTGATAATCAATGCACTTTTAATACTTTTTGTAAATCTGTTCCCAAAATAGAGAGAAAATCGGAGAGCATGTTAAGAAAACATTGTATTGTACACTGCAAAATAACTGTCCTTAATGAGAGTTGAAAAGATGAAGTTGAGGCAGATCTCCACCCCCAACAAAATTAAATTGGAAACCATCCCCAAAAAGTGTGGGGCAAAGGTTTACAAAATACCAGCAAAGGAAAGGGGATAGTTACTTCCCTTTCTTCTTCTTACATAGTACTTTAGATTTTTTATTATGGGGGAAGGAAATGGTGGGGGGCAGCCATCGGAGAGTGAGTAAACAGGAGAAAGAGACTGGGGGGAAAACAGGGAGGGGCCAATACATGGCCCACAGAGATGGAATATGGGAGTTTGTTAAATTTGATATTTTTTTCATTGAATGTTATTTTTTCCCTTTCCCCTGCCCTGGAGTATTTAATAAACATTGGAAAAATTATTTCTTGCCTGAGGACACAGACAAATCCCTGGCATCAGCTGCCAAATTCAAATGTTGTGCTATCAAAAGGTAACAAAAAACAGTGTAAACATAAAGTTTCACTACAGCCTTTAAAATAGTGTTCAATTTTCCAAAGGACTTCTGCAAAAATCTAAAGTTAGCACAGTCAATAGGTTTGTATTTTTGCTCCAATCACCACCAAATCTGATGTGAATGAAAGTAAAAATCTCCCATGCAGAGCCCTATCAGCATGCCCATTTAAATAGGAGCATTGCCAAAGAACAAATTCAGGGCAGTGTAACACAGTGACCTTGAAAAATGGATGAATAGCAAAGGAAGGCTAGTTAAATGGCATCTGGACCTCCAGCATGCACACATTTTTCAGCCCTTTGTTTCAACAAACAAAGGTGTATTTACATGGCTGTTTCTATTGTCTAAGGTCGTTATGTTTAATATGGAAGTGCCCAGATTGTGATCTAACTTTTTGTCTCTTCTGTGTTGATGGATCTATAGTATTTTATAGACGTGTACTGTTTTTCTGTGTTCTAAATACAGACAGACCTTGGTGTTTGCTGCTACCAGTTCACTGTGCTTTTTTTTTTTTTTTTTAAATACCTTCAAATGCATATGGCTAGCTTCCTGTAAATGTAATGTAATCCAATCACCATTTTTTAGTACTGATTAATACCATAATTGTAACCACCATTAGAGGACTTTAAAAACTAGAAATATGAATACAGCACAAACTGTTAAAACACATTAGTCAGGACAATAGATTTGCTCAAAGTTGTATCCCCTGGGCTAGAACAACCAACAAAAATAGTTTCAAGGTATGGGAAAAACCGTGTATTGTAGACGGAGGTTTAAATATTAGTATAAGCTTATACTTTACTCTAGGGTGGGGAACCTTTTTTTTGGTTGGTGGCCACTGTCCTACTGAAAAATCAGTTGGAGGTCTCACACAAGTAAGAAGCAAAAAACAAAACAAAACAAAAAAAATCCATAACTCACTGATGTGGCTCCCAACAGAGAAGGAGAAAGACAAAAGACATTCCCCCTTGCTTCTCACTTTTGTGTGGCCCAAGATGTTTCTGTGGGTCATCAGCCCCAGCTCAAAAATGTTCCCCACCTCTGGTTTTTAGGTTTGTGCCCTCAGGTCCACTTAGGAACCCACAGGCAACCCACACTGATGTAATGAATTCCTGCTTTAAGCAAGTTGTTACATTATGATCTAGCTTGAGCATCAGACTGCTCCCATGTTGAACATGTTGCAGTGGTGTAACCTTAGGTGACGCACACATGATTAAGTGCACTAAGGTCTATTTCTCACACAAAGTACTCCTTTTCCTGTCTTTGTGTGTTGGCTGGCTAGCTAACAGCAACCCAGAGTCTAATAGGATTCATAATAATAGCCTCACCACCTCCCTCCGGGAGCTAAACACTCCCATTTCAGAGAGTGAGCATTCTGGCAGACATCTTCAAAAGGCACCTAGTTCTACAACTATATACTACTCCCAATAATGGCAGGGCAATACTGGAGAAGAGAGTCCCAAATAACAATGGTCTTTTCCCTGGTATGCCATATGGTTGTTTCTCTGCACTGAAAGCATTGGCAGCTACAAAGATATGTAATATTTTTAAATCAAAGAATTACAACTAAAACTCTCAGATTAAGACTAATAATTTGCCTGTATTCACGAGAGCTTCAAGAAAGGAAATGACAGAATTAGGCACAATAGTACTGTTGGCATTGTAAAACCAAAAGGCGTATTTTATTTGATATGCCAAAATGTTAGAATGCTGTAGCCAAGTTACTGATTTTTAACACTAACATATCACAAAGGTCCATTATATTTATCCAGGACATAGTCACACAATTAAGAAAATACTAACACCACAAAATAATAGTTCTGTTGAGAAAGGTATTAATTGCTAAGTGAGTAATAGTGCAAGACTTGGAGATCTTCCTTTCCTTTAAACGCCAACAACTAGCATATGAGTCCAGGAGTGAGAGATGACCTTGATACAGAATTATCTCAGCCAAATAACAAGAATTTTACCCCTCCTCCCAGCAATAAAGTTCTTATTCTTGAAACGATGGCTATGTCTAGACTGTATCAAAGAAAAGTTGAAAAAAGATACGCGAACTGCAATTTGCGTATCTTTTTCTGCTATTCTATCGGAAGAGGCTTCTCTGAAATTTGGCCCTTCCAATTAGGGCCAAATTTCAGAAAAACCTCCTCTTTCGACATATCCCTTCTTCCTCATACAATGAGGATTACAGGGCTGGTGAAAGAACACGTCCGCTTTTTCGGAAATTATTCCAAAAAAGCGGATGCGTTCCTTGGATGCGGCATAGCTTTTTTGGGATACCTCCGGCATCCCAGAAAAGCTCTGCATTCTAGACATAGCGTGAGTGATTAATTGCTCAAGAAAAGTAGGCTATACTGCAGAGTTATTTATAGTGGTCATTTATGATGGACATGCTTGCTTTTCACATTTCTGATTTTAAAACTCAGCCTACTAGATTTTTTTTTAAAGATAAATACTGTAATCTAATTGTTTAGAATCAAAAGATCCCTGATACCAGCCCTCCTCCTGCACTACGTCAAAGTAGTTAAGATCACTGAGATGTTCTTATGGGCTCTGAGAACTAAATGCTTTAGGGTAGGGACCATATTTTGTGTCTGGTTACAGAGCCTACCGCAAAGGGGCTTTGGTTCATGACTGAGCTTTGAGACACTGCTGCAATACAAAAAATAACTTTCCTGGTGCAGTAGCTGCTCTCTCGGTAGGGGGTCTCCAAGGCTGGAACTCAAAACCAGTGGTGTCTGCCAACGAGAGCTAAGTGGCTGTCAGAGAAGATAGACAGGCTAGCTTAGTTTTGTTAGCATTGGGTTAAAGTCATATTGGTGGTGTTTTTCCTAATTCAGTAATAAACCATGAAAGGTGTGATGATAGCAACACGCTGACATTTTGGCATTGATTATTTGTGATGCAATTTGTATATTTTGCCTACATGTAATTTGTTAAAACACTTGCAAGGCTACGTCTACATTGGCAGCTTCTTGCGCAAGAACTGTTTTGCGGAAGAGTTCTTGCGCAAAAAGTCTTCCACAAGAGCGCATCTACACTGGCATGTGCTTTTGCACAAGAGATGTGCTTTTGCGCAAGTGCGTCTATGGCTGTGTGGACGCTCTCTTGCGCAAGAAAGCTCTGATGGCCATTTTAGCCATAGGGGTTTCTTGCACAAGAAATTCACATTGCCTGTCTACACTGGCCTCTTGTGCAAGAGCTCTTGCTCAAGAGGGCTTATTCCTCGTGGGGAGAGGAATAACTCTTCTGGAAGAAGCCCTGTTTTCTGATGCTGTACTGTAAATTTACTTGCGCAAGAACACGCGTGAAGTGTAGACACCCGGCAAGTTTTTGCGGAAGAATGGCTGATCTTGCGCAAGAAGCCACCAGTGCAGACGTAGCCCTAGTGATTTGTTTATAGGCACTTCAGGATAAGTCCTTAAATCCTTACTCTCCCAAGTAGGTTATAGCTGTAAAACTAGTGCTAGTAACTTCAGTGGAATTATTTACGGGCAAGACTGTGACCAGTGTGGCTGCCCAAAGGACTGGGAGGAGTAAAGGTTCAAATTGACCTCAAAAGGTCAAAGCTCTTAACATGACCCTAACACTGTCCAACATTAAACAGTCTAAACACATTTGGGATTTGGTATACAGCCTGATCGTACCTTGGAGTGTTAGGACGTTCAATCCACACCAGCCCTGAAGAGATAAAGGGGACTCAGAAAGGGCTAATTAACCCAAATGGCTGAAGCTTGTGGGGATACTTAGGCTTGACTGGCAAGCACTAATTGAAGATGGAATCCATCTGGGCAGGAGTAAGTGGAATCTTTTGTAAAGGCAGGAAGTAAGTACACACCAGGGTAGCGAGGGGGAGGTCTGCAGTTGCTTTTTGGGCCTTGGAAGGAGAGAAGGAGGAAAGCCACAGGGAAGTAGAAGTCCCGGACTCCTGATTGAAGGGGTTTACCCAAAAGGGTGGTAGAGAATGAAGCCTGCCAAGGGCAGCATAGGAAGAAACCCAAGAAAACAGAAGCAAGGGTTAAGAAATTATGGATCTTGGCTATTAACAGCAGGGTCCCTGGGCTGCCAGCTTCTGGGAATGTAGAATAGTCTTGAACTGAAAGACAGCTTGGAGTGACACTTGTACAAAAGGTGGAACTAGACAGTGACCTGTCGAGAGGGCCAAGCCAAAATGAGAATATGCTGAAACTATTGCCTTGGAGATTAAACATGGCATCCGCTGAGAGAAGGAATGGGGCAACAGACCAGGCAGAGCTAATCCCCAGGCCAAGAAGCAGCCATGAAGAGATGCCTGGGTGGTAAGTGAACAAGGCAAACAATCATTACAATCTTCTTAAGCTTTCATTTAAAGTTAGGGAAAAGAGGGTGAAACAGCTAAAGCATTTGAAATGTGAAGTATTAAATAAGACTTTCATTTAACAACTTCCCCTGTCCTCTTGCTGGAGAGAGTCTTTAGAAGGAAGCCCCACTGTCTGACAATCTCTTCAATAGCATCCAAGGTAACTGTCCTTTGGGGGGGAACGTTAGCTGTGGTGGGCTGGAGCTATTGTTGCTGTTTCTGCAGATTGAAATCCAATCCTGTTTCCTGGAAGGAAAACCCCAGGCAAATACACAAGAAAGGGAAGAGAAAAGAACAGCAAAGATATAAAATGCAGCTTCCATCTCTGGCTTTGACACTCACAGCTGGAAAGACAAAAGGAGAGCCCATGGCCATCTTAGCCACTTATAGCAGCATCTGGCATTTAGCTGCCTCTTTGCAGTCACAGGCTTACAGCAGAGCTACAAAACATGTAGTCTGGGACAGCTGACCCAGACTCCTAGTGACCACAGAAGGAATAAGGAGAGAAATGGGAAAGAAAAGGAAATAATATGGGTGAGGGAAAGGATGTGGGGACGACAGCTTCACATCTGAGTGGTGGTTGAGATTTAGCTGGAGCTGATGATATTATCCAAGTCCTTCTCAGTGGCTTGACCTGGTCTGGTCAAGACATCTCTCAGGACCAGGAGAACAAAGGCACAGTGGTATCATGGCATCTTAGGAGACTGTGTGTCTGGCAGGCATGGTGATTAAAGCTTGTTCCTTCCCCTCCATTTCTCTCTTAGGAGGCCAGGATGGCGGCAACTAGTTTCCACCCTGCTCCCTGCAGTCTGGTGGGTTTTTTGGTTTTCTTTCTGAAGACCCCAAAAGCATATGACGGGCAGAGTAGCCCTTCCTTTCTGTATCTTTATTCATATACTTGACACACCAGTTTTGGTTCATTGATTTCCAGTCCCACACTTTTGTTCACCAGGCATGATCTTACCATAGGCCTTGAAGTTTTGCCATAGGCCTTTGTACTAATTCATTCTCTGTCTCCCTTTGCAACTTTTCCCATCGATATTTGCTGTCATAGGTCACTGTGACATCGTATGCATTTTCACAATTGAGCTCACAGGGTAAATTTGTAAGTCCAACTATCTCAACACCACCTTTCTGCAGGGCTGTTAAGGCTACCCACATCTTAGTTCTAGACACTGGGCAGAGCTGTGCCTCCCAAGGAACAAGAGGACTGGGAGTAGGCAGATGAAGGGTTCTGTCCACTCATTCCAGCTAGCAGTGCAGGAGTAAACTGCACCCTGAAATGGGTTGTAGTAAATTGCTCCTTTTTACCCCCTTCCTACCTACTGAGTGAAACCAGAGCACCCCAAGAAGGCTCTGCAGCCCAGTGACTTCAGACACTTCTCCTGGGAGTCACACACTGTGCCTTTCCTGGGGGCAGGGACTGAATAAACATAATTACTCATGTAAAGAAGGATTACAGAACTGGGCTCTTAAGCAATCGAGCCACACTGTGTAATTTAAAAGAGTTTTAAAAAATGAACAACTCCTACAGACAGGGCTGTGATGCGGGGAGGGGAGAAACAGAGCCCAAGGCAACCTCCTCCCAGGGCAACCCCTCCCCGCAGGCCCTGCTTCCAGCCCTGCCTCCTGCTCCACCTCTTTCCCCAAGCTCTGCCCTGCCCTCTTGCTGAAGCCCTGTACCCTTAAGCAACATGAGCCAGGGGATTATCGGGAGCCTGGTGTGGGGTGGCAGCAGAGGCCACCCTCCCCTCCCCCACTCACCACAGCAACAGAAGCCAGAGCAGCCTGCTCTGCTCGGCCCAACCATGCTCTCCCAGCCCATCATGCCTCCTCTTCACCACAGTGGCTGGAAGCAGAATGCCCTGGGGCTGATCTGCTCTGCTTCCTACTGCTAAGATGAAGCCAATCTTATCAGAGAGAACAGTAGGGCAGAGCGGAGCAGGCTATTGCCCTATGCCAAGCCCCCCAGGTAAAATCTCCTAGGCGACTGTGGGCCCCACCCATAGGACAATTGAGGCTGCTGCCACAGGGTTCTTGACAGCGTGGGTCCCAGGAGCCTATGGTTGTGATGGTTCTGACTACGGAATTACATAAAAAAAAGTCTTGCTTAGAAAACAAGCACAACTCGTACTGTGTGCATTCAGAGCCAAACCTCTCTAGCCTTCCCAATATTCCATGAGCCTAAGGCAAACAGGATTTGGTCCACTGTAAGTCTAGGAACACAGCTCTTGCCAACACAAAAACTGTCTTGATTAAATAATAAAGCCAGAAGGCCTTGCCTGAAATAATGTGAGCTAGAAAAAGATGGCTTCGTTCTGCACTGTGCTGACAAGCTCCAGCTCCCAGAGCAGTCGTGGACAGCCTGCAAGCTACATGCTTCCCAGCGGGGTTCCATGTGTGGCCCATGAAACATTTTGTTTACCAGTGTTCACGCCCAGGGTTACCAGATTCTGCCGGTTTCTGTATGCATAGCTTTTTTTCCCTATTGCTATTAGCAAAGTGACATGCTATTACCAAAGTGATAAAACAAGGGCACGTCAACTGAAGTGAGTGCTGTTTGCACACATTGACTGTGATTGCCTGGTACTCCCTCTGCATCCAATCAAAGCACCGCTACAGTTCAGTCGACACAACCCACAAATTCTAGGTACGTGAGCACAGTTAGCAAAACTACATTATCCTAGGACAGTGTGTCTCAAACTGTGCTTCATGGAGCCCCAGGGCTCCGCGAGACATCTCCAGGGGCTCCGCATGGTTGACAAACTGGAAACATCGATAGGTACAACACATACAACCAGTGGACTGCTGGGGCTCTGCATAAGTACAACACCTACAACCAGTGGACTGCTGGGGCTCCACATAAATTTTTACGCATGTAAAGGGCTCCGGAGCCCAAAAAGTTTGAGAACCACTGTCCTAGGAGACTGCCTTGGTTATGACAGTCTTGTGGGCCACTGAGATGGAGGGCTATTCATGCAGCTCACTTACTAGCCTAGGTTCACTGTCCCAGAATCTTCAATTTTAGTTCAGTTTAGCTACTCATCTTTCAGGATAATGCTCAGAGCTGCTGTCCTTGAAAATGAATGCCATACTAATTTTGTCCTTTTCCATTTTTCCTTCAATGCTTTCCTTTTTCCATGGATTATTTTTCTCTGCAGTAAGCCCAGCACACAATCATGCTATTGATTTGCACGTGTGTAGGGGTAATTTCTGTTCAAATTCTTTGCATCTAAACTGGTTAGTAGGAGCCAAGATCCAATTATGTTCTTTGGCTATAGCTCAAGTTACTAGTTTAATACATATAAAAGCAGATTTGTTTCAGACTCACATGAAAGTACAGATCAGGTAATAAAGCCAATCATAGCATTTGCCTTCCAATCAAAAAAGTCTTAGTATATGTTGAGATTGTTATGCTGAATAGACTTTTTTGAGACAGCACACACATACACATACAAAAAAAGACCATAATTCTGCTCAGCTACATTTCAGGTTGACACAAACCAACATATGCCAGGAAATTCCAGTTCAACTGTTGTTTTGCCCTTAACATAAAAAGGTCAGTGTATTTGCCTTAACTTTGAATTGCCTGCCTTTAAAAGGTGTCTCATGGTCCCTCACACTTTTACAAACTATTACATTTAAATTTTTGAACATTTTTCAATCTTTGTTTAAAAGAAAACTCAGAACACTGAAACATTATTGCAGACTAATTATTTACCTAATACCACTTATTGTTTTGGGGGCAAAGCCTGTCGTTCTAGGGCAAATGTGTGTTAAGCTGCAAATGTTTACAAATATTTATTTACTTATGGGTCAGTTGTGTTTTTTCCTTTTATTGTTAATTGCAGGTTGGTATTGAAATTATGTGACTCATTACATTCCACATTTAGTGACATCAATTAAAATCTTTTTCTGAATGCTGCCGAGTATGCTAACTCCAGGTTACTCCTCTTGCACTATGGCTTGGTCAGGTTTAGACAGACTTCAGACAATGCAGAAGTCACCTTCCAACAACACAAAACAAGGTGGTACTCACTCAAACTGAATTCTTTATAATTGCACAGATGACAAAATATAATTACAATTTTTACAATACGTTCAGACCTAGAATTTCCGGCAGCATGATTATGCATGGCAAACATCTCAGCCAGACCTTAAAGTAAATGTATGGGCTGAATGTAAGCATTGTACTGTAGGAAATGGTATGTTTTTCAGATTCACCAGCTATACCTGGTTGTGGGTTCATAAGGGAGTCAGGGACATTTTGTGGAGTAGTTTTTTGTATCCAGATTGAGACCAAGATTTCTAGATTATCCTGCAGGTACTTACACTTATCCTTTAATAGTTACCTTGTCAGCTTCTTTTGTCAGAAGTAATAAATAAATATGGACACAAGGAAAAATCCTTCATTTCTGGACCATTTGGATGCCAACTGGGCAGAATAACTGAATAAAAGAGGTCCCCAGAGTTAGTCTAGGTAACCTTAAGACACTTGGGGGAAATTGTCCAATGACTCTCTCTGGTACTGTTTGGAACTATAGGCTATGATGATTTACCTGTGCATATACTTGTATCTGCTTTAACTTCTCAATAACTCATTTCTTTTTCTTAGCTGAAACATTTAGTTTGCTTACTATAGAATTGGTTCCAAACTTCTTTGGTGTGAGATCCAGGATGCAAATAAACCTGAGTGGTCTCTTGGGATGGGGTGTAACCAGGAATGTTTGTGATTTTTTTGAAGTAAGTGACCATTTATCTCATAGCTGGCACACCACCAAGTTAGAGTGTCTACCCTGTTTTTTTGGCAGTCTGACCTGAGGTAAAAAAAACAACAAATGGGCTGGTAGCAGGTGATAGACTAACAAAACATGTAGATGGTATCATGAGCTTTCGTGGGCACAGCCCACTTCTTCAGATGAACGGAGTTACCATCAGAAGTTACCAGACCATTTGTTATTTTTTTTCTGTAACAGACTAACTCGGCTACCCCCTGAAGCTTCTGACCTGAGGTAGGCACTCATAGTGGTGAGCCACTCAAGAAAGTGTGACACTCATATGCAACAAGGCCAACAATCACCACGGGGCCCAAGGCAAGGTGGGGGGCAGTTCCACACCCTGGAAGGGACGGGGCCTTGGGCAGAAGAGGTGGGGCAAGGGCAGTGAAGGCACCTCCTCCCCCAAGCCCTCAGAGCCACATGGAGCAATGCTCTGGCAGCAATTCAAAGGAGTCCAGGGCTCCAACTGCTGCCACAGTAGCAGCAACCATACCTGGGAGCTCGGGGCCCCTTTGAATCTCCAGGCCCTGGGGCAACTGGCCCCTTTGCCCTCTCTGCCAGCAGGCCTGCTCATATGAAGGGAATCAATCATCTTTAAACGTCTTCCCAGAGAAGTATGTTTTGGTCTCAAGTCGACCATCATCAAAGAGCACATTTTTTTCAGCGAAGCTATAAACCTCTTTAAATGTTGAATGGTAGTGGAAACATTGATTTAACTTTGACTAAAATAGCACAAACACTCCCGCTTTCAAATCTTATGTTAATAGAAGTAAATTAATTCAAAAGAAAAATAACATTGTAGTGTTTAAAGAGAAAGTTGAAAGGATATTCACTGAAACATTAAGAGCCTAATAAATAAGAGTGATTGATTGATTGATTGATTGATTGAATGAAGGAATGAGGCCACTCTTCTTTGCACAAGGCGGCAGAGGCTGAGATTGATACAAAGCCAAAAAAAAATCTAGTTTCCCTTAAATGCAGGAGGAGATTATGACTCTGTCATTAGTTACTGACTTCTGACACCTAGTGAATAGCTGCTTGTCATATGATGAGCCACACCTTCAGCTACGCCATCATTACATATTGATGTGTCAGGAGGAGACTATGAAGAAGAATTTTACTTCTGCAATTCCACCTGCCCATTTGAAGAACTCCCTCCCAAGCCTGATAAAGGAAAGTGACTTGAATAAAATAAAAGTTGTTAAAGACATGTAATAAAATCCTGCCTCACACATGGTAGAAGCATGTGCATTCTGGAAGCTCCTTGGAGAGAAATAGTGAAATGACTAAGTAAAGGAGCTTTGTGGTAATCAGCAAGAGGCATTATTCTTGTCATCCTACTCGGTATCTCCTTGCTGCAGAAATGTACATTTCATTTACTGTACAGAGTATTACAGTTTTTAAATATCACTTCTCCAAGGACATAATAAGACACTAATACTTTGCAGGTACATGGCACCTGCCCGTTGGAATACACTAAATACCCCATAGTGTAGCCCTTATTCAAATTGATGAGCACTTGCATGGTTCAGTGGACATATCTATATAAATGCCCAGCCGCGTATGTAAAAGTTCCACAACAGGCAGGGTACTGGAAAGAGGTGGTGGGTGAGGAAACAGAGACCTGCTGGCTTCAAGAGAGAGTTGAGTCATTTTCTGTGGCTGCAGGAAAGTTTGTTTGAGGCAAGGGATGAACAGTTGGTGGGAGGAGAGCACAGTCAGCTACTCACAAGCAAGTCACCATCTCTGTGACTGATAAATATACACTTTACCAGCATTGGGACACGTAGGAATGACCAGATTGCATAACGCCCAAGGTCTATCAAGTCCAGCATCTTGCTTCCAGCAATGGCAAGTGCCATATATGGTTGTGTATAGGGGCCATAGACAGCCCACAAAAGGCCAGGGGAAAACTCCCTATACGCAGCCATTGCATTGCACAGCATGTGCAGCCCTATGCTGCTCCCCACCCCCACCCCAGGATGGCCACCATTACACTACACGTCCCCCTTAGCTTACATCTTTATGCTGCATTTTCTGGAGCAAATGGTCTGACCCAGAGTTTAGGATTCTTACTTGTTTTCCAGCTCTTCTGGAACCTAGTCTGGTCAGCTAGTAAGTTTAATTTACCATTAACTGCATTTCACAATTGTCCATTATATTAATCTTTCAATATTTCAAATCCACTAGCCCAGCATATGTTGGAGTACAGAAAACTAGGTTAAATCTTGAATTAGGAATAGAAGGGACATTGTTTAATGAGAAATGGGCTTACTGTCCCTTAAAAAATAATTCTGGCTTTTTATGAAGCTGGTATCATATCCTATTGGTTAGGGTTCCCCCCTCTCTTTGATTAAATATGTTAAAGAAAATATCTCTGCTTTGAGAGCTGCATCACTAACTGCAGGGACTTATTTATGTGTGTGTGGGGGGTGGGGGGTTCCCGTTCTGAGCATTATTCCAGGCTCAAGTCTTAGAAAAAAAAAACTTTCTGCTTTCAAGAAAGCACTAACAGTGGTCCCCCAAAGTCCGTGTACTCTGGGATATTGTGAGCTACCACTAGACTAGAACATCTCATTCATTTTTTTCCTCTCACATCCTTCTCTAGGGAGGATGGAAGGTTATACATGTCTTGGGGCTTATTTATAATGGAACAGGAAATAGGATGTTGAAAAGCTCTGTTTGGTTACATCTTACTCTATTGATAATAGCTTAACCACTTAGATCTTATCCATGGGAGGGGAGATTCTGTGCTGAGCCTCTAAAGAGGTGTAATACAGAACAACCTACTCAGTAGGCATGGGGGGGCCATGATGACTTAAGCTACCTTTGCACTCTTCTGATCCAGGAATTGTGTTGTGTCCTTGTCATAATTGGACAGTTCTGGGAACCAATCCAAATTATAGCAGTCTCTTTGCAGTGCCCTGTTGGCAGCCCTGCTCCAAATCTCTTCAGTGCTACATTCTGTAGTGTAGTCCCATGGTAACCCAACCCTCCTTCTAACACATCCACTATGCAGAGCTTGTAAATTGGTCCTCAGGAGATAGCTTTATAGGAGTCCTCCTCAGTTCCAGCACCAGAGAAAGGGTTCCCTGTTTGGATCCAAGATGTTAGTGGCTTTTTACATCCCACTCCAGCCCTTTTAATCTGACACAGGCCAGACGGAGGATGAGAATCTCAACCTGGTCTATCAGGTTATTACAATCAGGGCTTGGATCCAACAACCCCAGATATAACAGCTTATAAGTGCTAGTAACTTGTTCTCCAGAGCCTCAACTCACTTTCTTTAAAAAAAAAAAAAAAAAAAAGAAAGTGTCTCATTTATATTGTGAAGAAACCCCCCTGAAAAAGTGAACCAGGTGTGATTTAGGCAGAGAGATCTGTGTGATTTTACAGAGATCCTGGTCCAGTAGTTTTGGGGTGTAACCAGCCCCATTCCTATAATTAAAGTGGTTGGTAATTTTAAGTGTCTTATATTGCTGACCGTCTATTCCTTATGTAAGGAAAGAACCTACCTACCAGCTCTCAATCTACCGCTTTCGCAAACTCTAATGTCCAGGACAAAGAAAGGGAGGGTTTCCAAGGTTTGCTAAAATGTGAACCGGGCAGAATGTTTGCTTAGCATGTGTGATAACATTCTTCCCTTTCTTTGAGTGGCAGTGATGACGTGCTAGCTGGCATCACTCTTACGCCTATTCTGTGGCAAGTAAATTACCATGTGGTTAGAGGGCAGGAGTGTGTGACTTATCTAGTTTGAGTCATTTAGCCATTGCAGGTGTTGCCTGCAGCACATGGTTTCATTACAACATTCATTAAACTGCAGAATGGAGATTCCGGGACCAGTTTTCAAAATAAATACAGTTTTCAGGCACACAAGTGGCCACTTTGGTACTCAAATCTGGCTGCAAGCATATTCATTTGAGTGCCCAAACTGTGTGATCTGTTTTTTTAGGCTGGGATCCCTGTGCAGTTGTTTTTGTTTTGTTTTAACATTTCTAGAAAGGTCTCTAAAAAGGTCAATGGCTGACATAAAATTGCAGTTCTTCAATAGCTCAGACTGATTCATCATGGAATATAAACTCTGATAAGGACATTTTTTAGGTTTTCACCCTAGATTGTTTGTCACTGAGTTTTCTAGAGTTGGGACATAGAATTTCTTCCCCCTTCCTGTTTGTTTTCTGTTGATCAAATAACAGTTTCTTTCTCATCCCTCTCTCAAGTGTTGTCAGAACAATTTCTGTTTACTTCCTTGGTCATCCAGTAGGAAAGAAACTACATCCAAATGCATTTCAATAGTAGATCAGGTTCTCTGCATCGTTTGAGGGCCATATAAAAAGTGACCATTTGAAAAACTATTTGATTGTGAAACAATTTTCAAACACTGCAAGAAACAGCAAAACTTTACAAAAACTAAAGTTTGATCTATCATGATACCTTGTGCTCTCCTCAACACTCTTGAAGACTTCTTTCACAATTGTACTTTTTCTTCAGATAAGAAATAAACACTGCCCATTCTCACAACCTGTCCCAGTCCCCTTCCCTGGACAGACACCTGTCAGTTATAAGGGGACCCAATCTCTTGATTCCATGTGCTTCTAAGGCCCGCTAGGTCTGGATAGTTTCAGGCCACTGTTCATAGCTCTGGTCTCTCAGGTGCAGATCCCATGTTTGACACACTTTTTGGGTCATGGGACCCTACAGTCAGCCAGCTTTAGTCCCCAGTCTCAGTTTCACAGCCCACCTGAGTTTCCTTAGACACGTTCTCCAAGAGCTTACCTGACTGTGGGAACTTTAGTTTCTCACTGTAACCCCTTCAGGGACAATGTGACAAGAAAACAAGGCACACAAGCTTAGCAAAATCTCAGAGGGGTAGCTGTGTTAGTTTGTAACTTTAAAAACAAGTAATCCTGTGGCATCTTAGGGTAGGTCTACACTACCGAGGAAGATCGAAGGTGCCACTGTCAATCTTCCAGGGTTCAAATTAGCGATCTAGATAAGACAGCTAATTCAAAATGACAGAGGCACTCTGGTCGATGCTGGTAACCCTGCTTTCATAAGGAGTAAGGGAAGTCGAAGGAAGAGTGTTCTTCCTTCAACTTCCTGCAGTCTAGACAGCGCCAAAAGCCGAATTAAGCTACTTCGACTTCACTCACACAATTAACGTAGCTGAAGTTGTGTATCTTAATTCTAACTTATCCCATAGTGTGAAAACTTGTACCTTTCACCAACAGAAGATGGGCCAATAAAAGATATCCCACCTACAGTGTGCTGTAAGTGGTCAGCAGAGCTCTGAGGAAAGTCAAAGGGAAAATTCACTCTAGGCAGCATTGTTCTCATCAGCAGAAAATAGGGGATAAGCCATGTGTCTACGCTGTCTGTCTAATCACCTCCTTACTGTGGTACATGACCCATCTGCCAGTACTCTATAAGGCTTCCTTTTTACTGCCCCTTAGTGAGAGTCCCAAGACTTCCTTGGAGGCAGCTGCAAACAGAGGCCAGGGGAGTAGGGCATCTACTGAGCAGCACTGCCATGGGACTCGAGGAGGGGGAGGAGAACAGAGTCAACACAGAGAGTCCTGATTTCCAGTAAGCATTCCCACATCAGTAGTCATGGAGGAGTGGGAGGACAAATGGAGAAAACTCACCAGGCCCCTCCCAGGTATTTCCTCACAGATTACTTGACTCTAAGGCTGGTTGGAGACCCCCAACAGCATTAAGAAAAGCCAGTGTGGTCCCTGCTTAAATACCTTTGTAAATCAGTTTGTGTAGTAATAGAACATTTTGCACAAACAGGCCCCCATCAGAAACTGGAGTAGAAAAATGAAAAATAAAGAATGAAAGTGTACTTCTTATCCCCTAATAAAACTACCAACTACATAAACCGGTGTGTGTGTTGATATAATAATATTTTAAAAAATGCATAGCAGCAGTGGATTCACCAGGCTGCAAAATGGAATACACCTTCAGCAATGCAGAGTGGGTATGGACTGATGGGGGCGCTGTATGTACGGGCATGTCTAAACTACATCCCTCTTTTGAAAGGATGTAGAAATTAGAAAGCTCAAAATTGCAAATGAAGCTGGGATTTTAATTTCATGCGCTTCACTTGCATAATGGCGGCTGCACGTTTTTTCAAAAAAGGGCTTTTCAAAAGTGAAACCGCCATATAGACACGGTTCTTTCGAAAAAACCCCACCTTTTTCGAAAGATCCTGTACTCCTCAAAAAATGTACAGGATCTTTCGAAAAAACGGTTTTTTTTTTAAAGAACCACGTCTAGTTGGCAGTTTCACTTTTGAAAAGCCCTTTTTCGAAAGAACGCGCGGCTGCCATTATGCAAATTAAGCGCAGGAAATTCAAATCCCAGCTTCATTTGCAATTTTGATCTGTTTAATTTACATATCTCTTTCGAAAGAGGGATGTAGTCTAGACATAGCCTAAGAGTGAAAGATGAGCAAAAGCTAAGTGGTGCCATTTAGCTTAATGCAGAAATGTTTGGTAACAAGCCAGTGGTGTTTCTAGGTGCCATATAATTAATGAATTTATTTTATAAATAAGTACTTTGCTTTTCTGCAAAGGAATCGTCAGACCTGCCTAATCAGTTTTACATCAAATTGAATGCTACACTGAGTGAAATCCAAGCATCTGTCTTAACTGTAACACTGAATTATCTACACTCAATCAAGTTGTTTCTCTCACATTACTCTAGCTTGAGTAAGAGCAAATACACAACGGAGTAACTCTTAAGGGACTATATACACATAGGTGCTGCGCTTATTTATGTGAGGTGACAAAACGTCTGAGGTATATCCAATAGACTCATGTTTTCCAGTTTAAAATTCAGGGGGACAAGATGGGAGTAAATTCCCTCTCAAAACCTCAATATTTACATCTAACAGTGGAACAGTTTTTTTTCTTAAGCACCTGTTTTGTTTCAGTTTGCTTCCCCTGGCCATATGCGTATAGCCAGAAGTCCCCACAAACCAAACAGAAGACCTACCTCCCATTACTCCTGCTTGATGAGTGCCACTTGAACAACAAAGCTAATCTGACAAGATCAAGGGTCTAGCTTCTGAACATAAAATGAGCAGAATCTAAAAAAGGCAGACTGGTGCTCCGACCCCAACCTGCCGTCACTCATTTCAGCTCCAGTTTGCTCTGTGAATCAGAACTCAAATACTATTCCATATCCTTCTTTGGTTTTGCTTCCAGCAAGTCTAACTTTACATTGTCATTATATGCCATTTCTATTCTGGTTGTCTTTAAGGGTCTATGGTCTTTAAGGTTTATGCAAACTACCCAAACTTTAAAATGCTGAGTGCTTAAATAGAAACATGTCTTTTTATAGCTTTAAGGCATTTGCTGTTCTCAAACAGACTCATTTCTGAATTGCTTCCTCGTTAAATTCCAAGGAGCAGTGTGGGAAGCTCCTTCTGCTAATGACTTGAGGCACCTGTCGTTACAAGTTGTGAAACAGTGAAGGCTGGTGACAACTGTGAGTGCGTAGGTGGATCTGACACATGAAAGGTATGAGAAGAGCCATTTTTACAGCAGCTACTAAAATTAATGCACGCAAAGCCCCCGTGAGAGGTTTGTACTATTATGAAGTGGCTGGATCAGGGATACATCACGTTCTACAAGTCGAGCATTTTGCTCATCAGCTTTTAAATTATATGTATTTATGGAAATACAGGATCTTGTTTGCATCTAGCTGTAGAGTAGCATGGGTAAGTTCAGAGCGTCAAGAAAGACTGTGCTTGGCAGTCCTATTTTGATATAGGTGACAAAAATTAGGGTTACCTACAACACTATTCACAGTCTCCCACAGGAAAGCCATTTTAGACAGCATGTGATAAAGTTTGGCTCTTTGGCATGCTAGAGAACACCCTTCAGGTCATTCTGATGCCTAATCACTGATCCAGCCTCTTATGTCTTGTCTTCACTGCAAAGTTAACTCAAGCTGTGGCTTAAGGGTTGCTCCTGCCTACTCATAAAACCCTTTATTTGTATGGTGGTACTTTTCACTGAAATTGGCTGGCCTAACAGGGGGAGAGTGGGCTAAAGTTGAGTGAGCACAACTCATCAGCTACTAATTCTGCAATAGGGATGCAGGCTAGCCCCTGCCATTCAGTGTCTTCCCACAACCTGTTCTCTGGTCCCACAAAGGACTTCTCCCACTGTCCATAAGAAAGAATTAATAGAATGATTCAACTTGTTGCAGTGCTATAGATATTGATCCTCTTCTATGACTCACTCTTAGCATATAAAAGGGAATGGAAAAGACGTGTAAAAAGGCTTAGAGCAGTAGCAGATCACATTGATGGTACATACCCTTTGCATCAGAGTGCAATTTATCACAGTTCAAATGTATAATTTAGGCCCTGATTCAGGAAAGCACATAGGTACGTGCTTAACTTGCTTAAGAACGCTTTCCTGAATTGTGGATTTCATAGCAACACAAATATATAGCACTTAAGTGTGGGCCAGAGACACAGTTTAATGAAAAGAGACTTACCTAGAACAAAGGGAGGACAGGATAATGAAAAGAATGAAGGTTAGCCAGAGACACAGTAGAGGCCTGCGCAGATACAAAATTTGTATCTGCAGCTGATAATCCATTAACTTGGTCCACAGCTATCCATAGATTTGAAGGGCTTCGGATGTAAAATTTGGCTCCACATCCATCTCCGATCTGTAAATATGACCGATAGCTATCCACATCCACAGATGCAGATTTGCAGGGCCTGTATGCTCTTATATTCTATGTTAGAACAGAAATTGAAGGGAGGGCATTGTAGGCCAAAGACTGTAACAGAGATCATGAGCTTTCTCATCATTGCTCATTTGGAGCCACTGCATATGGAGCAATACTGATGAGTTCCCCAATATCTCAGTCCCAGAGGAGCTCTGAATCAGACAACTTATAACACAGACACTTTCAGGCTGATAAAACACTGACGGGTGAATCAAATATACAAAAAAAAAATTATTTCAGAACATCAAAGAAAATGATGCATCAGTCACGCTGGTAATTAATCTTTCAAACTTTTTTGCTAGTTTAGGATAAATAAATCTCTGCTGTTGTTACAGCTATGCAGCTGTGATAACATGTGGGGTTTTTTTTCCAGTGCGAACACTTACTAGGTTGAATGCTATTGCTATGAATGGGATTCATTAGGCTAATGAGTATTAGAGATGGGTGTGGGAGTAACTTATAACCAGGGCCAGAATGAATCATCAAACAATCCTCATACTGGAGCACAAAATAACTGACATCACACTAATAAAACATTTAATCAAAGACCAAGGCTATTTTGGGGGATTATTGCAGTGCAACTCCCACGGAGACCAATGGGATTTAATGCTATTGTTCTTTATTAGGTGTTCCTGGCATGTCACAGGGGAAACAGCAACACCAACCCTGCCCTGAGGAGGTATAATCTGAAAGCCCAATTCTATACCCCTTTTTAGTACATTTCATTTCCTTCACAGAAGTCATCTCCTTGACTTATGTCAAAGTGGTCAGAGGATGAGGCCCAAAGTGAAACCTGACATAATAATGATGAAAAACACTGTGGTAGGAGGTGTTAGCAAAGGACAAGAGTTGCTGTTGTGTAGCAAAAGGGCACAATATACAGTCCAGGTGGTTCCTTTTTATAAGGCCTATGGGGCTGGAGAATTTGTTTTGGAAGACAGGGCTGCCAGCCTTGCAGGATTCAATGTGTACAGCATTTCAGTATTCTTGTTGTGATATTTCCATGCTCATTAATTATCTATGATAATCATTATTAGAGAGCAAACGGGCAATAGCCCAGGCCCTTTGAGCTAGGAAGGAAAGGGATGGGATGCCACTTTTTAAGTCCACCATTTTGATTTTTTCCCTCTAAAGATGATGGTCAGCCTACATGTCACCATCCCCTGCCCGAAAAGGACGGGAAAAGAGGAAAAAAGGTGGGACAGGTGGGTCACCTGACTCTAACCCACCCAGTGACAAGAGGGCTTATAAGGGGTGTTCACCTCAGGGCTGACTGCATGTATACCATCTGCACAACTCAGTGGGGCTGGAGTGAGAGCTAGCAGGCTGTTTGGCTTAAGAGGCCATCTGAGGCAGAAGCCTGGTTGCTGCCACCACAGTCTCCCACTAGAGAGAGTGTCTGGGACAGACCTCTGTGGTACAGCAACCCTGTGCCCTGCACTCACAATGACTGCAGGTGCAGGGGTTGTTTGTTTAAGGTTAAGGAGACTTCAGCAGACCAGCCATACACGCATACATACTTACCATCACTCACCTTTCTGTCCGCACACTGCACACAGGACGGCGTGTCAAGAATGGAAGAAAGAAAACCAGAAGCAAGAAGACCTTTCACCTATCTGAGTCTCTGCAACTCCCTCCTAGCTCCATGAGCTCCCTTTTCCCAGCCTGAAGCCTCACTGAACATTGTGATGGTGGTAGGACCCCCTGTTGTGGTGTTGCCCCCCTGTTTAGACCATTTATATTGTGGGTTCTGGCTTTCAGCCATTGTTTGTTATGACATCTGGATTTTATGTTCGCTCTTTAAGTTTAGTATTTTGTTAATAAAACAGTTATTGTTCCAGTCACTTGTATCTGCCTTGTTTAATATCCGGTAACACAGATACAGAAAGGGTGGAGAACCTGGGTTCTCACAGACAGGATTTAGTCCTGGTTTAACATCCTGACTAAATAACACAGCAGTGAAGCACACTTCTTATGGCTTAGATCAGTTTAGATTCAGGTAGAAGGTATCAGATGAGTTGACTAAACCACGCCTTGCTCATAAGTCAAAAAGGGACACATGTCCTTGTTTCCTTGCCTGTTGATCATTTCGTTAGTAGGAGGAAATATACATCCAGAACACTCTCCTGACAAGAAAACAGAGGTGATGGTGGCTTGTCCAACAAAAGCCCGTTGATTCAATATGTGCCAGAGCAAAGTTAACTTTTTGTGCTAATTAGTGCTACAACGTCCCTTTGTTGCTGTGTCTGACTAACGTTCATTCTTTTCCTGTTCTTGCTTTGTTTTTTGTGACTCTAGTCTTTACATAAAACCATCTCTCTCTGGCCCATCTCCACTTCTTCCTCATGCATGCACATCTTTTACATTTTGCTTCTTCTTTTCTTTATTTAATTCTCTCTCTCTCATTTGCAGCTGTAGTATAGATGCTTCCTGCATTGATGCAAGGAAGTATACAAATAATCCACACTTAGGAAACTTCCACAATGTGGTAGGTAGGTCAATGTACATTTGCATAACCCTGAGCACCACAGCCGTTGATGAATGTTTTAGGTGTAGATGGGGCCTTATTAGTGGGTTTTTTTTGTTTTGGTTCCCTATCCCCCACTTCTGTATATCATCTTTCCTCTCCCTTCATCTGTTTCTTGCTCTCTAGTTGCCTTCATTGCCTCCCCCAGTCTCTGGTAAGTACAGCAGTCTTCCCTGTTTACTCCCAAAAGGTCAAACCATACATTAATATTCTATAGTTTTCCTCTCCATGCCTCCAGGGTTAACAGTTTAATGTAAACTCTACCAAAACCTCCAGTAATAAAGGAGCAGATGGAACTCTTACAGGCATTTGTATTGCTGGCTTTAATTCTAGCCTGTCACAGTAAGCTAATGCTTTTATATTGTCTCACTTCTTGCTCAGGGGAGACAGTTTTACATCTCAAAGTTGTATGGGAAGCACTTGTGGTTTCTGACATACCTAGTGGAGAGGCAAGAAGTTTAGGTACCGATATTTCTAACTTTTTTAATTATTCAGGGTTTTTTTGGGTATGTGGTTTTTTTTTGTTTTGTTCACACCAGTGTTTCTTAAACTGTGTTCCATCACACACCGGTGTGCCGCGACACAGTCGGAGGTGTGCCGCAGAAAACAATAGAGTTCAAAATGGCTCAATAACTTTCCCTCCGACCCTTCCCCCTGCTTTTTTTTGCTCAACAAAAAATCCTTGGTGTTACTCATAAAAAAAATTATTGTTTGGTGTTCCTTGGTCTTAAAAAGTTTAAGAAACACTCGTTTACATGGCTAGATAACAGCAGGAAGTAGATGTTTGGAAATGAGTTGTGCATGTAAAATGAATGCTACTTAAAAGTGCTCCCTGCAGTGCCCTGGAGAATGTCCCATTTCTTTTATCACAAAGATTATACATTATAAACAGAAGTGCAAGCTTTGCTACATTACTCTACCTAGTAGGTCTCAACCCTGAGCTGAAGGGTCTGTCAATGAACCAACAGTTCGTTCTTTACACCTTATCCTACACCTCTCAGGGTGATAAGGTTCATCATTCATGCCAGTTCTGCGATATGGACACTTGTCCATTGGTCTGAGATCACCAAGCATTTAATACAGGTTAACAAATCTTTCAGATGGTAACACCTTTTAGTGGATACAACATTGGTTGGGTTCAAACTGGCAACCAGTAGGTAAAAAAGCCCTTTACTAAGGGCGACTGAGAATTAATAGCATGTGTATGTAATATGAAAGAGGGAAGATAAAGTAGAATTACATGTTAAAGATATTAGCATTGGTATCAAATACTTCAGAACTGATGCAATATAAGATGATATTCATATTAGAATGCACCAAGGTAACACCTAAGGCCAAATTGTGACTCCATTGATGCTAAGTTTTGCTAATGAAGTTGACAAAACCAGGACTCAGCCAATAGAAGTTGTTTATGAAGCTAATACACTTAGAACTCCCTTAACTTTTTATATAAAACCTTGACAGACTGAATAGAAACAACTTGACTTTAAAATGTACTGTATTAAAAAATGTTTTTATAGGCTTTGGCTTTTTTTCTGATTTGACTGCATGATGCACATTGGATTTCCATAAAGGAAAAAAAAAAAAGATGGAGACTGTGAGTAGATTTCTATAACATTCATTACATAAGGGTATTTTCCTTACTCAAAAGTTAAATATTTGAGTAAATTTCATCCCTATGCAGAGTGCCAACACAAAGCCTACGCATTATTTAAAGGTTGAAACGTACACTTTGGTAGAGTAGAACTCAATAGGGATTTGGTTTTAATTCAATAAAACTGAGTTTGATAGTATTTTTGGAAGAAGAGAAGCAGTTGTTCTACACTCCTCTTTCCTCTCTTAAAAAAATCTCCACTTTGACTCAACCATTCCATCTGGTCCCTCTCTTAAGGGTATTTGACTTATACCCATATACAAATGGATATGGTGCACATACTGCCTAAATCCAGACCCCTTCTATGTGGGAACAGCAAACACTGGTGAGAGGAAAGCTCAGGTTCAAATTCACTCTTCTGGGGGAAGAGGGAATGATTTGCCCCCTGCAGTGGTACTTAGGGTTCCACATTGAATCCTGTGGAACATGCTAAGGGCTCTCATGGACTCCTGCCTTCCTAGCTCTGAGCAGCCAAGGTCATTGTAGTAGCTAGAGAGAAGGAAGCAGCACAAGTTAGTACAACCTCAGGCTGTTTTTACTTTCAAGTTGCAGCCTTATTGGGGGCGGGGGAAGGGGGAAGAGGGAGAATCTGCAAGACAGCCTAGCTGGCTCTTCTGCCCCTGACAGCTAGAACACTAACCAGGTCACCATGGAGGAGCTTCTAGGGGAGTGTGGTGAAGGGCCAGCAGCATGCCCTGGGCACCAAACTCCCACTTCTGCTGGTCCAGGCTGTTCCCTATGTGCAAACAGAAGGGAAAAATGAAGCTCCGGCATTTTAGGAAGCCTAGGTTAACTTGAGAAGTGACTTATGAGAGTAACTACTTTCTCTGAAGGCTCTAAATCCTGCTGTAGGATACAACACCAGCCTGAGCCAAGCACAGTGCAGGAAGGAGCAACGGAAACAAATGTCTTATCACTATTCGCAGCGTTTCCTCTACTATTCTACTCCTGGCCCCTTTGAGTACAAATAACTTATCATGCAGAACAGTAGTTTCACATCTACATACTGACATTTTTTGTATCAAAAGAAAGGCTTACTTCTAAGTCACTTATTGCAGATCACCATGTCATATTGCTGCAAAGTGAAAGAGCAATTATTCTGGAATCCTACACTGCAAATAAATAAATAAATAAAAATAAAAACAAAAAGCCCTCGTCGCTGAAAGGCACATATAACTTCTTGCTGATTTTTTTAACTACAAATCTGAAAAGCAAAATGCTCCACAAAGCCCTGCCTGTATTCATCTACAGTATAATCCCCAGAAGGAAAAGAGAACAGGTCACAGCATTATCAGCAAACAGGGGAAAACAAAAGCAAAAAATGGCAGGTAAAGCATTTATCATTGGAAAGATAAAGCAATAGCAGCCTATTTCAAAACAGCTGCTTTAGGGCTGCAGCTGTTTGTCATTGCTCAATTTAAACAGCCAGCCCACAGAAAGGTATGCTGGGAAAAAAAAATCCTATAAAAGGGCATCTCTACACAAGGGAGGGTTAATAGGAATTAGGCATTGGGCAAAGAAGGAGTTGCTAGGGAAAAGGTAGTGGTAGTATGGCGGCTACTGGAGCACTGTTGTAGTTTCTCTACTTCTGTTCCATGAGAGTGAAAGAGATAAATAAAGTTAGGTGTAAAACTACTAGCTGTGGAGGTTTCCCACTTCATGAGACAGTTTTCCAAATAAGCTTGTTAGGCCCCTAATCAGTGGAGGCTTTTAGATGCATGCTACTGGATTTATTGCTTCCTAAATGTTAGGTAGGTAATTGTCAGTCACTCGGTGAGGTATGTGACTAAAAAGAAAGATTAGGGAATAGTAATATGCATTTTACAGCTGGAAAAAACAAAGGTTATGGGACTTAATTAGGGCCCGAGGATGAGCCAAGATTAGAATGAAGGATCCCCCCTCGTGCTCTGAGCCCTGGCCTCTTACACTAGGGCTACGTCTAGACTGGCATGATTTTCCGGAAATGCTTTTAACGGAAAAGTTTTCCGTTAAAAGCCTTTTCGAAAGAGCGTCTAGATTAGACGACGCTTTTCATAAAAGCACTTTTTGCGGAAAAGCGTCGTGTAATCTAGACGCAGCTTTCATAAAAGCCCCAATCGCAATTTTCGCGATCGGGCTTTTTGCACAAAACAAATCTCAGCTGTCTACTCTGGCCCTTTGCGCAAAACTTTTGCGCAAAGGGACTTTGCCCGAACGGAGCAGCATAGTATTTCGCAAAGCACTGATTTCTTACAGCAAGAAGTCAGTGCTTTATGAAATTGCGGCCGGTAGACAGCTGGCCAGTTTTTCCGGAAAAGCGGCTGATTTTCCGGAAAAACTGGCCAGTCTAGACACAGCCTAAGTTTCTTCTTCTACTACCAAGAAGCCATGTTGGCTGTACACTTATAGATAGTTGTCAGGGACAGAGCTTACAATGTCATCAGTAGCAGCCTGGGAAACATTGCTCTCAGTTACCAACTAAGCTGGGCTTAGAATTTAAAACAGTAGCCCATGCATTTTGTAGATTTGAAAGATCAGCCCTCTCACAAACCTTCTGCACTCACTAATCAATTTGTATTTTCCAAGTTGCAGTATTGCAAATTTAGACATTCAAATATCCTGAGTAGCACTCTCCCCCCCCCCTCAAAAAAAATCACAAATCATCTAGGAGTGTCATGTTTTTGGCTTAGTTGCGGGGTTTTTTTTTGAGCATTTAGAGTTTGTGTTGAGCTTTACTATGTGACATGAGAGCTTGAGTAACTTTACCTTAAAAAATAATAAAAAAGCTGAGGTGCTAAAGATGATCTAATCCTATGATGCCACTAGCCGGGGCTTTAGGACAAAAACTATCAATAAAATGACAAGACCTGTCAATTCTGAAGCTATCTCCACAATGAAGAGGGTTGGAAACTTACTTTTATTTTTAATGAAAACTGAGAGCAGTCTTCTTTCTTAACACTTAAAAATTAACCTAAACTCATGCTTAATTCCCCTCCCACTTGCAAAGGCTAAGTCTACACTGGCGGCTTCTTGCGCAAGAACTCTTTTGTGGAAGAGTTCTTATGCAAAAACTCTTCCACAAAAGAGCGTCTACATTGCCATGTGCTTTTGCGCAAGAGATGTGCTTTTGTGCAAGAGCATCCATGGCAGTGTAGACGCTCTCTTGCGCTAGAAAGCTCTGATGGCCATTGTAACCATAGGGGCTTCTTGCGCAAGAAATTCATGTTGCCTGTCTACACTGGCCTGTTCTGGAAGAGCTCTTGCACAAGAGGGCTTATTCCTCGTGGGGAAAGGAATAACTCTTCTGGAAGAAGCCCTGTTTTACAACGCTGTACTGTAAATTTACTTCTGGAAGAATGCTCGTGCAGTGTAGACAGCCGGCAAGTTTTTGCGGAAGAACGGCTGTTCTTGCGCAAGAAGCTGCCAGTGTAGATGTAGCCTAAACTTGCTTAGCTCCTGTCTTAGAAGGTGTAGCATAGGTCAGAGTCTTTGTCCATCACAGAAATAAATTCACCACTCAATATTTTCTGTCACTGCATCAAAGAATGAAAAAACTGGAATATAAATGGCATGGGAGCAGAAAATGAATGCAGTCAGGGGAGAGAGCATGGCAGTGTTAAATCCACTGTACTCATGATATATCTAGTTTTCAACGACCAGGTTTTATTTTATGACATTGAACGGGACTACACACTTAATTCACAAGAAGCATCCTTTCAAAGCAAAGACTGTGGTGAAGGAAAACATGCTTTTTCAACTTCTGAAGGAACAATAAAGGAACGAGAATAGATGGTGTTCACATTTTAACACTGTAACAAATTTCACGATAGATTCACCTCAGGTTTTAGAGAGGGGGAAAATCCCAAATATCTGAGCTGTTTGAGCAGCACACAAAATGTCTGCATAACCTGACTTAATAAAAAAGAATAGTTTTCTACCCTTTCTACTCTGATCAAATCTCCTGCTAATTAACCCGATAATCAGGATTCTGCTCTTCCTCTCTCTGGCATCTTCAGGTTCTCCATTATTATCACTGCACTAGTGTCCAGAGACCCAAAATCCATCCGTGAGTGGCCTGACACTAGCAAAATTATGAGAGAGTCAAATATTAGATGTTGAGAAGAAGAAAAGAAAAATAATAGAGTTCTGATACCTTTATAGCTACCAATACACATGTGCTATCAATTATTATAAACACTCATTATACATTTTGAAGTATTTGTAGAGTGTGTTACTCTGGAAACTATTTCTGGGTTCTCTCTACAACACTTAGTATATAGCTAGTCAATAATTAGCACATCTCAATAATTAATTGAAAACAAAGTATTTAGACTGCAACAGTTATATACTAGCAGGAATTAAGATTATACAGCAGGACCATCAAAAACAAAGGAAACCCTAAAGCATAACTGTATTCCCCAGGGTCTGCTATATTTTAGTTACATTTTAGTATTTAGTATTTTAGTTAAAAGGGGGCCTTGTTTGACAATTTCTTTACCTTCTGTGCTCCTCTGTCAGTCGCCTGGGGCAATAGCAAATGAAGACTTTAGCAGAGAGATGCCTGTTTTCTGTCTAGGCCAAATCCTGAGAATAAATGTTATTGGTTTTAGTGCAACAAGGATCTGGATGCACCTGGGACGAGAGTGGGCTGAGCACCTGAAATTTTAGTTAACCCAAACTTGAATATTTTGCAAGTGATTGGTGGGAAAAATGAGGTGAATAGAGGAAGAAAAGGAAGGGGGGACAGGTAAACTATTTGTAATGACTTACAATAATATGAGTCAGCTCACTAGTGCTTTCATGGACTGTGGTGAATGCTGGAGGGAAAGCATCAGAGCTATAGCGTCAGAGCTATCAGATTAACTTGTAACATTGGAAACTACAAAAAAACTTGGAGCAGTGCTGAAACGAGGCACTTTTAATGCTGGATCACAGCTTTTTATTTCTGAATCATACATCCATATTGTACATAGTGATATTACATATTCTTGTATTGCTTAAGTCTACATTTTAGTAAGCATAGTTTTTTTTTAATAAAACAAATAAGCTAATTTATTTCTTGCTTCAAGCACTCTGATACCTGGTAGGAAAAAAAATCTGTATATAAAAGATTACATTTGTGCAATTCTAATACAATATTCCTCTTTGATCAAACCACTGACTTTTGGTTAGCTATTGTATATAATTGTTAGTATAATGTTACTATATCAGAACATTAATCTATTTAAAATATATTTTAATGCGCAAAGATAACCAAAAAACCATACTGATTTTTTACAGCATCATTTTGACAGTCCTACATTTTTTAACATGACATTTGGTTTAAATGTGCCCTTTCCATCACCAGATGCCATTATCAAATTAGTCTGCTCCTGATGATCAAATCCTTTCCCATAAAAGTGCCTTTAGAGTAAAATTCACCTCCTATGCAGAGAGTCAGCGCAAGGACTACGTGCCACTTAAGCCTCACTTGGGTTCTGAAAATAGGTGCATCAGATTTGTGTTGAGGCCTGCTGAAGAGTGAATTTCTATCTCTATGAACATTCCTGCTCCCCAGAATATAATATTAATCTCATTCCAGGTACCAGTCTTCAGATGATATGAACTCATGCTGATATGCATTTTTAATAATTAATATCCAGAACAAGTTATTAGTATATGAAAACTAACACAAATATTAATTTCTAAGTAAATGTTTATCTCCAGTATTTTAAGTGGCATTACTTTTGTAAGCCATATCAAAGCCAAGACTTGAATATCTGGAAGATGGGGTAAATTACCAGATACTAATTTTGGGCTTGTCACTGGGAAATTAATACAAATTGATGATAATCAGCACCTAATAAGATCTCTTTCCCTGTGAACATTCACAGGATTTCGTAGCAAGTAGATAAAATATATTATCTGGTACAACCAGAGTTGCACTGCACTCAGTGGCAGGACAGATGAAGAAGTATGAATGTGATGACATTTCAGTTTGTTTGGCAGTATGTAAGTCAGATTTTGGCAATTTCTTGTCCATCTGACGTAAGCTATATCAATGTAGGTGAACAAATGGGCACACAGTGGCTATGTCTACATTGCATCCTACTTGCGCAAAAGCCTATGCAAATGAAGCGTGGATTAGCATATTGCTGTGCTTCATTTGCATAATTAATTAGCGGCCGTTTTTGCGCAAGAGGCTTTTGCACAAAAAGGAGTCGTCTACACAGCTCCTTTTTGCGCTAAAAACCCCTCTTGCACAAGAGCCATTCTTCCTCTTTTTTCCAGCCCTCCCCAACCCAGTGAAAATGAGTGAGTCAGTGAAGGTGGGGGAGAGCAAGAGACAGAGGGAAGGGGATGGAATGAGCAGCATGAGATCTCAGAGAATGGGTGGGGCACAGTTGTTCGATGTTATTCGGTCAGAAAGTTGGCAACCCTACCAAACCTGTTTGCTCCCTCTGTCTAGCTATTCTCTTTTGTTAGTTAGTAATACAGGATGCTAACAATTACTACACATGTAAATTGAGATAAACAAAGCATCTAGATTTGCTGCCTACAACGATCTGCCTATTTCAGCCAAATCAATACAGCTGTAATTTCGGTGCACAACACTGACTCTTAGGGTGTGTCTACACTGCAGGGCTTAATTTGAAATAAGCTATGCACATTGAGCTACGTCAATTGCATATCTTATTTCAAAATAGAGCACTCTTCCTCTGACTTCCCGTATTCCTCGTACAATAAGGGTTACAGGAGTTAGAGTAAGAAGTCTTCCAGCTTGACAGTATTTTGACACTATTTTGAAATAAGTGCCTGCTGTGTAGACATGGACTAATTTATTTCAGGATAGCACTAGTTATTTCAAAATAGTGTTGTAGTGTAGACGTATCCTTAGTGGTGAATCTTATTTATTCCAAACTCTGTTTCCCATAGCATCTCAAAGAACTATATACCTACTACCAGACTCCTTTGTTTGAAGGAGACAAGTAGAATAAACTTTCTCAACTTACTTTCTGTTATGAAAATACAGTGGTCACCATTAGAAAAATCAACATTTACCCACAACCATCACACCCATTATTTCCCACGTTTTGCACACAGTCATATTGTACTGTCTTACATACCAAAATGTGGTAAAGCAGCTATGAATAAATGTTACTTTTGGGGTTTTTTTTCTATTCTGGTGAGTAATCTTGCTACATAATTCAAACTGCATTTTAATCATTATTTTACTGATATAAAATATACTCTCATAATATTTTGATGTAAGCATTTAATGATTATAACACCGAGCTACATGGATTTGTATATTTTATCCATCACCTTAAAAAATCCTAACAAATACAAACATGGAATGATCAGCCTGTATTACTTCAGCCAATGACACCATTTTGAATAATCACAGCTTGGAAACAGTTTTAGATGCACTGAGTTTGCTTTAAAAAAAAACAAACTCCAACACTGTTAGGGCATTTGATAATCATTTAGAGAAGGGGCTCTCAACCTTCTTGTGGAACCCCACCCCCGCTTCCCAATGTCCAATTAAAAACTCCATGGCCACCTTGTGCCCCAACAACTATTTTTCTGCATAACTGCCTGGGGTCCCATACCACAGGGGGTCCCATGAAGCTAAGTTGCTCAGACTTCAGCTTCAGTTCCTGGTGGCAAGGCCATAGGCTTCAAATGCATGCGTAGGAGGGAGTTGGCTTTCTGTCTGGGCCCCAGCAAATCTAATGCTGGCCCTGCTTGGCAGACATCCTGAAACCTACTCATGGCCCCTCATGGAATCCTGGACCCTTGGATGAGAACCACTGATTTAGAAGATGACTTACTGTCTTTAAAAAATTGAGATTAAAAAAAATACAGACACTGAACTCAATTAGTAAAATAAAATTAATTGCAATTAGTTATTTTTTTCTGATAAATCTCTTTAATGTCTCACATATTTATTAAAAAAAATAGGCTTCTCTCTGACTAAGCAAATTATTATGTAATGTTATCTGTTGCACAACTTGAAGAAGAAGAGTTTCACAGACAGCAAGAGCTATCTACACAGAGAAAAATATGAACCATATCTAGAAGTATTTTAAACAGTAGTGTTCTAGCTAATCTGTGAAACAAGCTAATGGTGTTTATTGGAATAATACCACTTTCCTTAAGCTAGAAGTAAATGTTAAACTACTAAAGACAAAACAAAACTACTCCCTTGTGAGGGTTTCACTGAAATACCCATGAGGCACGTTGTTGGTTAAATCTCAAGAGCCTTTTAAATTAAAAATATACAGTTACATAAAATGATGCTAAATTAAATCGATTATCTTACGGCAAACAACACCTCTGAAGATCATCTACAAAGTGAGAGCCAAAGCCTGCAGCCACTATGGCAACAGGATTGGGCCCTTAGTTGCTTCAAAAATTCTGAGTGATACCAAACTAATCCATAAAACAAAAGGAAATGAACCAAACTGCCTCTTCCTCCATGGCCTTCTGTGTCAGGGAGATGCAAACCCTCTTCTCTGAGTGCCAGGAAGTTATGATTTTTCTTTTTGTGGAGTCATGTCAAGTCTTAAAATAAACAAAACAAAACCATAATTTAGTTTTATGCAATACATTGACACTTCCTTTTCCAGTCTTGAGGTTCCAGTCCTGATCCAAGTCTACACTGGCACTTTATAGTGCTAAAACTTTCTGGCTCAAGGGTGTGGGGAAAAAAACCCTCCCAGCACTGTTAGCTACTCCCCTCACAGAAGGTTTACATAGAGAACGGAGAGACTTCTCTCCCAGTGCTTGTGCCATGGCCACACTTTGGGCATATCTACACTACATGGAAGATCAATGCTGCCATGGTCGATCTTCCAGGCTTCAATTTAGTGGCTGTAGTACAGACCCGCTGGATTGAACTCAAGTGGTGCCCCCATTGGTGCCAGTACTCCTGCACCTCACAGCGAGTAAGGGACGCCGACAGGAGTGTTTGCTCCTGTTGGTTTCCTGTTGTGTGGATGGCAAAGAGACACGATGTAAAATAGGTCGACTCCAGCTATGTAATTTACATCAGAAGGGCTAAGTAAGATACTCAACTCCAGCTATGTAATTTACATAGCTGGAGTTGAGTATCTTACTTAGCCCTTCTGATGTAGCAAAGACCAGGCCTTTCAGTTTAAAGTGCAGCTGCACTTTAAACTTTTAAGTGTAGACAAAGCCTTGCTGTGTGTTGAGCACTCACTGACTTGAGTGCTCCAGTGTAATATTCTTTGTATAGTCCCTTTGGGCCCTAACTTACTGCTAATTAAAATGGAAAATTTAAAGGCCCGATGCTGCTCCCTTTGTTGTCCTTTGCCAAATTCTCTTTGATTCCAGTAGGAGTAGAATTGAGCCCTATGTGGTGGGTGGGGGGAGAACTGGCTACACAATGGCTTCATTAAGGATGATGTCTCCAGAAGCACATTTTTTTCCATCCATCATAAAGAAGCATGTGGATGTATTTACTTGAATTGAAAATAAACCTGCAATACAAACACAAAATATCCCTGGCTAGCACAGATGGGAAACTCATCCATTTGCTCGAGCAAGCTGATTACTAAAATCCGAGAGATACTATATGGAGTTAATGATATGCTTATAAATGGAAATGAATACATTATTTTTAAGCAGAAAGCCTAGATTCCTTAAAGGAATAATCGACAGACATTATTTATGAAACTGTCAGCCATGAAAACAGAGCAATCACTAGACTGGTGGTTATTCCCAAATGTCAATATTTGTAAAAGGCCAGTGTTTTCTCCGTGCTGAACTGCATGTTTTCTACTGTATTTTTATGTGCCTTTTCCCATAAATATAACAAAATACAGCAAGGTTAATTGCAGGGATGCAGCCTGCAAATTTGATGGATCCATGGGAAAAGTACAGTATATTCCATAGTGCCCCAGCCATCCTGCAGGACAGACTTCCCACTGCCATGCTTTCCACTGCTGCCTTTGGCTAGACCCTTTGTGAACATTTTTTCCTCTGAAAGGCAAGCACAGAAAACCTAGAAAGGATGCTTGTACTGCCACTGACTCCTGTATGGCAGTTGAATGAGAATTCTGTTGGGTTGCTGGAGGACCTTCCATGGAGAGCTGAAGTTTCCAATATCCAAACTGCCCTCTTACCCCCTGAATGAGCTCTCTGCCAAACCTGTGGGACCCTGGACCAACAATGTTCCTTGGGAAGCTTGCTCCATAGATTTTGGATGTGTGAAGTATCCCATGAAGCTCTAGCTTGTTCTTTACATATCTCTGTTCCTATCCCACAAAGCTTTGCTCCCCTCTGTCTTTGCAAATGGAGAAGAAATTCAGGGCATCCAGCAATCAGCAACACACCTGCTTGTAAATGATGCTGTTTCTACCTGTAACAATCTCCCCATTATGCCTTTGAAGAATCTACATCCTAGTTTTGTTATTCTTTAGATTAAGGCACTGCCATCACATTAGATCACTATTTTTCTTTGTAGAATATAAAGCTGCTGTAAAGCTGTCCTGGAGGCCTACTGCATATTCATGTTCTCAAAAGATCAGAATTGATTTTAAAACATGCAAACTGTTTCAGCGTACCAAATATTTTGTTTAAAGAACAAAAAAGTTGTCATTCAAATCACCAAACAGAAAACATGAGAGCACACCACCAGACAAGTCTTCCAAATGAAATTTCACACACACGCTAAGGGCTGGGCAGACTCCAGAGAAGTTTCAGCAGACGACATTTGTTTTTTATTTATTTTGTTTTAAATATTGCCTACATTTGTGCAAAACTATCAATGTCAATGAGAGTCCATTTATGGGTGAAAAATTGATTTCTGAAAATGTTTGCAAGCGTGAATTTTTGCCATTTTGGAAAATGGACACACATTTGTTTGGTATGAGAAATAGCAAGTGCTCAGTTAGTCCCAATGCAAATTCTCTGTCCTCACTGATGAACTGCATCATTTTTGTGGCAAAAACAGTCTTTTGATTTTGTGGAAAACAGAAACATTGGTGAAGTCACAAAGGTTTTTTTTTCCTTTTGCCAAACCAAATAAGACAAAAAAAAAAAAGCATGATTATTTTAAAAATCTGTTTTGACACACTTTTTTCACAGAGCTCTGAGGCTATATCTGCACTACAGCCCTGAGAGTGGCACAGCTAGCTGTTTTGGTCTATTGGCACCACTGTAAAGTCTCCTATGTAGCCACTCTTTTCTGGAAGGTGCGAGCTGTCCTGCCAGCATGATTAACCCACACCCAATGAGTGTCTTTAGCGATGTCTGTAGGAAAGTCCTGATGACACAGCACTGTCCACACCAGCGCTTTTGCCAGTGAAACTTATCTTGGTCAGGGGTGTGGTTTTTACATCCGTGGCTGACAAAGCTTTACCAACAAAGTGGTAGTGCAGACAAAGTCCAAGTAGGGCCTGCCAAAGCGACAGCTGGAGCTCTGGGCCCTTTAAATTCCCCATGGAGCACTGTGCAGCGCACTCTTAACTAGGTATCCTGTGTCTAGGAACATATCTGTGTTTTAATAGTGGGAGAGGCCTGCAGGCCAGGAGTCCATTTTTTATTCTGCTACAGATACCAGAAATGACTTTGAGACTGTTTAAAGTATAGTTTTATTCTGAAAAGCAAGTGTATAAAAATGTTTCATTCTTACTCTTCCACATATCAGTTTTCCATGGGAAGTCAGAGTCCTATCTGCTTGCATATTTGTAATCAGGCTAGTTACAGAAAATAATTTATATTGGTTCCTGACTTAGAAACTAATGCCCAAAGAGTGCTATTTTGTACATTACAGACACATTTTTGTCTCTAATGTATGAGACAAGAATGAGCTTAATAGAGTATTTTGATATGATATTTTGTATAATTAGTCCAAAGTGAAATAGTGAAAGGAATGATAGGGTAAATAGTTCAGTGGCTGATAGTTACTGTAAGTCAATATAACTATACCAAGTGTTAAACATATCTACACTAAATTTTTAATAAATGTATTTTGCATTTTTTAATTTAAAAAAAGTGTCCATTTCCTTGATTGTGATTTTTAAAAAATTAGAGAAAACCTTTTAAAATTTAGACCTTTTTTTTCAATGAAGATAGGTTTTCAAAAAGAAACATTGCAAAACATCATTGACAAGCAACATTTTGGGACCATGAAGTTGCCCGAAAATTTGTGAATTTGTGAAAATTTTAAATGAAATGCCAACAAAAATGGTAATTCTTTCATGGCCCAAGCGGTTATTTTATGGGTAAAATCTCTATTCTCCCCCTCCCCCCCCAAAAAAAGTATACCTCTAAATAAAAAGGAACAGTGACAGTACTGAAAAGTTTCATTATTTTTCTGTTTTGGCACCTTTCCCACTCGTTATAGACAAGACAGGATATTATAATTCACTCTAAGTCCTGGGCAGCATGCTGTTATGCTGCCCTTGGAGCAGTCTAAAGGGGATAGTGTGACCCTCAGTGTCCCAACTTTCATCCTGTTCTTCCCAGTGCTTTGAGGAAGGTATTAAACTGCGCTAGGGCTTTCCTCGGTCCTGCATTATAACACATTGCTAGTACAGTGGCTGGGTGGCCTTCTCTGCAGGTAGGGCACACAGCAGCTCTGTGGAACCTTCTGCCCTTCACAGGCTGCTACTAAAACAGGACTTGCCAGTGCAAGTAAGCACTTTCCACTGCACTGTAAAAATGTACAATTCAATCATCTTGAGTGCAGCAATGAAACACCATGTTTTTTTGTTTGTAAATCCTGGATTAGGTTTTCAAAAAGAAAATGGAAAGGCATTTAGTTCTGCAAAAACTATATGAAGCTTACCCAGCCCTCTGAGTCAAACAGCACAGTCATAATATAATATTACAATATAATTGTTATTAGTTGTGAATTCTTACTCCTGCTCCATAGAAGTCATTTCCGGCTCATTTGAGAGGCAGCTAGTTCTGGGTTCAAGAGAAAATAGACAGCAGTAAACATTTTCTCTGTGTTTTTCTCTCTCTCTTAAAATATGGAATTGTACTTTTGGATATAATTAATGGTCATGAACGCTGGTGATTGGGCAAAAACATTGAACAATATTTACATGAATGCAACAGTTCTCTGTGTGTGTGTGTGTGTGTGTGTGTGTGTGTGTGTGTGTGTAATGTGACACTGATTTTCCTCAGAGGAGACTTTTTATGACTATTTCCTTAAACATATCGGAATGTGGATGAAACATGTACTACACCTGTACACCTGCCTCTGCACATCAAACAATAATGCCCCCACGTGCTCCATTCTGCCCTACACTTCCAGTGCCATAATTTGCAACCTACATATAGGAGATTATTTTCTCCCATGCAGTTTCCTTTTGCAGGTATCCTCATGTATTTGAATAGATTGGACGCTGTCCCATTTCCCACCATATTCTTTTTCCATCTCTATTTTTAGGTGCCTGCGTAAATGCCTGATGTCACATGCCCCAAAATGCCAGCTATTTGTTGTTTACAAGGGAGATTAAATGTGAATGTTGGCAACAGCCACTCAGCCAGTCAAGTTTCTCCAGGATTAACAGCTTGTGTATATAGGGTGAATACAAGTATTTTGGATTTTTACATGCTGCCCTTCTCTTTAGTGGCAATAAAAGCTGAATTCTCAAAAGATTTTGATGGAATGTCTGACCCCAAATGAGGAGGCACCAGGAACCCATACAAGAGACACAAAGCTGCACTGATGAAAAAGGAGACTGCATAAAGCCAAAGGGGGAGACTGAAGAGAATCTTAAAAAATAGTGACTGGTTCCAAAAAACAGTAGGCAAAGAAGTCACATAGCACCTGCAGATGTAACTCCCTCCTCCAGAGGCCTTATGAGTAATGTTCACACACAAAAATATGCTCTATAAAACAGAATACATTAGAATCTCTCTTTTGGTACAGCACCAGAATAACAGTTTGATCACCAAAGGACAATTTGAATTAATGTCATTGATACATTTTTACTTCTTCCGAAATGTCAGCATTGAGCGTATCTATAGTCGTAAATCTGAAATGGAAAACTAGGACTGTATTTTAAGGTTGTGCTGTTTATAGCTCATGCAGTTGATTCAAGACTCATTTGCCCCAGAACACTGAAAAATGGCTTTATCCCAGCTAAAATCTGGAACTGGCCACATTTCAAAGATTTGTCATCACAGGATCCACTCTCGTCACTCATAATCTGGTAAAAGTGAAGTGTTGTGTGCCTCTATCTAGGCATTTCTACAGTGCTTTTCTTCCATACTGTCTGAGTGAGTCATAGGCTCAATGTAAAGGTATGGGAACCAGAAGGATAGAAGGGTCTTATCCCCAGCTACCCTACTCATTTACTGTGAACCCAGTTGAATGTATGTCAGTCAACCCATCAGGCACTTGGGCTACATTGTAGCCTAGCTTATATGAGTAAATCAGTGTAACATTTTTTGTTTTAGCAACGTGTCCACATTGGATACTATAAATGGAATAAGTCATCTAATGAGTGAGATAAGTGGACTGTTTAAGGAACTCTAAAGGACTGATCAGCAGGGATCTTAGAAATCAGTTTGCCTTGGAAAAACAAGGAATTTTCATTTTTACAGAGCATCTTTAGCTTTTACATTTTTTAAAAATTAAACCCATATACAGTAGAACCCCGTTATTCTGAGCCTCCAATATCTGGCTCTTCATATTCACCAAACTGCGACTGACAGTCAGAGTCCTGCCTCCTGGGCCTGACACTGGTCCCCAAAATATTATATAAACAGGATTCCATTGTATCAATAACACATTGTGTTCAGTTGATACCTATATGTATTGTGGCTAGGGAAACTAAACTCCAGCAGTGCATTTCAATTGTGAAAAAACACAGATTTTTAAAGGAGTATTTATTGCAGAATTTTGGGTGTTTTATCATAGAAAATTAGGATCCTTGCTAATCAGGCACTTATTGAAGTCAATAGCAAAACCTTGTGAGAGCGGAGGAAGTAGGTTCTCAAATGTGGCATCCATATACGGTAATTCAGATTATGATTTGCAGTGCTTAATTTGTAATGAAAGGGCTCAAGTAATTAGGTACCAGGTCTTAAGTAATTGTTTTACATTCATAACTGCTGTAGTAAGTCCTGTGGTTTTGGAGCTATGGCTTGCCAAGCCTAAAGGTGCTGGGGCTCCAAATTAAGCACTGATAATCTGGTTGCAGCGAAAAACATAAAATCCAATTCATTCCTGTACACCAGGTGAACGTAATGCCAGCAGCTAGCTGAAAACTGTCTTACTTAGCTGTTTCTGATGCTTCCCTCAGCTCTTCATCCAGTCTGCATGAGTAAAAGTTATTGATGTAGAGAAGAAACAAAGAAGCAACCAGAGCATAAGAGAGCAGCAGAACAATAGCAGAGCAAAGAACAAATAAGGTACATGCTTCTAAAATATTCACTCGATTTTCTGCACTGTTCCTAACAGTCTTCTGTTCAATAGTGTATCATTTCTTCTTGTTCAGCTTTTCCCCATTTTTACTCTAGCTCCTTGTTGAGTTCATCTGGAGGCAGCCACATAAAAGTAGCAGGGTTTTAAGGCATGCTTGCTGTATGAAGCTGAGGACATTCAATCTTTATATTGGATACAATCAAATTAGCTGCAGCCTCAGCCAAGTCAAGGATTTTTCCAGGTTAGTAGGTTTTAATTGCAAAAGGAGGCTGATCTCAACAGCTCGAAGGGGGAAGTAAAACAGCAAATTACATACAAGCAAATGAACAGGAGACCTCTCTCAATTAGCTGTTGAGGTCACCTACATGTGAAAGGCTGGTTCACAAGTGTTCAATCCATTATGGACATTAGCATGAGCTGCAGAGCAAAAGTTTTACCTCATTCTTCTCTTAAACCACTTCTCTTCATCATACCTTACAAGATAAAAGTGAATGAAGGGGGGGGGAAAATCTATACATTCAAATAATATGCAAGTAGAAAAATGAGCAAACTTTATTTCACTGTCCTCAATGAAAACCAAATCAAACCAAACCCCAGTGCAACTTAATCTATTCTAAATACCTCATGATTAAAAACAAAACAAGAAAAAAATTGACAAGAATCCTTTTTCCCCGTAGGTCCAACAGATTTGCTGTTAGTTAAGGAACAAACCCTGCATTGCAGAATGCTAACTGTTACACTCTCCACTACAATAATTCTTTTAATCAGAGCAGGATTCCTCATGACAGGCAAGGAAGAGGCATATTGGAGCACACTGTGCTCTACTAATCTTCTTCCTGCTGGCAGCAGTATATATCCTCAGACACATCTCCTAGCTTCTCAGATTCATTGTGCAGGTACAGAAATGTGTACCGAAGACGTACAGGGAGAAGGAGAGAGACGGGGAATGGCAATGATCCTAAAAAAGATCAAGAATGGAGGGACAACAAAAATGTACAGAAGGAGAAAGGAAAGAAAAAAAGGGTGGCAGACATCTGTAGATAGCATTTGCACGTCTGGGACATCACTCCGTTTCAACTTTTCAGGTGGAAAAACTGCCAGCTGAGCACTATAATTTCTCCTCATCAACACATTTACTTTACCAGCAAAGTAGTCGAACAAATAATGAAACATCCACTGTCTGTGTTTCACCATACTCCCCAGAACCCCTCTCCTCAATGGTACTACACTGTCTTTACCAGTATCACCATGCCCTCCAGAGCTATTGAATCTGAAGAGCTCACATGTCTCAAAACATCTCATTTCCTGTATTTTTATATGCATCTCTGACAGCTAAACTGAATAGCTTGTGAGATATAGGACAACACTGATACTCGTTTCAGATTGGCATCTACTGTAGAACTGAAAATGAGGGAGAGGATGAAAATTTACTAAGATTAAAAAACTTGGAAATCTATCATAGTTTCCTTATAGATCATTGTTGCAAAGTTACATTATTTTTGGCATGCATTATATTTTTTCTTCTGTATGGGTATGTCTACACTTGCACCCTAGTTCGAACTAGGGATGCAAATGCAGGCATTTGAAATAGTCAATGAAGCGGGGATTTAAATAGCCCGCACTTCATTAGCATGATCTCGCCGGCGCACTAGTTCGAATCACAGCCGATTTGAACCAGGAAGTGCGTGCCGGGACATGTTAGTTTGAACCAAACCCCTTGGTTCGAATTAATGCATCTCGGTGTGCACTTCCTGGTTCGAATCAGCTGTGATTTGAACTAGCGCGCCAGCGAGATCATGCTAATGAAGCGCGGGCTATTTAAATCCCCACTTCATTGACTATTTCGAATGCCTGCATTTGCATCCCTAGTTTGAACTAGCTGCAAGTGTAGACATACCCTATGTGAGGCATACCCAGGTTTGAACAAGACAAAGGAAATGTGCTAAGACCCCTTCTTTGCAAAATAAATCTTCACATAGGGAAGACTATGAAGAACCTTTCGTCAAGAGATGTCACACATAACTCCAGCCAGGAAAGGTATTTCCTTGATTGGCGCACTACTGTTTATGAAAGTAACATAACCTTCACAAGGTTAACTGCTGTTTCCCATTATCTTTTAGTCTTGCTCACGAGTTATTGTTTGTCAAATCATTGGCAAAAGTACTAGGTGAGCCCCAGGGCTTCCATTGTACAAATGACACTGGTCTTATCAATTGTGTATCTTTGAATTATTGCTTCAGTCTTAAGTACAGAACAATTAAAGTAAAAAAGCATAGTAAGACTTAACCGCAGAGCAATCATTCAAAATGTGATGATACTCATGAATGGATTAAACTTTCCTGTCCTGCCTTCAGGTTATGATTAGTGAATGAAGAAATTGTTCTGATTAGATAATAACTCTCTCTCTCTCTCTCTCTCTCTCTCTTTTTGCTGCTTCTGCATTTTGGGATGGAATTTTTGTGGAACCAGGCAAAACTGGAATTGGCTCACTCTTGCTTACATAGCTGAATTAGTGCCTGATTCTTAATAATTCTTAATAAAAGTTTCCTAATTCCCATATAGACTTTTGCAACTCTCTCTCCAAACATCATAAACAATCATGTCACTCCATGCAAAAATCAGATTTAGAAGCAAAATCCTGCTACAGTTCTAGCTGATAAATAACAATACCTTGCTTAGATTTTTTCTTAGTATGCTTCACTTACTTGATAATACTCTCTGGTATGTGTACATATTCCATTGGAATCAGCTCACTGAGTTCTGCCAACGTACCAACATACTGGATCTTGCTGCTGAATTTTGAACTGAAACACAGAAATCCACAGACTTTTTCATTTGCCCCCTTCACAATCTCACACACAAAGAAAATGTAGGGAAAGTGGAACATTTTAATTTTTTCAAAAATTTAAAAAAGTCTAAAAGTCCTGTCTTTAATGGTCAGAACAATATTATGACTAAATTGATGTACTGAATGGGGACTGACAAGATGTACAAGATTCCTGATTCAGGGACTAAAGTGGCAGTCCCTTTGTTACTGCTGTCCCTTTGAACGGGAACAAATTTCACCCAGCGCTGGGGAGTGCTTTAGAGATTAAGATGGATTATACCGTGCAATTAGTTTTACATTTTGAGAGACATGCATTAAAATACAAAAGGAATGAGCTCCCTACCCTCCAACAGCACATCTCTGTGGAAGAAAGGGGCAGAGCCTTTCCTTTTGTTGTGAGTGCTCACCGAGGGATTACCTATTATATTATATCTTTAATTTCAGTGTTGAGATTCTTGGGGGCATACATGGTAACTAAATAAATATTTGGTTTTGTTGCATTTACATTTTCAAGGTGACTCCCTATCAGGAAATATATATTGTAACTTTCATTTTTGTCCTGATATATGGGCATGCTCATTTTAGGCTCAAATTGTGAAAGGGTATTTCATTTGTTTACATGGGCCTGTATTCTGCTAAATGACTATTTACTGCTTTTAAAAACTGATTGTGTAGTGGAATGTCAGTCATTTATACAGGTAACAGATTTTAAAATCTAGCATTTGAACTTCTTTAACCTGAATTTTTTGGTATCCAAAGGATGAGGAGAAATGTGTATTCCTGGTCCATTTCTTCTAAAGTGACTTTAGCTTTTTTTACTACAATACAAGAATAATACTGTGTTTAACTGAGCTCCTGTTGTAATCATAAGCAGTCTTTTTATTGACTAAAATAGGAATTGGAGTGAACCCATTGGAAGACATTAAAATAACAAAGAAGGAGGTACACTGAAAATGAAATTGAATTATCTAATGTCTAGATCATAATAGAAGCAATATCCTTTTTTTAGTTAATAACTGATGATATAGAAACAGCTTTTTATCAGTGTAGTATTTGATATATCAGCTGAAGCAAGTATTGCAAACATGATGCTGATGCAAAAAAATCAAAAAGGGTACAGATTTTTTTTACAAAATGTGACTTGTCCAAGTGAACTAAGATCTCAAAGATCATAGTGCAAATTGATAGTATGTTTGACATTTGTTTGTAACCATAAGGAGTTAATTTTAAGATTAAATTATGTTATATGTAAGGTTTATGGGTTGATCCATATTTTTAGTTTTAAATGGAAACAGAGGAGGAATTTAGAGGAGTAGAAGGGCAGGTGGACAATACATCCATTTCTAATGGTGTTTGATGGTATTTACAAGGAAACTGAAGCTAAAGCTAAAGGCCTGCTCTCATTTTCATTGTCAGGCTGGATGTGCTGCTCAGTCATTGCTCTCTGGCTTTTTTAAAGTGCCGATCTGGAGCTTGACAGCAATAAGTAATTAAGTAATCTGGACCAGGAATTTTCTTACTAAGAAATGTCAATAAAACACCCACTCAGGCTTGGAGCAGGGGTGCTCCAAGATAACCTTAACACTTAAGGTCAATTAAAAAAATAAGAAAGTTCCATCTATACACACAAGGTATCCAGTTGTGTGTCTATGATGCATGCAATGAATTACTCCACTTCATGTATATTAATTTTTTGCACACACAATTAGGCAGGTCATCTAAGTGTGTGCAAATGCCTGAATACATATTTCATTTTTTCAGAACCTGGGAAGTGGCATGCAGGGACTTGTACAATAAGTATGCATACAAGCAAGTCCTGTGCTAAAGCCATTTGTGACCATTCATGGGCGTGTATGTTTTGAGGGACATGAGTGAAAATAAAACTGATGTGCATTACATACCTTATGAAAGGTCGTGTCACTGCTAGAATAGTTCTGATAAACCAAGAAGGGTGAACGATTATAAATGATTTCAAATTCTTCCTTAACCTAAGTTGGAAAGAAAAATGCTCCAGCTTCTTAAAAATAAAAAGGTCACATAGAAAGACTATATGAAATCAAAAACTGATCTGGTAGCACTTGATAGACTAACAAAACATGTAGATGGTATCATGAGCTTTTGTGGGCACAGCCCACTTCTTCAGATGACCGGAGTTATGAGTTTAGGGTGCGCACACCCAAAATAAATAGGAGAGGGGAAGGGGAGTGGGGAGGGAAAAAAGGAAAGGGGGGTAGGAGACACGGAGCTAGAGGGAATCAGTAAGTATCTGAAGACTGGCAATAATGAGAAGAGGCATTAAAATACAAAGTGTGGTCAAAGAGGAAAAAATATTTCTCACCGTCGATCAATCATCTGGTAACATTTTTTCATCCAGCCAAATCCTGGCATCTTTCTCCGTGGTGTTGCTCCATTCAAGTAGACAATCATATAGTCCTCAGCTACCATCAGCTCTAAGGTACTTATTACGTATCTGATTACAAAATAAAAGCCCATGAGTGAGAAATCGAATTTTACTTTATTAATTCATCCCTAATCAAAACCAGATAATTGAGCATAAATTCATTAATTACAAGCAGGTTTAGTATAAAACAGCATTTCATTTGCTGTAAATTAAAAACAGACATTGACAACTGACTCAAAGCTACTTTGTGGCAGTTTAACCTCAAAGCTATAAACATCTCTTCAGTTTCAGAAAAAAAGTAGTTTGCTTAGGAAAACTTCCTTTCAAAAAATGAATAGTAGTCCTATAGCACCTTAGAGACTAACAAAATATATATATATAGTATTATGAGCTTTCGTGGGCAAAACCCACTTTCTCTCTTCATCTGAGGAAGTGGGTTGTGCCCACAAAAGCTCATGAAACTACATATATATTTTTTGTTAGTCTCTATGGTCCTACAGGACTCCTCGTTGTTTTTCTAAAGTTACAGATTAAAATGGGTGAGACTTCCTTTCCAAACGTGAGTCTGGAATACTTCCATCATTTCAGGTGGCTTCCCTATCTCCCCCCCATTTAAGCACACTAAGCCAACACAGTCAACAAGGGAGACCATGCTAATTAAATTCCAGGTGGTGCTTAAATCTAACTAATGCAGAGTAAAAGAAACTTAGCTTCCTCATCAGTCATTGGCATGTTTACTAGAGGAAATAAGACCAAAAAGAAAGGAACATTCGTTGTGGGATCAAGGCTTAGGTTGACAACAGATACTTGTTTGGAAGAACAGTAAGGATTTAAAGATATTCAGAAACAACAGTGATGAATGGTGTTGGCCCTGTTTTGAGCAGGGGGTTGGACTAGATGACCTCCTGAGATCTCTTCCAACCCTAATCTTCTGTGATTTGATGATTAAATACATAGGTATAGTCGGATTTTGCATTGAGGTCTTGTGGTGTATAGGTTACGTAGGTCTGTGACTAAGGGAAATTACTAAGCTTTTGAATTCCAAAACTATTAAGCCAGCTAACTAGCAAGCAGTGTGAACTTACCTGCTTTTGCGGAGGGGATAGAATACCCCTTTGTACTTCTTACCCCTTTGTACTTATTTTTAACATAAAAATCCCTGAGGCAGACATAATGCTAATATGAATTTGCACCCCTGCAACAGTATTATGATAGAACTGCACTCTGCTGGCCAGATTCACCCTCATGGAAGTAGCCACTAAAAGGGCAATTTAAATTCTAGTCTGGTCTCCACAGAAGCAAATGATCACCTCTTCCCCGACATGCACATGCATTAGGTCTCATCCAGCTCTGCTATAGTGAGAAATTGGCTTATACTCTGAAGCATGAAGTTTTATATCCGTTCCAAAATGTGTGGACTCCTCCATCTGTATCTGTATAAAAATGGCAGTGGAACCTCACAGATCCACGCCTTGGTAACCTACACACCTGCAAGACCACAATGCCAAATCCAACTTCACCTATGTATTTAATGGGCCACATCGCTATTGTGTTTGAGCATTTCACAGTCCACTCTCCTCCTTTAAATACTTTTGTTAAAGTATTATTCTTTCAAACAAGAAACTGAAGCCCAATTCTAACCACACAGATGTGCTTGCAATCACACTTTACACCTATATGGAAACACTGATCAAATTAAATGCATGGAACTATCCAGAGTAGTGTCACACTTCACTACTGATTCACAGTACTTTTTATTGGGGCTGTCAAGCAATTAAAAATTTTAATCACGCAATTAAAAAATTTAATCACGATTAATCACATGATTAATTACGTGCAACACCCCTTTGAAATGCTGTAGTAGCATTTCAACTGGGCAGGGCTGCATGGAGCCCGGGATCAGCTGGAGTTCCCAGCTGACCTCGGGCTTCATGCAGCACTGTCCTTTGGAAGCGGCGCCGCGGCGTTTCAAAAGGGCAGCACAAGGCGGAGGCAAGGGTCAGCTGGAGTCCCCAGCTGACCCCAGGCTCCACGCAGCACTGCCCCTTTAAGGTGTTGGAGTGGCACTTCAACTGGGCAGCGCAAGCAGAGCCGGGGATCAGCTGGAGCCCCCAGCTGATCCCCGGCTCCGCTTGCGCTGCCCCTGAAGTGCCATTTTGGTGCTTTAATGGGGCAGTGCATTAGTGCCAAAATTGCACATCAAAGGGGCTGTTGCAAAGCCTCTTTGAAGTGCTGGAGCGGCACTTCAAAGGGGCTCTGCTTGCGATGCCCCTTTGAAGTGCCGAAGTGGCACTTCAAAGAGGCAGTGCAGCATTAACATCTGCAATTAACACGTTAATCCTGTCTTGCGTTAATCGCAGGCGTTAACGCAGGTCATTTGACAGCCCTCTTTATTGCTCCTCTTCTCTTTTGCACTTGTATGCTATCCTACTTAAGCCTTGAGCCTGCAGACTTAGACATATATTTAACATATACAGTGTGAACAATCCTGAGGCCCTCTCATTGCAGTGAATCAGTGGGACTGCACAGTAGGCAAAAAGTTAAGCATGCATGCAAGTCTTTGCAGGATTGGGACCATAGAGCAGAGAGCAAGTCATCTTATGTGTATAAAATGAGGGTGCTATACAAATTGTCAATCATAATAAACATTAAGAGTAAAGAGAGTGATTTATACATTTTTTAATATTAGAGACTATCACTATGACCATCTACTCTGACCTTCTGCATAAGACAAGCCATAGAATTTCACCTATAGATTGGACTTCACTGGTCTGGCACTCTCGGGACCTGAGTGGTCCCAGATGAGGGAATTTGCCGGACCAGGGAGGGTTCCCTGTCTCCTGCCCCTGAGCCTTCCGCCCCTACCCACTGCTGGCTCCTTTGGCCCTGCTGCCGGCCTGGTGACATGGCTGCCCTGGCCCCACTGCTAATAGTTGTAGCTCTAGCCCCACTGCTGGCATGGCACCATGTAGTCCTGGCCCCTCTGTTGGCCGGCACATGGCCTCGATTGGGCTGCTGACCTGCCGCGGCCCCAGAGGATGGGCTGCTGTGGCCCGGTCTTACTGCTAGACTGGCTGCCATGGCTCTGTCCCCACTGCCAGACCGGCACAGAGCCCCACTTGGGTTTCCATGGCATAACCCTGCTGCCAGCCCCGCTACCCCCAGCCTTGCCTTTCACGGGGCTCTCAGCTGCTGGCCCTCCTGCCCAGGGCTCTCTCGTTCAGCAACAATAATTTTGGCTGGTTGTGGACTGATGCTTGTGTAGAACTTTGAATTTTTGCCTCTTTCATGCTGAGGAATAAGCAGCCGCAACTGATATAGCAGGCATTTAAGTTTGGCTCTACAGCAACATCCCAGGGAAGTGCATCAACAGCTGCTCTCCCCCGGGGCTTGGATCTTGGCCCAGACTTAGGTTATCCGACAGGATTAGTCAAGGTAACAAATTGATGACAGAACACTTTGACTCACAGGGCACCATAACTGCACTAGGTGAAATATGTAAACAACTAAATGTACAATTTCTAGTGATTGTAAATCATTGATATGGAGCTGATATCGGGGGAATATAGCACTGCAGCTGCAGGATTATCTATGGAAAGTACTTTGCTTAAGGCCAAAAAGCACTAGATGATAAAATGCGGGGTACAGGACTCTCTGAAATTATTAATTAGGAAGAATGTATGTACATATATTTGTAGCCTAATGTACTGGGGGGGGGGACTAAACCAATATACTGACACCTCTTTAGTTCAATGCATATACCCCTTTTGCAACTCAAACAAAAGAAATGGGTGACTAGATACTTCCTCTGTTGTTTCATGACTTTTGTGTGTGAAAGAAAGAGGTGTCTGCCAGTTGCAAGACAAATTGAAGACACAGGTTCAAATTTGGTTCCCATTTCCACTGGTGCAAATCTGAAGTAACCCCAGTGAAGACAATGGAATAAAAAAAAAGACCCTGGTGATAGACTTGAGCGGGGAAGTCTTGAAGGCAATGAAATTACTTTGTATATTGTAGTGTAAATGAGAGAAGAATCCAGCCCATAACCCTTAAAGACTCCTCTATAATAGTCTATCCTGATTACACACAACTTTATTTAAAACCTGAGGGGTTCAATTAGGTCATAAAATAATTGTTCAATATGAGCCATAATTATGCTCTGTTGTTTTTTCCAGGTTTAAGACTATTGTGATATATTCCCCCCTTCACATCTTGAAGGTGCTACTCCATTTGTAGATCAATTGATTACTGGCGATGCTAGGTAAGATTTAGATGCAGCATCTACTTTCAGATGAGTACTAGTTGAGGTCTGAATCGATTAACTCACTCACTGTTGTGTTTATGGTGGTGTTGCAGGCACTAGCATGGCTGGAACAATCTGTACAGTGAGGGTGCTGAAAGGCACTGAACCAAATGGTAAATTCCATATATAACAGAAACACCACTTCAGGCCAGGGGGTGTGGCAGCACCCTTGTGTTTTGGTTACCTTACTAAGGCATGCTGTGGATATGATGCAGTATTAAGCCTTATATTGTATGGGCCATATTTTATCCTGAGCAGAGACCATTTTGCCTGACCCCACTATGTGTGTCTCAAGGGATGGAACTGCAAGGAGTTGTGCTCTAATGGTCTCGCCGACCTTTTCTTCAAGCAACAGCCTGTGCAAGGCCAGGGTTTGGTTGGCCTCTGAATTGTGCAAGCTCACCAGAACTTTAAACAGGCTTGTGAGGCTTTGGAGGGTCAGGCGGGTTAGGATTTCAGCAGCAATGACTGGAGACAGCTCATGGTAGCTGTTGCCTTCTCCGTCTAGTTGCTGCCAGAACAAGATGCCATTTAGGAGTGACCTTTGTGGTTAAAAATTAAAACAAAGTTGGGTTCACCCTGTCAAACTTGTTTATCCTTCCTCACTGGTAATTGCCATTTGCAGCGACTGACTCAGAGCAGTTAGAGTTGAGAAAGGTCTTAAACACTTTGGGGCAGTGCCTGCAGGGGTGCCATTCAGGCCAGGTGTGTACCTGCCCTGAGTTTTGTACCACATTTGGGTAAAGTTTCCAACAGGAGGGACGATCCTGCCCTTCCTTGCTCCATTGTATCCTGTGCTGCTCCTGCTTCCCCACCATGGAGTCACCCGTGGCCACGCTGTTTGGGACAGGGAACCTGCCTCCTGATTTGCTGTGCAAAGCTGGCCATAGGCTGATGGTGAGTCCCCTTTGTTCTGCCCATCATGTATCCAGGTGGGCAGAGCACACCCCACACTCCAGCCCCTTTCCTGTGGATCTGCCCCCGCCCCCTCGTGCTTACAAACACTAGTCTCACAACAGCACCCCTTTGGATACAGCCTCTCCCTTCATCTTGAGTTCCACCCTTCCTGGTATCAGCTCCTAGCTACTCCCACCCTCCATCCTGAGCAATTTTCAAACTTTCTGAGTTGCACCCTTTCCCCAGACTATAGTTTTTAATTGTTGCCCCCTTTTATCTGCATAAAATAGGGTTTCCAGGTGTCTAAGTAGTCCCTGGAATCACGATTAAGGTCTCCCTCCTCTATCTGAAATGGTGCCCCTATGTAACAGTCTTTTTGTTCTATATCTATGCTGTGCCAAGGACAATGGGGCCCTGGTTCACAACTGGGCCTTCTAAGTTCTATGCAATACAAATAATATCAGTGGTGAAAACTGAACTGAGGTTAAAGGCAGGAAAGGCTACAGGTAGGACTGGCACTCCCTGGAGAAATGATTTAATAATTTTAGAGCTAAGGAGCATGAAGCTATTAATCCTTGTCATTTGGAAAATAATTACACTTGGCTTTTATCCTGACAAATATTCCTTAATTTTTGTTTTGTCTAAGCAACTGAAATAACCGCTACACTAAGCATTGTATCTAAGACAGCTTTTCCCCCTCGCATGTAAGTCACCCTCCTGAAATACTCTAAATTATCTCTAAATTAAAGACAGGTTATCGATCAGTTTGTAATTATATGTATTAACTCAAAAGACTGTACATTGTTCACACATCACTCACAGGAAAAGATTTTCCATGACATAGTTGTAGTCAGGTCGACTGCTGTCTGGCAGGAAACATGCAGCAAACACAATGATGGCATTTAGACCATCACCATAGTATCCTGTGGAACAAACAAAAAGGCATTTGTCTCTCAGTAAATGACTCTTAACAAGATTATCTTTAAAAAAAATTACAGCAGGTCTGGAATAGGGTGATTTTTCTATAGATAATTTTTAAATCTAATGGGGAGCAAGTAAACCCTTTATTTTTTAAGCCCAGTTTTTAAAATCCCAGTTACTTCTGCCTCCAGCAGAGGTGGAAATTTGGTACATTCACAAGGGGGCATGAGTTGGCGTGCACAGAAAGGAACAATAGCTCAGGACAAAAATTAATCGCTGTACTTAAAGAAATGGAAATCACCAGAGCTTTTGATATATCAGCTTGAAGACAAGAAGGCTGAGAGAAATTTAGTTGTGGGGGAGAGGTGATTAGAAGATGATCCTACTCAGGACAACCCTGACTGAACTTTTCCCTGGATAGGAGTCATACAAAACATTCCTATCCTCAATCTAGTAATGAACACTTGATAAACAGGCTGGGTATGGGACAAAAGAGGAGTTCTCTCTGTGCAGCAACTGGAGCTGACAGACTGATCAAGGAAGATTGGAGAGCACTAGCCTGTTAGACATGTAAGAAATTCTTGTATAACAAAGATGAAAATGCCCTTCTTAAGTTAGTTAACAATCAGGTAAGCAAGCAACAGTTGTATAAAGCAAACTGCTCTGTATGTGTTAATTTCCTTTTCACTCTATTTTTTAGTCTTTCAAGGAAATCTGCTCCTGGATGGGTATTTCAAGTAGACCGCACTTCAAGGGAGGAAAGTTTTCAATCTTTAAGGAGAGGAAGAGGTGACAAAAGGATTTCTGAAGATGAATCCCCAGTATCAGTCAAAAGGGCATGGACAAGGGTGTCCTCTCCTAGAAAGGTATGTCCAAGTGTGGAATGATCAAGGCGGAGGTGGGGGGCCAGTCACATGTGCCTCTCATTCAAGGAGCTCAGATGTTTTTATAAAGGACAGAAATAATCCTCACGTTACAAATAGGCACTGCACACTGATACCCAAAGAAAATGGGAGAAGAAAAGGGTTCACAGCCAGTCTGTGACCTAGGTCAGTCTCCTGTCTCTCTATGCAGCAGCTTATCCATTGAACCACACTGTTTCAAATCCTCACTTTGAAAAGTAGTCTGCAGAAGGATTTCAGTTTTGTGATCCAGAATTTTTACAACTGAAACATGTCATAATTGAGAAACTATATTTTATCTGAATAAATGCACAGAATTTACATCTGCAGTTATCCAATTAACAATGACAATCGCAGAGACGTTTTCAAAGTCACACAACAGCTTGTATTCATACGAACAGTTAAATGTGATTTTTCCTGCATTTAGAGTAAGCTAAAGAAGAAAGGGCACTGACTCTCTTGCTTGCAACAGCTTATACTCAGAGGCCTTGACATGAAGGAATAAGCCTGTCTTCTAAACAGGAATTAGGAGAGAACATTGAACCCCCTCCCCAAGGGTACTTAAATCTGAAAAGACGAAAGAATAAATCTCAAAAGGGAGAGCGACAACTAATATAACTTTCAACAGAGACAATAAGGCTGCGTCTAGACTGGCAAGTTTTTCTGCAAAAGCAGCCGCTTTTGCAGAAAAACTTGCCAGCTGTCTACACTGGCCGCTTGAATTTATGCAAGAACACTGACGATCTAATGTATGATCATCAGTGTTCTTGCGCAAATACAATGACTCTCCCACTCGGGAAAAAGCCCTCTTGCGCAAATGCTTTTGCACAAGAGGGCCAGTGTAGACAACTGAGAACCATTTTGCGCAAAAAAGCCCTGATGGCAAAAATGGCGATCGGGGCCTTTTTGCACAGAACTGCGTCTAGATTGGCCATGAATGCTTTTGCGCAAAAGCACTTTTGCGCAAAAGCATCCGTGCCAATCTAGACGCTCTTTTCCGCAAATGCTTTTAACGGAAAAACTTTTCCGTTAAAAGCATTTGTGGAAAATCATGCCAGTCTAGACGCAGCCTTAAGAGTGAGATAATATCTTTGCTTGGACCAGCTTCTGTTGATGAGAGAGTCAATGTCGCCTTCAGCTAACCATTAATATGAGCTGTATTAGCTGTTTTATATAATGGGATATATTAAGGAACAGGCAGTATTTTCCTCCTCTTCTGTGAATGTTGGGATGGGATTTCCTTGCTTTCATAAATTAGAAAATTTTCAGGGATTCCCTATCCAACTAACACAATGGAGTCTAGCACTAATTCTTTCAGCTGTCCCAGGAGCTAGGCATTACCACGACACAATGCGGGTATTGTCTCACCTTGCAGTTCCCTAGACCTAAGACGATAAGGTGCTGTTGACATTTTAAGCACATAGTTTGATCTGTGAAATTTTCTTTTCTAACATGCTCTCTTACAGACAAGCAATGTTCATGAGAGACAGTGGTTCTACCAAAAGTTAGCACAAATTCCTTGCCCATAGTTCAGGGGAAGCAGCCAGAGTGATCACTGAGGAATTTTCCCAGGGGTTGGTGCAAAAGGAAACCTCCTCCCTAGGGCGTAGGGCTGTAGCTACTATCCATTCCTCACCATTCACATTCTGAACCCACCATCCCTCTCAGGAGTATGGCCAGTGAATCAATAAAGTACTGGGTCTATCTAAACTCTGGTGAATGTATTTCTCAAGCACCTCTCTTTGTTATCTAAGCAGGCAAGCCCCACTAGTAGCTCTTGCATATCGACACAAAGGACCATAATGGAGGTAGACTTTGTCTTGATACCAGAATAATTGCTCAGGCTCTCCAAATCCCTCCCAGGCATATGCAATAAACTATGCATCATTTCCACATCCACAATTAGGGGATCTGACTCTTGATAAATAAAGACTGTAATCCCAATGACTTCAGTGGAATCAGGATTTAATTCAATGTTTCTAACTTGGTCAATATAGTGTTGGTGTGTATTGTGGATTCTTATATTTCCTTTATGAGAATTAAATTGTTCAATTCTAGCAGCAGTAGTATAGAAAGAAAATCATGCAGTTTCAAGGGGATGGGCTAGAAAATTTAGTTGAGGTTTCCACCTCAGATGTCCTTTGGTTATTTACAAGACTTTGCATAAGGAATGATTACATTTGTCACACTTCTCTGTCTCATGAATAAGAAGATGCCAGACAAAATTCACCACATGTAACACAGCTTGCTCTTGTGGGTGAACGTCATGCACATAATGTTGATAAAACTAATAGCATCAGCCATGTCAAAGACAAGGTGCTATATCTTAGCACACAACACTGTGGGAAGAATGAAGAAGCAAAACAAGGGGTCAGTTTAACAGCTTATTACCCTGAAGAAAATGGTCACCGATTCCAAAATAAGAGCTAGAGGTAAAGCAGGGCCCCTTCTCTTGGAAACAATATTACCATAAATTGCTATCGTGACAGACATTCATTTCTGCTTTTGGCAGCTTGCCAGATTCCATTAGTGTCTTCTAATTTAACTGGATCTTTCATACAAGAACAGAATGAATAATAAAGTTGAAAGCATGTGGCAAATGGGTAGGAGACAGTTCACACTTGTTACAGAGCTGCACACCAACCATCCTTTTTCATTAAAGTTAAGCCATCATTTTTGTAACATTTGCTCAGTGGAGTTGCATTGATATAAACCTGGTGTAATGAAGAATTAAGACTCAAGGCACCTACATGGTGGGGAAAAGATTAGACCACTTGGCTCTCACTCCTGGAGAACTTATTTTAAATTCTAATTAGTTTATACATAAAGCTAAACTGAGTGGTCTAGTCACCATTGAAAAACTGTCCACATTTACAAAGCCATCACAGGATAAGGCAGAGATTAAGACAAAAGGTAATTCCTGCTCAAAAACTAGGTTAACAAGAATTGCAACAGTAGAATTGTGAGAACAAGGGCCTGTTCCAGCTCCCATTTGAAATCAGTCACTTCATTGGCTGATTTTCATTTTAATAAAAAACATTGTAAATGCATACAAGGGCAATTATCTGGAAAGATGGGTGAATGTTTTTGTAGTATATGCATCTAGAGCAATTTATTTATATTTTTATATATATACCTATAAATACCACTAGCAATATAGCAATTATTCCTGTTTTTCCTTCCTTAATTATATTACCCATGGATATTTCTGAAATAATTCTGGGGTTTCATGAAGTTCATAAGTTTAAATTGTCTTGTTATGGTTGAAAACTGCTTTTTTAATGTTACAATGATTTTATTGACGTATGATTAAACCTTTTGTACACTGGGTGAGTCTCCATGGACTTTATTACACATTGTATATGATTATATTTGCAGACCAAACCTCAACTGGATGAGGTTCTGTGGCCTGCAGTGTACAAGTCAGACTAGGTGATCACGACGGGTCCCTTCTGACCTTGAAGTCTATGAGAAACCAATGAAAATCTATAATTCTTATAACTTCAAAAGAGCTATCCCTGCCTCATAGTAGCTGAGGATCTGGCCCTGGAAATGTAGTGGAAATGACAGCTTCAGTTTCATTCACATCATGAATCTGATATATCAATGGAAAGGCATTTTCAATTATTTTAAATGTTCTTATTTTAAGTATTGACAGTAACAAGTCCAATGGGGTAAATAATTTGGGGTAGGCTTAAGCTACAGTCAGAAGACTGGTGACATTTTTAGGTTGTTATGGAACAGCAGGATTGAGGAAAACCAGACCAGACCTTAAGTAGAATCTGTGTAACTCAATAGTTTGTGTCTCACCAACAGAAGTTAACCCAATAAAAGATATTTTACCTCACCCACCTTGCCTCCCCAATACTTAAAGTACACAGCTTAAATGAGGTCATGTAATGAGGTCACTTTCCTAGTTAAAGTTGATGGATTGTCTAATATTTACCAAGTAACAGGCCCTCTAATGCGAGAGAAGTTACCTCAGGGCCCAACAATTCAAAAGGGCCCGAGGCTCCTGGCCACTGCCTCCGCTACTGGGCAGCTCTCAGAGCTGCGCAATGCACTCCAGGCACTGCAGAAGACTGGCTGCCTCCCAGTTCTGCTCCTTCCACCTGAGGCCCTGCCCCTTCCGGGAGCATGGAGACAGCACCCACCACACCTTGCCCAGGAACTGAACAATTCTGTCGACCCCCGCTGCCAGGTTAGAATGCAAGGAGCACAAAATAAAAGATTGGCTCAGGTTCCTGGTGAACAGATGGCTGCTAATGCTCATGAATGAAAAATAAGTTTAGCGGTGTTCCAGGTTCATCAAGGGCACATATGGTGCTGAAGCCCCAGGGAAGCACTGAAAACATTACAGGCATCTTTTCCTTTACCACACCTCCTACTTGGGACTACACCTTGGCTCTGGAAAACAGTTGCAGTCATGCACAGAATAAAAGTAGTTTAATGAACCATGCAATGGCATACTTCATTCAGCAAAACTATTATTGCTCTCACCTACACAGTAGATTTTTCACTACAGCTGGCTACAGAAAAACAAAAGCATTCACTCTTTACTGAAAGGGAACTTTATGCTATAACTATCATGCTGCTAATAAGACATTTATATTAGTTTGTTTGCTGCTGTTCGAGATACTTGGGTATTCAAAGCACTTATCATCTCGTTTCTACCACTGCCATGTTGGATAAAATATTAGGCCCAACACAGGCAGATCTCCCTTTACGCCAGCTTTACACTGCCAGAAGTCAATACACTTCAGTGGAGTTACTTCTGATTTGTCCCAGTGTAAGTCAGAACAGCATCAGGCTCATTGCCTCGCCCAGAAATAATTCAGCTCCTTTTTGCCCAAAAGCCTCTTGCGCCAAAACGTCCTCTAATTAATTATGCAAATGAAGCATGGCAATATGCTAATCTGCACTTCATTTGCATAGGCTTTTGCACAGGAGAGGTGCAGTGTAGACATAGCCTTAGTTCCTTTGCCTATGAGGTGCTGTTTCTATACAATTATTCTCCTATGGGTTTTTTGCCACAGGGGAGTAGCTTTAAGTTCCACTGGGGACTCTATAAGTTCCCAGGTGACAAAAGCAGTTCAGAAGATGTGCTGAGTCAGGGCACCCTATGGTTAACCTGACCACAGCACTCACTAGCATTTTCTGACAATACCACTCATTGTTGGATCTATGTAAGTGGTCTGCTGGACATGAATTTGCAGCTGCTTTTAGCCATCGTAATCTCCTTCCAGGTGAACTTTCAACAAATGGGGTTTTGCACCCGGGTCTTCAGGAACAGCAGTACAGGCATGAATCTGGCCCCCTAACTATGATATATACTGTAATGTGAGGATCTGAACCAATGGGTTGTTTACACCAGTGACTGGAAGGAAGGAATTCAGTTTTCCTACTGCCGGATGAAGCATGGTTTTCACATCACTCTAAAATGCTACTAGGAGTTCTGTACCTCCATGAGAAATAACCTTTTTGTAAGGCTCAATGACTTTCATATCAATCCTCTGCTCCTGATCTCCAATCACTACTGTTCTCCATAACCTATTGTCTTCTCGCTCTTCTTCAGCAGTGTACTCGGGGATGGATTCAGATTCCTCTTGGAAAACATCCCCAAGGGCTGCTTGACTTTCTGAAAAATAAAACAACAGATATTACTATAGTAGCTGCATAACCAGAGTGGTCCTAATTTGTTCTTGGCTACACTGGTATAAATTAGTAGAACTCAACGATACCTTTAAAGCCAATAAAGTTACTCTGGATTTACAGTGTAATAAATGAGAACAGAATCTGACCCTGTAACAGCCACTTGGTCAGACCTGTCTCCCTTTTCCTATTTTGAACATGGTAATAATAAACAATGACCCTGCAGAACTGCCTTTACATTTTGCAGGTAATAAAATGCAGCTCTTCAGTGATAAAGGGGCTGCTGGTGCAATAACTTTACCAAAAACGTAAAGTCGGCAGGAAGCAGAATGAATGGAATTAACAATAGGCCTACATTGTTCTCAACTTTCTTTCCCTTTTATTCAGTGTTCTTTTTTGGTCAATGTCAGCTTTCGTTGTTACTGCTGAAGAGGGTTGTCATGCAGTGGTACATAAAGATTGGGAGCTTAGGGGGCCATAGTCAGATCCAAAGCTCACAGGGGACTATGGAGTCTCTCAGCACAGCCCTTCTTGTTTCCTGGTCCCTCTGCTTATGCAATGGTGCCACTGCATTTCTGATGCATTTGGGGAGTTCCATACTGGCAAAAGATGCTGCAGAATTTAGTTTTAAATCAGAAGAAGATACATTAACAGAGTAACAAGGGACCAGAGTTGGTTTATGATACTCCTGTATGACAAATAATTATAAAACACATGTATCCTTTCAGAAAAGCTGAATGTTTAATGCAAGGTTTAGTGACTGGCTACATAAATATTAACATATGGTATTCACTTAATTTGTAGTTGGAATTACTTAATTTCTTTCCCTAACTACTGACTGCAATATAGGCTTTTTAAGTGAATCTGTTCCTATTTTCCCTCTATTTTGTGTTATTCTGCCTGAAGTATTTTAGCATTAACACACCCATGAATAAGCAGGCAGTCTGAGCAAACATCTCCTGGTCAGAAAGAGAGGAAACAGCCCTGAAGGCAGATATGGTGGAGAAGCAGAGACATTTTTTCAATTAATGACACATTAATAGCCTGCTCAGTCTTAGGTGAAAAGATTAAAAATAGCTATCATGGAGATTTGGCAAAAAATGGAACACGGATTTTAAACCCTAACAAAAAATGCCTAAACTGTATTTAGTTTGAGTCATCAAATATATTAATAATTTGTCTTTATGCTGACACATCTGTTCTGTTTAATGCAGCATTAACTGAACTGGCTTAATATAGTGTCTAGTCCACATTAGCCATACATGTGCAGGGCCATATACTGAACCACTGTAGTTTTGTCCTATGTCCATGTTAGCATTGTCCAAATAGTTTTAGCTTCAGTGTCCCCTGGGTTTTTATCCTGCACTTCTTGGCACAACTTCTCAGAACCAGTGGCTTCTAGGCATGTGGGCTTGAAAGACCAGAAGTTACTGTAGGGCAATAAGGGGGACATTAACTGAAACATTTAAGTCTACACTGGTTTAGTACTGTCTGTACTGGTTCTAAACCAGTGCAGGCTGAAACAACTCCATCTGAACCACTACTGAGCCCTGCTGAAAACAGGTTGTTAGCCCACATACAAATCACTTGGAACACTTCTGTGTATTGACTATGTAGTAAGATGAAAATAAGCCCATGTATCACAGGCTAGGTGTGAGGCCTGAGGCCTAGACAACAATGGACAATACTTTGCTAATATAAAGCAGAGTTAAGCTCTGAGCAAGAGGCAGGCCATGTTCAAAGAAGTTGGCAAGAACAGGGCTGATATTACAGAAACACTCATACCTAAGAGGTACTAGGAAAAGGCTGGAAGCACATTCCAGAAGGGTCGTAACAGAACACCTCATTAAAAAACATCTTAGTACCAACACACACCCACAGATAGCAAGAGCATACCGACCCAGGTTCAGGACAGGGTCTAAATTGACAGCCTGATGGATAGTAATTGAACCCCCCTTTGTGTGAGGTAAGGGCTGGTAACCAGGCAACAAAGGGTGGCAACCTGGTACCTCAGGAGTGAGGTGTAACTTGTTTGTACCTGTGTATAAAAGTGTACTCCAAAGAGTGGTCGTTGGCTGACCTACGAGGCAATGCTAGGTCCATGGTATTGACTGAGTTAGTCCAGTGTCACGGTATGCATATGCATAGCAGTGCAGCGACAAGTCTGTTCACTGACAACTATTACTGTACTTCACTTGGCAATAAGCCTGGCTGGGTGATTTTGATCCTTATCTGATTAAGGGATGTTAAATTTTGAGTAACTGACTAATCAAATAGTCAATGCAATTTGCATCGACTATTCAATTAGCTGATAGGGTGCCTCTGCCTTTGAAGGTGAAAGCGCTGTGGGGAGCACGGGGCCAGTGGGGCAGTCACCTGCTGGCCCGTGCTCCCCATGGCATTTCAAAGCGGCAGCACCGTGTGGAGCCCGGGGTTAGCTGGGGACTCCCCACTGATCCAGGGCTCCATGCTTTGAAATGCCGTGTGGAGCCCGGTGTCAGGCTCCTCACGGCATTTCAAAGTGGCAGCACCACATGGAGCCTGGGATCAGCTGGAGACTCCCCCCGACTCCGTGCAGCACTGCCGCTTTGAAACACCGTGGGGAGCCCAGCGCCAGACTTCCCGTGGGTGTTTCAAAGCTGCAGCACCGCACAGAGCCCAGGGTTAGCGGGGGAGTCCCCATCTGGCCCCAGGCTCCACGTGGCTATTTGAAGTATGCCTTCCTCTCTTCCCCCCCCACCCCCGCCACTTGCTGTCTCTTTCTGATAGTTGACTCAACTGTCCGATAAGCATTTGCTTAGCAGACAGTCAACTAGTTGTTCACATCCCTAATCTGATTTGTGGTCTCTGGGGCTCTCTCAGACTCTGTTGTGTTGACTAACTGTGCATGATTAACGCGGTAGTAACACGCACACACATGCGTGCAGCCGAAAGTTTATCATTATTGACAGAGCAGAAGACCTGTCAGAAATCCATCAGGAACCCCTGACTGATGACAGACTAAAGGGGCCAGCTCCTCCACCGATATAAATGAAACTAGCTTCACTCTTTTCAAGGTGTTTTACAAGCAGGGTAAGAGGCCCAAAGTATTCTTATCAAATTCTACAGTACAGACAAGGCCTTAGACCTTCTCAGAGTAAAAGACCAGTCATTCTTTTATTACTACTTGGAAATTATTTCATAAATGAACCAGATTATATCTGTTATCTTTTGAATTAATGAAATGCTGAACCTTCTGGTACTTACCACCATGGAGAAAAAAGCAGTATTATTAATATTTACTAGCTCTATAGTAACAAACCCCATTTCTATGTTTGAATTACTTGTTTAATCTCATGATCCAGAAAAAGGACTAGTTCTTCAAGATACAAAATCTGGGTCTAGTATCCAGTTTACATTTAGATACTCAGAGACAGAAGACTACCAGTTTTGTTTGGACAGATTCCTGGAGTTTTCTTCTCATGGCATAATCTTCAATTCCTGTAGATTCCAGGGCAAACCTGGAGAGTTGGCAACCCTACATATCCTTGCTTCATAAATTGATAGCAATGAAAAAGATGGGAGCTGGAGTTGTTGTTAATGGGGTTTGTCTGGGTCATTTGTGCTGTACAAACTGATAAAGGCTCTGCCCCTTCCTGAACTTCCAAGATTCAAACTTCAACTTTATTGAGAAGGATCTGAAGTTGGCTCTTTGGATTTGGGTACCTGACACAGGATTTGTTGATACTGTGAATGGCTATAGAGGTAAATCAAATAATCTGATCCATATCCTATTGTATCACTACCTACACAGCTCTGTAAAGACACAATTCCCCAGAGAAATTTTCATCCTAGCCAGCTAGTCTGCTGTATGATTTTAAGGGTTTTTTTCATGTGTGGTACATGCAGCACTTAGATCAATCTGAGGCTGTTTTTTTTTTTTTTTTTTTTTAGCTCAGTTATCTGAGTACAGGAATAAATTCCCTGAGCAGAGTTTCTGCCAGTTCACATAGACATTTCAGATCCAAACCAGGACATGTCTCTCCAAGTATAAAAAATAATAGGAATGGACACCTTGAACTTTTTAAGTTAATGGTACTTGGCAAATGATTCATATTTAGTGAGTAGCTGTCTGATTTAGAGAGTGACATAAAAACATTGGGCCAAATTCATTCTCAGAGTAAATGGGATCCATTCCCATTGAAATCATTGGCATCTGCATCCATTTTGCATCCTGCAGGTTTCCCCACACTCCTTTTATTACCTTCAGAAATAGTTAGCTTAGCTTTCATGCAGGCTTCAATATAATCAAATTTTGAAAACCTCTCTGCAGCAACCAGGGTAGATTTTATCATCATTCACTACATCCACCCATAAAGAGCTCTGCCCTCTAACCAGAAGTGACATTAGAGATGCTTATGGATGACTGAGTATGCAGTAATATCCTCTTCAGCAGTAACCACGAAAGCTGACATTACTGTTCCTTGCATGTTTAAAAGATCACTCTAAGAACTTTCAATTTACAGTATTCTCTCCAGTAACAGAACATTCAGATGCAAGGAAGAATTTAGTTTACATGTATTAAAGAGTTGTTCTCTTTTGTTGGTTGTGAATATGTGGTCACAACCACATAGAAACAAATTATAATTATTATTCATCTACATAAATAACTACATTGGCACATAAGATCAATCATGGACCAAGAAAGAATTAGTACAAAACCCACATCCCTTGTTCCATGAGAACAGCGGAATTAAGCAATTCTATACATTGTTTTAAATATATAGTATGAACAGGAGAATGGTATCTGGGTTAAGGCATTAGAATTAGATAAGGTTGATCATGGTTCAGTTTCTTGGTTCCACCATATGCACACTTATATGGCCTTAGACAAGTCACTTCATCTCTCTCTCTCTCTCCTTTAACTCCCCATCTATGAAACCAGGATAATGCTACTTCCTTTATACCACATTGTGTCTTGTCTATTTAGTTTATTCTTAATTGCTGGGACTCCTATGCCTATCATATTGGGCACCAGGACTGGTTGCAGCTTCTAGGCAATACTGTAACACAAACAAATAATAATAATAGATTCATTGAGAAACAGGGTAAGTTTCACTGCTGGCTTGCAATGTGCATAATAGATTTGTTCTGGTAAATTTCAAAGTGTGAACTGGCTTTTATTTTGACATAATATCTCTCTAGACCTCTCTGTGTGTCCTTATCTTGATGATTATCAAGATTTGGCCAGGTGTTCACAGAAATTTTGTAAGAGGGTAACTTTTTTCTGCTGTAATATGTTCCATAAGGATTTTCATTACACCATGTGTCTCTTAGCAGGATTTGGAGTACAGACACATGTTTCATTAACTGTATATTGTTTTGCAGCATTTTTCTAAAATGGGAATAGAGATTAATATTAACTGATATTTTATTATAAAAACTTGCAGTCCAAATACTGAATCCAAACAATGATGTCCATTCATTTGCTAGCAACATAAAATCTAGATTGCTTTAACTTAATCAAGAAAGAATGCTGAATTCTTTGGAACTTTACAAACTATTGCAAACACTACATCCAGGTGGAGAAGCATGCCATACACAGAATTAAAGCTTGGGTCATGTAAACACATCAACATGGGCTTAAGTATGCAGTAGTCCCATTAACTTCAAGGTCCACTATTGGATCAGGGCCTAACTGAAAACAATTGAAATGCTGAATAAACTTCCATCTTAATAAAATATACAATATTTCATAACATAGTTGGGGCCAGCTTAATTCCCACTGGCACAGAATGGGTTAAATCATTTTGCCCTGCACTAATTAGGCCCACTGCACCATATGGGGATAACTGGAGTGAAGGGCTGGTGATGTTTGCACTGACGCCATTTCTCAGAGGAAGGATGGCTTAATTTCTGCCTGTGGCTTAAAAGGAATTTGCCAGCACAAGTACTTAATCAGTGCATTGAATCAGCACTTTCCCTTCTTCCTAGCTCCTCCCATCCCATTACACACCCTTTTGAAACTGCATGATCCTGTACATTGCATTGCTGGCACGTGCCAGAATATCCCTTACGGAAATCAGTCCTTTCTTTCTAAAAACACTGACCTTTTAATAATTTTAAGTGACCCCTATTTTTAAAAAGGCCTGGAAAAGTGGGCTTGTACCAAAAGTAGTAAGGATGAAGACTTGGGAGATGTGCATTCAATTCTTAGCTCAACTACAGACTCCCTGTATGACCTTTGGCAAGTTACTTAATCTACCTTCCGCCTGAGTTCCTTCTCTTTAATATAGAGATAATTCCCTAACTTACAGACACCTTGAGAGGATAAAATCCATTAATGATTAGTATCTGAGCTCCTCACGTAGTGATAACGCCCAACTAAATATCTCTAGTACTGCCCCAAGAAATAAATAGGAGTGATACTGACAATTATTCTTTTGTAAATCTCGCTTCTGTCTCCAGTAACACAATCTATGTATTTTAGAAATGTACGTCTATCTATCTGTGTGTGAGTCCATTTGTTCAAGAACTCCTAATGATAAATAGGACCAAATTTGGCATGTAGCTTCACACTGGCCACCCCGGCTTGCCCTGGGGAGCAGCTGCTGGCTACTCTGTGGCTCTTGCCACCCCAGGGCTAGCCGTGTAAATCTTCTACTAAACAAATATGGAGAGAAAAAAGTTATTAAACACGTAAATGATAATGGAACCATGTGCAATAAGAAGCAATGATTCATTCGTAAGTCTCAACAACGTGGGTGCTCTGGGGCTGGAGCATCCATGGGGAAAAAATGGTGGCCCCCCTCACTTCCACCCCGCCCCCCCCCCACAGTGGCCACCAGCAGACCCCATGGATCAGTGCATCACCTTCCCCCATTCTGTGCCTACTACCTGCTGTGATTAGCTGTTTCATGGAGTGCGGGGGGCGGGAGGGGAGAGAAGAGCCAGGACATGGCATGCTCTGAGGAGGAGGTAGAACTGGGCAGGAAGTGGTGGAGTGGGGGCGGAGTCTGGTGCAAAGTCTGGCTTCAGCACCTCTGGGCAATTTGGAAAGTCAGCACCTATGGGTTCTTTAAGAATTGATCTTGCCAGGTAACTTCAAACGTTTTAAAGATAATTACTAAATAAATAATTAGCAAATGAATGAAAAGGAATAGATAGAATCATTAGAATTTTAGTAAAGTGTTCACTAGAGTGTTTCAAGACATTTCTCTCAATATTTGTTCAAATCTGTTTGGGTGCATACACGGCCAGAATAAAACTGGTTGAAAGTCCACAAAGTTCTCTAGCAGGAATTGCCAGGAAGTGTGTTAGATAGAATTTTGTGTAATAAGCTAGAAGAGGTAAGGAGAACTTTTATGAAATACGTGAATGGGTGTTATCCAATGAGAAGAAAGAAAACACAAAGGAACCCAGGGATTTTGAAATCATGAACAAAAAATAACAAAATAAGACTAATCTTGCTAAAATGCAAACTATGATAACAGCAAAAATAATCTGAAACAAAGATATTCATTGAGAAAGAGAAATCTGGAAATGTTTAATGTTATCAAAGACTTAAGACCAAAATTTCAAAACTGCCAATGTACTTCCTAGTTATATAACAACACGTTGAAAACCAAGTAGTCATACCTATAGATGTAACTAACCTAGTACTGACTGTCAAAGAACTGATTAGTTCTGAGATGTGCTCTTAACGAAGGAGGGATTTTTCATGAGATAGTGCTAGGGAGAGAGAGAAGTCTGAATTTCTGCATTTCTGTGGTTAGCTCTTCTTATGTCCATGATAATCAGCTAATCCAATTAAAGCTATTTCTCTGTGTGACCCTAAAGAAGTTGAGAGCACAGATTATTTTCCATAGAGAAGACTCAGATATATATGAACACAAAAATGGAACTATTTGGAAACCTTGCCTCCAATGTTAAATTAAAATGTTAAATTGCCTCAAAAGTGTTAAATTAATTTACATAGCATAAAGGTTGACACACAAGAGACAGACCTACCCCCATCTAAAATAATGAGGAAAAGTCAATTTATTTCTGCATATTGTCTTTTACCTTCCCAGTCTAGTTCATTGCCATTTCCAGTATATTCAAAAGAATCTGCTTCATCAGGTGTGTCAAGGTCATCGACATTGATGTCAATTTCATCGGGGGTGTCCAGATTATCATCGGAAAGGACAGATCCTTCACTTCGGTCCAAAGAAAGGTTGATGTTTGGAGCTGTGAGCTTTATTCTTCTGGGATGGGAACCATTAAGATCCAGAGAATTAGGTGGCTCTAAATAAATATGAAGAAAGAAAAAAGTATCCGTATCAAATTAAACTGCTCTATTGGACACTTCTGAATAGTGTCAAATGCTTTTAACAATGAGATTTTCTATCAACCAGTTATTTAAAATTGTACAATATAGAAAATCAACTGTAAAAAAAAAGTTTATAAGAAACCAAAATAGAATTATGTCGTCAAAAATGTCAAATGTTGCTAAACGCTCTAAATTACATGACATTCCAGTGACCTCAGTGGGATGCATATGGAAGCATCTCAGGACAGAATTTGGTCATATAATTTTAGTATTAAACATATAAAAATTATCATAATATTTAAATAACAGATGAAGGATTTGTATTGTCAGACAGTAATACCATTATTAATCATAATTACTTTGTCTTAAATTGTTCAAAATGGGATTTATCACTCTTGAAGAACATGCCTGAGTCAGAAAGTTCAGATCCAGTTCCCACCTTTTCCAAATCAGTGTAATATTGAAATATGGGTTTACTTTTTTTTCTTACTATTACATAATAAAAACATAATTAATATCAATGTTGACTCCAGGAAGAATGAATAGACCTCTATGTATCTCTTATAGTATGTGTTTGGTGTCATTCTTGCGGTATTGTTTTGTAAATACTCTGCTCTGTATTTTTATGATTATATAGGGATTTCAAGAAGGTAGGTTTTAGCAAACTCAGGGAGCTGGTACATAAAATCCCATAGGCAGCAAGAAAAACAGAAAATGTGGAAATGGCTGAGATGCTTAGTGACTTCTTTGTTTCAGTTTTCACTAAGAAGTTTGGTGGTGATTGGACATCTAGCATAGTGAATGACAGTGAAATTGAGGTACAGGTTGTACATCCGAAAACCGGCATTCTCTGGTCCGGCTGCCAGACCATGAATATTCCTGGGCAGGAGGGCCAGACAGGGCTGGGGAAAACAGGGTCGGCAGCTCAGATGGAGGCAGTGCAGGACCAGGAATGGAGCCACCCGCAGCAGTGTAGGGTTGGGGCCACAGTCCCCAGGAAGCCCATGTTGGCATGGGGCCAGACCCCTACAGCAGCCCCTGAGAACACGCAGCTGGGACCAGAGTCCCACGGCAGCCCCAGGAGTGCAGGGCAGGCTGGAGCCCCATGGCAGCCCACAGCAACATGCCTACTCTGCCCCTTGTATGCATTGGGCCAGAGTCCCGCAGCAGCCCCCTGGAGCATGGGAATGGAGCCAGAGCCCTGCAGCAGGAACCAAAGCCTGTGGTGCCCAGGGAACCGGTAGCAGCTGGGCAAACAGCCTAGCCAGTTTGGGGGGGGAGGGTGAGACAGGGTGCTTGTTGGTACAGCCTGTCGGCAGCAGGCGGCAAGAGATCTCCCTGGTCTGGCAAAAGCTCTTGTTCAGGACCAGTCAGGTCCCAAGGGTGCCTCACCAGAGAGGCCCAACCTGTTATATCAGAGGCTAAAATAGGAAAAGAACAAGTTAAAAATTACTTAGACAAATTAGATGTCCTCAAGTCACCAGGGTCTGATGAAATGCACTGCAGAATACTCGAAGAGCTGACTGAGCCATTAGTGATTATCTTTGAAAAGTCATGGAAGACCAGAGAGATTCCAGAAGACTGGAAAATAGTACTATATTTGTTCATCTAGTTTTTAAAAAAGGGAAATAAGGAACAACCCAGGGAATTACAGACCAGTCAGTTTAATTTCTATACCAAAATAATGGAACAGATAATCAAGGATTCAGTTTGCAAACATCTACATGACAATAGGATGACAAATAACAAACAGTATGGATCTGTCAAGAATAAATTGTGTCAAATCAACCTAATAGCTTTCTTTTGACACGGTAACAAGCCTTGTGGGTAATGAGGGAGAAGTGGTATATCTTGACTTCAGTATAGTTTTTGATGCTGTCTCACATGACCATCTCATAAACTATGGAAATGAAACCTAAAAGGAGCTACTATAAGATGGGTGCAAAGCTGGCTGGAAAACCATTCCCAGGCTAGGTCTAGAATGCAGGAATTTGTCGGCAGAGGCAATTCAAATGAAGCGCTCATTAGCATTTCTCGTGCTGTCATTTGCATAATCTCTTCCGATCCTTTTTGTGGAAGAGGTTTTTGCACAAAAACAAGCATTGTAGACAGGGCCATTTTGCGCAAAAAATCCCATTTGTGCAAGATCCTGTATACCTCCTTTTTTGAGCATAAGGGATCTTGCGCAAAAGGGTTGGTTTTTTTTTGCACAAAATGGCCCCGTCTACACTGCTTTTTTTGCGCAAAACCTCTTCCGCAAAAAGGATCAGAAGAGACTGTGCAAATGACAGCCCCAGAGAGTAGTTATCAATGGCTCACAGTGATTCTGGAAGGGCATAATGAGTGAGGTCCATAGAGATAAGTTCTGGATCTGATTCTGTTCTAGATCTTCATCAATGATTTAGATAATGGCATAGAAAGTTTGTGGATGATACCAACCTGGGAGAGGTTGCAAGTGCTTTGGAGAATTAAAATTCAAAATGATCTAAACAAACTGGAGAAATGGTGTGAGGTAAATAGGATGAAATTCAGAGAGGACAAATGCAAAATACTCCATTTAGAAAGGAATAATCAGTTGCACACATACAAAACAGCTTAGGAAGGAGTACTGCAGAAAAGGGTCTAGGAGTCATAGCGGACCACAAGCTAAATATGAATCAACAGTGTCACACTGTTGCAAAAAAAAGGAAACATCTTTCTGGGATGTATTAACAGAACTGTCGTACTATGACATGAGAAGTAATTCTACTATTCTACTCTGCACTGATTTAGCCTCCACTGGAGTATTGTGTCCAGTTCTGGGTGCCACATTTCAGGAAAGATGTGAACAAACTGGAACAAGTCCAGAGAAAAGTTACAAAAATGAATAAAAGTTTAGAAAACATGACACATAAGGCAAGATGGGAAAATTGGATTGGTTCAGTCTGGAAAAAGAGAAGACTGAGAGGAGACATAGACACAACCATTTTCAACTATATAAAAGGTTGTTACAAGGAGGGAGAAAAAATTCTCATTCACCTCTGATGACAGGACAAGAAACAATGGTCTTAAATTGCAGCAAGAAAGATTTAGGTTGGACATCAGGAAAAACTTCCTAATTGTCAGGATAGGTAAGCAAAAGAATAAGTTGCTTAGGAAAATTGTGGAATCTCCATCATTGGAAATTTTTAAGAGCAGGTTAGACAAACACCTGATAGGGATGGACTAGATAGTACCTGGTCCTGTCATGATTGCAGGGACTGGATTAGATGGCTTCTCGAGGTCCTTTCTAATCCTATGATTCTATGACAAATTCTGTACACTGACAGTTATAGATGTGCAACATAACCTTGTTCCTCCTTGTTGGGTGTAAATGAAGGTATTCTCAATCAATTAAAATACAAGATGGGCATGGATTCTTTCCGGCTACTGCATTTTTAAGCAAGATTTTAAGCTATTTTCTTTGGATTCGTGTATTTTAATACGGAACTTACCCCATTTAGACTGAAGTCAAATTTAGAATACTTAAGGCAAAGTACTTAATTATCACAAGAACTAAATGCATTAACAGATGACACTAGGACAAAAGGGGAAATATGTGGCAGACTGCTTAATTTTTATCATTTGTCAAGTGAAATAAAGAATTAACTAAATACAGCATTTTCTTTTAACACTGAAATAATGCCTTACACCAGCATAGAGACTTTATTTTCACTGAATAATTAAATGTCATGAAACTCAGACTAACTGAATGAATGAATAAATGCTTATCTTACCAGGCCTGATCTCTGTAGCATCAGGACTTAGTATACCCTCCTTAAGGGGGATGTCCATTCCCACATCCTCTGGTACCAATCTGGGAAAACAAAAAAACCAAAGCAAAATATTAAGTTGGCATATTTTCTAGGCAAGATGATCAAGTTCAAAAGATGATTTGATCTAATTTGTGGCACTGTCTTTCTTCACTGATGTCTAAGTTTTTAATAATTGATTTGCAAACTGGCTACAATAATACAGTGATGACCAAAACGTGGGCTGATAGAACATGTTTATATAGCAATTAGTTACCTTCATTGATGATGATTTATCAAAAATGTAGTATTTTAGTATTGGTATAAAAATATAAGTTGGATGCATAATGATTTGCTTAAGTTCTGTATGTTTCCATTTCACCCTGTCTCTCATGATTAGATGTTTACTGTAAGGTCTTGCTTCCTGTTAGTATTACAAAGTAAGCTGTACCCCTTGTCTGTAGCAAAACTAAATTGTGGAAGATTCCTTTCTTTTTGTTGTTCCTTCAGGAACTATTAATCTTGTCTGAAACTCTGCAAAATTATTTGATGTGAGTGCAGGATGTGTGTGTAAGTATGTGTGTGCAGGGGCAGCGCGACTGGCCGGGAAAGATAGGGGAGGTTCGAGGCAGCGCGACTGGCCGGGAGAGATAGAGGAGGTCGGGGGCAGCGCGACTGGCCAGGAGAGATAGGGGAGGTCGGGGGCAGCGCGGCTCCCCATGAAGCAGCCAAGTGTCTGCAGAGTGGCAGCTGACGGGGAAAATACTTTGGACCCCGCAAGGTATTTTCCGTATTATCTGACATTTCGATTATCGGACCATCCTTCGGTCCCATTTAGGTCGGATAATCGAGACCCTACTGTATTATGTCTGAGGCTGAATTGATTTGGCAGAACTGATGAACCCTGGAAACAGGCAGACACCCTCAAGAGTGAGATAAAAACAAGAGACAATGATTGGCAGCCTGACAATAATCATCAAAGAATAACTGTGGAAAACCTGGAGATTAAAATTTTTTAAGAATGGGTTGTGGGTTGTGCCCATGAAAGCTCATGATACTATTTATATCTTTTTGTTAGTCTGCAAGGATACATCTACACTACAGAGGAAGATCAAAGCTGCCGATGTCGATCTTCCAGGGTACGCATTAGCAGTCTAGTTAAGACAGCTAATTCGAAGAGAGAGGGGCACTCTGGTCTATGCCGGTAACCTTGCTTTCACAAGGAGCAAGGGAAGTCGAAGGAAGAGTGTTCTCCCTTTGACTTCCTGCAGTGTGGACAGCCCCAAAAGCTAGTTGAGGTACTTCAACTTCAGCTACGCAATTAATGTAACTGCAGTTACATATCTTAATTAAAACTTTTCCCCACAGTGTAGACATACCCTAAGGTGCTATAGGACCACTCTTTTTTAAGCTTTTTTAAAGTTACAGACTAACACAGCTACTCCTCTGTGACTTTTAAACATCCTTATTAGTTACACTCAAGTCATTTCCTTCCTCCACGGCCAGAAGAGGTAAAAACCTGGTAGGGGAGAGGTAGAGTGTAGAGAAATGCAGTGTCCCCCTACTGTATCATACACTTATTCCTCACACTCTTGAGTACTGCATAAATGGGCATGTTAACTCACTGCAGTGCTATCACCCTCAGTATTGCAGGATTTTTGTAAATAAGTTATTGCTGACATTCTTTGCATTAATGACTGGAATTCTTCCTCCATGCTATGAGGAGAATCCTGCAGGCCACAGCTAGGCTGAGAGCCCATCTACTGGCACTGGGCTTCCTCAAATGTCAGCAGAATCCTCTGGCAATGGAGAAACTCGTCTACAGGTGACAAGCCGTTTCCACTCCTTTGCCAACACAGGGAAGAATACATTGGAAACCCACTGCATCCATGCTCAAAGAATTTCCTGGCACACAAGATGATGTTGATCACAATATTAAGAAATGAGAGAATGTTTTTTCTTTCCTGTAAATGCTCCTTGTTGAAGGAATACCCAGCTGCATTAGAAGCTCCATTCTAATCATGCACGATTTACTGGATTGATAAAAAGATGTTTTCCCTTGAAACCGAGGTCAAAATAAATTAAACTCTTTGTGCCCTAAATGACTTCTTTTGTGTGGTACACAGACCATTCATTCAAGGATCAGCTGCATTAAGAGTCAGGTTACGGGATGTTAGCTTTGATACATCAGTCCTGCAGACTTGCACAAAAGTAAGTCCAAAATTGGGTATTTCTTAAACGTAGTTCAGAGCCAGATATCAGATTTGTATGAGAGGAGATGGGGATGGGGAAAACTGACTTGCAGCTAAACTCCTTTTACATTCTTTTTTAATGGTTTAGTCAGCCATACAATCTGATGAAACAATCTCTAGATGCTCTTTAGTTTTCCCCAGTCTCTCCATGGAGTCTCTGAAAGCCTCTTAGTGATCAAGGGCATTTTTTATTCTGAGTGGGTGTTCCCCCTCAGATGTGGTGTCTTAATGCTGATTTTGGCCATCAGCTTTTGCAAATATCTGCTCCCAGTGTTGGTATTATGTCATAACCCCTGTGGGTTATGCCCTGCTCTGGGTCGGGCTACATGCATGTGTGGTTGATAGGTCTCAGAAAATGAGGTGCACTCCTCATCCCCCAAGCAGCTAGCTCTGCAGATTCTATCTGTGGAGAATTTATTGTTTTGATTTATTTTTCTCCATGAGCATTAAGCTGCCAATCTTTTCAACAAGTCAGCCTGACTATCAGCCCAAATATGTACGTGTCTGCAGCCTCTGTAAGTGGCCAAGTTTAACAAATGACAAATGGATCTTCTTTACATTGGGCCCTCCATTGCCACCCATCACAGTTCATTTGCTATATGGACTTCTGACTCTCCAGTTTTCTGTGCCCCAGAGGTTGTGTGACTCTTAGACTGGAGAAGGCCCTAGGGCAGGAAACAGAATATTGATATTTTCTAATTTTGTTCACAGAGTTTTCAGATTTTCCTCTCCTATGCTCAGAAATGCATTTATTTAATTTTACCTCTACAGGGCACTATGTCCAAGGCTTTTATAAAGTGATCAAAGAAAGGTAAATGCAAAAAGTGCTACACCAACAAATAAAAATAAAATTAAAATGCTGCTAATCCATGTTTGTTTTGAAAAATAATAATGGTAAAACCGGAGATACAAAATACAAAGCGAATGTTATTTAGAGAGGAGCCTGGAAAATCAGACATATTAAAAACAAGCAAGCTTCTCAAATTTCATAGATAACCCAGGTGCACCATGGCTTTGCAATAAACAGACTTGCTTAGTGCCTGTTGTCTAACAAGATCACAGAAAAACATGGAGCTTTTGGAAGGTGAATGGGTTCATTGTGAGATACTCAACAGATATAAAAATAATTTTATGGGATTTGAGGACTCTATTACCTCTGCCTGATGGATTAAGAACAAAACCTTAAAAAAACCCAGTATTTATTTTCTCTTCCTTCTTATACCTATTTCAGGTAGAATACAAGTCACATAAAAACCATGGAGGGAGAGGTAGCAAAATGTGGTATTAGACATCACAATGCAACATTTCTTCCTCCATTTAAAAGAATCCTTCCTTATGTTTCTTCTTTCATAAAAATATATTTTATCTCTGTGAGCAGAGATAGCCTTTATTATCTTATTTCTGCAAGCACAGCAGCCCTTCTTTTCTGCTCAAAGGGTGTTCTCTTTTCCCTTCCACATATAATTTGTTCATTCTTGCCTCCCCTTCTCTTTCCTTTCCCAGGGCTTTATTTTGTAGGGTGCTATGTTCCTTCACTCTGATCCATAAGGCACTAACACGTATTCTTAAATTAACTTCAGTTAAATTGCTTTCATGCTTAAAGTTCACCATGTCTTTAAGTGTATTGCTGGGTCATGGCCAGAGAGCTGAGTACAATCCAGCGCTCAACTTTATCTCTTACCTTCTTATTACCAGTGTTTGAACTGCCCAATCATATTGTACTGAACAATGGGCAGGGGTGGGACCACCTTCCCCTTCCTGTGTACTTTCTCAGGATGGAAATAAAATCTAACCTTCAGACTGAATGAGCCAAATTAATAAAACAAAGGACATTAATGGAATCACATCAGGAATGAATCTGACAAAATATCTTGATTTGTAGATAAATCTTATATCTTGTAAAGATTTGTATTGTCTTTTAAGTCTTTTAATAGTACAGAAACTTTGTATTAAGTCTTTTTATAATGTTATAGTCCTTAGGAATAATCAAGGTAAAGAAAATGTCTTTGTATTAGAAGTAGAATAGATCTTACCCCTTTGACTTGAAAGTGATTCTATTCTTGACAAATGAGGTGTGAATGAATGAGGCGTGGGGGGCAAGTTGCAACAGTTGAAAAAGGGAAAAATAGGAGCCAAACCCAAGGACATCAAAGCTACGTCTACACTGCACAGTTATTTCAGAATAAGCTATTCTGGAATAGTTATTCCAAAATAGCTTATTTCAAAAGAGCACATCTATACTGCCGGGAAGCCTCAAAATTAGTCTAAGGGAGGCTTCCCTAATGTAGATGTGCTGTCTCAATTTAGAGCCCCAGGAGGAATAACTTAGAATGGCCCTGATGAGGGGCTACTTCAAAATAGCAGAAGTGGAGCGTCTACACATGCCTTATTTCAAAATAGCTATTTTGGAATAGGCTTTATTCTTCATAGAATGAGGTTTATAGAAGTCAGAATAAGCCATCCATTATTTCGAAATTATTTCAAAATAATGCAATTGCTGTGTAGACACTCACATTGTTATTTCGGAATAACTTTGCTGTGTAGATACATCCCAAGACACTGTCAAATGGGCTCATTGTGGAAGGATCAGACATATGGACGGCCTTGGGAATCAAAAGCAAGCACCTTCTTTTAAAGCAAATTTGGGAGTTATAGCAAACACCCTCTTTTAAGATGAATGTGGCATCACGGGGGAAAACACCCAGAGGAAGTCTCCACGGATCTAATTAAGAAATAACTGACACAGACAAAGTGCATAGATTTGCGTGAGAGGGAAGCTCCTTTAAATGTGGGGTGTCTTGCACGGGACCCTGGGTCTCATCTTGTCAACACTGGAGCATCGGTCTGGACCAACAGAGCCTGGCTCGCCCATCTAACTCATGTAGCCAGTGAGTTAAGGGGAGCAACAAGTGGGTAACTAAGCAACAAGAAGTCGGAGTATGTGTGTGTGTGTGTATGTAGCTACGTCTAGACTGCATCCCTCTGTCGACAGAGGGATGCAAATCAAGCACATTGAAATTGCTAATGGAGCAGGGATTTAAATATACCATGCCTCATTAGCATAAACATGACCGCCACTTTTTTTCGAAACAGAGGTTTTTCAAAAAAAACCAAAAACGGCAGTCTAGACATAGATCTGTTGAAAATAAAGCCTTTTTTGACAGATCCTGTAGTCCTCAAAAAATGAGGTTTACAGGATCTGTCGAAAAAGGCTTTATTTTCGATAGTTCCACGTCTAGACTTCCGGTTTTTTTCGAAAAAAAAACCTCAGTTTTGGAAAAAAGCGGTGACCATGTTTATGCTAATGAGGTGCCAGATATTTAAATCCCTGCTTCATTAGCAATTTCGATGTGCCTAATCTACATCTCTCTGTCAACAGAGAGGTGTAGTCTAGACACACCCTGTGTATGAGTGCATGAGTATGGTACATTATATGCATATAATACAATATTGATATATATATCACCAATAAATGTGGTGTTTTGCCATATCCCCCTGAAAAAGATCCTGTGCAATTCTTTAAATACAACAGCTTAACTGCTAATGATATTTCTCTTCAATTTGCAATTCTATGCTACAAAATAAGCCAGCTTTTTCAGTTTACAGCCAAAATATCCCATCAGACAGCATACATGGGGTAAATATTACTAATTTCAATGGGGGGGGGGGTGTCATATGTCCCTTTCCAACTTTGGGACCACTTTAACCCTCCCTTTTGCATTCATGTAACACAACTGCAGAACACATCATTACTGAAGATCAAACTCTTGTCAGACATATGAATTTTTAGAATTAAAAAGTGTTTGGCAGTTTTGCTCTTATTGCAAAAAATAAAGGGCCTTTCTGCTTCTTTTTTATTAAAAACAATTACTACATGTTTATGTGTATACTGTCAGGTCCTGCAACTTCTGAATGTAGTTCTTCCTCTGTTCGAAAAGAGAACTGGAATGTCAGGGCTTTTCTCTATAAATATTTTTCATGAGTAATGGTACCATGAATACCAATGTTATAGGGTCATCTAACATTGTTGGACTACTTTCTCAAAATTACAACAGAAAAGATTAAAAATACAGTCAATCAGTTTGTGCATTTTGAATAGGAGATGATTATTCCGGTTACAGAGGTGAACTGTATAACTGTGTTACAAATGAGATGGGTTATTTCAAGTGACATATTAAGTTGCTAAAATAGAAAAGCACATTAATTGCATGTGTGTGTCTTTGCCTTTTGAAGCTGATCATCTAAGTAGGACAAGTGGAAGGGATTTGCAGGCTCAGCCAGAGGCATGCTATACCAGCAAAAAACAGGAGATTCAGGAAATCAGGTATCATTATACACTGTTAGGGAATGACAATATTATTATACACAATTAGGAAGGGAGCAAATGATAGAATATTAGGCCATAAGTTATCCCTCTCACTCAAAAAATAGTTGTCAGGAAATGCTCAGCTAGAAAGAAAAATATAAACCATAGGTAAGACCCATTAGCCCATGCTATTTCATTGAGGGAGAGAAAAAATATATTAACATGAATATCTTCAAAATGTTCTTAGAACCAGTTCTTAACTACAACATTTCTGTACTACAAAACTCTAAGCAGGAAAGTTTTACAGCTTGTTTTCAAAAAAGGCTGTAGGAAGAGATTCTTTGGTTGGTAAACTAAAGATCCTCAAAGTACAGCACAGTACAAGTTACACCTCTGAAAACCAGCACTCTCTGGTCTTGGGCCAGAGAGCCCGGGAGCCTAATGGCAGGAGGGCCAGCAGCTCAGTTGGGACTGGGGGCTGGGGCCAGAGACTGGAGAACTCTGGCAGCCCATGGCAGTGTGGAGCTGGGGGCTGGGAAACCTGAGGCACCTGCGGCAACACTGGACCAGGAGCCGTAGAAGCCCAGATGCCCGCAACAGCACGGGACTGTAGAAGCTCAGCTGCCCATGGCAGTGCAGAGCCAGAGGACCCTGACAGCCTGTGGCAGCATGAGGTTGGGACTGGAGAAGTGCAGCCACTCACAGCAGCATGGGGCTGGGGAAATCTGGCCATATGTGGCAGCACGGGCCAGGGCCAGAGAATCCCAGTCACCCATGGCAGGTGGCAGCAGAGAGGACAGCCTGGCAGGGGAGAGGATAAAGGGCGTCAGAGGCAGGGGGCCAGCTGGTTCAGGGCCCGTGGCAGGGGACCCACCCCTGGTCTGGCAAATTCTGTCATTTGGGACCGGTCAGGTCCCGATGGTGGCCAGACCAGGGAGGTCCAACCTGTGTTCAACAAATCAAAGTGGCATGGATTGCACAGCTCGTATTCAATGCAGGAAGCACTTTACAGTTCAAGTGGACTTTTTTAGTGGTTTGTTATCTCCCCTATATCTGCATTTAAAAAAAAACAGCCTAGAACAGGGGTGGGCAACATACGGCCTGTAATCTGGAGCCAGCCTGCCAGGATCTGACCCCCGGGAGCCCTTGACAGGCTCCTTGCCTGCCCCGCCTCACACACTGTTCAGAGTAGCTCTCTGAATGCTTCAAGCCTGAGGGGAGGGGAGAGGCTTCATGCGCTGCCCCTGCCCTCAGCAAAATCTTTCAGCTCCTTTTGGCCGGTTTTTGGCCAAGAGGAGCTACCTGTTTGCTGGACAGACAGCTCACATAGTACCCCTTTCTCCCTGGGCTCGCAACCTTCAGAACTGCACATGGCCCCTGAACCAATGGAGGGGCATAGAAGGCAGGGACCCTCTCTTGAGGAATCAGCTGGGCTGCTGGCCAGGAGCCACTCAGGTAAGCACCTCCTGGCCTGAGACTGCCTCTGGCTCCCCGCCCCTTCCTCCCCATAACCCTCTGTTCCACTCCTGAAGAAATTTTCCCATTGTCCAACTAGCTTTAATATTTGTATTATCTTATTCATTTGTGTCTGGCTTTGCCATTGTAGAAGCAGCAGAAAAGCTTCAGAAAGTTTTAAGTTGTGCTCCACATGCTGACTTCCAATGTGCTTAACGTAATGAGAATCCTCCTTCACCTAGCCCCATAAAACTAACATTTCTGTAAGTAGATTTGATGAAAAAATTTGTAATAGCCTTGACAAATTAAAATACAACTAGGGTTACTCCTGTGCAACTGGTTTGTTTGTCTTTACAACTTTGTTGGCTTTTTCCAGTGTTATTTTTAATTATATCTTTCTTTTTTCCTTTTCATTGCCTACCTTTTGCACTGTTTAAAACATTTGCCTCTTTCGATAGTAATGTCTACTACACTCTTCTCTGGGATGGAATCAGATCTGTCAACAGTGGATCAAAGGTCCTATTCTACTGGTGGAGGAGGGTGTAAGAGGGGATACAGGTTCTGGGAGGGAGTTGTGACCTCGGGCAAGGGGGTGCAGAGGGTTTGGATGGTGAGCAGGGGGAGGGAGTCAGGATGCGGGAGAGGCAGGGGATGCCAGAGGCAGGCTCTGACTATGAGGCGCTTTCCTAAGCCAGCAGCCCTGCAGCATTCCCAAGGCAGGCTGGGTTCCCTGCCTGCTGCAAACCAAGATCACTTTAAACCACAGGCTTGTTCCCTCCATGTGGCTCTCAGCTCCGGGAAAGGGAAGGGGCTTGTGCTGCCCCCATTTCCCAGGCCAATCTCTCAGCTCCTATTGGCTGGTTGTTTCAAGCCAATAGGAGTTAAGAGATTGGCCAGGGTCAATTCCTATTGGCCAATTGTTTCCACCCTATAGGAGCTAAGGATTGGACTCGGGGCTGGGAGATCACACAAAGTCTCCCGCTCCCTGCAGAGCAGAGAGCCCACAGATTGCAGTTTACACCACAGTAGGTGCATGTTTGAGGGTCCCGGCAGGGTGATCTGTGGGTCGGGATCCAGTGGCTTGGCGGGCCAGATTCAGCCCCCGAGCTGTATTTTGCCCAGCCCTGTCCTAACCTGAACTACGAAATCATAGAAATTCAGTTAAGACTAAAATTTCCCCATTCTGACTTGATGAAGAGCCAGGAGAAAGGCACAGGTCAACTGCTGAGAAAGGCAGGGTCACAGAGCAATACTACAGGTTTAGAAGAACAGGAGGGTGAATAACTATTTTGGGACCTGTGACGGGTTGCCCGTGACCTGCACGGGGGGGACGGCTGGGGCCGCTGCACCGCGGGAAGCGGCGGGCAGACCCAAGCCCCTCCCTCCGGCCTCGGCGCAGGCAGGGAAAGCCGGCGGGGCTGCGCTCAGCCTCCACGCCTCCGCCGGCAGGGAAACACTGGCCCCCCCCCAGCGGCCGCGCCGAACGGGGATGGGGCGGGACTAGGCGGCTGAGCTACGGCCGGCAACGCCGGCGCGCTGCCGGAAGGGGAGGAGCCCCGGGTGGCGTCCGGCGCGGCGGGCCAGTTTAAAAAGGCCCGCCGCCAGTGGGGAAGGGGGCCGCCTCCTCGCAAGGAGGGCGGAGACCCCACGGTCCCAGGACGGACCCCGAGCGGCACCGAGGCCGGCAGTCGGCCCGGCCTCGGCCCTGGGATTCCCGAGACGGTCACCGCAGCCGGCGATCGGTCAGCCCCGGCTCTGACAGGGATTGGACCCCACTCCGGCAGCCCTGGCGAGGAAGGCCTGGTCGGGAACGGACCCGGCGGCGGGAGCGGAACCCCGAGGTATCGCCGAGGCGACTACGGGCCCAAACGTCTGAACCAGGGTAGGTCTCGGGGGTTGGGACAACGACCCGAAGGAACACGGGAAGGGAGGAAGGAGCCCGGGGCGGGGCGCTTTTGGCGACCGTGGGTAGACGGGTTATGGGCGGAGTGACCCCCATCTACCGCGTCGGGGCGCGAGCAAGCCCCGACGCTTAGGGCCCTGGGCTGGGACCCGGAGAGAGGGCGGGACCGGGTCCCCCTCCCTCCCCCGAAGGAGCACTCAGCTCTGAGCAACGCCGGCTTGGGCGCGCAATAGAACCGGGGCCCACCCCGAATAGGTGGAGACCGGATTGAGGGGCTCAGGCCCCATCCCGCAGGGACGGGTGACAACTGCTGGGTCCGCTGACCCCCCCTTCCTTCTGGGGAGGGGGGTGATCGCACCTGATTGCCCGGGCTTCCGAGTAGGGGCCGGGAAGGATACAGACGGAAAGAGGCGAAGGGGTCTGCCGAGCCCCCCTCCCATCCCGGGAGGGGGTGATTGCACCCCTCACCCCTCACAGGACCTTTTATGCACTGGATCCTAGGAACATCTGCCTTCTCTGGGCTCTGACATAAGCAGGGAAGATCTGCTCCCTCTGTCTCATCTGAATGCCTCAGATAGTCATACAGATGCAGTGGTGGGTCATAGAGATGTGAGAGCAGGGGAATGTGAAAGACAATGCCACTCTCAAGCTGGTCATGCAGGTGGCTTAAGTGGGAAGCAGTCCAGTGCCTGTAGCAAGGAGGTGTTGGGAACAGGCAGCAACAAACCGGTGTAAGGTGCAGCGAGAAACAGAGGGGGGAGACAGACTGGACACAAAGGAGGTATTCTGACCATGACAAAGAGAGCTAGTTAGGGAGTAAAGCTGGCCCCATGCAGCCTATTCCTACAGCCCACTTACTCTGGTGAGAGGAGGGTCTTTGAGTGAGGCAGACTCTGAAGTATGAGAAGTGGTCAGGTCTGTACATATATGTGAGTGAGGGACAGTATAGGCACAGAGTCACCACCAACCACCCTCAGACAACCACTTGGAACAGTAAGAGACTGCAGGTCAGCCAAATCTGGGCACAGAAGGAAACAGATTGGGATGCTGTGAAAGTGTCAGAGCCAATGTGTCAGGGAATGCAGGGCTGTTAACAGCTGAACTGAAACTAGGGAAGGAGGGTAGCAGGAGAGCACTGAGACTGAGCAGTTGGAATTCAGCCAAAGAGCTGCATAGAGAGGACTTGTGGAACCGATCCAAGGATGTTTCATTCAAACTGTGCTCAAAATACACTTCTCTAGGCAAATGTTCCCAAGGCACTGGGGCCTATTAAACCATCAAGCTCACGAAGGAGGGCCCTCCGCTGTGTTTCAAATGACAATGACCATATTAGGATATGAATAGTCTTAAAGGGACAGGAGCCATATAGTCTGCAAAAGAGAAAACTGAGAGGGTACCTGAAAACAGCTTTCAAATACCTAAAAGGTTGTTACAATGAGGAGGGAGAAAAAAATATTCTCCTTAACCTGTGATGATAGGACAAGGAACTATGGTCTCAAATTGCAACAAGGGAGGTTTAGGTTGCACATTAGGAAAAGCTTCTGTCAGGTGGTTACACACTGGAATAAAGGACAAACATCCATCAAGGAGGGTCTAGATGGTGCTTGATCCTGACATGATTGCAGGGGGAATGGACTAGATGACCTCTCGGGGTTCCTTCCAGTCCAATGATTGTATGATTCTATGATTATGGAGTCCTAGTTGGGACAGTTCCAGCCCCAGGAGAAGAAGGAATAAAAATCAAATGCTTGGGAATAGAGTCAGTAGGTGAAATAGCATGGAGGAGACAGTAGATGTGGCAAACCCAAGATGAGGAAATTAGGCAAGGGGCTCATAATCTTGTGTCATCCCTATAGGTGAGATCCTTGAGCAGAGCCTGGTGGACTACTGATACAATTATCCAGCAAGGGCACAATGCAGAATGAGCAAAGTGATGTGCAGGGCATCCGATATAGGGTATGGAAGGTAAAACGTCATGTCTGTGAGATCAAAAGAATGAAAAGATTAGTCAGCCCTAGTGTAAGAGTGCAACTCCACTGACATTAATGATGCTACACCAAGACTGAATATGATATAAAGCAGTGGTCCCCAACACAGTGCCTGTGGGCGCCATGGTGCCCGCCGGGGCATTTACGCGCGCCCACCTAGTTGAGGTCACGACGTGGGATGGCCAGGGGAGGAAAAGACCGCACATGCTGCGGGGCCGAACTCGCGCCGTGACGGGGCGTGGAGAAGCGCCAGCAGCGGAAGAACCTGCTGGGGAGTGCGGCGGGGAAGCTGCGGGAGCAGGGCAGCCGGTCCAGAGTGGCAAAATGGCCGCGGTGGGGGGTCTGGCGCAGGTGCACTTGGCACAGGGCTGGCTGGCCGGGCAATGCAGCAGGATGACGTCACCCACTGGTGCGGCGCCCGCCACACAAAAGGGTTGGGGACCACTGATATAAAGACTTTACAAGAGAAGATGGTTTTTAAGCTCACAGTTCAGGAAAACTTCAGCACATATTACCGGTAGGTTCCATTTAGTTAAGTTTAACACATTCTTAAGTACATTCCTGAACAGGGATGCTTTCCTCAATCAAGTCTTAAATAAAATTAAAAAAAAAAAAAAAACCTGGAAAACAACAAAGGGTCCTGTAGCACCTTAGAGACTAACCAAAAATATAGATAGTATCATGAGCTTCAGAAGTGGGTTGTGCCCACAAAAGCTCATGATACTATCTATATTTTTGGTTAGTCTCTAAGGTGCTTCAGGATCATTTGCTTTTCAAGTTTTTTTAGTTACAGACTAAAACAGCTACCCCTCTGAGGCCTTAAATAGACATCTTGTGGTGTATGCTCTGTAGCCTTATTTCCACCTTATTGGATTGCCTTGTGGCATTTTAACTAGGAGTTTCATGGTTTTATTTCTTTCACAATCAACAATGTGTCTGTACTTACTTGGCTTACACCCTTTCCTTTCTGCCATTCCTAATAAAGACTCCTTTGTGTGTCCATAATGTGCTATAGTATACGTGGTCTCCTGTTTGAAACACCTGCTGAGTCTGTGGGTTATTCAGTACAATATCATGTGCATACAGCTATGTGTTTTACCTTGAACCTCACAATGACTCACAGCCGCTGGCTGGGGAGCTACACTGTATCCATGCATTCCAAACAACCACTTGTGCTATCTGTGAGGATGTATGTGTCATATAATGTTCACTAACTGTGACCTAGAGTTCTCTCCAACATTTTCTCCTAATCTGTTGAGATGCTTCCCCTCCAGGATTTGATAATTCTGGGAATGACATTTTATTGCCATCTCATTGTTATTTCCATAAGTAATGGGATTACATCTCATGCAATCCTCCAGAAAAGGCAATGTGACATTCAGTGCATGGGGAGTTGACCGGGACTCTGACTTTTTTTTTTAAGGGAGTTTCACAATTCCTTGTATTTCAGATCTGAAAGCACTAAAATGTCTAACACTAAGAACGAACTTCCTCTTGGAACAAATACTCAGGGATTTATTTTACTATTGAGTAATAAATGTGCCTTTTGCCTCTAGTTATTTGGGTTCAATCTGTTCCATATCAGTAGAATAAAAAAGGCATTAGCACATGTGATATCTATTTTTGCTAATGTGAAATAAGATTTGATGGAGTCAATCCACATCCTATTGGGCAGGTTTCCACCTCAGAAAAATCACCATCACAATTCTGAGCAGAAAACACAGAGGCATAGGATAGAACAGCGGTGCGCAACCCATGCCTTCCTGGGGGTTCGCGGTGCTTGGATCCAGCCGGCCACTTTTACTGGCTTTCCGGCTCGGCGCCCAACGTACATATGGCAGGGGTAGGGGAGTGGCAGGAGAGAGGCCCAACAATTAAAGGGGCCGCTTCCTTTTTTTTCCCTTTAATTAAATTCGGTGGCCCCTGCAGGGGTCGCAAATGAAAAAAGGTTGCGCACCACTGGGATAGAATAGGCCTAGAGACTGAGCTCCCCCAGCTCATTAGGAGTTTGTCCTTGTAGATCAAAGTTTGGTGCACTTTGATGCAGGGTTGCCTTTAGGTCCTGCTGCTTTTGGTAAACTGGCAAATGTTTGATCCTTACCAGCTTGTAGTTGCTCACACAAAGATCATTTCTCTGCCTTTTGCTGCCTACAATATTGTCCTGCTGCAGTAGACCACCTTTCATCCTCTATGGCTATGTCTACACTATGGCTTTTTTGCGAAAGAGGAAATGCACATGAAGCGCTCATTTACAAACCTGACGCTCTCATTTGCATATTCTCTTCCAATCCTTTTTGCGGAAGAGGTTTTTGTACAAAAACCTGCAGTGTAGATGGGGCCATTTTTCGGAAAAAAACTCCTTTTGCACAAGATCCCTTATTCCTCAAAAAATGAGGTTACAGGATCTTGCGCAAAAGGGTTTTTTTTTTCGGAAATTGGCCCCATCTACACTACGGTTTTTTGTGCAAAAACCTCTTCCACAAAAAGGATCAGAAGACAATGTGCAAATGAGAGCACGAGATTTGCAAATGAGCGTTTCATTTGAATTTCCTCTTCCGCAAAAATGCCATCGTGTAGATGTAGCCATATGAAAGAGCCAACCTTGTACTGGTGGGGTAAAATAGGGAAGCTAGCTCTCTTGCTGTCCAATTTGCATTTGTCATATAGATAATGGACCTCCAACTTCAGAATTAGCAACCATTTCCAGCACTAAAGTTGCATAACAATATTTTAACCAGTTAATGTGCTAAGTCATAAAGTCCATTAAAAACCGAGCCATTTTTTCAATATTCAAAAGAGAGAACAGCTGGTTCAGCCACATGACACTATTAATGCCACTTTCATTCTCCTCTGCTTCTGTCATCTTGTTCATTTTTGCCTCATATTTCATGACTCTGTCTATGTTTTTGCACAGCATCTAGTACAATAGGGCCTAGTCTTGGATCCCTTGGTTTCTATTATGAAATAAATAATATGAATAATATTTACTTGTGCTGGCAGAATTGTATTCTTTACCCATGTATGGTCCATATATTTTTTTAGCCCAAATGTTTATTTGAACACAGGGATTTTACTTAAACAGTGGTTTAACTAACTAGAGTGGTTGCACAGATCATAAGAGTGCCAATATATTAAAGGCTCGTAAAACGTAATTGCTTCTTCCAGCTCTTATCGGACATCTTTTTCCAGTTTGTATCTGCTGTTAGATGCAGTAAAATTACAATGAACTCCTTTTATTAGGTTCAGAGGTAGACTAACAATAACCACTGGCTAACACTCTAAATGCATATAACTATATGGACTTTCTAAAGCTCTGCTCTGATATACTCAGTGCTAAATTAGGGCCAATCCAGCCACGGCAGGAATGCGAAGGAGCTTTTTATCCTCAGTATTCCCATGCGGGAGAAAACGTCCTCTGGATGCTGGGCTAATGAGTTTGGGGTGCAGAAATGAGTGAGGGCACCTAGTGGTATTGGGAACAGTAGTATGTCCTCAAAAGAATGGATTTCAGCAGGGTGAGGGAAGAGCTCCCCACCTACTGTGGTTGGAGGGCTATCCTGACTGGATGTGAAGTACTTTTTACAGCCCAGTGTGCTTCTCCAGGAAGCAGCATGACTGAGAAAGGCATGATGCCTCCTGGCACTGTTACTGCAGCCTCCCCCTTCCCTAACACAGCTCTTCCTCCTATGAGTTATAAATAAATCCAAATCATAGCCCCGCATTTCCTCAAAATAATACTTGGTAACCACACCGCCCAACACATTTCCTCCCCATGCTGTTTTAAGTACTTCATATTTAGGTATTCTAGATATGTTCTGCAAGTTCTTACAACACTGTCATTTATCTTGACTAGATGAAGTATTTGTTTACAAAAATTCCCCCCACAAAAATAATTTTCATTCCATCTTCACAGATAAAAAGTGCAAATGAGCTAATGAAACCAGTAAGCTCCTGACATTAAAAATGAATGAAAATAATGCCTGAACAAAGCAACTTTTGCAGTAGTTCTTCAGCCCTCATGTCAGTTGACATTATTCTTAGATCCTTCCTCACTCTCATAAGGCTGCAGAACTCCTTACACGACAATAATTTAAAAGGGTGTTGTGTGTGTGTGGGGAGGAGGATGGGAATGCCATATGCTTCAGTTGATATCAAAAGACCAAAAACAACACAATTGTCAAGTACTGCACTGTTAGTGCTATCTCAAGTTATAGCTATGCCAGTGGCTAAGCAATCATTTAAAAATACAATGACAATGGCTTGGTTTTCTTTTTTCCCCACCATTGCCTGAAAGCTATGCAAATGCACTGAAAATAAGCAGAAGTGTTAGGTGATTGATTGTACAGTGAAGTTTTGTTTCCTAATTATAAATACCGGAGTCTGTTCCCTGACAAAACAAGCCCGTTGGTTGGATATAAGCGCCTCTCATAAAGAGCTGCAACATAATTAAAATACAGCTGCCTGATTTTCAGTAATGAGGCACTGGATGCTTTGAATCCTGCTGACAAACATTCCACTCACCCCTTCTTTTTTTGCTCTGAATTAACTGCAACAATAGAAACAGTCCAGAACCATTAACTAAAAAAAGCACTTTGCATATCATTCTCATAGTGCAAAGAGATGCTTACCTTCTAAAGACTTGAGGAGGTTTTTTTTAGAGGGAAAATAATACAGATGCTTTATTGCTAGACTTCAGCATCCCTCTTTCTGTAGCAGTTTACTAGGAATACAGATCCTCCACCATTTTCTGGTCACATGACTAGTGGTACTGCTAAATAAGGATGATCACCTGCCTTCGGATAGCTCGCTGTATGTAACAGAAGAAAGCACAGCCACTCTGGTTGGGTGAATATGAGCGAGAGAGCTGACTGAAGCTTAATCAGTAGAAAATATTTTTAATGGTCCTGTGGGGCTCTGCCACAATATTCTCAAACTTCTATGAAGAGTCTGCTGTCAGTTGTGAAAAGCTGCCTGCTGTTTCATTGCAGAGCTGAGCAAAGCTTGCAGTGAGAGATGAGACGAAAGTTCATATGGATTCAGCTCATCCCAGCTCTCATTTCTGTTTGCCTCCTGTGGTTATATAACACGTACATAGTCACACATGCTTGATGTGACTTGTTTCAGTTTAACAGTTTAGGTATAAAAAGATAAATATTATTAAAACCATCAGATGGAGCAGGGGATGCTCTATAAACTAGTATCTCAATAGCTTTACTAAAAAGCTCTGGCTATGTCTATACTGCAGGCTTTTGTCGGCAAAGAGTATGCTAATGAAGCGCTCATTAGCATTTGTCACGCTGTCATTTGCATATCTCTGCTGATGCTTTTTGCGCAAGAGGTTTTTGCGCAAAAACAAAGCCGTGTAGACAGCTCCGTTTTGTGCAAAAAAAACCCTTTTGCGCAAGATCCCTTATGCCTCAAAAAAGGAGGCATAGGAGATCTTGCGCAAAGAGAGGTTTTGCGCAAAACGGACCCGTCTACACTACTTGTTTTTGCGCAAAAACCTCTTGCGCAAAAAGCTTCAGCAGAGATATGCAAATGACAGCGCGCAACAAATGCTAATGAGTTCTTCATTAGCATACTCTATGCCAGCAAAAGCCTGCAGTGTAGACATAGCCTCTGTGCTGTCCTCTGAGAACGTTGGAGAAGGGGAACCTGTACCTGTAGGAAAGGGAATTGTTTCCCTGGAATATGGCCAGCCTGGTTCTGTGACAGTCCCATTGGGCATGGTCTCCATGTGCATTACAGAGAAGGAGAAAAAGAGGGAAGAAAGCTGGGCTTTTCTGGATTTCTCTGACAGTCCTGGACAGAGAGAAGGAGGGGCACTGGAAGTCAGTAGCCCAGAGGTTGTATTAACTTCAGCTGGCTTAGGAAATGACCCTTTTGGCCAGATTGTAAGTATATCAGGGCTGTTTGCACAATTGAGCCCAACTGCTTCCTTTGCCCCTCCTGTAGGCAGGCCTGCCTTCAGCCATAGGCCTGGGTTTTTTTTCCAATTTGTCTATAAATTCCTTGCATGCTTACAGCACTGAATGAAAACAGATTCAGCCATTGTCGCCATGTACAGTATTTGAATCAGTATTCCACCAGTGAAAGATCTTGTACTCCATTATCAATCTCCTGAGTAATCAGCACTCCTCACTTATCTTTTAAAGAAAAAAACAACCACCGACCACTAAGCATTTAAAGAGGTATAAAACATACTCCTGCTCAAAGGGGATGTTGAAATGTGATTAGTGGTCTTGCAACCAGTGTAACAGTTCTGAAAATTGTTTCCTTACCATCGCGTGGACAGGGCAGGGAGTTGGTTTGCTTTGCTTTTTTATTTTGTTAGCAGACTTCTAAGCTGTCTGAAATTTTAATCTCATGTTATGCCAGGCACTTAGAAAAAAACATACCCATAGTAATATATATATAGCATAATGTCATAGCATATATATATATATGCTATGACAGAGACAGGGTAGGTAAGTACTATCTTTTATTGGTCCAACTTTTGTTGGTGAGGGAGATATGCTTTCTAGCCAGAAAGAGCTCTTCTTCGGGTATGGGAAATGTACTCTGAGACTACCTCACCCACACACTCTCTAATGCCATGGTGTCCAAGCAGTTCTGAAGCAGTGCCCACTATCATGGCTACTGCTATAGCAAAGTAGCCACACTCAATTGGCTAAGGGATTTGGGCTTATTTGGTCTGCAGAAGAGAAGAGTGAGGGGGGATTTGATAGCAGCCTTCAACTTCCTGAAGGGAGGTTCCAAAGAGGATGGAGAGAGTCTGTTCTCAGTAGTGACGGATGGCAGAACAAGGAGCAATGGTCTCAAGTTACAGTGGGGGAGGTCTAGGTTGGATATTAGGAAAAACTATTTCACTAGGAGGGTGGTGAAGTACTGGAATGGGTTACCTAGGGAGGTGGTGGAATCTCCATTCATAGAGGTTTTTAAGTCTTGGCTTGACAAAGCCCTGGCTGGGATGATTTTAGTTGGGACTGGTCCTGCTATGGGCAGAGGGCTGGACTCGATGACCTTCTGAGGTCTCTTACTGCCCTACGATTCTATGATTCTATGAATAGGCAAATAGACACATTGTTCAAACCAACTAGTCACACTCAACTGGCCAAATAGCCACATGGGGCTAGTGGCTAGCGTGTTGAGCACCACAGCTCTAATATCTTGGGACCTAATGACTACAACTACACTGCATACAACTTGTGCAATTCTATCATAATCACAAACCCCAGTGAAATGAGAGGGGGAGTCTCCAATACAACAATTAGATTTCCTGTGCCAAGCCCCACTGACCTCATTGGGATGCTCAGCCAGAGTGAGGGTCAACCCATGTGGATCACTGGGGTTGACACTGTTAATGCTTTGAGACAGCATTTCTCAAACTGTGGGTCGCGACCCCTGGGGGGGTCGCGAGCAACTTAGAGGGGGGTCACAGCTGGATTCAGTTTTTCACTTGCGACCAACCCCTCTCTCCTGCACTGCAAAGAGCAGCAGGGCAGCAGAAGGCAGCCGCTGGCAAGCCGCACAGTGTGGCCAGGGCCATGGGACTCCAGGAGTGCGGCTCAGCTGCAACAGGAGGCAAGGTGGCGGGAGAGTGAGGCCAGTGCCAGCGCAGGAGTGGGCGCGCGAGGGGCCGGCTGGGGCACGGTTGCCAGGCAACGGAACGCTTCCCCAGCTGGGAGAGGGCGGGGTCCCTCAGGCAGCGGGCTGGGGGATTGGGTCAGGGCAGAGGACCCGGAGGTAAATAAGGGCACATGGGGGTCAGAGGAGGAGGCAGAGGAGACACGGGAGAGGAGACGAGAGGAGAGAGAGAAGGAACCAAAGGGACACAGAGCGGAAAAGAGGCACAGAGGAGAAAGAGACGGGGGGAAGGAGCCTGCAGGGGGGAAGGGCATTGAGGACCACAAACGCCTTGAAGGAACCCCAGGAGGGCAAGGAGTCTGGTGAGAAGGAGGGAGGAAGCGACCCAAGGCAGTGAAGGTGGGGGGGTCACACACATTCATTTAGAATTTTAGGGGGTCGTGGTATCACAAAGTTTGAGAATCCCTGCTTTGAGAGGAAATTAAGTACTGCTGATCTCCAGTGAGTCAAACAGAACACAATACACTTACTCAGAAAAACTAAGCTTAGATAGGAGAGGGAGTTTTTCATATAACAGATGCTCTTTAGCAACAACCTACATTCAGATTTATTTTATTGTTTTTAATTTAGAATGGGATCTATTAAACTAAATAAAAGCTATAATTTACAAAGTGGGTTAGTAACAGAAGATTTTTTTTTAATTTGTGCATCAATTCATGAATGGCTGTCCTGGTCTTATTAAAAGCTGGTGATAAAGTACTTGGTGTGTGCCCTGCGGTAAATAATAAAGCTGTTTTTTACAAAAATGGGATTATCACCATATTGGCTTCTGCTATTTTTTAACATCTGGCTTTTTCAATGCTAAATTGGTATTACATTTTAATTATTTTCCAGCATCCAGATGGTAATGGAAAGTATTGTATCACCCCAAAACTGGCAACAAAAAAGATAGTTGTCATGGCTTGTTGGGTCACAACAAATGTAGGGAAATAAAGAGTGTTAAGAAAGCTAAGTGTGAAAAGTTCATTTCATGATTTCCATCAAGTTAAAACTTGAATAATTTAATTTACTTGTTATTAAATTGTGTGATGGAGAAAATATTGAGAAAGGAAATTCTTGAATGAGATCAATTGTATATTACAAAAGTGCCCAGAAATGCATCCAGGCTGGGTATACCTGTTTCATTATTCTACTTTCAAAGAAGTATTCTACTTTGAAAATGATGAAATATCATTATAAATACATATAAGGAGTAAACCTAGGCAGGAACAGTTTTCTCATCCTGGGAAAATTTAAGATTTCCAACATTTTCCTGCCCCAAATAGGGGTGAAAAGTAAAAATCTCAACAAAAATAAAAATTGAGAACCAAAAATCTGCAACAACAACAACAACAACAACAAAAACAGTTTGGGTCTGTTGAAATATTTCATTTTGATATTTGACATTTTGACAATTCTGAAACATTTAATTTTTATTTAAAAAACAACAAAATGCTATAACTCAGCTAATGTTTCAAAACAAAAAATCACTATGAAACAAAACGTTGACATTTTTTATTTTGAAAATGTCCAAATGGGTTGTTTTGATAAATTCAGAATATCTTATTCAAAAGTTTTTCAACACAGGATTGTGTCAAAACTGACCCTATTCCATTCATACTTTGTGTTTTGCTGAACTAGCCTTTCCGAGAGATTCCTGACCACTTCTTATGACAAGTGGCATCCTAATGGCAATTAATATAAGGTATAATGGGCTTAATACATGTAAATGTAATACATGTAAAGCACCATGCAATCCTACAATGCTTTTTAAATAATAACAAATAACAATGCCAGTAGTAATAATGTGCTCTACTCTGTGTCAGACCAGTGTCCAATTCTCAGTTCATGTCCCTAACCTGTAGTTCAGGAAAGGCTGGAAGTACTACTGAAGCAATATACTCACTCCCCAGAGTGCCTGGCATTGCTGTAGAGCAAGGGCAGGGAAAATATGGCCCCAGAGCTGGATGCAGCCCACAAAGCCACTGTGTGTGGCTAGGGTTACCAGGTGGTTTCAAAAAAAATACCGGACACACTTGATCTCAGATGGGCGGGGCGGGGCGGGCGGGGAGAAACCGGCCAGGAAGCAGGGCTGGTGGGGAGGAGGTTGGGGGGCGGGGCTAGCCAGGGAGATCAGGAGGAGGAGGGGGAGAACTGGCTGGCGGGAAGCAGGGCTGGTTGGGGGAAGCAGGGCTGGCTGGGGGGGGAAGCGGAGGGAGAGAATCGGCTGGCGGGGAGCAGGACTGACCCGGGCGCATGCAGATCCCGGGGCGCTGCCCATCCTACGCATGGTCACGCCGAAGTGTGAGCAAGTCCGGCCACGGGGATTCCCTCCCTCCTCTCCCCCCCGCCCGCGTAGTTGCGTATTGCCTGGCTGGTAGACAGCTCACGCAGCGTGAGCATGTTTACCAGCCAGGTAGTACGCAACTACGTACTGATACTCCTAATAATAATAAAACTTACCTAATTAGAAAATACCGGACATTTTATATGTCCAGCATTTTCTCAATTTGTTTCCCGGACAGAACCCTCAAATACCGGTCTGTCTGGTTCAAAACCGGACACCTAGCAACCCTAGTTGTAGCCTGCAAAACCACTGGATCCAGCCCACGGCCCAGCAGGAGCCCATCTCTGCATGCCGCTCAAAGCAGCCAATTGAAAAGGACTGGTTGGAGCTGTACTCTCTACCTCCATTTGGGACTGTCCTGTCACCTGAACATCCTACCTCCTCAAGGTGCCCTTCGGGGATGGGGGGGGACTTCTGCCTCCCCTTCCCGATTCATATGGGAACTTCATTGGCTGTTCTCCTTCCTCAGGGAGTGAGAGGAAAGTGCACAGTTTGCTGCATTCCTCACTCTGGCTGGGGAGCATAGGGGACAGACAAACCTGGACCTGTCTCAGTGGACAACATGAACTCCTCCCCCGGCTGTGCCCAAAGGTGCTGCAGTGGCCACAAAGAGGTACTTCTGACTTGGCCCCAAACTGCTGTGATGAGTGAGGGCTGGGGTTTTCTCTATCCCTGGGGCACACTGCAGGCCCCTCATCCCAAGCTGCACTCAAGAGCAATGATTTAAATGAAGCATGCACAGTTTCATGTTATTTTCCAAAAAAAACCCCAAAATTACTTGAGTTAAGGACCCAAGCAATGCCAATTAAATCTTCTAGTAATAAAAACTAAATAAATAAAATGGGGGAAATGGTTTGGTTCAAAGAAAATGTTTCGTTTGATGCAAAATAATTTTTTTGTTTGTTTTGGCAAGAAACTTTTTTCTACTTCCGTTCAAAACCAAGAGCTTTTTTCTTTTTTTAATTTTTCAATTTAGCCACCAAAATGGAAAATCAATTTTTCATCAGCTCCAGCCTACAGACTCTCTTCCAGTGACTGCTTTCACCTCCAGAGGAGAAGAGAGAACAGGAACCTCTAGTCCCACAGGACAGGAATATACTTCCAACAATATTCTACAGCCTTTCTAAATATGTCATAATTTACATACATTACCTCAAGCATGCACAGAAAAGAGTGGTTATATGTAAATTTATACCACATCCATAGTGCCTCTGGTCCTTAATTACTGTGAAACTATCCATTTTCTTATAGTTATGTAAGATGAGTTACTCTGCCACAAAAGTTGTCTTTCAGGCTCAACAATTTTTTACTGTTGGCATCACATCAGAACTAGCAGAGAAAGATGTTAATCTAGACATCCTAGACCTGTACAGTACTCCTTGATTTTTTTTCTAAATTAGTCATTCTTGGCTGTTCTCACATGAAAAGCCATTCAAAAAGCTATTTTCTTTTCAATAAGAGTGACATTATTAATGTGCTATCAGATCTTTTTGTATTTTACATGAGGCTAAATAAACCTCAAGGCTTACAATTTCTTGTGTTCGGCTCTTACTGACATTGGTTTATGGTCTTTCTTAAATATTTTAATGCCAGAAAATAAAAATTTTAAAAGATTCTGGGAATGAGGTTATTCAGCCCTGCATTAGTCCATTACTTATTTTTTCTTTCTGCTTTTGTTTTTTCTGATATTGTTATGAGTATCTCAAAGGCAACACAGAAAGAGATGTCAGCTACAAACCCTGGGTTCTAGCAGCCTCTAAACCCTCTACCAACTCTTGTCAAGGAATCTGTTGATCTGACATTACAAAATGACAGGACAATGACTGATTCAAAGGACTTCAAGTTTTTATCCATCTCTTCATTCTTGTGTCTTGTTTTCATTTATTGTCTCACATTCATAATTTCCTCTCCGACAAAACAGCCAAACAGACTACATTCCCTTTTCATAGCTGACATGCCAGACACCTGCTGGAGGAGGGCAGATAATCATGTAAACTCCATCTTTTCCCTCCCCATCAGAGCAAGGCCCCAATTTGACAAAAGACCAAAAAGAGAAAATCCATTTTTCTGCACAGAGGGAACAAAAATGCTTAGGGGTATGGAACGGTTGCCATATGAGGAGAGATTAAGACTGGAACTTTTCAGCTGAGAAAAGAGATGGCTAAAGAAGGTATATGATAGAGATCTATAAAATAATGACTGGTATGGAAAAAGTGAATAAAGACGAGTTATTTACTCCTTCTCATATCACAAGAACTATGGGTCACCAAATGAAATTAATAGGTAGCTGGTTTAAAACAAACAAGCAAGTATTTCTTCACACAATGCACAGTCGACCTGTGGAATTCCTTCCCAGAGGCTGCAGCAAAGGCCAAGACTACAATAGGGTTCATAAAAGAGCTAGATAAATTCATGGAGGATAGGTCCATTAATGGGCAGGAATGGTGTCTCTAGCCTCTGTTTGTCAGAAGCTGGGAATGGGCAACAGAGTGATATCTCTTGACGGTTACTTACTCTGTTCATTCCCTCTGGGGCACCTAGCATTGGCCACTGTTGGAAGACAGGATACTGGGCTAGATGCACCTTTGGTCTGTCCCAGTATAGCCATTCATATATTCTTATGATCTTCTGTCCAGCAGCATCTCATGCTAATACTACACAGCGGGTGTTTTGCGGAAGAGGAAATGCAAATGGAGTGTTCATTTGCATATCTCGCACTCTCATTTGCATATCTTCTTCCGATCCGTTTTGCGGAAGAGGTTTTTGCGATAAAAAGCCCTGTGTAGACGGGGCCATTTTTTGAGGAATGAGGGCTCTTGCACAAAAGTTTGGTTTTTTTTATTTGTTTGCAACAAATGGCCCCATCTACACAAGGCAAAACACCCATAGTGTAGACATAGCCTGTCAGTCAGTGATTAGGTTGAGATATTTGTGCTCCTCTGCTATGTTTTAAACTTTATCCAGTCAGAGGCAGTTCATTTCGGGCAAAGGAACATTCCCCAGAGGGCTTTCCTGCCGAAGAAAACTGAAGACATATTTTTTTAATGTATCACCAAAATGTATATGAGTCCCTAATTACACACATGAAATCAGAGCTATTCCCAAGTTGCTGTTTGCTCGTTGATTCATACAACCAGCTTAATAAAATGCTTATAGGAGCTTGTAAATAATTGTTCCCGTATAATTTTTTCCCTTTTGTCCCTTTCCATTTATATATTCCATTTATATATATATATGTGTGTGTGTGTATGTGTGTGTGTGTCCATTTCCAAATATATATATTTTTAATACAGTTCACTTTTCTCACTTTTGTTAGGCCTCAACATGAATGTAGAAAGCACACATATCAATAGCTGTGGGAAAGGAACTTAGTAATGCCGTAATACCTCTACAACAGGCATATCAAACTCAAAGCCTACTGAGGGCCGCACAAATGAAAACTGATAGCTTTCAGGGCCACCTAGGTGGTTTTACCAAAAAAATTTGTAGAGCCAAAAAAAAAAAAAAAGCATTTTAGCATTTTAGGACACCTGGCAATAGGGCCTTTGATGGAAAGTCGTAATTATTTATTATTATAGATTATGTTTTAGCTATTTTATAATATTGCAATAATTTCATGTGTAAAATTGTTATTTGTTCATATTAAATAATTTTTAAATTAATTTTACATAATTTTTAATTTAAATATAAATTTAAGGTACTTTTAAATTTTGTATATGATACATAACTTGTTTTGTTGAAATAAAAACAAGTATAGACCATGGTTAATCAAATAGAACAGGCTTCTGTGAAAATTTCAGATACTTTGTAAGTTTGAGATTTTGCATAAAGATATATTTATTTATGCAACTGCAAAAAATTGACATTTATTGATATAAAATTAATACACATTTTGTGATTTTATTAGGGAATACATAAAAACAAAATATTAACAAAATAACCCCTTCCTCCCCCCAGAGTCAGGCACTCCCGTACCCCCGTTCTAACCCAATCTCCCTCCACTCCCTCATAGCCGGGCTCCCCCAACATAATGCCTCCCCTCTCTCCCAGAGCCAGCCCCTCCCAACCTAATGCTTCCCCCAGAGCAAGGGACTCCTAACTCCCCCCCCCGCAACCTAATATCTGGGTCCCAGAGTTGACGTGGCCGCCTGAGGAGCTGGGGTGGTGTGAGCACAACGGCCGGCTTTGAGTGCCTGCTGGAGAGCCCAGCGCAGACTGCCCAGCCAGCCATGAGCAGTTGTTGCAGCGCAGAGCGGCCCGGCCAGCTGTGAGCAGGCACTCGGACATGTGCTCCGAGCGGTCAGTGGGCCGCACTTCATTCTTTTATAAAAATGTTCTGGGGGGCCACAAAAAATTTCAATTGGGCCGCATGCGGCCCCCCAAATGCCAGTTTGACATGCCTGCTCTACAAAGTCAGAGGGGGAGAGCAGACTCATATTATAGGGTGTGGCCACTAGGGATGTAAAATCCAGATTAATTAGTCAACTGGTTAAACATTATGTTTAAACATTATGAATGAATGGGGGTAAAGGTTGCTCCGGTTAACCTTTCACATCTCTAAGGGCCACGCTAGAAAAACTATGATAGCCACATTGTATCATGAGCCAGCAGCACTGTAGGTGCAAACTGCTACTGCAGACAGACAAAAATATATGCAGGTTGGATCTCCCTGGTTAGATTCCATTGGGACCTACCAGTCCCGGATGAGGGAGTTTGTCAAACCAATTGAGGTCATTTCTGGCCCCCTCAGCCCTGGCCTGGCCTGGTCAGCTCCCTATCTGCTGCCAGCCCTAATGCCCTGCCAACCCCGCTGGCAGCCACTGCTGCTGCGGCTCTCAACCCTGCTGGGCTGCTGCTGGGAGTCATGGCCCAATTGGCAGCTGCACAACATGGCTCCTGGCCCCACTGGGCCACCACCACTGCTCCCACTCTGTGGCTCCCAGACCCACGTGCTGGGTCTGCCAGCCTTGCTGCTGTGTGCTGGATGCTCCTGCTGGCAACTCACTGCAGGCAGCCTCTGCCCTGCCAGCCCCGTCAGAGCTCTCTGCTGCTGGCCCTCCATCCGGACTCTCTGGTCCTGCAGCATCTGTGCTGGACCATGGATGTTGGACCAGAGAGTCCTTGTTTAGAGAGTTTAACCCTGTAGTATCATGAGCTTTTGTGGGTAAAACCCACTTCATCAGATTAGCTGGAGTGATGAGTTCTAGCTCATCTGATGAAGTGGATTTTACCCACGAAAGCTCATGATACTAAATATTTTTGTTAGTCTCTAATGTGCCACAGGACTACCCATTGTTTTTAAAGTTACAGATTAACATGGCAAGCCTGAAACAAAGATAGCAGGGTAAGGAAGTTCTGAATGTCATCATGCACTCCATTTCTTATTCAGTCCCCATGCTAATATGCAATAAGAAATAACCCTCACAAGAGTAGTGTCCAACATTTCACATGAACAACTTCACCACTTAAAACAAAATGCCAGCAAACTGCAGCACGAACAAACCACCTAAATCCTTGTATCTGATTCCCAAAAGGAAGCTTCCCTCCCTCTTTCCAGGATCCTTACATCGAAAAGCAAAGTGATGGTCAGGTTATAGGACTATTGTTTTAAAATTATGGAGTACAAATAGGACCCTAACAGGAATTAGTCCCGTCTATTTCTGAGACATCAGAAAGAGAGACCAGGATTCCATCATGGCAGGAGCAGGAGGAAAGCAGACTCTTTAGCAGCGGTGGGGCAGGGAATAGGCACAAATACACTCAAGACAGTTATGGAGCAGATGTGCAGGTGAATTACCTCCAACCCCTGACACCTCAAATACTGCAGTAATTGATGCAGGAGAGTGGTCACCAGCAATTCCCTTTATCCCTAGAGTTACCCATCAGGGAGTGGGGAAGGATCTCTGGTAGACACAAATGGCTGTATGCAACAAACATAGTTTTCGTATTTCCTCAGCCGTCATTCCATTCACAGTGGGAAGAAACACACAGGAAGGGAGCACTGCAGCTCATTCCACTGGATCTTAGAACTATGGACATGAACTTTGAACTCCCCCACTCTCTTTCCTCTGCATGTAAGGAGAATTGCTTTTCCCTTCCTACAGGAGGACAGCCCTTTCCTCTACTGCCAGAAAGGCAGAAGAAATGCAGGGATTGTGTCTGTCTAGCCCGTCTTCTCCTCCAGCCCTTCCTCTCTCTTCACAAAATGATGGAAACAATCCTTTACTCTACCTCTCTTTTATATTGCAGTACATTCAGTCTGATGGGGCTTGATGTTCTCCTCCCAGCTCTCTGCTGGCTATAGCAGCTCCTACTCCTGTTCTCACCACTCTACGCTACAGATTCAGACTACCGAGGGGGGGACTTGAACTGGGGTTGGATTTATCCCTACGAGGGAAGGGCAACTACTGGGGTTCCTATAATCCTCTCCAAAATCGTAAAACAATTATAAATGGTCCCACTTTGGGCTATTACAAAGTGGGTTCTGTTTGTTACAAAGGGAGGGATTCTGCCACACTCAGATCTTGCAAATACAACTCATGCTTTATTTCTGAATGCTGTCCCCTTTACATAACCCCCAACTACTTAAATAACACTGACCATAGTTTTCTAGAAGATTCTCATAAACAATGTGTGGGCGTTTCCTTACCCTGAAACTCGACTGAGTTCTCTTTCACCACTGAGAAACTCTGTTTCCTCCTCCATTTCATGTTCAGTTGCCATGCCATCTCCAGGATAATGCTGTGAAAGTGCATCCCATTTGCCATGACCACCAACAACCTGCAATAAAAGAGCATCTGTCCTTACGATGCCTGAATTCTTGTCTTTCCTCTCTGGACTGTCTAAGGGAGAGTATTCTTCTTGTTCACGTGGTTTATGAGGGGTTTTTTCTAGTTGAACTCCTACTTGTGTGTCATGGATAATCTCCTGGTCGAAAACTGTTTCCAATTCTTTGACAGAATGTCCAGACCCTGAGTCCACTGTCTCTGTCCTGCTGGAAATTTCTTCAGGTGATATATCGCTGACTTCATTTTGGCCTAGCACTGTCCAACTATGGTCTTGCCCTGGGCTTTCAGGGGATCTCTTTTCAGCATCCAGTCTTTGAGGCAAAACAGAAGGACTTTTCTCTGCTAAATGAAAAGAATCCCATTCAGTACTCAGAAAAGACTGGCCTTTACTTCCATTTATTATGGAGATTGACTGAAATGTATCTGAGGAGCCTGCTGAAAAGGCTTCCTGAGACTCTGTCTGTTCAGCCACATGAGCTTCTTGAAATGCAAAATCGCTTTCCTTTGTTTCAAGGATATCCTTCTTCACAGATCTATTTTCTTCAGCAGTAACAAGGATGTAATCCATCTCTAGTGTAGTCTGATCTTTGTTCACCTGTGTCCTCAGTTCAGGGCTCTCAGTGGAATTTCTTTCCTTCTCCCCAGTATAAATGGTGACTTCTAAAATTAAAAACAAACAGTACTTTATTTTTATCAATTAGTGATTATGGTTTTTCATATGAGTCCTACAAAATAAACCCATTTTTATTTGTTTTGGATAGCTTTTCTGCTGTTTTAATTTATTCTTGAATTTTATATTATTCTTACTAGTTTTTTTTATTTTATATTGTGATAGTGCCTAGAGGCCAGTGAAGCTGGAGTCCTTTATACTAGGCATTATTCAAAGATGTAGTAAATGACTCTCCCTTCATCCAAGTTTTATTTTTTGATCTAACTACAAAGAAGAGACTACAGATCTTTCCAAGATCCAGAGTTTCAGGAAGACACAAGCATTCCAAATACCACTTAGTTAAAGTCTCACTATTCAGCTGCTATACTATATCTTATTAGTCAGTAGCAATAGCAATACACTTTCTCTGACATTTAATACTTTGTTCAGTGAACTTATTTTATTAGACAGTGCAGAATTTCTTACCATTGAGTGATCCTGTAGCCCCACCTGCTGGTGAATCAATATTACTTTTTTCTATCTCATGTTCTAAAACCCCTTTCAAGGTCTCGGAGGATTCAGACATCACTTCAGACTCTATTGGTAAATATCCCAATGTATGGCCTTCCTGAGAGCACTCTGTAAATGTATCAAATGACTGATCTCTGGTATTGCTGTCTTCTGTCTCCAAAAAGCTCATTTCTTCTTTTTGAGGATTAAGTGGAGCTAACGGCATTTCCACAAAAATATTGTCAGAAAACTCCTGCTTTACTCTTCTTCCCTCTTTGCTGCCAGTGGCTTCTGTATTAAATGATACATCAGATGGAGGAGAGTACACCGCTGGTGACTGTTCATTAAGTGATCCTTTCAACCAACGATCGTGACTGTCAAGTAAATTTTCAGGTTCTCTTACTACATTGTCTGCATGCTGACTAACTATAGCATCTCCATCATTACTATCCAATGAGGGTTCTAAGAAGAATGTTTGTTTCTCAACTGCATCTCTTTCTACTGCTACTTTTTGTTTGCTGTTGAATACTGTCAGTTTGCTCACTTCACCTAATGATGGAATGTTTGTGACTGACGTATTGGAGCTATTTTCTCTACTAGTCTCATTCCCATCAACACACATGTCTGATATTTTTATTTCATCAGCACTCGCTGCTGTATGGTCAATAACTGAAATTTGCCCAGTGGCAGCTGAGATATGAGTATCTTTTCTGTTTTGTTCCAAATTATCTAGGGGAAAGAAAACAGTGGCAACTAAATGTTTTTGGGAGCTAACTACACTGGCTGAAGCGGCAAGAATATTACTTTCATAACTAGTGTCTTTAAGATTTAAGGAAGCTATTCCCAAATCTTCAGCAGAGGAGCCTATTGAATCCACTAGTTCAACAGCTGGTTTCTTTTCTTGGTCAGATTCTTTCAACATATTTTCTTTTCTGCATTCAGATGGTCCATGAGCTTTAGAAGAGATTAGCGAATCAACCTGTGTTCCATCATTATTTTTTGGACTATTTATATCAGGATGTGTCTCTACTTTGTGAGTTACTAATTGCTGTTTAAAATCAAAATCTGCTTCTTTGCTTATATTTGACATCGGGAGAAGTAACTGACTAACTTCTCCAGCCTTGGCCAAAGCATGAATAGATGGGGAAGATGCATGCTTAGCTTCATATTCTTGGCATATATCAGGACTGTTTGAGGCTTGTGAACTGCTGTCTTGGTCACAGTGACTTAATATATCAGGATGTCCACCATCCGCTTTCAAAATGAAAAGCTGCTCAGGGTCAGTCCACAAATCAGGATCTCCTGAGAATAGCTGATTTCTTTCCTGAGTCTTGTGCTGTACTATACATGGGGAAAATGTGGTTTGGGGAACATCAGCTAACTCATTCCATCCCAGGCTCAACTTTCCTATCATTTTTTGGGATGAGTCATTTTCAGTAAAAGCATTTTGGGGGGAGCTGCATAATTCTAAAGTTTCACTGGTATTCCATTTTTCTTGAACAAACTGATCTTTATTTGAAGTGCTAGTTATTACATCCACATTATCTCTTGAAAGATCAAGTGTTAGGTTTGTCTGAGTCAATGTGTTTGGCATATCTGGTTGCCACTTTTCTGGAAAGGGATTTTTAGAGATATCTTGATCTCCATCAACTGTGACAAAAGGCTGATCTTTTAAATCCCTTTCTTTTTTACCCAGTGCCAGTGGATCAGACTGTTTAATCTGTACAATATCTGGGTCAATTTGACTCTTGTAAATATACTTGGAATGCATTATACTTTCATATTTCTCTTCATTAAAGCACAGAGGGAGAGCCTGATTTGCATGGCTACCAGGATGAGTAGGATATGCACCTTTTAGTTCTTTATTTTGTATTGGTGCTCCCCAGGCATTAATGTTTTCTGACTGGTTAATTTCTAAACCACCATCTGAATTAGAATATTGATCTTCAATTGATTTGCCTTTATGCATTTCTGAATTCCACCATTCTGAATTGTCATCTGGAAATCCAAATGTTTCCATAGTGGACCTTTGATCTGTTTCAGAAGCAACTTGCAATGATATAGTCCATGTATCTGAATTCTCTGAAGAATATTCTTCATTATGCCCTAGTGCTGAAGTTGGGGAATTCCAAACACGCGGATGGTCATGATTTTCATGGAAGGTATTCACTTGAAATTCTCCCTGACAGTCATCTAAATATTCAGAAGATTCACATGTATCATGGTCAGTTGTGTTTAAGTGCATAATATCCTCTTCCTTTGATATATTCAAAGCTTTTATATTTTCAGAGTTTTTATTTAAGATGGCCATCTGAACCTCTTTCTCCAGTTCAGTTTCATCATCTAAACTGTCTTCAGAACTCACTTCACTGGATAGTGCATAATCATGTTCTTTGGTTTCATATATGTGCTCATTGGCTTGATGGTTGGATTCTACCTCTATCACTGCCTGAGGTGCCTCTGAATTTTCAGAATCCTCATTTGCTTCAGGACTTGATAAAGAAGATACTGTATCATCATCTACATGTGCATTCCAAAGACCTAAATTTTTAGGAACTTTGTGATCTGTGCTCTCTTCAGACTCTTCTTGGCTTTTATTCTCAAAGCCCCCTTTTTCAGGAGCTTTTTCTATTATGTTATCATTGGTTATATTTAAAACAGCTTCTCTTTCTCTATGATTAGAAGCTGGCATGCTCTCCCAAACATGCATATTTGCAGAGGCATCACTTATATCAGGGCTTGTGGCACTGGATTCTATATAATCATTTGTTGAACCACTCCATGCATTGTCCTCTTCACAATCGCTTTTGGTTTGTGTATCTCCAGGAAGGTTACTCATGGTGTCTGTCATTTCAAGAACCTCACTTGTCTGAGGATTTGTTCCAGGAGACTGTGTATCTTCATGCATGTATGGATTCCAATCACCCAGAATTTGGGGAAAATCATGATGAGATGTGATGTCAACATATTCCTCATCTGGAAGTTTATTTGCAGTTTCTAAACTTTCAGAAGCATCACTTTCCCCAGAATCCATTTCATGTGATAATGAATTATCCATCATAGACCTATTTGCACTGTCAGGCACTTCAGCAGATTCAGAAGAGGGATTCACTTGATTTTTAATCCACACAGTTTCACTAATGAAAGATGCTTCATGAGAACCGGTTATCTCTGGACTATGTTCAGAAAAACCTAATTCAAAATTACAGCTGTCTAAATTGCTAGGAAGTACCTCAGATAAACTCTCTTGAGACTCTCTTAACATCCCTGGTGCTTCATTTATTAAAGGACTTGATGCATCTGACCAGGAACTATTCTTTGCAGAGTCATTCCAGATATCTGGATTTTCAGGCACTGTAAGAGAATTATTTTCTTGGCTATCCTTGTCTCTGTTAGATCTTTCATAGGCACTTTCCATCTTGGGACTTGTTGCACCCTCTCCAGTGGCACTTCCTTTATCAGTATTTGTAAGAAGTGACTGTGATATATTACTATGACTGTAATTGTGTGGATTATATAAGTCTAAATGCCCAGAATGTCTTTCTTCCTCAGGACTTGTTGCAGAAGAATATGCATTGTTCTGTAAATGTTCTTTCCCCGGTTCCTGATTGACAGGGTTAGACGGACTAGAAGAGGGCATATTTATTTCTGATTTCTCTGTTTCTAAAGCTTTGAAAATGTTTCTTATTTTTTCTGGTGAGTTAGGAACCTCAGATGTTGTTCTACTGTCTTCTGAATATGATAGTTTGGATAACACTGATGGCAATACTCTGTTATCTTGCATGGTTGTGTTCCAATCATTGCTAATGGTTAGCGGTCCGCTCATCTCATCCTTTTTTTTATATTCATCTATTCCTTGTTGAGAAGTGCCCAAGATAGCATTATTCTCCCATCCTGCCTGATGATTCTGCTGAAGGTGTACATTGCGCTGATTCAACTGTTCTTCAGAAAGCTGAGGTCTCACCTCTGAGCCCTTATTAACACTTCCTTGTACTTGTCCGTTGACTGAAACCTCATTTTTTAAGTCACTTGCTTTCAAGCCCAAACCTTTACCCATATCTGAAGTTCGAGTATCCTCAAGAATGACCCTATTCCATACTTCTACATTTTTTTCAGATGCAGTTGGTCTAGTTTTCAATTCACCATGTTGATGAGATAAGTGATTTTCTGTTTGATTATAAACGTGCATGACTCCAGTGTCCTCAGAACTTGAATTACTTTCACTGTTATTCTCATTACCTGAAAAATACTTTGTGGTTATTGGTTCTGAATTCAGTGAGACTGTACAAGTGTTTGGAAGAGCAGTAATTTCAGAGTTTTTTGTTTTTAACTGGCAGACATTATTAAGACCTATATTCCACATTTCTGTGTTCCCTGAGCTTAGAAACAGCACGCTTCTAAGGGATGGTTGTGGTATGAATTCCTTATCTGTTTCCTCCAATATATTAGGTTCATCTGAATTTGAATTAATCACTTCATCAAAAATTGTTTCTCTGTCAAAATGATTGTTCTCCTTTTCCCTTTCATCCTCTATAAATGTTGGTGATACGTATGAATCAGATGTTGAATAATTGGTATCTGGTGGAGAAACAATTAAATCTTCACCCACATTTGATGAGCTAAAGTCTGAGCATTTATATGAGAAAACAGAATCGTCCCATGGAACCAGAGTTTCCAATACTTCTTTCTCTATGTCTTTTTCATACAGACCCCAGACATCCATATTTTCAAATTGTTTTGATCCATATTCACTGTCAGCTAATCCATTTTGATTTTCTATGGCTAGATTAGAATTGTTCTGCACATTGTCAATATTGGACTTTGTATTTTCAAATGTGCTGTATTCTTCCACTGGATAAACTCTCCCTTTGTTCCAGGCTTCTGGCGACACTTCATTGTTTGGATTTTCAATCTCATTTTTTGCAGTGAGTTCTGAAGAATATGATAGACCAGTTTTGGACATGGCCCAGGCTTCCAGACTCCTCACTGAAGATTTATCTGTGTCCAGTTTGGGCATACACCATACATTTTCTGAGGGATTAGGGCCATCTTCTTGCTCAAACTCTGTCCAGACATCGCAAGATTCTGCATCAAGTTGTTCACTTTCAGTGTTACACCATGGAGCTGATATCACTCGGGTCAGTTGACTGGACTTCCACAAATCAGTAAATGCCTCCATTTGTTGTTTTTTCTCCCCTAAAGAAGTATTTTGCCCATGTGAAAGTTCAGTGGTTTTCTTCTGCAGCTCTTTATGTTTATCTTGGACAGGGTTAAACTGATTCTCCCACAGGCCTGATCTTGAATAATTCCTCTGCCTTGGTTGTTTTTGAAGAAACACAGAATCTGAGGCTCTTCTATCAACATGCTCCCGAAGTAATGGGCTTGCTTTACGATCTTTCCATGAATCAGGGCTTTGAAATACAGATTCCTGTTCACTTGAACTCCATGCATCAGCATTTTTAGAATCTAATTCAAAACCATCCCACCAGCTTCCATACCTCGCATGTGACTGCAAATAGTTTCCACTATCTATTTCATTAATTTTTTTAATCACATCTTGTGAAAAAAACAAAGGTGATCCATTATCTAACGGTGAACTTTCCACAAGACTGTTCATAGGAGTTGGGGGAATTTTTGTTTCAATATTTTTCAACACCTCAGGCGAAGAAGAAACATCTTCCACAAAATCAGTCAAACTTGAAGTTTTTTCAGACAAATCTCCAGGATTTTCTTGCCTAAATTCATCATCAAATTCTACTAAATTGTCTTCTTCATTTGTAATCATTAGTAAGTTGGGTGAATAATTAGCCATGTCATTTTCTGATAGATTTGTCTCATCAAGTTCTTTCTGCACAATAGGTGGCTGTCCTTCTGATGAATCACTATTCAGGAAGAAGTCATCTGCTGGGGAATAATCAACAGAATGAGAAGAAGATTCAGATCGAATTGTAACCCTAGGTGCTAGATCAAAACTGAAAAGATCGAAGTTATCACTGTTGTTTCTAGACTGAGGTGGTTGTTCTTCTGGTATTGCCCCTTCAGGAATGGGGCTATAAGAATCAAAACCTGGAAGGAGACTGTGATGAGCACCTTCTGCAACTGGGCTATCATCACTGAGAAAAACTGAGCTCTCCTTGGAAGACCGGCTGCTTCTAATGGTAGCCAAACCACTGTCTGGACTCACAAGGTCTGTATTAACATCCACCTGGGCTTGGATCGATCCATTGAGATCTTGAGGATTTTCTATAAAGTTGACAGAACTGGCCTGTGGTTCTATGTCAGAACCATATAGCTCCATGATACCCGAAGATCCCTGTGAAAGTGGAGCACTCCCAGCAACTGCTTCAGTAGAGGAAGTTCTGCTGTTTGGTGCCATTTCTGGTTGTCTCCTGTTAATAACTTCTTTAATTATTAGAAAAATTTGATCACCAGTCACCAAAGTATTGTCTTGGTGATACACAAGGAACTGGTCACATCCACATTCCAAAGGATCCAGCTCCAGGCAGGGATTCTGACTTTCTTCTAATTCACAGCAAATCTGTTTGAAAATACAGGGGTTTCAAAAAGTTATTGAAAGGATAGTTAGACACCTATACTATTAGTAGTATTGCCTACCTATTTTTGGCTATTGATTTCTCAGCTATCTTCCTTTACCTATCTTTATAATGCACTTTGAACTCACTAACCCTCTTAAATTCAAGAAGGCCAGTGCATAATGCTTATTATTTAACAAATATTTACTGGAAATGCTGTAAGTTGACTTTTCCAATTAATTCTTCACTTCTAAAATAAACTCAGATTTTTGTTTGCTACTCTAGGAAAGCTGACTAAAATTTGTAAAAGGCGAAGAGGAAACAGAATACCGAACATTTTTTAAAATAAAAAGTCATCTATATATTCCCTTTCTCTTTCTTTTGCCCATGGGATCTTGATGTTTGACTGCTCTGGAACACTGATAATTACAGAAGTGCTTTGTTATATAATATAAATAATGCAAGAAATAAGGTGGGTGAGGTAATATCTTTTATTGGACCAACTTCTACTGATAGAAGGGACAAGCACAGGTCTGGGGAAGAGCTCTGTGAAGCTTAAAAGCATCCCTCTTCCACCAAAGACAATCCATGCTTGCCCATAATGAGGGGAGTAAGGGCAGCCATTTCAGCAATGCTAATGAACATGCTCAGTCCATCTAAGCATGCTCAGTACAAGCCAACCAGCAAAGCGGGTGGAGGGAGAGGGAGAAGGCGGGGGTGACCCACATGCTCCTCCCCACACACACACACATCACCTCTGCTTCTATAAATAGAAGATGGTCCAATAAAAGATACAACACACACCTTATCTCTCTCATAGCCTGGGCCTCACAGAGCTTCTGCAGTACTGCAAACATAAATAATGCAGTCATTCCAAATCTGTGACAATAAAATATGATAGCACCCACATCATCACATGTGAAATGGTTATATGGTATTTAACCCATTAAATTATATAGTAACTGTTTTCAACTGTTTTCAAGCACACTTAGTTCAGGATCAATAAATTTTTATTCTTTCTTTACAGTACTTACTTGATTGCACAACTCTAAGTTTTCTGAGTACACCACTATTTGTCGTTTAGCCTGCTCTTCTTCTGATAAATAGTTAGCCAAAATGACGAGAACATCAAAACTGTATTTATCTATAAATGCTTTCAGGTCACCAGTGATATTCCTGTGAAATATGCAATCCTGAAATATGACAAGAAATTATATATTAAAGGATTTGATAGCTTATTCCTAGAACCTGGTCCACAAAGTTTTATCTGGTCTGTTTCCATAAAGCTTTTGTTAGGAAGGTCCTTGGGTGAAAGGCAATCACTCTGACACTTAGCGTACTGACCACAGATGTGGAACATTCTCTGCTCTTCCTGAATTTTTCATCTAAAAAAACAAGCATAACAGAGACTTGAACCTCAGTCTCACATACGCTAGATGAGTACCTTCACCACTACAGTATCTATGCTCATACACACAAGTCCTTTTTTGTGAAAACATTTGAGAAGTGAAGTAGAATGGAAACAAATACTGAAACATTGAAAGATGTCATAATGTTGCATTTAAAATAACTGTTAACAAAATGGTATTAAAGTAGCAAAGTCAAACACTCAAAACTTAGGAAAAGACACATCTAAGTTGCCTGTGCAACTTTAATTTTCTCCCTTGTACATATGCATTATAGTACAGCCTTTAATTACATTATCATACACTATTTTATTCACAGAATTCTTGCCTCAGGCTACATCTAGACTGCAGGCTTCTTTCGGAAGAATCTTTTCTGGAAAGAGATCTTCTGAAAAAACGTTTTCCAAAAGAGAGTGTCTACACAGCAAAAGTGCATCGAAAAAGCAATCTGCTTTTTCAAAAGATAGCATCCATTCAATGTGGATGCTATCTCGCATATAAGCTGTGATTACTATCGATGAAGTGGCCACCAGGGCACCTGTGCTTTTTCCTCTTTCTTCTTTCGAAAGAACTCCCTCTTCCCCGTCCACACACGTCTTTTTCCAAAAGAGCTCTTTTGGAAAAAGGCTTCTTCCTCGCAGAAAGAGGTTTACCAATGTTGGAAAAACCCCTATGTTCTTTCGATTTTTTTCCGAAAGAATGTGATTGCAGTGTGGACGTAAATGACGTTTTTCAGAAAAACAGCCATTTTTCTGAAAAAACTCTGCAGTGTAGGCATACCCTCAGTCAGGGCCTAATTCAATGCTCTTTGAAGGCATGCAATTCTTTCCAATATTGTGATAGTTTGTAATCCCCAGTGATAGAAACATGTTAACTGGTTCTATAACAGATGTGATACAATGTAGTTTTAAAATTTGTACACAAGAGCAGCTATCATAATTTATTGAATAACAAATACACATCATTAAGGAGAAGAAAATCACACCAAGTATTGTGCTAAATTCTCATTTACTTAAGGCCACTCTAAAACACTCTGAGACTGTAAATGGGCTTTAAAGTATGTATAAATATACAAAATTATACTGCAAAATTATGTCAACCTAATTTATGACGATGTACAGCCACCACCATAATTAAATCGCTTTTGTATGTCCACACTTCTCTCCTTAGTGTCAGCGATGCATGTCTTAAGCAGGAAACTTGCAACCACATAGATGCCTTACGCCAACCTACCTCTATAGTATGGATCAGACCTTAAGATTTTTCAGCTTAACCCGGATGCATCTATTTCAGTGTAAATAAAAGAAGCACATGCAATATCTATGATCTGTCTTTCTTTAATTCTGAGTTCTCAGTACAACCACACAGAAGAATAATGAGCTAAGTCTGAGAAAACATTTGTATTCTTCCTTTATGCTTGTGTTATTTGTATTTGAGATAATTTATTGTTGTCTTCTAGCTAAACACAATGTCATATGCTTTGATGGTTCTTCTGTTGCTGCTAAGCTATGCAGTCCCTGAATAAACAGCAGTTCATCATCAGTACAGCACAACTGCATATACAGGTTGGCATTTTATTCCCCATTCCCAATTCCCCAATTCCCATCTGACTTCTACCTGATAAATTGCTGTTTTGGTTACATATATACAAATACTATTTATTAATCCGCTCAAATATGTCCAAAAATGTTTCTTTTTTCCTTAAGTGAAAATTAAAACAAAAAACTCCTTGTGTCAAGTGTTTACAAAGAAAAATATTTATTTCTAATTAAAGATGCATGTCCATCTTGTTATTTGTGTGCTGTGTAACAATGCATGTGTTAGGATTGCTACACAAACTGAGGGTAGCATCCTATTATTGGACATCCATATCAGATTCTGACAGACTTACATCGTAAGTCGAGCACAGTGATTTTAAATGGGACTATATTAGTTTAAAAATGCAAAATACAGAAGCTAGTATACTAGAGTCAGTAAAAAATAGTTTATTGGCAATCAACTGTGAGAGACTATTTATGGAAATTCAGACCCATTTCACAATAAATGCATTAGGCATCTATTATCCTTTTTTTTTTTTTTTTCTTACCATAAGAGGTGTTGTGGGGAGTGTAACCAGACAGTTTGATTCAGCTCCTTGATTCCTGGGATAAGTTCTGGCCCTGATGCAACTTACTGTTATTAATATTTATTTGTATTATCATAGAACTAGGAGCCCTAGTCATGGACCGGAACCCCATTGTGCTACACACTGTACAGACATAGAGCAAAAGACAGCCTCAGTCCCAAAGAATTTATCAGCTACATAAAAAAACAAGAGACAACAGATGAATATGAACAGACAGATTGGGGAGTACAATGAGACAATATTGGTCAGCCTGATAGGCTGTGATCTAAGCACAATAGAGGCCTACCCATTGTCAAATTGTTTGAAGACACCGTTGCAACTGATTTAAAATAAATGAATGGATTTATATCCATGAGACTGAGGGCAGAATTTGGCCAGGTTGAACATACATTTCCAAGGTGAGAAGCATCAATCAGATGACTGGGATAAAACTGTGTGAATAGCATGAGCCTAGAGTTGGGAATCATGGTGCTTTGCTAATAGAAGTGAACCCCAATCCACCCCTTGATTTCCAATGGGTTCTGCAGTCTATGCAAACTGCTCACATATCCCTAATATAAACACAAATATTCTCACTGAAACCTTTAGTGATTTATGTCAGCCAATTTCCATTATTATGCTTAAAAGATTCATAAATTAATAAATTATGGAAATGTTGACAGGCAAATGATTTATGAGAACATAAAATGCATAAATTATACATTTTATTTATTCACTTTTTTTCATTCACATTAACTGGTAAACATAGATGTTTCTCTGTTTTTGTCACAAATTGGTGTTGTATTTATTTTCATCGGGCATCCATGGAACTTGTGGGATTTAATATTTAGGGCCTGATTCTCATGTACACTAAATCATCTTTCCATCTCCCTGGCAGTAAAAAGGAGGTCTTAAAGTGCATATAAATTACATTTTTTTGCCTCAGTACACTCCTATTCAGAATTCTACCCCTCCCCCCCCCCAATTCAGGCTGAAATTAAGATTATCAATCACAAAAGGCATTGATTCCATCTGAGAGGACAACTAAAAGTTGTGAAATCATTGCTACAGGAGAGCAGCACAAGTGGAAATGGAAATACTCATTTTTGCAACATCAAAGGTGTTTTTAGTAAATGGATATAGCTAATTACACTTTCCCCCAGAGCTTTTTTGAACTAGGTTTTGTTAGGGTTCTATAACAAAAAAAAATTTCAGCTTGTAAGATACGGATGTAGCAAGTCTGGCAATTTTGGAAAGTCTGACTGTACCTCTTATGAATTCTGGTTCATATTATAAAACTGCTGTATAAAGGAAGGCCTCTCTGTCTCTTAGGCCTTGTCTGCACTTAAAAGTGTAAAGCATAGCCGTGGCAGTGTGGCAATGACAGAAGTGCTGGGAGAGAGCTCTCCCAGCACTCTAGGTAAACCACCTCCATGAGGGGAGTAGCTAAATGCACTGTAGCCCTGTTTACACTGGTGCTTTACGTTTATGTTTTGCTGTTTAGGAATTGGCTTTGACAAAGGAGATGCAGCTGGCTTTTATTTATACTGAAGCCATCAGTGCGGGATTCTGATTCAATTCAGACAGCAGCATAGCATCTGTCCCTACCACAGCACTATGCAAGCAATGAGAAACAGCCAGCTCTGTAGTTAACACTTTGAATTGCACTCAGTGTAGTCTGCCACCCAATGTAAAATAAACAACAGTGGAATATTTTTCATAGGGATATTTTTCAAAGTTTTCATAGGGATTTACATAGCCATAGGAAGGGCGGATTGCCTAGCCTGGAGATGACAGAGACAGAAAACTCAGACAAAGTTTTCATCAGAGAAGAAAGGGTACAATCTCTGTGACAACTGAGCTGATAACAGGGAAAAGAATTTCTGGCTACTGCTGCTCTCCAGAAATCCAAGAACACAGATGGATACAACAATACACTGGGAATTAAAATCCACTGAGACTAGGGCTATGTCTATACTGTGCTGGTTTTGTGCAAGAAATATACAAATGAGGCTAAGCGTGGAATATCGCCATGACTCATTTGCATAATTAATGAGCTGCCACTTTTTGCTCAAGAGGCTTTTGTGCAAAAAGGAGCCATCTCCACAGCTCCTTCTTGTGCAAAAACCCCCTCTTGCGCAAGAGCTGTTTTTCCGCTTTTTTTTTTTCCAGAAAAATGGCTCTTGCATAAGAGGGGGTTTTTGTACAAAAAGCAGCCGTGTAGACGGCTCCTTTTTGCGCAAAAGCCTCTTGTGCAAAAAGCGTCCATTCATTAATTATGCAAATGAGCCTTGGCAATATTCCACACTTAGCCTCAATTGCATACTTCTTGCGCAAAACCAGCGCATTGTATACATAGCAAAAGGGTAGGAATACCTATTAAATAGTGAACAGTCATAACCTCATTAATTTTCTCAGAATACTTTCCCTGGCCCCCAAGGTCACTCCCATCTCACAAAATAAAGAATCTCTCACTAAGTAAATCTGCACCTTTCATTGCAGTAGATTACATGGTGACTGAGGCAAGATAAAGAGATTCCTGCCCCATGAAGAAAATTTGTCACGTAAAAGCCAAATACAGCTAGTACTCTGTATGGTAGCTCAGCATGATGCAGATCTCTTATTTCTCAGTCAGAAGGCTTCAAGTTCAAATACCAGCTGAGGAACCCAGCCATTCTCCCTCTAATATTGCCCAAGTATGTCTCTGAGATGCTGTGCTACTGATGTGTCATTCTTTAGAGAAGACATAAAACCAATATCTCCTTATTCAGTCTGTGTTGTTAGGAAGCTTTAAACCATATGGCAACAAAATGACAATATCACTCACATTAGCGTTACCAGACAATAGCTGAATATTTCAAATATTCACAAAAGGCTGCCTGCTAGTACATAAAAGTTTCTAAAGTTTCCTGTATAATGCAGGCATATCAATAATGATATATGTTTCATAAAGTGCTTTTGAATAGTCACTTCAGTGAAGTGTGTCCACAAAGTAGCTAAAACAACATGTTGTGCTCTGAGATAGATTTCTGTAATTATTCCAGCTAACATAAAAGATAGGCTTCATTTCTGACAAGCAAGATAAATATCCACTAAAAAATGATTGTTTTACTACTCACATCATAAGAGTCAGGTTCTTTCAAATGGCAGAATATCACAATTCATGGTAGATTGGAACTACAGAACCTTCGAGAATAAACTTTCTATAGATGAGTAAAGAACAACCAGTAGAATTCTGCATTTGTTGTAAATGTTAAATGTGAATATATTATTTCCTGCAGAAATGGAAGACTACCAATGATTTCACAAGATAAACTGCCACATTCAAAATTCATAATAAAGTCTGTCAAAAATATGCTAATAGAATTAATTAAATAGAATAATAAGGAATACGAGGGCACAATAAAACAATAAAACAATTACCTATTACTTTTTTGTAAGATTTTTTTTTCTTAAATATTTTAGGTTTTGTTGGTTTAAAAATTATTTGCACAGCACTCTGCAGGTGAAAAAGGCTATGTACATGTTTTATTAGTTTTCATGCTGTCCTCTATTTACTCCTGTAACAAAGACAAAACTATTGTAAACAGGTATGGCAGAATTTTTATGTAGGTGTCCCAAACTATGTGATGCAGTGATCAACTCTTTACAAAAAAAAGCCAGTATCTTAGCATTCCTCCAACAAACTCCAAACCATTTCCTTCAAAATATGAGTTGTAAGTCATATCAAGTTGTATATATAAAGTTTGAAAAATTCTGAAGTATTTCTAGACTTGACAAATTCAATAATTGTGTACCTGTATTTTAATTTGAAGTAAGTGCATTACATATGTTTAATAGTATTGTTAAAATTGAAACTTCTTCTATATGCATGTGTTTCAGTGGTTACAGGAATATTGCCTATTTAATAGTGGTCATATTTGCAAACCTGAACAATTTTATTTGACAAGAAACCTTGGAACAACAACACTCAAAAGTGAATTGTAATTCTCTAGTAACACTTTCTGATTTATGACATCCAACAGTCAATTACCCAAGTGATCACTGTAAATGTACATTACGCACACTTCTGAGTCTTCTGTGCTAACTGTGTCAATATTAACCTGACCATATTAGGAACAAACTGTCTCTTTTGTTCTCCATACTTCTCACATGGAGAGCACAATATGGCTTTTGTCAGAGGTGCTCCATCATTTTGGCTCAAGGAAACTGTCAGTACAGTTTGGGATTCGTTATTCATGGGCAGATATCCTGATGGGTCTAATGAAGCCTTTCTGCTGACAACTCATTTGCTAAAAATATCCAACCATCACAAAGTAAAAGCAAGGAATATAACTGTGTCTCTATGATAACTTTCTCAATAAAAGCAATTCTTTCTAACCATTGTGATACACAAGTTGAGCCGTGCTTTATCTCACTGGACTCTCTTTGCATTTCATGGCTACTACTTTTGCTTTCCTGTTTCTTTCTGTATGTTTACTGATAAACTTTATGACATAAATTACCATATAACAGGGCAAACACCAATGTTATAGCACACGTGCAGAGCTGTCTGTGTGCCATTTGCTGTAAATTCAAAGTAATTACAGAAACCCTCCACCTGAAAACAGACACACTCCGCTTTTATAAGTTTTCAGGTAAGGTCATCAAATTGAAAAAAGAAATACAAAGAAGTAGTATAGATATCAGGATAGCTCAAAAGTGGATATGTGCATTTATTGTTCTAGCCTTCTTTAGTATCCACAACTGATGGATCTGCTTAATACAAAATCCTTTGCTCTTTTGGGGACCAGAAAAGAAGGTTATGTTCATCTGCCATACGTACCAATCTACCTATATGTGGTTTTTCTGTTCCCACTATTAATATCAGAACACTATGGCTACGTCTAGACTACAAGCTTCTTTAGAAAGAGATCATCTAGACAGCAACCAGTATTTTCGAAAAAGCACCATTTGCGTTCAATAACGCCTTTTTTCAAAAGAGCACTTTTGAAAAAAGGCGTTATTCTTCATAAAATGAGGTTCTCCACGGTTGAAAAAACTGCTGTGTTCTTTCGATTTAATTTTGAAAGAATGTGGCAGCAGTCTAGATGCAAGTGAAGTTTTTTTGGAAAAAGGCCACTATTTTCCGAAAAACCCTGTAGTCTAGACACACCCAAGGTATATGAATAAAAGTAATATAATTCTGCCCCTCTTTTTATAGTTGCCATTCTAAGCTTCCAGGAAAAGGTCAAATGAATGTGTGAAAGCAAAGAACAGAAAGAGAGGTGGTATCTGAAAAAGCTGCTTCTGTTCCATTCTGTTCTATATAAGTTCCTATGCCACACTCTTCACTATAGAGCACCTTGCAGCTTGTGCTAAACCAATTAAGGAATTTAAACTTTAGATCCTGTAACCTGAAGTAGAATTGGATACCAAACAATTGAAAAGTACAATACCCCACTGTCTCTTCTGACTACTGATTGTAAGGATAAATTCTTGCTTTTTCTATTCAGAGGCAGGAAAAAAGTAGATTGCTGATGGTTGCATGGTTCAGCAAGAATCATCCGGCCAGAATAATTGTTCAGAGAAGCATAGGAGAAATGAGACAATGGAAGTAAAGCAGGAATACAAGTATAACCAATGGAATTAATCACATTGGGTATGTCTAAACTACATCCCTCTTTCAAAAGAGGGATGTAGTCTAGACATACCCTATGTGTTCAATGAAGGTGTAGCTGAACAGTTTCATTGCTGCATTACATTCTCCACATCAGATGTATACTTCCTGTTTGTTTACTCTGAGTATAATAATCCATGCTTTTTGAAGGAGTAATCCAAGATATATAGACTTCAGCTAATGTTGATAAAATTTCAGATGAGTGCAAATTAAATCTTTGGTTTGTCTATTTCAATTTGTCTTTTTAATAAATCTTTGTAACTAATTTAAAATGTCTGTGCTTTGTACGCATGTAGCACAGGTCAAGATTGGGTTTCTGGGAGTGCATAAACTGGAAAGTCTCAAAATTCTTAAAAAAAAAAAAGGTTATACAGGTAAACAAGCAAATTATAATTATATCAACCATCTTTTCAAAGTTGTCGAGGGCAGACCGCATATTTTGGCAACGTCTTCAGCTTGACAATAGAAGTATGGCCTTTCCATATGTTAGAAGAAAATAAGAACAGTTATATTGGTTCAGGATATTAAATCATTGGAACACTACTTTCAGCAGTGGTCCACGCCTGATACTTCAGAAACTGACTCATCCTCCAGCATACCAGACTTGAGTAAACTGTGCATTTTCCTCCATAGAAAAGAAGGAATCCTTCTATTATGGATAGGCAACCTATACTCTAGATTAGAACATTAATTGTTTACCCTTTTCAGAGTCTTAAAGTGCAACCTCTGAAATATTACAGTACAAAATGCTCACTAATGTGTTTCATAGTTTCTCGTGAGAAAAATTATTAGAGGCTTTTTGAAAGTCTATACAAATTAACCCTCTCAGAGAATTTTGGTAGAGTGGACACACAGAAGCAGAAATAGTTGGTTAACTGCTATTGTTTCTGCATGAGAGATAAGAAATGATTAAAGAGAGACAAGATGGTTGAGGTTACATATTTTACTGGACCAACTTCTGTTGGTGAAAGGGACAGTCTTTCGGCCTTCACAGAGCTCTTCTTCAGGATTGAGGAAGGTAACCAGAATGTTACCCAGACCTGAGGAAGATCTCTGTGAAGGTCAAGTGCCGGTCCCTTCCATCAACAGAAACTGGTTGATTAAAATAGATTGCCTCACCTACCTTGTCTCTCTCATATCCTGGGACTAACACTGGTACAACAACACTGCAAACAAGAAACAATAATTTGAACTAATATTAAATAAACAGCAACTGACATTTCTCAGTGGTGCACAGACTGGTATACTGCTATAACATGATGGCACTTACTGACTGGCTTCATTAAGTCTAACAGAGGCAAACTTGGGTACAGGTTCAGGGGTTAAGATAGGGATGGGAATGATTCTGAACTGGTGGGCTAGAGGGAAACTCTGTTTCTAGGAATGTTAAAATGAGAGTAATTGGCTAACTGTGTAAACGGCTGAAATTTTCAGCGGTTACATGCCTGCATGTACCTGCAGTACGGTGCAGCAGCTGGCTCCCTGGGAGCTGGCATCCACCGCCTGTTGCCCCATTCTGCTGCCTCTGATGCAGAGGCAGCAGCTGGCTCCCAGGAGCCATTCTGGGAGAAGTGTGTTACCATATGAGTAACCGATAAGCTCATGTTTATCAGTTACCCATTTAAACGGCTGCACTCTTATATCCCTACTGTTTACTATATATTTGCTTGCCACATTTAAGGAAAAAAATGATTTGCCCAAAAGCCTGTACATCTTCTGCTTGTTTTTTTAGTTGTTCCTTTTTAATCAACATATCACATCTATTCCTACACCAATAAATGAAATTGCCACTTTGTAGTTCTGTAGTTGTAAGTTTTTATAGTTTATACTTCCCCATAAGCTGAAGCTGAAGCTGAAGCTTGGCTTCCCTTTTTCAGTTGCTCTTTTTTGGGCCAGTAAAATTTGTGTCTATAACTTGGTGCCTGAACAGGGTCAAATTTCATATGGAAAAAGAAAAGTCACTCGTTCGAAAATCTAGCTAAATATATATGCAGGAGAGAAAGATATAATAGAAGAAAGTATATGTCAGGGAACTGTACTTTTAAATACAGGGTTGCATGCAATTGAAAAGAGCAATTATATCTGTTTATATCCTTGTCGGTCTTTGTACCATGCTTTTCTTGCTACATACTATGCCAAGAACATGTATCAAATTTTCAGTTATTTTATTGGCTTGCAAATCCACTTAAAATATTATTGAGAAAGCAGAAGCTTTTTACGTGCACTCATAAGATCAATGCTGAATCATGTGCAGTATCTGATTTCTTTGTTGACAGAATAGCGAGAGATAATAGGCAAAATTAGCATGGGCCATGCTGCTGGCTATAGTATACAAAGCTGTACAGAGACATCAGTAGCATACATAGTGACCAGGAGCTGTACATTTTATCCAGATAAGTCTCAGATATAAATTTATATGCAAAAATTCATACCTTACAAAATAACTCACATACAAACATGGTAATAAAAAAAATCCACATTTCTAGTTGTCAAGAAAATTTCTGGCAAAATTAATCAACCATTCATCCATTTAGGCTCTTTGCATACCCTTTTGTCAAAGAGGGAATACTAAGACATTTCTTTCCTCTTCCACACACTCATTGCAATGGTTTGTAGAATCCATCAAGCTTGAGTTGATTTATTGAACTGTCTCTTAGCTCAGCAGTATAACTACAGCAAATGAACTGGTAACTTCTCCAAAAACAGCAGTGATTCAACAATATCTGATTAATTTAATTCCTTTTAACTTCAGATTAAAGATTTCTTAAAGAACCACCATTCTATATGTAACCTGGTACCTGAAAATTTTGTTTAAATTCCATTTATAATGACCTGATGTTTCTGATTTACAGATAACTGAACCTAATATCAGCTCAGTATTTTTACACTAAATAATGCAGCTCTACAGTTAGTTTATCTGTAATGATATTACATTTTAACTCAAGGTTTTATAAACAGAGCAAATAAAAATTGTTTATTTTATTTATGAGAGATACTTTACATACTACAGTTTCCCAAGTTCATTATCACTCTAAAAACTTGCACATATTCAGTCACTTAGAAGGTTTATTTCATTTTTTCCATTTAAGCAAACAAATTCTGAGCAAATTGAAGTTATTTTCATATTTATGTCAGACATATCACCAGGTAAGGGGGAGGGGTTATAAAGGGTACTTAAAGCATAAAGAATACAGATATGCCAAATACTGCCAGCCTACAATACTGTTTAAATATGGATTTTATCCCTAAGCACCGTCCACTGAACCCCACAGAGCACATTCATCACTCACCAGCTTTGCATTTTTCTTCACAAAGATATATGACCTTTGCCTGTTAGATTTCATTAGCAGGGCACCATACAAGGTTCCTCTGCAAATGACAGGATAGAGAGCTAAACATCCTCGCCTGAAGGATTTGTGGGAACAAGCCCATCTTCAATCTTTGTCCCTGGGAGGCACTTTTAACACCTGCCAACTACAGCACTATCATCAGAAAAACATTTAGAGATTTATCTTCAGGCTGGTGATTATAAGAGATAATTTGTTTGGAGTATGGATAAAGTTGGTCTTGCATAAACAAACTAGAAGCTCAAATTACATCATGAACCTCATTAACTATTGATTTAACCATTGCAAACGTATGAAAGAACAGACATTATCTCAAAATGTTAATTCTTCCTAAAAAAAAATCAAGAAGCACAGGGCATGAGTGTTTTAAAATGCTCTATTTCAATACTGATTCTTACAGACAGTTTTAATTTTCTCCCTTCGACCAGAATTGGAGGGTATTTACAAAAATGATAATGCAAATATCTATAGTTTTCTTTTTTTTTAATGATAGATCTCACTGATCATTATCATACCAGGAATGCACTTCCCCCTTATCGTCAATGGGACATTTACCTGAGGGCAGCAAGACTGGATCGCTTTAGAAATGATTTTGGCAGGAGGAAGCTAGCAATTCTATGCATGCGGTTCTTTGCATAATGTGCACCATCGGACATAACATTGCCAGAAAAATGATGTACTTGGAGTGTGTCATACGCATAAGATAACTATTTTTCAAATCTTTGAAAAATATGCTCATTCGTGTTAATAAAACAAGAGCGTATTTCTAAAAAACACAATTGGATTTGCCACTGAAGATATTACTTCTGTGATGTGATGGAGTGTTCACCCCACACCAATCTGGAAAGGGTGAAGGAAGCTGAGAAAGGGGCCAATTAATGAAATAAAGCACATATGAGGGGTTCAGACTGAGGAAGCAACCCCTGATTGGAAGATTCAGCCCTGCCTGTTGAGCTACTATAAAACCAGGAAATGGGCCACAAAAATGGTTGCAGTGAGGCAGTTTGCAGCTACCCTCTCTGTATAAGAGAGAGAAGGAGGGAAGAATAAGGCCCTGGGAACCCAGCCCTGAGGATAGGGCAAATCCAGACGATAGAAAAATGGAGAAGAAAGCCTGTAGTTAGAAAGCAGCTTGCCCAGTGAGAAATTAGCAAGATTGGGTAAATCTTGGCAATATGTTGTAGGGTCTCTAGGCTAGAACCCAGAGTTGTGGGCAGGCCTAAGTCCCCTCCCATCTGCTGACAGAGTGTCATTGCTTAGTCAGCAGGTCCAGAGATGCTATCTCCTCAAAGGGCAAACTCCTAGCGATCTATGCCAGAGGGCAGAATTATGAACAGGAAGCTTCAGCTCCTGGAGCAAGAGAGGGGCTACAGACCACAAGAAGCGGTGTCAGACGAGGAAGAAGTCTATTCCCCAGGGCCTCCAGGAGAAGGTGCCACCCATTGTGAGTGAACCCCATGTCACATGGACTCAAATCTCTCCAGGGCCTGAGTTCTGCCTGGCAAAGGAGAGAAGGGGGCTGTCAATACCCTAGTTAAGTTATAGTTCCCTAGATCTGGCATTGGGCTGACATTGGCTTCAGCTAAAGAAGCCTGCAGACTGCTCTAACTTACACCACTGTCACATCAACATAGCAGAGTTCCACCGTGCGCCTGGCACATCCTTCCCTTCTTACACACTTCTCCTGAGCTGGATGGAATGGCATCCTTTCCATTAGGTTTATGCCAGCCAAGAATTCACCTATACAAGGACATTTTCTGACCCTTTTGCATAACACAGGCAGAACAAAGTACCTATAACATTATAGCAGAGACTCTGGCTTTGTATTTAGATTGCTTAGAATCAACTAGTTAGCTACATCCCAATTTGTTTGTACTTAATATCCAGATGTGAGTGATTTTCGATTAGGGTGGGTTGGGAAAGTAAGAGGAATTTTCTGGATGGTACTGCAGAGTTTTTCCACTGGGGAAAGCACCAGGTATTCAAGAAGAAGAGAGCACAAAGTTCAGCAAATAAATGTCCAAAATGTACGAATTTCTGTATAGTTAAGTTAAAGAATAAACTAAATATACAGCGCTATAGTCAGCATGAAATGGTTGGATACCAGAAAAGGATATCAAGGGAAACAACTGCGGTTGAAGATATTTTCTTTATTGATGATACAGTTTCCTACAGAGAAATTTAGCCTGGGGCCAAATGTAAAGGTGATTGCAAGAATCCTGACATACCTACCTTTCACATTCTTCTGGTTCACTCATCATTTACATTACAGCAACCTGGACCCTCTTACATTCACTTCAGAATTTGGCCCAAAGTGTCTACAAACTAAGTCGTAATTTAAAATCTCTCCTAAAAGAGCCAAAGTGGATTGTATCTAAAAATGTCATATTTCTTTCATTAAATTATAAAATTAACTAATTACTGAGATGCTCCATTTTACAATATCTACCTTTCCAATAGCGAGCTGCTCAGCAATATAATCTAAATCTAGTTAAGAAAAAAAGACTTGGGTTCCATGGCACAGCCCCACTACCCAAGTCTGGTTTGAATGAAGTTCACTACATAGTTTGGCCACTCCTTGAGTCCACTGCTTCGAAAATGGTCAGTTGGCATTTACCTAAAAGAAGTTACTCAGGGCAATAATGGTAGGTGGGGAAGAGGTTCTACCCTCAATGTTCTTTGCTTAACAGGGCATTTTTGACAGTTTTGCCATTAATGTTTCGCTGGTCTCAGCCCCTAACACCTTCTCACTTCTTCTGGCAACCTCTTTTCCAGTTCCTATCTTCAAGGAATTGCTGCTCCCTTCTCTCTCTTCACTCTCTCTCATTGTTTGACCCTTTCCCAATGTCACTCTCACACTAGTCCCTCCAGAATGGCACTGTAAACACGGGTCTGAAGGACCAGGCTTGAAGACTCAGTGTTTTCAAGCACACACTTGAGTATCCATGCTGCATTGTAAACCTGGCTGTACAATTGCCTTTGCCATACCTGTGTCTCATTGTCATGCTCACACTGAACTACACAGACCTTTTGGCTTAGGCCTGTGCTTTGAACTGCACCCATACTGCAAAACAACTCTAGTCAAAGTCAGACTCTGGCTCTGATTCTAGTTTAGTTCTAGTTAATATTTAGCCATTTGAAACTCTGAATCCTCAGGTTTTACATATAGCTAGTCCACACAAACATGTGCTCCTGCCGCTGTTATCTTTCCCCTACCTCCCCTATTCTGTCATTGTGATCACACTGTCTTCTTTTACATTATACCGTAAGATCTGCAGGACAGAGACCATGTCCTTCTACTTGTGTGTACAGTATCCAAGAAAATGGGCCCAGACGTCTCTAGGGTCTCTGGCACAACTTTCGTGAAAAGAATCATTATTTGCCCTACCTGTTTGAATCCCCCTCAATCCACTACTTATGTTGTATTCCTAGGCAAATTCAGCCTGATCAAAAGCCCATAGAAGTTAATGGAAAGACTCTCTAGTATAAGTGGAAAAGCCGGTATGACTATTTAAAGTACAGGCTGAACCGCTCTAGTCTGACCAGTACCAAACCAGAGAACCAGAGAATTTGCTGAACTATGAGAGGTCAATATCGCCTAGCAGGATTACCATCACTTTCACTGCTTACTGGGCTCTTAGATTTAGGGTAAATTAGAGCTAAACAACAGCACAGAACACCAAGAGCCAGGACTGGTGGCTGTAAATAAACTTTATAGGATCATGGGAAACCTGGCCACATCCATGATAAGTGGACATCTGGCTAACCAAAACCATGCAGACCACAGATGTTGCCGCACCAGAGAGTGCCAGACTAGAGAGGTTCAACCTGTAGTTTTTGCCATGACTACCTGAAAAGTGTCAGTAGCCATACCATTTCTGGAGGCCTGAGGCTAGCAAAATATACCACTTTCATAGAACAGCAACCCCACAAACTTTCACAAGGTGTGATCCCATAAACACACTCTTAATCCAGGAAGCAAAATGGGTGTGTAATTCCCCCCAAAACAATGTTGCACTCACACTCTGCAAAAAGAGAAAGACATATATTATGATTATAGCATATAGTCTTTTTTTTAGTATGTTGGCTTCCTGTGAAATGAGATTAATTGGTATCACTGACAACTGAACCCTTCTATTACAGATTTAGCATGAGCAACAGCAGCAAAAAAATAAAAAATAAATTGCCACATTTTCTCGACAATGTACAGGAATCTTGACCTAGAACACTTCTGAAGTGAAAGTAATTCATTCTCCATTCCCATTATATTCTTGGGCTCTTAGCTGAAGCTGTCCAAGGTTCCAATCCATTTCCCACTGAAGTTAAGGGGATTCTTTCTATTAACATCAATGGAGTTGGATCTAGTCTAAAAGAGTGCCATTGATGATGACTGTTTCAGTGATGTGAACATCTGTCCAGTAGGAACTGGACAGAGAAACTACCTAATATTTTGGATCAGCCACACAAAAAGCCCCAATCTGCCTACAAAAATTATGACTAGCCGTTCTCTGTAATACACTGAAGTTTTGATAAGGACACTAATAAGCACTCATGGTTATGCAAGTTAAGAGATGCCTTCAGCAACTCATTTGTTAAACAGTCAGTTCCTTCAGATGAGATAGAAGAGTCATTATCTACCCAAGCAAGAAAAAGTTCTTTACAGATGCTTATGCTGTGCCATGCACTCATCTACACTTGATGAAATCTCAGCAACTACATATGGGTTTTACATTGATAATGGCCAAGGCAGAAAAATGTAAATGTTGAAATAAACAGAAGATTCCACAAACAAAATATAAGTTGAGTCACTTAAGGAGTGGTTTGCTGATATGACAGCTTTCAAGGGTTCTTTACCAGCTGGCATAGATTAGAACACCTTAAGAATGCCTCTCCCACCCATTAGGTCCTGAGTCAAGTGCTTTCTGTTAGGTCCCAAGGATCCTTTCTTATATGAATAAAGGTGTAGGCACACTGCACAGAGAAAGCTTATAAAGTTTATTCCCACTCTACAGCTAGAGTAAAGAGGTGGTGTGCCAAATTCTCTGTTAATGGACCTCCACTGACTTCAATGGAGCCAGATGAGAGTTTGGCCACAAATACATAAATATGATATTTCAAATTCTAAAATTGTTTTATTGCATAAATAGTATTGAAGTTCAGCAGAAATAGAGAGATCAGACCATAAAGCAGGAATGTGTTCATAATGCTTTTAGCTCCTGAAACTTTAAATCACTTCAACATGTGACTAAATGCCATTGAAAGGAAACTCCGGCTTAAAGATACAAAAGTACTTTAGATTTTTCTAGATTAGGACCACAGTTCAGAGCATTCTATTGCTTTCTACTAGAGTTGCATGTGGAAGAATTTTTTACTTTTCATTTTTACTTCTTAAAAGATGCAAGAAATTCCAAACCTAAAAGTTACACTCCCACAAGGCAAAGCACTAAGAGATCAGAAAATAACAAAGTTAAGGCTATACAACCTTAATTCTGCCCCTTATGGGTATACATTATGACATATGGCCTAAAAAAACAATGTGTTTCTCTAGTTTCACACTGATTTATGCCAGCACAAAAGTGGACTAAAGCCCATAGACTAACTACATAACTATATGCAATATTTGTCTCATAACCACTCCTTCATTGGACAACTGAGTAATAAGGAAGCTGGCGTACTATCTAAATCCTAAGAATTTTAAAATAAATTATATATGAAACAGAAAACTCTCATAATGCAAAGGCATTACTTTGGCCATTATCCTGGTTTCTGAATGCAATCTATCAATCTTTAAGGTAGCTTTTCTAAGTGGATATAGGATATACTATAATCATAGTTATACAGAATAAAGATGAAACTTGGGGTCACATGACAGAATTATAGCCATGATTTATATATATATATTAAAGGTGTACAATATTTAAGCAATGTGTATAAAATATTACAGCTTTTTTATTTAAAAAAGGAATAGCTGGCACAGGAAGAAATTTCCAAGTAACTTCCTTTGTATACTTCCCACCCTAACATCCTGAAGTATATTAAAATAATTTAATGTGAAATACTTTCAAGCCCAACTCTAGTGGCTGCTTGCTTCCAGCTTCAGGCAGTTCCACTGTACTGTTTAGCACATCTGCCTCCTTATCACCCAGCTGCCTAACTTTGATGCCAACTAGAAGAGATGAAAAATACCAGCAATAGCATGGGGCCTCTGCTAGGATGGGAAATCACAATGTATTGGCAGCTGCCTCAGCAGTGCTAAGATATTCAAAGTGCTAAAACAATACTGATTTCTCTCCTGCTCTCTGCACCCCCAAGGATGTGCTCTGTGCTGCTGCCACTATGGGTTTTCTTTGCATGATAACAGGGGCACACAATAGTAAAGAACATCTTACAGCCCTTTCATCTGGGCAACTGGGTGAGGAAGAGATGTAATACACGGACACCTCACTTGCTCTCCAGAATGGACCATGGGGGGGGGGGGGGGAGAAGAGGACATAGTATTAATTATTATAATTTATTTGTATTATGGTAACTCCAAGATGCCTCAGTGTAGATTAAAGCCCTGTAATGCAAGGCACTGTACATATAAATAGTAAGAGACAGTCCCTGCCATGAAAGTTTACAGTCTGAAGTCCCCTCCCACTCTTCCATGGAAGAATGAGCCACTACTAGGACAGGAGGGAGACTCTTCTCCCTTGTGACCATTGGACTCCATTATTCTGGGGAAGGGTAACAGAGAAATGGGTTGGGGAGTCAAGGAAGAGTTTTAGGGAAATGGAGGGCAGGGAATGGGTTTGGGTCAGGAAATAGAAAGAGTTGGAGGTAGTTCACAGACAGGGAGGAGAGTTAAAGGAAGAAAGAGTGCTGGTGGTAGTGTAGGTTGCCAGGAACAATTGAAGAAGACTGAAATATAAAGGACAAAAAAAAAGAAAATATAGGATACAACAGAAGGAGAAAACAAATGAAATAGAAAGAGCAGTGGGAAAAAAGAAGGAAAGGAAAGAGAAAGGAGAAAGGGGAAAGGTGAAGACAGAAAATATTGGGGGGGGGGGGAATAAGTAGATAGAGAACTAAGAAAATAAAGCAAAATGAGAAATCAAAAACTTCTGGAAAGAAGGATAACATTAGAGAAAAAAGAACAGATGAGAAATTTCATGTGTCTAAATGTGTGTATCTATGTACAAGCATTATTTATAAAGTACTCTCTGACAAGGCACTCACAGCACCATAAAGCAGTAGAACAAACACTATGGCTGTGTCTACACTGGCACCCTTTTTCGGAAAAGGGATGCTAATGAGACACAGCGCAATTGCAAATCCGCGGGGGATTTAAATATCCCCAGCGGTATTTGCATGAACATGCTTTTTCCGGCTCGGGGTTTTGCGGAGAAAGCGCCAGTCTAGACGCGATCTTGCGGAAAATAAACCCTTTTCCGCAAGATCTCTTATTCCTACTTTCAAGATCTCTTATTCCTATTTATTTTCCGCAAGATCGCGTCTAGACTGGCGCTTTTCTCGGCAAAACCCCGAGCCGGAAAAAGCGGCAGCCATGTTCATAAATACCGCGGGGATATTTAAATCCCCCGCGGATTTGCAATTGCGCTGTGTCTCATTAGCATCCCTTTTCCGAAAAAGGGTGCCAGTGTAGACACAGCCAATAAGTCTATGCAATAAAATAAAACATTATATACTCATAGAGACAGGAAGTAAATTAGTACACTCAGCAAAAACCGATCATTGCATGTTTAAAATGTTTCTATTGAAATTAAGGATTAGGCTGCTATACTTTATTATCCACCAGATGGCGATCTTGAAGCATCAATGAATGATAGACAATATATATCTCCATCTGGAGATTTAGTCTAAAGTTAATTCTAATATTTGAATTGTTCCTGTAAGAGGAGAGTTGCTGTATTATATTTGACTGCACATTTTTCAAAACCTTATTAAAAGTATGGCTAATTCTGGCAGAAACGTAAACTGCAACCTGCCCCTCTCTGAAGGTAGCTGGCAGCCTATATGCTATCTGAATCTGTAAGCAGGAATATGTGACAATAATAAGAAAATTGCAATAATTTAAAAATAGTAGTAGGACTGTTTGTTTTTTGTTTGTTTAGGTTTTTTCCCCTTAAATTACAAACTCATTTTTAATCTGGAAATATTTCATCTATGCAGGATACTATATTTTTGTCAGTAGCCCCACAATGATAGAGAATACCTTGCACTTACTTAAATCAATTTGTTTACATTTTCCCAGTGACATTTAAACCGAATAATATGCATCGTTCCTCAGTGTTTGCTTGGTGGTTGCAAGCAAAGTATATAATCGGTATTAATCTCCTAGTCTGTTGTCAATGTCTTGTTTAATCTGAAGATTTTTGGTAAAAAATATTTAGGAAGAAATGCTGTTCAGAGCAAATGATGCATCAAATTCAAAGAGGCCATCAAGATTGCTAATGGATTTTAATAGCAGCTATTACAGCATAATGGTATTTTCCCAACAGCTGTTTGTTTATAAAAATTTCAGTTTACAAGACCTTTATGTCCAATCCCAGGAGATATTTCTCAATTCATTTATAATCATTTGCTTCAACTTACACACAGTGTGAATAAGATAGCATTTATTTGTAAGAGACTTGACCAACTTCCACTTCAATTAAATTGACAATGAAATTACAAGCTAAACTCTTTAGTTATTATCTCTCGACTTTACTGAAAAAAAGTAAGATTTTGCTAGGGTTTTTTTCCCCCCCAATTAACTCTGAAAACCCACCACAGCCAAAAGACAGCAAGCTGGATTCTAGTGCATTTTTTGGTCTCAGAAATTAATTTCCAAATAGGCACATCTGTCCAAGACTTCTGGAAATAATGGAACAGCACAAGTTTCAATTGGGCATAACTAGAAGTCAGTGAGGTAATTTGACCGGCAGAGCCTTTAATGGGTGTAGCATTAGACAGAAAGTAGCCTGCTTGCTTTTCAGATCTTGAAATGAATTAGCAAATCTGGCAGTTAAAGAAAGAAAAGCAGGTTTTTTTTATTTAAAAACTGCACATAGCTGACCTGAAATCACTGATAGGACAAACATGCAAATCCATCTTGCCATTTTCACTGAGTCACTTCTCAGCCTAGAATCACACTTGAATACATGTGACTTTTTAAAGGTAGCAATTGAGTAGATAACTGGGAAAGGAAGTTAATTGTTAATTGAGAGGGAGATATTTGGTAATTACATTGAAGATTTTTAAAATTAGCAAACACTTCTTGAAGAAGGCCCAGAGAGAACCATTGTTTTGCCCAATCTTCTCCCTGCCTCTTAAGCATTGTGTGTATGTAATACATTTGTAAATAAAAGTTAATGGTGCAATGTGGCTAATGGTCTTTATTTTACGATATATGTCCATGGATAACTTATTTCCACAAACATCCAGATCTAATTAATGTTGCATACAGCTTATTATTGATAATATTTGAGGGTCTTGGAGGATGTGACAAAAGTAGACAAAATAATTGTGCATTTTATTGCTTTTGGTATTTTTTTCCCTTAGACACTAGGTGGCTCTGACTCGCCAGAGGAAAAAAAAGACTTGCTAAAATTCTCAGCCATGACAATGATCTATTCTATCTAGTTTTCTTAGGCAACAGGAAAACTGCTACCTAGCACTTTAAAACACGGTTTCTTAAACTTTTTCAGAGTGGAACACACCTGTTGAGCTTGCCTATGGATCTACTCTATTTGCTTGACTGTTGCCCACCTCCTGTTTCACTCATTGCTGTGCAGACCACTTCTCCTATTGGTCACAAAACAAAGGCTTTACAGCAATTGCTCAAATAACTTCAGAAATTCCTGACATGGAAAAATAACATTAGGAAAGAATACAGGTATTTTTAATGGTTTTTAATGAAATCAGGGTTTTTTCTTACTATTGTATCTCTGTGTTTCACATCTGTCCTGTTTTCCCATATTGCTTGCTCCCCTGAACATGCCCCATGCCCCACTAGACCTCTTCTCCTGTTCTCCCAAACATTCTTCTCTCAGCAGTGGCACCAATCTCCCAGAACAGCTTATGTGTCTTATGAAACAGCGTCTAGGCTTGCACTTTCACCTATGTTACAGGCCTCTTGGCTCTTCTTTGCCATGTAAATGTTTAGAGGCATCTTGAATTAAGGAGGGCCTGCCACATGTGCCCAGCCATCCTTCTGTGGGCCACTAGCACTGGATGTCAAACACTGGAGCTTGACACAGAAATACAGAATCAATGGTTTGCCAATGTTCTGTCCCACATCTCTGATAGCCCAGGATGTAGGGCTTGAAGTAGGACTGCTAAATTTGCTTTTCTCCATCTATACAGGCAAAGAGACTGTTTGCTAGGACAATTTTACCAGGGCTCACCTGTGGAGTTGATTTCAAAGGTTTCCTTCTGGGAATTACCAGCAGCCCGAAGTTAGCATGTGGAGATTACAGAACAACCCTGTGTGCACATCTTTTATGCTATCCTTCTCTCTGTCTTCCCCAGAGACATCAGCTCCTTTTCCCACTATTCTGCACTTGCCTTACTACAATTTTTCATGTAAGCTTCACGGAAGGTCATCTTTCATTTACAAAAAATGTTTCTAGCTGTCGTCACTGTGAAGAACACCTTGCAAACAGGGCTCGTGTGCAACTGATGCAGTGATGTCAATTCTACAGATGGCATCAAATGAAAGCTCTAAGAGGTCTGATCTCCGTTCATCCTAATGGGCTGTTGACACTGAAACTCAGTGCTGATACCAAGAGTACTGCAAATGACTGGGACTTGAGCCACTGCTCCTCCAGAATAACTAGGGATTGGTAATATGGGGGGAGTCTGCCCAAAGAAGTATGATGTTGGGGCTTAAACAAACTTGCAAATTATTTGTGTGTGAGTGGCTTCTTCCACTTCTTCCATCAGCCAGGCAGGGCAAGGATTAGGATAATCCCCATGTGGGATGTTCCATAGGGCAGCCCTGAATTGCTTTAATGGAACCCTTATGACAGTATCTTATATATTGCAAATATGAAAGAACAGTTATTGATTTATCTAAGGCACTATCAAAAGTCATCGAAAACTGTATTAATAGCATAGAATTTGGCTTTTGCAAGCCATACAAACTTCAAAATATATAGAAACAGTTACTGTGTGTGTAGTAAATAAATAATATGTGAGGTTGCTCCCCCAATTTGATTGCAAGGTAGCCTTTATATAAAAGTACAATATTGACAGCATGACACAGATTTATTATTACATCTAATAATCAAAATCCATATCTGAGATTCAAGATAATTCACAACTTTACAAGTGAACTACATGAAAATTAACTGAGAAGTTAAAGCTTTACAATGTCATAACATTTGAAGACACTTTAATTAAAATATTATTCCATGAATACCATTTAGGAGAGCAGCTAGATAGATACAGATTCCTCACAAACTGAGGTAATAAATCTTACCACTTACATTTTATTTGCCTTTTACTTGACAGTTTGTTCTAGTTGTCATTAGATGTGTGTTCAGCAACTTTTCAGGAAATAACATGATATCCTGAGAACAAACAGAAGAAGGGAAATGGCTGATTTCTAAACTGAGGTTAGCTTCTCATAGCTTCAAAACTGACCAGACCACTGGCTGAAGCTCTGATGTATTTTAATCAAGCTGTCAGAATATCCAAAGTAGAACTGGAACTTTAGTCCTGGGGAAAATATGCAATTGTTACATTTGGAGGCATAGTAAAATTGCAGAATTCCCCTAGGACTGAACTTTGTATCTACAACCAAAAGGAAATTTCAAACATAAGTCAGAATCCCAAGCAAGAACGCATAAAGAATGAAAAGGGAGAGTCTGGTGAGAGTATAAAGCATACTGTGCTTCTCCCCATAGTAATAACCACAACCTACCTTCTAAGATGGAGAAACTGACAGAAATCAAAGGCCGGTGTTGAAAGGGAGAGCCTATAAACTTAGCAAGCACAACATTCAGACTTGAGAGCAATAGTTAGGGGAACCAGTCTAAACAAATCTATTTGCATGAGGGCAACACCTATTCTTCAAGCTATCTCTAAAGGCTCAATGCTGTGAAGTGCCGAGTTCTCCTTCAAGCTGCTGAGCACATTCAATGGCCATTTAAATCCATGGTATGAATGCCCAGCCGGCACCATGTAGGGCACCATCATGCCCTGAGTAAATAAATTCAAAGTCAATTAAAGAAGAAGTGCATCATATAAAAGTGATAAATTACATGTAAGGATGTTTGAGTGTAAATGACTAACCATTTAACAAATAATACCAGCTACATGTTTTGTTAGTCTATAAAGTGCTACCAGACTGTTGTTTTTTAAGTTTATCCTGTACAGACTAACTCGGCTAACCCCTGAACCATTTAACAAATGAAAGGCGGCATTCCAGGGGAGTCTTTGCTGCGGGTGCTGTAATATAATGCTTTATACTGCAGAGCCCGCAAGCATAGGTAACCGTGTAACTGCTGAGATTTTCAGCAGTTACATAGTTACCCTAATACATGATTTTTAACATCCATACTTACAGTAGAATTGTTTTCTCCCCCATTTTAAATCATGATTTTGAAATGGCCTATACAGTAACACAGGCCGGAGCCTCAGATCTGGTTCTGCTTTGCTCAGTACAGGACCCAAAGTAGAGGAAGAGAGCTTTTAATCACCTGGTACTGGGAATAGGTCTAACTTGTGCCCAGATGCAATGGGCCCCAAGGGGTATTCCAGCAATTAATTCAGCTGGAGCACAGCAGTTCTCTGGCAATAGCAGAGATCAGGATCTGCTAGATGACTCAGAGATGGAGCATTTCTTTTTCAAATTCATTCAGTTGATTCAGAATCTATTTGCTAAATATATCGTACAGTCAGTTATCCAAAATAGAATGGCCAATGGACAGGACGAAGGATGGTCATGAGATTAAAGGAGGAGATTGGGGTGACCTTGGGTAAGTGACTGGGGACCCTGACTAAAGGCCCACTTTCAATTGACTTCAGTGGGCTGAGATGAGCCTCATAGTTGCTTTGTGCCTCAGATTCCCATCTGAAAAAATGGGACAGTAGTACCGACTTTTCTCATAGGGCTAATTGGGAGGATGAACACATTAGTGACTGTGATGTGGAGGAAGCCCAAACTAAATAATTATTTTCTACTTGTATTTATTATTATTATTTGTATTGCCAATAGTTCCTACAAGTGCCAGCCCCATGGTGCTAGGGACACTATAATCATATAATAAAGAAATGGTCCCTGCTCCCAAACGACTTTCAATGTAAGCTAGCACAAGAGGCAACAGGCAGATAGATAGAGATACCATAATGTAATTGCTCAGTATGAAAAGCTATGGGCAACAACAGAAGTCACATTTGTATGTGTCTTTTACAGTTTCCAACACTTTCATTTGGTCTTATTTATAAATTGAAAACAGTTTTCAATGCAAAAGCGGGCCTATAAGGAAGCTTATGAAAAAAGGAAAATTGGCTTGAGAAGCCATCAATAGAATGATAAAAGTACTAAATTTACATGTTCAGTTCCATAGAGACTTGTCTCTCTTAGCCCTCTTTTCCCAGCTAAATTTTAATGGGGGTACCCATATCCTGCCTATTTGTGTGCTCGGTACTGAATGTAGTCCACAGTTTCTAGTTGCTGTACAATATTTTAAAAGACACAAATAAATATTTTTTTAAATATTGTACAGCAATATTAACTACTGTCAACTTGGGAAGGAGGTCTGTCCTCATCTTTATATATGATTCCACATAAGCCTACGCCTTCCCTTAAAGAAGCTTGCTTTCTGGTGATTTGTCTACACTATGGAATAAGGAAAAATTAAGATACACAACTTCAGCTACATTAATTGTGTAGCTGAAGTCGAAGTACCTTAACTTGACTTTTGGCGCTGTCCACACTGCAGGAAGTCGAAGGAAGAACATTCTCCCTTCGACTTCCCTTACTCCTCATGGAAACAGGACTACTGGCATCAACTGGAGTGCCCCCCTCAGTTTGAATTAGTGTGTCTTCACTAGACCCGCTAATTCCGAACCCTGGAAGATCGACAACGGCAGCTTCGATCTTCTCTGTACTGTAGACATATTCTGTGTGATGATTTAAAAATCACCATCATTTTATGTTCAGTAGATGTAACTTTTTTGAACATTTATGACACGTTACACAATGAGTCAGTCTCTGATACCAATTACACCACTGTAATATGAAGTAACTTCAGTTAAGTCAATTTAAGTCATTTGAGACAATTTACACTACAGTATCTGAGATCGGAATCTGTCCCAATAACTTTATCCTGAAAATTGTCTAGACAATGAAAGCTTTAATGTCGCTCATATTTCTTCCTGTTCCCCATTGTATTGCTTGCAGCATAGCTTAGGGTCTTGTGACTTTTTATTATAGAGTTACTCTAAACTAATGGATAAAATATTTCCATGCGACAAGATATTTCATCAGGAAATTCAAAACACTGTCCAGGATACTCATAAATACTGTAATGTCTGAAATGACTTATCTCAGTAGTGACTTGGGCTCAGATTTATTGTACAGTTCATCAACTTCTCAGCATGTTGGATAATGAATGTTTCATTTACATTGCTAATTGCCAAGCCATGGTTCCTTCAACCTTTAACCCTTATGCTTTATCACATTATCACCATATGTCAATATAATTGCACTTAACATTTCAAATAATAAACTTTCACTAGCTGAAGAGAAACATTTTTACAAAAATATAATCTTAGAAGTATATACAAAACTTTGAGAGCAGGACTGAAGCAGCATTGCAGAGAGACTGCATAACTACTATGATCTTTTCCTCAATAAAAGTTACTCTAATCTTTTGCCCCCAAAATAAGCATTTTTCAAAGATCTTGGTATAGCTTAGCCCAATTAAATAGCAACATGCAAAAAGTTCTCAGTTACATTTTATGAAGAAGTCCAACAGCTTACATCTTACAAGCTATTGCTTGAGGTTCAGATTCTGTATAATCCTTCCTGTGTTTGGATAATAGGCATTTTCCTCTGGCTTCCTTTAATCTGTGGAATTATCATTAATTTTACATACATACAATCATGACAGACATCCCACTTTCTCCAGAACACAACATGTTTCGTTATTGTGATCCCTGGGTTCTCTTAGTCCTTTCAAAACTCATTTGCAACATAAAAGCCATTTAGAGATTGGAGGGAAATATCACCTCCCCTGAACTGGCCTGCATTTTCAAAATTCATGTCTGAGAACGCTCTAAACCACAAGAGCAGGCTCACAGAGAAGTGCATGAGGTTAAAACCTATTAGGATTTAAAGTGGGGAGGGGACAATGAAGGGAAAAAAGGGAGCAAAGGCTTCTGTACACTCACAGAACTCCCTTTTTATCCAGACACATAGGTGACGCTTAAGTGAGACAGTCCAACATTTGTCATGGAAACAAATGAAAGTGTTTAGAAATAGGACACTACTTATACAAGGCATTACAAACCCATCTCTCTCTATCTCTCTATAAATTTCTCTTTTCCTCTTGTACAAAGGTCAGGACCGGCCATCCTATCTCTAAAATTATGGTTCTTTATCTTTTCCTGTTCTTGTGCCTTTTTTATTTAGACAAAGTTCATTTACAGTTCAAGGGATAGAGTTTCCAACAAAGCTTTTAACCATGCATTGAGGGACAATTCAGTGCACAATTTGATGTGCAAATACCAATATTTTCACAAGTGCCATTTATTATCTATATGTGTGTAGAAAAAGTTTTGATGTAAAAATGGCACGTTCTTAGCTCATAGATCTGCTTCTTGAGTCTATCCTGAGTCATACCTCATCTTGTTACCCCTCATTCTTCCCCTCTGACCTGGTAAACAATCTCATTCTCCTCCAGAAAGGTCACTCCTTCAGTTACCAGACATCCCGGACTTCCTCCATGGACTCTTTATCTGACTTGCGTTCCCACTATGCATCAATAGGACAGGTAGTTGGAGAGAGGAAGAATGGGTTATAAGGGTGGCCTGCACAGCACAGTCCTGAGAAGGTGTTACCTGATGGTTGAAGGATATGGAAAGAAGCAAAGTTAGCTAGAGTGAATAGTGGTGTCAACAGCAGGCAGCGGCACAGGCCACAATGAACACTGTTCCTATACAGAGGAACAGTAATCCCCTCCCCAATGTACCACCTTTCACTAACCCCTTTGAAATCTTACCCAGGGACCCAGTTATGGTCCCTGAGGCATATTATGCACTGGGGATCTGTGTTCCTTCTACCCATCGCAATACTGGCCAGTGCAGGATTTGGCTGAGTTCATCACAAATAAAACATAAGACTATGAAATCATTGGTTTTATAAAAGGTTTTGGCTTTGAATAGCACCTGAAGAATAAGTTCCTTCACACTAATATGTCCCAAAACCCATTCAACATCTCCGAGAGTTGAAGAAAAACACCACAAAATTCTGGATTACCACAGAAAAATGTAGAATCCCAAATTTATTCATGAACCAAACCGAGTTCCAGTGCAAGTATTTTGTTTAAAAGGAATCCTAACTATGAGGAACTTTTAGCAATATATGTCAAACAGTGTGCATCTAATGGTAGGAATTAGATTTATGCATATTGTGGTTGTCCACTTCCAGCTGCTTTTGTGGAGTGAAACTTTTTTTATGTGAACACATCACATTATTATCGCATTTAGAGAAGAATAATGGCATAGGGTGTTGATACATCATTGGCAGCGCATAATGTCATTTGAAAACATGCTTGTTTTTTGAATCTGTAATAATGGGTCAACGATATATTATGAATTGAATGCCTAGTACTTACTTGCTCACTGGTTCCAAATGCAATAAATGAGTGTCTGTTAACATGTGAGAGGTCTTATCCCTTAATTTATAAGAGAACCTAATTCTTGTCTAGTTGACAGATTAAGCTGAAAGTAGACCTTTTAACAGGGTGAAAGTAAATTTTTATTGTATGTGTTTGTGGGATTTGATGGGGCCATTGACTCCAATTCAATTATGGGTTGGGGGAGAGATTTTTCAAGTGATAGCAGGGCAGGGCAGGCATCACACAGTGCCCATGTCTTCTGCATCCCCCCATTTCCTGGGAGAGCGCAACTTTACCTTCCCACTTCATGCAGGTTGCCATGAGAGGCATCAGTCTTCTCTGAATCTCATGAAGTGATAGGGAGCAGACGCTTGGCATGGAAAGCTGTCCTATTGTGGAGGACAGAATAAGGCAAGTCTCCCCAGAAACCTTGTGAGAAGGTGTGATGGGGTGGACAAAGCCTGACCTCCCCGCTGGCGGACAAAGCCCGACCCTGGCCAGCAGAGGGAGCTGTGGAGAGATCCTCTGAGCAGTGGAGAGGGGCAGCCTTCACTGCAGCCAATCAGGATGTGGCAGGCTGCTATATAAGGAGCTGCTAACTAAGGCCTGTCAGTTCCTTCCTGGAGCTCAACCCAGGCAGACCTCTGGGCTGACTGTGGAACACCGGAACCTAGGACAGCTCCGAGTGGGAACGTGGCCTCATAACTGAGCACAGCTAGATCCTGTGGCTAAAGGCTAGCCAATGACACCCTGCAGAACCCCGGACAAGTAGAATTCAGCAGCACAGCCCTAGAGAAGGGTTGGATGAAGCAGCATCCCAGGAAAGTGGCCCAGGGACGTGACCGCAATTACAGACTTTGAAACTTGGCAGGTAACTGCTACATATAGGGTCCCTGGGCCGGGACCCAGAGGAGTGGGCGAGCCTGGGTCCCCCCCAAACCGCTTGCAATCCACACCCGCGTGAGGGGGCTAAAGAAGAGGCCTGAACCCTGGCCACAGACTGAACATTGACTCGCCCGCAGACAGGCGAGTAAATATTGCGAGACCCCCTTCAGCCCCCAAGGGCATTCTCACAAAGGACCGAAACTGTTGCAGAAGGATTAAAGAGTTCCTCTCTGAGAGCTTTATGGAGATGTGCAGGGAGGATTCCATCTCCTTCTCCTGACATGTTAACAAACTGTTCCAAAGACAACACATACCCCCGCTTTGTAGACACAATAGCCATCACAGATTATACCCAATTGCATTAATCCACTTGTAGCATGATAAAAAATGTGAACTCCAGAAGTGTCCTCCCCAGGACCAGTGCCCAGCTGTGAGATGTCTTGGGAGGAGGAGATTATCTTCAAAGTTGTAAAAAGGTCCTGGCTTTCGGTGACATCAATTGCCCTGCTTGTATGCTGACCATCCTCATCCTCCTCTTCCTTCCTCATCCACGCTATCCTCCACACTGCTGACGAAGGCTGCCAGAGGAGTGTCTTAAGAGGAATCCATGGACTGGCTAGGAAAGCTGGTGCGGTCCCTCCCAAGGATGGCATGCAGTTGCTCATAGAAGTGGCATGTTAGCGGTGATGCTCCAGACTATCCATTTGCCTCCTTTATCTTCTGATATGACTGACTCTGCTTCTTTATTTTCACTCAGTACTACTGGGCATTCCTGATGTAACCAGGGGCAGCCCGTGAGGCTAGGCAGACTAGGCAGTTGCCTAGGGCGCCGCTGGCCTGGGCGCCCGATGATGACGTCACAGGGCGCTGGGGTGCCCCGTGATTACGTCACGGCCGAGCAGGCGGGGGCGCCGATTGCGCCTTCCGCCTAGGGCACCAGCTGCCACAGCCAGCCACAGGCCGCTCCTGGATGTAACCTTTCTTTTCCATGCCTTTTGCGATCTTGGCATAGATGTCTGCATTCCTTTTGCTGGTTTGTAGTTCTGTAAGAAGAGATTCCTCTCCCCGCACAGCAATGAGATCCAGGATCTCCTGTATGCTCCATGCTAGTGCTCATCTGCAACCCTGGGAACTCACAGCCAGGTGTGCTGCTCAGGTGTGCTGCCTACTCTGAGATCTGCTCACCATGCTGGCCACACAGGAAATGAAATTCAAATTTTCCCAGGGCTTTTCCTGTTCACCTGGAGAACAGTAGAGTTGAAAGCCATGGCCAGAGTGATCACCACACTGTGGGACACTTCCCGGAGGCCAAGAACTCTGACTTTCACATCACTGCATCCGCAAGTAGACCATGCAGGGTTGAATTTAGCGTTGCTCCTTGTGAAAAGTTGGAGTACTGAAATTGACTTTAATGACCCTGAAAGTTAATGGAACGGGCTTGGTAGTTTGGACTCATTATGTAGAAATTGAACTTAATGCAGTTAAGTTCAAACTAAACTTCCAGTGCAGGGCAGGCCTAATACAGCTACCCCTCTAAGACTTGTTTAAATGTTAAGACATACCAATCTCCATGCTTTGGGTAGAAGCCAAATCCTAACTGACGAGGATTAGAAATTTCTCTCACGTCTGTAATAAGAGTAATTTCTGTTTTCAAACAAATGTGCCATTCAAGCCCGGCCAAAGGGTTTGCGTGGCCCAAGGCAGGGCACTGGGAGCAGGGCCCTGGGCCCGACCGGTGGAAGGTGAATATTCAGCACAGGGCCCCTAAAGTGTGCGGCCCAAGGCATTTGCCTTGCTCGCCTTGCCCTTGGGCCGGGCCTGGTTCCATTTGTGTAGCAAAACTGAAAGCACTCAAGAGGAAGCAAGTTGCTTTATAAAGTTGACTGTACATATACCTCAACTGCTCCTAGATTTTTTTTTTTTTTAAAAGCTTGAAACTTTAAGGCATGTTGCTAACACAGTGTGCCGTGATACTGTTCTGATTTTCCATGTGGCAAACCTATGCCATTTCCCTCTTCCTTTCTGCTCACTGGACTGGGGACACTAAGGAGAAAGCATGTGAAGCCTCTTGGAGAACAGAATGCTTCTAGTTTGTCCAAACTGGTCTACCCAAGATAGATTGAGCAATAGTGTTGACAAAGCTGCAACAGGAGTTGCTTTTCCTGTGTCTAAAGAAGAGTAGCTCCAACAAGGGCCCCTAGTGTGGAGAGGTTAACATATGGTAGAAATTTTCATATAGAAACATCACAGAATCTGAAGAAGGCAGCAGGACCCTTTGAAAATATCAACTATGTAGCTTTTTAAAATAAAAATATGGAGTAAAGGCCACCAGTGGTTTGTTTCGGATCCTGGCAGAGCACAACAGGATCGGATTATTTGCTCATTTGGAAAGTGGCAACATCTCCCATCCTCTACCCTCCAGGATTTAAATATTCCCCTAGACACAGGCCTGGCAGTGTGCCAAACAGGCAGTGAAAATATGATTCATACACTGTCACACCAGCTTGAATCAGTTCCATGGCAAGATATTTGTGTGGGACCTTAGTTTTTAGAAACTGTATTTTATGGTATATACTACAGCTGCATGCCCCAACTGAATGCTGAGGCCAGGTCTACACAAGACATGGAAGGTACACAACTCCAGATACGTAGAATGTGTAGCTGAAGTTGGATGACGCCTTAAGCCGTGCTTGGTGCCGTCTTCATAGAGGGAGACCAATGGGAGCAAACACTCCCGTTGGTTTCCCTTACTCCTTGCAACCTGCTAAATCGAACGCTGGAAGATCAATCTTCGGTGCAGCAAGTGAAGACATGGCCTGAACCTGAACATAATATTGACAGTAAAATAAGTGGTATTTTCTTTTTATCGTCTTTTCTCCTATTCAGTCAATGTGAGTTTGCCATAAATTAGGCCTGCTGAGAGACTGATGCTGAGCCTTCCATATGGCAAATACTGAAGCAAAATCACTTTTTTGTTCTTGAATTAATTCTTTTCCCTTTACTTGGAATGTCAGGTTAAGCCACAAGTGCAGAGAAACAATACTGCTAGTGATATTTCTAAATATAAAAGGAAATGGTAAATAAAAAAAAACCCTGTAAGCAGTATTTGATTATGACCTCCCTGAAATTGCTTTTTTTTCCTACTTCTTAAAGATGTGTTCATTTACCATTTCCTTTTGTATTTCAAAACATCACTAGGATGGACTTTTCATCAGGCTCACTATTAGGACTTTTAGCTTATAAAGCATATTTCTTTTGTTTCAAGGAACAACACTTTACTATTACAACCAGAGTTCATTCAAACACTACTGCATTTTTTATTAGATAAAATAATCCTTCGGTGAGGTAAATCAGCATACAGCCATTTAAATCAGTGATGTTATGTATATGTATAACAGCTGAGGATATGATACAATGATTCCCACTTCAGGTAATCTACTCTAACATCTTTTTTTCCTTGCACTCTGCACACAATAGGAGAATAATTCAGGGGGGAAAAAGGCATCTCACATCCACAAAATGGAAAGTCAACTTTTGTGCATAGAAACCAAGCATATTTTTTGCTGGCTAGGGCCCTCTGTGAAGCTAGTAATAGACTAGAGGGAGAATTTCCTGGTGCTGCTCAATCATATGGAAATAAAAGATTAAGAGTGTTATTTGTGGTTTTGTTCTTTCTGAAGATGAATTGTTTGAGCCCTTGGAAAATTGACTAAGAAAAATAGAGACTTTTTAATCTGTGAAATGTGGCCATGGTCTAAGTTATACAGTGTAAACCCCTCATCTTTCTGATGATCAGGGTTTAAATTTCCAAAGTGTTTATACTGAATATGAATTACACAAAGCAAGTCATGCAACAGTATTGGGACAGGTAGGTCCCACCCCTCAATAGGTAGAAGGCATGCTCCAGATGATAGGACAATTTAGGGCCAATAAGGGGGGGAAGGTATTACATGGTGCCCCAGAGATGTGAACCCAAAGAAAGCCCTGAAGAACAGGAGACTGTCCCCCTCCAGGTGAAGCAGATGTTATTAAAACTAGGGGTGTAAGCGACTAATCAACTAGTCGACTATCCAATAAGAAAAAGCTTATAGGACAGTCAACACATTAGTCAACTAGTCGTTTCCCCCCTTGCTGCCTCTATCACAAAGAGGCAGCAAGGGGGTGAAAAGAGGAGGTGCTGGGGAGACCCGGCTCCAGCTCTGTGGGCCCAGGCAGGGGCGCAGCAGTGGCACTTCCTCTTTTAAATGTGCATTTCAAAGACTGAAATGTACATTTCAAAGACTGAAATGCCACGTGGAGCCTGGGGTCAGGGGGAAGTCCCCCACTGACCCCAGGCTCCATGCGGGAGCTTCTGCATGGAAATGATTGAAATGCATTTCAAAGATTGAAATGCAGGGACTCTTGTACATTTCAAAGATGGAATGCTGTGTGGAGCCTGGGGCCAGAGGAGAGTCCCCAACTGTCCTCAGGCTCCATGTGGGTGCTTCCGCTTTGAAATGTATGAGAGCCCCCGCTGTCCCCAGGCTGCACTTGTGCTAGTCCTTATCGACTAATAGAATAGTCAATGGAAATTCTATCGATTATTCGATTAGTTAATCAATATTTAACATCCCTAATTAAAACTGTGACCAAACCCTAAATGGAGAAGCTACAACCTGTTAGGAAGTGATGCTGGGGGAATGTAACTTGGGGTAGACGAACAAGTGGTCCAGACACTGCAACACCCCATTAGGGTCCTATGTTGGGATCTGGTGGTGTGGAAGGGCCGGTGTCCTCCCTTCCTGCTCCTCTTCCTCTCTGTTGTGACAGAACACTGGGGGAGGGACTGAGTACACAAGCGCAATTAGCAAAACTGCCCTATCCCAGGAGACTATCTTGGTTATGACAATCTTGCAGCCCACTGAGATGAAGGAGGCCACTCATGCAGCCCACTCATTAGCCTAGGTTGCCCATTACTGCTCTAGATCCAGTGAACGATCCAAATTGTACAACACAACTGACTACGGAGGTAGCCTCCATAATTACTTCAAACAGAGGATAATATTCAGGACCAAAAAGAAAATAACATATAATTCATAAATAGCATTATTTATTTATTAAAAAAAAACCATGTATGAGTTTCCATCATTGAAGCCAACACACCAAAAAGATGCCATTGTAGAAAGCTTTTTATTATTGGCGATTCAGGGTTTTGGCTGAATTCAGAAGGCTGAAGAGGAGAAGAAGCTAGAGCAAAAAGATGTGATAATTCTTGCACTTTCTAAGAGATGCATGGGGGAATTCTGCAATATACACATACATTTAAATAAGCAGGGGTACCTTATATTAGTAATGAAAGAGTCAGCAAATATTTCCTGTAATTCAGAATTAAAGTTGTCTTTGGAATTTGGGAGTATATTACTGGCTTACATAGGACTATTGGCCTGAATGAACAGTCTTATGTTCCTATGTCTAAGAATAGAATATGGATTTCAGAATTAGGCCCTTAGGATTTAGCAGAATATCTATAAGTAGTATATTTAGATGTGAACTGACAGCTATTTAAGCCTATAGTTAGCACATGCATTAAAAATAAGGATGGACTTAAATACACATTAACTACATGTTTAATTGCTTTGCTGAATAGGGGGTCCTAGTTCTCAATAAAATATCTTTATTGTAAATCACTATTGCATGGTTTAAGGAGATTTTTGTACATTAGGGCTTAATAAAAAGTTGGAAATCATGGATTACAACTTTCAGTGACCAATCAGATAGTTACTTTTGGTAATATTTCTACAGTACTTAGTTACACATTCTGTAACTTCTTATAGCTAGAATACATGGCATATGTATTTGTGTTCATTAATACTACACCACATGCATATGTAAACATTTCAACAATTCTAATACAAGAAAGTGACCCTACTTTTTTATTTAAATTTGGTATTTGGTAACATTTGTAAGGGGTTAAGAGTTAACAACCTGCCTAGATGATTTCCCACAAAATATCAAGAAGAAAAATGAACACTAAGTAGTACGAGATCAAATTCAAATCTATAGCAAACTTTTGTTATTAAATTCTCAATCAGTGTGTTCAAACCATGTGTTTTCACATATTTAAGCTACTTTTGTATTAAATATCCAGGTTATAGATTTATATAGGAACAAGAAAAATGTATGATACATCATACAAACATCTTTTTATGCTGAACATTTCTCAAAATAGCACCTCCCGCTGTCTGTGTCTATGCCCCATGAACAGCTGAGCTGAAGTGCTACTGACAAAAGCAAGAAGGGTACAAAAATGATAAATTAGTCAAATTTGTACAAGTCAGGAATGAAGTCCAGTAATGAGCCTTTTTCTTTGCCACCAAAATGAAACAGTAGATGTTTTGTAATCTAAATATACGTATGAGAGAGACGTTTGCTCAATATCATGCAATCATGAGTTCATATTCTATAAACAAATAATATTATTTTCTTTAAAAAATAAATATTTTTTAAAACTGCTAACAAAAGGAAAAACTTATTAACTTTCTTAAATGGAAGATATATTTTAAAATATATTTTTCCTATTATAGAAAATTAGATTAGAACATAAATTTTAAACTGAGATTGAATAACAAATAAATACTATGAGCAAAGCTTCCTCTATAATAGCACATGTACATTTAAATCTGATGCCAAACAAAACATAGCACAGGTCACAGCAGCTTCCTTAAACATAAACTGCTTTTGAAAGTAATTGGGGAAACAAAACAAATAAAAGTATACCAAGAACAACAAATAGTCTTTCAGCACCTGAGGATATGTCTACACTGCCACCCTAGTTCGAACTAGGGTGGCTAATGTAAGCATTCAAACTTGCAAATGAAGCCGATTTAAATATCCCGGGCTTTATTCATGTTCAGCGCCGCCATTTTTAAATGCCCTGTAGTTTGAACTCCTGCCCGGCTACATCGCTGCACGGACTAGGTAGTTCAAATTAAAGCTCTAATTCGAACTACCGTTACTTCTCATTGCAGGAGGAGTAACGGTAGTTCGAATTAGGAGCTTTAATTCGAACTACCTAGTCTATGCCGTGTGTAGTCGCGGGCAGGGAGATCGAACTACGGGGCATTTAAAAATGGCGGCGCCAGGGAACATGTAAATAAAGCCCGGGATATTTAAATCCCGGGCTTCATTTGCAAGTTCGAATGCCTACATTAGCCACGCTAGTTCGAACTAGCGTGGCAGTGTAGACATACCCTTAGAGACTAACAAAAAATATAGATGGTATCATGAGCTTTCATGGACATAACCCACTTCTTCAGATGAATGGAGTTTAAGGGATCTAGTTTTCAAATAAATAGCACAGAGAGGGGATGGGCATGAGGGAAAGAGGCGGAAAAAGAAGAAAAAAAAAGGGGAAGGAAATTGTCAATTAGAGCGTCCATGCTATAAAGCTGATAAAATACTTAGTACCCACTTTAAGTACCCTTTGTTTGTTTTTTTATGTCATTAGGATGTGGAATGTAGTGGGCCATCCAGCCAATGTCTTTGTTTAGACTTCTGTTGTAGGAATCAAACTTGTAAAGGAAATTAAGTTCTGTAGCTTCCCTGTCAAGCTGGCTTTTGAAATTGGCTTGAAATACTACGGAGACTTAGAGATCCATTAATGTAACACAGTTACCCCTCTGAAACATAGTGTACCAAGTGCATTCTTACACAATACCAGCACTCAGGCTATCCTTACCCATATCTGAAACACATGGCTGCGTAGGGCACCACGAAATTTTGGGACAAAATTGCCCCAAATTTCATAGAGCCCTTGGCAGCCACATGCGGTGTATGAGCTCTGGCTGCCCCCGTTCCCACCCCCCGACCACCCGCCCCTGGCTCAGTGCCGGTCTGGTCACTCCCACCGCAGATGTCCCCCCCCCCAGCTTTCTCCCCCGGCTCAGTGCCAGTCTAGCCACTCCTCCCCCATCCTCCAGCCACCTTACCAGGGCTCAGTGCCCCATCCCCAAGGTAGCAACGAGTGGCCCTCATGGGCTAGAGGACTCAGATGGAGCAGAGGGCAGCCATGCAGCAGGCAGCTGGAGAAAAGCGATGTTTTCCCCTTAAAAGCAATGCTTCTCTTCGGCTGGCTGTGTGAACACCTGCTGCTACTCCAAAGTCCTCCGACCCACGCCTGCCTCCCAGCCATGCTCCAGCTTACTAACTCTCACAGACCAGATTTACCAGATGTCTCTGCAGTAAATGGCATATGGCCCATGAGAGCTGGCAACCCCTTTTCCCCACAGGTTCAGCCCTCCCACCTCCGGTCTGGAGTGGCCTGGTATCAGTGTTGGGCTGCGTAGGACACCAGCATTGGTAGGGACGGCCTTGCCAGCAGAATACATCTTGTTTTTGTTTTTACAGTGTATGCTGTGTATAATGGTGTCAGCTGTAGAATAAAATAAGCAAATATACCTTACAAAATATTATACACTACGTTTAAGATCAAGATGACATAAAATCTAGGAGTAACAGGGATTAGTCACAGGGTATGTACTCTGTAGCAGTAGTAGTAAATTTAAAGCTAGAAGGGACAAAGTATGATCTCCTAGTTGGATCTCCTACCTAACATAGGCCATAGTATCTCATCCAGTAGTTTCCACATCCAGCCTATAACTCCTATACAGTATGCTTTGTAGAATGATTTAAAGATTAGAAGTGATGAAGATTATTACTATAATAATTGCTGATATCATTTTTTGCTTTCCTACAATCAATTGATAAGCAGTTAAGGACAAAAACTATCTTGGATGACTCATACCTAGTCCCACCTGTTTCCTTTCTGCACCTGTAGAGTTTGATAAACAACCACCTAAAGAAAATCTATGTGCTTTGCCTACCTCGTCAGTGCCTAGAACCAATCTGAAATCATTACAAATGGGATTCTTCATCTGACCTGGGATATCAATAGCACAGGTACCATCCTCTAGAATGGTAGACTCTGTCACATCTATGTAATTATGGTGTTTTCACTAATGGAGCTTTGACTGTATTATTAGTATTATTCATTCTAATAAGGTAATGACTTAATTCTCTGAATACTTCTAGGATACAAGATTGAAGTCTCTCTCTCTCTCTCTCTCTCTCTCTCTCTGTCTCTGTGTGTTTGTGTGTGTGTGTAAACATATTTACCTATAGGCAGGTCTTGCACATTGATATTTAAAAAAAACTTAATTAAGGTTGACTTACTTACAAATGCAATGTTTTCAACACACACAAAAGATGTATTTAATCTTTTATTTTTAAACACAATTAAAAAATAATATATAAATATATACATACTGCAAATGTAATACAGATAACAAATTCATTTAAGCCCATTTATGCACATTAGTAACACACCATGTGGCAGAAAGACTAGGACTACAAGAAGACCCCTTGGCGATTTATTTTATATTAAATCCCTAATGGCCTCTTCTCATCTTTGCAAAAATATGCACAAAAGTCCAGACTATGCAGCCATTGAAATGAATGGTTATTTATTTGCTAAACGAGAACCCTATGTTTAATGTTCCTTAGACATAAGGTAGTCTGCAAAAGTCGCATTCCTACAGCTCCATACATCATTTATTTTACATACCCTAACTTCTCACAACAGGCATCAGAAAAATATCTCTGAACAGCGTTGTAAGTTGCTGAGAATTTTGTTTCCAATTCCATTACTGGAAGATTAAATGTTAACATGTTTACTTGCTTTTTTAGCATCAAAAACAAATTCGTGTACCAATCTGACACCATTTCAAAAAACATAATGTGTATATTTATACTGCAAGAGAAAAGTTTGCCAAGTCTGTGATATCGTCAGCTAAAACAGACAAGGGAAGTTCAACCCTAATTTAATAAAAATTAAATTACATCATGGTTCATGTAGTAACCCAACTAGTTTAAAAGTTGTTTGAAAATGCCTTGCATACTACAGATGAGAGTTACTTATTTTGTTTTTATATAGGTAGACTGTATAATACTTATATAAAAATCTATCTTCATCATACATAAAACTCCATACATAGCCATCAGAAAATAATTGCAAATATATACACTGGACTACTACTACTAATGCCAATTAAAAATATTTTGTGATTTAACCCAGGCGTTTTCCTTCTCTTAGACTCCAGTTGGGCTGGTTAGGAGGTTAAAATCTAGGGATAAATGCTTGGGTTTGTCCAGCGTTCGGCAGAATCCAAGGAGGGGAGATACAGTTGATATTATATCACCATTCTGTCCTTTATCACCCCAATCCTTAAAACAGATGAGGACTGTTTCAAACCCAAGTGAAATGTATAGGAACCTTCAGACTGCTTGAGTGACACTGGTTGTAACAGCTTCTTACAGAGTTGTCTCACCAGCCCAAGATCAGCAGAATATAAAGTGCTGTGTCTGCCCCCTCTTCCATACCTGGGACACACCCTGCCCTGAGCAGGAAGGCCAGCAGCAGGAAGTATAGAGTCAGCTACGCCATCATGTGGAGATTGCCCCTATGGAAAGAACCCTTTACAAAATTACAAAGTATGCTCAGCTATCAGGGTGAGGAATGTGATTAAGAATCTAAATAAAGCACTATATCGCTTCCGTCAATCAGCATTCAGATTTTCTCACACAAACAACTGATCAAGACCAGATTCTCATATGCCTATTGGCCATATTTTTCAACTGGCTTCCTTGAGTTTCTTTGAAGAATCTCTATTTATGTTATTTTTCTTCTCTTTAATGATACTGCTAGTTGTGTGATCATTAAGTAGTCCAACTGACAGCCTGTGGGCTGAATCTGGCCTACGGGATAATTCCATCTAGTCCTGAAAACTCCTGAGGCATCCCCTCTCCCAGTGCTGCATAATCCACATGAGGAGACAAAAAGGTGTCCTTTATGGGAGGTCAGGCCATGAGGAAGAGGCCATTTTATGTAGCTAGACACATGCAGCAATTCTCTACAACAGCAGGAGGGTGATGGTAGCTGGCAAGATAGTCATCTCACTGGAATTATAGTTTGGTAATGGACATACGGACATGCCCCCAAACTAGGATCTGGCTCCTTGCACTGAAAAAGGTTGGACCAGAGCCTCCAGCAAAAATGTCATCAAGCTTTCATAAGACACTATTAAGAAAAGGGGGCTCCATGAAAGCTGGATGTCTTATTCATTATATTGCACCTTACGGAAAGAAGAGAATGAAAAGTTCAATTCACAAAGCGTTATTTATCTCTCAGAAAAAAAATGACTTTCCCAGAAAGTCACATTGAGAAGATGCTTCTCATTTCCAAGGGAATTCCAACAGAGAACAAGCAAAATATACTCTCAGGGTATAACATAATAAAACAGAAATTAACAGCAGTGCATGAACTAAGTTTTGTACAATGCCCTATGAATAATTTCCATCATGACTTAGAGAAACTTCCCAGTAAAGGTAATGAAAACAACAGCCACTTGGGCCATGTTGTCATTCATGTAAATAAGATCCATTTTGTGTGTGATAGGGATCTGTTCATTTCTTGTTTTAACCTAAACCTTCAAAGTAATTTAAATCTATAAAACCCCAAACAGAAAGAGCTTTATCTAAAAAAGGCAAAACTATGAGCATTCAGCTCCGCACACAAATCCTGATTTGTATGCATGAAATGCCTTCCCTCAATTGATCAGCAAGGCACTCCAGTCCTTCAATACTACCCTCTATTCCTTTAAAAATATCCTGAAGACCCACCCCTGCCAAGATGCCATAAGACACAGGTGAGGAACTTGAGGCCTGGGGGCTAGGTGAGGCCCCTGACTTGCCTGGATCCAGCCCCTGAGGCTCTGGGGATCCCTCACTGTGAGGTTTTATTTTTTGCTTCTCACTTTTGAGTGGCCCCAGACCCAAAAAAGCTTCCCCAACCCTGCCATAAGAGATCAGCAAACTGATGATAGCTAGCTTGATGGGCAGATGGGGACAAGTGACACTTTATTCATATAATAGCAACAGTATACTTGCATATAAATAAAATATATACATTTGGTTGTATTCCTACTCCTCACACCTCTCATATGTCCCTTGTCTTCTCAAACTGTAAACATGTTGGAACAGAGATTGTGCCTTCCTGTGTGTTTATACAGCACCAAGAATCATACAGCTTTATTCTTTTCAGGCCTCTCAGGGATACTGCAATGTAAATATCGAGTAGTGATACTAATAGTGAATTATTGGTAATTCAAGGAATTATTCAATTAGTGCCACTAAAGCAAAGACTATTTTTAGCAAACATTTTCTCTAACAAGGGATATTAGCACCTACATTTTTAATGGAAAAATCAGGGATTAATTCTATAATAATGAAACAGTACATAAACATTGTGGAATTTATCTTCACAACACATCTATGAGGTAAAGAAGTATCATTATCCCTATTTTACAGATGAGAAACAGAGGCAGGGTAGCTTATTCAAGACTGCAAAAGAAGTCAATAGCGGAGTTGGGACAAGAACTCTAAGTTCCAGCCCAGTGCCTAATCTGTAAAACCATCCTTCCTCTCAGAAACCGAGGAGCTGAGACAGACTCTAATTTCATTATAGATCTGTAAAACCAAGAACAAACGATAGTCTTTCATATACCCATAATAAGTGTGCTACATAAGGTATTTTGTTTATTAGATTATCACTGCCACTTACCTGAGGTATATTGGTTTTTAAAAGTCTTTATTATTCTTAAATACCCATTTAACCCATTCACAACCTGAGTAGTTCAGGTATGTCATTTTCATTCCTCATGACACATAGCAACTACAGCAAAAAACGATGGGTTGTACTAGACAGTATCACTAGCAGCAGCAGCAGTGTCACCAGTGTAATAAATCCTATCAGATCAGGATAGATCATGGAACCAAAGCAAATAATCGGGCGTAAGAAAACTTCATCAAAAGATGCTCTTATGTATCTGCTGGTTGGAAGAACAATTTGACCCTGTTAGTTTTCTAAGGAAGAGAACACATCATAGATGCAACATCTGTGGCATTAAAGCAAAGCCAAGCCCATAGCTCATGTCCTCCTTGATGTCTGATAAGTTAATGTCTGCACAGCCCATAGAACAGGGGTAAGGAACGTCCTGAAGTCTCTTCCAGCCCTATGATTCTATGACTCTACGAACCTAAGGTCCGGGAACCGGATGTGGCCACCGGCTTGCCTGGATCCAGCCCCTGAGGCTTGGAGCTCCCTCCTCCAACATTGAGGAGCCTGAGCTGGTGCTTCAACCCTTCCTCCCTCCACAGGGCTGGAGCACACAACATCTACTAGCCTGTGCAAAGGGAATGTGGAGAATGTCTTTCTCCTTCTTAGTTGGGGGCTGCTTCAGTGGGGGGGGGTTCGCTTCTCACTTGTGTGTGGTCCCCAACTGATTTTTCTGTGGATCAGTGGCCCCCAACCCAAAAAGGTTCCCCACTCCGCCTTCGAACAGAGAAAGCACTTCACAGAACACAGAAAGCACTTCATACCTGCTAAGTAATATAAATGATCATCATTATTACTGGAGCAAATCCAGAAGTACTTATACAAGCAAAACTTGCAGGAAGGTTAACATGAGTTTTATGTAAGTAAAGACTCAGGTATTCAGGATTACACTCGAAGTAAAAGCGTTTTCAGGGTTTTCAGGGTTTTGCCTAGTGTTAATTATTCCTATTATAAGAACATGCAAATCTATGGATATCTGCAGGTATCCGTTCCTGCAGATGTCAATGTGGATATATCCACGGCTCATTTTTGCAGATACAGATGCGGATACAAATCTTGTATCTGCGCAGGGCTCTACCTATTATGTGACACCAAGTTCTTCTTGCTGGGGGAAGGAGAAGTGGCAAGCAGAGTAGTACACCATGGTTTTGTAAGCCGTCCCTGTCACTGTTGGTGCTGTTGAAGATCACTCTGGCAAGGCTAAGAATCTGAACACACCGACAACTATCCTATCTGCTTCTGTCAAGAACTGCATATGCCAGACAGAGTTCTGGGAGTGTCTGAACAGAGTGTAGTGATTCAGCAACCACAAAAATGAGTCCCCAGCCAAACTGAGAGGAAGAAGTAATGCCACTTCAGTTACAGCAAGTTTCTTTTGCAAAGAGAACTAGAAGGTATGATTTATGGTCATTGAACAGATGTCCTTTTGTCTGGCAATACTCTACCCATAATAAATTGTAGTAAAGCAAAAGGTAAGGCAGAAGAAGGAAGAGACTGAATCTTTAAGAGATATCTTCATTCCAAGACAATCAGCACTTCTAGGTAACTTCCATCAAAAATGCTGGTACTATCAGTGACTTGATGGATTCAGATTAAAGATCATTTAACTCTTGGAAATCATTTGATTGCTTTGTGCGTGTGCAGCTGATTCTTCTTGCTTTCCATTTAACTATGCTTCAAACAATGTTCCTGTGAACTAGGGATATGAACAACTACTTGACTATCCGATAAGCAAATGCTTATCAGACAGTCGACTAGTCACTTCCCCCCTTGCTGCCTCCATCTATCAGAGGCAGCAAGGGGGGGGAAGAAAAGGGAGTGCTTCAAAGCAGCAGTGCTGTGTGGAGCCTGGGGCCAGACCCTGGGCTGTATGCAGTGCTGCTGCTTTGAAATGCCACGTGCAGACTGGGGTCAGCTGGGGACTCACCCTGCAGCATTTAAAAGAAGCAGCACCACATGGAACCCAGGGTTGCTACACTTTAAAGGCGGAGGCGCCCTTATCAACTAATCAAATAGTTGATGCAAATTGCATCGACTACTCAATTAGCCAATTAATCTAAATTTAACATCCCTACTGTGAACCACTTCATTGCTTGCAAATCAAATCCCTGTGTTCCCTGAACAGCAGTATTCTAAAGTCAAATGTGACATAATACAGTCACAGAAGCCAATTCTGAAACTTGTCTGCTTTTAGGACTATAAAAATCACACAGTGGCCAAATGTCTTCTGTGAGTGCTAGAAGAAGGGGATACAAAATATAGGCTAGAATGGGACTAGCACTAACCCAAATATATGTATCTGTGCAATATAGAAGTAAAGATCCTCCATCTTCCAGCAGAGCTGTGTAAGTGCTACCTGTATGCTAGATACAGGTTGTGAATACAGCACTCGTGCTGCATTCCACATATTCTTTCCACAGAGTAAAAAAAAAAGCATCTTAATTTAATACTGAAGCTAGTTCTTTATTATAAGCCTAATTTGCACCATTCACCTTAATTTTGCAAAATGACAGAAAACTGTTTAATTTCTACAGGTTGGACCTCCCTGGTCCGGCTCCCTCAGAACCTGACCAGTCCCGGACAAGGGAGTCTTCCAGAGCAGGGAAGGTTTGGGGGAGCAGCCTTTCTCCTGGGCTTCTCTCCCCAGCTACCTGGCCCCACTGCCCTCAGCCCCTTGGCTACAGTAGCCTTGCAAGTTCCGTGGCCCTGCAAACGTTGCTGGCCCAGCCACAATGTTCCCTCTAAGCTGCGTGGCAGCACAGCTTCACAGATGATTAATCAGTCCCGCCCAGTCAGTCCCCTGAGCCTTTGACTAGGCAGGGTTGGTTAATCACCTGTGAAGCTGCCTCACCCCAGCTCTGCAGGCTCCGGTCCCTGCCAGCTTCGGGCTCTGATTCCTCACTGGCCTGCTGCCCTGCTGGGCCCGCTGGCCGCCTATGCTGCCAGCCGCCAGCAACTTCTGTGATGGGACTCTCTAGCCCAGCAACATCCTTGGATTTTCCAGACCATGGATGTTGCCAGACCAGAGAATCCCAGACATAGAGGTTCAACTTGTATAAGATTACAAAATCCCATTTCTTATTCAAAGAATGTATTTCCATCCATCTTGTTACTAGTTATTTTGACATTTTTGCAAATTTTAGGGACCCAAGTTAAAGTTGAGTGGGCCATGCAAGTTTGGTGTAGTGACAGAAGATGACAGAGGACTGTATGGCAGTGAGAAAGCAGCTCAACCTTTTAAGTATACATTTCTGGACTTTTTAACATGTAGGTTTTTTAAACTGTTTAATTACTATACTGTTATGTAAATTATTATCACTGACACTACTGGAAGTCTATCACTTATACAGTAAGCTAGAAATCAACACTTTGTCATCCCAATAGCCAGTATGATTCAAAGTATATAGCTGAGAAATCCCTTTACAGAAGATACCGTGATACAAAACATGCTAATTACTCTTATCTGAGCAATTATAAAGTATTCTGAAAAATAGACAGGAAAGAAAATCCAAGTCTGACATTGCAAACACATCAGGATGATAGTCAGCCCTGCCCCTGGGGACTATGGAATAGTCGAGTAACCGATAAGAATACATGAGATTACTCAACTATTCAGTTAACCAATATTTAACATCCCTACCCTCGACTCCCATGTAAGTCAGTGGAGTTGTTGGAGTTCAGCAACTCTTAAAATTTAGTCTTTGGTGACTGAGGATGGGGTAGAACTCCATCACCTACTGCAACAGGAAGCCTATTGAAAATAATAAAAGAAGGGAGAACAAGTAAATAGGACAGAATCATAAAACCTCCGTACCCCACTTCCAATTTAACTTCTGCTTGTCTCATAGTTTGCAAGCTCACCCTATCAGTATGTAAAGGATCATTTTGGGTAATACAAGATAGGTGAGTCAGTAATACAAAGTACAATGCTTTGGGGTGAGGTGTGCTATGTGCACTTACTCAGTGTGTGAGAACTGGGCTGGGACTAAAAGCGACCACCTGCACTGTGGTATGTATGGGACTGCAATGTAATGAACATCTCCAGGAGAAATAGGAACAAATATAACAGTAAGCCTAGCAGCTTAGCCCATTCCTTTTGGCTCCTATATAAAGGAATCCAGATTCCACAATTAAAGAGTCACTCACTAGCAGGATTTGTTCTGCTCAGCTGCTGCACTTCCCACCCACAATGGCTGATCCCTGAACAGAGGCATAAGGAGAAGATTCCTCGTGTGTCCCTTTGCCCTCTCACACTTGTGCAGAGCCAGACACAATTAGGCTCTGAATGATTTTGATCTGTACTTCTGCACAGCTAAATCTGAAGTGATATCAGCTCAATAGTCATTAAAAACAATACACTAGAGTAAAGAATATATGTAAAATATGCATAACTCTGAAAAGCTAACAATTATGCACACATTTAACTAAGAGCACTCCAGCTTATGTGAGGTCAGTTCAGAGGTGTAGCACTGAAAACCAGCAATCAAAAAAGTGACTTTCACCAGTACTGCCAACATATCAAATTTGAGACAAGCAACCATTTAATTAACAAATTGGAAGGATTTCTTATCCACTCTAGAACATCTATAATTTATTACTAACATGCCTGTTTTCACAGCTTTCAAAGCAATTGTATAAAAGTAAAAGAAGGGGACACTTTTCTCAAGTTGTTGAGAGACTATTAACTCCACTACATGAAAGGGTAGGTAAGTTATGATCCAAGCATTGCAATTTTCTGCAGCTGTTGCTCTAAAGTGTCCTAGTAAATGACTTTTATTCAAAAGGATATTCAGATGCATGATAATGAAAGTCAGATCACAAATAATTATGGCATTAATAAAAATGAATTACATAATTGACACAATCTGCTATCTGCCATCTTGAGAAAACAAGTAACCAAGAATCTGTATGAAAGAATATGCCACCTTCTGCAGGTTGGTTGGTTAACAACTATATTCTGTTTATCTTTTCTCTTACCTCAAGAGTCATATACACCGTGCTAATTGCTACTTTAATTTCTCCATCTGTCAACTCTTTGAGATCTTTCAACATAGCCTCTTCAATATTTAAACCTGTTTGAGATACAAAAAAGCCTGTTCAATACATGCAAGTTACAGAGATGATCAAATGCAACAGGATGAGTTAAGACCAGAATTTTTAGTCTTAAAGTCTTTTGGCTTTTATGGGGTCACATCAGAAAATTAACATTATTAATATGCAATTTGAATTAATATTAGTAGTATGGCACTACTGCTTTAACAGCAAAGTAAACACATTTCAAAAGAATTAAAAGACCAAGATTCTTTTGCAGTTTCCATCTATGAAGTTGTAAAGGCTCCGATCTGGAAACATACTGGATACTACTGGTCAATGAGTGCACATAATTTTTAATATTCAAATCATGGATATGAAACGACATTAATATAGTATTGTTGTAACATGATTCAGAGCTGAAGCGATTAAGGTACGTACTGGAAGGTACAGTCTACCAGTGATCTTCCTTAAACTAACATTGTACCAATGGATGTTTTCTGTGTGAGATTCAAGATTAATAAAACTCTCAGGGACAGATTAGTGTATGTATTGTTGACACAGAAGATTTCATCATTATCATCTAGTGAGTGACTCTTTAATTGTGGAATCTGGATTCCTTTACATAGGTATCAAAATATTTCATTTAACCATATAGCTTTCATTGACTGTAATTGGTGATGTCCAGCTAAAACTCTCTCTCTCTCTCTCTCTCTCACTCTCATTCTCTAAAACTATATTTAAATAATGCATAATACATAGGAATGTGGTCAATTTACCCCTACTGATAATGCAGGTAATATAGGCCAATAACCATTCATGACTGAAACAGCCATATAACTCACAACTGCTCATCAATGAATGCAATAGCTAGATTCTCTTCCATCAGCAATCTATTGACAAGATGAACTGGCTGTTCATCTTGATATTTTCATTTAAAAAATTACTATATATGGACAGTAGAGTCTTTAAAAATCAGAATACCTATTCTCTTCATTGTGCCCAGAATAACACCGATGGACCCCCAATTACACTGACAGATTAGTTTGTAAATGAGTGGTGCCTATTAGATGGAACTCGGAACTGCTATTCTGTTGAACGGCTCCAAAACGTTCATCTGACTTGCAAAGGACCTCAGAATCTCATCGCTACCTACCTTCATAGAGCACATAAACATATGCAATGCTAACTATGTAATCAGTAATAAAATCATAACAATATTGATAAAATACAGAACAACGTAGCTGGTACTTTACTTCTCTGTTAAGGGGCACTTAAAATTAATGCAACAAAGGCCATACTAAAACTGCTTCCAACAGTAGCAAGTGGCTCATTTTGTTTTCTTTTTACAGTACAGTCTCAGGTACATAGCAGAGCTGGGAAGCACTAGAACTGTGTCAGCAGCTTTTACTCAACCTGCAGAAATCACTGAAATCAAGCTTTATTCACTTTTGTATTGTATCTATTAAGTGTCTTCGTTTCACTGAATTTTGTTCATATGAATGAACTCTTAATAGAAGCTGTTTTTATGTGGCTTTGGTTTTGTGTATTCCTTTATTTGGATGTTGCAGCACAGCGAATAATATATAAGGAACAATGAGTATAATTCTGCCCAAGTCATTTATACCAGTTGCACTTCAGTATAGCTCCACTAATTCAGAGGCACTGCTACTGATTTATATCAGTGTTTTTTGGAAAATCAGACCCAACATTCAGAAATTTTATCCCATTCCTGTTTTCAATGTATTTCAAGTTTGATGCTCAGTATTGGGTCCAGTCACCTGGACCAAGCCATGTGGTAGATTTCATACATTCATCCTCCTCTGCCCTTGACCAGCTCCATCTAGCTCATGCAGTCAGGGAAGAAAGCCAACCCAGCAGGAGCCATTCTTACCTGGCTTCTCAAAGGGAGGCTGCATTGAAGTTGCACTCTCTAATCCACGTGGGAAACGATATTTTTTTATCCTAGCCTCCATGTTTTTCTGGATTCTGAGAGAACTTCTCTGTCCACATGGGCAAATGGGAAAACATTGGAAGACTATTGAGGCTCAAGTGAATTACTCTGTGTCTTCACTGCAATGTGGGTAGATTACCAGCCTCACAGAATGTGGTATCAGAGCTCTAGACTATACCACAGTCAGGCTAGCTAGCCCAGGTTTAAAGCACCTTCAAACCCAGATAGTGAATGTTTTTGGAGGCATGGAGGGTTCCATCTCATTTTTGAATGACAATGAACAAGAAATATTATTTTAAAATAATTTCTTGCTATTTCAAGCTTTAATTAGGGCTACAGTCAGTTCATCAGCATAACATAAAAACATGAGAATGGCCATACTGGGTCAGACCAAAGGTCCATCCAGCCCAGTATCCTGTTTGCCAACAGTGGCCAATGCCAGGTGCCCCAGAGGGAGTGAACAGAACAGGTAACGATCAAGAGATCTCTCTCCTGCCATCCATCTCCACCCTCTGACAAACAGAGGCTAGGGACACCATTCCTTACCCATCCTGGCTAATAGTCATTAATGGACTTAACCTCCATGAATGTATCTAGTTCTCTTTTAAACCCTGTTATAGTCCTAGCCCTCACACCCTCCTCAGGCAAGGAGTTCCACAGGCTGACTGTGCGAACTCAGAAACATACCTCTATGTAAGATTCAGAAGGGTGTGGCTGAGCATCCTTCCTATGGTGGAGCAGTGGCTATAGCCCATCATGTTGTGTTGGGACCATTAAATCATATATACACACACACACACACACACACACACACACACACACACAAGACAATATTCATTACCTGTATGACCACTATCTTTAGAACTTCAGATAGCACTGACAGTCCACAGAAACAAGATTTCTATGCTCTACCTTAAGTCAGCATATAACTGAAAAGTAACCATCATTTTAAATTTTGCATCATCTTACAGGATGATCCATTCTGTCTAGATGAGGTCACATGACAGAATTGTCAAGATGCCCAAGTAAAACTTCATTACCTTGAGCCTTCAGTGGAGTTGCCTGGAAAACAGAGATAATGTTTTCTCGAGGCGGCAGCTCTGGATATTTTTCTTCTAGAATTGACAGTATTTCTTCCTGTTGTTCTGTAATTCTTTCGTGTTCCACAGACATACATTTAAAGAGAATGCTTCCTGAAATGTGAAATAGAAAAGTCAAAACCTTCTGTACAACAGTAAAAAGGTAGTAGGATTACTACAACTCTTAAGGTCCCATGCTCCCCACCCCATCAAAAACACACATCCCTTTCCTTTTTTGGACTTGTCTTCACTGTAAGAGTGTAACTCAAGTTATAATTCAAGTGCTTTCTGCACACACAAATCCCTAACTTGCATGTATGTGGTGATGCTTTTTTTAATTTGAGCTGTCAGGGGACACAGATATGCAGTTTACAGCTAGACTTAGCATAACACATCAGCTGCTCACAATCCCCTCATAAAATAATCCAGTCACTCTCATGTAGCTCAGGTGTTATTTCCCAGTGTGGCCATGCTTACTAAAGCTACGCTTACTCAAGATGCATTAATTCAAGTATAGATATATCGAGCTTACTTTGCAGTGAAGCTATAGCCTTCACATACTTGCTACAAGGACCAGTACAAACTGAGGAGCAAAATTTCCATTTTCTAAGTAGCCAGAATATCAAATTCTTTAAAAATCTACACTGTTCATTGTTATCTTGATCTAGCACATTAGGAAAAGCTACTTTAATGTGTGATATAATATCTAATTTATAGGGTTTTGTTATATTTAAGCTGAAAGACCACAGTCTAGCCCAATGACACCAATAGCAACATTCTCATCGACTTGATGATAGGTCCCAAAAATTAGCATGAAGTTGTTTGAAGTTTTAATATCTTTTTAAGTACAAGTAATTGCTTTTTTGCAGAAGCCCCGTTTACAAATTCATCCTGCATGGTAGATAATCTCCCTCTTTTCCCCCACAACAATGGACTTAGAATGTGGCTGCCAAAATACAGCCAGCAAAACCCTGAAATAAGTAAACAAATGCATACACAGTATCACTCACACCACAACTAAACACATCTAAATTAAGCAGTTTAAGCAAATGATTGAGTTTATCATATTTCCTGACTCCATTATTTCCATTCCTGAGGATTTCTAATGGCCCTTTTTACTACCAATATAAAACAAAACTCTTCCTGAGTACAGTACACAACAACTTCAAAAAGGACTTTGAGGATAACCTTAAACTTATGATTTTACATCAGTCACTAGGCATTCCAATGTAATCAACTCTGAATGAGTCCATGCCAATTTATTTAAAGATGAAAAGCACTGCACGTTCAGCCAAATACAATGACACATTAATTTCAAAGTTTAAAAATGAGTCCATTAAATAATTGCAGCACAATTGGCACTCTGTTGCAAGACCTAAATAGAGTTGGTATATTTTCAGAGGATTACACAGAGCATACCATCTTCCAAATTCCATCCTTGATGTAACAGATATTGCTGAGGGAGATGACAGAGGGGAAAGGATTCAAGGTCATCCTTTAACTCCCAGAAGGCTCTGTTTCCATTTGGTGATATGCCCAAATAAAACATTCATTGCCAATTATTCATGCTAAATAAAGAATAATAAAATTTAAATAGTACCCCTCTCTGTGGTAGCATTAAAAATCATAAAAGAAACAGACTGTGGCCCAAATTTTCCAAAGTAGCTAATGATGAAAAATCCCAATTTTTGGATACCTTAACAAATGTGATTTTCAGATATCTAAAATTGGGTATCCAAAAGTTGAAGCACCCAAACTCCTTATTCATTTTTCAAAATGTAGGCCTGTATCTTTAGTGGGGAGGGGAGTTTGTTGGTGTTGTACGAAAGATGGAATAGTTACTATTTATATTTGTCACCTGAAACATTAACCAATCGATTTAAAAAAATACTACCTTAAGCAGAGGAAATCTGAACACAAAGTACGGGAATGGGTAATAAAGTGACATGTACTAGTTAATAAAACCATACAACCGTATCAGTTCAGAATTAAAGATCGTGAGATGGTCCACCGTGATTTGTGTGCCTAATTGTACAGAAAGAACTAAGATTAAATAAATTATGCTTCAGTATATTTATGATAATATCATCTCACTAATTTTCTTTTTATATTCACATAGTCTAATTACAATTGATTATAAATTGAGCAATAACTACACTACAGCTTTTGCCTAATCAATCCAGATTTTCAGTTAAGCTGTGAGCAAAGTGCAGGACTATTCAGTTCTAAAAAATGTCGAAGGCAAAGGCAATACAGAAACGGTAAAAGGAAAATACATTTTGATTCTCTCAGTTTGGAAAAAAATACATTTTCTGTGTTTCTCACACAGTCCATTTCTGTTTCTTGTAAGTGAATAGTGGAGTTCAGCTCAATGAAAATCCAGGGCCCAGATTTCCAAAGGCAATTAGGCCCCTAATACCAATTGACATCAACATGATTTAGGCACTTTTGAGGATCTGAGCCCGGAAGACTACAGATGCTGGACTCTAGTCACACACTAGCCTTACGTTTGGCATAACTCTCTTGACTTTAACTAGGATTACTCCAGATATGCATACGAGTGTATGAAAGAAGAATCAAGCCCCTTAAATCAGAACTAATCTGCATCATACACTTTCTTACCAGTGACAATTCCATTTTTCAGTTCAAGAGCAGTTTATTATAGACCATTTGTCAAAACGATGTTCTGAACATTCAGGAAGAATTTAAATTAACCTGTCAATCCTTATCAATATATATTTTAAAGAAGGAACTCCAAATGTTTCTAAATGTTTTTACCTTTCTCTCCGAAATCAAAACAGCTTAAAGGATTTTTAGAAGATAACTTTCCACTGCTACATCTCTGTAACTGGTTTTCTTGGCATATGATAGGTTCTTGTGGATTTCCACTGGAAAAGCTCTCTTAGAATTTGATCATGCCCTCAGTAGGATACTCACAGTTAACTTATTGCATACGTGTTAAATGAGAGTTTAAACCTAGTGTGACGGGTCTTCCCCAGCATCCCATATGAAACTGAGATACATATGAGCCCTCTGTCTCACCAGTCTGGGGTCCATCTTGCACTGTGATGTTGAGATAAGCTGCAAAGCCCTCCAAACTTGCACTCACACTAACATCGACAGGCAGGGACCACACCCAACTGTGTTCATGAATGCTTCAGCCAGACACTCATGATCCCATATTAGAGAGTCTACAGCCAAAATATTCCCAAGTCCCCAGCCTAGGAGCCCTGATATGTTCCATCCTGCTCTGGTCAAAAACCTGACGAGTATGAATTTATTACCCAGTCTATCACATCTACAAAGGAAAGTGAACATGTACCAACAACGCTTTCCTGAGCTGAGATTTTTCTTTCCACTTGAAACAACACACAGTCACTAATCAAACTGGTACCAAATTTTTTGACGTAGGCAGAAAAAACTGTTTTATAACTCTTCTGCTAGGACAAAAAGACAAGAGGAGTCTCAAACTAATCCGCAATTACCAATGTCAACACAGAAGTTATATTCTTTTTTCAATACATCTGATGTGCTTGTTAGCATAAATGTGACAAACCCCATTAGGAAATTGAGGGGTCCATATCCCACTGATGTGCAGGGATTGTGCATGTAAGATCCCATATGGTTTAAAAAAAACAATGGACTCACAGTCTGTTCTGGCTAAATAACACCATATCACCTCATTTTTCTTCCTCCTAAGCATGCTTTCATTACTACTTTCCCAGACTGAGCCAGGTCAGCAGTCCATTTAGTCATGTACTCTTTTAAGTATCTGTTGTAAAGAAGATCCATCAGCTAAAAACACCTCCTGCCAACAGCTTGTTTTTACTGAGAGCTACTGCAACTCCCATTAGATTCTTGAAAAGACTCCAGAAGCTCTTCTGACACACTCAAACAAAAGAAAATATATAATGCAAGGTTTCCAATATTACTCACTATGTGCATCACACTCCATTATGAGATTTGAGGGGAGAGGAGAGGACTTTGGATTATATGCTATGCCACTTTAAAAAAAATGATGGGCATTTTATTCTTTTCACAAAGCAGTTCAGAAGTGAAGCACCACTTTTGCCAAAAGCAATTGCTGTGCATTAATATTAAACATGACCTAATGAAAGCAGAAACTGTTTTGGGAAAACATTAAAAACGGCACAGGCATCTTCTGCATGATAAGTTTGTGGCTGAAAAGAACAATGCAGTGAAAATACAGAAGCTTCCCTTTTTCACCTCCGTTTTGATCTTTTAGCTGAAAAAGAAAGGATTATAGGGAGAGGGGGAAAACTAGTAACCCTTCATGAAAGCTGTCCAAACAGCAAAAAAAGATGATCAGCTCATCGATGATCTGCAGTTTAAAAAAGATTTATAGCTGAAATGCTACACAATCTTGCTGGGGAAAATAGTTGCCTTCCTGAAAATGCTTTGTTTCTAGCCACAGCAGGAAAAACATCAAGTCAAAAAAACCTTGTTTGGTAGAGCTGAAAATGTTCTCTTTCTCTCTCATGTTACATGTATAATGAGGGGTACAATTCACTGGGACTTTATGACCATTTAAGAAAAGTGTGAATTAGCAATCTAATAAATGCTGGCACCATTGCCAATCTCCCCAAAAGCGTCATTTTAAAAAATACTACTGATGTGAGTTGTTAAAATTACAAACTAATTTTGAAAGCCAAACTGCACCAGCATTGCACTAAGAGGTATTAAAACTGCAGCTCATATACAGAAAAAACAAATTCAATAAGTTGTCCATAAATGCTGCTGTTCATCTTGGTAAAATTTTGCCAGTATTTACATGTTACAATCTGCATCCTGTGGCATCCTTCAAGGCCTTATACAAATAAACAGAAGGAGGCATTTTTGAGAATGCACTGACTCAAGGTACCTGGCAATCAATGTTTTGAATCACATCCTTGCCAGCTGGCTCCAACAAAAAATGTAATGATTCAGCAATTTAATGGATCTTGAGTTGGCAACAGTCCCCTAGTAAACATCTCTGGGGAAATAAAGCAATACATGCCCAGGACTCTGGCAGATTTTATAATTGTTTGCTTCTGGCACAAATCCAGAGTCAGAACAAGCACTGACTTAAGGCAGATATGATTGTGCAGTACTTTAGCTCTTGGAGCAGGATCTGCTTACGGCCCCAGGGTAGAATTAACTTATAGTGTGTCTGAAGGGGAGACAAAGATATCAGAAAAGCATGCAGCTTAAAGAAGACCTTAAATATTAATACTGCCTACATCAATTGTGGTATGTTTTGCATGAATATGCCTTTACTTCCCTTCTCAATTTTTCCATTCAAAAGCATGCCTTTTTCAAATTTATAATAGTACACATCAGAATATTTTAAAATATTTTCAACTATTATTAACATTAATAAGTTTTGAGGGTCAAAGTTTAAGAATTCAAAATAAGCCCATTGAGATAGTTTCATTAAATGCTATCAGAGCTAGTACAGTACAACTGAAAAGATATCTCTAAACCTAGGCATTTGAAGCATGTTACTAATCTTGCAAAATTACCTCTCCATGTATGCTAACGGCCTGACTCAATGCCCACTAAAGTAAATGTCAAAACTCCTAGGGTATGTCTAGACTACATGGCTCCGTCAACAGAGCCATGTAAACTAGTTTACCCGGCATAGGCAAAGAAGTGGGGATTTAAATAATCCCCGCTTCATTAAAACAAACATGGCCGCCACGCTGTGCCGACGATCAGCTGATCCGGCACAGCGCAGCAGTCTAGACGCGGATCGGTCGGCTGGGGAAGCCTTTGCCGACTGATCCCTTATGCGCCTCGTGAAGCGAGGCTTACAGGATTAGTCGGCAAAGGCTTCCCAGCCGACAGATCCGGCGTCTGAGACTGCCGCGCTGTGCCTGATCAGCTGATCGCCAGCACAGCGTGGCGGCCATGTTTATTTTAATGAAGCGGGGATTATTTAAATCCCCGCTTCTTTGGCTATGCCGGGTAAACTAGTTTACATGGCTCCGTCGACGGAGCCATGTAGTCTAGACATACCCTATTGACTTCAGTGCTGATATCTCTGCTCAGCAAGTTTATGAAATTAAATGCAAATTCATAGCACTTTGAGGTTCATGTTAGCTCTCCGAACCTAAACTCCAACAAAAATTGCTACATGTAAAGTATACAATTATTTTACCCTACATCTAGTATAAAAACGGTGAAATAGTAATATTGGTACCTCTATCCTGGCTTTATGCCACTGGAATAATACAGCCCCACCTAGGCCCTAGGCCAATCCTACTAGAGCAGGATACGTCCGCTTTACAGCATAAAACCCTTGGAAGTGCAACACAAAGCAGCCATTCCTCACCCCAGGTTATTACCCTTTGCTGGGCGCTACAAGGTCAAAATGGCAATGAAGAGCAAATTATTTTGGTATCTGTATACGAGTGGAAACTTTACTACATTTCTAGTACTGTAACTAGTTGGCTTGTTCTCCATGATTGCTCCCAACAGTCATTTGAGATCCCAGAAATTAACAACCTTCTTGCAAAAGGCAAGACTCTCATAAAACTAGACCTGTATGAGTAAAATTTGGGTAAGTTGTAAGGGCAGAGTTTGGTCTACTATCAGTAAATATTTATAGTCTTAACAACTTGGACAACGTTTGAAAAATTAAAATGGAAAGATATTGATATTTATTGATTTTTCCCAAATTTGTACATGTGGTTATCTAGCTATTAAAGACTTTAAAAAAAATCACATCAGAGCTGATATTACTTAATTCCATAAGCTAGTATTTTTATACCAACATCTAGATAACAACAGGATGAGAAGACACCATGGTTGTTGAAGCTATATTATTATGACAGATAACTACAATTTTACTAGGACTGAGCCCAATTCTGCAAACACTGCCAAATAACAGTATTTACAATTGTGAATAAGCCTACTGATTTTAACAGAACTACTTATGGTGTTTATCATTACACAAATGGTCACAAATATCTGCAGGATTGGGCCTTTATGGCTGCATCAAAAGAAAAATCTTATCTATGTTTAGCTTTTATAACAGATATATTTAAAGTGTTTGACTAATGAACTATAATTCTACCTCTAAATAATGAACTACATAAAGGCTTTATTGTCTGTAATATTATACTAGCTCCAGTCACTTTGCATTGCCACTGAGGCCTCCTGACATAAACCCCCCAAATGCCTTTTTATTTTGTTCTGTCACAAAGATAAATGATTACGCTTACTTGGTTAGTTGAGGGCACAGTTTCCCATAGAGCTATTCTACAGAGATCTGCAGACTGCGAAATATTTAATGGCAGCTTTACTGGGGACCATTAGTTATGAAACAAGTAAAGAGATTTGGCCAAATCCTATATTAGTGGTAACACCCTTTCCTCATGAAAACATGAAAAAGCTTTATAAAAATACCAACTTTTGTAGTCTCTCAGTGTAAATTCAATAGCTCAGATACCATGGTGAAGGGCATGCTATGAGTTTCAGAGCAGAATAAAATAAACTCCTATCTTTTCTTACACTTAGGTATGTGCAAAAATTCAGCATTGGAATTGACATCTGTAAGTTAATTTTTCAGAAAAATATAATAACTATGAGTTCACAATTTGGTTATTTTTTAAAGTATATTCTGAAGCGGGAATGATAAGATTACATAACTAACAGGTTAACAGTTTTTTTAGAGCTTCAACTTTCTATCTAACAATCATCACAAATTGAAATGCAGTGACACGGCACAAACTGAAGATACTGAAAATGTAAGCTACAAAGAAAAGAAGTGAGAAACATGTGTGACTATAATGAAGTACCATTGCTTAATACTGTGGTGCACAAAATGAGGCAAACTGTGTCATAGCAATTTGTTTATGGAATTCTTAGATCATGAAAGTTACATGGTTATATCACCAAAACAGGATTAAATAAATATGGATTTGATTAGGAGAAATGTTTAAATGAAAGCATGGGATCTTGATCCATATTCATTTTCCACCACTGGGTAGAAATATCTTTATTGCCAATATCACACGGTCTTTAGAAACAAAGTTAGAACTATAAGAACTATTCCTTCTACCCAACTGATGTGCAAACAGCTCTATTTAATATTCCTCGCTAGTGATACAGTAAAGACCCCCATGCCTGTTTTTAAATGCACATTTTTAATATTAAATATAATGTTACTCTTTAACAAACTCTTTACTCCCTGCTTCTTTTATGGAGCTTCCCGTGGTCTTTAAAGGGATTGTTAACCAAAGAATGGATCACACTCTTTCTGCATGAGCAAATTCAGCAACACTCCATTAAACCTTTCAGTATTTAATATAAAGAGTAATCTCTCACCTCTGAGGAGATGAGCCAGTTGTTGAGTGATTAACTCTGGTGCCTCTTGAAGAATCTCTTTTACTACTACAGAGGAAGAAGACGCTTGTAACCCCAAGTTGGCATCACATTGCTCATCTGGGTTGATGACTTTGACAACTGCTGATTCCAAACTTTTGTCATCACTATCACAAAAAATACAAGTTTAAAAAATTCTGATTATTCAGTCTGTCAACACACCAGTGTAGCTTTTTCTGTTATTTTGCTATGGTTAATAGTATGTTATTTTTTTAAAGGAGCTACAGCTTAATAACAGGTGCTAGCAAACTGCTAAATGCTAGTCATTCTTATCTAAATTCTACTGAGAATTAAACAATAAAAAAGTTCATTAACCCCTTGACTATTGCATCCTAAACTTAAGTCACCACTGTAGAGTGATAGATTCTTAGGGTCTTTAAAGTAAGGCTACGTCTACACTGGCGGCTTCTTGCGCAAGAACAGGTGTTGTTGCGCAAAAACTTGCCAGGTGTCTACACTGCACGCGCGTTCTTGCGCAAGTAAATTTACAGTACAGCATTGGAAAATAGGGCTTCTTCCGAAAGACTTATTCCTCTCCCCACAAAGAATAAGCCCTCTTGCGCAAGAGCTCTTGCGCAAGAGGGCAGTGTAGACAGGCAACATGAATTTCTTGCACAAGGAACCCCTATGGCTAAAATGGCCACCAGAGCTTTCTTGCGCAAGAGAGCGTCCACACTGCCATAGACGCTCTTGCACAAAAGCACATCTCTTGTGCAAAAGCACATGCCAGTGTAGACGCGCTCTGTTTAATGTACAATATGTACTCAGACTTCAACATTTGTAAGAGACAAGGTGGTTGAAATCCTATCTTTTATTGGATTAATTTCTGTTGCTGAGAGAGACAAGCAGTTGAGCTACGCAGAGCTCTTCCTCATGTCTGGGAAAACTACTTTTAGAATGTCACAGCTAAATACAAAGTCAAACAGATAGTTTAGCATAAGTAGTTAGAATATATTCTAAGGGACCAATCAAGGTGAAGAGACCCATTAACACACCTGTTGTCATAGAACAAAAAAAAAAGCAGGGGGATGTGGGATTAGTGGGTTACAGATTGTCGTAATAACCCATAAATCCAGAACTTTATTAAGACTGTGATTTTTAGTGTTTAGCAAAATTATTAAGCTCATCCCAGCTCCCAGGCTCATCTTTAGAAAGTGCTGTGCAGGGTTCCTTTGAAGATGAGCACTGACATGTGGCATCGCTTTGAGAAAATGTTCATCCAAGGATGATAGAGTCTTTTGGTCTTTTATCATTTTCCTGTGTGAGTTCAGTCATTAAATGTCTGGTTTCATCCCATAGTTGTTCCCAGAGCATGTAGTACACTGGATGAGGTACAACACACATTGTGATAGGCATGTGTAGGATTCATGGATCTTGACAGGTATGTTGTGGGGGTGTTAATCATTGTAACAGTGGAGATATGTCTACAGGGTTTGCGTTTGTTGGCCTGGCAGGGTCTGGGGCCATTTTGAATGGGCAGGTCCTGATCTGTGGGGATTTTGCTTCTGATGACAAGCTTGGAGAAGCTGGGGGAGAAGGGGTCTTCAAACACTAGATGAGGAGGTTCAGGAAAGATTCTTCACAATGAGGTCCCCAGTGAGTAAGGGTTGTAGTTGTTTGATACCCTGTCTGGGTTCTAGTTTGAGTTGGTAAGTGACAACTGAGGCTGGAGGGGATTTTGTTTCTATATTGAAGCAGGTTCTCTCAGGTATTTGAGTGGCCCATTCTTGATGTGAAGACTTCAAAGCCATGAAGTTAATAAGTGGAAATTTTATGTAAAACATTTCACCCACATTTCCACAGTTCAGCAGCTTATTTTTAAATCACACTAGCACAGATACAATGACACTTATCTTACAGCAAGAGGCAAAATTAACTGGTGGAAGTGCTAAGAAAAGAGGCTGGTGACTCATCAAGTGGCATTTTTCACCCCTGCTCCAGCCACTGTACACCAAATAGAAGGGTCAGGGCAGTGCCTAGGACTCCATTTTGGTCTGTGGGGAGGATTTACCTGGAACAGGAATGCCATCTTCCAAGGAGCCATTCTCACAATCCCTGGCATATGGGCTGCAGCAGCATATAGGGCTACAGAGGTTCTGGTCCATAGGTAGACAGGGACAGGCTGTCGTAACTGGCTTTAGGGCTATCTGCGTTATGCTGGGGCCACCAACCATCCCAGAACTGGGAGGATGCAAAGTTGACTTTATACTGGACTAATGATATAAAGGGTCTGTGTGTTGCAGAGAGGCAGGCCATGTTTTTGGATGAAACATCAACCTGAGCTCCTGACCACATCTAATCAGTAACATGATGTGCTAATCCTTTGGCCCTGGCCAAACCCAACCTGGGTAGTTCCCCCTACAGTTTCAGCTAGAGACAGTAATCTTTTTCACTTCCTATCCCAAATGATTGTGTAGTGTTTCTGTATAGTGTTAAATAAATGCTGCATGTGGATTTACTATGCCTAACATTGGGGGAAATTATAGTTGTATATAAGTTTATATACAGTTGTAGTCTGTATATAAGTTTAAGTTTGTACAGCAGTTTAAAATCCTTTGTGATGAAAAGCTTTGTGTGCATGTACCTTACTGATACTATTAAAATGGATGGAGAGTCTATCAGAGATAAAAGGGGAAGCCTTTATATTATCTGGTTTGCATTTTACCCAACTCACGACAACCAGTAGAAAATGTACAGGAATGAAACTGCCAATCCTACCCATAAATAAATGGATATTCTATGTTCAGGAGGTGCCAAGGACCTACTAGTCACAAACATTGTTTTCCAAACTGCATGATTAGGCATTGCATGCCCTGTGCATGTACATCTGAAACTTTGATTCAGTAACACCAGAGTCTGTGTTCTTACACTTCAGAAGTAAAATCTGTTCTTACACTTTATACCTGATCTGTGAAGGGTCACGACAAAGGAGTTGCACTTTTCATCAGACATGTATTTACATACTAATTAAATCATTGCTCAGAAAAATTCCCTCAAACTTTTTTTCATTTATTCTAATAGCCATGCGGTGTCCCATTTCCTCATTGTCAATAACCAAATGAACATCTGTGTTCTTATGTTCTTATGTTATGTTGTCAATAAGAAACAATGAACATTGCTGATAAGAACATTGTGATTTCACTTGACCAGACTGCATATGCCAAATAAATAACCAAATGGAGGGTACAATCTGTCCTCTCTTTCACCCACCTCCTTCAGCGAGACTGTACTGGTGCAAGCCAGGCCGTCCCAATCAATATGCAAAATATGCACCAAATTACCACAAATTTCATGATGCCTTAGGCAGCTGTGTGATGTGTATGGAGTATTTTTGACTCCGGAAGCCAGCCCCATCACCCTCCAGCCGCACCACTGCCTTGCCTCTTCCTACTCCTACTACACCCCCCCTTTGACCAAGTCCTGCCCCTGCCCCACCTCCTCCCCACCCTAATTCCATCCCTGCCCCATTCCCCCAAGCCCTCACCCCTTCTTCACCCTGCCCCACCTCTTCTTCCCACCCCTGTTCTGCCCCTTTCCCCCAAGCCTTTTTCCCACTCTTTCCCCCCAAACCTCCCTCCCCGAATGGCACAGGGGACTTAGCATGGGCCTGGCCTGGGAGCAGAGGTCAGGCCCACCCCTGCACTCACTGGCAGTGGGGCGAAACAAAGCAACCCAGCCCACTCTGCTCCCCTGGCTCCCAGCCATGTCACTCCTCTACCCGCTGCTGGTGAGTAGAAGGGACAGTTCCATTTGTTGCCCCAAACCCCATCCCGCAAGAGATGCAGGCCCAAGCCTGTAGCTATCCTGCCCTGCTCCTGTCCCCAGCTTTGGACCTGCTCCCGGAGTTCTTTAGCACAGCCCCTCCTGCAGGGGGGGGTCACATGCTTGATCTGCGTAAGGCACCGGAACTGCTAAGGATGGTCATGGGTGCAAGTGTGGGCAGAACTGAGCACACTGTTCGATGCCCTATTTGTCTGCCTAGGTGCTTATAAGGCTTCCTCTCAGCAGAATCTGAGGGTATGTCTACACTTGCACCCAAGTTCAAACTAGGGATGCAAATGCAGGCATTCGAAATTGCTAACGAAGAGGGGATTTAAATATCCCATGCTTCATTAGCATGATCTTGCCGGCGCGCTAGTTCGAATCACAGCTGATTCGAACCAGGAAGTATGCACCGGGACACGTAGGTTCGAACCAAACCCCTTGGTTCGAACTAACGTTACATCTCAAAAAATGAGGAACCAGAAGAACCAACTGGATACAATGCTGAAATTTAAATTGTAAATATATACCTGCTGACATTTCTCTTTGTGTGAGTTTTAAGCCAGGAGTTGGGAGAAAGAGAATGATTTAAACGCAGGCAGGACTACCATGCCTACAAGGAATTTGGACCATGGAAGTGGACTGGACCGTGAAGGGATCATGAGTAAATAAGAGGAAAATGTATATTTAGTCACGATCAGGGGTATTTTTCTTTGTTTTGGTTGTTTGGTTAAACTTCTCTATGTAAATTACATATGCTCCCCCCCCCCGCCATTAAATACGTAAGCTGTACCCAGAGATACTATGTTCTCTGTGGTTTAATTTGTTCTTCTCAGCTGCTCTGTAACCCCTAACAACCAAGTATGCTTCATTAAGGATAGCTTTTTGTTTGTTGTTAATAAAATCATCTTTTTTTAAGGCATTGATTTGATTCTTGTGTCCTGGAAGATAACAGGTCTGTGTGTGTGCCTGCCTAGCCTGAGAGGTCAGCTATCAAAGACTCAGTTTGTTTTCTGTGTTTTCTTTTGTTTCTTTTTTCAAGCTTTCTTGTAGCAGAAGAGCCTGGGGTACCCCATGGGAAGGAATTCAAGTGTTCCTTCCTGGTCTTTCAGGGTTCTTTAAAATCACTTGATGGTGGCAGCCTATCTTCCAGAGTCAGTGCATTTGTGACTCTGGGGATTGATAGATAGATTTTGGAAACACAGCCTACAGAAGCAAGGTATTTAAGGTCTTCTGCAGGCCCCCACTTTCTGCACTTGGAGTGCCAGAGTGGGGAACAGCCCTGCCACCATCTCTAAAGGAACATGACAGTTAGCCCTTGCTAAAAAGGCTACCCAGGAATGGAAGTGTGACCTGCAGTTTACAGACCTTACATAAAACTCTGGGACTATAAATCTAATTCAACCGTGTCTAATCTGATATCTGTGAAACTACATGACAGGGCTATTAGCAAAATACATAAAATGGTCCATCTAAAAAGTTAAACAAATAAAGACTAATATGTGTAGCATGTTGTACTGCATGGTCATAATAAAGGGAAAATAATGTTGGGTGCTTCTGTTGTTCCACATTGTGTCACAGATATCGAACAGAAAAAGTTAAGACAGCATTTATAATCATAAACAACTGTAAATACAACCTTTAAAACTACTCAATTCAGCATATCCACTTTATCGTACGCAGAACACTATACCTTGCCAGCATGTTGCTGTTAACAAGTGTTAAAGACAATTTCCCTTCATCATTCAGCTGATGCAAGTTGATTTCATCCTGGAAGATATGGAATGATTCTGGGATATCCAGTTCTTCCAAAATAAACCGTGTTTCTGGGTAATAGCTGAACTCTCTTCTTGGTATGTTCAGCACAGGTAAGCACAGAACATCCGGGGGACTGACCTATAACAGGAGAATGTGTATCTGTCAGAATGCTGTAAAACAGTAATTGACTTTCATTACAGATAAGCATGATAGGCCAGGACAATTTTGTCTGAATTTTTGCCCATCAATAAACCTTATTTCCTCCAATTAATTCCTTTTTGTAATGTCCTCTTTATATATCTACAGTAAAGATGTTGAAAAAATGAGTGAGGACTGGGGAGGGGATTACTAAAAATTCTATCTCTTGGTTTTAGCATGTGCTACATTCCTATCACCTGCACTGAATGTTTACCTTTGGTTTGGTCTTATGATTAAGCTGTTAGACTAAAAATCAGGAAATCTTTGTTTAATTCTCAGTTCTACCACACATACCTTGTATGACTATAGACAAATGTATTCTCGATGACATTGTGATCCCCAATGAAGTCAATGGAAAAAAATTCCATAAACTCCATACATTTCCATTGATTTCAGAGAGGTCAGGATTTCATTTTCTATATCTCAATTGCCCTCTGTCTGTCTGAGGGTACATCTATACTAGCCCCCTAGATCGATCTAGGAGGCTAATGAGTGACGAATTAAATCAAGCCGATTTAAATATCCCGCTGATTTGCATGTTCTCATCGTCGCCATTTTAGAAATTGACTAGCCCAGTAACTGCCGGCGTCTACATGCGGCAGTGAATGGTTTCGATTTAAAGCCCTAATTCGAAATAGGTGGTAAACCTCATTGCAGGAGGAATACCACCTAATTCGAATTTAGGGCTTTAAATCGAAGCCCGCTTCACCGCCGCATGTAGACGCAGGCAGTTACTTCGGCTAGTCAATTTCTAAAATGGCGATCGTTGAATGCAAATCAAGCGCGGGATATTTAAATCCCGGGCTTGATTTGCAATTCCGGTCGCCCTCATTAGCCTCCCTAGATCGATCTAGGGGGCTAGTGTAGACGTACCCTTAACTATTTATACAGAAACTCTACAAGGTAGTTATTGACTTTTACAATGAGTATGTACAGTGCTTTAAGCAAAGGGTTCCTATAGGTGCAACTATGACACTAGTAAACCATAGATACTAGTAATCTGCCTTCTGTGTCCTGTGAATCAAGTCTAATGAACAAAAACAGTAAGAATGGATGTTATTTGTATCAAAGATAAACCCAACCCTCTGCAGAGGATTTGCATAAGTTCTATGTATCACTTAAGGGAGATTTTCATCATAAACAGGCCATGTGTTGACAATGAATTTCACCTGTGTTGCACTAAGATGTTCGTTTTTCATTATTGCCTTTCATCTCTTGTATGTAGATGATCTCCAGACCATTACCTCTGTATAACAAAAGGCTGACATCTGCCACTAATTCAAAGGGGGTCTTGTGTTTGACTGAAAAGGGAGCAGAGCCTAATTTTGTATACTTATTTGTTAGATGTTTTAATGCTCAGCAAATAAAAACATAAGTCAGGATCTCATTTTTTTTACCTTGTCTAGGAAGTAGGCATATGTTAATGCAGAAATGAGAGAATCCAAATCACATGGTTTATTCCCAAGAACAACATGGACTTTCCCCAGGCGTTTGCTCCGGTTCTGAAACATATGATATAAGAGCATTTTAAAAGATGACCATGAAAACGGCAAGGAATGCAGACATTTAACTTGCCTATTGAAATATCTAAATGTTTTGCTTAACTGTAAAACTTTTCAGTCAGCCAGCTTAATATATGTGCTTCTTATGGGGTCAGTCCAATTGCCAGGCACCCATAAATCCCAATGAATTCAGAAGGAGCTTGGAGCACATAAGAGACCCAGGTTTAGATCCTATGGACTGAACTCATATAGGTCAGGGGAAGAATTCCCATTAAAATCAATGGTGTAGGACAATGAGAAAATTCATTTCCTGAGTGGCGAACTACACAGACCTAGTGAGAAAAGCAGCCATGAGGCACAAGGAGTATCCTGTATCACAATACAGGGCAACTTCAGGCATGTCTACACTGGGGAGTTATTTCAAGATAACTGCCCTTATTTCAAAATAACAAGTAGAACATCCACACTACAAGCCCATTATTTCAAAATAATGGGCTTGTTATTTCAAAATAATAACTCTTGCATGTGAAGAGGAATAAGCTTATTTCAAAATAGTTATTTTGGGACTTATTTTGAAATAACCTGGTAGTGTAGACATAGCCTTCTAGTTGCAGCAGTTTTTTTTGTCTGCCATTTGACCTGATATTTGCAACACCTTAAGCCTGATCCTGCAAGAAAATGAGCACGCCCCCATGAGATGCAGCATGCCTTTAATTCTCACTGACAACAATGGGAATTAAGAATGTTCAGTATCAGGTAAAACTGGGTCCCTTCCAAATGCCAGAGAGGGAAATGCCAAACATGCTGTGTAAATGTGAAGTATTTCAGAGAAGTTCATAAACATTCATATACACCCTCCCCCCATACACACACATCAGATGGTGGTGAATTAAGCTTTTTCTTGAACACATCATTAATGAAATGCCAACTGTACAGAAATGTTCTGATCTATTGCTTTTTAATGAGCTATGCATCTTAGTCTGAGAAACAAACCTGACTGACACTAATGTAGGTGTCTCACATCCAAACATACACAATTAAACAGGTTCTTTTCCATGTTTGAAGGTTGAAGTGCATTCTGTTATTTTGAATTAATTGTCTACACTTTCTCAAATGAAATCTAATCTTCCTACAAAGGGCTATAATTAGCATACTTGCCTCAATTGTAAACCTGTTAATAAAAAAAACATACAAATGTCTAATTTTCACTCTACCTGGATAGAAAAAAAAGAGGTACAGGATTTGTTTGGGTCTTTTTTTTTCCATTATGTAGAACACAATAATTCAAAATAACCTTGGGTAATAAACCCAGATCAATTGTTTCCCCATCTCCTGTGCACATAGAAGGAAACTACTGAAGCAAGATATCTTTCTGAACAATGCAACTGTAAAAAACTGTCTGGACCAGACACCTATGACTTAAATGTACATCTTCTCTATCATCAATATTTCTCTACTTTGTTATTTCCCTATGTCTAGCTGTCTAGAGCAGCTCATGATCGTCAGGACCAAGCTTGGGGCAGACTGTGAAGAGGCAGGTATGACAGGGTGTGGTAACAGAAGACCCCTTGCCAAGGCCACTGACATTCGCCTTCCTGCTCTCTGAGGCTTCTCACCGCCCGGTCCTGCTGGACCAGCTCCACTGGTTTCCCCTGGCCAATTCACCAAGCTGAGATCACTGTTCTCCCCAAGCAGCAGTACAGACACTGAATCTCTTCAGGTCCAAGGAAAATGCAGCTTAAGGCCCAGCTTCCTGGGAAACCACGCCCCAAATGGGATCAGAACTCCAAATGAATTATATAGGTAAGACCCTTTAACTATGAAAGGAGGAATGTATACACTGATTGCTCCCCCAGGTAGTAATTCTTTACACTGGGCTTGACAGAAGATAAAAGTGATTGTATTAAGTACAAGCAGTAGGATTTAAGTGATAATAAAGTGAGAACAGGCAGAGCCAAGTAGACTACAAACTCAAAATAACAAAAAACACTTAGTTAATTCTAACACTGAAACCTCAATACATAAACTTATTACAAACTCACCCTAAAACTGTTCGGTTTCCAGCTAAGCCTTCCAAATCAGGGCTGTTCCTCCCCTGGGGTCTTTGGTTCCTTCTCTCAAGTGTGCCAGCCAAAGACAAAAAGCTCGCAAGTTTCCCATTGTTTTCAAGATTCCCCCTTTTGCATGGGAAGCTACCTGACCAGTCCCTACCAGTTAGGTAGGTGACATGACTTCCTAGGATCAACCATTGCCAAGACTTGGACAAAAGAGTTGTTTATAGTTGATCAGGCTTTGAGAGAAAGAGCCTTGATGGCTTGCCTTTGCATTTTTAAAACCATAAAACATTCCATACTCTATGGCTACGTCTACACTGGCATGATTTTCCGGAAATACTTAAAACGGAACAGTTTTCCATTATAAGTATTTCCGGAAAAGGAGCGTCTACATTGGTCCCGGAGTTACCGTTATAACGATGCGCTTTTCCGAAAAGCGCATCTACATTGGCGCGCACTTTTCCGGAAAAGCAAAGCCCGGAGCCATTTTGAAGAGGGCAAAGGCCACCAGACCTTTCCGGGCGGCCGGAGCGCCATTCAGACACGTGCTTAAAGGGGTCTCGCCGGACAGCCGTTGGTCTCCTGCTCCCTGCCTTGGGACCTCTGCCAGGGACTGGCACCCTTAGCAGGTTCGGTGGTTGCCCTCTGAGTTTTGGGGACACCACCCTTTGGCCCCCAACTGCTTTTCCCTGAGTTTAGTTTTTTCTGCCCTGCTCTGTCTGCCATGGAGCCGTGGGTGGCCATTTGCCTGCTCGGGCCCCTGTTGGAGCTGTACGAGTGCCTGCTGCTCGTGCTGCAGGCCGGTGCCATGGTGTACATGAACCAGGAGGCAGGGATCGCATTGGACTCCCTCACCAGGGAGGCCCTGGCAACCGTGTGGCATCAGCACCCCACCGTAGAGAGGCCCGTCTGGAGTTTCGAGCAGCACCAACTGGTGGGAGCGGCTGGTCCTCGGGTCTGGGACGACCACCAATGGATCAGGAATTTCCGCATGAGAAAGCGGACCTTCCTGCAGCTGTGCACCTGGCTCACCCCCGCGCTGCAGAGAGCCACCACCCGGCTGCGGGCACCCATCCCCATCAAGAAGAGGGTCGCCATCGCGCTCTGGAAGCTGGCCACACCGGACAGCTACCGCCGTGGCCCAGCAGTTCGGGTGGGAAGATCAACCGCCGGAGTGATCGTCATGGAAGTAAGTCCCAGGGGAGTGGGGTGGGGAGGGTGCTGCACTCCAGGCCCAGGGACAGCCAAGACTCCAGGCTGGGTCGCCCAGGGGTTTGGGCCGCCCTCCTTGCACTGGCCCGCTGGTGGGGGCTGTGGGGCGAGGGGGCCCTGGTGTGTGTGTGTGTGTGTGTGTGTGTGTGTGTGAGGACAGAGGGAATCAAGGGGGCCCCAAGGAGCGCACACTCACCCCTGCCGTATGTGATGTGTTCCCTTGTGTTTCTCTGCACCCTTCTGCAGGTCGTCCACGCCATCAACAACATCCTGCTCCCGCGAATCATCCGCCTGCGCGACGTGGATGATACCATGGCCGGCTTCGCTGCCCTCGGGTTCCCCAACTGCGGGGAGCCCTGGACGCCACCCACATCCCCATCCGGGCCCCGAGCATCGAGCGCCCATTTCATGAACCGCAAGGGGTACTGCTCCATTGTTCTGCAGGCCCTCGTGGACCACCGGGCCGCTTCCTGACATTTACGGGGCTGGTCAGGCCGGGCACACGACGCCCGCATCCTCCGGAACTCTGGACTGTTTCGCAGGTTGAAGGCGGCACCTACTTCCCGGCGAGACTTGACTGTCGGGATGTGCCTATGCCCATCTGCATCGTCGCACGCGACGCGCCTACCCCCTGATGCCCTGGCTAATGCGGCCCTACACGGGGCAGCCGGACCAGAACCGGGCCCGGTTCAACGACCGCCTCAACCGGGCCCGAAACCCAGTGGAGCTGGCCTTTGGATGTTTAAAAGCACGATTCCGTTGTTTGCTCACCCGTCTCGAGATGGGTGAGCAGAATGCAACGGAGGTACTGGCCGCGTGCTGCGTGCTCCACAACATTGTGGAGCGCAGCGGGAGGCCTTCCTCCTGCATGGATGGCAGCCGAGGCACAGACCTTGGAACAGCCCGACACAGCTGCCGTCCGCCAGGCGCGCCAGGATGCGGTGCGCATCAGAGAGGCCCTGGTGGACATGTTTGCCCAAGCCCCGTAGTAAGGTCGCCTGGGTCTCCCCAGACTACTCCCGCCCGTCCCCTACCCTTCCCCACCCTCTCCCCTTACCTCCCCCCCCAATTGTAAAGCGTCGGGTCAAAGCACATCGGCCGTCATCGTGAGTGTTCGCCGGGTGCGCCGGGCTTAGTTAGGGTTTTTCTTTTAGTTTAGGCTAGGTTTAGGCCACCATCGCCTGTCCCAAGAACAGCCACGAGGATTCGGGGTTCGTGCAGAAGGCTCAAGTCAGAGTACCTGATTCCAGTCGTCTTCCGTCGAGGGATCTCCTGGCTGTTCCTCTCCGAGGCCCGGAAGGACCAAAGGATTGAGGTGGCCAGCTTCGCCATCATCTTCCGTCGAGGGATCTCCTGGCTGTTCCTCTCCTGAGGCCCGGAAGGACCAAAGGATTGAGGTGGCCAGCAACACTACCCAATTGTCCTCCCTGCGCCTAGACTATGTTTAATTATCTGTACTGTGCATCTTTTAACCGTTCTTGCTTGTTTGTGAGCTATGTAAATATAGTTTGTGGTTTACATTTTACTGAAAAGTCTCAGTATTTATTTATGCGCCACAAACCAATGAGCACTTAAAAAGGGCCCCCGCAGTGATAGAGTACAGATTTTGTTGTCTGCAGTTTGTAACCCTGTTAAATTTAAGTGGCTAATTGGCATCTCACATCATTTCCTACAGTTACTAGAGTAACACGATAACCAACACAGGAATGAACAGAAAAATAGAAAACTGTTTATTTACAAGGGGGAGGGACCTTCAACTGGGACGGGGGGACCTTCAACTGGGACGGGGGGCAGTTACTGGGATGGATGGCTCCTGCGACTGCTCCTCCGGGGGCCTGCACACGCTGGGCAGACCGCGTGAGGGGCAGGCTGCACGGGGCAGGAGCAGGGGCAGGAGCAGGGGCAGGGCAGGAGCAGGGGCAGGAGCAGGGGCAGGAGCAGGAGCTGGGATAGGAGCTGGGATAGGAGGGGGCATGGGCTGTGCCCGGGAGGATGGCGGGGCATGGGGTCCGGCCATGCCATAATGGATGGCATGGACCAAATGTGCTGTGAGCACGTCCGTGTTCGTGCGCATCCCTCGGCACTCATTTAGGAACGCAGCCCAGCCCTCCTGCCGCCACTGCAGGTCCCCTGCACCCGCCGGCGATGGAGGCCTGGATTGCCTCCACGGCGCGCATACGGCGGCGCAGAAGCTGGTCTCTCTGCCGCCTGTGCCTCCGGGGTTGGCCAGCTGGGGGTGCCGCTGCTGCCGCAGTGTCGGGTCTGGTGCTGGGTCCCGCTGCAGGGAAGAGAAGAAAGGATGGGTCAGTCGGGCAGGCCATCCACTGTCCCCACATCTCATGCCCTCCACCCCTGAGCCCAGGTGACCCCACAGTTGTGTGGCTTGGGCCCACTCGGTTTCCCTCCTGCCCCCGTGTTGTATGTTGGCAAGGAGGACCGCCCCTGCTGGAGTAGGGTCCCCCTCCAGTATTGTAAGCACCGGTCTGTGTCCTGGCCCCGTGGAGGCGGGAGGGTGCTTGTGCTGCGTTCACCTGTGGAACTCCCTGCCGGTGGAGACTGTGAAAAGCTTTGGGCTAATCGCTGGTGTTTGACAGGAGCGAGATGCATCCCACGCAGTGCCTGGGAGCACATCTGGCAGAGGCGGTCTGGGCTCTCAGATCCTCGCGTGGGATATCTCCTGGACGTAACCAGAAGCGTGACTGGGTGGGGTGTCCCATCCTTGCAGCAAAACTCAGGGGCCCTTGTCCCTCCCACTATCCCTCCCGCAAGGCCGGTAGCCCAGGGACATGTGCGGCCACAGTGGGGACTTCCCTCGGGAACCAGCCAAGGCACCGGGAGCAGGCGAGGGACTGTGGCGCTGCGGTTTTCCCAGGAGCAGCTGGCTGTGCCTCACAGCCAGGCATGGGACAGTGTGCTGTTCTCCGTGCTGCACCCTTGGCGGAGGTGAGGGCTCTGGGCTGAGTCCCTGGGGCCCTGGCCGGTTCCAGCCGGCATCCACCCTTCCCCTGGTCCCGCCGCATGTGTGTGAGCAGCACGGTCCCAGGTGTGCCCTGCAGCTGCCTGCCGCGCCACGTGCCTCTCGGTCGCCAGGCTGCACGAGGTTGCACGTGCTGCTTGCTGCCTCATGCGGCGCAGCGTGCAGCTCACGTGGCCTGAGTGACATGCTCTCCCCTCCTCCCTCTGGGCACCTGGCTCCCCCGCCCTTTGGGAGTGCAAACTGCAAAGACTCACCAGTGGGTTCCTCCCGGCCTCAGCCTCGGCCTCGGAGGAGCTGCTGGAGGGGGCCTGCTGGGTGGTGGCCTCCTCTGCGCCAGACGCGCTGCTGCTGTCCTCTCCCTCCCCCTGCTCGGTGGGTCGTCTGATGGGGGGGCGCTGGCAGGTGTCCACAGGGACGTCCAGGGCTGGCTGGCTGGCCCAGGAAGGCGTTCAGCCGGTCGTAATAGGGGCAGGCATCTGGTCCTGCCCCCCTGCCCTCGCTGGCCCGGACGTACCCCAGCCGCAGCTCCTTCACTTTCGAGCGGACCTGCTCGGCATTCCAGGTGGGGTGTCCCTGCTGCGCCAGGTTGTCGGCCAGCCGTGTGTAGAGCTCCACATTCCGGCGCCTGGAGTGCAGGTCGTGGAGACCCTCCTCCTCCTGCCACAAGTCCAGGAGGGTCTCCAGCTCCTGGGGTCCAGGATGGGGCCCGGCGTTTGCGGCCCCTGGGGGCCTCCTGTGCTGGGGTGCAGGGGCTCACCAGCTGGAGCTGCCATGGCGCGGTCCGATGGGTGGCTGGGCAGCACAGCGGCACGTGGCAGAGCTCAGGCTGCAGGGTCTGCGGCGCTCCTGCCACGTGCGCCCAGCAGCCTCCCTACCAGGAAGTCCAGGGCTCCTACGGGTCTCGTGGCGACCAAACCGCTTTTTCCGTTTCTTCTGCTTTTCCGGAAAAGCTGTCTACACTGGCCCTTTTCGGAAAAGCTTTTCGGAAAAAGGACTTTTGCCCGAGCGGGGCGGCATAGCTTTTCCGGAAAAGCGGCTGATTTCATACAGTAGATCGTCATTGCTTTTCCGGAAAAGCAAGTGGCCAGTGTAGACAGCTCGCACCTTATTCCGGAAAAGCGGCTGATTTTCCGGAATAAGTGGCCCAGTGTAGACACAGCCTATATATCTAACTTTACACACAAAAATGATACATACACCAAAATATACAGATCCAGTGGGTTATGACATTAAGATTGATAGGTTACATGAGATAATTTGCTCAAAGCACCTCTGAGTTAGACATATCTGTGTCCACAAGTCCACTTTCTAAAGCATGGGGGGCGGGCATCACCCAAATTGGCTGTGTGTTCTATACATACATTTCACCAACTAAATATCAAGTGTGAACTCCTCAAGCACTAAAATAGCCTTAACATGGAGCCACAGACAGTCCCCTTTTGTACTCCAGTCTATCTTGCCCCCATCTTTCCAACAGATGGTCCTTTATACCAAAATATCACAATAATCATGTTATTCCCAGTCCCTACTTACCCCAGCTCAATTGTACCTTAAATCTCACACCAAAGACAATGCTTATAGCCAATCCTATAATAAACTAACTAAAAACTTACTAAGAAAAAGAAATGAGAGAGTCATTTACAAGGTTAAAACAGGCAAATATACACATACAAATGAGTGACTGCCTTAGGGCGTGTCTACACTACAAAATTAAATTGACCTAACTTATGGCATTATACAGCTGCCACAGTAATTACATCCCTTGTGCATGTCTACACGTTGCTTCTTGTGTCAGCAGTGTGTGTCCTCACCAGAAGCACTTCTACCAACTGTTCTGTCAGTGTGGGGTACTGTGGGATGTAACAGTCAATGTAAGCAAAGCAATGCCTACACTGACACTGCATCAACCTAACTATATTGACATTGGCTCTACCTTGCATAAAGGTGGAGTTATTAAGGCAATGTCTACACTAGAGTGCTTAAAGTGGGACAGCTGTACTGACACCACACATATTCAAATCATTTTAGGATTACCAAATAGTGACAATTTCAGTGTCATGCTAATGACTAAATAAAAACTCATTAGTTCATGGTTTCTTCAATAAAAACTGCCCTGCCCCAAAAGGCAGTTTTTGGTGACAAAACTTGGTAGAGTAGACATGCCCTACATGACACAGCTATTGTTCCAGGAATGCTGGGAACAAAGAGATCAAAAGAACTTCAGACCTGAAGAAGAGCTCTGTGGAGCAGGAATGCTTGTCTCTTTCACCAACAGAAGCTGGTCTAATAAAAGATACTACCTCACCCACCTTGTCTCTCTCAGTCACTAAACAGTTAAAAATCTCTTCTCAGGAGAGAAGGGGGCTTCTGTTGTCAGGCGCTGTCAAAGGGGATGTACTGGCACAGGGAGAGGCTCTGCAGAGGGAAAAAAGTCTCTGGACCTTCCCAACTTCCAGGAATAGGATGCTTAGAGAAAGACAAACAAGCAGATAGACCGCTTTTTGTTCTAAGATGTTTTTCTGCTAAATGCTTTTGTTCTAAATAAATAATGCTTTGCTTTAAGAAGACAGTGTAATCACTAGTTACCATTATTCTTGTGGAAGGGATACAACTGCAAGTGGTGAAAACAAACTAGGACTGCTGATCACAGGGGACGGCAGTCCAGGGGCCTGGTCTGCAAGTGGGAGAACTGCATGGCTTTCTACCTTGAGGTGATGGCTCCAGGAACAGAACTGAACAGACAAGAAGGGGTCAGAGATGCAGTTAGCCTGGTGACATCTCCTTCTTAAATTCTGTAATTCTATTCCATACTGCTTCTTATTTCACTGTACCTACCTGTGTGCCAAATAAACCAAGAATCCTGTCCTGAACAGTGCAGTAAAGATTTTTAAAGGTAAGCTTAAAATTCCTATGTTTAATAAATAAATACATAAAAATGTCCTTATCTATGTTTTTCATAACACCCACAATGATTAAAAGTGAATAATGTTAAAAATAACTTTCACTATTTTTGCTGGTTCCTGTTTGCTGTTCACTCCTATCAACCACAAAAAGAATACACTAGTAGGTTCCCATATATTATAACTTTCAGGTTCCCATACATAAAAACAATGCTGCAGTGTTCAGTAGTATGACAAATTAATTTTAAAACCAATTCCATCCCATATTTTTAGAATTTCATGAAAACTTTCTAATTGACCTGTGTTTTGTGAAAAGTTTTCACAAAATCTATATTTGTATCGTATCTGATCAAAAACATTCCTTTTAAAACATATATCCATATGACCTTTCAATGTTATTTCATAGATTCATAGAATTTAAGGTCAGAAGGGACCATTAAATCATCTAGTGCCATGGTTTCCAATACGCTAGCCACTAGCCACATGTGGCTATTTGGCCGGTTGAATGCAGCTAGTTTGCCTACTAGTAGTGGCTACTGCTTCAGAACTGGTTAGACATCACGGATCTAGTGTCTGATCTGTTGTATAAATTCGCATTCATAGTTTTAGCCTATTCTCAAGTAATGGCGAGCTAGTTATCATATGGCTTAATTTTTTCTAAAAGTGTAAAAAAAATTATGCTGAAAAGAAGATTTGAGACCTCATCTTGTTTCTCCCTCCTAAAGATTATTTATTGCAAAATAGTATGTCTGCAGTAGTTTTAAAGAGGCACTCTGTACTAACTGAATTATGCATGATCAAACTAATTATTAATGAAAAGTCCAGTAAATAGATATTTAAATGTTACCTTATAGGAATAAAAGTTATGCCTGGCAATGTCCCCTCTGAAAATCATTAAAAATGAGTCATCTTTAATTATTATTAAAAGGTTAAGCTTAACCTAAAGCTAAGTTAATTTTTATGTTCTTATATGAAATTCTCCATTATCAGAATAAATATCATTGTCCATTAAAGCATGCTGATCTCATTAGGCCAAGATGATCTTGAAAAAAAGCAGCAGCATTGATCTGGAATAGTGCTTCCTAGCTACTTCCACAAGCTTGTAGAAAAACATTAGATACCATATATCAGGCAATTGGTAGATAGCATATACCACCAGTGCTATAGGGAACAATGAGAACTCACCACTAGTACCCACTCCACAGGCACCTTTCTCCCTTTAAAGCCATTCATTCATGTACATCCAAGAGAGAGATGCAAATGAGGCTAATCTTCAGAAATGAAGCAAATACAAAGATTAGAAATTTTGGGTCAAATGATTGTCTTGCAGAGTGTGGACCCCAAGCCTCCGGCCAGCAATGTCATACTGCAAAATGTGATCCTGGCCACCAGAGCCCTGGCTGTCCGAGGAAGGAACAAACAGAGAATCTGACCTCTCACCCTCACAGAGCTCTGACTGGCTAGAGCTGGCACAAAATCCTGCCCCTGTTCCCTGCTGTGACCTGAGCTTTCCTGCTCTCCTGGATTAGAGGAGGATCTGCAGCTGCAGCTTCATGGGCTGCTAAGCAAGGGGTTAGGTAGCAACTGCTGCTGGGACTTAAAGTACTAGCTCTGGGCTAGGATCCAGGCTAAGGATCTACGTGAGTAGTGGAGTCAATTAATCGCATTCTCTCCTCCCCCCTCCCCCTGCCTTTGTAGCTCCCGGTGGAGGGGGAAATAGCTCCCAGACCAGCACAGGCCAGGACTGAGCCGTGCTTGCTCAGTCCCAGCTCACACGGGATCCTGCATGCCTGGCTCCTACTACATTTAAACTGCAGAGCCGCAGCGGGGGTAGCTCCCGGAACTGGCAGGAGCTGGGACTGAGGCTTCCTCCCTTATCGATTAACCATGTAGTCGACAGAAATACTATCGTCTACACGATTAGCTAATTACTTGCTTCCTAACATCCCTAGTCCAGGCCACAGCCTGAGTTTGTAGTCCTTGAGCCTGCACCTCCTTGCATGTGAGGATCAGGCAGAGCCCAGAGGAAAAGAGATCCCAATCAATGCCGCAAACTGAGGGGCAGGGATATTCTACTGAAGACCCAAGGAAGGTTCCTATAAGATTTTTTTTTAACTTTTAATAAAAGGCTTAAAGGGGAGGGGGGAGAGGAACAGTAAAGTGCAAGGAACAAAGAAGCCCATTTAAATAGTTTTCTATCAATCTGATCACAAAATAGAATAACACTGCATAGCTCACATGTGAAGTCAGGTTTCTTGCCTGCTTCCATGTTCCCTCCTGGAGCATCTAAATTCTAGCAAGGAAAGCTATTTTGATTGCTTAGCTTTAGGAGGAGTTTCTCTTATATGTGAGTAATTTTTGGTTTGTTTTGGCAAGAAGCAGCATTTCACAATTTTAGGGGCGGGCTTAGAGATAAATTGAGCAGGTAACTCACTACAGGCACCATTTTAATATACAATATAATTCATGGCAGCACATTCTCCAGCGTAACTAACAACATCTAGGCAACAGAAACACAATGAATCTTTGATACTTTATGTGATGTCCCCGTGGACAGGTTCACCCCCTCTCTGGAAGTCCATCTCCTAAAGGAAGTTCCTGCTGCAAGAATGAATAGAGCAGAAAATGTTTCAGCTCTTGCTGCCCATGTTGGGTGGCACAATCAAGAACATGCTCAACAGTTACAAAAAAACAAGATACCTTTTTGATAACCAATACCTTGTTTGGGTCCTTCCATAAATATATCATTGATCTCTTAAATATTTAATTTTCTATGTTATGTACTTAGGATTCCCCCATTACCACAGTATCTGAGCACTTCATAGTCTTTAATATGTTTATTCTCATTCATCCCAGTGAGGTAGGGAAATACTACTCCCACTTTACATATGGGGAACTGAATTCCAGAAAGGCTAAGTTGCTTCTGCAGGGTCACACAGGAAGACTTGTGGAACAGGGAACTGAACCCGTTTCCTGTTTGTGCCTTAACCAGTAAACCATCCTTCCTCTTTCCTACTGATAACTAGTTAAATAACAAAGTTAATGTCCGCTGCAAAATCCTACCTCAACACCTCATTGTGGTGCAGCGGTGACCCTGGCCATCTGACAGCTATGGTAGCGGGGCGTATACCCTGATAGGTCTAACCATGCTACAAAGGTGCCAGACTATCCAATCCAGGGAGGGGATTGCTCTCTCAGTTTTTCCCTATCCTTAGAGGTTGGAGGCTAGCTAAGTTTGAGGAGGTACGCACACCTGCCCACCTAGCCAGTGGGATGGTTTGAAGTCAATGGCTAAAACAACACGAGTAAATGGGTTTTAGTCCCTGAGTGTCATCGAACCATTCTACAGTGGCGGAGTGAAAATTGAGTGACGAGAAGCTGACAAAAAATGTCAGGTGCTAGGCCAACATGGAAAAGGACAACCCTCACTGTGTGTACTTACAATTGTAGGTCGCTGGCGAGGGAGGAAACGTTAAACCATCTGATGGAGGAAAAGAAAAGGATAAGATGCGACATCCTCGGTGTCTGCGAAACCCGACGAAAGAAGGAGTTGGAAGTCAACTGGAAGGATGGAAGCGCTGTGAGGCTTGGAAAGGGAGATGGTGCTAGAAACGTTGGGGGAGTCGGATTTATCATCAGTAAGGACTGGTCTTTGAAAGTTATATCATGCCAGCTAATATCATCATGTATTGGCGTCCTTCGTCTTCAGATAGAGTCAAAGGCTACCCTCAAGGTCATCCAGGCCTATGCCCCCACAAGTGCAAGTGAGGACGAAGAAGTGGAAGAATTTTACTGAGAGCTCGAAAGAGCCCTTGCGCAAAAGTCCACTTACACTGTCACAATGGGAGACTTTAATGCCAAGGTTGGTTGAGGGAAATCTGGCGAAAAGTTTATAGGGAGATATGGCAGTGGTGAAAGGAATGAAAGAGGAGAAAGGTTAGTAGTGATGGCAGAAATGAAAGAACTGTATGTGGCAAACACCTGGTATAAAAAGAAGATCGCAAAAAGGTGGACGTGGATCGCACCAAATGCGAAGAGCAAGAATGAAATCAACTATATTTTAGTCAATAAAAGGCGCATCGTTCAAGACGTCTCTGTGGTGCAGCCTTTCAACATCGGCAGTGACCATCGCTTGCTTAGAGCGAAGTTGATTTTCGATGAAGTGGTGGAAAAGAAGGCGTTACAGTTGGCAAATAGGAAACAGCGGCCGAAGACATTCGATGAAGCAAAGCTGAAGAAAGCAATTTCTGGGTTTGACTGGAGCCAGACGGAAAAGTGTGATGAGGACTATAGTATTTTTGCTGACAAGCTGAGACATTGCTTAAAAGCAGCTGAAATTGAAAAGTCGAAGAAGGTAAAGGGAAGAATCTCGAAGGAAACGAAAAGCCTGCTGGAGAAGCGGAGAAACATGAAAAGGAGCTCTGATAGTAACATCGAGTACTCCATTCTATGCAAGCTTATACGGCAAAAGCTGAAGGATGACTTTGAGAACTTCCAGAAAGAGAAACTCCTCAAAACAGCTGAATCACGCAAAAGCCTCAGGACATGCAAGCGGGAATTGACGCAGTATAGACTGAGCATAACAGCACTAGAGAACAAGGATAGAAAGACAGTAATCGACAGAGCAGGGATGGAGGAGGTCTGTAAGGACTTCTATATAGAACTATTCAAATCAAGAATCAACGTCCCTCTCCCAACGCTCCAGGAGTCAGAAGAACAGGTCCCCCCAATAATCGTCAGTGAAATCCGAAGTGCACTATACCAGATGAAGAAGGGAAAAGCTCCAGGAAAAGATGGAATAACGTCAGAAATGATTTCTGCAGGAGGCGAAAAACTTTGGAAGGCCCTTGCTTTAAGATTCAGTCGATATCTTGAAGAAGGAAAAATACCATCTTGCTGCACAAGAAGGGCGATCGAGAAAATCTTAAGAATTACAGCCCTATATGCCTACTCTCTCATATTTATAAGCTCTTTACAAAGGTGATAACAAACCGACTTTCGCAGAGCTTGGATGAACAACAGCCAAGAGAGCAGGCAGGGTTTCGAAGAAATTTCAGCATGATCGACCATATATTTACTCTTAGCCAGCTCCTAGAAAGAGCAAGGGAATACAAACTTCCGCTTTGCATTGCTTATGTTGACTATGAAAAGGCCTTCGATAGCGTCGAGTTCAACGCAATATTAAAAGCGCTCGTAGAGCAGGGCATTAACACGCTATACATCAATTTGTTGAAGGAAGCGAATACTGGATGTACAACAGATATTACTCTCCTCGAAACTCCCCCCTTCGTATCCCAATCGAGAAAGGCGTGAAGCAAGGAAATACAATTTCACTTAAACTATTCACTGCATGCCTCGAAATGGTTATGAACAAGATCAATTGGAGGAGTGGTGTCAACATAAACGGAGAACGATTATCTCATCTCAGATTCGCGGACGACATAGTATTAATTGCCGAAAGCACCAACCAATTGCAGAGCATGCTACGAAGACTTGACAAGAAAAGCAGTCAGGTCGGTCTGAAAATGAATCACTGCAAAACAAAATACATGCGATCAGACGTCTTACAAAAAGCCCGAATAACAATAACAGGAGAAGAAATCAAAAGAAGTGGAACAGTATATATATTTGGGCCAAGAAGTTAATATGTGCCAAGACCTAAACGGAGAACTCTTGCAAAGGATTCGGGCAGGATGGTGTGCATTCAATTCCATCAAGGACGTCCTCAAAGGAAAAATCGATAAGACCATACGTACAAATATCTTCAATTCAACAGTGCTGCCAGCCATGTTGTATGGCAGCGAAACGTGGGCACTGGGCACTGACGAAGAGAGAAGAGCAGCGACTATTGGTAGCTGAAAGGGCAATGGAGCGAGCTATACAATTTCCCTTCTGGATCGTATTCCAAATGAAATGATCAGAGAACGCAGCGGTGTGAAAGATATTATCGTGGAAAGCAGACATAACAAAATGCAATGGGCAGGCCACACAGCACGGCTCACGGACAACAGGTGGACCGCAATTATTGCTGAGTGGTACCCGCGAGAACAGAAAAGACCACCCGGTCGGCCTCCAAGAAGATGGGAAGATGACACTGTTAAATGTTTTGGACTAACATGGAGAAGAAAGGCAAGAGTACGAGAAGAATGGTGGACGTGTTGTGGTCAGCGCAATCTTAACGATAGCTGAAGACCGATCGATCCAGGTGATCCAGGTGAATGTCCAGAGAGCAATATAAGCCAGCATCACACACATTTTTCTGTGCCAATCATCTCTACCACTTGATCCAGGCATTTATTGGACACCATAGTTATAGTAAGTCCTATAATGCAAGCCAGGATTGGGCGATAAGCAGACCATGGGCCAGACGCGATTCCCCAGGTTTACTTTATTAACCTGTGTCAACAGGTGCAGCTGCTTGCAGCTCCCGTTGATCACAGTTCACTGTTCTTGGACAATGAGAGCTGTGGGAAGCCTCCTCTTCCCACAGCTCCCATCAGCCAGGAACAGCGAACCACAGCCAACAGGAGCTGTGAGCGGCCGCTCCAGCAGATGCTCAGGTAAATAAAGCATCTGGTAACCAGCTAGAGTTTAACCTTGGCAAAACACACCTGGCCCACGTACAGCTTATTGGCCTCTCCTGGTTTAAAGCACTTATATTCCAATATTTATTACCCAGATAGCTAATCAGTGGCTCCCATGCCTCACAAAATCATAGGAAGGCTACTGTGTTCCAAGAGTGCAAATACCTTACTCAGCACAAACATATTATCAGTGTTTTGTTAGAATATGTTTAATACTGCTCTTGGATGTGTGGAATATCAGACTTCTAGCAGCAACAGCAGCAGGCTGTAGACAGCCCCACTAATGGGGTGGCGGTAAAGATTCAAGTTGCCCTAGGGTCCAGCAATTCAAATGCACTCAAGGCTTCCGCTCGAGGCCCCACCCCTTCCGGGAGCATGGAGCCACCTCACACACACCTTGCCCGGAGACCCAGCAATTCTATTGGTCCCCCGCTTGTGATGACATTACAAACCAATTCTACAAGTCAAATACGCAGAGAGGTGTTGGAATTACTATTCATCCACAAGTTCAATTCTCATGCTAATGGCCTCAATCGAGATGAGGGATGGCTGGGACATTATCAGCCTAACATTCAATGAAGGTGCAAACAGCTCTTTGTCTGTATAGATTCTCGCTATTGCTATCCTTTGATCCTTATCCGCTTCTTTTCAACTATCCAATCTTTAGGCATTTATAGATGCCAGTTCTGCCTACTTGTTTTTCCCTTTGATATTTTCATACCCTCTGCTCCTTATTTCCCACCCTCCTCCTCTTTTTTTCCCTCCTTCCCCCATCTCCCTTCTCCCCCATTTATTTTGGGTCTGCACATCTTAAACTCAAAACTCTGGTCATCTGAAGAAGTGGGCTGTGCCCACGAAAGTTCATGATACCATCTATATGTTTTGTTAGTCTATAAAGTGCTACCAGACCATTTGTTGTTTTTTTGTAATATAAGCTTTAGTGTGGCTCAGTGCTTATCAACTTACTATTTAGTGTTAAATGATATTCTTTTTTAGCTCAAGTGAGAAAAGTTTGTGTGTTTGGTGCCAAAAATCTAGGGGGTTTTATCCAATTCTGCCTGTGTGCAGTTTAGCTGGTGATCATGCAGACAGCTCTTTTTAACCTTGGATCTGTTCTGCTGAGGATGCAGTATTTGAAATACAATCTTTAAAAGGTAATGATATCAATGTCTCAGCTAATGATTATTGACAAACAATGTAACATCAACAGGGCTTACTTCAGGAAGAAACACGAATTCATGGCAGATTATAAATTATCAAACATTATTCCAGAAATAGACACCATTTTCACTGTCTATAGCTAAATTATGTTATGATGATTTCAAGAAAAGATATTAATGGGCAATTAAGATGTGGCAAAGAAAATGGTACAAATAGGTTTGAAATTACAGTAAAGAGTATATTTGAAAATATATAATGCTATTTTTTCTGGATGCAAAATTTAAAACCATAATCTTCTCTTCAAAACTTAGCTTTTAGGGCTCAATCTTGTAATGTGTCCATGATAATATAATTAATGCACAAGGTGATGATGCCTTAAGGCAACTTCATATGGCATTTTCAGTACTTTGTAAACAAAGAGATACCATCCCTTTGGATCATCACACAGTCTGATAGTAGTGCTCAAAATTTGTATTAATGCACTCAGAACCACACAGTACCTGCAGTATTAGCTGTCACTTGATGACACCTCAACCTGCTTGCAAATATTTTTCCTGAGAAATCTAGCCTGTTAATTTGCCACAGTTTCTTCAGATACTAGTACAGGGGTGGCCAACCCATTCGGGGCAAAGAGCCAAGATATCAGTGGATCCAGCATGAAGAGCCGGCGCAAAGTTGTAGAGCAAAAAAAGTAAATAATAAAGCTCTCCCCCTTTAAGAAAATGTGGGTTGGCCACGGCTGCACTAGTAGATTTCTCTCTCCAGTTTTTTATTACCATCAATGGCTACTCCTGGTCAACAATCAACATAACACAGGCAGCCGATGTTCATTGTCAATATGACTTCACTAGCCTCTTGGCTTGCAGAGGATCAATCCTCATTAACTGGAAGACTCCATAAGGCCTATACTCCCTGGAGAGTTTAGCTACACAGTCCTCCTACCCTACTGTGGAATGCAGGATTACTTCCCCCCGATGTCTGCTCTTTTTTTTTTTGACAGGAATGATCTTGCTGTCTTCTCTTATGCTTCTCTAAGCAGTACCTTTGCTCTTCCTGCAGAGCCCCAGCGCTTACTTTCATCAGCATTCTCTCTCCTGGGTACAGCATCCCTGGTAGGCTGCTTCCATGCTTACTCTTCAATCCCAGCTGAACTGCTGTTGTATTCTCAATGAGAACACCCTGATCTGCTTTTCAGTGCCATTGGTCCAGGGTTAGTAGAGTTTGTTAACTGAGGCTAGGTCTAGACTATGAGGCTTTATCGGAAAAAGCTACGAAAATTGCACTCTGCAATTTGCGTAGCTTTTTCTGATTGCTTTTGTGGAAGAAGCTTTTCCACCATTTGGCGCTGTTTAGACGGGGCCAAATGGTGGAAAAGCCTCCTCTTTTGGTGGAGCCCTTATGCCTTGTGAAACGAGGTATACAGGGCTCCATGAAAGAGCGCATTTGCTCTTCCACAAAAAAAAGCGGAAGAGCTAACAAGTTCCTTGGACGTGGCAGGGTTTTGCGGGATACCAGAGGTATCCCGCAAAAACCCCATAGTCTAGACGTAGCCTTAGGACTAAAAACCCCATAGTCTAGACGTAGCCTTACAACTTAAGCAGCTACACTCATTTGTAACTCCAGTTTAGGAATTATTAAATGCTGTGTCCCAACTTGGAGCTCCAGCATTTACACTATATTATGCAGAGCTGAGTCTTGGGGATGATCAATTAGCTTGAAGAAAAAAGTGGAGATTAAATGTGAGCTTCTTCTTCCAACTCAGCAAAATTTGTAAAGGAATCTATTCTGCCTAGTAGAGACTCTTTGTACTAATGCAGACCCATACTCAAGTGTCAGTAACTCTGAGAACCTGAAGGCAGCCTTCGTAGATAAGTGACATTTGTGTTTCTAAACTAATCCCTGTCTCTCCAAGCAAAACCAACAGACTTTGGTTATGATTTATGAGCTTTTATACACCTTTATAAAATACGTATTTGGTGCAGGAATCACATGAAACAACTCTTTCACTTTTAAAAGACTGACTGTTGGTGTTCCAGTGTGAGGCATGAAATGAATTAAACATGGGGTCACATTCTTAGCTGGTATAAATCAGTATAGCTCAATTTAAGCCAACAGAGCACACTGATTTACATCAGCTGAGAATCAAGCCCAGTTTGCTCAAGAAGTATAGATAGCTTGAGCTTTCTATATACTCAAACAGTAAACCGTCCCTGCAATCTGGTACTCAAATAGAAAATGAACTCTGGTATTTTACTTTAACATTCCCTTCTCCATCTAACTTTGTTCTCAGCAAATAATAAGGTTAGTATTGAACAATGTTGCTAGACTACTGTGGTAAGAAACTTTTATTTGTTCTGCAGCAAGCATCTGCTTTGTATACCCTACATATGATTGCAACAACTTCAGCAAATATACACTGTAAGAGTGGCTTATCACATCATGAGGATCTCAATCCCCATTTCTGTATTAATACAAGGTTGAAACGCTCTAATATAGAAGTGGCTGCTGTAAGCTGACTTCCTCTGCTGTAAAAGGAAAATCCTATATGTTATTAAAAATCTCTAGCATAGTACCCCTGCCCAAGTTCTGTTCCAGTTAACCTTCCTCATCCCTAGTTTACAGTTCAGTTCAGTGGCTCTCAGTACCCCTGCCTCTGTGCAGCACTAGTACAAGGTCTGTGTGCCACTTTGTAGGCCATGAAAAGAGCACTTACGTGGGGCTTAACTGGTGCATTCTGGGGCACCATTGGGGCATTCTGTTCTTCTTTAGTAGTTGGCTGGACTACATGCAACTTGAGCTTGCTATAGGCTTTGTTAGCAGATCTGGGTTGGTCAGCTCAGGTAGGAGAAGCTCATAATTTAAGATCCAGAATAGAACTGGTTGAAAAATTTCTGATGGAACAGTTTTCTCCCTATTCTGTCAAAATTTCCATCAATGAAACCATGCAGGCTGGGAGTTGGGGAACCAGCCAACTTCCTGGCTGGTGGAGTGCAACCTAACTGCTCCATTTTGCTGGAAATTCTGGGAATTCTGTGTTATTTCATTAATATTGTATTTCAATGCAGATCAAAATGAAATGTTCACAAACTGGATTTTTCTGCAAAATGGAAATTCCCTTTTTCTGCTCATCTCTAACACACAGTTCCCAGGTTCAGGCCCCACTGCCAACAGCTCATCCAGGGATCAGAATTACACAAAGACCCCATTCAGGCCCTCTGCACAATAGGAAATTTTACTTTTATGCAAGAAATAGTTTCCAGTGACAGAAAATATCCATTTGAAGTGATTAACAAGCTTTCTTGCATGCTAATCAGACCTGCCTATTTCTGCATGCTGTCTCTACTCAGGCCAGGTCTACCCTGGGAGAGAAAGTCCAGCTATGTGAATAGCATCACTGGAGTTGACGTACCTTAACTTGACTTACTGAGGCATCCCCACTGAGAGAGGTCATTGGGAGAAACTCTTCCTTTGACTTCCTGCTGTGTAGACAGCGCCAAAAGCCGAATTAAGCTATTTCTACTTAAGCTATGCAATTGACATAGCTGAAATTGCTTTGCTTAATTCAACTTTAGCCCTGCTATGTAGACATACCCTCAGAGATTAAACTTGATTTTAGCCACATGGGGAGGAAACGCTTTTGTGACAACTCAAGATGTAACTTTGCAAGGAATTTGCCTTTCATAGCCCCTTCCTCCCATCCACTGGTCACTTTGGCTATGTCTAGACTGCAGGCTTCTTTCGGAAGAACCTTTTTTCAGAAGAGATCTTCCGAAAAACTTCTTCCGAAAGAGAGCATCCACAATGCAAAAGTGCATCAAAAAAGTTATCTGCTTTTTCGAAAGAGAGTGTCCAGACTGAATGGACGCTCTCTCGCATGTAAGCTGTGATTGCTACAGATAGAATGGCCACCAGGGCACCTGTGCTTTTTCCTCTTTCCTCTTCTTCCAAAAGAACTCCCTCTTCCCCGTCCACACATGCCTTTTTGCATAAGAATTCTTTCACAAAAAGGCTTCTTCCTCATAGAATGAGGATTACCTATGCCAAAAAAACCCTCTGTTCTTTCAATTTTTTTGCAGAAGAACTCAATTGCAGTGTGGACGTTGCTCGAGTTTTGTCAGAAAAATGGCCATTTTTCTGACAAAACTTTGTAGTGTAGACATCCCCTGACTGAACAAGGAAAATGTTCTCAGGAGATCTATTATTTAAGCCTGAATCAGCAATGCTATAGAGTCTAGAAGACTCTATAGAATAGATACTGGTCTTGGATACAATAAATACAGGTTATTTTCCTGCCTGTGTATTTGTACTGGGGAGCAAAGTTAAGATTATACAGTCAGTTTTAACTTTGTCATTTTCTCACTTGAGTGCTTTGCCTGTCAACCTTAGCACAGAATACTAGAACTGGAAGGGACCTTGAAAGGTCATCAGATCAAGTCCCCTGCCTTTATGGCAGGATAAAGCACCATCTAGATCATCCCTGATTACATTTATCTAACCTGTTCTTAAATATCTCCAACAATGGAGATTCCACAACCTCCCTAGGCAATTTATTCCAGTGTTTAACCATCCTGACAGTTAGGAACTTTTTCCTAATGTCCAACCCAAACCTCCCTCGCTGCAATTTAAGCCCATTGCTTCATGTCCTTTCTCCCTCCTCTTGTAACACCCTTTTAGGTACTTGAAAACTACTATCATGTCCCCTCTCGGCCTTCTCTTTTCCAAACTAAACAAACCTAATTCTTTCAGTCTTCCCTCAGAGGCAGGCCCTTTCAGAGAATGACAGAGGCCCAGCCCCCCGACGTATCTAACTTCTCATCCAGAGAAGCCAAAAAAATATAGGAAAATGAACACTTGAGACATTTATTTATTAACAATTAAGCAATTATACAATAGCATATATACTAAAAATGTAACTTTAATTGTGAGTTTCCACTGCAAGCAAAACTCTTCATTTTAGGAATTTTTTTTGGCTTTGTTGTGTGCAAACTCGTTTAGAATTGAAGAAAAATCTAATTTATGCACAACATCACTGTTAATGTTAAGCATTACAAACCCATTCAAACACTCTTGTCCCATTGTAGAATGATGATAGTTCTTTACTTGTTTCAACATGATGAAAGTGCATTCAACTGAGCCAGTGATGCAGAGAGACTGACAAAAATAAGTAATGCAATTGTGACAATAGGAAATACAGTCGACAGATTGAAATCGAATATTTCTTGAAGCAGTTCTTTTTGGCTTGCAGTCCAATTTAAAGTTGGAGGAATGTATACATTTCAGGAAGATGATCTCATCACAGAGATCTCTTGAAATTTTGTTGCTGTACCTTTGTTGAAACTGCTCAGCCACTGAATATAGATCTTCAGCACTGAGTTCTCTGAACTCCCAAAGGAATCCAAAAGGAGTCCCTGCAAATTTGTTGAAGGGACTCAAATCAACGTGTAATACCAGATTTGATGGAGTCCCATCAAAAATTGACTTGATAGTACCTTTCTGCATCCAATTGAAATGTTAGGCTGCGATTGGTGGAAAACTCAAATGAAATGTCAATATTTTGTGCTACTGTTTTGGACTCAGAAAGAATTGCAGCCCATTGATTTTTTTGAATATCTTTAAGAAGTCGCACAATGTTATCCCTCTCAACATCTAATGTAGCATTACATGCTTCAATTACAAGATTAGTTTCGTGGATCATTTTTAGCAGCTTCATCCACATGGACGACATTAAAATGCATTCAAATTTAGATGTACACTTCTGAATTGACTTAAGCTCAGTGTGAGCCTGTGCTGAGAGTAAGAGATTCAAGCTCACTTAGAGCCTCTCTCAGAGTCCAAATGCTGTGCAACTGGTTTAATGCCATCAATTCATGCTGACCATCTCATTCTTGACATGCCATGAAGGGAAAAAGGCAGATGTTGCTTCAGAATTTCCCATTTTCAAGGACTGCTACTGAAGAAGGTATACAATTGCTGGTTTGTTCCAAAGTATGTGATTGCTTCCTTGCATGAGTGAGTGCAATCAATGCCAACAAGATTTAGTGTGTGGTTGCCACAACTGGAGAAAATACAGTTTGGATTTTGCTCAAGAAGGACTGCTTGTACTCGGTTGTACTTCCCAGGCATGTTGGATCCATTGTCATAGGCTTGACCAATGGAGACTTGAAAATTTAATTTGAAGCCTTCCAGAAATTCTAATACACAAGCTGCAATTTCTTTTCCAGTTTTTTCATGAAATTATCAAACAAAATGACTCGTTGTTCAATTGAAACCTTTGAACTTCCTGCAATTTTAACATATCAAACAACCAAGGTTTTTATGAGAACAGTCTGGAGTTGCATCAATAATAATTGAAAAGTACTTCACATATCATATCTCTTCAAGAATTGTTGTTTCCACAAATGTCCCACATAGCTCAATAAACTCATTTTATATTCTGATAGACAGCTAATGGACTTGCATGCATTTTCCGCTCTCTTTTGATTCACAAACACACATAACATTCACGAACACACTTAACATAAAAGTGGGTCATATTTGCTAAGAAACTCAAGTATACCAAGAAAGTTTCCATTTGTAGGGTCACGGATACATTGACTGGAACCAAACAAAGCCAATCCCCACTCAGAAAGAAAAAGAATGACATTCAACATGCGCTCAAGGAGTTTTTTCCAGTTATCAGTTTCTGTGTTTATTTCACTCAGGAGTAAGTTTTCAATTGAACTGTCAGCTAGTGCTGCTCTGCCAGTGCTTCTGTTCCGTGTAACATAGTTATCTTTATGCGATACTGAAGTTTCATGTGCAGGTATTCAGTCTTTCAACTTCCTTCAACCTCTACTGTTGCTCAAACCGGATGGATAAGACAATACTGATGCATTTGAAGTATTACAGTTAAAAATGAAACAGGGTACACAGTATAGAACCTGCTTTTCCATGCTCCAACAGAACCAGTCTCTTGTGTAGATCTCTCCATTTGGAACAGTTTTTGTCAGCAGATGAGTGGGAAAAGCATGATTTTCAGCATCTTTCAGTATATTACTTGGAATCAGAAAACTACTAATTTTGAGAAATGACTGCATTTGAGCAACATTGTTCTTATCAAGAAGTCCAATATCAGGTTCTGATGCCACTGTTGTTACACTGTGTCTTGTGCTGGTTGTAAGTTCTTGCTCTTGCTGCACAGCATCTTTGAGGTCCTCATTTTCTGCCTGAACAATCTCTAAATCGAGCATAAATACTGCATCTAGCGCTGCTGTTGACATTTCTGTGTCATAGAATCATAGAATACTAGGACTGAAAGGGACCTCGAGAGGCCATTGAGTCCAATCCCCTACCCCCATGGCAGGACCAAATATGGTCTAGACCATCCCTAATAGACATTTATCTAACCTACTCTTAAATATCTCCAGAGATGGAGATTCCACAACCTCCCTGGACAATTTAACTACCCTGACAGTTAGGAACTTTTTCCTAATGTCCAACCTAAACCTCCCTTGCTGCAGTTTAAGCCCATTGCTTCTTGTTCTATCCTCAGAGGCCAAGATGAACAAGTTTTCTCCCTCCTCCTTATGACAGCCGTTTTCAGGTATCTAAAAGGGTATCATGTCCCCCCTCAGTCTTCTCTTTTCTAAACTAAACAAACCCAATTCTTTCAGCCTTCCTTCATAGGTCATGTTCTCTAGACCTTTAATCATTCTTGTTGCTCTTCTCTGGACCCTCTCCAATTTCTCCACATCTTTCTTGAAATGCGGTGCCCAGAACTGGACACAATACTCCAACTGAGGCCTAACCAGCTCAGAGTAGAGCGGAAGAATGACTTCTCGCATCTTGCTCACAACACACCTGTTAATGCATCCCAGAATCATGTTTGCTTTTTTTGCAACAGCATCACACTGCTTAAGAACATAAGAACATAAGAACGGCCGTAGCGGGTCAGACCAAAGGTCCATCTAGCCCAGTATCCTGTCTGCCGACAGTGGCCAGCACCAGGTGCCCCAGAGGGTGGACCAAAGACAATGATCAAGCGCTTTGTCTCCTGCCATCCCTCTCCAGCCTCTGTCAAACAGAGGCCAAGGACACCATTTTATCCCCTGGCTAATAGCCTTTTATGGACCTAACCTCCATGAAATTATCTAGCTTCTCTTTAAACTCTGTTATAGTCCTAGCCTTCACAGCCTCCTCTGGCAAGGAGTTCACATGCTGACTACGCTGTGTGAAGAAGAACTTTCTTTTATTAGTTTTAAACCTGCTACCCATTAATTTCATTTGGTGTCCTCTAGTTCTTCTATTTAGGAACTAATAAATAACTTTTCTTTATCGGCCCTCTCCACACCACTCATGATTTTATACACCTCTATCATATCCCCCTCAGTCTCCTCTTTTCTAAACTGAAAAGTCCCAGTCGCTTTAACCTCTCCTCATATGGGACCCGTTCCAAACCCCTAATCATTTTAGTTGCCCTTTTCTGAACCCTTTCCAAGGCCAAAATATCTTTTTGAGGTGAGAGACCACATCTGTACACAGTATTCAAGATGTGGGCGTACCATAGTTTTATACAGGGGCAGTAAGATATTCGGGTCTTATTTTCTATCCCTTTCTTAATAATACCTAGCATCCTATTTGCCTTTTTGACCGCCGCTGCACTGTGTGGAAGTTTTCAGAGAACTGTCCACGATAACTCCAAGATCTCTTTCCTGATTTGTCGTAGCCAAATTAGCCCCCATCATACTGTGCATATAGTTGGGGTTATTTTTCCCAATGTGCATTACTTTACACTTATCCACATTAAATTTCATTTGCCATTTTGTTGCCCAATCACTCAGTTTGGTGAGATCTTCTTGGAGTCCCTTACAGTCTGCTTCTGTCTTGACTATCCTAAACAGTTTGGTATCATCCATAAACTTTACCACCTCACTGCTTACCCCTTTCTCCAGATCATTTATGAATAAGTTGAACAGGATTGGTCCTAGGACTGACCCTTGGGGACACCACTAGTTACCCCTCTCCACTCTGAAAATTTACCATTTATTCCTACCCTTTGTTTCCTGTCTTTTAACCAGTTCTCAATCCAAGAAAGGACCTTCCCTCTTATCCCATGGCCATGTAATTTACACAAGAGCCTTTGGTGAGGACCTTGTCAAAACTTTCTGGAAATCTAAGTATACTATATCTACTGGATCCCCCTTGTCCATGTTTGTTAACCTTCAAAGAACTCTAATAGATTAGTAAGACAGGATTTCCCTTTACAGAACCCATGTTGACTTTTGTCCAACAAATTATGTTCTTCTACATGCTTCACAATTTTATTCTTTACTATTGTTTCGACTAATTTGCCAGGTACTGAAGTTAGACTTACGGTCTGTAATTGCCCGGATCGCCTCTAGAGCCCTTTTTAAATATTGGTGTCACGTTGGCTACCTTCCAGTCATTAGGTACGGAAGCCGATTTAAGGGATAGGTTACAAACCACAGATAATAGTTCAGCAATTTCCCATTTGAGTTCTTTTAGAACCCTTGGATGAATGCCATCCGGTCCCGGAGATTTGTTAACATTAAGTTTTTCTATTTGTTCCAAAACCTCCTCTAATGACACTTCAATCCGGGACAGTTCCTCAGATTCATTACCCACAAAGGGCGGTGCAGATTTGGGAATCTCCCCAACATCCTCAGCCGTGAAGACTGAAGCAAAGAAATCATTTAGTTTCTCCACAATGGCTTTATCGTCCTTGATTGCGCCTTTTATAGTTCGATCGTCTAGGGACCCACAGGTTTTTAGCAGGCTTCCTGCTTCTAATGTACTTAAAAACATTTTGTTATTTCTTTTTGAGTTTTTGGCTAGCTGTTCCTCAAAATCTTTTTTGCTTTTCTTATTACATTTTTACACTTGATTTGACAGTGTTTATGTTCCTTTCTATTTATCTCACTAGGATTGGACTTCCACTTCTTAAAAGATGCCTTTTTGTCCCTCACTGCTTCTTTTACATGGTGGTTAAGCCACGGTGACTCTTTTTTAGGTCTCTTGCTATGTTTTTAATTTGGGGTATACATTTAAGTTGGGCCTCTATTATGGTGTCTTTAAAAGTTTCCATGCAGCTTGCAGGGATTTGGCTCTAGTCACTGTGCCTTTTAATTTCTGTTTAACTAACCTCCTCATTTTGTGTAATTCCCCTTTTTGAAATTAAATGCCAGGGTGCTGGTCTGCTGAGTGTTCTTCCCACCACAGGAATGTTGAATGTTATTATATTATGGTCACTATTCCCAAGCGGTCCTGTAGCAGTTATTTCCTGGACCTGATCCTGCGCTCCACTCAGGACTAAATCGATTGCCTCTCCTTGTGGGTTCCTGCACTAGCTGCTCCAAGAAGCAGTCATTTAAGCCATTGAGAAATTTTATCTCAGCTTCTCTTCCTGAGGTGACATGTATCCAGTCAATATGGGGTAATTAAAATCCCCATTATTATAGAGTTCTTTGTTTTGGTAGCCTCTCTAATCTCCCTCAGCATTTCAATGTCAGTATCCCTGTCCTGGTCAGGTGGTCGGTAATATATCCCTACTGCTAATTTCTTATTTTTGGAGCATGGAATTACTATCCATAGCGATTCTATTGAACATGTTGATTCATTTAATATTTTTATTTCATTTGATTCTACATTATCTTTCACATACAGTGCCACTCCGCCACCCACCCGGCCTGCTCTATCCTTTCGATATATTTTATATCCCGGTATGATTGTGTCCACAGATTTTCCTCATTCCACCAGGTTTCAGTGATGCCTATTATGTCAATCTCCTCATTTAATACTAGGTACTCTAGTTCACCCATCTTATTAGTCAGACTCCTAGCATTTGTGTAGAAGCACTTTAAAAATTTGCCACTGCTTGTTGTCTGCCCTTCCCTGATGCATTGGATTCCTTTATGCAGCGGTTGTTTGTCTGCTCTGGCCCATGGTTTGCCCTCTCCCTCCTCTCTTTCTGACTACAGCTTAGAGAATCTCTATCAATGGATTCTCCTCTAAGAGAAGTCTCCCTCCGATTCGTGCATCTCCACACCAATCGGCTTTCCCCATCTCTCAGTTTAAAAACTGCTCTCTGGCCTTTTTAATGTTTAGTGCCAGCAGTCTGGTTCCACCCTGGTTTAGGTGGAGCCCATCCTTCCTGTATAGGCTCCCCTCTCCCAAAAGTGTCCCCAGTTCCTAATAAATCCAAACCCCTCTTCCCTACACCATCGTCTCATCCACGCATTGAGATTCTGAATCTCTGCCTGCCTACCTGGCCCTGCGTGGAACTGGAAGCATTTCGAGAAGCCACCATAGAGGTCCTGGATTTCAGTCTCTTTCCTAGCAGCCTAAATTTGGCCTCCAGGACATCTCTCCTACCCTTCCCTCGTCATTGGTACCTACATGTACCACGACCACCGGCTCCTCCCAGCACTACACATAAGTCTATCTAGATGCCTCGAGAGATCCATGACCTTCGCACCAGGCAGGCAAGTGACCATACGGTTCTCCCGGTCATCACAAACCCAACTATCTATGTTTCTAACGATCGAATCACCCACTACTAACACCTGCCTCTTCGAACTGGCATTCCCTCCCCCTCAGAGGTATCCTCAGTGCGAGAGGATACGCAACATCCTCTGGGAGGAGGGTCCCAACTACGGGATGGTTTCCTCTGCTCCCATTGAATGCTCTGTTCCCTTGAGACTTTCATCCTCCTTAAGAGCACTGGGGCTCTCAGACTGGAGGTGGGACAGTACTACAGTGTCCCAGAAAGTCTCATCCACAAATCTCTCTACCTCCCTTAGCTCCTCCAGTTCAGCCACCCTGGCCTCCAAAGCCCGAACTCGGTCTCTGAGGTCAGGAGCTCCTTGCAACAGGTGCACACATCGCCACCCGCCCACAGGGCAGGTAATCATACATGTTACACTCGCGCAATAAACAGGATAGCCCCACTCTGCTGCTGGGCTTCTGTCTCCATTTTCTAATGAACAAGTTTAAGTATAAACTGGGATTCTTTTTAAACCTCTGGAATATAGATTATGATAAGGTTATGTTTTAAAGAAGGCCAGAAGTCACTAGTGCCCTCTAACCTCCCCTCTAAACTCCTCTCCAAACTCCTGTTAGCTGTTCCTGTTCAAGCTCCTGGTCGCTGAGTCACAGGCTTATATAGCTCTGGTAGCCCCTCCCTGACTGAGGCTTAGCCAATTAACAGAGGCTTCTAGATTTCAAACCTTTTAGAAGCTCCTTCAAGCAAACAAACAATCAAACCAACCAACCAGATAAACACAAGCTCAGCACACAGCAAATAACTCCCCACACACAAACACACACTCCAGACAGCCACTTACCACAAGGGTCCTGTTTTACTCCTCTTTCACCTGGAGAACTCCCTCTCCAAACTCCTGTTAGCAATTCCTGGTTAGCTCCTGGTCGCTGAGTCACAGGCTTATATAGCTCTGGTAGCCCCTCCCCCTGACTGAGGCTTAGCCAATTAACAGAGGCTTCTAGATTTCAAACCTTTTAGAAGCTCCTTCAAGCAAACAAACAATCAAACCAACCAACCAACCAGATAAACACAAGCTCAGCACACAGCAAATAACTCCCCCACACACAAACACACACTCCAGACAGCCACTTACCACAAGGGTCCTGTTTTTACTCCTCTTTCACCTGGAGAACTCCCTCTCCAAACTCCCTGTTAGCAATTCCTGTTGCTGACTCATATTCAGCTTATGGTCCACTATAACCCCTAGATCCCTTTCTGCCGTACTCCTTCCTAGACAGTCGCTTCCCATTCTGTATGTGTGAAACTGATTGTCCCTTCCTAAGTGGAGCACTTTACATTTGTCTTTATTAAACTTCATCCTGTTTACCTCAGACCATTTCTCCAATTTGTCCAGATCATTTTGAATTATGACCCTATCCTCCAGAGCAGTCGCAACCCCTCCCAGCTTGGTATCATCTGCAAACTTAATAAGCGTACTTTCTATGCCAATATCTAAATCTTTGATGAAAATATTGAACAGAGCCGGTCCCAAAACAGACCCCTGCAGAACCCCACTTGTTATACCTTTCCAGCAGGATTGTGAACCATTAATAACTACTCTCTGAGTACGGTTATCCAACCAGTTATGCACCCTCATTATAGTAGTCCCAGCTAAGTTGTATTTGCCTAGTTTATTGATAAGAATATCATGCGAGACCGTATCAAACGCCTTACTAAAGTCTAGGTATACCACATCCACTGCTTCTCCCTTATCCACAAGACTCGTTATCCTATCAAAGAAAGCTATCAGATTGGTTTGACATGATTTATTCTTTACAAATCCATGCTGGCTTTACAAATCCATGCTGTCTTGATTAATGACCTCCTCATTTTGAGGCAATGGCACTGAAATGTCTTTTGTGGGTACAAAGATTTCATCATCAGAACTGGAAGTGTCACTGTCAGTGTGGTCACCATCTAATGACTGAGGCATCTTTTCTACGAGAAATGATGTTATTGGCTTTAAACTCTTAACTGCTGCTTCACTCTGTGGCTTTCACCATCTCTTACTTGCACCACTTTCAGGTCTTCGATCCATTTTTATAAAGGGGTTCTTTTAAAACATAATAACACACAATAAATTAATTTGCTAAAGGCCATTGGTTATACAAAGTTTTAATTGTATATACTTCTCAATTAATATTATATAATAACGGTTTGGGGGTGTTATTTACTATGGCCCTTATAGCCTTATTTCAAAGTCTTCAAATTTCATCTGCTAACATGTTCCCATTATTAAATTCTTCTAATAACTGGTGCGTTATTATGAATATGCATATAATATAAAAGGGGTGACTTCCAGATTAGATATAAAGCTGATAGGTTTATTGTATACGAAGACACATGAGAAAAAAAAGGAATACAAAAATCTCCTATGCAGAGATAAATATCTAATTTAAAGGTTAAATTCACCCTCAGTTCAAGCAAATTCACTTTACGGTAACAGAATTAATTGTGACTTTCAAAGCCTACAAATTATGCAAAGACTGTATATAGTTTTTCATAACGTAGAACCACTAATCACAGAAGCTACTCCAGTTTCCAGTCATGCAGATGAAAACTCGGATGTGACCAAAAAATTGGCAAAGGCTCAACGTCCCACAATGATTTAAATCAATTTTTGTGGGGATATATGGATTCTTTGTTGTCTCTGTTATTATGGCAAGGTGTATAATACATAAAAATAACTTGGTAGAAAAATGTCCAAATTTGAGGCCCCTTTGTCTCCTGAGGCACAGGCCAAATGGCTCTCCTGGCCTGCTCTCTGATAGGGCCTGCTCATAGGTCATGTTTTCTATACCTTTAATCATTTTTGTTGTTCTTCTCTGGACCCTCTTCAATTTCTCCACATATTTCTTACAATGTGGTGCCCAGAACTGGACAAAACACTCCTTAATGATTTTAATGAGTTTTTTGTTGAATATGCATATGTATTTTGTTTGAATATATGCATGTATTTGTTTGGAATATATATGTGCATGAAATTGAATATTTTACACACACCCACACATAATTATGTAATATGCCTGTTTACATTTTCATTTTGCTACAGACCTTCTGTGTGATCTTCTGTCTCATATTCATCACTAGAAGATTTACCTGGCATTGCTCGGATCCTTAACTCAATATTTGTTTTTTGGAAAATACAATGAAAATGTACATGCTTCATTTAAATCATTGCTCTGGAGTAGGGCTGGGAATGAGGAGTTCAGTATGCAGGCTACCCCAGCTCTCTCTCACAGCAGCAGCTTGGGGCCAAGTGAAAAGTGCCTCTTCATGGCCACTGCACCTTCAGCAAGCCTAGCCTAGGTAAGGTTGCATGTCCCCCCAGCTGGTGCAGGTCCAATTTAGGCTGGGTCGAGGGCCACAGAAGAACCATCTGTCCCCCAGCAGCAGCAGCAGCTCTGGGGCAGCTCCAGGTTGTGTGCCATGGCTGGGAGGGAGGCATCCACTCCTCTGGTCCCAGCATGGATGGCCACAGCTGGGGGTGAGACATGCCCCCCGCCACCGCCAACTTAGACCAGAGCTGCTACTACAGTTCTGTGCTGGGGCTGGTGGCTAGAAGAGGCACTCGGCACACCTGCTCTGACCCCTGCCCTCCCTGAGCCCATCCTGAGTCCTCTTTCAACATTCACTCAGTTATGCCAATTTTGAGGACTGTAGTTGATTTGATGATTCTGTCGCTTTTGTTTGGTTTTATGAGAAGCAATTCCATTCAGGCACATCCCCTTTTCCTAGCACAATCAAATCCTTACGTTGCTTTAAGTTAATAAGAGGAAGCTGTATGTCGAATTTGGTGGTCCTAGCTCTTACTGTTTAGGAGGAGTCCTTGAGCAGACAGACAGACAGACAAACTCTTTCAAATATGTAGTAGATTAACAATGCTCAAAATTATGTTGGCTGCATAGTGGGGTGAAAAGAGATAGTAGAAATTGCACTGACTGAAGCTGAGTTTCAGATTTGCTACCTGTGAATGAACTGACATGAAATATAATGAACCTGAACATGATATTTTAGATGAGGACAAAAATCTTAGTTGTAGCTAATGCAGATGACAGAGCTGTTTATTTTTAAATCTGCTGTTTTAAAAAAGACTATTTTAACATAATTTCTAAATTCCTCTCCTTTTTCTGTAGCATGGATGGCTCTGGATATGTTCAATATTCTCTTATATTAATATTATTTTATTAATTTCTTTTTTCCAGGTTGAAAAAGTAGAATTAATTAGCAGGACACCTGTGATTCCCCTCATGCCCTCTACAAACTCCACTTCCTGGAAGAATTTTCCTAAAAGACACGCTTTATCATAGACAACTGTTCTTTTTCACTGGGGAGATCTATTGTAATGCTCTTCAGCACAACTATCTTTGTGAGAGATACATGTTAAGGTGATATCTCACAGAAACTGGGCATCTATGAAAGAGAAAAAAGGCTTCCAATCTTGTCTACATTAGTGAAATTATGGTATACTGGAAAATATGGTACTGGAAAAGATAGCTAATTACAGGTTGAAACTCTCTAGTATGGCACCCAGGGACCTGACCAGTCACAAACCAGAGAATTTGCCAAATCACAGGAGGTCAATATTGCCTAGAAGCATTAACAATACTTCTGTTGTTTTTTGGGCTCTCAGAAGACAGTTAGGGGTAAATTACAGCTAAATAACAGCACAGAACACTGAGAGACAGGATTGGTGGCTATAAACAAACTTTATGGGATCACAGGAAACTTGGCCACATCAAAGATACATTTGCATCCAGCTAACTAAAATCATGCCAGACCATGGTCTGGATGTTGCCAGACCAGAGAGATTCAACCTGTACTGCTTTTTCAAAATGGCAGTTATGAATGCCTTATTTTAATACAATATGTTATGTTATTTATCAATAACCAAAGAGTGCTTACCCTCCATTTGCTCTTTCACCTTCTGCATAGAAGAATAAGGGTATGTCTAGACTGCAAGGTATCGCGGAAAAACTCTGCCACGCGTCAAGGGAACGCGTTTGCTCTTCGCTCTTCCACAAAAAAAAGTGGAACGCGCTCTTTCGGGGAGCCCTTTATACCTCATTCTACGAGGAATAAGGGCTTCTCCGAAAGAGGAGGCCTTTCCTCCATTTGGCCCCATCTAGGCGGAAAAGCCTCTTCTGGAAAAGCAATTGGAAAAAGCTATGCAAATTGCGGTGTGCAATTAGCATAGCCTTTTTCCGAAAAAAGGCTATAGTGTAGACCAAGCCTTACTGTACAGTGAGAAAGGTATTTCTTTTTTCCAACACATTCCTAAATCCATAACAACTGTAAAACAGTCTATTCTTCAAATGAATTAATAATATATGCATAAAATCATTGTTGTTAATAGTAACAGGAAATATACTGGAACTGATAAATTAATCCTGAGTGCTCTATTTTTATAATTCTATCCACTTGTCTCTGTTTTTCATTCTTGTGATAAAATGTCAGTCTTCATTAATAAAGAATGCACAAAACAAAGACAGAACATTCTGCACTTGTTTATTAAGAACCCCTAGATGCTTTATAACCATTTCAAAATAACAAATATACGAGCAACCTATATGGATGCTAGAGTAAAGCCACTGGCCCTGAAAACAAAAATATTGTCAGCCTGTTTTTTGCACGCTCATAGCCATCTGAAAATTTCATTTTTTTGGACAGAGCTTTTCTTAATTGGTCTCCACCCAAAAGTTTTTTATTAGTATTCCCTTACATTTGGTGAATTAGAGCATTACCTATACTATACTGTCTTGACTTAGGAATTTGTTAGGAAAAGGAAACACATTTCCCACTGTGACACTTCATTGCTAGTCTTCCCCACAAAAAATGTCAATGACTGTAGCTTGAAATTTGGCATGTAAATAGCTCTGACTGAAGAAGTCCTCCAGGATCAAGTTTGGGTGGAACACGAAACAGAATTAAAAGCTATGAAGGTTTGCATGTGATATGCTAGCCTATGTTTTTTTGTACTACCCTTATCGCTGTAGTACATAGGGACAGAGAATGGTTTCATTGGGGTTTTTTTGGTCAGAGCCACTGACACACTGAAAAGTCAGTTGGGGGCCACACACAAGTGAGGAAAAAAATAAAATGAACAAAAAATCTTCACTCACTGACCTGGCTCCACTCACACAGCTCAGGGCACCAGGGCTCCAGCCCTGGGGGGAGAACGCTGAGGCTCAGAGCTTCCTCCAGCAGTGGTGCAAGCCGGTACTCCCACTCCGGGCCCGGGGGGTGACACCGAAGCACAGAGACTTGTTATGGGGCAGGAGCATGAGCACCAGCTCGCCCTGCTGTGGGAGGAAGCCCCTAGTCCTCCTATGGGCCAGACCAAGGTAAGCCAGGGGCTGGATCTGGCCCACAGGCCATAGGTTCCCCGCCCCTGTTAGTACACAATGTGTACTGAGTATGAGCAGTTGAAAATATCACAGTTCTAGAGATGTCATGTTCATGTATCACCTTTTTCCCCACACAGACGCTATTCAGTGTATGTCAAGAGCCACTAGTAAGTTTTCAATCTCCAAAGAAGCTAATCCATGCGAGGATGATATAAAAAAAACAGAGGATGAATTGGGGAGTTACTCTTTTTATAGTTTCAGAGGGGTAGCCGAGTTAGTCTGTAAGAATAAAAACTTAAAAAACAACAAATAGTCCAGTAGCACCGTTAAGACTAACAAAACATGTAGATGGTATCTTGAGCTTTCATGGGCACAACCCACTTCTTCAGATGACTGGAGTATTAGAAGTCCAGATCCAAGAATAAATAAGAAAAGGGGGCGGGGGCAAGGAGACTGTGTAGATTGTTCAAGTAGTTACAAGAAGCTGATCAGAACAATTAGCACCTCCATTGGTTGGTTGGTTGGTCACGTCATTAGGATGTGGAAGGTAGTGTGCGAACAAGCCGATGTCTCTGTTCATTCCATTCGCATAAGAATTAAACTAGTACATGAAGTTAAGTTCAAACCCTTCCCTGCGTATTTGGCTTGTGGAATTGACCTGAAAAAACACGGTGACTTGGCGATCCATTAATGAGTGCCCAGGCAGGTTAAAGTGTTCTCTAACAGGTTTCTGTGTGTTGCCTTTACAGTCTCTACAGGAAAGAATTCATGGACACATCAGTTATCCATAAATTCCACAAGCCAAATACACAGAGAAGCATATCTGCACATACCTCAGAGCATATAAAATGTATTCTGCATTTGGATGGAAAAGATCAGACGGAACATTGAACACGGCTACAACACTGCATATAAAACATTTATTTCAATATGAACACTATGTAAAAGCTTTTAGGAACCACATTTTGCCCCAACATCCTTACCCTATTAAAAATGAACCTTGATACCATTTTGCACAGCAAGAGGTGTTGTTTTCTAAGTCCACTGTATTTGCATTAAATAACTTCATAATCACATTTAACAGCAAAGTGCTCTATTGCTACCAATCTACTAAAATATATTGTAACAAATACAGTCAGCATTTTCCATACCGTATGCTGGTAAATGTTAATCTACAGGGAACCAATTAAAACTCTGGAAAACTTGGAACACAGACATATGGAACAAAACAAAGCAACATACCAGTGCTTGCTCAGTACACTGATGAGGAAATGATAATATTATAGGACAAATAAACATTACTTTAATTAAATGCATTGAAAGGTAACATACAGTGGGAATCTAAAGCATTTGTTTGTGGTGATCTTAGTATTAATGATATGAAAAACTAAAGCCATTTTTGTAAAAACAATATCAACACAATTCTTCACATGTACTCACCTCAAGAACACAATGTGGGAATTAATTTTCTAGAGATTTTTCTCTCACAACCCTAGTGATGTTAGAATTTAACCGATTATCAGCGTATCAGTTAATGTTATCAGTTAAACTCTCCCTAGGAGTGGAGCTAGCAGCCCCTGCTGGCCCCGCTCTGGGGGAAGCTTCACTGAAGGCTCTGCAGTATGAAGCTTATTTAAGCTTTAGACCACAAAGCTCACAGTGTGTGTAACTGCTAAAATTTTTAGTGGTTACATGGTTACCTTATTAAACAACTTTTAACATCCCAGCCCTGCATACCCTTGGTGGAGAAAGCAGCTAGGGAAGACGGTTTTCTACATTTGATTTCGACAAATAAGGAGGAATTGGTTAAGAATTTAGAAGTGGAAGCAATCTGGGTGAAAGTGATCATGAAAGGATGTACATGATTCTCAGGAATGGTAGGAGAGAAAACAGCAGAATAAAGATAATGGATTTCAAGAACATAGATTTTAGCAAACTCAGGAAGTTGGTAGGTGAGATCCCATGGGAAGCAAGTCTAAAGGGAAAAACAGTCTGAGACAGCTGGCAGTTTCTCAAAGAAACATTATTAAGAGCCAAAGAACAAATTATATCACTGCATAGGAAGACAGACAGACCAAAAAAGTGGACACTAGGTCAAATTATGAAGGATTATAAAAAATTATAAAAAAACCAAACACAAGCACACCGGGGCAAAATTGTAAACATAGGACAAAATAAGTTTCAACTAGCTAGAGACATAAAGGGCAAAAAGATACATTCTACAAAATACATTAGAAGCTAGGAAAAGATCAAGGAGAGTGCAGGTCTATTACTCAGTGTGGGGGGGGGGAGGAGACTATAACAGAAAATGTGCAAATGGAGAAAGTGCTAAATGCCTTTTTTGTTTGTTTTCACCAAAAAGGTTACTGGTGATTGGACATTCAACACAGAATGCCAATGAAAATGAAGTAGGATCAGAGGCTCAAATAGGAAAAGTACAAGTAAAAAATTACTTGATGTGTGTCTCCATGTATCGAGCTGCACATCAGGTGAAGATGCTCTATGCCAACAGGAGACCACCATAATGATAACTGACATCACAAAACCACCTCCATGAACGGCAGGAATTATGGTGGTGGGAGAAGCTCTCCCGGCAACATAACATGGCACACATAAGCAGTTACGTCAGTGTAACTTACGTTGCTCAGAGGGATGGTTTATTCACACCCCTGAAAAACATATTGCATGTGGATATAAGATGTAATGTGGACATAGCATTAGACAAGTTAAATATCAGGTCAGCTGATGAAATACATTCTTGAATACTCGAGGAGCTAACTGAGGTGAAATCTGAGCCATTACCGATTATTTTCAAAAACACATGGAAGACATCTTATGGGCCTATGGAAAATTTCATAGGACTGGCACTATATTTGTCCTCTTTGAAAAGAAGAAGAATGACAACCAAGGGAATTACAGAACAGTCATCTTAATTTTAGAACCCAGAAAAACAATGGAGCAAATAATCAAGCAATCAATTAGCGAACACCTAAAACGGGTGGGCAATAAGCAGCCCATAGGCCGGATGCAATTCGCCAGGGTTATTTACCTAAGTGTTCACAGCACGGCCGCTTATAGCTTCTACTGGCTGTGGTTTGCCATTCCCAACCAATGCAAGCTGCAGACCGTGGTGCAGTCTGGAGAACAGAGTGGTGAGCAAGGCCAGAAGGCAGTGTCCTGAATTGGAAATTGCAGATCAAGGGAGCAATGCAGGTCCACAGCCAGAGGATAGACACAAGGAGCTCGGAGCAACAACAGGCGAGACACCAACCAGAAGGCAGCACACTTCATGGACTGAATTAATTCCTGGCATGGCTGGCAGGAGGTGCTGCAGTGGTGACTCAACCCCACTTATGAAGTAGTTAGGTCAATATGTTATATGGACAAATACGACAAGGTGGATAAAGATAAGTCAAAGCACCCTATCCTCTTATAAATCTAGGAAAAGAGTTACCAAAATACTGCATCAAGAAAAACCTATTGCAACTAATTTACCTAACTTGCCAACAGCTTTTTGACTGAATGTGTAAATCCACATTGGGACTAAAGGAGCATACACATTACATATCTTTACTGATCTACATATTTTGACCAAAAGATGATTGAATGGGTTGGGAAGGCATTTGCCCCCATTACTAGATTAGGTAAAATGGGTATGGAGCTTACATTTTGCATGGTGTTAAGCATAACAAAGACAAGATACTGCAACAGATGGTATGCTCCAAGTTACCATTACATCTGTTCCTAGGTTGGACATTAGGAAAAAGTTCCTAACTGTCAGGGTAGTCAGACACTGGAATAAATTGCCCAGGGAGGTTGTGGAATCGCCATCTCTGGAGATACTTAAGAATAGGTTAGATAAATGTCTATCAGGGATGGTCTAGACAGTATTTGGTCCTGCCATGAGGGCAGGGGACTGGACTTGATGACCTCTCGAGGTCCCTTCCAGTCCTAGTATTCTATGATTCTATGATAGATATGGAGATGCTTCAGTCTGCAAACTATAATAATCTTAATGCAAAGTTTTTCAAGAAGCTAGACGTTCTAATATTTCTATATGGAGATAGTCAGGGTATGTCCACACAGCGCCATGTAGCTCAAAATAAGCTACACAATTCAAGCTACACAAATTGCGTCATTTATTTTGAGATAGTCTATTTTGAAATTGAAATAGACCACTGTTCCAACAAGTCCCTTAATCCTAATGGAACAAGATTTACCAGCATGTCAGAATAGCAAGTATGTTATTTTGAAATAATAGAGGTATTGCTAAGACATGGAAAACGCTATTTCGGGATTCCGGACATATCCTGAAATAGTGCCACTGTCTAGACGAATCCCAAGGGATTTCCAATCATGCAGATCCTAACATGCATCAGTTAAAATTTTTGTTAGAGCAGAAATAATGGTAATATAGGCAGGAAACAACTGGTGATGTTATGGTAGCAATGAATAAGGTCTAATCTGCTCAGTCTGCTGTATCTTCAGCTCAATATTGCATGGAGTGAAATAAAGAGGATTGACGTGGAAAATATTACAGCATTTTACAGAATGTACATGCTTTGAATTAACAAACGCAAGAAAAGAAGAGTAGTGAAAGGTCACATTCATCATTCTTTCAGTTATACAGTAGTTATGAACAGTGGACAGCTTTACTACACAATTTTAAGGGAAGAGTTTTTTGCACTGAAGGGAATAAGTTACTTAGTTTTGTTTTGTTTTAATTCAAAGCTGCCACAACAATTTCTCATTTTAAATAGAAAGATGTTTGTACTTTAATATTAGCCAAAGAGGAGCTGATATAATTTTAGTGGCAACTTATATATCCAAGCCGAAAAAAGGTTTCATCTCAATTTTGGCCAGAGTGAATTGGTACGCACCAATACCAAAAACCACATGTAGGTTGTAAGCAAAGATAAAACTAGATTTGGCATACGTATTGATTTCAGCAAAGTGAGATCTTGTATTACAAGAGTTCTGTAAATTCTTATAGAGAAGCAAGCTACATATATTCATTTAAGGGCCAGATTTTGCACAGGCATTATGATTTTGGTAGTCTTTTGCAGCCACTCAGCATGGTAATAAATGACTATGCAAGAAGCAAGGCAGGCCTGTTGATGCACAATAGAATCATGTGTATTGAGTACAATGGACTTATAGTGCTGAGAAAGGAGAACAGGGCCCTCTGCGTTAAAATGGCACACAGTCATTTTGGCCTAGACGCACAAAAGGAGTTATACATCTGGAAAATCCCTGATTTAGGTGCCTAAACTACTTTATAATGACCAGGGAGAGAGAGATATCTTAGACTCTCATCCACAAAAGATTGCACAATATGCAAGAAGCTGCTTAGATTAGCCAATGCGAGATGTCAACAATAGGGCAGCGTGGTAAGTGTCACCCCTTTAATGGAACTAGGTGCTTAAGTACAGGCTGCAGAGAAGTGCCTAGGCCAGGAACTCTCTTTGGAGTTTGGTGCCTATGGCATTTCACAAGATGCCAGAGGTTGATGCCACATTCTAACTTTTAGCCCAGTGGCTAGAGCACTCACTTGCAATGTGGGAGATCCAGATTCAATGCCATTCCTTCCTGCCAGACTGGGAGAAAAAGAATTTGAACAGTGGTCCCCCTCTCTCAGAAAAGTGCTATAACCACTGCGGGGCTGGGAGTAAAAATTGAACCTGGGTATCTCACATCCCGGGCAAGTGCTCCAGCCACTGGGCTAAAAAAGTTAAATGGGCACCTCCTCCTTCTGCTTCATTTTTTTAACCTGGCCTGAGCCTGTGGACAGTGTGGGTGCCTAAACATCTCTCTTTCCTCTTCCTACCCCAGTTTGTGAATCGCTCTGGGGCTCAGGAGATAGGTGTGTGGGTACCTAGGGGAAGGCAATAGGGTTGCCAGATGGTTTCAACAAAAATAGCAGACACATTGACATTACATCATAATCTACATTACATCTTATTTAGAAAATACCGGACATTTATATTTTCTCAATTTGTTTCCTGAACAGAAAGCTCGAATACTGGACTGTCCGGTTCAAAACTGGATACCTGGCAACCCCAGAGGCAGAGGATTCAGACCCAGCAGCAGAAATATAGACACGAAAGGAACTAAAAACATTAAGTGTCAATTAGTTTAGGGGGCTACAAGAGTTAGGCAGAAATTTTGTGCAGCACAATGAAGCCTAGGGTTGCCAGGTGTCTGGTATTGAGCCGGACAGTCCGGTATTTCGCCTCCTGTCTAGTAAAAAAATTCAGAAAATACTGGACACCAAAAATGTCTGGTATTTTCTGATTTTTTCCCAGCCAGGAGGTGAAAATCCTGGGGGCTTACTGGGTTCCGCAGGGAAGCTGTCTGGCCCAGAGCAGGGAGACAAGATGGCAGACAGCAGCTGGCAGCCTCTTAGAACCAAAAAGCCTCAAAAGAATTTCTTAAAGGGACCACACTGTTTTTTATTTTATTTTTTTCTCAACAACTTTGGTGTCCAAGCTACTGTTATAACACATTTTTAAAAGCCTATCATGCATGCCTCATAGTAATTTCTGCCAGTATTGGGGAGCTATAATATTAAACGTAGTGCTGCATCAGCATTATAATATCTACATGGAAAGTGTTCCATTAAAAAAAAAATTCTGAAGTACAATGTGTACATTGGCATATTAAAGTGTCATTAAGTGTATTACCTTGAAATATACTGGCAGTGCAATGTGTCTGAGTTAACATTACTTCAAAGAGCTTCAGTTTTAATTTCCTGATTTCTGGATTGTGAAATCAATTAACATCAGGCATGCAAAGTGATACTTGTGCTTAGCACCAAAATAAATCCTGGCTTTAAATGTCACTTTGACATATTCAAGGACAAAGAGATCTTCACATCATAGTTTAAACAAAATCAGGTGTAGCTTTTTCCCTGAATGTCACCTTTTCAGTAATGCTCCATCAACAAAACAGCATTTGGAGAATGCAGTGGAGTCACTTAAATGGCAAATCTTCATAACAGACATATCTTAGGAACAGATGTTAATCAGATTTGGGGATCTGAACAGTAGGACATCTAGTACAAATATCATTCAAGTTTAAACAACAAGTTCTTCACCAATTATTGCTAGGTGTTAACTGAAACATGACAGGGTCCAAGACTAATTAAACCATCAGAGGCTTCAGTTTAATTACTGTAATAGACAAACATTCACCAACCCTGCACAAATTTTCCCTACAGCAAACAACAAAACCAATGCCAGTTTAGAATCAGTTTCTCAGGTGCTATTTGTATTATTATTCATTATATATTGTCCACAGATTTTCAAATTTCTCTTATGGTGACATATTAAGTGCATTAGATTCTCAACTTACCACAATATTGATCCTAATACAAACTGCAGCTCATACTGAACCTTGGATTAGGGAAATTAATGACAAGAACAGAGCAGAAATTCTGACAGCTTTTAGAAGTAGCAGAATCAGGTTTCCTCTGAGATATTTTCAATCTTGCACAAGAACAGTGAGTCATGTTAGTGGACAAACACCTATTTATTTATGCAACTCATGTTTCTTCTCTGTTGGAAAAGATCTGTCCTTTCCTCTCTCACCAGCTTTGTTGTTCTAGTGATTACGCCAGTGAGCTCCACCTCTAAAGCTCTATAGAGCTGCTTAACAAGTAAAATCTCAAATTTACAACAATTTTATGCATGGCCAATGACAATCACCAAGCTATTTATCAAGAAAATCAGGTGAATGAATGAAACATATAGGATAAATTTAAGCAGCAGTCTGAAACTTTATTTATGTATTAAAGACTGGAAGGGCATTGTATGCCTCACCACCCAGTCTCTCATGACAGGCATTTAACTGGGTCCAGTGCAATGTTCAGGACCCCCACCATACCACCAATAACTTAGAGTAGACCTGCTTGGGCCCACCCCTAGAACTCTGCTCACTTCTGAATCCTCTCCACCTCCCGTTCAAGGAGAGACAGAGATTCCTAAGGGAAGGACCTCAATCCCTCAAAGATTTTAGGTCACCCTTTTTCCCCATATACACAAGGACCACCAGTGCAATCTCAGGTCTCATATACCACCGGGAGCTGGTCCCTTTTATCCTTATCTGCACTAGACAGTGGCCTCAAGTAGCAACAGCATTTCTTAATGTTTTTCTTATTATTAATCCTTTTTCAGTCGTAATGTTATGACCTAACTGCCTCAATGATGCTTCAAGGAAGGGAAAATAACCCCACCAGACCATGTGCTAGTTTGACCTATTGGGGAAAATTCCTTTCTGATCCCAAAACAGGCAATCAGTCAGAAACCAATGCTTTACAAAGGAGAGGGAGAGCAGGGAAACTGGCCAGAACAAGAGGCTTTTGAAATGCCCAGGTAAGTTTAAACAGGCCAGGGGGAGGAGCTGGCAAAATCCAATCAGCTATCTTATTCCCATGCCTGCAGCCTATGGGAGATGGCAAACCTGAGAGGCACAACCACTCCTATCCCAGCCATATACGCTTCTTCGCCTTGGCCCTGCCATCCACACCTGTCACCTGAGGGCTGGACCGTCTCATAAGTGCCTTCAAATCTCCTTCCCCACTGATTGCTAGGGAGGGGCAGCTTGCTTCTGCAATTAAGATGCAATAAGTTATGTTTTTGAGACTTCAAAAGAATATTTCAACTCAACTCTAATATCTATCCCTAGCACAGAAACTCAGGTGTTTAAGAAACTGATGAAGGAATAACAGAATATCACAATATATTTACGTTTGGCATTGTCAAGCCTTAGATGAGACACAACAGAAGAAGATGAGTAACTTTGGCACTTGGGAAATGGCTATAGCACACATGAATAAACAGAGAAATGGACATAGCCAATGCAATTGACAAAGCAATTGTTGACAGAAGCATTTGAAAGTACCAGAGAAAACGCAGCAAAACAGTATTAAGATTCAAGACCTTTTTTTTTTCCAGAAATAGTCTAACATTATTATGACTTTACACAGTCCCAAAGTTGCCTGATGCATACACATTTTTCTTTTTTCCTGCCTTTGTGAAGAAAAAGGTAAGACAAGATTGAGTAATATGTTGATGGACTACTGATATGTTTCACTACATTAAAGAGGATATAGAGAGAGCATCTCTACAAGTAATGTTTTGTGTCTCTCAGAATTATTAGTAAACACTAGAAATAAGCTTAAAGTGTTTGTGGTGGAATGCCTGGCTGTAAGGCGCTATTTGAAACCTCAGGGGTGGGTGGGCGTTAGCCCGCCTACTTCTAAAAGCCCCTCCCCCAGCCTTGTGGACGACTGGACTTAGGGATCAACTAATTCTGGGGGACAAATGATAAAAAACGGGTCAAGAGGTGCAGGTCAAATGTTTAAAACAAGGGAGCCAGATGGGGATACCAAGCCCTCTGTGGAACCTAGGATGCAGCTAAGGCTAAGGTTTACGATTTTTCTTTGTTTGTTATGAATAAAGTCCAGGAAGAGGCATGCACTATGAGGTAAGCAACTGTGTGCATGGTCTATGCATGCTTGCTGTGCTAAATGGGGTGTGAGTTTGTCCATTCATGGAGCCGCTGTTTATTATTCTAGAAAATAAAAGGACTATTTCTTTTCTTATTTAAATGAGTTTAATGTTATTTGTATTGTGGTAGTGTTTAGAGTTCCTAATTCGGGATCAGGGCCAATATTCCTTCTATTTTTCTCCATCCATGTGCAGAATAAATTTTGTTATGTGCACCAAGGCATGTGCAGTTGTGCACCACCAATGGAAACACAGGCTGCTGACTATGGGAGTCTGTGGGTGCTCTGCCAATCAGCTGGGCAGCATCTGAATCTTTCCTGGGCAGCCACCCATGTGCTCACCTTACAGGGAAAACTGATCAGGGCCCTATGTGCTCAAGCACATCACAGAAAGATATTCTCTGTCCCAAAAGGGCTTACAATGTGTACCATCAGTCCTTAGGTGTCTCATCTTCCTCTGGTTCCCTGGAGAAAACGAGTTAACTCCACCCTGCACCATTTCCACCCTCCAATTGGTTCAGAACTACACATGCCTGGGATTGGAGACAAAAAGGACATGACATAGCCATTCTTCTTCCTAGCTCTGCCACCCACCTGTTGATTCTAGGGAGGGGAAAACTAATTTCCCTGTCTTCTCTAATACTCTTTTCTTCGGTTATGAGTCAAGGCTACACCCAAACTCCAGCTGGTACAGTGCATGTCAGCAATCCTATAACATGGAAATTAGCCACAGTGAGCACATCACACCAGAGCTCTGTGTCCTCCGTTGGCTCCCCATTCACTAACAGGTCCAATCCAAATTCTGATCTAATCTTTAAAGTCCTTAATGGGCTAGGATCAGACTCCGTTAGCGGTCTCTGCTATAGTGATGCTCCAGGACACAGCCTGCAGAGGGAATGCTGAAACTATACCAGTGTGGGATTCTTCCGAGACAAGAGACCAAGAATGTTTAGTTTTAGGTGAAAACTAAAGGGCACCTTATTTAAAGAAATCAAAATGTGACCTAATCTGACCTCCTCCAGAGCCAAGTGCAAAACCCATCTATCAGCCTAGGCACAATAGCAGAAGCTAAAAAGAACAAAAAGATTTATAAAAGAGGAGCAGAGGAAGAAAGAGAACTATATCCCAAGATATTGGGGAAAACAATCCCATTTTCAACACACATTTTGGTTTCCTTGATTTACATTTTTTTCTGGTCTCCCATTAGAAATATTCAGGCTTTAAAGGAGAATTTGGAAAACATTGCTAAGGAAAGGCCTCATTATTAAGTCTTGATATTGGATTTGAGCTATTTTAAACTTTTTATGCATGTTGATTTTAGTTAATTAAATGCCCTCAGACACATTTGCAATTATAAACCTTGGTTGTCGAAATTTAATATCTCTCCAATGACAGCAGAATGCAAAACAGGCAATCACAGACAGAATCTAGGTAGAGAGCAAGAAGAAGATACTCTTGACGTCCTTTTCCCAGTTTACTCTGGCTCTTGCCAAAACAAGGGAATAGGAATGTTAAATTTAGATTAATTAACTAATCAAATAGTCAAAGGGATTTCCATTGACTATTCGATTAGTCTATATGGGAGCCGCCTCCACCTTTGAACTGTAGCAAGAGCCTGGTGAGACTCTTGTACATTTCAAAAGCAGAATTGCAGTAGAAGCGGTAGGAGCCGAGACTGCTTCCGTCCCCACTCGCGCCGTATCCCGCCGTGCCTCTACCTTCCCTGCCCTCCATGGAGACAGTGCTGGCTCCTCCTCTTCCCTGCCTTGCTGCCCTCTCTAATAGAGGCAGCAAGGTGGGGGAAGCGACTAGTCACACCACTAGTCGACTATCCGATAAGCTTCTACTTATCAGAGTCAACTAGTCTCTTATATCCCTACAAGGAACCCCACACAAACCAAGATCTTGTTCCAGATTCGGCAAATCAGTTGAGTACCATTTCCCACATACTTTCCAGCTATCTGCCATACTTTTCTTTTTATGTGTTTACCAACAATAGTCCTGATTCTGATCTCATTCATAGTCATGAATGAATAGCTCTATTGACGTTATGTGAGCTGGTCCTTATTTTCACAGGTGTGAGATCAAAATCAGGCCCAACATTCTTAAGAAGTGTTTTGTGTTACGCACTACCATTTTGATTGGTTTAGCAAAAGAAGTCCCTTAGAAAAATTATCACTAATAAGACTGATTATTTTCTTTACCATTTATTTATGTACTTATTTGTATTAACAAGTGATGTGACTATTTCTTGCCACCTGTGTTAGGAAAAAAATAATAAGAAACAGGATCCTCCACCCCATGTACACTTTCAATGAAATTGGGCTATATAATAATCCCAACTCAAGGAATCTTAAAATCTCTGTCAGAACCAGATAAGGTGCATACAAAAGGGCTATGTCTACACTACAGGGTTTTTGTGCAAAAACAGTCATTTTTGTGCAAAAACCCATGGAGCGTCCACACCTCAAGCACATTTTTGCAGAAGAAAATCTACAGTCAATCGACAGAACAGAGGGCTTTTTGAGGTGTAGGTATACCTCCTTCTACGAGGCATAACTCCTTTTTGCGCAAGAGTTCTTGCTGAAAATCTCAGTGGTTACGCGCAGCAGGCTGTGCAGCATAAAGCTTATACACGGAACCCTCAGTACAGCTGACTCCCCGGGAGTGGAACCAGCAGTCAGTGCATGCCGAGATCCAGCTCCCAGCTGTCGGCCCACTCCCAGGGAACCAACTGCAATGTGGGCTCTGCAGTATAAGCCTTATACTGCAGAGCCCACAGTGTGGGACAGCAGCCAGCTCATGTCCCAATCCCAGAGAACCAGCTGCTGCCCCTGTGCTGTGGGCTCTGGTACAGAGCTAGCAGCGCTGGGTGCCAGCCAGCTCCCTGGAAGCGGGGCTGGGAGCCTGCATGTAACCATTACAGTAATGCTTATTGGTTAACCATTTAAACAGTTATACTATTACATTCCTATTAAGTATGAGTGGAACACTCATGCAGACTGGATGGAAAGCATGGGTCTATAAATGGGCACATCAAGAAGTATAATGTAAAGCACCCCTTGCCCTTCCTTCTCCTGCACTTTTATGTTACATTCTTATGCTATGTCGGTTGCTACTGCAATCCGACCCTTCTGCCCCTTTGGCACTTGCCATACTTACACCAGCTTAACAACATGTATTACAGTTACTGTTATTTTTCAAGCAACTCTAAAATGTACTAGGCATCTCAGAAGACATGCATAACCATGTGACATGCTTCAAAACAATCTGCCACGTAGTCTGTCTGGGCCATGAAGCATTTCAATGTCTAGCTACCCAAGACTGTCATATCTGACCTGCTTATGATAAGGGTTGACTTTTTTACGTCAAGATAAATGATCTTTCAGCTGTTGCTGTATAAAGCACTGGTGACATCCAGTCATGGGTTATATTAGTCACAGATGTGTGTTCTTTATGGATCTCTTGGGTGTATAGCAAGGCTCTATTTCCTGTTAAGTGACACTCAGTTGATTTTAAATGTATTATCAAGTATTTGTGATGCTCTGAATATCTCTGCTAAAGATATACTCATTAATCTCCAACTCTGAAAATGATTACAAGAGTATGTCACTTTATGACTATGTAGAACATCAGACCTAATTTTGTTTTTGGAGACGAGCTTGCAGAAATGTAGCTACTGTGCATTTATTTCAACATTTAGCTCATTTTCAGGGTACACAATAAAAGGCTCTTCCAAACCATATTAAAATAATTGAAAAGACTTTGTTTATTTCCTTATCTGCTTTACCTCTCAGTAAGGTCCTTTATCTGCAATGCAAAGCCGTGGTCTGAAAGGGCAGAGCATGACACCATTGTAGGGCTCAGTTTATTTTCTACCTTTTATGGCTGAGTGTGTTAATATTGATGAAAGATGTTATATTGACAGACCTGGAAACTGAAGTCTTCTCATCTACAAAACAGATCACCCCTCTCTGGAAGCAACAGAGACGGAAAAAGACCAGGTACTGGATGACTACAGGATGACTGTGAGCCACCAATGCAATGTGACAGTGAAAAAGGCTAAAGCAGTCCTAGGATGCATTAGAACGGATATTTCCAATAAACAGAAAAGTGTTAGTACTATTATACAGGCACTGGTGAGACCTCATCGGAATACTATGTGCAATGCTGGTTTCCCATGTTTAAGGAAGATGAATTCAAACTGCAACAGCTGCACAGAAGATCTACTAGGATGATCAGAGGAATGGAAAGCCTACCTGATGAGGGGAGACAAAGAGCTGGGCTTGTTTAGCCTAACCAAAAGAAGGTTGATGTCTCTCTGATGTGTTTATAGAGAGCAAACATATATAACCCCCTGGTATTCATTGCTAATGCTGACACAAGAACAAATGGATATAAACTGGCCATCAATAAATTTAGGCTTGAAATTAGAGAAGGTTTCTAACCATCAGAGGAATTACATTCTGGAATAGCTTTCCATCAGAGCAGTGGGAGGCAAAATATCTAACCGGCTTCAACACTTAATAAGTTTATGGATGGGGTCGTATCATGAGATTGATAAGTTTATGGAGGAGATGGTATTATGAGATTGCCTACACTTGCATGTAGCCGATCTGGAACTGCAAAAATCTTCAACGACTAGTGATGGGACTAGGTGAGGAGGACTCTGCATTAGTATAGAGAATTCCTTCCTAGGTGACTGGCTGCTGGGTCTTGCCCACATGATCAAGGCATACCTGATCGCCCTATCTGGAGTCAGGAATGAACCTCCCCTGAGTCAGTGTGTTGGGATGTCCAACTCATGCTTGCCCAGAAGGGGTTAATGGTGGCCAGAGGGGCTAATCAACCTATTAGGAATTAAGACTGAGAGTAACCTTGATTAGAAGAAGCTCACCTGTGTGGGTACGTCTACACTGTGGTTCTATTTTTAGATACTTCTGGTGTCCCAAAATAGTTATTCTGCATCTTGACAGCGCACCTGTTATTTTGAAATATAATGGGGTCGCTATTCTGATGTCCCTGTAAACCTCGTTCCACGAGGAGTAAGGGACATTTCAGAATAGTGGTTTATTTTAAAATTTGGCAAAATAAGCTATTTTGAAATTGATTTGAAATTAGCTATGCAATTTGCGCAGCTCAAATTGCGTAGCTTATTTCGAGCTAAGGGTGCAGTGTAGACACACCCTGCAGCCAGAAAACTGACAACAGAGGGTGAAGAAAGGCTGCACTTATGCCTTGGCAAGGGGGAAAAGTGTTTGAAGGCTGAAGAGATAGATAGCCTGCAGTAGCACACTGGGAGGTTGGTGTGGTGAAGCTGGCAGAAGGTAAGGAAAGCCAGACGGTTAAGAAAGGACTCAGGAAAATGTAGTAAAATACAGGGCAGAATGGACTTAACTACTGGCTAAAGGATCCATGAGCTGGAAGCCAGAGAAGAGAGTGAGCTGAGGTTCCCCAACTAGCCACTGAGCAAGTGAAACAGGCAGAGCAGTGGGCAGGAAGGCTACCTGGGGCAGTATGTAAAAAAGAGACTTTCCAAATCCCAAAAGGGGAAACCACAATAGTGACCTACCCAGAACATTGGGTAGCAGCAGCTTCTGGGGTGAGAGACTACAGAAAGCTGAGGCAGGTGGAGAGCGTACAACCACAGAAATAAGTGTTCACCTGTGATGAGCTATTCCTCAGAAGGGCCAGGAGGAGGTGCCAAATCTGTGGTGAGTAGAGGCACCTCCATCACAGTCAAACTGACAGAAATCCTGGAAATGGGGGGAGGAGAAGCATGGAGCATGGATCACTTGCTGGTTTGAACTAGTGTAAATGGCAAACTTTGCATGACTTCTTTACAGTAAGAAATGAGAACTTCAGTAACTCAGCAAGAAGTTATGGACGCATTTACAGGAGTGGGTGGGTGAGGATCTGTGGCCTCCAACGTGCATGGATCATGAGGGTCCCCTTCTGAATCTATGAAGGTGATTAGGAAATTCACACCTGATACCCATTCAGCCTTTAGCTAAATCTTAACACAAGTGACAGGGATGTAAAAACTGTCCAGAATAGTTAACCAGTTAAATCATATATTTCACTGGTTAACCACCAGCTGCAGCCCACAGGAGCTGCTCCAGTCCCAGCTCCTGCAGACATGGGTGGCAGGAGCTTCTCCAGCCCCGGCTTTCAGGGGGGGCTGCTCCAGCCCCACTGCCCATCGCAGGTGGGGTCCTGACAGCTGGGCTGCCATGGGGGTGGGGCCCTCCGGTTAACCAGTTAGTCGAAAAGCATAACAGTAAGGCATATGCTTACCAGTTAACCATTAACGTCCCCTAAGGACAGTTAGTGCCAGTTGCCTCTAAAGTTAGAAACCAACAAACTCCTGTACAGAGGCCATGGGGAGGAAGAGGAATCAGATGGCCATCCTCTTCAGTCACAGACATCCGGTGAATAGAAAGGCTTTTATGTCTATTACCTAAGCCATTATCTACTCAATGCAAACAGAGAACTCTCTCTTTGGTTTGTAATGGAACCTACACATATCAAGAGGAAAATAAACTCAACAGTGTGAATCCAAAAGGATGTGAACACCTCATCTTAAAGTATCAATTCTTTTAAAACTAGAGTTGGCTAAAAATAAGGGGGGGGGGGAAGGGGGGGGGGGAAGGGGAAATTGCAAAAAAAAATTAAATAGCCCTATCGTACTATTTATTTTAGAAATGTGTGTCCGTCTGTCTGTCTCTCCATCTGCGAGTCCATTTGTTCATGAACTCCTCCTAAACAGTAAGAGCTAGGGCCACCAAATTTAGTATGCAACTTCCTCTTATAACTTAAACTAAAGCAAGGTAAGGGTTCAGTTGTGCCAAGACAATGGGATGTGCCTGGAATTCGATTGTTTCTTATAAAATGGAAAGGGAGGGGTCTGGTAAGAGGGACAGTTCTACTGCAGAATGATCACAAGCGGGGCAACAAGGGGTCAGAGATGGAGACCGGAATAACAAGAGGTGGAGAAAAGGACAGCTATCTACTGTATATTTCAAAAAGTTTGTCGTGTGTCTGTTTGTCTGTATGACTGTCTATCCCCCCACAGAGGAACATGCACCCTTCCCCCAGCTGTGGCCACTGTAGCTACAGTGGCCATGGACAGGCACTTCTCACCTGGCCCCAAGTTTTTGTGGTGAAAGAGGGCTGGGGTTGTCCTCTGTCCCTGAGGCAGCCTGCATACTGACCCCTCATCCCCAGCCCACCCCAGAGCTATGATTTAAATGAAGAAAAACAAAACTTATTTTGAGTTAAGGACCCAAGCAATGCCAGGTAAATCTTCTAGTTATAAATATCTGAATATTCATGCTAGCAATAGAAGGCCCTCAAGATGGCCATATGTTATACCACACAAAACCTGCAGAGGAGAGCAAAGATGGCTTTATGCCACAGAAGCAATTACTAATCCTGGGACACACTGGAGGTTGGCCTGAAACAATTTAGAGCAACTTCATGACCATACTCCCTCCCAGCGGCCACACTCCCCTTATATTTCCTACAGTAGCGGCTGCAAGGGAGAGGTGGCACAGAGCCTGGTATGCTAGTTCTGTGCCAGGACTTCCCCCATGCAGGAGAAATCTTCAGTTGTGCCAAGACAATGGGATGTGCCTGGAATTCGATTGTTTAGACCAACTTTCCAGATTCTTTGTGTCAAGGAAAAGTGGATCAGGGTTCAGACTTTCCATTTCTAGATCAGTCTTGAGTTATTAAGCTCCTCTCTTCATTAAATGGACAACCATGGTGCAATTTTGCTGGTATCTAAGGCATGATCTCTTGCCTACTAAGACCTGAAATGAGACCACTAAACTCAATTCATGTGCAAACAGATGCAGGACTATATACAGGGGGAGTGCAAAGGGTGTGAACGCACTGCCCCATGGCCCCCCAAGTTATCCCAGCCTCCTTCCCCTGTGCTCCAGCCGGCCTGGAGAAGGCTGAGGGTAGGGCTGGGCCACTGTGGCAGGATTAATATTTGTATTAATATTATTCTAATTTAAATTAATATTTATTTTGGTTTTAGGCACAACCAGAATATAACTGGAAAATAAGGGAACATTTTAAATTTAAATGAAAATTCTTTAAAAATAAAACCCTTTATAAAAAATGGTCCCTTATATTCCAGTTGTGCCAATTTTTATTCAAAACAGATTTAAATATCGCTATGGGGTGAAAAGAGCAGCAGGAAATATATATATATATATTTTAAATTATATTTTAAAAAATTGCAGTCCACATTTACAAAAAAAAGTACACACACCTCCATAGAAGTTCCTGTGTACGGGCCTGAGCTGTTCAAGGATAATAACACTTTACTTCTGTGCTGACTGTGAAGTGACCACGTGTGTCTGAAAGGGTCTGTACTGCAACATCAGTCCTTACAGCCACCACGATTCCTCCTGACTTAACAAAATAATTTGGTGAGCAAAGCCAAGACACACACAGATGCATGTCTATCTGAAGGAAGCTTAGGACACTATTTATCCAATTTGGAGCCATTACAATCCATTATCTCAATAATATGCACTTTAAAAGAGCCCAAAGCTCTGACTGTATAATCAATCGATAATATACATTTAAAAATCTCAACGCAGGATGTTTTCACTTTAGAATGCCTTGCATGGAAACAAGAGCCTATGATAGCATCTTCAAAGATGGGACACAAACTGTAAAAAGCAAAGAAACCCATCCTTAACTTCCACTGCACCAGGAGGGTTCATGTGACTATGACTGGTGCTGCTATGGCTTATTAGGATGGGTTGGGTTAAAAAAGAAGGTTTAATTTCATTTCCTTGGTTTCTACCACACCCCTAATATTTCTTAAACAGAGTTCTTCAGGGGTTACTATGAACTTCTGTCACTATATGCTACTCCTTATTTATGGGGTGCAAAAAAAACACACATGCAGATTCTGTTTTTACAGTTCCATGCTAATTTCATATTAGCTGGTCTGCAGAGAAGTCCCTGAATTTTAATGATTATCTGTTTAAAGAAGCAATGACTGGTCTGATTCTACTGATATTTTTAGGATGGGGATCAAACCATCACCAAGTAGGGATGTACGCAAGTAGTCGAGTACTCGACTACCCGATAAGGCTAAGCTTATCAGGTAGTCAAGTTGTGTAATTGACTACTTGCTCCCCCCACTTGCTGCCTCTGTATGAGAAGCAGCAAGGGCAGGAAACAGGAGTCGGTGCTGGGGGGAGTTGTCTTTAAACACCGTCTCTGCAATGCTGCCTCCTCTCCTCCGCCCCTCTCCCCCCGCCCCGGGTGCCTCTATCAGACGCTGCTCCAGCAGTAACCCCTGTCTGCAGCCAGCCCAGTCTGTCGCAAACAAAGGCTGCTCAACCGAGCAGTCCCAGCTCGCACCTCGCCACTGAGCTCTTACTACATTTAAAATACAGAGCCGCAGCAGTCCGGAGCCAGACAAGCTCAGTCTGTATTTTCTTCTCTGTTACCTGAATTTTTTTAAAAAAGAAAACAAAAGTAAGCCAAAATACTGAATCCAAATAACTTTTAAATGGGGGACAAAAATGCAGACTAAAATCAGGATTTGAACAGTATGACTAAAGTGAACCTCTAGGGAAAAAAGTCCATTGATTTCTATTAAATACAAAAGCACAATAATAGCTAATCAGGTGTCTCAGCCCTACAAAAAAACCTCCAACCACTGCCAGGCAAAATCAAGCATTTATTGAACTATTTCAGGTTCCTATACTTTTTTTTACTCTGAAGTAAATCATTGTACAATGAGACTATTAGAAAAAAACAGACTTATATAATGTGGTTACTGCCTAATCAGACTGGCTATCTCTCTAGCTTAATTATTTAGACAGTGCCAATCACTACAGAAATAAATATAGACTTTCCCACACAGGGAACAGAATTGTGCTGACTACAACAACAACATTTAAACATAACTATTTCTAGAAAGATCTAGCAGCATTTTCTCTGACCGATATGGACAGGGAGGTTTAGTATGACAGCTGCACTGTAACACTGCTCCAGATAAGGAGACCATATTTTCAAAATCCCAGGATATTTTTTGTGGCGACATTTTTATCATTGTAAAATAATCTTTTAAATGAAAATTATTAATGTATTTTAATATTGCTGCTGCTACTTCTTTGGACCAATTAATGATACATGCATATTTCTTGGAGTGAGGAATGTTTCTAATAACTTAGTTTTCTGAATACATAGATGTAGGAGACCCAAGTTCAAAGACCTGGCTCAGCCTGATGTGTAGGAGAGATTAGAAGTGGAGGGGGAGTCTGCTACATCTGAGGTGAGTGCCCTGCCCCTTTAAGTGCACAGCCACTTTCTCCCATGCACAATGTCTTTTGCTGAAGCTGTTTCACTTTATATAAATTCAGTATTCATTGAGCCAGAGAGAATAACGTCAAATAATTGAATATTTTTAATTAGATTACCAGACAAATGTTTCTTCTTTTCTCCCTCTTCCCCAAAGCTAAACTCATCCCCTACCCAAGAGCCAGGAGAAGATAAGGTTCAGTTTCTTTATAGATTTTGCTAGAATTTTAGGCTCTGGTTCAGCAATTGAAGCATGTGCTATTGACTTCAATGGGACTACTCATATGCCTAAAGTTTGCTGAAATGGAGCCTTATTAATTTTATAGGGACAAAGTGAATTAATGGTTTTCATTAACCTCTGGAAAAGTACTTATTATTAGACAATCTTTCTATTAAACGGCCACCGTTCTTGTCGGTCTGTCATGGGATTTTCAACTTTCACAAACATTCCTGCGCATGCTTCAACGCAGCCTGGCTCAGTGCAGCGCCCTGTGGCTCCGCTCGTGGGGAGGCGCTGCTGCAGTGGCCGACGCAGCAGGTGTGCTCTGCCACCGGCCCCCAACCCCCATGATCCTGGTCCCTTTAAAGGGATGGAAACTGAGCCCAGCAGTGCTACATGGGACAACCACAGTCCCTGCACATCACAAGCGGGCAGCCAATGACAGCTGCGTTGGTGCAGATCAAAGGGGAATGGGAGACCGCAGAAGAGCATGAGCATCCAACCCTCTCTCAACTCCCCATGTGCCCCTCTGCCCACACCCAGCCCATGCCCCTGCAGTCTGGGTCCCCGGCATGCGAGCGCCACTACAGGCGAGCCAGGTAGCCCCCCTCCTTGGCGCAGGCAGATCCCCAAACTACCACGCATACCCGCAAGCCGGGAGGGCCCATGTGGGCAGGCTGAGGGGTTCAGGGCTAACAATTAGCAACTACCTTGAATCGTACTTAGCCATCCAATCTTTCTCCTACACTGCTAGCTTAAAATTTGACTTTTGGGTGCACTTTTTTATTATTTTTAGTCTTTTGGTGCACTTTTAGAAAGATTGTCTTTTTAAAAAGTGTTTTTAATATATATTTTTTATTTCTAAGAAGGAACTGCACTACCACTATCCATTACATAGCACTATATAATTGTTATATTTTGAAAACATTGTACAAATATTAACAAGTTTCGGTATCCTATTATGTGACACTGCCCTTCATTATGAAGTACAGAAAATTAAAGTACCAGTATTTGCATAAACAACTAACCAGCTTCACTGAACTTCTAATATGTCTTCAAACATTTATCATTTCTGTTCTGAATAACCCATCAGTCAGCTTTGCATCAATCATTACAAATCTTTCATACCAAAACATTTAAAAAAATTTATAGCAATAGTTGACATGTTATCAAACATAACAGCTCTTTACCAGTAGTTTAGGACATGCAGTTTAAAACTCACTGAACTAAAACTTTAGGGGAATTTATACAGCCAGGAGGTAATTGCACAGACTGGAAAAGGGCCTGCAGAGTGGGACTACAACATAGTTATCATCAAATGACAAAGTGAACAAAATGAAAAGAGAACATTGTTTGACATCTTCCAGATGTCATTTTTTACTGCCAGTCTTTCTACTGCATGTACTGTGCTGCAGTCTTACATTAAACTATCATAAGAACATAGGCTGTCATTCAAATGATAAACAATCATTCTAATATTATTGGCATAAGACTCTGTATATTTTCTGGAGAAAAAAATATAAACATCTTGTCAGGAAGCTAACATTTAGAATTTGTTCTCCTACCTCAATAGTGTGTGCATAATACATATAAATTATACAGCAAATCAAGTTTCCTATCACTGAGAAAAAATTACTTTTGGGTGGCACATCCATGAACAATATGTGGGCAACCCTGGCTGTCTTCCAGCAGAAATGCCATATTGAACAGTATCCTTATAACTATACATATTCTCACTGATAAAAGCATTCTGTGGTGCATGACAAGTGGAGAAGCATTACAAATACAGGTCAAATGTGGCTTATGAACATTGAAGGAAGGAACCAGAGGCTACAAAGAAAATAGGCACACTAACACAACCTCTTAAGCTAGGAGCAGCCCTTCTATGCTCTTTGTATCCTGATATTAACTGGCTGGCAGTGGGGACAGAATTGAGAATGAGTTGCTTTTAGAATACTCCCTTAACAACCTGGACTCTGATGAGACTGGATTCCTTTGGAACACAATGTTGCTCTTGGAAGACAGTGATCAGTGAACCAGCCTAACCATGCAGATGTTCCAGTATTAAGGGGATGGGAGGATAGGGTTTCATATGCATCCTGAGACTTGAACCATTCTTCTGCATTTCATCCTTCCACTTCAAAGGGAGAACGCACAAAGATTTTTATACCACCTACCTTTCCCCCTTCCATTTATATTTGTGTAAATGGAAGAATGTTACTTATTTCAGAATGCCAGTTTCTAAACCAGGAGTTGACAAGTGTGAGACATATTAGGTATAACAAAAAAGAAAATATGTATCTGTGTTATCTGCAAAGAAGAAAAATCGATAGGGAAATACTTTTTATGTTTACCTTACTGCTACATAATGCCCTTCTGTGTGGCTTTGCATGGAAACACAGAAGGCTAACAGATTATACAGTCTATCTCCTAGTAACTGCAGAACTGTTCTATACTCCACATTATAGCAGAATAGTGTTCTGTCTAGGTTACTTGTAAAAAGTGTTAAAGAATAGGGCTTCCACCCTATTCCTTAAGAAAACCATTCCATAGTCTTGTCTTTCATCCCCACCCCTCCTGACTCCTCTCTTGGTCTATTGGAACTCCACAGCCCCATTTCCAAAAATGGACTCTGCGTAATGTGGACAGCTCTCTGTAATGTCTGAATAAAGAAGAAATAGTGGCTTAACAGCATTGGAGTCACTCTTTAGCATCTGGTAGAGGTAACAGACTTTAAAGGAATCCCTCCACACATTGATCTCGGGGAACAGTTTGGCCCATTACCAATAGCTGTATTGCAGTAGAATTCAGATCCCCCCTAAATTAAGTGGTGTGACTAGTTTCAGAGAGTTCTTCAGTTGAAGACCTAATCTGGGTATTTTAGAGGTTCTTTTCTCAAATATAATAAAAGCAAAACTAGTAGTTCCAATTTAGTACTGCCTTTCCAGGTGACAACACAGAAGGAGTAGCCATGGGACAGGAAAGGGTAAATGGTGGTTTTCTGCCATCTTTCAGCTTTCTGGCTGCCCGACTGTTTGAGGTGCTGGAAGATTTTAACCTGCCTATGACAAAGCCCAGAACCCCTCTAGCAGCATATATCACATATTCCCACCTCTGATCTGCCCCTGCTTCAGCCCCTCCTCCAATAGGTTTCCCTCACCAGGGCCATTGACCTACTCAGAACTTACTTAAGAAAAACACTCATTGATTTCAAGTGGAATTTTGCCTGAGTAAGGACTGAGAAGAAACTTTAGGACCATAAATGTGGATCATTTCAGGATTATTACTGTTCCATCTCTTAATATTTTTTCACTAGCACTTTTTCTTCAGCCATAGAGTAACAGGTTGTCTTGTAGCCCTATACAAACGTGTCCCTGGATTGCATTCTTGTAACTAAAAATTCCACACTGAGCATTACTGAGAATAATCTAACACTGTATATCAAATAATGAAAAATGTTATGTTCTTTAAAAGAATATAGTAATGGTGATTTTAATATCCTTAGACACTGTGTAGAGATTTTTACTCTTTGGCAGTGTTCAAGTGCTACATGATACTACATTATTAGAAAACATGACATTGGACAGGCTTGCCAATTAAGATTTCGTCATGCTTATTTTTAGTAAAAGTCACAGACAGGTCACAGGCAATAAACAAAAATTCAAGAGAGCCTATGACCCTATGTGTGACTTTACTAAAAAATAACCATGGAGTAGGGCAGTGTGGAGGGGGAGATAGCTGGAGCCCATGGCAGGGGGACTGACAGCCTGACTTCCATTGGCATGGGGGGTGGGGGGAGAGCGCTGGCACCAGCCCTGGCTGCAGCCATAGGAAGGGTGGGAGCTCCAACCTCAGCTGCAGGACAGGAGTACACTGTTCCAGCTCCAACTCCAGTGGCAGGCTCTAGAAAGGACACAAGACATCCCTGAATAGCTCCAGCTCCAACAGAAGCCTTGGGGTGGGGGAGCACACACCCCTGGCTCTGGCTCTGATGGCAGCCACTGATAGATGAAGCCAAAGAAGTCACGGGGGTCCTGTAAAATCACAAAATCCATGACTGCCATGATCTCTGTGACTAAATCATATCATACAAGCTAGAACTTGTGCCATGAAAGAGAACCAGCGTTACTTAATGTAGCGGCTGGAGTCAGATACACATGAATGATGAAGCACTCACTGTAATACGCTTCCCTGTATAATCTGAAACAATTGTTCATTTAAGGCCAGTTTCTGCCTCCCTTACTCTGAGTGGTACACAGCAAGCCGTTCTAGTGTAATCACTTTAAATCAATGGGACTGCTATGGCTAAGGTACTAGTCACTGTGAGCAAGTAAAATATATAAAGCTTGAATCTCCACTGTACCTAAGCAAAATACAGGTGCACTGGAGTAAAGAGTTCATAGATTCAGATTTTAAGGGCAAAAGGCACCATCATGATCTAGTTTGAAATGCACATTACAGGTTACAGAGTTAGCAAAGTCCTCAAATCAATAAACATCCCATCATTTACTCTATTTTAAACCAGCAATGACTCATGACCCATACTGCAAAGGAAGGCAAATATATATATATATATCCAGGGTCTCCACCAATCTGACCTGGGGAAAAAAATACTTTCCTGACTCCAAATACAGCAGTCAGTTAGGGTATGGCTAGACTGCAGGATTTTTTCGGGATACAAAGTTATCCTGAAAAAACTCCGCTGCATCCAGGGAACGTGTTTGCTCTTCTGCTTTTTTTTTTTTTTTTTGTGGAAGAGCAAACGCACTCTTTCAGAAGCCCCTGTATTCCTCGTTCCACAAGGAAGAAGGGGGCCTTTGAAAGACAGGGTTTTTCCAAAATTTGGCCTAGTCTAGACGGGCCACATTTCGGAAAAGCTTTCTTCCAACAAAAGTATTGGAAAAAGATATGTAAAATGTGGAGCGCATTTTGCGTATCTTTTTCCGATAGATCCTCGCAGTCTAGACATACCCTTAGACTCTGAGTATGTGGTCAAGACCCAATAGCCAGGCAAAGAAATAATTCACTGTAGTAACTTAGAGCCCTCCCCATCTACTGTCCCATCTCTGGCAATTGGAGATATTTGCCAATAGGAGCTGCAGATGGGCCACATGCCATGGCAGGGAATCTCATCAGACCATCCCCTCCACAAACGTATCAAGCTCATTACTGAAGCCAGGCCGGTTTTTTTTTGCCTCCACAGCACCTCTTGGAAAGCTGTTCTTGATTTTCACTCCTCATGGTTAGAATGCATCCTAAATGCATAACAGGCGAACAGTTAAACAACCTTTTAACAGGTTAATACAATACTATGATAATACAACAGCACATTTTCTGCCATATGATCAAGTAGACACTCCTGATGCAGACTTTAGTGCTTGACTTAGGGGATGGGCAGTTAATTATATCCTCCTGTGCTTTGCTACCCCTCGAAAAGGTGCCTTCACTGGCAACTTAAAGCACTGTTTTAACTAGATCCATGATAGCAAAAGACAGTGTAACAACAACCAAATTACTACTAGTAGGGTGTGGTGTCTTAGGAAGGGAGACTCTTTCCAGTGTAGTGTCCCTCTCTCACCAAAGCTTCACAACGGATCTGGAAATGAGGAAGTTGCTGTTGTTGGAAGTATCAACAATGAAGTTTATTGTTCTTTAATTATACCCATCCAGGAAAAAATACAAGCATGCTGGGCCTGATTTCCATAAATTATTGAAGCAAAACTCCCATGACTTCAATGGGAAGTTTGCCTGAGCAAGGAGACCAGTATTAGCAGCCCAGTAGTCTAACCTGCACCTGAATACATGAAAAGCAGGTAGCCCACCAAAGAACTAATATGGGACTGGTTCTTTAACAGATTATAGATCCTAACAGGTGCACAAGTTAGCATGAAATTGTCACAAGCCCAAAAACATTCTAGTTTTGCATTGCACCTCTATGGACAGTCTCAAGAAAGAGATGCATATATGGTAAATAGATTCTGGGGCCAGATCATCAATTAGCGTAGTTCGATTGCCTGATGTCAACAGAGTGACCATCAGTTAACACCAGCTGAAAATCTGGCACTATCTTTATGTACTTATGCATATACAGGTATCTAAAACATTATTATCCAAAGTACTTAATTACCTTGCAAATACCTTTGATTATGTGAAATCTTGATACCCAGACTTATTCAAAGTTCCATATGGCATTCAGATGATAGAGGCTACACAGTACATGGAATATTTTCTCCTCTACTTTATATATATAGCAATGTTTTGGTCATTAGACTGTACAGCAACTTGATGCATATGAAAGATGCATTACAAACTTATAAATAACCTCCAGAAGTGGCCCATTTACTGTTGCGGCCCCAAATGCAAGTGAAATATGGTTGGGAACTCCACCAAATGTTCAATCCGTGCTAACTGGAGGGTTGCAATAGATTTGAGGTGAGACAGCAAAAGAAACGCAAGTCCTGTGTAAATCCACTCTCAGATCAACCAGTCACGTCTCGCCCCCGCCGCTCGGGCTGCTGATTAACCCTTTCGTGACACGGTAGTAGCTTTTTGCACGCACTAACAAGCGGCCCCGCAGGATCTTTGTGCGCAGCGCACCGACGCCAGCAAGAGACCCGCAGAGTCACAGCCCCCGAACGTGCTGCCCCCCTCCCGCTTCAACTCCCCTCCTTAACTTACCAGTTTGGATTTGGTGCGCTGCAAAAATTCTTCCATGCCGCTGTCATAAGGCAGCCGAGCGGGCAGGGCAAAGTTCTGCTCACAGAGCCACCGGGCTGGCTTGGCTGGCCGGGGCGGCTCCTTCCAGCTGCAGCTGCTTGGGCTGGCCGGCTGCTGCCAAGTCGCCTGCCCAGCCTGGCAAGCGGGAGTGAGACTCGGGGGTGCCCGGGACTGGACGGGGCGGGGATGGGGGGGGGGGCGCTAGCGGGCACGCTTCCAAAGGTCGGCCTCACTCCTCAGCCAATAGCGCGGGCGTCTCCGGCTGGCTGACGTCACGCAGGCGAGTGCTGCAACCATGGACAGCGCCCAAAAGTGAGCGCCAAAGTGAGGCGGGTGCGGGGAACTCTGCCGCAAAGAGGCACCGAGGAAGCGCCGCGCGCGTCTGCCTCTCCCGCCGGCGCCTGGCGGGCACTGCAGTGGGTTGCACCGGCTGGGGGAGGAGGGGAAGCGCTCTCTGGCCCAGGCAAGGCGCTCGGCTCCTAGTCGGGGGCGTCTGCTCCAAGGGTGATTGAAGAGCAGAGTTTTTACCCAGAAGTGTCGCTGAGTCCCCTCGCCACGCGCGTGGCCAGAACCGCGCAACACACGCGCCTCAGTGCGGAGCGCTGGGGACGAGCCTAAGAGGGCTTGGTCCGATCAGAGAGATGGGGCTCTAAATGGTTACCACTCCACACGTCCAGCCCCGGACTTTGCATACAAGAGCGTCCTTTTTTCATCATCTGGGGTGGAGCCCTCTGTCCCTTTGCAAAGGTTACAAGGCTCAGAGGGGTAGCCCTGTGAGTCTGTATCTGCAAAACCAACAAGGAGTCCAGTGGCACCTTAAAGACTAACGGATTTATTGGGCATAAGCTTTCATGGGTAGAACTCACTTCATCAGATGCATACTTTGCAAAGGCTAGTTAATTCAGCCTCATCTAGGAGGCAACTTAAAAATAGTTCTGCCTGGGGGGGGGGGGCTGGCACAGTGTGTATAGTGAGGGTACTGAGAGCCGTTGAACCAAAGGTAAAGGTCAGATATCATGAGAACCACTTCAGGCTGGGGCAAAGGCAAAATTGGTGCCCTTCTCTGCTACCGCCAGGCCCCAAACCTGGCACATGTCTGAGCTCAACCCTGGGAGGCGGTTGTACCGTGTCTTCCCCTGCCCCCTCCAGTTTGGGGCCAGGCCCACGTACGCACTAACCCGCCGGCAGAGATGGAGGAGGATCAGGCTGGGGGTGAAGAGGTGGGGAGGAAGTTCCAGCTGGTGGCGGTGGGCGGAGGAAGAGCAGGTGAGCTGAGGGATGACAGGCGGAGCAGAGGGGGACTAAATTGGCACCCTTCTAGCGTGGCGCTTGGGGACAACTGCCACCCCCTCCTTTCCTCCTCGCTACGCCACTGTTGCTAACTCAACGTCACACAGTCATAGCAAAGGTGGGAATAAAACCCAGAAGTCTTGGCTGCTTCCACTGCTCTGATCACTAGTACCCCTTGGCTTCTATCCCTATCTAATTCTAGATGACTAATCTGAACATGGTCAACACAATTTTTACTCAAACTCAATTGTGCTTCACCCATGGAGTTAGTAACTGGTGATTATTAATAAATATGGTGCTCTGGGGTCTGGGAATTTTTTCCCTTGTATTGTTGTACAGCCTACTGAAAATATTTCAGTAAAATACAACAGCATCTCATAAAGATGATCTTTTTTGTGGGCACTATTTCACTCTCACTTGGTTTACTAGTCTTTCATGATATATATCCTATGTGATAATACGCTCCTATTCTAATTTTTATGTGGAACAGAAAAAAACTGAAATGCATCCCAACCACTCAAACTTTAAGATAAATCAACATTAAAATATTCAGTGGGTTGCAGTACAGGCCAAATGGCATGTCTGTTAGAAACAATCACTGGAAAGGATAGAGTATTCAAGAAGAAATATATTTCATCCTACAAAATTTCACAGTAGAATAGAGTGAATATTACTTCTTTTATTAGAGATGTTTGGGTATTTTTTAAATTTGAAACCCCTTACTTTAATGACCCTGTGTTTTAATCTAGATTTTCACTTGCCACTTAGAAGTATAGACCTTTTAACTGATTATATATTTTGCAAACTACAACTGTAATTGTCAGATTATAACTAATACTTGAAACAGATTTATTTCAACATAGAATTGGCTGCATAATTTGAGACATAGCAGTTTGAGGTCTGTTTAAAACTATGACTCAATTTGTAATCAATACTATATTGCAAAACTGAGGCTGAGTAACACAAACATTTCCTTTCAACAAAACCAATGAAAGCATTCAGTGTAGCGTAGCAGAAAAACAGGTCCGTTGAATGATGCTTAAATTTGAAATCTGTCTCATTAGTACTTCAGAAAATAAGATTGAATGCAGGTTTTTGTAGGCATATAGTATTTGGTTGAAGATTTCCTAGACAATGAAGCTTGAATTTTCTGAGGATGCAAAGCTGCATTTTTACATTATCCACAAACCCACACATTTGCTTGCACTTTCAGATTAAATAATTTTGCCAATATCTGTTTTTGCATGCATCATTTACAGACTTGTGTGAATGTGAGAGGTTTGTGGATGGAGTAGGAAGTAGGGGAACACATTTTTATTCCCTACTTTCTTTGTCTCCCACTGACTCTCTTAGGGTATGTCTACACTGCATTCCTCTTTTGAGAGAGGAATGCAAATGCAGCTGGGCGAAATTGCAAATGAAGCACGGATTTGAATTTCCCGAGTTTCATTTGCATAATCACGTCCGGGCTCTATTTCGAAATACCCTATTTCAAAAAAAGAAACGCAGGGTAGACACAGTTATTTCGAAAGAAAACCCTTCTTTTGAAATAACCCTTGTTCCTCATACAATGAGATTTACCAGTTATTTCGAGAGAAGGGTTTTCTCTTAAATAACCGCATCTTAACAGCCTCTGTTATTTTGAAATAGCGCCATAACACGATTATGCAAATGAAACGCAGGATATTTAAATCCTGGCTTCATTTGCAATTTCGAATGTCTTCATTTGCATCCCTCTCTCAAAAGAGGGTGCAAGTGTAGACATACCCGCTACTTCTAGACTACATCCCTCTGTCGGCAAAGGGATGTAAATGAAGCACTTCAAAAGTGCAAATGAAGCCAGGATTTAAATATCCCGTGCTTCATTTGCATAATCACGTAATGGCGCTTTTTTGAAAAAGTGCTATTTTAAAATTGAAACCACAGTCTAGATGCGGTTCTTTCAAAAATGGGGCACTTTTTTCGAAAGATCCTGTAAACCTAATTTTAATGATCCTGTAAACCATTTTTTGAGGTTTACAGGATCTTTCAAAAAAGCGCCCCATTTTCGAAAGAACCGCGTCTAGGTGGCAGTCTAGATGCAGGGGAAGTTTTTTCGAAAAAAGGCCACTTTTTCGAAAAAACCCTGTAGTCTAGACACACCCTATAAAATGAGGTTTAAGGGTTATTTCAAAAGAAGGGTTTTCTTTTGAAATAACCACGTCTACACTGCATTTCTTTTTTCCAAATAGGATATTTCGAAATAGCGCCCGGATACGATTATGCAAATGAAGCAAAGGAAATTCAAATCCACCCTTCATTTGCAATTTCGCTCAGCTGCATTTGCATTCCTCTCTGGAAAGAGGAATGCAGTGTAGACATACCCTTAGGGGTCTGTCAAAAGGGACTGGCAAAAACCTTCATGTCCCCCTACTGGCAGACCACAGATGGTCCCAATACACACTAATTGTTGCTTTATTTATTCTGATATATAGGTGTGTGAGTTCTGGCTTGCTAGTGAACAGCTGTAGATTGCCAGCAGGATAGAACTCTAACAGTAGAAAGAACTGAAGAAAAATATTTGTAAAAATATACTGTGAATATGTAAATCTCTTGAAATTGCATTTTAAAGGATGTATTTATGCAAATAATTCTATTAATTATTCTGTGTTAATTGTAAAGACGGTACTGAACTTTGCATGCATATAGTATTTGATGGAGATCCTAGGACTGATTCTCCTCTCCTGTACACTACTATAACACCATTAATGGCCATGGAGTTATTCCTGATTTATTGTGAAGTAAATGAGAGGACAACCAAGCCTCTTATTATTTCAAGTTATTCATTCATTTTTCTGATGTTCCTAAACAACGTAAATTAGCAATCCTTTCAGAGGCCTATCCTATGTATGCATAATTCCCATTGATGTCAGTGGGAATTATAGGGATGAATCAAAATGAGAATTTACCCCTGAATCCCATTCATTGTTTTTACATTTTCCTTTGTAATTCTGAGTTTCCATTTAAAATATAGCAGATTTATTCACTAAATATCTTGTAATCAAGCAGAAAGAGAGAGAGAGAGAGAGCGAAACCAGGGTCAGTGGGCACATTTTTGTATGCTTTTGTGTTTCTGAAAATGCAAATATACTTGCTTCCAAGTGAAAGCAAAAGTCAGAATGGCATGCCCTCTTCATTCATAAGTCTCAGGAAAAGGTCCTGTTTTAAACTTCAGTTGTTACTAAAATAATTCAAGGATTTACAATGACTGCAATAATGTTTACTGTCTGTGTCCTAGAGAATTATAGCCCTGGTAATTATATAGAAATGGAATGCAGAGACATTACGATCTTGTAAAAAGCTCTTTGAATCGCCACAGTAATTTTCCAGTTGAAAGTCCATTATAGCATAAATAAAGTATATTTAGAACTACATTTACAAATATACTATGTAGTACAGGACATTTTGAACACTTCATGTAGGTCTTTTGTTACTTTTCATTATTTCCATAATCTAGCTCCATTATTTACTACTTAAGAAAATATTTGTAATCTGCTTCCATTCCTTATTAGAGATGAGCACAAACAAGGACTCCTTTTGTGAATTCCTCAGACCTTGAGAAAGTTTGATTCAGATTTAAGCTTTGTTTCAGGGGCCTAACTCTTAACCTTACTAATTATTAGGCGTGCGTAAGAGGTGGAAATTCACTGGCTGAGTAATTCCATTGTAAGCATATGTCACCACAAGTAAACATTGAATATGAGTTTTAATTTGTATTGTGGTAGTGTTTCAAGGCCCACTCAGGACTGAGATGATATTGTAATGGATAGTACAGTGCACGGGACAGTACAGTGCCTATGTAACCCACATGCCTAATAGGGAGATACTTCTTTAAGCAATCCATTGTGGGGTGAATAAGAGTGAGTTGCTGGGTCATTGTTGCTAGGCTGATGCACAATTAGTACTCCACATCCAGAAGTTTCTGGATTTGAGTTTGGGGTATGCTTAATAGCTTCCCTGTAGCTGGACTCAGGCTTCGTGAGGGCAGGCAATCAGGGCAACTGCTTTACAAAAAGCCATGTGCCCTGTGTGGGCTGGGACAAACTGAGATCAGGAGCAGAATTTACCAGAACTCCAAAGCATTTTGCCATAAGTTAGTGATTGTTATCCCTCCAACAGGGAAGCCCTGATAGTGTTAATTATTCGAAGGGCAAATTGGAAAAGGGAGAATAATTTTAATTGTATACTTTGAATGCTTGATTTTAGCAAAACTGTATTAGTTAAAGTGTCTTTTAATTTATTTTGTTCTTTTTTAAAAACTGGAATGGGGAGGTTGACTCTGTGCAATCCTTGCTGAAAATCCTTAGAGACTGAATTCTGGATCTTCAGATGCTCTTCTGTAGAGTTGGGGAAGGCAGCATTAGGCACTGGAGAAAGACAATAAAGTGAACTCTAGGCCACCCAAACGTCACATCTGCATTATAGACCTTACAGCAGGGGTGGGCAATAATTTTTGCCCTTTGGCCACTTTTCCCCCAGAAGGAGTGGGGCCTAAACGGGAAGGGGTGGGGCCTAAACGGGAAGGGGAAGGGCTACCACACCCCCAGACCATGATTGGTCTGGGAGTGGGGGAGCCCCTTTGCCCCCCTTCCCATTAGGTATCCATGCCCTGGAAGAGGCTTAGCACGCTCCCCCGGCCCCAGGCCAATCAGGGTTTGGGGGCAGGGGAATGTGTGACATCTTCTCCCGTCCTGCAAGAAGCGCGGAGCACTTTGAAGTGCTGCATGCTCCTCGCAGGGTGGGAGGAAGTTTTGTGCGCTCCCCGGCCCCAAACCCTGATTGGCTTGGGGGCGGAGGAGTGGCAGGGCCTCTGCGAGCTGAATCCACTGGACCGGATCTGGCCTGCGGAGGCCCTTTTGCCCACCCCTGCCTTACAGTCTTTCTTAAGACACAAGAGAACATGTGTTATTGGAACAGGATGGCTTGCCCCATGGCCTGGAGATCCTGGGACAAAGCCAATCATGATTACAAGATGAGCCTCACCTGAGGCTACGTCTACACTGCAGGCTTCTTACGCAAGAAACTTTTTGCAGAAGAGATCTTCCACAAAAACTTCTTGTGCAAGAGTGCATCCACACTGCAAAAGCGCATCGGAAAAGTCCAGACTGCATGGACGCTCTCTTACAAGATAGCTCTGATTGCCATTAACAGAATGGCCACCAGGGTACCTGTGCTTCTTGCAATAGGCTGTTTTTGCACAAAAAAAACCTGTTTCCTGTCCACACACACCTTTTTGCACAAGAGTTCTTGCGCAAAAAGGAGTTATTCCTCGTAGAAAGAGGAATACCTATATCGCAAAAACCCCTCTCTTCTGTTGATTGACTGTAAATTTTCTTGCACAAAAATGTGCTTGAGGTGTCGACGTAGCCTGAGAGGAACCAGGAGCAAAACAAAAGGAGCAAAAAGTTGCAGTGAAGGGGGATAACCCAGGAAACTTCAGTTATGTCAGTAGACCCTTCAGGGAACAAGAAGACTCCTGCAGGACCCTGAGACAGCAGGGGGGAAAGCTCAGGAAGCAGGAGCTAATGAGGAAAACTCCAGGCAGAGAGGCCTGAGGGAAACTCTGCACAAGTAGGGGGAAGACTACTAACCCCTTTTGGAAAGAGCAGTGGAGAAGGACAAATTCCTCGCAAGAGGAGCTAGGCAACAAAAAAAGAGTCCCTCAGGAAAATGGGGCTGTGCCCAGAAGAAACTGAAATGAAGACTCTGAATTTGTGTTCTGTTTTTTGAAAGACTTTTGTTATTTTGGACTACTAGATGGTGGAGGGAACTAAATGACGGTTGGGGCCTGATGGGCCAGTGGGCATTTGGATTCAATAAATGAGACTTCTTGTGGAGATTATTTGAATTATCTTTGAAGTGAGTGAGTTCTTAAATGGCATTGAAAGATGTGGTGGAAAGGGAAGGGAGAGAGGCAGGATTCTACAAGTTGACCTCTAGAATGTAAGAACGGCCATACTGGGTCAGACCAAAGGTCCATCTATCCCAGTATCCTGTCTTCCGACAGTGGCCAATCCCAGATGTCTCAGACGGAATGAACAGAAACAGGTAATCATGAAGTGATCCTTCTCCTGTCATCCATTTCCAGCCTCTGACAAACAGAGGCTAGGGACACCATTCCTGCCCATCCTGAGTAATAGCTATTGATGGACCTAACCTCCATGAATATATCTAGTTCTTCTGTGAACCCTGCTATAGTCCTGGCCTTCACAACATCCTCTGGCAAAGAGCTCCACAGTTTGACAGTGCAGTACGTGAAGAAAAACTTCCTTTTGTTTGTTTTAAACCTGCTACCTATTAATTTCATTTGGTGACCCCTAGTTCTTAGGTTATGGGTACATACAAGTAAGTAACTTTTCCTTATTCACTTTTTCCACACCAGTCATGATTTTATAGACATCTATAATATCCCCCATTAGTCTCCTCTTTTCTAAGATGAAAAGTTCCAGTCTTTTTAATCTCTCTTTATATGGCACCCATTCCAAAACCCTAATAATTTTTGTTGCCCATTTCTGAAACTTTTTCTATGCCAATATATCTTTTTTGAGATAAAGCAACCACATCTGTACTCAGTATTCAAGATGTGGGCATACCATATATTTATATACAGGCAATAAGATATTCTCTGTCTTATTCTCTATCCCTTGGCCTACCTCTGGCCATGGGAGGGCATTCTGAGGTGGCTTCTCTTGTCACAGCACTGTGGGTTTATATTCAAAGTTAATGAAATTAATCGAGCATGGCTTTTAGTGCCAGTAACTAAACAGAATGGAGCTGCCTGTATCTATGGCAATTTCAAAGTTACCCTTAGCTCAACTATTGTATATGGATCAGTGTCATTTACCTAGAATGGAGAATATTTGTTTCATTAGCTGATGGTAGGCTTTTTCCATTGACCTTGCTCAAAGCTAGCTATAAATGGAGACTGAGGATAGTGAGAAGTACCTCATGATTAACACCCACTTAGTCCTTTTTCCATACAACAGAATAGTGTTTGGAATAGCATCCCCAACTGCTCTGTGCCAGTGAGCTATGAATCAGGTATAACAGTATTCCTAGCATTCAATGTTACTTGGATGATATATTTGTCATGGGATCTAGTGCTGAAGAGCACAGTGGGAGCCTCCCAAAGGTACTTGTGACACTCTCTATCTGAGTGTCACAAGAGTAAAAAGGAAAAGATGTAAATGAGTCTCCAGATTTTCACATTGTCAGTGGTTTGGCTGCAAAGGTGGCTGGCATGAATCACAATACAGAGCTGAAACTATCCTCAAGGCACCCCAACATCAAGGCTTGTCATGCTTACATGCATTTCAGGCCATAATTGGTTATTTCCATTGATTCTTGCTTAACACAGCCATAGTGTTAGAGCCACTAAACAAACTGTTACATAATGAACAGAAATGATGTTGGTCCACTCAGCATAGGCAGATGCATGATAAAGCCAAGAAGCTTATAACATGTTTAAAAAGTATTTTCACACTACAGACTTTCCTATAAAGTGAGATATGATGCTTCCCCCATATGGAACAGGAGCAGTAATTTCCCATGTGATGGAATATCCTATTGAAAGGCCTATTGTATTGTCTTCGCTTCTAGATTTCTTAGTTCTGGCAAAACATAACTATGCTGAAATTGATAAAAACAAAGAGTTTTGTCTGGGCTGTTAAAAAGTTTAACCGATATCTGTCTGGGAAATTATGTCATGTGGGTGCCAATAAAGCAAACTCTAGTTTCATTTCTTTAACCTCAAAGAAAGAGTTATTACTAATGACTACAGTGCAGTTAGAGAGATGGGTGATACTCGTCAGCAAACATGCTCAGGGCATGTCCTCACTGCAGTTAAAAACCCCTGGCTGGCCCCTGCCAGCCAACTCAGGCTAATGGGGCTTGGGCTGAATAGCTATGTAATTGCAAGGTAAGTTTTCAGGCTCAAGGACCCTGAGAGGTGGGATGGTCTCAGCCCAAGCCTAGAATCTACACTGCAATGAAACAACTGCACAGCCTGAGTCCCATATGAGCCCAAGTCAGTTAGCATGGGCCATCCATAATCTTTTAATTGCAGTATAGGCATAGCCATAGAGTTATGGAAGGGGAGGCTAAGTGCAGCCAGCCCTCAGTGCTGCCCAGATTGTGCTGCGCCTCCCCCACTCAGCCCTTCAGTAATGTCTGGAGCATACCACCTGAGGCTCTAGTGGCAATTTAAAGAGCCCAGGGCCCCCACCACCACCACTGTAGCAGCAACAGTAGCTAGGAGCCCCAGACCCTTTCTAAATCACCAGGCCTCAGGCACTTGCCCCTTTGCCACTCCCCCATGCACTTTTTATACAACTCCTTTTTGATTTTTAGATCAAGAGTTCCTGGTTAAGCTAACGTGGTTTCTTGCTATTCTTCCAATCTTTCCTATGCAATGGAATCATTCGCTCAGGCCTTTAATAATTCCCTTTGAAAAACTGCCAACTGTCTTCAATTGTTTTTCCTCTTAGCCTTGCCTCCCATGGGACCTTAGCTACCAGTTCTCTGAGTTCACTAAAGTCTGCCTTCCTGAAATCCATTGTCTTCATTTTGCAGTTCTCCCTTCTACCATTCCTTAGAATCATGAACTCTATGATTTCATGATCACTTTCACCAAAGCTGCCTTCCACTTTCAGATTCTCAACCAGTTCTTCCCTGTTTGTTAAAATGAAATCTAGAACAGCTCTCCCCGCCCCCTACTCTCCCCCAGTAACTTTATCAACCTTCTGAAATTAAAAAAAAAATATGTCTTCAGTGCATTCCAAGAACTTGTTGGGTAATTTATGCCCTGCTGTGTTAGTTTCCCAACAGATGTCTGGATAGTTGAAGTCTTCCATCACCGCCAACTCCTGTGCTTTGGATAATTTTGTCAGTTTAAAAAAAAAAAAGCTTCATCCACCTCTTCTGTCTGGGTTGGTGGTCTGTAGTAGACACATAGCATGATATCATCCTTGGTTTTTACCCCTTTTGTCCTAACCCAGAGGTTCTCAACAAGTCTGTCTCTTACGTCCATATCAACTCCTACACTACCATGGACTGAGGTTAAGTATATTACTGTGGCAGCCTATATCACTGGTAAAAGATCCTGCAACCTGCAGGAGAGAACACCCTAAGCACTAGATATTGGATAAGGGCAGGTGCCTTTCGTCCAGAGCCCTAGGAACTGGGAAATTTTGGGTAGTGCCTAAATCAACCATTATACTTTGAGCCCAAGGAATGGTAAAAGTGGGTGCTCTGCTGTATTTAGGTAATACAAGTGACCATAACACTAAAGGATAGTAAGATATTCCTGTTAAAACTAGCCCAGAAAGTACAGATGCCGATCCAGACATTGTTGTGATTTCTATAAGCTGTTATCCAGAGAGAAGTCATAATCTCTCTCTCAGACTTAATTTAGAGTATGTTGTATAATTAATGATAAAGCATCTGTAATCTTTTTTTAATGTTCTCTTATGTTAAAGGGGGAGGTGTATGCCATCAATAAGAATTGGAGAGTATCTCTTTAAAAAGCTGAGCCATCTAGTGCAATGTTTCTCAACCTTTTTTTATAAAATACACTTTTTAAAAAATTATAAGTACCCCCAGTATCTATAGTTTTCAGACACCCAACATTTTTTCTATCATTGCAACACATTTGTTTAAACAACTTAATCATAGCCGGCCCGGCGATGACATTTTTGGGTGTAAAAAGTACAAAAAGAATAAAGCGCTGTAAAACTTAAAACAAAAATTCAGTTTTCTCCAAATTTCAGTTGTGTTGATATACCCCCCAGACTTCTCTCGAGTACCCCTAAGGGTACTCATATCACTGGTTGAGAAACACTAGTGGTACTGCAGGGGGGGCAACAAACTTGCTGGGCAAGGTGGGGGGGGCAGCTTCACACACCCAGAAGAGGTGGAGCTGGGGGCAGCTGGTCTTCAGCAATGACTGGAGTGTGCAGTGTGGCTCTTTGATAGTGATTTAAAGGGCCAGGAGCCCCGGGTCCTTTTGAAGCACCGGATCACAAAGCAGCTACTCCCTTTGTCTCTTCCCCCATCCCCATCAGCAGCTCCAGTGGCACTCACTGTTCCTTGTTTTAGAAACCAGCCAGAGCTAGTTTCTCTGGCTATACTAGGCATTGCATGTGAAAGTCTATTGTGCCTATATGGTTTCTTCTTATCATAGTTGTGTAAAGACCAAAAGAAACAACAGGTGTTATCGTTTATTATATAGATTTCTGGAGATTATTGCAGGATAATGAGATTGTTGCTGATTTTTTTCTCATTTATTTTCTGCTTCAATAGCAGTGTATTTTGCACTCATAAGGCTGTTCAGCCAAGAATTCATAGTGTAAAACTAACAGTCTTGGCTATTAATGATCATTAGTGTCACCACTAAGAAAAGATTCATGTTGGTATTACTTATTAATGGCAATCAAAATGTGCTATTATGTTCCTAATTACAATATTTACTCAGATTCCCCTACTTACACACTGTACAAATACAGTGCAGGCAGCTGTTGTAGAAGCTTCCTCATGCAGCATTGGAAATGCTATCATCCTTCAGCTCAAGACACTGCTGTTTTTAAAGGGACTCAGTCTGAATCTTTGTGTTAAAGGGCCAGTTCTCTATGTTTTTAGAGTCACTGGTCACTTTGCATGGATAAGAGCTGTAGCTATGGGGCAGAAGTCAATGAGACTTATGTGGATGCCCCTTAGCAAAATTTGGGTTTAGAATTAAGCTGCTTGATTAGAAACCAATACATTTTTCTTACAATAGAAAGGATAACATATTTTTAACTTCTCAGGAGCCTCCAAAATATTAGAAAGTATTTGTTTTTTATTTTTGAGGGATTACTTTTTTTAGAAGATAGAAGACTTCCAGCACAGCAAGCACTTCTCAGGTTACAGCTACACTTTAGAGTAGTGTTTCTCAAAGTACCCTTTTTAAAAAAAATTATAAGTACCCCCAGTACCTACAGTTTTCAGACATACATTTTTTTTCTACCATTACAACACATTTGTTTAAACAACTTAATCATAGCCAGGTGGGCGATGAAATTTTGTGGTGTAAAAAGTACAAAAATAATAAAGCGCTGTAAATCTTAAAACAAAAATTCAGTTTTCTCCAAATTTCAGTTGTGTTGACATACCTCCACAGACTCCTCTTGAGTACCCCTAAGGGTACTTGTACCATTGGTTGAGAAATATTGCTTTAGAGCTAGGTGTGTGATTGCCATCTTATGCAGACATTAGAATTTGGGCACTAAAAACAGTGATGTAACTGGTGCAGCAGCAAACGGTAGCATAACTTAGCTCTCCTGTGTGCAAACCCACCTATGGGTACCAGCTAGCCCATGCTGGCACTTGCCAGTAGCTATGTTACCACAGCTACACTACTATTTTTAGCACACACACTCATGACAGCTAGCATAAGCCAATCTGCATGATCTGGGATTTGTACCCATAGCTCCAAGTGCAGACATAGCCATAGATCAGCCAAAATAAACTAAAACCTCTGCTGAGAGCCTAACAAAAGCTGTCTTCAGTGCCATCTTACAGTAGAGCCAGGAAGCAGCAGGAACAGATAAATTCTTATATCACAGAACCTGTCTGTGTTACAAATACTGCTATACAAAAGAGTACCAGGGAAAGAAATTATTCAGATTTATTTAAGAACTGGACTTATAAGTATTAGTGCCTATGAACAGTAGTGTTCTTCTCATTAGAGCAAGGAAAACTTATCTTTAACAAATCAGTTTTATTTTAAATAGATCAATAAGAGCCTCCTATAAGACATTGCTGGCTGCAGCATTCTTCCCCTGGAAACCAAAGTCCCACCTTCCAAAATGGAAGATGAAGTTGACCTTTGATATCTGTAGCCAGTGCCACACTTATATCTCACATAGCAACAACAGCTGCTTCGCATACCTTCGCCTTTTTTTTTTTAAATTGCTTTATATTAGTTTGTGGCGGCTGTAGATTCATAGGCTAGTGTTACCCAAATAGTCGGTCCTTTGCAGAAGTCCTGCAACTAAGACATCTTTAGAAGCAGGTACTGAATTTTTGTGGGAACCCAAAGGAAAATATTTCAAACTGAGTGCTAAATAAGTAATTTCTTCAGCTTTTTGTATTCTGTTTCATGCTCCTCAGTTCATTTCCATTCCATGCTCTGCAGCAATCTATCAGTTCATGTGCTTTGTTTTACAATCAGATTATGATTTTTTTTTTCCAAGAAAATTACCATGTTTAAGATCCTCAGTAGGTCTTTTTTTTTTTTTCCTGAGTGGCCGCAGGAAGAACTGGAATTTTGTTGTTGACTGAAAGTTGTTTGGTCAAAAATAATGCTGCTAGTCATTTGGCACTAGAATAATTATGTTGTTTGCAGGTGAAGCAGGTCTAGTTGATACAAGAAATACAGAATAATAGTGGAAGAATTGAGACTACCCGCATTGCATTGTCATGAATAAAAATTAGTACACACAGAATTGCACAAGGTTGGCTCCTGGATCCTGACATTCAGGAAGGCTAATTTTCACTGAGCCATCCTCCTTTCTGATTTCTTATAGTTCATAAATCCTTGTGGAAATGTGTGTGTTTGTCCTTTGAGTCATTGAGAGTGAGACTAACCATGGTGAAGGGAGAGAAATTATAGGTGCCTGAAATGCTACAGCTGTATGAGGGGGTTCAGCAAAACTTTTTTCCCCTTTAGCACTGGTATGTGATTAGCATTATTTGATGCAAATGTAGTATAGCAGAATACCAAAAAAATTCCCTATTGGGTTTTTTTTCAGCTCATCAAGAAACCCAGAAGGAATTTGTTTGATAGACAATTAATCTATCCACTTCCTTGGTTAGACTGTATTTTCTTCTCCTCTATCTATCCTTCACATGGATGTGTCCAAGGTAGGGATGGAGGGCATTTTGTTCAGGGATCTCACTATCAATGCTCATTTTCTACCTCGGAGAGCCAATTAAACAGAAATTGCCTAGAGCTTTAAGCTGTCCTCAAAGCACTAGTGCTCGCCTCTTATTCTCTAGCAAAATGCTGTTTGCCAGTGTTCTTCTCAGAAAACTTAGTTCAAATGAGGGGAATGATGTTATTTCTGTCAAAGATCAGATTTTCTGATTTACCTGAAAATCAAAAGTCAGTTTTGCTTCTGTTCATATAGTAACTTGCTTCTGCTATTATTAGGTGGCAATTTGCTTCCACTGTCACTGCACCAAAGAAAATATATATTTAAGATACAGAGAATATGGCTGTTCAAATCAGTCATCTGGTTTTCCTGAACTCACTTGGGAAAATTGCATTTTAGTTTCTTATATTAGCTTGATTATAGCATGATTATTGATACTGCCTCTTAAATCCTTATGAAGGCTCTGAACCTGCAAGAATATAAGCACATGCCTAGTTTACTCACATGTATAGTGAGTATCCATTTGATTAAAAAGAAGCATGTGCTTGCTGATCAGGGCCTACGTTAGCAATACTCTGCATAATGTTCACTTAGAAAATTCTCCTTTTTTGTTTACAAAAATGGAGGATCTAGAAATTGTCAGATCATTCAGCAAATGTGTTTTTCCTTTTGCATGTAGTAGTAACACCTTCCAGATAAAATATATAGTACCTATTATTTGTATATGTCACCACTCCGCTAATGTGTTTTTCTATCTCCTTTCAGATATATGAATGTATCCTAAGAAGAAAGCAACATTTCTATTGTACTTTTTATCTGAAGATCTCAAATCGTTGTAGAAATATTAGTATCTTACATCTCACAAGACTGTATAAGATAGGCAAGTATTATATCCTTTTTACACATTATATCCTTTTTAAATTGATACACTGTGAAATGACTTGCTCAGAGATTACAGCTGCACTATAAACTCAGGGTTGTAATTTTTCCCTTGCTCGTGTACACATACTCAAGCTAGCTCAGGTGGAAGTAGAAATGTAGCCACTAGAAGCACTGCTTATCTGTGCTGGGCACATACCCACCAGTTTCAAGCAGGCTTATACTGGACACAGCTAAGCTATGCCTCCACTGCTGCTGATGCTGCCTTGGCTACCCTTCTACTTCTACTTGCACTAGTTCAATCAGAAAAGATGTGAGTATGTGTACATGAGCAGAAGCAACTTACCTCTAGTTCAAAGTGTGGATGTAGCCACAATGAGTCAGTGGATGAATCAGGAATACAGAAGACCCTCACGATTCACAGTATCTTTTCATGTATTCACAAGTCTCTCCCATCCCCCATTGCACCCCATCTTCCAGCCTGGGAGGGATACAGCCTCAGTGGCAGTGATCTGGGCCCCGTATACACACTCACCACTGGGGCTGGGAGCTGCAGGGAGCTCACCGCTCAGGCCAGGAGCTATGGAGAGTTTGGGAGCTGTGGGGAGCTCACTGTTGGGGCCAGGAGCTGCGATAAATTCAGGAGCTGCAGGGAGCTCACTGCAGTGACTGGGACCCCCTTCCCCAGTATTTGTGGATGGCGAGGGTTTACTGTAGAACCAAGGAGTTCTGCCCCTCCCCCAGTCACCTGCTCTAACTGCTAGACCATTATTTCTTATCCGTTTCATACTGGTGTGCAATGTAGGAGCTGAAAATATACAAATTATCTCACACTTTTCTTGTGGCAACTGTGGATGGATTTCACAGCTTTGATCACTCTTGTTAAAAGGCCCGCTGCCTCAGTCCTTAGAAGAGTTGAGTGAGTAATATATTTGAATTTTTAATAAAATTCTCTGGCCCTCTTCATGCCTAAAATGTCTTCACTTTCTGTGAGATTTCAAATAGGGATTGTGGGTAAGGAATTTATTTTTGTTTTTTCTTTGGATAAATTTGGATGATAAAATCAACAGCTACTGCAGCTGGGAAGAGAGTTTGTCGGATTAATTAAAGTTAGAATAGTTTTTTTTTCTTGAGAAGAATCTATGGTACAAATGAGTGAGTACTGTTGCAGTCCTAAAAGCTGATTGGGGTTAGCAGCAGGTGCTTGAGATGATGAAGAAATTCCACTGTAGATGAGATGAGTTACAGAATAACCAGAAGGGAAGCTTATTTCTAGCTATAGCTACTTGAAAAAATTTGAGTTTAAAAGTTTTTAGATTTATCGGGTGTCTTTACTTTCACCAAAATTCCTGGTTCCTAACCAACTCTGTCACTAACCCCTGTCTTTTAGCTGCATAGTTATGCTTTGAAACATGAGGGTTTATGTCCATTCTCTTGCAGTCCACACCTGAGGTACTTGGCTGTTCATATAAGAACATAAGAACATAAGAATGGCCGTACTGGGTCAGACCAAAGGTCCATCTAGCCCAGTATCCTGTCTGCCGACAGTGGCCAGCACCAGGTGCCCCAGAGAGGGTGGACCGAAGACAATGATCAAGCAATTTGTCTCCTGCCATCCCTCTCCAGCCTCTGACAAACAGAGGCCAAGGACACCATTTTATCCCCTGGCTAATAGCCTTTTATAACCTAACCTCCATGAAATTATCTAGCTTCTCTTTAAACTCTATTATAGTCCTAGCCTTCACAGCCTCCTCTGGCAAGGAGTTCCACAGGTTGACTACACGCTGTGTGAAGAAGAACTTTCTTTTATTAGTTTTAAACCTGCTACCCATTAATTTCATTTGGTGTCCTCTAGTTCTTCTATTTAGGGAACTAATAAATAACTTTTCTTTATCGGCCCTCTCCACACCACTCATGATTTTATATACCTCTATCATATTCCCCCTCAGTCTCCTCTTTTCTAAACTGAAAAGTCCCAGTCGCTTTAACCTCTCCTCATATGGGACCCGTTCCAAACCCCTAATCATTTTAGTTGCCCTTTTCTGAACCCTTTCCAAGGCCAAAATATCTTTTTTGAGGTGAGAGACCACATCTGTACACAGTATTCAAGATGTGGGCATACCATAGTTTTATACAGGGGCAGTAAGATATTCTGGGTCTTATTTTCTATCCCTTTCTTAATAATTCCTAGCATCCTATTTGCCTTTTTGACCGCTGCACTGTGTGGAAGTTTTCAGAGAACTGTCACGATAACTCCAAGATCTCTTTCCTGATTTGTCGTAGCTAATTTAGCCCCCATCATACTGTACGTATAGTTGGGGTTATTTTTCCGATGTGCATTACTTTACACTTATCCACATTAAATTTCATTTGCCATTTTGTTGCCCAATCACTCAGTTTGGTGAGATCTTCTTGGAGTCCCTCACAGTCTGCTTCTGTCTTGACTATCCTAAACAGTTTGGTATCATCTGCAAACTTTACCACCTCACTGCTTACCCCTTTCTCCAGATCATTTATGAATAAGTTGAACAGGATTGGTCCTAGGTCTGACCCTTGGGGACCACCACTAGTTACCCCTCTCCATTCTGAAAATTTACCATTTATTCCTACCCTTTGTTTCCTGTCTTTTAACCAGTTCTCAGTCCAAGAAAGGACCTTCCCTCTTATCCCATGGCCATGTAATTTACACAAGAGCCTTTGGTGAGGACCTTGTCAAAGGCTTTCTGAAAATCTAAGTATACTATATCTACTGGATCCCCCTTGTCCGCATGTTTGTTAACCCCCTCAAAGAACTCTAATAGATTAGTAAGACAGGATTTCCCTTTACAGAAACCATGTTGACTTTTGTGCAACAAATTATGTTCTTCTACATGCTTCACAATTTTATTCTTTACTATTGTTTCGACTAATTTGCCCGGTACTGAAGTTAGACTTACCTGTCTGTAATTGCCCGGATCGCCTCTAGAGCCCTTTTTAAATATTAGTGTCACGTTGGCTACCTTCCAGTCATTAGGTACGGAAGCCGATTTAAGGGATAGGTTACAAACCACAGATAATAGTTCAGCAGTTTCCCATTTGAGTTCTTTTAGAACCCTTGGATGAATGCCATCCGGTCCCGGAGATTTGTTAACATTAAGTTTTTCTATTTGTTCCAAAACCTCCTCTAATGACACTTCAATCCGGGACAGTTCCTCGGATTCATCACCCACAAAGGACGGTGCAGATTTGGGAATCTCCCCAACGTCCTCAGCCGTGAAGACTGAAGCAAAGAAATCATTTAGTTTCTCCACAATGGCTTTATCGTCCTTGATTGCGCCTTTTATAGTTCGATCGTCTAGGGGACCCACAGGTTTTTAGCAGGCTTCCTGCTTCTAATGTACTTAAAAACATTTTGTTATTTCTTTTTGAGTTTTGGCTAGCTGTTCCTCAAAATCTTTTTTGCTTTTCTTATTACATTTTTACACTTGATTTGACAGTGTTTATGTTCCTTTCTATTTATCTCACTAGGATTGGACTTCCACTTCTTAAAAGATGCCTTTTGTCCCTCACTGCTTCTTTTACATGGTGGTTAAGCCACGGTGACTCTTTTTAGGTCTCTTGCTATGTTTTTAATTTGGGGTATACATTTAAGTTGGGCCTCTATTATGGTGTCTTTAAAAGTTTCCATGCAGCTTGCAGGGATTTGGCTCTAGTCACTGTGCCTTTTAATTTCTGTTTAACTAACCTCCTCATTTTTGTGTAATTCCTTTTTGAAATTAAATGCCAGGGTGCTGGACTGCTGAGGTGTTCTTGCCACCACAGGAATGTTGAATGTTATTATATTATGGTCACTATTCCCAAGCGGTCCTGTAACAGTTATTTCCTGGACCTGATCCTGCGCTCCACTCAGGACTAAATCGAGAATTGCCTCTCCCCTCGTGGGTTCCTGCACTAGCTGCTCCAAGAAGCAGTCATTTAAGCCATTGAGAAATTTTATCTCCGTTTCTCTTCCTGAGGTGACATGTATCCAGTCAATATGGGGGTAATTAAAATCCCCCATTATTATAGAGTTCTTTATTTTGGTAGCCTCTCTAATCTCCCTCAGCATTTCAATGTCAGTATCGCTGTCCTGGTCAGGTGGTCGGTAATATATCCCTACTGCTAATTTCTTATTACTGGAGCATGGAATTACTATCCATAGCGATTCTATTGAAATGTTGATTCACTTAATATTTTTATTTCATTTGATTCTACATTATCTTTCACATACAGTGCCACTCCGCCACCCACCCGGCCTGCTCTATCCTTTCGATATATTTTATATCCCGGTATGATTGTGTCCCCACAGATTTTCCTCATTCCACCAGGTTTCAGTGATGCCTATTATGTCAATCTCCTCATTTAATACTAGGTACTCTAGTTCACCCATCTTATTAGTCAGACTCCTAGCATTTGTGTAGAAGCACTTTAAAAATTTGCCACTGCTTATTTGTCTGCCCTTCCCCTGATGCATTGGATTCCTTTGTATGCGGTTGTTTGTCTGCTCTGGCCCATGGTTTGCCCTCTCCCCTCCTCTCTTTCTGACTACAGCTTAGAGACTCTCTATCAATGGATTCTCCTCTAAGAGAAGTCTCCCTCCGATTTACGTGCATCTCTGCACCAATCGGCTTTCCCCCATCTCTTAGTTTAAAAACTGCTCTAACGGCCTTTTTAATGTTTAGTGCCAGCAGTCTGGTTCCACCCTGGTTTAGGTGGAGCCCATCCTTCCTGTATAGGCTCCCCCTCTCCCAAAAGTGTCCCCAGTTCCTAATAAATCCAAACCCCTCCTCCCTACACCATCGTCTCATCCACGCATTGAGACTCTGAAGCTCTGCCTGCCTACCTGGCCCTGCGCGTAGAACTGGAAGCATTTCCGAGAATGCCACCATAGAGGTCCTGGATTTCAGTCTCTTTCCTAGCAGCCTAAATTTGGCCTCCAGGACATCTCTCCTACCCTTCCCTACGTCATTGGTACCTACATGTACCACGACCACCGGCTCCTCCCAGCACTACACATAAGTCTATCTAGATGCCTCGAGAGATCCATACCTTCGCACCAGGCAGGCAAGTGACCATACGGTTCTCCCGGTCATCACAAACCCAACTATCTATGTTTCTAATGCTCGAATCACCCACTACTAACACCTGCCTCTTCCTAACTGGCATTCCCTCCCCCTCAGAGGTATCCTCAGTGCGAGAGGATACCGCAACATCCTCTGGAAGGAGGGTCCCAACTACGGGATGGTTTCCCTCTGCTTCCATTGAATGCTCTGTTCCCTTGAGACTTTCATCCTCCTTAAGAGCACTGGGGCTCTCAGACTGGAGGTGGGACAGTAATACAGTGTCCCGGAAAGTCTCATCAACATATCTCTCTACCTCCCTTAGCTCCTCCAGTTCAGCCACCCTGGCCTCCAAAGCCCGAACTCAGTCTCTGAGGGTCAGGAGCTCCTTGCAGGTGCACACATGCCACCCGCCCACAGGGCAGGTAATCATACATGTTACACTCGACGCAATAAACAGGATAGCCCCCACTCTGCTGCTGGGCTTCTGTCTCCATTTTTCTAATGAATAAGTTTAAGTATAAACTGGGATTCTTTTTAAATCTCTGGAATATAGATTATTATAAGAGTTATGTTTTAAAGAAGGTCAGAAGTCACTAGTGCCCTCTAACCTCCCCCTCTAAACTCCCTCTCCAAACTCCCTGTTAGCTGTTCCTGTTCGCAAGCTCCCTGGTCACTGAGTCACAGGCTTATATAGTTCTGGTAGCCCCTCCCACATGTAAATGTCTATTTATTTTAATGCATCAACTTCTTGGCCTCAGAGGCAACTGGGGCAATGGGTTTCCAGTTTAATTATGTGGTGTAAGTAAAAATATAAATATTGGTTTTAAATATGCTGCCTTTCCATTGTATTGACTATCTCCACAACTGAACTTCCAGGTCTTTGCAGACTAAAGAAAGAATTGTATACTGATGGCAACCTTCCCTTACAAAGTTATCCAGATTTGCCTGACACATGGTCAGAAAACCACAGTCTGGAACAACATCTTTACAAAACTATAAGAGTAACAAGTCTCCATATGGAAAGTCACATTATGTGGAAAAGCTAAATCTCTAGAAGTTACTGAGCATTTTTTTCTGTAATTTTCATCTTTTTACCAAATGCAAGAATCTAAGTGACAGCACTTGTGATTAAGGGTGTAGCATCTCTGTGATACTTCTTTGAGCATTTAAATTCTAAAAGCCATTTCTGAAATGGAGAGGTTTTAAATTATACCGAACCATCTCTGGCTTCTGTTCCATAAAATGATACTCAACTCAGATTTAATTATAAGCTTTTCTTGAGAGGCTCTGTTTCCGTTTTATAATGTTAGCCTTTCTTTGCCTTGCCACTGACATCCTGGTTGCTGAATTCTTTGTGTTATCCTTACATTTGCACAGAAACAAATGGTTTGTTAATTGGTTCATTAAAAACTGATGGTGCACTTTAAAATGTAATATTTGAACAACACATGTAGGCTGTGTCTACATTGGCACCCTTTTCCGGAAAAGGGATGTTAATGAGACAAGTCGGAATTGCAAATGCCACGGGGATTTAAATTTTCCCCGCGGCATTTGCATGAACATATAACTGCCGCTTTTCCGTCTCGGGGCTTTGCGGAAAAAGCGCCAGTCTGAACAGGGATCTTGCGGAAAATAAAGCCTTTCCGGAAGATCCCTTATTCCTCTTAAAATCAGGAATAAGGGATCTTCCGGAAAAGGCTTTATTTTCCGCAAGATCCCTGTCTAGACTGGCGCTTTTTTCCGGCAAAGCCCCGAGACGGAAAAAAGAGGCAGCCATGTTCATGCAAATGCCGCGGGGAAAATTTAAATCCCTGTGGCATTTGCAATTCCGAAGTGTCTCATTAGCATCCCTTTTCCGGAAAGGGGTGCCAATGTAGACACAGCCGTAATGTTTACTACCATCTACCTTGGTATCTCTAGTCACTAAAAGAAACAGTGTGCAATGCTGTAGGAGGTGTTGGTGTAAATATATTATGCAAATGTCACATGTGCTTTTAACATATCCATGTAGTGCAGTGTTTCTCAAAGTGGGCTTCAGGCCCTCCTGGATAAGCCTGTGGCGGGCCCACACCACTTTGTTTATCTAAAGTGTCTGTAGTCACGGAGCCTCGGAGCCCCCATTGGTTCGGGCCACACAACTTCCTGCAGCTCACCTGGGCTGGAAACAGCAAATCACAGCCAATGGGAGCTGGAAGGCTCCATGGCTAAGGACACAAACAAAGTGGTGCCAGCCCGCCAAAGTGGTGCCAGCCCGCGGCCCACTTTGAGAAACACTAATGTAGTAATATACATCACTTCACATTCTTGGGCCCTAACAATGTTAGTGCACTGATATTGCAGCATGAGAATGGAATCTGATTTAGAATCCCTTCCCTCTCTCTTCACTACTTCTGGAGTCACACAAATAATGTCATTATTCAACAGTGTCTGCTCAGATAGCAGACTCAGTAGTACACTCAGATAATCATTTTGCTTAAAATTAAAGCATTTTTAATTTCATAGTTAATTCCTAGTGTTAAATGTTTCCCCTTACAGGCTTGATCTTGCAAGGCACTGAGCACTCTGGTCCTGATCCACTAAATCACTTAAACAAGTGTTTAGCATTCAAATAAGTTGGTGAATTGCTGGGGGAATAAGAGTTACTATTCTTCAGCCATGCCCCTCCTGATTGCTTTGGGAAGTGTTCTTCCACCTGATGGGCTCTATTCTATAACCTATGTATATGGCTGTATCTACATTGGGAAAGACTTGCGAGTAAAGTGCTGTCAACATGCAAAAGTCGCCAAAAGTGAAAACCGATCAAACCAATTTTTCTGCCTCCCATTGTCAACATTTCATGGCCACATTGCTAGCACCCTGTCAACAGATAGAGCAAAACAATATGGGCAAGTGTAACCCACACACGGGAGCTATGTCTACACTGGTGGCTTCTTGCGCAAGAACTTCTAGAGCAAGGGTTCTTGTGCAAGAAGTCTTGCACAAGAAAATGTCCACACTGCCATGGGCGAGCTGTGCTTTTGAGCAAGAGCATCCATGGCAGTGTGGATGCTCTCTTGCGCAAGAAAGCTCTGATGGCCATTTTAGCCATAGGGCTTTCTTGCACAAGAAATCCCTGCCAAGCGTCCACACTGTCCTCTTGCGCAAGAGCCCCTGCGCAAGAGGGCTTACACCTGTTAAAAAAGAGTGTAGTTCTTGCGCAAGAAGCCCTCTCTTACCACCCTGTACTGTAAATCTTCTTGCGGAAGAGCAGGTGGGCAGTGTGGATGCTTTCTGGAAGAACGCCATTCTTGTGCAATAACCTGCCAGTGTAGACATAGCCCTAGTGTGGTTCACTGACCAATGCAGTGGCACCTAGACCACAGCAACAGCTAAGATCAAGAGACCTCTACAAGATGGGCTAGGAGCTAGCTGGCTTTTAGCTCAGAGGGTAGAGGTTCCTATACTCAGCTTCAGAGGGCCCAGGTTCAAATCTATACAAGCATCCCACTGTACAATGTTGTGGGAAGGCAGAGCTGATCCCTGTGCTTCTTGGGATTCCCTCATAGCTCTGTGAGCTCTCCCTGCTAAGGAATGTCAAAGCAGCACAGCAGTCCCTCCAGCCCTCACCTGCAACAGCAGCAGTCTGCCTGCTGCTGTGTTCCTAGCAGGGCAGAACAGGAGCATTCCAATGATGTGTTGTTTGTTTGCTCACCAAATGGAGCAGCTCACTCAGCTGTCAGATACTTCCTCAGAGCTTTAAAAGGGGAAGGGTGCCTGCCTGAAGGGCAACAGAAATCATAAATCATTGAGCAGAACCATCAGGGCAGTCATTGTGGGATTCTGGCAGAAGACAATTCTGTAGACAAAACAGCAGAGTCCACACTGGCTGTTTGTCAACAGGAGGGTGGGGGGAGAAAAAGTCTCTTGCAGAGGTGGAAGCTTTTTGTTGCCAAAACTGGGGGTATGTCTACACTACAGAGTTTTGTCAGAAAAATGGCCGTTTTTTCCGACAAAACCTGAGTTACGTCCACACTGCAATTGTGTTCTTCTAAAAGTAAATCAAAAGGAACAGAGGGTTTTTTCCAACATTGGTAATCCTTTTTCTACGAGGAAGAAGCCTTTTTCCAAAAGTGCTCTTTCGGAAAAAGGCGTGTGTGGACGGGGAAGAGGGAGTTCTTTCAAAAGAAGAAGAAAGAGGAAAAAAGCACAGGTGCCCTGGTGGCCACTCTGTCCATAGTAATCACAGCTTAAATGCAAGACAGCGTCCATCAGTATGGACAGTGTCTTTTGAAAAAGCAGATCACTTTTTTGATGCGCTTTTCTGTGTGGACGCTCTCTTTCAGAAGAAGTTTTTTTGGAAGATCTCTTCTGAAAAAAGGTTCTTCCAAAAGAAGCCTGCAGTCTATACGTAGCCTGGATGTTTTTCTTACTAAAGTTGCATCTCAGGGTAAACACTCTCACTGTTTTGTCGTCAAAAGGCAATTTTAGGTGACAAAACTTGGTAGTGTACACAAAGCCTGTTGGTGATCAGACTAGATGATCTTAATGATCCCTTTTGGCCTTAAAATCAATGAATCATCTCCATTACTACCAATTGTCAGTCAGACAAGGAGGATCTTACCTCCCCAACCCAGTTGTGATGCTAGGGAAACACTTCTTTCCTGATGTTATCCCCCAGGTGCAAAACAGGCATAGATTCCTAAGAAGACTGTTATAGGGCTGTTGAAGCTCTTTCATCTCAACCAAACAGAATAAAATGAAGGGTCCCAGGTCAGAAGTTCTTGGTTATTGAGATCCCTATTCAGGTGTCACAGCAAAAAAGTAACAGCCCCAAATGCTGTGAATAATTTTCCTAATGTTGCAACTGCAAACACAATTTCTTTTCAGCCTCACTAGATTTTTATTCATTCACACACTAAATCCAGCTATGCCTGAACTTGTTTACCTTCTTTTTGAGAATGAATATGAACAAAACACATGTGTATTTTGCTGTTTCAGATTATTTTTCACTTCTCAATTACACAAACAAAACCTAGTTTAGTATCAAAATCTAAGGTTTTTAATTGTTAGAATATGAATTTCAGGGGAAGAAGATTTTGTTCTTACATCTCCCTGTTAGAAGCTATACTCAGAAGTTCTACCAGCAGAAATATTTGCTGGAAGGACAGACAAAATACTTGTCATTCTGTTTACAAGAAACTAACTAAAGATTTCCTCTTATTCACGCTGGTTTTACATTAGTGCAACTTCACAAATATAAAATGAGTCAATTCCTGCTATATACCAATGTAAGTGAGTAGACAGCGGACAGACCCTAAACATTTTAGGCCCAATCCTGGGAGTGCCCTTGAGAAAGTGCCTAAGCAGTAGCTAGGAAAAGAGGTTGCATGAGACAACAGAACTCCAGAGTAAGAATAGTGGAGGCCACAGTCTTGTGAAGATGCTAACTAACAGGGAAGAGGTAAGAGCGGTCCCAGAAACCAGCCAGAAATGTAAGGAGTTGTCCTTAAGTGCTCACAAAGGAGTACAGAGCTGGAACCCAGAAAAGAGGGTAAACCTTATTTTCCTCTGGCCCTTAACCAGCAAATGCTGATGTACAAACTTTGATACTCAAAGACTCTCAGACTGATGAGTCCCAGAAAGGCTCAAGGACCTCTTGCACACAGGAATAATGAAACATTAACACCTTACTTCCACGGAGTTGTCAGGCCAGAGTGGTATCCCTGTTTTAAGAATTGTCAGGATGCAGCACAGTTCTGAAACCATTTTGCAGTCAGAAACCATTGTATTGCTGATAAACATGGACCTCCTGAGGGCATGCCATAGAATCTGTTCCTTTATGCAGAAAAAGACCATTGCAGACTATGGTAGATCTGAGATTGCAGGATGGAACAATAATTCATATGAACATAATGACTCTGTGATACAACAGCCCCATTATTTGAACAAATTTTCAAAGACTGATTGTCTGTTCTGTTGCCAACATTAGGAAGTATAGTATCAGCCATTAAGATGCCTTTTCTACTAAAATTTATGTTCATGTACTTTTTGCACTACTTACCCCCAAATACTCCCAACAAGCTTGTTCTGATCTTTTGATTCATACATTTCCATTTTCACTTAGGCTATGTCTATACTACAGAGTTTTTTCGGAAAAACAGCCATTTTTCTGAAAAAACTTCACTTACGTCCATACTGCAATTGTGTTCTTTCGAAAAACAATCGAAAAAACAGAGGGGTTTTTTCCAACATTGGTAAACCTCTTTCTATGAGGAAGAAGCCGTTTTCTGAAAGAGTTCTTTCAGAAAAAGGCATGTGTGGACAGGGAAGAGGGAGTTCTTTCAAAAGAAGAGGAAAGAGGAAAAAGCACAGGTGCCCTGGTGGCCACTCTGTCCATAGTAATCACAGCTGAAATGTGAGATAGTGTCCATTCAGTGTGAACGCTATCTTTCGAAAAAGCAGATGGCTTTTTCGATGTGCTTTGGCAGTGTGGACACTCTCTTTTAGATGAAGTTTTTTAAGGAGATCTCATCCAGAAAAGCTTCTTCCGAAAGAAGTCTGCAGTCTAGACGTAGCCTCAGAGAGAGAAATAGCAAAGAATCAAATACAAAACTCTTTCAGCAACAAAGGACTCAGGGATTGGTTCTACTAAACATCAACGTCTCTCAAGCAGATCTCCTAAAATACCTCACAGACTGGATAATATATACTTGTACCACATAGATAGCTTGGGTACATACAAAAAGTCAGCCATTCCACGATGATGAAGCCTATGTAGATTCCACAAAGGGTATGTCTAGACTACATGCCTCTGCCAACAGAGACATGTAAACTAGGCTACCCGACATAAGCAAAGAAGCTGGGATTTAAATATCCCCAGCTTCATTAAAATAAAAATGGCCACCGTGTTGTGCCAGCTCAGCTGATCGTCAGCACAGCGCGGCAGTCAAGACGCGGATCAGTCGACAGGGGAAGCCTTTGTCGACCGCTCCTTTATGCCTCATGTAATGAGGTTTACAGGAGCGGTTGACAAAGGCTTCCTGTCGACCGATCCGTGTCTTGACTGCCGCGCTGTGCTGATGATCAGCTGAGCCGGCACAGAGTGGCGGCCATTTTTATTTTAATGAAGCGGGGGATATTTAAATCCCGGCTTCTTTGACTATGTCGGGTAGCCTCGTTTACATGCCTCTGTCGGCAGAGGCATGTAGTCTAGACATACCCAAAGGTAAATACGCAAATTCACAATAGCCCAAAGCCACTTCAACATTTTGGAAGTACACAATAAAGAAATGGCATGTCTCGTCTTTTCTGTCCTTTCTGTAAACACTCTGAAATCCAAGGCTTTGTCCCAGATTTCCCTCACAAAACCACATAAAGATGGAAGTGGAATAAATGTACTCTTCTGTGGGCACTGCTTTTTTTTTCAGATTTCACTGTTGAATTCATTTGAACCCCTTGCTAAAAACAAAATCTTTGAAGATCAGATCATTAGAGCCCTGTGCAGATACAAACTTGATATCCACATCTGCAAAAATGATCTGCAGATATCTGCATCCACGTCCATGGATCCGGATATAAAGTGAATATCAGCAATTCTGCAAGGTTCTAAATACAAAACTTGTATCCCTAGCCACAAAAATGAGCTGTGGCTATCCACATATATGGATATGGTATGGATACCTAAGGATATAAAGCAGACATCTGTGGATTTGCAGGATTCTACAGATCATCATCACTATCTTCAACTATTACAATACCTTCATTTATGTGAAAATATTCAGAAAAAACCCAAACACTGAAAATATGTAAATGCCTCAGAAAAGCAGACATGTCTAAAGGACTACTGTCATGATCTGTACAGCTCTGAATAATGGACATTTTGTTTTGGTTTTTAAAAGAAAGCTCAATTGCAAGGTACTATACTTGACATTTGGCCAGGCATCCTCCAAAACACACATTACCGCCACTTTTATTTTGGTTTTGACTGGGCTTACCGGTCAGAGCTATAATTTGATTTGGTTTTACTGGTCTCGTTTATTACAACACTACATGTACATATTTTCTGGGATTGCCCACACAGAGAGACCTTTTAGTCACATGGCAATAAAAGTTTTGATTTAAAAACCCAAACAACATTGAAACTAAAGGAAGCTGTGTTCCTAGCACTTCTGAAAACCATGGTGATGTTCACTAAACAACACCTACAAGATTGCATAACAATTTCCTGTCCATATAACTATCTATGTATAAAAAACTATACTGAAGTTACTTGTGGACCTAATGGAATACAAAAATATTACACTAAAATGTATGTATAAAAAATCAGCACCAAATATTGTGTATATTATTAGGTAGAACAATGCAACACCAAATCTCTGCCTTTTTCCTTACAGATCACAATACTGCACTTAAAACCTATAGGTATGCCTTTGTATTCTATGTATACATTTACCTGCAAATAACCATATAAACACACACAGCTTCTTAAAAAGAAATGGAAACTGCTCCCCATATCCAGCCAAGAGTTATTTAACATTTTTTATCTTGCATTAATCTTAAGATGGAGAAGCCTGTAACAACAGTGATTGTGGATTTATTAATGATGTTAATGAATCTCTAGGAACAAGGTTTGTCAGTTAACTTGTGCTTCCTCTGCTGGATGCCTTATGAACAGCAAGTGCTCCCAAAACCATTGCAATAAGGAAAGGGCAGCAATTTTTAAGGGATAGGCAAGTGGCTTGTGTTTTGGTTTTTTGGATAATAAAATCAACAGCTACTGCAACTGGAAAGACAGTTGTTATATTAGTTAAAGTTAGAATGATTTTTTTTTCTCGAGCTGAATCTAAGGTACAAATGAGTGAGTACTGCTGCAGTCCTAGAAGCTGGCCACAAATCTTACTTTGCCCAATGTACACGAATTCAAAGATATGTCATTAGAAATGATGAACTACTTTTTAGCCTTTACTCCTACAAAAATATATACACTAAAGAAAATACTGTACTGGGAAATTAAATATGCCAGAAAATAGTCAGGTGCTTTGATTTGCAAAGACCGCATTATGGAGTCAAGAGTAGTTCCCTTATACAGTGATCTGATGACGACACAGAGGGCACTCTAGTCAGCTCTGTACAACTCATTACCAGGAAGATGTAGGCTAACTGGGTGCAATTTAAAAAGGGGGCAGCCAAAGTGATCGGGGGCGGATGTTTTACATGAGAAAAAACATGTATTTGGATATTTTAATATCCTGGCTAAGGGAGTAGTACATGGTAACCATCTACAAGTATTTGAAGGGCATAAGCACCAAATACCATAAAGAATGTTTAGTATGGTACAAGGGGGAACAGCTTGGAGTCAAGTGATTAAAATAAAAGCAAACTTGGGCTGAATATCCAGAAAGTATTCCTGACAGTGAGATCAATATGATTTAGAATAGCCTCTAAGGAGTCTAAGGGGAATAATGGGAGTCCTGTTGCTTAAGGCATTTAAATTAGACTGGAGAAAACACTTGAAAAAGCATTGTAGGAAACAATCTGCATTGGTCAGGAGATAAACCTACTAGGTCTCTTGATTTTTAATGTGTATGATTTCCAGACTTTGGACATAACAATGTATAGAAAATTCAAACCAGCTGACTCTGTACAAACTCAGGAGTACTTGCAGTTATTTAGAGTGAGTTTAGTGTCTTAAATAGGGATGTTAAATATCAGTTAATTGAATAGTCAATTAACCTTTTGAAGTTTTATCTGTTAGTCGACTATTCTGTAGTCCCCGGGGATGAGGCCATAAGCCAGTGCCACTCCATCCCCACTCCCAAGGAGACCCCTGTCATTCTGTGCTGCCACCTTTGTATCAGAGGCAGCAGTATGGGGTGCCAGGTGGGAACTGGTCCACGAGGGGAACCAGTTTAAAAATCAGCTCCCCTCGCAGACCGGCCGCCTGTTGCCCCGCACTGCTGCCCAGTGTGAGGTGGCAGCAGCCCCTGTCTGGGAGGAGGGGGCAGGGCTGAGCTCCCAGACCCCATGCGAGCTGGAACTGAGCTGGGCTGCCTGCCCGCCTGGCTCCTAATATACTTTAAATGCAGAGTCGCAGCAGGGAAAGGTCTCGGACCTGGCACAAGCCAGGCCTGAGTCCGGCTGCTGGCCAGCCTGCTAAAAAATGTGTAGTGGGGGAAATGCGTGCATGCAGACGGGTAGTGGGGGAAATGCGTGTAGTCTATAGCATTAACCTATATGCTTTTGCTTATCGGTTAATTGACTACACTATAACATTCCTAGTCTTATAGTGATACATAGGCAACAGTATGTGTAATCAAATAGGCTACGTCTACACTACGAGTTTTCTTGGCAAAAAATATGCTAACGAAGGACTCGTGCATGAGTCGTGATCTCATTTGCATATTTTCTGCCAATCCATTTTTTTGCTAGGGTTTTTGTGCAAAAACAAGCAGTGTGGATGTTTTCTTTTTGCACAAAAACACCTTTTCCTGCAAGATCGGTAAACCTCATTTTTTGGGGCATAAGAATCTTGTGGGAAAAGGGGTTTTTGCACAAAAAAACCCGTCCACACTACTTTTTTCTGCAAAAATGGTTAGCATAAATTATGCAAATGAACCATGACAATATGCTAATCTGCACCTCATTTGCATACTCACTGCCGGCAAAACCGGCAGTGTAGATGTAGCCATAGCCTGTTTAGTGTCCAAGTTCACTTCAAGGTATACAGTGATATAGAGCATGCTGTTAGATCCCAGATAAATATAGCTAAGGTAGAACACATAGTTAGATCTGAGGGCTGACCAGAAGTCTTACCCCGAATGATGACATTTGTGAGCCCTTCTCCATGTCTGTTTTTGTCATAGCTGGCCTTTGGAGCATGAAACACCCACATGAAGAAGCAAGGTGGAAAGAGTACAGGCACAAATTAATTGAGAGATCATTCATCTTCCACCCAAAAATGTCACATCTGTGTCCTTGTTATGAAACACATACTTCCAGTGCATCACTATCTTACACTTTTTACCAAACAACAGAAGACTTTCAGGTGGCCCCCGCATCCTGTGCTTAAAAATGATGCTTCTAACATCTCTGTCTAACAATAGGATAGGAATTTTTTTGGTTCTGAAGTGAAACTTTAGCAACAGGCCCAAGCTACAGAGTTGGAATCTAAATTTGGTGGTAAAGCCAAATGTCCCCAAAGTACAAATGAGGTGGTCAAGGTTGAGTTCATTTCTACCTTTTTTTTTTTTAATTCAAATGCTTACATTATGGGGTATTTTAATTTCTTGTGAATGGGTCACCATCACACTAAGGTAGTCCTAGTCTAGCTGTCATTTTTTATCATATCCAGGTCATCAATCATCTTTAAAAACAATATAGGCTTGTGGGAGGGCTTGCTGTGTCCTGTGAGCTTGAGCTATGAGTAAGATATCCTGGATGTCTAGCTCTTCAAACATAGGTAGTTTCCACAGGTGCTCATTCATGAAAATATATAATGACCATACACTATCAGCACTCAAAATGTGACATTTTCCTTAACAGAATCTACAATGACCTCACTCTAAAGAAGCAAATTGTTCTATACATAGCTTATGAAGTTCAACTGTGAAATTTTTACGAATCTTATTTTCATATTTTATTCACAGCTCTATTTTTGAATAAAATAGTGTAATACCAAAAAGCTTTATTTTTTTAAAAAAAGGCAATTAGTTAAATGGTTTAAAAACTGCTCTAGCCACTAAATAATAAAAATCCTATTATGAATATGTTAGTGTTTGATTCTTAAATTCTGTGGAAGGAATTAAGCCCCCAAGCTTTACAGTTTCATAAAGACTTTCTATATATATAGGAAATTATACTGAAATCTGTCAGTTTGTTAATGGCATCTCTTAAAACCATAACAGTTAATTAACTAATTAACAACTTAATTAACTCAGCACTTAATTTACTTACTTGAGTTCACTTAAATTCCCTAGATGAGATTTAATGAACTTTCAGTGTAATTTCTGACTAACCATGTAAATTATGTGATGTACATTTTTCCCTTATCTAGATGATATTTCATGAAATTAAATTATTTAAGACAGAGCACTGATCTCAGTAGTAAGTTTTGACTTTGCTTTCTGTGTACAAGTCCCAATACTTTGATACTGTGGTTTGGGGGACCTTTTGGTTGGTTACTTGTTTGAAAAGTACATGGTACTTTTGGAGGAAGCTGTTTCTTTTTCTTTTTCTTGTGTAATACAATGTCGTTGTGTGGGTCAGTCCACTCAGATTAAAACTTTTTACTTGTCTACACTTGTAAAGTACTGTACACACTTTGGTGAGTCATCAACAGTGGGGATCAAATGCAAGATCTCTGAATCTAAAACCATAAAACTGCCTGAGCTTCCTAAAAAATGTTTTAAAAATCCACATTGTGTGATCATGTAAATAACGTCTGTATCATATCGCACACCCACAAGAGAGCTGAATTCACATTGCACAGGACCTTTTAAATCTGGCGTTGCCTTACTTTTGAGTATTCACTTTGCAACCTTAAAGTTCATTTAACATAGTTTCTTGTGTGTAGCTTCCTAGCCTTTTTAAAGAAAACTTTTTAAAAAGGAATCCAGTGGTACAAAACTTCATGATTCATCAAGAGGGTTGGAACCTTTAGATCCACAACACACACATCTGATACTTCATTAACTCAAGTAACTGACAGAAATAGCAAACTGCCATTCTCTACATGAAGCAGCCACTAGAGAGGGATGTGGCACACAATTTACAGTTGGTTTCACAGATATTCACTGACGGCAGAGGAATGTTGGCCTACATCCACAGAGGGACTTTCGCCTAGTGATTAGGGCACTCTTCTGAGAGATCCCTCCTGAAATACTTTATCTGCATCAGGCAGAGGTGGAGATTTTAACCCAGACCTCTCACATCTTGGGTGTGTGTTCTAATTGCTGGGATAAAATTTAGGCCACACACACACACCCTGATCTAACCTACACAACTTCAAAGTTGACATAGTTACTTCAATGTCTTCCATGTGGTAAGGTCAGCAAGGACTGCTCTCCCGACAACTCCAGCTACTCTTCTCGTCCTGGTAAAGTACCAGAGTCAATGGGAGAGCTCTTGGAGGATGGTTTATTGTGTCCAAGCAGATGTTATAAATTGACCACCAGTGGATCAATCGCTGCAGCATCATTCCAACCATGTAGTGAAGTCAAGCCGTTAGGAGAGAGATACCATGTCCTCCTCCAGCATTTCATTCAAGCGTCGTTTTCTAAATTTAAGCTGCCTACCTCTATAAAATGAGTGCCCAGCTGTCGATGGCAAGGGGTGGGATTTAGGACACCCATTTCATTAATATTTATCATTGGTTAGCTTAGGTGGGAAGCCCCCAAACATACTGCCTTTTGTGGATTCCATTCTTAGACACTCTTCCTATGCATTGTATAGGGCTTCTAAAGACCTAACCCAGGCTTTCTAGATCCCGTTATTATTCCAGTGATTTCTAAGCACCTAAACATTAGGTATTGAAATGCCTAAATCCTTTTGTGACTCTGGGCCTCTGCTCTTGGTTCTGGTGCCCAGAGTCACAATGACCTGGAGTAGCCAAAGGAAAGTCTTGCCCAGCGCCTGCAATCCTGGGCTGGATTCGAACAGCATGTTTGTCAGTGACAATCTTTTGATAATTGACCTGGGAAATATTAACCCTTCTCTACTGAGCATGTGTAAGCTGAATATTTTCAAAAGGCTTGTATTGGGGTGATGTTTCAGAGGAATTGCGGTAACGCCAA